>CM077673.1:420142069-424942069 GCA_039707655.1 Elymus sibiricus | reverse complement strand
GTCCCCGAGGCGGCCACAACCCATCAGGGCGCGCCTGGGGCCTCTAGCGCGCCCTCGTGGGTTATGGGCATCCTGGGCTCCCTCCCGGCTGCTTCTTTGGCCCATTGGCACTCTTCTGGTCCAAAAAAAATCTCCAAAAAGTTTCGTCTCGATTGGATTCTGTTTGGTACTGATTTTCTGCGAAGTAAAAAACAAGCAAAAACATCAACTAACACTTTGGCACTATGTCAATAGGTTAGTCCCAAAAAATGATATAAAGTTGCTATAAGATAATTGTAAAACATCCAAGATTGATAATATAAAAGCATGGAACACGCAAAAATTATAGATACGTTGGAGACGTATCATCATCCCCAAGCTTAATTCCTACTCGTCCTCGAGTAGGTAAATGATAAATACAGAATTTTTGATGTGGAATGCTGTCTAACATGTTCATCACATATTCTTTTGTTTTGTAGCACGGACATTTGGACTTTTAGATGGTTCAAAGAAATAGTCTAGTTTTGACACCGAGACTTTAATACTCAAGCATATCAACAAGCAACCATGTCTTCCAAAATATCAACACTAAAGAAAGTTATCCTTAGCCCATCATGCTCAATCATTGATCCATTCATGAAACACACTCAAATATTAGCTACACCTAATGCTCAAGTACGATCATAGTGCCCCCTAGTTGGTGCTTTATAAGAGAAGATGGAGACTCAAGAAAAAAGAAAAATTGCATAAAGTAAATAGATAGGCCCTTCGCAGAGGGAAGTAGGGATTTGTAGAGGTGCCATAGCTCAAGGTTTAAATTGATAGGGAAAAATATTTTGGGTGGCATGCCTTTCCTGTCAATGAAAACGACCGAGAGATTTCAACACCTTTCCATGCTAGATATATCATAAGCGGTTCCCAAACAGAAAATAAAGTTTATTCCTTTTCCACCATTCTTTCACTTTCCATGGCTAGCCAAATCCGCGGTTGCCTTCCATACCAACACTTTCCAAGGAATTTATTATTTGACAACATAAAGTAAATTTCTTTTTTCATTTAGGGACTAGGCATCCCTATTACCACCATACTCTCGTGCAATGACAAGTGAATACACACTCATCTTGAGAATAAGACATCTAGCATGGAAAAATATCGGTCACCCCCTTCCGCTTCATGAGCGGTACGAGCACACAAAAAGGAAAATTCATTTTGAAAATTAGAGATGGCACATACAAATTTGCCTGGAACGGCATGGAAATACCGCATATAGGTAGGTATGATGGACTCATATGGCAAAACTAGGTTTAAGGATTTTGGATGCACAAGTAGTATTTCTACTTAGTACAAGTGAAGGCTAGCAAATAGATTGAGAAGCAACCAACCAAGAAACGAAAATTCACACAAGCGAGCATTAAGCATAGCTAACACCGAATAATGCACCATAAGTAGGATGTAATTTCATTGCACAACTATTAACTTTCGTGCTTGCATAGGGAATTACAAACCTTGACACCAATATTCTTACTAAGCATAATTACTTACTAACATAACTCACATATTACTATCATCATGTCTCAAAACTATTACAAAGAATCAAGTTTAATTTGTCCAATGATCTTCATGAAAGTTTTTATTATATCCCTCTTGAATATCTATCACTTTGGGACTAGTTTCATATATTGCCATTGCTTTTTGACAAGCTCACATAGATATAAGTGAAGATCATGAGCATAAAAGTTTCATCTCTCAAAACAATATAAGTGAAGCATGAGAGGATTTCTTCAAACAAGTAAAAGCACGCCGTGCTCAAAATGATATAAGTGAAGTACTAGAGCAATTCCATAGCTCAAAAAATTTACGTGAAGCATATAAAGCAATTCTAACAAATCATAGCATAATTTTCGCTCTATCAAATAGGTGTATCCAGCAAGGATAAAAAGCAAATCAAGCAAAGACTCAAATGATACAAGACGCTCCAAGCACAACTCATGATATGTGACGAATAAAAATATAGCTCCAAGTAAAATACCGATGGTTGTTAGAAGAAAGAGGGGATGCCACTCGGGGGCATCCCCAAGCTTAGTTGCTTGTTACTCTTTGGATATTATCTTGGGGGTGCCATGGGCATCCCCAAGCTTAGGCTCTTCTTACTCCTTATTCCTTCATCCATCCTGATCTCACCCAAAACTTGAAAACTTCAATCACACAAAACTTGACAAAATCTTCGTGAGATCCATTAGTATAATAAAGCAAATTACCACTCTAAGTAATGTTGCAAACCCATTCATATTTTATTATTGTATTATATATACTGTATTTTAACTTTAACATGACTTATACCCTCCAATACAAGCCATAGATTCATCAAAACAAGCACACAATGCAACGAAAACAGAATCTGTCTCAAACAGAACAGTCTGTAGTAATCTGTACTCTACCCATATTTCTGTAACTCTAAAAATTCTGAAAAATTAAGACCCATAAAGAATTTGTATAGAAATACTGTGTTAAAATTTCAGCTCATTATCACGCTCCAGTAAAAAATGAAAATTCATGCACCGGAGACAAAGTTTCTGTTTCAGATTCAACATTGTTTCTACTTATCTTATGAATCATCCTAAAGGCTTTACTTGGCACAAACACTAAATAAAACATAAAAACACAATCATAACATAGGCATAATTGTGCAAACAATCAAAAACAGAAAGGAAAAGATAAAATAAATTTTATTCATTGGGTTGCCTCCCAACAAGCGTTATCGTTTTATAGCCATTAAGATAGGCTTGAGATTTCAATGATGCCCTCATGAAAGATAGTAATAGCAACACAAAGAGAGCATCATGAAGCATATGGAAAACACACTTAAGTATAACATACTTCCTATGCGTAGGCATTTTATAAGCAAACAAAATAGCAAGGCAAGCAAAAACTAGCATATGGAAGGAAGAAGAAAGAGACAATAGCAATCTCAACATGAAGATAGGTAATTTAGTATCATGAAAATTTCTACAACCATAATTTCCTCTTTCATAATAATTGCATGTAGGATCATAATAAAATTCAACAATATATCTATCATAAAGAATACCCTCTTTATGATCAACATGCATAAAGTTTTTATCATCTTCCAAAATAGTGGGATTATCATCAACTAAAGTTATGACCTCTCCAAACCAACTTTTATCAAGAAATTCATAAGATTGAACACTCTCCAAATATGTGGGATTCTTTTTACCTAAAGTTGACACTCTTCCAAACCCACTTTCGATACTATTGCAAACATTATTATCAATAACATATTCAACATGAGGCTTAAATAAATTTTCAAGATCATAAGAAGCATTATCACCCCAATCATGATCATTGCAATAAGAAGTGGACATGACAAAATTATCATCCCCAAGCTTGTAGTTTTGCATATCATTAACATAATTGACATTAATAGAATTACAGTAACATCATTGCAATCATGCTTTTCAATCAAGGAGCTATCATGAATCACCTTATAAATTTCTTCTCTCAACACTTCATCAAAATTTTCAGATTCATGATTTTCAAACAAAACTTCATAGAGATAATCAAGTGCACTCAACTCACTAGCAATTGGTTCATCATAATTTGGCCTTTTGAAAAGATTAGCAAGTGGATGAGGATCCATATCAATAGATTTTTAGCAAGCGAAGATGCAAGCAAATAGAAGGCACATGGCAACACAAGCAAAGATAGCAAACAAGCAAAAAGGCAAACGGAAAAGCGGGCGAATAAAACGGCAAATTTTGTGAAGTGGGGGAGAAGAAAACGAGAGGCAAATGGCAAATAATGTAAATTGCAAGGAGATGAGATTTGTGATTAGGAACGTGATAGATGTTGATGATGTCTCCCCGGCGCCAGAGATTGGCACGCTGAAGAGATCGCTGCTCCCCGCAACGGCGCCAGAAATTCCTTTGACGTGGATTGAGACTGCGTCGGTATTTCCCCAAAGAGGAAGGGATGATGGAGCACAGCGACGGTAAGTATTTCCCTGAGTTAAGAAACCAAGGTATCAATCCGTAAAGGAAGATCAAGCACCTATGTAAATAGCACCTACACACAAATAACAAATACTTGCAACCCGACGCGTAAGAGAGGTTGTCAAGCTCTCAATGATAAAAAGATAGATTAGGTTGTAATAGTTTGGGCAAACAGATCTTGCAAGAACACAAAATAAAAGAAGTAAACAAAAAGTGCAGCAAGGTATTTTTGGGTTTTTGGATTAATAGATGTGAAAATAAACACGGCAAAAAGATAGATCGGAATGCAATATGTTGGAAAAGTAGACCCGGGGGCCGTAGGTTTCACTAGTGGCTTCTCTCATGAGTATAGCACACGGTGGGTAAACAAATTACTGTTGGACAATTGATAGAAGATGGAATAGTCATGACGATATCCAAGGCAATGATCATTATATAGGCATCACGTCCAAGATAAGTAGACCGAAACGATTCTGCATCTACTTCTATTACTCCACACATCGACCGCTATCCATCATGCATCTAGTGTAATAAGTTCATGAAAAAACAGAGTAATGCAATAAGAAGGGTGACATGATGTAGAGAAGATCTATTCATGTAGGAATAGACCCCATCTTTTTATTCTTAATAGCAACGATACATGCATGGCTTGCTGCCCCTTCTGTCACTGGGAAAGGACAGCGCAAGATCGAACCCATCACAAAGCACCTCTTCCCATGGCAAGAAAAATCGATCTAGTTGGCCTAACTAAACCAAAGATTCGAAGAAGAAATATGAGGCTATAAGTAATCATGCAAATAAGAGATCAAAGAAGACTCAAATCATATTCATGGATAGAAACTGATCATGAACTCAAAATTCATCGGATCCCAACAAACACACCGCAAAAGTCATTACATCAAATAGATCTCCAAGAGACCATTCTATTGAGAATCAAAAGAGAGAGAGGAAGCCATCTAGCTACTGCCTACGGACCCGTAGGTCTATGGTGGACTACTCACGCATCATCGGAGAGGCACCCATGAAGACGATGCACCCCTCCATGATGGTGTTAGATTGGATCTCGAGGTTCTGGAACTTGTGGCTGCTGGAATTGTGTTTCGTCGACTCCCCTAGGGTTTTCCGAATATTTGAGAATTTATAGAGTTGATAGTCGGTGGAGGGGGTCCCCAAGGCGGCCACAACCCATCAAGGCGCGCCTGGGGCCTCTGGCGCGCTCTGGTGGGTTGTGGGCTGCCTGGGCTCCCTCCTGGCTGCTTCTTTGGCCCATTGGCACTCTTCTGGTCCAAAAAAAATCTCCAAAAAGTTTCGTCTCGATTGGACTCCGTTTAGTACTGATTTTCTGCGAAGTAAAAAACAAGCAAAAACAGCAACTGGCACTTTGGCACTATGTCAATAGGTTAGTCCCAAAAAATGATATAAAGTTGCTATAAAATGATTGTAAAACATCCAAGATTGATAATATAACAACATGGAACAAGCAAAAATTATAGATACGTTGGAGACGTATCAAGGCCTTTGCCATGGATGCCTATAACGCCATCTCTATACCTTTAATACTTTTGCATAGGATGTTAAGACTTTACCATAACGGTTTGTCGCTTAACTGCCTCTCAGTGTGTATTGAAACTCTAGTTTATGGGCTTATGCTATGCGTGATTATTTATGTTGTGCCTATGAGTGTGCTGGTAACCTCACCACCCCAGCAAGAGATTACCAGACCATATGTGTTTCATGTAATCAAATACCATGCACTCTGCATCTGCCTAGAATAGCCCTACGACCAAACACCATGCTGATACGTCTCCAACGTATCTATAATTTTTTGCTTGTTCCATGCTGTTATATTATCAATCTTGGATGTTTTACAATCATTTTATAGCAACTTTATATCATTTTTGGGACTAACCTATTGACATAGTGCCAAAGTGCCAGTTGCTGTTTTTGCTTGTTTTTTACTTCATAGAAAATTAGTACCAAACGGAGCCCAAACACTGCGGTGATTTTTGGAGAATTTTTATGGACTAGAAGAGCCAAGATGGGCCAAAGATCACCAGAAGAGGGGGCCCAGGGTGGCCACCCTACACCAGGGCGCGCCAGAGGCCCCTGGTGAGGCATGGTAGAGGGTCGGCACCTCGGGACTCCCCCCAACCGACTATCGAGCCTATAAATTCCCAGAAAATCATAAAACCCTAGGGGAGTCGATGAAACACAATTCCAGCCGCCGCAAGTTCCAGAACCTCGAGATCCAATCTAACACCATCACGGAGGGGTTCATCTTCTTCATAGGTGCCTCTCCGATGATGCGTGAGTTGTCCACCATAGACCTACGAGTCCGTAGGCAGTAGCTAGATGGCTTCCTCTCTCTCTATGATTCTCAATACAATGGTCTCTTGGAGATCTATTTTATGTAATGACTTTTGCGGTGTGTTTGTTGGGATCCGATGAATTTTGAGTTCATGATCAGTTTTTATCCATGAATATGATTTGAGTCTTCTTTGATCTCTTATTTGCATGATTACTTATAGCCTCGTATTTCTTCTTTGAATCTTTGGTTTAGTTAGACCAACTAGATCGATTTTTCTTGCCATGGGAAGAGGTGCTTTGTGATGGGTTCGATCTTGCGGTGTTCTTTCCCAGTGACAGAAGGGGCAGCAAGACACGCCTATATCGTTGCCATTAAGGATAACAAGATGTGGTCTATTCCTACATGAATAGATCTTGTCTACATCATGTCACCGTTCTTATTGCATTACTCCGTTTTCCCATGAACTTAATACACTAGATGCATGCTGGATAGCGGTCGATGTGTGGAGTAATACAGGTAGATGCAGAATCGTTTCGGTCTACTTATCTTGGACGTGATGCCTATATAATGATCATTGCCTGGATATCGTCATGATTATTTGATCTTCTATCAATTGCCCAACAGTAATTTGTTCACCCACCATGTGCTATACTCATGAGAGAAGCCACTAGTGAAACCTACGCCCCCCGGGTCTACTTTTCCAACATATTGCTTTCCGATCTACTATTTGCATCTTTTGTTTTCAGATCTATTAATCCAAAAAACCCAAAATTACCTTGCTGCACTTTTTATTTCTTTATTTTAGTTTGCGTTCTTGCGAGATCTATTTGCCAAAACTATCATTACCTAATCTATCTTATTACCGTAGAGAGCTTGACAACCTCTCTTTTGCGTCGGGTTGCAAGTATTTGTTATTTGTGTGCATGTGTTGTTTACGTGGGTGCGTGATTTTCCTCTACGGATTGATACCTTGGTTTCATAACTGAGGGAAATACTTACCGTCGTTGTGCTGCATCATCCCTTCCTCTTTGGGGGAAATACCGACGCAATCTCAAGCCACGTCACATCGTGCGTTTATTCTTAGCTTGACTGGAAAGGTGCATGCAAACAAACTATTTGCAGAACATGATTTTTAGCCTGTGTTCACTTAGCAAGGCCCAACTCAGTCACATATGCAAGGAAGCAAAAACGCTACACGCTACCAAACATGTCCTTAGTGGATCTGATTTGGATGTAATGCAATCTGATTTCTAGTAGTATCATCATTCCTAACATACAAGGCATTAGATCATTGTATTGAAAATATTGTCGACGATAAGTCCTCGAAAGTAAATTTACAATTGAAAACAAACGCTCGCTGGTTGATCTTAGAAATAATCGTACTGTACTTTCCTCTGTGGTCGTTGTTGATGTCATTGATCACCTGTTTTGAGTCTGAAGCTATGATGAAATCATGAACATGCAAATCTTCAGCCAACGATAGTGCCTCCCAACATGCAATTGCTTCCAGTGTCTCCACATCATAAACTCCCAGGATTACCAAGGCCGAGTTGCCCAGGTAGTTGCCATTATCATCCCTGCATATTGCCTTTGCCGATCCTCCCCTTTTGTGTCGTGCCACTCCGGCATCAACGTGAATCTTGGAGAAACCTGCTAGTGGTGCCCTAGGCCGAGCAATGGGTACACCGTTTATGTTTGCTGCTCCTCCCGCGTTACCCTTTGGATTCATGTCTCCCACAATCTCCAGTTCCCCTATGAATCTCTCAACAAAGCCGTGAGTGGCATGTGGACTTTGGAAGATACCTTCATGAATTGCTTGACGTCGTGTCCACCATACTGCCCATAGTGTCACTGATAGTTTTACAAAATCTGCATGCGATAATAGTTCCATCGACGCGAACAACGAGTGTTTGGTGCTTGGCTTTGTTGAAACACTAAGTTTCTCGGTTAGTTCATCGTCGACAAGGGCTCAAACGCATATAGCAGTAGTGCATTCCAACAGTGAGTTCCGCCAAGAGTCTAGCGCACCACACAAACCGCACGAATTTGTCTTTGACATGTTTCTATGTGATCTGACATCCTCGATGGGCAGATATTGCCTCACGAGTCTCCATAAAAACATTCGTACTTTGCCCGGCACTTTAATATTCCATAACGACTTCCACGCACTGTCCTATGAATCCATGCTCGAAGAGCCAACTGTCCCCTCGAGCCACGCCCGCCTTCTCCTTATAGTTGAAACCAACATAGCATATGCAGACCGGACCATGAATATTCCGGTCTTTTCATAGTGTCAGGACCAAAAATCAGCGATGTTCCTTGTACACAAAGGTATGCTCAATATAATCGGTACATCCATTGGCAAGAAAACTTGTGCTACCCTCTCCCTGTTCCAAGTGGCGGAAGTGGCATCAATCAGTTCTAAAACTTGGATAGATGGGTTTGCAGCCCTACACCCGTAAGGGCACATCATTTCCGTGCGAGGCAACCAATTCTCATTCCAAATATTTATGGATTCACCATTGCCAATCCGTTTGATCAGTCCCTGCTTCAGGAAATATTTCCCTTCTATCATAGCCCTCCAAATTTGGCTCGGGCGATTTCTCAAGGCAGCATCCAGAAAAGAGGATGATGGGAAGTAGATGCTTTTCATAATACGAGCACGGAGAGAATCATGGTTTTACAATATCCTTCACACTTGCCTTGCTAGCATGGCCATGTTAAAGAGCCCAAAATCCTTGAAACCCAAGCCCCCCATGTTTTTGGGTTGTGTCATTGCCTTCTAGGACACCTAGTTGGGCTTGCACTAGCCATTCTTGCTTCCCCACCAAAATTTTCAAATCAACATGTTCAAGTGCTCACATAGGCCCCTTGGGAGTTTAAAACATGACATTGAATAGACCGGAACTGCTTGGGCCACTTCCTTAACCAAACGTTCCTTACCTGCCATGGACAAGGTTTGCTCAATCCATCCTTGGACTTTGTTCCATAACCGGTCTTTCAAATATTTGGACGCTTCATTCTTTGATGTACCAATATCACTTGGCATCCCAAGATACTTTTCATTCAGAGTTTCATGGGGTACCCGGAGTATACCTTTAATTTGCCGGCATGCACTATCGGGAACTCCCTTATTGAACAAAATCGAGGACTTTATCATAATTTATGTGCCGCCCCGAAACTTGACAATAAACATCCAAGGCTTGGTGCACCTCCGTAGCACCCATACTATTTGCACTAAAAAACAGCAGGCTGCCATCTGCAAAAAGTAAATGGTTTACTGGCGGCACCGTAGGTGTCACACTTAGACCATGAAGATTTGATGACTCACTCTTTGATTTCAATAGGAACGAAAGTCCCTCTACTGCAATCAAGAACAAGTATGGGGATATAGGGTCCCCTTGCCTTTTACCTCGTGTAGGCGGAAACTGCTCCAATTTCTTCCCATTCATCAATACCGAAAATTTAACCGAGCTGACGATGTCCATGAAAATATTTACCCACCTCTATGTAAAACCAAGCTTTAACATGATCAGCCTCAGATATGCCCATTTAACTCTGTCATAGGCCTTCATCATGTCTAGCTTAAGAGCACAATGTTGATTTGTTTTGCTCTATTCCTCTTCATAAAATGAAGGCATTCATATGCAGTGATGATATTGTTTGTTATGAGCCTTCCTGGGATAATGGCTGATTGTTTCTCAGATATTATCTTTGGCAGTACTTGCTTCAACTAATCAGAGATCACTTTTGATGCAATCTTATAGAACACATTACATAAGCTAATCGGTTGAAATTGTGAGAGCAGGGTCGGTTTTTTTTACTTTGGTATTAGTACAAAAATTGTCTCATTAATACATACTGCTGACTCCGTGCCATCAATAATCGTAATCACTACCTTCATAATCTCATCCCCACAGATGTCCCAGTGACGCTGGAAAAAATGGGCAGGAAAACCGTCAGGCCTAGGAGCCTTTATCGAAAACATCTAAAATAGTCCCCGTTTTACCTCCTCCTTATCGTACGATGCATTAAGCATGGTATTCATCTGTTGCGTCACCTTAACTGGCACAATTTGGAGAACCTCTTCCATGTTGGGAACCCCCTCCGATGTGTATAGATTTTTATAAAAATCTGTGGTCATGGTTTCCATCTCTACCTTTTCCTCTTTAAAACTTCCATCGGACCGGGCCAAAGCCTTCATTAGGTTCTTCCTTTGACGTATGCTAGTGCGTAGGTGGAAGAAATACGTGTTTTTATCACCATGTATCAGCCATTCCAACCTCGCTCGTCGTCTCCATAGTATCTCTTCTCGGTGATACAACTCAACCAGGCGATCTGTTGCTTTTGGTTCAGCGTGTGACGGAACCGTTCTGCCCGACTGAGAACGAAACATCTCCAGCTGCCCCTTTAAGTATTTTACTAGTAGATTGCCCATGCGTTGCCACGGGCCAATAAATGAAACAAATGCAAGCATCTTCTTCTTTCTTTTTTACAAACACTACACACTCCTCCATCTGCTCTTTCATGTTGAATTTGTTGTCCTTTTCTGTTCATACATCATTCATCCTCTCAATCAATTGGCCCCTTGACTTTACATGTAGTTTCCATGTCATTTTTTGTTGTCTAGAAAAACAACAAAAACAACCCGACCACGTCACCTTCTTTCCAATCTATTCCTAATCCAAGAAAGCTAAATCTAGCTAAATGCCCTTGCATTGCCATGAAAGAACAAACTTATCTATGGAAACATACCAAAATACCATTATATACATAAATGCCCTTGCATTGCCATGAAAGAACAACCTTATTTATGAAAACATATCAAAATATCATTATATACATAGTGTACATCACATGTTTATGACTATGTTGTGACAAATAGTTCTTGTCTATCTCTCACTTTTCTCTAAATATTTTTCTCCAGGGATGCATTTCTATTTCTGCCCATGCCAAAATATCCACTTTCATGTGCTCCTTCAACCCCACAAATATGGCTTATTATCCTACCTCTACGAGATTCCCTTTGCATAGTTGTGTTGCACATGTGATCTACAAAAACAAGGAAAGTGAGTGGCATCATCAACGTTAGTCATCTGCATTGGGCAATCGCGAAGAAGGCACAATCTGCTTCTCTGGATATATTTGATTCTGTCTAGGTGTTACTTGTCTATATTGACGAGTCCCGTCTCTCAAGCGAATTCTAGGCTTCCTCCTGTTCAACACAAGTGCTAAAATTGGGATGCAAAATTTTAGGACGTACATAATCTATAGCACAAACAATCTTGCCAAATCATGGAGCTTTCAATATTCTATCGACAAAAGTATCTGTGTGCAGCGTATTGCAGTGTCCGAGTAATACTGGATATCACAAAAGCGTCACCAAGGGTAGAATTAGACACTTAAGTTGATGGCATGATATATATTAGCATACATAAATTATGTTTCTACCCCGTACAGAATATAGTAACTACTTATCTAGTAGCTTTGCTTCACACGAATCCATACGAGTAGGGTTTGTAGTCAATGCAAGAACAAAGTGTTGAGAAACATATGACCAAATCAAGCGATGCTAAAGAAATCATAGAATGACCCCTCGTAGTTAGCAGCCTAGTAAAAAAATTACGTAAATAAATAAGCTTCTAATATGTGCCAAGTTGTAAAACCTTAGTTCTTAATATTTGGAGCAAAAAGGAGTAGAATATAAATGAACATAATCCTGATATTTGAACCATGTATACATTACACATGAGATTTGCCAGACAACTGATAATACCAACAAATTTAGACATCAATTGCAAAGAACTGAAACCCGATAGCTTACTCAGTAAATAACTGATATTATTTACCTCTAGGAATGTATATCACGTCATCAACCATGCATTAAATGGGATGGTGAGTTTGTTTTCCTTAACAGATGTATGCCACAACATCTAGAGAACAAAAAATTACTCCATAAATTTTCTATATATATTTGTCCTTTATTAATATTTTCCCTAATTATAGGATCTATTTAAACAGGTTGACTTCTTCATATTGTCGTAACCTGAATGGTAGAAGCAGAACAAGTACTCTACCAGAAGAGAACTTTTGATACCTACAAAATCAAGTTTGAAGCTTTTTGAGTGCATATGCAAGAACACACACATATCTGGGATGTGTTCCAATTTATCCAGAGTAAGGGCAACAACTGAGCAGGGATTAAAAATACCACACTACTAGATTAAGGGCTATAGCTGATATGGACATTAATGGCGCACCATGTATGTGGTGCGCCACTGCTATATAGCAGTGGCGCACCAGATACAGGTGCGCCATTAGTGTCCTCATTACTAATGGTGCACCAGACACACGGTGCGCCATTACTAGCAATTTTTTTTCCAAAACTATTAATGGCGCACCAGGGCACAGTGCGCCATTACTAGTTGTAACTAGTAATGGCGCACCACACGCTCCGTGCGCCACTACTAACAATTTTTTTTTACTTTTTTTTTCAAAACTTGTAATGGCGCACCTGTGTGAAGTGCGCCATTACTAGTTCAAACTAGTAATGGCGCACCACACGCTCCGTGCGCCACTACTAACAATTTTTTTTTTTTGCAAAACTAGTAATGGCGCACCCCTAACTGGTGCGCCATTAGTAACCAGGGTTACTAATGGCGCATTTTTAGGCGGTGCGCCATTAGTAACCTGAGACCAGCTAGATATTTTGGACAGCCACCTACCACACTCACTTTCCCCACTTCATTCTCTCCACCTCCTCCTCCAAGCTTGTCTCGGCTGCCTCCTCCTCCTCACCTCATTTGCACCATAGATTCACCCAAATTAAGTGGTTAAATTACCTTTTTTTGATAGGTAAGTAAGGGGAAAGCTTTCTTTATGTTGTAGATCTACTTTTTTCTCCCTCCAACAACGTGCACATGCACTTTTTATGGCCTAGCTAGATCTACGTATGTTTGTGGTGTTGCATATGTTTGTGGTGTTGCATATATGTTTGTGTTTGCAGGTACCGGTATTTGAAATGCGATAGTTGCCAATATTTTGCCGGAATGTTGATTCATTTCTGTTTCGGCGAGAATTTGGCACTATGCATTCTTTTTGGTCCTATTTTTAGGCAAAGTCATGCCAAATTTTTTCTTGGTTCTAAAATATCGTTTTGCTCTACCCCGCAGGCGACCATGGTCCGCACGATGACCGAAGGCATCGTGAATAGGTTTTTGAGCTCCGCGAAGTCCGAGATGCTTCAAAAGAACGAGACGGAGATAAGATGTCCGTGTCGAAGATGCAAGCTGAAGAGCCTTATTGCGGACCCGGATTCCGGGCAGGTGCGGGACCACCTGCTCTTGCGTGGTTTCATGGATGGCTATCGGTGGCAAGGTGATGAAGATGACTATGAAGTCGTCCATGGGGGCCGGGCAAGAAATGAGGAAGGGCAGCAAGACAACCACCGCGGCGAGGGCGGGCGAGAAGACGAAGAATCTCCAGGACATGATCACGACGGTGATGCAGTACACAGTCATCATGTAGAAGATGCCGGACATGATGATGAGGAAGATCAAGACGAAGGGCATGATCATGAAGATGAAGATGCCGGAGCAGACGACGATGGACCATCGATGGGCTGGGTGCAGGACCCTCATATTCAAGAGCTGCTTCTCAAGCAGACGGATAACGCAAGAGCTGCCGCCCGAGAGAAAGCCAAGCTGGATCAACTGGAGATAGACGCGGTTACTCCATTGTATGAAGGATGCAGGCCCGAGGATACCCACCGGAAAGTAACGCTCATGGCTCTGGAGATGAAGGTAAAACACAAAATGACCGACGCATGCTTCGACGAGAACATGTCATTCTGGCACGAACGTCTTCCCAAGGGGAACAAGTGCCCGACCAGTTTCGAGGAGGCGAAGAAAATCGTGTGTCCTCTGGATTTACCGCACGTGAAATACCATGTGTGCATGAACAATTGCATCATTTATCGGGACGAGCACGCGAAGTCTACCATATGTCCGGTGTGCGGCGTCACTCGATACAAGAAGAGGAAGAAAGCTCCTCGAAAAGTGGTGTGGTACTTTCCGATCACTCCTCGTCTGCAGCGGTATTTCGCGGACCCTAAGGCAGCAAAGCTCCTGCGTTGGCACGCGGATAGGGAGGAGAAGAAGCGAGAAGATGACGGAAATGATCCGGAGATAAATAAAAAAGACAAGATGCTGAGTCACCCTAAGGATGCGAGCCAGTGGCAAGCGTTGAACTTCGAACACCCAGAATTTAGGGACGATCCAAGGAACATCGTGCTGGGCACGAGCACCGATGGAGTCAATCCGTTTGGCAGCCAGAGAAGCACACATAGCACCTGGCCTGTGTTTGTGTGGATGTACAACCTTCCCCCCTGGTTGTGCATGAAGAGGAAGTACATTCACATGAGTATGCTAATTGAAGGGCCGAAACAACCAGGGAACGACATCAATCTGTATCTGGGGCTGCTGAAAGAGGAGCTAGACACGCTGTGGAAAACGCCAGCCAATACGTGGGACGCCGCAGAGAAAGAATATTTCCCTATGAGAGCCGCACTGCTCACGACGGTGCACGACTATCTCGGTTACGGATATGTCGCGGGGCAGGTGGTCCACAGATTTTCTAGATGCGTCAGGTGCATGGATGACACAACGTATCGCCAGCTAGATAGAGATCCCGGGTCTTCAAAAACCATGTTCATGGGACATCGAAGGTGGCTTCGCGACGATGACTCATGGAGAAAACGCAAGGATCTGTTCGATGGTGAAACCGAACCCCGAAGACGCCCGCGTACGAGGAGCGGCGAGGAAATAGACGAGCTATTGAAAAATTGGAAAGAGTGCCCACCGCCGGGAAAGGCGCCAGAGCCGGGAAAGGCGCCACCGTCGGGAAAGAAGCGAAAGGCGCCAGAGCCGCTGCTGAAGGTATGGAAAACGAGGTCTGTTTTCTGGGACTTGCCGTACTGGAAGATCCTCCGTGTGCCTCACAGCCTTGATGTCATGCATATCACGAAGAACGTGTGCGAGAGTCTGCTTGGTACCCTGCTCAACATGCCAGAGAGGACCAAAGATGGGCCGAAAGCAAGGGCAGACTTGAAATCAATGGGCATCAGGGAGGAGCTTCACGCTAATGATGATGATGATGATGATGAGGCGATGGACACGGAAAGTCGTCGCAAAGGCAAAAAGGCCAAGAAGATCGGAAATGACTTCCCTCCCGCGTGCTTCACTCTAAGTCAGGAGGAGATCGAGCAGTTTTTCACCTGCCTCGTAGGAGTAAAACTTCCTTACGGTTACGCGGGGAAGATAAGCAGATACCTAGACTCAGCGAAGCAGAAGTTCAGCGGGATGAAGTCTCACGACTGTCACGTGCTGATGACGCAGATACTTCCAGTTGCAATCCATGGGATCATGGACGCGCACGTCCGTGAAACGCTATTTGGCCTATGCAACTTTTTCGACGTCATCTCTCGAAAGTCGGTTGGCGTGAGGCAACTCAGAAGGCTACAGGAAGAGATCGTGGTGATACTATGCGAGCTTGAGATGTACTTCCCGCCCGCATTCTTCGACGTTATGGTGCATCTGCTGGTCCATATCGTGGAGGATATCATCCAACTCGGGCCGACGTTCCTGCACAGCATGATGCCGTTCGAAAGGATGAATGGTGTCATCAAAGGATACGTTCACAACATGTCACGTCCAGAGGGAAGCATAGCCAGGGGCTTTCTGACCGAAGAGTGCATCTCCTACTGCACGAATTATCTAGGCATCGAGAACCCCGTTGGTCTGCCCGTCAACAGGCACCTCGGCAGGCTCGCTGGATGGGGTCACCGCGAGGGTCGCCACGAAATGCATGTCGACTTCGAGGGTCGACTCGCCGACTTTGAAAGAGCAAACCTAGTCGCGCTACAACACATAGACGTGGTCGATCCTTGGGTGGTAGAGCACAAAACCTTTATTGAGAAGACGTACAATGACCGAGGCCAACAGAGGACGGACGGAGATATAATCAAAGAGCACAACTCATGTTTCACGCGTTGGTTCAAGGAGAAGCTTCTGTCGTACCCTTTACATGAGGATTCTTCCGCGGAAGAAAAACTCATATTCGCCTTGTCACAGGGCGCCGAGCACAACCTGATGACGTATGAGGCGTACGATATCAACGGCTACACATTCTACACCGAGGGAAAGGACATGAAGAGCGATTATCAGAACTCCGGGGTAACGATGGAATCCTACACCGGTAACGACAAGGACAGATACTACGGAAGGATCGAGGAGATCTGGGAGCTGAGCTACGCTGGAGAGAAGGTCCCGATGTTCCGTGTCAGATGGGCCAAGAGCGTCCTAAAAGAAGACCGGTATTTCACCACCATGGTTATACCCGAAGCCAAATCCAAGACCGCAGGCGCAAACGTCACCGCGAAAAATGAGCCATGGGTACTGGCTTCCCAAGTGGACCAATGCTTCTTCATTACCGACCCGCCAAAGCCCAGTCGTGTTGTCGTGAGGAGAGGCAAAAGGAACATCATCGGAATGGATGGAGTCGCCAATGAGCAAGACTTCAACAAGTACGGCGACCCGAAGATGGAAGATGACGACGACGACGAAGTACCATACACCACAAGAAGAAGCAGGACCACCCTACCTAAAGGACGTCCGTTCAAGAGAAGATCAATTCAAGGGGTTCCGGGGCTAAATTATTCAACCGCGAGAAAGAAGGGCAAGAAGATTGTGAAAAGATAGCTAAGATCGAATCACGACGTGTCGGCCACGTGTGTGTGTGTGTCAGTGGCAAGCTCAATTATTACATGCAACTAAATTATTACATGTATCACTTGATTTCAACCATGTCATCTAATTCTAAATCTTTGCACAATGGTTTTATCACTCCATTTGCATTTTCCTTTTCTTTTATCTCAAATCTTAAATTATCACAATGGTTTAAGTACGTGGTCTAATTAGAAATATTATTAAAGATCTTTTAAACATATATTATATTACTTTACATGCAAACTCAATCTTAATTTGATGACTGTTATTTCATGTCAATCTTTGATGACTGTTATTTCATCTCACTTGATTTCAACCATGCCATAGCATTGTAAATGATTCTATATTGTGATTGAGTAAAGGAGATGCATTGTAAAAAAATTATACGCCCTATATTTAGGAATGGAGGGAGTATTAAAATTGCCATGTGTTTATTTTAAAGTGTTTGGATGTTTATCATAAGGTTAAAATAAAATTTTAAAAAAGGTGCAAAAAATGGGGTTGCCAAGATTCGAACCTGGCCGGCCGGGTGACTTGCTTAATGTATCAAGGGACCAACCACTAGGCCATGTAAGTGGTTCTGTCCATAGCCACACACGCAATTGTTTTAACCTATTAGTACTAATAGTAATGGCGCACCCCTTAAAAGTGCGCCATTGCTATCACTGTTTTTATGGCGCACCAGGGGAAGGTGCGCCATTGCTATTCATGTTTTTATGGCGCACCCCTAGATGGTGCGCCATTGCTAACCTTCCCCCCTCTGTGTGTAGGTGCGTTCTGTCCATCTCGCGCTGTCCCTCTCCCTCGCCAGATCCCCCTCGCCCCCCCGCGCCCGCTCCACCGCCGCCCCGCCGCGCCGTCCCCTACCTGCTCGTCTCCGGTGACCCCCTCCGCTCCGGTGGCCTCCCTCTCCCTCCCTTCCTCTCTCTCTCCCTCCCTCCCTCTCTCTCTCTCTCTCTCTCTCATCGTGCGCGCCCCTCCTCTGCAGCAGATCGAGCGCCTCTCCCGCGACCGCCCGCCGCGCCGCCCCCTACCTGCTCGTCTCCGGCGACCCCCTCCGCTCCGGTAAGCCTCCCGCTCCGGTAAGCCTCCCGCTCCCTCCCTCCCTCTCTCTCTCCCTCCCTCTCTCTCTCTCTCACCGTGCGCCCCCTCCTCTACAGCAGATCAGCCCGTCTCCACCGCCGGTCCAGGACCCCCATCCCAGGAGCAACGCCGGCGACCACTCCATAGGCAGGTAGCCACCACTCCCCCCTCCCACACATGTCAGCAAACAAATGCTTGTTGTGATCTTCATCCACTGAAGCCGCCTGTTCCTGCTCAGAAAACTTGTTCTTGCTCGATTATGGCAGGTGCTGTACTGCACGCGGTGCACTCAGTAAGAACCGTTAATAGTGTTTCAATTTAGGTCGTCAAATGAAGGTCCCACTTGATATGTTTGCAACTGGCTTGCTTGCATGCATTCTCTTTTTCGACAGGGGCCAAATTCTCCTTACAATATCCAGTGCATGAAATAAACATCAGCAGCAACTATGTTCTATCATTTTTGTCACCAGATTTGGCATGCCTCAGAAATTTGAACCATTTCCAGTTTGCATAAAGTGTCGCTTCATTATCAAACGGAATAGTCCCCCCTGGAAGGTCATAATCTAATTTAGTGTTCCGAGAGACAACTGGAAGCTGCTCCCGGTACCTATTTGCCATTTCCTCAGCTTCTGAAAACACCTTCTGCATTATATTACTACAAAACATGAAGAGATATTTATTTGAGAGCAACAAATGTTGTGAGAATAATACTCCCCCCTCCCCCCTCCCACATGTCTACAATTTCATGTTATTTGCCAAAGCAGTTTGATGTTATATGGCTGCAGTTCATGTTATTTGCCAAAGCAAGTGAAACTCTTACTATTTTTCTGTAAAACTGAAGTGTTCTCATCGAAAGCAAGTATGGACGGCGTGGCGCTGTCCTAATTGCAGACTATTTTGTCAAAGTCCGCATTTTTCTCATGGCTAATTTATATTTATCATTTTAATTCATTCATACCAACACGATTTATAGAGGCTGGGTGTGAACTCTTAAGGTTGTATCGCCTCGATGCGGCATTAATAGTCAATACAAATTCTCGTTATTGAGACGAGCTCCACTTGGGTGGAATCTTTTGTGGCTACTGACGGCACTTCGGGGGTGGGATAATGATTTTGCAGGTACCCCGAGAGGCCCTTGAGTTTGCCGGAATGTCGATTAACTTCCGTTCCGGCAAATTCGGGTACTCCATATGTCCTATTTTCAGCAAAGGTCATGCTGAAATTTTCCGTGAATTTTAGCATGACTTTGCTAAAAATAGGACATATGGGGTACTTGCGACTAATGCATGGGCCGGGGTATCTTAGTACTTAATTAAGTAGGATCAACTGTTTTTTTGTCCATCACTCGATAAACTACATGTGTGTGAGAGAGATAGTGAGAGGAGACAAGAAGAAGGGGGTTAGGAAGGGACTTGGACCTTAGCAACAACACACTAACAGGTCCAAACTTTTTTCCTATTTAGAGCGAACATGGCCCACAACGATGAGGTCGGCGGTTCGGGCGGCAAGCCATTCTGGGAGCTGTCCCAGGAGATGGAGGGAGACCCTCACCGCTATGAGGACGCCGCGGAAGACACCGATCCCGACTACACAACCCCTAGTGGCGTCGGGGATGACACCACTGATGGTGCCGCCGAGGATGCCACCACTGATGATGGCGGCGCACGCACAGATGGCAGCCAACCGAAGAGGCAACGGAAGGACCGGCGCCCGAACGTGCTCGGCACCGTCAAGGAGGAATTTACTGAAGTGTCCTCCGAGGGGCATCCAACGGCGCCCAAAGAAATAGTCAAGGGGTACGCGGGACAGCTCGGGTGCATTCTCTGGAGCACCGTCTCGATCAACACCGAGAACCTAAGGCATCGTGACCGAGGGAATTTGCGCAACCTCCTCTTCACGAAGCTGCACGAACGATACAAGTTCCCCGGTGACTTCGCAAACACACGCCTCTCAGGGAATAAAGTGAACAGTGCCGCCCTCACGAAGATGAGCAAGGCCCTGGCTACTTGGAGAGGCGCGGTGAAGAGCATGATTGAAAAAGGTGATAGTTATGAGAAGATCAAGGAGAAAAATCCTTCGATCAGCGAAGATGACTACCAGGAGTTCAAGATCAAGTGCGAGAGCAACGCATCCGGGGAATCAAGTCAGTGGGGGAAAGATATGCGGGACTTGAACTTAGGGGTCCACAAACTCGGTCCCGGCGGTTACAGAGTGGCGGAACCTATATGGGACAAGGAGGACGCGGAGCGTGCCGAGCAAGGCCTACCGCCCCGCTTCGAGAAATACCGTGACAAGCAGACCAGGAACTATGTCAGGGCCCGGTACAAGATTGACCCGGTAACCAAGGAGCTTACCATGGATCCGAAGACCAAGGCGCTTGAGCGTGTTCTGGTAAGGAATACACCCCCGCGTAATTAGCTCCATATGGTTGCATTCTAATTAATGAAGCCAAATTTCTAAATGGTTCACGTTCCTTCCGCAGGACACTGAAAGCAGTAGCACGGGGTCGTCTCAGAGCTCCCCTTTTGACACCCCTTTAAATAGGGCATTGAACATAATGAAAAACAAGGATAAGCTCAGTAAGCCGTCGTCAGCTGGTCGTGTGGCCGGCAAAGGCTTGTCCACGAAATGGTCGGAATACTATACCGCTGGGCGAAAGGAGAGAAAGACCAGCTCGGAAAGCCAGCATCGCGAGGTTCAACAACTCAAGGCACAAGTGGCGCGGATTCCGGAGATGGTAGAAGAGCAAGTGCGAGACCAACTGGGAGCGACGATCACCGCCATTATACCTACCTTGGTTTCTGGGCTGCAGGCGTGGGTGGCGGGCGGCCAACAGGGGCCGCCCCCGATTCCCAGCTTCACGGGCAGCAACTCGCGCAACGCGCCGGCCGCGCCATTGGTGTCTCAGGCGGAGGCGGCATTGGTGTCTCCCGCGGCGGCGCCATTGGTGTCTCCGGCGGAGGCGGCATTGGTGTCTCCCGCGGCGGCGCCGGCATTGCAGCTTAATGCACCCGGGTGTGGGAAGAATACGCCGGCCGGCACCTCGGCAGCAAGCGGCCCCTCCGTCAATTGCACGCCCGCCGTTGGCGGTGCCTCGACATTAGCCGAGCTCGACGCCATCACGGTAACTAATTAAGCCTCTCGGCCGATGACTTCATCTCCTTGCCTTTGACTGGGCATCCCTGACGCCCTACATGTTTTCGCAGGGCGTCGCCGACGTTCCATGCACTCTTCTGCACTTCGTGGACGGCGAGCTGATCGATGTCGCCAAGGCCAGAATCGTTCAACCGGGCAGCCGCGTGTTCCACGGTAATCCGATGCCACCCACCGTGTATAGGGTTCAACTGGTTCGGGTGCTGCGGGGCTGCGACGACTTGTTACCTCCGTTTCGACCCGCTGGGGCCGACGAAGACGATGTGATGACCCTCAACGCCTGCTTAAGCTGGCCCCTGCTTTGGCCGAAGAGCCAGATTCGTTTGGGGGCGGGGGACACCACCCCACAGACAACACCGCCAGTCGTGCCGGCGCCAAGCCATGGCAAGACCGCCGCAACGCTACCGGACATGCCGGACATGCATATGGCACAGGATCCGGGCATGCATATGGCACAGGATCCGGACGACGACGACGACGACAATGACGGTACATTTACCAAAGTCGATAAGTACTTCAACGAACATGGGTACGATGATGAATTCTTGGGGCCTCCTTCTCAAGAACCCAACCCTGCAAAAGACGATCGCGATCTAGCTGGTACCGCGGAGAAACCCAATTGCAACAGGCGTCGTCTGGCGTTCAGTTCTCAGGAGACGCCTCCAGCTGCCGCCTTCACCGAGCCTCAGATAGCCGAGGTGCAAAATATTATCAGCCCCAACACACTCAAGAAGGCGGTCTCTCAGCAGAACTCGATCCCATTACAGCAGAAGAAGAAGGGACGGAAAAGAAAGATTAAGGGTGCGAACCAGCCGGCACCGAGTACGATCCGTGCTCAGGACGGGCCACCTTCACCTAAGGATATCTCGAGGAGGGTGCATGTGGCGGGTAGGCCGATGCTACCGACTAATCTGCTCAATGCTGCAACCGGTGCTATGCGGAGTCTGCATGACAGTGTTCTTTCTTTGGAGAAGCGGCGTCTCCGAGAGAATGATGTGGCATACCCGGTTTTCGTGGCCAAGGTGCCAGAGGGCAAGGGCTTTGTGGATAGCGCCATCGGGGGTATGATCGTCCTGCGGTTTGATGACATCTTCGCTATGTTTAACCTTCATCCGCTGCACTACACCTTCGTTCGGCTATTTTCGCTGAGTATGGAGATGCGGATCATTAGAGACAAGACCCCGGACATCGTGATAGTCGACCCCTTCTACATGCGTGCCAAGATCTTGGGCAGCGCTGGGGACCGGCAAGTCGCGAGTTCATACCTCGAAGGCGTCATTCTGGCGAACCCAGATAAGGATAACTTCCTCGTGACTTACTTTCCCGAGTAAGTCATCCCCTCATCGCCCCGTAACATATGATTTCTTAGATTTCGATCGTTCTTTTTTTTTCTAACATTCCGTGTTTTGTGCAGTGACACACATTGCACACTCATCCTCTTAAGCCCGAAATATTCCATGGCCACGTATTTTGACTCGGACCGTCAGTCGAAGAAAGACTACACAAATATCAAGAAAGTTCTTGATGATGTTCTCCCCGGCTACGCCAGATCTGGAGGCACCTTCAACAGGCCAATTCGTAGGTACGGCAAGCACGTGTTCGCCCACACTACGACGTTCCCCTGCGTCAAGCAACCGCCTGGCGGTCAGAAGGATGCCTACTACGCCCTCCATCACATGCGGGCGATCGTGCGGGACCATGATCACCTTCTGCTACCAAATAATCTCAAAGATTGGGCCGCAAGCTTGTCGGCAATCCAGGACACGGACATCAGACAAGAATTCTTTCGCATCCAGTCGGAGTTTGCGGAAATCATCCATCAAGATGTCCTTCGTACCTCGGGGCAGTTCTACCTTAGATATCAACCGTCCAACAGTGACATAGAAACAACGCTACAAATGCAGGCTGACAACGACCGCGATTTCATGACCATCACGATAGACGGCGGCTTCATCCACGCTCCGGTCCCTGAGTCGAGTCGAAAGTAGTGATGGTATGTAGTTCTGAAATATCGATTAGCTCTCTAGTTTGGACAGTCGTTCAACTTATATGTAATCGATGCTATTTATTAGTAGGACCACGAATCGTGCTATTAATGTGTTGCTTTTCTCTTCCGATCCTTTTGTTGCATACTTATATATTGCTTATGTATTGTCTGTGAATTGCTACTAACGTTTTGTTTGTCTAGTGCATAGAGATGCCGTCGTATGTCGTGTACAAGGGTAAGGTTCCCGGAGTCTACGACGACTGGGAGGAGTGTTGGAAACAGGTTTACCGTTTCAGCGGTAACAGTTACAAAGGGTACACCACTAGGGCGGAGGCGGAAGCTAGATACGCGCACTATCTAGCGGGAGAGAGGAGGGAGCGGAGGAGGAACCGGATGAAGACCAGTTTCATCGCGATGATGCTCATCGTGATGACCGCAGCTCTCTTCTATGTGATGGTAGTTTAGATGATCGATATCGACTTGTAATGTGGACAAACTCGCTACTCGCGGTCTAGCTCGAGACTTGTAAATGTTCTAACTTTGTTCGGTCTTTTGAATTCGGAGACTAGCTAATATGATGAATTGTATTCGGAGACTAATCTTCTATTGTATTCGATGAATCTGCTGTTTATATTCTGTGCACTAATATATTCTGTGCTGTCTATATTCTGTGCACTAATATATATGAACCTGCGCAAATATCAGAAAAGAAAAAAATAATAATTCCTAATATTCATACTAGTGGCGCACCATACAACACATTAGTGGCGCACTGCTATAAAAATACTAATGGCGCATTATCTGTTAGTGCGCCATTAGTAACCCAGAGCACAAGGTAAATATGGCCCCCTGGGAGGCATACTAATGGCGCACCGTGTGACTTACTAATGGCGCACTGCCTGGTGCGCCACTATAGTCTGGTATACTAATGGCGCACCAGGGGTGCGCCATTAGTATATGTTACTAGTGGCGTGATGATAGTGGCGCACCTGTAGTGCGCCATTAATGGCCAAAACAGGTGCGCCACTAATAAGCCTTTTCCTAGTAGTGCCAGAGACAAATAGAAAACTATCTGATTAACATTATATTTGCCGAGCCCATTAGCAGAGAAAAATCTGAAGTAATAAAGCAATAAGAATAATCATACATATGCATCATTTATATATAAGAAAATTTCACCATGATTTATTCTACTAATAGATATGTCGTAGAATCATCCTACAAGCATGGGGGATAAAAATGGAATTGAAAGGACAAGTAAGAAATATCCCAATCTCCTAAGATTTGCAAATGTGTCTAGCCATTGTTTGAAGTACTAACCTCCTCTATGAGAACGAACGACATCAAGCTATGATGATTTAAAGCACTGTGCAGGAGGTATACTGGTGCGACCATCGAACTCAGCCGTAGAAACTTGGGGACGGTCAATTGTCATGTGGTTACCAGGGTGCTCAAGCCATTGTGCATGTCACCTTCATTATTGTCCCTCTTCCACTACCACTGAACTGGAGCAGCGTAGCTTGTTCGTTCATTATTTTTTTCTTAAGATATAGTATTAAATCCTAATCATGCAGTCATATAAGAACCATACTAATTGATAGGTAAAGGTAAAGAAAAAGTAAAGAATCAAACTTGCATTAGTTATATTGCTCAAAGATACATGCATATATCAGTTTTATATAGATAAGAGAAAGTATACACAGATACATGCATATATTTGAGAAAACTACTTCTAAGTGTTGAAATCATCGCATTATGTTAGCAACTTCAGTTTGCATGGTTGTGCCAAAAAGAGCTGTATAGAAAGATACATGCATATAACATAAAGTTTCCTGCAAAAAAAGATCTTCTAAGTTACATGCATATAGAAAGGTACATGCTCTATAGAAAGTTAATGTGTCCATAGATCTTCTAAGTTCGAACCACTATGTAGAAAAAATTGTGAGGTGCTAATCTATAGTCCTCCCCTTACTGTACAGCAGTGGCGGAGCTTCAGCCAATTCTCTGGGCAGGCCTGGTTAGGAAAGACCATTGAAATTTCGCTTTTAGGGCCCAAATTTAATATCAGTTTTCACTGAATTCATGCTGGGCTGGGCAGGCCATGGCCTGGTTTGGCCCAGCCGTAGCTCCGCCCCTGCTTCCTAGAGCAAGATCCATGTCATGTTTTTCCTGACTACTCTACGCACATGCAATAAGACTTAGGTTTCAAAACTAAGTTCAAACAGAATTTTCATAATTGCAATCAGATGGACTCACTCCCAAACATATAGGCAAGGTCCAAATTACAAATATATAAGTTATAAAATGCAATTAGGATCTTCATGCCCATCAACCACTTCTTCATATCCCCAATGGTACATCACGCTCACAATCTTCCAAGTCGCCTGCAAAACAAAGGTATGTCAAGCGCGAAATCAACGTGTTTATTACTTTACAAAATATGCATCAAATCGACACCCTGAAAATTTGGCATAAAAATGTAAAGAAATGATTGGAGCATAGCTAGTACAGTTTGTAGCAAGATCATACCTTTGGAAATGTATATCTTTAGTTCTTCCAAATTCAAACTTGACTCTGGTTCAAACTAATATTTCCATGCAAACAACTTTGACGATGCAATACAAGCATGCTGCTGAAGAAATTCTACTTAAACTTCAGAAGCTTTGTCATACCAATGAATCATATTGTTGATATGCTCCTAATGATCTACATTTCGTAATAGGACCTATCATGTCCTAGAAATAGTACGGACTCATTGCATACGTCAAAATATGCATATACAAACATTGGTGTGCGATGATGGCATACCTTCTCTCTAGCAACGTCAATATATCCACTCGATCATGAGCTCCTTCCTCCCATTTGTCCCAGTAAGCTGGCAATTGAAAAGTCACATGATTTACAATAGCAGAGACTAAAAAAGTACTTGACATAACTTATGCAACTGAACATGTAAGTGCTTGATCGGAGCACATACTTTGAAAAAGACAAACTCCAATGCAGCATCTATGGACTAATCATCGTGTTTGTGTTCAAAGTGTTCTATCACAGAATTCACCATACTATCAGTTATGCGACATTCTCCATATAATATCTCCTCATCACTCGCTCAAGTACATTGAAACACTATTTTTTTTCTTTGACACAATAAATGTGTAAACAAGAAGATTTGCGCATGATACATCTGATTTACAACAAAGTTAGTTGTCTTTTCATAAAACATAGAAAAACTTAATTTGCAAAAAATGTTACAGCATTACCATTTGCTTCAGGGGCATAACTTAAGGAAAGCTCCACAACCTTTATGATGATATCATGAACTGAAAAGGGTCACTCTGGTTAGCCAATTAACTTATGAACAAACATCCAATTTTTTTATGTCCAGTCCACAATGGTTGCAATTGGTGCTCCATTAGTAACCTCACATCAAGAACAAAAAAACCGTGTAACCGTTGTTTTAGTAATCACCCAAGTAGCTGAGGGTAAGAGGCAAACTGAAATCAAAGGGTCACTGGCAATTGTAAAAAAGCAGGCAACACCAAGTGACTGAAGCATGTGTCGGCCGATCTCACTGCAAAATAAATACCGATCACTGTAGTTGACTATTAGGTATCGAGTTTCATGCACGAAGTTGACGACATTTTTGTGAGATGAACTGAGAAATAACAAGAAGATCACATAATTAGAAGTGCCATTTCCGTGCGTTTAGTTTCTAAAAATATAACAAACTGATGTACAGATGATTGGTTCCAAGATCTAGCATATCAGAACTGCACACACGAATAATATAGCTAACAAACCAAAGTATTTTTTTTCAAAGACTAACACGGAACAAAAATAAAAATCAGATCCCGGAATATGGCTCCTTCATCAAGCAAGGAAATATGTATGATGACTCACCAAGATAGTCCTGCTCACACACATTTGGGATTTATCAGTTGATGCAATCAACATACAAGTCTTCTATTTCTTGGATCAAGTCTGGTCGACATTAATATGAACAAATGTATCTCTAACTTTTCTAGTTAATATGATCAAAGAGTGTCGTTATAGTTTACATTTTTCTTTGAGGAATAATAGTTCAGTTTACAGAGACGTGGCGAAAAGGAGCTGCCGACAGCCCAACAAACAAAGAGGGGTATGCTCACTTCATCTATGAATACTGCACAATAAACATAATTCTTGTAATTAGTATACTCTAATAATAATTTAAAATCTGACACCATTCTTCGGTGTAGTTCAATTTAATTAACTGAATAGCATGGTGCAAAATCTGGTTTCACTGAACCCATTGCCATTGCACTGCACGCAAGAATCAAGGAGAACATGAAGAATGAAAAAACAATAACAGTGTGGGAGAACTAATTTGACAGGAAGCTTTTACCAAATCGAACTAAGGTGATCCATTTTCCAAGAGAATTAGCCAAATCCTAGGTTACATTCCCCAAGCAGATCAAAACAAACTTGCGTGTGTAGGAGGACACAGGAGTGGAGAAGAATCTCGTACCTTATGGGGGAAGAGAAGCAAATCGATGAGTCGTCACTGCGTTTGTAGGAGGACCAGACCGCGCTGTCTACTCCACACCTTCATGCATCATCACTTACTCATTCACCGACGCAGTACCCTCCCTCATCCAGTGCAACGCGTTCTATCGATCGCCATCGCGGCCGCTGTAGTAAGATGAAAACCCTCTTGTCCGCCACCCCTTCCCGTCGTTCCCCGGTTGTGCAGCACCGCAATGACCGCCGGCGTGGGCTTGGGCGGAGCCACCACAAGCCATGGAGATGGGGTCGCGACCACGAAGATGTGGGTTTTTGGTGGTAGTCCGGCGGCCAATGTGATGAAATCAAAGTAGAGGGGATATATAATGTGTTGAATTGTGCTCAACAGTCAAATGAAATATATACTTGTTTTATCCGTGACAATCATCAAAACTTCAAAAGCATACTGTTTTTTTAATATAAGTTAATCCGGAGCTTATTTCTTGTTATAAACTTGTCCTTGTGTCTCCTTTCTCTTTCGTCCCTTTGATAAGCAGTTTTTCTTCTTCAAAATCACATTGAGTAGCAAGAAACATTTTAAAAGTCAAAATTAAGAAACTTGAGAAAAACTTGTGATCTATATAAAAGGATGTGATTTATGCAGTTGAAGAATAGAAAAAATAAACATCATAAAAAAGACGAAAACACCTATTAGTTGCATCTCAGTGCGCACTGTGAAGTCTAAAAAAGTGGCAACAAATAGAAAAGAGGCCAATAAATAGATGAACAGAATGCTCTGCTAGTATTTTCAGAAGATTGTACCAATTCTGGCAGAACAATGGGGTGCAGAATTAGAACCCGTGCAAACTGAAAACCACGTATGTGCATAACTAAGAATCCAATTCTTCATAATCGCATGATAATTAAGAATTAGCAATTGTGTGATACTTTTTAGCACAAGTGCAACATGATAGTGCGGTAAGTTACTCCCATACTTACGAAACAATAATGACCCATGATTTGATGATCTCATCTATGTGGTTCTGCAGTAGTCGACGTCAGAATAGCAGTCTTCCTCCATGGTCTTGCCGTCAGGCGAGCCGGTTTCACCATGACGGCAGCGACGGACAACACCATCACAACCCTCTTTACCTTAGCCTCAGAGAAAGCACTTGGGACATCGATCGTGCCAGTAGCAGCAGGAGCAATAAAAAGAACCTTGGTTGGACTACAGAAGCATGGAGGCACTTGTTCGACTACAAGAACAGACCATGACGTGTTCCCCTATACCTTTTGCTTGTGGAGAAATCAACAACATTGACTAAATTTGAAGAAGAAAATGAGAGGAAGGGAAACGGGCATGGGTGTACAAGTACCTAGGGGTTGGGGGTGATTGGTGAGGACGGGGCAGGCAACATGGAAGACGACGTCCATGCTACCATAGTCCCGCAGGTCAGCCTTGAACAGCTGCAACCTCTCCGCGGCACCGTCCAGGGACGCAGGTGCGCGTTCTTGAGGCTGGCAATGAGGAGTGACGAGGAGGGGAGAGATCAAAGGACCTGAGGCAGCGGCTGCCCTGTACTCGGCAACGATGCACCGTGATGCTGATCAGGGATGGGGATGATTGGAGGCGGTGGAGGCTCCAAAGTCGTCGGTGTCGCGTGGCGCTGGAGAAAAAGCGGCGCTCAGGTCGCACGCGATGGGATCTGCAGGGCCGGTCGACGAACACCCATGCGGTGGCGGCACGAGGAAACCTAGCGCGTGCAAGCAGATCTGGGGAAGGAGCGAATCGTGAGATGAAAGAAAGGGAAGCGGCTGGCGCGGGTTTTTTCTACGGTAAGGGCGAGAGAAACCGGTCTAGAAAAGAAAAAATCGGTGGGAGAGGGGGGACGCACCAGAGGTGGGCTGATCGATGGACGGGGCCACAGGGAACAAAACAAACGAACGAACGAACCACGTACGAACTGCTCCTTTAGGAGTAGAGATTTCTACCAGGCAGCAAGCCTGGTAAGCTATCTAAAAAAAAAAGGAGTAGAGATTTCTTGACGAACGTTGTCGAACTTCTCACGAACCCAGGCAGACGGATCAGCTGCTAAACCTTCCAGTTTACCACTCAATGCATGCACCGAATCTGTAGCTATCGCTTTCCAGCCATCACTCACGCACTCAAACAACCGTGGGTACCGCTCCCACATTAGCTCATATTTAAAGCTCCTGGGCTCGCTTTGCATGCATACACATCGATCTTGAGGAGGAGAGCTGCATGGTCCTACATCGCTGAGTTTTTGTGTTCGAGCGTTGCGTCTGGGTAGGGCAGAACCCAATCTGAACTTGCAACACATCTGTCGAGGCGAACATGTGTGAACGTTCCCCCAGTCACTTTTCTTTCAAAAGTCCAGCCGTTCCTTTTGTATCCAATATCGGTTAGACCACAAGTGTCCAATGCATCTCGGAAAGCGTCCATTTGTGGTTGGCTTCTATTGCCAACCCCGTCATGCTCGTATCCATGTAACAACTCATTGAAATCTCCAATGCCAGCCCATGGGAGATTGCTTGAGCCTGCAATGCCTGGTAACATATTCCATGTTTTGTACCCCTCGTTCACCTGAGCTTCCCCATACACCAAAAGTTACTGGTGATTTTATGCCAACAAGATCATCAACAATCACATCAATGTGATACTGTGAGTAACCAGAAACTTCCACTTTTATTGAATCATTCCAAAAAATCCCCAAGCCACCACTTCTACCGGAGCTACTAACTACAAAACTTTTATTAAAACCTAACGTACTGGATAAATTCTCAACATGTGAGCCTTCTATATGAGTTTCTAAGATGCAAAGAATAGAAGGGGCATATTGCCTTGTTATGTCACGAAGCTCCTTAACTGTCGCGGGTTTGCCAGCCCCGCAGCAATTCCAGCAGAGGAGACTCATTGCGCTAGGCGCGACCCCACTAGGGAGCCCGCCAAACTCGTATCAAAAGGTTTGTTGCTGGTGTTGTTCTTCCAACTGTTCTTGTCATTGGGTGTTGGAGTAGGCCGATTCCTCCTAGGCTCCTGTTTTGAAGGACTTGCGGGAACCATTGTTCCTGATGTGTTTGTCCCGTTCTCAAGCAGAAGTGGAGTTTTCCCCACCACTGTAGCAACAAGGTCAGCGGCTTGGGCAGCGTCGCGCCCCTCTTCCTATTTTTTCCGGCTTCACCCATCTCTGCATCCGGGTCAATTTCAGCTCCTTTACCAATGTCATCTTGCCTTTGAAAACCACGCCCAGAACCGTATTCAGTAGTACTATCAACCCATCGACCAACCACTCCATCATTACCATCAGAAAATGCGTCATTCCCGTGGCCACCATTGTGACCGCCTCGGCGTCCACCCCTGCGTTCCCGTCCACCACCTGGCCCTTTGCCAGTGAGCATAGTCCATGATGCACGTAAATCCTTAAATATTGGTGCGGACGGTGGATGGACTCTGGTGTCGTGCTCCTTGAAGACGTGTCCCAACATGCCACAAACAACACACCAATCAGGGAGTTTCTCATATTCGACCCTGTATATCTGGCGCTTTCCATCGCAGATCATGGAAATTGCGTTCTTTAGAGGCTTTGTGACATTGATCCTTATCCAAACACGATAAAAGTTGCCCATAAATTCTGGCGATTGGGGTTCAGCGAACAACACTTCACCCACCTTTGCCTCAAGGGATGGCACAATATGAACATATAGAGGCGGCACATCATGCACTTGCACCCAGATCTCGATGGCGTCAAGCGGGACTGTTGTAGGTTTAGCTAGTCTGTCATACGGCTTGAGGATCACAACATTGCCCCTGAAGTGCCACGGGCCCTCTTGAGTAACTCTCTCCCAATCCCCTAGGCGGGAGAATTGGACGGTGTAGAGATTTTCTTCCACAGGCTTAAACTTCGCCTCCTGGGCAAGATCCCGTGCTGCTCTCGTGTTCCTGAAGAACCATAATTGGCTGTAGGTTTTGGTGCAGTGAACCCTAATGAGGGTGATCCAATGAGAGGCCTCCGGTGGTGCAGCTTTCTCATCAAACACCACATCGTCCAGATCCTTCCCAGGCAGACCCAATTCCTTCATCATTGTTTCCATGTTGTCGATCTTCGGTGATCCTGCCGTAGTAGCACCTGAAGCCTTGTCCTAAGCCATTGCTATCCCTAACCCGATTGGAGATGATCATGTATTTTTTTGGAGAAACCCTAGTTCCTCTCCCATCCATCGTCCCGCCAGGACCCGAGAGCGTCACAGGCGGACATCCCCGATCGAGGACGGGCACCCAGTGAATCGATGGAGAGGTAGGGGCGACAATTCTTGACGGCGGCGACAGATCGCCCCGAGAGGAAGACAAACCATAACTAGAAGGAAACTTTACAGAACAGGTTCCACAGCCTAAGCTCTAGTACCATGTTCCATACTGGAGCTAGATAAGGGGCAACAAGGGCACCGTAGAGTGGGACTCCTCTCTGCCTAGTTTTAGTCTACACATAACCTAGAGATTACATGCACTTCACCCTAACATTTTTTAATCCATTTTCTAGTTCATTGCCATTTTAATTAAATCCAGGAATATTTTCAATTCATAAACATTTTTATATTCCTGATCATTTTCAAATTTGGGAACATTTTTAAAACTTGCAAACATTTTCTGAGTTTCTTAAACAATATTCCAAATCACAAATATTAATCAAATCAGCAATAATTTTTTCGAATTTTTGAATATTATTCAATTTTCTAGACATTCTTGAAAATTCATGAACTTGTTTTGAAAATAATGATTTGTTTTAAAAAAATACGAACATTTTCATCTGCAAGTATATTTTCAATTCCATGAATATTGTTTGAATTTTTAGTTTTTTTTGTAATTTTCTGATACTTTTTGAAATTCATAACAATTTTCAAAAATCATAAACAATTTTAACGAATTCAATATTTTTTTCGAAAATTCATGATCATTTTTGAATGTGTGAACTTTTTTTAGAGTTTTTTAAATATTTTGAAAATCGAGAACATTTTCAAATTTATGAATAGTTTTTAGCCCGAGTAAACTTTTATTTGAAATAATAATTAAACAAAATAGTTTCTGAAGAAAAAATAAGAAAAGTATTTTAAAACGCCCATGAAGCTTTGTGGAGAATGCTTCTCTACAGCAGGTTACCCCCACAAAAATCAAATAAAGAGAGAGAAATAAAACTGCTTGAAACAAGAGGATTGGGCCGGCCGATTCTCAGCACATGTGCGCGTGTCATTGCTGTTCCACGCACAACACGCATAATAGGAGATCCTGGTTGCTGTGTAAAAGTGTAATAAAAGGTGAGAAAGAATCATAAGCTAGCTAAATACTCAGAGCATCAAAGAGACGACTGAAGAAGGTCCAACCATGCAAAGTATGGACCATGTCATTGATTCCTCCAAGGTTCTAGATCCCCGCGTGATGCATGATGGAGAAAATAACGTATATCGCTGGAGTATATTACTACTCCAACGGTATTGTTGGAGTAGTGTTGAAGAGAGTAACAAGCTTCAAACTATCTATTAGAGTTGTGTCGAATATTATTGTACAAGGTAGGTTACAGTTGAATTTGGAGTCATACGGTGTGTAGACATGATAGGAGTGGTGTCCTATTAGGACACGTGTATCCCTAGGCCTCTTATATATTGAGAGGTTAGACACACGATGTAACTAATGCCAACATAATAGCACATGCACGCAGGGGGAGCCGGCGACGTGTGCCGGCGCCCGGGCGTCCGGGCTGCTGTATTGTGACGGTGTCACGGGGAGGAACGCCGTAGTGAGGTCCCGGGAATGTAGCCATATCGGTGAACCTCGTTACAAAATCTCAGTGTCGTGTTCGTGTGATTGCTTGGTCCTCGGTAGATCAACTATACACCTTAGATTTATTCTAACAAGTGGTATCAGAGCAAGGTTCAAGGAGGTTGTGCAATCGTTGATCTAGAGATAACTCGTTAGATCAATGACGATGGGAGACCAGCCAACAAAGTTCGGTCGTAGGGATGTGGATAACCGTGATCATGCGGGTTGCATCGGAGCGACGCTCGATGCGGTACTTGTTGGTGAGAAATCAAAGAAGCAATCGAGGGTAGCAACGACAGGTAGCAGTCTCGGATCAACGGAAATGGCGGCGGCGTAACACGCGTGCGTTGGACGGACTCGTGGAGAACTCGCGCCCACGCGCCCTGCAAGTTGGGCCGGCCCATGAAATGCCTCGACCAGCAAACTAGCGTGGACCCCCCCCCCCCCCCCAAAAGTAGCTACAACGGGATTCAAACTCATGCAGGTCGCTCCACGTCGAAGCTCGCTAACGACTGGAGCTACCGGCCTTGAGTGATTAGTAATAGCGTGAAATACATAATAACATTGTCACAACACTATCTGTTGCACATAACCATGTACTGTATCGTGTAAATTTTTTGAAAAAAATATGATTTGAAAGTTTGATGGATTTGGAAAACAGTTCATCATTTTTGAAGAAAAGTTCACAAACATGAAAAAGTTCATCGCTATCCAAAAAGTGTTCATCAGATTTGAAAAAATGTTCATATATTTGAGAAAAGTTCATGAAATTTGAAAAAAAATGTTCATTAGTTTGAAAAAAAATCATCGAAGAAAGATAGTTCATGGATTTTCAAAAAAGTCTACAAATTTATACAAAGTTCATCAATTTGCAAAAAAACTCATCGAATTTGAAAAATGTTCATTGAATTTGGAAAAAAGTTCATCATATTTTAAAAATAGTTCATCAAATTTGGAAAAGGTTCAGCAAATTTGAAAAAAGTTCATCGATTTAAAGAAAAAAATTCAGGAATTATAAAAAAATCATCGAGCCAGGAAGAAGAAAAATAAAAAATAAAAAATAGAAACTAAAAAGCAAAAATAAAAAATAAAAATTTAAAAAGAATAGATGAAATAAGAAAAGATGTAAAAGGATGTAAGTCATCAGGTCGGGCAAGGTGGTGCGGTGGTTTCTCCCTGTTAATTGAAGTGGAAGTCGGGAGTTTGATACCCCGCCGAGTTGCTATTTTTTTGTTTTTAGAAAATGGAAAGATAAAAGGTGAGATGGGCCGGTCCAGTTTGGTTTGCTTCAGGCACCCGTTTGCAAAATGCACATTATCCTTATTTTACAAGTTCTTAATAGGTCTCTTTCCCAAATCCTATTTGACGCTTAAGCGCCCGTTTCCTCTGTGCTGGGCCGACCCAATTAGCCTTATTTTACAAGTTCTTAATAGGTCTCTTTCCCAAATCCTATTTGACGCTTAAGCGCCCGTTTCCTCTGTGCTGGGCCGACCCAATTAGCCTTTTGTCATTCGGCTTTCCAAGATGCAAAAAGTAGCTCCGGCGGAGAGGATCGAACCAGCAACCTCCTGTTTAATTGCAAACTGCGCTAACCACTCGACCACTTCTATGGATCTGATAGGTTACATCTTTTCCCTTGTTTTATTGTTTCTTCTTTTATTTTTTATTTTTTTATTTTTCCTTTTTTTCTTTTCTGTTCTTTTTCTTCCTTATTTGATGAATGTTTTCAAATTTATGAACTCTTTTCAAATGATGAACTTTTTTCATTTTTTATGAAATTTTGGAAAATCGAAGAACTTTTGTCAAATTCGATGAACCTTTTTCTCCAAATCGATGAACTATTTTAACTTTTTGATGAAATTTTCTTGAAAACCGGTGATATTTTTTTAAATTTGGATGAACCTTTTCAAATTCGATGAATTTGTTTCTTCAAATAAATGAACTTTTTTATTTTATGATGAACTTGTTTCAAAATCGATGAATTTCTTTTGAATTCCTGAACTTTTTCGATTTAGTGAAGTTTTTTTGAATACGCTAATTTTTTTGCATGCTCGTGAACTTTATTTGAAATATGTGAACGTGTTTTCAAATAATTAAAAAAAAATCAAACTTTACAGTGTAATGCGTAATAAATAGCGCCTTTATGTTTTTGTTCTTAATAGGTTCGCGCTGCAAATAGTCACTAGTTGTTAGGTGGTCGAGTTGTTAGTCTCGTCGTGCGGAAGCGCGAAGTCGTGAGACCGAATCTCGATGGGCGGCCATTTTTGGCTATGTTTTTCCGCGCTGCGCAGTCGTGGGCCGGCCTAACCAGACGCTGCTGCAAGCGCCAGTTAGGCCGCGCGGCGGTGAAGGCGCGCAATAGGAGGACCCGGTCTCTTTTCTTATTTTGAATGCAAATACCTAACTAAATACTAATAAAATTCTTTGTTGACAACACGAGTGCCTGAATGCTGTCAACAAAGAATTTTATTTGGCACGCTGTGATGCTGATGGTGACCGACTTCTGGGGCATGGAAACACGTGGTGCACGCCTGAGGGCTTGTGCTGCTTCGACCAGACTATGACACAATGTTGATTCAAGGCAGTGCACACATGAGAGCTTGAAGTCGACATGGCGCGGGGCAGCATAGCGCAGCTACATGGAGTCATGTTGAAGGTGGAGCTGGAGTTTGATGGATGACTACACTCCGTGCTTATGAAGGGGCTACAACATAAATGCATGGACTGTCGAAGCCTATTTCAGCGAGAAAGCGAGAGACACGTGGATCGGACTGGGTACCAGTGGTCTGATGAAGACGTGATACTCGACATCGGTCGGTAATGATCGGTGGTTCTCTGCACTGGGGGTTGAAGCAGTGTGGGCTAGCTACCCGGGAGACTCGACCGGGACTGTGAGGCTCAACGCGATGGTAGAGGCAAGGCGTGCGATAAGCACGGGACACAGCGGCAGACCAAGGCAATGGTGATCAGATATGTGGTCAAACAAAGTGTGCAGAGGGTGTTGAAGCAGTGTTGACGAGGTGGTGAAGGGGCAAAGAAAAAGTGAGGAAGGAGGGAGGGCATTAATGGAGGTGGTAGAAGGGCAAAGAAGAAAGAGAAAGGTGGGGGAGCATTGAAGGAAGAAGCAACAAGCAAGTGAAAGAGGAGGGGGGAGAAGGAACGGGGAGGGAGAAGGAGGAGGAAAAAGGTGGTATAGATATCATGGCTGGCGACCATAGCAATAGCACTGTGCAAAAAAAAGCGCTACCTGCTAGTTGATCTAGCTGTAGCGCTGGTCGAAAAACGACGCTACTACTAACAGGGGCCCACCAGCTTACCCGTAGAAGAATAACGGTCACGCTTGTTTCAGAAAAAGCGCTACATATATGGTTTTAGTTGTAGCGCTGGGTAAGAGCCAAGCGCTGCTACTATTTCCTGACTGGGGGCTGCGGTGTGGCCCACTTATCAATAGCGCTGTGCTTCCTACCCAGCGTTGCTGCTAAGTAATACCAGTAGCACTTGTTCTCCACAACGGTATTTGTACTTAACAGTAGCGCCGTGGCCTTGACCAGCACTACTAGTAATATTCTACTTATAAGCTATTTTTCTAGTAGTGATATTTGATGGCAAGATTGGAATTTGGCCTTTCACATATCAGGACTTTGCAAAAAGGCGTAGTCCTTACCGAGTGAGGGGGGAAGAGGTAACCAAGGTTTTGCCGTCAGTGACAAAGGATGTCAGTAGAGATTATATGGTGAACAAACTTCTACCAACCATCAAGGCTTTGTGGCCTGCTTCCGAAGGTGGACGCACAATATACATTCAACAAGATAATGCAAAGACCCATATTTCAGTGAATGACAATGTGTTTTGTGTAGCGACACACGCGGACGGGTGGGACATTAGGCGTACATGACAGCCGCTGAACTCGCCTGATTTGAACATTCTTGACTTAGGGTTTTTCGCTGCACTTTAGGCTCTTTTTGAGAAGATGTCTCGCGGTAAAATTGTTGATATTGTTGCGAAGGTGCAAAAAGCATATGACACGTACCCGGCCGAGAGAAGCAACCGTATTTTTCTTACCCTTCAGCAATGCATGCGCGAGGTAGTGAACCAGAAAGGAGGTAACCGATACAAGGTCCCGCACATGAGCAAGTCATTTCTGACGGCACTCGAAATGCTTCCGGACGTACTACGATGCGATACCGATGCTGCAATCGCTGCTATTGAGACACTTCCACATGCTTGATGCACTTGTCGTATATCATTAATAATCTTAGCGAACTCGCATAAGTACACAATACCGAATTTAATTAAGCATACTCATCCTGTACTTGTACCATTAATCATAATCTTTATTGTACGATACTGATGGTGTAGTGGCACTTTGCAAGTAGTAAGAACAAACAAAATGAACTTGATTCATGCTAATATGAATGTTATGATTTTTTTCTCTCTGAATGTTGATCCAGGCTTGATCGGCGCGGCCCATGCAGCCTCCCCTACAGGCCTGGGCCCAAAATTCGGGCTTTGAGAAATCTCACTCACGGGAGACACAGACCAAACATTTTTAGTTCTAAAAAAAAAAAAACATTTTCATTCGGCTGGATTCCCCACCACCACCACCACCACCGCTAGGTCTGCTAGGTCTCGAGCGATGCCGCCGCCGGCGAAACGCCCCACCACCGTGCTTGATCTCCACGACGACCTTCTCCGCCGGGTGTTCCTCCGCCTCCCGTCCCTCCCGAGCCTCGTCCGCGCCGCTCTCGCCTGCAGCACCTTCCTCCGCGCCGTCCGTTCGTGTCCAGCCTTCCGCCGCAACTTCCGGGCTCTCCATCCGTCTCCCTTTGTCGGCCTCTTCGTCCAACGCCTCCGGGGGCCCGAGCTACCTTCTTTCGACGCCCACCGCCCTTGCTCCGACCGAGACTTGGCGGCCGCTGTCCGCGGCGGCGATTTCTCCCTCGCCGGCCTCCAACTCCAAGTCCCACTCCGGGACGGCGACAACAAGGACGAAGATGAGGAGAGCAAGGAGGAGGAGGAGGAGGAGGGCACCCACGAAGAAGATGAGAACAAGGAGGAGGAGGAGGACACCGACCTAGACGAGGAGAAGAACAAGGAGGACGACGACGGTTACAATGAGAAAGAAAATTGGGAGATTAAGCGATGCTGCGACGGCTACGTGGTGCTCTTCAACCGGCGGGCTGAGAAGATAGCTGCCTACAACCCTCTCACACGGGCACTGCATCTCTTCCCCTCGCCGCCCCTCGCGTGCATCACTCTCAACTATGAGTTCCACGTAGTCTCCTCGGAAGAGGACCCAGGAATGCCGATCCGTGTGGTCTATGTCAACTCGTCTCGGTGGGTCGTCGGCTGTCGGGCGGTCGTCGGGGTCATCTCGTCGGACGGCAGCGCCGGTATGTGGGAGATTTTCCCTGAGACCGAGAGCGGATTCACCGAGAGGTCCGGCCGTTGGAATTTTACCCAACCCGCCAAACAGATACACTACATAACCACCAGTGAGATGGCCAATGGCTGCCTCTATGTGACCCACACACGGGAACCCTACATAATCGCGTTCAACCCCGCGACGCTGCAGTTCACTCAAATGGATTGGCCGCCGCTCTTGGCAGTGTCAAAAGACCGCCAGCGTGCTTCTGTGATTGGAAATACCAAGGACGGGAGGCCCTGTATCGTTTCCCCACATTCGTCGCGTGATTGCTCGCTTGATGTTTATTTATGGAGACGCGATGACAATGGCGTCGAGGGGTGGATACTGGACCAGACATTTCCCTTGAAAACAATTCGTCAGTTCATTAAGTTTTCAGATGATGATGATGATGACGACGATGACGATGACGATGACGATGACGATGACGATGGCGATGGCGATGGTGATGACGACGATGACGATGACGACGACAACGACGATGATGATATCATTGTGCGGCTTATCGAGGTTATCGATGGAATCGTGTACCTGCTTACTGAGCATGATACTGAAGCTCCTCAGTTGTTGCTATCTTTTTGTCTCGAAACAGCAGAGCTGAAAATGGTCTGTGAGGATTATCACAAACCTGTTTATCCCTACATCATGGCCTGGCCTCCTTCTTTGGTACTACATGATAAGGTGAGCCCATGAATGTTGTGTGAAAATGCTACTGCTACAGCTTCTTTCTACGTTTGAAACCCTGGATCAATTATATGCAATTTTTATTTACCGAGAGCATTGAATTGAATTAGTGGATTATTGTGGCCTTGTGGGAATCTGCTGTATATGATTTCCATTTTGCGACTCGAAAATGCTGAACCATATAATATAAGTTTAATACTCTTCAATAATGCAGCAGTTCTAAGCTGATAGTGTGCCCTTATGATATATCATACCCTTATGGAACTATGGCGTTATTCTTTGTTTGACGAATGAAGCACTTGATTCACCTAAAGCAGAAATTAAGAATTAGTCATGTCAAGGCATCCATTCATGAAAAATTAATAGATATATGTAAATGGTATTCTTATGCTTTATAACTGTTTTGTTCAAAGATGGAAACCCTTCTGACCTAACAGTGTTACTGTTGTCATAAGCATATGTTTGTATATTTCTTGATGTTGGGTTCAACATTCTGTTCACTGCTTAGTGCTTACAGCGGTATATGTCCATTGAGGCAACATCAGCGGATCTGCCTACTTTAATTCGGCATAGAAACACACTAGTTGTTTTGGGTTGGTCACAATATTTACATAAGCTGAAAATTCTTTAGGGTCTCGGTTCAAAAAATCAAGCTTTGTCTACCCCAAGCTTTGAAGGCAGTTATTTGAAGGTTGGAGGTGAAACAACACAGCCTGCATCTGTTGCCAAAGCATAACAGGTAACTCTGTGGTTTGAAGGATGTAAATTCAGAAGGTTGATGGTTTGTATAACTGGCCTGTTATAACAGTAAATGTTGATTCCGTTGACCTGCTAGTTTTCTATAACCTGTGTGCATCTTCAAACATTCATTGAGTGCACCTGAGATGATCTTTTAGTTGCTTTACCTTTTCGTGGCAGTTTCGACACTGCTAACATTTGGATGGTACTGTTTTGGATGCATGAAATCCTTGTATTTAAATGTTTTCGGATCAGATGGTAGACTTGACAAAGATTTCCAACACATTATATTGATGAAGAGTTCTGCTACACGTACGATGATTTCCGTACGATCTGCGTACGGCACTAGATAACAGCCATCAATCGTGTTCTCTGTAGTTTTAAGATAACACTGTATGAAAAAGCGTACCTAGCTTCATTATCTGCAAAGCAAGTCCAGTTGATGAATGATGTCCACTTGTTTATCTTGTTCTTTTAGGATCACTTGGAGGCTTGGTGAAATGGTGGTGGTGTCTTTTGGCAATGCTGACGCGTGATGATTCAAGCAATATGTTGATACCTTGAAGATTGAAATCTTTATGTCCTACTGGCTGTGGCTATCTTCAGAGACTGATGTCATTCTCTTATCTTAATGTGCCGTTTGCGTATGCAGTATTCTGGAATTTCGGACCTACTTGGACCTTAGTGGTTGATTGATTGGCACTTAAGATGGCTAATGGTCAGATTATGAAAAGCGTGGTAAGTCAAAGCTGTAAGCCTTGCTGCTGTTGTTTTGGTGCGTACTGCATTGCTGGATTCATACATATCTTGTCTTGGTGCTGCCAGTTAATTCTTGTCTATGATTTGTTTTGCGAGCTATTTTAAAGGATCTTGTGTGGTTATTTTGTGCTCTGAATTCTTGCTGCTCGATGCTGCGTTCTATCTTATACTCCCAAGCCAATGGAGCAACAAGCCCAAGCCGAGCCTGAGCGCGGTAGTGTGTTTCTTCCCACCACCGGGTTGAGTCAGTCAGTCTTTTTTTTTTTTTCGAGAACACCTCGAGAGGGGCAGGGGGTTCCTGCATTTCATTAAGAAGAAGAGAGTTGGTCCAGTTTATGTGGAAAACCGGACCCGAAAACCTAACATTCTCGGCTAATCAGGGAAAACCGAATGAAAACCCAAAAATAAAAAGAATACGAGAAAAAAGAGGCACTAGAACTAGGGATAGGGACAAAGGCCAAAACAAAATTAAGGGACATCATCGGAGCCAGACACCAGAGCGCCCAGGCCCAAAACAGTAAGGCGAGCCTCTAGTGCAACCAAACTAACCGCCACTCGCCGAAGGGAAACCATCCATCTCGAATGACTCTTCTCTCTCTGCCTGAAAGAATCATGTGCTATCATTATCTAGTGGAAAACATCGTGAGAGGTCCAACTTTGACTTTCCCGCAATCCTCGCCAAAGAGCTCAACGCCTCGATCACTTGCGGTGTGAGAGGTTTTTTGTACATGTCCAGATATGCTTGCATCTTTTGCTCTGGGCCCTCTGCTTTGCTAACCACCGGGAGCTCACCAAAAAACTCCAATTTCCTAAACTCTGCGCGCTTGTAAGTCGGGATGTTGCATGCCTTGTTCTTCTTATCCAGACGCCCGCTCCGCCGCCCATCATTCTTATCCCCATTTGAAGGCACAGGGGTCCCAAGCAGAGGTTGTGGGAGCGGACAAGTAACCTTGCTAAGAAAATCCTCCAGAGATATTGGTGCTGCTTTGGTTTGTGCCACCGTCGCAACAACATTGCACTCCTCCACCACAGGCTCAGCCAGAACGCTAGGCGCGTTCATACAGAGCGGCTCCTCTGAACACGGCCTCAGACGTACAAGGGAAAGCACCTCAGAAGACGAGGAGGGGCCTCCAGGGCATGGCGACCAGAGTGTAGCCTCCGAGCACATAGGATCAACAGATTCCCCACTCCCCACCGGCGAGGCACCATGGGTCAACCACATATCATCGCCCCAAGCAGAGCATTGAGTCGGATGTGCGAGAATGTTCACATCAGAAGTCGAGGAGCAGCCCCCCGAGCAAGGCATCGAGATCATAGCCTCCAAGTACATTGGGTCGTCGAACTCCTCACCAGCCACCGTCAAAGCAACAGGATCCAACCACACCTCATCACACCAATCAGACACGTCATCACAGCAGCCAGAGCAGGCCACGAGACCAGCGGGTGAAACCTTAGAAGGTGGCACCATAGACTCATCAAGCATAGGGTCATCCTGTCGTGAAACAATGTCCAACGACCCAGCCAACAACATTGCATCAACAAGATCCTGCTCAGCGGGAGCTCGTGGGAGGGCACAACCATCCGCGGGACGAGCCGAGCAATCTCCAATGGGCGAAGCCAAGAGAGCATCAACATAGGAACGAGGCCTTGAAGGGTGGCCGACCGACACGCCACGAACAACATCAACACCAGGCCGAGGCCCCGAGGAAGGTGCCGACGAGGGGGGCCTTCGAGATGGACCAGAGCACTGGCTGGCGAGGTGGAAATTCTTGTAGCAGCGCCAACACTTGAGTGGCTTCGTACATGTAGCGGGGAAGTGCTTACGACTGAGGCAGCGGAAGCACCTTCCATCCATCCACTTGAGGTAGGCGACACGCTCAGCCTGTGCGGTCACAAGAGACGTAGGTGGAGAAACATCCCTCACATTGGTAGCATCCAAGCTTCCCCGGAGCCCCCGCACCTCAGTCCAGCCTCCATTGTCCGCAGCAGCATGAGAGTCCTGTCCTCCGGATGCCACGGCTTTGTCTTGCACCACAACCGACTTGAGGCGGGGTCGTGGGGCCAAGGAGGACGAAGAAGCAGCAGCGGATCCCAACAGCTCCGACGGTAGCAAGATACGTGGCTGGAACCCGGCAGGGATGGTGGTGGGAGGGGGCGGCAGCGGCCCACCGTAGGCGGCCGCAGACGCAGCTGGAGCCACAACAGCAAGCAAAGGGGCCGGGTCAGCCCGCACGGCGCTGCGGTGACCCCCTGGCAGAGCCGGCGCCGGCCCCGCCGCAGTCCCCGCCAACCCCGAGACCAGCCCAGGCGAAAGCGACCGGGAGGGGGCCTCACCGCGCGCCTCGGCGGCGGCGGACTCCCGGATCTGGCGCGCCGGCGGCGACTCCGCGACAGCGTCCGCCACCGCATCTTCAGAGCTCCATGAGAGCCCCGCACCCGAAAAAGACCCGGCGGAAGGGCGGATCCAGCCGAGGAGGCAACTCTGGGGAGGGGGGATGGGGGTGGGAGGGGTCTTGGCGGCGGGGGAGAGCAGCGACGGCGCTGCCGGGCAGTCGCTAGGCGGAGGGCGAAACGCGGGGGGTTCCGCATTGCTTTCCATCTAGGTCCAGTCAGTCAGTCTGTCTGTCTCGACTCCAATCCACCCTCATTCAACTCATTTTCTGGTATGATGCACATATGAATGTTGAATGCAACAATTTTTACGACACGGGTCATATGATAGACATGGTTGTCGCCTTGTTGGTCCGCAATGATCTCAACATCATGTTACAAGTATTTCTTTTAGGAAAAAACTTTCAGTTGCGTAGATCGCTGGTAGGAGCCGTAAAGACCTCCTTTGACCACCCTCAATGTACTTTTGGACTGTCTCTTACTTGCAAACAAGAAAGGTATCTGAATCCTGAACATTAGACAATCACATTGGATGTATTTGTCCATACCGTTGTGGTAGTGATGTCAAGCTTGTGCAGTTCGGCAGACTTAGTGTATGTAGCCGTGTGTTTCCGTTCAGTCGGTTTCAACTTGGCATACTGCTCTGCTCTATGATCAACGTCTTGAGCTTAGGGAACATGAGCTCATTAAGACCTTCTTTGCCACCTCTTCCAAGCCCTCCACACGGCAGAGACGCAGCCATTGTAGTTGTAGGTGTGGTAGTTGACCGAGTGGAGTGGTGGTAGGTTCTTGCACTTTGGGAAGAAATCACTCACATCTAGTATTTTCCTGAGGTTAGGGAGATACTGCCTAATACCCATAAGACAATCAGGAATGCTGACATTCCTGGAACAAGTACTCCCTCCGTAAAAATATAAGGGCGTTTAGATCACTAAAGTAGTGATCTAAACGCTCTTATATTTGTTTACAGAGGGAGGGAGTAACAGACAAGTTCCTTGCACTGCTTGGTGGCAATAGTTTTTCCAACTCATGCTTGTCATCCACAAATCTCTCGGCGCTTACGACGCAGTGAAAGATTTCCGCTCCTGGTGCTGCGAGGTCCTGAAGAGCAGAAACAGTATAATAATAATCAGTAAAAACAGAACATGTATAGCTGTCCATGTCATAGCACAATTACAACCAGAATTATTTTTCTTCTTAGATGAATAATAATTAGTGCAATCGTGGTGTATTTCACTCAGTAATTAAATTAGACGTTAAGTAGACAACAAATTATAGACACCTAATTCAACAATTATCATGCATGATTATGCAAAGATACTCGTGCCGGCTCTAGCGCCAAACTGGATGAGGCTTGTGAGTTGCGGTTCACCAAACTGGCGCTCACACAAAACCCCTCTAGCTCCGGCCCAACGAATGTGTTTGCTCGTTCATTTTTCGCTTGATCGCAACAATGCTTCCTTCGCTCGATCAGGCACTCAGCGTCGCCGAGTCAGTTGTTGCTCGGTCAACCATTTGACCATTGACTCTTTAAAATTTAAAAACAGTTCATGAATGTCAAAAAGAAGACACAAATTTGATAAAAGAACAGTTCATTGATTTTGATAACAAAAGTACACCGAGTTTGAGAAAATTTTCATCGAATTTGAAAAAAGGTTTATTGATTCAAAAAAAGTTCATAAATTTGAAAAACATGTTCATCAGTCTGAAAAAAGTTCATAAAATTTGTATACAAAATACATCAATTTTTTTAAAAAAGTTCACCGTATTAGAATAAAATTCATCAAATTTGAACAAAGTTCATCGATTTCGAAAACAATTCATCAAGTTTGAAAGAAGTTCATCGAATTTGAAGAAAAGTACATGGATTTTAAAAAATAGTTCACCAATTCGATTTTTTAATCAATTTTGAAAAAAAGAAGTTCATGATTTTTCAGAAAGTTCACTGAATTTTGAGAAATAAATCATGGATTTGAAAAAGTTGATCGATTTTGATAACAAAAGTTCATGCTTTTTCAAAAAAATAAAGAGGAACAATAAAAATAAAAAATAAAAAGAAATAAAAATGGAAAAGAAAGGAAGAGAAGAGAAGAAAAATTTAAAAGAATAAAAAGAAATAACACTTGTGCGCACTTTTTTTGACCTTTAATAAAAGAATAAAGGAAACACATTCTGTGTTTCCTGGTTAGCACTTGAGAAAGAGGTTGTGTGTTCGACTTGTAACACTCGTGCGCGCCTTTAAAAGTAGAAAAAAAAATACATATTGGCCGGCCCTACGCGGAGCGGTGTGTGCGTCCTTTTGCAAACTGTACCGTAACAGGGCCTCAGAGCATCTCCAGCCGTTTGCCCCCCCTAGCGTTTGCACCGGCGGTTTGTTTGGCTTGGGGGATCACGTTTCCAGCCGCACCCTCAGGTTTCGGCCTAGACGCACATAAAATTCAAAGTTCTCTTTCCTGCTACCAAAAAATGACGTAGGTTCGGCAATCATCATGCCAGGTCGGCGATCGAACATATAGCCAAAAAGTCCGGCGATAAAAAAGCCAGGAACCATAGACATAGAAGTCAAATGGCAAGCTCCTCTCCTGCAGGGGTGGAAGAGCTCGGCGTAGGCGCTGGGGCCGCAGTTGCAGTGCTCGGTGTCGTCGGCGTCGTCGTGGGCGGGGCGTCGTGGGCCGCAGTTGCAGTGCTCGGCGTTGGCGTGGGCGCTGGCGATGTGGGCGCAGTCGGCGTCGTCGTGGGCGTGGCTGTGGTCGCCGCCGGTCCCGGCATGAGGTTCAAGATGAGATTGCGCTCCGCCAAGCACCACGTCTTCACTTGCGGGTCCATCGCCGCCGTGTCAGCTCCCATCGGAACGCCAGGTCGGTGTTCCTCTTCTTCGCGGCGATGTTGGTCCTGAGAAGGTCGAGCTTCACGTTCTGCTTCGTCATCAACGCCGACCACCTCGCCTCGGACTTCTCCTCCCTCATGGCCGAGTGACTCATGGCGTCGGCGATGCACTGTTCTATCGACGGTTGCAGTTGTTCGGCAGCGGGCGACGAGTCCCTCCCCGCCTTGTCCTTCTTGTTACCATCAGGCCGCCCTTCTGCCGCCCCCGATACAGGCGCGTCCGGGTTGTACACACCGTCCTTGGTCTTGGCGAGAGGGAGACGGACCTCCGTCCATTTCTAGCATGACTCGATCCTTGTGAAGACATAAAAGGAACTTTAACTTGGCATCGCTGTTATCCCGGCGATACATGTCGAACATTCGGACCGTCTGCACAGACGAAGAACAAGTGTCGGCGAAGAGCTGGGCGGGTGAGACATGGACATACCTGCCGCTCGACGTTGGCGCCGCTCTCCGGGCAAGCCATGACCTCCTCCTGAATCCCATGCCACTTGTTGCAGGCTAGCTGGATGCCAGCCCAATGGTTGGCCATGGCCTTGTCGCCGTGATCCATGTGGATGCCGGAGAACTCGGGGTCGACCAACTTGCGCTCGTCGAACGCTGTCTTGATCCTTCTCCAGTATGTGTCGGCGTTCTGATTCGCGTCGGTGATCGGGTCGGCTGACAGTCTTCCATGCTTCGGTGAGGCACACGTCTTCCTTTGCCGTCCACTTGACGCGAGGTTCGGTCGGCTTGCCATTGGACGACCGCCTCTTCTTCCTCCCTTCGCTCACCGGCTCCGGCTCTGGCTCTGCCGGTTGTTCCTCTTCCACCTCCTCCTCGACATTGTCGGGCTCGAAGACCTCCATGTCGTCGGCGATGTCCAACGTTTCCTCTTGTGTGCGGAACCCGGGGCATGAAGCGACGGCGGCTGAGCCGTTTGTGATGATCTCGTCCATCTCGGCGTCGGTGCTGCTGAACTGTGGCGCTGAACCAGGTGCGAAGGGTAAGGGACCACGATGTACAACCATCACAGACGAATCTGAGTATGTCTGGGAGTAGCCGTACTGGCGCTGAGGGCGGCGGTGAACGCGGAGGGTGTGAGCGGGAAGGTGATGTTTGGGTTGAAGCCGCCGAGCGCGTCACTGTCGACATATTCAGGCGAGGGCGCGTACCCCCACACTGGCGGCAAGAAGTTGGTCGGCGACACGACGCTCTGCTGGCTACCCCACGCGCCTTGTGGGAATTGGCCGACCGGTTGAGGTAGAAAGGTCTCGCGCTCGTTCGGCATGGCCGCGCGAGACGACACCTCCTGCTCCGCCGCCGCGTCCCTGGCTTTCTTCATGTTGAGCCTGTTTTACCGATCGTTGGTGGCCACCGCCGGATGATCAACGTCGGCCTTCCACTGGGTGTTCGTCAAGCCTCGGGGCCTTGGCATCGGCGCCCTCAGCTTCCTCAGCTTTGGCGTTGCGGGTTCGGTGGCTAGGCGAGGGGCCGCGTACTTCTTCGGCGGCATGGCGGGCGAATCTGGGGAGAATGGGGGGAACGACGCGGGGAGATGTGGGATGATGGGGAGGGAAAGGGAGGGAAAGGCAAAAACGACGGGAAAATCGACCAGTGTCGCCGACAGTGCGGTCCCGCTCGCCTTTTCGCTTTAGTCGGTGCCCCTAGGTGCCCCCTGATGCGCTGGGTTAGGCCCGGGTTCTCCGGATGTAATTTCGACCTGAACCGGCGAAAAACGAGGACCTAGGAGCGCGACTGGGCCATTTTTTCGGCGCCAACGGTAAAAAAGGCGCCCCAGGGGGGCTTGAGATGCTCTTAAACTCCGTATAAGAGATGCCCAAACTGTCGTCCTGCCGCACAGAGTTGGTAGGCCGCCTAGCGCCCTACAGATTCTAGTTTTGGGAACTTTCTACAAGATTCCAAATAACTCATATACTACATCTCTTCTTTTTCCTCCTGATTTTTTTGACCGAATGTCTATGTTTTTTCTTCTTCTTTTTCAAACATCCCAGTTTTAAAAAATGTGGAATTTTCAGAAATTGTTTTGAATTTTAAAAAATGACCGTGCTTTGTGAAATGTTTGAAATTTTTAAAAAAATCCTTGTTTCTTCAAAATATGTTCACAAATTAAGAAAAACTTAAATTTCAAAATTTTGTCAGAAATTATCAGCAAACAATATTCCAAATATCTTTTTAAAAATGTCGTGTTTATAAGATAACATATTTTACCCATAATGTTTTCGGTTGCCATGTTCAATTCACTGCACTATGTTGCTGACTACAAGGATGGGCCAATAAAGAGCGCGCCTGCGCGTTTGCTGTCTGTGTCAAACAGGGAATCCTATTCAGCGTGCAGGTGTTCGTATGGGTGGCCCATTTTCCATTTTTTCCTTCTTTTATTATTTATTTTTTCTTTTCTTTTCTATTTCCCTTTGTCTTTTCTCCCTTTTCTTCTTTACATTTTTTGTGAATTTACTTTTCAAATTTGCAAACATTTTATTTTCATCGAATTCAAAAAAATTTCATTTTTTTTATCAAATTCTAATTTTGTTCATATGATTTTAAAATGTCACCACATTCAAATTTGTTCGTTGAATTAAAAAAATGTTCACCCAATTCAAAATTTGTTCATATATTTCAAAAAATGATCTTAAAATTCAATATTTGTTCATTCGCTTTTGAAATAAATTTTGTTGGATAATTTTTTTGTTCATTATGTTAACAAAATGTTCATCGAATTCAAAATTTGTTCATCTAATACAAACTAATGTTCATCATTATTAAAAATTCTTATAAAAAATTGTATAGATCATGCTAGTTAGTCGTGAACCAAGAATCAAATCGCCAAAAACTTATTTGTGATAAACAATCAAATAATAGCTCTGTCTTAATTAATCCTTTTACCCTTTCCTGTTCGATAATCATTGGAACATGAGAATGCAGCGGCAGGAGATTGGGAAAAGGAGTTGAAGGTATGACTTTTATAGAATATGATTGCTTTAAGTCATTTGTGTTAAGAAATTATGAAGATTGAACCTAATACTAATATAGTAGCTTGATTTTGTGACAGATTGATACGTCCATTTTGCATCATGAATTCTTATTGATATTTATATTATATTTAATCATTATTCCACTATGATATGATTCCAATGCCTTTCTCTTTGCATGATCCAACACAAAGAGGGAAATTGTCGGAAACGGGAATTCTGGAGCCGAAAACCATGAAAAAAGGGTGAAAAATCTCTGGACTTCAAATGACCTGAAACTTCACGAGAATTTTTTGTTATATATCTGAATTTCTGGAACGAAGAACCACCAGAGGAAGGCCACCTGTGGCTGCCAAGCCAACAGGGCGCAACCGCCCCCCTGGGCGCGTCCTGATGGGTTGCCATGCCGACAGGCAGGCTCCGGGCCCACTCTTCTGCTATATTAAGGGTTTTTACCTAGAAACATAAATAAGGAGGAGACTTTCGGGATGAAGCGCCGCTGTCTCGAGGCGGAAACCTAAGTAAGATCACTTTTGCTCTCCGACAAAGAGATTCTGCCGGGGAAAGTTCCCTCCGGGAAGGGGAAATCGAAGCCATCGTCATCACCTATGATCCCTCCATCGTGGGAGGGGCAATATTCATCAACATCTTCATCAGCACCATCTCATATCAAACTCTAATTCATCTCTTGTGTTGAATCTTTGTCTCAAACCTCAGATTAGTACCTGGGGGTTGCTAGTAGTGCTAATTACATCTTGTTCTTGATGCTTGTTGGTTTACTTGGTGGAAGATTATATGTTCAAATCCATTATCATATTAATTACACCTCTGATCTTGAACATGGTGATGATTTGTGAGTAGTACTTTTGTTCTTGAGGACATGGGAGAAGTCTTGTTATAAGTAATCATGTGAAGTTGGTATTCGTTCAATATTTTGATGATATGTATGTTGTTGCTTCCTTTAGTGGTGTCATGTGAACGTCGACTACATGAAACTTCACCATACTTGGGCCTAAGGGAAGGCATTGTGGAGTAATAAGTAGATGATCGGTTGCTAGAGTGACATAAGCTTAAATCCTACTTTATTCGTTATTCCGTAAGGGCCTGATTTGGATCCATATGTTTCATGCCATGTGTTAGATTTATCTTAATTCTTCTTTCATAGTTGCGGATGCTTGCGACAGGGGGTAATCATAAGTGGGTTGCTTGTTTAAGTAAGAACAACACCTTAGCACCGGTGTACCCACACATCAAATTATCAAAGTAGTGAATGCAAATCAACTCAACATGATGAAAGTGACTAGACAGAAACTCCCATGTGTCCTCGAGAGTGCTTTACTTTATATAAGAGAACTTTCAAGCCTATCCTTTGCCATAAAAAGGATTGGGATATCTTGTTGCACACTTGCTACTTTTATTACTCATTACTTGTTACGAATTATCTTGCTACAAAACTATCTATCAGTGTTACTTATAGCACTTGAAGAGAATACCTTGCTGAAAACTGCTTATCATTTTCCTTCTGCTCCTCGTTGGGTTCGACACTCTTACTTATCGAAAGGACTATGATTGATACCCTATACTTGTGGGTTATCAAGACTCTTTTCTGGTGCCGTTGTCGGGGAGTGAAGTGCCTTTGGTGAGCGAAATTTGATAAGGGAACATTCTCGGTACGTGCTAAAATTTACTACTACTTCTTACTATGGATAATAATCCTTTGAGAGGTTTGTTCTGGGTATTTTCACCTCGTCCGGAAGTGGCAAGAGCATCTCCCCAACCTACTGAACTTTCTGAAAATAATTATTATGAGATTCCTTCGTGTATGTTATAAAGACTGCTAGCTAATCCTTATGCAGGACATGGAACAACTCATCCTGATTTGCACTTGATATATGTAGATGAGATTTGTGGATTGTTTAAGCTTGTAGGTCTATCCGAACATGGTGTTAAGAAGATGGGTCTACCCATGAATAATTCAAAGAAGAATTCATGGTAGAACTCGCTGCAATGTGCAACAACATGACATTGCCATATATTGTGGGTGGGGACTTTAACATCCTTAGACACGGTGGTGAGAAGAACAAGAGGATGGTTAGTAGTAAATGTAGTGACCTTTTTAATTCCATCATCAATACCCTGGATCTTAGAGATATTCATATAAGTGGGGGAAAATACACATGGACTAACAATTAGGCCCACCCTACTTTGGAAAGTTGGACCGCATTCTGATGTCTAAGAGTTGGGAAGACCTCTCCCACTAGTCTATATCAGGAAACTGGTGCATGAACTGTCTGACCATAATCCTTTACTGCTATCCTCGGGTGAAGAGGGGCGTGAAGCTCCTAAGTCTCGTGAGTTTCGTTTTAATCTTACTTGGATTAAGGATGAAAAGTTCCTGCCAACTGTTGATAAAATCTGGTCCAGGAAAGTTAACTCCCTAGACCCCATTGATATCCTGAATATCAAGCTGAAAAGGTTTAAAACCTATTTCAAGGGGTGGGGATCCAACAAATTTGGGCATGATAAGAAAAGGAAGGAGGATCAGAGGTCATTATTATCTTCAGAAATTATTTTTTATATCGTCAAACTTCAAGGAGTGAATTGTATTCTTCCTTTTGCGCCCATTAGCTATCTTATGATAGTAATTAGTATTCAAATCACCCTTGTGCAACCATCGCTCATGAAATTGTTGTAACCAAAAGATCTCTTCATTTACCAGCAGCTCATGTAATTCAAAGTTAACTTTCATTTTCCTACTATATAGCTCAGGGGTCAAAGGGCCCTCTTCCTCTAACTCTCCAACATAGCTAGTTTCACCCTATGAGTTCACGGAAGAAGAAGAGAAAGAAGCCTTATTTTCCATGGCCTCTAATAGGGCCCAGGGTTTGCTAACATTATAATGGAATTTTATCAATCGTGTTGGGACATAGTGAAAAAATGATATTATGTATCTCTTTGTTCATTTTCACAGAGGCAAATTGGATGTGCAGCATCTTAACTATGGTGTTATTACGGTGCTGTCAAAGACTTCGGATGCAGATAAGATCCAATAGTTTAGGCCCATCTATTTGTTGAGATGTCCGTATAAACTGCTCACTAAAGTACTAGATCGGCGGGCGGAGAAATATGATGGTAAACTGATCTGCCCAAAATGCATACGGAGGAACATGGATGGTGTTCTTTCTCTGCATGAGATCTTAAACTATACACAAGTGAAGAAAATGGTGGGGATTATGCTGAAACTCGACTTTGAGAAGGCTTACGATAAGGTTAACTGCTTTGTAGAGCTATAAAAGAACTATTTTTTATACTAAACTTTTATACTTATTTTAAATTAAGTATATCACATTACATTTCTAATTAATATAATTTTTTCTCTTACTTATCCACATGACAATATTTCCAAAATAATAATTATATTGTTCGTTGTTATAGAGTTGTAATCTATATGATGTGATGCTCGCTTATTCTTATATTCAGTTTACACTCAATTTTTATGGTTGTATGTAGTATAGTTTAGGCGCAAATGTATTCCTAATTATAGAAGTGAAAGGATGGATCGCACATGATGTGGTGCTTGTTTATTCTTTGTTCACATTTTACACTCAAATTTTATCTTATCATTATATGATAAGAAGAATCTCATGTAAATGAGTGTCCAACTCATGTGTAATTCAAGAGGGTTCTAGAACTTATGTTTGCATATGTTGGTGGAAATTGTGTTATCCAAGCTCGTGATCAAGGTGGTGGATTCCACTGGTGGTCCATATCAAAGTCTATCCCAATGGACTAGCCAAAAAAAAGGTCTAGCCCAATGGGATTCTTTAGTGCCAGGAACTAATTACCCAGTTAAGATTATCTTACAATATTCGAACTTGACTGAATCCCTTGTGTCAATCTTGTTCCTAGATTATCCACACACCCCGTGCTCTTCAAAATCCTCAAATCATGACAATTGCTGCAAAATCTTTGCAACAATGAATAAAACAAATAGAAACATGAAAATAAAAAGGGGAAATGTAACTTGACACTTCAAAAGAAGACGATGAAGATTATTTGAAAAATAATCATAGCGTTTCTTCCATCGCGTATTTTTTTTAAAAAATTGTTCATCGGTTTTTAGAAAATATTAATTGAATATTCAAAAAATTTCTTTGTGAATTTGAAAAAATTATTCACCCTGTATTATATTTTTTTTTCTTCCATCGTGTTATTTTTATAAACATGACAACCATTTCTTAGTACACTACAAACATTTTTTGAAATACACGATGCCCAATTTTAAAATATCAAATATACATTTTTTATATTTCCACCAATAGCTAGTTCTTGATCTTGTTGGTACTACCCAATTAATGTTCTTTAACCATACCGTTTCATCTAACTTCTTCAACCATGGATCCTTTAATTTAGATAAAAGTATTTTTTTAGTCCCTCAAGTTCACCAAAAGTATACACTTGGTCCTTTCAAAAAAATTCGGAGACATTTGATCCCTCAAGTCTTAAAAATGGTTAACTTTGGTCCAAAACCTGGTTTCAGTGGAAAATCCGCCACGCGACAACGGTTTTTCTCTATCCTCCCTTGCCACGACAAACAAATTATTTGGTCAAATATGTCACCCACCCCACATTGCCGTGCTATCTCTGTCTCCCTCATGTGCACGGTTTCCCTCTCTCCCATGCCCAACCTTCTATGGCGACATGGACGACGATACGTCTTCAACATATCTATAATTTTTGATTGTTCCATGCTATTATATTATCATTCTAGGATTCTTTTTAAGCATTTACTTGCTGGTTTGTATTATTTTAAGCATTAACCTATTAACCAGTGCCAAGTGCCAGTTGTTGTTCTCTGCATGTTTTTGATTACAGTACCAAACGAAGTCCAAATGCCACGAAACCTTTTGATGGTTTTTTTGGACCAAAAGAAGACCTCGAAGCTTCGGGAGAAGATCAGAGGCCGTACGAGTGCTCCACAAGCCACAGGGCGCACCCAGGGGGGTCGGCACGCCCTGCTGGCTTGTGGCCACCTCCTGACTCCTCTAACCCTATTCTCACATATATTCCAAAAACCATAGGGGAGCTCCCGAAACACTTTTTCCACCACCGCAAGTCTCTATTCCACCGCGATCTCATCTGGAGACCTTTTTGGTGCCCTTCCGGAGGGGCGATCGATCACAGAGGGCCTCTACACCATCCTTGCTGCTCCCATGGTGATGTGTGAGTAGTTCACCATAGACCTACGGGTCCATAGTTAGTACCTAGATGGCTATATCTCTCTCTCTATGTTCTTCATTGCCGTGATCACCGCAATTCCCGCGATGATCTATTTTATGTAATCAATCTTTGCGGTGTGTTTGTTGGGATCCGATGAATTGTGGGTTTATGTTCAGATTATTCATGATAAAAGATTTGAGCTTCCTCTGAATTCTTATTTGCATGATTGTTATAGCTTCGTAATTCTCTCCGATCTATCGGTTTAGTTTGGCCAACTAGAATGATTTATCTTTAGTGGGAGAAGTGCGTTGTAGTGGGTTTAATATTGCGGTGCTCAATCCAAGTGATAGAAAGGGATATGACACGTATTGTATTGCTGCCACTACGGGTAAAACGATGGGGTTCGTTCATAATAATTGGATTTACTTTGTCTACATTATGTCATCATCCTCCAAGCATTACTCTATTTTCACTTAATACTCTAGATGCGTGCTGGATAGCGGTCGATGGGTGGAGTAATAGTAGTAGATGCATGAAGGAGTCGGTCTACTTGTTTATGGATGTGATGCCTATATACATGATCATTGTCGTGAATAAATATTGCATAACCGTTCGCTTTTCTATCAGTTGCTCAACAATAATTTGTTTACCCACCGTATGCTTTCTTCGAGAGAGAAGCCTCTAACGAACACTATGGGTCCCGTGTCTATTCACAAATATATTTACAAACAATCTCAAAACCTTGCTTCCTTTATTTACTTTTAATGTATTTACTATTTGCATTTATCAAACTATCTATCTATCTATCACTACTTATCGCTTGCAAGTAACAAGTTTAAGGGGATTGACGACCCTCTTGCCCGCGTTGGGTGCAAGTGTGTGCTCTTTTGTGTGTAGGCGCGGAAGACGGGAAGTTGCTTGGTTCTCCTATTGGTTCGATAACCTTGGTTCGCACTGAGGGAAATACTTATCTACATTGTGCTGCATCACCCCCTCCCCTTCGGGGAAAAACCCAACGCAGATCAGAAGTATCAGTAAGGATTTCTGGCGCCGTTGCCGGGGAGTATCATCAATTTCCTATCAAGTACATTCTCATAAATTATCATTCACTTCTTCTACTTTTTATTTGCTATTATATTTTGCTTGCTATAAAAATAAAAAATAAAAAAATATTTATCTTTGCTAGTTTACTTGTTTGCTTGCTATACTTGTTTGTTTACTTGCTTTGCTTGCTTGGTCACCATGTCTCAAGATAATACCAAGTTGTGTGACTTATTGAATACTAATAACAATGGTTTTATTAGTACTCCTATACCACCCACCACTAGTGCAGAGTTTTATGATATTTATGCCGCATTGCTAAATCTTGTGATGAAAGAACAATTTTCCGGAAGTCCTAATGAGGTTCCGAATATGCATCTCAATACCTTTGTTGAATTATGTGATATGAAAAATAAAAAGGATATGGATAATGAGGTGGTCAAATTAAACTTATTTCCTTTTTCACTAAGAGATAAAGCTAAAGCTTGGTTTTCATCTTTACCACGTAATAGTATTGGAACATGGGATAAATGTAAAGATGCTTTCATTACCAAGTATTTTCCTCCTGCTAAGATCATCTCCCTTAGAAATCAAATTAGGAATTTGAAGCAACATGAACATAAACATGTTTCACAAGCTTTGGAGAGGATGAAATTGATGATGATGAATTGCCCAACTCATGGCTTGAACTTATGGATGATTATACAAAATTTCTGTGGGGGACTAAACTTTGTGTCTAGAAATCTTCTAGATTCTGCTGCAGGTGGTACCTTCATGGAGGTGACATTAGGAGAGGCCACCAAACTACTGGATAACACAATGACAAATTATTCTCAACGGCATACCGAGAGACCTCCAACTGGTAAGACGGTAAACTCTGTTGAGGAAATCACTACTTTGAGTGAGAAAGTGGATGCTCTTATGAAAATGGTTGCTAGTAAAAATTCTCATGTTGATCCCAATGACGTGCCTTTGTCTACCTTGATTGAGAAAAATGACGATGCTATTGATGTGAACTTTATCTCGCGAAACAATTTCAACAACAATGCTTATAGAGGAAACCTCAATACTAGACCATACCCCGGTAATTCCTCTAATAATTATGGTAATTATTATGGAAATTCTTATAAAAATAATAATAGGATATCCTTTGATCTTGATAACACCATTAAGTAATTTATTAGTTCTCAAAAGATTTTTGATACTATGGTAGAAGAAAAGTTGCATAAAGTGATGATATGGCTAGGAACATGGATAGAATTTCTCTTGATGTGGAAACCCTTAAGAATAAAAATTTGCCACCAAAGCATGATATCAATGAGTCCATTAAATAAGTCCGAATATATATTAATCAAAGTAAGTAGAGGACCACGAGGTTGAGAGCTAAGCGAGAATTCTTAGAAAAGGCTCTTCCAACCGGCTTTTACCGTAATCATGATAAAGACCTTAGAATTATTGGTACTTATTGCATTTAATATTTGTTTAATAATACGAAAATAGATGATAAAGGGACTGGAGATGAGTCAAATTTAGCTAGAAGGCGTCCCGTTTGTTCGGATGGTGATGATTCTAAAGATAAAATTGAAAAAAAGTGGGTTTGGAGAGGTCAAAACTTTAACTAGTGATGTACCCACTATCATGGATTACAAGGACTTTAATTATGAAAGTTATTCTTTAGTAGAATGTATTTCCTTGTTGCAATCCATTATTAGCTCACCCAATTCTTATGAACAAAATAAGGCTTTTACTAAACATATAGTGGAAGCGATGATAAAAGCTTATGATGAGAAACTTGAGATTGAAGTTTCTATACCTAGAAAATTGCATGATGAATGGGAACTTACTATCAAAATAAAGGTTAAATAATATGAATATAATGCTTTGTGTGCCCTTGGTGCTAGTCTTTCAACTATACCTTAATCTCTTTGTGATGTGCTAGGTCTCACCGACATTCGAGATTGTTCCCTTAGTTTGCGTCTTGCAGGTTATACCATCAAGAAACCTTTGGGTAGAATAAATTATGTGCCTATAGATTTCATTGTGCTTGATATTGAATGCAATCCATCTTGTCCAATTATACTTGGAAGACCGTTCTTACGAACTATTGGTGTTAATATTGATATGAAAGAGGGAAACATAAGATTCCAATTCCCATTAAAGAAAGGGATGGAACACTTCCCTAGGAAGAGAATTAAACCACCTTATGAATCTACCATGAGGTCTACTTATGGACTGAGTGCTAAAGATGACAACACTTGATACAATGCATTATGCCTAGCTAGGGGCATACGACAATAATGCTGGTTGGGAGGCAACCCAATAGTTATCCTTAAATTTTTGTTTTTACTTTCTATTTGTGTGTGATTACATGATTATTGCCTCTATAATTATTGTGTTTAAATTAGTCTTTGTTCTAAGTAAAGCCTTTTGGATTAACTTGGATGATAGTAGAGTTGTTGTTGTGAATGAACAGAAACTTTTGCGTTCAGTACATGAATTTTGTTTCTATGATGGAGCGTGATAAATTTCTGAATTTTTTACAAAGTATTTATATAAAAATTATTACGGTTTCCTATTTTTTCAGAATGTTTGGAGTTACAGAAATACAACTTTTATTCAGGTCATTACAGACTGTTCTATTTTAGACATATTCTGTTTTTGCTTGCATAGTTTACTTGTTTTGATGATGCTATGGATTGTGTCGGTGGGTATAAGCCATGGAGAAGTTAGAATACAGTATCTAAAGTATTTGATGTGTTTATTATACTAACGGATCTCAAGAAGTTTTGTTGAGTTTTGTGTGCTGAAGCTTTCAAGTTTTTGGTGTTATCACGATGGATGAAGGAATAAGGAGCAGCAAAGAGCCCAAGCTTGGGGATTCCCAAGGCACCCCAAGTCAAATTTTAGGAAGACTCAAGCGTCTAAGCTTGGGGATGCCCCGGAAGGCATCCCCTCTTTCGTCTCAATCCATCGGTATGTCACTTGGAGCTATATTTTTATTCGTCACATGATATGAGTTTTGCTTGGAGCGTCGTGTGCTTTAGTTTGTTTTTGTTTTAGTTTTCCACAATCATTGTTTTCTGGAGACACCTACTTCAGAGAGACACATGGTCACCATGATTTTTTAAAATACTCGATGTGATTCACTTATATCTTTTGAGCTTAGCAGTTGGTCTAGTTCTTCACTTTTATCTTTTAGAGCACGGTGGCGTATAGATTTTATAGAAATAATTGCACTCTCGTTCTTCACTTATATTTGTTTGAGAGTTAATAAATAGTGACAATAATTTGCATGGGTTATAAGACTGGTCCAAAAAAATAGGTATTCGAGGAGTGCATAATCAAAACCTTCATGTAGCACATAAAAGTGAAATTGTGAGTAATGATATTGATGTGGTAATATGAAAGGGTGTGAGTGCATGGTTGTCGGTTTGTAGGAGTATCGATATGAAAGGGTGTTAATTTAATGTTCATCTAAGTATTGGTTATGGCATGGTGGGGATGTGTGAGCATTCTTATTCCTTGTTGAAATCCTAGTGTTGTTTAGGTCGGAGGCGCGCGATTGTTAACTCCTCCCAACCTCCTCCCTAGGGGCATGCGAGTAGTACTTTGCTTCATGAAAGCTAATAAAACTTTGCAATAAGTATGTGAGTTATTTATGACTAATGTGAATCCATGGACATACGCACTCTCACCTCCTCATATTTTGCTAGCCTCTTCGATATCGTGCATTGCCCATTCTCACCTCGAGGGTCAGTGCAAACTTTGCCGGTGCATCCAAACCCCGCGTCATGATAAGATTTGTTGCATATAAGACTCCTTATATCTTCCTCGAAACAGCCACCATACCTACCTATTATGGCATTTACATAGCCATTCCAAGATATATAGCCATGCAACTTCCACCGTCACATCATATGACTAGTACATTCATCGTCATATTGCTTTGCATGATCATGTAGCTGACATAGTCTCTATGGCAAAGCCATCGTTCATTATTGTTTACATGTTATGCTAGATCATTGCACATCCTGGTACACTGCCAGAGGCATTCATATAGAGTCATATTGTTTAGTAGTTCTTCATATCGATTTGCAAGTAAATAAAAGTATGATGTTTTCCATTATTAGGGCACTGTCTCAGTGAGGGAAAAAAATAAAAAAAGAGAAAAAATAAAGGAAAAAAAGAAAAAAGAAAGAAAGGAAAAAAGTAAAAAAAAAGAAAATAAACAAATAAACGAGAGAAAAAGAGAGAAGGGACAATGCTACTACCTCTTTTCCACACTTGTGCTTCAAAGTAGTACCATGTTTTTCATATAGAGTGTCTCATGTTTTGTCACTTCCATATGCTAGTGGGATTTTTTCATTATAGAACTTGGCTTGTATATTTAGATGATGGGCTTCCTCAAATGGCCGAGGTCTTCATGAGCAAGCAAGTTGGATGCACACCCAGTTAGCTTCAGTCGATATTTTATACACTCATAGCTCTGGTGCATCAGTTGCATGGCAATTCCTCCTCCTCGCATTGATATCTATTGATGGGTCTCCATAGCCCGTTGATACGCCTAGTTGATGCAATACTTTCTTCTCCACTCTTACCCCTTTGATAGATACCACCATATTCTCTTCCACCTATATGCTATGTCCATGGTTCACGCTCATGTATTGAGTGAAGAATAAAAAGCTGAAGCGCGTTAAAAAGTACGATCCAATTGCCTGACTTGAACACCGTGGTTCTTAACATTTGTATTAATGTGGTGAAGATGGAGCTATGCCATGCTAATATGATAAAATGAATGGGGGGTAAACATTTTTTGAGGACCGTATATTTTGAAAGATTGATGATTGTGTTATTTACGCTTCTAAATATTACTATATTGATTTTTGTTGATTCATCGTTTCTCAATGATCATACCTACAAAAGATTTTATGTTGGGTAGCATGACACATCAAAATTCTATTTTTATCATTTACCTACTCGAGGACGAGCAGGAATTAAGCTTGGGGATGCTGATACGTCTCCAACGTATTTATAATTTTTGATTGTTCCATTCTATTATATTATCATTCTAGGATACTTTTTAAGCATTTACTTGCTAATTTATATTAATTTTGAGCACTAACCTGTTAACCCAGTGCCAAGTGCCACTTCTTTTTTTTGCATGTTTTTGGCTTTTCAGGTTTACAGTACCAAACAAAGTCCAAATGCCACGAAAATTTTCGATGATTTTTCTGGACCAAAAGAAGATCTGGAAGCTTCGGGAGAAGATCAGAGGCCACACGGGGTCCCCACAAGCCAACAGGGCGTGCCTTGATGGCTTGTGGCCGCCTCCCGTCTTCTCCAGCCCTATTCTCTAGCCTATAAATTCACATATATTCCAAAAACACTAGGGGAGATGCCGAAACACTTTTTCCGCCGCCGCAAGTCTCTGTTCCGCCACGATCTCATCTGGAGCCCTTTTCCGGTGCCCTGCGGAGGGGGGATCGATCACGGAGGACCTCTACATCATCCTTGCCGCTCCCATGGTGATGTGTGAGTAGTTCACCATAGACCTACTAATCCGTAGTTAGTACCTAGATGGCTATCTCTCTCTATGTTCTTCATTGCCATGATCACCGCGATTCCCGCGATGATCTATCTTACGTAATCAATCTTTGCGGTGTGTTTGTTGGGATCCGATGAATTGTGGGTTTATGTTCAGATTAATTATTCATGATAAAAGATTTGAGTTTCCTCTGAATTCTTATTTGCATGATTGTTATAGCTTCATAATTCTGTCCGATCTATCGGTTTAGTTTGGCCAACTAGATTGGTTTATCTTCAGTGGGAGAAGTGCGTTGTAGTGGGTTTAATCTTGCGGTGCTCAATCCCAGTGATAGAAAGGGACATGACACGTATTTTATTGCTGCCACTAAGGGTAAAACGATGGGGTTCATTCATATCAATTGGATTTACTTTGTCTACATCATGTCATCATCCTCCAAGCATTACTCTGTTTTCACTTAATACTCTAGATGCATGCTGGATAGCGGTCGATGGGTAGAGTAATAGTAGTAGATGAAGGCAGGAGTCGGCCTACTTGTTTATCGACGTGATGCCTATATACATGATCATTGCCGTGAATAAATATTGCATAACTATGCGCTTTTCTATCAATTGCCCAACAGTAATTTGTTTACCCACCGTATGCTTTCATCGAGAGAGAAGCCTCTAGCGAACACTATGCCCCCAGGTCAATTCACAAATATATTTATAAACAATATCAAAACCTTGGTGCCTTTATTTACTTTTTATTTATTTACTATTTGCATTTATCAATGTATCTATCTATCACTACTTATCGCTTACAAGTAACGAGTTCAAGGGGATTGACAACCCTCTTGCCCGCGTTGGGTGCAAGTGTGTGCTCTTTTGTGTATAGGCGCTGATGATGGGAAGTTGCGTGGTTCTCCTATTGGTTCGATAACCTTGGTTCTCACCGAGGGAAATACTTATCTATATTGTGTTGCATCATCCCCTCCTCTTCGGGGAAAAACCCAACGCAGATCACAAGTATCAGTCGGCAGTCGCGACAGTGAGGGAACTGGTCGATATTACAGCGACGACGGCCACCCGTGTTCTTTCCTTGTGACTCCCCCACCCTGGCTCAATTGTACGCGGCGCTAGTGGGGGGATTCCCATGTCGGATTGTCAGGAGGAGCTAGCCCGCAGCCGCCAGTGTTCTAGAGAGCATACCGGAACACATGCCCACCATGGAGGTAGCTTCCTCTCGGGGATATAGCCCCGTGATGTAACCCACCTTACTGGGCCGTGTCGACACCTTGATGGCTCTAGGAAAAGTTGAGGTGGGCCGTGACGTGCTGATAAGGTAGACAGGATGGCGGTCTCTTAAGTCGCCAGGCGGCCCAACTCGATGAAGGCGGCGACTCAAGGCCCACGGGGCAGAGGCTGCCGATTCATTGCCTTGCGCAAAGAGTAAAACAAGGTAGAAACATAGTAGAATACGAGTCATGGTATGATCCAGACTCTATTGTAAACCCTAGGTCTTGACCTGTATATAAAGGCAAGCCCCTAGGGCCGAAAGACTTAAGTTCCAATTGATGACCCACAAGTGTAGGGGATCAATCGTAGTCCTTTCGATAAGTAAGAGTGTCGAACCCAACGAGGAGCAGAAGGATATGATAAGAGGTTTTCAGCAAGGTAATTTCTGCAAGCACTGAAATTGTAAGTAGCAAGTAGTTTGATAGCAAGGAAATTTGTAACGAGCAAGTAACGGTAACAAATAGTAAGGTGCAGCAAGGTAGCCCAATCCTTTTGTGGCAAAGGACAGGCCAAAACTATCTCTTATGACGAGCAAAGTATTCTTGAGGGTACACGGGAATTTCATCTAGTCACTTTCATCATGTTGGTTTGATTCGTGTTCGCTACTCTGATAATTTGATATGTGGGTGGACCGGTGCTAAGGTGCTGTTCTTACTTGAACTAACAACCAACTTATGATTAACCCCCTCGCAAGCATCCGCAACTACGAGAAAAGTATTAAGACAAAGTCTAACCATGGCATTAAACATGTGGACCCAAATAAGCCCCTTACGAAGTAGCGCATAAACTAGGGCTTAAGATTCTGTCACTCTAGCAACCCATCATCTAATAACTACTCCACAATGCATTCCCTTAGGCCCAAAGATGTTGAAGTGTCATGTATTCGACGTTCACATGACACCACTAAGGGAATCACAACATACATGTCATCAAAATATCGAGCACATATCAAATTCACATGATTGATTGCAACATGACTTCTCCCGTGACCTCAAGAACAAAGGTGACTACTCACTAATAATATGCATGTTCAAGATCAGAGGTGTATTGAATAGCATAATAGATCTGAACATATAATCTTCCACCAAATAAACCATATAGTAATCAACTACACAAGGTAATCAACACTACTAGTCACCCACAGGTACCAATCTGAGGTTCCGATACAAAGATTGAACACAAGAGATGAACTAGGGTTTGAGATGAGATGGTGATGTTGAAGATGTTGATGAAGAACGGCCTCCCCAAGATGAGAGGGTTGTTGGTGATGACAATGACTTCGATTTCCCCTTCCGGGAGGGAAGTTCCCACGGTGGAATCGCTCCGCCGGAGGGCAAAAGTGCTCCTGCCCAAGTTCCGCCTCGAGGCGGTGGCGCGTCGTCCCGAAAGGCCTCTCCCTAATATTTTAGGTTTTTTCTGGGATTTTATACCAGAAGATGGGCTCCGGAGGTGTGCCAGGCTGCCCACCCTCTTCCAGGGCGTGCCTGGTAGGGCTGGCACGCCCTGGTGGAGGGTGGGTACCTGGTGGCCCCCCTCCGGTAGTTTCCGGTTCAAGTATTTTTTATTTAATGCATAAAAATTCTCCATAAATTTTCAGCTTCATTGGAGTTGTGCAAAATAGGTATCTAATACGTCTCCAACGTATCTATAATTTTTGATTGTTCCATGCTATTATATTATCTGCTTTGGATGTTTTATATGCATTAATATGCTATTTTATATTATTTTTTGGACTAACCTGTTAATCTAGAGCCCAGTGCCAGCTTCTGTTTTTCACTGTTTTTGAGTTTTACAGAAAAGGAATATCAAATGGAGTCCAAACGGAATAAAAATTTACGGTGATCATTTATGGACCAGAAGAAGCCCACAGAGCATTGGAGGTGGGCCAGAAGAGTCACGAGGCAGCCACAAGCCTAGGGGGCGCGTCCCCCTATGGCGCGCCCCCTGGCTTGTCATCGCCTCGTGGCCCCCCTTGACTTGATTCCAACGCCAAGTACCCCTATATATCCAGAAACCTCCAGAAAGAAACCTAGATCGGGAGTTCTGCCGCCGCAAGCCTCTGTAGCCATGAAAAACCAATCGGGAGCCCGTTCTGGCACCCTGCCGGAGGGGGAAACCATCACCGGAGGCCATCTTCATCATCCTGGCAGTCCATGACGAGGAGCGAGTAGTTCACTCTCGGGACTGAGGGTATGTACCAGTAGCTATGTGTTTGATCTCTCTCTCTCTCTCTCGTGTTCTTGAGATGACACGATCTTAATGTACCGCGAGCTTTATTAATATAGATGAATCATATGGAGTTTCACCCTTTCTATCTTCTTGTGATGAATTGAGTTTTCCCTTTGAAGTTTTCTTATCGGATTGAGTCTTTAAAGGATTTGAGAACACTTGATGTATGTCTTGCGATGGGATATCCGTGGTGACAATGGGATGTTCTATTGATCCACTTGATGTATGTTTTGGTGATCAACTTGCGGGTTCCGTGACCTTGGGAATTTATGCATAGGGGTTGGCACACATTTTCGTCTTGACTCTCCGGTAGAAACTTTGGGGCACTCTTTGAAGTTCTTTGTGTTGGATTGAACATGATGAATCTGAAATTGTGCGATGCATATCGTATAATCAAGCCCATGGGTACTCGTGGTGACATTGAGTATCTAGGTGACATTAGGGTTTTGGTTGATGTGTATCTTAAGGTGTTATTTTAGTACGAACTCTAGGGCTGTTCGTGACACTTATAGGGATAGCTCATACGATTGATCGGAAAAGATAACTTTGAGGTGGTTTCGTACCCTACAATAATTTCTTAGTTTGTTCTCCGCTATTTGTGACTTTGGAGTGAACTCTTTGTCGCACGTGAGGGATTTACATATGATTCAACTATGTCAGTATTGTTGAGAGAACTTGCACTAGTGAAAGTATGAACCCTAGGCCTTGTTTTCAAGCATTGCAATACCGTTTTTGCTCACTTTTGTTACTTGCTACCTTGCTGTTTTTATATTTTCAGATTACAAAAATCTATATCTACTATCCACATTACACTTGTATCACCATCTCTTCGCCGAACTAGTGCACCTATACAATTTACCATTGTATTGGGTGTGTTGGGGACACAAGAGACTCTTTGTTATTTGGTTGCAGGGTTGTTTGAGAGAGACCATCTTCATCCTACGCCTCCCACAGATTGATAAACCTTAGGTCATCCACTTGAGGGAAATTTGTGACTGTCCTACAAAAATCTGCGCTTGGAGGCCCAACACGAGTCTACAAGAAGAAGGTTGCGTAGTAGACATCAGTATCTCTGATGTGCTTTTTCAAGGTGCTGAATTCCAGTTGCCGACATTCTCCCTCTTGATGTAAACCTTGCAAATAATGAGAGAAATGGCATTAGAATTACTCCCCAAAGAATTATTATACATAAAAACATTATAAATAACAGTAGTAAAACATGATGCAAAATGGACGTATCACCAATCTCTCGAAAGCTAGGTTAGCGATTCCGCACCCTTGTAATCGAGACCTACTCATCAATATACACAAAGCAGGATGTAGGCTATTACCTCCATTGGAGAGGCCGAACCTGGGTAAATCCGACTCTCTCTCCCGTTCAACCCCTTTGAGTCGCCACCTAGCGGCGATGGCCTCACACCTAAGTCCTTGCACGAGGACATCTGCCTTGTCAAAACCACGAGAGTTGGCGCCCACCGTGGGGCCCTCGCCCGATGGAGTTGAGTTCTCAAAGGGACCCCTTCCAGGGTTCGGGAAGTTTGCGGTCGACTAGATGATCAAGAGCCGCCGTGACAAGACCTGCGTCGTTAACCGGATCAGAGCACGGAGGTTGACTCAATCGAGCACGGGTCTCGATTTCTTGTCGGTGAGATCGGTTTGGCATCTCCTGAGTCGGACATCTACACCAACCTTGACGAGTCGGCTCGGTGCCCCTAACCCAGCCAAGATCAAGACGGCTGTCGTCACGTCTTCATCGGCTTCACACAGGGAGTCAGTCTTTCTGACGAGCCATTTTCCAGCGGGAACATCATCATCAACTCGGATGGTGAATCATCAACAGGTGATATTGAGTTGATCTGTCCTCTCTACAATGGGCGGCTTGGGGGCTCGTTGGAGTCAGAGACTCCCAAAGAATACCATGAGTCGCCTCGTCAAGTCGCCGTCTACATGGCGGGAGCTACGGCGGCTTCCGATCCTACTATTCCTGGAGGTTCCGGCGGGTCGACCAAAACTCCAGGTCAAGCCATGATCAATCTCATAGCTGAGATGGCGAAACTAATGGAAGCCCCAGTCACCTCAGAAAACTAGGAAGAGTGCAACGTAGAGCTAACCAAACTGCGTAGCCAAATAGTTGAGGTGCAGGAGGAGATTGACGCAGAAAACATGCGGATGGCAGAGTTACAGGCTCGCTTACATCAGGAGACAGAGCGCCTCAAAGCCGAGGCTTGGCGGTTGGGAGTTCAGAGGGAAGCATTAGAGGCGGTTTACGAAAGAAGACATCATCGTGGGCTCTCACTGAACCTTGAGCCACAAGAACTTTTTACCACCCCGCAACAGACACCAGGAACTGCTCAAATGTCTAGGAATTGACAAGAGGAACATGTTCAACCACCGCCGACTCATTCCCCACCTCAACGATTCCAGATCCCACAAGGCCACTTTTACAACCCTGTTGACAACATGCTAGTAGCAACTCGGAAGTTGGAGGCATTGCCTATTACTGGAAACACGCCCGTTGAGGTTGAAGCAAGAAACCCCATTGAGATGCTGAAAGCAGCCGTCATACAATAGGCGCAATACTCGTATAGCCGGGACCGGATGCATTCCACCCCTTACGCTAGCAAGAGCCGCCATGTGGAGTCCCCGGTTGTTTCCAGTAGTGGGCGTAGGCATTAGCCTCAGGCCTCCCCAACCCGGCCCATGCCATCAGATGCCCAAGCAGTTGTTGACGCAGCCAGAAACACATGTCAAGTAGAGGCGGAAGCAGCAGCCAGGGCGATTCAACAGTATCACCCTCAACCGGCGAGTTTGGGGGCTGGGACCAACAGCAGGATGACTGGGATACCCTGCTTATCTCCGGCTCTCCGCGCGGAGCGTATGCCTAAGGATTTCAAGGGGCCTCGCAAGGTGGCAAATTACACAGCGGATCTTGAGCCGACAGCTTGGATTGAAAGTTACGAGTTGGCTATGGATATGTTGGATGTCAGTGACGCTGTATGCGCCAAGTATTTAACCATGATGTTGGAAGGACCGGCTCGGACATGGTTGAAAAACTTGCTGCTGAACTCCATCAACACTTGGGCAGAGCTGAAAGAGCGGTTCATTAAGAATTTCCAAGGAACCTGCAAGAAGCCCATGACAATAGTAGATCTACAACATTGTGTTCAGTGAGTGGACGAATCAGCCCACCACTAGACCCGTAGGGTCGCGGAAATTATCCACTCATCAGATAGCATCACGACAGCTCAAGCAGTTTTAATCTTGGAAAAATAACTATCACTTCCAGCCTTTGGTTCAGAAGCTTGGGAGGCTCAAGAAAAAGGTACAGGATATGGGCGACTTAATGGACATCCTAACTAGATATGCCGAGTCAGATAGTACCAAGGATCCAGGCTCGGATGAGGACAAGATAGTTAAAGGTAAAAAAGTTGAAGGAGGAAAGGGCCAACATGGCCACGGTGGTAACCAGGGGGCTCAAACCAACAAGCGAAAACAGCCTGATGGCGGGTCAGAGTTCGTTGCCAATACAAATATTGGTTTTAAGAATCAGCGTCGCAACGGCCGTCCTGGTGGAGCATACAATGGGAACAAGCCTCGCAACTATGAGGAGGCGCTCAAATCGCCATGTCCCAAGCACAGTACTCCGGATAAGCCGGCGGCTCATTCATGGGAGAATTGTTATATTATGCAAGAGTTCCGTAACCAGGCTTTCCCAAATAATCCTGGGAGCAATGGTGAAGGACATCCGGGTCAACACGGCCCAGCCGGGTCACAAGGTGTCCCAGGGGCTGGTTTTCAGCATCAGGGAAATCACGGCGGTGGACAACATCCTAGCCAAGGCGGTCAGCATAACAACCAAGGGGGATTTCATAGTAATCCCAAGCAGCTGAATAACGGTCAGTACCACTAAAGCCCGGATCCCTTATTAAAATACATACCTTGGAAGGTTTTTACACGAAGGATTCTATGCCTCCAAGAAGAAACAAGCCGGCCCTGAAACACCTAGTGGCCTTATCATATTTTAGAGCCATTGGCTCCCCTTTTTTGTAATTCTTTCCCCCCTTGCAAATTCAGTATATACTTCTTTATTGTTTCTAGTTTAATAAAGCCAGCACTCCCGAGTTAGAGGATTTTTTAGCCGTTTCAGCCTATACATTGAGCATGAGTCTTTATTTTTCGAAACAGTGGACACTTGGGGGCTTCCAACTCATCGAGTTCAGCTTTCTCACCCTTGTGTCCTGGCAAAATAATGCCACAACATAGTGGAAACTCCACAATACTTTGGGCATTTGGGGGCTTCTAACTCATCGAGTTCAGCTTTCTCACCCTCTTGACCCAGCAAAAATGCCATATATGGTTAAACCTGCCTGTGTGCTTGATGCAACTCCGATCAGATGACCCCGTGTACTCTTGAAAAGTCAATCCTTTTTGGACCCTGAACTTACCAAGGTTAAAACACCGGCTTGAGTCATGTGAGAGCCGGCATACAGAAAGCTAGGACAAACCATGGGTTATCATACCCGCTTCATTGAAGCAAGACTTGAGCCTCGAAAGCCGGTCTTTTCTTGTCGATCCTCGAAAGCCGACAAGTATTTTTAAATATTACATACATATGTTGTCTGCATCATGGCATCACTATATCATCTATTGCATTATTTTGCATCTTTGCATCATGCTACTATAGTTAAAAAATCTTTAGAGGCAGCTCTAAAGAACCAGTCTATATTTTAAGCCTTGGGAACCAACTTCTAATGGTATTATTTGCTGATATCACCCCAAAGCTTTTTCAGGCATGACTTGTATTCATTACCGGCTCATACATAAAGGGGCCAGGTTATCAGCTGCATGATCAGCACAAATTAATGGTATCAAGGTGTAAGAGCACATTTATCCATGTGTGGTTTTGGTAATTGATGACAATCCCTATGGACTAATGTTTGCCTTGATTATATTTGAAGGATTTGTCCGTAGGTACTTCTTGAAGTCCATCTGTTGGTTTCAAGGAGTTTATATGGTGACCAAGGTGGTATTCAAGGTTTATCCAAAGATTGGTCATGTGGGAGTTGAGCTTATTGCAAGCATGTCTTGAAGAAGAAGATTGTGTGAGCATTCATCTTTACCTTCAAGACATCATCTTTATGAAGAGAGAAGATAAGACACAAGGTTGATCAAGATTAAGGCAAAGAATGATTCAAGTTGATCAACACACAAAGCGTAGAAGATGTACCAAGTGGGATCAAGTGATTCCATGGTATGGTAAGCATTGTCCATTACGCTTTGTGTACTAACCCATGGTCTACGTGAGAGTTCGTTGTGGGGTTAGGTATATTTCCATGGGTTTGCATCAAGAGGAAGATCTCATACAACCCATGGAGGATGACATCAAGTGGAGATCGTCATCAAGGTTGCGATGTGCAAGCTCAAGTGAAGCATCACAGAGAGATCATGCTTGAGGCTTGCCGTTCATTGTGGTGACAATGGACTTGTGAAGATGTGCCGAAGAGTGGCTCACCCATAGTGGAGTATGGGGGAGCAATCAACTAGTCTTCATCAAGCCGGCGCAATCAAGAAAGGTGGTCCATCTTGAGGAAGTCAAGATCGTCATCATCTAGCTCAAGTAGACTATGCGAAAGGCAATGGTTTGACCTTGATAGAGTTTTCTATTTTACCGGTCTCATGGTGGTAGTTGGGAGACCGGGTTATAGGATCGATAGCCGTACTGTCAAGGGGGGCTCTCAAGTGAGTAGCTTGATCGTATCGTTCGTTGAGAGCTCAAACCATTGCATTCTTGGCATCATCATCTTTCTTGATTCTTGGTTGGCTTTTCTCTATGTGGGTTCTTGAGCTTATGGTCTGCTTCATGACAAGCTCAAGTTCATCGAAAACGGAGTCCATATGCATCTTCTATGATGTTTTCGATGTTGGAGTTTTTGCCGGTTCTTCATTGATAGAGGTTTCACATCTCTATATCATTGGCATTTTCATACTGCCTCTTCTTAAGATAACTCTTATCGTCCTGAATCCAACAAGCTTGAGTTTGCTCAATTCGGAGCTCATTTGCAGAAGTTATGGCAGTTCTGGTTTTACTGTATCCTTCCGTTTTCCTTGTCTATGCAAATTGAAGGCAGCAAGGCGCTAGTTTCCAGTGGCTAGCGATAGTACCGCTCAAGGGAGCAGTAGTACCGCAGGTGCCCGCAGTAGTACCGCCGACCCCAGCCCTGGTGCGTGCGCCTGCGGTAGTAGGCGCGGATGTAATTTTTTACATCCGCCCTAGAGCGGTAGTACCGTGATGTATGTCCGGTACTACCGTGCCGGACTTTTGCGCAGCTCCGCCCTCAGTGGAGGTAGGCACGGAAGTAATTTTTACTTCCGTGCATCTCCTGTGCCAGACGATGCCTACCATGCAGTAGTACCGTATGGGCGCGCGGTAGTACCGCTCCGGCGGTTCTACCGCTCGCTGCCCCGTGCAATAGGTCTGCGTCAGGTCACTACCGTGCGAGCGGTAGAACCGCACCCCTTGAGGTAGTACCGCAACCCCTTGAGGTAGTACCATGGGTATCTTGCGGTAGTACCGCAATGCGCGGGCTGAGAATGGGGATAACGGTTGGATCCTTCCCCCCCTATAAAAGGGGGTCTTCTTCCCCATTGAACCTTATCTCTTGAGCTCGTGTTCTTCCCCCATTGTTGACCTTCTTCGAGCTTGCTAACTCTCAATCCCTCCAATGATTCTTGCTAGTTCTTGAGGGAAAAGGGAGAGGAGATCTAGATCCACATTTCCACCAATCACTTTCTCCTCTATGTGAGGGGAACCCCTTGGATCTAGATCTTGGAGTTCTTCGTGTTCTTCTTCGCTCTTCCTCTCATTTTCTTCCCTAGCATTAGTTGCTTTGGTGGGATTTGGGAGAGAAGGACTTGGGCACTCCGTGTGCCCTTGCCATTGCATTTGGTGCATAGGTTTGAGTTCTCCATGGTGATACGTGGAAGTGAGAAGTTGAGAAGCTTATTACTCTTGGGTGTTTGAGCACCCTTGAGCTTGTTCCTCTTGGGTGCTTTGGCGCCCTAGATGGTTGGTGGTGCCTCGGAGCTCAATCATTGTGGTGCAAAGCTCCGGGCAAGCTTAGGGGTCTCCAATTAGGTTGTGGAGATTGCCCCGAGCATTTGAGGTCACCTCGGAGCCACAATCCATTGTGGTGAAGCTTCGTTGTGTCGTTGGGAGACTCCAATTAAGTTGTGGAGATTGCCCCAACCTTGTTTGTACGGGTTCGGTGACCGCCCTCAAGGGTCCCTTAGTGGAATCACGGCATCTTGCATTGTGCGAGGGCGTGAGGAGATTACGGTGGCCCTAGTGGCTTCTTGGGGAGCATTGTGCCTCCACACCGCTCTGAACGGAGATTAGCATCCGCAAGGGTGTGAACTTCGGGATACATCGTCGTCTCCGCGTGCCTCGGTTATCTCTTACCCAAGCCCTTTACTTATGCACTTTACTTTGTGATAGCCATATTGTTTCTTGTTATATATCTTGCTATCACTTAGTTGTCTATCTTGCTTAGCATAAGTTGTTGGTGCACATAGGTGAGCCTAGTTGTTTTAGGTTTTGTGCTTGACTAATTAAATGATAGTTTTATTCCGCATTTGTTCAAGCCTAAACCGTAATTATTTTAAAGCGCCTATTCACCCCCCCTCTAGGCGACATCCACGTCCTTTCACAAGGAAAACCCAAAAAAGACTTGGGATCTTGACACCTAATATCTTTGGCCGAGTCTCATTGAGCCGGTCTGTTTCAAAAAATTATATATGACTCCATTTTCAAGTAAGTTTCAGGTGATTACCGGCTTGCGTTTTAAAAAAAATGGGCTGAGGAAATAGATGAGTCATATGACTTCAACATTGTTGAAGGGGAAATTAACTGCTCAAAGACTAAGCAGATTCAAAAGCTTTCTACCGGCTTATTTTGCTCAGCTCCTTGCCGAAAATATTCATTATAAAAAGAATGTGCAAGCAACAGAACAACAAATGGCATTAAGCCGGGGATTTAAGCATTCTTGCACCAACAAAGGTGCAAATGTGCATGATGGCACAACTCAGCAGTTTTTCGAGCAAAAGCTCCTCCTATTACAAGCACGAGGAGCCACATAGTTTTTTAACCCGCCCTTGGGGTTTAAGCCGACCAGGCGGCGATTAAGGAGCTCGTGTCACCATTTAGGATGACTCGCTGATCACTTCATGATGTGTTAGTTGCAGTTCAAACTTGCGCATGAGACGCCTCCGATTTATCCGCCACTGGGTCTTCGGGCTCTTGAATCTGAAGATTGTCCACATCCCAGTTACAGTGGGACAAAGCTTCGAACACGGCTTCATCATCAAAAACAGATGACGAGTCAACTTCGGGGGCAAAGATATGCTTACGCCGTTGAGGAACCAGACTCACTGGTGCAAAGTTGGGCGGAGGAATCTTTGAATGATCAACATTATAAGCCGCCTGATAATTTTTTAGCTTCATTTTAGACACCAGTTGAGTGGATACCACTTGGGCGGACTTGAGACAAGCGGTATAATCCTTCTGAGAAAATTCTGAGCCGCCATCCTTAAATTCAGGGAAGCCTTTCGATAATTCGGCCGGGTTAAGCTCCGACGCGTAAGCAAGATCCCGGCTCAATGCATATGCTGTGCCAGCTCGTGTGGATGACCTCTTTAGCTCTTGAACTTGCTCAGGAATGGTAGACAAGCATTCCAACACATTCTTGAGGAGTTTCAAAGGCTGCTTGGCTCCCGTCATTGCCTTAAGTGCAAGATGACTTCCGGCATAAAGCTGCTCTATCAATGAGTATGTGGCCTTGAGCATCAGGAGGCTATTGTCTTTAAGATTGCTCATCCGAGGGCCTGCAAAGTAGCATCGATGCGTGAGCCGCCATGTGAATATCATTCATATATCACGAAAGGAGAAGCCATGGATACTTACCAAAAATAGCTTGGGTCATCTGGGTAATGTGCCGTTTCAACTCAGACAGCTCCTCAGCTATCGGGTTAAGTTGACCCTCAGCATCTTCCGCACGCTTGGCTAGAATCGCCTTTTCAGCATCAAAGGTTTCCTTCTCCTTTAAAAAGCCTGCTTTAGCATTTTCTAACTCGACCAATGAGAGTCGGAGTTTTTCCTCAGCATCCACCTGGGCATTTTGCTTTCTCTCCAGGTCCTCCTTCAAGCCGGCTATACTTGACTCGGCTGCTTTCAAAGTTTCCTGTGGAATTAACAAAATTTCAAACAAGTCCCAAGAAAATTGCCAGCAATATATTTGGCACTTGGGGGCTAATGTATATAAATCTTTTTACATCAAGACACGAACAAGACCCGACTCATCTCAAGAAGATGAGCCAATCCTTGGAGGCTACAGGCCGAAGTTCAATTCAATTATAAAGACCCGACTCATCTCAAGAAGATGAGCCAGCCCTTGAGGGCTACAGGTTGAAGTTCAAAACGATTATAAAGACCCGACTCATCTCAAGAAGATGAGCCAACCCTTGGGGGCTACAGGTTGAAGTTCAAATCAATTATAAAGACCCGACTCATCTTGAGAAGACGAGCCGGCCCTTGGGGGCTACATAGGGATATATGGTAAGCAAAGGAGGAATATACCTTGTATTTATTCTTCATCATACTCAGAAGGCCGATCTCCATCTCTCGGCTCGTCGCTAGGCGGTCCAGATAGCCGGCATGAAGTTCTTGAGCGCTGAAATTTTGATAAGTGGGGAACTCCATCTTGTCTTTCCTTTTCTCAGGCGGCACCGTTTCATCCTTGGCAATAGTCTTCGCTAACACCCTGGAGACCTCAGGGGTAGTATAACACGCCCCGGTAATGGTAACCTTAGGGACATCTCTAGTCGCCACTGGAGGAATGGGCGGGTCACGGTTGGATGCCTGAGACGCCTCAGCATCCACGGTGTCATTATTGGCTGGTTCAGATGAAGGAGGCAAGTTGTCCTGGACCTCCTGGTGGTCTTCAGATTGATCAATATGAGTTTTGTGAGTCACCAGATCAGGAATCTCCGGCTCAAAGGCTTCAGGATCATCAGAAGACCCGCCAGTTTTCCTTTTCTTGGCCTTGGCCCTGCATGAAGCAAAGAAGGCAATATAAGGCATAATAGCTTGTTCAAACAGACAAAATAACAAAGAGGAACTCACCCAGGATTGACAACAAAGGGTGCCAGTTTCGATGCGGTTGAGTCACCTGACGAAGGTGGCGACTCGTGATCAACCAAAACGTCGGAGTAAAAGATTTGGCATATTAAGATAAAAGCCTCCCTGAAGAATTGAAGTGTTAAAATACCTTGGACGGTCGTTTGCGGGCGGTTAGTTTTTCTGGTAAGCCGTCAACAAGGTCGCCGCTCCCACTCTGGGTCTGACGCCTAGACTGGTGTTGAGTTTTCTTCAAAATAAAGTAAGGATCCAGATGAGCGTTCGGGTGAGAGAAGCTTACCCTCCGAACAACCCGTCTCGTTTTCAATGGGGGCAAAGTTTCTAAGTCGGAGGAAGTAGAAATTACCTCAGCATCCTCTGCGCGGCTTGTTTCAACATCACCCTAGAAGGAAATGACATTAGTCGGGTTCAATAAAAAGACAACAAAGAAGGTTGGCTCGTCCATGTGAGATGGCCCTTCAGCGGCCGGCTTATTCTTCTTTCTACTTGGGGCGGCTTTGGTCTTGTTAGCCGCAGTTGACGTGGCTTGAGAGTGCGTCGGTATTTCCCCAAAGAGGAAGGGATGATGCAGCACATCGACGGTAAGTATTTCCCTCAGTTATGAAACCAAGGTATCAATCCGTAGAGGAAGATCACGCACCCACGTAGACTGCACCTGCACACAAACAACAAATACTTGCAACCCGACGCGAAAGAGAGTTTGTCACGCTCTCTACGGTAATAAGATGGATTAGGTAATGATAATTTTGGCAAATAGATCTCGCAAGAACACAAAATAAAATTAGTAAACAAAAATTGCAGCAAGGTATTTTTGGTTTTTTGGATTAATAGATCTGAAAACATAAGATGCAAGTAGTAGATCGGAAAGCAATATGATGGAAAAGTAGACCCGGGGGTCGTAGGTTTCACTAGTGGCTTCTCTCATGAGTATAGCACACGGTGGGTGAACAAATTACTGTTGGGCAATTGATAGAAGATCAAATAATCATGACGATATCCAGGCAATGATCATTATATAGGCATCATGTCCAAGATAAGTAGACCGACTCCTGCCTGCATCTACCACTATTACTCCACACATCGACCGCTATCCAGCATGCATCTATTGTATTAAGTTCATGAAGAAATGGAGTAATGCAATAAGAACGATGACATAATGTAGACAAGATCTATTCATGTAGGAATAGACCCCATCTTGTTATCCTTAATAGCAACGATACATGCGTGTTTTGCTGCCCGTTCTGTCACTGGGAAAGAACACCGCAATATCGAACCCATCACAAAGCACCTCTTCCCATGGCAAGAAAAATCGATCTAGTTGGCCTAACTAAACCAAAGATTCGAAGAATAAATACGAGGCTATAAGTAATCATGCAAATAAGAGATCAAAGAAGACTCAAATCATATTCATGGATAGAAACTGATCATGAACTCAAAATTCATCGGATCCCAACAAACACACCGCAAAAGTCATTACATCAAATAGATCTCCAAGAGACCATTGTATTGAGAAACATAGAGAGAGAGGAAGCCATCTAGCTACTGCCTACGAAGCCGTAGGTCTATGGTGGACTACTCACGCATCATCAGAGAGGCACCTATGAGGAAGATGAACCCCTTCGTGATGGTATTAGATTCGATCTCAAGGTTCTGGAACTTGCGGCCGCTGGAATTGTGTTTCGTCGACTCCCCTAGGGTTTTTGGATTTTCAGAGAATTTATAGGCTCGATAGTCGGTTGGGGGGGCCGAGGGGCCCACCCTCCACCAGTCCGCGCCAGGGGCCTCTGGCGCGCCCTGGTGGAGCGTGGCCACCCAGGGCCCCCTCTTCTGGTGATCTTTGGCCCATCTTCTATCTTCTGGTCCAGAAAAAATCCACAAAAATCCCCACAGCGTTTGGGCTCCGTTTGGTACTGATTTTCTGCGAAGTAAAAACAAGCAAAAACAACAACTGGCACTTTGACACTATGTCAATAGGTTAGTCCCAAAAAATGATGTAAAGTTGTTATAAAATGATTGTATAACATCCAAGATTGATAATATAGCAGCATGGAACAAGCAAAAATTATAGATACGTTGGATACGTATCAACAGTCTTGGCCCGTTTCTTGCCCCAAAAGGAGGACTTGGCCTGTGAAGTTAATAACTAGAGTAAGCAAGCAAAAAGATAAGAAGGATTTTTGGAAGCTTGGATTGAGAAATTAAAGATTTCTTACCGAAGGAGACAAGTTAAGAGCATAGAAAGGCTTTAGCCCATCTTTGCTGCAAGTTTCTAGGCTTTCACCCAATAACCTCTTCACCATCTGGTTTATTTCGCCAGCATCTAATGAATATTGGCTGGATCGTTGGGGTTCATCCAAGTCCCCGGAGTAGGCATACATCTATTTGTCACAGAGGCTTAGTGGCAAGATTCTCCAAGACACCCAGCATCGGGTCAAATCGACCCCCGTGAGACTGTTGGCTAGTAAGCCCTTAGCTTTGGATAAACATGGGCTTGTTGAGAATGCTCTTCTGCGGGTGCCCAACCAGGAGGATCAAAATCCATAGGGAGGCGATTGGGTCAGTATCCCGACAGAGGATTCTCATTAGTAGGAGCGGTGTTCCTGCAGTAGAACCAGGTCTTATTCCACCCTTTGGGGTGACTTGGTAGGGTGGCGGCATGGAAAAGGACATCTCTTCGTCTTTGAATTGAAATTCCACCAAGTTCTAGGCTAGGGCCTTCCGCACATTCGGTCTGCCGGTTCAGGTAAAAGAATTCCCTGAATAGGGAGACAGTAGGATCCATTTGCAAATACACCTCGCAAAACACTTGGAATTGACAAAGGTTTGATATGGAATTGGGACCCAAGTCTTGAGGATGGAGTTTGAAGAAATGCAAAGCATCCCGGAAGAACTTTGACCCGGGTGGTGAGAAACCCCTCTGAAGGTGATCCAAAAATATCACCACTTCTCCCTCTTCTGGCTTAGGGATTTCCTCTCCAATGATGACTCGCCTGCCCACTACATTTTGAGGCGGCAGGAACCCATTCTCTTCATAATCTTTCAAGATGACCTCGGAGACTTGAGTGGGCGCCCAATTGCATGTAGTGGTGGTGATGGATTTTGACATCGTGAGTCGCCTGAACCAGATAAAAAGGCGTAGTAGACATATGGCTAGAAAACAGGCAGCTCAATTATCTGCGATGAGTAAATCGTTTGATATAGCCGGCATCTAAACTCAACATTTTCTGAATGTGGTGAGTTATAATCACAATGGTAAAGTTGGCATTTAAAGGAAAGTGTCGACATATGGTAGGTTGCAATCGTAAGTTTAAATCGGCAAACGTAAGGGTGACTTACTCCAATTCGGGGATTCGAAGTATTCTGCTAAGTGTGGGACAAACTATTTCCTACCAATCTGGCTACAATTATGGATCTGCCGAGGCTTCAAAAAAGGATTTTTTTTGCTAAACCTAATGGTGAAGCATGGAAGCGATTGTGACCTAATGCAGTGATTCCTAAAGATGGTTCAAAGATATTAAACGCAAAATGGATCCGCTTTTGGAGCCGTTTCTGTTTCTACGACGAAACTCGCAAAAATTACACATGAACTAGCTATAATCCCAGAAGAGCAGAGAGCTACTGGAGGGCACAAGAATCGCTATGAGCTTCTATAGATCTAAAGGAGAAGATGACTTACTTGAAAAGAGGTGGAGGCAGCGGAGGCGCTCGGCTGAACCACGATGATGATGTGGCGTCGGTATGGGCTCGAAGGTGGTCACCGGCGATGAACAAGCTGAGGCGCGGCCGCGATAGAACCTTCGGGCTCGAGGAAGGAGAAGAAGTGAAGCGTGCTACTTCTTGAGCTTGCGTTGGTTTTCCCTTGAAGAGGAAAGGGTGATGCAGCAAAGTATATAAGTATTTCCCTCAGTTGTTGAGAACCAAGGTATCAATCCAGTAGGAGATACAAGCAAGTCCCCAATCTTCGCACCTACACAAACAATCAAACTCTTGCACCCAACGCTAAAAGGGGTTGTCAATCCCTTCACGGTTATTTGCAAGGATGAGATCTGATAGAGATAGATATAAAAGATTGCTAGAACGTAAAGTAAAACAAAAGTAAAACAAAAGTAAAAAGAATGCAGCGAGATATTTTTGGTATTTTTGGTTTATAGATCTGAAAATATAAGATAGAAAATAGACCCGGGGGCCATAGGTTTCACTAGAGGCTTCTCTCATGAAGGAAAATAATACGGTGGGTGAACAAATTACTGTCGAGCAATTGATAGAAAAGCGCATAGTTATGATGATATCCAAGGCAATGATTATGCATATAGGCATCACGTCCGTGTCAAGTAGACCGAAACGATTCTGCATCTACTACTATTACTCCACACATCGACCGACTCCTGCCTGCATCTAGAGTATTAAGTTCATGAAGAACAGAGTAACGCATTAGGTAAGATGACATGATGTAGAGGGATAAACTCAAGCAATATGATGAAAACCCCATCTTTTTATCCTCGATGGCAACAATACGAATATGTGCCTCGCTACCCCTACTTTGTCACTGGGTGAGGACACCGCAAGATTGAACCCAAAACTAAGCACTTCTCCCATTGCAAGAATTACCAATCTAATTGGCCAAACCAAACCAATAACTCGAAGAGACTTGCAAAGATATGAAATCATGCATATAAGAATTCAGAGAAGATTCAAATAATATTCATAGATAAGCTGACCATAAACCCACAATTCATCAGATCTCGACAAACACACCGCAAAAGAGTATTACATCGGATAGTGTAGGACCGAAAGTATGTCTAAAGGGGGGGTGGGGGGTGATTAGACTACTTGACCAAATAAAAGTTTTGCCTTTTCCCAGAGTTGGCAGTTTTAGCATCTCATGGCAAGTCAAGTACACCCTAGACATGCATGTCTAAGAGTATAGCAGTGGAAAGTAACAACAAGCATGAGTAGTAAAGGATAGGGTAGGAAGATCAAACGCAATTGTAGACACGATGATTTTTTCCCGTGGTTCCGATAGGTGGTGCTATCGTACATCCACGTTTATGGAGTCTTCAACCCATGGAGGGTAACGGTCGTGAGAGTCCACGGAGGGCTCCACCCATAAGGGTCCACGAAGTAGCAACCTTGACTATTCCATAACGGCTTCCGTCCACGAAGGACTAGCCTCACTATGGGTAGATCTTCACGAAGTAGGCGATCTCCTTGCCCTTACAAACTTCTTGGTTCAACTCCACAACACGAAGAAGGAGGCTCCCAAGCAACACCTAACCAATCTAGGAGGCACCACCCTCCAAAAGGTAATAGGCTCGGTAATGTCGATGAACTCCTTGCTCTTGTGCTTCAAGATGATAGACTCCTCAACACACAATCACTCTCTCACAGATTTGGCTTGGTGGAAGAGATGGGATTGGTGGAAAGCAACTTGGGGAGGCTAGAAATCAAGATCCATATGGTTGGAGTGGAAGATCTTGACCTCAACACAAGGGTAGGTGGCTCTCTCTCAGAAAACTGGATGGGGCAAGTATGGAATAGTTCTGAGTGCTTCTCTCTCGAGTAGGTGGTGGTGGAGGGGTGATACGTCTCCAACGTATCTATAATTTATGAAGTATTTATGCCATGTTTACAATAATTCTATATGATTTTGGTATGATTTTATTTGAACTAACCCGGACTGACGCTGTTTTCAGCAGAACTACCATGGTGCCGTTTTTTGTGCAGAAATAAAAGTTCTCGGAATGAGCTGAAAATTTACGGAGAATATTTTTGGAAAATATAAAAAATACTGGAGCGAAGATTCACCGGAGAGGAAGGCCGAGGAAGCCACAAGCCACAGGGACGGCCCCCCTAGGGCGCGGCCCCCTGGCTTGTGGGCCCCTCGAGCGCTCCTCTGACGTGATTCCAACGCCAACCTCTCCTATAAATCTAGAAAACTCCGAAAATAAACCTAGATCGGAAGTTCCGCCGCCGCAAGTCTCCAGAGTCACGAAAGATCAATCTTGGCCCTCTCCGGCACCCTGCCGAAGGGGGTCACCTTCACCAGAGGCCATGGAGGAGGTGGACGGAGGGGCCATCATCGCCATGGACGCCAAGGACCAGAGGGAGAACCTTCTCCCAACCAGGGGGGAGGCCATGGAGGAGGAAGCACAAGGGGGAGACCCTCTCCTCCTCTCTCCCGGTGGTGCCGGAGTGCCACCGGGGGAACCATCGCCGCGGTGATCGTCTTCATCAACATCACCCTCTTCATCACCATCCTCATCTACTTTTAGCGGTCCACTCTCCCGCACCCCGCTGTAATCCCCTACTTGAACATGGTGCTTTATGCCACATATTATGATCCAATGATGTGTTGCCATCCTATGATGTTTTGAGTAGATTACTTTTGTCCTTTGGGTTGATTGATGATATAGATTGGTTTGAGTTGTATGTTTATTTTGGTGCTGTCCTATTGTGCCTTCCGTGCCGCGCACACGTGAAGGATTCCCGCTGTAGGGTGTTGCAATACGTTCATGATTCGCTTATAGTGGGTTGCTTGAGTGAGAGAAGCATAAACCCGAGTAGGTGGGTTGTTGCGTATGGGATAAAGGTTACTTGATGCTTTAATGCTATGGTTGGGTTTTACCTTAATGATCTTTAGTAGTTGCGGATGCTTGCTAGAGTTCCAATCATAAGTGCATATGATCCAAGTAGAGAAAGTATGTTAGCTTATGCCTCTCCCTCATATAAAATTGCAATAAGGATTACCGATCTTGTTAACAATTGCCTAGGACAATTCCGCACACCGACCCATCATTATTCCACCCTCGCTGTTTGTAATACATTGTAATATATTCTAACTTTAATATACCAGCACCTATTTTTATATTTTAGCTCTCCGATATCATGCAAAGCTATCCTCTTCATACCCACAATGTAGTTTTATTTCTCGTTTCTAGTTGGAAGCAAACGTTCGGTGTACGTAGAGTCGTATCAGTGGCAGATAGGACTTGAGAGAATATTGATCTTACCTTTAGCTCCTTGTGGGTTCGACAATCCATACTTATCACTTCCACCATTGGAAATTGCTACGATGATTCCTTGCACTTGGGGATTATCAAGGGGTATATATAGGCATCCCCAAAAATCCAACCGTTACACACAAAATGACCAACTCGGTGACACCGATGTGTTAATCTCGGTGGTACCAAAGTGACCAAAAGGTGGCAACTTTTGAATCTCGGTGAGACCGATATAGGAAACTCGGTTGCACCGATAAGGTGACCAACGGTCAGATTGACAATCTCGGTGACGCCGATCCAACAATCTCGGTGGTACCAATATTGTGAATTTGCGTAACAGAAAGTTGGCAACCTAAACTCGGTGGCACCGGGATTGAATCGGTTGCACCGAAGTGGCTAGGGTTTGGCTGAGTCTGTCTGATGTTGAGAATCGGTGGCACCGGGATGGAAATGTTGGTTGCACCGATTTTGAGTATTTGGCTTTGGACAGACTTTGGTGGGAGAGCTTGTGGGTGTTTTTGGTGACTATCACTTGTGCACGTATGAGCATTTTGTTCACCAACAAAACCTTACCCCCTTTTAATAGTATTGGCTTTCCTATGAACTCAAAGTGATTCCTCACAAATGTAAAATGTAGAGTCCTCTTCCTTGAAGCTTTGCCAACCTATTTCCTTGCATCTCGGGGTATTCCACAATCTCCACAATCCTTTTGCCAATCCTATCATTGAACATTTCCTGAAATATACTTAGTGGAAATATTAGTTCAATGACTTATATGTTGTTATTAATTACCAAAACCACCATGGGAGCAAATGTGCTTTCAATCTCCCCCTTTTTGGTAATTGATGACAACATATAGATCAAAGCTTCGACATATGATATAATCAATGAATATAATCGTCGCTTTGAGAAGTATGTGATAAGCAAGAGCTCCCCCTAAATTTGTGCATTATTTTGAATTTGCGTTAGAATGCAAATGCACAATCGATTAGGTACATGGGGCACTTCTTCCATGTCGCATACATCTTGGTGGTGTGCGAGAGTAATTAGAATGAACATCATAGCACAACACAATCAAGCAAAGGTGAATGATCATCTCATAAGCATTAAGATGATAGGAAATAGTAGCATCACACATAACGCGTATGATCAAACACCACAAACATGTATCACAAGCAACCAAAAGATCAAATGTTTTGAAAAAGCAATAAACACCAAACGCTCTCTCACTCGAAGCCTAAAGATCTATATACACTTCTCCCCCTTTGGCAACAAGTTACCAAAAAGTTCAAAGGCATATATCTAAGCGTTCTTGGGATGATCTCCTCCGGTTGTTGATGAAGGAGTCGAGAGAACAGCGTCGGCGAAGATATCTGCAGATGTCATGGATGGAGTTGGTGTGGCAACTGGAGGAACTAAAACTGATGGAGCAGGAGCTGAGGTGACAGTAACAGGAGCTGATGAAGAGGGCCTCAAGTCTGGAGCTGGCACAGTGGCTGATCTGGCCTGAGTGGTAAACTGTGTGCCTGGCCTGAGAGGAGAACCATCCTCATCATCATCATCAGAAGAAGAAGTCTGAGGAAGAGGCACTGAGTCAACTTCCTTCTTGAGCTCATTTACTGTTCTAGTCAGCCCATCCACCTTATCATTAAGGGTCTTGATCCTGTTCTCGAAGATCCTCACAAGACTGTTCTGGTTGTCCAGAATCCCCTTAATGTCCTTCTTCATGCCCTGAACTGATGAGATCAAAAGATCCATTTGCTCGTTCCTGGATCTGGGAACCTGAGCACTAGTGGCTCTAGCTGCCTCTGCCTCTGCCTGAGCTGCAGCTAAAGTGGGATGATCTGGGTTCATCACCACAACGTTGTCCTCGAGATCTGGCTGTAGGGGCAAGTGGGGACGATCTAGAGCAAATATGTGCTTCTCCAACTTTGAGTTGATGAGCATCTGGATGTAGGGTGCATAACAGCAAGAGCGCTTCTGATCAGCAGCAACCCTCTTGATTGTCTCAACAATCAAGTCCATGACTCTGATCCTGGTGTGTCTGTCGAGGTGGATCAACATGTTAATGGAGTAGCCTCGGATCATCTTGTCATCTCCTGACTTGGGCATCAAGGTATGCCTCAGAATAGTGTTCATGGTGCGGAGGCCAGCCTGAAGAAAGTAGATAGATCCTAGCTTGTGAGACTTCACATTAGCAGCAGGAATCTCATTGTACATGTTGGCCATAGCATTGTGGTTTGCCTTGGATTCTGAGTAGACATCCAGGTCACCATCCTGTACCTCAGGGACTCCTAAGATTTCAGCCCACTTCTCAACAGTAGACTCATACATTGCACCTTCAGTCATCCATACAATCCTACCATCTCCATAGAAATGTGCAGTGGAGTAGAATTGCATGATCATCTCATCATTCCAAGCAGTGAACTCTTTGCCAACAAACTCATCCAAACCAATGCAATGGAAATTATCTTGGACATTTGGAAAATAGTCCTCATTCTCCTTGATGAATTTCCAGTCCACATACCGCATATTGCTCACAGCTGGACTCTTGTCAAACAGCACAGTTTCATAGAAATCCTGTTGCTCTCTGGTGAATCTGTAGTCCACAGCTGTCTTCTTCCTTTGGGCATATGGATCAGCAACTCTCCATGCCCTCAAGCCAGAGTCCTTCCTCTTCTTCATATCCTCAGCAAGTGGGTAGCTGGCATTATGTACTGGAAGGTGTGGCCTAAGCTTCATTAGGGCAGACATAGCATCTTCATCCTCAACTCTGGAGGCAGTCCCTTTGTTCTTCTCAGATGCTGGAATTTGCCTGGACAATCTCTTGGGCTTCTCAGCAGCAGGCTTCTTAGGTGCAGATTTAGTGCTCTTGGATGTGCCAGTCTTTGGCATAGCATCAGCCATAAGCTTCTTTTTCTTCTTGGGAGGGGCTTTCTCAGCATGTTCTTCCTCCTCCTCAGTAGCAGCAGCAGCAGCCTCCTTAGGGTCCTCAAACATGGAGGTCAGCCTGCCAGTGACATAGACTATCCTCTTCCTAGCACCCTTCTTCTCCCCTGCCTTCTTAGGTATAGACTTCTTAGGGGGTGACTCAAGGTGAAGAGCCATCTTTGTCCTAGCACCTTCAGGTGCTCTCATAGCCTCAGAGCTAGCATACTCTTTCCTGACAGCTCTCCTTGAAGAGGTAGCTTCATTTGCAGCTTTCTTGGCAGCCTTTTCTTGCTTCTTAGCAAGAATCTCTTCTGGAACGAAGTTTGAATCCTCCTCATCTAAATTCAGCTTCTTCCTGGCCCTTGTAGCAGCCTTGGGCAACCCATGAGAGCTGGGGGTGCCTGGATCTGAAGATTAACTAGATTCAGGACTAGTGCCAGAATCCAATTCAACACTCTTCTCTCTGAAGTTGTTCTCACTGTCCTCAGCACTTGACATACTGACCCTGTGAATAGAGTATAGAGGAGCAGAAAAGGATAAGTCATCACAAAATGTGGCTGGTTTTTGAAAGATTGAACAAAAGATTTTCAAAGTTTTGCATTCTGTCACATGAAAATCGGTACAGCCGAAGTAAAATTGTCGGTGCCACCGAGACTGACTATCTCATTAACAGAAACTTGGCACTCTTTTCGGTGGGACCGAAAAGAAGTACTCGGTTTCACCGAGACAGTTCTCAGCAACACAGACAGACAAATCGGTGAGACCGATTTGTTCACTTCGGTTCTACCGAGTTCCATCGGGCGGAAGGCAAACCCTAGAAAATCGATGGTTCGCTAATCTACGGAGTTTTCTCGTGGATAGAACGATGAGCATACTGTGGCTTATAGAGAAAAATAACTTTATTGCGCAAGAATCAGACGGGAGCGCAAGAAAGATCAAATCCGTACCCTAGCTCGGTGACGGATCCGCTACGGCGGCGACGGCGGCGAAGATGCCCGTCGACGGCGAGGATTCCCAGCGGCGGAGAGGCTCAGGAAGGCAAGGCGATGACCAGGGGGTCCTTCTGCGGCAGCTTAGGGTTTGAGGCGCGACGATTTGAAGATTGAAATTTCGAACCGTCGGGACCATAGACTATATACCCTTCACTGTCGGTGATATCGATTTTAAATTTTCGGTGTCACCGAGTTCCACAACTGTCAGCTGACAGGGAAACTCGGTGTAACCGAGAATATGAAATCGGTAGTACCGAGATAGAAAACCAGATCTACCCTAGGCATTCGGTGAGACCGAGATTTTGGGGTTGGTTCCACCGAGATGCACTTGGGAGGTTTTAATGGTCAGTCCTTGTCGATACGGAACTCCGAGTGCTCCACACACAGAGGGATCAAAAAGTACTTGTTCAAATTTTGTGATGCAGCATGAATAGAATATGAGGTGAGAAAGCATAGATAGCTAAAGAGTGGTCCTAGGCATTCTTGTCCATCCAATTGGCAAAAGATAAAACAGAAGCCAAATAGCAACAATTGGATGTCCTCGAACGAGAAAATAAATGCAGACCAACATGCTCACACAATAAGATGTCAAATGAAATCATGACAAACATGCACAAACACACTAGCATCTAACAAGCACTAGGGCGATGATGAAGTCATCTATATATGAGTATTTGACTTAGGAGCCAAGTAAGAATACTTGATCAGAGGTCATACTCATCGTTTAAGCACAAGTGGGGTTACCACTTTTACATAAAGCATTTAACGTTGTCACATACGAAGAGATGCTTTGACTCAAGTCTTAGAGTAAAGCCCCCCCTTGATGTGACATCCCCCCATAAGAGGGATAGACTAACCTTGGGTTTTGTCGATGAAGACTTCATGTTGGTGAGGTAGTGGTGGATGCTCAAGGTTGATGAAGATCACCAAGAGTTGGGAGCATCCTTGTTGTTTCCTTACTCTTCTCACCTACATGGGTTAGTCCCAACACACAAGAGACAAATACAAGGATATCTATGGACATGGAGTGCAAAGCATGTGTAATGATGTCCATTGATTTGTTGATTACCTTGTCCCTTGCTTACCTTTGAGGGAATGTGTGACTCCTTGAATTATTGCATAGAGTTGACGTTGATTGCAAATAGTTCTTGCCAATAATGAATGTGAGTGAATTTCATTGGCGGAGTCACCCCTCAAGAACTCACTAGTTCTTCTTCTTGGGGACCCACATCAAGTTGATGGGGATCCTTGGTGTTGTAGTAGCCTTTGTAGAAGTTGAGCTTGAAGTAGCCTTGGGAACCCACTCCACCATAGCTAGGGATCCATCTTCATATGAGTCAATGTCCTCTTGAAGCTTGTTCTTGCCCTTGAGCTTGTGGTCTTGTGGTGGAAGGTCATCTTGAGTGCTTGTCCCATTGGGAAGAGTATTTTCATACTTCTCCTTTTGAGGAACAAACTTGGGCTCGGGATATTGACCTTCTTCCCATTCAACTCCATTTGCGTTGAAGTAGCCAACACCACGATTCTTCCGGTATCCTCCGTGCTTGCGTACAATTTCCTCAAATTGCTTACACCCGGCAAGACTCTTGTAGATACCTTTTTCTATAATTGCTTTCAATAAAGCATTTTGTTGCTCAAGTGTAACTTGGCTAAGAGAATCATCATTAGTGGAATCAATAGAACTACTAGAAGCAACATCATTGGGTTTAGCATTTTTATTGTTGCTACTAGATGAAGAACCTTTCTTGCCTTTGTTACTAGTTTGTTTAGATTTAACTTGCGGCATGAAAGTAGACAAGAGTAGTCGTTTGGCTAGATAAGATGAAGTCTTCTTTCGGAGATCGTCATTGATTGCTTTAAGAAACTCATGCTCTTGCTCCAAGTTGAGCTTCTCGAAGCGTAGCTTCTCATGAGTTCTTACAAGCTCTCTATGATCTTCAAGAGTAGATTCATGAGCTAACTTAAGAGTGTTTAGTTCTTTAGTTAGTTCTTCTATTTTCATCTTATCATCATCAATTGACTTATCTTGACTAGCATGAGAATTATCAAGTTCATTTTGACTAACATCACTAGTTTTATCAAAGAGCAAGTCATCATCACAAAGCAAATCATCTTCATCACTATCGAAATCAAGATACTCGGGGTGTGATACCTTGGGGCCTTTAGCCATGAAGCAACTTCCACTCCCTTAGTTTGGTGAGTCAAATAGATCATGGGAGTTGGTAGTCACTAGAGCAATTCCGGCAACACCATCATCTTGACTATAGTCGGAGTCGGAGTGATAGCTTCTCTCGGAGTTGTCGTCGGAGTCGGAGCCAGAAACCCATTCACCAACATGAGCTTGATGTTTCCTTCTTGTGTAGCTCTTGGTGTACTTGTCCTTCTTCTCCGAATCCCTACTTCTCCTTGACTGTCTTCGTTCATAACGATCATCTCTACTCCTTCTCTCTCTTTGAGGTGATTCATTCCTTGAGCTTCGTCTTCTTGGTGAGTCTTCTCTTCGTTTGTAGGGAGCCGTGCACTCATTGGAGTAGTGTCCGGGCTTCCCACAATTGTAGCAATTGCGGTCACGACTTGACGAACGCTTCTCATCATATCTTGAGTTGGAGCTTCTTTCTTTGCCTCTATTCTTGTAGAACTTGTTGAATTTCTTGACCATGAGGCTTATCTCTTCATTGGTGACAAGGTTGTTGCTTGAGGTTGCGGGAGCATCACTTGTGGCTTTGTAAGCACTGCTAGACTTGTGATGAAGCTCTTCCTTGTCTTTGAGTGTCATCTCATGAGCAACAATCCTTCCAATGACTTCCGTAGGCTTGAGATCTTTGTAGTTGGGCATCATTTGGATCAATGTGCACACGGTGTCGTATCTCTCATCCAAAGCTCTAAGTATCTTCTTGATGATGAATTTGTCGGTCATTTCTTCGCTTCCTAAGCCGGCAATCTCATTGGTGATGAGAGCTAGCCTAGAGTACATCTCTGCGACTCCTTCACCATCCTTCATCTTGAACTTGTCAAGCTAACCTTGAAGTACATCCAACTTGGATTCTCTCACGGACTCGGTTCCTTCGTGCATATCAACCAAAGTATCCCAAATCTCTTTTGCATTCTCAAGACGGCTGATTTTGTTGAATTCTTCTGGGCATAGGCAGTTGAATAGAATGTCACATGCTTGAGCGTTGTATTGCAACATCTTCAATTCTTTCGCGGTCGCTTCACGATCCGGTTCCTTTCCATCTCCAAAGAATTCACCTTGCAAGCGAACACGAACAACAGCCCAAACGGCGGGGTTATGACCAAGAATATGCATTTTCATTTTGTGCTTCCAACTAGCAAAATTAGTACCATCAAAGTACGGACCTCTACGGTGATAATTATCCTCACTAGACGCCATACTCTCCTAGGTTGTGAGACCAATGCAATGGAGACCAAAGCTCTGATACCACTTGTAGGACCGAAAGTATGTCTAGAGGGGGGGTGATTAGACTAATTGACCAAATAAAAGTTTTGCCTTTTCCCAAATTTTAGAGTTGGCAGTTTTAGCATCTCATGGCAAGTCAAGTACACCCTAGACATGCATGTCTAAGAGTATAGCAGCGGAAAGTAACAACAAGCATGAGTAGTAAAGGATAGGGTAGGAAGATCAAACGCAATTGTAGACACGATGATTTTTTCTCGTGGTTCCGATAGGTGGTGCTATCGTACATCCACGTTTATGGAGTCTTCAACCCACGGAGGGTAACGGTCGCGAGAGTCCATGGAGGGCTCCACCCATAAGGGTCCACGAAGTAGCAACCTTGACTATTCCATAACGGCTTCCGTCCACGAAGGACTAGCCTCACTATGGGTAGATCTTCACGAAGTAGGCGATCTCCTTGCCCTTACAAACTTCTTGGTTCAACTCCACAACACGAAGAAGGAGGCTCCCAAGCGACACCTAACCAATCTAGGAGGCACCACCCTCCAAAAGGTAATAGGCTCGGTAATGTCGATGAACTCCTTGCTCTTGTGCTTCAAGATGATAGACTCCTCAACACACAATCACTTTCTCACAGATTTGGCTTGGTGGAAGAGATGGGATTGGTGGAAAGCAACTTGGGGAGGCTAGAAATCAAGATCCATATGGTTGGAGTGGAAGATCTTGACCTCAACACAAGGGTAGGTGGCTCTCTCTCAGAAAACTGGATGGGGCAAGTATGGAATAGTTCTGAGTGCTTCTCTCTCGAGTAGGTGGTGGTGGAGGGGTATATAAAGGCATCCCCAAAAATCCAACCGTTACACACAAAATGACCAACTCGGTGACATCGATGTGTTAATCTCGGTGGTACCGAAGTGACCAAAAGGTGGCAACTTTTGAATCTCGGTGAGACCGATATAGGAAACTCGGTTGCACCGATAAGGTGACCAACGGTCAGATTGACAATCTCGGTGACGCCGATCCAACAATCTCGGTGGTACCTATATTGTGAATTTGCGTAACAGAAAGTTGGCAACCTAAACTCGGTGGCACCGGGATTGAATCGGTTGCACCGAAGTGGCTAGGGTTTGGCTGAGTCTGCCTGAGGTTGAGAATCGGTGGCACCGGGATGGAAATTTTGGTTGCACCGATTTTGAGTATTTGGCTTTGGACAAACTTTGGTGGGAGAGCTTGTGGGTGTTTTTGGTGACTATCACTTGTGCACGTATGAGCATTTTGTTCACCAACAAAACCTTACCCCCTTTTAATAGTATTGGCTTTCCTATGGACTCAAAGTGATTCCTCACAAATGTAAAATGTAGAGTCCTCTTCCTTGAAGCTTTGCCAACCTATTTCCTTGCATCTTGGGGTATTCCACAATCTCCACAATCCTTTTGCCAATCCTATCATTGAACATTTCCTGAAATATACTTAGTGGAAACATTAGTTCAATGACTTATATGTTGTTATTAATTACCAAAACCACCAAGGGAGCAAATGTGCTTTCAGATAGATCTCCTAGAAGATCATGAAGAAGATGATATTGAAGAACAAAGAGAGAGAAGAAGCCATCTAGCTACTAGCTATGGACCCGAAAGTCTGTGGTAAACTACTCACGCATCATCGGAGGGGCAATGGAGTTGATGTAGATGCCCTCCGTGATCGAATCCCCCTCCGGCAGATTACCGGAAAAGGCTCCAAGATTGGATCTCACGGGAACAGAGGGTTCCGGCCGCGGAAAAGTATCTTCGTGGCTCTTTTTGGTATCCAAGGAATATTTGGGAATTTATAGGCCGAAGAATAGGGTTAGGAGGGCTGCCGTGGGGCCACAAGCCAGGGGGGCGCCCCCTAGGGCGCCCTGGTGGCTTGTGACTCCACGGCAGGTCTCCTGCCTTCGTCTCCAAGTCTGCTGGGTTTCTTCTGGTCCAAGAAAAATCATTCCGAAGATTTTATTCCGTTTGGACTCCGTTTAATATTCCTTATCTGCAATACTCAAAAACAAGGAAAAAACAGAAAATGGCACTAGGCTCTAGATTAATAGGTTAGTCCCAAAAATAATATAAAATAGCATATTAATGCATATAAAACCTCCAAAACAGATAATATAATAGCATGGAACAATCAAAAATTATAGATACGTTGGAGACGTATCAAGCATCCCCAAGCTTAATTCCTGCTCGTCCTCGAGTAGGTAAATGATAAAAACAGAATTTTTGATGTGGAATGCTACCTAACATATTTATCCATGTAATATTCTTTATTGTGGCATGAATATTCAGATCCGTAAGATTCAAAACAAAAGTTTAATATTGACATAAAATAGTAATACTTCAAGCATACTAACAAGGCAATTGCGTCCTTTCAAAATAACATGGCCTTAGAAAGTTATCCCTACAAAATCATATGGTCTGGCTATGCTCCATCTTCCCCACACAAAGTATCTAAATCATGCACAACCCTGATGACAAGTCAAGCAATTGTTTCACACCTTTTATGTTCTCAAACCTTTTCAACTCTCACGCAATACATGAGCGTGAGCCATGGATATAGCACTATAGGTGGAATAGAATATGGTGGAGATTGTGAAGGAAAAGGAGAAGATAGTCTCACATCAACTAGGCGTATCAACGGGCTATGGAGATGCCCATCAATAGATATCAATGTGAGTGAGTAGGGATTGCCATGCAACGAATGCACTAGAGCTATAAGTGTATGAAAGCTCAAAAAGAAACTAAGTGGTTGTGCATATGATTAAAAATTCCACTAGTTATATGAAAGCGACAAAATAGGAGACTCTCTATCATGAAGATCATGGTGCTACTTTGAAGCACAAGTGTGGAAAAAGATAGTAGCATTGTCCCTTCTCTCTTTCTCTCATTTTTTATTTATTTTGGTGGGCATCTTTGGCCTCTTTTTTTTATTTGGGCTTCATTGGCCTCTTTTATTATTTGTGAAGTCCGGAAACTCCTCCCAACTTGTGAGGGAATCATAGCTTCCATCATCCTTTTCTCTCACGGGACAACGCTCTAATAATGAAAATCATCACACTTTTATTTACTTACAACTCAAAAATTACAACTCGATACCTAGAACAAAATATGACTCTATATGCAATATGAAAGTGATGGTGCGTGTCATGAAAAACGGAACGGTGGAAGTTGCATGGCAATATATCTCGGAATGGCTATGGAAATGCCATAATAGGTAGGTATGGTGGCTGTTTTGAGGAAAGTATATGGTGGCTGTTTTGAGGAAGGTGGGTTTAATGCACCGGCGAAAGTTGCACGGTACTAGAGAGGCTAGCAAAGGTGGAAGGGTGAGAATGCGTATAATCCATGGACTCAACATTAGTCATAAAGAACTCACATACTTATTGCAAAAGTCTATTAGTTATCGAAGCAAAGTATTAGACGCATGCTCCTAGGGGAGAGGTTGGTAGGAGTTACCCATCGCGCGCTCCCGACCCTCACACAAAGGTTGACAATCATTAAACAAATCATGCTCCGACTTCGTTACATAACGGTTCACCATACGTGCATGCTACGGGAATCACAAACTTTAACACAAGTATTTCTTCCAATTCACAACTACTCACTAGCATGACTCTCATATTGCCATCTTTATATCTCAAAACTATATGCAAGGAATCAAACTTCTCATAGTATTCAATGCACCTAATATGAAAGTTTTTAATTATATCCCTCTTGGATGCCCATTATATTAGGACTAAATTCATAACCTAAACCAATTACCATGCTGTTTAAAGACTTTCAAAATAATATAAGTGAGGTACGAGAGTTCAATAATTTCTATAAAATAAAACACCACCGTGCTCTAAAAAGATATAAGTGAAGCACTAGAGCAACATTGCCTAGCTCAAAAGATATAAGTGAAGCACATAGAGTATTCTACTAAATTCACGATTAATGTGTGTCCCCCTCAAAAGATGTGTGCAGCAAGGATGATTGTGGAAAACTAAAAAGCAAAGACTCATATCATACAAGACGCTCCAAGCAAAACACATATCATGTGGTGAATAAAAATATAGCCTCAAGTAAATTTACTGATGGATTGAAGACGAAAGAAGGGATGCCTTCCGGGGCATCCCCAAGCTTAGGCTCTTTGGTATCCTTGAATATGGCTTGGGGTGCCTTGGGCATCCCCAAGCTTAGGCTCTTGCCACTCCTTATTCCATAGTCCATCAAATCTTTACCCAAAACTTGAAAACTTCACAACACAAAACTCAACAGAAAACTCATGAGATCCGTTAGTATAAGAAAAATAAATCACCACTTTAGGTACTGTTGTGAACTCATTCTTTATTTATATTGGTGTAATATCTACTGTATTCCAACTTATCCATGGTTCATACCCCCCGATACAACCCATAGATACATCAAAATAAGCAAACAACACAAAGAAAACAAAATCTGTCTAAAACAGAACAGTCTGTAGCAATCTATAGACTTCGAATACTTCTGTATCTCCAAAAATTCTTAAAAATTAGGACAATCAGTTAAATTTTTATATAAATCTTGTGTAAAAATTTCAGATCAAAAAAACGTTCCAGTGAATTTACAAAGTTCCTGGACTGAGAGCAAAAGTTTCTGTTTTTCAGCAAAATCAAATCACAAACACCGTAGACCATCCCAGAGGTCTTACTTGGCTCAAACACTAATTTAAACAAGAAAACACAATTACTACAGAGGTAATAATGTGTAAAACACTCAAAAACAGAAGCAAAAACAAAAGAAAAAGAAATAAAATTGGGTTGCCTCCCAACAAGCGCTATGGTTTAACGCCCCTAGCTAGGCATAACGCAATAGATCTGGGTATTGTCATCTTTGGTATGCAACTCCTCAATTGCACACTTGTAAACCCTAGGAGATCCTTTGGTTTTATCAATAATCATACTCCTAGGCAAGAAATTAAGAAATTCACTTGTAGTAATAGGTTACCTAACAATATTGATAAAGCTAAGGGTGAACACTTATCATCTTAAGATCTTCATCCCCTTTTCTAGAGGATTCACCCTTATTTTTGGGAACATAAACAAACTTGGCAGTCTTAGAAGGAGGAAATTTTGGAGTGGTTTGAATAGAGGCAAAAGCGGAACCCAAGTTGGTAATAATGTCCTCTAGCTTTCCAATTCTAGAGGAATCTTGATCCAGTTTTTCATTAACTATGGGTTCCTTTTCCCTTAGGTTTTTTTAAAGTAACTCCTACCTTAGATCCATATTGAGTAATATGATTATGAATCTTTTTATCCAAGTTTTCAATGAGCTCTATAGTAGCAACTTTATTTTCAATAATATCAAGCCTTCGCATCACATGTTCCAAAGTTAAGATTGTTTCATTAACCATGAGTGGGGGTGAACCTACCAAATTTGTCATAGCATTATAAGAATCAAAGGTATGGCTACCCAAGAAGTTTCCTCCCGTATTGGTATCCAAAACATATCTATTCCAAGGAGAGACACCCACATAAAAATTGCGAAGGAGAACGGTAGTAGATTGCTTACGAGTAGATCTATTTTGAGCATTGCCAATTCTATACCAAGCATCTTTTAAGTTTTCTCCCTCCCTTTGCTTAAAGTTAAGAACTTCATTCTCGGGAGTACTAGCGATAGTAGCAAGGCTAGCCATGAGTTTAAGCGATCTAACACACAAGCAAACAAAAAAGCAAACGAAAAGACGAACGGAAGAAGGGCGAATAAAAAGGCAAATCTTTTTGGTTTTTCTGAAAATCGTTTTAGAAGTGGGGGAGAGGAAAATGAGAGGCAAATGGCCAATAATGTAAATGCAAGAGATGAGTTTGTGATGGGTACTTGGTAGGCTTGATGTAGATCTCCCCGGCAACGGCGCCAGAAATCCTTCTTGCTACTTCTTGAGCTTGCGTTGGTTTTCCCTTGAAGAGGAAAGGGCGATGCAGCAAAGTAGATAAGTATTTCCCTCAGTTGTTGAGAACCAAGGTATCAATCCAGTAGGAGATACAAGAAAGTCCCCAATCTTCGCACCTACACAAACAATCAAACTCTTGCACCCAACACTAAAAGGGGTTGTCAATCCCTTCACGGTTATTTGCAAGGATGAGATCTGATAGAGATAGATATAAAAGATTGCTAGAACGTAAAGTAAAACAAAAGTAAAAAGAATGCAGCGAGATATTTTTGGTATTTTTGGTTTATAGATCTGAAAATATAAGATGGAAAATAGACCCGGGGGCCATAGGTTTCACTAGAGGCTTCTCTCATGAAGGAAAATAATACGGTGGGTGAACAAATTACTGTCGAGCAATTGATAGAAAAGCGCATAGTTATGACAATATCCAAGGCAATGATTATGCATATAGGCATCACGTCCGTGTCAAGTAGACCGAAACGATTCTGCATCTACTACTATTACTCCACACATCGACCGACTCCTGCCTGCATCTAGAGTATTAAGTTCATGAAGAACAGAGTAACGCATTAGGTAAGATGACATGATGTAGAGGGATAAACTCAAGCAATATGATGAAAACCCCATCTTTTTATCCTCGATGGCAACAATACGAATACGTGCCTCGCTACCCCTACTTTGTCACTGGGTGAGGACACCGCAAGATTGAACCCAAAACTAAGCACTTCTCCCATTGCAAGAATTACCAATCTAATTGGCCAAACCAAACCAATAACTCGAAGAGACTTGCAAAGATATGAAATCATGCATATAAGAATTCATAGAAGATTCAAATAATATTCATAGATAAGCTGATCATAAACCCACAATTCATCGGATCTCGGCAAACACACCGCAAAAGAGTATTACATCGGATAGATCTCCATGAAGATCATGAAGAACATGGTATTGAAGAACAAAGAGAGAGAAGAAGCCATCTAGCTACTAGCTATGGACCCGAAGGTCTGTGGTAAACTACTCATGCATCATCGGAGGGGCAATGGAGTTAATGTAGATGCCCTCCGTGATCCCACTTGCCATTTTACTCATGGGCTTCATTTGAGATTTCAGAATTTGTATATGGGCCAAGCCCATTTATTCTAACAATCGCCCACCAGATCTCAAATTCCCATTTAGAGATTTGCCTTTCCTCACTACTTGTTTAATATACCAGTTTTTCAGCAGAGACTATTAAGTTGAACTTCTGCCTAGAACTTTAAACTACATCCGTTCACAACTTGGCAATGGACTATGCCTTGAATTGCTAGTTTTGTGTGAACAGATTTCACTCAGAGTCTTAACCAGTACCTGGCAGCCAGTAGGCTACCCCGCGGTTTGGAGCATATACGTCGTACTCCCTGGTGTCTTCGTGAGCTTACTAGAGATCACCCAAGTCTCATAGACTGCGACGTCTACAATCGGAGCTCATATAGGTGTGTTCTTTCAAGACTACTATATAGGACAACATCTTTGTTATAATAGCCAACAGAACCACATTAAGGCATGTTGCCAACCTGCCTTACAGCACTGAGCCTTACAGCTCTGAGAGTTTTGCATCTTCACCTAGAGACGGTCACTTGTTACTCTCCTCTGTTAACCAATAGCTTGTTCTTCCCAGGTCCTAATTCACGGGATCTCCGATCACAAAGGTTGGGTTACTACTATGGTGTAACATCTATGGGTCTCATACCCATCTCCCTTGACGCAATATCTATCACGTTTCGTGATAGTCCCTTTGTAAAGGGATCTGCCAGGTTTTTGTCTGTTTGAATATATGTAACAGTTATTACTCCGGAGTTTCTCAACTTCCTGACAGACTTCAAACGTCTCTTCACGTGTCTTGATGACTTCGATTATCCTTAGAATTGATCACTTTAGCGATAACCGTTTGGTTGTCACAATTCATAAGAATAGCCGGTATAGGTTTTTCAACCACAGGCAAGTCCATCAAGAGTTCACGCAGCCATTGTGCCTCAGCAGTGGCTATGTCTAAAGCAGTTAGTTCTGCTTCCATAGTTGACCTCGTCAATATGGTTTGTTTGCAAGTCCTCCATGACACTGCGCCACCTCCATGAGTAAATACATACCCACTTGTGGCGTAGAGTACATCAACATCAGAAATCCAGTTTGAATCAATATATCCTTCTAGCACAGTAGGATGCCCTGAATAGTGGATTCCATAACTCATAGTACCTTTCAGATAGCGCAAGACCATTTCTAGTGCATGCCAATGATCATCACCCGGGTTGGACATGAACCTACTCAGTTTGCTCACTTAAAAAGAGATGTCTGGTCTTGTAGCGCTAGCTAAGTACATGAGTGAACCGACAATTTGAGAGTATCTTAATTGATCTCTCGTTTCTTTCTTGTTCTTTCTAAGTGTCACGCTGGGATCATAAGGTGTTGGAGAAGGCTTGCTATCCATAAAGCTGAAATGGCTCAAGACCTTCTCAACATAGTGAGATTGCGTTAGAGTAATCCCACTCTCATCCTTAATAAGTTCGATGTTTAGAATCACATTGGCTTCTCCCATATCTTTCATGTCAAAACACTTTGATAGAAAAGACTTGACCTCATTGATCGCAACAATGTTTGTACCAAAGATCAGTATGTCATCCACATACAAACATAATATTACACTATTGCCCCCACCATGGCGATAGTAAACACACCTATCAGCCTCGTTAATGACAAATCCCGTAGAAGTCAGAGTTCTTTCAAACTTCTCATGCCATTGCTTAGGTGCTTGTTTCAGACCATACAAAGATTTTAACAACTTGCACACCTTTCTCTCTTCACCTTTTACCACAAAACCATCAGGCTGATCCATATAGATTTCCTCTTCCAACCCTCCATTTAGGAAAGTTGTCTTTACATCCATTTGATAAATGATAAGACCATAAGAGGCAGCCAGGGAAAGTAACACTCGAATGGTGGTAATTCTAGCAACAGGTGAATAGGTGTCAAAGTAGTCTTCGCCTTCTTTCTGAGTGTAGCCTTTGGCCACAAGCCGCGCCTTTTACTTATCAATAGTACCATTAGGCCTTAATTTCTTTTTGAACACCCACTTACAACCCACAGGTTTACAACCATAGGGTCATTCAATTAGCTCCCAAGTTCCATTAGAAAGAATTGAGTCCATCTCATTATGAAGAGCTTCTTTCCAATCATATACATCTGAAGATGCATATGCCTCTGCAATAGACTTGGGAGTATCATCCGCAAGGTATACAATGCAATCATCACCAAAGGATTTTGGAACCATTTGTTTCTTGCTCCTCATAGGAGCTTCATCGTTATCCTTCTCACGGACTTCCTCAGGTGATTGTTCAAAATAATCATCAAATGTACTAGATTCAGAATTAATCTCAAAAGAAAATCTAGCAATACTATGCATATCTTTCATAGGAAATATATTCTCAAAGAATGTTGCATCACGAGATTCCGTTATAGTATCTACATGCATATCAGGAACCTCGGATTTAACCACTAAAAATCTATAAGCAATGCTCCGCTGACCATAACCCAGAAAGACACAATCCACTGTCTTTGGTCCAAGTTTGCGTTTCTTAGTAATAGGAATATTGACCTTTGCCAAACATCCCCAAGTGCGCAAATAATATAGTGATGGTTTTCTCCCGACCCACTCTTCATAAGAGGTTTTCTTTTTATTCTTGTTAGGAACTCTATTCAGGACATGACATGAAGTCAACAAAGCCTTCCCCCACCATGCCTTAGATAAATCAGCAGTGTCTATCATGGCATTCACCAAGTCAGTCAACGTGCGGTTTTTCCTCTCGGCAACCCCGTTTGATTGGGGTGAATAGGGAGGCGTCCTCTCATGAATAATACCATGTTCCTCACAAAATTCATCAAATAATTTTGAAAAATACTCTCCACCACGATCCGACCTAAGACGCTTGATCTTTCTCTCTAGTTGATTTTCAACTTCAGGTCTATAGATCTTAAAGTAGTCTAAATCTTCATCTTTAGTTTCCAACAAATAAACATAGCAAAATCTAGTCGCATCATAAATCAACGTCATGAAATATCTCTTTCCACCTTTTGTCAACACACCATTCATCTCGCATAGATCAAAATGTATGAGTTCTAGAGGTGCGAAGTTTCTCTCCTCGACAGCCGTGTGAGGCTTTCGAGGTTGCTTCGATTGCACACAACTATGGAACTTAGAACATTTGGCAACGGTGAAATTAGGAATTAAACTCATACTGGATAGCCGGGACATTAAACCAAAATTGACATGACATAAACGAGAGTGCCAAACACTTGCATCATCATTAATACTAGCAAAATTTTGGTTTACTGACTTATTGCAAAAATCTAAAAGGGAAAAGCGGAACAAGCCTCCGCACTCATAGCCTTTGCCTATAAATTGTCCAAATCTCGACACGATTACTTTATTCGACTCTAAAACTACCTTAAACCCATCTCGACATAGAAGTGAGCCGCTAACTAGATTCTTGTTCATAGTAGGGACATGTTGCACGTTCCTTAGTTGCACGATCTTCCCCGAAGTCAACTTCAGATTTACCGTGCCAATGCCATGAACAAAAGCATGTGACCCATTCCCCATTAGGACGGAAGAATCCCTTGCGACCTGATAAGAAGTAAACAAAGAGACGTCAGCACACACATGAACGTTAGCACCCGAATCAATCCACCATGACGATGATTGAAATACTGAAAGCACAATAGGTAAATTACCATACCCATCAGTATTGCTAGCGGTCACCATGTTGACAATCTTGGAGCTCGTTTTCCCTCCGCGGTCTGCACGTTCTGTGCATTCCTTGGAAAAGTGTCCGGGCTTCCCACAGGCGTAGCACTCTAGCTCAGCCTTGTTGAACTTCTTCTTCTTGAAGGTAGTAGTCTTTATAGGCTTGTTGAAAACAGGCTTATTCTTTCCTTTGTTCTTGTTCTGTGGGTACCTCTGCACCATGTTGGCAGTAGGATGAACCTCACCTCCTTTGTCAGTAGTGTCTTTAGCCCGAGCTTTCTCTTCAACATCAAGAGATGCAATCAGATTTTCAACTGATATCTCCTGTCTCTTATGTTTCAGAGAAGTGGCGAAGTTTCTCCATGAAGGAGGCAACTTTGCAATCATGCACCCAACCACGAATTTATTGGGTAGATCACACTTAAGGAGTTCTAGTTCCTTCACAATGCACTGTATCTCATGAGCTTGTTCAACCACAGAACGGTTATTCACCATCTTGTAGTCGTGGAAATTCTCCATGACATACAGTTCACTGCCTACATCAGTCGCATCGAACTTAGCTTTCAGTGCATCCCACAGTGTCTTTCCATCTTGCATGTGCATGTACACATCACACAGATGGACAGCAAGAACACTCAAAACGCATCCCACGAAGATAGTGTTGGCTTCCTGGAAATTTCTCTGATCTTCATCAGAAGGTCCCTCTGGCATGCCAGCACTAACATGGAAAACTTTCAGAGTGGTAAGCCAGAGCGTGGATCTCACTTCCCACCTCTTAAAGTGCACACCAGTAAACTTATCCGGCCTCGATGCATCAGCGAATCCAACCATAGTTAATTCAGGAAATTGCCTACAATTAGGTTTTGGATTGTTCAAAGATTAGGCAAGTTCATGATTAATTTCAGTATATAATTCATGACTAGAACGAAAACTAGCATGCAACAATTTAGCAAACTAGACGAACAATAGAATATGTACGACATCATCATAGACGAAGTAGCAACCACAAAGAGAGACATGAACAGATCACGAGGAACGTACTGTTTGTTAGCCGTTGTAGGAGCGACAGTGTTGTTGATGATGTTGTTGACAATGTGTTGCTGACGGCGGTGAAGGCAGCGATGAGTAGCACCGCCCGACTTGGACGGTAGATGACCTGTGATGACGAACTTGAGCAGTTATGCAGAGCGCTCCCCAAAAACCAAATTCGTCCTCTCCCGGTGCAGGATCGCAAGGACGAACGATTCTGGAGACCTGCTCTCTTGCACACTGATGCACGTCGGCGTTCGAGATGGAGTAGACTACGGTGGCGGCGCAAGCAGTGAGATTAGACAAAACCCTAGGCTTTTCAGTGTGTCTTTGGCCGAGACCGGTAAGCAGTATATATAGGAGGACCATAGGTGGTACCGTGTCGCGATCACGATCTCAAACCGACTTGGTTTCCAATTCAAACTTACCGGACAAGGAAACAAATCAACTTGTCTGTCAAGACACCAAAAAATAAAACGGCAAAAGGAAGTTGCGCCCTCGCAAGGCAACGGAACAGATTTCGGCGGACCATTCACGTGCATGTCGCACGTACGCGCTGCCCCGGCCCCGCCCTGAGCCCGTGCCTGAGCATGGCCAGGACAGGCCAGGCCAGGCCAGGCGAGGCGAGCAAGCGTGCGCGTGTGGTTTTCCATTTCTCTTCTCAACACACCACATAGAGTGGTGGAGAGAACCTACTATATAAAGAGGCCCAACTCTTCCTCAACTAGCAGTATGGTACTAAACTTTAGCACCACCACACCACCACTTGCCATTTTACTCATGGGCTTCATTTGAGATTTCAGAATTTGTATATGGGCCAAGCCCATTTATTCTAACAAAAGTTTAGTAAAAGAGTACGGGAAGGTTTGCATTGAACACTGTAATAGGAAGTCTAGTACAGTTGCCCCTGAGGTAGCTAGTTTTGGAAGCTACCGTTTGTATGGTTGCATGACCCTCCTAGTTTTATGTATAAGTTTCTAACGCATGATGTAAGTGTGATCTGATTTAATAAAGTTAGCCACGAAGGTATTTACGTCGGAAAAGAAACTTGTAGCGCTTGCAGCTTGGTTTACCCTAATGCCCTTCTCTAGTCCAGGCTCTTTGTGGATTTCTCCCAGTATCCCGATCCCCATGTTGTTGATTGAAATCACCCTTATTGTGTATGGATAAATTAAAGAGAAAAGTATGTTTTTGATTTCTCAAGTTTATCAAAAGTATACAATTGGTCCCTTAAAAAAATGTGGATGATATTTGGTCCCTCAACTCTCAAAATCAAGCAAGTTTCATCCAAAAACTGGTTTCAGTGGAAAACCGACCACGATGGCAGCGGTTTTCTCTCTCTCATCCCTCTCTCTGTCTTGATTTACCTCTTGCCCGAGCCAACTTGGATCCAGGTGACGATCACCAAACCACCGTCACTACCACCGCCTCCCACACCTCCCTGGCGAGTTCCGGCCATCGACGAGATGACGACTCACCACCAAGCCGTCCCCGTTGATCTCTCCTATCGCTCCCCTCCTCTGCCACTACGACATGTCCTCCACCGTGCCAAGGAGACGCCAAGATGTGTACATGCTTCGCAATTTCCCCTGCCTCCTCTGCCACATGGGGTCTCGCCTTCGTGTCGTGGATCTCGTCAGAGGATGCCCAGAGAGGAGATCAAGGTAATGACTTGTCCGGAGAGGAGATCCAAGCCATGGCCATATCCACCATGCTCGAGGCCTGAAGATTCACCGGTATCGAGGCCTCCATGAGCTTGAGTGGTCTCACCACCGCCCAAGCTCAGCTCGCCGTTGGCGCCACCTCACCTTCCCGCGATCGTCCCATATTGGATAAAGGAGACGGCCGCACTAGTCGTGCCATGGGATGGCGTGCACGGGAAGTGTCGTGGTTTTGACACGGCAGATGTCCTCGTGCAAGGACTTAGGTGTGAGGCCATCGCCGCTAGGTGGCGACTCAAAGGGGTTGAACGGGAGAGAGAGTCAGATTTACCCTGGTTTGGCCCCTCCAATGGAGGTAATAACCTACGTCCTGCTATGTGTATATTGATGAGTAGGTCTCGATTACAAGGGTGCGGAATCGCTAACCTAGATTTTGAGAGATTGGAACTTAAGTCTATCGGCCCTAGGGGCTTGCCTTTATATACACGTCAAGACCTAGGGTTTACAATTGAGTCCGGATCATACCGTGACTCGTATTCTACTATGTTTCTACCTAGTTTTACTCTCTGCGCGAGGCAATGAATCGACAGCCTCTGCCCCGTGGGCCTTGAGCCGCCGCCTTCATCAAGTTGGGCCGCCTGGCGACTTAAGAGACCGCCATCCTGTCTATCTTATCTGCATGTCACGGCCCACCTCAACGTTTCCTGTAGAGCCATCAAGGTGTCGACCCGGCCCAGTAAGGCGGGTTACATCGCAGGGCTATATCCCTGACATTAGGCCCCAGATTGATTTGAATTCATTCGTGTCAATTTCTTTTTTCTTACGGCGGCTCATTATCGGCACTTCGTTCTTCACAGATTTCATAACGGCGGCTTGTAATGCCTCCGCACTTGTCATTTTCTCGAACGCTTGTTCGTGGTGACGTCATCCGCCATTAATTCAGGAGGCCAACAGTGACATCATGGCGAATCTAGCCATATCCACTTATCTCGAAAATCGAGGCGTCTTCGTCTCCTGAAATTCACTGCGCCTCCTCGATTGATGCAGCCGTCAGTTGCCTCTTCGGGCTTCTTCCCTTTAAATATTCACGAGGGGACCATCTTTTCACTTTTCACCCTGCCTCTTTGATACGTCTCCAACGTATCTATAATTTTTGATTGTTCCATGCTATTATATTATCTGTTTTGGATGTTTTATATGCATTAATATGCTATTTTATATTATTTTTGGGACTAACCTATTAATCTAGAGCCTAGTGCCAGTTTCTGTTTTTTCCTTGTTTTTGAGTATTGCAGATAAGGAATATTAAACGGAGTCCAAACGGAATAAAATCTTCGGAATGATTTTTCTTGTACCAGAAGAAACCCAGCAGACTTGGAGACGAAGGCAGGAGACCTGCCATGGAGTCACAAGCCACCAGGGCGCGCCCTAGGGGGGGCGCCCCCCTGGCTTGTGGCCCCACGACATCCCTCCTAACCCTATTCTTCGGCCTATAAATTCCCAAATATTCCCTGGATACCAAAAAGAGCCACGAAAATACTTTTCCGCCGCCGAAAGCCTTTGTTCCCATGAGATCTAATCTTGGAGCCTTTTCCGGTAATCTGCCGGAGGGGGATTCAAGTCGGTTTGAGATCGTGATCGCAACACGGCACCGCCTCTGCTCCTCCTATATATACCGCTTACCGGTCTCGGCCAAAGACTCACTCAAAAGCCTAGGGTTTTGTCTAATGTCGCTGCTTGCGCTGCCGCCGTAGTCTACTCCATCTCGAACGCCGACGTGCATCGGCGTGCGAGAGAGCAGGTCTCCGGAACCGTTCGTCCTTGCGATCCTGCACCGGGAGAGGACGGATTAGGTTTTTGGGAAGCACTCTGCGCGACTGGTCAAGTTCGTCATCACGGGCCGTCTACCGTCCAAGTCGGGCGGTGCTACTCATCGCCGCCTTCACCGCCGTCAGCAACAGATCGTTAACAACATCGTCATCAACACTGTCACTCCTGCAACGGCTAACGAACAGTACGTTCCTCGTGATCTGTTCATGCCTCTTTTTGTGGTTGCTACTTCGTCTGCGATGATGTCGTACATATTCTGTTGTTCGTCTAGTTTGCTAAATTGCTGCATGCTAGTTTTCCGTTCTAGTCATGAATTATATACTGGAATTAATCATGAACCTGCCTAATCTTTCAACAACTTGGACACTCGTTGAAGATTGGTGCTGCTACTAGGGAGTATCCATCATTCTTATTAAGTGCTTCTGCCACTAGTGATCAAGCTATCCGTTTGAATATGAATTCTAGTGCGCCCTGCCTCATTGCTACTGCTTCTGCCGCTATCACATCCAGGACAAATTCCATCGTCGTTGTGCATGCATCGATGAATCCCCCAACATTGCCATGAACCGTAGCTCCACAAGCGCCCCGACCAGCATCCGTGAGTGAAGCAGCTTGGAACTCTGACAGAGGCCTCCTCCATTCGTTCGGGCGAGTAGATGACAGAGGCCTCTTCCATTCGTTCGGGCGAGTAGATGTGGTAGGCTGCTTTGCTCAACGCACAAAGTGGCCGATGCGTGGACAGCCATAGCAGCAGTTCGAGACTGTTTCTGCACATGTTCTCCACGGATCAGCTCTTTTGGGCTCTCTTCTTTGCCAACCAAGCGTCGTCAAACCCAGCCCGGCCCGGCCCGGGACCATCGTAGCCCGAGAGAGAGACGCAAGGGCCTGGGCCTAACCCAGCCCGGCCCGGCAGCCAGAGGCTTCTCGCGGTCGCTGTAGAAAAGATCTCTCTCTCTCCGGCCAGTCTCCACCACCTCCACTACGAACTAAAAAAAGGAAAAAGAGCCTTTCAAAAAAAAAAAAAAGGAAAAAGAGGAAGGGAAAAAAATCTTGGGTGGGGCAAGGAAGCAACGTGACGCCACGCCTCACTCCGACTCTCCTCCTCTTCCTCTCCCCACTTTCCCCGTTAACAATTCGGCGACCGCGACTGAAGCCTCCTCTGCTCTGCTCCGCTCGCCGGTACGGATTCCCCCAACCCCTTCCTCCTCCCTCCCGCCCTGCCCGGCCGAGGGTTTGATCGGATCCCCTCGCGCGCTTCGTCTCCGGCCGGCTGCTGGGTTTCCGGGCCGGCCGCCGGCCTGGCCACTCCTCTGCCCGCTCCCCTCCCGTCCAGCTAGCCGATTAACTAACTGCTCGTGCCCTGTTGTTAGCTCGCGCTCAAGGGTTCTGCTGCCTTGGACCGAACCCCCACTTCGTTCCTTCTACCTTCTTGTGCGGTGTCCTTTTAAAAAAAAAAACCTTCTTGTGCGGTGTGCCTGCTCGGGATTCTAGCGCGCGTATTAGTTTTGGCTGATTGGATTGCTCTTACTACTTATGCATGCTGCTGCTACCTGAAATCAGTATAGCTAGGCAGCCAGCTGATCCTGTCCGTGGTGTGTTCTAACTAGTAATAGACGATAGGTTCACTGCACTTGCTCTGTTTCTCAACTCTGTTTCCTCTGCATATATTGCATCCGGACAGTCCACTGTTTACTACACTAGTTATTTCAGTTTTCACGGATCAGTGGTTCTAAATTCCCAGTCAGTCACAGGTAACTGCGAAACTGCACAGATCAATTTTACACTACTGAAAGTGTGTGCAAATCATGATTCCTTTGCTGAAACCTGCACGTCTCTAGCTAAATTGCCTGTCATGAGTTTTCTGACTTTGGTAGATCTCTGCAGCTGGAAGATGGAGCCTCACCAGAGTGGCACCGGGCAGACTTCTCCCCGCGGGAACGACTGGGAGGTCGTGCAGCTCACCGCGTCGAACTATGCGTCTGCACCTGGTCCTGCGAGAACAGAACCTGAACCTTTTCACGAGGAGTCTGAAGGCCAGGTGTATGGCGCAGAGGGGGGCGATTCGGCAGCCGCGGCGCTGCTGATGTCTGGTCATTTCTCGGTGCTGCAGAATGAGCCTGAGAGTCCCCTTGTGGAAGCTGATACTAGCATAGAGCGGCAGGAGGCGCGCGGCAGCCAGTACACAGTCTCTGACAAGGGCGATGACGACGATAGGGAGGAAGACCGGCTGGAGAAACTGAAGGATGATGGTCTTGACAGGACCCTGTCCTTCGACAAAGGGAAAAGCCTTTCCTCGGTTGATTTGGAACCTGATGATGGCAGCGAGTTGCACATGGGTAGTCCGGTTGGGAAAGACCCGGTTACGTTCTCATCATCTGGTTACAGTGCAACTGACGCTGAGAAAGAAGCTATCGAGAGTGCCAAGGAGAAGACCGAAGAGAATCCAACGCTCCAAAATGTCGACCCTGTCACTGATTCGTCCAATGTTGTTGCTTCCGGAGAAGAGAGCAAGCCTGACGGTTCTGGAGCCCCACGCAACGCGTGGTGGCAGAAGCAACTTATATCGCTGTACAGGAGCGCTAAGGAGAGCAACAAGCTCTGGCCTATCGTTGTGGCTGCCGCCGCTTTGATGGGGATGGCGTATTTCCGGCGGCGCTGGCAGAAGGGCAAGCTGCAGCTGCAGCAGGTCAAATTGCAACCTGCCAGCAGCAAGGAGGTAATCGTGGGACGCCTTCCTTTTGATCATACTAGCCAAATTTTCCATGCAACTGAACAGACTAGTTTGGCCTGAAATTCAGGTAGGTTATGGCATATACATATGTTCATATCTTAAAGCTAATATTCATGCTGCTTCCATGGAAGTTATTTTTATATTTGTGAGAAAAAATCAGATTATTACCTACGTTGCTCTGATACTATTACTGATCGCTGAATCATGCGTGTTCATGTGTTTATTTGCCCTGTGCTTGAAAGCTTTGCCTATCATGTTTTGTTGCCTGTCTGATAGTGCCAGGATTGCCCAGATATTTCGACTTCAGAAACTCCTGTCCTGGTCTTTAGCATGTTAGAATTTCCCTGTCTTTATATTTCAGCGACTCCGGTTAGTGTCAGTTTTGTACTAGCATGTTTGGATTTATAGTGCTACACACTTTGTTATTCTGATAGTATTACTGATTGCTCGATCATCCATGTCCTTATGTTCATTTTCCCTGTGCTTAAAAGCTCTGCCTGCTACGTTTTGTTGTCTGTCCAATAGTGTGCCAGAATTTCCAAGATATTTTGACTTCAGTAACTCCTGTCCGAGTTAGTCTGTAGCCTATCAGAATTTCGCTGACATTTCTATTTCAGCAACTTCTGTTAGTGTCAGGTTCGAACTATCATGTTTGGACTTACATTGCCAACTGGCACCAGAATTCTAATAAACACCAAACACTTGTTTATTTTTCAGAGAATCAACCAGGCTGCTGTACCGCTTAACCGAATCAAGGACATTCTTGTCGCCGGCAACCACCCGAGTCCGGCTCCCCATGGAAATGCTCGATTGGGTTGATGATAACACCCCGGTCGACGCACGGTGTATCCTGAAACTAAATGTATTGCTTGGAGACATCGGCAGAACTGTAAATCAAGGCGACGGGCGTCGTCCTCTCGTCAACCTGATGCCGCAGAACGTGTGGACGTTTATGCGTGCTGGCTGTGTAATTAAACCCCGAAACTCCTCCTGGGCATGTAAATATACACGAGTTTTGTGTGGTTGCTTTCCCTCCTTTTGAAGAACCCCCTCCTTGGCCTGGTTCAGTATGCTGCTGCTGCTGTTTGTCAGCCACTGTAACTTCAAAGTTGCTCTCGTGGATCTTTTACTTGTCTTGTTCCGGGTGTAACTTCTTCCGTTGCTCTCGTGGATTTTCTTTTATCTGTCTTGTTCCGGGTTGCAATTTATCGGCCGATATATACACGATGAACTTATATGATATTGGGTGCCGATTTTTTGGTTTGTGTTAAAGAAAATTTTGGCCTATATTTTGTTGGGATGCATTTGGTGCAAAATACAAAAAAAGTCACATGGCGGATGGCTCCGGCTCCAACAAAAAGGGTCCAGTTAGAGCATCTCTAGCAGATCCGGTAAACACCGGTTCCGCAAAATTCATGTACGGGCTATTTTGCGGTACGGGTTATCGTAAATCGATTTTGCGGTACGGGCTACCGTAAATCGATTTTGCGGTACCTCACATGGCATGGTAGAACAGATCCTGTAGCACCAATTGCATAATTTAAACATAGTACTTCCCGTCCACGAAGAGGACGAAGTCGAGGTCGTACTCCTCCTTCACCGCCTTGAGCCGCACTGCGGCACCTTCTTCGACGGTGGCCGCCTCCCGCACCTCGAACCAAGAGCGACTCCGCCTCCCAGTGGTGCTTGGTTGCCGGTTAGAAGATCTTGTCGAGGCGGTCGAACTCCCGCCACGCCCGCCGGCCACCGTTGTGGGAGAGCGCGTCGCGCTCCTGCGCCTGCACTCTGCGCCACTCCTTCACAAGCGGGCGAAGGGAGGAGCTCCCGGCCTCGTCGTCGTTCTTGTTGGAGGGAGCGATTTGCGGCGGAAGGAGATAGGGGAAATGCCGGATGCGAACCCAAAACGCAACCGCTCCGGCATATATATAGCGGAAACGCGTGCGGTTTACGGGTCACCCATAATATTTTTATGAGTCGAGCCGTTTTTATGGTATCTGCTCGGGTCGTTTTCTCACGCGTACTGTAAACCTGCCGGAATTTAACAAGCCGACAAGCTTATACGAGATCTGCTAGAGATGCTCTTACACCTAGATGCTCGTCTTCTTCAAGCTTACCCGGCAATGAATGCAACCTGTTTGACACAATGTCGGTAGCTCTGCACCAGATCGATCATACGAGTAACTATATAGAATAAGACTCCATTTCGAGAATAAAGCTCCATTCCGGATATGCAGACTAAGACTTCTTCATGGACACAGATAACTATACTACCTCTACTTAAACGGAAATCAATCTTATCTGGCTGACGTTGAAAGAGGGTGACATTTCAAACATTTTTACAGGCAATTTTAGTTGTGTCAGGGTGGCAATTTCTTCAAAACAGATGGCATTTTCTAGGAGGATGGCTCTCAGTTGTAGTTATATCGGGGGTGGCAGTTTCTTCAGAACAGCATGGCATTTTATGACATCCTCCCAGAGAATATGTCGAAAACGATCAGGTTTTATGAAAAATTATTCAAGTATCAATGAATATCGTCTGGGTTGAGAATGTCTTGGCTCCGCCACACTCTATGATCTGGCCACTGTTGGTCTGTGATTTGACACAGAACAGCTTGAGCCAGAGCCCAAAATGGGGCTCAATGCGAAGAAATGCCTCACAAAAGACGATGTGGAGGATGGAGTTGGGCGCCAGATGGTGAAATTGGAGGCCATAAAAATACATAAGGCCCCGGAGAAAAGGGTGGATTGGAAACTCCAAACCCCGAATGAGGTGGGAGACGAACACGCCGCGCTCGCCCTCCCGAGGGTCTGGAACTCAGGAGGCTGAGCAGATGGCTTTCCCGATGAGAAGCGTCATTTGGCCTCGTCCTGCGACAGAAGGTATCCCCACGCCCGGAGTTCGACGATGTTGCTGGTGGTGACGGGGGAAGGGAGCCAAAGACCCCACTTGCTTGCCACCTTCTCTTGGGCCGCCGTAGCGGCGGCATCCTTGCCCTTCCCGACCATTATCGGAGATTGGGAAGGTGGTGGAGGTAGGATGAAAAGGCCAGGTCTGGGCTCTGAGCTCTGGGCGCTAGAGCTTAGGGAATTTGGGCGCAGAAAGTAAGGGGGGAGGCATAGGAATGGATTGGATTCATCAAATCCCTTTATAAGCCAGTAAAAGATATCAAAAGAACGATGCCGTGTGGTAATTTTTCCGGTTCCCAACATGACCTCACTAGTAGAAAAAGGCCCATTTGTCCCGGTTCATAAGGCCCATTTGTCCCGGTTCTGGAACCGGGACTAAAGCCCAAAACCTTTAGTCCCGGTTCGCTTACCAACCGGGACAGAAGGGGCTCCACGTGGCCGGTGCTGGGAGCCCAGGCAGGAGGACCTTTAGTCCCGGTTGGTAACACCAACCGGGACCAAAAGGTAGGACCTTTAGTCCCGGTTGGCAACACCAACCGGGACCAAAAGGCACTGGGGTTTTTTTTTTTTTTTTGAAAGGGGGGGGGGGGGGGTTAGGGGGTTTTGGAGGGTTAATTTAGGGTTTCATATTGTGTTAGCTAGCTAATAGAGAGAAGTGTCCCGATCATCATCATCATAGTCATCTAACCAACCATACTTAATTGTTCTTAGAACTACTCGTTATCATAATAACAAGTCATACTCGATCATCATCATCATAGTCATCTAACCAACCATACTTAATTGTTCTTAGCACATGATCATGAGTATTAGCTAGGACCTAACTACCCTCTCTTAGGTAAAATAGCATAAAACAAGTTAGGCCCTGACTCTCCATTATGGAGAATGGAGATTATCCTGTCTCCAATTCTTGCACGTCGCACAATGTTGCTTCCAAGTAGCTCCCTACGATCGACCATACATTTTTTCCATTCTTTGATTGTCATGTCTTCATCGGTTTTAAAAATCCGGTATGGACAACAGTGATGCATATGATGACCTGGCCGTAAGCTCATAACATCAAGGTGACCTTTCGGAAACATCAGATGAGGCACACAATCCTTCGGGATTTTCTGTTGAAAAACATAGTAATAACTTCGTAGTTAGCAATGTAGTTTAGTTTTAAAAATAATTTATGCAAAAGATGCACGGATGTCGTAATAGTAAAAAATCTTACCATGCCATCTCCATGGATGTTACCGTAGTTCAACACGTGCACTAGTGGCACGCACTGATCATAATGTGTAGGAGTTTGATAATAGGTATTGTAATTCTGAATATCATTAATAAATGCGATAAGATGATTTTTCTCCTGACAAGTTAATTCTGCGCCATCGGTGTAGTAGGTTCTGTCTACCAACTTCCGAACATTTTTTGAAGAATGAAAATAAGCTGTCAATGGAAATAAGCTGTCAACTATTTTGAAATAAACAATATAAATTACATAATAAATATGTTTAACAAACTCACACGGAGGCAGAATCGGAATCATAATAAATATGGTTGAGAAACTCACATAATGGTAGAACTGGAGGCGTCTGCACATCGACCCAGATGTCGATATTACCTTCAATTTCATCTTCCGGACGAATATCAAAGGTGATAAGCATATTAGGCTCAAATGCATAAGCCTTGCATAGTGCTTGCCAACTTTTGCATTCAAAATAGGAGTAGGTGTCTGCATTGTACAATTTTACGGCAAAAGTATAACCATGCTCGGTCCTCAAGTGAACTCTCTTTACCTCCATACTTTTTTTAGTATTGAAACCAATCTTATCCAAGACATAAATTCTTGCATGGCAGGGGATACGCTAGTAGAATAGTAAAAAATTAAAATTATAAGTTGAAGCACAAGAAGCAGAAGTCATGCTTAATTACGAAAAAAGACTTGTCGTTGTGACTTACTGTATCCACTTCGAAGGTCTCATCCAGCACGATGCTGAAGCGCCTACCATCAACTAGGTGAGTCGTGTCGCACAGACCGTGCTCATCTTCGCAGTATTCGCACATACCGAATTCCCTTTCGCTATCGTCGTCAGACATTTCCTATGTTCATAGTTGAAACATTTAAAATCGATCGAAGGCAACTACCAGGAAACTGATCAACACACAGATCACTATTACTCAAAATATGCAACGGGTTGACTTTAGGTCTGTCGAGTCTTTCCTTCCTAAACTCTCATCTCACGTATATGGTGGGCACTCCCTCTGATATTGCGACCGTCGGTGATGGTGGCTCCTCCATTCGTCCCCGAGTGCATTACACCAAAATGTCTAGCACACGGGAACGAAGGAGAAGCAACCCCCACGACAACAGTCGGGATTCTTCCTCTCTCATATTTCGACCGTCGGTGATGGTCGCTACTCCTTCTTTCCCTAGTGCATTACAAATATCTAGCACAAGGAAAAGAAGGAGAAGCGACCTCCACGACAACAGTCGGGATTCTTCCTCTCTCATATATATATATGGTGGACACTCTCCCTCACTGAAAGACACACAAGGAGCCGAAACAGACCTAAAGTCAACGACCCGTTCCATATATCGAGCAATGACATAGAAAAAATGCCCTATGTTATCGGGGAGGGGGTATATCGACCCCCCCCCTCATGTCGAAGTTATCGGGGAGGGGGTATATCGACAACGACATACATTCCGGATCCGTTGGAAAGCTCTCGGGGAGCCGATGCCAACGTGATGATAGGGGGCCGGGTGCTCCCGTGGCCTTGTTGATAGATAGAGCCGATGCCAACGTGATGATAGAGCCGATGCCAACATTTTCATTTAACAAAAAAACTACCTTCAAGAAAAGACTTGCTTCGCCGCGGGGGCTCGGTGCGACGTGGACTCGGTGGAAAAACTTTATGAAAATGCGGTTTTCTTTTCCTTCTTCATTTTTTCCTTTGTTTTTTCTTATATGTTTGTCGCCGCATAGTCGACGACGAGGATGCGGGCCTGGCATCGTCAACGTTGAGAACAAATTCCTATGCGAGAATAAACTTTCATAACTTATAAACAAATTACTACTCAAACTTGATCCTCACCGGCGATCGTCGGGGACTACTCACCGGCGATCGTCGGGACTCCTCACGATATCGCGTAACCCTAAGATTTTTTTCACTCAGCTTGTTTTCACTTTTATCAAATTAAAAAATTTATGATTTTTTCCCTATACAAGAAACCTAATAAGAATGCACTAAATCGATCCCTAAAAGAAAAAACAACAATTTTTGGTGCTACAACCATACACACACTACTATTTTTCGCATCAAGATATCCACAACACCACAAAAACCCCATGAAATGTGAAGGAATTATGCTAATCGTTATACATCTACGTATGAAGAAACATATGTAACTAAACATAATTAATCTTGCAACATCATTGAAAAAAGAAACATGTAACTAAACTTAATCCCACCACAAATTTCTATCTTGTATTGATCTATTGGACCAAGAAAAACTGATTAATCTTGCAACATCATTGCAAGCAACTCCTGATGATTTTTTGCAGATAAGCAAGGCAAAGACGACGACGGCGACGTTGCCGCCGCCGCTGCCGTCCACAGCGATGGTGGCGCACGCGCGTGCGGAGGGAACGCTTGCGGGGAGGAAAGGGGGTCGGCCGGACGGCTCCAGGGTGGAAGAGGAGCTCACCACAGCACGCAGAGGGAGAGGGCGGCGACGGGGACGGCGGGCTCAGGGCGGCGACGGGGACGGCGGGCTCGGGGCGGCGACGGGGCGGCGACGAGGACGGCGGTGACGGGGCGGCGACGGGGCGAAGACGGGCTCTGGGCGGCGACGGGGACGGCGGGCTCGGGGCAATGGCAGATGAAAACTGAAATTTTCTAAGTGTTTACTTATATAGAAGAAGCATTGGTCCCGGTTCGGGGCACCAACCGGGACCAATGCCAACCTTTAGTCCCGGTTGGTGCCACCAACCGGGACCAATGGTCTATTTTCAGCAGCCCAAAGGGCGGGAAGCAGAGACCGTTGGTGCCACCAACCGGGACCAAAGAGAGGCACTGGTCCCGGTTGGTGGCACCAACCGGGACCAAAGGGTGGCATTGGTCCCGGTTGGTGGCACCAACCGGGACCAAAGAGAGGCACTGGTCCCGGTTGGTGGCACCAACCGGGACCAAAGGGTGGCATTGGTCCCGGTTGGTGGCACCAACCGGGACTAAAGCCCTGTTCCTGGCACGGTGGGAGTTTAGTCCCACCTCGCCGAGCGAGGAGCGGCCGTACTGGTTTATAAGCGCGGCTGCACCTAACGTCTCGATCTCCTCTCTACCGCAGGCTTACGGGCCTAACCAATTTGCAACTGCCTGTGGGCCTATGGGCCTTCTGCGGGCTTGAATGCCGTGGTGGCCCAGTAGGCGGCATTTTCTTTATTTTTTTCCTGTATTTTTGTTTTGTTTTTTGCTTTATTTATTTTTTTTAATTTTTTTCCAATATTTTTCTACTGTTATTTTAGTTCATTCTTTTTAACAAATAAATACTTTAATAATTTTAGTTGCATAATTTCCATTATTTTGTTTTGTTTTTTGCTTTATTTATTTTTGTTTTATTTTTTGCTTTATTTATTTCCAGTGTGTTTTATCATTATATTCTTTTTGCTATTAATGTTTTGAACAAAAAATACTTTGATAATTTTAGTTGCATAATTTCCATTATTTTTGTTTTGTTTTTTGCTTTATTTATTTTTGTTTTATTTTTTGCTTTATTTATTTCCAGTGTGTTTTATCATTATATTCTTTTTGCTATTAATGTTTTGAACAAAAAATACTTTGATAATTTTAGTTGCATAATTTTTATATAATTATAGTTTCAAAAATACTAGAGGTTTATAAAAGCTTTTTAGTTGATTTTTTTTTGAACTCCACTCCCACGATGTTTTGAAAGAAAGTAAGAAGCACTTCAAATGAACTCTGAAAAGGTTGAAAGTTGGCATGGTATCATCATTTCACCCACATAGCATGTGCTAAAAAGTTGAGAGGGTTACGGCAAAAGCTGGATGCACTTCGTGTACTAAATAGACAATCTCTTTCGAAGTATCAGGGTTTCGGATGAAAACTCATCTGTTACAAAGGGATTTCATCTTTTTTAAACTTATTTGAACTCCATACTTTTTGTGTGTTCAAAATGCACCATTCAAAGCCACATCATCAATTTTCAACCCTTTCTGACTTCATTTGGTATTTTTCATGCACTTACTGATTTTTTTGAGCTAAATAACCCTGAAATTGAAAAGCACTTCAAATGAACTCTGAAAAGGTTAATTTTTGGCATGGTATCATCATTTCACCCACATAGCATGTGCTAAAAAGTTGAGTGGGTTACGGCAAAAACTGGATGCACTTCGTGTACAAAATGGACAATCTCTTTCGAAGTATGAGGGTTTCGGACGAAAACTCATACAAAAGGGATTTCATTTTTTTTGAACTTATTTGAACTCTAGACTTTTTGTGTGTTCAAAATGCACCATTCAAAGCCACATCATCAATTTTCAACTCTTTCTGACTTTATTTGGTATTTTTCATGCACTTACTGATTTTTTTGAGCTAAATAACCCTGAAATTGAAAAGCACTTCAAATGATATACGGGGTCACCAAGGTAGAATTCTGTAGAACTGTGTAGTGTGCTTGAGACCAAGAATGGCCGTCCCTACATATTATTGAGTCCGCTCCTAGCATGCCTTTTTCAGTCAGTCTCCCCTCATACCGCGATTGAGGGAGACCAATCTTCTTAAGGTCAGGAATGAAGTCAACACAAAACCCAATGACATCCTCTGTTTGATGGCCCATGGAGATGCTTGCTTCTGGCCTAGCGCGGTTACGAACATATTTCTTTAAGACTCCCATGAACCTCTCAAAGGGGAACATATTATGTAGAAATACAGGGCCCAGAACAACAATCTCGTCGACTAGATGAACTAGGACGTGCGTCATGATATTGAAGAAGGACGGTGGGAACACTAGCTCGAAACTAACAAGACATTGCACCAAATCACTCCTTAACCTTGGCAGGATTTCTGGATCGATCACCTTCTGAGAGATTGCATTGAGGAATGCACATAGCTTCACAATGGCTAATCGAACGTTTTCCGGTAGAAGCCCCCTCAATGCAACCGGAAGCAGTTGCGTCATAATCACGTGGCAGTCATGAGACTTTAGGTTCTGGAACTTTTTCTCTGCCATATTTATTATTCCCTTTATATTCGACGAGAAGCCAGACGGGACCTTCATACTGAGCAGGCATTCAAAGAAGATTTCCTTCTCTTCTTTGGTAAGAGCGTAGCTGGCAGGACCTTCATACTGCTTTGGATGCATGCCGTCTTTTTCATGCACACGTTGCTGTTCCTCCCGTGCCTCCGGTGTATCTTTTGTCTTCCCATACACTCCCAAGAAGCCTAGCAGGTTCACGCAAAGATTCTTCGTCACGTGCATCACGTCTATTGCAGAGCGGACCTCTAGGTCTTTCCAATAGGGTAGGTCCCAAAATATAGATTTCTTCTTCCACATGGGTGCAGGTTACTGAGAGCAGGCCAATCGTTGATGGTTACAAACAGCAATGCATGTAGGTCAAATTCCTCCTGTTCGTTCTCATCCCACACATGTACACCTCTTCCATTCCATAGCTGTAAAAGTTCATCAACTAATGGCCTTAGGTACACATCAATGTCATTGCCGGGTTGCTTAGGGCCTTGGATGAGCACTTGCATCATAATGAACTTCCGCTTCATGCACAACCAAGGAGGAAGGTTATACATACATAGAGTCACAGGCCATGTGCTATGCTTGCTGCTCTGCTCCCCAAAAGGATTAACGCCATCTGCACTTAAACCAAACCATACGTTCCTCGGGTCACCTGTAAAGTCGCTCCACTTTCTCTCGATCTTTCTCCACTGCGACCCGTCAGCGGGTGCTCTCAACTTCCCGTCTTTCTTACGGTCTTTTTTGTGCCATTGCATCAACTCGGCATGCTTTTTGTTTCTGAACAGACGTTTCAACCGTGGTATTATAGGAGCATACCACATCACCTTGGCAGGAACCCTCTTCCTGGTGTGCTGGCCCTCAACATCACCATGCTCATCTCTTCTGATCTTATACCGCAATGCACCGCATACCGGGCATGCGTTCAAATCCTCGTACGCACCGCGGTAGAGGATGCAGTCATTAGGGCATGCATGTATCTTCTGCACCTCCAATCCTAGAGGGCATAGAACCTTCTTTGCTTCGTACGTACTGCCGGGCAATTCGTTATCCTTTGGAAGCTTCTTCTTCATTATTTTCAGTAGCGAAATAAATCCCTTGTCAGATACACCATTGTCTGCCTTCCATTGCAGCAATTCCAGTGTGGTACCGAGCTTTCTGTTGTCATCTTCGCAATTTGGGTACAACCCTTTTTTGTGATCCTCTAACATGCGATCGAACTTCAACTTCTCCCTTTCACTTTCGCATTCTCTCTGTGCATCAACAATGACCCGGCGAAGATCATCATCGGGCACATCGTCTGGTTCCTCTTGATCTTCAGCTTCCCCCATTGCAGCATCACCGTATTCAGGGGGCGGGTAGTTGTCGTCATCCTCTTCTTCTTCGTTGTCTTTCATCATAACACCTCTTTCTCCGTGCTTGGTCCAAACATTATAGTGTGGCATAAAACCCTTCTCAAGCAGGTGGAAGTGAAGGGTTTTAGAGTTGGAGAAAGCCTTCGTATTCTCACAGACAGTACATGGACAATGCATAAAACCATTCTGCTTGTTTGCCTCAGCCGCTTCGTGAAAATTATGCAGGCCCTCAATATACTCGGAGGTGCGTCGGTCACCGTACATCCATTGCCGGTTCATCTGTGTGCATATCATGAATAGAGAAGTGACCAAATTAATAGAAATTCATCATCACATTAAAGCCAAAGTACAGTAGTGACCAAAATAAATACATAACGTTCATACATAGTTCTCATTATTGAACAACATATACTCTCTAGAGCATCTAATTAAAACATAGACCGGATGAGGGCCGACGTGGGCGGATACCATGACCATGGCACTATATAATAACAAACAATAATAAAAGTAAGAAAATTACACAAGTATCTATCTAAATGATACAAGTAAGAACTTTTTTCTTTTAGAAAGAAGATAAGAAGAAGAGGCTAACCACGGTGGTGCCGGCGCCGAGATGGGCGCGGGCGATCGACGGCGGTGAGGACGGGGATGGGACAGGACGGACCGCCAAACCTAAACAAATCTTGAGGAAAATGGAGCTTGGACAAGGAGCTTCGAGAGGAGAAAGCTTAAGTGTGGCTCGGGCATTTCATCGAACACCTCATGTGCATAGGAGGTGAGCTAGAGCACCACAAAGCTCTCCCCTCGCCGGCCAGAAAAACAGAGCAGTGTGGAGTGCTCTGCTCGCTGGCGAGGGGGTATATATAGGCATCTCATTGGTCCCGGTTCGTGGCTGGAACCGGGACTAAAGGACCCCCTTTGGTCCCGGTTCCAGCCACGAACCGGGACCAATGGTTGTGGGCCAGGAGCGAGGCACATTGGTCCCGGTTCGTGTCTGGAACCGGGACCAAAGGGTCCAGACAAACCGGGACCAATGCCCCACGAGGCCCGGCCGGCCCCCTGGCCTCACGAACCGGGACCGTTGCCCCCATTGGTCCCGGTTCGTGACTGAACCGGGACTAATGGGCTGGCCCGGCCTGGACCAAAGCCCTGTTATGTACTAGTGCGTGCATTATATACGCACATGAGTCTAGGGATTTATGAATAATGCCGCTAAAAATACAGAGTGTGATCCCTTTATTGACGGGACATGCCATTGGCAACAACCTCGGGCTATGGTAAAACCCTACATAATGACTACTGATGAGACTTTTCGGTTCCATAGTATTGAGAACATGAACCAATCGACTCACCCACACCGGCACTAGGAGACTTCGCCGTTAATCTACCTAGGCATGGATAGGGTCTTCGGATCTGATGAAAAGAAAAACACTTCTCAGGGAGCTTGGTTGGAGCTCCTTGGTTGCCCGAGGTATATCACGTCTCGGACCGAAACATGGTTACAATGGAGGAAGATGCAACAAGAAATGGTGAACCAGTTTGCAAGGCATAAGATCAGTAATGGGTGGGCGAGCCGTCCGAGGACCTATCCTCGGCTTGGAAGACCGGTTTAGGGGCTACTGACGGTGTTCTGGATTACGGGGTGCAAATCACGTCGGCCCCTAGTCTTGGGTTGGGTCCAGGACCTGTAGACAACCAACGAGTGGGCCACGTTTGCCATGCCCCATGGCATATTCAAGATGGAATTCTCCGAAGACTTGGCGCATACTTCAAGACACGTTCGAATCATCAACATATTTATCCTTTGATGTAACCGACCTACATGCAACTCTAAGTACTGCTGGTGCCTATATAACCTGAGGGGTTTAGACCGTAGGGTTAGAGACACTCACATATGATCTCGAGGTAGACAATACTGTATTTTGTACCCCATCTACAATCAATACAACAGAAACATGACGTAGGTTTTACCTCATCGAGAGGGCCTGAACCTAGGCAAAACATCGCGTCCTTCTTTGTCCTGTTACCATTAAGCCAAGATCATCAGTTTGGGACCCTCTACCCGAGATCCGCCGAATTCAACCATGATAGCCTATAAGACCAGAACTCTCTGGAAATAATGATGTGATCAAGATATAATGTTTTCACTTTGGTTTCTTCATGACGATCGCAATCGATCCGAGGCGATGGTTAGAGAACTTAGTTTTGTTTGTCTTTGAACGGTCTGCGAGCGGGTTGTCCGTCAGCTGTGGCATATCAATTGTGTAAGAAACAAAAATACAGTGTATGTATGCTTGTGTGGGGATGTATGAATTTATAGTTAGTATTGATTACAATAATAAAAATCGGTTTTGCTAAAATACATCTAGATGTGAGATAAGTATTACACATCTAAATCCTATATCATTGATCTTACGTAGAGATTCGTGTGAGTATTTTTTTCCCTTTTTCTTTTCCTTTTTATGCTTGATTTAGTCATTTAGATGTACAATAACTATGTCACATCTAGATGTATCCTAGACACACTCAATAAAAATTGCATAATTTTTACCCTGTTGCGTTGGCTGGGGCATCAAAATTACTAGAAGGGTTGGACGCGCTTTGCTGCGCCGTCGGTGTTGCGGGGTTTTCATAAAAAAACTACTCCCTTTGTTTCAAAATATAAGGTGTAATTTTTTAAAAAATTAAATCTTTTTAAGTTTGACCAAATTCGTAGAGAAATATATCAATATACATAATATCAAATTGGTATCATTAGATTCATCATGATTTTTTTATTTTTATTGATTTAGTGTTGTGGATGTCAATATTTTTTGGCTCTTAATTTAGTCAAAGTTAAAGATATTATACTTTTCGAAAACTTAATACACCTTATGTCTTAAAACTGAGTTAGTATTTGGTTTCGTGAGAGGGGGAGACGATGAAGTGTGTTTTTTATTTATAATGCAGCGTGTTTCGTGGGCCTTCAGTGGTGTGATTCAGTGTTATTTGCTGATCAATCCATACTTTTGTGTCAAAATTTCACCGGTGACTGCATGTTCTATACTTGTGCTACAATATTACATATTGACACTTTTTAAGGTGGTGAGAGGGCTGTCGTTTGATTGATATGTTTTTATAGGTCGATTGTCGCCGGTTGATTTAGAAAATCATTGGACTGTCAAAATCGTAAACCAAATCCAAAATTAAATGCCTCGATGAAACGAGAGAGCTTCAAAATTAAAGAGCACAAGGAATAAAGGAATATAATAACAGAGATGAATTATAAGAATTTACTAAGAGAGATGAATTAAAATAATTAAATAAGAGAGCTCCTTGAGAAATTGTTGACCCGATCAAAATCAGATGATCCAATTATAAATTGAAGACATCAATTGATTGTGAGGCCTTAAAATTAAGGAGCATATGTATTTATAAATATAGTATAGAAAAATTGAATAAGAAAGCTTTGAGAAATTGTTGACCCGGTCAAAATCGGATGACCCAATGTGAATTGAAGACCTCAATTGAATGTGGGCTCTCCAATTCTAGGAGGATTAGTCTTATAGTATATATATAGTACCCCTCCATCCCAAATGTGTATTAGAATTGTCGAAAATCAAACCTTATAAACTTCCATCAAATTTATACAAGGGAGGGAGTAGTATTTTGCTAGTTATATATACACACATCCTGTAAAAAAAAAGTTGTACGACGTACGTAAGCATTGGAACCAACTCGTCTGTATTCTTTGGTTCCGAACTAACCCTAGATCACGGACCCGACCACAATTTCTTCTGCCACCATCCATGAGATCCAGCTAGCGATCTGGTGCCCTCGCTTGCAGGCCGGCTGGGTCATATGGACGCAACTAGCGACGGCGACGGCGATGGCCTCTGCTTCCCCTACGACGTGCTCCTCGAAGTCCTCGGCCGCCTCCCCTGCCGCGCCCTCGTCGAGTCCCGGCGCGTCTGCCGCGCGTGGCGCGCCATCATCGACGACCACAGACTCCTCCTGCCCTACTACTTCCCGCCGCACGCCTTTCCCGGCATCTTCACCAACATCTACGGATCCTTCAATTACGAGTCCTCTTTCTTCGCCCCGCTGGCGCCACGCTCGCGGCGGACGCCGCGCCGTGCCGCCACCGACGGGCCTGTTTTTCGACACCCTCTCATCGGGCACAGTTGGGCGGATGTGGTACACTACTGCAACGGATTGATCCTCCTCACGGAATATGACGGGCGCAAGGTTTACTACGTGTGCAACCCGGCGAATGCTCGGTGGGCGCGGTTGCCACGCCCGTCCAAGGCGCCATGGCCATGCCGCATGAAGGGCATGTTCCTTGCCTTCGACCCCGTTGTGTCGCGGCACTACGAGGTGTTTTTCTTTCCCATTGAGAAGGTCCAAACACGTGCCGAAATACAAGAAATGTGGATCACCGAGGAACTGCACTTACCAAGATTGTTTGGAGAAGATCAACTACATGAAGTAAAACAAGAGGAAACCGAGGTGGCACCATCAAGATCATGTGTGCAAGCGTCGTCACAGGATGCCAAGGTTGTGCTGCCGGAGCAACATGAAGAGTTCCATGCCCACTCGCCAGGGGCCAAGGAGGCAAAGGATAAGGTGGTGTCTTTACTGGTGTTCTCGTCACAAACCGATCAGTGGGAGAGCCGGGAATTCCTGCCAGGGCATTGCGCCCCCGAGCACCTCTACGACATTATGATGACACCATGGAACAATTACAAGAAAATATGGTGGTCAGCTGAGTATTGGCACGGATCGCTCTACGTGCATTGCCACAACGATATCCTCATGATCCTACACTGTTTGGAACGAACGTACGAGCTGGTCCAACTGCCAGGGGAAGCCCATGATGCGCGCTTCTATGAATTGCCCATGAGGTCCGTCTTAGCCAGCCATGAGAAAGGGGTTCGCTATGCGACGCTCGATGACTGTCAGCTTCAGGTATGGTCGCTTGCAAAATCATCCGATGGCATGCTAGAGTGGATCCTGGAACATGAGGCAGATCTTGCTCCGTACATGGTTTCTTATGAGTGGTTAGAGAAAACAAAACCGAGGGTGACATGGGACACAGTCAAAACCAGCAAAAAAAATGACATCTTGTGTGAGCACGAATATAGTGTGGAAGGCTTGGCAGATAAGAAGGCAGGCCACCATGACACTACTGATGAAGTTGATGATGATGGCAGTGGTGGCGAAGAGGAAGAAACCGGGGGCATAGTGGGTTCTGAGCACTCGTGGGACTCGGACGAGGACAACTTCATCGACATCGAAGAATGTACCAACAATGCGAGGCCTGCCCTACGCGGGATCATGGGCCTGCATCCACACAAGGATGTGCTCCTCCTCAATACCAGCAGTTTTGCAATGGTGTACCACCTTAGTACCTCGAGAATGCAGTACTTAGGCGAGAGGCTCGTCCGGGACCCCTGCCAACAAGCTCATGGCATCAGGCGTGCATTTCCTTACCGTCCCTGTTATATTGATATGCTCCCAACGAGGAAGAAACCTTGCTCTCGTTGCCTCTGGTCATACTCATATAGTTGGCAATAGAGTTGTTATAACTTGCATATGCTTTGTTTGCACATTTGAATTGCTGAAACTGTGGGTTCTCACCTGATGATCAGGAAGCAAGTCAGTTGATCTATGAATAAACAGACATAATATATACAGTCTTACGTTTAGTTTACTTGTTTTTTTAGCACAATTAAAATTGGCTAAACATATATAGTTATTTCGTTATTCTGCATTTTGTGTGTTTGTAAATTTTTAGAAACTGGAAAATTGAAGGGTTGATAAGCTTTTGCTATTCTCATTGCGTGTCAAGTGACAAGTGTTCCTCATTGCGTGATTTGAATTATCAGCAAGTGCAGCCCATGAAAGCTGAGGCACGGCCTTTCCCTTTCGGATGCTTTTGAATTCCAGAGCCAACTATATGCACGCCTCTCATATTTTAGTATGCACAGCATATGCTGTTATATATCCTCGCTCCTCTGGAAGTTACTGAAAAAAAGATTGCCACTTGGTAAGTAGGTTTCGATCAATCAATCACAAAAGCATTTAGTTCTGGTTAATTTTCTCCAACTAACAGTAGTGCAAATGTATTTGTGTGTCCAGCATTGAACAAATAAAATTCAGTTTGTTTCTTGCTCAACATTTCAGATGTACGAACAAACTGGTGTTGCTGTCCAACATTCAGTTTGTTTCAGCTGCAGGCATGACTGCTGCACCCACTCGGAGATAGCCATCCCGTGTCCTCTCGCATCCTGCCTTCCAAAACTGGTCCAAAGCTATCAACTGGTTGACATTTTGGACCATTCAGAACAGCATCCTCCCGTTCAGGCTCTACTGTAGCAATTTAGCATCAATGCGGCATCAACTCTTGAACCTTCGCCTCCTTGCAACATACCATAGGCTGCTGCAACACACACGCGTTGTAGCATGGTGCAGTGGAAACCGACAACCCATGGCACAACTTCCAAGGAACATGGCGACAGGAGGGGTAGTACAGCTCAACAAACAACAGACGGTCCACGGCACAGCTTCTATGGACCATGGCGATGGGAGGGTAGCACCGCTCGACAAATTTTGGGTTTGGTTTACTCCAGTATCTCAGTTTATAGAGACCACTAGTCCATTAGTAAGGGTGCGCATACACGCAGCAGAGGTTGAAGTGCATATCACTTCCCGAAAGAAGGCTCAGCAATACTCACTAGCTATAGCTAATCATACAGATGACCGGCCAGGGCTGGAAATTGGCTGCATTTATAAGTCCTGAGCATGCAACTCGTATGATTATCACACCCCAGCTCACGCAATTTTCACAATCGATCATGCGGGAGGCAACATGAGGATGATGGGCACCGATCATACTACACATGATGCATCCGTTGAACTTCACACATACATGTTTGGCACCTGCATATAATTTCCTTTTGTGGAAAGACCGAAGATAATATATTAAATAAAATCGGCACACCATTAGAGGGAGCGCTGAGCCAACATCCAGGGAAACTGCTACCTCGCACCCCCGATTTTTTTTCTTTTTGCTACCTCGCTCCAGTGAACCCTTTTGCCGAGGTACATATGCCTATCATCTATTGTTGTCACACATCCCTGGTTCAGCAAGTAGGTGTATTTTTCCATTCACAGCTGCTATTTGGACCGCGTTCTAGTATTTGTGATTGTGAGATCCGTTTGTATTGTCCAATCAGGAGAGGAAAAATAGTTCTGTTGGCAGGCATGCAAGCCATGTTATTTATTTATATGGTTGCTAGTTCATTGCGTGCTACGAGTTTCGGTGAGATATTTGTATTTTGAGTTGACTTACAAATAGATGAATATTACAAATGTGTTGGCAGGCATGCAAGCCATGTTATTTATTTATATGTCTGGTGAGATTTTACTCAGATGTTCTCTGTCTTGCAGGTTTTCTCTAAAGCATGAAAAATGGATGTCTTTTTTGAACAATCAACGCGGGGGGGGGGGGGGGGGGGGGGGGGGGGGGGGGGGGGGCGATTGCCCACATTTCTATATTAATAATAACAAATGAAGCAATCGTACATCACATGAACACACCGCCACATGCTAGTGGGAGGGCGGGGGAGGGCGAGTTGCGTCAGCTACAAATATCCGTACACCATTGACGCAATGACGTACAGTCTACGCGGGAGGGGGCCCGGACTATCCACAAGAGAAGATGCTCTTGGATCGAATGTCACAAGTCAATATCCGAGGTATGGATGTTATCGAACACCATCCGATTCCTGGACTTCCAGACCACCCAAGGACAGAGCACATTGCCGCGCTAAGGAGAGGACGGCTCCAGGAGGGTTGACGGGCAGAGAATGCACACCAAACCTCTTCCACTCCGCAACCAACAGGCAAGCGACGACGACCGAGGATACGCGCCCACATCAGACCCAAGCAGGGGCACTCCAAGAAGAGGTGCTTGATTGTTTCCGACTGCCCTGGGCAGAAGGGGCAATAATCATAGTTGAGGAACCTGATTCGATGATGAAAGGCCCTCGAGTACAGGTGTTTCCATGTCGTAGGACCCATGCGAACACTATGATGCCGCCCAACCATCATAGACGAGGAACCCGATCTGAAAAATGGATGTTTCACCTGAGGTGCACCTCTTCCTCCTTAATGAATGATGCTTGGGCGAGATTCCCGGCTCCTTATCTACTCCTTTGTTGATTCAATTATCCCTGTGATGTAATGGGGTCTGGTACTTTCTACCATGGACACGAAGAACTCGAGATTGTCAACGAATGGATGGTCTAACTTTTTTTACTGGGAAATCGATACGACTAGTGCAGAACGCCGCGCTGCCGTTCCTTCGTCTCGTCGGCCTAGCTTTGATCGATCGAGATGTGGGGGACTTGGTTTGCGATCAGGATGTGAAGGACTTCAGATTGTCAGCGAATGGATGGTCTAACTTTTTTTTACTGGGAAATCGATACGACTAGTGCAGAACGCCGTGCCGCCGTTCCTTCGTCTAGTCGGCCTAGCTTTGATCAATCGGGATGTGGGGGACCTGGTTTGCGATCGGGATGTGAAGGACTCGAGATTGTCTGCGAATGGATGATCTAACTTTTTTTACTCAAAATATTACAAGAAAATACGGTAGTCAGCTGAGTATTGTCACGGATCGCTCTACGTGCATTGCCACAACGATATCCTCATGACCCTACACTGTTCAGAACGGACCTACGAGCTGGTTCAGCTGCCAGGGGAAGCCCATGATGCACGCTTGGATGAATTGCCCACGAGGTCCGTCTTAGATAGCCATGAGAAAGGGGTTCGCTATGCGGCGCTCGATGACTGTCAGCTTCAGGTATGGTCACTTGCAAAATCATCCAATGGCATGCTAGAGTGGATCCTGGAACATGAAGCAGATCTTGCTCCGTACATGGTTTCTGATGAGTGCTTAGAGAAAATAAAGCCAAGGGTGACATGGGACGCAGTCAAAACGAGCAAAAAAAGTGACATCTTGTGTAAGCATGGATATAGTGTCGAAGGCTTGTCGGATGAGAAGGAAGGCCACCATGACACTAGCGTTGAAGTTGATGACGACGTCAATGTCGGCGAAGAGGAACAAACCGGGAGCTTACAGGGTTCTGAGCACTCGTGGGACTCGGACGAGGACAACTTCGTTGACATCGACATCGACGAATGTGCCAACTATGCGAGACCTGACCTACATGGGATCATGGGTCTGCATCCACACAAGGACGTGCTCCTCCTCAATACCAGGAGTTTTGCCATGGCGTACCACATTAATACCTCGAGAATGCAGTACTTAGGCGAGAGGCTCGTCCGGGACCCCTGCCAACAAGCTCATGGCATCAGGCGTGCATTTCCTTACCGTCCCTGTTATGTTGATATCCTCCCGACGAGGAATATACCTTGCTCTCGTTGCCTCTGGTCATACTCATATAGTTGGCAATAGAGTTGTTATAACTTGCATGTGCTTTGTTTGGACATTTGCATTGCTGAAACCGTGGGTTCAGGTGCAGGCATGACTACTTCCACGTGGTGAACATTGGCGGCACCCACTCGGAGATGGCCATCTTGAGTCCCCTCACGTCTTGCCTTCCAAACCTGGTGCAAAGCTATCAACTGTTTGACACTCTGACCAGTCAGGACTCAGGACAGATTCGTCCAGTTCAGGCTCTACCGTAGCAAATTAGCATTTTTGCGGCATCGCCTCTTGCACCCTCACCTCCTCTCAACATACCATAAGCTACTGCAACGCACACGCGCCGTGACACATGGCGGAGTGCCAACCGCCAGTCCACGGCACAGCTTTCAAGGACCATGGCGATGGGAGGGTAGCAGAACAAACACCCCAGCGGCAGTTCACGACACCGCTTCCAAGGATCATGGCGACGGGAGGGTAGCACAGCTCGACAAATTTTTGGTTTGGTTTACTCCAGTATCTCAGTTTATAGAGACCACTACTTCACTAGTAAGGGTGCGCATACACGCAGCAGAGGTTGAAGTGCATCTCACTTCCCGAAAGAAGGCTCAGCAATACTCACTAGCTATAGCTAATCATACAGATGACCGGCCAGGGCTGGAAATTGGCCGCATTTATAAGTCCTGAGCATGCAACTCGTATGATTATCACACCCCAGCTCACGCAATTTTTCAAAATCGATCATGCGGGAGGCAACATGAGGATGATGGGCACCGATCATACTACACATGATGCATCCGTTGAACTTTTCACACATACATGTTTGGCACCTGCATATAATTTCTGTTTGTGGAAAGGCCGAAGATAATATATTAAATAAGATCACGCAGGAGGCAACACGAGGGAGCGCTGAGCCAACAGCCACGGAAACTGCTACCTCGCACCCCCGCCAAAAAAAAAAAAAGCTGCTACCTCGCTCCAGTGAACCCTGGTACATATGCCTATCATCTGCTCTCCAAAAGAATATGATGGCTTGGGAATAAAGAACCTCACGTTTTTCAGCCGTGCTCTAAGACTCAGATGCCTATGGTATGTCTGGGACAGCAATCCCAGACCGTGGGCCGGATCACCTCTTCCTTGTGATGCCACTGATAAGAGCCTCTTTGCCGCCTGCACCTCAATCTCTCTTGGCAATGGCAAGATGACCACATTCTGGATGGATGACTGGCTTGGCCACGGCGCCCTCAAGGACAGAATGCCAATTCTCTTCAAGCTGGCTGCCAGAAAACACCAGTCCGTCTACGAGGGGTTGAACGACTCACGCTAGATGCAAGGTCTGCATAGGATGAACACCCATGATCAATTGTATGATTTTGTCAAACTGTGACCGAGGTTGATGCTGTGCACCTTTCCCCAAATGAGGACCGGATCAGATGGGCCCTCACAACATCAAATTCATACTCCACTGCCTCAGCGTATGACACCCACTTCATTGCCCACATCCGCAATCCGAGTTTGCACAAAGTATGGAAACTGAAAACTGACGGAAAGGTTGATCAGTTCTTCCTCTGGCTGCTCGTCCAGAACAGTGCTCTGGATTGCGGACAGGCTGAGCTCTTGCGGATGGCCACACAACCCTTTCTGCGCACTCTGTGACCAAGTCATGGAGACCTCAGGTCAACTGTTGCTGGAGTGCTCCTACGCAGAACAAGTATGGTTTGCTTTCAACAGCTCTCATCCTGAGACTGCTGCCATTGCCCGCAGCGCCACCTCTGTTCGCGGTTGGTGGAACAGGACCTCCTGCTTCGTCTCCAAGAACCAAGCCATCCACAAGTCTGCCCTTCCAGCTCTGGTTGCGTGGCACATCTGGAAGGAGAGAAATCGCAGGATTTTTGAAAACAAAATTTTGGACATCTCTGGCCTTGTTAGTTTGATTAGAGATGACCTCCTGACTATAGGTCAGGCCTTTTGTGAGGAGCAGCCTTTCTTTCTCTATTTTTCTTCCTCTTTTCTTTCTCTTGATTTCCTCTGACTGATTTCAGTCTGTACAACATTTCCCCCATCTTTAATGAAAAGCAGATCTCCTGCTGTTAACCGTCAAAAAATTATTGTCACCCTTCACTTGTTCAGTAAGTAGGTGTATTTTTCCATCCACGACTGCTATTTGGACTGCGTTCTAGTATTTGTGAGATCCGTTTGTATTGTCCAATCAGGAGAGGAAAAATAGTTCTGTGCTGTTTCGCCCCAGCAATGCTTTGTGTACGGTGTTGGTTGTTTTGGAATGCAAAGCGGGGGGAAACCCTTCTTCGGCCAAAAATGGTTCTGCGACATTGCGTGCTACGAGTTTTGGTGGGATATTTATATTTTGATGAGTAGGCTTACGAATAGACGAATATTCCAAATGTGTTGGCAGGCATGCAAGCCATGTTATTTATTTATATGGCTGGTGAGATTTTACTCAGATGTTCTGTCTTGCAGGTTTTCTCTAAAGCATGAAAAATGTATGTTTCACCTGAGGTGCATCTCTTCCTCCTTAATGAATGATGCTTGGGCGGCATTCCCGGCTCCTTATCTGCTCCTTTGTTGATTCAATTATCCCTGTTCCTTCCGTGTCAGTGGTGATGTAATGGGGTCTGGTACTTTCTACCATGGATACGAATAACTCGAGATTGTCAGCGAATTGATGGTCTAACCTTTTTTAACTGGGAAATCGATACGACTAGTGCAGAACGCCGCGCCGCCGTTACTTCGTCTTGTCGTCCTAGCTTTGATCGATCGGGATGTGGGGGACTTGGTTTGCGATCAGGATGTGAAGGACTTGAGATTGTCAGCGAATGGATGGTCTAACTTTTTTTTACAGGAAAATCGATATGACTAGTGCAGAATGCCGCACCGACGTTCCTTCGTCTAGTCGGCCTAGCTTTGATCGATCGGGATGTGGGGGACCTGGTTTGCGATCGGGATGTGAAGGACTCGAGATTGTCAGCGAATGGATGGTCTAACTTTTTTTACTGGGAAATCGATGGTCTTACTTCGTTGGGGCAAGAGGAGAGGAATTATATGATGGGAAACGCTTTGAATCAGCCGGTCGATTTCTGTGAAAGCTTCTGCCGCCTCCATCGCACGCTACACGTCGAGTGGTCCTGCAAACGCAACCGGTGTTGCGCCACCACAACAAACGACTTTTTCCTCCTTATCCTCTGATTTATCGTCCCAGCCACTCGTTCCTCTCCGCCTTCTTCTCTCTCCTACAAGATCCAGCCATGGATAAGATCAAGCGCTCTCTCTCTCTCTCTCTCTCTCTCTCTCAATGTCATGCACGGAAGGCCACACCACTGCATTGCTTCGTCGGTGTGCGCCATCACCACGAGGGCTTGCTGCTGCAGGAGGCGACGCTACGAGCTATTCGTCGGAGCAGCCGCCGTGTTGTGGCCCATCAAATCGCAGCAAAAATGCGAAGAGGGCCGAGGGCCATGTGGAGCTCATGACGTCCACACACTGCGGGGGCGCGGCCGTGGATGGGGCACACAAGCGCGGCAGGAAGTGGCCGGCCCAAGCTTGGGCTTGTCCATGGCCATTGCCATGGCGGCCGGTCCCGGACGTGTGTTGTGGCTATATGCAACAGCGACGGTGTTGCAAACGGTGGCGGCGATCGACGGTGTTGCTCAACGATGGCCCGCAGCCGTGCTCGCCTCCCTCATCCATGGACGCCCTCGCCTCACCATCCATGTCCGTGTTCTTCTTCCCGCTGCAGGATAAGTTCTTTTTGCAACATGACTTGTTGCAGAAGTCTCTCTGCAACAGAGCTCATGTTACATGCCGGCGAGTACAAGGATTGTATGTGTAATTACCTCTAGAAAAAAAAAAGCTTCAACAGACAAAAAACCAAAACATGTGCTGGACATGGACTCTGAACCAACTCACGTACCGGATCAATATGCACAATAAATTCAACCTAGACTAAACTGCGGACTGAGACAGACTCGATCTAGCCAGCCGCCAAACTCGATCGATTGCCGCCTATCCTGTACTACTCTCCTTCGTTTGATCCCAAGATCTGCGCCTTCTCTGAGCTGATCGATCTGCACCCCTGCCGGCCGGCCGGCCGGATGGACGGGAGCGACAGCAACGGCAACGGCATCTGCTTCCCCTATCACGAGCTCCTCAAAATCCTCCGCTACCTCCCATGCCGCACCCTCGCCAAGTCCAGGCGCGTCGTGTGGCGCACTGTTGTCGATGCCCACAAGCTCCTCCTCCCGTACTTTCTTTGCCGGGGGGTCTTCTCTGGCATCTTTACCAACAACAAACTGCAATCTATCTTCTTCTTGGGCACCTCGGTCTCTCTTTCTCCTGGGCACCTCGGTCTTGAGCCTCTTGGCAAGAAGCAACTTGATCATCAAGTCATCTCCAGCCTCCAGCATCGAGGACGCGACCGTGGAAGCAACTTTCTGAATTGACATACGCTTTGTATTTGCAACCTCCCCAATATAAGTCTTGTCTTCCAAGACAACTGTGGAAAGCCAGAGTGTCCTCTGGCTCTCTACTGCCACCTTGGAGGACGCGTACACTGGATCGGTCATGGATGGGTCTGCAACCTTCTTCTTCTGAGCGTACTGTAGCAGAAGGCCAACCTTGCATAGTGTGTCCTGTACAGAAGAGTAAGAGTGAGCTGGATGATAGGTAGCGATCGGTGATTTTAGGTACATGCATGTGCAATTTATTATGACAAAGGCGATAGAAAACCTTTTCGATGAGAATATTATGTGTACACCCCAGACTACTTCAACCAAGACTAATAATGTTGTGGATTGGTACTGCATGTTTGTTTGTGGCAGCAAATGAAAACAGCTACAGAATAATGCATGCAGCCCACACTTAAAACAAAGCTAGGATGAAATCTGAAGGTTGTAGTTTGGATATATACTACAAATATGTTTATCAGAGCAAGGCGCTCTAGGATGTTCATGCGCGATGATGTGTGATGGTAGTAGCTCGTAATGCTAGAAGGGATGCATCTTCAGTATATGCACTACATAGATTAGGCACTAGTATGGAAAAATGAATTTTGGCATTAATCAAATAGGTCCAACAAGCAAATCTTATGCATACCATCAAATTCTTTGTTTGCAACTATTGAATTAGAATAAGAATCTGCATATATATGTTGGACGTGCATAAAATATGATTTTCAGCTCAAAGTCTAAACATAGATTTACACACATATAAGATGATGATGCTTTGTTGCAACTAAAGCATGTGTGTCACTTGCCTTTAAATCACAAAAGAAGATTGTGATAATGCTTACCTTGTTAAGCAGCTCCAGTAAAGTCTCGAGCGTCTCATTTCCCATCAAAGCTGTGTAGGCAACATCCGCAGCATCCTCCTCCGCATCTTTGCGATGGCGGTGACGCGTTGCTGAAACGAACTTGCGGCCCTGCACATGCACTGTGCACTCAAAGTACATCTCATGTGGCTTGCCTTCCGTACGGATGTGGTACGTGGGAAATGTACCATAGGCTCTGAATGCATAGCCTTGCAGCTTCCTTTTCTTTCTCTCTGCATAAGAGAAGAAGATAATTAGTGGCAAGCAATTAATCAACTCGGATAATAGAAAGACAACTTGTCTTTTGTAACTGCAAAACATAAGAAATTCCCATTATTTCAGCAGCACCCCGATCATCAACATACATAACTAAGTAATAATCAATCAACTGGGACAAAGTTGGGAAAACATGTTTTGGAGCATGTGCACCCGGACCCTTCCTATCGAGCCATCCATTCTCCACATCGTGATTCATGCAAATATATTTCTCTTTTTTGTTTCTCTCATCTAGAACATGTCTTGAAGTTCAAATCTTTGCAGCACAACAAAGGTTTCTAACTAGAATCTAGGATAACAAATTTAGATTTTTTGGTCCAACATAAATATACAATATAAGTTTTTTATTAAAAAAAATCTTATTTTTAGTATTTATGTCAGACCAAAAATTCTGAATGTTTTATCTCACATTCTAGTTAGAAAGTTTTGATGCGCTGCAAAGTTTGAAGTTCAAGACATATTCTATGTGAGAGAAACAAAAAAGATAAAGTTTTATGAGGAAGTTAGTTGGGTCGCATAGATCTCAAATCAACATTGGAGAACCAGGATACACTACTAGGAAAAAGCCTAGTAGTAGCGCGGGTTAAACACCTAGTAGTAGCGCGGGTGCCCGTGCTACTACTACGGCGCTACAGCTAACTGGTAGTAGTAGCGTGGTGCATCCCGCGCTACTAGTACGTGTGTTAGTAGTAGCGCGGGTTCCACACGCGCTACTACTAACTATCTGTAGCGCGTGTTGTGACCCGCGCTACTACTATTAATTTCAAAAAAAAAAAAAAATCCGGCGACCAGTTCCGACGACGACTGTTGGAGAGGGACCAGATCCAGGGCGGAGCAAGACGACGGTGTGAGGATCCTCTTCGCGGCCAAGGCAGAGAGCTCTTGGTTGGCCATGTCGACGACCTGCGCAGGCATGGGCATGGGAAGTGAGTAAAACCGGAGGGAGAGGGAGAGGGGAAAAGAGAAACCAGTGAGAGAGGAAGGAGATGGAGGGCGCATCGGGGCTGGTCGCCGGTGGTGACGTGCTCCGTCGTGGTGTGGCATGGAGGCGAGGGGGAAGACAGGCGAGCTCCTGGACGGCAGCGAGGCGAGGAGGCGGCCTCGTTGGGCACCATGGAGGAGGAGGTGTGCTGGGGCAGGAGCACCATGGGAGAGTCTATGGAGAGAGGGGGGAGAGTGAGGGAGAGAAGAGGGATTCGACCGAGGATATGGGGACTTCACCTCCCTTATACTTAGTAGTAGCGCGGGTTTATACCCCTCGCTACTACTATGGCATGTCCGGGGGGGGGGGGGAGGGGAGGTACGGTAGAGACCACTTAGTAGTAGCGAGGGGTAAAAACCCGCGCTACTATTATCAACTTAGTAGCGCGGGTTTATACCCCTCGCTACTACTATTGCATGTCTCGGGGGGGGCACGGTAGAAACCACTTAGTAGTAGCGAGGGTTAAAAACCCGTGCTACTACTATCAACTTAGTAGTAGCGAGGGTTAAAAACCCGCGCTACTACTATCAACTTAGTAGTAGCGAGGGGTATAAACCCGCGCTACTAGTAAATAGTAGTAGCGAGGGGTATAAACCCGCGCTACTAGTAAGCGTCTACCTATAAGCTTTTTCCTAGTAGTGATAACAAGGTCCGGGTGCAGGTGTTCAAAAAATATACATCCGACAAAGTTGTCTCAAAGAGTCAGATATCCTCAACACAGATAAAGCAAGCTTGCTAACTTTTATGATCAAACAAAACATATGCATACCACGCAAATTCAAATGTAACTACCAATTATTATTTTTCGAAACGGAAAATCTAACTACCAATTACGCCATTCACCACAGTAGCCACCCAACCTGAACCATTTCAACAGCATTGAATAAAAAAACACTATGTGTGGTCCCATGAAGCCTGTGAAGATTACATGACAACGAAATGAGCAGTACATGTACAAATACAACTGCATGCAATGGAGCTTTACCATCTATATCCCCAAACAATCTAAACAGAATACATCCCAAACCATGTGAAATGCTGAACAAATTACCATATGAGATATTACAAATGTATGCACCCTCTGCCACTTGATTTTACAAATGTTGTGGCCCTAGGTCAGACTCTAACACTTTTGTGCACCACATATCCAGACAGAGTGTTGTATGGACCCTCATCACCTTCCCAGATGCACATAACCCAGATTAACATGGACAGCAGACAAGGTATGGAAGAATGATACAAGTGCCAACATCCCAGTCGAAATTAGAAGCAAAATGGAACAACATTGGTTGATATCATGGAACTGACAGGGAGTTACATGATGAGGCCGTGCATCACCTTAACTTTGCTAATGCTACAGTCATTGAAAGTGAGCCCATGCATTGATCGCATTAAACATAGGCCATGGCATCTACAGCTCAATGCAATCAGAAGGAGCATGCTATACCCATCCTCGAGTCCTACAGAACTAGATCAACCTGCACCAACTGGACACACAGTGCCACAATAACCCCCAATATCCCCACAGAAGTAGAGCAACCTGCACCAACTGGACACACAGTACCACAATAAACCCCAATATCCCCATGCTGATAAATACCGGAAAAAGAATACCAACTATGGGATACCTTTTCTGTCCTAATACCAGGCGAACTGACTCTCTGAATGTTTCAGAAGGGGATAACTAAGGTGAACTGAAATCTCGAGTTTGCTCGGGAAGTGGCTACAAGAGGAGGAACCTAGAATATGTGCTCCCGTAATTTACAAATATAGGCACCACACACGAAATTTGTTCTCAAAACCAGATGAATTATCCTAAACACAGTCCAGCAGGAAAATTACCATGGCATGCTAGTTAATCAAGTACTAGTGATTTGTAGGAGGTTAGTAAACTTCAAATTGGATGACTTAAATATATTTAATTTGAAAAGGATGACTCGACTTTTTTTATTCCAACCCAAGACTTTTGCTCCATTACTATGCTAACTTTTTTTTTGCACTAATAAGTAACCATATGGCAGAACCAGAATCATATTTGGAAATGATCTATGTAATGTACTCGTTAGCTGTGAAGAAAATAAGAAGGGAGGAAATCACCTAAAGATTTGATGGAACTGTTACTGAACAGATAACCACCTATTCTTGTTTTAATATAAGACTCCATATGCTGCATATACACCAAATGAAGTGAAAGATTAAGTCAGCATAACACACTAGAATAAAAATCGATTCACCAATTGCAGCATTTGCTTGCTTTTGAACATCAAACTAAGCTTAGAAAATCCATGCAGGTGTCACCACAAGAATGTTACTGATTCAAAACTTTACAAAGAACTTAACAAGCAGCAACACAATAGGTTACTCCAGATGTTTATTAAACTCATGAGGTGGCACTAAACAAGTTAAATAAATTAAAAAGCGGACACAATCTAAAACTGCTAGTGCCTGCTAGTGTCTGCTGGCGCGTACTAGTGGCCAGGTCCATTCGGCGGGGGGCTGCAGGCGCGGCGCGGGGGTAATGCTCGAGGCCGTCCGTGGCTTTGGTCGGCCGTGCTGGCTCCTCGCACCTCCGGTGGGCGGAGGACTGGGCCTTGGCAAGTTTCCCCATGTCCCGGTCCGGTGGCGGTGGTGGCGGTGCCTTTTCCGACGGGCGGCATGAGTTGGGGCACCGACCCGGCGTGGTTGCTGCTCCGGCTGTGGGCGGCGGCGACGAGGCCCTCTGGGAGTGGCGGCTGCCATTTGCCGCGCTGGCATCATGGCAGCTCGGCGGGTCTGCTACGGCGGCGGTTGGATTTCCGGCGTTGGCTCGTTTGTAGGCAGCCCGGTTCGACCTTCGATCCATCTCCGCGTTGTCCGAACGCTATCTTCGTCGATGGTTGGCCCTCCCCCAGCTGCGGTCCATCACTCTTCTCACACCCGGCAGCAGGACCGAGCTTGTCTCGCGCCCGGCAGCAGGACTGACCTTGTTTCGCGCTCGGTAGCAGGACCGAGCTCGTCTCGTGCCCGACAGAAGGACTATGCTCGTCTCGCGCCTGGCGGCAGGACCGGGCTTGTTTCGCGCCCGGTGCCGAGGACGGGTCGATGGAGGCCAGTTTTGGCCGACCTATTGGGTCTCGGCACTGGTGGGCAGCCCAGGTTAGGGTAGCGGGGGTCTCGGGTGAGGCAGTGTCAAAGTCTTGGATGCCGGGACGGCAGCCCTGGTGGTGGTTCCGCGGTGCTCATGGGCAGAGCCCGCGGCTTGGTGCTGCCCAGTTGCCACGGCCGTGTGGGTGGCGTGGTAGCCGGGGTGTGGCGTTAGCTGGCGGTGAGTGGTGGCCGGGGTGAAAACCTGCTCTATCTCCGGGGCGAAAGCCTTTTTCGGTAAACTTGCTCTATCTCCGGGTGGTGGCCGCGGCGGCGAAGCTCGTTCCCTTCTTGAAGTTTATTGAACCAATGACTGACACCTGATGTTTATTGAACCAATGAAGTGAGACTAAACTAGTCAACAACATGAGAATATACAATCTAAAACCGCCACTGCCTGTTTGGAATTCCAAAGATAAGACTATTTACACAGGAAAAAATGTCGGTTCAACACCAAGATCGAGATCATGTTAACTTCTATCTTAAAAGAGGAAAGGGGCATACCTTTCCCAAACTTCTGACCAGATGTTCTGATCCCATTCTATGAGCAAGATGCTTGTATTCTGGTGTGTTACCAAAATAGTCACGCTCTCTACGCCTAGCAGCAATCATGTCCATGTTGATCTTGAAGTCTTTCTGGGATCGGTTGACAACACCAACCCATGGAAAATAGAACCGGCAAGATCTTCCTTCCAGTATCTGCACAGTTAAACTTAGTGAGAAGATCTGGTTTGTAAAAATATAGAATGATCAACAATCTGATTATGACATCACAGTAAGGAAGATAGCGTAACTACACAAAAAATTGTCACTTACGTTAACAACATTTGAACGGTTCTCCGCCAGATCAAGTTTAGTGAGCACGCCAAAGGTTCTTTCACCTGAATCAACAAAAAGTGGTACATACTCATCATCGGAGTCACATTAATCAAGATATGTCGCTCGCAACTTGCTATAACGAATAGAATTGTTGCAATGCCATGCAAGCAATGATAATATGCTTCATATGTGCAATTTCTTCTTGAGCGCCCCAAAAGAACGCTCAATAACTGCAACAACAAAGTCATACCTTTTGTGTCAACTTCCCGTGAAATATTGACGGCTTCAGAATTTGAAAGATCCTGGTTGGCTGGAGATATGGCCAAAATGATACAGTTGGGCTGAAAAAAAAAAACACCAAATGCTGAACAAGTTACAATGAGAGCACCTAAGTTGATCATTACAAATGTATGCACCCTCTGCCAATGAAATTATACCAGCAGCATATCCACACACTTGTTTTACAGTGCATGGCAGAATAAATAGTAATGTGCATCATCTAAGCAGGCTACAGAAAAATACCTTTTCGATGAATGCTCGAACCATGTTTTCAATTTCCTGAACTATACTGTCTGACCGGTTGCCTGATAAGCATAAAGCCAGTAGAAAATTAAAGAATGAACAAACTGAATCTCAAACTCCACAAGTTCTAGTCACATACCATTAGCAATTTTAGTAAGCCCAGGCAGATCAATAAGAGTCAGATTCGCAACTGCTAAAATAAAATGAACAAGATCAGCAGGCAACAATTTTTTTAAAATTCAAAAATTAAGAACGTGGCTGTTTTGATATTTGATAAAGCAACACTCCAACAGTACATAATCTGAATATCTTACCATTTGGGGAAAATATGCTTAAACGGATGGGTACAGATGATATTCCATATGGAGAGCCGGTTTCTCGGTCAGTTTCATCAGCTATCTCCTTACTCACTTCAGCTGCAACAATTGCAAAATAATAAGCACACTAGGAAGTTCTGCCATCATATCTCAATACTACGGTGGTATCAGCATCACATCGGTAAAATAAAAAGGAAAGTAGAGCCATTACCGAAATCTGCGTATGTTTTATCGGGTTGATGCAAGAACTTTGCATATTCTGTTCCTTCTTCAGTTTTAAATAGATGCACGATCAAAGGGCGACGGGTGGCAATGTCTGTACATAAATCAAATAAAAAGACTGTGTCAACTGAAAATAGATGCAGATAACACCAAACCGTACGAGCTCAAGAAAGAATACCTGAACCCCTGGGTAGTAAATCCTTTCCAACAATAGCCTCAAGCACTGATGACTTGCCTGAACCCTATCAAATAATCAGAGGAGTTAGGGAGGAATTTCTATGGCTCACTGGTGCTACTGAGACGGGATATTTCTGTTAGAAATCAGTTGCAGTGCCTCCCTAATTGCTAACTAGACCTAGTCTTTGCTAATCCTTTCCAACAATGCATGCAGTACGTGTACCAGGCGCCTCCTTAGATGTAGGATCACCGGTACTCTTTTTGAACGTGTGCTGCTACTTATTCACGGCCCCAAGTGGAGGAATACGATTGTGATGTATTCTTAGTTCCGCTCATTTTCTATCATGGTATCAGATTAGCGATTCAACTCTCTCGCTTTCGCTATGTCCACTGAGACGCCGGCTGGCGCGGCCACGACGCTGGTGGCAAGCTCTCCTCCTCCTACTCCAAATCTCCTTGCGACCCCCTCTCCTCTCCCCGTCGCCACTGCGCCTCTCCCTATCCAATCGGCCCCACCAATCCCCAACTTCTTCCCAACGCCGGCGCAGGCCCATGCCACCCGCGTTGAAGGGGCCAACATCCACAACCATCTGCGTGTTGTGCTCGACATGAAGGGAACCAACTACTCCGTTTGGCGTGGTCCCATGGAGGAGACCATGGATCAATACGACGTCTCTAACCATGTCTCCCCTGACTTCAACGATCACCGCGACGACCTGTCATGGAAGATCATCGACAAGGCCATGAAGAAATGGTTTTACGGAATCATGAGCCAAGGATCTCGTCGCCTTCTTCCAGGACCAGGGGCCACTGCGTACCAGCTGTGGTCATCGCTCGAGGCGCTCTTCCTCAAGAAAAGCGGTCGCGCCAATTCCACCTGAAGACAGAGCTCTACACCGCCCATCAAGGCGACTCCTCCGTCTCCGGTTTCTACGCCCGCAGCAAGTCGGTCGTCGATGGGCTGCGCAACGTGGGCAAGCCGGTGGACGACGATGAGATGGTAATCCAGCTCCTTCACGGTATAAACCACGACCGCCATGGGATGACTGCCAAGATCATTGAGAAGGCCGTCGCCGTCGGTATGTTTCTCGAGTATGAGATGACCTCGGGTGGTGATTTTGCTGCAGGCCACCACACCGCTCTCGCTGCTCATGGTCGCCCCGCTGCTTCCGGCGCATCCTCTGGCGGTCCTTTTGGCGGTACCGGCAGTCCGACGCTGGGTCGGGCGGTGGCAAACCGGGCACTCCCTCACCCAACCAAGGCCATAACAACCGGCGGCACTTCACCAACAATGATGGCTACCAGGGGGCTCCTCTAGTCCAAGGACGGGCTATGTGCACGCCTACACCGTCGCCCTCCCTCTGCCGCCTCGTCCACTTGCCTAACCCGGGCTCTCGGATCACACCCGCCCCAAGCCTTCGCCACCGGCTCGCCGTTTCAGAACGGGGGACCGGCCTACGGCCTCTATTCATCGACGTTCTTCCCCGGACCTGCACCGCAGCAGCCACACATGTATGGGGGGCCACAGCCGCCTGTGTACCAGCAGGCGCCGCCACGGCATCCACAACATTAGTACCTATCGGCCCCGCCTGCTCCAGACGCGTCCGGCGTTGATCATGCTGGCTGGATGGCTGCCCAGCACAACCTCTTGCTCCAAAACTCAAGCAGCAGCTGGATTGCCAAATCGGGCACCTCCACCCAGCCGCGGATCCAGGTATGCTCTCGCAGGTAACCTTGACATCAAATTACCCCCGGTACTCGTTGGTAATGGTCATAGTATGCCTGTTAGTCACGTCGGTTCAGTGTCCTTTCCAAATCCCAACCGTCCTCTCTATCTCCAAAACGTCATAGTCACACCTCAAATCATCAAAAATATGTTGTCCGTACGTCGCCTTACTACTGATAACAATGCTTTGATGGAATTTAATCGTTTTAGTTTGACTCTGAAGGGTTGCATCAACAAGGGTGCCTGTGTTTTCCTAACACAACCGCCGCCACCCCCAACAAGCTCGCTCCTCGGTCTCTTCCCTGCGTCTTCCTAGTTCCTAGGCTATCCCAACGATCAAAAAGGATATCGCTGTCTCGACCCTCTCACGAATCGGGTCTTCCTCTCCCGTCACGTAGTCTTTGACGAGTACGTCTTCCCCTTCTTGCATGTTCCTCAGCCCGCGCCCATGCCTGACTGACTTCGCCCACAACCCACTCCGACTTCTCGGCCCGCAGGTCTCCCCCGCCATGGCCACCTAGGGCGCTGCTCCACATCCCCACCCCTCTCCCACGGCTGCTTCTCCCGGGCAGGGCATCGGAATCCCCTGCTCAGGCAGCCGCTTCTGTACCACCTCCCTAATTGCTAGCTAGACCTAGTCTTTGCTTATCCATGCAATGCATGCAGTACGTGTACCAGGCGCCTCCTTGGATGTAGGATCACCGCTACTCTTTTTGAATCTCTCTCTCTCTCCCTCCCTCCCTCCCCCCCCCCCCCCCCCCTCCCTCTCTCTCTCTCTCTCTCTCTGCTACTTATTTACTGCCACTGTGATGCATTCTTAGTTCTGCTCATGTTCTATCAATTTCCATGGCTCACTGGTGCTACTGCCAAACCGCGCGGTTCTAGGGGTACGCACCTGTCCTCCCACGACGGCGACGAAGGGCAGCTCGTCCCAGTCCGTGGGGAGGGCGCTTCCCACGCCGTTGTCGGCGAGAGTGGTGCAGGCAAGCTGCAGCTTGTTGACGAGGGAGATCAGGTCCTCCATCGCCGCTGGCGCCGGATCTGACTGTATCGGATCAGGTGGGGGCGGCGCCGCGGAGGGGGCGAGATCGAGGGGGCGAGGGGACGGGAGTCTATCGGCTCAAGCCGTACAGGTTTTAAGTTATGTCCCGAGGGCGTCCCTTCTAGAACCGTCCAGAAACGAGTTACACGTGTTAAAAAAAACCTGAGTTAGAGCATCTCTAGCTGATCCTGTAAAAATGATCAAACCTTCAGCTGAAAAAACACACCGAATAGATCTCATAAAATAACATATCTCGTATTTTTTTACAGGGTCCTGTATATTAAAGCACCCATCCGTCTTATATAGAGGATTTGAGCCGTTTTTTGAAGATCCCGTAAAACCGGTCAATGCCAGAGCAGGGGGGCTGGCGACGCCACGCGCGAGCAGGCTACGGTGGGCTAGAGCGTTGTCGGAGCGTCATCGGAGCGTCGTCAGAGTGTCAACGCATCAGGTAGCGGGCTGGAGCAGGCGACAAGCCGGAGCATGCCATTCTAGCCGACCGGAGTTCGAGTTCATCCATGCGTTGTCCCGAGGAAGAAGAAGCGTGAGGAGACAAAGAAGCAAAAAAACGTTTACTGTACGGGTTTACGGGATCTGTTCCGTCCGATACCTCGCGGTACCGTAAATTCGTTTCTAGGGGGCTGTATACTGTTTTTTAAAGGTGGTGTTTTACGGGATTTGCTATAGATACTTTTACCCCGTGTGGACCGGCCCGAGGGGTTGGACGGTCTGGTCACTTAGAGCATCTCCAACAGAGGCGCTAAATAAGCCGCGCGCTTGAAAAAACAGAATTTTAGCACGCGCGCGACCGAACCGGCAGCTCCAGCAGACGCGCGCCAAAATCGCGTGCGCGCTAAAAACCACTCCGCGCGCGGAATAGAACGGCATCGCGCGCTGCATTTTTCGGACGTCCACTACCGCGCGCGCGACAGAAAGAAATCACGCGCGAAGCGAGCAACCGCCGCTAAACTCTCCGCCCGCGCCCGCTTTCGCACCGCCCCGCGCCGCCGCCGGTGATCTCCAGCCATGGACGGGCGCTCCGACACCCCCCTAACCCCCCATACACGCGTGACCTCTCCGCCGTCGCTGCCGCCGCCGCCGCAAACCCTAGCGCGGGCTTGACCTCCGCCGCAGGCACCGGCGCCGCTGCGGCTCCGAACAGCGGCCTCGCGCGCGGCCTCTTCATGCCGTCCCGGACGAGCGCGCAGGGTGGCGTCGCGCCGCCGCCGGCTACGAAGCCATGGAGCTCCGCCGCCGGCTGCGAAGCCATGGAGCTCTGCCTCCCAAAGGCAGAGGAAAGCGGTGATAAAGAAGAAGGCAGGAGCGAAGCCGGCCGCACCTCCACCGTCCGAAGCGCCGGGAACCTCGCAATTTGTTGAGCCGGTGGCCAATGCACACATAGTGCTCAATGAAATGCTCACAAGGTATAATTTTTGTTTTTGTTTTGTTGTTGTATGCACATGTGAAAATATGTAGATTGATTTAGTTTTCCTTTGTCTCATACTACTTTGTAGTTTCGATGATGACGCACATATGTTGACTATGGGTGTTGGCTCCAACAATTGGTCTCACACCAATGAAGTTGATGAAGACGAATATGAAGTGGATGATGAGGGTGAGGGTTTGATCAATGCGCCGAAAGGAAGGGCTTCCAACTACACCGTCGACGAAGACAAATTGCTTTGCAACACATGCTTGACCATGTCTATGGATCCCACCGTTGGAACGGATCAAACTAGAGATACATATTGGCTTCGGATGAAGGAGTTCTTTGACACATACAACAAGAGTGGAATTGAGCACACCGAAAGATCTCTTCGGTCCCAGTGATCGACGATCAACAAAGATTGTCAAAAGTGGGCGGCGGCAATGACGGCGGTTGACAAGATAAACCCAAGTGGCACTAATGATAGAGATAGGGTGAGTGTCATTTCCAATGCCTCCCATGCATCTTGTGTTCACGCTTCATCTTTTGTGTTTCTAGTGATAACTTGTTCTTTTGTTTCTAGCTCAACATTGCACAAAACTTGTTTCGAGGAGAAGAGAAGAAGACCAAAAAGGCAAGGTGAAGAAAGGGAGAGCATTTGTGTTGCCCCATTGCTACGAGGTGTTGAAGGATCAAGAGAAATGGAAAAACCGTGAAGAGAAGAACAATGCAACTATTGATTTGAATGATGATGAGAATGAGGCATCAAGTGATGGCGGCAAGAGGAGCCCTACACCAAACTCGGTTGCCTACTCGAAGCCAAAAAGACCACAAGGAGAGAAACTAGAAAAGGAGAAGAAGAAGAAGAAGAAGAAGGGAGGAGATGAAGATATAAAGAGTGCTATGGAGGCTATTGTGAAGGCAAGAAAGGAAGCAAACGAGGAGAGGAGGGTGGCAAGGAGTCAAGAGTCGGCGGCCGAGGAGAGGAGGGTGGCGGCGAGGAGAGGAAAGTGGCATTGGAGGAGAAAAAATGGCCATGGAGGAGCAAGCAAGATTGTTGGAATGGGAGAAGTACTTGTTCTTGATGGACACATCCAACTTCGATGAGAGGCAAAAGGAGTACATCAAGCTTTGGTGTGATCAAATCTTGATGCAAAAAAGAATGATGTGCATGGAAGGCATGGGAGGCATGGGAGCACCTATGGGAGGCATGGGAGCAACCATGAAAGGCATGGGAGCACCTATGGGTGGTATGTGAGCACCTATGGGAGGCATGGGAGCTTCCGTGGGAGGCTTTGGAGCTTCCATGGGTGGCATCGGAGGCATGTGAGCTTTCATGAGTGGCATGGGAGCTTCCATGAGAGACATAAATTTTGCGTCTCTCATGGGAGGCATGGGAGCACCTATGGGTGGCATGGGAGCACCTACGAGAGGCATGGGTGGCATGGGAGCTTCCGGTGTGCCGCACATGCCTTCGCATGATGCCTTTGTTGATCGTGCAAACACCGTCCGACTTTTCAATGAAGGAAAAGACAAACAAGAGGATAAAGAATCGGAAGAGGAAACGGACAAAATGAAAGAGGCAAACGAGGAGGAAGAAGAAGAGGAATGATTGTTCATGTTTAAATTCGTTTGTGTGAACTTGTTTGTCATGAACTTGCTTGTGCGAACTTTGAATATTTTGGATGTTTGAGATCATGTTGTATGTGTTGTTTCTTCGCCGGCTGGGCGCGCGCGCTCTATTTTACAGCGCCTGCTGAAGCGGCACGTTGGCGCGCTAAAATTTTTGGGCGCCTGGTGAAGCAACTGACTAGTTCTGCGCTGTAAATTTTTTTTAGCGCGCCGCGCATGCGCGCGTCTGTTGGAGATGCTCTTACCAGTCAAGGAATTGCGACCCAACCGCTCCCCTCAAACCGGACCTAGACATCCGGGCTGATCGGCACTCTTTAAATCACCATGCTGCTTTAGAGTACCACTTATGCAATCAGTAGCCAAATGTACTGAAGGCAAGTTAAGATCAGAAGCGAGAGAAAGTCCTTGGCCGAGTGTCATCGTCTTCAGATCACAAGTGTCTAGTCTAGTCTAATTCACTGGGCGCAGCCTGGTTGAGTCTCGGCCGCTTGGCCGCCTCTGGCCTATCATCACATGTCGCCGCTGCCTCGGCTTCTGCCCGGTCAATGGCAAGTTGCTCCTCGACGGAGGTTATCTCAAGGCGGCACATTGGACAGCGACGGTTAAGGCGAAGCCAGTCGAAGAGGCAGCGCTGATGGAAGGAGTGGTAGCAGGGCATCCTCCTCAGCTTCTTTCCGCCTTCCAGGAATTCCTCAAGGCACACCGCGCAGTCTCGTTCCCTTGTCTCGCCGACTGCCGGAGTAAACAGACCCAACATGACTCGCGCGGAGGCCGGGTCCCTATTTCTTCTTTCATATTCCATGATTTGCCTCTCACGCAATTCTGCAGCCCATGCCTCCTGCAGTTCTTCTCTATTTCTTATCCTTTCCCTCTGAAACTCGTCAATTTGTTCCTCGCTCCACCCCCACATTCTTCTCCTTTCCCTCGCAACCTCATCTAGGAGACGATCTTGATCCACAGAATCCATGGCTAGACTACTTGTCTAGTTTAGATCTCGACTACAGCTAGCCCTACAGGACAGGGAGCGGGCAGGGAGCAAATGTCACCAAGAAGCTAGAAAAGCCAATATATATATAGGTGTCTCCTGCCCAACTGTGATAGGATTCGAATATATCAAAAGCTTGAGGCGGGCCTGTGTCCGTCTTCCAGTGCAAATCGGATTGGATTACTAACAAGCACGCGTGTTGGGAGGCTATTGCTCTGTCTATTGTATTTCCGCGTGAGATACAATTCGATCGGCCTGCAGGCTAATTCCAATCCGACTCTTTAACAGAGGGGATTGAATCTGTTGCATGTGCGTGAAGATCCACTTGATATCCTGAAATTTCCTCTCCCCAACTTTGCCGAGTTTCTTTTCATTTTACACTCGGTAAAGAAATGTTTGCCGAGTTCCATTTTTTTTGGCACTCCGCGAACATTTCTTTTTCTTTTTAAAATTTCTTGTCCCTTTTCTTTGCCGAGTTCCTTTTCAGTTTGTACTCGGCAAACATTTATTTTTATTTTTTGTTTTCTTCTCCATTTTGTTATTTCTTTTCTTTCATACATTGTATGTGTTTTCTCTTTTCCTTTTTATGTGCTGTTCTTTTGTACGTTATTTATTGTAATGTTAATTTTTTTTCTATTTTATATCCCTCTCTCTATTTTCTTTTATAGACATTTAGTGAATTTTCTAGGCATTATAAATTTTAGTGAATATAATAAAAATTTGCAGTGTAAATGTATACAAAAGTTGGCAAAGTTGGGTTGAAAAAATATAATTGTGTTCTTGACTATATGTTTAGGCGATCTTCACGGGCGAGGTATAAAGGCTATGTGACCAATGTTTCATCCATTAGCGTTGAATTTTTTTCTACACTCAAGATACATCATTACTGGATTGATGTAAAAATCTGAAATCTTTCGGGGTATGTTTTTTGATATTTAAATCATTAAGTGCATTTCCAAACATTTAACGGATGTAATTCAAATTTGAACTCGAAGTGCGTGAAAAAGTGGGCAAAGTTGGGTTGAAAAATCATATTTGTGCTCTTGAGTCTATGTTTAGGCCCTATACAAGAAAAGGAAAAGAACTCCGAACATGAGGGTGCCAAGACATGACCCTTAACATGTAGTTTTTCGTTCTACAAATTCCCAAAAAGGCAAACGAACTCCGAAATGAATAAAAATTGGCATGGTTCCCCCATAAGACACCTTCATGCTGTGATAAAAATTTGAGAAAGTTTGATAAAAGTTGTGATGTACATCGCTTGGAAACTAGACCATCTCCGATGAAGAAACATGTTTTCGAGAGAGAACGGTCTAGTTTAAAGGCAAAGAGACCGATGATTCATCCGTTGGCATTGATTTTTTTTAACATTCAAGATACATCAATACATGATCCATGTAAATATTTGGAATCTTTCGGAGTTTGTTTGCTATATTTAAGCCATTAAGTGCATTTCTAGACATTTAATGGGCATAATTAAAATTTGAACTGCAAGTGCGTGAAAAAGTGAGCAAAGTTTGATTTAAAAATCATATTTGTGTTCTTGAGTCTATGTTTAGGCCTTATTCAAGAAACGGAAATGAACTCCGAACACGAGGATGCCAAGACATGACCCCGAACATGTAGTTTTTCGTTTTACAAATTTCTAAAAATGCAAACGAACTCTGACATGTATAAAAATTGGCATGATGCTCATATATGACACCTATATGCTCTGGTAAAAGTTTGAGAAGGTTTGGAAAAAGTTGTGATGTACATCGCTTGAAAACTAGACCATCTTCAAGGAAGAACATGTTTTCGAGTGAGAACGGGTCTAATTTGAAGGTGAATAGACCGACGCTTTATCCATTGACATTGATTTTTTTTCAGCACTCAAGATACATCAATACATGATAAATGTAAAAATTTGACATCTCTTCGAGTCCGTTTGCTATATTTAAGCCATTAAATGCATTTCTAGTTATTTAACCGATATAATTCAAATTTGAACTACAAGTGCTTGAAAAAGATGAAAACGTTGGGTTGAAAAATCATATTTGTGTTCTCGAGTCTATATTTAAGCATTATACAAGAAAAATAAAACAATAAAAAACATGAGGATGCGAAGACTCACCCCGAATAAAGAGTTTTTTGGTTTTTAACTAAAAAAATAAAAAAAAAACCCTAAAAATGTGAAATTTGACAAGTAGGAAGTAAACTAGCCAATGTTTGTTGACAAAAAAACATAGAGCTTTCTAATGATATTTTGTCTGTTTTTCATTATGTTTTAGTCCGCAAAGGAAACACACAATTTGCTTTCTTCTAATTGGCAGAGAAAAAGCACACTCTCAACCAATCAGAGACATGCATGCAGATCAATGAGGTGGCAAACTGGTAGCCACACGTCTCTTTCCTTCTCTCTTCATCTCTTTGCTTGTTTCTTATATCTCACGGGTGTGCTTCACCCTCTCTCTCACAAACTTCCCTCACCGACGGAGCACGACGCGGCAGCAACAAGGAGCTGCATGGACAACAAGCAGCAGCGCACACAGCCGCAAGGACGACGGCAAGGAGCAGCGGTGGCGCACACAACTGCTCCTTTGCCGAGTTCTAAATTCGGTAAAGCCTTGACCCTTTGCTGAGTTCATGCACTAGGCAAAGCCTCAGTGACACATGCTGTATGTTCCGTTTTCTCCGTTCCATTTGCTTGATTTCTTTGCCGAGTTTCATGCATTTTGCACTCGGTAAAGATTTATTTTGATCTTTGCCGAGTTTCCGTGAAAAAGAAAACGGCAAAGAAAACATTGTTGTCGCTTTGCTTGCGGTGTTCCCGTCTTTGTTTTTTATTTTCAGGGCTTGTTGAGCTGTGCCCTCAGCAGAACCCTCCCATACTTTGTGTCGTGCTACCTTATGTGTGTGTGTTTGGGTTTGGACTTATGTTGTACCTTGTGCCTGTGGTGGTTTGCTTTATCTATAAAACGGGACAAAGGCCTTTTTTGTAAAGAATTGCTAAGCCTTATCCAGCCGAGTACCCTTTGCTGAATTTAACACCCGACAAAAGATTTGCCGAGTTGAATTTGGCCTTTGCCCAGTTCTTTAAGAACTCGGCGAACACACCGATTCCAGTAGTGGAAATGGCAGATGGAAAAGAGAATGGACAGAGCAACTTCTCTGCATTCCAATTCCATCACAACAACAATTAGCTAGTGCTGTAGTTGCTAGACTTTGCCATGATTCAGACAGCCCACCATGCACAGCAGACAGCACATCAGACAAGTTGGAGTGCTCTTCTTAAAAGTCTTGTTTGGTGATAAGTCATGCTCACATTACCAAGTCACCATTCCTCAAGTTTGTTGATCATAAAATAAATAAATAAATAAATAAATTCTTTTTCTACACATGCTGCCGCGCGTGATAAAGTGTCGTGTGTACATGTAACAGAAAGGACTAAGCCAAGTGGCGAGGTCTATTCTCCTTTTGACTTTTTATAAAGTGCCGTGCGTGAGAATACTTTTGCAGGTGTCCATTCAAAAAAGAATATTTTTGCAGGTGTGAGCATGGTCTTCTTTTAAACCCGTGCAAGCAAAGCAAGCTGAGCGTCCAGCATCCATTTCAGCGTTCCAACTTGCAACTCAACTCACAGGCTTCACGGCTGACACAGCTCACAGCCCGGCCGGCCGGCGGCAAAACCATGCAAGAGAGGCTGCCGTTCCGTGCGATCCGGCCGAGCAGAGGTGCCCTAGCTACTCTCTCTTGGGCAAAGGTGCCTCCTTCTCCTGATTACTCACTCAAGTACTGCTTCTTCCGTGCGTGTTTTCGTGTGTGTGTTCGGTTGGATGTGTGCATCTTAGTTGTGCATAGGCCGGATGTCTGTTCATTGTGTTGTATCCTCTTGATGCTTCATTTTAAGCCAATAAAATCCATCCTTTGTCGAAAAGAAGTATTGCTTCTTCCATCTTGTTTGTTGTCAAACACAAAAATCTCGCAAAAGGCAAAAGTAATAATTTTCACATGTGTTCTACTAATATTTTCCCTCATCGGATCATGAAACCGATTAGTATTGTTCATGCGAGCAAGCTCACAAAACCTACTAGTATTGTTCATGACCTACACAGCGGTGGAGCCATGAAAAATCGATTGGGGGGGTGGGGGGCAAATGAGTGATAATATTGATGAGAGGGGCCAAATGATGATAATCTTCATAAAATTTCTTAAAATCTGAAGGAAAATAGGGGCGTTATACTACACTTACTGGGTCATGGGGGGAGCCATGGCTCCTGCCAGTCCCGGCCCCCTAATAACTCCGCCACTGGACCTACTCATAGGTTTTTATTTCTCTTTGAAAACAAGACGGCTACAGGCTTGTGTATCGATTGATGCACACAATGATCAATCTTGCAGTAAACATAGTATGCACAATGTTTTATTCTTCATTCACACTTTGCAGGTGACATGGCCCTTCGTAAAGCGGCAAGGCTCGCCCCTATCTTTATGTTACTGTTGCTGTTGCTGATTTCTTGTGGAGTAGGCATCATCCGCTGCTCCTCGACGACCGTCCATGGTAACATCACGGACATGATCTCGCTGCTAGATTTCAAGCGGGCCATGACTAATGACTCACGACAAGCGTTGAGATCTTGGCACGCAAGTGTCCCTCTTTGCAGTTGGGAGGGTGTCCACTGCAGCTCGGGGCGAGTCACTAAGCTGTACCTCAGCAAGCAAGGGTTGTTGGGCCCGATACCCCCCTCCCTCGGGAACCTAACGTTTCTTAGGGCACTGGACCTGTCCAAAAATGGCTTCACCGGCGAGTTACCTCCTCTCAACCGTCTTCATGGATTGGAATACATTGACTTGGGAAACAACTTACTGCGAGGGACCATTCCAGATACTCTCACAAATTGCTCCAAGCTACGGATCCTAGACCTATCTGCCAACTTACTAGTGGGTGAAATTCCCCTTGGTATAGGTCGCCTATCTAATCTAAGGGAAGTACGGCTTTCCTCAAATGATCTCACTGGAACAATCCCACCAAGCCTAAAAAACAGCAGTCAGCTTGAAGACATCGTGCTTACTGATAATAAGCTCACGGGAACCATTCCTGATGAGATGGGAATTTTCCCATCTCTTGTTCATTTAGGCCTTGGTGGAAATATGCTATCCGGTAGAATCCCAGAAACCCTGTACAAATACAATCAGTCTTCACTCCAATATTTATACTTATATTCCAATATGCTCGGGAAAACAGTGCCATCGAACTTTGGTGACACCCTCCTGAATCTTAAACATCTCTGTTTGGACAATAACAATTTTGAAGGTCACCTCCCTGCTTCACTAGGCAATATTTCAGGGCTAAGACTGTTAAACTTGTCGTCCAACAATTTCATTGGTCAGGTTCCAGGTTCTTTTGGTAATCTTGTACTGTTAGAATACCTAATCCTTCAACGAAACAATTTTTGGGGCTTCCTCCCAATAGAGCTTGGCGGCTTAAAGCAGCTCACCCATCTGGATGTGTCTGATAATAATCTGCAAGGTGGTCTGCCATGAAACAGAGCATTTGTTGGAAATAACAGTTTCGTCTCACTTGGAGGCAACATGGACCTTTTTATTGGAGGAACACCAGAGGTGCTCCCATGTCCCGCCATCTCACGGAGAGAAGAAGCACAGTATGTACTACCTGATTATTGGACTACTCATTACAAGACTTGGTTTCATGTCACTCCTTGATGCAAGGGAGCAGAGGATGCTCTGCCTCAGGGTCACTATTTCAGACCCCGCAGCCACTCTGAAATATAAAGATGGCTGGAGCACACAGATATTTAAGAGAAGTATATTTATCTATAGCTTGTAGCATCAACAGAAACATATCTAAATTTTGTGTGCTCTGTACCTATTTACAAATCTACCATATCTTTATCTATATAATCTATATAGTCAATTCACCAGATACTTCATGGGATCAAACCAGAGCCATTAATACAAGTAAGGCCCAAGCCGTCACTTTTATGTGCGATGAATCCTTCTGGAATATGCTAAGGTGGAAGGAGAGCATAATTTTGGTGCCTGCGGCAACAGCGAGAGAAAATTTCTGCTGTCACTTCCAAGTTCCAACAGCGCATGCCAATTGCCAACTACATAAAGAAATAACATTCTTCTAGCAGGTGGAGTATGCGCGTCGAGCACGCCGGCGACCGAAGCGGGAGTCGAGGATGGCCGGGGCGGCGTCGTAGAGGTGTGCGTCGCTCCCCATCCATACCGGCGCCGTAGGCCCACCTGCGCAGTATAGGAAGATGATGGGCTCGGTGGACGCCGCTATGCTGTACACTGCCTTCTCCTCTCCCAGTATCGATCATGTCCCCGTCGCTGGAGAGTGCTCCCTCCGCCGCCCGAACTGCCCGCCACTGGTACCCATGAACTGAAGCCAGTACACGATAATAAGTACGAGTATGGTGCTCCTGATTCACATGTAGAACAAGGAAAAAATTGTGAGCAGCCACAAACCGCGTTGTATCGATGGGTCATATTGCGGGAGATTCCGTCGTTTCGAGTTTTTTTATCGGTTTTGTTAAAACACATCTAGATGTGAGATAAGTATTGCACACCTAAGCCCTATATTATTGATCTTACATGGAGATTCGTGTGGGTTTTTTCTTTTTCTTTTTCCTTTTCCTTTTTAAACTTGATTTAGTCATTTAGATGTGCAATAACTATGTCACATCTAGATGTGTTCTAGATTATTTAGTACGAGCTGACAGTCAACACAAACGTCGGTAATCTTCAGCTATTGAGCTTGTTTCCTGGGGAAATCTTCAGCTATTTAATATGGGTTGCGCTACGCGTCGGACGGCGGATCTTTTAAAAGGACCAGTCGGCTCGGCAGCCGTTAGATCTGAAATTAACTAGCAGCGTTCAATAAGGTTCTCCTCATTGCAACAAGGATGGTGTTGTAGAATTCTTAACAACAAAGCTTATGTTGCAGAAACATTTTGCAATATAGATGATGTTGCAGATTTTTTTTCTTTACTATTTTCGCAACATGGGTGTTGTTACGGAAGAAAATTTTACGACACAGATAATGTTGCAGAAAATATTTGCAGTTTTTTCTCATTTTCATTTTTCTGCAACATGGATAGCGTTGCGGAAGGTAATTTGCAACACACATGACGTTGCATAAAATATTGCAAAAAGAAACACAACCAACACGCGTCGCATGGAGGAAGCGGCGGATCGCTCGCGTGCGATTCGCCGGCTGAAGGCAAGCATTTCCCATTTAATATCAAAACCACCATCTAACTTTGTTTTCAGGGCAAACTCTGGATGAACTGCAGCCAGCGTTTTGGTTACCGTTCGAAATTTCGACTTACCGCGCGGTTACCGAGCTTTTCGCCCCCCCTCGGTAAATGGACGTTTTGAGTAAAAAAAATTCGGATTTTTTGAAAATTTTGAATTTAAACGACCGCTGTGTAGTCAAATGGAAGGTAAACTGATCAACAAACACATACTAATGGTTAGCCTGATGGTTAAGTGGGGCTCGCCTTTCCCACAACGTCCTGTGTTCGAATCCCGTCTTTGCCATGTTTTTTTTGCTAATTCTGTTGATATAATCGGATTTAAAAAGAAAGTTGAACGTCGGGGGATCGAACTCGAGACGAAGAAGGGAACGAGCACCTTAGGCTACGAGTAAAAACCACTCGGCCACGAGCATGCTTTTGTCAAAAATCAGTGCCTCATCAACTTGACCTGTTCCAAATATTTGAATTCGAATTTCATTCGAAAATTTCGAACGGTATTTTGTCGGTATTTCGCGGTAACCATGGTAACCGCGTTTTTCGGTCCCCCTCGGTAATTTTGGGGTATTCGGTAACCAAAACCTTGACTGCAGCAGACATTTTGGCTCTTCGGCCTCATGCAAACTCACAAAGTTAGAACACCCAAAAATGCACGAACCTGCAAAAGAAAACGGACTGAAAAATGTGACGGCAGTTAACTAAAGTAGGCGCTCCCTATTTCACAAGCAAACAAGCAAAATCAGTTTTTTTTCCTTCCAAACAGTGGCAAAAGCTTTGCCTCATCTCATTAAATAAGAAGAGTTTTGAATTACATGACCGACCGTCCATGAACGGCCCCAAACCGATAGCCTACTCTCGCGGCATAAGAGAACTCAAAGCTTGGCCCCTGCAACCCCAGCTCCATTTTGAATACGACTACTGCTAAATCAACTCTGACATGAAACAGACACTTCTTTTCATCTTAGTTTCACTTTTGCTTTTTGTGCATCCTGTAACCACTAAGGCGTGGTCGTACTCAAATGATTCGGACAGGCCGCGATGCACAGAAGAGAGATAAGTTGGCGTGCACTTCTTCAAAGTTTTGTTTGGTAAGTCGTTGTTCTTCAAGTTTGTTGAGTACAATAAACCTTTTTCCTGAATGCTTCCGCATCTTTCTTTCTTTTTTCAAAAGGAGGATCACCCCCGGCCTCTCCATGAATGCTTCCACACCTGAATGCACTTTGTATATTTACATAATAAAAGGGCTAAAAGCGAGAGGATCTGCGAGAGCATGACATCCATCAAAGACAACCGTCGTTTTGTCCAGTGTCAAAAGAGAACATTTCTCTGTCAGATTCCGGCTGAGACGCACCCATGGAGGCCAACTGAAGGATGACTGCACTGGAAAGAGGTTGACTGACCTGAGGTCTCTTCTCGTTTTTGCTCTATGATATGAGAGTAGTACGTATTAAACTCGTGGAACCTCTGCAAGCTGAGTGTCTATCATTTCAACACAAAGGACACAGCGCCCGGCCCGGCAGCAACATCATGCAAGAAAGGCTGTCGTTCCGTGTGATCCGGCCAAGCAAAGGTGCCCTCCAGAATCCTTATTAGTGAAGTACTGCTAAACATTCATCTTGTTCATCAGAGCTAATATTTTTATTTCACATGGGTTCTACTTCTAATATTTTCCCCGATTTGATCATATATATAGAACTTATTACTCCGTGGTATTTTTCATGAGAGAAAGCTCACACAGAGCTGCCGCGCCTCATAATTTTTTTCTTCAAAAAGAAGATATCCCGGCCTTTCCATGGGTCGATGCACACAACCAATCTTACAATGAACATGCTGGTGCTCACAATATTTTGTTCTTCCCACTTTGTAGTTGACGGGGCCCTTACATGCGGCAGTCAAATGGCGAGACTAACCACCATGCTTATGCTACTGCTTATTTCTTGTGGAGTCGGCAACATCCGCTGCCCCTCCTCAACTATGACAGTCCATGACAACAGCACGGACATGATCTCGTTGCTAGATTTCAAGCGGGCCATCACCAACGACTCCAGGCAAGCCTTGAGATCTTGGCATACTGGCATCCCCCATTGCAGTTGGAAGGGCGTCGACTGCGGCCCGAAGCACCCGGGGCGAGTCACCGAGCTGAACCTTCGCGCCCTATCGTTGTCGGGCACGATTTCACCATCCCTCGGGAATCTAACGTTCCTTAGGATGCTGGACCTTGCCATGAATGGCTTCACCGGCGAGATACCTCCTCTCAACCGTCTCCAAAGATTGGAGTACCTTTACTTGAACGACAACTCACTGCGAGGGATCATTCCGGATACTCTTACAAACTGCTCCAATCTACAGTACCTAGTCCTGTCTAGCAACTTACTAATAGGAGAAGTTCCCAGCGGCATAGACCTCCTGTCCAATCTAGTGTGGTTAAATCTTGCAGCAAATAATCTCACCGGAGAAATCCCACCAAGCCTAAAAAACATCAGTCAGCTTGAAGGGATCTCGCTTGGTGATAATAAGCTCACCGGAACCATTCCTGATGAGTTGGGAAAACTCCCAAATCTTTCTTTTTTATACCTTGCTGAAAATAGGCTGTCAGGTGGAATCCCGGAAACCCTGTACAAATACAATCAGTTTTCTCTCCAACATTTATCCTTAGGTTCCAATATGCTTGGGAAAACACTGCCATCTAACTTTGGTGACACCCTCCTGAATCTTCAATATCTCATTTTGGAGGATAACAATTTTGAAGGTCATCTCCCAGCGTCACTAGGCAATATTTCAGGGCTAGAGTGGTTAGACTTCTCATTCAACAATTTCATTGGTCAAGTTCCAAGTTCTTTTGGTAATCTTGGACTGTTACAACACCTAGACCTTCAGCAAAACAATTTGTCGGGCTTCATCCCAACAGAGCTGGGTGGCTTGCAACACCTCACCAATCTGTATCTGTCTGATAATAATCTGGAAGGTGGGGTACCATGAAACAGAGTCTTTGTTGGAAATAAGCGGGGCAAGAGCCTTTATCAGTATTGGAGGCAACCGGTGGGGACTCCTTTCGAGGAACACTGGATCTGCTCCCATGTCCTACTATCTCTCGGACAAAAGATACACATTACGTACTACCTGATCATATAGAGTATTCATTCTAATATTTGGTTTCATGCCACCCATACTGTTGATCTATTTTATGCTCACCAGGATGTCAAGAGCAAACCTGTCGTTCTTGTTTTGTTTTGTTTTTGGCCGTGTGTAATTCTCGGGGTTGGGACCTTCCCAACCTTCTCTTTGGCAATAAATGATTCGGTGAGATCGTGGCTCTCAGTGCTCAGCAATCTGTAAAACAAATCAAAAGGATAGTTTCAGAAAAACGGAAAGGTGCGATAGCACCCGGGTACCCCGACACCCCCTTATCCGAGTCGTTCCTCGATCTGAAGATTCGTGCAGTGTCATAGCCAGCAGCAGACCACAATGCGTGTCAGGTTAATTAAGCACTGAGAGCAAGTACAATAGCGCCTAGTCAGCCGGCTGCAAGCCGTTCCACGTCAGCAAAAATCTAGCTGGAGGGGAGAGAAGGCAGGAGAGAGAAAGGAGCGGGCGCTCCGTGAGTCGCCCGGCTGCGACGCAGAAACCGAAGAACAGCCGTCCTCTTGCAGCCCGTTGCGAGCGCTAGAGCCGGCGCTCTCGATCCCGTGCGTCTTCCTCACCTCGCGCGCTTCTCTCATCACCACGGCGCGAAATCCTTCCTTCCCTCGCCCCAAGTCGTTTCTTGCGCGCCAAATCGAAGATATAAAGCCCCCAAATCACCCTCAATCTGTCACCTCGCCAACCCTAGAATTGCCGGCGGCGCCGCATCAACGAGATGCTCCAGCAGCCTAGAAGGACGCATGCGCCGGCGCCTCTGGATGACCCTCCATCGGAGCCTCAGGTCGACGTGCCGCCGGCGCCTCATCTCATCCGGCCGCAGGCGCATCGGTTCGTTCGGCCGGCACCTGAACTCGTCATGCCGCCGGTGCCTCACTTCATCCCGGCTCAGATCATGCCGCCGGCCTCCTCTGTACCATGCTGACCCGCAAGGCTGAGTGCAGCAGATTCTTCGGCTGAAGGTCCTTGCTGGGCCCTGGGCACCGACGGCCAACATTGGTGGCTCGACTCAGATCCGCAAGCATGGTATGTGTCCCTGCTAGTTGCTACACTTGTGTCCCTGTTTATCTCAACTCTGAACAATCAGATGGCCCTTCGTGGTGTCATTTATTTATATGATTTGGAGCTGTTGTTCATTTCATGTGATGGAAAACTATTGAAGAATTTATTTGCAGCAGTAACCAAGAAGATTGTAGCCATATAGGTAATTATAGAAGTTGAATTAGTATCTGAATCAAGCTTTGTGGAAGCAAAAAAAGAGTGAAGAACAGGGAACAGGGAACAGGGAATATACTGTACAGTATGAAAAACAGAGAATATTGGCTGTGCTACCTAGTAGTACAAAGCTTCAGAATATTTGCCTACACTTTGGAATTAGTCAACTAACAAAATTGAGGAGACCAACTAGTCTGTGTGAAATATTTGCCTCCTGTATATGAAGCTAACTAGCCTGTGTGTGTTTGTATGGTATGGCGCACATAATTTCAGTTGTATAAAATAGTAAGAGAAATGAATGACATATATATGCTGATTGAAATTGCATGAATATTAATCAGTTCCTCTTGGTATGTCCTGTTGGCATGAATAACATATATATATATATGCTGATTGAAATGGCCACAAAGATGTTGTTTACATTAGATCACAACAGGTAATATATACTCCCTCCGTTTCAAAATATAGTGCGCCCGCGCTTCCCGAAGTTCAACTTTGACCATAAATTTAACCAACGAGACCGACTGCGGCGGGAGCAAAAAATATATAATTGAAAACTTCTTTCGAATACGAATTCACCGGTATAATTTTTGCTCCCGCCGCAGTCGGTCTCGTTGGTTAAATTTATGGTCAAAGTTGAAGCACGGGAACCGAGGACGCACTATATTTCGGAACTGAGGGAGTACATGCAAGTATTAAATATCTAAGTCTTTATTAGAGTCAGTCTTACAGCCAACCTAAAAGCCAGTCTATTGTGTGTGAAGGCTTTATAGATGATGTGGAGGTGGCTTATAGCCAGCAGCCGGCCGTGCTATTAACCATGCTCTGAGACATACGGGGCAGGCCCTAGGCTTTAGGAGGGAATAGTATGCATGTAGGATTTGACGGGCGTCACTGCGGTAGGCCTGGCAGGAGGCCAGGCGGGCCATCATAGGCGGTGCAGTGACGCAGCTGGCAGGGGGCTCCCCATGCTCAGAATTTTTCTCACTCCAATTAGATATTCTGTGGAGTGATCTTTATATTTGTACATATGGCCCGGTCCATTTATATAACATGCAGAGAACATGCGGGAGCGACTGGGATAGAAAAACGGCCACTGGTGAAAGAAGAGAAAAACAGCCCTGAGCCTTGGATCAGAGGTGGATGGCACAGATTCTGGTTGAGGGATCTCAAGCCACTTAATGTATTTTTATGAAAACCCCCCTACCAACAGTCAGTTATATAACAAAACTTTTGCAACAACCACCTCAAACATCTCATCTCCTTCTCCATTCGTTCTGTCCAGTGACCATTTATAGATCTGCAGTTCTATCCAAAAACAACTTAATCTGCACAGTGATGATGCCCCATATCTTGTTAGTTTTATAATAAAAATCTTTGCACATATCTACTTCATGAAATCCATGTATATTTTGGTACATTATGTGGGGATATATATATAGACCAAAGAACAGAGTGATTTCATATCCCTTGAGATTTTATTCTTACTCCTGAATAAGTACAAAAAGAATAGAAACTATTGAACATTTTTAAGCCAAACAACATGAATCTATTTTTAAGCCAAAATTCAGGGTACATTTATTCAGGCTATATTAGTAATGGAAACATGAGTAACACCCTTCACCATGACAGTGTTCCCATCCTGTTAAATAGACGACTGATATTTTCCATAGAATGTGCAGATGCATTGGGCTACATGCATTTACAAATGCTTGCTATGTTTAAGAAGATCTCACTTTATTGGAGTGTAGGGTCTCTCCCTCAGTCAAAGAACAGATTGTAACCCTCTGTAATAGTATCTAGGGCTTTTCCCTTTTGTTCCCTATGGGACCCTCCCCCTAGAATCAACTGAATCTAGTCTTGTAAATGTAACACTCTATTCTATTTATTCAGTAATAGCAAGACAGAAAATCAGGTAGTCTTCAAAGCAACAAGTACAAACCTCTACTGTTGTGTCATTTGTTTCTTAGAGCATGTCCTTGCATCATGGAATGCCACTTCCTTACAAATGCTACATTTGCGTGCGACTTTTTGATGGATTCCAGGCCTTCTTTTCTTCTCGCTCGACCCACTCCTCACAGCATCCCTGTGTCCCTTTATTCTAGAGCAAGTGCCCCTTGCATTGATATCAGTAGGTGTGTGGATGGTAACGTGCTTTGGAATGATGCTCCCGATAAAAGACTCCTCATTTTCATGTGTGTTGCATGCTACAACCGGTACGAGCTGGGCTAAAGCCATCTCAGCGTTGCACAAACTAGTGTGCAGGAATTCAATTCCTTCCATTAAACCTTTAGAATTCCGTATGAGATCTTCTAGCTTGTTCCTAACGAGAGCTATCTTCCTTTTCATAGCCATGTCAACCGGGTCAATTAAATTCTCTTCAAGCATGTTCCCTTCCCCATCGAAGACAATGTCCCTAGCAATATGAAAATATTACATCATGATGTGTGTCAAGGTAGATAAGTATAAATGCTTCTACATCTATGTGAAGAGAAATATACCTTTTGCAATTTCTCTCCCACCGCTTAAGAACATAAAATTTTGGCAATTCATTTATTTTCGCACCCCTCAACACTCGGATAATATGGCGGCACACAATCCCATTGGACTCAAAAAGCTTGCAAGAACATTTAGCAGTCATGGATATTGTGTCATAAGACACTTCTCTAATCTTCTTGTATTGATCACTCACAAACATGATTTTAATCCCCTCACGATTTTCTGTGTTCTAAACATCACAATCATCTCTGGCAGCAAGCACCTGGGCCTGAAATAATTCAAAAATCTCGTGGGTTAATACCGCCCTGCCTTGTCTCTCTATTACCCATGGTGTCACCAACTCACTTGTTGTGTATTCACTTGTGTTATCAGCAATTAACTCATTCTGAATCTGACACTTCAAAGCAGTGTCAAACCTTAGCCAAAACTCAACAAAGGTAAGCTTGCGATAGATGAAACGCTTAAAAAATGAGTTTGCACTCTCTGAAATCGAAGTTGTCCTGAGAAGACCAGCTAGGGGAATTTCCATGAAGTAAGCTGGTATCCATGTCGCACGAAGTTCATACCTTTTCGCGAACCACTCATGGTGCTCCAACTTAAACTCTATGATGAAAGACTTCCATCTCTCCTCAAATTCAGCAGGGGTTTCAGAATTCCACACACAATGTTTTAGCCCATCATAGAATACAAGGTCATTTCGCAATTCAGGACGTACCTTCCCAGGAACCTTCTCCATAATGTGCCACATACACAATCGATGTGCGGTGTTCGGCAGAGTTTGTTTAATTGCATTCCTCGTCTTACTACATTCGTCAGTTATGATCAGTCTAGGCGCAATCCCACTCATTGCTCTAAGAAACGCCCTGAACAACCAAATATAGGAGTCTGTTGTCTCATGAAGTAGAAACCCAGCCCCAAAAAAGACACTTTGCATATGATGGTTTAGTCCAGTGAAGGGCGCAAAGGTGTATTCATATTGGTTAGTGATGTATGTTGAATCAAAAGATACCACGTCATTGAAGTGACCATAGTTTTTCCTACTTGTTGCATCCGTCCAGAACAAACGGACTAATGTACCAACCTCATCAACTTCATAATCAAAGAAAAAAGCAGGATTGAGAGCCTTCAATCTACCAAATTGGTCCACTAGCATTTGAGCGTCACAATTTTTTATTTTCATTTTCAATCCACCATAGTGATTCTGTAGGTCCTTCTGGGTGCAGCCAACATGCTCAAAACCCCCTGCACGAACATGAAGAAACCTATATGCTAAGGCGGTCCCAATGCTAGCTTTCTGGCAATCATGGAGTGTTGTCTTCACCCTCTCACTAATTTGACGATTAGATCTAATCAAGTGTTGGTGGCTAGGTGGCACAAAAGGGTGATTGTGATATTCATATAGTGAAGCTATCCTATATTTTCCATCACTTTCCCGAGTGACATAGATAAAAGCTTGACATCCACATCTAGTCAATTTCACCTTTCTCCTTTTCTTTGAAGGATCAACAACAACCATACCTTTCTCGGGCCGAAAACCTTCTTTTGCACACAAGAAGCGCTTCCATTGAAGCACATTATCTACGATCTTTTGCTGCCCAAGACATACACCAAATCCGACATGGTGTGCATACGTCCTGTAAAATTCCATTACCGAGCCAATGTCATCAAATAGCAACCCCACTTTTGGCTTCAATTCCTCGTCACACTGGGGTTTATACAAAGAACCCTGCAACATCAATTGAGAGTTAGTAACATTAACCTCACAAGACAATGCTTATTTAGTGAGTATTACAAGATGTGACCAGCATTGGTACCTCCTGAGAGCAGGCTTGTTTCTTTTTCGTTGTACTCGCATCATCAATGAGAAGCATTGGAGAATTAATCTCTGCAAATGAGGTAGCATCGCTGAAATCTTGATTTTGAACACTATTGACCGATTCCACGGCTGCACACAAATATTCAGCAAAAAACATCAAAGAAGGGATTAACGGAAAATTAGGTACTGACAAAATATTCTTGCCTTTTTGGACTATGTCTTCTCACCTGATAGTGTTGGTACAAATTTTGCAATTACTGTAACTGTGGGCTCTCCTAAAGTCGATGTCTCACTACTTCCCTCCATTTCAGTTCAAGATGCAGCAGCAAAAACAGCGGAGAACAAACTTAGTACTAGTCGACGAGCTTCGATGTATCCATCATACGCAGAGCAGAAATTGAGAAATCAGCCCCAATTCCAAGACTGCAATGTTAAGGTTGCAAATTAAAAAGATACACACAAAAGGAGTCTTCTTTTCTACATACAAAAGGTAAAAAAAGTTTTGTGCCTACAAGCACTTTACATGCTGGTAATTTAATAGGTAGATGAGATTAGTTTGTTCACATGTACAATATCTGAGAAGAGAATGAAATCTCAATATATAGAACTGCTCGAAAATCTAGTATAAGCATAGCAAGCTTGTCCAGTGATTAATATTTCTGTTCATGGATACAGAGAGATATCCCTGTTATTCCTATCAAGTTGAAAGCAAGAATATCCTAGATGAGCATGAACTAGCTGTCCAGTCAAAATTTTCAATTAAGCAAACATTATGTTTTTTGTTATGGCTAATCAACACCGAATAAAGGTCTTTCCAAATTAACTGAATTTGGTACATGAAAGTGTCAGTACATACTAAACTAAGATTCTGCAGTCTGCACCACATTTATCACATTTGCTTTTTTTCATTGGAATGATCAAAAAGAGATGAATAAGCATATATATTGGCAATATACATATTCAGTTGGATTGATGGATGTTCTGTCCTTAGTAATTTTCTTTAGCTCTCTGTATGTATAACATACTACTGTGTTGCTAGTGGGTGTGCTACTGTACTGCTGGCCTTTGCCCAAAAATCATTGTAAGTTTCCAAGCTACTGGTAGTCACGATTAAAATATATCATACACACTTAATGTGCATATGCTTGCCATTCATATCATTTCCAAAAGATTCAGAAGTTTTTGAATCTTATCCTACATGATACAACATATGCTCCAACGCACAATTCTAAGGCAAGAGTACTTTTCAGAGATCTATGCCCAAAATATTATGTATAGATGACATGTACAGTTTGCATTAAAAGTTGAACAAAAATTGATTTCCTAAATAAATGCTACAGAATTAACTAAGAAAATTGTTAGCAACCTCACATGCAAGCATACCTGAAGACTGGAGATTTCTTCTTCAGCGTTCCTAGTTTTTAGCGAATTGTGCTAAACTACAAGACGCTGAAATTATCTGACTGGACTCAATCTTCCAACTTGATTCTCCAGATTACTTATGAGTGAAATAAAACTTCCAAAGTAGAGTACCAAAACACCTAGTACAGTAGCAATACACCATCAAATCGAAGTTATTATGCATCATTCACTGAGAAGATTTGACATGAACAAAAAATAGAACTAGAGAGATGCAGGATAAATCTACTTGATAGTAAAATTGGGATGTAGCACAAATTTACTAGCAAATAAAAGTTAGCATCTATTTACCAGAAAAATGAACCACCTCGTCGCACGGGCCGGACGGGAAGGAGACCACCGGCCTGCCGCCGATGAGGGGGAGGACGATGCTAGCTGTTACTGGAGAGAGAGAGAGAGAGAGAGAGAGAGAGAGAGAGAGAGAGAGAGAGAGAGAGAGAGAGAGAGAGAGAGGAGGCGACGAACCCACCGCTGTCGAAGATTGAGAGGGGAGGCTGCGACAAGCACACTGCGGGGCGGAGGTTAGTCGCTGATGAGCTCCGATCTAGTCCGCCTCAAACTGGGCCGCCAGCCACACAACGGCAAGAACCATCGGGAGAAGGAGCATCACCTTTACCAAGAGTGCTCGCCCATCTTGGAGTAGGGATCTGGGCAGCCGCCGCTGCCGCCGCCGTCCTCGAACAAGATTTGGTTTGTGCGCTGCCTCTGCCCACGGGATTTGGGTTTCAACGAGGAGGGGTATCGGGACCAAATTAGCTATCAGGGAGGGACTTTTTTGCAAATTTTACGCACGCGACGCCCCACCCGAATCTGGGCCATCAATCTCCCATCCAATGGAACAGATCCATTTTTTTCTATTTTTGCACCACAAGCTGCTTTTCTATTGTAGTCGCTCTCAGAACATGTCTATGTAAGTCAGACTTTTTGACTTTGGTGTCCAAATCCTATTCTTTAACGCATCAGCTCTGCCCAAAAGCAAAAAGGCCACAGTGCCACTCTTCACACGAGCAGACGAGCTGGTCCTTCACAAACGAGCTAGTCTCTTGCCCTTTCCTATTTCTTCTTCCTCTCCGCCTCTCCCCAAAATCCAGATTTTTTTTCAGAAGTATGACTAAATTTGTAGCAATTTTGAAAATTATAGGGCGAAATAAAAAAATACCGAATATATGACCCCGTCGGCCTGCGGTGGGCCGAAAGGGGCCTGTCGGCCAGCAGTGGGCCGAGCGCGTGCTGTCGGCCAGCAGTAGGCCGACCGGGGCGCTGTCGGCCACCAGAAGGCCGAAAGGTAGCTGTCGGCCTACCAGAGGCCGATAGGTCCCTGCCCAAACGTTTTCATGATTTTTTTTTCAGAAATAGTACATATTTTTGGTATTCCCTTCCCCGAAGAGTGCATTTTCCCGCCAGTTTCCTTCCCGCCCTTCTTTCCCGGATTTTTTTTTCACTGATTGGACGAAACAACTGTTTGGACGAAACATGACGTGTCGTCCTCTGGTTGGACGAAACAACTGTTTCGTTCTACGGTTGGACGAAACATCAGTTTCATTCAAACAGAAGCCGAATCATCCTTGCATTCGGTACCGAAGCCAGTTTCGTTTTTCTGCAGAACGAAAACTCTATTTTTTTGGTATTTCCTTCGCCGAAGAGTGCATTTTCCCGCCAGTTTCGTTCCCACCCTTCTTTCCCGCCCTTCTTTCCCGCCAGTTTCGTTCCCGCCCTTCTTTCCCGCCATTTTCTCCCGCCATCTTCTCTTCTGACCCTATAAAACCCCCTCCACAGCAAGGTGGGTGAGCAGGCAAGTGTAGTGTTTTTTTGGTCACCGTTTCTTTGCAGGTAATGGCTTGCCCCTTTTGCTGAGCTCCAGGTGGCCCTTGTTCTTCCTTTGATTCATGTGCGTCTGCCTTCACTGTGGTGCTGGATCATCGCTGTTCAAGGCGTGTTGTAAGATTCTATATCTTGTTTATCTGATTGTGGCATATGGTTCATGTTGTTTAGGTTGGAATGTATTCTAATGCCTTTGTTTATATGATTATGATGTTTGCTTCCATTCTTTTTGTAGTACGTTCCGTGCAGTGTTAGATCACATCTTGCTCGGTACATTGAGGAGTGCAGAGCTTTAGCTATTCGGAGGGGTGACACAGATATTGATCTTGCTCTTCACAACAGTGAGGGTAACTTATACCATGTTCTGTTTACACATGGTCGGGTGAGCAGTAAATTCCATGGTCCTTCCTGGGAGGAACTTGTGAATGATTATGGTCTCCGTCATCGTGACATGATGAATGTTAGGCTTGAGCACTATGGAACATGGTGTAGTGTTGATTTTCATCGGGATGGTGTTATGTTGTTCCCTTTACCCTGTGTTGGTAAGATTTTTTTTGAGTGATTTAAAGTTTTGTTTCAACTTATACGTTTTGCTGTTCTGCTAAATTTGTGAATTTTTTTTGTAGCTCTTGATGATCTGAGTGAAACTCAGAGGGAACTTGTTGACAGTTGTTTTTATAGTCGTGGTGTCAGTCTGAATTATCACCAAATGTATGTCATGTCGCGACAGCTCTTTGATAACAACTACATATTGTGTACTCCTTTTGTTCATAGGATTGATTCCATGAATGTCAATGGTCAACATATGGTGAGCTTTGTTTTTGGCTACTGTATATTTTTTTGTTCTTTGCTCTAGTATACTGTTTTAAATTTGTAAGCTCAACATCATATAACTTGATATTTTTTGTCAGGTTATTCCGACCATGGTTGTGAGGAGTTTGACGGAATTTGTGTCAATTCCTAGGACCGGTTCTTTAACTCTTGAAATTACTTTGGATTCTGAAGATGATGATATATCTGTGAGCATTCCTTGTTCCTACTTTATTGGCTTGGGTGATAGAACGGTGTTCAAGAAGGAAGGCTTCGGTAATTTTCTTCGGGCATCGTCTATTGAAGTCAACAATTTGGTGCTCATAACCTTCAAAGAGCGTGATCAGGAGCTAGTTGTTGTTTTCAGTCATCTTCCACAGTGATCGTACTATCTCGCCCTACTATCCCCCCATTTTATTTTCCCGCCCTACTATCCCGCCATTTTCTTTCCCGCCATACTCTCCCGCCATTTTTTCTCCCGACATTCTCTCCCGCCATTATCTCCCGCCATTTTCTTTCCCGCCTTTCTTTCCCGTCTTTCTCTCCCGCCATCTTCTCTTGTGAACCTATATAACCACATCCGCAGTAAGGTGGGTGAGCAGGCCCTTCTGTCTCCCCTTTCTCTCACGCTTTTCGCTCCCGCCATCCTTTCGTGGAGATGTCTCATCCTCATTATCCTTTTGATCGTAGTTTTCACTCTGGTATGTCCGATCGTCTTCTCAAACTAGCCGCCAATTTCAAGATGGATGATAGAGTAGTTCCATGGGAGGAACTCATCAGTAGTGACACCATAATGAATGAGTTGGCTCACTCATTAGCTAGGAGTGGGTGGCCTCCCAGGACATTTGAGGAGATACGAAAAGAACTTCTCAGGTTGCATGACAGATGGCAGAAGGTCAAACTGCATAAGAGTGAATCTTACATCAGGCTTGGGAGGAAGAATTCAGATTTATGGTCAGCAGACAGTGAGGACAAAGACGACCTATTCATGCCGAGCAGCAAGGTCAAGACTCCTGCATCGTTGAAGGGCAAGAGATCTGCATCGACGGAGGAGGAAGAGGACGTCTTCATGCCGAGCAGCAAGGTCAAGACTCCCGCATCGTTGAAGGGCAAGAGATTCGTGAAAGAGGTCGTCGTGCATGGGCAAGTTTGGACGCGGAAGAGCGCCGCGCGAAGGCAGCAGCAGAGGAGAAAGCAGAGCAGGAGAGAGAGTGGCAAGAGTACTGTGTGAAGCAGAGGGCTTTTCTTGATGAGATGAAGAAGAAAAACCGAGAAGAGGGACTACGACTGGCGGAGGTTTACCGACAGCGACAGGAGGCCCGTGAGGCTGAGAGGCAGATAAAGAAAGAAAGGGCTCGTGCAGCCAAGGCAGCAGAAGAAGCTGGTGATGGAAAAGGAAAATATCCCCGTTGGACTCAGTAGATCTGCATCGACGGAGGACGTAGAGGACGTACTGTTTAATTTCAATTGTAGTACTGTTTTATGTAGTACTGTTTAATTTCAATTGTAGTGTTTAATTCAGTTGCACTGTTTATTTCAGTTGTAATGTTTAATTCAGTTGTAATGTTTAATTCAGTTGTAATGTTTAATTCAGTTGTAATGTTTAATTTCAGTTTGATGCACTAAGTAAATAACCGATCTTAATTATCTGTTGTGGAAGAGGCTCACTGAAATAAAACATGAATACGTCTCATACATAATTTGTCCCATACATAAAATAGACATATGTCTCATACATAATTAGATAGTCATGTCTCATACATAGATAATCATATCACTGCTGCGGACGGCGACGAATCTTCGGCTTCCTCGGACGAGGACCGGAAGGCGATAAGCGCTCACGCGGTGGAAGAGGCTCACGATGACCACGACCATAGGCCGCCTCATCTGTCTGTGTCTATGTGTCCTGCATGTATGGTGGTGGTGGAGTGGCAAGAACTGACTCCGAGAAACCATAGGCAGCTCGGTCATCGTCGTCACCGTCGCCGGCAAAGAACGAACCAGCACGAGTAAACATCGGTGACTGGACATTAGACTGCATGAACGGTTGCGACTGGCTGCCGACTGCGATAAAGTAAAACATGTAAAATTGATTTGCGAACCTAGAATGTTTAAAAGAATGTACAAAGTAGTGTTACCTAGGTCCATCTGATTATGCCATGGTTGTGAAGGAGGTGGCTGCTGGTAGAAATAGCTCCCTGGTTGTGAAGGAGGTATCTGCTGCCATGAAGAGCTCATTGGTTGTGAAGGAGGTGTCTGTTGCCATGAAGAGCTCATTGGTTGTGAAGGAGGTGTCTGTTGCCATGAAGAGCTCATTGGTTGTGAAGGAGGTGTCTGCTGCCAGGAAGAGCTCCCTGGTTGTGAAGGAGGTGTCTGCTGCCAGGAAGAGCTCCCTGGTTGTGAAGGTCGTGGTTCCGAACGGTGCACAGAGGTTCGAAGTTCTGAACGCTGCAGAGAGGGGCGTGGCGGACGATGTGCTGGACGAGGAATAGCAACATCCGAAGATCGTCTACATGTAACAGCAGAGTAAATCCCGCGTACCTTCTCATGAAGACCCCTCAACCATGAGACGTGCTCTCGCAGTGGGATATTATCTCCTCTCTCAAAGCGTTGCATTAAAGAGTGTACCTCCTCTAGCACCTCGCATGCCAAGTCACCCTGTACACGGAGAGTTAACCAATTAGATCATCGTTGTATGGCAGACAACACGAATAGTTAACCAATTGTATATGTTCAGGTTAAGAAAAAACTTAACATGTGAGAAACATAGCACGTACCGCGTGGTGTCTGGTCCCGACAACAGAGGCAGTTGGGAACAGATCGCTGGTGAGAGGGGCTTCGATCTGATCAGGAGCTGATGATGGAACCAAGTAGATCCTCGTGCTATGCCGGTAACGCTGCAGATACAACCCGAACTTGTCCCAGTCAAAGGGCCGAACTTCATCCCAGATATTTGTCGGCGCAGTAGTCCATTCGTCCATGTAAGGACTAATGTCACGAAGCCAAGAATCCTGGGACTTGCTTCCTCCTGAGCGAGTGTACCTGAGATTGAAATGCACGTTACATGATTAGTTATATTCTGAATGCAGACATGACAACTTAAGTAGTATTACTTACTTGTGCATGTGATCTGGTAAGTGTGGAATAACAGGAATGTCAGGCTCTTGGCATCGACCGAACTGTCTCAATACCCTATGAATAGCCATCTCCTCAACCGTCACGTCGAACACCAACCTGGCCTTGGTCATCCAATAATGCCGATCTCTAGTGCACATTCCAGAAATCCCATCTGCACATCTGGAGGAAATAGCACGATCGGAGTATGGCTCCCAGATAACTTGATCCTCGTGCAAACTGTCAAACTGCGCCGTGAAGGAGGGGTAGCAGCCCCTCACCTGGCTATGCGCAAACTGTCTCTGTATTTGACAACAAACATTAGTAATACTATTGAATATTAGTAAATCATATTGTAACAAATTATGAAAATACCTCTCTCCGTGTCCAAACAGATCCCATAGTAGGCAAGTCACCGATAGAAGGCACGTAAGTCCCAGCCATGTCCTCATTACCAAAAGATTTCTCAACGCTGACATAGGGTCGACCAATAGGGAATCTCTTATATGACCAGAGATGCAACAATAGTGGACATCCAACAATACCTGGTTTTCTAGACTTCAACTGGCAAGCTTTGCACAGGCCTCTGTACGTAGCCGCTAACACAGCAGAACCAAAACTCCTCTGCACAATGTCCCCCGGGCAACGTGCATCAGCTATCTCTCGTGCAATACCGATGAGTCGTGCATCGACAGTGGTCACGTGGTTTTCCGTGAACATCGTCTTGCCAAACAACCACATAATATATGCCTCTAGGGATCGGTCAATCTGTGCCTCTGACAACTCGACATTGGGATATCCTAAGGAGACAATCTGAAATTGGCTCAACCACCTATAAAGAGGCCCGTGACGATCGTTGCCTAGCACCGTAGTAGTTGGCACCGTAGCCAGAAAACGGGCATGCATAGATGCTAGCCAACCAGGTTCTGGCTCTAAAGGACCTATGGCAGCACTGGCCAGAGGTAATCCCAACAAGTAAGACACATCCTGTAATGTAGGCGCCATCTCTTCCCAGGGAAAGTGAAACGTATGTGTCTCTGGTCTCCATCTATCTACTAAGCAAGTAAGGAGTGACCTGTCGTAAGAGAAGTGTGAAACTTGCTTCTTGTGTAACTGCATTGGTTCACCTGCCTCATCCAATTCCGGAAGATCAACCCACTCATCCAATGTACCCTCAACCAGCCGTGCCAAGGGTAGAAGTCCAGCCCAATTTAACCTACAAAATAAATAGAATGTAGCTTACAGTTAGCGGCTATCAAAAGGATGTCAAACATAGTAAGTCATTATACCGACACATACCTATCAACCCATGAAGGGTGTATCATCCAGTTACGCTTTGGGGTGCGAGTGATCAACACCTCTAAGTTCTTGCCCGCTTCCATATCTACGGCCCGGTGCCCTCTATCGATATTCCCATTAAGCAACGGATACGAAGCCATATCTGCAATTAAAACATAGCCCAGGCATATTACAAATTAAAACATAGTCCGTCATATTACACATTAAAATATAGACCACAGATATTACAGAATAAAACATAGTCCGTCATATTACACATTAAAACATAGACCACACATATTACAGAATAAAACATAGTCTGTCATATTACACATTAAAACATAGTCCAGACATGTTACAGAAAAAACATAGTGCGACACATTATATAGCTTCTGAGTTATTTCTTCCTTGTCTGCCCCTTCGGCCTCGACTTCCACGACCACCACGACTACCACGACCACCTCTTGCTACTGTTGTCGCAGTCATCGATGTGGAAGCACTCGTCGATGTGGAAGCACCGTCTTTGTTCAGGTCGGGACAATATTTCATCCTATGCCCATAAGCCGCGCATAGCAAACATTGTCTGGTTGCTCCACCAGCTTCAGATTGGTCCATATCGTTTCGGATGCGCTTTACCTTGCGTCTGCCCCTACTTGTTCGCCGAAGTCCTGGATCCGGGATGTATACTCTCTCACCATCGTTTACCTTGTTGAAATTGCCGACGACTCTAAACCCTGTCATCTCACCTGTCCAGACATTGAGTACTGCCTCTTTTGAATAGTACGGAGACACGAAGGAGATAGCGTCCAACTCAATCTGGCCACAGGCAGCCAACACATGTGAGCAAGGCAGGTGCAACAACTGCGGTTTGTTGCATGTACACTCACAAGTTGGATAAAATTCCGTTCCAATTTTAACCTCATGCGTCTTCACCTCATTTGCAGAACCAAAACCATCAGTAGGAAGCTGAACCTCATACCTCCTTTCCTGATTACCTATGAGTGTGACAGTGTGCTTTTTTGCTTTCTTTATCTTCTGAGCCATGTACTCCATGACACGGCTACAATAAGGTGTGTTCTGATTAACTGCAATATGCTTCTTTGCTAACTCGTGCCTTTCTCTGAAATATCTCAAAGTGCCATGGAATACACCCTCCACAATAGCTATCAGTGGCAATGCTCTATTCCCTCTGAGTACAAAGTTATACACCTCTGCAAGATTGGTTGTCATGTGGCCATACCTAGCTCCATGGGTGTCATGCAGCAAAGACCAATTCACTGGAGGCTCTTTCTCTATCCACTCAGAAAAATTCTTTATTGCCCTGCCCTTCTTTCTCTTAGTATTAGGAGGGTCAATTGCTGGTAAGTCACAAAGACCTACTGGCTCCTCTAGCTCCGCCATGAGTGTTGCTAATTTAACCTGATATGCTTCCATTTTCTTCCTCGCGCGGACCTGCTTCTTAGTGAACTCATCAAGTTTTGACCAAATAAAATGGTATTTACGCTGCTGGTTCTGCTTGCATAATTTTTTAAACAAGTTGATCAACCGCTTGTTCTTGAACTGTGAGAAAAAATTTGCCCCAAGATGGCGCATGCACCACCGGCTCTGCAAGTCCTTCCAAGGTGTTGGTTCGTCAGCAGTTGGATTCCTTAGTGTCTTCACGGCCTTCAATATACCAGGATGTCTGTCATGAATGACACACACGTTTGGTCGGTCCTTCACGATCGCAATTTTAACTTGCCGGAAGAACCATACCCAGCTCGGAAAGTTCTCACCCTCCACAAATGCCATGGCTAGTGGGATGATTTGATTGTTCCCGTCCACACCAATAGCAGTCAGGATTTGCCCTTTGTACTGACCAGTCAGGAATGTACCATCCACAAACATCACAGGAGGACAATGCCGGAAAGCTTCGATGCACATAGCAAAAGAGAAGAATACTCGTTTCAACACCTTGTGTTCTGGTATAATGTCCAACCTCGTGTGTTGTATGTTAACATAAGTGCCGGGATTTCTCTCCTTCAGTATGTCAAGGAGACGGACAACATTATCATATGAGTCGAAGAACGTCCCATACCTTTCCTCCATAGCCTTCTGCTTAGCCCTCCAAGCCTTCCCATATGGAATGTCATAATTCCATCTGACCTTCACTGCTCTCTGGATGTGTTTTGCTTCCATATCTTTCTTCTCCACTATCTCAGTATACATGAGTTGTGCAACGAGAGTTGAAGTCAGGTTTGGATGACTAACTAACAGGTTTTTCCTCACACAATTATGTGGGACCACATTGGTGACAAGCCAGTGGATGTCATACTTCGGCACGTGCCCGTGCACCTTCCCAGGACAACCTGCTTCAACACACTTCACGGTATAGTTTGTTGGACTCGATATGTGTGTCCTGAAAACCCTTTGCGTAGACATAGCCCACTTTATCACCGCATACTTCAATTTTTTCTTTGTATCAAACATAGCCCCTATCTGGACTTGGTTCAGATTATATTGCCATGGAGTATCATGGCCATCGTTGACAGTAAGGCCGGTGGATATGTCCTGAGCCCATGCAGAAGGAATCGGTACCTCCACTTCATCCCCGGAATTTTCAGAATCCAGATCCTCCGCAAATCCATCCTCGTCATCTTCCTCCATCACCCTCTGCATTTCATCGCCTTCCTCATCCTCATCAGCAACACCAGAACCAGCTAATATTTTTGACTGAATACTCTGCCCAGTATCATGACCACAAACATTGTGTGACATGTAGTCTGACTCTTTCTCGGCTTGGCTAGCATCCACATCCGGTGGCTGTGACCTGGATAAATAATTCTCGTTAGCCACTTGACTACCCTAGCCTGATTCATACCCCACGTGAAGTTATACCCTATTCTCCTCCTTCGCCACTGGTTGCACTAGGGCACATGGGTGGATTCTTCGGTCTCGACAACGACTTAACAGGGTCACCCAATGCTGGCTCCTATCTATCGGCATCAACTCCCACTTGACATTTTTACATGATTTTGTCCACAGTGCATGAATACTGACGGAACATACTTCAGGATCTAGTCCAAAACTAGTAGTCAACCAGTGCTTCAAATGTCTAATGTCCAGTATGTCCAGGTGTGAAAGTGTCATGACGCCATTTTTAAACTCACTAAGATCAACCCCCAACTCATTATATCGAACATTACCAGGGCCGTAGTAAACAGTCAAATTTACTGATTCAGACATTTTCACCTGTCAGACATTGCCACCTTTCATTAATCGCAACGAACAAAATTATTACCGGCTACACTAACTATCCGCTAAAGTTACTATGTACACTAAATAAACTCTACAGCACATACAAAATTATTACCGGCTACAATAACTTTCCCCTAAAATTACTATGTACACTAAAATAACTATGTACACTAAATAAAATGTACACTAAAACTACACGAACAAAAATATACCTTCGACGCGTGTGTCCCCTTCTTCTTCCTCTCCACACCACCACCTCCTCACCAGCCACACCTCCTCCACCCCACCACCTCCTCACCTCCTCCACCCCACCATGGCTCCTCCTCACTTACGCACAAATAACTTTCCCATTGCAAAAAAAAAATGACCGTAGGACGCTGGAAAATGCTATGATCTATTGATTCTGCGGCTTGGAACGGAAAATCTGTGGAAGAATGAGTAGATTGGCGAGGGGGGGGGGAGAGTTTAGAGAGGAAACGAGAGAGAGAGAGAGCTGTTGGTGGCCAGGAACGAGAAAGAGAGAGCGAGAGGAAGAAGAAAACGGTCGGGCGCCGACAGCCCGCTTTCGGTCAGCTGGTGGCCGACAGCCCGCTTTCGGCCTTCTGGTGGCCGACAGCGCCCCAGTCGGCCTACTGCTGGCCGACAGCACGCGCTCGGCCCACTGCTGGCCGACAGGGCCCCTTTCGGCCCACCGCAGGCTGACGGGATGATATATTCGGTATTTTTTAATTTCGCCCTATAATTTTCAAAATTGCTACAAATTTAGTCATACTTCTGAAAAAAAAATCCAAAATCCATCTATCCCCAACACCCAACAGGCCAACACAGCGACGCTCAGAAATATTGCAAGATTCAGACGGTGATTCGTGGAGTACTTGTACAGGATTGACAGATTAAGGAAGTAGAGATCATTTGCTGGATCCCCTTCTGCTACTTCTCTAGGTACAGCTTCAGATCTTGACTTTTTGCCTCTAAATTTTTAGAACTGAATTAGATAGATTATGTATAGCTCTCGCAAAAAAAAAAGATAGATTATGTATAGTACGCTCAGCATCACTTGTGTACAAGTTAGAGCTGTACTACTCCATTTTTGGCTACTAAATTGTAGAACTGAGTTAAGACAGATCCTGTACAAGTTAGAGTTGTGCAACCTCTATTTTTCTTGAACTTTTGGTCATTTGTTTCATTTGTTTATATTTTCTCTAGGATAATCATAGTTAAGAGAAAGGCAATGCTTTCTTCTTTCAAGAAAAGAGAACAAATTGTTGACGACGTGATTCCAGTGTCTAAGGGCAACTCCAACGCGCCGACGTAAAACGGACGCGGTTTTTGTCCGATTTTTGTCTGTTTGGCTCGGCCGAGCGGACGCGTGTACCCGCTTTTTGATTTGGATCGGCCGGTGCACCCAAGGCGTCCGACACATTAGTCTGCATGGTCTTAGAAAAACTAAATAGACATAACATTTAAAACATGACAATAAATCTTATATTTACTAATTGGAAGCACCATACGAGGCTCCACGTTAATCCTAAAGAAACATCAATAATAACCGTAGGATTGTCAAATATACCAGGTCCAAATATCTTTGTGTTGGGGACTGTATCCGGTCCAAGTACGTTTGTGTCGCGTGAATGTACCAGATCAAGTATGATTGTATCCGCTGAATGTACCAGGTCCAAGTATTTTTGTGTTGGTTGAATGTATCCGGTCCAAATTTAGTTGTGTCGGGTGAATATACCAAGTTCATGTATGGTTGTGTCTGCTGAATGTACCAGATCAAGTATGATTGTATCCGCTGAATGTAACAGGTCCAAGTATTTTTGTGTTGGTTGAATGTATCCGGTCCAAATTTAGTTGTGTCGGGTGAATGTACCAAGTTCATGTATGGTTGCGTCTGCTGAATATACCAGGTCCAAGTATGATTGCGTCGGCTGAATGTACCAGGTCCAAGTATGGTTGTGTTTGTTGAATATACCATGTCTAAGTGCGTTTGTGTCCTGAGAATGTATCAGGTCTAAGTATGGTTGTGTTTCCTGAATATAACTGGTTCAATTACGGTTGTATCAGATGAATGTACCAGGTCCAAGTATCTTTGTGCTGGGTGAATATATCAGGTCAAAGTACGGTTGTGTCGGCTGAATATATCAGGTGCAAGTATGTTTGTGTCCTATGAATGTACCAGGTCCAAGTATTGTTGTGTCCGCTGAATGTATCAGGTCCCACTATGTTTGTGTCCTGAGAATGTAGTAGGTCCAAGTATGGTTGCGTCCGCTGAATATACCAGGTCCAATTACGATTGTGTCGGATGAATTTACCAGGTCCAAATATCTTTGTGTTGGGGACTGTATCAGGTCCAAGTACGGTTGCGTTGGCTGAATATACCATGTCTAAGTACGTTTGTGTCGCGTGAATGTACCAGATCCAAGTATGATTGTATCCGCTGAATGTACCAGGTCCAATTACGGTTGTGTCGGATGAATGTACCAGGTCCAAGTATTTTTTTGTTGGTTGAATGTATCCGGTCCAAATTTAGTTGCGCCGGCTGATTGTACCAGCTCCTGCTAGATCACCGGGAATTCTGTATGCAAGCATCCGAACAGCTACAGTAAATTTCTGATAAGAAAAGAAGCCAACATTTCCAAAGGAATCGAGCTTGCATTTGAAGTAATCATCATACCCCATCAGTCCCTCCAGAAGACGGTTGAAGACATGTCTCGTCATCCGAAAGCGTCACCGAAAAAGCTTGGCATTGAAAAATGGACTTGTGAGCTGGAAATAATCGTCGTAGAGTAGGTAATGGCCGCTTTCTTTGTTACGATTCAAACCTAGAGCATGGCCGGGACGGATCCTCCTAAGCATGGGCCGCTGGCTCGAGATGCGATCATTGACGACGATAGTAGCAACCACAAATTCCTCATCGTCGGACTCATCGTCGGACGATGAACATAGGATGTTGTTGGAAAAATCTCATTTGATCTATCCACCATTGCTCCTTCGAACTGATGATTCCGTACCTTGTGGGCGTGGAGGAGTCTCGGCTGGGCAAATGACCGAACACTTTTCAGGAGGCGGCGGCCGCGGGCGTGGACGAGTCGTGGCCGGTGAAGAAGAACCATCCTTGGCTCGTCGCAGCAGGCCTGCCAGAGCCCGCGCCCTCGGACGGTGTCCATGAAGATAGAGGTGCTATGCCGAGGGCTGCTGACGACCCAGGCCCTGGCATGCCATGTAGTACTCCCGACGGCGGCGCATAGCAGCCACAAGGCCGGCAAGAGTGGACGTCGGTGACGGCGGGGTCGTCGGTGGATGGGGCCACGAGGCCTGGGGCGATGGTGAAGCGGCCTGAACTGGGCGGCGGTGGCGGTGGGGCCGTCGGTGGATGGGCCACGAGGCCTGGGGCGATAATGAAGCGGCCTAAACTAGGCGGCGGCGAGGAGAGGGTGAACAATGGCCGTTGTGCCATAGACATGCAGGCCAGTGGAGGACAAGAGGAGGGCGTCGCGAGTGTCCGCGCGGACGCGAACCCGACCAAAATTTGAGCCGACAATGGATCACGGCGGACAAAAAACGAAGACCCGTCCGTTTACGTCGCTGCGTTGGGCCGTCACCAACGACTCAAGACAAGCCTTGAGATCTTGGCACACCGGTGTCCCCCTTTGCAGATGGAAGGGCGTCGACTGCAGCGACCCGAAGCACCCAGGGCGAGTCACCGAGCTGAATCTTGATGACCTAGCGTTGTCGGGCCCGATTTCACCGTCCCTCGGGAACCTAACATCCCTTAGGGAGTTGGACCTGTCCGGAAATAGCTTCACCGGCGAGTTACCTCCTCTCAACCGTCTTTAAAGATTGGAGTACCTTTACTTGGGAAACAACTCACCGCGAGGGATCATTCCGGATACTCTTACAAACTGCTCCAGTCTACGGTACCTATCCCTGTATAGCAACTTACTAATAGGAGAAGTTCCCAGCGGTATAGGCCTCCTATCCAATCTAGTGTCGTTAAGTCTTGCAAGAAATAATCTCACCGGAGAAATCCCACTAAGCCTAAAAAACATCAGTAATCTTGAAGGGATCTCGCTTGCTGGTAATAAGCTCACAGGAACCATTCCTGATGAGTTGGGAAAACTCCCAAATCTTTCTGATTTACTCGTTGATGAAAATAGACTATCAGGTGGAATCCCGGAAACCCTGTACAAATACAATCAGTCTTCTCTCCAATATTTATACTTAAGTTCCAATATGCTTGGGAAAACACTGCCATCTAACTTTGGTGACATCCTCCTGAATCTTGAAGTTCTCACATTGTACGAAAATAATTTTGAAGGTCATCTTGCAGCGTCACTAGGCAATATTTCAGGGCTAGAGTGGTTAGACTTGTCATTCAACAATTTCGGTGGTCAAGTTCCAAGTTCGATTGGTAATCTTGGGCTGTTACAACACCTAGACCTTCAGGAAAACAATTTGTCGGGCTTCATCCCAAAAGAACTGGGTGGCTTGCAACACCTCATCAATCTGTATCTGTCTGATAATAATCTGGAAGGTGGGGTACCATGAAACAGAGTCTTTGTTGCCTTGTTGGAAATAAGCGGGGTATGAGCCTTTATCGGTATTGGAGGCAACCGGGGTGGGAGCTCCTTTGGAGGAACACTGGATCTGCTCCCATGTCCTACTATCTCTCGGACAAAAGATACACATTATGTACGACCTGATCATGTAGAGTATTCATTTTAATATTTGGTTTCATGCCACCCATACTGTTGATCTATTTTATGCTCACCAGGATGTCAAGAGCAAACCTGTCATTCTTGTTTTGTCTTGTTTTTTGGCCGTGTGTAATTCTCGTGGTTGGGACCTTCCCAACCTTCTCTTTGGCAATAAATGATTCTGTGAGATCTGGCTCTCAGTGCTCAGCAATCTGCAAAACAAATGAAAAGGATAGTTTCAGAAAAAAATCATCAGGATTTGTCATGCTAGCCACTGGCTAGTTACCGACCACTCCCATTGTATGGTGTATAAGAAATGCTAGTCCACGTCTTGGTCTTGTCATGCTGACTGTTCTAATGCTGGAGGTATGGCAAAAAAGCTTATAACGCTTTTTTTTAGAAAAGGAGGATTACCCCCGGCCTCTTCACCTGGGCGATGCATGCAGCCATTTTATTAATTATTCACAAAGACCTTACAAAGTAGTACATCAGGTAGTCTGAAGCCACCATCTTAGCAACAACTGTCATTACTCCTATCCACTTGATGAAGGGGTGCCGATAGTCCGAGCCTAATACCAAACAGACATCGCACCAAAGCCTAATATCTAAAGACGAAGGCCCCAACCGAGCCACATACTGGGTTTGGGGTACAAACCGGTCCGACGCACACTCTGTGTCGTCGCCGCTGTCTTCCACCAATCCGTCTTCAGAGCAGAAACTAACGCACCGACCTTGCCAGGCCTCTCTGCCATCGACGCCACCATGATGCCAGACAGTGTCCTCCTCCTGCTCGAGTCCATCTCCGCGCATCGGACGCCGAGTCTCCACTGCGCCACGCCGCCGAGATCCACCGCCATCAATGAGTAAGATGAATCACCGCTCCACCAAAGAAGCCGTCCACTGGTCCCTCGAGCCCGTGTACACCTCCAAGAATGACGCCCCCAAGGGGGAAACGACACCAGAGCGCCGCCGTCATCCGATCTACTGATTTAGGGTTTCCCCCGGAGGTAGTGGATAGAGGTCTGGAGCTTCTCCACGGCGATGCCTTCAAGAAGGCAACGACACAAAAGAGTGACGCCATTGTCGGTCTTGGCAACAAGTCGAGAACGAGGTTTTCACCCAGATCCGCTTGACGAACCTCCATCTCGCATCGTGCGCACGGACCACCACCGATCTCCGCCGCCACGGAGCGAGCAAGACACTCTAGCCAGATCAGATCTGACCGGAGGGCCAACCACGCCCGTAGCCGACCAGTCCACCAAAGCCCTCCACGCCGCCGCCGATCCGAGGTGTCGCAGCGTCGCTGCCAGGTGCAGCAGCTCCACCACTAGTCACCGCCACTCGTCACCGGGAGCGAGCCACCGCCGCGAATGCTCGGATCTGGGGGCGCACTTCCGCTCGCCCGGGTGCCCCACGCCACCCTCGCGCGTGAGAAGGAGAGGCTCCTCCGCCACCGCCGTCAGCCGCCCGGGCTTAGCCCAGCGGCTTCCTCCAGCGGCGGCGGAGGGGAGGGATGGGAGGGGGAGTGACCGGCGGCTAAGGTTGGGGCCCCTAGGCCGCTCGCGCGGGGGGTGACGAAGGGGAGAGGAAGGGAGGAAGCAGCGGGCAGCGGTGCTGTTGTGTGACAGTGGCGGCGCTAGGTTAGGTCGCGTCCGCGCTAGGTTAGGTCTACGCAAGGTTAGTCTCTTCTATCTGGCACGCGACTGAGGGAGGAGATGAGGGGGAGAAGGATGTCGCGAACAACGGAGCCGAAGTGTGGAGAGTGTTAGGATTAACTTAACTTGCATATGTTTATAATCCCTGCTTTAGGGAACCGTAATGTGGTTGTTCATTGGCAAGCCATAACAGGCGCCTTTCCCAGACATCCCTTGTCTTGGTCACATTGTCATCCATAAAGATTACACTATCCCAGTCATTAGTCTCAAGTTACCCTGCTTACAAAATAGAGAGAAGCAGCACATTCCCAGTCCACATCATGGTCTTGCACTCTTGCAATGCTTGCATATTCATCTTCTAGTTAAGTTATGGATGAAATTTACAATGATTTTAACAATCGACGAAATCAGTAAGCACATTATCAGTAATTCGGATTTTGGAGGGGTAGTATCCATATTCTGAGTTTGTGTTTCATTGGTGATAGCAGTTTTCTCTTTGCTGTTGGCTGGAAATAATAACACATGGAAGGAACATAGAACAAAATCAGTAAGCACGTACATATAGTTCAACCAAGAATCCATGGTTTAGCTTAGAGTTATCTTAACGATGATGATGACTGACGTCAATGATGATATAGCCAAGCACAACAAACAAATCGGGAAGAGAAACATATCTGAAAACAGAGGAAATATTACATGACTAGCCAAAGGACTTAACTGAACTCCACCTCATAAGCAAATTCGATGAGTATGCAACGCTTGGGCAGGAGATCGATGGTAGGGTATTTCATTTACAGAACCAAGGCTCAGTGGACCAAGTTAATAGTAGTTGAGTTGTCTTAAATTTGTCAGCCAGACGCAGAGCCATGACAGTCAGCATGTTAAGGCCATGAAGGACCAAGTTATTCTTCAGTGTGGGTAGAGGAGCTAATCAAGTGGAAACGGAGTAGGAGCACCATTCGATATGAATGGGACAGTAAAAATGGAAGTTGCGACAAGATCTCACACCAAGATACAACACGCCAGTAGCAGGAGCCTGAGACAATAGGTCTAATTGACATTGCAACCGTCACCGGGATGAAGAGCACCGAAGTGCCTGTTGCCGCGGCGGGAGGTGGTCTGGTGTAGCAGAAGCAGAAAAAGAACAACAAGAGATGGTCTGAAATGTTTATCTTAGTTTACTTTTGAGTTGAGCATGAGAAGCATTATTTTACCTTTTCACCTGCCTGCCCTAAATTTTGAACTTTCAAATCTGCATCTTGCTGTAAATACACATGGATCAGTAAGAACTTCATAGAAACGGTTGAGCGTTCCTTCAGTTTTGACGTGAGCGTATTTCTAGTTTTCAGTGCTCAAAATACTGTAGGGGAACGCAGCAGAAAACAAAAATTTCCGGAACTGCGAGCACGCCCAGGATCACTATGAAGACTGCATACAAGGTTTCGATCCGATCGTTACCGACTCGTAGCGCAGCGGAAGTAGAGTCGATGTAGATCATCGGTGCAGATCCCCGCAGATAGGATTTACAACCTCCCAACTGCGAGGATGTACTCCCTCATCTGCCCCTCGGATAGTCCCTCGGACAGCACTTCGGGAGGCGGTCGAACAGTCCCCCGGACGATGTCACAGACAGCCCTTTGGGAGGACCCTCGAAACTCGGACAGTAACTCGGACAGCCCTTCGGGAGGACCCTCGAACAGCCCCTCGGGCAAAAGATCGAACCTACGACCTCTCTACGGGGTTGCACACATACGGTGTCATCTATCCGGCAGGGCTTCGCCGTCCAGAACTAGTTCCCACCAGAACCCAGACAGCCTTTCGGCTCTACGAAACTATTTCGCGGGGAGGGAGAGAGAAGGCCAGATCATGCATGGCATTTGTATGTGAGAAAGAGTCAGTGTGGAGAGTGCCTCTCCACCTCTATTTATATGAAAACCCAAGGGGTAGTGTCGTGGATTTGTCACGGCAGATGTCCTAGTGTAAGGACTTAGTCGTGAGGTCCGGCGCACGTAACTGGTAGCTTGAGAGGGGTTGAGCGGGACGAGAGACGCGGAGTTTTACCCAGGTTCGGCCCCTCCGATGGAGGTAAAAGCCTACGTCCTGCTTGTGTCTTATATTGATGACGATGACGATCTCGGTTACAAGGGTGCAGAGTCAGCACCTCTAATCTCGAGATCCTCTAATCTGACTATCTTTTCTGACCTGTCTATGAGACCTGTCCATGAGACCTGTCTATGAGACCTGTCTATGAGACGTCTAACCTGACCCTCTTGGGGTGACCCGCCCCTCCTTATAAAGGCTGAAGGGGCGGTTTACATATAGAGTCTAAGTCGGATTGATGACTTCCCATCGCGGGCTTCTCTTCATGGGCTTCCGAATCCTGGGCTTGTAACCTGTCCCGGGCGGCTTACACCGGGCGGGTTACAACCAGGGCTTATCTTCAGAGACTCGTCTCCGTGACTGTCTGATAATACTGTTCACCTCCTGGCACTGTAGCATCCGGGTTAGCCTCCTGACACTGTAGCCAGGTTAGCATCCTGACACTGTAGCCGGGTTACCATCTTGGTACTGTAGATGCCGGGTTACACCCTGACACTGTAGCTGCCGGGTTACACCCTGACACTGTAGCTGCCGGGTTACACCCTGACACTGTAGCTGCCGGGTTACACCCTGGCACTGTAGCTGCCGGGTTACACCCTGACACTGTAGCTGCCGGGTTACACCCTGACACTGTAGCTGCTGGGTCAGCATGTCTGCCGGGTCAGTACTGTTCTCTGGGTCAGTACTGTTTGCCGGGTCAGCATGTCTGCCGGGTCATATCGCGGGGTAATATCCCCGTCATTAGCCCCCAGGTTAGCTTGAATTTATTCATGGTAAGCTCCATCGTCTTGCAGGTATATGTCCTTTGAAATAAAATATTGGTGTACAACACCCATATGCCGTTGAGTCGGCCTTCAATGTTCTTGGCGGGTCTCCTCCGCCGGGTTATAATCATTGATAGTGCCGGGTTATGATTTGTTGGTGACGCCGGGTCAAATAACTGGACTCCAGCTGAAATTGACATCTTGAAAACTTCTCCAATTTTTTGATATATTCATATTACCTGTAGCCCCCAAGCTCCAAGTTGATCCATGATGACTTGGCGCTTTGCAACAATATCTTTAATTGTGTAGCCCCCAAGTACCAGGTTGTCTTGCCTGCAGCAGCCTGGGACTTATAACTGTCTTATACTTTATGAAGCTTCAGCTGGTGTAGCCCCCAAGGGCCGGCTCACCAATATGTGATGTGCCGGGTCTTCAATTTGTACCTTATAATCTTGTTTTGAACAACTGAATACTGTAGCCCCCAAGTGCCAGGTCGCACACCTGCGGCGACTTGGGACTTTAGAAAATTTGATCTGAGCGGTGTAGCCCCCAAGTGCCAGGTCAGTAAGAAGTACTGGGCTGGGACTTAGAAAAAATATTGAAAGGCTTGCTCATCTCCTTGAGATAACAGGGTCTTGTTGACAATGTAATGCTTTGAAAACTAACTTGCATTAGCCCCCAAGTGCCGTGATGCATGCTTGCAGCGACATGGGACTTTGCATACTTGTTACAAACTGGACTTGAATAATGTAGCCCCCAAGTGCCGGGTCGTCTGCCTGCGGCGACTCGGGACTATTGTGATAATAATATGACTCATCATAATTGTTGGATGAATCCTTGACCGTGGTTGTAATATAACCCGGAATGAATATCCTGGAATAATTCCTTTGTCTTTGATATGAAATCTCTGCTCGTAGTTGCGGTGCAACCTGGCGAGTATGTGAGAAATCCATGATGAAGATCCAGCCATGTTGGCTATTAAAGATCTATTTGTTCTGGCGGCTTATCTTATAAGACAAGACCTGCAAAAATAAACAAAATAGAGTATATTCTGCATTGTTGTAAGGGCGGCTTGAAAAAGCACAACCCGGAGATGTTAAAATCTCGTATAGCCTTTCTTCCTCTTTCACAATCTTGCTCTGACCCGGTTTGGCAAACCGGCATGATATGTAAATATGATGAAATGCATGATGTAATGTATGATGTATGATGCAATGTATGATGTTCTTGCTTTGCCTTTTATTCTCAAAATTTCATATGATGGTTCTTCTGGGTGGACTCGATGCTTGAACTCATACCAGTACAGGGTCTCTAACGAGAGTGGCCGTCAACTCCTTTGAACGGCTCAGGGTCTCTAGGCGAGATTAACTGATAAGAGCGCAACGAACCAGATAGAGACACAGCAGATGGGAGAGTTTACCTCGCCGCTTTAAAAGGCCCTTGCAGGGGGTAAGTTTTAGAACTCGCTGCACCCCTGACAAAACGGCATCAACTTACAGGCAGGTATAACTCGGATTTGCGGATGTAAGGGTTTGCCTCGCCGCTGTAAGAGGCCTTTGCAGAGGGTGAGTTTTAGAACTCGCTGCACCCCTGACAAAGCGCATCTACTTACAGGCAGGTATAACCCGGCCTTGCAGATCGAAAAGGAGGTAAGTTTTAGAACTCGCTGCACCCCTAGTGATCTTTGTTGACGGAGTCAACCTTTGGGTCCACGACCCGCCTTATATTGGCTGAAGAGCCTGACCGAGAGGGTTGAAGCTTAACCCGGCGGATTGAAAGCCCCCAAACAATCTTGTCGACGATGTCAACTTATGCACCGTCTTATAAACCGCCATCTTGTATGAAGAAACGGCAGAAGTCTCCATGTGACTATGATGATTCAATGAATCAGGGTACCCATGTTTGAACGGTGCATCATGGCGGCTCGTTCTCTTGGGCAACTTTTAATTTTTTGAAAACTCGGACTTGTGAGAGATGAATTCCTTTTGAACCGGATGCTTGTGCCGGAAATATTCTGACAGCTTTTAAACTTTCACCAATGTGGTAGTAGCCCCCGAGATCGGGTGATCCGGGGTTCTTGAGTTTGCCGAAGCTAGCAACATTTGCTGAATCATGTCTGTAGCTCCCGAGTCTTAAGATGACTCGAAGAGTTGGCTTGAGAATCTTTATACTTGGCCGTAGCATGAGCCGGCACATAGTTGACAGCGGAACACTGGAATGTGTTGAAGCGTGACCTTGACTAGTTATGAGTGGTCCCGTATGAACTGTGTCATGTCAGTGATCTTGTCCGCGGTTCATCCCAGTCGTTTGTTGAGCTTTAACCAAAACTGTAGTTGCGGCAACTTGTGCGCCTGTCCGTTGACCCCTAAGTAGAGTTTGATAATATGTTCTGATTTGCTCCGAAGTTGTTGGAAATAGTCTGGGCCGCACAGGCGGCGATTTAGTCGCGGACGATTGAGCCGGCCGCGGCCTTGGAGGCGGCGCGGACGGATGAGTCAGCTGCGGCATTGTAAGCCGGCGCGGACAGGAGAGTTGGCCGCAGCGTTGTAAGCTGGCGCGGTCGCGAGAGACGGCCGCAGCGTTATAAACCGGTGCAGACGGATAACTCGTCCGCGAGCGTTTGTAAGCCGCCGTATAAACCACGTTCGTAGTGGAGAGTTGTCCTGCATATATATATACAGACCAAAGTAATTGCTCTGACAAAAACAATGTGTAAAAAATAGACTTAGATGGATGTCACCTGATGTCTTTAATTGACAGATGATCCGTAGCGTCTGTTAAATAATCTCCGGTAATTTCAATATCGTTTGAGCCACTCTGTCGAGGTCGCAGCGGAGGCGGTGACTCGGAATAACGCCGAGCGAGTATGGCTCAGCACGAGGTTGCGACCACGAGGACAAAAAGCGGCGACTCGGCCACGGCGGCTCAGAAACAGCGGACGAAATGCGGCGACTCGGCCACGGCGGCTCAGAGACAGCGGACGAAATGCGGCGACTCGGCCACGGCGGCTCAGAGACAGCGCCGGGCCGGGGCAGCTTTTGACGAACGCGTGGCGACATGTTGACCAGGCGGGTCCTGCTTTTTTTTTTTTTTTTAAGGCAGACAGTCTCTTACTTTTCTTCAGGCAGGAGAGTATATAGGCCCATAACAAAACCTAACGGGGCGTCAGGTGTGGCGGCTCTGAGGCGAGCGGCGGCTGGTAGTGCGAGGGTGGTTCCCCGGCGGCGGCTCGCCGCGGGGCGGCTCGGAGACGTGGGCCAGCTCCCTGGTGGTGGAAGAAGCCCCCGGCGGCTCTCCGGCGGAAGGGGCGAAGTGCGGCAGAGGAAGGACCGCGAAGTGGCGGCTTTGGCGCATCGGGCGGCTCGCGCCGCTGCTGGAGAGATGGCAAGGCGGCCCGGCGTGGTCAGCATGGCGAAGAGCGAGGCCGGCGAGAGCGGCAAGCAGCCGGCGCGCGCGGGACCGGGGACGGCGCCGGCGACCCGGCGGGCGGGTTGCGGCGCGAGGCGGAGGAGGCCAGGCGAAGAGGCTGTGCGCGTGGGAGGCGGAACCGAGGCAAAGGCGGCGGCTCGGCGGCTGCTGCGGGGCGGCTCGGAGACGCCGGCGGCTCGGGGCGCGTCCGTGGGTGGCGGCTCGCGCACGCGGAGGAGAAGCGGAGCGGCCGGCATGGAACCGGGCCGGCTATCCGAGGCGGAGGCGGAGGAGAAGCGGCGCGGTCGCGGCGGCGTGGCCACGAACGAGGCACTGCGCGGGCCACAGCGGCCGGGCGGCTCGCGCCGCGTGGTGGAGAAAAACGGCTCGTCTTGGCCATGGCGGGGTTGCTCGGTGGTGGCAAGGTGGAGGCGGCAAGAAGAGGCGGGTGCTCGGCCGCGCGCGCGCGCGAGGAGACTCAAGCTCGGCGGCGGCTCAGTAGCGGGGAGAGGCGGCGCCGGCGCGGCCGCGCGACGGGATGGAGCGCCGGCGGCTTGGGGAAGCCGTGAGGCGTGGCTCTGGCGCTGCGGCAGTGAGGCTGAGGCGCAGTTCGGCGGCCGCGGCGGCGGGGAGAGGCGGCAACGGCGCGGCCGCGCGTTGGGATGGAGGGCCGGCGGCTTGGGCGCGAACGGAGGCCAGAGCGGCGGCTCAGCGGCGGCGACAGCGGCTCAGTGGCGGCTTGGCAGCGAATTCAGTACAGCTGGGCGAGGCGGAGTAGACCCGGCGCGGCATGCAGGCGCGACGGCGACGGCTCAGTACGAGCGGTTCTGCTCGTGGGCGGGACGGCGGCTCAGCACGAGGACGGCTCGATGCGAGGTTCACGCGGGGCGGCTCGGCAACGAGGCCACGGCAGCGGAGACCGGATCCAATTCCCCTCCACGTCTTTGTCCTGGTCTTTCTCGGTTTGACCATCCACGTCGTTCTTTCCACTCCTTCTTCTTTTTTTTTTCTTTTTTTTTTCGGTAGTGTGGCAAGACAGCGATCTGGTGATGCAGAGGCGGCCCAATACGGCGGGTTAACGTGCCGGGCGGGTTAACGCGCCGGTGCAGCGGCTCAGCACGAGGCTGCAGCAACAGAGATCGTGGCGGCTCAAACGGAGGCGACTCACATGCGGAATCGAAAGCGGAGACCAGTAGTCAGTATGTCCACGGAAATCAGTCTTGGGATTTCGCCTGTCCACAGAAATCTTTTGCTGTCCTTTCCCTTTTTCAGACCTCCCATAATTTGCATGCATGCCCAAGGAAAAAGTAGCTAGCCCTCCAAAATCAGTCTTGGGATTTGTTTACAGCACAAGCCGCCAGTGCTCCAAAATCAGTCTGGCCTTGGTCTCGTTAATTCGGCGTCTTTGCAGTGGCTCACCTGACCTAGCCCTATTTTCTTGAACTTGGTCTCAATTTCATACCCGCTGTTCTGACTGCCACCAAAGTTACTTTTGACTCTGATCTGATTCACAATGCCGAAATCCTTTCAATTTGACTATGAGTCGGAGTTGATGTAGATCCTTCTGAGACTGGTCTTTCCTTCATCCAGAAAATTGCAAACTTCTCAAAACCCTAGGAAAGATCCCTCCACGAACTCAACACCATCGTGCTGGCCCCACGGTGGGCGCCAACTGTCGTGGATTTGTCACGGCAGATGTCCTAGTGTAAGGACTTAGTCGTGAGGTCCGGCGCACGTAACTGGTAGCTTGAGAGGGGTTGAGCGGGACGAGAGACGTGGAGTTTTACCCAGGTTCGCCCCCTCCGATGGAGGTAAAAGCCTACGTCCTGCTTGTGTCTTATATTGATGACGATGACGATCTCGGTTACAAGGGTGCAGAGTCAGCACCTCTAATCTCGAGATCCTCTAATCTGACTATCTTTTCTGACCTGTCTATGAGACCTGTCCATGAGACCTGTCTATGAGACCTGTCTATGAGACGTCTAACCTGACCCTCTTGGGGTGACCCGCCCCTCCTTATAAAGGCTGAAGGGGCGGTTTACATATAGAGTCTAAGTCGGATTGATGACTTCCCATCGCGGGCTTCTCTTCATGGGCTTCCGAATCCTGGGCTTGTAACCCGTCCCGGGCGGCTTACACCGGGCGGGTTACAACCAGGGCTTATCTTCAGAGACTCGTCTCCGTGACTGTCTGATAATACTGTTCACCTCCTGGCACTGTAGCACCCGGGTTAGCCTCCTGACACTGTAGCCGGGTTAGCATCCTGACACTGTAGCCGGGTTACCATCTTGGTACTGTAGATGCCGGGTTACACCCTGACACTGTAGCTGCCGGGTTACACCCTGACACTGTAGCTGCCGGGTTACACCCTGGCACTGTAGCTGCCGGGTTACACCCTGACACTGTAGCTGCCTGGTTACACCCTGACACTGTAGCTGCCGGGTCAGCATGTCTGCCGGGTCAGTACTGTTCTCTGGGTCAGTACTGTTTGCCGGGTCAGCATGTCTGCCGGGTCATATCGCGGGGTAATATCCCCGTCAGGTAGGGTGGCTTCTCCAAGAAGCCAATAGGGAAAAATACCAAAAGGCCCTCAAGGTGGCTTCTCCAAGAAGCCACCAAAATGTGCTTTTCACTATTCACGGAAACATTTTTCCACAATCGTTAAATTCGAAAATATTTCTATAGGTCTTAGATTAATTCTAGTACCCACTAAAATAATTTTGGACGCGTTCCGAAACAATTCCGGATTAGTGATTTTCATCTGCGAAAAGCAACCAAAGCGGTTCCGGCAGCTCCGGAACATTTCCGAGTTTTTTCTCCGGAAAAATCTCAGAAGTTCCCAGAACAATTCTGGCACCCTCTAAGAATTTCCAGGCATGTGCCGAAACCATTTTGACTTACTGGTATACTCTGAAACAACCTTTCGGTTTTACCAAAACTATTCCAGTGTTCTCTCTCCGGAACTCTTCCGTTGTCTCCGAAACTTTTCCGGTGACTTTCTCTCAGACTCCCTGTCTAGTATTTAGCAGATAGATGACCCTTAAGCGTGTGATCCTATAGGTTCGGTGAAGTATAGACATGACCGGAACACTTTCCGATCAATGATCAACATCGGAGCCGTGGACACCCATATTGACCCCTATACCCACACGACTAAATATTCGAGTGAACCTCCGGTTGCCGTGTGCTATTCCTGTTGCTTCACGATATGTTTCAAATACCTGAGGTGAGATTTATCGGCATCCTCGTGAATCAACACTTGTCCACTATGCCAGTTACCTCGTTACCGGTTTTGTTCTCTTTTCTCGTTCTCGTGTTCCGGCATCCCTGTGATCAAATCACATTGTGTCTGGCCAGACGATGATGGATACCGTAACACCGAGAGGGCCCAGAGATATCTCTCCATCGTCAGAGGAGCAAATCCCAATCTTGAGCTATCAAGTCCCTTGACATACTTTCCCATGAACCCGTAAGCCGCCGTAATAGCCACCCAGTTACGGATGATGTTTAACAAACCCCAAAGTTCATGAATCAAGCATGAAGAAACTTGATACTCTCATGGTCTGAGGAATTATGCAAACGTAAACTTTCTCTGTGTTATTTGCTACTTGTAGCCTGCGTTGGTATTTTCCCCGAAGAGGAAGGGATGATGCAGCACAGTAGAGATAAGTATTTCCCTTAGTTATGAAACCAAGGTTATCAATCCAGTAGGAGAATCACGCAACACCTCGTTAGCAGTACCTGCACACAAACAACAAATCCTTGCACCCAACGCAAACAAGGGGTTGTCAATCCCTCGGCGGTAAGTTGCAAGATTAAATTGTATGTGATAGATAGATAGATTGAAACAAAAATACAAAATAAAATAAATAAAGAAGAAGTGCAGCAAGGTATTTTTAGGGTTTTTAATATATGATTTAGATAGACCCGGGGACCATAGTTTTCACTAGAGGCTTCTCTCAAGATGACATGACGATATCCAAGGCAATGATCATGTATATAGTCATCACGTCCAAGACAAGTAGACCGACTCCTGCCTGCATCTACTACTATTACTCCACACATTGACCGCTATCCAGCATGCATCTAGTGTATTAAGTCCATAAACAACGGAGTAACGCATTAAGCAAAATGACATGATGTAGACAAAGTAAACTCACGCATGAATAAACCCTATCTTTTTACCCTTAATAGCAACGATACATTCGTGTCATGTCCCTTTCTATCACTGGGATTGAGCACCGCAAGATCGAACCCATTACAAAGCACCTCTTCCCATGGCAAGATAAATCAATCTAGTTGGCCAAAAAAAATCAATAGATCGAAGAAGAAATACGAAGCTATAATAATCATGTATAAAAGATATCAGAGAAGACTCAAATAATATTCATGGATAATCTGATCATAAACTCACAATTCATCGGATCCCAACAAACACACCGCAAAAAGTGATTACATCGGATAGAACTCCAAGAACATCGAGGAGAACATTGTATTGAAGATCAAAAAGAGAGAAAAAGCCATCTAGTTACTAACTATGGACCCGAAGGTCTGTGGTAAACTACTCACGCATCATTGGAAGGGTAGCAAGGTTGATGTAGAGCCCCTCCGTGATCGATTCCCCCTCCGGCGGAGTGCCGGAAAAGGCCCCCAGATGGGATCTCTCGAGAACAGAAGCTTGCGGCGGCGGAAAAAGTATTTCGTGCACTCCTCTGTTGGTTTCCTGATTTTTGGGAATTTATAGTGGTGGAATTAGGTCAAAAGAGGCAGAGGTGGGCCCACGAGGCACCAGGGCGCGCCTGCCCCCCCGCCCCCCCAGGCGCGCCCCGGTGGCTCGTCGCCACCTCCTGGGGCTTCTGGCCTTCTCCCGAAGCTTCTAGTGTTGGTTATGTCCAGAAAAAAATCTCCATAAAGTTTCGTGGCATTTGGACTTCGTTTGTTATTGATATTCTGTAAAACCAAAAATAGGCAGAAAACAGCAACTGGCACTGGGCACTAAGTTAATAGGTTAGTCCCAAAAAATGATATATAATTGATGTAAATGTATATAAAAACATCCAAGATTGATAATATAACAGCATGGAACAATAAAAAATTATAGATACGTTGGAGACGTATCATTATTAACCATTAACTTGTGACGAATGTATCTCATAGCATAACATCAATCGGGTCGATTCAACACAAGTGTTCTCCTAACATTGTGCCCTCAAAATTGCCGGCATAGTCATGCCCATGATCAGGAAAACAGAACCATCATGCAACACTTGAGCTAGTCTTAGAGGCCAGACTAGGAATACATTTTACCGTTTATTATTCCACACGTGCATATGTGTCTTCCTCCGAGCCTCGTGGTTATTGTAGACTCGAGAACCATAGCAGTTATAGCATGGAACATAAACATAATTATGAACATGGAGATAAACAATAACATTTATTATTTCCTCTAGGGCATATCTCCTTCAGACTCCCACTTGCACTAGAGTCAATAATCTAGTCAATGCTAATGCATTTTACACCTATGGCATACCGGTGTAAAAATGTTTCGCTTGTGGTATAGCCTGATGTCCAACGGATCTGACAACTTCAGTTCCGTGTGTATCTTTGCATGTCCTCGTGTTTACAAAATTCATATTTTGTGTGGACTTGGCTTTGTATATATGTGAATCACTGGTCGAACCTTGATTCCTCAGACTGAGCTATGGAGCAACTATCTACAATAGTGTCCCATTGACCAAAGCCTTCTTGGAACCATACTAAGTTCATGAATGAACTATATGATTCAACATCTTCTTTGTCGCTTCCAAATGGTCAACATATTTAGCCTTTGTTATAGAATTCGCCATAGTAACTTGTTTGGAACAATTTCCAACTACCGTGTCACCATATCGTGTATTACACAGAGCCCCTAACTTAAATCAAAAATCGCTTGGAGCATTGATGAAGACTGTATCGATGTAATTACTTACAACGAGCACTTCATAATCTCTGCTTGCGAGAAAACATGTCATCAGTGCTACTTTAGTAGTCAATGACATTTTTCACTGTTGTCCCATGATCAGTAATTTGATCACTTTGGTATCTATACTCGCAACAGCTTGGGAGTATCGGACATATCTGGTTGTTTTACATACCATGGAATACATGATTAATCCAAACACAAGAGTTTTAGGACACCGAGTCTTGCAAAAACTCTTTCCATGTGACTTCGGCAAGAATCACTCCTTGACGTTTTAATGCTAAACTGTTTTAGCATCTTGTCAATATGTATTTTTGGCTTTAGCTCTATCAGGCAATTTTATCTCGTAGATAATTATACCTAATATCAAGGCTACTTAGCCCAAGCACTTTATCGAAAAACTATTTTCAATGAAGTCCTAATTCGTGTCAAGAAATTTATATTATTTCCAATCAACAATGTGTCAAGCACACAAGGTTTTTAGAAATATTATTATGCTCCCACTTACTTTCTTGTAATCACAAGCATCTTCGTTATCCATTGATGAAATCAAACTTTTTTGACTATTTCATCAAAAACGAAGATTCCAACTCCATTTTGCTCTCTTCTGTCCATTGCTGGAACTCTGAAGTTTGCACATTCACTAGCATCCTCTGGATAGACAAAACACCTTGGACTGTATCACATGCAAGTCCTAGGTAGCATTTCTATTTTATGGAAATCCTTTTGGCATCCATGTTACATATCTCATGATTGAAATATGTATCAATTGCTAGTTTAACCCGAACCGACTTTAAGCATCGCTACGGAGAGACAATCTCGCCGTAGTCAATTCCTTGAATTTGTTATAAGCAACAAGTCGAGCTTTATGGATACAACATTTTTATCCATATCAGTTTATAGTTTCATCAATATTCGTTAGACTCTAAGTCTTCCGAAAGGTGTATCAAGATTTTAATCTCGAATCATTTATATGGAAACTATCTCGGATTGTATTGGCACTTAGCCAATTCCGGAGTCAGGGCCCATCAACGCTTCCTTGTGTATCGTAGGTATACTATTGTCTAACAACAATATCTCATTTGCGCACCTGAGAGGTTTGCACAAGTTTTGGCTACGTGGTTCAGCTGCAAGTTCGACCGAAGTCCATACATCTCATGTAGAGGCTTCCGTATCAGTCGCAGTAGGAAACTCTGGAATCACTTCCAAGGTTTCTTTTCTTTGATCTGATGATGAAGATACTGTTATCTCGTCGAGTTGCACTGTCCTCCCACTCACCTTTTTGCAAGAACAATTTTCTTCAAAAGCATACCATTCTTTGTGGCAAAACTTTTGCCTTGGTATAGTGGTGGGGGAATACCCAATAACTTGGAATAACCTACAAAGTAGCACTTGTCTGATTTGGAATAGGTTTGTAAACATTTTACACAAGCCCCATATTCCAAATGTTAAGAAAAGATATAACATGGTTGGATGTACCATACCATGGCGTCATTTCAACAGATCTGATGGCGCTCTTTTCAGTGTAAAAGCCGCAGTCTCTAAAGCATTACTTTAAAATGGATAATGGCAAATTGATTTATGTCATCTTTGATCTTACCATGTCATAAATGGTTTGATTACATCTTCACGGACATTCCACTCACAGTGGTGTTTCGAGAGGTGTAAGTTATGAAACCTTTTTCACAACTCATCAGACATTCGTTAAACTTGTAACTCAAATATTCCTTTCCGCAATCTAATTATGGAAACATAATTCTCTTGTTACAATAACTTCTACTTCATTTTGAAAACCTTATGAATGATTTCAAAAGATCCAGACTTACGTCTCATTGATACGTCTCCAACGTATCTATAATTTATGAAGTATTCATGCCATGTTTATTATAGTTTTGTATGATTTTGATGCACTTTTATATGGCTTTTATATGATTTTCATGGACTAACATATTGACCTAGTGCCCAGTGCCAGTTGTTGTTTTCTGCTTGTTTTTGGTTTTCCAGAAAATCTATATCAAATGAAGTCCAAATGCAGCGAAACTTTTTGACGATTTTTTCTGGAACATAAGAGACACTAGAAGCTTCGGGAGGTGGCCAGAAGACCCACAGGGCCCCCACGAGCCACCAGGGAGAAACCTCCGAAAGTTAACCTAGATGAGTTTTTACGCCGCCGCAAGTCTCTGTACCTCCACGATCTCATCTACAGCCCTTTTCCGGTACCCTGCCGGAGCGGGGAAAGCATCACCGGAGGCCATCTTCATCATCCCAGCAGTCTCCATGACGAGGAGGGAGTAGTTCACCCTCAGGGCTGAGGGTTTGTACCAGTAGCTATGTGTTTTATCTCTCTCTCTCTCTCGTGTTCTTGATTTGGCACGATTTTGATGTATCGCGAGCTTTGTTAATATAGTTGGATCATATGGTGTTTCTTCCCTCTCTATCCTTGTTGTGATGAATCAAGTCTTTTCCCTTTGAGGTTTTGTTATTGTCGGATTGAATATTTCAGATTTGAGAACACTTGATGTATGTCTTGCATATGAATACCCGTGGTGACAATGGGGTATTATATTGATTCACTTGATATATGTTTTGGCATTCAACTCGCGGATTCCCGCGGTGACATTGGGGTAATCTATGCATAGGGGTTGATGCACGTTTTCATTATCTTTTCTCCGATAGAAACTTTGGGGTGCTCCTTGGAGTTCTTTGTGTGGATTGAATATTATGAATATGAAGTTGTTTGATGCATATCGTATAATCAACTCACGGATACTTGTGGTGACATTGGAGTATCTAGGTGACATTAGAGTTGGTTGATGTGTATCATATGGTGTTATTTTAGTACGAACTCTAGGGCTGCTTGTGACACTTATAGGAATAGCTCAATAGATCGATCGAAAAGGATAACTTTGAGGTGGTTTCGTACCCTACAAACAATTTCTATCTTATGTTCTCCGCTAATAGGAACTTGGGACTGATTCTTTATCACACGTTGAGGGATGGTTATATGATTCAATTATGTTAGCATTGTTGAGAGATTGCACTAGCGAATGTATGAACCATAGGCCTTGTTTTTAAGCATTGCAATACCGTTTGTGCTCACTTTTGTTACTTGCTACCTTACTGTTTTTACATTTTCAGATTACAAAAACCTATATCTACTATCCATACTACACTTTTATCACCATCTCTTCGCCGAACTAGTGCACCTATACAATTTACCATTGTATTGGGTGTGTTGGGGACCCAAGAGATTTTTTGTATTTGGTTGCAGGGTTGTTTGAGAGATACCATCTTCAACCTACGCCTCCCACGGATTGATAAACCTTAAGTCATCCACTTGAGGGAAATTTGCTACTGTCCTACAAACCTCTGCGCTTGGAGGCCCAACACGAGTCTACAAAAACAAGTTGTGTAGTAGACATCACTCATCAAGTAAATATCCATATATCTACTTGAGTCATTTTTGAAGATAGACAAATCCACTGCTGGCAATAACCTTTATCGGACTACACACATCAAAATGTATGATCACCAATAAGTTCGTTGGTCGTTCCTTATGGCCTGTGAACGGTATTTCAGTCACTTCACTTTTCGGACAAAAGTTGCAAGTGTCAGATGATTCATAATCAAACGACTTCAAAATCCATCATTATGGAATTTCTCCATGCGGGTTTCTCCAATGTGACCAAATGCAGAGCCACACATGTGTGGTATTCTTTTAGTCTTGCGACATTTAGTATTAGTGTTATGGATGTATCATATTACCATCAATATTCATAACATACATCCTATCCTTGATAGAAGCATGGCCCTTTATGTTATTCATAATACTGAACAACAATTGTTCTTTTATGAACAACCCTTTTGCAACAAACATCATGCAATGGGATAGAGTGTGTAAAACTCTAAAATTAATTATGAAAGTAAATACAGAGGTAATATATTATTATCAATATTCATAACATACATCCCATCCATGATGGAAGCATGGCCCTTATGTTATTCATAATACCGAACGTTAAAAGTGCTCTTATGAACAACCTTCTTGCAAGATACTTTATGCAATGGGCTAGAATGTATAAAAACTCTAAAATGAATTATGAAAATAAATACATAGGTAATGTACTGAGTATAGCAACTTTTACTATGTTCCCAGTGCATATCCAAACCTCATTACTAGCAAGTCTTTTAGGCCATAGTAGTTCTTGCATCGAGTTGTAACAGAATGCAATCGAGCGGGTATCTCTATGATCAACTCACAATACCCAAGAATCAGTGATTAACATGTTTAATCATAATTCCCAAGAACTATTGACCAGCCTTCCATACATCAATAACTTGTATGACATTCATACATGAGCTGGATATTCCAGTCTTCTCTCTTTTTGCCTTTATACTTCTAACAGTTTTACTTCCAATATTTCCCCTACTCTCAGAAGAAGCACCCAACTTAAGAGTGGCGTTAGCCCCGGACTTCCTAGGCGTGAAAGTTTCACTAACACCCTTCGGACACTTCCTCTCTCTTTAAGTTGTTGTTTTATTCACCTTCATATCATATGACAGGCGTTCTTCTGGATCCCTCTTGTATTAGTCTAATGCATAGTAAACACTTTTACTAATAGTTTGCAAAACAAACATTGCTTTGGATATCCCATATCTTCTAGCCTTTGTTTGTATCTAAAACTAATTTTCAGTTCCATGAATATCACATAGCTATCCCAAACTTTTGAAATTCGGGTCTCATGGAAGCAAACGTATTGCACTTGATCGTATCGGAATTCTAGCTTTTGGATCGAAGGACGAGAGTCACATCATCCATAGCATTAGCGGGAGAATACCGAAAGCATGCGATGGGACAAAGTCCTTCTCGGCACTCTTGAGGACAATCCTCACATTACGTTACCAACCGTAAAGTTTTAACCAGATATATAACAGCTATTCAATTTTAATAGGGAAGGTGGAAACGCGGGCCATTATTCTACAACTATTATGCAAATCACACTTGGACAAAGTCCATAATTAATTGCATAGAGAATTAAACAAGTTAATTCTAAAATGCGCCCCCACTCAAATCAATATCTCTCATAATTGATTGTGAGTGATGCAAGATCTGCATTTCCATTTAACGACATTGTTCGAGATGAACACTGATGGCGCCAACTTCAATCGGTAGGCAAACTTGCCGATCACATCTCTATGTGACTCTTGTTCATCTTTCGATGCGTGTGTTCCGAGCTCATGACTTTCATGCCTGAACGTCAAGAAAACCAAGTGATCTCGCTGCGAGGTCTCAACTCACCCGCCTTACACCCGTACAATCATTCGTACCCATGTAGATCATGGCGCACCCCGAATGGAAAGATGCTGTGGCGGTGCTACACTTGGCAGAACACTAACTACTTGATATTTTAAGTGAGAGATCACCCTAATAAAAAGCGACTACCGCGCAATCAAAAAGGGTGCATCATAAGGGATAAACATCCCAGGCAATTCATAATAGCATGATATGGTATAGCCCTTTCGGACGGAGAAGTCTTGTATTTCTTCGTCTTCGGCATTCGCGTCGGTGTTCTCCTTCGCGAAGATTGCCACCACCTTGTCGATGCACCAAATAATATTGCTATCTTTATAGCTAATAAAGCAAGTGCATTACAAAAGGTTGACACGCAGGTCATTAAAGTGACAATCATATGGCTCCAGCCATCATGCCGAATCATGACACGCAGGTCATGATAATTTTACATCATATAGTCATCTCATACATAATCAAATTATTATGAGCACTGCTATACCACATCACATGCACATCCTGCCAAACCAAGTTAGACGCCTCTAATCGGTTTATGCAAAATTTTATTTTACGTGGCTTCTAAGGTTTCAACCAAAACGCAGCTACCAACGTTTATCATCAAGTATGATTATTCAAGTCGCTAGATTAACTTTGCGGGGTGTATGAAACACAAGATAATAAAATCTTGAGCCCCATACTAAACTTCGTCATATGCATGACCCCCGTGCAGATCATATCTGCATTGCTCTTTTGTCTGCGAAATTTCATCTTTCAACTATGGTGGAATTCAACGAACTGTTAGCACTTCGTTGATCAATCAGGATCGCGGATTGCCAAAACTTTGAAACTCCACCATGCCGTTATCAAGATCAGAAATACGCAAATTTCAGGGAAGCAACAAGAACATCGGGTATCAGATTTCATCTGCTACCCGCACAAATAATTTTCAACAATAGAACTCATCTACTACAATATTATATTGTGCAACACCCATACATCTCTATGTATTCTAGATCGTAACCTGCATCTACGCATAGCACGGCTCTTGATGCCACTGTAGGGGAACGCAGCAGAAAACAAAAATTTCCGGAACTGCGAGCACGCCCAAGACCACTATGAAGACTGCATACAAGGTTTCGATCCGATCGTTACCGACTCGTAGCGTAGTGAAAGTAGAGTCGATGTACATCGTCGGTGCAGATCCTCGCGGCTAGGATTTACAACCTCCCAACCGCGAGGATGTACTCCCTAGTCTGCCCCTCGGACAGTCCCTCGGACAGCCCTCCGGGAGGCGGTCGAACAGTCCCCCGGACGATGTCACGGACAGCCCTTCGGGAGGACCCTCAAAACTCGGACAGCCCTTCGGGAGGACCCTCGAACAGCCCCTCGGGCAAAAGATCAAACCTACGACCTCTCTACAGGGTTGCACACATATGGTGTCATCTATCCGGCAGGGCTTCGCCGTCCAGAACTAGTTCCCACCGGAACCCAGACAGTCTTTCGGCTCTACGAAACTATTTCGCAGGGAGGGAGAGAGAAGGCCAGATCATGCATGGCATTTGTATGTGAGAAAGAGTCAGTGTGGAGAGTGCCTCTCCACCTCTATTTATAGGAAAACCCAAGGGGTAGGGTGGCTTCTCCAAGAAGCCAATAGGGAAAAATACCAAAAGGCCCTCAAGGTGGCTTCTCCAAGAAGCCACCAAAAAGTGCTTTTCACTATTCACAGAAACATTTTTCCGCAACCGTTAAATCCGAAAATATTTCTGTAGGTCTTAGATTAATTCCAGTACCCACTAAAATAATTTTGGACGCGTTCCGAAACAATTCCGGATTAGTGATTTTCATCTGCGAAAAGCAACCAAAGCGGTTTCGGCAGCTCTGGAACATTTCCGGGTTTTTTCTCCGGAAAAATCTCAGAAGTTCCCAGAACAATTCTGGCACCCTCTAAGAATTTCCAGGCGTGTGCCGAAACCATTTTGACTTAATGGTATACTCCGAAATAACCTTTCGGTTTTACCGAAACTATTCCGGTGTTCTCTCTCCGGAACTCTTCCATTGTCTCCGAAACTTTTCCGGTGACTTTCTCTCAGACTCCCTGTCTAGTATTCAGCAGATAGATGACCCTTAAGCGTGTGACCCTATAGGTTCGGTGAAGTATAGACATGACCGGAACACTTTCTGATCAATGGTCAACATCGGAGCCGTGGACACCCATATTGACCCCTATACCCACACGAATAAATATTCGAGTGAACCTCCAGTTGTCGTGTGCTATTCATGTTGCTTCGTGATATGTTACAAATACCCGAGGTGAGATTTATCGGCATCCCCGTGAATCAACACTTGTCCACTATGCCAGTTACCTCGTTACCGGTTTTGTTCTCTTTTCTCATTCCCGTGTTCCGGCATCCCTGTGATCAAATCACATTGTGTCTGGCCAGACGATGATGCATACTGTAACACCGAGAGGGCCTAGAGATATCTCTCCATCGTCGGAGGAGTAAATCCCAATCTTGAGCTATCAAGTCCCTTGACATACTTTCCCATGAACCCGTAAGCCGCCGTAATAGTCACCCAGTTACGGTTGACGTTTGACAAACCCCAAAGTTCATGAATCAAGCATGAAGAAACTCGATACTCTCATGGTCTGAGGATTTATGCAAACGTAAACTTTCTCTGTATTATTAAACATTAACTTGTGACGAATGTATCTCATAGCATAACATCAATCGGGTCGATTCAACACAAGTGTTCTCCTAACATTGTGCCCTCAAAATTGCCGGCATAGTCATGCCCATGATCAGGAAAATAGAACCATCATACAACACTTGAGCTAGTCTTAGAGGCCAGACTAGGAATACATTTTACCGTTTATTATTCCACACGTGCATATGAGTCTTCCTCCGAGCCTCGTGGTTATTCTAGACTCGAGAACCATAGCAGTTATAGCATGGAACATAAACATAATTGTGAACATGGAGATAAACAATAACATTTATTATTTTCTCTAGGGCATATCTCCTTCAAATACAACTGTCACATAGTTTTTGGATGCAGACAGAAAGTAATCACAACAACAGAAATTCAGACCAGGAACTAAACCGCAAAGTTATCATAGTTTCTTTAGATCGGCAACAAACAAGATAGATCTACGAACTGCTAAGCAAAACGAACTTACTATCATGAATAAAAATAACTAATGTCTCATGGCAATTAACACAAACACTTATGAAGAGATCAACATAGATTCTCCCAAGTTACAGGATAGATCTCCAACTTCAGGTTCTCACGACACAAACATTTCCGAAGAGTTCAACACAGATTCTCCCAAGTTCACAGGCAATGGATTTTTGTCACCCAAGAATTCAGCGATGAAGTAGTCCAGGCCGGTCCTTGCAGGGTTGCAGAGCTGACCAAGCAGACGAGAAGAAGCAGAGCTTCGAAAGAACTAGTCACCGATGATGTGCATTATTGGCTTTGACAGCAAAGCTGAGTCTTGAGATTTGGTTAGGTTAATCGCTTCTGTCCTTGGCTCAAGAACTATGCACACACAAAGCTGTAAGGTTGTGCGCCTTTAACCTGAAATGGATGGATCATCACATGATTTGGCTTAAGACTGTTTCAGAACTGAAGCAGAGTATATCAGAGTGAATCAGTGAAACAGAGAAGAAACGATGTACATATAGAGAGGCATGTCAAATTATCATCAATCTTAACGCCAATCATAAATAGAGCTACGTACCCCACTGTACACTGAACTTGTGCTTTGCTTGCACATCACTCATACTATTTTAGCATATCCATCTCATTCACTCATACTACCTCTGTCCAGAAATACTTGTTGCTCAAACAGATGTATCTAGATGTATCTCCGTGCTAGATACATCCGTTTGAGCGACAAGTATTTCCGGACGGAGGGAGTACTATTTTACCCCCAATATATATTTTTTGGCAACAAGACCCGAATGGTAATTATATATTTTCCCCTCCAATATTACTGGAAGAGTTGAAGTCCTCCATGTGTAGAGCTAGACCTCATCTATGGACGGCTCCAGAAAGCTTTGCTTTCCTAGAGAAGACGTGCTCCATCATTTCAGCTGATTGATTATGGCGCGCGCGCGTGTGCTTCTGCAGTTCCCTGTTTAATAGATAGATTCAGCACCTGGTTAGCGTGTCTTTTTGTTTTGTTTGAAATTCCGGGCCAATGTATGAAAAATAACAAACTCATGTACATTGTGTGTAGTGTAAAGAAAGCTTAGAATGCTGAATAATAAAGCTTGGTAGAGAACTTACAATGTTTTTGATGCCGGGCAAGTCTGGTTCGCACAATAGCATCAATTCACTGTTGTCAAAAAATTTGTGGCATCTGGGGACCAGTGAGTTGCTGTATACACTGGCAAAGTCCTGATGCTCGTTTGGGACGAGTGAAAGTAGAGCATCTGCCATTCTTGAAGCAGAGCATCTCTCTGCTGAGCTGATTTGGGACTGATTCCCGAGGAGCTGATTCGAGGCGTTGGTGTTCGCTCGACCTATACACTTTGGGAGCACCTGGTGATTCTTGATTTTTGTCCATGTGCCATGTCAATGTCACCAAACTGACCGAACCTCGAGCACTCTGCTGATCCTGGGGTGTGCTTTGCTGAAACAGAGACCCTTATATCATATACTCTACCTTCTTTTGCTTGTTTGCTTGTGAAACAGGGAGCGCCTACTTTCAGCATTGTTTTACTACCATATGAAGCTACCCTCAAATTTTTCAGTTCGTTTTCTTCTGCAGGCTCTTGCTTTCTTGGATGTTCTAACTGTGTGAATTCGCATGAGACTGAAGACTAAAATGTCTGCTGCAGTTCATCTGATTTTCCCTGGAAAAATGCTGGGTTTTATAGTAAATAGATGAATATTTCCCCTGGAAACAAGTTTAAATGTTGTTTTTGATATTACAGATTGACTCTGGGATGGTACAAAATAAATCTGCCGTCATATGACCCAGCGAACAACGCAGTTTGTGACTGCTCATGATTTTTCTCCCTTGTTCTACATGTCCATCGTGAGCACCAGCGGATTTATACTAGTACATGGTTCAGTTCCTAGGTACCAAAATCTCCATTTTTCTGACATGAAACAAACTGTAGACATAAAAAAATATTCTTTTCTTAATTTTACTTTTGCTTTTGGGGCATTCTGTAACGATCAACGACGTAGGCATGGTCATGCTCAAAGGGCTCCAGGGACTTGAACTGGTCAGCCTTGAGCTTCTCCACTTCGCTTGCAAGTTTGCTGACCAAAATAAATAAATGTCAGCTCAAATGACACTTGAGATTAACATGAATAAGTCTACAAGCACTGATGGTGAACACAGCTTTCTACGTCTTGCCTCTTGGCACATCTTACAAACAAGTCTGTTCACATATGGACCAACAGATGGCATTCTCTTTTTTTTTTCTTTTTTTTGATATGCAAATGAAAGCAAACCCAACAACACAAAAAGCCATAGTGCAGTTATGGGGCTGTAAATTTTTCTCCAGCTTAAACAATCCAGCAAAACATATACATACACTTCATTTGCTAAAGTATAAAAATACAAATACCAGTATAATACAGTACAAACGCCCAGCCAAGGCTAATTTAGAGCTACAAATAGAGATATGTTGCAAAGATACAAATAAAAATATAATACAGTACAGACGTCCAGCCAAGGGTAATTTAGAGCTGAAAATCTGGATATGGTGCAAACATACAAATAATATTTGGATACACACAATTCGCTTGCTGCAGAGTTGGGCACTTCATGGTGCACCGTCTTGAGTTTTCTCCATCACGTGAGCCCACCTTATAACCACTTGCACATAAACCATGTCATATATCATATCAATAAACTGGAAGAAGGCATCCCTCCAGGTTCTCTTCATCAACATGGTGCAGAAAACTGTCCACAGACCCACCACAAATCCCACGATCATGGCAAGATAAACAGATGGCATATGATTTATATCTTCAAGGCCACTTTTCTCTGCATCATGTGTTGAGCAGTTCCTGCTGACAGGATGCCCACAAAGACCGGGGTTACCGATGTAGATATACCTCTGGTTATCAAGAACTTGTAGCTGTTGTCCGGTTGGTATTGCACCAGACAAATTGTTGTATGACAAGTTCAAGTGGCTCAAATAAGTTAAAGCTGACAAACTTGATGGTATTGCACCAGAAAACTCATTGAAGGACAGGTCAAGTGAGTCCAATTGCCTTAAATCACCAATTTGGTTTGGGATTGCTCCTGTGAGCTGATTATTTGATAGGTTCATATTGGTAAGCCCAATGAGTAGAATTATCTCCTCTGGAACCTGTCCTACCAAACTATTACTTCACAAATCAAGAATACTAGTAGCTTGTAGATTGCAAAGGTATAGTCGCGCTTTTCGTCCTTTGTGATTACTGGGATGCTTTCTTCAAAAATGTAATCCTCTGTGTCCTGCGACACCATTGTCATCATTGCCTTCAGGTTTGACAAAGACCATGGTATGCTTCCTGTAATCTTGTTGTGTGCTATGTCCAAATAATGAAGACTATCAAGGGAAGTGAGATTCTTAGGAATATGACCGCTGAACATATTTGATCTCACTCTTAATATTTTCAGATGTGGCATTTTTTCTGGCAACCATTCTGGCAATCCTCCAAATAACCTATTGTAAGAAAGATCAAGGAACATTAACCTTGACGACCTTTGAAGAAATTTAGGGAATTCACCAGTGAGACCGTTGTTATTCAGGGCTAAGCTTAGCATGTCAAAACCAAATTGATTCGTAGAGTTTGCATCAAATTCCTTCCAGCACTGCATAATATCTCCTGTTAAATGGTTTCCTGATAGGTCCAACCTATTCAGTCTAGTCATTTGGCATATAGATAACGGGATGGTGCCAGTAAGTTGATTATTTGCAAGCAACAACTCTCCGAGTAGTGGAGCATTCAGCTCTGACGGCAATGACCCAGAGAAAGAGTTTGAAGATAGGTTTAGTCTTAATATATTTATAGGTAACCGTCGAACTTGTCCGGTAAACTTATTGGACCCAAGATATATGTGGTCAACTGACATGTGTTGTAGATCTGCCGGTAATGAGCCATGCAATTTGTTTCTTGATGCTTGCAAGAATGAAGCTCGGGAAAATGTCACCCAAAACCAATCAGGAATAACATCATCTAGATTTGCATTACTGAGAACAAGAACATCAATGTCAGATTGCCATCTAAGCCACTCTGGAAAACCGGGGCCCAGTTGACATGAACCGAAACCTGCGACCTTCAATCTAAATGGAGGAACCCAATTTTGTTTGATAGCTAACTCAAAGAGTTGTAAGACAAGTCCAGATAATCTAAATTCAGTAGGCCCGTGAAATGCTCCTCCGTGAGCACACTGCTGAATTTTTTATAGTTGAGGTCCAACATTTTTAAATTACCGAGTGCTCCAACTCCTACAGGTAGTGGGTCAGTTAACATGTTTTGAGATGCTTCAAGAACGGCGAGACTAGTCATGTTCCCAATCCAAATGGGTAGATTCCCGGTCATATTTGCACCCTGCACTGACAATTCTTGCAATGTATTCCATGTGCACTTTGGCAATCGCTCCATGAACTCCCCTATGCTCGAACCAGTGTTGATACCGCTGAGCCTCATTCCTGTCAAATTGCACAGATTTTCTAATTTGTTTGGTATCAGACCCACAAGATCGTTCCAACTAAAGTCTATGACTTGAAGGGATGTCATGTTTGCCAAATTACTAGGAATGGCCCCTTCCAAGCCAGACGCTTGGAGGTAAAGCTCCTTAAGGCTTGTGAGATTCCAAAACCATGCATGCTCAAGTGAATTAGTATAGAATTTGTTATAAGACAAATCAAGTATCTCGACATGTGTGAGGTTGGAATGTGACATGCTAGCAGATACGGGAAGATTGAGTTCACAGGAGCTCAGGCGAAGCACTTTAAGAGAAGGAAGCATCTTCACCGTCTGCCAATCCTTGGCAGAACTAAGATCCACGCCGCTCATGTCGAGATGGCTCAAAGAAGAGAGACGTGGCAACCATGCAAGATTCACTGAGTAACTATCCGAATCAAAAGAATTCCGACTGACATCTAGATATTGCAACTTTGAGAGATTGCCAAGTTGGGAAGGTATTCTCCCACTGAATCCTGACCGCGAGAGGTTGAGATACCTTAGGTTCTAGAGAGAAGCCAAGAACACAGGGATGCTTGTGCGGTTGAAGTAATTCCAACTCAGATCAAGATACCTCAGGTGTGGTAAAGTAGCCAAAGAAGAGCTCATCTCCCCTGCCGACAAGCTAATGTCGATGTTGCGGAGGTTGACCTTGATGATATGGCCAGTTCAGTTGCTGCAACGGACTCCCTTCCATCGACAACAGTCATCGCCCTACCATGATGACAGACGACGAGCAGGGTCCAGGAGGCTTGCCTTGAAGGACAGATGCGCATCTCGCCTGCTGCCGATGCAGGCGCCTGATGCAGGCGCTAGACCATGGGAAGTGGATGCTGCTTGGAAGATCAATAGACAAAGCAGCAGCGCAGTTCCTCGGATGAGGAGCGCAGGCTTAATCATATTGGTCGGAAATGGTAGATGGAAATGAGACAGAGCAGCTTCTCTCTTATTCAAGTTCCACCACAAGTCCCCAACTGCAATATATAGGAGTATGGTCTTGTCATCAGGGCATACTTTTCCTGTAGTCAAGTTGTAGCCAGATTTTGTTGATTGAGACAGTCAACAATGACAGGCTGAGGTTGGAATTTCTACCCAAGATTCGGTCATTAGCTTGGACCAGAGACTTCTCAATTCTCCTTTGGAGATAATGAGTGGATTAGTTTGGACACTCGGGCAAAAGCAATCAGACACCATCCTGTGTCATGTTGACAAAAATGAAAAGAAAATTCGGAAATTTCCATTATTCCTTATATTAAGAGTGAACAGAAATAGAATTGCCAGTTCTTCAACACTTGCACCTTCATTTTCTTGGAAAGATAATGCACACAGGCATGCAAAAAATACTCCGTAATTTCTCTCTTGAACCAGTCAATCATAATACGTAAGAAGCAAAAACTGCAAGGAGACGATAGGAGGGGACCTTGTCAGCGTCGAAGCAGGCGTCAACGGAGGCGTCTTCGGTCGGGGTCGTCGTCAACGGAGGCGTCTTCGGTCGGGGTCTTCCATCCCCGTCCGCCCCAGCACCCGCCACGGCGACACCGCCCGCCTGCAGATCGAACGTCGCTCACTAGTCTAGCGCGCCCCAACTCTCCCAGTTCGCGGCGGCGAGGCGTGGAGTTTGACGGCGGCGGAGAGGTGGGGAAGAGAGAGAGAGAGAGAGAGAGGCAGCCAGACCACGGCGGCGTGCGTGTCATCCACAAACTGGGCCAGCATTTTAGATGGCCTGATGGACTAGGCCGGCATCACGTCGCCCAGCTGCCAGGTTTTTTTTACCCCTCAAAAAAATTGTTTTTTTTTTTGCTTATATAAGGTTTGCATTGCCTCCTATTACAAGATGAGTTCAAACGATCCCTAAAAAAAAGATGGGTTCAAACGAACCAGAATCACATGGGGATGGGAGAACAGATAAAAAAAAGCACACACACCGACAAAACGCACAGAACGGGATAAACGAGAGGGGTCACTCTGAGGAGATGGACTCGGGGGATGCCGGTGTACACTGCATGCCTCTCGTCTCCTCCATGACATCCGACACCGACGACTGTGCTGCATCTTCCATCACATTCCCCTCACGCCCAATTTCTTCTCCATGTGTCAGTCTCAGTGTTGCTTCCATCTGGCTGCCACAGAGTGAGGGATTGCTTCAAGGTCCATGAGCAGCAGAACGGAGGTGGTGACTACCCCACGGCCACCGTGAGAGGAGGTGGAGGAGCACACTACCGCAGGCGACTGTTAACGCGACACATGAATCAGAGACCCCCTGACCAAACTGTGTGCGATGCATGAATCGCAAATGGTATCGTAATAAAACCGTCACCAATAAGACGAACTGTGTGCGATGGCGGAGACATCAAGCACGATTCAGATTAGAGACGCGTGTGCGATATGTGGCATACAGTTGTTCCATACGAACTATTTGCGATGAGTCAGAACAATAGAAACGGTTAGCCAGATCAAGATGTGTGCGATATGCGGCATACAGTTCACAAGGTGTTGTAGAACGTAACTGAACTGCTCTAGTGCCATGGTCACATGCACTAGGATATTATACCTTCCATGCACGTACAGACTGAAAACGAGCCTAGAAGATTATTTTGACTTGGCACGTACGTACGGCTCCGGCTCGGAGCCAATTCATTACAATTCTAGACTAGACTCGAGTACGGACGGACGGACGATCTACCTAGCTGGCAGCACTATTTATACAACTCGATCGACCGATCGCCACCTATCATCATGTGCTCTTCGTTGCCCTCTGTCGGTCCGTCGATCGGCACCTTGTTCGAATTGGCCGATCTACACCCTCGCCGGCCAGCATTATGGATGGCGACGGCGACGGCAATGGCATCTGTTTCCCTTACGACGTGCTCCTTGACATTCTCCGCTGCCTCCCCTGCGGTGCCCTTGCCACGCTCCGGGGCGTCTGCCGCGCCTGGCGTGTCCTTGTCGACGCCCATAAGTTACTCCTTCCGTACTTCTTCCCCCCGGGGCACTTCCCCGGCATCTTCACCGACAACCTCAGGAGCCACAATGAGTCCTCCTTTGCCTCACCGGTGCCGCACTCGGAGCGGCCATGGACGGCTCGGGATGGACCCATCTTTCGGCATCCGCTCTTCCGGCACGACGCGGCCTCCGTGCTGCACTATTGCAACGGCCTCCTTCTACTTGAGCATGATTCAAAAGATGAGTATTATGTCTGCAACCCAGCGACGATACGGTGTGCTCGCCTGCCATCACTGTCGAAGAAGCTTGACCCGTTTCACGAGGGCATGTTCCTCACCTTCGACCCGGCCGTGTCGCTGCAGTATGAGGTATTCCTCCTTCCGAGTGGAAAGATCCAAGGTGACGTGACTAACGTCCAAGAAACCATCCAAGAACCACTCAAGAAAGAGATACATGCCCGTATGCCAACGACCGAGGAGCCAAAGGATAAGGTAATGTCTATACTAGTGTTCTCGTCACACACGATGCAATGGATGAGCCGGGTGTTTGTGCCAGGACATTTCGCCCCTGGCTACCTCTATGACATGGTGAAGGCGCCACACCCTAGGGGTGTGACAGTATGGAAGTCCGCCGTGTACTGGCAGGGCTCGCTCTACGTACATTGCTGCAACAATATCCTTACGATCATACACAACTCGGAGGGTACGTATGATATGGTCCTTCTGCCGGGGAAATCTTATGAAGATAAACAATATTTTGAGCCGGTCAAGAGGTCTATCTTCGTGAGCTACGAGAAAGGGGTTCACTATGTGACAATCGATGAATTCCAGTTACATGTATGGATACTGACAGAATCAGCCGATGGCCGGGTGGGGTGGATGTTAGCGCACGAGACCAGCCTTGGTCCTTATGCTCGCATCATAGACAAATACACTTACGGGAAGTCAGTCTATAGAGTGCAGTGGGAAGCAGTCGATAGCAAAAAACTCTAGTTACCTTGTTCAGAGCTCGGAACAATGAGGAAGTGATATACCATGAGGAGGATAGCCAGAGCGACACAATGGATCACGTTGACAGCAACTATGACAACAATGAAGATGGCGTCTGTCATGCTGATGGCTTCAGCGACACACCTGATGATATTGATGGCAACAATGAGCATGTTGATGGCGAAAGTGATGACGATGAAGACAGTGTCTGTGAGGTTGATGACTACAGCGACACAACTGATGACGTTCATGGCGACAGTAATGCTGATGAAGATGGCGTCTGCGAAGTGGATGACTTCATCGACATAGCTGATGATGTTTATGCGGGTAGTCAAGATGAAGAAGCATTTGTGCATGAAGATGAAGATGGCCAATCCGGGTACTCCTGGAATTCGGACGAGGACAACTTCATTGATGTGGATGGAAGTGCCGCCAATCCCTATGGCGATGAGTGTGACTACCATCTCATAGGATTACATCCGCACAAGGATGTGGTGCTCCTACAGACTTCCGATCGCGCGGTTGCAGCATACCATGTCATGACTTCAAGAATGCAATATTTAGGAAATCAGCTTGTTAAAGACCCTTTCTCACAGTTTTACGGCGTTAGATGTGCATTTCCTTACCGCCCATGCTACGTTGATGTGCTTCCGCGTAGATGAACCGGCAACTAAACCACACTCCTAGTATGGTTGGTAATTCGTCATGACCCGTGGCGTGTAAATCTTTGGGGGAAAGATAGATCAGAGGAAAACAATTCTATATATTTAATTGTCTGCCTGGTGCTTGTTGATTTATCAGTTGGGTGCAGCTGAGAATAGATGGATGTGCTTGTGAGAGGATCTGGGAAAACATTATATATACTAGCGGTTTCGATGTCACCCTGTGGTGTGGCGCTGCTTGAGAGGAAGTTGTGCACCCGTTTTTATCTAAAAACAAATACGTGGGTTCTTATCTGTACCTCGAAAAAGAAAAAGAAAAACACCTTCATCTTAAAAAAAAGAACCTTCCTCACTCAGATAACCAGCAAGCGTCACGTGGCAAGTTGTGTGCTCGTTTCCATCCAAAAAATACATGGGTCGTCATCTCCATCTCAAAGAAAAAGCCCTCACCTCCATCTAAAAAAAGAAGAAAGAAAACTTCTCACAGAAAAAAAAACTCACATACATCTAAAATGAATGGGAGCAAATAAAATATTTCTGGCCTCAACCAACCACCATGCGCCACTTGGACAACCAGCAAGTAACACGTGGTCCTCACCTCCGTCTCGAAAAAGAAAGAAAAAAGCCCTCGCATCCATCTCAAAGAAAGGAACAAGTAAAAAAGAAAATATTTCTCACTTGAGCCAATCGATATGTGGCAAGTGGACAGTCCCAGCGTCCATCCATTCTTTCCCAATTAATGGGTTTGATTTGCGAGAAATTCATTTATATTGCTATGGCTAATTAATGTTTACATGGTATGGCTAGCTAGTACTATAAGTTCTGCGTGAACTAATTCGTTTGTGAAGTTAGTTAGTTCTTCCACTAGTAGAAAACAGACCTTTTGTCCACATCATTAGTCTCGGTCTGGTTTTGAACCGGCACTAATGTGACCATTAGTCGCGGTTCGTGACGGGCATCATTAGTGCCGGTTCGTTTCGGACCTTTAGTCCCGGTTCGTGCCACGAACCGGGACTAAAGGGGTGGTGGCAGGCTGGTGTCAGCCTGGGGCCCCACGATAACCTTTAGTCCCGGTTCGTGGCAGGCTAACCTTTAGTCCCGGTTTGTGTCTCGAACCGGGACTAAAGGTCCCCTATATGAACCCTTCGGCCAGCCCGAGCTCTCTGTTCTTCCCCTTTCCTCTCCTCTGGTTCTTCCTCTCTTCCCCGAGCTCATCCTCCATTTTTGCCAAAATTTGTCAAGATTTGGAGGCACCCCATCCATCCAAGTGTTCACAAAGGTTAGCAACTTTGTCCTTTCATCTCTCATTGCTAGATTAGCTCTTGCAATGCTCTATAAGTATAGTGATTTGTGGGTTTTAGTTTGGGAGTATTTATATGTGGTAGTTTATTTGATTTATATGCAATTTGAGCTCAAATTAACTTCTTACTTTGCATGTGTAGGTGTGGTTTACTTAGTGCCTTCCCGTCCCCGTCCTAACCATCGTCGATCGCCCGCACCGTCCCGTCACCGGCACCACCTTGGTGAGCCTCTTGTTCTTATCCTTTTTTTATAAAAAAAAAATCATGTTTGTAAGATTTAGTTAGTTACTTGTATAGTTTTCTTACCTATATGGTTGTTTGTTATACATAGTGGCATGGTTTTCATATCCGTCCCTGTCGTCCCTCGTCCGGTTTATGATTCGGATGTGGTATATACTCTCTTTTATAACTATTTGTTGCATTTCGTGTTTATGACAATTATGCCCATCAAGTTGACATAGATATTTTTATCTAGGAGGTATGTGAACCGGAAATTCCAACCGACATAGATATTCTTGTCAAGAAGTTAAATTTAGTTGAAAAAGAAAACGAGTATTTGAAAGAAAAATTGAAAAGAGTTGAAGAAGAGAAGATGAAACTGGAGTTGTATGTTGCCGATGTCGTCGATGATCACAAGATCAAGATGGATGCAATGCGCTTGAAGATTAGAAAATTTAAAAAATATGCCATTGATAGTGAGGCTTGGTATCACTATGCTGTTGGATCAATTGTTACCTTAGTTGCGATCTTGATCGCATTTGTTGTTGCATTTAAATGCTTTAGCTAGAGAGTTTGTATGTTGTTTTATGAGAACAAGTGTGTATGAAATTTATGTATGAACTTGTATTAATTTGGTTTTTTCGGTGTTGTGTAATGAAGATGAGCCGGCAATGGATGTACGATGACCGATGCTCTCCCCAGTTCATTAATGGCGTGAATACTTTTCTGGTTGCGGCTGAGGCAAACAAGCAGGCGGATGGTTTTATGTATTGTCCATGTGCTGGCTGTAAGAATGATCGTAATTACTCTAACTCAAGAATCATTCACGTCCACCTGTTTGAGTCCGGTTTCATGTCCGGCTATAACTGTTGGACCAAGCACGGAAAAAGAGGGGTCCTAATGGAAGAGAATGAAGAAGAAGAGGATGACGACAGCTATCCTGGCCATGGGTTCCATGAATACGATGGTACAACAATGGGGGAAGAAGCTGAGCCGCCAATGCGGGAAGGAGCTGAAGAAGAGGCATCAGATGAGCCCGCTGATGATCTTGGTCGGGCCATTGCCGATGCAAAGAGAAACTGCGCAAGTGAAAAGGAGAAGCTGAAGTTGCAGCGCATGTTACAGGATCACAAGAAATTGTTGTACCCAAATTGCGAAGATGACAAGAAAAAGCTGGGTACCACACTGGAATTGCTGCAATGGAAGGCAGAGAATGGTGTACCTGACAAGGCATTTGAAAAGTTGCTGAAAATAATGAAGAATAAGCTACCAAAGGACAACGAATTGACCGACAGTACGTACGAAGCAAAGAAGGCCGTCTGCCCTCTAGGATTAGAGGTCCAGAAGATACATGCAAGCCCTAATGACTGCATCCTCTACCGCAGTGAGTACGAGGATTTAAATGCATGCCCGGTATGCTGTGCATTGCGCTATAAGATCGGCCACGATGACCCTGGTGATGTTGAGGGCGAGCGCCCCAGGAAGAAGATTCCTGCCAAGGTGATGGGGTATGCTCCTATAATACCACGGTTGAAACGTTTGTTCCAAAACAAAGAGCATGCCAAGTTGATGCGATGGCACAACGAAGACCGTAAGAAAGACGGGAAGTTGAGAGTACCCGATGACGGATCGCAATGGAGAAAAATCGAGAGAAAGTGGAAGGACTTTGCAAAGGACGCAAGGAACGTATGGTTTGGTTTAAGTGCAGATGGCATTAATCCTTTTGGGGAGCAGAGCATCAATCATAGCACATGGCCTGTGACTCTATGTATCTATAACATTCTTCCTTGGTTGTGCATGAAGCGGAAGTTCATTATGATGCCAGTGCTCATCCAAGGCCCCAAGCAACCCGGCAACGATATTGATGTGTACCTAAGGCCATTAGTTGAAGAACTTTTACAGCTGTGGAATGGAAAAGGTGTACGTGCGTGGGATGCGAAAGAACAGGAGGAATTTGACCTACATGCGTTGCTGTTTGTAACCATCAATGATTGGCCTGCTCTCAGTAACCTTTCAGGACAGACAAACAAGGGATACCACACATGCACGCACTATTTAGATGATACCGACAGTATATATTTGGATAAATGTAAGAAGAATGTGTACCTGGGGCATCGTTGATTTCTTCAGAGCAGGCATCCCGTAAGAAAGAAAGGCAAGCATTTCAAAGGTGAGGCAGATCACCGGAAGAAGCCTCGCCACCGTACTGGTGATGATATACTTGATGTGGTCAAGGATTTAAAAGTAATCTTTGGAAAGGGTCCTGGCGCACAATCTGTTCTGAATGATGCTGACAATCGCGCACCCATGTGGAAGAAGAAATCTATATTTTGGGACCTACCCTATTGGAAAGACCTCGAGGTCCGCTCTGCAATCGACGTCATGCACGTGACGAAGAATCTTTGCGTGAACCTGCTAGGCTTCTTGGGCGTGTATGGGAAGACAAAAGATACACCGGAGGCACGGAAGGACCAGCAACGTATGCACGGAGAAGACGGCACGGATCCAAAGCAGTTTCAGGGTCATGCCAGCTACGCTCTTACCAAAGAAGAGAAGGAAATCTTCTTCGAATGCCTGCTCAGTATGAAGGCCCCGTCTGGCTTCTCGTCGAATATAAAGGGAATAATAAATATGGCAGAGAAAAAGTTCCAGAACCTAAAGTCTCATGACTGCCACGTGATTATGACGCAACTGCTTCCGGTTGCATTGAGGGGGCTTCTACCGGAAAACGTTTTATTAGCCATTGTGAAGCTATGTGCATTCTTGAATGCAATCTCTCAGAAGGTAATCGATCCAGAAATCCTACCAAGGTTAGAGAATGATTTGGTGCAATGTCTTGTCAGTTTCGAGTTGGTGTTCCCACCATCCTTCTTCCATATCATGACGCACGTCTTAGTTCACCTAGTCGAGGAGATTGCCATTCTGGGTCCTGTATTTCTACACAATATGTTCCCCTTTGAGAGGTTCATGGGAGTCTTAAAGAAATATGTTCATAATCGTGCATTTACTGATTTTTTTGAGCTAAATGACCCTGAAATTGAAAAGCACTATAAATGAACTCTGAAAAGGTTGAAAGTTGGCATGGTATCATCATTTCACCCACATAGCATGTGCTAAAAAGTTGAGAGGGTTACGGTAAAAACCGGATGCACTTCGTGTACAAAATGGATAATCTCTTTCGAAGTATCAGGGTTTCAGACGAAAACTCGTCTGTTACAAAAGCATTTCATTTTTTTAAACTTATTTCAACTCCAGACTTTTTGTCCGTTCAGTATCCACCATTCGAAGCCACGCCATCAATTTTCAACCCTTTCTGACTTCATTTGCTATTTTTCATTCATTTACTGAATTTTTAAGCTAAATGACCCTGAAATTGAAAAGCACTACAAATGAACTTTGAAAAGGTTGAAAGTTGGCATGGTATCATCATTTCACCCACATAGCATGTGCTAAAAAGTTGAGAGGGTTACGGCAAAAACTGGATGCACTTCGTGTACAAAATGGACAATCTCTTTCGAAGTATTAGGGTTTCAGACGAAAACTCGTCTGTTACAAAGGCATTTCATTTTTTAAAACTTATTTCAACTCCAGACTTTTTGTGCGTTCAGTATGCACCATTCGAAGCCATGCCATCAATTTTCAACCCTTTCTGACTTCATTTGCTATTTTTCATGCATTTACTGAATTTTTTGAGCTAAATGACCCTGAAATTGAAAAGCACTACAAATGAACTCTGAAAAGGTTGAAAGTTGGCATGGTATCATCATTTCACCCACATAGCATGTGCTAAAAAGTTGAGAGGGTTACGGCAAAAACTAGATGCACTTCGTGTACAAAATGGACAATCTCTTTCGAAGTATCAGGCTTTCGAACGAAAAGTCATCTGTTACAAAGGCATTTCATTTTTTTAAATAACCTAAGAATTAACAAATTGAATATAATGATAAAACACACTAATATTAAACAACAGAAAAAAGAATCATGGAAAAATCTATTTTTGAAGTAAAGTTATTCACAAACTAGTGATTCACACAAATTTCAAATAATTCAAATTTAAACTATTCAAATTTGAAAACTACTAGCACTAACAGAAAGTTTATAATTTTTTTTTACCTAAAGCAAAAAAGATTCACAAAGAAACTCTAAATAAAGCAAAAAACATCTCAGAAACAAAAGAAAATAAATAAAGCGGAAAACAAAAGAAAATAAATAAAGCAGAAAACAAAAAAAAACAAAAAAAAAATATTAAAAAAAATCCCACCTATTGGGCCGCCACGACCTGCATACGACCAGACAACCAACCTCTAGTTGGGCCAGGATGCAGGCCCGTACGACCCAGTAGGCCCCACAGGGCGGCAGAGGTGCGATAGGCCCGGAAGGCCTGCTTTAGAGAGGAGCTCGACACGGTAGCCGCGGCGGGGCTTATAAACCGGTGCGAGCTCCTCTCGACTAGCGAGGTGGGAGTAAACATCCACCGCGCCCCTTGCCTGGCACAAAACCTTTAGTCGCGGTTGGTGGCTCCAACCGCGACTAAAGACCCCCCTTTAGTCGCGGTTGGATCCACCAACCGCGACTAAAGGTGAATTTCATCCAGTCCAAGCGGCAGGAAGCCAGACCTTTAGTCGCGGTTGGTGGTTCCAACCGCGACTAAAGGTGGCCTTTAGTCGCGGTTGGAGCCACCAACCGCGACTAAAGGTCCCTCTATATATACAACACTTACGAAATTTTCCCCAAATCAGCCTTTTCGCAATCGCCGTCCGTCCGCGCGCCCCTGCCCCTCGACGCCGCCGTCCGTCCGTCCGCGCCTCTGCCGCCGCACCTCGACGCCGCCGTCCGTCCGCGCCTCTGCCGCACCTCGACGTCGTGGCCGCCGCGCCCATGCACCTTGCCGTCGCCGTCCGTCTGCGCCCCTACCGCACCTCGACGCCGCCGTCCGTCTGCGCCTCTGCCGCACCTCGACGTCGTCGCCGCCGCGCCCCTGCACCTCGCCGTCGCCGTCGCCGCCCCTCCTCGACCTCGCGCGCCGTCGCCTCGCTGTGAGCCCCTGCCGCCATGGCCGCCCCCTCCCATCGAGCCCGCACACACACACACACACACACACACACACACACACATTTTCGATTTAGATGTTTTATTTGTTTTTCACTAGTATATATGTATGTATGAATGCATGTTAGATGGATATAATTAGTGTTTAATTAGTATAGATTTTTTTTATAATGTTGTTTTTCTGTTTTTTAATGGATGTATAGAAGTATGCTTAATTAGTGTTTCTTTTTCTGTTTTTTAATTTTATATAATGTTGTATATCATAGTATAGAAAAAATTGCTATATAATTTTTTTTACTTTTAGTTATAGCTAGATAAATGTTAGATATAAAAAGATATAGAAATGTTTTTTATACTTTTTTTATTGCTATATAAATTTTAGATATAAAAAAGATATATAAATGTTAGATGAATGTTAGATTTGCAATTAGTATATGTATGTATACAATAGATTATTCTCTTAGTCCTTTAAGGGATTTAGAAATCCCTTAAAGGTTAAGAGAATCCGTTATGATTCTGAAGGTTCCTCGTATATAAGAAATCACAATCAAGCATTTAAAAATGTTAAATTTGTATAGAATTTGTTCTCGACGTCAACGATGCCTGGCCCCCATCCTCGTCGTCGACTCGTTCGCGACGACGTCCTGCTTCAGAGGCGCCATGTCCGGGACTGGGCTCCGCCGGGCTGGCACTGGGAGGTGCTACCTTCAGGGGCGCGCATCTTGGTGAGAAACTCGGGTCCCGTCGTCGACCCGGAGCTTCTTTGGTGGCGTTCGCGTGGGCCACTTTCGGTGCGGAGGCAGCCGGCCCCGTTGGAGGTGGTACGTCGTCGTGTCAGGGAGGAGGACGAGCACGTCCGTCGCTATATGGATGCGTTGGACGTCAGGTTCTCCAATACCTGGCAGGTTCTTCTGGGATCTCACCCGAGCTATGATCCTGTCATAGTTCCTTCTCTTTGGGTGTCCACCGCCTGCGCCGCTAGACGTCAACTACATCTGTATTAGTGATATTATATAATAATATTCGAGATGTATTAGTGATAATACTCGAGATGTATTCGAGATTATATTCGATAATATTCGAGACGATTTATTCGAGATTATATTCGATGATGCATATTATATGAATTATTCGAGATGCATATTATGTACTATGATTCAGTTTTTCCTTATTGATTGCATGCATTCTAATTTGAATACTAAATTGTTTTATCTTTCTTCTGGATTAATTTGAATACTATAATGTCCGTCACTGTTGAACAACTCCTAGGCCTTGAGGAAATCCCCGGGATTACAGAGGAGGAAGTAAAATACCAATATGTCCGCGGCAAACCTCTGGTCAAGCCTGACGATGTCAAGCTTGTACCAACGAGAATGTACAATTTGCATACGTGGTACATGCAACAAATAGCAAATACCAATGAAGAGTCCCTCATGGTGAAAGTCAAGAGAAAGCATTACTTCCATAAAAAAGATGTGTGGATTCATTATTCAGAGTTGTTACAGTTATTCAATCAAGACGCACTCGACAAATCTATCGTCAGTTGCTATTGTCTGTAAGTGATTTCTTTCTGTAATTTAAGTCTCTAGCTAGCTAGTTGTGCTCTCGTTCATTACCTGTAATTATCCTCACTATATTCTTTTCTGTGGTATTATGCAGAATGAAGATGTATGAAATGAAAAAAGCTGGACGTTATGGCATTGGGTTTATTGACCCAAATACGGTTAATCAGGCGATATGGGAAGATCAATATTCGAGAAAAGACACAAAGATCCCTGCTAGAGTTTTTGAAGCAACTAAACACCCAACCAGAAATACTACTTCCTTACAACTTCGGGTGAGTGTTACTATATCTTGTACTACAAATTCTATTTTTTGCTTAATTACTAGATGTTAATAAGTGTAGTTGATGAGTTATGCACGTGCCCGCTTATTTATACAAAACGTGTGCGCATGCAGTTATCACTGGATCTTGTTAATCATTGAAGTTAACAAGGGAAAAGTTGAAGTACTGGACTCACTATATAAGAATCCATCAGAATACGCAACCGTGAGGGGGATGGTCGACAGGTAATTTCAATCATTATCGCACTATGTCGGCCTCTTTACTTCATTTCCTGATATCAACTAGTTAATAACTCCTTTATTCATTTTCTTTGCCGGCGGGCAGGGCTTGGGCCAAGTTCGTCAAACAGGTCCCAGGCGACTGGGAACAAAATCTGACATGGGTGCGACCCAAGGTAATTAAGTAGTACTAGCTAGCTACGTCCATGCATCTCTTTAATTCTAGTTTCAATATCATTATCATGCTTGATTAATTATTACCTGATTGAATTTTATTCTCGTAAAGTGCATGAAGCAGGAGCAGGGGAATGCTTTATGCGCATACTACGTTTCCGAGAACATTCGCATGATCACGTCTGAAAGGAGCAGAAACGAAAGAAATCTTTGGGTACGACGTTTGCCCGAACACTATCCATAAATTTTTTATCATGATCTAGCTAATATATATACACACAACTAATATATTCATCTTGATCTCCTGATTATAGCCGACGGAGATGCGGGGCCAGCTCCTACCAACGGCTCGCGTACGAGCAATTTAAGAGGAAATAGCTGGATTTATGGTCGACCAGGTCATAGATCCCAAAGGAGAATACCATTACAAGATCAAGAAGTAATGCCTGCATATATGTAATGATCCGCAAATTGTAGGAGAAATTGTATATATATATGTATGTGAATGGTCGTCGTACGAGAAATTCGATGATATATATATATATATATATATATATATATATATATATATATATATGATCGGTTCTACGAGAAATTCTATTTATATATATATATATGCACAATGTGTACAGTATGTAGTAGCGTAATATATGTTTGAAATGAAAAATAATTAAATGGAAAACACAAAATTAAAAGGAAAAATAAACCATAATTAATTCATAAACCCCTGAAGGATTAAAAGGAAAAATAAACCAAAATTAAAAGAATTAAATACTTTTAGTCCCGGTTGGTATTACCAACCGGGACTAAAGGTCCCCCAGCCCACGGCGCCGACAGATGCCACGTGGTGGGCCTTTAGTGCCGGGCCATGTTGAACCGGCACTAAAGGGGGGGAGGGGGGCTTTAGTCCCCACCCTTTAGTGCCGGTTGGAGAACCGGCACTAAAGGCCCTTACGAACCGGCACTATAGGCCGATTCTGCACTAGTGTTCTTTGATTATGCAAGTGTGGCGATGCATAATCCGCTTTCTACATGACTAGTGAAAGCAGAGCATCTCTCTGTCGAGCTGATTCGGGACAGAGGCCCGAGGAGATGATTCGAGGCGTTGGTGTTCGTTCGATCTATACACTTCGTGAGTGCGTGGAGGTTCCTGATTTATGTCCATTTACCATGTCAATGTCACCAAAATGACTGAATCTCGAGCAGTCTGTTGGTCATCGAGGGTGGTTTGTTGAAACAGAGACCTTACCTGGTAGCATCTGCTTTTGCTTGTCTTTTTAAGTAACAGGGAGCGCCTACTTTCAGCATTGTGTTTTACTTCCATAGGATTTGAAGATGCCCTCACATTTTTTTAGTTCGTTTACATTTGCAGAGTCGTGCATTTTCGGATGTACTAAGTGTGTGAGTTCGCATGAAACCGAAGACCAAAATGTCTGCTGCGGTTCATCCGATTTTCCTCTGGAAGCAAAGTCTAAATGATGGTTTTGATATTAACAACTGAAGATTTCATGTGTGAGTTCGCATGAAACCGAAGACCAAAATGTCTGCTGCAGTTCATCCGATTTTCCTCTGGAAGCAAAGTCTAAATGATGGTTTTGATATTAACAACTGAAGATTTTCCCTGGAATCAAGTTTAATAGCTGAAGATTACAGACGTTAGTGTTGACTGGGATATGTCGTGGTTTGTGACTGCCCACACTTCGTTTCTTTGTTCTAAAATGCCATCATGAAAACCAGTGAATTTTATGCTACATACACTTGTTATTCTGTATTGGCTTCAGTGCCTTGGCACGAAAAATTACGATTTTTCTGCAATGAAACAGTCTGTAGATATAAACCATACATTTATTTTCTTCTTACTTTCACTCTTACCTTCTGGGCATCCTGTAACCACCAAAGATGCACTCAAAAGGGCTTGGACTGGTCGATCTCGAGCTTCTCACTTTGCTGGCAAACACAGCCTCGGCGGGCATGGTCGAGTCGATACAGTTTGCCTCACCAAAATACAGAAAGATCAGCTCAAATGGAGGTTCAGATTTACATGAATAAGTCTACAAGCACTGATGATGAACAGAGCTTTCTACCTCGTGCCTTCAGAGATATCTTACAAACAAATATGTTCTCATATTAACCAACAGGTGCCTTTTTTTTGCTACGCAAATGAATTATCACTCTCTGGGAAATAGATGGTACAAAGCAAACCAAACAACATGAAAAAGGCAGAGTGCAGTTATAGGACTGTATATTTTTTCTTCAGCTTAAACAATTCAGCAAAACATATGCATAGACTTCATTTGTTAAAGTACAGACATACAAATACCAATGCAATACAGTACAAACGTCCAGCCAAGGCTCATTTAGAGCTAAAATAGAGATAAGGTGCAAACATACAAATAACAATACAGTACAGTACAGACCGTCCAGCCAAGGCTAATTTAGAGCTACAAATGGGGATATGGTGCAAACATACAAATAATATTTAGATGCAAACAATTCGTGCTACAAAGTTGGGCACTTCATGGTGCAACGTCTTGAGTTTTCTCCATCATGTGAGCCCACCTTACAGCCACTTGCACATAAACTATGTCGTACATCATATCAACAAACTGGAAGAAGGCAGCCCTCCATGTTCTCTTCATCAACATGGTGCAGAAAACTGTCCACAGACCCACCACAAATCCAATGCTCATGGCAAGATAAACAGATGGCATATGATCTATATCTTTGAGGCCACTTTGCACTGCATGATGTGTTGAGCAGTTCCTGCCAACAGGATCTCCATAAAGACCAGGGTTACCGATGTAGATATACGTCTGATTGTCAAGAGTTTGTAGCTGTTGTCCGGGCGGTATTGCACTAGACAGATTGTTGTATGACAAGTTCAAGTGGCTCAAATAAGTTAGAGCCGACAAACTTTATGGTATTGCACCAGAAAACTCATTGAAGGATAGGTCGAGTGAATCCAACTGCCTTAAATCACCAATTTGGTTTGGGATTGCTCCGGTGAGTTCATTATTTGACAGGTTCAGATTGGTAAGCCCAATGAGTAAAGTTATCTCCTCTGGGACCTGTCCTGCCAAATTGTTACTGGACAAATCAAGAATCATCAGCAGCTTGTACGTTACAAAGGTGTAGTCACGCTTCTGGTCCTTTGTGATTACTGGGATGCTCTCTTAAAAATTGTAAGACTCTGTGTCCTGCGACACCACTGTCATCATTGCCTTCAGGTTTGACAAAGACCATGGTATACTTCCCGATATGCTATTGTGTGCTATGTCTAAATAATGAAGATTGTCCAGGGAAGTGAGATCCTTAGGAACATGACCACTGAACATATTTGATCTCACTCTTAATATTTTCAATTGTGGCATCTTTTCTGGTAACCATTCTGGCAATGCTCCAAACAACCTATTATAGGAAAGATCAATGAACATCAATTGTGATGATCTCTGAAGAAATTTAGGGAATTCACCAATGAGATCGTTGTTATTGAGGGCTAAGCTGCGCATGTCAAAACCAAATTGATTTGTAGAGTTTGCATCAGATTCCTTCCAACACTGCATAATATCTCCTGTAAAATGGTTTCCTGATAGATCCAACCTATTCAGTCTAGTCAACTGGCAAATAGACGACGGGATGGTGCCTGTGAGTTGATTATTAGCAAGCAACAACTCTTCGAGTAGTGGAGCATTCAGCTCTGATGGCAATGACCCAGAGAAGGAGTTTGAAGATAGGTTTAGTTTTGATATATTTATAGGTAAACGTGGAACCTGTCCCATAAACTTATTGGACCCAAGATATATGTGGTCAGCTGACATGTGTTGTAGATCTGCCGGTAATGAGCCATGCAATTTGTTTCCTGATGCTTGCAAGAATGAAGCTCGGGAAAATGTCACCCAAAACCAATCAGGAATAACATCATCTAGATTTGCATTACTGAGAATAAGAACATCAATGTCAGATTGCCATCTAAGCCACTCTGGAAAACTGGGGCCCAGTTGGCATGAACCGAACAATGCGTTCTTCAATCTAAATGGAGGAACCCATTTTTGTTTGATAGCTTATCTCAAAGAGTTGTGCGACAAGTCCAGATACTCTAAATTCAATAGGCCCGCGAAATGCTCCTCCGTGAGCACACTGCTGAACTTATTATCACTGAGGTCCAGCGCTTCTAAATTGCCGAGTGCTCCAACTCCGACTGGTAGAGGATCAGTTAACATGTTTTGAGATGCTTGAAGAACGATGAGACTTGTCATGTTCCCAATCCAAATGGGTAGATTCCCAGTCATATTTGCATCTTCCACTAACAATTCTTGCAATGTATTCCATGCGCACTTTGGCAATCGCTCCATGAACTCCCCTATGCTCGATCCTGTGTTGATACCACCGAACCTCATTCTTGTCAAATTGCACAGATTTTCCAAATTTGGTATCAGACCCACAAGATAGTTCAAACTAACGTCTATGACTTGAAGGGACGTCATGTTGGCCAACTTACTAGGAATGGCCCCTTCCCAGCCGGATTCTTGGAGGTAAAGCTCCTTAAGGCTTGTGAGATCCCAAAACCATGCGTGCTTGAGTAAATTAGTATAGAAATTGTTACTAGAAATATCAAGTATCTCGACATGTGTGAGGTTGGAATGCGACATGCTAGCAGATACGGGAAGATTGAGTTCACAGTTGCTCAAGCGAAGCACTTTAAGAGAAGGAAGCATGTTCACCGTCTGAACCCAATCCCTCGCAGAACTAAGATTCAGATTTCTCATGTCCAGATGGCTCAGAGAAGAGAGACGTGGCAACCATGCAAGATTCACTGAGTAACTATTCGAATAAAAGAAATTCCAACCGACATCTAGATGTTGCAACTTTGAGAGATTGCCAAGTTGGGAAGGTATTCTCGCACTGAATCCTGCGCATGAGAGGTTGAGATACCTTAGGTTCTTGAGAGAAGCCAAGGACACAGGGATGCTCGTGCCGTTGAAGTAATTCCAGCTCAGATCAAGATACCTCAGGTGTAGTAAAGTAGCCTAAGAAGAGCTCATCTCGCCTGCCGACAAGCTCAATCTTCTCTTGTTCAGGAAGCTGTACTCGTCCTCCGTGTCGATGTTGCGGAGGTTGAGCTTGATGAGATGGCCCGTTCTGTTGCTGCACCGGACTCCCTTCCATTGGCAACAATCCTCACCCTGCCATGACGAGAGATGGCCAGCAGGGTCCAGGAGGCTTGCCTTGAAGGACAGAAGCGCATCTCACTCGCTGCCGATGCAGGCACCTGATACACTCGCTTGACCATGGGAAGTGGATGCTGCTTGGAAGATCAATAGGCAAAGGAGCAGTGCAGTTCCTCGGAAGAGGAATGCAAGCTTAATCATGTTGGCCGGAAATGGTAGATGGAACTGAGACAGAGCAACTTCTCTCTTATTCCAGTTCCACCACAAATCCCCAAGTGCATACTTTTCCTGTACTCAAGTTGTAGCTAGAATTTGTTAATTCGGACAGTCAACAATGACAGGCTGGGGTTGGAATTTCTACCCAAGATTCGGACATTAGCTTGGACCAGAGACTTTTGAATTCTCCTTTGGAGATAAGGAGTGGACTAGTTTGTGATGGATCCGATGGGATCGTGTTGGCTAGGATTTCGGCAGCAGTAGCAGGAGGAGATGGAGAAGTACCTTCTCCTTGGCTCGAGTTGCCCGCGCCGGTGGCCATGGCGGAGGTGGTGACGGTGTGGGTGTGTGCGTGCGTAGGCAGTGGCGGCGGCGCTTTCCGTCACTGCAGGGCTAACCTAGATCGGTAGGTTGTATCGGTGGGGTTGGCGGCTGCGCGACGAACCTCGTAATGCATGTCCCGGCTCCCCACCTCTTTATATAGCCCAGCGTGACAGGGGGCCGTCAACCATAGGAGGGTTGAGCGCCCCCGATCAGGGCGCAGATCAAGGGTCCGGTGGGCCATTGGGCCCACACGGGAGAGATCAATCTAAAATTTCCCCCTTGATCTCAACTTTTACTTTTAACCTTATACTTTCTACTTTACTTGTTTCATCACATATTGGTACATAGAGCATGTTTCATCGTCACAGCTCAATTGCTGATAGAATCAGACAGCTACAACATACCTCTCTGTTTTGAAACAAATTATGTTCCTTTTGGGCCTCTCATGATCCAGGAATCATAGGCTTTCCCTTAAACCCATGCCGGCTAAGTGTTCCTTGAACACATTGGGTGGTAAGCCTTTCGTTAGCGGATCCGCAAGCATATCCTTTGTCCTTATATGCTCGAGACTTATAGTGTGATCCTGGATTTTATCTTTCACAACATAATACTTTATCTCTATTGTTTTGGCAGCATTACTCGACTTGTTGTTGTGAGCATAGAATACTGCGGGCTGGTTGTCACAGTACATCTTTAGTGGTTTGTTAATACAATCTACCACTTTCAAGTCGGGTATAAATTTCTTTAACCATATCGCCTGCCCTGTGGCCTCAAAACATGCTATGAACTCTGCATACATCGTGGACGATGCAACTATTGACTGTTCGGAGCTTTTTCACGAAATAGCCCCTCCAGCGAGAGTGAACACGTATCCTGACGTGGATTTTCTATCATCTCTGTCGCCCGCAAAATCTGCGTCTGAATACCCTCTTATCTCTAGGGAATCAGATCTCCTGTATGTTAGCATGTAGTCCTTCGTGCCTTGTGCATAACGCAATGCTTTCATTACCATCTTCCAGTGCTCTATGCCTGGATTCTCTTGATATCTACCGAGTACCCGGTGATAAAAAGCTAAGTCAGGGCGAGTGCACACTTGTGCATAATGTAAACTTCCAACAGCCGAAGCATATGGTACTGCTTTCATTTGATTGATCTCGTACTGGTTCTTGGGACATTGGAATTTCCCAAAACTGTCACCCTTGACTATAGGAGCAGGTGTGGCTTTACTCGCATGCATATTATACTTTTGAAGAACCTTTTCTAAATATGCCTTCTGCGATTGTCCTAAGACTCCATTTTTCCTATCTCGGTGAATTTCTATGCCCAAAACATATGATGCTTCACCAAGGTCTGTTATATCAAAATTTGAGGACAAGAACTTCTTTGTTTCTTGTAGCAGACTAACATCACTGCTAGCAAGCAAGATATCATCCACATACAAGATTAGGAAAATGTATTTCACATTTTTAAACCTTGCATAAATGCAGTTATCCTCAATATTTTCTTTAAATCCAAAACTTTTAATTGTTTGATTAACCTTTAGATACCACTGTCTAGAGGCTTGCCTTAATCCATAAATGGATTTCTTTAGGCGGCATCCCATATTTTCCTTGCCTTCCATGATAAAACCCTTGGGTTGTTTCATGTAAACTTTTTCTTTTAATTCCCCGTTAAGAAATGCCGTCTTTACATCCATTTGATGTAACTCTAAATCAAAATGTGCAACTAATGCCATTATGATTCTGAAGGAGTCCTTACACGAGACTGGGGAAAAAGTCTCATTGTAATCTATCCCTTCTCTTTGTGTAAATCCTTTTGCCACAAGTCGTGCTTTATACTTTTCTACATTCCCATTAGGGTCATACATAGTTTTGTACACCCATTTGCAGCCTACTGTTTTGGCTCCTTTAGGAATTTCCTCTAAGTCCCAAACATTGTTGAAACTCATCGATTTCATCTCATCTTCCATTGCCTCTAGCCATTTTGATGAGTGAGGGCTTCTTATGGCTTCTTCATATGAAGTGGGGTCACTTTGCATATGAACCATTTATGTGTTATAAACTTTACAATCAGTAGAAATAGTTGATCTTCTTGTTCTATTAGATCTTCTAAGGGCCTCAGTTTCTGGCACATTATGTGCCTCAACTTCCGGCACATCTTCTAAAATTGGTTGTTGCACATCCCTTTCATGCTCAACAACGGGTTCAGTCGGCTCCTGACGGACAGGTTCTGGGTCTTCTCCCATAGTTGTCATGGGTGGAGTTGCAACTGGTAGTGAGAAAAATGGCTCCTGAATCATCGGATTAGGTGTATCCACCCTCTTCTCCTCAAGGTCAATTTTTCGAGCTACCATGCTCCCCCTCATCATTTCGTCCTCTAAGAAGACTACATGTCTTGTTTCTATAAACTTTGTGTATCTGTCTAGACAGTAGAAATGAAAACCTTTTGATCTATCAGGATAGCCAATGAAGTGGCAACTTACTGTTTTGGGATCTAACTTTGCAATATTTGGATTAAACATTTTGGCCTCAGCTGGGCTCCCCCACACCCTTAAGTGTTGTAGGGATGGCACTCTTCCTGTCCACAGCTCGTACGGTGTTTTGGGCACCGACTTGCTTGGTACTCTATTGAGAATGTGAATGGTAGTTTTAAGCGCCTCCATCCATAATCCCAATGGCAAGGTGGAGTAACTCATCATGCTCTGCACCATATCCATAAGAGTACGGTTAGGCCTTTCAGCTACTCCATTTTGCTGAGCCTCGCCCGGCATTGAATACTGGGCCACTATGCCAGTCTCCTATAAGAACTTTGCAAAAGGTCCAGGGACTTGGCCATATGGAGTGTGCCGACCATAGTACTCCCCCTCACGGTCAAATCTGACTATCTTTATTCTTTTATCATGCTGATTTTCAACTTCAGCTTTGAATATTTTAAATTTATCCAACGCTTCAGATCTTTCTTTGATTGGATAAATATAACCATAGCGGGAGTAATCATCTGTGAATGTTATGAACGAATCATAGCCATCCACACTTTTCACCAGAAATGGTCCACAAATGTCAGTGTGAATGATTTCTAGTGTTCCTGTGCTATGGTTTGCACCCTTTTGATTTGTTTTACATACTTTCCTTTAATGCAATCTATGCATTATTCTAAGTCTGAGAACTCTAACGGAGGAAGAATTTCACTTTTAACTAGTCTTTCTATTCTCCCCTTTGAAATATGGCCCAAACGGCAGTGCCATAATTTCGATGAATCATGAGCTCTCTTTCTTTTCTTTTGTTCTTTATTCGACGCGGAAACATGCTCATTCACATTACACACAGAATACACTTTGTCACGCAGTGATAATAAATAAAGCTCATTGTGAAGTAAAGAAACACCCACATGAGCATTATTAAACCATATGGCACACTTGCCATGTCCAAAATAACATTCATAATGATCTTTGTCCAAACATGAAACACTAATTAAGTTTCTGTGACATGAAGGAACATATAAAACATCTCTAAGTAGAAGCATGTATCCATCAGCTAACTCCAGGGAGATGTCGCCGACAGCTTCAGCTTCTGCTTGAACTCCATTTGCTACTTCAATGCGTCTTTCGCTTCTTTGTGTAGTCCGCGTCGAATGGAATCCCTGTAATGAATTTGCAACATGAACAGTTGCACCTGAGTCAATCCACCAAGTAGATTTCAAAAACTGTGTACACAAGGATTCATTCACAAAGGAAACTATGGAGACAAGTATCTTTGTCCACTGGAAAAGACTTCTGCTGATGCTGATGTTGCGTGTGAGCTTTTCCATGTACCTTTGAAGGGGAACCATTGCTATTTTGATTGTAGTTCCTTTTCTTGTTGTCCTTCACATAGTTCAGAGAACCACCATGTGAGGCTTTAAGTCTTTCCTCTTCTTGGACACACATGCTAATGGTCTTTTCAATGTCCCATTTTTCGTGTGACATGTTGTAGTTGACAACAAAAGTGTCAAACTCTTTTGGCAGTGAAGCCATAACCAGGTGAACTAGGAGTGCGGGTTTGAGCTCCAAATCCGAATCCATGGGTTTAAGCTTAGCTGCCATGTTGCTCATCCTGAGGATGTGCTCTCTTATGCCATGTCCACCGCCTGTGTACTTTTCTGTCACCAGCTGCTTCAGCAACTGGGTAGCATATATCTTTGAAGAACCAGTGAACTGGTTGTTTATCTTTTCAAGAAACTCCCCTACAGAAATACACTCTGCAATTGAGCCCACAATAGCGTTCTCAATTGTGTTCTTTATGAAAGCCATGCACTTTTTATTGGCGGTGAGCCACTTTTGGTTTTCGAGGGTATATGACATCTCCACTGGAGCATGATCTCTCTTCTTTTTCTCCCATGCAGCATCATTGTCTTTTGCATCTCTGACTGGCTCTGGTGGTTGGACCGGCTATGGAGTGTCCACAACCCAGTCCACCTCAGCATAAACAAAATCCAAGTCTACTTTCTTTCTCCACTCAGTGTAGTTGTCACCTCTGAGGGTTGGAACATCCTTGATGCAGCTCATCAAGTAGTACCCTCCTGAAAACCACAATGAAGTGAGATCATAACAACAATTGCATGCAATAATCCAACGTTGGTCAAAGTTAAACCATACAACTATTTGTGCAATTTAAACTATATTACCATTGGGCAAAAAATAGAAATAAAATGCACATATATTACATCAATAAATCATGATTATGTTATTAACAACGTTGGTCATAAAAATAACAAAATCATATTTATTTCAATAATTACTTTAACATGCTCTTAAAATTTATTTCTAATTCAACTTTTATTTACTTAAAAAAAGAGCATTTTTATTTATTTGCAGTGGAAAAACATGAATAAAAAATTCATGAACTTTATTCTTTTCAGAAACTTTTCTTTTACTTTTCTATTGAACCAAAAATTCCTTTAACAGCAGAGACTTTTCAGAAAATTTCTATTTTCTTTTCAGAAACTTTTCTATTTTCTAAAAAAGAAAAAAACTGCAGCACAGCCCAGCCTTGTTCCAGCGGGCGTGGCCCGCAGCGGAAGAAGAACGTCCCACGGCCTGCTCTGAGCCGCGCCGCGCAAGTCGCCACTGTCCGGCCCAGCAGCCCGCCTCGCGGGCGCGTGGTGGCTGCGGCCTGGGTCTGGCCCAACAGGCCCGTGGTCTGGCTAGGTATTGCCGCGTTGCCGTCGGATCGAATCCGACGGACCAACGCGCAAACCGGCCGATCAAAACAGCCAGCGCCGTCGGGAGGGGGGAACCCTAGTTCATTTTCCCCCTCCCCTCCTCGCATGCGCCGCTCGTCTGTCGTCTGCCGCGGAGACGGCCACAGGCCACCGGCGAGCTTTGTCCGGCCGCCGGCGACGGCGACGAAGGCCACCGCCCTGCGCGAGCCACGCCTGCCTCCCCCTCCCGAGCCTATTTTATTTCTGTGCCCGCGCCCCCTCGACATCGAAGTAGACAACGATGAACGGCGGAGCACCAGGCGGCGGTGGCCGTTGCCATCCCCTTCGCTGGTGGCGCGTTCCCATTGCGGTGAGCGCGCCGCCGTCGAGCGGTGCGGCGAGCGACGCTCTTTGCCCCTCTGGGGGGTGAGTTCTTCTTCCCGACACCTCGGCTTGCCGATGCGCGTCGGGATCGAGATGAACGGCGCGGCCATGTGCGGCGGCGCGCTTTGCCGGCGGCCCAAGGCGCTGCTCCGGTGAGTCCTTTCATCTCTGCCCTTCTAGGGTTCTTCGGGGGGAGGGAGGAAAAAATTTCTTTTCTTTTTCTACTACCGAAAATCAACTAGCTCTCATACCATTGATGGATCCGATGGGATCGTGTTGGCTAGGATTTCGGCAGCAGTAGCAGGATGTAACAGTCCGGGACCGACGCTCCAGAAGATTCCCCTTTTATTCCATTGCCGTCGTGTGTTTCCTCTGGTTGTCGCATTCATCATTGCATCATTCGCATCATCCGCATTACATCGGCACTCCATTGCCGTCATGTTTTCAAAACTTGCATCTGTTCGTAGCCGCCGGTTCTCTTCGCTCTCGTCGACGATCGTTTCGAGCCAACCACACACGCACGCGCCCGCGGCATCGAAAAAAAAATATCATTTTTAAGGTGCGCGAAAAATATTCTCGGATTGGGTCGAAACTTGGCGTGCGGTCTTGTTATATTGTAGGTAGACCGCCTGCCAAATTTCGTCGCAATCGGAGGTCGTTTGATATCCGAACGGTCGACCGTAGCGACACCGTGTCGGTTTATTCGTCGGACGTTTTTCGGTGTTTAAAACCTCCGTGCCGGGCCGCAAACCTCGCTCTCTTCTTGGCCCAACCACCTCTCCACAGCCCACTATCCCACCTAACCTAACCCCCACGATCGGAGCCGTCCGATCACGATCGAATGGCTCGCATCGCCCCAAAACCCTCAAACCCTAGCCAAAACTGCTATATATGGACGTTCCCCACGTCCAAAAATAGCCTCCCTAGCCTCCACCTCCCTCCTCCTCGCATTCCGTGCCGGACCAACCGTGCCACCGCCACTTGGCTCCGCCAGATCCATCCAGCGCCGTTGCAGCCGTCGCCCGCAGCCAACCAGGGGCTGCCACGTCGCCCCTGGCTCTCCCCGCCGCCGCGGCCCGCCGGGGCCCGAAGTTGGCCCGCCCCGGGCCGGAACCGGGCCCGAGCCAGCCCCAGCGCCCCGAGCCCCTCGCCTCCGCGGCCGGCTAGGCTCCCGACCGCCGGCCCTCGCCGGACTTGCCCCGCCGGATCCGCCGCCGGCGACCCCGAGGCCAGACCCATGCCGCCCCTCGTGCCTCTCCTCTCGTTCGGCTTTCTCTCTCCCTCTCACCTTCGGCCTCTCTCTCTCCCCGCAGGTCTCTCCGGCGCCATGGACTCCCGAGCGCCGCCTACCGACCCTGTCGCGCCCGGATCCGGCCAGGAACCACCGGATCCGGAGGATCCTCGCCGTCTCATGTCGTTCCCATCGCCCCAAGCCCCCTCGCCGGAGCCCTAGGGTCCGCCGCCGCCGCCCCTGTTTGACCTGGAGGTGAACGACGACCGAAGCGGGCGTGCTGCTCGTTGCGTCGCCCGTGGGCCACGCGGCCGACAGGCCCAGCCGAGCGCCGGCCTCGCCCAGCTCGGCCCACCTTGCGGGACCTCCTCCACCGATCTGGGCCCAGCCCAGCAAGGTGAGCGCCTGCAGCTCTTATTCCCCGCCCGTGCACCATTTAGTTACCTTGCGCCATTGTCCTGTGTAGCCCATCAGTGCACCAGATTGGTCCCATGTACTGTTTTTTGAGAACGAATTTATCCAATTATTCAGGATTTTTGCATGTTTTACAGAAAAATGCATGATTTAAAATTGCTAATATTTATTTAACCGTGCATCGCATGTCAAAACTTAATATATGATAAATGTCCAGAATTTTGCGTAGATTAATATTATGCAACTTTCATCCATGATAAAAATGTTTAACATGCATTTTCTGTTAATTTGCCAAAATGCCATATTTTGCATTGGGCATATATTTAATCGTGCATCCAAATTAATCAAACCTTGCATGTTAAATGTGTAGCATTTCTATATGCCTTGTTCATGCATGCTAAAAATATTAGATGTGTTGCTTTCATTTATTTTGCATACATGACTTGCTAAAAACGGTTTAGGCCCTAATCTCGCATAAATGTTGTGTCATTTTTGTTAATATACAAACCCACGTATTATATATGATTTTGGGGTAGAAAAATCCATAGAATTTATCTGTGCAATTAGTTTTGTCATTTGAGCATTTTTATGCGCATGTTATTTTGCGGTGATGCCCGTTTGTTTATTTTGTGTGATTTAATCCACACATATTTTGGAATAGTTGCAAACATGAGATATGCCCTTGGACATGTGTGCTAGGCCCTGGTATTTTTGGTTGTCATAGAAATACATGTTAGATGTTGTTTTCTTGTTGCCAACATGCCATAAAAAAATCTGATGTTTTGAGGATCCAAAATATTTCTAAGTCTGGAAATCTGTTATTTTGTTGCTGTCTTGCCATGTGAATTGCTAGTGTTCTAGGAGTCTTTTGGTGATGCCACCATGGAATCTTTTGTTAAGCATGTTATGCACTACCATGTTGTGTCAATAGTTTGCATGAATAGGTTTTGCATCATAATTAAACCTGCTGTCCCATATGTCAATCTGTTAAAAACTGCTGCTCATGACTAGCCTAATTTTCACTAAGAGAATCTGTTTTCTTCAATATGCCATGTTGTGTTGATGGTGGCCATGAATCTGAGCATAATTTGATGTTGCCATAAAGTAATTATTTGTAATGCATCATGTCTACTACGATGCTGTTAATTTTCATGCCATAATATGCCATGTAGCATATAGTTTTGCTGCTGCCAATATGCCTTCGTGAAAATCTGCAATGCTAAAACCTGTTATTTTCACTAAGTCCTAATCTGCTATATTTTGTTACCGTGTTGTGAGCTTCGTACCATGTGATCCATGACTCTTTTGAGTATGATATGTGAAGATGAAATGAAGTGTGTGTTATATGCTACTGCCCCATGCTTAGTTTGTGCATTTTAGAATAGTGTAACTTGTTGTTTTCATGTGTGCAAAATGCAATCTTGCTGTTTTGGACAGATTTGCACTAAAACTTGTGTTGCTTGTTATTGTTGCACCGTAGCTCCGTTTTGAACATGTTGCATATGTAACTTGACTAGAATTTCATGTAGTTTCATAATAACTTGCTGCATCCATGATTTGAGTTGTTTATGGTTGATGTTTGCATGCATTTTGCATTCATGGCATAATATCTTGTGGAGGTCATATCTTTTAGACCGTAGCTCCGTTTGAGATGTTCCATATATGTAAATCGACTAGAATGACATGTAGAATTTCATGGTATACTTTATTTTCCTGTTTAATAAATATAAAACCTGATTAGTTCAGATCTGGACCAATTTCGAAATTAACATATGGGGTCGTTTCGGAAATGCTATATGTTGTTACCGGCCTCATTTAATATGCCTAGATGTCTAGTTTACTTATGCTTCACCTATTGCCATGTTTAACAATATTTAATATTGTTGTGTACCTAAACGGGAGTGAACTAAATAATTCAAATGTGGAGTTTCGTCAATATGCAACTCGTTGCATATTGAACTTCACTTAATGTGTAGTATTTGTTGTGTGCTTCGTCATGCCTTGCATAATCGTATGGACATGCATCATAGTTGTTTGCGCATCATGTCATGCATATGTTGTGGTGTATCATGTGTTGATTGTTGTTTCGGATTGCTTCTTCTCGATAGAGTTTCGAAAGCGTTCGGAGTGTGAGGATTCGTTCGACTACGTTGGCTCGTCTTCTTCATGAACTCATTCTTCTTCCAAGCGGGATCTCAGGCAAGATGATCATTTCCCTAGATACCATTACTATCATTGCCATGCTAGGTGTCTCGTTTCTATCGCTGTCTCGCTACCTACCACTTGTATGTCAAGCCTCCCAAATTGCCATGAAGAGCCTCTAATCCCTCCACATCCCAGCAAACATTGTTTGGCTATGTTACCGCTTGCTCAGCCCTTCTTATAGCATTGCTAGTTGCAGGTGCAATTGTTTTCCATGTGCCATCATGGATATCCTTTTGTTATATCACAATATTATTGCTATTTAATTTAATGCACATATATACTTGGTAAAGGGTGGAAGGCTTGGCCTTTTGCTCGGTGTTTTGTTCCACTCTTGCCGCCCTAGTTACTTGTGTACCGGTGTTATGTTCCATAATTGAGCGCTCCTAACATGCTCGGGGTTGTTATGGGGACCCCCTTGATTTTCGTTTTAGGATAAAACTTGTCTAGCAAGGCCCAACATTGGTACTACATTTGCCTAATAACAACTAAAATTGCATAGGGACCCGCCGGCACCCGCGGATCTTTAATTAACAACTCGGGCCAGTGCTCCTCATGAGTGTTGGTCCAAAACTAGAGCACTGTACGGGGCCACCCCGAGGCAACTCGGGTGATTTCTATCAGGCCACTATACGCGTCGCTTATCCGCCGTGTCCTGAGAACGAGATACGCGGATCCTATCGGGATCGTCGACACGTCGGGAGGTCTTGCTGGACTTGTTTTACCTTTCTCGAACGTCTTGTGCGAGGAATTCCGAGAATACTTCGAGCTATCTCGAGGTTGCGGTTTTCCATTAGAATTGCCTAGGAAGATCATGAGATTCGTGGTCGAGGTTATTCCCGCTGCGTGTGGTTAGTTTGTGATGGATGAGTTGGAGCACCCCTGCAGGGTTAAATCTTTCGGAAAGCCGTGCCCGCGGTTACGTGGCAACTTGGAAACTTTGTTTAACACCCGGTCATAGCAAACTTGAAGTAAACTCAAATAAAATACACCAACTGTGTGCGTAACCGTGACTGTCTCTTCTCGTGAGTCCTTATCCGAGAGAGAACACGGTGGGGTTATGTTTGATGTAAGTAGGTGTTCAGGATCTCTTAGAGATCATTACTAGTTCACGTCCGTTTATGCGACAATCATCCCCCTTTACTCTTGTACTCGTAAGTTAGCCACTCAAATAAATGCTTAGTGCTTGCTGCAGCCTCACCACTTAACCATACCTCATCCATTAAGCTTTAATAGTCTTGATACCCTTGGGAATGAGATTGATGAGTTCCTGTGGCTCACAGATTACTACAACAACAGTTGCAGGTACAGGTAATGTGATGATTTGACGTGAGCGCGATGCTTGTTTGATTTGGAGTTCTTCTTCTTCTTCTTCATCGATCTAGGATGGGTTCCAGGCGGCAGCCTGGGATGGCAAGGATGGATATCATTTTATCGTTTGTTTTTCGTCCGTAGTCGGACCCTGCTCTTCTGTATGGTATTTGGATATGTTGTTGTATTGATGTGATTGATGTACGTTGTGGCGAGTGTAAGCCAATTCCATATACTCATCTCTTCTTTACATGTACTTGTAATGATATCCATTCTTGCAAAACGACGAGATGCGCTTCTATCCCTGTCGAGGCCCTCATGCCAAAATAAGGATAGGATCGCATCTTGGGCGTGACACAGGAGGAGATGGAGAAGTACCTTCTCCTTGGCTCGAGTTGCCCGTGCCGGTGGCCATGGCGGAGGTGGCGACGGCGTGGGTGTGTGCATGCGTAGGCAGTGGCGGCGGCGCTTCCCGTCACTGCAGGGCTAACCTAGATCGGTAGGTTGTATCGGTGAGGTTGGCGGCTGCGCGACGAACCTCGTGATGCGTGCCCCGGCTCCCCACCTCTTTATATAGCCCAGCGTGACAGGGGGCCGTCAACCATAGGAGGGTTGAGCGCCCCCGATCAGGGCGCAGATCAAGGGTCCGGTGGGCCGTTGGGCCCACACGGGAGAGATCAATCTAACAGTTTGGACACCATCCTGTGTCATGTCAAAAAAAACGAAAATTCTGAAATTTCCATTATTCCGTAAGAGTGAACAGAAATAGAATTGCCAGTTCTTCAACACTCGCACCTTCATTTTCTTGGAAAAACAATTGACACGGGCCTTAAGGAGGCGGTAGGAGGGGCCCTTGTCAATCAATCATACTAAACTAGTAGAATGCCCGTGCGTTGCTACGGGCTATAATTCATCTAAATAAATCAAATAAATGCTTAAAGTCGTCTTCAAGGTTGAAACTTATTTCTCCTCATACTTTTGACATCAAACGGTCTAGCGGGCTCACTAAAATTCAATCGCATGGACAATCTTCCCCTCCCTCAAATCCAGACCATATATGTGGGAGACATGTACTTCCCTGACTATTCGCCTATGTTATGTTCAACACGCTGTCCCAACACAAAAAAAAACCACCCCACAACACACCCTTTCCTTTTCTTGTCGGATCCTCCCCTTCCCACTCGGTTTCCTCTCTCTCTCTCTCTCTCTCTCTCTCTCTCTCTCTCTCTCTCTCTCTCTCTCTCTCTCTCTCTCTTTCTCTCATCCCCCGCTAACCGTCGTCACGACCCCGACCCCCAGCCGCTTAATGCCACCTACCGTCCATCGCTCCTCCCTCTTCCCAATCTCCACGACAGAGTGTCCCTACTACGCTCCATTCTTATTCGTCCAGGAAGCCAAAGAAGGAGAGGAGGGGCAGCTCCGGGCGGCGCATATTCTCTGGTGACCACCAGCCACCAGGTAATTCTTCTCGCTCTGGCGAGCACCAATCACCATGTAATACTTTGAATATGTTGATTACTGTCGAGATATATGTAAACAAGCTCAGCTAGCCCTAAATCATAGCGGTTATTTCATAGTTCACCAATATACTGGTGTGGTAGAAAACCAGTGAAGTATTTTGGGGAAAATAAATAATTTGATTTGGTTATATTATGCACAATAAATACCTATTTCCTTTTCTTTGTTTGTGGGGGAAATCACCATTTTTTTTTACCATGCAAATAATATAAGAGTTTGGCAAAGACCCACAACATGGTAACTTTCAGGCAGAATTTCATGCCAACATAAAAGCCCCATTTTAATTAGATCAAGAAACATTCTTTGATTTTGTTGCCAGATTTTTAGGGAAAATTTCATAGCAAAATGTAATGAAGACACAGAATAATCCTAGCCTTGCTGGAATAAAGGACAACTCCACACAAGAAAGATGGGATAAGGACTCAGTAATCTCACCATATCGTTTGAGGTGCTTGACAAATTGTCGTCGAGCCAGTCAAAACGCAATCCTCCATCACCATGCATCCATTAGGATGATAATAGGACGGAGCAGAGCCACTATGTTTTAAACTTTCAAATAGAGGTCACGTGCTGGGTCGCCATATGAGGTGAAGCACAGTTGATGGAGAACATCATCATGTGAACTGGAGATCTGTTTTTATGAACTCATTATGTTCCACATGACCTGAACAACATGTTGTCTAAAATTGAAAAGAAAAATAGTTTGGCACTTGTTGCTTGTGATTGAAATTAAGTAATTAACAAAAGAGGATTCAACTATGAAAAAAAGAAATCTGGAACATGAACATGTAGTTGTTTGGTCAAAGTGCGATGAACATTGTTGCATTTGCATGGCAGAATAGCGATCACAAAAATCAGTGTAAATATGCTCAGGGGTTATTTCGATCAACACTCACTTGCTAGATCCGCCGCTCCATGTGCTCCCTGGCCGGATCACCACCACCACACTTGGGGTCGTGATAGGCAGGTGACCCACCAGCGCTGCTACAGGGAAGCGACACCAGACAGCAGCATGAGGCAGCGGTGGCAACACAACAGCCGCACCATCCAACAACTTATTGTCCACATCTGCAAGAAGCTCCTGCAGAAGTAGCAAAATCACACATTCTACTCAACTCAAATTTATTAGTAGCAGTCAAGCCAGGCGCCAATGGTTGAGACTCCGGTTTACGGACCCGTTCCTCGTGGCAGTGACGACGGCCACCAGGCGAAGCAAAGCCGGCCAGAGTAGCCCCTGTTGGAATATACCTAGAAGACTAGTTGCACTCACGTGATCGTTGCTAGCTCTGCAACTAACACACCTAGTCTCAAACCTTCTGTGATTACATGTACTTCATCAGTGTAGTTAGCTTCTGACGTAGTTGGGGTAGTGGATGCAATTGCGTTTACATGTTCTCTATATATATCTACACACACTCGATTGATAGATACACGAGTTCAGTCCTCTCATGTTCTTCTTCTCCACAAATCCGTGGAGCATGGCCATCACAGAACTGGACGATAACGCGTGCACCGATGTGTGGTGACCCCCTAGACCTCCACAGAGGCGCTGAAGGCCGCAACGAAATCGTTGTGGGTTAGGCGGTCAGCCCCACCGCCGGCCGACAATGACCATGTAAAAGACGATGCAGGGAGCGGGCGCGCGACGGTGTCCTATGTGATGGCATGTACCCAGACTTGGCCATCTGTGGTGTCACGATAGCTGGATATCGAGTTGGAGGTAGGGTGAAGGGAGGGAAACGAGCACGCAAGCAGCGGCAGCGGTGTGGCGAGTCATCGTGCCACTGCCTTTCCTTTTCCTGTGTGATGGCCCAGAGACCATTGTGCTCGCCTTTGCTCTCCCTCTTTCTCTCTTCCATGGCTTGTAGAAGGGACGGGAGAAACCCCTCATGTAGATCCAAATCGGATGGGCGTTAGTTTTGGAAAGAAAACATAATAGGGAATGGATAGGGAAGTATTTTTTTAGATGATGGATCAAGAATGATTGATGGAAACAAATCGGAACGGAGCGGAAACAATCCGAGAAGAGAAACACCAAGTCAAAGTTGGGGTTCAATCGAAAAAGATTGGGGGTTTGTTTCTTTGTTGAAAAAAATTGGTGTAAGCTGAAATAAAAATCGGTGGGAGGTGTGATGAATGAACGATGACCGACGTGTTTACTGCCCCTTTAGGAGTAGAGATACGATTGAAAAAACTTCCTACTACTCCCTCCGTTCCATAATGTAGTGCATATAGATTTTTTGACAAGTCAAACTTTGCCAACTTTGACCAAGTTTATAGACAAAACTATTTATACCTATAATACCAAATATATATAATATGAAACTATGTCTTATGATGAATCCAATGATATATGTTAGGCATTCTAGATGTAATTGTTTTTTCCACAAACTTGGTCAAAGTTTGTGAAGTTTGACTTTTTAAAATATCTATATGCACTACATTATGGAATGGAGGGAGTATTAATTATTTTCATCCCTAATTAATTCTCTGACTAATTAAGGAATTGCATTAATGAATCGATTTCATATTTGATTTGGCGCAAGAAATCCCTACTTAGATGGACTTAATTAATTGTATGTGTAATTAATTTTCTGTCTAATTAATTGTATTAATGACTTGATTTCCAAATTGATTTGGTGCTTCATTTCCAGATTGTAGTTTCATTAATGACTGAGTACCGACGAAATGACGTACGTACTCCTTTTTAGAAGTAGAGATGAATCGGGAAGTATTTTTTTAGATGATGGATCGGAAAGGATTGATGAAAATAAATCAAAATGGAGCTAAAACAATCTGAGAAGAAAAACACCAAGTTAATGGTGGAGTTCACTCGAAAAAGATCTGTTGGTTTGTTCCTTCGTTGAAAAAAAAAATCGGTGTGAGATGGAACAAAAATCGGTGGAAGGTGTGACGAACGACCGACCTATGTACTGCCCCCTTTAGGAATGGAGATACGATTGAAAAAACTTCCTACTATTAATTATTTGCATACCTAATTAATTATCTCACTAATTAATGAATTGCATTAACGGCTCAATTTCATAATTGATTTGACGAAAAAAAAATTCTACTACTTGGATGGACTTTATTATTTGTATGTGTAATTAATTTTTTGTCTAATTAATCGTATTAATGGTTTGATTTTCTATTTGATTTGGTGCTTCGTTTCCAAATTGTGTTTGCATTAATGACTGAGTACCGACGAAACGACGTACGGACTCCCTAATTAGAAGTAGAGATAGGTGTACGGAGGAATTTTTTTTTTTGAACACAGTACAGACGCAAGCGCTCATATACACGCGCATACACTCACCCCTATGAACGCACACACGCACACCATACCCCTATGAGCACCTCCGAGAGACTGAGCCGGCATATCATCTTGAAATTTACGAAGTCACCGTAGGCACCTCGTCATCGACGGGAACGTCTCCTCCCACTGAATGCGCATCGCCGGAAATCCTGAAATAATTCCAGGAATAAATGCGAGCACCAGGATTTGAACCCTGGTGGGCTGGGGATACCACAGTCCCTCTAACCATCCAACCACAGGTTGGTTCGCATATACGGAGGAATTATTGATTGATTGACACGGGCCTTCTCTCTTGAACCAGTCAATCAATCATACTAATACGTAAGAAGCAAAAAACTGCAAGGAGACGATAGGAGGGGACCTTGTCGGCGTCGAAGCAGGAGTTAACGGAGGCGTCTTCGGCCGTGGAGGTGCGCGTCCATCCCCATCCGCCCCACCACCCGCCTGCAGGTCGAACGTCGCTGACTAGTCTAGCGCGCCCTAACTCTCCTAGTTCGCGGCTGCGAGCCTTGGAGTTTGACGGCGGCGGAGAGGTGGGAGTGGGGGAAGAGAGAGGAGCTCCTATATGGCATACACCCCGGCTCCAGCACGCGCCCTCATGGGAGTGGGGGGACATTTTTTCTGTTTTTCCTTTCTGAAACAATTCGGGATTTCAAAAAAGCTATGAATTGTGAAACAAATGTTTGTGAAATTCAAAAACAAATCATGATTTCAAAAGGTGTTCTAGAAATAATAAATGCTCACGGGTTCAAAATAAATGTTCACATTTTTTTTAAATGTTCATGAATATTTAGAAACAAATTGAAATATTTAAAAAATATTCATGAAATTCAGTAAAATGTTAAAGATTTTAAACAATGTTCACAAATTTAAAAAAATAAAAAATATATAAAAAACTGTATAATTTTAAAAAATTCTCAAGATTTTAAAAAGTGCTCAAGATTTTTAAAAATGTTCATGAATTCATAAATATTCACAATTTTTAAACAGTTCACGAATTTTAAATTTGTTTGTAATTACACAAAATCTGATTATTTTTTGAATTTGATGAACAAATTTTGAATTAAATAAAGTTCAATCCGATTTGAAAAAACATTTTTTGATGACCAACGACGCAGGCGTGGTCATGCTCAAAGGGCTCCAGGGTCACCTGCTAAGTGCTAAGGGGCTATAACTGGTCAGCCTTGAGCTTCTCTACTTTCCTTGCAAGCACAGTGGGTGGGCATGGTCGGGTCATACAGTTTGCTGAGTGCTGACCAAAGTAAATGAATGTCAGCTCAATGTGACACTTCAGAATAACATGAATAAGTCTAAAGACACTGATGGTGAACAGAGCTTTCTACGTCTTGACTCCTGACAAATCTCACAAACAAGTTTGTTCACATATTGACCAACAGGTGCCTTTTTTCTTTCTTTTTTTGCTATGCAAATGAGATCATCACCCTCTGGGAATAGATGATACAAAGCAAACCGAACAGCATTGAAAAGACAGAGTGCAGTTCTAGGGCTGTATTTTTTTTTTCTTCAGCTTAAACATATTTTTTTCTGAACTGAAACAGCCTGTAGACATAAAACATACAATTATTTCTTCTTAATTTCACTTTTACCTTTTGGGCATCCTGTAACCTCCAAAGATGCAGGCATAGTAGCACTCAATCAAAGGCAATGAAAAAAATAGCGTGCTATAAGATTTAGCGCCGCCCTTCTAAAACTGCTATAGAAGTTATAGCGTGCTATATTTCAAAATAGCATTTTGCATAAAAATGTCAAATATATTACAAAATTACTTTCATAATTAGGAAAGGGAGCACTCCCAATTAAACAGTGAAGCACATGAGAGCTAGACTCACGGCAGGTACACTCCTAATTTGTAATGAAAGGGAACACTCCTAATTAAACAAAGAAGCATCGGTGGCTGACTTGTCAATGCCTTCGGCGTGGTTGACGTCAACGTTGTCTTGCTGGAGTTGGAGGCGTGTTCGCAGTGGCGGTGCTACTCCCTATTTATGATGTCAAGCGACATCATAAAATTTGGGTTAGCTGCACTAGTAGGCTCGCGATTAACTATTGTTTATCTACGTATATGCCACTAGGTTTGACATCACTAGGTTTGACTCCTAGTACCGCCACTGCGTGTTCGATGTCGCTACTTGGAGGGGAGATGGAGAGAAGCTGCTGCCGCTTACGAGCTGCCACCACCACCTTCTCTCGCGAGTCACAAATGCCGCTGTAGTAGCCACCCTTGGTCATGAGCTGCCACCATCACCTTCGCTCACGTGCCACAAACGCCGTCGTCGTAACCGCCCTTGGTCACGAGCTAGTGTGAAATTGGTGATGAGTTGACTAGGTTAGGTTGTATATGTTGCTTTTGCGTCTAGGAGACAGTGAGAGTGAGTTGGGATAATGCGATGTGGCGATGCCTAACGTTATTTCGTTTAGCGTCAAAATAGCGTGCTATAACGCAAATAGCGTCGTAGCGAGCAAATTAGCTAAAACGTAATGTGACCCTTCCAGATATGCTATAGCGACGCTATAACGTCGAAATAGCGTGCTATTTTTTTCGTTGATCAAAGGGTTCCAGAGTCACCTCCTCCGAGGGCTTGGAGCCTCGGACTGGTCGGCCCTGAGCCTCTCACTTCGCTAGCAAACACATCCTCGGTTGGCATGGTCGAGTCGACACAGTTTACCTCACCAATATAAAGAAATGCCAACTTAAATGTAAGTTTAAGATTTACAGGAGTGAATCTACAAGCACTGATGGTGAACAGAGCTTTCTTCGTTTTGCCTTCAGAGATATATTACTAACAAATATGTTCTCATCTTAACCAGCGCGTGCCTTTTTCTTTGCTATGCAAATGAATTATCACTCTCTGGGAATAGATGATACAACACAAACTGAACAACATGAAAAAGGCACAGTTCAGTTATGGGGCTGCCTATTTTTATTCTTCAGCTTAAACAATCCAGCAAAACATACACATACACCTCATTTCTTAAAGTATAGACATACAAAATTACAAATACCAATACAATACGGTACAAATGTCTAGCCAAGGCTCATTTAGAGCTACAAATAGAGATATGGTGCAGACATACAAATGAAAATACAGTATTTAGATACCAACAGTACAGACGTCCACCCAAGGCTAGTTTAGAGGTACAAATAGGGATATAGTGCAAACATACAAATACTATTTAGATACACGCAATTCGCTTGCCATGGAGTTGGGCACTTCATGGTGCGCCGTCTTGAGTTTTCTCCATCATGTGAGCCCACCTTACAGCCACTTGCACATAAACCATGTCGTACATCATATCAACAAACTGGAAGAAGGCAGCCCTCCATGTTCTCTTCATCAACATGGTGCAGAAAACTGTCCACAGACCCACCACAAATCCAATGCTCATGGCAAGATAAACAGATGACATATGATCTATATCTTCGAGGTCACTTTTGTGGCACCCCGAAAGAGGGCCGACGCACGCCAGTCCCCAGGATAAGACCTGACGCACGCCAACGACATGATACAGCAAATTCCAGGCAAAAATGGCTTTATTAATATAATGGAGTGATACAATACTGTTGCTTACAACAATATCCCATAACTCCAAGGCTGACTAAATGGGTAGCGGAGGTCTTGGATTAGCGGCCACTACATCTCTGGCTGAGCTCCATAACGCACAGGACTGGCTAGGTTACCATCTAGCACGACAGGTCTTCTCCTGCAACTGGCCACGTGCAAGGCCAGGTGAGTACTTTGAATGTACTCGCAAGACAACCAAATACATAGCATCCAAACAAACAGATGACAAAGCAAGCCCTATGCTATGCATGAATTACTTCTAAGCATGGCATGCAATTTAACAAAGCAAGCATGGATCAAGCATGGCATAGCATGAATCAGGCATGCAATCTACATGACATGGCAAGGGTTACGCTAAGTACTTAGACTACTACTGCACTGAATACCAACTTACTCTCCTCTGGGTTGCTCCACAACCCTCAACACAATCATGATCCAACCTGGACTGACTCCAGTCAAATCCAAACCATGTGGTCATCCGACCACTCATCACCTAGCCATCTCTTGGCTAACATATCTTATCCCTGACATCATCTGATGTCTACCCAAGACGACATCTTTCACCATTATTAATATTATTATGGTTGACCACCTACTGAGGTCTGAACGGGTCGTCCATTACCGTGGACACGGCTATTCGAAAAGATTTTGACACTCTGCAGAGGTTGCACACTTTACCCACACCATGGAGTTCCTCCCTCATCCAGCCCCTTGGAACTTGTCCCACAGGATCCTTGGAACTCGTCCCATAGGAGTGGACTAGGACATCTCCAACGAAACCTGCCTGACCCATGACTCTTTCATCGTACCTCTGGCACTTTTCCTCCCCTGGAGGTCAGCCTTGGGTGGCCTCTGTGTCCTCTTGACACCTGCCACCGTCGTGGCCACGACCCAAACGGGGTCAAACTGTCCCAAACGGGGATGCCGGCATAAACTCAACTGGCCCACAGGGTTATCGCCGCTTACCCGGCCAAGGTAGCATGCCGCGCCTAACCCTCCCTGTATGGAAGTACCGATGAAAGATCATGCAATCAGACCCGGTCAAGGCTGTCCCATACCGGCAAATGTGGTTGCACGATATTCCCGGACAGGTGGCTCAAGATCAACCAACTAGGTTGCATTTATTTAATTCCTTATACCCACAACTGCCGGATTAAACCCAAAATAATCATAGACAGTAATCTCTTAATCCAACTCAGCATATCCATACCACCTCACGGATCATAGTACTGATACACATAGCAGGTGTTCAATTGTAATACTGACATGAATATGCCACTAGCAATGTTATTATTAGCATGGCAATGCTGAACTAGGGTACTGCAGTAGATGAAGAGTAATACTAGCATCTATACCGGTGTTGCCACCGGTGCATGCAAATGCAGACTAGCATGCGATACAGATGAACACACGGGTGCAAGCAAAGTCATCACGCAAGTCCGGGGCTCATGTAGGAGGTTGGCTTGCTTGGGGGTCGACGAGTACGCCGGGAATAAACACGATCACCTCGCGGAAGAAATCGCCGAAACGAGCTCTCTCTCCGATGGCTCGGTCGGAGGGCAAGGGCAAAACTGTTATTTCCACTGTGTTAACACAATATGGAAATAGCACTATCGGAACGGGCTCGACGAAACGAAAGCGGGGGCGCTGGTTTTACCTGATTCCGAGCTACGGTCGCGAAGTAATGGCGTTCATGCGTTAGGCAGAGAAGTGGACATAATAGTGTCCACCTCAGCTCTTAGCTGATGAACGTTCACCACTTAATGGGTTCGGCGGCCGGCAGAGAAATGAAAGCGCATTTTGACAAAATACGCTTTCCCACAACCGAAAGCGCATTTATATAAATGCACATCCACTTAAACCGGCTGGGCCCGGCCTCTAGCCACTTACAGGCGGGCCCACTCTATCTCTCTCTCCTCTCTCCCTGGTCTTCTCCTTCCTCCCGATTTGGAGGCAGAGGCGGCCTCGGGCCGACGCCTTGGCCGGCGCCCTGCTGCTCCGGCGGGCCGGCCGGCGAGCGGGGCGGCTGGGCCGCGCCACGCCGCACCCAGGGATGGTCGCAGGGGCGCCCGGGGTGGCCCATGGCTCCGGCGTCGCTGAGAGGCCACGGCGGCCGGAAGCTGCAGGGGGGGGGCCGCGCCGGCCGGGCTTCTCCGGCGGAATGGGGAAGGCGGCGGTGGCTCCGCAGGCCAAGAGGATACCGCGGGAGCAGGCAGGAGGGAGAGGGGGGGCTTCGGGCACCGGAATTAGAGAAGGTCCGGCGGCGGCAGCTCGGCCATTGGAGGGGCCGAAGCTCTGGGAGCTAGCTAGGAGGAGGGGGCTGGGCTCTATGCTGCTAGGGGGACTCGGGCACGCCTATATATATAGCTCGGGGGGCTCCTCTCGACGGCAGCCGAAGCTCCGAGACGGCCGGCGATGTGGCGGCACTCCGGTGGAGCATCGGAGGTCGGCAGAAGCGGCCACGAGCTAGGGAACGAGGGGGCGACGGCTCTGGAGGCTTCACGCACGCTCCGGGGAGCTCCTGGACACCTCTAGACAGGCTGGAACGCCCTGGAGACTCGCCACCGACGCCATTGCTGCACAGAGCACGCTTTTGGCTGGCTCCGCGCGTGGTCACCGCGTGGCCACGGCGTTGCCACGCCCTACAAGCGACCAAAACATGTCTAGTGCTCTCACCATTAAGCGTTGAGTTGACTAGAGCAAGTTTTGGAAGGAGGCGAAGGCAGGAATGACTGATGGGAGCTGACCTAGCTCCAGGACAGCAAGTGTTTGTGCTGTGGTGTGACCACCACAGTGCACCACTTGGCTTGATCCTTGGCAGAGGCCAATCACACACTAAAGTCACTACTTTGCCAAAATCTCAGCCCAAACCATCAACCCTAGATGGCACTTCCTTTGTAACTTGGCAGATTGACCAGATTTGGGGAAAACAATGCTGGGGTCAAATGGCTGAAGGGATATGGATGAATTTTGGAGGATAGCAATTATTTGGGCACAGGAGAGGGCTGGCTAAGTTTCAGCTCAAATTTATCTTCTATGATGGTACTTCCTTCACAGAGATAAAATCTGAACAGAAACTTAAGAAAATCACAGAAAGATATTGGTTGGAGACATGAGCTAATTTTTGGTTTAGGGTAGTCATATATCCATATGCACTTCCCTGCCAAATTTCAGCTCAATAGCACCAAGGGGTCTAGCACTTCCTTCACAAGATGGCAAACTGGACAGAAATGAAAACCAGATGGTTCTGAGGAATTGGATAGATGAAAATGGACCAACCTTGGGGAAGATCAATGATTTGGGCATATGGAGACACTGTAAAAGTTTCATACCATTTTCATAATTTAAAATGGTACTTGCTTCACAATGTCCCAATATGGACAGAAACTTGAGAAAATTGCTGAGACAAATTGGCTAAAGAGATTGGGCTAATTTTTGGAGGACAATGTTAATTTATCACTATGCATCACCCTGCAAAATATTAGCCCAAGGAGATCAAGGAATCAAACACTTCCTTTGCAAACTGAGAATCTGAACAGAATTTGCAAATGGAAGTGGAGCTCAAAATTTGAACTGGAGAATTGGATATTTTGAGGGAAATGGAGAATATATGGATATAAGAAGCTCCACAAATTTATTTGGGAATTTTCCTAGCTACCAAAATGGTAGTTCCTTTGGAAATGCCCCAAATTGGAATATTGACTTTAAATAGGAAAATGCAATTTCCCTAATTTAAATATAGCCAATATTTTTATTAGAGCTCAATATATCCACAAAGAATATCTCCACAAGATTTCATGACCTATGGAGATGGAAGGATATTTTCCTGGATTTAATTCCTCAGAAAGGCAGAAAAAGGAATTAACTCTAGATGACAAATATTGCATATAACTTAGCAATATTTTTGCACATCTAGGGTCTAGGAAGAAAGAAGGATCTCTGGGAATCTTGGGAGGATCAACAAAGCAAGGGAAAGGATAGCTCCTTTGAAAACACAAAGGCAGAATTCCCGGTTCCAATATTTCGGAACTAGGGTTTGAATAAGATCTGGGGTTGGCTGACAGAGGGGTTGACTGGCACAAGAGCATGGGAAAAGCACTGAGAGGCTGAGGACAGACTGGATTCATCTGGTCACTTGCCAAATTCCAGAGGAAAAATTCGGGAGAGAAAAGCTAGGAAGGAATAACAGCACAAAAATCGATAACCCGATTTTTGGGGTGTTACAAACCTTCCCCCCTTAAAAGAATCTCGCCCTCGAGATTCCTAGGGCTAGCTCACAACAAAACTACTACGCCTCCTAGAAAAACCTCTGGGCTGGGTTTTAACCCTGCGGTTGAAAACAACCGGGTTAAAAGTACCAAAACTGGTACACCCAGATCTATCGCCGAATCTATTCTACACGTACGGGCCGCGGGTAGCCCTGACATTTTTGAGAAAAGCAAAATTTCCTTTTTCCAAAAATGCTCGGGGTACCGCAATGAACAGTGGCCTTACTCGCTGACAGGTGGGCCCAGGGCCCACTGGCAGCTTCTTCTATCTCCCGCCACTGCTCTCTCTCTTGCTCTCTCGCTCTTGCGCTGTCCCGAGTGCGGCTAGGCACTGCGCACGCTAAGCTCCTAGGGCGCAAAGCACCCTACAACCTTAGTGCGCGGCTCGCACGGGGGCGACGCAGAGAGCACTCCCATCGCGGGCCAGCGCCTGTCGGCACTGCTCGCGGATGCGCCTCCTGGACGCCGGTGATCGAGCGGCGCGCGGGGTTTTCCTGGACCTCGCTCACCGTACACCGGACTGGGGCTATAAAAACGACCGCGGGGTCTCCACTCTCTACCTACCTCTCGCATCCCGCCTCACATCTTCTTCATCTTCTCCTTCTCCTTCTGGTTGCAGGAAAGCGAGGCAAGGCGCTAATGGCAGGCGTGGGCTCGGAGCTACTCACGATCCTCATGGCTGGCATGCTGGCGGCACTGGTTGGCGGCTCACTGCTGCTGTGCGCCATGATCCTTGATGATCGCCAGGATGCTGCTGCCAGAGAGGCGACTAAGGGGCAACTATGCCGTCTCAAGCCGACGGAATAGGCGCAGGCTGGGGCGGCGAGGGCGGCCTGTCAACATCAAACAAGACGGTGACAGAGGCGCCACTAGATCTAGGGCTAGTGTGGTGTAGTCAGCGGAGCTCTACCAGTGTGGAGGCCACACTGCTGGTTGCTCTTTGCTGAACAACAACCACAATAGGAGCTAGGGGTCCAATCAGGGTTTCAGCCTTGGTCTAGAAGGGTTGCGCCGGTCTATGCTGCAATAAAATTCCTAGAATCGCTCTGAAATCGCAACCGGCGCGCAGACTTGCTCAAACGATACATATGCAATCTATTCTAATATGCAGGCAGATGCAGAATGCACATGATAGCAAAATGCAGGCAGAAGAAAGAAACACATACTACGCTAACGTTTTAATGCCAGTGGGTGTATGTACTCCTGGCATACATACACCTACACCAGCTCGCATTTTACTTAGGGACTCCAGAAGAGTCCAATGTTATCAGGTGTAAGTGCTCTGCAGACTAGAATCTTGTTAAGAGTCCACTGTCGGCTCTGTTAAACATTTCTGTTTAACAGAGTGACAGATGAACCAAGCACACAAAGCAAACAGGCATGCATAACAGCACAAGCAGTACAGGCAATACAAGCATACAACAACACACAGCACTGCTAGGCAGCTAACCACAACAACTCACTCCGAACTACGGGGTCCTAACACCAGCTGCAGACGAAGAAACAGTCTTCGCCACCCACCTACTCGCAGCGTCTTCAGGCTTCGATCACTGCCGGAGCCACAGATAGCCTACTTCCGCTGGGGCTCTCCTGGGGGACGGAGACTGAGCCAACTTCCATCTTCATCGTCGGACACCTCAATGGGCTGAGGCTCAACTGCTGGAGCTGCAGCGGGAACTTGACCGAACACATCCCGACGACGAAGTCGTCGGATAGCTCCCTGAATGGAATTTGGGTGGATGATGGCTGGGCAGAATAGGTTTACAGATGGCGAGGGTGGTACTGGCTGTGAAGGTGGCACTGGGTTTGGCAACAAGGGGCGGGTGGTCTGGGCTGCAATTTCTCGGGCCGTACGGTAGGCTTCCGTAACAACCCGGGTGGTGTCTTGATCAATGGCTTGGAACTCTTTCATAATGCCAGAGAGCAAAAGTCCCTGGGCATCAATATACTGGACCAGGCGAGCTGTGGTCGGGTCAACATCTCCCACTATGCTGGAGATCCTGCTAGTTGTGTCCGACGAAGATGGAAAGTAGCGGAACTCTGGCATCTCCGCTATTTGCGGAAACTGACTATGAAGACAGCCGATGACTCCTGCGGCAGCCTGCTGAACAGCCAACGCGGGGGTGGGCATGGGTTTGCCCTGAAAATTCATGGGCTTCCCATCAGCTGTTGGACCTGGGCTGATATACACCCTTGCATAAAATCGGCAAAGGTGGGGGACAGGGTCCGACTGGAACACCAAATACACCGGAGGGGTGCTACAGCCAAGGGCTCGAGTGAGCACACTCGAAAGGATGGACGAAAAGCCGGGATGACCATTAGCCAGGGTCCGGCTATGGAAAACGGGGGCTATGGGGGCCTTGGAAGAACTGGCCATGGCTACTAGCCTGGGTCTCTTACTGGGTCTGGCTTACTGGATGGGGAGGGCTACGGCTCTCAAATGGGAAGGGCTTAAATAGGCAGTCGGCTGGAACACACCAGCATGGCATGGATCCTTCTCGTGCCGGGTAGAAGATACACCGATACGGCCGACAACCAAGTGGGGTCACGGTCTAATCCTGAATGGCTGGGTGGGCGGACAGCTGGGAAGGGTCACGTCCATTCCGACTGCGCCGACTGTTGATCCACAGTGGCCATGTCGGTTGCCAGAGACGGGTCAAGTCTATCCGGCTCACTACCGGTTAAACCTAGGGGCTAGGGTAACCTATAGCCAGCCTGGCTCTGATACCAAGTCTTGAGGCACCCCGAAAGAGGGCCGACGCACGCCAGTCCCCAGGATAAGACCTGACGCACGCCAACGACATGATACAGCAAATTCCAGGCAAAAATGGCTTTATTAATATAATGGAGTGATACAATACTGTTGCTTACAACAATATCCCATAACTCCAAGGCTGACTAAATGGGTAGCGGAGGTCTTGGATTAGCGGCCACTACATCTCTGGCTGAGCACCATAACGCACAGGACTGGCTAGGTTACCATCTAGCACGACAGGTCTTCTCCTGCAACTGGCCACGTGCAAGGCCAGGTGAGTACTTTGAATGTACTCGCAAGACAACCAAATACATAGCATCCAAACAAACAGATGACAAAGCAAGCCCTATGCTATGCATGAATTACTTCTAAGTATGGCATGCAATTTAACAAAGCAAGCATGGATCAAGCATGGCATAGCATGAATCAGGCATGCAATCTACATGACATGGCAAGGGTTACGCTAAGTACTTAGAGTACTACTGCACTGAATACCAACTTACTCTCCTCTGGGTTGTTCCACAACCCTCAACACAATCATGATCCAACCTGGACTGACTCCAGTCAAATCCAAACCATGTGGTCATCCGACCACTCATCACCTAGCCATCTCTTGGCTAACATATCTTATCCCTGACATCATCTGATGTCTACCCAAGACGACATCTTTCACCATTATTAATATTATTATGGTTGACCACCTACTGAGGTCTGAACGGGTCGTCCATTACCGTGGACACGGCTATTCGAATAGATTTTGACACTCTGCAGAGGTTGCACACTTTACCCACACCATGGAGTTCCTCCCTCATCCAGCCCCTTGGAACTTGTCCCACAGGATCCTTGGAACTCGTCCCATAGGAGTGGACTAGGACATCTCCAACGAAACCTGCCTGACCCATGACTCTTTCATCGTACCTCCGGCACTTTTCCTCCCCTGGAGGTCAGCCTTGGGTGGCCTCTGTGTCCTCTTGACACCTGCCACCGTCGTGGCCACGACCCAAACGGGGTCAAACTGTCCCAAACGGGGACGCCGGCATAAACTCAACTGGCCCACAGGGTTATCGCCGCTTACCCGGCCAAGGTAGCATGCCGCGCCTAAGCCTCCCTGTATGGAAGTAACGATGAAAGATAATGCAATCAGACCCGGTCAAGGCCGTCCCATACCGGCAAATGTGGTTGCACGATATTCCCGGACAGGTGGCTCAAGATCAACCAACTAGGTTGCATTTATTTAATTCCTTATACCCACAACTGCCGGATTAAACCCAAAATAATCATAGACAGTAATCTCTTAATCCAACTCAGCATATCCATACCACCTCACGGATCATAGTACTGATACACATAGCAGGTGTTCAATTGTAATACTGACATGAATATGCCACTAGCAATGTTATTATTAGCATGGCAATGCTGAACTAGGGTACTGCAGTAGATGAAGAGTAATACTAGCATCTATACCGGTGTTGCCACCGGTGCATGCAAATGCAGACTAGCATGCGATACAGATGAACACACGGGTGCAAGCAAAGTCATCACGCAAGTCCGGGGCTCATGTAGGAGGTTGGCTTGCCTGGGGGTCGACGAGTACGCCGGGAATAAACACGATCACCTCGCGGAAGAAATCGCCGAAACGAGCTCTCTCTCCGATGGCTCGGTCGGAGGGCAAGGGCAAAACTGTTATTTCCACTGTGTTAACACAATATGGAAATAGCACTATCGGAACGGGCTCGACGAAACGAAAGCGGGGGCGCTGGTTTTACCTGATTCCGAGCTACGGTCGCGAAGTAATGGACGTTCATGCGTTAGGCAGAGAAGTGGACATAATAGTGTCCACCTCAGCTCTTAGCTGATGAACGTTCACCACTTAATGGGTTCGGCGGCCGGCAGAGAAATGAAAGCGCATTTTGACAAAATACGCTTTCCCACAACCGAAAGCGCATTTATATAAATGCACATCCACTTAAACCGGCTGGGCCCGGCCTCTAGCCACTTACAGGCGGGCCCACTCTATCTCTCTCTCCTCTCTCCCTGGTCTTCTCCTTCCTCCCGATTTGGAGGCAGAGGCGGCCTCGGGCCGACGCCTTGGCCGGCGCCCTGCTACTCCGGCGGGCCGGCCGGCGAGCGGGGCGGCTGGGCCGCGCCACGCCGCACCCAGGGATGGTCGCAGGGGCGCCCGGGGTGGCCCATGGCTCCGGCGTCGCTGAGAGGCCACGGCGGCCGGAAGCTGCAGGGGGGGCCGCGCCGGCCGGGCTTCTCCGGCGGAATGGGGAAGGCGGCGGTGGCTCCGCAGGCCAAGAGGATACCGCGGGAGCAGGCAGGAGGGAGAGGGGGGGCTTCGGGCACCGGAATTAGAGAAGGTCCGGCGGCGGCAGCTCGGCCATTGGAGGGGCCGAAGCTCTGGGAGCTAGCTACGAGGAGGGGGCTGGGCTCTATGCTGCTAGGGGGACTCGGGCACGCCTATATATATAGCTCGGGGGGCTCCTCTCGACGGCAGCCGAAGCTCCGAGACGGCCGGCGATGTGGCGGCACTCCGGTGGAGCATCGGAGGTCGGCAGAAGCGGCCACGAGCTAGGGAACGAGGGGGCGACGGCTCTGGAGGCTTCACGCACGCTCCGGGGAGCTCCTGGACACCTCTAGACAGGCTGGAACGCCCTGGAGACTCGCCACCGACGCCATTGCTGCACAGAGCACGCTTTTGGCTGGCTCCGCGCGTGGTCACCGCGTGGCCACGGCGTTGCCACGCCCTACAAGCGACCAAAACATGTCTAGTGCTCTCACCATTAAGCGATGAGTTGACTAGAGCAAGTTTTGGAAGGAGGCGAAGGCAGGAATGACTGATGGGAGCTGACCTAGCTCCAGGACAGCAAGTGTTTGTGCTGTGGTGTGACCACCACAGTGCACTACTTGGCTTGATCCTTGGCAGAGGCCAATCACACACTAAAGTCACTACTTTGCCAAAATCTCAGCCCAAACCATCAACCCTAGATGGCACTTCCTTTGTAACTTGGCAGATTGACCAGATTTGGGGAAAATAATGCTGGGGTCAAATGGCTGAAGGGATATGGATGAATTTTGTAGGATAGCAATTATTTGGGCACAGGAGAGGGCTGGATAAGTTTCAGCTCAAATTTATCTTCTATGATGGTACTTCCTTCACAGAGATAAAATCTGAACAGAAACTTAAGAAAATCACAGAAAGATATTGGCTTGGAGACATGAGCTGATTTTTTGTTTAGGGTAGTCATATATCCATATGCACTTTCCTGACAAATTTCAGCTCAATAGCACCAAGGGGTCTAGCACTTCCTTCACAAGATGGCAAACTGGACAGAAATGAAAACCAGATGGTTCTGAGGAATTGGATAGATGAAAATGGACCAACCTTGGGGAAGATCAATGATTTGGGCATATGGAGACACTGTAAAAGTTTCATACCATTTTCATAATTTAAAATGGTACTTGCTTCACAATGTCCCAATATGGACAGAAACTTGAGAAAATTGCTGAGACAAATTGGCTAAAGAGATTGGGCTAATTTTTGGAGGACAATGTTAATTTATCACTATGCATCACCCTGCAAAATATTAGCCCAAGGAGATCAAGGAATCAAACACTTCCTTTGCAAACTGAGAATCTGAACAGAATTTGCAAATGGAAGTGGAGCTCAAAATTTGAACTGGAGAATTGAATATTTTGAGGGAAATGGAGAATATATGGATATAAGAAGCTCCACAAATTTATTTGGGAATTTTCCTAGCTACCAAAATGGTAGTTCCTTTGGAAATGCCCCAAATTGGAATATTGACTTTAAATAGGAAAATGCAATTTCCCTAATTTAAATATAGCCAATATTTTTATTAGAGCTCAATATATCCACAAAGAATATCTCCACAAGATTTCATGACCTATGGAGATGGAAGGATATTTTCCTGGATTTAATTCCTCAGAAAGGCAGAAAAAGGAATTAACTCTAGATGACAAATATTGCATATAACTTAGCAATATTTTTGCACATCTAGGGTCTAGGAAGAAAGAAGGATCTCTGGGAATCTTGGGAGGATCAACAAAGCAAGGGAAAGGATAGCTCCTTTGAAAACACAAAGGCAGAATTCCCGGTTCCAATATTTCGGAACTAGGGTTTGAATAAGATCTGGGGTTGGCTGACAGAGGGGTTGACTGGCACAAGAGCATGGGAAAAGCACTGAGAGGCTGAGGACAGACTGGATTCATCTGGTCACTTGCCAAATTCCAGAGGAAAAATTCGGGAGAGAAAAGCTAGGAAGGAATAACAGCACAAAAATCGATAACCCGATTTTTGGGGTGTTACAACTTTGCTCTGCATCATGTGCTGAGCAGTTGCTGCCGACAGGATCTCCACAAAGACCAGGGTTACTGATGTAGATATACGTCTGGTTGTCAAGAGTTTGTAGCTGTTGCCCGGGTGGTATTGCACCTGACAGATTGTTGTATGACAAGTTCAAGTGGCTCAAATAAGTTAGAGCCGACAAACTTGATGGTATTGCACCAGAAAACTCATTGAAGGATAGGTCCAGTGAGTCCAACTGCCTTAAATCACCAATTTGCATTGGGATTGCTCCTGTGAGTTGATTATTTGACAAGTTGAGATTGGTAAGCCCAATGAGTAAAGTTATCTCCTCTGGAACCTGTCCTACAAAACTATTACTTGACAAATCAAGAATTACCAGTAGCTTGTAGATCATAAAGGTGTAGTCACGGTTTTGGTCCTTTGTGATCACTGGGATGCTCTCTTCAAAAATGTAATCCTCCTTGTCCTGCGACATCATTGTCGTCATTGCTTTCAGGTTTGACAAAGACCATGGTACGCTTCCTGATATGTTGTTGTGTGCAATGTCCAAATAGTGAAGACTGCCAAGGGAAGTGATATCCTTAGGTATTTGACCACTGAACATATTCGATCTCACTCTTAATATTTTCAATTGTGGCATTTTTTCTAGCAGCCATTCTGGCAATCCTCCAAATAACCTATTGTAAGATAGATCAAGGAACATTAATCGTGATGACCTTTGGAGAAATTTGGGGAATTCACCAGTCAAATTGTTGTTATTTAGGGCTAAGCTGAGCATGTCAAACCCAAATTGATTTGCCGAGTTTGCATCGGATTCGTTCCAGCATTGCATAATGTCTCCTGTAAAATGGTTTCCTGATAAGTCCAACCTATTCAGACCTGTCAACTGGCATATAGATGACGAGATCATGCCTGTAAATTGATTATTTGCAAGCAGAAACTCTTTGAGTAGTGGAGCATTTAGCTCTGATGGCAATGACCCAGATAAACAGTTTGAAGATTGGTTTAGTCGTGATATATTCACAGGCAACTGTGGAACTTGACCTATAAACTTATTGGACCCAAGATATATATGGTCAGCTGACATGTGTCGTAGATCCTCCGGTAACGATCCATGCAATTTGTTTCCTGATGCTAGCAATGATGTAGATCGGGAAAATGTCACCCAAAACCAATCAGGAATGACATCATCCAAATTTGCGCTATCGAGAATAAGAACATCAATGTCATATTGCCATCTAAGCCATTCTGGGAAACTGGGGCCCAATTGGCATGACCGGAAACGTCCGACCTTCAATCGGAATGGAGGGACCCATTTTTGGTTGATGGCCAATCTTAAAGAGTTATACGATAAGTCCAAATACTCTAAATTCAATAGGCCAGCAAAATGCTCCTCCGTGAGCACACTATTTAGTTTATTATGGCTGAAGTCCAAATGCCTTAAATTACTTAAACTTGTGGAGTATTCTTTCAAGAGAAAATCACTAAAGTTATTATAGCTGAGGTCCAGTTCCTCTAAATTACCTAAACTTGCAAAATGTTCCTTCAAGAGCAGACCACAGAAGTTGTTGTAGCTGAGGTCCAAAAGCTTTAAGTTGCCCAAACTTGCAAAATGTTCTCTCAAGAGCACACCGTTAAAGTTATTGTGGCCGAGGTCCAAAAGCTCTAATTTTCCCAAGCTTGCAAATTGTTCTTTCAAGAGCACACTGCTGAAGTTATTGTAGCCGAGGTCCAGCATTTTTAAATTACCGAGTGCTCCAACTCCTACAGGCAGAGCGCCAGTCAATATGTTTCTAGATGCTTGAAGAATACTGAGATTGGTCATGTTCCCAATCCAAATTGGTAGATTCCCGGTCATATTTGCACCATTCACTGACAATTCTTGCAGTGTAGTCCATGAGCATTTTGGCAATCGCTCCATGAACTCCCCTTTGCTCAAATCTATGTTGTTACCAGTGAAGCTCATTCTTGTCAAATTGCACAAATTTTCTAATTTGTTTGGTATCAAACCCACGAGATAATTTCTGGAAAGGTCAATGATTTGAAGGGACTTCATGTTTGCCAAATCACCAGGAATGGACCCTTCCCAGCCGGAATCTGAGAGGTAAAGCTCCTTAAGACTTGTGAGATTCCAAAACCATGCGTGCTTGAGTGCAGTACTATAGAAGTTGTTCTCAGACATATCAAGGACCTCAAGATGTGTGAGGTTGGAATGTGGTATACTACCAAGCAGGGAACCATTGAGTCCACAATAAGACAAGCCAAGCACTTTAAGAGAAGGAAGCATGTTAACCATCTCAAACCAATCCCTTGCAGAACTAAGATCCACATCGCTCATGTCAAGATGGCTCAACAAAGAGAGACCAACCATGCAAGATCCACTATGTAAGACCTATTCCAATCAACATAATTAGAATTCCAACTGAGATCAAGATATTGCAACTTTGAGAGATTGCCAAGTCGGGAAGGAATTCTCCCACTGAATCCTGCCGATGATAGGTTGAGATACCTTAGGTTCTTGAGAGAAGCCAAGAAGATAGGGATGCTTGTGCCCTTGAAGTCGTTCCAACTCAGATCAAGATATCTCAGGTGTTGTAAAGTAGCCAAAGAAGAGCTCATCTCGCCCGCCGACAAGCTCAACGATCTGCTCCTGTTCGGGAGACTTGATGAGATGGTTGTGTACCCGTAGTCACGCATGTCGATGTTGCGGAGGTCGAGCTTGATGAGATGGCCAGTTCTGTTGCTGCACCGGACTCCCTTCCATTGGCAACAATCCTCACCCTGCCATGACGAGAGACGACCAGCAGGGTCCAGGAGGCTTGCCTTGAAGGACAGAAGGGCATCTCGCTCGCTGCTGATGCAGACTCCTGGTACACTCGCTTGGCCATGGGAAGTGGATGCTGCCTGGAAGATCAATAGACAAATCAGTAGTGCAGCTCCTCGGACGAGGAGCGCAAGCTTAGTCATATTGGTCGGAAATGGCAGATGGAAATGAGAATGGACAGAGCAGCTTATCTCTATCCCGGTTACACCACAACTGCAATCGTAGGAGTATGGTCTACAAGCCATGTCTTGGTCTTTGTCATGCATACTTTTTCTATGCTCAAGGTGTGGCTAGAATGTGTTGATTGGGACAGCCCGCCATGAACAGCAAGGCAGAAGTTGGAGCTGAAATTTCTATCCAGGATTCGCTCAATAACACCAATAATATCTGGAGATGCCATAATATCTGCACATTGTGTGTCAGGTCACACGTCTAGCATTAAGGTCCTGGGATTTTTTGGTATTGGCAAATCCTTGCTTGCCACTACCTGAAATTCACAAATTTATATGATACTAAAAGAAGATAATGCACAATATCAGTTACACGTTCATCAGTTTAGCTCACCCCAAAAAACTGAATAAGTTCTACCTCTGTTATATGCATAAATAAAAGACGCGTGGCTCCCAGTACTCGGCAATCAGCAAAACAAATCAAGAGGACAGTTTCAAAAAAATCATCAGGATTTGTCATGCTGGGTAGCTAACGACCACTCCCATTGTATGTTCTACAAGCCATAACCAGTCCACCTCATGGTCTTTGTCATGTTTTATAAATACTTTTCTTCTAGTCTAGTTTTGGCTGAAATTTATAATGAATTGGACTTGGACAGTGGACTGTGCCGCACACGGCAGACAAGCACGTTGGTCATCAGTAACTAGGATTTTGGAGGACAAGAATTAGCTCTCCCTGTTTCATTTTCTCCATTAAAGGTTAGGAATAGGGTGGCTTGCATATTTCGAGTTTGTGTTTCATTGGTAATGATGCACATTGTAGGAATTTTACCCTTGCTGCTGGCTGGAACATAGAAGAAAATCAGCAAGATCAGTTGAGAATACGTGCTTAGCTTACGTTGTCTTAAATAGATGACGATGTATCGACAAATGTAAGTGGATTTGGGAAGGGAAACCTGTCTGAAAACAGAGGACATACCGTAATTTCCCATTTGCTAAAACGTGAAGCTTATCAGGCAGATGCAGAGCGGTGACAGTGATGTAAAAGCCTTGGAGGGAAGGACCATCTTGTTGAGTGATGTGGAAACAGAGCAGGAGATGCTTCAGCTACAACTCTGAATTGCTCTCCTCCCTCTCCGTGAAGTGAAATGGAAAGCGAACCTGCGGGGAAAGTGAACGGTGAGGTTTGAGATCGTCGGCGTCCAAGCGGGAGTCCAGAGAGGCCTTGTCGTAGAGGTGCGTGTCGCCACGCCGCTGCGGCAGCTCGCCTGAGCAATGAGAGGGCCTTTCCACATGGTGGAGGATCAATTCACTCGACGCCAGGAATGACGACCGCCGGCCGACACCTCGAGAGAAGAGGGAGGAACATGGGGATCGTGCATAAGAGAAGCATATGCACAAAAAAAATCCATCTCTTCATGAGTCCATGGATTTTTCACATACTTCTCAAACAAAACAGGAGCCTGAAGTAAGCCATTTTTGTTGACATTTACAATCAGTATTGGCATTTCCAAGTAATTTTGGCAGCGCGTAAAACCAAACAGTATCAAATCATGCATAGTTCCAGCACACGAGAAAGGGTTCCCCCCGCTTTGTATTACAAAGCAACGAACCGATACAGCCAACGATAGGTGCTGGGGCGGAAGCAGCACAGTTACACCCAAAAGAAACGAAAGGGAAAAAACAAAAGAAGAAAATGCCGACAACGGCGGATCGACAGAAACGAAGAATCTTCGCGACCACTGCGTCCACCGAAGATCTCCCACCCAGCTCCAAGGCTTCGGAGCTCCGGTACCAATCAACACCTCCAAGAAGGACCGCGACGATGACGACGCTGCTGCCAAGGGTTTCCCCCGGTACGCGACGAGGCGAGAGGAAGGGTAGCCCCCGACGCCCTCCAGGAAGGTCCGGCGGCACCCACAGGCGCCACCGCGTCGGTGTCGGCCAGGCCGACAGGGGTTTCCCCCGATCCCAACCTTCACCTCGGATGCTTCGGAGCCCGCCACCAACCGACCACCATCCTGCACCAAAGCGGTCTTGAAGCCTCCACGCCGTCTCACCACGACACCATGAAGTGAGGCCTGCACAGCGACGAATTGGAGCCGGGACTAGGGGCAGCAGCACCGTCGGCACGCGGGAGGGCTCAACCTCCACCGTCAACGACAGTAGCCGACCGGACACAATAGCAGGAGCATACCAGGCCCGGCCGGGCCCTCAACGCCCGTAAAGCTCCCGCCATCGCGCCGCAGCAGGCACGCCATCGGCGTCGCCCCCCCCCCCCCCCCCCCCCCCCGCGTCCAAGCTGCTCCTCCTCCTCACCACACCACACAGACGATGACGAAGCCACGCCGGGGGCCGGCCCGCCAGGACCCAGATGGGGCCCGCCGGGCCCGGATCTGGGCCGGGGGCGCGCCGCCGGCCATCCCGCGCCAGCACGCTGCCACGGGCCACGCCACCACCTCGCGCGCTGCCGGCCACCACCACCAGGTAACCGGGCCGCCGCCTAGCCGAGGAGCACCGCCGCCGCCCCATGCCCCGGGCAGGGGAGCCGCGCGCGCGGGGACTGAAGGTCCCGCCGCCGCCAGCACCACCCGGGCCTGCGCCGGGGGCGCCCGCCGGCGGCGGCGGGGAGGAATGGGGGAGGATGACGGCCGAAGGGGAGGTGGGTCGCGCGCCGCCCCGGCCACCTCCAGGGAAGGCGGCGCGGGGGCGGATCCAGGAGGGGGGGGAGAGGGGGGGCGAGGGGAGGAGGGGGAGACGGGGCGGCCAGCGGCGGCGGGGAGGACCTAGGGAAGCCGGCGGCGGAGGGGGAGGAGAGGAAGGAACCCTAGGAGGAGCGGGGGTCCATCGCATAGTTCCAGCTTGTGATGCTGATTTGCTACAGTCTAGAAATGTAAGTGCCACCTAGCTTGTGTTCCTAATTTGCCACACTACAGCTCACTCAATCACTGCAGTTTTATGATGCAGATTTCTTTTATATTTAAGATAGAGTTTCATGACACTGGTGAACAAAGAGCCAGAGTCGTGGCTACTGGAGACATATGTTCCGTGCGTGTTTGTGACTGTACTGAATGTACTGTAGTGTCCGAGAGAGAATTAATTTGGAAGTCATGTATACAGCAAAGGTTTTTTGTACCAGCTATAGGTATTTTGGATGTGTGATACTGATAACACAAGCTAAGTTATGTGATCAGAATTAGCATCACACACAACATTAATTTGTGGCACTGGGTGCAGTAAACAACCTCATTCAGTAAGCATCCTGAATTTGTCGCTTCAGAATCCCCTTTTCCAGATGGCGAGTGAAAGCAGAGCATCTCTCTGCTGAGCTGATTTGGAGCTGATGCTTGAGGAGCTGATTCGAGGCGTTGATGTTCGTTCAATCTATAAACTTTGGGATCACCTTGTGGTTCTTGATTTCTGTCCATGTACCATGTCAATGTCACCAGACTGGCCAAACCTCGAGCACTCTGCTGATCCTGATGGGTGCTTTACTGAAACAGAGACCCTTATATCAGATATCTGCTTTTGCTTGTTTGCTTGTGAAACAGGGAGCGCTTACTTTCAGCATTGTTTTACTACCATATGAAGCTGCCCTGACATTTTTCAGTTCGTTTTCTTTTGCAGGCTCGTGCTTTCTTAGATGTTCAAACTGTGTGAGTTCGCATGAGACTGAAGACCAAAATGTCTGCTGCAGTTGATCCGATTTTACCATGGAAGCAAAAGTTTAAATGGTGGTTTTGATATTGAAACAACTGAAGACTTCCCCTGGAAACAAGTTTAATAGGATAAACAAGTTCAAAGGGACCGTTTTCATATTAACAACTGCAGCTTCAGTACCATTTTTTCTGACATGCAGACATAAAAAAAAAAATCTTAATTTCACTTTCGATTTTGGTGCATTTTGTGATGACCAACGACGCAGGAGTGGTCACAGAGTGGGTGGGCATGGTCGAGTCATACAGTTTGCTGTGTGCTGACCAAAGTAAATGAATGTCAGCTCGATGACACTTCAGATTAACATGAATAAGTCTAAAGGCACTGATGATGAACAGAGCTTTCTACATCTTGCCTCTTGGCACATCTTACAAACAAGTTAGTTCACATATTAACCAACAGGTGCCTTTTTTCTTTCTTTCTTTTGTTCGCTATGCAAATGAGATCATCACCCTCTGGGAATAGATGATACAAAGCAAACCGAACAACATGGAAAAGACAGAGTGCAGGGTTGTATATTTTTTTTCTTCAGCTTAAACATACTTTTTCTGAAATGAAACAGGCTATAGACATAAAACATACACTTATCTTCTTCTTAATTTCAGTTTTACCTTTTGGGCATCCTGTAACCTCCAAAGATGCAGGCATAGTAGCACTCAAAGAGCTCCAGAGTCACCTCCTTCAAGGGCTTGGAGCCTCGGACTGCTCGGCCGTGAGCCTCTCACTTTGCTAGCAAACACATCCTTGGTTGGCATGGTCGAGTCGATACAGTTTACCTCACCAAAATAAAGAAATGCCAGCTTAAATGTAAGCTTCAGATTTACAGGAGTGAATCTACAAGCACTGATGGTGAACAGAGCTTTCTTCGTTTTGCCTTCAGAGATATATTACTAACTAATATGTTCTCATATTAACCAGCACGTGCCTTTTTCTTTGCTATGCAAATGAATTATCACTCTCTGGGAATAGATGATACAACGCAAACTTAACAACATGAAAAAGACACAGTTTCAGTTATAGGGCTGTCTATTTTTATTCTTCAGCTTAAACAATCCAGCAAAACACATACATGCACTTAGTCTGTTAAAGTACAGACATACAAATACCAATATAATACAGTACAATCGTCCAGCCAAGGCTCATTTAGAGCTACAAATAGAGATAAGGTGCAAACATACAAATAACAATACAATACAGTATAGACCGTCCAGCCAAGGCTAATTTAGAGCTACAAATAGAGATATGGTGCAAACATACAAATACTATTTAGATACACGCAATTCGCTTGCCGCAGAGTTTGGCACTTCATGGTGCGCCGTCTTGAGTTTTCTCCATCATGTGAGCCCACCTTACAGCCACTTGCACATAAACCATGTCGTGTGTCATATCAACAAACTGGAAGAAGGCAGCCCTCCAGGTTCTCTTCATCAACATGGTGCAAAAAACTGTCCACAGACCCACCACAAATCCAATGCTCATGGCAAGATAAACAGATGGCATATGATCTATATCTTCGAGGCCACTTTGCTCTGCATCATGTGTTGAGCAGTTCCTGCCAACAGGATCTCCACAAAGACCAGGGTTACCGATGTAGATATACATCTGGTTGTCAAGAGTTTGTAGCTGTTGTCCGGATGGTATTGCACCGGACAGATTGTTGTATGACAAGTTCAAGTGGCTCAAATAAGTTAAAGCTGACAAACTTGATGGTATTGCACCAGAAAACTCATTGAAGGATAGGTCGAGTGAGTCCAACTGCCTTAAATCACCAATTTGGTTTGGGATTGCTCCGGTGAGTTCATTATTTGACAGGTTCAGATTGGTAAGCCCAATGAGTAAGGTTATCTCCTCTGGGACCTGTCCTGCCAAATTGTTACTGGACAAATCAAGAATCATCAGCAGCTTGTACGTTTCAAAGGTGTAGTCATGCTTCTGGTCCTTTGTGATTACCGGGATGCTCTCTTCAAAAATGTAATCCTCTGTGTCCTGTGACACCACTGTCATCATTGCCTTCAGGTTTGACAAAGACCATGGTATACTTCCCGATATGCTATTGTGTGCTATGTCTAAATAATGAAGATTGTCCAGGGAAGTGAGATCCTTAGGAATATGACCACTGAACATATTTGATCTCACTCTTAATATTTTCAATTGTGGCATCTTTTCTGGTAACCATTCTGGCAATGCTCCAAACAACCTATTATAGGAAAGATCAATGAACATCAATTGTGATGATCTCTGAAGAAATTTAGGGAATTCACCAATGAGATCGTTGTTATTGAGGGCTAAGCTGCGCATGTCAAAACCAAATTGATTTGTAGAGTTTCCATCAGATTCCTTCCAACACTGCATAATATCTCCTGTAAAATGGTTTCCTGATAGATCCAACCTATTCAGTCTAGTCAACTGGCAAATAGACGACGGGATGGTGCCTGTGAGTTGATTATTAGCAAGCAATAACTCTTCGAGTAGTGGAGCATTCAGCTCTGATGGCAATGACCCAGAGAAGGAGTTTGAAGATAGGTTTAGTTTTGATATATTTATAGGTAAACGTGGAACCTGTCCCATAAACTTATTGGACCCAAGATATATGTGGTCAGCTGACATGTGTTGTAGATCTGCCGGTAATGAGCCATGCAATTTGTTTCCTGATGCTTGCAAGAATGAAGCTCGGGAAAATGTCACCCAAAACCAATCAGGAATAACATCATCTAGATTTGCATTACTGAGAACAAGAACATCAATGTCAGATTGCCATCTAAGCCACTCTGGAAAACTGGGGCCCAGTTGGCATGAATCGAACAATGCTTCCTTCAATCTAAATGGAGGAACCCATTTTTGTTTGATAGCTAATCTCAAAGAGTTGCCCGACAAGTACAGATACTCTAAATTCAATAGGCCCGCGAAATGCTCCTCCGTGAGCACACCGCTGAACTTATTATAACTGAGGTCCAGCACTTCTAAATTGCCGAGTGCTCCAACTCCGACTGGTAGAGGATCAGTTAACATGTTTTGAGATGCTTGAAGAATGATGAGACTTGTCATGTTCCCAATCCAAATGGGTAGATTCCCGGTCATATTTGCATCTTCCACTAACAATTCTTGCAATGTATTCCATGCCCACTTTGGCAATCGCTCCATGAACTCCCCTATGCTCGAACCTGTGTTGATACCACCGAACCTCATGCTTGTCAAATTGCACAGATTTTCCAAATTTGGTATCAGACCCACAAGATAGTTCAAACTAACGTCTATGACTTGAAGGGACGTCATGTTTGCCAACTTACTAGGAATGGCCCCTTCCCAGCCGGATTCTTGGAGGTAAAGCTCCTTAAGGCTTGTGAGATCCCAAAACCATGCGTGCTTGAGTGAATTAGTATAGAAATTGTTACTATGGATATCAAGTATCTCGACATGTGTGAGGTTGGAATGCGACATGCTAGCAGATACGGGAAGATTCAGTTCACAGTTGCTCAAGCGAAGCACTTTAAGAGAAGGAAGCATGTTCACCGTCTGAACCCAATCCCTCGCAGAACTAAGATTCAGATTGCTCATGTCGAGATGGCTCAAAGAAGAGAGACGTGGCAACCATGCAAGATTCAGTGAGTAACTATTCGAATAAAAAGAATTCCAACCGACATCTAGATGTTGCAACTTTGAGAGATTGCCAAGTTGGGTGGGTATTCTGCCACTGAATCCTGCCGAGGAGAGGTTGAGATACCTTAGGTTCTTGAGAGAAGCCAAGGACACAGGGATGCTCGTGCCGTTGAAGTAATTCCAGCTCAGATCAAGATACCTCAGGTGTAGTAAAGTAGCCAAAGAAGAGCTCATCTCGCCTGCCGACAAGCTCAACCTTCTCTTGTTCAGGAAGCTGTACTCGTCCTCCGTGTCGATGTTGCGGAGGTTGAGCTTGATGAGATGGCCCGTTCTGTTGCTGCACCGGACTCCCTTCCATTGGCAACAATCCTCACCCTGCCATGACGAGAGATGGCCAGCAGGGTCCAGGAGGCTTGCCTTGAAGGACAGAAGCGCATCTCGCTCGCTGCCGATGCAGGCGCCTGATACACTCGCTTGACCATGGGAAGTGGATGCTACTTGGAAGATCAATAGGCAAAGGAGCAGTGCAGTTCCTCGGATGAGGAATGCAAGCTTAATCATGTTGGCCGGAAATGGTAGATGGAACTGAGACAGAGCAACTTCTCTCTTATTCCAGTTCCACCAGAAATCCCCAAATGCATACTTTTCCTGTACTCAAGTTATAGCTAGAATTTGTTAATTCGGACAGTCAACAATGACAGGCTGGGGTTGGAATTTCTACCCAAGATTCGGACATTAGCTTGGACCAGAGACTTTTCAATTCTCCTGTGGAGATAAGGAGTGGACTAGTTTGGACTTTGGACACCATCCTGCGTCATGTCAAAAAAACTAAAAGAATATTCGGAAATTTCCATTATTCGAGTGAACAGAAATAGAATTGCCGGTTCTTCAACACCCGCACCTTCATTTTCTTGGAAAAATAATGCACACTGGCCTTAAGGAGACGATAGGAGGGGCCCTTGTCAATCAATCATACTAAATACGTATACGGAGGAATTATTGATTGATTGACACGGGCCTTCATTTCTCTCTTGAACCAGTCAATCAATCATACTAATACGTAAGAAGCAAAAAAACTGCGAGGAGACGATAGGAGGGGACCTTGTCGGCGTCGAAGCAGGAGTCAACGGAGGCGTCTTCGGTCGTGGAGGTGCGCGTCCATCCCCATCCGCCCCACCACCCGCTTGCAGGTCGGACGTCGCTGACTAGTCTAGCGCGCCCCAACATTCTCAGTTTCGCGGCGGCGAGGCAGGGAGGCGTGGAGTTTGACGGCTGCGGAGAGGTGGGAGTGGGGGAAGAGAGGGGAGCTTCTATATGGCGTACACCCCGGCTCCAGCACGCGCCCTCATGGGCCTCATGGGAGTGGGGGGACAGTTTTTCATTTTCTCTTTTTCCTTTGTTGAAAACAATTCGGGATTTCATATGAATTGTGAAACAAATGTTTGTGAAATTCAAAAAAAAAACATGATTTGACAAAGTGTTCTAGAAATAATAAATGCTCACAGATTCAAAAAAAAATGTTCACAAATTTTCGGAAAAATGTTCATGGACATTTAGAAAAATTTCGGAATATTAAAAAAATGTTCATGAAATTCAGTACAATGTTCATGATTTGAAACAATGTTCACAAACTTGTAAAAAAATAGAAAAGTATACAATTTTGAAAAAATGTTCAAGATTTGAAAAACTGTTCAAGGTTTCAAAAAATGCTCAAGATTTTCAAAAATGTTCATGAATTCATAAATATTCACAATTTTTAAAACAGATCACGGATTTAAAATGTGTTTGTAATTCCACAAAATCTGAACACTTCTTGAGTTTGATGAACAGATTTTGAATAAAATAAAGTTCAACCCGATTTGAAATAACAAAGTACGAATTTCAAATACTGTTCATCGATTTGAAAAAAACTTTCCGGATTTCAGAAAATGTTCTAGAAATTTGGAAAGAAAAAGGAAAACGAAGGCTAAAAGATAAAGGAAAAAAGAAAAAACCGTTTTGGGAAGGTCCTAGAACCTTCCCAAAACCCTACATGCATGAGTTGGGCCAGCCCACATGTACACCAACCACAACCAGGGGGTACGCGTGCGGCTGACACGCTTAATATGAAAACCCGGAAGAGAGAGGCGGCCAAACCACGGCGACATGTGTGTCATCCACAAAGTGGGTCACCATTTCAGATGGCTTGATGGGCCAGGGAGGCATCACGTCGACCACCTGCCCGGTTGTTTTTGTTGGGGAACGTTGCATGGGAAACAAAAAATTTCCTACGAACACCCAACATCTATCTATGGAGATCAGCAGCTACGAGAGGGGGAGTGCATCTACATACCCTTGTAGATCGCTAAGCGGGAAGCATTAAGAAACATGGTTGGTGTAGTCGAACGTCTTCGCGATTCAATCACGATCCGTGCAGCGATCCAATCTTGATCCGTTCTGATCTAGCGCCGAACGGACGACACCTCCGCGTTCAGCACACGTACAGCTCGATGACGTCTCCGCCTCCTTGATCCCGCAAGCGAGGGCGGAGAGGTAGATGAGATCTCCGGCAGCACGACGGCGTGGTGGCGGTGGTGGTGGAGCTGTCCCGACAGGGCTTCGCCAAGCACTACCGGAACCAATCTAGAGGAGAAACTGATCTAGAGGGAGAGAGAGGGCTGCGCCGTGGCCTTAGGGTGTGGCTGCCCTCTCTCCCCTCAAGTATATATAGGGGGAGGGGGTGGAGGCGCCCAGCCCTAGGGTTGGCCGGCGGCCAAGGGGTGGGGCGGCGGCTAGGAGGTGGCTTGCCACCCAAGCTAGGGTGGCGCCACCCCTAGGGTTGGCCCTCCACCAGCCCAGCCGCATGGGCCTGGGTTGGGAGGTGCAGCCAGCCCACCAGGGGCTGGCGCGCACCCCTCTCAGCCAATGTGGCCCCTCCGGGGCAGGTGGGCCCCTTTCGGTGGACCCTCGGAACCCTTCGGCACCCCCGATGTATACACTATCGGTGATGCCCGAATTCTTTCCGGTGACCAACACGAAACTTCCCATATATCAATCTTTACCTCCGGACCATTCCGAAACTCCCCGTGACGTCCAGGATCTCATCCGAGACTCCGAACAACTTTCGGTCACCAACACATATATCTCAACAATACGAAATCATCACCGAATGTTAAGTGTGCAGACCCTGCGGGTTCGAGAACTATGCAGACATGACCGAGACACCTCTACGGTCAATAACCCATAGCGAGACCTGGATGCCCATATTGGTTCCCACATATTCTACGAAGATCTTTATCGGTCGAACCACGATGTCAAGGATTCAATCAATCCCGTATGTAGTTCCCTTTGTCTATCGGTATGTTACTTGCCCGAGTTTCGATCATCGGTATCTCCATACCTAGTTCAATCTCGTTACCGGCAATTCTCTTTACTCGTTCCGTAATACAAGATCCCGTGATTAACTCCTTAGTCACATTGCTTGCAAGCTTACTGTGATACTGTATTACCGAGTGGGCCCAGAGATACCTCTCCGTCATACGGAGTGACAAATCCCAATCTCGAATCACGCCAACCCAACAGACACCTTTGGAGATACATGTAGAGTACCTTTATAGTCACCCAGTTACGTTGCGACGTTTGATACACATAAGGCATTCTCCGGTGTCAGGGAGTTGCATGATCTCATGGTCGTAGGAACGGATACTTGACATGGATAAAGCATTAGCAATAAACTGACACGATCAAATTCTATGCTCATGGTTGGGTCTTGGCCATCACATCATTCTGCTAATGATGTGATCCCGTTATCAAATGACAACTCATGTCTATGGTCAGGAAACCTTGACTATCTTTGATCAACGAGCTAGTTAGTAGAGGCTCACTAGGGACATAGTGTGTGTCTATGTATCCACACATATAGCATGGATAATAAACGATTATCATGAACAAGTAAATACGATAATAACCACTTTATTATTGCCTCTAGGGCATATTTCCAACAGTCTCCCACTTGCACTAGAGTCAATAATCTAGCTCACATCACTATGTGATTTACATTGTAATGAATCTAACACCCATAGAGTTCTCGTGCTGATCATGTTTTGCTCGTGGAAGAGGCTTAGTCAACAGGTCTGCGACATTCAGATCCGTGTGTACTTTGCAAATATTTATGTCCTCCTCCTTGATGTAATCGCGGATGGAATTGAAGCGGCGCTTTATGTGTCTGGTCCTCTTGTGAAACCTGGATTCCTTGTCTAGAGCAATGGCACTAGTGTTGTCACACAAGAGAGTCATCGGATTGAGTGCACTGGGAACAACTCCGAGATCTGTCATGAACTGCTTCATCCAGACTCCTTCCTTCGCTGCTTCCGAAGCAGCTATGTACTCCGCTTCACATGTAGAATCAGCAACCACGCTTTGCTTGAAACTGCACCAGCTTACCGCTCCAACATTCAGAATATATACGTATCCGGTTTGCGACTTAGAGTCATCCAGATCTGTGTCAAAGCTAGCATCGACGTAACCCTTTACGACAAGCTCTTGATCACCTCCATAAACGAGAAACATTTCCTTAGTCTTTTTCAGGTACTTAAGGATATTCTTGAGCGATGTCCAGTGTTCCATTCTTGGATCACTTTGAAACCTTCCGGCCATACTTATGGCAAGGCTGACATCTGGTCTTGTGCACAGCATTGCATACATGATAGAGTCTATGGCTGAGGCATAGGGGATGACACTTATCTTTTCTCTATCCTCTGTAGTCGCTGGGCATTGAGTCTGACTCAACTTCACACCTTACAAGACAGGCAAGAACCCCTTCTTGGACTGATCCATTTTGAACTTCTTCAAAACTTTGTCAAGGTATGTGCTTTGTGAAAGTCCTATTAAGCGTCTTGATCTATCTCTATAGATTTTGATGCCTAATATGAAAGCAGCTTCTCCGAGGTCTTTCATTGAAAAACACTTATTCAAATATATCTTCACGGTTTCCAAAAAATCTGTATTGTGTCTAATCAGCAATATGTCATCCACATATAATGTTAGAAACACTATAGAGCTCCCACTCACTTTCTTGTAAATACAAGCTTCTCCATAAACTTGTATGAACCCAAACGCTTTGATCACCTCATCAAAACGCTGATTCCAACTCCGAGATGCTTGCACCAGTCCATAAATGGATCGCTGGAGCCTGCATACTTTGTCAGCATTTTTAGGATCAACAAAACCTTCCGGTTGCATCATATACAACTCTTCCTTAAGGAAACCATTAAGGAACATTGTTTTGACATCCATCTGCCAGATCTCGTAATCAAAAAATGCAGCTATTGCTAACATAATCCTGGCGGACTTAAGCATTGCTACGGGACAGAAAGTCTCATCGTAGTCAACTCCTTGAACTTGTGAAAACTCTTTTGCAACAAGTCGAGCTTTATAGACGGTGACATTACCGTCCGCGTCCGTCTTTTTCTTAAAGATCCATTTATTCTGTATGGCCTTACGATCATATGGCAAGTCCTCCAAAGTCCACACTTTGTTCTCATACATGGATCCTATCTCGGATTTCATGGCCTCTAGCCATTTGTTGGAATCCTGGCCCACCATTGCTTGTTCATAGCTCGCAGGTTCACCGTTGTCTAACAATATGACCTCCAAGACAGGATTACCGTACCACTCAGGGGCGGGACGATTCCTTGTCGACCTACGAGGCTCAGTAGTAACTTGATCCGAAGTTTCATGATCATCATTGTTAGCTTCCTCTTCATTTGGTGTAGGCGCCGTAGAAACGACTTTCTGCGTCGTGCTACTATCCAACTAAAGTGACGGTTCAACATCCTCATCAAGTTCTACCTTCCTCCCACTCAATTCTTTCAAGAGAAACTCTTTCTTGAGAAATGACCCGTTTTTAGCAACAAACACTTTGCCCTCGGATCTGAGATAGAAGGTATACCCTACTGTTTCCTTAGGGTATCCTATGAAAACACATTTGTCCGCTTTGGGTTCGAGCTTATCAGGTTGAAGCCTTTTCACATAAGCATCGCAGCCCCAAACTTTAAGAAACGACAGTTTAGGTTTCTTGCCAAACCATAATTCATACGGTGTCGTCTCAACGGACTTTGATGGTGCCCTATTTAAAATGAATGCGGCTGTCTCTAATGCATAACCCCAAAATGATAGTGGCAGATCAATGAGAGACATCATAGATCGCACCATATCCAATAGAGTACGATTACGGCGCGCGCGTGGTGGCACGGTTCGACCTAGTCCGACTGACAGGCGGGACTAACGGGCGGCAGACGAGCGCCGTTAGCCGTTAGCGCGGCCGCCGCCCTGACCGGTGGGCCAGCCCTATCAGAATCACTTTTAAAAGCGTTAAATCTTTCATCAACTCAACTTGGTAGTGTTTTGTCACAAATTAGTATTAATCTGGAGTTTTTCATCATTTTTCAAAATGCGGTAGTTCTGTGGATCGATGACGTGAAGTGTGGTAGTATTTTGTCAAATACTCTATTGTATTGTGTTGGTATTTGCATGCCTTTACTTTAACAAATGAAGTGTATGTATATGTTTTCATGGATTGTTTAAGACAAATAAATAAATATACAGCCCTATAACTACACTCTGCCTTTTTCGTGTTGTTCTGTTTGCTTTGTATATCATCTATTCTCAGAGACTGATAATTAGTTTGCTTTGTATATCATCTATTCTCAGAGGCTGGTAATTCATTTGTATTGGAATAGGCTGGAACATCATACCATCTCTGGTTGACGTCCTCGTGTTATAAAGCAGCGTCGCGACCTCCCTGGAAGCGTACAGATTTGGTGGTTGGAAAACCAACGTGAGATACAAGAAACATATGAGATAGAGAGAGTTGTTACAAAGATATAAACTAAAGCTAACAACCGAAACTATCTCATCTCTCAATGCCTTGATCCTCAAGTCTATAACACGTGACATATCATGGGTCCGGTGCATTATGGTGTTTAACACCCTCCCTTAATCACAACATGGTCATGTTGAGATTACGCTTGAATTCTTCAAAGAGCTTTGTAGATAACGCCTTTGTGAAGCCATCTGCAACCTGGTCTCTGGAATGCACAAAGCGAACTTCCAATTGTCGATTACCAACTCTTTCTCTCACAAAATGAAAATCAATTTCAATATGTTTTGTTCTTGCATGAAACGCAGGATTAGCAGATAGGTAGGTAGCACCAAGATTATCACACCATAGGCGAGGTGCCCTAGTGTGCTTGAGTCAAAGTTCTTTTAGCATGGACTGAACCCAGATGATCTCTGTTGTGGCATTGGCAAGTGCCTTGTACTCAGCTTGTGTGCTTGACCTGGACACTATAGCTTGTTTATTTGCACACCATGATATGAGATTAGGTCCAAAGAACACTGCAAACCCACCAGTAGACCGTCTGTCATCCAGGCATCTTGCCCGGTCTAAGTTAGAGAATGCACTAACAAGTGTAGATGATGACCTACTGAAACTAAGCCCAACATTCATAGTGCCTTTCACATATCTTACTATACGCTTTGCAGTTGTCCAATGTACTGTGGTGGGTGCATGTAGAAACTGACATACTTTATTAACAGGAAAAGAAATATCAGGTCTTGTCAGAGTCAAGTATTGAAGTGCTCCCACTAAACTTCTATATTTTGTGCTATATGTTGGATTCAAAAGGTCTCCTTCTGCATGTGACAGTTTTTCTGTGCTAGATAAAGGAGTTGGTGAGGGCTTACATCCTTGTAGACCAGCCCTTCTTACTAGATCCGTGGCATACTTTTCCTGAGAGAGGTGAAGACCATCCTCATACTTCTTGACCTCAATTCCTAGGAAAAAATGCAAGTCTTCCAAGTCCTTGAGAGCAAATTCTGCACTCAAATCTTTCAGCAAACCTGTCAATGCCTCATTAGATGAAATGGTGACAATAATATCATCAACATATATGAGCACAAATATGGACGTATTGGACTTGTTATAAATGAACAATGACATGTCTGACTTGGAGGGAACAAAGCCAAGTGCTTGAAGTTTTTGACTTACGCGTGAGTACCATGCTCCGGGAACCTGCTTCAATCCATATAGAGCCTAACTCTTCCACATCGCATCTAGTTCATCCCCATCCACCAAAAGCTTCTGCCAAACCATCAGATCCATCGCCAAGCTCTCGCCATGGCCGCCTCATCCAGCTCTGCCTCTTCTGGTCTCTCTGGCCAGATCGCCGAAAGGCTGACCCGCACCAACTACATACTGTCGCGGACATAGATCACGCCACAACTTCGAGGTGCGGGCTTCTTCGGCTACGTCGACGGCACTATGCCGGAGCCGGCAAAGGTCATCGTCATGAAGGACAAGGGTGGGAAGGAGGAGACTACACAAAAAACCCTTCATCCGATATGGGTCCGCAAAGATCAGTAGGTACTAGGATACCTTCTGAACAATCTTTCGAAAGAGGTACTTGTGCAGGTCAGGTCAATTGCCCATGCGCATGGTCTCTGGACGGCGCTATCGAGCATGGTCTCGTCGTAGTCGCTGTCCCGCATCAGCAACATACACGTCTCCCTTGCCAACGCGCAGAAGGGGACGCAATCTGTGGCAAGCTTCTTCGGGCACATGCACTCGCTTGCCGACGAGCTCGCTACGTGGGGAAAACCGCTCAGTGCCGATGAGCTGGTCTCCTACATCACCGCCGGCCTCGACATGGAGTACCAGCCTCTCGTCTCCGCGATCGATGCCCGCACAACGCCGGTCTCCCTTGACGACCTATTCGCGATGATGAGCAACTTCGACCAGAGAGTCGCTCTCTTCCAGGGAGGGCACTCTAGTGGAGAGTTCAAATCCTCTGCTAATGCAGCCATACGTGGCTGTGGTGGTGGACGTCGTGGACCACCTCGCGGCAGGGGCAGGAACACTAGTGGCCAGGGCAGCAACACCAACCCCCGCGCCAACAACAGGGGTCGCCGCACCGGCTTCAACTCCTCCAATAAGTCATGCCCGGATGCCATCCGCTGCCAAATCTGCAGCAAACCAGGTCACTCCGCCAAGGACTCCCGGTATAGGTTTGAGGATGATGATGACTCGTCTCAAGATGAAAAGGTGGCAGGAGCGGCGGACGGATCATACGGAGTGGATACCAACTGGTGTGTTGATAGTGGCGCCACAAACCACATCACCAGCGAGCTCGAGAAGGTGACCATGCGGGAAAAATACCGCGGCCAAGACCACATCCATACTCCAAGTGGAGAAGGTATGAAGATTCGTCATGTTGGTCACTCAATTATAAAAACCCCTCATAGAAAAATCCATCTTAGGAAAATCTTGCATGTTCCCAGTGCTTCCAAAAATCTCCTCTTCGTCCATCGTATTGCCATTGATAATCATGTCTTCCTTGAATTTCACCTGTATTTCTTTTTGATGAAGGATCAGGTATGAAGAAGGTGTTGTATCGAGGTAGATGTGTTCGTGGGCTTTACCCCTTGATTCCGAAGATTAGAAGTTCCAATAAACAAGCTTTCAGTGCCACCAAACTATCATCCACGCGGTGTCATGATCGACTAGGACATGCAGGTTTTTCTTTAGTTCAACGTGTGCTTAGGAAAAATAAGCTCCCATTTGTTGGAGAGCATGATGTCGAAACTATTTGTGATTCTTGCCAATGAGCTAAAAGTCATAAATTGCCTTATCCTATTTCTACTAGTGTTTCTACCAAACAATTACAACTCATTTTTTCCGATGTATGGGGGGCTGCCCCCTCCTCTGTTGGTAGACATACTTACTATGTGAGTTTCACCGATGACTAAAGCAAATACTCTTGGATCTATCTTTTAAAGAAACGATTCGACATGTTTCAAGTTTTTCGCAATTTCCAAGCACTCGTTGAACGCAAATTTGATAGCAAAATCATTGCCCTCTCCAATCAGATTGGGGAGGTGAATATGAGAAGCTAAATTCCTTTTTTCAAGAACTAGGAATTTCTCATCATGTGTCATGTCCTTATGCCCACCAACAAAATGGGTCAGCTGAACGCAAGCATAGACACATAGTAGAAGTTGGTTTAGCCCTTCTTGCGGGAGCCTCCATGCCTCTCAAATTTTGGGATGAGGCTTTTCCAACCGTTGTTCATATCATCAACATGCTTCCTAGTCGTGTTATTCACAATGAAACACCCATGGAAAGACTCCTTCACACCAAACCAAACTACACATCACTCCGCATGTTTGGATGTGATTGTTGGCCGAATATTAGACCCTACAACAATTGCAAACTTATGTTTCGTTCCAAACAGTGTGTCTTCATTGGCTACAGTGCACAACACAAAGGCGTTAAATGCCTAGATGTGTCTACTGGACGTGTTTTATCTCTCGTGATGTTGTCTTCGATGAGACTAAATTTCATTTCGCTGATCTACATCCAAACGCCGGTGCCTTACTTCGCAAAGAAATTTTGCTTCTACCACCTCATCTCATTGGATTGGATCAAGGGGAAAGTAATTGTGTTGATCATCCTTTGACTAATCCTCATAACTATCTACATGAGTCTGGTTGTGATGCAGGTGAAATCAACGGTGAAAAAGATGCAGAAATTTCTCAAAACGGAGAAGAAATCAGTGCACCAGGGTCACATTTTATGTGTCCATCCCTGGGAGACAAATTCGCCTCGGGATTGCCGCTGCAGCACCTGCTCAGCCAATCTTGCTTGGGATCTGCGCAACTGATAGACAACAGTGCGTGCGAAGCCGCGTCGCCCACCAGGCGCACGAGCGCCGAATCAGAGCCGGCCACGCGAAGCTCTCCGGTTTGCTCGGGCACGGGCGCCGAGCCGCACCAGTCCACGACCGCCATGCGGCAACCTACGAGTCGCTGGGCAGAAGGCGGGCCCCAGAGGTATGCGTGGAGCCGACCGACAGACGTACGCACCGGTGCTGATCCATCAGGACCCACGGGATCGCGATTCGGTGTTGATCCTGCCGGCCCCGGTCAATCATTTGGCGATGACGGGGCTGCTGCAGGCACCGACTCGGGTGCGGGATCTTCTGCGCCAAATTCGCCTGATATCCTTCAACCTGACGCCACAGAAAATCCAGGCGCGCGGGACAGGGCTGCAGCTGCACCAGGGGGATCTGCTTCGCGATTGGATGCAGGATCCTCTTCGACCATAATTGCTGCTGCATCTCCTGTACAGGCTCGGACACGACTACAAAAAGGTGTAATACAACATGTGAATTATAAAACCAAATTTGGTCTGGCATGTTGTTCTTCAGGTGAACCAAGCACTGTTGAAGAAGCACTTGGTGATGATCGGTGGAAAAAGGCCATGGAAGAGGAGTACATGGCACTGCAAAACAACAAAACGTGGCACTTGGTTGCCTCTCGAGAAGGTAAAAATGTAATTGATTGCAAGTGGGTTTTCAGAATTAAGAGAAAATCTGATGGAACTATAGACCCCTATAAAGCTAAACGAGTTGCAAAAGGATTTAAACAACGGTATGGTATAGATTATGAGGACACTTTTAGTCCTGTTGTAAAGGTTGCCACTATCCGTCTTGTTCTATCTATTGTTGTTTCCAGGGGATGGTGTCTGAGACAGCAAGATGTGCAGAATGTAGCTTTTGTGATAACGAGGAAACCATCAAACACCTTTTTCTCCGATGTCCGCTTGCAAGGATTCTATGGCAGACAGTTCGTATAACCTTTAATATTATACCTCCAGATAACATTGACACGTTGTTTGGAACGTGGCTAAATGGAGTTGACACGATTAATGCCAGACACATTCGTATAGGAGTATGTGTACTTCTTTGGGCTATATGAAACTGCAGGAATGACATGGTTTTTAACAGACAAACACATATAATTTTTTTACAGGTACTGCACAGAGCATCGGCGTTGATCCGTACATGGTCCTTACTCACTCCTGCGGAAACCAGGGAGCCTTTGGTTACTGGGTCTACCCGATGGAAGATGGTAGAGCGGGATACCTACAACCGGTTTGGATGGCAGTCCAGTAATAGGATAGATTGATAGGCATCTAGGCCTATTTTAGCCGGTTGTGGCACTTTTGTTCTTTCATTTACTGTGTTGCTTTGGAGACTTTTCGGAACTGCGGATTATTTGTTTAATTTCATTAATAAAGGGGCTGCATGCATCGTGCTGATGCAGAGGCCGGAGGTGTTCCTCCTTTTCTAAAAAAAAAGATGTGCAGAATGTGTTTCTTCATGGTGTTCTGGAAAAGAAAATATACATGAGACAACCTCCTGGGTTTGTAAACAAGAACTCACCATTTCATGTGTGTAAACTTGATAAAGCTCTGATATCATATTGGAATAGGCTGGAACGTCATACCATCTCTGGTTGACAACTTCGTGTTATAAAGCAGGGTCGCGACCTCCCCGGAAGCGTACAGATTTGGTAGTTGGAAAACCAACATGAGATACAAGAAAGATATGAGATAGAGAGAGTTGTTACAAAGAGATAAACTAAAGCTAACAACCAAAACTATCTCATCTATCAATGCCTTGATCCTCAAGTCTATAACACGTGACATATCATGGGTCCGGTGCATTATGGTGTTTAACAATTTGCACAGGAAAAAAATGCCACCTGTTGGTCAGTATGTGACCAGACTTGTTTGCAAGATATATGAAGAGGCAAGAGTTGGTAAGCTTTGTCCACAATCAGTGCTTGTAGGCTTATTCAGGTTAATCTGAAGCTGCCATTTGTTCAACTTGACCATGCCCTCAGGGAAGTTAACCCTGGAACACTTTGAGCGCGACCGCGCCTTTTGCACTTTGGGAAGGTCTCCTGCCGTACCATGAATAAAGTTCTAGTTTCTGATTTGTTATTTCCAAAAACAAGATATGCGTGCTACAGCACTGTATGCATATTGGTGCAACAAAATCATCTAAAAGGTACAGAAAGTACTGAACCGACGCAACCATGAAAGGAACCCGAAACAACATGCATCTCAGGATGGTTAGGCCGATGTTGTGGTTAAGCGGTGACCACTAGCACCACTTAAGATCGTGATGTGTTCGCACCCAAGAACCGAAGCCAGTACAGAATAACAAGTGTATGCGTGCTAGCACAGTATAAAATTCGTTGATGCTCATGATGGACATGTAGAACAAGGAAACAAATTACGAGCAGTCACAAACCGCGTTGTACCGCTGGGTCATATGGCGAAGCAGACGAGGAGCAGAGGCGGAAGGCTAGTCCACAGGAGAGAAGCTTATCTGCTTTTATCTCCCCAACAACCAGCTGCCTTCTTCTGTTCAGTTTACCGAGTCTTGAGATCCCAGTGAATCACTTATAACCCTTCCTTTGACAGCAAGCTGGGTCTTGAGATTTGACTGGGTGAATCACTTATAACCCTTGCTGAAGATTTATGCTCCTCATCATGCTTTTCTGTAAAAAGGTACACAGGGCTGTAAGGCTGTACATCTTTAATCTGAAATGAATGAATCATCACGCACTTTGGCTTAAGAATGTTTCAGAACCAAAGCAGAGTATCACAGAGTGACTCGGTGAAACAGAGAAGAAATGTTGTCTATCAAGAGGCATGCTAAATTACCATCGATCTTAACATGATCAGGCTTATTAATACTATGTAAGTGTGGCGATGCATAATCCACTTTCTGCGTGACTAGTGAAAGCAGAGCATCTCTCTGTCAAGCTGATTCAAGACTGAGGCCCGAGGAGCTGATTTGAGGCCTTAGTGTTCGTTTGATCTGTACACTGAGTGCATGGTGGTTCCTGATTCATGTCCATGTGCCATGTCAATGTCACCAGAATGACTGAGTCTTGAGCAGTCTGTTGGTCAGTGGTTTGCTGAAACAGAGACCTTATCTTGTAGTATCTGCTTTTGCTAGTCCGTTTGCGAAACAGGGAGCGCCTACTTCAGCGTTGTGTTTTACTTCCTTATGATATGAAGCTGCCCTCACATTTTTTTTAGTTTGTTTTCACTTGCAAGACTAGTCTATTTTTGGATGTTTCAAGTGTGTGAGTTCGCATGAAACCGGAGACCAAAATGTCTGCTGCAGTTCATCCGATATTCCACTGGAAGCAAAGTTTAAATGGTGGTTTTGATATTAACAACTGAATATTTCCCCTGGAAACAAGTTTAGTAGCTAAAGATTACAAACGTTAGTGTTGACTGGGATACGGCGTGGTTTGTGACTGCTCACAATTTTTTGTTTGTTCTAAAATGCCATCATGCATACCAGTGAACTTTATGCTACATACACTTGTTATTCTGTACTGGCTTCAGTGCCTCGGCAAAAAACTCCGGTTTTTCTGAAATGAAATAGTCTGTAGATATTAAACATACACTCATTTTCTTCTTACTTTCACTTTTACCTTCTGGGCATCCTGTAACCGTCAAAGATGCAGGCGTGGTCGCACTCAAAGGGCTTGGACTGGTCGGCCTCGAGCTTCTCACTTTGCTAGCAAACACAGCCCCGACAGGCATAGCCGTGTCGATACAGTTTGCCTCACCAAAATACAGAAATGTCAGCTGAAATGGAAGCTTCAGATTTACATGAATAAGTCTAGAAGCACAGATAGTGAACAGAGCTTTCAACCTCTTGCCTTCAGAGACATCTTACAAACAAATATGTTCTCATACTAACCAACAGGTGCCTTTTTTTTGCTACACAAATGAATTATCACTCTCTGGGAATAGATGGTACAAAGCAAACCAAACAACATGAAAAAGGCAGAGTGCAGTTATAGGACTGTATATTATTTTTCTTCAGCTTAAACAATCCAAAAAAACATATGCATACACTTCATTTGTTAAAGTATAGACATACAAATACCAATGCAATACAGTACAAACGTACAGCCAAGGCTCATTTAGAGCTAAAATAGAGATAAGGTGCAAACATACAAATAACAATACTGTACAGTACAGACCGTCCAGCCAAGGCTAATTTAGAGCTACAAATGGGGATATGGTGCAAACATACAAATAATATTTAGATGCAAACAATTCGTGCTACAAAGTTGGGCTCTTCATGGTGCACCGTCTTGAGTTTTCTCCATCATGTGAGCCCACCTTACAGCCACTTGCACATAAACCATGTCGTACATCGTATCAACAAACTGGAAGAAGACAGCCCTCCATGTTCTCTTCATCAACATGGTGCAGAAAACTGTCCACAGACCCACCACAAATCCAATGCTCATGGCAAGATAAACAGATGGCATATGATCTATATCTTCGAGGCCACTTTGCTCTGCATCATGTGTTGAGCAATTCCTGCCAACAGGATCTCCACAAAGACCAGGGTTACCGATGTAGATATACATCTGGTTGTCAAGAGTTTGTAGTTGTTGTCCGGGTGGTATTGCACCGGACAGATTGTTGTATGACAAGTTCAAGTGGCTCAAATAAGTTAAAGCTGACAAACTTGATGGTATTGCACCAGAAAACTCATTGAAGGATAGGTCGAGTGAGTCCAACTGCCTTAAATCACCAATTTGGTTTGGGATTGCTCCGGTGAGTTCATTATTTGACAGGTTCAGATTGGTAAGCCCAATGAGTAAAGTTATCTCCTCTGGGACCTGTCCTGCCAAATTGTTACCGGACAAATCAAGAATCATCAGCAGCTTGTACGTTTCAAAGGTGTAGTCACGCTTTTGGTCCTTTGTGATTACTGGGATGCTCTCTTCAAAAATGTAAGACTCTGTGTCCTGCGACACCACTGTCATCATTGCCTTCAGGTTTGACAAAGACCATGGTATACTTCCTGATATGCTATTGTGTGCTATGTCTAAATAATGAAGATTGACCAGGGAAGTGAGATCCTTAGGAATATGACCACTGAACATATTTGATCTCACTCTTAATATTTTCAATTGTGGCATCTTTACTGGTAACCATTCTGGCAATGCTCCAAACAACCTATTATAGGAAAGATCAATGAACATCAATTGTGATGATCTCTGAAGAAATTTAGGGAATTCACCAGTGAGATCGTTGTTATTGAGGGCTAAGCTACGCATGTCAAAACCAAATTGATTTGTAGAGTTTGCATCAGATTCCTTCCAACACTGCATAATATCTCCCGTAAAATGGTTTCCTGATAGATCCAACCTATTCAGTCTAGTCAACTGGCATATAGATGACGGGATGGTGCCTGTGAGTTGATTATTAGCAAGCAACAACTCTTCGAGTAGTGGAGCATTCAGCTCTGATGGCAATGACCCAGAGAAGGAGTTTGAAGATAAGTTTAGTCTTGATATATTTATAGGTAAACGTGGAACCTGTCCCATAAACTTATTCGACCCAAGATATATGTGGTCAGCTGACATGTGTTGTAGATCTGCCGGTAATGAGCCATGCAATTTGTTTCCTGATGCTTGCAAGAATGTAGCTCGGGAAAATGTCACCCAAAACCAATCAGGAATAACATCATCTAGATTTGCATCACCAAGAACAAGAACATCGATGTTAGATTGCCCTTTAAGCCACTCTGGAAAATTGGGCCCAAGTTGGCATGACTGGAATCTTGCAATCCTCAATCTAAATGGAGGAACCCATTTTTGGTTGATATCTAATACCAAAGAGTTGTACGACAAGTCCAGATCCTCTAAATTCAATAGGCCTGCGAAATGCTCCTCCGTGAGCACACCGCTGAACTTATTATAACTGAGGTCCAACACTTCTAAATTGCCGAGTGCTCCAACTCCGACTGGTAGAGGATCAGTTAACATGTTTTGAGATGCTTGAAGAACGATGAGACTTGTCATGTTCCCAATCCAAATGGGTAGATTCCCGGTCATATTTGCATCTTCCACTAACAATTCTTGCAATGTATTCCATGCGCACTTTGGCAATCACTCCATGAACTCCCCTATGCTCGAACCTGTGTTGATACCACCGAACCTCATTCTTGTCAAATTGCACAGATTTTCCAAATTTGGTATCAGACCCACAAGATAGTTCAAACTAAAGTCTATGACTTGAAGGGACGTCATGTTTGCCAACTTACTAGGAATGGCCCCTTCCCAGCCGGATTCTTGGAGGTAAAGCTCCTTAAGGCTTGTGAGATCCCAAAACCATGCGTGCTTGAGTGAATTAGTATAGAAATTGTTACTAGAAATATCAAGTATCTCGACATGTGTGAGGTTGGAATGCGACATGCTAGCAGATACGGGAAGATTGAGTTCACAGTTGCTCAAGCGAAGCACTTTAAGAGAAGGAAGCATGTTCACCGTCTGAACCCAATCCCTCGCAGAACTAAGATTCAGATTGCTCATGTCGAGATGGCTCAAAGAAGAGAGACGTGGCAACCATGCAAGATTCAGTGAGTAACTATTCGAATAAAAAGAATTCCAACCGACATCTAGATGTTGCAACTTTGAGAGATTGCCAAGTTGGGTGGGTATTCTGCCACTGAATCCTGCCGAGGAGAGGTTTAGATACCTTAGGTTCTTGAGAGAAGCCAAGGACACAGGGATGCTCGTGCCGTTGAAGTAATTCCAGCTCAGATCAAGATACCTCAGGTGTTGTAAAGTAGCCAAAGAAGAGCTCATCTCGCCTGCCGACAAGCTCAATCTTCTCTTGTTCAGGAAGCTGTACTCGTCCTCCGTGTCGATGTTGCGGAGGTTGAGCTTGATGAGATGGCCCGTTCTGTTGCTGCACCGGACTCCCTTCCATTGGCAACAATCCTCACCCTGCCATGACGAGAGATGGCCAGCAGGGTCTAGGAGGCTTGCCTTGAAGGACAGAAGCGCATCACGCTCGCTGCCAATGCAGGCTCCTGACACACTCGCGGGGCCATGTGAAGTGGATGCTATTTGGAAAATCGATAGACAAAGCAGTAGTGCAGCTCCTCGGATGAGAAGCACAAGCTTAGTCATATTGCTCGGAAATGGCAGATTGAATGGAGAATGGACAGAGCAACTTATCTCTATTCCGGTTCCACCACAACTGCAATCGTAGGAGTATGGTGTACAAGCCACGTCTTGGTCTTTGTCATGCATACTTTTCCTACGCTCGAGTTGTGGCTAGAATTTGTTGATTGGGACAGCCCGCCATGAACAGCACGGCAGAAGTTGGAGCTGTAAATTGTATCAATATTCCCTCAATAACACCAATAATATCTGCACATTGTGGGTCAGGTCACATTAAGGTCCTGAGATTTTTTGGTGTTGGCAACCCCTCCCTCTACCTGAAATACACAAATTTATATGCATAAATACAAAGACTTGTGGTTCTCAGTACTCAAAAATCAGGAAAACAAATTAAAAGGGCAGTTTCAAGAAAATCACCAGGATTTCATGCTGGCCAATTACCGACCACTCCCAGTGTATTGTCATGTTGTATGCATACTTCCCTAATACTGAAGATCTTCTTTTCTTGAGGGGACTCTAATACTGAAGTTAACCCTGCGAAAACTTACAACAATCTGGACAATCAACCATGCAGAGCAATTGAACAAGCAAAGGAGCAGCGCAGATAGTGTGGAAATTGTTATAGGAATAATTAACATTTGTTAATTATGTATAACAAGCAAAGGAGCATTCCCAGTCCACGTCATGGTCTTGTACTGCATGCGTACTTTTCTTCCAGTCAAGTTATGGCTGAATGATTTTGACGATCGACCATGCCCAGCACGGCACGGCACGGCGAATACGCACATCGGTCATCAGTTTCTCCATTAAAGGTTAGGAATAGGGTCGCTTGAATATTGTGATTTGTGGGTTCACAGGTGAGGCACGTCATAGCAATTTTCTTCTTAGTAATCTAGGGACAAGTCTGAATTACTCTGCTCCCTCTGCGTGAAATAGAAAGCGATCCTGCGGGTGAAAGTGGACGATGAGGCGCTTCAGCACTTGAGATCGTCGGAGGCGTCATCGTCGTAGAGGTGCGTGTCACTCCCCATCCGCCCTGCTACGCACGACGCCCGCCGTGGCAGCTCGCCTGCAGAAGGAGAGGGGTTGCAGCCGTGTGCATCACTTCAAAGAATGTATTCAGAATTTTACATCACTTCAAAGCATGTGTTGGTAGTGTAGGAGAGCATTAATTTGGAAAGTCATGTATATAAACCAAATGTTTGTTGGGTTAGTACATTTGGGAATGGTAGTGTAGGAATGCATGATCCGAATTATCTGTCTGCTGCTTCTGATGCTACACAAATTAAGACAATATGAAATGTCTTGGTGCATGCTAACATAAATCTAAAATACAAATAGCGGCATCTTTCATGGATGAGACATAAGTTTTGTAGATTGTAGATGGTTGTAACATGCATATCTTGATTGCACATATCATGCAAGTGTTGAAGAGCTTCGATTTGGAAAGTCGTGTGTAAACCAACAAGTCGTGTGTAAACCAACGGGTTTTTGTACTACCAGCAATGGGCAGATAAATTTGGTTTGATTCTGGGCTAGATCGATACAAATAATTATAGACATGAAATATTTGGAATGGACCAGTTGAAGGGATGGAAAAATATAAACACTGGGTTCAGTACTACCTGTAGCTTTTTTTTTTAAATGAGACACTTTCGATGGATGGATAGATTGCGCGTAACATGGCAGAAACTAGGAAAGATAGGACATCATGTAAATTAATTTTGCCCAGAGCATGATTGATGGTTCACGCATTATTAATCTAAAAAGATACAGATCAAACAGATTTACTATGCATGGTTAAAACTTGTCAAAGATGACAATTTTCTGCTCAAATTAAGTTTGACATGATAAACCAAATAATTGTCTTACAGGCAGCACACAAAACCCCAACATTCCACCATCTGATCATCCAAGTTACCGAGTTGCAGATATGATCTCTCAGCCATGAAGACATAATCCGAGTAAAGCACAGATATGATCATACAAATTAACGTAATCGTAGGTAGTAGATCACTAATCTTAATCTGTAGTGATCCCCGTGTGCTATTACCTAATCAAAATTCTTCTAATATGCATCTCCTGTGTGAAATTCGATAAAGTTTAGAATGATCTCCTGTGATTTGATGGTGATTTGGAGGCTGTGCTATTACCTAATCAAATTAATGTAATATTACTTTTTTCTTTTGATGGTGATTTGGAGGCTGTGAGTTCGTCAACAAACATAACAGAAGCCCACAGCCACGAGGCCTTGTTGAGGATGATCTCCTGTGTGAAATTCAATAAATTTCATTCCATTTATATGAGAAGTGTTGATCCCTAAAGTTTAGAATAAAAGGGGGTTTGGGGTGTCCCAGCCGGTTCCAATGGCCACAAGAAGCTACTGGTTGACTTGCTTTGAGTTTGATAGGTGAGATATTCTTTTCCTTTGTTTTATTCTTGTGTTTGTACTGGCTTGGTTTTGGTTTTGCAGTATGACCATAATATGAACTCTGAGTAGCATGGCTGAAATGGATATTCCTCTTTACAGAAATCTGAAAAAACATGAACAATATGGATAGCACAGTACATCAGTATAAATCCTGAGCTACGTAGGAGTGACTGATGTAAAGCATATGTTAGATGACTCCTATGCTAAAATAAATTTGTATTTTGATGCCTAGTAATACATTGAAAATAGACAAATTAGTAAAATATGTTTTTGCCTTGCTTTCAGTTCAGTTATATTGTTTCTCTAAAGATCTCTTCAGTGTCTTGCTCAACAAAGTTTTTTTTTTTGTAAATAAGATGTTCCCAAATACTCCCTCTGTAAACTAATATAAGAGCGTTTAGATCACTAAATAGTGATCTAAACACTCTTATATTAGTTTACAGAGGAAGTAGAAGATGTTTCAACATTTTTTAGTGTGTTCACTCATTTCACTCCACAGTTAGTACATATCCAAAACATCTAATAATAGTGAACAGAGGGAGTAACATTTTCTGCTCAAATCAAGTTTAACATAATTGCTGTAAAACAGCAGGAATTGTCTCAGAGCTTCCACAAAACCCCGTACTTGGGTCACATTACTACTACTGCTACTAGTACATCTGAGCAAGCAGATTGCAGAAACAACAAGGCCACTTCTTTTCTTCTTCTCAACTTCACTTTTGCTTCTTGGGCATCCTGTAACCACCAACAACACAGGCGTGGTCACGCTCGAAGGGCTCCAGGGTCACCTGCTCAGAGGGCTTGAACTGGTCGGCCTTGAGCTTCTCCACTTCGCTCGCAAACACGGCCTCAGCAGCCTGGGTCGAGTCGATACAGTTTGCCTGGCCAAAGGAAAGAGCAATGTCAGCTCAAATGAAAACTTCAGATTTGCCAAGGCATGCCCTAAGTATGAAACTGAATGGTACCTTGATGGAAATGACAAAGTGGCCGCCATTCTTCAAGAAGTATGATGCGTTAAGGGCTAAGATTCTAGCCTGTGGGAAAGAAGATGCAATGGCAAGGTTTAGAAATGTGCAACCACAATATTAACAAGTCACCCACATTATGCTGCAATATTCACACTGAGGTTCTTTTTTATTGAAACGGTACTCTGAGAAACAAAATTCCCTCAATGTGAGAACGAATTCAAAATCAAGTCTCAATGTGGGTTTAATATTGTGTGCAAAGAAAGAATGTGAAGAAAAGAGATCAAATGAACACAGAAGTTACCAAACTTCAACTGGAATACCTACAGAACCGGCGAATTCAAATTCAGAAAGAAACTGTAGTTCCTCGACGTCCAATAGCAACACAAAGAAATTCCGCACTCGATAGCGAGAGGAACATTCCTTTTTGCTTCCCATCTCATCATTGCCCGGGAACCATAAAGGTTAATTCACAGACACGAATACTGTTATGAGAAGCATGTTTGGTTCGTGTCCTGGCCACTTAGCCTGGAGAAATTCGGTGCGTGAGTTGGGCCTGAAAAATCTGTGTTTTGTGCCTGGGCAGGGTGGCCTGGAAAGGAGACGTTTGGTTGGTAGCCTGGCCTGAAAAAGTGTTAAAAAGAGTTTTATAAGGCTAAGAATCCATACTAGTGTGGAGCCCACCAGCCTAGCCAACTACTTTAATATTCATCTAGCACCAGGCATGCACCAGGCGTCCGAAACGGATGGCCTGGTCCAGGCTAATGGCGATGCCACGGTTGACTCAGGCTAACGACGATTCCAGGCTTGCTCCAGCCAGGCACATGTTCGATCGTTCAGGACGCTAACCAAACAAACGCCAGGCAGGTTCCACGCGAGTTTGTGGCCATGCACGAGTTGGCCAGGGTGCCAACCAAACTGACCCGAAACCGCTATCTATGACTGGGCGGGCATTGAATCCGATTTGGTGCATTCGACCCATGATTGGACCACCATTGAGTCAAATGCACCAAATCTCAGGGTATTTTGTTTTGCGGGTGACCAAATCTGACAAATGCACCATGGTGAACCGTCTCATGATTGGACATGTTTATAGATGTTGTAGAAGATGAAAATAATGAGTGAATCACATGTATCGTGCTTGTTAAAGAAGTGCAAACTGTACATTAGCCTGATGAAGTTGTACAAGTTGCAGCATCAACATCACAAGGAGCAGTTGGTGCATCAAAAGGAAACATAGCGTCCTAGTCTCGCCCTGGGAAAAAGAAAAAGATGCTCCCTGTTTTTCGTGAAGATGAGTTGGAGTCAGCTGGTTCTTCTTCTGAATCATAAGATGATGCCATGCCTTCACCATCTGATTCATCCAATGAGAGTGATTCCGAATAGTTTCTATGTTGCCGCTATGTTGTATTGTTTAATTATTGGCATGTGGTCCTGTTGGCTAGTTCCATCTTCAAACTGCTATATTGTACTCCCTCCGTCCCAAAATAAGTGCCGTTGGTCTAGTACAAAATTTGTACTAATTTAGTACTAAATTTGCGACACTTATTTTGGGACGGAGGGAGTATTATTGTTCTCCTTTTGGCTATTGTTGTTGCCCTTCTAGACTTTTGGACAAGTACTTTTGTATGTGGCCCTATGGAGCCCTAAGGACTATTGTATTGCTACGTTTCTTCATCTAGTCTCTACTCCTAGAGAAGCAGTCCGTAAGTCGTTTCGTTCGTTCGCACACCTCCCCCTCGATCGATCCCACCACCGATTTTTTTCAGCGCCACCCACCTCACCGATCGAATCCAAGCGATTTTCGTAAATTAACCGAACCCCACATCGTCCCGTGAAAAACGCGTCCTTTCCCCACATCGCCCCCTTGCTCCCAACCTCCAGTTCGCATCCATCCCCAACCTCCCGCATCCCCGGCGCCCTAGCACGTCCTCTCCACATCGTCGTCCTCCCCGGCGCTCGCATCTCTGCCCCGCACGCCGCCCCTCGCCGACCTCCTTGATCCCCATCCTGCGATCCCAGCCGCCCCTCTCTATTTCCTCACAAACCCTAGAGTCCATGCGCCCCGCAGAAGATCGCGGTGTACCACCAATATGGGGAGGAAGGGTTCAAGGGGCAAGTGCCGCCGCCGGGCGCGGGCGGCGCCGGTGGTACCGGGGGCGCGACCTTCTTCTCCATGGGCACCGATGGGCCCGCTGCATTCTGGCTCAACCCGCGGAACACCGAGGACATCTTCTCCGGCTTCTTCGGCTTGTCCATCCCGTTCGGTGAGGCAGGGGGGAGGGCATGCGGTCCGGCGGCATCAGGTTCTCGCCGTCCATGTTTTTCGGTGAGGATGCCTTCACCCAGACGATTTGCGGTGGCGGCGAGGGGTACCCCGGGATGTTTGGCGGCAGCGGGGGCAGGGTTGTCAAGGCCGTGCTCATCAAGAGGAAGCTGCCCTGCTCTCTCGAGGAGTTGTACAAGGGGAGCACCAAGAAGATGAAGATCTCCAGGGAAATCGCCAAAGCCAGTGGGTGAGTACTATCCTCTCCTTCTCTCTGCTTTATACCTATGGTCATTTGTTATTGCTGATTAAGAAGATTCAAGAGCCAGTAGATTTTTCTTGAAGATTGGTGATTGTTTAGTTGGTCCAGATTAAACCTGAGAATTGCAAGCCCTTTTTTGTTCAATCTAACAATCCAGCTGTAGTATTGATGTGGACAGTTATTAGGAATTCTTATGCCAGCCTTTAGATTTTTAGCGTGCTTAGTCGCTCAGAATTACTTAGTGTCAGTGTGAGGTATACATGTGTTGAGAAGATTAATAAACCTGAGAAATGTGCAGTTGACCACTTGGATCTGTCTTATTTCTTTTCGTAGACATTGCTTGCACCCAGTTTTTCTGTCATCAGATATGATGTATGAAACTTGCTTGTTTCACAACCATTGTTCCTGGTTTATTAAAAATAATTTTTGTTAGCAGTGAATGTCCTTTTTGATTCCATCTAAAACGTCACCATGTGCTCTTTAAATGGGCAGGTCATACGAGTTCTTGAGCAGTTTAGATTTTTAGCATGTACAGTCATTCTGAATTATTTAGCATTCAGTCTCATCATGGGGTACATGTGTACTGAAAGAACAAGAGCAGCAAATGATTTTGTTATTGCTAAACAAGATTCAGGTGTGAAGTTGGACTACATTAAACTTTAGATATTTGCTTAAGTAAACAGTTGCGGCAAAGCCCTTGCAGCCAATCTCTTCTCTTTAGAAAATGATGCTTGAGATTTACTTGGTTCAGGCCACCGTTCCTGATTTATTCAGATTACAATTTTTAGCAGTGCAATGTCCTTTTTGTTCCATCTAACAGTTCACTCATAGTATGTTGTTTACATGGACAGTTCTTGGAATTCTTGAGCCAGCTTTAGATCTCAGTATGTTCAGTCATTCTGAATTATTTAGCGTCAGTTTTGGGTGCATGGTTCTAGAGGAAGAAGAAACTAATTTTGTCTGCTAAAATGATAGCACAGGCTTGCTGCTCTGCAAGGTAGATGGCCTCTCTCCTTCTTTTGGCATTTTTCAGTGTACTGCATGGGATAAATTGACTACTGAACACTGATACAGTATGTACATTGCAGATTTGATGTAGCTGGTACAACACTGAACCATTCTTCTACCTTTGTGCAGATCATGGAAGGAGATAATTCGGCATTTGGCAGTGAAGTTCCAACTGAAGAAAGAACAGAGAGAGAAAACACAGCAAACTGATGCTGGGTGAAGCCGGAAGGGTGGAAGAATTGATTTTGTTAAGACTTCCCTGGTATTTTTCTTCAATGCAATGTATTCTTTCCTCACCACTAAGCTTCTTAATTTATCCATAATTTTTCTAAATCCACCGACTACATGTACAGACGTGATTCTTGTCTGAACTGCAGCTAGCACTCCATGTTGAAGAGAACTTCAGTTTTGGTGGTTTCTTCTTCATAGAGCCAGCAGCAAGAAGTTGGAAAGGGAGGCTAATGCCGCAGCCACATGTCTCTCTTTTGCAGCACGAGAAGCAGCACCGGTGAAAGTAGGATGACGAGGGCGGACGGTGATGGAAGCTGCAGGCGACGAGCTAGCGGCGAGGGACGCAGAGGACACCAAGCAGACCTTCGGGATAGAGACACATTTATCAGGATTGTCTTCGTGTTGCGGGTGATCGAGAACGAGGGATGGGACCTCGGGTTGACGCTCTTCAAGATTGTCGTTTTATTCGGGGGCCTGCCCTTCTACCGCCACCAGGTGCTGACGGGAATCCCACTGAAAAGAATATTTCATGTACATTAATTTGTGTTCTGGTCCTGTTAATTTTCTCTTGTGAAATTGCTATCAGGTATTTGTGGCTGCTTTTATAAAGGGAGAGTTCTCACGCTAGAGTTAGCACAATTTGGTTGAAAGGCATCAGATTGGTGGTACAGGCTCTTTGTGGCCTGTCAGCTACTTTTACATATCTCGAATAGTTGGATCTTATCAATGCCGGAATTATACCTACCTCTCCACATATTTGGAAAATTAAAGTTCCACTCAAGATTAAGATTTTTATGTGGTTTGTGCACAAAGGAGTGATACTCATGAAAGACAATTTGGTTAAACGAAACTGGGTAGAAAATTCTAGATGTTGCTTCTGTGATCACAATGAGACTATCAAACACCTCTTTATTGAATGTCCTTTGGCTAGGCTGCTATGGCGTACAATTCATATATCATTTAATATTAATCCTCCAATGAGTATGAACATGTTATTTGGGACGTGGCTCAATGGAGTTGACACCACTACAGATAGACATATTCGAATAGGAGTTTGTGCCATGCTTTGGGCTATATGGAACTCGAGAAATGATATGATATTTAACAGAAAGAAATTCAATAACTTTTTACAGGTCATCTACAGAGCTACTGCTTGGATCCGTATGTGGTCGTTACTCACACCTGCGGAGTCCAGGGAGATTATGGTTACTGGGTGCAGCCAGTGGGAGACGGTAGCACTGGATATCTTCAATCGATATGGATGGCGGCACACTAATAGGCTAGGTGTTTAGTCATCGTAGTCTATTTTTGGCTGGCCAGTTGCGGCATGTAATTTGTATTGCTTTCGTTGGGTACTTCTTGATCATTATGGATTGTGCATTTGGTGCGGAATTATTATTTAATAAAATGGCTGCATGCATCATCATGATGCAGAGGCCGGGGGAGATCCTCCTTTTCAAAAAAAAGCATATTACCGAAAAAGGGTTTCCCCCGCTTTGTATTCCAAAGCGAACAACACCATACACAAAGCATTGCTGGGGTGAGCAGCGCATCAAGCCCAAAAGAAAAAGAAGAAGAAACAAATGCCAACAACGGCAACTTGACAAAGAGCGGATGGCCCGCCACCGCTGCGCCCTCCGGAGACAAACTACCACAGCCCGAGGCTTCGATCCTCCGCGTACCAAGCAGCACCTCCAAGAAAGGATGCGACGCTGACGACGCTGCTGCCCAGACATTCCCTAGGGTTTCCCCCGACACGCGGAGGGAAGTAGGGGATGGCTACCACCGATACCATCCAGAAGGAATGGTGGCATCCGCCGGTGTCACCGCATCGGAGCCGGACGAACCAGCAAGGATTTCTCCTGCACTACAACCCCCCCCCCCCCACCCCCCCGCCCAACCGGAGCCGACCAGCCAGACCACCGCCCAACCCCATGCGCCATCACGGTTGCGCCGCCACGCATGTTGTCTCACTGCGAACACCAACACGAGGCCAAGAAGACCGGAGAGAAGTGCCAAGCGACGTGGTAGCAGCACCAAAGCCAAGCGGGAGGGAACCACCTCCACCGCCGTCGTGCGAGAGGCCCACGCCTCCGGCACCGTCGCGGTCACCGTCCGGACACGGTAGCAGGGCATACCAAGCCACCCCTGGCCCGCCCAGGCCCGAAACGTGCCCGCTAAGCTCCGACGGCCATGCTGCAGCAGGCTGGCGTCGATGCCGCCAGCACCCAGCCGCTCATCGCCGCTCCCCCGCCTCCCAGAAGTCCCGCCGCAGACCCACCACGCCGCCGGCCCGCCCAGGCCCAGATGGGTCCCGTAGGGCCCAGATCTGGGCCGAGCGGCCGCTGCCAGGTCGCGCCGCTGCGCCACCCTGCCGCCAACGACGACGCCACCGCCCAGTCGTTCGCCAGCGCCGCACTGGGGAGCCCGGCCCGCCGCCATCAAGACCGTCGTCGCCTAGGAGCACCCCCTGGTGCAGCTCCGCCCTGCGCCGGAGAGCCACCGGGAGGGGAAGGTCAGGGGGCCGCCGCCACCAGCGTCCCCGGGGCCACGGCGGCCACGGGCGCCAGCGACGGCGGCGGGGAGGAAGGGGAGAGGGGGGCTGGAGGAAGGGGGGCGATGCGCGGCCGGTCGAGGGGAGGGGGGGGGGGGTCTACAGACTCTACCTGATAAGTTAGCATATTTGCAACTCTAGAACAGAAGATATTGAAATGAGAGGAGGAAGAGCAACAATTTAGACAAATGAATGAAAAAAGAGAGGTTCTGTCCACTATACGTTGTACAGTATATGATCAATTATGAGTGGCAGGCAACAAAAGAATAATAACTGTTGTTGTTTGGTTACTGCTGCGTAAATCATTAAGTAATTCCATGCTTAAAAGCATCAAGCATTTTTTTATTAAACAAACATCTTAGACAGTACCATTCATGTGCTTGATATCTTCTGTTGCCTCTGTAAAATTCTAGGCCGCTAGCTAGAGTTCTTTCCTTACCATAGCATTGCTATTTTCGTCAGAAATAAATGAATACTCTAGTAAAAAAAAAAAAAGAAATAAATGAATACTGACAACAATAGATTCCTATCATCTCATTAATATGCAGCTTGTTGATTCTTCAGAGGCAGCAAAGACAGACACTGACCCGAATGTGTTTGCTGTCTTTGATATCTTGTGGACAAAGAAGAGTGCGAGGCTGGAGAACCTCTTCCTTTGTAACGAGAATATAGGTGATATGGCAGATTATAGGTGATAGGTGTATGGTCTACAAGCCACGTCTTGGTCTTGTCATGCATACTTTTCCTGCACTTGAGGTGTGGCTAGAATTTGCCATGATTCGAACAGTACCATGCACAACAGGGCAGGCAAGTTGAAGCTTGAATTTCTATCCAGGATTGGCACAATAACACCAATAATATCTGCACATTGTGGGTCAGGTCACACATCGAGCAATAAGGTCTAGAAATTTTTGAATGTTGGCAACTATTCCCTTGTTTGCCACATGTACATCATTTTAATCTAACCCACGAAATGAATAACCATTAATGCACTCAGCAATCAGCAAAAGGAATCAAAATGATAGTTTGGAAAAATCATCAGGATTTGTGATGCTGGTCCGGTATCGACCACTCCTATTTATACTTTTCAAACGATTTGGAGACAGTCCCTGAATTGCAGCGTTGCGCCCGTATGTGAGGCACCGTAGGAAGAACCTCAAACCGTCCCTGCACCTCGCCCGCCACATCGGGGAAGCAGGGCCGTCACAAAGAAACCATAGGAATGCTGGACATATCTCTGTCTGATTTTGGCTGAAAAGTATATATACATAAGAGCTGGACCGATCCTACTGGAGTATTTATTCAGGACTGGAACGGTCACTGACAAGGTTGACGGACTTGAGGTCTTCGCTAGGCTTCAGATAATTAAGACGCAAGTGTGTGGACGTGGTGATGACGCTGTAAGAGGGTTTTTAAACACCTGGGGGCTCAGTCTGATGAGCATCCAGCGTTCCAACTCACACAGGCACACCTCCCCACCCGGCCGGCAGCAAAACCATGGAAGGTAGAAGGCCGCCGTTCGTGAGATCCGGCCGAGCAAAGGTGCGATCCGCCGTTTCATTACGAGTCAAGTATCGTACTGCTAAGCAAACATCCATCTTTTGCCTTTGCCGTCGGTTTTGTCACTGCTGCCAGAAAACTCTTTCTTCACATCATTTGTGAAGTCGGCAACATCGTCCATCTAATGCTACTGCCGTTGCTGGTCTCACTTGCAGGTCAGAGAAGCCTTACATGTGCCAGTCAAGCGGCAAGGCTCGCCCCCATCCTTACGCTACTGTCGTTGCTGCTCGTTTCTTGTGGAGTCGGCACCATCCGCTGCTCCTCCTCAACGACGACAGTCCATGAACCATGATAACAGCACAGACATGATCTCGCTGCTGGATTTCAAGCGGGCCATCACCAACGACTCGAGGCAAGCCTTGAGATCTTGGCACGTCGACGTCCCCCTTTGCAGATGGAAGGGCGTCCTCTGCAGTGGCCCGAAGCACCCGGGGCGAGTCATCCAGCTGAACCTTATGAACCTATCGTTGTCGGGCCCGATTTCACCGTCCCTCGGGAATCTGACATTTCTTAGGAGACTGGAACTGTCCATGAATGGCTTCACCAGCGAGATACCTCCTCTCAACCGTCTCCAAAGACTGGAGTACCTTTACTTGGAGGACAACTCACTGCGAGGGATCATTCCGGATACTCTTACAAACTGCTCCAATCTACGGGTCCTATTCCTGCATAGCAACTTAATAATAGGAGAAGTTCCCAGCGGTATAGGCCGCCTATCCAATCTAGTGTGCTTAGATCTTGCAGGAAATAATCTCACCGGAGAAATCCCACTAAGCCTAAAAAACATCAGTCGGCTTGAAGTTATCTCGCTTGGTGGTAATAAGCTCACCGGAACCATTCCTGACGAGTTGGGAAAACTCCCAAATCTTTATTATTTATACCTTGCTGAAAATAGGCTATCAGGTGGAATCCCGGAAACCCTGTACAAATACAATCAGTCTTCTCTCCAACATTTATCCTTACGTTCCAATATGCTTGGGAAAACACTGCCATCTAACTTTGGTGATACCCTCCTTAATGTTGCATATCTCGATCTGGACGATAACAATTTTGAAGGTCATCTCCCAGCGTCACTTGGCAATATTTCAGGGCTAGAGTGGTTATGTTAGAGTTTGAGTCAAATACTGCATGTAATCTCAACTACCTCCTATCTCTTTTCCTCTCTCCCGTATCCTATTCTATCTCCTTGTAAGCAGCTTCTTGTACGATACGGCAAGGTCGTTCGACCCTCCATATATACATCACGTGGCTCCCCTCGAGGGAGTAGGAACGCTTCATAATCTTTCATGGTAATCAGAGCCACCTCTTCCTTTACATCTAGCCACAAAACAAAACCCTAAACCATACCAAAGCCGTCTCCATGTCTTCATCAATGGATGTCGTCCTCAACCTTGGTACGCCGCCATCTGAGAAGCTTGCAAGAGGAAACTTCATCCTCTGGAAGGCACAAGTGCTGCCAGCCCTGCGAGGTGCGCAGGTGACTGGGCTGTTGGACAACACCGACGCAGCTCCGCCCAAGATGGTGGAGATCACAACGCCGGAAAAGACTTCGGCCACGGTGCCGAATCTTCTCTATGGGCCCTGGATCGCCAAAGATCAGCAGGTCCTTTCATATTTACTCAATTCCATGTCGCCAGAAATTCTTGCGCATGTTGTTGGGAAGGAGTCCACCTTCGAGCTGTGGACGACGGTCACAACCCTCTTCGCCTCCCAGTCGCAGTCCCGGATCACCAATCTGAGAATTGCGATCACCAACACCAAGAAGGGCAACATGACAAGCTCGGCCTACATGGCCAAGATGAAGAGTCTGGGAGACGAACTTGCAGCTGCTGGACGTCCGGTTTCAGATGCGGAGATGGTGGATTACATCCTAGCAGGACTAGATCGTGACTATGATTCAGTTGTTGCTGCGGTTGGTGCTGTCAAGAACACAATCACAGCAGATGATCTGTTTGCTTAGATTTCAGCTTTTGACCAGAGGATGGAGATGTTGGGCGACTCCTCCTCGGGTGGTTTTCATACATCCGCAAACGCGGCCTATAGAGGTCGTGGTCAAGCCCGTGGCAGGTCCAATCGCGGGAGAAACTCAAGAGGGTGCGGTGGCCGTGGTGATCGCCAAACATCTCCTGTGCAAAGCAGTGGTAACGGCTACAGAGGACGCCCTCGTCAGCAGTAGCAACATCAACAGGGACGTGAGCAGCAGCAACGCGACAACCCAGAATGTCAAATATGCTACAGTTTCCATCCAGGAGGCGCTCGCTTATGTTGGTGGCGCTACGAAGAGGATCAAAAAGAAGAAAAGGGAGCGCATGCTGTTTCCTATGGTGTGGATACCAACTGGTATGCCGACACTGGAGCTACAAACCACATCACAGGGGAACTTGACAAGCTAATGATGCGGGAGAAATACAATGGAGGTGATCAAGTTAACACGGCGAGTGGTTCTGGTATGAAAATCACCCATATTGGTAGTTCAATTGTTAAAAGCCCCGTGAAAAATTTGCATCTGAAAAATATCTTGCATGTTCCTCAAACATCCAAAAATCTCGTTTCCGTTCATCGGTTTACTCTTGACAATAATGTTCTCATTGAATTCTATCCCTATTTTTTCTTAATCAAGGACTTGGAAACGCGGAGAATCATCTTTAGAGGACGATACGTGGGAGGACTCTACCCACTAATATCATCATCATCATCATGGTCCAACAAACAAGCATATGTTGTCACAAAGCCATCTTCAGCGAAGTGGCATAGTCGCTTAGGTCATCCATCTTCAGTCATTGTTAGATATGTTCTTAGCAAACATAAACTTTCATATGAGTCCAGTAGTAGTGAGTCAGTTTGTGATCCATGTCAACAGGCAAAAAGTCATCAATTACCTTATCCTATTTCCACTAGTGTATCAACTGCACCATTGCAACTCATTTTTCAGATGTATGGGGACCTGCCCCTACTTCAGTTGGTGGATTTTCCTATTATGTTAGTTTCATTGATGACTATAGTAAATTTACTTGGATTTACTTGTTGAAGAAACGATCTGAAGTTTTCCAAGTTTTTATCAACTTTCAAAACCTTGTTTAACGCAAGATGAATTCCAAAATCATTGCTATGCAAACCGATTGGGGTGGTGAGTATGAGAAGCTTAATTCGTTTTTCCGAAAACTTGGCATCTCACATCATGTCTCTTGTCCTCATGCTCACCAACAAAACGGGTTAGCTGAAAGAAAGTACCGTCATATTGTTGATGTAGGTCTAGCATTGCTAGCTAATGCATCCATGCCACTAAAATTCTGGGATGAAGCATTCTTAACCGCTGCCTATCTTATCAACTTGCTTCCTGGCAAAGTTATCAAACTTGAAACACCAATCACACGTCTTCTTGGTATAACACCCAATTACACATCCCTTCGTATATTTGGTTGTGCGTGTTGGCCGAATCTTAGACCCTACAATACACGCAAACTTGCGTTTCGTTCAAAAAAATGTGTCTTTCTAGGCTATAGCCCCATGCACAAGGGGGTCAAATGTCTTGATGTTCCCACTGGTAGGGTCTACATATCCAGAGATGTTGTTTTTGATGAGTCCATTTTTCCATTTGCGTCTCTTCATCCCAATGCCGGTGCTCTCCTTCCAAAAGAAATTCTTCTTCTTCCACAAAATCTTCGCAATTTTGATCATGGGGAAAATAGTTGCACTAACCAATATGATGATGATTTTGCTTGCACTAGCTCTGCTCTTATGCATGTGCAGGTTCCTGGTGAAATCGGCGAAGAAAACGGTGCCAATCATGAAAATATGGCTGAAAATGATGTGATATTGCATGCTCCAGAAGAAGACGAACCTGGCGCGGCGTTCGAAGAAGATCCGCCGGTGCCTGGTACTCCTGTGCGTCAGCAGGTCTGGGATCCCGCGCAGATCTCTGCCTCGGATCGCGCCCCTGGCAGCGACAGTTCTGCCGAGCGGGGGAGCGGCTTCCGCGGTGCCACGTCAGCCAGCGGGGACAACATCGGGCACAGGAGGCTTCCCTCGCCTGACGCGCCACATCGATCCTCTGCGCACGCGAGTCCTGTAACCTCCTCAGCGTCTGGTGGTGGGGCAGCCACACCGAGGTCTACTGGATCATCTGCGCATCTGCATGCAGAATCTGGTGGATCTCCTACTCCTGCGCATGCATCAGCCTCAACCGGATCTTCTGTGCCCAGCGCTTCTATGCGTCAATCAGCAGCCTCTTCACGGGTTATGACTCGGTTACAAAAAGGTATACGCAATCCAAAAATACGTACGGATGGTACTGTACCATATGGCATGATGTGTATTTCTGGGGAACCAACCACTTTGAATGATGCGCTTGATGATCCCAAGTGGAAGAAAGCAATGGATGAAGAGTATTCTGCGTTAATGAGGAACAAGACTTGGCACCTTGTCCCTCACCAGAAAGGTAAAAACATCATTGATTGCAAATGGGTGTATAGAATTAAGAAGAAAGCAGATGGCTCCATTGACAGGCATAATGCACGTCTAGTTGCAAAAGGCTTTAAACAACGCTACGGCATAGACTATGAGGATACCTTTAGTCCTGTTGTGAAAGCAGCAACTATCAGACTTGTGCTGGCTATTGCTGTCTCCAGGGGATGGAACCTAAGACATCTAGATGTACATAATGCGTTTTTACATGGTGATCTAGAAGAGGAGGTGTTCATGAGGCAACCACCAGGGTATGAGAGTCAGAAAACACCACACTTTGTGTGTAAACTTGATAAGGCACTCTATGGTTTGAAACAAGCACCTCGAGCATGGTACTCCAGATTGAGCTCACAGTTAAAGAGTCTTGGCTTCATTGCTTCCAAAGCTGATACATCTCTGTTTATTTATAACAAGACAAGAGTAGTAATCTTTGTGCTTATATATGTTGATGACATTATAGTTGCAAGTTCTTCACAAAGTGCCTTGAAAGATCTAGGTGATCTGCATTTCTTTCTAGGCATTGAAGTCAAGAAAATCCAGGATGGCATAGTACCGAATCAGGAAAAATATGTCAATGAGCTTTTATCTCGCATGGGGATGAAGAACTGCAAGCCTGTTCCTACACCTTTGTCTTCCTCTGAAAAACTATCAGCATATGAAGGAGATCCACTTCAGGAGGAAGAAAGCACAAGGTATAGGAGTACTGTAGGAGCACTACAGTATTTGACTCTTACACGTCCGGATATCTCATTTGCTATTAATAAGGTTTGTCAATACCTGCATGCGCCTACCACTACTCATTGGACAGCTGTGAAAAGAATTGTGAGATATGTAAAACATACAAGTGGAATAGGGCTTCGGTTCAGAAGGTCTAATTCTGCTCTTGTGAGCGCATTTTCTGATGCGGATTGGGCTGGTTGCAGTGACGATAGAAAGTCAACTGGAGGCTTTGCAGTATTCTTTGGTCCAAATCTTATCTCTTGGAGTGCCAGAAAACAAGCTACTGTGTCAAGATCAAGTACATAAGCTGAGTATAAGTCTTTAGCGAATGCCACTGCAGAAATCATTTGGGTGGAGTCCCTACTTGAAGAAATGGGAGTGAAACAAAATCGTATCTCATGTCTATGGTGTGATAATCTGGGAGCAACTTGCCTATCTGCTAACCCAGTGTTTCATGCAAGGACCAAGCACATAGAAATTGATTTTCACTTTGTCCGAGAAAGAGTTGCGGCAAATAAACTTGAGATACGGTTCATTCCTTCCAAGGATCAAGTAGCAGACGGCTTCACTAAAGCACTACCAGTAAAGTTATTTGAGGAGTTCAAGAATAATCTTAATTTAGGATAGCTGAGATTAAGGGAGGGTGTTAGAGTTTGAGTCAAATACTGCATGTAATCTCAACTACCTCCTATCTCTTTTCCTCTCTCCCGTATCCTATTCTATCTCCTTGTAAGCAGCTTCTTGTACGATACGGCAAGGTCGTTCGACCCTCAATATATACATCACGCGGCTCCCCTCGAGGGAGTAGGAACGCTTCATAATCTTTCAGGTTATACTTGTCATTCAACAATTTCGTTGGTCAAGTTCCAAGTTCTTTTGGTAATCTTGGACTGTTACAACACCTAGACCTTCAGCAAAACAATTTGTCGAGCTTCATCCCAAGAGAGCTGGGTGGCTTGCAACATCTCACCAATCTGTATATATCTGATAATAATCTGGAAGGTGGGATACCATGAAACAGAGTCTTTGTTGGAAATAAGCGGGGCAAGAGCCTTTATCGGTATTGGAGGCAGACGGTAGGGACTCTTTTGGGGGGACACTGGATCTGCTCCCATGTCCTACTATCTCTTGGGCAAAAGATACACATTATGTACTACCTGATCATATAGAGTATTTATTCTAATATTTGGTTTCATGCCACCCATACTGTTGATCTATTTTATGCTCACCAAGATGTCAAGAGCAAACCTGTCGTTCTGGTTTTGTTTTGTTTTTGGCCGTGTGTAATTCTCGGGGTTGGGACCTTCCCAACCTTCTCGCTGGCAATAAATGATTCGGTAAGATCGTGGCTCTCAGTGCTCAGCAATGTGCAAAACAAATCAAAAGGATAGTTTCAGAAAATATCATCAGGATATGTCATGCTAACCACTGGCCAGTTACCGATCAATCCCATTGTATGGTGTACAAGAAAATATAGTCCATGTCTTGGTCTTGTCATGCTGATTGTTCTAATACTGGAGTTATCGCAAAAAAAAGCTTATAACAACTTGGACAGTCAAAGCAGAGAAAAGTACAGACAGTCTGGAGAGCGTTAGGATTAACTTAACTTGCATATGCTTTAGGGAACCGTAATGTGGTTGCTAATTGGCAAGCCCTAACAGGCGCCTTTCCCAGACATCCCGTGTCTTGGTCACACTGTCATCCATAAAGATTACACTATCCCAGTCATTAGTCTCAAGTTACCCTGCTTACAAAATAGAGAGAAGCAGCACATTCCCAGTCCACGTCATGGTCTTGGAATTCTTGCATATTTTTCCTCTAGTTAAGTTATGGATGAAATTTACGATGGTTTGGACAATTGACCAAATCGGTAAGCACATTGGTCATGAGTAATTCTGATTTTAGAGGGGTAGTATTCATATTCTGAGTTTGTGTTTCATCGGTGATAACAGTTTTCTCCTTGCTGCTGGCTGGAAATAATAACGCAAGTAAGGAACATAGAACAAAATCAGTAAGCACGTACGTATAATTCAACCAAGAATCCGTGGTTTAGCTTAGAGTTATCTTAAAGATGATGACAAGACAATGATGACATAGCCAGGCGCAACAAACAAAACGGGAAGAGAAACATATCTGAAAACAGAGGACATACATGACTAGTCAAAGGACTTAACTGAACTCCACCTCATAAATGAATTCGATGAGTTGGTAACGCTTGGGCGAGCGATCAATGGTACGATATTTCATTTACAGAACCAGGGCTTAGAGGACCAAGTTAATAGTAGTTGAGTTCTCTTAAATTTGTCAGCCAGGCGCAAAGCCGTGAGCCGTGAGCCCGCAGAGCCAGGAGAACCCAAGGTTCAAGGCGGGGGGCAAATTTCGTGTTTTGACCCTTTTTCCATACAATTTCAGGATCTGACCCAGGTTCGATTTTTTCTTGAGATCTGACCCTTCTGCTATCGCCACGGGGCTCGGCGGTAAGGTTGCACACCCTACCGCCAGGACCCAGGGCGGTAGCAAAGATGGCCACAGCCATCAACTAACGGCCAGCGCACCACCCTACCGCCAAAGGCCTCGGCGGTAGATTATGGGAGCCTACCGCCATATGTCTCAGCGGTAGGCTCCTGGGGTTTTTGCCTGCGACCACTCTGTAACCGAAAAACGCAAAGCCCGGGCGGTAGGTTATGAGATCCTACCGCCAGGGTGCTTGGCGGTAAGGTATGTAGGTTTTGCATTTTCACAAGTTTTAGTGCTTGTTTCTTTTCTAAAATTTCATCACACCAAAGAGTACAATATAATATATATTTAGGAGCCTAAAATATGCAGATCTCACACAATATAACATGTATCACACTCGAGACATTAATAAAAGTTCAACTAATAGCAAACGGTCACACATAGCAAATTGTAGCAAACGGTTCCACATAGTTTCGCAAATAGCAAACGGTTCCTCACATAGTTTCACAACTAAAACAAGTTGGCTAACAAGCCAAGACTACATTTACGTGCTTCTTCCCCTCTTGGAGGTACGGTCCTCGTTCTTCATTGAACGAGTCTCCTTCTTGCGCCATCCTCGAGGAATCGGTTTCTGGAATGGGGATGGACTCTTCCAATTCACCTTTGGCTTATTCCTCTTCGGAAGCTGAGATGGTTGAGTTGGTGGAGGTACGTATTCTTCATTGTACTCCTCCTCCTCTTCTTCATGGGCCTCCTCCTCCTCCTCCTCCTCCTCCTCCTCCTCAACAAACCTAGCCGACGAGGAGGCAACATGGCTCGATGAAGCGATGTTACCCTGTGTGCCTGCAGGATCATGAGCTTCAACCGAGCCAGCGCACCCAAGCAGGCCTACCAGCTTGCGACAACGCTTCACGAACTTCTATACTCACAATGAAACAAGGACATAATGCGGATCAGATTATGATTGCAAATGAACAAGAACATAGGGTATTTTTAGGCGGCTGAAATGTTACCTTCATCGTCTCCCTCATGATGTTCTCAGAATCTCCGGTCTCGGGGGCACCACCTAGTGCATCCGAGCCATCAAAGATGCATCTGTTCAGCTCGCCGGACTGTAAAGGCATAAGTGAGTCAGAATGACGAATAAAACAAATTACATACAACCACCGGTTCAAGACAGAAGAACACAACTTACCACTCTGTTGATCAGGGGTGCAAACTCCCTAAATCCACTCATGTCTCTGATGCTGGCCTGGTAGTCCTCTTCCTCGGGGGCATCCATCTCCAGCTCTGCGATATCTTCTGTCGCCCACCAAGGCCTGATTCGAAGACGGTGCTTCTGGCCATCCTCGTACCACCTCATGTGATGGGCGTAATCATCTCAGTCATGCACTCACCTCTCCCCATCTTTACGCCACCTGCGCCGGTTCCACTCCGTCACAAAAGTTTTATGCTCCTCTCCCCAGTCTGTGATCGACTGATTATTCTTCCGGCTCTTCCTACAAGGCATAAACAAGAACATAGGAGTGTCATAAGAACGTCAAACGCAACGAAATCATGGTAACGGAGAACAATGCACTCACAAGTGGAGTTCGTGGCCACCGGTATCGTTCGGCATGCCCGGTGGTGTATGCTGGTAGATCCCAAACTGCGCGGCCACGCGGTGTGGCAAGTGCCACTCGACGGCGTACACACATATCATGGGCACCATGCACCGCCAAAGACACCTGTCCTGCTCGCACATCACGTTCAGCTCGAACCCCCGCTCTCGGTCATGATACGGCCACCAGTTTACCTATTACACAAACATTGGTAAGCTCCCGATGAAAGTGGCGTCAAAGAGAAAGGTGAGCTAGTTCATATACCTGCGAAGGCGTCAAAGCGTCCATCTCGTTGGTGAAGGCCTTGTACGCAGCCTTGGATGTGGCCGTGTAGAGATGGATAATGTCCCACTTGTAAGCTACGATCGGGTATTGAGCAGAGTCGCCATCTTCGCCATACGAATCCCACGGACGTCTTGGCAACTTCTCCGGACGCCCCACCGGCAGCCGCTCCCACATCCAAATGGAGAGGGCCCACACAAATCCACACATACCAGAAGTTTCTTCCGTCCTTTGAGTTGCCTCGTCAAGCTACAAAACAACAATTGATGATCAGATATAACACAATATCATGGAGCATACATTCGTACAAAGCAATAAGATACTCTCTTACCGAGCGGTATAGGTAGGCGAGAGAGGCGCCCCCCCAACTGTACCTTGCATCCCAGTCGGCTAGGAAGAAGAGATACGACCAGAGGGCAGAGTTCCCGGAGCAGTCTGGAAACACGACCTCCGTGAGAAGGAACCACAGGTAGGCCCTCGCGTACTGCTCCACCGTACCCGCATCGGCATTTATGGGGCATTTCCTCCGGTTCCTCAGGAGCCAGGGCAGCGGTATACCGGATGTTTGGTTACCCTTAGCGTCAGGGCAGTCGCCGATGAGGGTGGTAACCCTCTGCTGCCAATTGGTCCTCTCCACTCGCCCGGTGAGTGGATTACCCTCGATCGGTTGGGCCGTAATCATCCCCCAATCCTCAAGGGTCACCATCATCTCCCCGCATGGGAGATGGAAAGTATGTGTCTCGGGTCGCCACCGGTCAATCAAAGCCGTGAGAGCTGGGTGGACGAGCGTCGGCGGCTTACGCTTGAACTGCAGGACGAAACACAACAGTCGGGCTCTCCTGAAGTACGGCGCTTAGAGCTCGTCGTACTCCATCTTCACGGCATTCGTGTGACCCTCATGCGCAGTGGCAGGAGCATCTGTCAAAAAGTGGACGCCAAAAGTTAGTAACTTATTTTCATCAATCCGAAAACTTTGGTTCAATATTTCGATCGTAGTACTTACCACTCTGTTCTCTATGAAACGGCCACGATGACCCTTGTCGAACGCGTAGTCAAGCATGGAGTACCGTTTGCCAATGTTGTCCGCAAGAGGTGCCCGCCTAAATAAAATTTCATAAACATAAGCATTATAAGCATAAGCATAAGCATAAATAAAAAAATGAAACATTGTTGACTCATTCATACAACATTCATATATTGTTTCTCCAACAACATTTGCATCATATCACATCCACATGCATCATATATCAAAAAAAAATCCTCGAACATGCATCATATCATCATTTTTTTTAACAAAAAAAACTTATGAACTAGGGTTCATCTTGAGGGTTCACCATTTTTTCTCCAACAACATTTGCATCATATCATATCCACATGCATCATATATCAAAACAAATTCCTCCAACATGCATCATATCATCATTTTTTTAACCAAATTTTTTTTTATGAACTAGGGTTCATCTTCACACTACCATTCGAACTAGTGAGGGAAGTTCATATTCAACACCACTAGTCATTAGAGAACATCTAAAATCAACCTAAAACAATCCTAGGTAAAAAAATCAAAATTAGTTCAAAAAAAGGGGTGATTTGAAGCAAAAAATGCGTCGAATCGGAAGCTATTTGACTAAAAGTAATTGGAGGGATCGGAGGAGCTTACTTTTCTTTCTTCGGAGCCATCTCGATCCGCAAAAATGGTGAAGAAACGAAGGAGATCCAAGGGGAGGAGTAGAGAGGGGCGAGAGAGAGCAAGAACAGACTTTGGGGGAGAGGGGAATGGGGAGATGGGGCTGGGGCGGGGGCGGCGGCCGTATAACTGTTCGCATCCTACCGCTAGGGCCTGTGGCGGTAGGGTTATACAGGCTACCGCCAGGTACTGTGGCGGTAGGCTGGACGGAGGGGGATGCGCAGCCGTCTGAGGCTGCTGACGCGGATTAGTGCCTTACCGCCATGGGTCCTGGTGGTAGGCTGTGTAATCTTACCGCCGAGCCCCGTGGCGGTAAGAAAAAGGGTCAGATCTCAAAATAATTTCGAACCAGGGTCAGATCCTGAAATTGTATGGAAAAGGGGTCAAAACAAGAAATTTTGCCCAAGGCGGTCGTCGGAAAGCGAGGGCGGACAGCCCAACTGTTAGCAGCCTAACAGTAATCCTTTCGATCTATTGCTCTAGCACATGAACTCGAGTAGCAATTTAGAGATTACAGCCTCTGGATACAAGAATTGGGAGAAGGAGGAAAGGGAAATGGATAGCCGCCGCCGGGTTCGTCCGTGATCCACTGGATACCGAGAACGGTGCCAACTCCCTCGTACTTGTAGTCTGCAGCTTCAGAGGTTTCCCGATGGGCTAGGCCCATGTACCGGTCCAGGGCCTGACATCCCTCCCTTCTTGAAATGCGGCTTGACCTCAAGCCGACGCCACCCAGATCGCCCGGATCCCATTGCAGTCGATGTTGCTTGACTTGATTGTAGTCACGATGGTCGCCGAAGCTAGGGTGGACATGAACCAAGCAGGAGTAGTTGTTGTGGCCAATGGGAGCCCCACCGAAGAAGGCGTCGAGGAAGTAGCCCTTGTCAACACAGCCATGGTCGAAGTCGAGGTAGAACTCATGGTCGACGGAGCCTTGTGCGAAGACGATGGTGACGGTGATGACACCACTCCCTTCTTGAAAATGCCCTTGGTTGTAGCAGGTCTTGGGCACTTGAGTTGATTGGAGTCCAAGCGGCCGATGAAGTGAAATGTCGCTGGCGTGGATGAGGTAGTGCTTGTGGTCGACGGGACCTTGCTTGAAGGCGGCGGCGATAGCTAGTATGCCGCTCTCTGCTTGGAATTGTTCCACACCAATGTCATTTCTATCGGGTTCCACACCAATGACAGTCCTCTCTGGCGGAAGCAGTTTTGAGTGCATGCATGTCATGTTTCCTTCTGGAAATGGGACTTGCACAATAACTGAAACTGGACATGGCACAACCAAGAGTAGATCTCCTGGATCCCATATCATTCCCAACTTGAAGGTTCCCATGCCACACTCCCTCACATGAGGAACATTGGTAAACAGATGGCCAGATGGATGCCCACGGAAGAAACACCAACTGTTATAATCCTCAGGCTGCCACTCGGAGAGGTCCAGCTGAATACTGATAGATAACCTCTGTTCATGACACCCATCAAGTGCCAGAAACAGTTCAAGACAACAGATTCTTCTCATGGCACAAACTGAGAAATAACCCAGACCTGAGTTGGTCCTTTGAAAATCCACCAATAATCGTTGATGAAACACAGGAATGACTGAAGTGTCTGGAGTCCAGTGGAACCTTTGTTTATGCCCCAAAAGGAGAGCAGCCGTAGCAAATAAACTGGGGTCTGAATAATGGAGCTTTGTTGCCAATTGTACAGCCTGAACCACAAACAGTCTTAGAATCTCCAAAGACCAGCCATTATTGACCTCACATGACATTTGTTTAGAAAGCAAACAAGGCAACATGAAAATATGTTGTGAATTTTTTTCCTTTGATGGATGCTTGTCCCACTGCCATTGCACTGTGATACTAGCTGGACCGAAAGGCAGTAATGGCCAAAACTGCAAGAACTGAAGACAGACATTACCTTTACTATAGTTCGCTGCTGTAACTGCACTTATGAGCGCAGCAACTGAACTTTTTGAACCATTGTTCCTGAGCATAATTGTAGGTACGAGGTCCCTTAATTGTTCCACAATCTGTAGCACCCTTTTATACAATGTGCGGATTACTAATCCGTGAGCAAGGAACATGTTGTGCCACTCTACAGGATAACCAAGAGCCACACAAGAAAAACTGATTTGGTATGCATGCCACAATTCAGTCAACACTTGAGCAGAGTGAGTAGTTACACATACCACTAAAATCGTCTTAATTTTGTGAGTAACAGAAATGCCCCCAATGACAGCATCAGACAAGTTCCACTGCTCTTTGTTTTCAGACACAAGGTCTCTAGTGTTCAATAATTTCTCAAGCCACAAACGAGTAGCAACCTTCCTGGCATGTACTGCTCTGAAGTCGCCTGAAAATGGTGGACACGGTAGCTTCAGCAGCACAGGCTCTCGAGCACGTACATCATAAAATGACCGTACAAAAGAGATCACTGACCACCACTCCGCAGCGCCCCAATAAACCTCACCTGGTAGTTGCATTATCTGCTGATTCCGAAGGGAAATGGCTTTTGGCACCATAGGGGTCCAACTAGCAAGCTTCTCACAGGGACAAGATGTCAGTCGCACACTTGGTAGATACCTCCAGTATTCTCTCAAAAAATTCAAAGCAACCGGCAAACGCTGCACCACATAAGTAACGTGCCACAGCAACCCTTGATAATTCAGAGTCGTGCCTTCAAGAGAAAAAGCAAACGACGGCCACGACACGGGCCATACATCATTGCCGTCAGCAAGATGCATCTGAAACGATGGCCATGGCGTCGGACGCAGCTCGACCTTGCTGCAATTGCCTTGCCAAATGAGAGATCCTTGTCCATTTACCCTCTGCAGTTGCAATTTACCCTTCAACCTTGGCTGGTGATGTGTACTGAAGGATCCGAGGCAAGGTATGTCCTGCGCAATTGACCGGATGCCATTTTCTGAATTGAACTGTGTAGCAGAAGATGTTTTTTGATCACCCAGATTCCGAGACCAAGTACACACATAGACAAATTCTAATTCAGTAAATCCTTCAATATCAGATGTTGCCTGATCTGGTGGACGCCTAGGCTGCCATCGTGCACCTGAGAAACAACTGTAAGGCTCCTTCCAGGAAAACTGTTCATAGCAAGGAGAGGACACCTCTGAACATGGCTCCTCCGGATAGTTTGTATCAGAAAAAGGCTTGAACGACGGCCACGGACTAGGCCTGAAGAGGTGTCCCATTTGCCTGATCTTCACTTGTACACGTGATGGCCATGGTTGTTGTTCGACATGGGCGGGGCATTCTGCCGAGCACTTGGTTGGCTCTGGTGCATCCAAGTTGCTGGGGACGATGAGGACGACATTGTGGTCCGCCTCGCTCGCTACATGGGTGGAGGTGTTGATGGAGGGTAGTGGTGAGTCGTCCAGCTCCTGTACGCTGGTCTTGGGGTCGACGTCGGTGGTGCTTGCCACCAGGGTGACGATCTCAGCGGCGACCTCCTCGTGGATGAGATCGACCACGAGCTCGGGATGGAGGTTGGTGGTGGTGCCCTGGATCTCTTTGAGGTTGACGACGGTGGAGACTTGGGTCGAGCAATCCGTCGAACAGGTTATGGGCGCTCTGGCAATGCAGTGAGTGGTAGCATCACAAATGACCTCGAGGACCTCCGCGGCCTTGGTGGTGGAGGAGGAGACGTCGGTGGCGGCTGTGGTGACCGTGGTGTCGATGGTGAGGTCGACTGCAAGCTCGGTAGCAATGTTGAGGTTGCAGACCTCCTTGACGGATGTGGTTGAAGCAGAGGAAGTGCATATGTTGATGGAGGGAACCAAGCAAGTGGAGTGCGCCGCTGCAGTGGCAGTACCCGCCACGAACGCATCTGCTGCTACCGTAGACGTTGGAGGTGAGGTCGGGGCCGGCAGCACGTCAGGCGTTGCCTTCCACATCTGCAGTCGGCAGCACCGGTAGTAGATGCAACGGCCATCCCAGTATGCGAAGGCGTGCGCCGCCGCGTGCGACGAATGGAATCGGACATCCGCCGCTACACATGGCTCTCCATCCTCTGATTTTGTTGGGGAATACACTACCAACTGCTCTACACCAAAAGGACCGAAGAGGGAATACAATACATCAGTAGTGATAGGGTAAATTGCTTGCTCCACGACCATGCTGAGAACCTGATCCGATGACATTTGCTCGAACAGGTTGAAGATGGTGATTGGGAAAAAAACTGGGGGTGGAAGGGTGGAACCTGGCTCTGAATACCAGATGTTAGCAACCTAACAGTAATCCTTTCGATCTATTGCTCTAGCACATGAACTCGAGTAGCAATTTAGAGATTACAGCGTCTGGATACAAGAATTGGGAGAAGGAGGAAAGGGAAAGGGATAGCCGCCGCCGGGTTCGTCCGTGATCCACTGGATACCGAGAACGGTGCCAACTCCCTCGTACTTGTAGTCTGCAGCTTCAGAGGTTTCCTGATGGGCCAGGCCCATGTACCGGTCCAGGGCCTGACACCAACGGTTCTTGAAGCAGTAAAGTTGTGTTCTTCAAAGTCTCGTTTGATAAGCACCGATTGTTCAGTAAGGGTCAATCGTTTGTCCAATTGGCACAACATCTTTGACCAGTAAGGGCCAACCATTTTTCCAGTCACCACAGCATCTTGGACCAGCAAGGGTCAACCGTTTTTCTAGTGTTGAAAGAAAACATCTCTGTCCGATTCCAGCTGAGAAGTGACTAGTGAGAAGCAGCGATGGAGCCCAACTGGTGAACGATGACTGGCGAGGTGGTGTCTATTTCTCCTTTTTGACTTTTGATAAAGTGCGGTGTGTGAGAATATTTTTGTAGGTGTGAGTGGCCTTCTTTTAAACCCCTGCAAGTAAAGCAAGCGCGGCGTCCAGCATCCAGCATCCAGCGTTCTAACAACTCGCACACTTGACGGCCGGCCAGCGGCAACACCATGCAAAAGAGGCTGCCGTTCCGTGCAATCCGGCCAAGTAAAGGTACGCTGCCCTAGCTAGTAGCTACTCTCTCTCTCTCTCTCTCTCTCTCTCTCTCTGCTTCCTTCTTGTTTGCTGTCAGAAACAAAAGGCGTCCATCTTGTTAACTAATATCTTTCACATGGGTTCTACCTCTAATATCATCGAATCATGAAACGGAGATATTAGTATTGTCCATGATTCACGAGGACACGCTTGCGTATCGACTGATGCACACAACGGCCAATCTTGCAGTGAACATAGTATGTACTATGTACTCACAATGTTTTATTCTCCACATTTTGCAGGTGACGGCACCCTAAGTCAAGCGGCCAGGCCCGCCCCCATCCTTACGCTGCTGTCGTTGCTGCTCGTTTCTTGTGGAGTTGGCACCATCCGCTGCTCCTCGACGACGACGACAGTCCATGATAACAGCACGGACATGATCTCGCTGCTAGATTTCAAGCGGGCCATCACCAACGACTCAAGTCAAGCCTTGAGATCTTGGCACGTCGGCGTCCCCCTTTGCAGATGGAACGGCGGCGTCTGCAGCGGCCCGAAGCACCCAGGGCGAGTCGTCGAGTTGTACCTTGCCGGCCTAGCGTTGTCGGGTACGATTTCACCGTCCCTCGGGAATCTCACGTTCCTTAGGAGTCTGGAACTCTCCCTGAATGGCTTCACCGGCGTGATACCTCCTCTCAACCGTCTCCAAAGACTGGAGTACCTTAACTTGGGGGACAACTCACTGCAAGGGATCATTCCGGATATTCTTACAAACTGCTCCAGCCTACAGTCCCTAGCCCTACATAACAACATACTAATAGGTGAAATTCCCAGTGGTATAGGTCGCCTATCCAATCTAGTGTTTTTAAATCTTGGCCTCAATAATCTGACCGGAACAATCCCACCAAGCCTAAAAAACATCAGTCAGCTTGAAAAGATCTTGCTTGATGCAAATAAGCTCACCGGAACCATTCCTGATGAGTTGGGAAAACTCTCAAATCTTTCTTCTCTAGGACTTGCTTCAAATAGGCTGTCAGGTGGAATCCCGGAAACCTTGTACAAATACAATCAGTCTTCTCTCCAATATTTATACTTAAGTTCCAATATGCTTGAGAAACCACTGCCATCTAACTTTGGTGATACCCTCCTGAATCTTCAAGATCTCTATCTGGAGGATAACAATTTTAAAGGTCATCTCCCAGCGTCACTTGGCAATATTTCAGGGCTAGAGTGGCTAGACTTGTCATTCAATAATTTCGTTGGTCAAGTTCCAAGTTCTTATGGTAATCTTGGACTGTTACTACACTTAAACCTTGAGCAAAACAATTTGTCGGGCTTCATCCCAAAAGAGCTGGGTGGCTTGCAACGCCTCACCCATCTGTATCTGTCTGATAATAATCTGGAAGGTGGGGTACCATGAAACAGAGTCTTTGCTGGAAATATATAAGCGGGGCAAGAGCCTTTATCAGTATTGGAGGCAACCGGCCGTGGGAACTCCTTTGGAGGAACACTGGATCTGCTCCCATGTCCTACGATCTCTCGGGCAAAAGGTACACATTATGTACTACCTGATCATATAGAGTATTCATTCTAATATTAGGTTTGATGCCACCCATACTGTTGATCTATTTCATGCTCACCAGGACGTCAAGAGCAATCCTGTCGTTCTTGTTTTGTTTTGTTTTGTTTTGTTTTTTGGCCACGTGTAATTATCGGGATTGGGACCTTCCCAACGTTTCTCTTTGGCAATAAATGAGTAGGTGAGATTGTCGTTCTAAGTGTTCAGCAATCTGCAAAAGAAATCAAAAGGATAGTTTTAGAAGAAAAATAAATCATCAGGATTTGTCATGCTAGCCACTGGCCAGTTACCGACTACTCCCATTGAATGGTCTACAAGAAAAGCTAGTCCACGTCTTGGTCTTTTCATGCTGACTTCTCTAATACTGGAGTTATCGCAAAAAAAAAGCTTATAACGACTTGGACAGTCAAAGCAGAGAAAAGTATAGACAGTGTGAAGAGTGCTTGGATTAACTTAACTTGCATATGCTTTAGGGAACCTTAATGTGGTTGCCAATTGGCAAGCCCTTTTTTTCGATAAAGGGCGTTTTTATTAACTCAAAATGTAGCATCAAGTGGATACAAATCATGATGAGTAAGACCCGGCCTCTGCATAACGAAGATGCACACAGCCAAGCACGAAAAGTTCGACGAAAACTGAAAATAAACGAGCAGCCAACATATCGGCAACAGTAGAGTCATATTCGACCAACACTCTGCCTATGTCGAAGAAGGAGGTGGACCGATCCGAAGATTATGCTGCCACCCATGTCGGGTAAAAACCTCCTTGGCCACCCGCTCCAACCGCGTACACACCGCCTTGAACAGCTGTTGGAAGTCCGTTCGTTGTAGCGTAGACCACATACGAAGCAAGTGCGTACAACGGAAAATAACCTGTAAAGCAGAAGAGTTTATGTTATTGAAAACCAAATTATTTCTACATAGCCAAAGTGACCACAATAAGGCATACGCTCCCACCCTTAATAACGTTTTGAACCTATTTGAAATACCGTCCAACCAATGACCAAAAATGTTGGCAACACTTGTGGACGGATATAAATTGGACGCTATTTGGATGATTGACCATGTAGAACGCGCAATCTTGCACTGGAAAAAGAGGTGTTTGATTGTCTCATCGTGAGTACAAAAGCTACACTTCTTACTTCCTTGCCAATTGCGATGGGCGAGGTTGTCTTTGGTTAGCACAACTCCCCTTCGAAGATACCACATGAAGATTTTAACTTTTAGTGGAATCTTTGACTTCCAAATTTTCTTGTTATTATCCACTGGGACCTCTGAATGCGTGAGCGCATAGTACATAGAGTCAACTGTGAAGGACCCAGATGTAGTGAGGTTCCATTGAAACACATCCCGTCCTTGTGTCAGGTTAATCAAATCCAATCTGGACAAAAGATTTTGCCATGACATAAGACGGGGGCTGACCAAGTCCCGCCTGAAAGAAATATCTGGCAGGGATGAACTGAGGACGTGTGCAAGAGTAACATTCTTATTGCGAACAATGTTGTACAAAGCAGGATATTGTTCTCGGAGGCTGGCATTGCCTAGCCAATTGTCCTCCTAAAAACGAATTTTCGACCCGTCATTTATCGCAAATGATCCAAAACGGAAAAGATACTTCTTTACCGCCATTAGACCAGCCCAAAAGTGTGAGTCACTAGGTTTCCAATAGGCCTGAGACACAGCCTTTTGGTCTAGATACTTATTGCGCAGGAGGCTTTGCCAGACGCCATCCTCAGTAAGTAGTTTGAACAACCATTTACTAAGTAATGCATCATTCTTGACCTGTAGGTCATGAATGCCAAGACCACCTTGGTCTTTTGGCCTACAAACCACGCTCCATTTGACCAGCCTGTATTTTTTGTTTTCACTATCTCCTTGCCAAAAGAATCTAGATCTAAAATAATCCAGCCTTTGCAAGACCCCCTTTGGGATTTGGAAAAAAGAAAGCATATAGAGAACCATATTTGTGACGACAGAATTGACTAAGACTAGCCGTCCTCCAACAGAGAGCAACTTGCCTTTCCAACTGCTCAACCGTTTATCTAAACGCTCCTCTACATTTTCCATTCCGCATTTGTGAGACGTCGATAATGAATCGGTATTCCCAAATATTTAATTGGGAATTGGCCTTGCGCACACCCAAATAGGTCAGCGTACTCGCCTGCCGCCTCACTGGCTTCTCCAAAGCAGTACAATTCACTTTTATGGAAGTTAATTTTAAGACACGACATTTGCTCAAAGGTTGAAAGCAATAGTTTCAGGTTTCGAGCCTTGTCTAGGTCATGTTCCATAAAAAGAATTGTATCGTCGGCATATTGCAGAATAGAGAGGCCACCATCCACAAGATGTGGCACTACTCCTGCAATCTGATCGTCCTGCTTGGCACGATCAATCAGAATAGCCAACATGTCAGCAACAATGTTAAATAACATTGGAGACATGGAGTCACCCTAGCGTAGTCCTTTTTTGTCTGGAAGTAATGACCTACATCATCATTGACCTTTATGGCCACACTACCTCCAGTGACAAAATTTTGGATCCACTCGCGCCATTTATCGGAGAATCCTTTCATTCTAAGGGCCAGTTGAAGGAATGGCCATTTGACCTTGTCATAGGCCTTTTCAAAGTCAATCTTTAATACTACTCCACTCATGTTTTTTCGGTGCATCTCGTGAACGGTCTCATGTAGGATTACTACTCCGTCGAGTATACTTCTTCATTGCATGAAAGCTGTTTGATCCACTAGTAGGAAAACCCCCATTTGTCCCGGTTCGTAAGGGCCTTTTGTCCCGGTTCTGGAACCGGGACTAAAGGGTCGGGACTAAAGCCCAAAACCTTTAGTCCCGGTTGGCTTACGAACCGGGACTAAAGGCCCTCCACGTGGCCGGTGCTGGGAGCCCAGGCAGGAGGACCTTTAGTCCCGGTTGGTAACACCAACCGTGACCAAAAGGTAGGACCTTTAGTCCCGGTTGGCAACACCAACCGGGACCAAAAGGCACTGGGGTTTTTGTTTTTTTTTTCAAATGGGGGGGGGGGGGGGTTTGGAGGGTTAATTTAGGGTTTCATATTGTGTTAGCTAGCTAATAGAGAGAAGTGTCGCGATCATCATCATCATAGTCATCTAACCAACCATACTTAATTGTTCTTAGAACTACTCGTTATCATAATAACAAGTCATACTCGATCATCATCATCATAGTCATCTAACCAACCATACTTAATTGTTCTTAGAACTACTCGTTATCATAATAACAAGTCATACTCGATCATCATCATCATAGTCATCTAACCAACCATACTTAATTGTTCTTAGCACATGATCATGAGTATTAGCTAGGACCTAACTACCCGGCCTCTCTTAGGTAAAATAGCATAAAACAAGATAGGCCCTGACTCTCCATTATGGAGAATGGAGATTATCCTGTCTCCAATTCTTGCACGTCGCACAATGTTGCTTCCAAGTAGCTCCCTACGATCGACCATACAATTTTTCCAATCTTTGATTGTCATGTCTTCATCGGTTTTAGAAATCCGGTATGGACAACAGTGATGCATATGATGACCTGGCCGTAAGCTCATAACATCAAGGTGACCTTTCGGAAACATCAGATGAGGCACACAATCATTCGGGACTTTCTGTTGAAAAACATAGTAATAACTTCGTAGTTAGCAATGTAGTTTAGTTTTAAAAATAATTTATGCAAAAGATGCACGGATGTCGTAATAGTAAAAAATCTTACCATGCGATCTCCATGAATGTTACCGTAGTTCAACACGTGCACTAGTGGCACGTATTGACCATAATGTGTAGGAGTTTGATAATAGGTATTGTAATTCTGATGATCATTAATAAATGCGATAAGATGATTTTTCTCCTGACAAGTTAATTCTGCGCCATCGTTGTAGTAGGTTCTGTCTACCATCTTCCGTACATTTTTTGAAGAATGAAAATAAGCTGTCAATGGAAATAAGCTGTCAACTATTTTGAAATAAACAATATAAATTACATAATAAATATGTTTAACAAACTCACAAGGAGGCAGAATCGGAATCATAATAAATATGGTTGAGAAACTCACATAATGGTAGAACTGGAGGCGTCTGCACATCGACCCATATGTCGATATTACCTTCAATTTCATCTTCCGGACGAATATCAAAGGTGATAAGCATATTAGGCTCAAATGCATAAGCCTTGCATAGTGCTTGCCAACTTTTGCATTCAAAATAGAAGTAGGTGTCTGCATTGTACAATTTTACGGCAAAAGTATAACCATGCTCGGTCCTCAAGTGAACTCTCTTTACCTCCATACTTTTTTTAGTATTGAAACCAATCTTATCCAAGACATAAATTCTTGCATGGCAGGGGATACGCTAGTAGAATAGTAAAAAATTAAAATTATAAGTTCAAGCAAAAGAAGCAGAAGTCATGCTTAATTACGAAAAAAGACTTGTCGTTGTGACTTACTGTATCCACTTCGAAGGTCTCATCCAGCATGATGCTGAAGCGCCTACCATCAACTAGGTGAGTCGTGTCGCACAGACCGCGCTCGTCTTCGCAGTATTCGCACATACCGAATTCCCTTTCGCTATCGTCGTCAGACATTTCCTATGTTCATAGTTGAAACATTTAAAATCGATTGAAGGCAACTACCAGGAAACTGATCAACACACAGATCACTATTACTCAAAATATGCAACGGGTTGACTTTAGGTCTGTCGAGTCTTTCCTTCCTAAACTCTCATCTCACGTATATGGTGGGCACTCCCTCTGATATTGCGACCGTCGGTGATGGTGGCTCCTCCATTCGTCCCCGAGTGCATTACACCAAAATGTCTAGCACACGGGAACGAAGGAGAAGCGACCCCCACGACAACAGTCGGGATTCTTCCTCTCTCATATTTCGACCGTCGGTGATGGTCGCTACTCCTTCTTTCCCGTGTGTATTACAAATATCTAGCACAAGGAAAAGAAGGAGAAGTGACCTCCACGACAACAGTCGGGATTCTTCCTCTCTCATATATATATATGGTGGACACTCTCCCTCACTGAAAGACGCACAAGGAGCCGAAACAGACCTAAAGTCAACCTGTTCCATATATCGAGCAATGACATAGAAAAAATGCCCTATGTTTTGCCGGAATATCATTGAATTCCCATTCTGGCAAATCACAAGCACTCGATATGTCCTACATTGTAGCACAAGTCATGCTAAAATTCATGAAAAATATGAGGCATTACCTTTGCTAAAAACAGGACATATCGAGCGCTTGTAAAAATTCCTATATTTGCAATGTCATTTTATTAGGAAATCTAATTAAGCATATATACTAATTAAACACTAATTATAGAAAAACAACATTATATAAAAAAATAGAACATATGTGTGTGTGTGTGTGTTCATGCGTGTGTGTGTGCGCGGGATCGACCCCCCCCCCCTCATGTCGAAGTTATCGGGGAGGGGGTATATCGACCCCCCCCCTCATGTCGAAGTTATCGGGGAGGGGGTATATCGACAACGACATACATTCCGGATCCCTTGGAAAGCTCTCGGGGAGCCGATGCCAACGTGATGATAGGGGGCCGGGTGCTCCCGTGGCCTTGTTGATAGATAGAGCCGATGCCAACGTGATGATAGAGCCGATGCCAACATTTTCATTTAACAAAAAAACTACCTTCAAAAAAAGACTTGCTTCGCCGCGGGTGCTCGGTGCGACGTGGACTCGGTGGAAAAACTTTATGAAAATGCGGTGGTGGCCGGGCTGGGCGGTTTTCTTTTCCTTCTTCATTTTTTCCTTTGTTTTTTCTTATATATGTTTGTCGCCGCATAGTCGACGACGAGGATGCGGGCCTGGCATCGTCGACGTCGAGAACAAATTCCTATGCGAGAATAAACTTTCATAACTTATAAACAAATTACTACTCAAACTTGATCCTCACCGGCGATCGTCGGGGACTACTCACCGGCGATCGTTGGGACTCCTCACGATATCGCGTAACCCTAAGATTTTTTTCACTCAGCTTGTTTTCACTCTTGTTGTAATTTCCTTGTAAATGTTTGTTCGACAAATCACAAACAAAACTTTTATCAAATTAAAAAATTTATGATTTTTTCCCTATACAAGAAACCTAATAAGAATGCACTAAATCGATCCCTAAAAGAAAAAACAACAATTTTTGGTGCTACAACCATACACACACTACTATTTTTCGCATCAAGATATCCACAACACCACAAAAACCCCATCAAATGTGAAGGAATTATGCTAATCGTTATACATCTACGTATGAAGAAACATATGTAACTAAACATAATTAATCTTGCAACATCATTGAAAAAAGAAACATGTAACTAAACTTAATCCCACCACAAATTTCTATCTTGTATTGATCTATTGGACCAAGAAAAACTGATTAATCTTGCAACATCATTGCAAGCAACTCCTGATGATTTTTTGCAGATAAGCAAGGCAAAGACGATGACGGCGACGTTGCCGCTGCCGCTGCCGTCCACGGCGATGGTGGCGCACGCGCGCGCGGAGGGAACGCGTGCGGGGAGGAAAGGGGGTCGGCCGGACGGCTCCAGGGTGGAAGAGGAGCTCACCACAGCGCGCGGAGGGAGAGGGCGGCGATGGGGCGGCGACGGGGACGGCGGGCTCAGGGCGGCGACGGGACGGCGACGGGGCGGCGACGGGGACGGCGGGCTCGGGGTGGCGACGAGGACGGCGGCGACGGGGCGGCGACGGGCTCGGGGCGGCGACGGGGACGGCGGGCTCGGGGCAATGGCAGATGAAAACTGAAATTTTCCAAGTGTTTATTTATATAGAAGAAGCATTGGTCCCGGTTCGGGGAACCAACCGGGACCAATGCCCACCTTTAGTCCCGGTTGGTGCCACCAACCGGGACCAAAGGTCTCTTTTCAGCAGCCCAAAGGGCGGGAAGCAGAGACCGTTGGTCCCGATTGGTGCCACCAACCGGGACCAAAGGGAGGCACTGGTCCCGGTTGGTGGCACCAACCGGGACTAAAGCTCTGTTCCTGGCACGGTGGGAGTTTAGTCCCATCTCGCCGAGCGAGGAGCGGTCGTACTGGTTTATAAGCGCGGCTGCACCTAACGTCTCGAGCTCCTCTCTACCGCAGTCTTACGGGCCTAACCACTTTGCAACTGCCTGTGGGCCTATGGGCCTTCTGCGGGCTTGAATGCCGTGGTGGCCCAGTAGGCGGCTTTTTTTTATTTTTTTCCTGTATTTTTGTTTTGTTTTTTGCTTTATTTATTTTTTTAATTTTTTTCCAATATTTTTCTACTGTTATTTTAGTTTATTCTTTTTAACAAATAAATACTTTGATAATTTTAGTTGCATAATTTCCATTATTTTGTTTTGTTTTTTGCTTTTTTTTTTGCTTTATTTATTTCCAGTGTGTTTTATCATTATATTCTTTTTGCTATTAATGTTTTGAACAAAAAATACTTTGATAATTTTAGTTTCATAATTTCCATTATTTTTGTTTTATTTTTTGCTTTATTTATTTTTGTTTTATGTTTTGCTTTATTTATTTCCAGTGTGTTTTATCATTATATTCTTTTTGCTGTTAATGTTTTGAACAAAAAATACTTTGATAATTTTAGATGCATAGTTTTTATATAATTATAGTTTCAAAAATACTAGCGGTTTATAAAAGCTTTTTAGTTGATTCTTTTTTGAACTCCACTCCCACGATGTTTTGAAAGAAAGTAAAAAGCACTTCAAATGAACTCTGAAAAGGTTGAAATTTGGCATGGTATCATCATTTCACCCACATAGCATGTGCTAAAAAGTTGAGAGGGTTACGGCAAAAGCTGGATGCACTTCGTATACAAAATAGACAATCTCTTTCGAAGTATCAGGGTTTCGGACGAAAACTCATCTGTTACAAAGGGATTTCATTTTTTTGAACTTATTTGAACTCCATACTTTTTGTGTGTTCAAAATGCACCATTCAAAGCCACATCATCAATTTTCAACCCTTTCTGACTTCATTTGGTATTTTTCATGCACTTACTGATTTTTTTGAGCTAAATAACCCTGAAATTGAAAAGCACTTCAAATGAACTCTGAAAAGGTTGAAATTTGGCATGGTATCATCATTTCACCCACATAGCATGTTATAAAAAGTTGAGAGGGTTACGGCAAAAACTGGATGCACTTCGTGTACAAAACGGACAATCTCTTTCGAAGTATCAGGGTTTCGAACAAAAACTCATGTGTTACAAAAGGCATTTCATTTCTTCACTTGTAACTGCAATGATATAGTTGTGGAGAGAAAGTCTTCACTTTTTCTTCGCTTGTGTCCTTTGCTTATTGCGCCGTAACCATGGATAATCTTCATCGTTTAACAGGGTGCTTGGGTCAGCCTTGACTTTGAAGGGAGGAATTTCATGAAACTTTTCATAATCTTCAGACATATCTGTCTTGCCCTCCAATCCCACAATGTCTCTTTTTCCTGAAAGAACTATGTGGCGCTTTGGCTCATCGTATGATGTATTCGCTTCCTTATCTATTCTTTTTCTCGGTTTGGTAGACATGTCCTTCACATAGAAAACCTACGCCACATCATTGTCTAGGACGAATGGTTCGTCTGTGTACCCAAGATTGTTCAGATCCACTGTTGTCGTTCCGTACTGTGGATCTTCCTGTACCCCGCCTCTTGACAGATTGACCCATTTGCACTGAAACAAAGGGACCTTCAAATCATGTCCATAGTCAAGTTCCCATATGTCCACTATGTAACCATAATATGTGTCCTTTCCCCTCTTGGTTGCTGCATCAAAGCGGACACCACTGTTTTGGTTGGTGCTCTTTTGATCCTGGGCGATCGTGTAAAATATATTCCCATTTATCTCGTACCCTTTGTAAGTCATTACAGTCGAAGATGGTCCCCTGGCCAACGAGTACAGCTCATCAGAAACAGTGTTGTCACGCATGAGACGTGTTTGCAACCAACTACCGAAAGTCCTGATGTGTTCACATGTAATCCAGTCATCACACTGCTCCGGGTGTTTGGAGCGCAGAATATTCTTGTGTTCATCGACATACGGGGTCACCAAGGTAGAATTCTGTAGAACTGTGTAGTGTGCTTGAGACCAAGAATGGCCGTCCCTACATATTATTGAGTCCGCTCCTAGCGTGCCTTTTCCAGTCAGTCTCCCCTCATACCGCGATTGAGGGAGACCAATCTTCTTAAGATCAGGAATGAAGTCAACACAAAACCCAATGACATCCTCTGTTTGATGGCCCATGGAGATGCTTGCTTCTGGCCTAGCGCGGTTACGAACATATTTCTTTAAGACTCCCATGAACCTCTCAAAGGGGAACATATTGTGTAGAAATACAGGGCCCAGAACGACAATCTCGTCGACTAGATGAACTAGGACGTGCGTCATGATATTGAAGAAGGACGGTGGGAACACCAGCTCGAAACTAACAAGAGATTGCACCAAATCACTCCTTAACCTTGGCAGGATTTCTGGATCGATCACCTTCTGAGAGATTGCATTGAGGAATGCACATAGCTTCACAATGGCTAATCGAACGTTTTCCGATAGAAGCCCCCTCAATGCAACCGGAAGCAGTTGCGTCATAATCACGTGGCAGTCATGAGACTTTAGGTTCTGGAACTTTTTCTCTACCATATTTATTATTCCCTTTATATTCGACAAGAAGCCAGACGGGACCTTCATACTGAGCAGGCATTCAAAGAAGATTTCCTTCTCTTCTTTGGTAAGAGCGTAGCTGGCAGGACCTTCATACTGCTTTGGATGCATGCCGTCATTTTCATGCACATGTTGCTGTTCCTCCCGTGCCTCCGGTGTATCTTTTGTCTTCCCATACACTCCCAAGAAGCCTAGCAGGTTCACGCAAAGATTCTTCGTCACGTGCATCACGTCGATTGCAGAGCGGACCTCTAGGTCTTTCCAATAGGGTAGGTCCCAAAATATAGATTTCTTCTTCCACATGGGTGCGCGTCCCGCATCGTCAGTCGGAACAGATAGTCCGCCAGGACCCTTTCCAAATATTACTTGTAAATCATTGACCATATCAAGTATGTGATCACCAATACGGAGGGCGGGCTTCTTCCGGTGATCTGCCTCACCTTTGAAATGCTTTCCTTTCTTTCGACATTGATGGTTGGTCGGAAGAAATCGACGATGCCCCAGGTACACATTCTTCCTGCATTTGTCCAAATATATACTGTCGGTGTCATCTAAACAGTGTGTGCATGTGTGGTATCTCTTGTTTGTCTGTCCTGAAAGGTTACTGAGAGCAGGCCAATCGTTGATGGTTACAAACAGCAACGCATGTAGGTCAAATTCCTCCTGTTCGTTCTCATCCCACACACGTACACCTCTTCCATTCCATAGCTGTAAAAGTTCATCAACTAATGGCCTTAGGTACACATCAATGTCATTGCCGGGTTGCTTAGGGCCTTGGATGAGCACTGGCATCATAATGAACTTCCGCTTCATGCACAACCAAGGAGGAAGGTTATACATACATAGAGTCACAGGCCATGTGCTATGCTTGCTGCTCTGCTCCCCAAAAGGATTAACGCCATCTGCACTTAAACCAAACCATACGTTCCTCGGGTCACCTGTAAAGTCGCTCCACTTTCTCTCGATCTTTCTCCACTGCGACCCGTCAGCGGGTGCTCTCAACTTCCCGTCTTTCTTACGGTCTTTTTTGTGCCATTGCATCAACTCGGCATGCTTTTTGTTTCTGAACAGACATTTCAACCGTGGTATTATAGGTGCATACCACATCACCTTGGCAGGAACCCTCTTCCCGGTGCGCTGGCCCTCAACATCACCAGGCTCATCTCTTCTGATCTTATACCGCAATGCACCGCATACCGGGCATGCGTTCAAATCCTCGTACGCACCGCGGTAGAGGATGCAGTCATTAGGGCATGCATGTATCTTCTGCACCTCCAATCCTAGAGGGCATATAACCTTCTTTGCTTCGTATGTACTGCCGGGCAATTCGTTATCCTTTGGAAGCCTCTTCTTTATTATTTTCAATAGCGAACTAAATCCCTTGTCAGATACACCATTGTCTGCCTTCCATTGCAGCAATTCCAGTGTGGTACCGAGCTTTCTGTTGTCATCTTCGCAATTTGGGTACAACCCTTTTTTGTGATCCTCTAACATGCGATCGAACTTCAACTTCTCCCTTTCACTTTCGCATTCTCTCTGTGCATCAACAATGACCCGGCGAAGATCATCATCAGGCACATCGTCTGGTTCCTCTTGATCTTCAGCTTCCCCCATTGCAGCATCACCGTATTCAGGGGGCGGGTAATTGTCGTCATCCTCTTCTTCTTCGTTGTCTTCCATCATAACCCCTCTTTCTCCGTGCTTGGTCCAAACATTATAGTGTGGCATAAAACCCTTCTCAAGCAGGTGGAAGTGAAGGGTTTTAGAGTTGGAGAAAGCCTTCGTATTCTCACAGACAGTACATGGACAATGCATAAAACCATTCTGCTTGTTTGCCTCAGCCGCTTCGAGAAAATTATGCAGGCCCTCAATATACTCGGAGGTGCGTCGGTCACCGTACATCCATTGCCAGTTCATCTGCGTGCATATCATGAATAGAGAAGTGACCAAATTAATAGAAATTCATCATCACATTAAAGCCAAAGTACAGTAGTGATCAAAATAAATACATAACGTTCATACATAGTTCTCATTATTGAACAACATATAGCTCTCTAGAGCATCTAATTAAAACATACATTGAAACTATAAAATTTCTATGTCGGTTGGAATTTCCGGTTCACATACCTCCTAGATTAAAAAATCTATGTCACGTTGGTCGGCATAATTGTCATAAACACTAAATAAAACAAATACTTATAAAAGATAATATATACCACATCCGAATCATAGACCGGACGAGGGCCGACGTGGGCGGATACCATGACCATGGCACTATATAATAACAAACAATAATAAAAGTAAGAAAATTACACAAGTATCTATCTAAATGATACAAGTAAGAACTTTTTTCTTTTAGAAAGAAGATAAGAAGAAGAGGCTAACCACGGTGGTGCCGGCGCCGAGATGGGCGCGGGCGATCGACGGCGGTGAGGACGGGGACGGGACAGGACGGACCGCCAAACCTAAACAAATCTTGAGGAAAATGGAGCTTGGACAAGGAGCTTCGACAGGAGAAATCTTAAGTATGGCTCGGGCATTTCATCGAACACCTCATGTGCATAGGAGGTGAGCTAGAGCACCACAAAGCTCTCCCCTCGCCGGCCAGAAAAACAGAGCAGTGTGGAGTGCTCTGCTCGCTGGCGAGGGGGTATATATAGGCATCTCATTGGTCCCGGTTCGTGGATGGAGCCGGGACTAAAGGACCCCCTTTGGTCCCGGTTCCAGCCACGAACCGGGACCAATGGTTGTGGGCCAGGAGCGAGGCACATTGGTCCCGGTTCGTGTCTGGAACCGGGACCAAAGGGTCCAGACGAACCGGGACCAATGCCCCACGAGGCCCGGCCGGCCCCTGGCCTCACGAACCGGGACCGTTGCCCCCATTGGTCCGGCCTGGACCAAAGCCCTGTTATGTACTAGTGTGATATGGACGTACGACGTGGTCAGCAACCGTGTTGAGCCTATTAGTAGCCACTTTGGTGAAAATCTTGAAGCCAATTGGCAAGCCCTAACAGGCACCTTTCCCAGACATCCCTTGTCTTGGTCACACTGTCATCCATAAAGATTACACTAGCCCAGTCATTAGTCTCAAGTTATCCTGTTTACAGAATATAGAGAAGCAGCACATTCCCAGTCCACTTCATGGTCTTGGAATTCTTGCATATTATTCTTCTAGTTAAGTTATGGGTGAAATTTACGATGGTTTGGACAATCGACCAAATCAGTAAGCATATTAGTCATCAGTAATTCTGATTTTAGAGGGGTAGTATTCATATTCTGAGTTTGTGTTTCATCGGTGATAGCGGGTTTCTCCTTGCTGCTGGCTGGAAATAATAACGCAAGTAAGGAACATAGAACAAAATCAGTATGCACGTACGTAGAGTTCAACCAAGAATCCGTGGTTCAGTTTAGAGTTATCTTAAAGATGATGATGAGTCAATAACGATATAACCAAGCACAAGACACAAATCGTGAAGAGAAACATATCTTTAAACAGAGGACATACATGACTAGCCAAAGGACTTGACTGAACTCCACCTCATAAACGAATTCGATGAGTTGGCAACGCTTGGGGGACATATCGATGGTACGGTATTTCACTCACAGAACCAAGGCTTAGAGGACCAAGTTAATTGTAGTTGAGTTTTCTTAAATTTGTCAGCCATGCGCAGAGCCGTGACAGTAAGCTGCTGCATGTTACGGCCATGAAGCACCAAGTTATTCTTCAGTGTGGGTAGAGGAGCTAATCATGTGGAAACAGGGTAGGGGCTCCAGGTCTCGCTTGAATGGTACAAATATATTCTGCATCACTCCGTTTCCTTGAAATAGGAAGCACTGTAAAAGTGGAATCCATCTGCAAAAATTGAGCAGATACTTTTACTTAGTTAGATCAACGAAAAAAATAGCACGCTATTTCCACGTTATAGCGTCGCTATAGCATATCTGGAAGGGCCACGCTACGTTTTAGCTAATTTGCTCGCTATGGCGCTATTTACGCTATAGCACGCTATTTTGACGCTAAACAAAATAACGTTGTAGCGTTTTAGTGTGTAGCCCATTAGGCATCTCCGCATCACATTATCCCAACTCACTCTCACTCTCTCCTAGACGCAAAAGCAACGCATACAACCTAACCTAGTCAACTCATCACCAATTTCACACTAGCTCGTGACCAAGGACGGTTATGACGGCGACGTTTGTGGCTCGTGAGTGAAAGTGATGGTGGCAGCTCGTGACCAAGGGAGGCTACTACGGCGGCGTTTGTGACTCGTGAGAGAAGGTGGTGATGGCAGCTCGTAAGCGGCAGCAACTTCTCTCCATCTCCCCTCCAAGGAGCGACATCGAAGACGCCTCAGCTCCAGCAAGACAGCGTTGACGTCAACCACACCGCAGGCGCTGACAAGTTAGCCACCGTTGCTTCTCTGTTTAATTAGGAGTGTTTCCTTTCATTACAAATTAGGAGTGTACCTGCCGTGAGTCAAGCTCTCGCATGCTTCACTGTTTAATTGGGAGTACTGCTTTTCCTAATTATGAAAGTAATTTTATGATATATTTGATATTTTTATGCAAAATGCTATTTTAAAATATAGTACGCTATTAGCACGTTATAACTTGTATAGCATTTTTAGAAGGGCGGCGCTAAATCTTATAGCACGCTATTTTTTTCGTTGAGTTAGATGCAGGTGGAATGTATCCTGATGGACATGCAATTTGAGGAAGTAAATCACCATCTGACGGCAATGTGGAAAGCCAAAATCAAGAAACATCAATTTCAGGTTCAGAGTCACAACCTTCAGAAGAGATGGAAGGTGAATAGGCAATATTGAGAAGCACCATTCGATATGAATGGGACAGTAAAAATGGAAGTTACGACAAGATCTCACACAAAGATACAACACACCAGTAGCAGGAGCCTCGGTCAACAGGTCTAATTGACATTGCAACCGTCACCGGGACGAAGAGCATCGAAGTACCTGCTGCCGCAGCAGGACATGGTCTGGTGTAGCAGAAGCAGAAGAAGAACAAGAAGAGATGGTCTCAAATGTGTACCTTAGTTTACTTTTCAGTTGAGCATGAGAAGCTTTGTTTTACCTCTTCACCTTTTTTAACTCTTCACCTGCCTGACCTAAGACTTTCAAATCTGAATATTGCTGTAAATACACATGGATCAATAAGAAGTTAATAGAAACGGTTGAGCGTTCCTTCAGTTTTGACGTGAGCGTACTTCCAGTTTTGAGTGCTCAAAATACAACTGTCACATGGTTTTTGGATGCAGACAGAAAGTAACCACAACAACAGAAATTCAGACCAGGAACTAAACTGCAAAGTTATCACAGTTTCTTTAGATCGGCGACTAACAGGAACTTCTGAGCAAGACAAACTTACAACCAGGAATAAAAATAACTAATGTCCTCGTGGCAATTAACACAAACACTTATGAAGAGATCAACATAGATTCTCCCAAGTTACAGGATAGAGCTCCAACTTCAGTTTCTGACGACGCAAAACACTGCCGAAGAGTTCAACATAGATTCTCCCAAGTTCACAGGAAATTGGTTTTTGTCACCCAAGAGTTTGGCAATGAAGTAGTCCAGGCCGACCCCTGCCGGGTTGCCCGAGCTGACAAAGCAGGCGAGAAGAAGCAGTGTTTCGAAAGAACTAATCACCGATGATGTGCATTATTGGCTTTGAGAGCAAAGCTGAGTCTTGAGATTTGGCTAGGTGAACTGCTTCTATCCTTGCCTCGAGATCTACGCGTACACAAGACTGTAAGGTTGTGCATCTTTAACCTGAAATGAATGGATCATCACACGATTTGGCTTAAGACTATTTCAGAACTGAAGCAGAGTATATCAGAGTGAATAAGTGAAACAAAGAAGAGATGATGTCCACCGAGGCGTGCTAAATTATCATCAATCTTAACGCCAATCATAAATAGAGCTACCCGACGATGTCACCAAAAGATCTAGTACATTTACTCCGGTGTAGTATATATAGTCTGAATATAGGAGTTCTAAAGAACCCATGTCACCATGTGCAGAGCTAGACCTCATCTTTGGACGGCTCCATGAAGCTTTGCTTTCCTAGAGAAGACACACTCCCGTCATTTCAGCCTGATTGATTACGTCGCAGATGTGCTTCTGCAGTTCCTGTAGAATTGAAAGGTTCGACATCTAGTTAGCGTGCACATTAGTTTTGTTCAAAATTCCAGGCCTCTCTATGAAAAATGACAACTGATGTACATATTGTGCAGTGTAAAGAAAGTTTAGAAGGCCACATTTAGATAATAAAGCTTGGTAGAGCACTTACAACGTTTTTGATGTAAGCGGGCCTGGTTCACACAACAACATCAGTTCAGTGCTGTCCACATTAGGTACCATCCAGGGACTGGTGAGTTACTGTATACATTATGGTAAAGACTTGATGTCTCTTGTGTCCATAACCTTAACCTCTTCTGATTTTCAGGTCTCCCGTCAGGTTTTCAAGGCTCTCCGGAAGGTACTTTAATTTATCGCAGCAAAAGAGGTGGAGATTTTTGAGGGTTTTGAGGCTTCCAAGGCTCTCTGGAAGGGACTTTAGTTCATAGCACTCTGAGAGGTCGAGTCTTTGAAGGCTTTTGAGGTTTCCAAGGCTCTCTGGAAGCGACTTTAGTTCAAAGCATTTTGAGAGGTTGACTGTTTGAAGGTTTTCGAGGCTTCCAATGCTCTCTGGAAGGGACTTCAGTTCAATGCATTTTGAGAGGTCGACTGTTTTCAGGTTGTCGAGGCTCCCAATGATCTTTGGAACAGACTTCAATGCCCAACATTGTGACAGGGACAGGGTTTGAAGGTTTTTGAGGCTTCCAAGGCTCTCTGAAATAGAGTTTAATGTCCAGCAGTGTGAGAGGTTGAGTGTTTGAAGGTTTTTTAGGCTCCCAAGGCTCTTTGGAACGGACTTCAATGCCCAGCAGTGTGACAGGTCCAGTGTTTGAAGGTTGTTTAGGCTTCCAAGGCTCTACGGGAGGGACTCTAGTTTATGGCACCATGAGAGGTCAAGGGTACAAAGGTTGTTTAGATCTCCAAGGCTCTTTGGCAGGGAGTTCAGTGACGAATGGTATGGGCGATTTGGTGTCAAAAGGCGTGCGAGGCTATCAAGTCTCTCTATATCGGCCTCCAGTCTTATGCAACAAAAGACCAGCGTATGGAGGTTTTTTAGGCTTCCAAGGCTCTCTGGAAGGGTCTCTAAGTTTTTACACCTTGTGAGGTCCAATGTTTGAAGGTTTTCAAGGCTTCCAAGGCTCTTTGGAAGGGACTCTAGTTTCTTGCACCATGAGAGGTCAAGTGAACGAAGGTTTTGTAGGCTTCCAAGACTCTCTGGAAGGGACTCTAGTTCCTGGCACCGTGAGAGGTCCAGTTTTTTAAGGTATTTTAGGCTTCCTAGGTTATGTGGAAGGGACTCTAGTTTCTGGCACCATGAAAGATCCAATTTTTGAAGTTTTTGTAGGATCCCAATGCTCTCTGGAAGGCACTTTAGGCTAGGACACTGTGAGAGGTCTAGTGTTTGAAGGTTTTCGAGGCCAAGAGTCTTTGATATGACACTGACACTAGTACAATAAGATAAGTGAAGATGCGCACGGGTTTCAAGTTTGCTAACCGAGCTTGGTATTGTTGAAAATCCACGTGATCCATTGAGGTTTAGGTAATGTAATTTTGAGAGACGAGTGATACTCTCGGGAACTGCCCATCTTGCAGATTTGGAGCAATAAGAACCTCCAGTTGCTTCAATTGTCCTAAAGCGCTTGGAAACTCTATGATTGGGCATCCAGATAGATCCAAAACACGCAAGCACTTTGGAAATGAAAATGCACCACCATAGAATTTGCAATCCGAAAAATACATCACCCTTAATTTAGGTGGGAAAATAGTTGGCATCTTCCTTGCATCTTTGTAATTTGTAAGAGACGCGTAGCAACAATATTCTTTTGTTCTAGTACTGCTCCCTATTTCAGCATCAAAGACAACCAACTCTTCAGTGATGACCGACCTTGCAAGATCATGCACCAGATCATGCATGGTGAATGTTGTTGTCGAAAATTCCTGAAACAAAAGAAATGGCATTAATTCCATTAGAAAAATTGTCTATTGAATAGTATCATTTACAAAATGATGCGACATTATTCTTATGTAGAAATATTAGTATTCTCAACTTGGTAGGCTATAAAATTGTCTTCTTTGCACTTCTACTCGACGCCATTCAGAGCAGCCCAACTGTCCGTGACTTCCAAAAAAAAATCCCATCCACACTTAGCCTTAGGCGCTTAAAGCAAGTCCAACGTCTATCTAAATTTATCTACCTAGAAGAACTTTTAGGTAGAGCATAAAAGTGCCCGCCTCCAGCAATTTACCTATAATGCTCTTTATATCTTGTTCTCTTTTATGCTCTCTTTTAGGTATAGCATAAATTTCTCTACTTAATTTGTCTTCATTTTGCCTATCTCTTCCTATTGGAGCACCTTGTACAAATTTTGTTGAGTGCCTCATGTGCGTCTAAATCAACATCGACGGGAGCGGATGTGCCTTCAATGAGTTTTCATAAAAAGGGGTCAAAACACCCAGATGATTACAGCAGTTTGCACTGACAACCCAGAGGAGCAGCATACAGAGGATTGGGAGAGAAAACTGTCAGGACACTATATAAACGCATGAGCGCCGAGCCAGGGGCTACCAGCACATGCAGCCAGAAATCTACCTGGCTCCTGCAATCCCTCAGAAACCTAGAATGCCACAGAACCACGTCGTCTCTACAACACTTCAAGGTCCGGGCAAGGGAGAACGGGACATCTGAAGAGAACCGAGTTTTGACACTTCCATGGATCCGAGCAGCACATGAGCAAGAAAGCATTTGGCGAGGCTTCACCAATAGAGGCTTGACATCGAAGAGGTGGAGAGCTCAAATGGAGGCACCCTCGGTAGAAAGCTCGAGGCCACCCCAAAAAGTGCAAGCAAGGGGCAGCTGAAGATGAAGTGATCTGTCGTCTCCAGACCTGTTGAGCAACAGTCACCGGTCTTTGTGGTGGTGTGGACAATGGCAGAGGGCGGACAGCCGAAGAGGAGGATATGGGTCGCGGCGGCCGTATCTGACACTCTATGGCCGGAGAAGATGGGTGCGGTGGTTGGGGTAGTAGGGTCGGTTCCTGGAGAAGTTAGGGGTAGTGTTGGCGGTGGCTGGCTCTGCTCGGAGGACGTCGCTGTACAGTGCCTTCCTCCCCCAAGTCCATTGACGCCGGCGACTCTGCTCGCTCCGCCGCTGCATTCCTCGCACCGCCACTTTCATCGGCAGTTCCTATTTGGCGCCTGGCGCCGGTTACAGGGGTCATTTTGGTTCATGACCTGGCCCTAGTGCCTGGACGTTTAGTGTTGCCTGGTGTGGCATGAGATGTTGAATTTTTTTCTGCCTCACCAGGCATGTGTAGCGATGCAGCGTTTGGTTGCTGCCTGGCCAAGGTACAACATCAACGTCCCTTAGCACACTTGATTGATCTATTATTTAATTCAGTACCCATCCATGCAGCCATGCAGGGGAAGTCTTTGGGGGGATGACCAACGACGCAGGCGTGGTAATGCTCAAAGGGCTCCAGACCTCCAGGGTCACCTGCTAAGTGCTAAGGGGCTTGCAAGCACAGAGTGGGTGGGCATGGTCGAGTCATACAGTTTGCTGAGTGCTGACCAAAGTAAATAAATGTCAGCTCAATGACACTTCAGATTAACATGAATAAGTCTAAAGGCACTGATGGTGAACATAGTTTTCTACGTCTTGCCTCCTGACAAATCTTACAAACAAGTTTGTTCACATATTGACCAACAGGTGCCTTTTTTTCTTTCTTTTTTTGCTATGCAAATGAGATCATCACTCTCTGGGAATAGATGATACAAAGCAAACCGAACAACACTCAAAAGACAGAGTGCAGTTCTAGGGCTGTATATATTTTTCTTCAGCTTAAACATATTTTTTTCTGAAATGAAACAGTCTGTAGACATAAAACATACACTTATCTTCTTCTTAATTTCAGTTTTACCTTTTGGGCATCCTGTAACCTCCAAAGATGCAGGCATAGTAGCACTCAAAGAGCTCCAGAGTCACCTCCTCCGAGGGGTTGGAGCCTTGGACTGGTCGACCCTGAGCCTCTCACTTCGCTAGCAAACACATCGTCGGTTGGCATGGTCGAGTTGATACAGTTTACCTCACCAAAATAAAGAAACGTCAGCTAAAATGTAAGCTTCAGGTTTACATGACTAAGTCTACAAGCACTGATGCTGAACAGAGCTTTCTTCGTTTTGCCTTCAGAAATATCTTACTAACAAATATGTTCTCATATTAACCAGCAGGTGCCTTTTTCTTTGCTATGCAAATGAATTATCACTCTCTGGGAATAGATGATACAACGCAAACTGAACAACATGAAAAAGGCACAATTAGGGCTGCCTATTTCTTTTCTTCAGCTTAAACAATCCAGCAAAACATACACATACACCTCATTTGTTAAAGTATAGACATACAAATAACAATACAGTACAGTACAATCGTCTAGCCAAGGTCATTTAGAGCTACAAATAGAGATATGGTGCAAACATACAAATGAAAATACAGTACAGTACAGACGTCCAGCCAAGGCTAGTTTAGAGGTACAAATAGCGATATAGTGCAAACATACAAATACTATTTAGATACACGCAATTCGCTTGCCGCAGAGTTTGGCACTTCATGGTGCGCCGTCTTGAGTTTTCTCCATCATGTGAGCCCACCTTATAGCCACTTGCACATAAACCATGTCGTATGTCATATCAATAAACTGGAAGAAGGCATCCCTCCAGGTTCTCTTCATTAACATGGTGCAGAAAACTGTCCAAAGACCCACCACAAATCCGATGATCATGGCAAGATAAATAGATGGCATATGATCTATATCTTCGAGGTCACTTTGCTCTGCATCATGTGTTGAGCAGTTCCTGCCAACAGGATCTCCACAAAGACCAGGGTTACCGATGTAGACATACATCTGATTATCAAGAGTTTGTAGCTGTTGTCCGGATGGTATTGCGCCGAACAGATTGTTGTATGACAAGTTCAAGTGGCTCAAATAAGTTAAAGCTGACAAACTTGATGGTATTGAACCAGAAAACTCATTGAAGGATAGGTCAAGTGAGTCCAACTGCCTTAAATCACCAATTTGGTTTGGAATTGTTCCTATGAACTGATTATTTGACAAGTTCAGATATGTAAGTCCAATGAGTTGTGTTATCTCCTCTGGAACAGGTCCTCCCAAACTATTATTTGACAAATCAAGAATTACCAGTAGCTTGTAGATTGCAAAGGTGTAGTCACACTTTTGATCCTTCATGATTACTGGGATGCTCTCTTCATGAAAGTAATCAATCGTGTCATGCGACACCACTGCCATCATTGCTTTCAAGTTTGACAAAGACCATGGTATGATTCCTGACATGTTGTTGTGTGCTATGTCCAAATAGTGAAGATGGCGAAGGGAAGTGAAATTCTTAGGAATATGACCACTGAACATATTTGATCTCACTCTTAATATTTTGAGCTGTGGGATTTTTCCTGGCAACCATTCTGGCAATCCTCCAAATAACCTATTGTAAGAAAGGTCAAGGAACATCAATTGTGATGACCTTGCAAGAAATTTAGGGAATTGACTAGTCAGATTGTTGTTATTTAGGGCTAAGCTGAACAAGTCCCAACCAAATTGACTTGTAGAGTTTGCATCAGATTCCTCCCAACACTGCATAATATCTCCTTCTAAATGATTTCCAGATAGGTCCAACCTATACAGAAAAGTCAATTGGAATATAGACGGCGGGATGGTGCCTGTGAATTGATTATTTGCAAGCATCAAGTCTTCGAGTGCAGGAGCATTTAGCTCTAACGGCAATGGCCCAGATAAAGAGTTTGAAGATAGGTCCAACCGGCTTATATTTATAGGCAATTGTGGAACTTGACCTGTCAACTTATTAGACCCGAGATGTATATAGTCAGCTGACATGTGTTCTATATTTGCCGGTAACGAGCCATGCAATTTGTTTCCTGATGCTTGTAAGGTTGAAGCTTGGGAAAATGTCACCCAAAACCAATCAGGAATAACATCATCCAGATTTGCATCACTAAGAACAAGAACATTAATATCAGATTGCCATTTCAGCCACTCTGGAAAATTGGGCCCCAGTTTGCATGATTGGAATTTCGCAACTTTCAATCTGAATGGAGGAACCCATTTTTGGTTGATAGCTAATATCAAAGAGTTGTACGACAAGTCCAGATACTCTAAATTTAATAGGCCTGCAAAATGCTCCTCCACGAACACACTATCTAATTTATTATGGCTAAGATCCAAATGTTTTAAATTACCTAAACTTGCTGGGTGTTCTTTCAAGAGAAAATCACTGAAATTATTATAGCTGAGGTCCAAATGTTCCAAAATACCAAAACTTGTAAAATCTCCCGTGAAGAGCACACCACTGAATTTGTTGTAGCTGAGGTCCAAACTTTGTAAGTTGCCCAAACTTGTAAAATGTTCTTTCAACAGCACACCGCTGAAGTTATTGTGGCTGAGGTCCAAATACTTTAATTTGCCTAACCTTGCAAATTGTTCTTTCACACTGTTGAAGCTATTGTAGCTGAGATCCAAAACCTTTAAGTTGCCTAAACTTGCAAAATGGTCTTTCAATAGCACACCCCTCAAGTTATTATGGCTGAGGTCCAAATGTTGTAAGTTGCCTAAACTTGCAAAATGGTCTTTCAATAGCACACCCCTCAAGTTATTATGGCTGAGGTCCAAATGCTCTAATTTGCCTAAGCTTGCAAATTGTCCTTCCACACTGTTGAAGTTATTGTAGCTGAGCTGCAAAACCTTTAAGTTGCCTAAACTTGCAAAATGGTCTTTCAATAGAACACCCCTCAAGTTATTATGGCTGAGGTCCAAAAGCTTTAAGTTGCCCAAACCTGCAAAATGTCCTCTCAAGAGCACACCGCTGAAGTTATTGTACCTGAGGTTCAGTGTTTTCAAATTGTTGAGTGCTCCAACTCCTATAGGTAGAGGGCCAGTCAACGTGTTTCTAGATGCTTGAAGAACACTAAGATTGGTCATGTTCCCTATCCAAATGGGTAGGTTCCCGGTTATATTTGCACCCCACACTGACAATTCTTGCAGTGTATTCCATGAGCACTTTGGCAATCGCCCCATGAACTCCCCTATGCTTGAACCTATGTTGTTACCATCGAACCTCATCCTTGTCAAATTGCACAAATTTTCTAATTTGTTTGGTATCAAACCCACGAGATCATTCTCACTAAAGTCTATGACTTGAAGGGATGTCATGTATGCCAAATCACTAGGAATGGGCCCTTCCAAGCCGGAATATGAGAGGTAAAGCCCTTTAAGGCCTGTGAGATTCCAAAACCACGCGTGCTTCAGTGAAGTGTGAAAGTTGTTATCAGACATATCAAGGACCTCAAGATGTGTGAGGTTGGGATGTGCTATACTACCATACAGGGTACCATTGAGTTCACAGCCGGACAAGTGAAGCACCTTAAGATAAGGAAGCATGTTAACCATTTGAAACCAATCCCTTGTAGAACTAAGATCCACACCGCTCATGTCAAGATGGCTCAACAAAGAGAGACGTGACAACCATGCAAGATCCACTATGTATGCCCAATTCCCAGAATAATCATAATTCGAACTGAGATCAAGATATTGCAACATTGAGAGATTGCCAAGTTGGGAAGGTATTCTTCCACCGAATCCTGCCGTCGAGAGGTTGAGATACCTTAGGTTCTTGAGAGAAGTCAAGAACACAGGGATGCTTGTGCCGTTGAAGTCATTGCAGCTCAGATCGATATACCTCAGGTCTTGTAAAGTAGCAAAGGAGAGCTCATCTTGCCGGCCGACAAGCTCAATGCTCTGCTCTTGTTCGGGTAGACGTAGTCGTACATGTAGTAGTCCATGTAGTACATGTCGTAGTTTATGCCGTACATGTAGTCCTCCATGTCGATGTTGCGGAGGTTGAGCTTGATGAGATGGCCCGTTCTGTTGCTGCACCGGACTCCCTTCCATTGGCAACAATCCTCACCCTGCCATGACGAGAGACGGCCAGCAGGGTCCAGGAGGCTTGCCTTGAAGGACAGAAGCGCATCTCGCTCGCTGCTGATGCAGGCTCCTGACACACTCGCTTGGCCATGGGAAGCGGATGCTGCTTGGAAGATCAATAGACAAAGGAGCAGTGCAGCTCCTCGCATGAGGAGCGCAAGCTTAATCATATTGGTCGGAAATGGCAGATGGAAATGAGAATGGACAGAGCAACTTATCTCTATTCCGGTTACACCACAACTGCAATCGTAGGAGTATGGTCTCCAAGCCTCGTCTTGGTCTTTGTCATGCATACTTTTCCTATGCTCAAGGTGTGGCTAGAATGTGTTGATTGGGACAGCCCACCATGCACAACACGGCAGAAGTTGGAGCTGTAAATTGTATCAATATTCCCTCAATAACACCAACAATATCTGCACATTGTGGGTCAGGTCACATTAAGGTCCTGAGATTTTTGGTGTTGGCAAACCCCCCCCCCCCCCCCCCCCCCCCCTCTACCTGAAATACACAAATTTATATGCATAAATACAAAGACTTGTGGCTCTCAGTACTCGAAACTCAGCAAAACATAATACTGGAGTTAACCCTGCGAAAACTTATAACAATCTGGACAATCAACCATGCAGAGCAGTTGAACAAGCAAAGGAGCAGCGCACGCAGATAGTGTGGAAATTGTTATAGGAATAATTAACATTTGTTAATTATGTATAACAAGCAAAGGAGCATTCCCAGTCCACGTCATGGTCTTGTACTGCATGCGTACTTTTCTTCCAGTCAAGTTATGGCTGAATGATTTTGACGATCGACCATGCCCGGCACGGCACGGCGAATACGCACATCGGTCATCATTTTCTCCATGAAAGGTTAGGAATAGGGTCACTTGAATATTGAGATTTGTGGGTTCACAGGTGAGGCACGTCATAGCAAATTTCTTCTTAGTAATCTAGCGACAAGTCTGAATTACTCTGCTCCCTCTGCGTGAAATAGAAAGCGATCCTGCGGGTGAAAGTGAACGATGAGGCGCTTCAGCGCTCGAGATCGTCGGAGGCATCATAGAGCTGCGTGTCACTCCCCGTCCGCCCTGCTACGCACGACGCCCGCCGTGGCAGCTCGCCTGCAGAAGGAGAGGGGTTGCAGCCGTGTGCATCACTTCAAAGAATGTATTCAGAATTTTACATCACTTCAAAGCATGTGTTGGTAGTGTAAGGAGAGCATTAATTTGGAAAGTCGTGTATATAAACCAAAGGTTTGTTGGGTTAGTACATTTGGGAATGGATTCTAGGCTGGATCGATCCGAATTATCTGTCTGCTGCTTCTGATGCTACACAAATTAAGACAATATGAAATGTCTTGGTGCATGCTAACATAAATCTAAAATACAAATAGTGGCTTCTTTCATGGATGAGACATAAGTTTTGTAGATTGTAGATGGTTGTAACATGCATATCTTGATTGCACATATCATGCAAGTGTTGAAGAGCTTCGATTTGGAAAGTCGTGTGTAAACCAAGGGGTTGTTGTACTACCAGCCACTGTTCAAAAAATCGTCCGATTCAGCGATTTATCATCCGATTTATCGCTACTCGTGGGGTGACTGATAAGATTATGCCTTATCTTCACCGTTTATCTTTTGGGCCGATTTATCGCTTTGACAAACGATTTATCAGGAATCTACCGATAAATCAGGCCTATTCCTAGCACTATGTTTGCAAAAACTATGTTTATGTGTTGTTATGGACCTTGTTATGCAATATGTATCATTGCCCTATTTTGGTTGTAATTATACGAGGATTCGAAAGCTAGGAATAAAGGTAACACTTCTGTCCAATATATTTTTTGTGTTGAATATAGCATATTCCAGTGTTGGAAACCTGAGATTTGCAAAAAATGGCCGATTAATAGTCGACCGATAAAATCGATTAATCGACCGGTTTCCGATTAATCTCTAATCCCCAGCTGACCAAGACGCTAACGATAAGCGATATCCTCACCATTGCTAACAGCATTGGGCAGCTAAATTTGGTTTGATTCTAGGCTAGATCGATCCAAATAACTATAGACATGAAATATTTGGAATGGACCAGTTGAAGGGATGGAAAAATATAAACACTGGGTTCAGTACTACCTGTAGCTTATAAAAAAATTAGACACTTCCGATGGATGGATAGATTGCGCGTAACATGGCAGAAACTAGGAAAGATAGGCCATCGTGTAAATTAATTTTGCCCAGAGCATGATTGATGGTTCACGCATTATTAATTCATGTTGCTTATTTCTTGCAAACTTGACATGTTGCTTATTTTTTTCCGTCGCCTATAGATTCACACAAAGAGACGCAATAGGCTGCTTCATAACAAAATGAGAGACCTTCGAGCAAAAGAAAGGGATGAAAAATAGGGACCCGGTTGTGGACCACGCATTTGTAGATGTTGTAGAAGATGAAAATAATGAGTCCATCACAGGTATTGTGCTTGTTAAAGAAGTGCAAACTGTATATTAAGCTGATGAAGTTGTACAAGTTGCAGCATCAACATCACAAGGAGCAGTTGGTGCATCAAAAGGAAACATAGCGTCCTAGTCTTGCCCTAGGAAAAAGAAAAAGATGCTCCGTGTTTTTTGTGAAGATGAGTTGGAGTCAGCTGGTTCTTCTTACCGAAAAAGGCTTTCGCCCCGCTTTATATATAAAGCAAAGATCCATAGCAAGCCGATACAAACGCACGCCAACACAACACACACACCCAAGGCATGATACATCGGTGCTGATCGCAGCAACATCACTTGAAGCACTCAATCGGGAATGCCACCGCGAAGAGATAGAGCCGCATACGACGAACCGTGAGCTCCAAGACGGTGCCTTCAGGAAGGAAATGACACCGAAGCGCCGTCACCACCAGATCCGAGGATCAGAGTTTCCCCTGGAGCAGCAAGACGGGCGATGAGAGCCGCGACGACGCCTTCAAGAAGGGAACGAGCTTCGCCGCCGCCGGTCCATCCAGACATAGAACAGGTTTTCACCCTGGGCAACACTCACCGCCACCGAACGCCACACCCCGGATACCATGCCGCCCACACAGCCGCAGCCACCGGGCAGCACCAAGCCACGGCCTCCGCCCAAGAGCAACACGCTACCACCTCTAGAGCCGCCGCCCCGGCATCCAAGACCTAGGCACCACCTCACCTGAGACCCGCCGCTACTCCAACCAAAGAGACGGGCGAAAAGGTCCCACCTTTCTCACCCCTGGGAGACCCCAGCATCGCGACCCGAAAGGTCGGCCACCGCTGGCATCCATCAACCCGTCCTGCAGCCCCGAGCGCGAGACGAGCTCGGTCCTGCAGCACCGAGAGGGGGACGAGTTCGGTCCTGCTGCACCGTGCGCGAGACGAGCTCGGTCCAGCCGCACTATGCGCGAGACGAGCTTAGTCATGCTGCACTGGGCGCGAGACGAGCGAAGGACCGCAGCTGGGAGAGGGCCGGCCCTTCGATGGAAGAAGCGCCCGGGCGACACCGAGATGGAACGAAGGTCGAAACGGTCCGAATGCAGACGGACCGACGCCGGAGAGGCCGGCCGCCGCCGCAGGCAGATCCGTTGAGCCGCCGCGAAGCCGCCACGACACCGAGAGGCACCACCGACGGGCCTCCCCACGCCGCCGCCCACAGCCGGAGCAACGGCCACCCCCGACCGCTGCCCTACCCGCGTCGCCCGATGAACTCCAAGCGCCGGAGCCGCCGGACATGCACCACCACTGCCACGCGCCGCCGGCCGCCCCCTACACCAGATCCGGCTGGATCCAGCAGGAGGCCATCCGCGCGCCACCTCCCGAGACGGGAGCACCGCTGCCAGCCGACCCCCCTCGCCAGATCCGGCTGGCCAGCAGGAGGCCGACGAGGGAGGCCAGCCAGGGCCACCCGAGGCCGTCGGGAGCCAGATCTGGTCGCCGGACGTCGCCCCGAGATGCAGCCGCCGCGCCTCGGCCCGCTGCCCCGCCGCCGCCACGCTGAAGAGCCAGCACGGCGCCGCCGGGAGTAGCCGCCGCCGTGCCGCCGGGCCCCGCGCCCGCCCGGCGTCTCTGCCCAGGCAGGGTGGCCCGCGCCCACCGCCACCTACGGGAGAGAGGAGGAAGAGCCCCGCCGCCAGCCACCGCGCGGGGCTTTGCCCCGGCGGCTCGGGCCAGCGGCGGCGGTGGGGGAGAGGGTGGAGGGGGGTGGGGGGCCGGGAGCAGGGAAGCACCGCCGCCCGAGTCGCCCGTGGGGGAGCGACGCGGGGGCAAGGCCGTTGTATTTTCAGCCCTTATTTCACTTTCGTGGTTCTTCTTCTGAATCGTAAGATGATGCCATGCATTCACCATCTGGTTCATCCAATGATAGTGATTCTGAATAGTTTCTATGTTGTCGCTATGTTGTATTGTTTAATTATTGGCATGTGGCCCTGTTGGCTAGTTTCATCTTCAAACTGCTATATTGTACTCCCTCCGTCCCAAAATAAGTGTCGTTGGTCTAGTACAAAATTTGTACTAATTTAGTATTTAATTTACGACACTTATTTTGAGACGGAGGGAGTATTATTGTTGTCCTTTTGGCTATTGTAGTTGCCCTTCTAGACTTTTGGACAAGTACTTTTGTATGTGGGCCTATGGAGCCCTAAGGACTATTGTATTGCTATGTTTCTCCATCTTTTTTAAGAAAAAAGAAGGAACGAAGTCCCCGGCATCTGCATCAATCGATGCATGCAGCCATGTTTCTCCATGTAGTTCATGTTAAAACTGCTATGTTGTATCGTTGTTGTTGTTCATCTTAACTAGTTATGCATGTATAACTCCTGGACAAAATTTTAGATGTTCAAATACTTAATTTCTGGGATATATTTGGCCAAAAAAAATCAAAACGCTATTTTGAATATAACATGCTATAACTTATATAGCATTTGGAGAAGGGACACGCTATTTTTTTACATTGCATGGAACACGGAAAAAATTAGTAAGTTCAGCTGAGAATACTAGCTTAGCTTAGAATTGTCTCAAATTGATTACGGTATAACAAAGGTACGTGGATTTAGGAAGAGAGACATATCTGAAAACAGAGGACATACCATAATACTCCATTTGCTGAAACGTGAAGCTTATCAACCATATGCAAGAGGTGACAGCCATGTTAAAGCTATGGAGGAAGGACCAGGTTGTTTACTATTGGCAGAGCAGCTAATTTAGTGGAAACAGATCAGGAGATGCTTCAGCTACAAGTCTCGCTTAGTAATCTAGTGACAACTGACAACTCTGAATTGCTCTGCTCCCTCGGCGTGAAATGGAAAGCGAACCTGTGGGGAAAGTGGACGGTGAGGCGCTTCAGCAATATACTCCCTCTGTTCTAAATATAAGACCTTTTAGAGATTTCACTATGGACTACATACAGAGCAAAATGAGTGAGTATATACTCTAAAATATGTCTGTATACATCCGTATGTAGTTCATAGTGGAATCTCTAAAAGGTCTTATATTTAGGAACGGAGGGAGTAGGTGTATGGTCTACCAGCCACGTCTTGGTCTTGCCATGCATACTTTTCCTACACTCTAGGTGTGGCTAGAATTTGCCATGATTCAGAGAGTACCATGCAGAACACGGCAGACAAGTTGGAGCTGGAATTTCTATCGAAAATTTGCTCAATGACACCAAAAATATCTGCACATTGTGAGCCAGTTCACACATCTAGCATTAAGGTCCAGAGATTTTTGAAAGTTGGCAACTCTCCCTTTGTTTGCCACGCGTACATCATTTTAATCCAACCCCCAAAATGAATAATAGCCCTTATTGTACTCAGCAATCAGAAAAAGGAATCAAAAGGGCTACTTAATTAAAAAAATCAGGATTTGTAATGCTATTCCGGTACCGACTACTTCTATTGTATTTGTATGGTCTACAAGCAAAGCTTGTCCACGTCATAGTCTTGTCATGCTGTATGCATACTTTTCCAACGATTTGGACAGTCCCTGAATTGCAAGCTTGCAGCGCTGCGCCCGTATGTCAACCTCAAAACGCCCCTGAACCTCGCCCACGACATCCGGGAAGCACTACCGTCGCAAAGAAACCGTATACAAATGCTGGATATATATATATACTAGTAGATTGCCCGTGCGTTGCCACGGGCTTTTGAAATAATTTGCTAAAGTTATATAAACATGATGCATGTTAAATTTCACATGTAGATAAAAGATGGCACGGGAACAATCGGGTAATAATGGAAGTCCATTTTGATAACAAAAAAACAATTTGACGATGTAAACATATAGAGTGATTATAAATCTATTACAAATTAAGATCTAATTCTCACACATTATCAGAAATGTTGTATTTAGCTTCATTCGCACGATACTTGAGCAAGTATAATAAAATCAAACAATAATGTTTTGAATACTTACAAATCAATTGGAAGAACATGTTGGTGGTGAATCATTCGGGCACTATACTGAAAGAAAATCACTTATGCCTAGGAAAGATTTGTTATGATAACACTAATTGCACTATATTTGCCAAGCAGAGACACACCAGGAGCACTCGAGCACGACACAAACCGCCATCGACCCCAGACCGGCCGCACCACAATCACCACCGACCACCCACCTCAAACCAACCAACCACCACCCCAAACCTCAGGCAAGCAGTATGGACCAGCATCTTCAAAGACAACCGCCACCATGGTGGTAAAAACAACGTCAAGGACACCGCCGCCGTCTGATCCAGAAGCTGGATCCAAGGCTTTCGCCCAGAGAATGAACAAAGTAGGCGTGAAACCAATGCATCACACAACGTCACCTCCAAGGAGGGATCCGACGCCAAAAAGCGCCGGTGCCGCCGGTGCCGACCAAAGTCAACACAGGGCTTTCAACCGTAGCATCACCCGTGCCACCCCGTTGCTGAGCCACGTCGCTGCCGAGATCGGAGTCACCGCCGAAAATGGCAGGTCACCGGCCAGGCCCCGCCCCCACGCTGCCCGAGCAGCCGTCGTCCCGGTCCGCAGATCGGCCATGCACCGCGAGGCACCTCGCGTGCCAGATCCTTGCAGGCCGACAGCCCACGACACCCCTGCGCAACCCCGCCGCGCATGCGGCACCCCCTGCCCCACCGCACCACCTCCATCTCCCTACAGCCACCGCTAGCCCACAGATCCGGGCCGAGCCCCATGGATCCGGCCATGTACGGCCGCCAACGGCGACGTGAAGCCCAGGCCCGAGCAGCCGCAGACCACCCCCGTGCGCTGCCGCGCCATAGCATGCGCACGCCTCCGCGAGCTCCCACGTGCATGCCCCAGCCTAACCCGCACAGACACAACTATGCGCCACCCCATAGTGCGCCACCGCGGTCAGTCAGGACGCGCCGCTGCCACCAGATTCGGGGTCGCCGCCTCGAGCACCGAGCTCCGCCGTGCAGAGCGACCAGAGGATCCCCTCCCCCGTTTAAGGAAGGGGCCCGCCACCACCGCGGCAGGGCCAATGGCAGCGGCGGCGGTGGGAGGCGGAGGGGAGGGCCGACAGCGCCGTGCAAGGTTTCGCCCCTGAGTCGCTCGGGAAGGAGCGACACGGGGGAGGGGAGAAAGATGTGACGAGCCTTTCATACTGATATGAATGTCTAATGAACTAAACATTTCCCAATGCTCAACTAAAACGAGATAATTATCTCTGTCAGGAAGCAAAAGCAAACGACTGAAATAAGATAAGTATCTCATTTCAGTCTTTACAATAACACACTAATCATGAGCTGATGTGAAGTGTCATAACAAATAAAAGGCATATCCATGTGTGTATACTAAAGTTGACAACACAATACATATCCATGTGTGTAAAATTGAACCGTTATGTCATATTGTAAAAATGCAAAACAATCCATGGCTTGCCCTTACCTCCGAGCCCCCTTTCCCACCTTCGAGAGCATGCAATCAAACCAGAGATAGGAGTAAACACAATATCATGTAATCAAATGAGGGGGAGACAGGGAATTAGCACCATAGTGATGCTCCAGTTCTCAGGCCACCACCACTCGCATTCACTTACCACCGCCACCACCACCGTTCATCAAGGGGAAGCCGCCGCTGCTCATCCACAAGCCGGTGCCATGCACGCTCTCAGCCCGCGGAGCTTTAAATTGGTGTGTAGGTTGGTGCATTCCGTCTGCTTGTCTAGCTGGTAAGGAGCTCACCATAGAAAGTGTGTCAATGTAGACATGTAAAACCCCTTGCTTGGTAGGAGAATTTCAAAGCTCCGCAGGAATCATTCTGGCAGAACCTAAGTGCAACTATTTTTAAAGCTTGTCACCAAAATATGCCTGTCAGGGAGTCTTGCCAGTGGCCCAGCGCACACATCGGCCGTCTCGCCGCACTGAACTGCTGTCGCCACCGGCACCACATTTATCTTCCACGCACAACAGCAACAACAAGTACAGATGCACACATTAGATAATGCAGAAAATTCTTAAGATAAGTACTTAGTATATAATTACGTGTGTTAAGCTAACTGATTGTTCCTAAATCCTGAACTGAAGATTTTTCTAACATCTCAACTGAAGTTGGTGCTGCTAGCCGAAAGTTCAACTATTATTTTTTTGAATACCTTCAACTTGGTACAACAGAAATCAGAACAATAGTTTAGCTTATTGTATTCTCAACTCACTACTGCCTGTTATGTTCTTGGCATTTTCTGTTTCTAGGTGTGCTACCGAATCTGTATGTACTCGTGTAGATAAAAAATCTGTTGTTGTGTCATTTAGTCATGAGGAAAATCATAACAATCCTTTTACTCTCTTAAGATTGATTACCCATCAAAATTCTTAGCACATACGTACCTGCTATTGTGTATGCTCTCAAAAAATGAAGCCGGTCAATAAAATTCCTCGTGTACGTATATGCTATGCTACTCTCAACAACTGACGTACGTGATGTGTATGCTCTCAGGAATTGAGCCCGATTGATTGAAAGTCAGAAGACTACATGTTCGTGGGGAAGTTTCGGCAAGTACATGGTGTTGCTGGCTATGCTGGACATCACGACGCTGTGCATCGGATGGGCGCCCCGACCACCACCGCTGAAGTTGCAGGCGCTGATGTCCTCGGGCGGCACGTACCTCTCGATGGATCCCGGCCATCGCCGAGCGGTAGCTGCTGCTGCTGCTGAAGGCACCGGTGCTCATCTTGGCTAGCAGATACACTCCTTCAGGTCCACGCTCGTGGGATCCCGTAGCCTCATTGATCTTGGTGGTGCCGGGGTGATGATGGGCGGCATGGCGGATGCCTTGAGATCATCGCTGCCTCGTTGAAGCCCGGAGATCATTGACGTGGAGCGCGCCATGGTGGATGCCTTGGAGAGGAATGTAGGGGGGCGAGGAGATTGGTGCTACCGTGGTAGGGGAGCGGGCGAGTGGCGGCGGGTGGAACCCTAGCCAGGTCGAGAAGAAAGAGAGAGGAGAGGCAGAGCGAGAGGCGTGTGCTGCGCCCGAGGGCGTGGCCGAGGATTGGGGGCTCGGGAGACTCGCAGAAAAAAAACCAGGTAAAAATTGGAAACGGAGGTGGGCTTCGCTAGGGAAAAAATAGGCAGGGTGGGATGCCTTCGATTAGGGAGGGGTACGAACGAACGAAACCACGTACGGACTGCTCCTTTAGGAGTAGAGATCTCTGTCGATTCGTGCTGAAAAGTACTCCCTCCGTCCGGAAATACTTGTCCTAGAAATGGATGTATCTTGACTTATTTTAGTTATAGATACGTTCATTTTATTTATTTTTAGGACAAGTATTTCAGGACGGAGGGAGTATATAGAGAAGAATTGGAACAAGGGAACAATCCCACTGGAGTATTTATTCAGGACTGGAACGGTCACTGACAAGGTTGACGGACTCAAGGTCTCCGCTCTCCGATGGCGGGTAGGCTTCAGAGTTCAGATAAGGTCGTGGGAAAAATTGCAGATAATTTAAACTCGCAAGTGTGTGGACGTGATGACGCTGTAAGAGGGCTTTTATACTCCTGGGGCCTCAGCCAGATGAGCATCCAGCTTACAGACACACCTCACAACCCGGCCAGCAGCAAAACCATGGAAGGAAGCAGGCTGCCGTTCCGTGCGAACTGGCCGACCAAAGGTGCCATACGTACTCTTTCTCCTCATTACTACTGTAGTGAAGTATAGTACTGCTAAGAAAACATCCATCTTTTGCCTTTGCCGTCGGTTTTGTCATTGCTGCCAGCAAACTCTTTCTTCACATCATTTGTGAAGTCGGCAGCATCCTCTCGATCTAATGCTACTGTCATTGCTGCTCATTTACTCTTCACACTTGCAGGTCAGGGAAGCCTTACATGTGCCAGTCAAGCGGCGAGGCTCACCACCACGCTTGTGCTACTTTCGTTGCTGCTCATTTCTTGTGGAGTCGGCAGCATCCGCTGCTCCTCCTCAACGACGACGACAGTCTATGATAACAGCACGGACATGATCTCGCTGCTAGATTTCAAGCGGGCCATCACCAACGACTCAAGTCAAGCCTTGAGATCTTGGCACGTCGGCGTCCCCCTTTGCAGTTGGGAGGGCGTCTTCTGCAGCGGCCCGAAGCACCCGGGGTGAGTTATCGAGCTGCACCTTATGAACCTATCGTTGTCGGGCACGATTTCACCGTCCCTCGGGAATCTTACGTTCCTTTGGAGACTGGTCCTGTCCTTTAATGGCTTCACCGGCGAGATACCTCCTTTCGACCGTCTCCAAAGATTGGAGTACCTTGACTTGGCGGACAACTCACTGCGAGGGATCATTCCGGATACTCTTACAAACTGCTCCAATCTACGGCAGCTATACCTGTTTAGTAACTTATTAATAGGAGAATTTCCCAGCGGTATAGACCTCCTATCCAATCTAGTGTGGTTAGATCTTTCACGAAATAATCTCACCGGAGAAATCCCGCCAAGCCTAAAAAACATCAGTCAGCTTGAAGAGATCTCGCTTGCTGCTAATAAGCTCACCGGAACCATTCCTGACGAGTTGGGAAAACTGCCAAATCTTACGTATTTATTCCTTGCTGGAAATAGGCTATCAGGTGGAATCCCGGAAACCCTGTACAAATACAATCAGTCTTCTCTCCAATATTTATCCTTAGGTTCCAATATGCTTGGGAAAACACTGCCATCTAACTTTGGTGACACCCTCCTGAATCTTCAATATCTCACATTGGAGGATAACAATTTTGAAGGTCATCTCCCAGCATCACTAGGCAATATTTCAGGGCTAGAGTCGTTATACTTGTCATTCAACAATTTCGTTGGTCAAGTTCCAAGTTCTTTTGGTAATCTTGGACTGTTACAACACCTAAACCTTCAGCAAAACAATTTGTCGGGCTTCATACCAACAGAGCTGGGTGGCTTGCAAAACCTCACCCATCTGTATCTGTCTGATAATAATCTGGAAGGTGGGGTACCATGAAACAGAGTCTTTGTTGGAAATAAGCGGGGTATAAGAGCCTTTATCAGTATTGGAGGCAACCGGTGGGAGCTCCTTTGGAAAAAGACTGGATCTGCTCCCATGTCCAACTATCTCTAGGACAAAAGATAAACAGTATGTACTACCTGATCATATAGAGTATTCATTCTAATATTCTGTTTCATGCCACCCATATTGTTGATCGATTTTATGCTCACCAGGATTTCAAGAGCAAACCAGTTATTCTTGTTTTGTTTTGTTTTTTGGCCATGTGTAATTATCGGGGTTGGGACCTTCCCAACCTTTCTCTTTGGCAATAAATGATTCGGTGAGATCGTGGCTCTCAGTGTTCAGCAATCTGCAAAACAAATCAAAAGGACAGTTTTAGAAGAAAAATAAATCATCAGGATTTGTCATGCTAGCCACTGGCCAGGTACCGACCACTCCCATTGTATGGCCTACAAGAAAAGCTAGTCCACGTCTAGGTCTTGTCATGCTGACTGTTCTAATACTGGAGTTATGGCAAAAAAGCTTATAACGACTTGGACAGTCAAAGCAGAGAAAAGTACAGACAATGTGGAGAGCGTTAGGATTAACTTAACTGGCATATGTTTATAATCCCTGCTTTAGGGAACCGTAATGTGGTTGCTAATTGGCAAGCCATAATAACAGGCGCCTTTCCGAGACATCCGTTGTCTTGGTCACACTATCATCCATAAAGATTACACTATCCCAGTCATTAGTCTCAAGTTACCCTGCTTACAAAATAGAGAGAAGCAGCACATTCCCAATCCACTTCATGGTCTTGGAATTCTTGCATATTTTTCTTCTAGTTAAGTTATGGATGAAATTTACGATGGTTTGGACAGTCGACCAAATCAGTAAGCACATTCGTCATAAGTAATTTTGATTTTAGTGGGGTAGTATTCATATTCTGAGTTTGTGTATCATTGGTGATGGCAGTTTTCTCCTTGCTGCTGGCTGGAAATAATAACGCATGGAAAAGGAACATAGAACAAAATCAGTAAGCACGTACACAGAGTTCAACCAATAATCCGTGGCTTAGCTTACCGTTGTCTTAAAGATGATGACGAGTCAATGACGACATAGCCAAGCGCAACAGATAAATCGGGAAGAGAAACATATCTGAAAACAGAGGACATTCATGACTAGCCAAAGGACTTAACCATTTTTTTTTGGAAAAGGAGGTTCAAACCCCCGGCCTTTGCATCAATCGATGCATACAGCCATCTTTTTTAATTATTCAACGAAGGACTGACAAAAACATATATCAAGCCACCTGAAGCCACCACTCACACCTACAAACTGGATAATGTGGAGTGCTCTCACTCCCCATATCTAAAACCGGTGTCGTCGTCGATCCATCCACATAACGTATCGAAACCTACAGCCGGTTGTGACTTAACTGAACTCCACCTCATAAACAAATTCGATGAGTTGGCAACGCTTGGGCGAGAGATCAATGGTATTTCATTTACAGAACCAAGGCTTATAGGACCGAGCTAATAGTAGTTGAGTTGTCTTAAATTTGTCAGCCAGGCGTAGAGCCGTGACAGTCAGCTGCTGCATGTTAAGGCCATGAAGGACCAAGTTATTCTTCAGTGTGGGTAGACGAGCTAATCAAGTGGAAGCGGAGTAGGAGCTCCAGGCCATGCTTCAATGGTACAAAGATATTCTGAATCGATCCATCTCCATGAAATGGGAAGCACTCTAAAAGTGGAATCCATCTGCCATAATCCATCAGAAACTTTTGCTTATGTAGAATGTATCCTGATGGGCATGCAATTTGAGCAAGTAAATCACCACTTTACACCAATGCAGAAAAATAAAACAGCAATTTCAGTTTCAGATGGAAGGCACTACCACGAAGCAAAAGAAAAAAGAAAAAAAAGAGGTAAATACACCGGGAGTCTTAGAACTTGCATGAGACGGTCAGTTTGATGCACAAACTTGTAAAATACGTGATTGCAGTCATCAAACTTGTGCGGCTTGCAAAATTTTCGCATACGCGGACGTATCGGCTGCCTGCGTGGCTAGGGCCCGCTGTCAGCTATCATTCGTGCATGGTAAATTTGCAAAAAAGCCCTTGGTTTTTTAATTTATGTAGTGAGCCCCTCAAATAAAATAAAATAAAGAAGGGGAGGAGTGGGTTTCGAACACACAACCTTACTGCTTATAGGCTCGCAGAGACAGCCCCCCAGACCAATGATGCTCTGTTTTAGTTGGCGCGACTAAATTTTATATCGTGTCAAGACACGCCGGAAAAATTAAAGATGAAATCTCACCCAAGAAAGGAGCGCTCATGCGAGAGTTTGGCACCCGGCTACAACAACACATAATGTCTTTAAGGGATAAACATAATTTTTATTGTTATTTCTTCTGTTCTGTGTAAGAGAACAACGCGGGGAATAGGAAATTAGGAATTCGCCACGACATATGCATATTATCACGGACAGAGAGGGATCCTTCTATTTTTTTAACACGGGATCATTCTTAACGAGCGGTGAAGAATTTGTCTAACGCGGAGACTAGCCAACTAACATTCCCTCATATAATTTTTATATACATCGGAAACATTTTTTCTATACACATGTCTACTTCTTTTAAACATATTGAACATTTTAATATACACCAAAAACATTTTTTATACACATTTATCAATTTTCAATTACACGATTAACATTTTTTAAATATATATTGGGATGTCTATGTTTTACACATTCAAATTTTCCGTATACATAGGGAACATTATTTTTATACATGTTTCACATTTTTCACATGCTTGATTAATATTTTTTTCAAAAATATAATTTGTTATCTACCTTTACATACACATTGTACTTTTTTTATACAACAGAAACACCTTTATATACGTTGAACATTTTCCAAATACATGACCAATTTTTCTAAAATATATGTTTTGATGTCTATTTTTTCCATACATATTCTCTGTTTTAGGTATACATTAAAAACATTTTTATACATGTTTAATATTTTCTGAGAATATGATTAACAATTTTTCAAATACAAGTTTTTGAAAAAAAAATCAAATACGTGTTAAAAAAATTGGATTCTATGAAACTTTTTCTAAAATACAAAAATATATTTGTACATTGTACAAACATTTGTTTTAATGTCACGATAATTTTTGAAATGTGTGAACATTTTTAAAATGCATTGTACGTTTTTCTAATTACACAAAAAAATTACAATGTTTATACTTTCTAAATGTCACGTACATTTTACGTAACGCATAAACATATTTTATGTGTCACGAACACCAGAATATAAAGTTGTTTTCTTAGACAGAACAAAATAAATAACAATGTTTTTTTTACCCCATTATTACATCATGTGTAGTCGTAGCTGGGTGGTTAGCTTAGGCACGAGTGACAGCATGAGGTGAAAGGTTCAATCCACAGCGCTCTCTTTTTTCAGTTAGATTTCATTTTGAATTTTTTGGCTGCTTGTTGATAGGATATAGAAATTAGTCGTGTGTTATCCTTACTAAACGTTGATGATTGATCCGATGGCTGTCTACACGAGGGTGCAGCAGTAGGTTGTGGGCTCGAAACGCAGTCTTCCCCTTGTGCTTATAAATTTATTAGCAAAAGGGCCCGTGCGTTGCAACGGAAGAAAAAAATTCATAATCTTTAATGTCATGACCACATTTTACTGCATCACCGAGATACACTATCACTCTTAATTTCGTGAAATCATTAACAATTTTTGAGAAACATTTTCTTAAACTCGTGCACATATTTGAAATCATGAATATTTTTTAAATTCATGAACACTTACACAAATTTTCAAACATTTTCTAAATCAAGAACATTTTATACTATTTGCAAACATTATTATAAAATTTTGAAAAAAATTCTAAACAATTTTCTTGAATCGGTGAACATTTCAAGAATTGTTGATCATTTGTTTTAAATTCGTGAAACAATTTCTAAAATTCACGAACATTTTTTGAAATGCATGATAATTTTCTGAATCAGCGAACATTTTACGAATGAATAAACTATTTTTTAAGTCAGGAACTGTTTTTGAATTTTTAGGATATTTATTCCTTCATGAGGATTTTTTGAATTGGCAAAATTTTACAATACATGAACTTTGTAGAAAAATATGACATTTTTTCATTTCCTAAAATTAATTTTTAATATTTCAAACATTTTTTTGTATAAGCAAACATTTTTCGTACAAAATCACGAATATTTTTTGAATCCAGAAACATTTTATGACATACTAAACATTTTTTTAAAAATTATAATTTAAAAAAAATCAGAAATTTTTGAAGTCCTAAATTGTTTTAAAAAAAGAAAATTAAAAGGAAAAATACTAAACGAAATTTCAGAAACATGCCGCCCGGTCATTGGCTTGCCCAAACGGGCGTGCTGCGTCTTCTCCGTACGCGCAGAGCGCAGTATAGGAGGTCCCTACTACATGGTTCGGTCCAGGCGGGGATTCCCTTTGTGAAACGTTTTTCTATCACTTATAGGTGGCATTGATGGATAATATTTTGTAACTTTGGGGACAATTTTCATGACGTACCGCCAGAAGCAATAGCTCCTTTATTATTATTAGGTATAGGTATAGATATAGATTCTTGAAGTCCCAAATTGTTTAAAGTAGAAAAAAACAAAAACGGAAAATTATAAGGAAAAGTAATGAACGAACTTTCAAAAACAGGCCACCCGGACATGGGCCTGCCCAAACGGGCACGCTGCGTCTTCTCCCTACACGCAGAGCGCAGTATAGGAGGTCCTTACTACATGGGCCGGCCCAGGCGGGGATTCCCTTTGTGAAACGTTTTTTTTATCACGTATATTTGACCTTGGTGGGTAATATTTTGCAACTTTAAGGGCAATTTTCATGACATACCATCAGAAGTAATAGCCCTTTTATTATTAGGTATAGATTTGAGGGGCTCACTACGTAATAAAAAAAGGTTGAGGTTTTTTTTTTTTGCAAACCTACGATGCACAAACGATTAGCGTGGCAGGCCAGTGTGGCCACGCAAGCAGCGGATACGTCCGCATACACGAAATGTGACCGTAGTTACTCCAGTGCAAGTTTGATGACTGCAATCATGTATTTTACAAGTTTGTGCACCAAATTGACCATCGCGTGCAAGTTCTAAGACTACCGGTGTATTTACCTCAAAAAAAAAAAAGTTGCGACAATATCTCACATGAAGATACAACACATGAGTGCCAAGAGACTAGGACAAAAGCACATCGTCAACTACTATAACAACAATGGATCTAATTTACATTGCAACCTTAACACAAGCAGAAGCTGGAGAGCAATAAGAGATGGTCTGAAATGTTTATCTTGGTTTACTTTTGAGTTGATTAGTCTGTTCGGTGGTCTTCTGCGGCGTCAACCTTACATTGTTCTTCTTTGGAGCTCTCCAACAAGTCGGAGCTGTGCTGCCGTCGGTGTGGGTGGCTGCCACAACGGTGAGGGTTGGGTCGATGTTCGTCTTCGATGAAGTTGGAGTCGCTTGCTCGGAGTTTAGGGAGGACGATGATGTCTGTTGGGGAGAAGTGATGATGATGGCGTCTGCGTGCATATTGATCAGACCCTCTTTGTTGAGGCGTGTGTGGGGTATTATGAGTTTGCCGCTCGGCGGTTGTGACGGTTTTAGCTCGGTTTTCCGTTGATTAACCGAGCAACTCTCTTCTGGTTAATTAATGGATGAGGCAAATCTTTTGCCTCCGTTTCGAAAAAAAATCATGAGAAGCTTTGTTTTTCCTTTTCACCTGCCTGCCCTAAATTTCATACTTTCGAGTTTGTATCTTGCTGGAAATACATACTGATTAATAACAACTTGATGGAAACTGTGAGATAGATTCTCCCAAGTTCACAGGCAATGGGTTTTTGTCACCCAAGAATTCGGCGATGAAGTAGTCCAAGCCGATTCCTGCCAGGTTGCAGAGCTGACAAGGCAAAACTTTGAAAGAACTAGTCATCGATGATGTGCATTATCGGCTTTGACAGCAAAGCTGGGTCTTGAGATTTTGTTAGGTGAATCGCTTATGTCCTTGGCTTATGCGTACACAAGGCTGTAAAGGTTGTGCATCTTTAACCTGAAATGAATGGATCAACACACGATTTGGCTTAAGACTGTTTCAGAACTAAAGCAGAGTATATCAGAGTGAATCAGTGAAACAGAGAAGAAATGATGTCTAACAAGAGCCGTGCTAAACTATCATTAATCTTAACGCCAGTCGCCAACTGTACACTGAATTGGGCTTCGCTTGCACATCACTCGTACTATTTTACTATCCATCTCTTCTGGATTTCTGGCAAGACAAGACCACAATGGCAATTATATACTGTCCCGTCCAATATTATTCGAAGAGTTAAAGCATCCTAGCATCCAGTTAGATTTTATTCTTTCATTGTTGATCTAACAACTTGATGGAAACTGGTGAGCTTTCCTTGAGTTTTGAGAGCTCACAGCAGGCAGTCACACCATAAGTTTTCGACATGTGACCAAAAGATCTAGTACATTTACTCCAGTCTAGTATATATAGTCTATGAACATTGAAGCACTAAAGAACCCTAGTCACCATGTGCAGAGCTAGACCACATCTTTGGACGGCTATGTGAAGATTTCTTGCTTTCCCAGAGAAGCCGCACTCTGTCATTTCAGCTGATTGATCACGACGCGCGTGTGCTTCTGCAGTTCCCTGTAGAATGGATGGATTCAACATCTGGTTAGCGTGCAGTGTAAAGAAAGCTTAGAACTTTTGGTCTCCATCAACAGAACCTACCGTTGGTCACATCACAGGCTAAATGCTTGAATATATATTTTGAGAGAAAAGTGCTTGAACATTTGGACTCCAGCAAAACTGGCAAATCAAAGAGCATGCATCTTTTTTTCGAATACGCTTGAGAGTGTATCATGGCATTGATAGGGGGAGAGCAAATACAGGGTAGCGCCCAGCCACGTACACAGATTGGCGTGGTCAGGGCACCCGATGAGCAGAAGAAAAAGGGGGTGCTCAGCCCCAAGAGTGGATGATCAGGTTACAGGAATGACTAGTCTTAGTCCTTTGGCTCCCATATTAGCCAAGGAACAAGCCTCCTCAATCGCGTTGATAAGGGTGGAGGATGACGACGTGATCTTGTCGAAGATGATGGCGTTGTGGTGCCGCCAAATAGATCATGCAGTGAGCACGGCAATGGAAGCTAGACCACGGCGTAGGGGTGTCGGGGCAGCGTCGATGGTCGTACTCCACCTATCCACCAGTCGAAGAAGGATAACATGAGGGCAGCACCAGGAGAGGATCTTGTGCCAAACCACTCTAGCGAAGACGCAGCCAACCAGGATGTGAGAGAGTGTCTCCGGATCCTGCGAACAAAGAATTCGATTATTTCGGGATTTATTTCAGGCTTCCGGCGATGTTTGTTCAATGGAAGGAGACGTTTCCGTCGACTGCGATGCTCATAGGGATATGGTGTACGTATGTATTCATAGGAATGAGTGTATACTTGTGTATGTAAGTGACTTCGATTATACTGTATTCAAAAATACAAAGATGTGATGCAACATGCCACGTGCACGTGACATGGTTATATAAGCATTAATTGGTGGAAACTGGCGAGCGTTCCTTCAATTTTTGAATGCTCACATCACAACTGTGTTTTCTCCAGTGTACTAGTACTACCTCCGTTCGAGTTTATTAGACCCATTTATATTTTATGTCTAAGTTTGACCATATATTTGACTAAAATATGAAAAGTATATGCTACACAAAGTATATTGTTGGATTTTTATTTGAAAGAGGTTTTTTATTGTATATTTTTTATGAGATATAGTTTACATTTTATTAGTTAAATTCATGGTCAAACTTTGTCTCAAAATGAAAGGGGTCTAATAAATCCGGAGAAGTATACAGTCGTCTATGAACTTTTCAAAAATAAATAAATGTAGTAGTCTATGAACATACTCGTGTATGATGGGAGTACTAAGTAAAGAACTCAAGTCATCATGCGCAGAGCTTGGACCTCATCTTTGGACGGCTCCGTGATGTTTTTTTGCTTTCCCAGAGAAGACAAACTCCGCCAATTCAGCTGATTGATCACGGTGCGCATGTGCTTCTGCAGTTCCCTGTAGAATGGATAGGTTCAGCATCTGGTTAGCGTGCGTTTTAGTTTTGTTTATAATTCCGAGCCACTATATGAAACAGAACAACATATGTACATAGCATGCAGTGTAAAGAAACCTTAATTGGTAGGCTGCATTTAGATAATAAAGCTTGGTAGGGCACTTACAATGTTTCTGATGCGGGCAAGCCTGGTTCACACGACAACCTCAGTTCACTGATGTCCGCATTTATGTAACACTAGGGGACTAGTGAGTTGTACTCCCTCTAAAGTTAGTACAAAGTTGAGTCACTTATTTTGGGACGGAGGGAGTATATGCCGTGGCAAAGACTTGATTCTCTTGTATCTGTAACCTTAAAAACGTCTTCCAATGATTTTCATGTTTCCAGTCAGATTTGCAAGGCTCTCTGGAAGGTACTCTAGTTTCTCGCAGCGTGAGACATCGAGTGTTTGAAGGTTTTTGAGACCTCCAAGGCTCCCTGGAAGGTACTCTAGTTTCTTGCACCATGATACGTTGAGTGTTTGAAGGTTTTTGAGGCCTCCAAGGCTCTCTGGAAGGTACTCTAGTTTGTCGCAGAATGAGTCGTTGAGTGTTTGAAGGTTTTTGAGGCCTCCAAGGCTCTCTGAAAGGTACTCTAGTTTATCACAGCCGATAATGTCAAGCGTTTCAAGGTTTTTGAGGCCTCCAAGGCTCTCTGAAAGGTACTCTAGTTTATCACAACATCTAAGGGTGAGTGTTTGAATGTTTTTGAGGCTTCCAAGACTCTCTGGAAGGTACTCTAGTTTCATGCAGAATGAGACGTCGAGTGTTTGAAGGTTTTTGAGGCTTCCAAGGCTCTCTGGAAGGTACTCTAGTTCCGTGCACCATGAGAGGTCAAGTGAACGAAGGTTTTTGAGGCCTCCAAGGCTCTCTGGAAGGCACTCTAGTTCCTTGCACCATGTGAGGTCAAGTGAACGAAGGTTTCCTAGGCCTCCAAGGCTCTCTGGAAGGTACTCTAGTTTATCACACTTTCTAAGGTCAATAGTTTGAAGGTTTTTTAGGCCTCCAAGGCTCTCTGGAAAGTACTCTAGTTTATCATAGTTTCTAAGGTCGATTGTTTGAAGGTTTTTGAGGCCTCCGAGGCTCTCTAGAAGGTACTCTAGTTTCTTGCACCATGAGAGGTCAAGTGAACGAACGTTTTCTAGGCCTCCAAGGCTCTCTGGAAGGTACTCTAGTTTATCACAGTTTCTAAGGTCGATTGTTTGAAGGTTTTTGAGGCCTCCAAGGCTCTCTGGAAGGTACTCTAGTTTATCACAATTTTTAAGGTCGAGTGATTGAAGGTTTTTGAGGCTTCCAAGGCTCTCTGGAAGGGAGACTAGTTTAAGGCAGTAAAAGAGAACCAGTGTTTGAAGATTTTTTAGGCTTCCAAGGGTCTTTGGAAGGGACTCTAATTTAGGACAGAATACGAGGCTGAGTGTTCGAAGGTTTTTGACGCTTCCAAGGCTCTCTGGAAGGGACTTCAATTCCCAGCAGAGCGAGAGGTTGAGTGTTTGAAGATTTTTGAGACTTCCAAGGCTCTCTGGAAGGGACTCTAGCTTATTGCACCTTGAGAGGTTGAGTGTTTGAAGTTTTTGAGGCTTCCAAGGCTCTCTGGAAGGGAGACTAGGTTATAGCAGTACGAGACATCGAGTATTTGAAGGTTTGTCAGGCTTCCAAGGTTCTCCGGAAGGGACTTTAATGGCATACAATGTGAGAGCTCAAGTGTTTGAAGGTCTTTTAGGCTTCCAAGGCTCTCTGGAAGGGATACTAGTTTATAGCAGTAAGCAGGGGCGGCCGCCCCGGGCCCCCAAAAGCTAGGGCCCCCCAGCTGGCTAATGTCTACTACGTGTATATGGCCTATGTACTAGGCCTGTTCTGAAGTACGAGTAGTAAATTCTACAGCGTACAACAGAAATACACGTATAAAACGTACAGGCCTGGGAGAGAAAGGCGGACAGTCACGCCGCCAATCGCAAGATGGGATCGCGCCTGTGCACGTAGAGATAGATCTTTCCTCATCAAATCAAAAAAGAAAAACATGGAGATAGATCGCTATCTCCTTTTTCTTCAATCGATCTCCATCTTCCTATTTTTAAGGACAATCTGCATCTACCATAATCTTGATCGCTAGCCTACCAAGCTAGCTCGTTCTTCACCTGATCGTTAGCGCGCATCTCCCTGCTCTTGTTTGCTGGACAATAGCCTTGCTGCCGTATAGATGGGAGATACCCCATAGCCAGCCCCCACGCAGCAATGCCGAGAAGCGATAGGTCTAGTCTCTGAAAGAAGATCGCATCAAGTCCACAGGTCACTGCGACGTTGCGATTCCAATTCATAGAAGAAGGTGCGTCTCTGTATATAAGAAGTCTATATGCCCTATGCGATTTAGCCATGATACTTGATAAAGATTTATTAATGGTTAAATATTGCGTCTCCATCGTACCAGTACGGCCGTTGATAATCGAAGATCAATTGGACATCGTTAAGGGGTATATCATCTGAGATTCGTCATTGTGAGTTCGACGTGATAGACGATAAGATTTTATTGAGTTGGTTCATTAGATTTGTAATTGTGCGTTACTTTTTGAAATACTAATTTCTTCATCAAATTTCATAATCTTTATGTCACCCCAAAAATGATACATGTGGAAATAATAGGAAAAATGAATGTAGAATGTATAAATAAATTATATGAATATTCCTTTTAGATGTATTTTTTTTGTGTTTTGTTGGTTATTTTGGTCTATATATTACAGGGCCCAGGTTGCAGTTTCGCCCTGGGCCCCCGAAATCTCAGGACCGGCCCTGAGTACGAGACATCGAGTATTTGAAGGTTTGTTAGGCTTCCAAGGCTCTCCGGAAGGGACTTTAATGCCATACAATGTGAGAGGTCAAGTGTTTGAAGGTCTTTAGGCTTCCAAGAGTCTCTGATATGACTTCGACACCGGTACAATCAGATAAGTCAAGATGCACTAGACTCTCAAGTTTGTTAACCGAGCTCGGTATTGCTGAAATTTCACGTGAACCACTGAGGTTCAGGTAACGTAATTTTGAGAGCCGAGTGATACTCTCGGGAAATTGCCGATCTTGCAGCTTCGGAGCAATAAGAACCTCTAGTTGCATCAGTTGCCCTAGAGCGCTTGGCAACTCTGTGATGGAGCATCCAGATAGATCCAAGACAAGCAAGCACTTTGGAAATGAAAATGCACCACCATGGAATTCACAGTCTGTAAAATGCAGCGCCCTTAACTTAGGTGGGAAAATAGTTGACATCCTCCTCGCCTTGATGTAATCTGAAATATTGCAATTTGTAAGAGACGCATAGCGGCAGTATTCTTTTTTTCTAACATCGCTCGCTATTTCAACATCCAGGACAGCCAACTCTTCAGTAATGACCGATCTTGCGAGATCATGCACCAGATCGTGCATGGTGAAGATTGTTTTTGCCAATCTCTGAAACAAAGAAAAAATAGCATTAATTCCTCCAGAAAAATTGTCAAGAGAATAATATTATTTATATAAATGACATGACATGATCCTTTTAGAAAAAAGATTAATATGCTCAACTCAGCAGGCTGTGAGTGGCGAAAGTGTTTAGAGAACTGGGAAACTTTAGGGTGCACCAGTGCACTTTACTGACACATATTCAAGACTCTTAATTAAGTAATTCCATCGTGTACGTGTTACATTTTTTAGTGAAAATTATAGTCCAGACAAATATATAGACTGGATTTGATAAGCCAAACAAAATACAATACTATGCATTAACTGCATGTGTAGTGATCCAAATGGGCTGGCTTTTCACAAGGCTAAACTACAACAGGATGGATGAAGGAGTTACTTCTATTTTTTCTTGAGTCAGGTCCATATCATGGGCAATTTTTAGAGGAAAGAGTGTGGAGTATAATCCGGTGCACCAATATCTTGAGTGCTTTATTTGCCACTAGGGGGAAAACATACACATGGATTAATGTACCAAACTGTCAACATATATAACATGTATGCTTTTGCACTGTAACTGTTGCATGTCATTTGATAATTAAGTATAAAAGAATGCTCTTTATTATATACTGTACATGTATGTAACTCACCTCGTCCTCGCCCAATTTTGAATGCTGAAGGAAAGACATCCCTAGGAATTGCCTAACATACTTCTCGCCAAGTTGCATGGCTGAAAAGGTATTAGATGGCTCGATGAAACCAAGAGTGATCCATTGATAGATAAGGTCATCTTTAGTTATATTGTGACCTTTATGGAAGATGCCACAATAGGCAAAGCATAACTTCAAATATGGTGTCAGAGTATTGTAACTTAACTTCAAGCTAGGATGGTAACACTGTACTATCAGAAAATGGTTCATCCCAAATATAACTATTGCACATTGCTTCCCAACCACAAAGATCCATTCCAGATAGTAGGAATCCAAGTGCTCGGGCTGCTAATGGTAAGCCTCCACATATCTTTGCAATCGTCTGTCCAACTGGTTCAACTTGCCCTTTATCATCTCTAGATTCAAAGCCACTATTTTGCTTAATTATTCTCCAGCACATGTCATTGTCCAAGGGATCTAGCATGTATGGTTTAACAGTACAGACTTTTCTTCCAATGTCTATGCTGCGTGTTGTGACCAAGACTCTCATCTTGGAGCTTACATTCAACATAAGCTTAAGTTCTTCCAGTTGCAAGTTATCTGTCTCCCATAGGTCATCTAAAACAATTAGAGTCTTCTTATCTTGAAGTAGATGTTTAAGATGTTGGTTTATCAGCTGCCTTGTATCTAGTTTCTGGCTTCCTTTTTCTACTTGAGAAATTATGGAGTTCCCTATTTTTTTCAAGTCAAACACCTGAGACACATAGACCCATACCCGATGATTATACTCTTTGAACTGAGCATCATTGAAGACCAGTTGTGCCAAAATTGTCTTTCCTATGCCTCCAAGCCCGCATATAGGAAGAATTGTGATATCTTCTTTATTGCTGCTTGTGGATAACAAAGAAAGAACATTCATCCTTTCTTCGTCTCTCTCTATGATGAGTGATTCAATCACATCTGATGTTGTTTCCCGTGGATCAGGAAACTGGTGCACATTAATTAGGCTGGAGTTATCATGTGTGAATTTGAAACTCTCGTGATCCTCTCTGATCTTCCTCAGCTGACCTCTCATCTTCTTCATCTCATTGTAATCTTGGGTGCGATAGCAAAACAGTCCAGCTTCCCAATCATCTACGAAGGAATTTCAACAAGTGGCTTTATATATAATAAAAAATATGGGAGCAACTAGCTACACCTGGCACTAATAAGATGTACTATTTTTTATCCCTCTGTAATCACATGCTGCATGGTATATATATGCATAAAACTTTTGCACGGACATAAAACATAGCTTCCCCTGTAGTACAATTTTTTTATTCTTATACACCTAATTTCACGGCCAGGATTTGTACACCAGATTTAAGTAGGTTAAATCCCTCTTGTACACCCATCGACCCTCGTTCTTCATTTTTTTTTAGAAGGGCACCAACAAATTTCAAGCTTTAAACGTTGCAATTAACTAGTGCACCAGTTGCTTATATTGGAAAGAACTTTCAGATGAACATCGTTTTGTGGACAATAATATAATAAATATTCAAATTATTTAACCAAAGCAACAAACTCCATACTAGGAATATGAAAGAAAAAACTGATTGAGAGAAGACATGGCATATACCTTTCTGGAGGCTGGTTCACGGTCAGCTTGGAACTCATCGAGCATGTAAGAGATGTCATAGGCAGCGTTCTTGAGCTGCTTGAGCCACAACTGCACTGACTCCTCTGTCACAGACCGCCTCTCGGCATCCTTGAGTGTCACCTCCATGTACTCCAACTTGCCCTTCATGTCCTTGAGGTCGTCCTTGAAGCTGCACAGCATCGTGACCTCATCCCCAATGGCGGAACCCAGCTTATTGCCCACTGCTGAGACCACAGCCGAGGCGAGTAAACCGGCTACATGCGCCATGCTGTTCGTCTTCACCGTACCTTCTCTCTCTCTCTCTCAAGTTGTAGTGTGCAAATTGGAGGAGGTGTGAACAATGATGATACAGCCCAGTGCCTGCCAGAAATGACGCATGCAGTTACCAACTCATGCATGGTCATAGGTTATGTATGACCCCATGCTCTCCACCGAGATGGAAAGGGATCATCTACCTTGCTTAATTGTGGTAATGCACGCAGCACAACACGCGTTAGCTTTAGCTTTACCAACAGGAAAGGGTGAAGAAAAGAATCTCAAGTCTTTCTCCCTGTGAAGGAAAAAAGGAAAGGAACCAGGAAGAAGAAAAGAATGTGAACTTCCCCTGAAAAATAAAGGAATTGAGAAGAATCCTATTCCCTGATGCAAGTCTGTATATAGGTTTTGAGCTCATTGAAGACTTGCTAATTCTTTAGTTCTAGAGTTCACTGATGGACTATCTAACAGAAGACAGTGAACTGCAGTGGTCTTCATCCCAAAAATAAAACATAACCAGTTTATGATACTGATAGCAGAATCACAAACAAAAAGGAGAATCAGAAGATTTGTAGGATAAATTACAGTGAACTCACCTTCTTTGTATCTGCTGCCAGGCTACTTGACCAAATTTAGCTATCTGCTTGGCGCCTTGGTTAATTTTCAATATCCTGCAAAAAAAATATTGTATCAGGATATTAAAAAAAATGCTGGGAACAAATAGAGAGAACACAGATTATGATACTCTTGTTTGCTTGTTTGACTGAAGATTTTTCCAAAGGAGGCAGGAATGATAGAAGGTGAGGAAACTCTCAACTGTTACAAAATTAGGCAACAACACATATATATTTACAGAAGCCATGGGTGGCTCCTTGCGTGTGGCACGACCAATAAGGTCCAGGTGTAGGGAGCCTGCTATACCTACCGCCGTTCATCTGTTTCCTTAACAACGCCTCTGCTCTAGCCGCCAGCCATCACAGATGCACTCCCTGATGATGCTGAGCCACCGAAGCGATGATGCTGAGCCACCGAAGCCGGCACTCCCTGATGCGAGGGAACAGAGGATGTTCCGCCTCAGGGTCACTAACTCCACTGCCCACCTCTCAAATATAAAGCAGGCTGAACTAAAGCACACAAATATATAAGAAAAAAATGTTTATCTATAGTCAATAGATCCAAAATTTGGGTGCTCTGTTGCTATTTACAGATCTACCAAATCTTCATCTATATAATCTACATAATCAATTCAGCAAACACTTCATGGGATGAAATCTGAAGTTAATAGAGTCAATTACACCACTGGTGCTAGAAGTTGGCATGAATGGTCACTCTAGTGCTACAACTTGTGGTGTACATTGAAGTGGTGCAAGAAATTGACTTTGCGGTGCAAATACAGTGTAAAACTCGTTTCTATACGTTCGCGACGCTGACGGGGCATGCCAGCATGATGGGGCCCACTATCAGTGACCAGGCGATGAGAAGATGGCAGGTGGCCTGCTCTTTTTGCAAAAATAACCTTTGTTTCCATTTTTTCGCATAAAAATAACATTGCAAGGCCCAGCACAAAATAGTACCAACGGGGTTCCGAACCACAAACCCGCAGGTCACCCGTGATCGTTTTCGTGCAGAATTGGGATAGCATATTTTATATCCTTTTAGATTAATTGCGTAAACATTTTTTATAACATATATAAATGAAAAATGTGCAACCCAAAGGGTTCGAACCAACAACATGCACCTTTTACGCATAGCCGATTAAGCACCAGGCCCAATGACACTTGGTGCATGAAGGTAATAAATATATGCAGTTGCCCTAACCGCATAAATTGAAACTCCAAACTCGAATGAAAAAAGTCCAGCAATGGGTTTCAAACCAGCGACCTCCAGCAGGTATCCCCAGAGTGCAAACCAACAGACCCGGCGAAGATTGTTTCTTAAGTAGCCTAATAGTTCTTCTATATTGAGGCCACATTTATATTCTTTACAAAATATAATATTTTACTTATAAAATATATTTTTCCTAAAAGTACATAAACATTTTCCAAAAACATGAATTTTTTATATATTGCATGAATAATTTTAATATTATATGAAAATTTATGTGATACTTTTACATTGCTCAATTATATTTAAATAAATGTTCATATAATTTTAAATAATCATGCTTTAATAAAATATGTATGCAGGATATAAACATTTTCATGTTTCCGAAAATGTTTATGTACTTTTAGAAGAAAAATAATACTTATGATTTACGAAAACTAATGTGCAACACTTATATGTAAAAAATCGTATTGTCTAAAGAATATAAATAAAAGTGGTCTCAATATAAAAATCTATTAGCCTATTTAACAACCAAATTTCCTCGGCCCTGATGCTTATGCGTAAAAGGTGCATGTTGTTGGTTCTGAACTCTTGGGTTGCACCATTTTCATTTGTGTTAAAAAATAATAATTTAAGGTGTTATTTTTCAGTTTACGGTGTTAGTTCACAAAAGTATAGAACGTACTAATTCAATTTATACACGAAACATCATTGGTGGTTTTGGTTAGGTGCGCGCGCGTTACCTGTCAGTTCGCGGTTTGAAACCTCCCGTGTACTATTATTCCTTCCAATATTGATGTTCCTGGCTCGTGGGCCTTTCAGGGGCATTTTTGTGCAAAAAAGAAAAATGAAGGTTATTTCTGCAAAGAGAGCATATCACACGCCTTGTGCCCATCGTCCGGTCACTGACAGCGTGCTCCACGCCACGCAGGCATGCCTTGTCAGCGTCGTGGACGTACACAAACGAGTTTTGCACCGTATTTGCATCATAATGTCAAGTTTTTGCACCACTTCAATGTACACCACAAGTTATAGCACTAAAATAATAATTCATGTCAAGTTGTAGCACCTGTGGTGTAATTGACACTATTTTGGATGTGTGATACTGATACCAGAAGCTAGGTTCTGTGATCAGACTTGGCATCACACTCAACATGAATTTGTGGCACCGGGTGCAGTTAACAACCTGAATTTTTTAATTCAGAATCCCCTTTCCTAGATAACGAGTGAAAGCAGAGCATTCCTCTGCTGAGCTGATTCGGGACTGATGTCCGAGGAGCGGATTCGAGGCGTTGGTGTTCGTTTGACCTATAAACTTTGGAATCACTTGGTGGTTCTTGATTTCTGTCCATGTGCCATGTCAATGTCACCAGACTGGCCAAACCTCGAGCACTCTGCTGATCCTGATGGGTGCTTTACTGAAACAGAGACCCTTATATCAGATATCTGCTTTTGCTTGTTTGCTTGTAAAAATTTGGGCTCTACACCTAGAACCAACTTGCAGAAAGAATAAAATGGACAAAGCAGAGATTCACAACATGCATCCACCCAATGAAATGACTGATTCAAATTTATTATTTGTTTGCACACAAGCAAGCAGATGAGAAGCAATACAAAATTTGGAGCAATGGATGTCCTGATGATGCAAATGAGTGCTTTATCCACTAAGCACAACACACTGATGATCCACACAAGAGGGAGGGACTGCAAGCTTAACACAGCATTGAGGTTCTCACCTCATGAATCCTAGACATGCAAGAGTTCACCACAACAAAGCATTGTCATTTTTTTTATTCCTTCCGTCGTAAGTAGCACTTACATACATTATACAAAACCAATAGCAACTCAATAAATATTAGGATTTTTGAGTCCTTTGCAACCTTTTGGTCTAACAGAAGGCTTATAAATTTGCACATAAGCAAGCAGATGAGAGAAGCAATGCAAAATCTGGAGCGATGGATGTCCTGATCATGCAAATGAGTGCTTTATCTATTAAGCACAACACACTGACGAACACAAGAGGGAGGGATTGCAAGTCTGACACAGCATTGAGGCTCTCACCTCACGAATCCTGGGCAGACAAGAGTTCATTCGACACAACAAAGCATTCAACAGATTTTTTATTCCTTCCAGTGGTATGTACAACACACACATACATAGATACATCTCCCTGATTGCACATGCGTACAAAGTGAACCAAAATAAATAAATTACTTTTGGCACCCAGCAGATGTAGGGATGAAGAAAACAGGAAGAAGAAGGGAGGGGGAGGAGGGATGCGTGCATACCCTTGGTGAGGGTCCTTTTGTTGGGGAGGATGCACATGACCTTGTGATCTGGCGTCCTCCTCTGCCGGCAGTGCTCGGATCGGACTTGTCGATCCTAAACTGCACACAAGCAAGCAACACGCATCAAAAAACCAATGATGCTCATGTTTAAATCAGGATCGGAAAGAAAGGGAGAAAGAAAGAAAAAAAAATGTGAATCGGCTAGATAGGTGGATGTGCTCTGCACCCAACTGCAGAAGAAAGTATGTAATCCACTAGCATATATTATCTATTCCAAACATGTTTGTACTAGTATTGCTACCAGTAGCGCTAGAACGTCAAGCAGAATCACATCATTATAAAAAAACCAGTAGGAACTCGATAAAGACTTGGATTTTTGAGTCTTTTGCAACCTTTTGGTCTGATAGAAGACTTACAAATTTGCACATAAGCAAGCAGATGAGAGAAGCAATGCAAAATCTGGAGCTATGGGTGTCCTGTTCATGCAAATGAGTGCTTTATACACTAAGCACAACACAAGAGGGAGGGATTGCAGGCTTAACACAGCAATGCGGCTCTCACCTCATGAATCCTTTTTTTTTTTTTGAAAGAAAGGGGTCCCCCCCCCCCCCCCCCCCCCCCCTGCCCCATCTTTATTAATGAAGCAGCACAGAGCAACAAGACCGATCAAGTTCACTACTACGACCAACTAGAAAGGAAAGCAATCAAACCCAGGCAAACCACTCAAGGGAATTGTCTGGATCAAACCTAACAAGACAACCAAGGCGACATTACAGTTTTTTTCCAACCTGGCCAGGAGACTAAGTGCAACTTATTACATAACCAAATGCCAGTACAGGACACAGTCATATGTTTAGATCCAGGCTATCCGCATAAGCTCCCCCCGGTGTTTGTCCAGCAGGAGGATGAAGCTCCGTAGGATATCCGCATGAATCCTCGGCAGACAAGAGTTCATTAGACACAACAAAGCATTCATCGGTTTTTTATTCCTTCCGGTGTAGGTACAGCACACGCATACATCGATACATCATCTCTCTGATTGCACATGCGTACAAACTGAACCATTTTTTTTTTTACTTTTGGCACCCAGCTGATGTAGAGATGACGAAAACAGAAAGAAGAAGGGAGGGGGGAGGATGCGTGCATACCCTTGGTGAGGTCCTGTTGTTGGGGGGTGGGGGATACACATGACCCTGTGCTCCGGCGTCCTCCTCCGCCGGCGGTGCTCTCGGATTTGTAGATCCCAAACTGCACACAAGCAAGCACCACGCATCTCGAAGGAGCACCCCTTGTGGCTGTCTCGCTGGCCGCTGTACCTCCTGCCTACGTATAGAGAAGAGATGAGACGAGGGTCAGAGAGAGGGAACAAGAAGAAGAAGCAGGAAGAAGAGGAGGAGGAGGCATTCGTACCACCGTCGGAGGAGGGGATCAGCAGCACCCTGTGCTTGGGCGCCATGGCCGCGGGCTAGGGATTCGGGCGCGAGGAGTGGGGGAGGGAGCCCTCTGGAGCGAGCGCGACGGTCGCGACCAGGGGGGTGGAAGGAGGAGGAATCCTCCTCTGCCGGCGGTGCGAGGTTGTGGAGGAGCGGCGCGGATGCCGGTGCCGGTGCGGCCTGAGCTAGGGCTTCAGGCGCGAGAGGCGGCGGCGCTACCTCCATGGCTGCGGGTCATCATCTCCTCCATGGGCGCCGGTGGTGGGTGGGCTCCGGCGGCGGCGGGGCTGGTTGGGTTGGGGGAGCAGCGGCAGCTTGGATCGGGTCTGTGGGGAACCGGGGCAAGAGGGATGCACGGACGGGTTTGGGACTTTGGGTTTGCGTGGATTCTTTCTACTCTCTCTTGGGGTGGGGTGTGGGTGGGTTTGATAGGTGACTTCTCTTTTATTAGTATTATTTTTTCTCGTATCCGGAGATTTCAGATGAGGAGCGCGGGAGCGGGCGAGAAATATTGGGGTGCGCGGGCTCTATGGTGTTGTTTGAATGAAATTTTCGGAGAAAGCGTGCGAGCCTGAGCGGGACGGAGGGAAGGGGAGGGGCGGCTGCACTGTTTCGGAGATTGGTGGGACCGCCAAGCTTTTTGGCATGTGGTGTGAGGAATCCTCTCTCTTGGGATGGGTGGGTTTGGTAGTGGATTCTTTTCTTTCTTTCGCTTGAATCAAAAAATTCGGAGAGCACATGCCAGCCTAAGCGGGAAGGTCGGGAAGGGGCTTGTTTGTGCCTCGGGGTAGGTTAAATGTTGCCTGAATTTCTATTTTGAATATTTCGGTTCCTTTTGATCGCGAGGGTCACAGAAGCTACACCTGATTTCTTTGGAAGCGAAGAGGGGTTGATTTGGACGTGAAACATATCCGAGCGGGAAGTTTCGACGAGAGGGGAAACTTTGTGCAATGCATTTGCTAGACATTGAAATGTTTTGTTCAACCGACTCGATGATGATGGGCACACATATCTTCAAAGGGTGGAGAGATGAGCGGGACCAACAAGTTAGATGCGTCGCTAGCCGAGGAAGCAGCATCCGACATAGACGAAGGGGAAGCCGAGCGGCACGACGGAGGAGGTCGTGAGGGGGGCTCAAGGAGAACACCAATTGTGCATGGTACACCTACGCCTTCGCCGGGCCGCTTGCACCGCCTTCGTCATATATACGCATAGCTTGAGCTAGATCGGTTGGAAAAGTTACAGACATGCCATTGGCGACATCAATGAGAGCGGAAGGAGTTGTGTGCGCGTTGGAAGGTCAAGCAACACACGTGACCAGCGAGGATGACGTGGATGACATAGGTGGAAGGGAAAAGTGATGGTGGAAAATACCATCAGATCCCTCGGTAGGGATCCAAGCGCAGCAGGAAGTCTCAGATCAGAGGTCGGACAAAGGGTTTATCCAGGTTTGGGCCTCCATAGAGTGATACCCAACATCATGCTTGCTTTTGTTATTCATTGTGGAGGGATACCTCGTGCGAGGGGTTACAATGGTGTATGAGCTTGGTACCAGGAGTTACTCTCTGATATTAGATGCCCTAGTTGGTTCCCTGACCTCCCTTTATGTAGCCAAGAAGGTCTAGGGTTTACATGATGGTGGATGTGATCTTCAGCACCTTCGCCCTTGCCTTAGAGGGCAAGAAGGTCTGCGGAGCCTCCTTATCGTTTCTCCTTTACCCTGGGCCTTGAGGGCCCCCGATAGACACCGAGGTCGGGCTTCCGATGAGCAGGCCACCCCCGGTGTAGGGTACCGTCAAAAGGGTGTGATGTTTAGGTGTGTGTGTCAAAGGCACTATCTTAGCACTTTCGACATAGAGACGAGAGATCAGGAACTTTGCTTTAGGATATACAAGTTTATAGATGGGAGAAAACAACAAGTTTATAGTGGAGTCCAAACTCATAACAAACGGAGTTGATGACTTATACAAGTTTGGAGAGTTGCGGAACACTTGTTATATGTAAGTGGTTGCATAATAGCTATAATTTTATATTACTGTGTCGTCATTCACGTATCTTCGTCTATGTCCGAACTCAACGCCAACTCTCCATACGCACCAATGCAAGGTATTTCCGTTTTGTTCTCCACTATTTTATGTGAGATTAGACATCATAGTGCAGCAAAACAAGTGACGAATAAATATACTTATTTTTCAGTAACCACCACGTGCAAAAAAAAAGAACTCCAAGAAGCGAAGGAAGTAAAATGCAAATAAATACACATAAAATCATGGACCAAATCTAGGATGATACTAGATGGAGAAGGTCACCTCGTATGTGATCGAGACATCAAGCATACTGCATGGCGTGGTTCTAGGTTGTCATGGACAATCAGGTGGTAATGGCGAGGTCTCTACAACCACTACTAGGAAAAAGCCTAGTAGTAGCGCTGGTTTTCAGCCTACTAGTAGCGCTGGACCCAGCGCTACTGCTAAGGCGCTACAGCTAAGTTATAGCAGTAGCGCTGGTTTGTGCAGCGCTACTGCTAATGAAAGCGCTGCTGCTAATCCAGCGCTGCTGCTAAATGGTTTCCAGCGCTGCTGCTAGTACTACGGCTTTCACAGATTCATACCCCCTCTACGTATTTGTGATGTATTCATACAGGCTCTATACAGTAGTTTCATTCATACATGCTCTATACAGTAGTTTCATCATGGATTTTATTCATCCAAATGAATCAAAAGTTGAATTAGTAGGACGACGATCCTACTAATTCAACTTTTGGTCACTTTTGATCCATCGACACGAATCTAATTCGCTTTTCTTCCCCCAATGATATAATAACTAATCATGATCATAATAACAAGTTGGTCACTAGTCATAATCACAACTCATCATCATCATCATCAACTCTTAACACATTGTAGCACATAATAACACATTGTACCTACGACCTACTCCTCTCTCATAGGACCTACTCTACCCTCTCTTAGGTAAAATATCATAAAACAAGATAGGCCCTGACTCTCCATTATGGAGAATGGAGATCATCCTGTCTCCAATTCTTGGCCTACGCACAATGTTGCTTCCAAGTAGCTCTCTAGGATTGACCATACATTTTTTTCCACTCTTTGATTGTCATGTCTTCATTGGTTTTAGAAATCCGGTATGGACAGGAGTGATGCGTAGGCTGACCTGGCCGTGCTGGCCGTAAGCTCATAACATCAACGTGACCGCTCGGAAACATCAGATTAGGCACACAATCCGTCGGGATTTTCTGTTGAAAAACATAGTAATAACTTGTAGTTAGCAATGTAGTTTAGTTTTAGAAGAATTTATGCAAAAGATGCACGGATGTCGTAATAGTAGAAAATCTTACCATGCAATCTCCATGGATGTTACCGTAGTTCACCACGTGCACTAGTGGCACGTATTGACCATAATGTGGAGGAGTTTGATAATAGCTATTGTAATTCTCAAGATGATTAATAAATGCGACAAGATGATCTTTCTCCTTACAAGTTAATTCTGCTTTATCACTGTAGTAGTAGGTTCTGTCTACCATCTCCCGTACATTTTTTGAAGAATGAAAATAAGCTGTCAATGGAAATTAGTTGTCAACTATTTTTAAATAAACAATATAAATTACTTAATAAATATGGTTGAGAAACTCACATAATGGTAGAACTGGAGGCGTCTGCACATCGACCCAGATGTCGATATTACCTTCAATTTCATCTTCCGGACGAATATCAAAGGTGATAAGCATATTAGGCTCAAATGCATAAGCCTTGCATAGTGCTTGCCAACTTTTGCATTCAAAAAAGGAGTAGGTGTCTGCATTGTACAATTTTACGGCAAAAGTATAACCATGCTCGGTCCTCAAGTGAACTCTCTTTACCTCCATATTTTTGTTAGTATTAAAACCAATCTTATCCAAGACAAATCTTCTTGCATGGCAGGGGATACGCTAGTAGAATAGTAAAAAAATAAAATTATAAGTTGAAGCAAAAGAAGCAAAAGTCATGCTTAATTACGAAAAAAGACTTGTCGTTCTGACTTACTGTATCCACTTCGAAGGTCTCATCCAGCACGATGCTGAAGCGCCTACCATCAACTAGGTGAGTCGTGTCGCACAGACCGCGCTCGTCTTCGCAGTATTCGCACATACCGAATTCCCTTTCGCTATCGTCGTCAGACATTTCCTATGTTCATAGTTGAAACATTTAAAATCGATCGAAGGCAACTACCAGGAAACTGATCAACACACAGATCACTATTACTCAAAATATGCAACGGGTTGACTTTAGGTCTGTCGAGTCTTTCCTTCCTAAACTCTCATCTCACGTATATAGTGGGCACTCCCTCTGATATTGCGACCGTCGGTGATGGTGGCTCCTCCATTCGTCCCCGAGTGCATTACACCAAAATGTCTAGCACACGGGAATGAAGGAGAAGCGACCCCCACGACAACAGTCGGGATTCTTCCTCTCTCATATTTCGACCGTCGGTGATGGTCGCTACTCCTCCTTTCCCTAGTGCATTACAAATATCTAGCACAAGGAAAAGAAGGAGAAGCGACCCCCACGACAACAGTCGGGATTCTTCGTCTCTCATATATATATATGGTGGACACTCTCCCTCACTGAAAGACACACAAGGAGCCGAAACAGACCTAAAGTCAACCCGTTCCATATAATGAACTCGAATATAATATCACTAATACATTTATAATGAACTCGAATATAATATCACTAATACATTTATAATGAACTCGAATATAATATCACTAATACATCATCAAATATTAACTAATACAACTCGAATATTATCATGTAAGATCACTAATACAGATCGAATATCCTAGAATCCAAAGTGGAGGACGGTGAACTCAGTTCACTAGCGGTCTCTGAGTCGCTGGCGGTGGACACCCAAAGATAAGGAACCATCACCGGATCATAACTCGGGTGAGATCCCTGAAGAACCTGCCAGGTATTGGAGAACCTGGCGTCCAAAGCCGCCATGTAGCGACGGACGTGCTCATCCTCCTCCCTGACATGGCGACGTACAACCTCCGGGGGGGGGGGGGGGGCGCTCCCTCTGAATCGAAAGTGGCCCACGCGACCGCCACCAAAGAAGCTCCGGGTCGACGACGAGACCATGATTCCTCACCAAGCTCCGAGCCCGGGAAGGTAGCACCTCCCAGTGCCAGCCCGGTGGAGCCCACTCCCGGACATTGCGCCTCTCAAGGATGCCGACTCGACGACGACGAGGGTGCGGGCCAGGCATCGTCGACGTCGAGACAAATTCCTATGAGAACATTTTCTTATCGTTTAATGTTTTGCTATTTCAGAAATGCTTAATTTCTTAAACTCATTTTAGACTCATTTTTGACTTGGTTTTCCGGAATGCCGTTTCCCAGCAAATCTCGGCACTCGATATGCCTACTTTCTAGCACAAGTCATGCCAAAATTTCGACATGACCTTTGCTAAAAAGTGGACATATCGAGCGCCTGAAATTCACCGGAACGGAAATGAATCAACATTCCGGCGAAACATAGGCCACTCGGATCATTTGCATATAACAGTAAGAAAAATATAGAACTTGAAGAAAATGCAATAAGCCTTTTCTTCACAATATTTGAAACTAAATTCAGCCTACCTAAATTTCTGTCCTAATTTGAAACCTAGCTAAATTTCTGTCTAATAGGGCACTTGGGCACAATTATATAGGGCACTTGGGCACAATTATCGAACAATTCAAAGTACTTGGGAACTTGGGCACATTCATATTTTGCTCTAAACTAATTTAGCTAACAAACCTAACCCTAGAATCAACCTAACCCTAGAATCAACCTAATTAACCCTAGAATCAAACTAACCCTAGAATCAACCTAATTAACCCTAGAATCAAGAGGGGGATGAAGGGAGTGAGGGGAGAGGGAAGAGGGAGGAAGGAGGGAGTAGGGGCTACCTGCGGTCGGGTCGGGGCTCGGGGGTAGGAGACGGCGAGGGAGGGGCGCGACGGTGGCGGCGTCGAGAGGCGATGGCGACGGTGGCGGTCGGGGGAGACGGCGAGGGAGGGGGCGCGACGGTGGCGGCGTCGAGAGGCGATGGCGACGGCGGCGGTCGGGGGAGACGGCGAGGGAGGGGGCACGACGGTGGCGGCGTCGAGAGGCGATGGCGACGGCGGCGGTCGGGGGAGAGGGAGAGGGGATCGAATGGGGAGAGAGGGAGACGGTGGGGGAGGTTGGTAGGTGGGTGCGACGAGAAGCAGTAGCGCTGGAACAGAAATCCGCTACTGCTAAGTATCATAGCAGTAGCGCTGGTCGGAAACCCAGCGCTGCTGATAATCGGGGCCCACCTGCTGGCAACGTATAGCCATAGCGGTAGCGGTGGTCCACACACACACGCTACTGCTACCGCAGTAGTAGTAGCACCGGTTTTGGACAGCCGCTACAACTACAGGTAGCCACCGGCACTGACAACGGGACCACTTATCAGTAGCGCTTGTTCGGTAGCCCGCGCTACTGCTACTAGTCTACTTGTAGCGCCGGTAGGTTTCCCGCGCTACTACTACTTATCAATAGCGCTTTTCCTCTTTCGAGCGCTACTGCTAAAATCCTGTCTATAGGCTTTCTCCTAGTAGTGAACGGAGGGAGATATTCAGGCAGGACCGGAGGGGGGGGGGGGGGGTGTCGGACCCAAACTAGTTTGCCACATAATTTGGATGGGAGAAGAATAGGGAGTTAGAGGGCATGATAAGGAAGTGTTGAGAAGGAGGAGAGCATGCAATCTGGAGCGTTAGATCCGGTCGTCTTGGTGTGCATGTCAAAGAGGTGGACGTTGAAGTGTGGGTATCAGTGTTGGGTGGTTACTCATATATATTTGAATTCCCGAAGGAACTACACACCCACATCACATGAATTAACCTCCGCGGCACCGTCATCGCCATCGTGGAACCTTCGCGTCAAGGAAGAGGTAACATCACCTCCGGCATCACGCTGTCGTGTCGTCCCAATCGGACGACGCGTTAAGGGGGAGGTCAAGGAGGAACAGTCGCCGTCGTGCAGCACAACCGGGCAGTTCGTCCATCTGGCGTCGCGGTTCCATCGACCCGATTTGGAGTCCGATGAAGATGGAGGAGGCACCCGGTGTGAATAAGATGGATAGATGATAGTGGTTTCCTTGCATTTTGGTTTTATTGATCACGCGGTCCTCTCTTTGTTCTTGGAGAAGCATCCGCCATACGTTCCCCTTTTGCTCTCCACACCTTGCCGAACGCCGGCTAATTAACCTGGGTGGGTACAATGTGCCATGGCGCTTTTAGAGGCCCCGTAGTCCTCTTGCCAAGTGGCCTTGCGAGGGGTGAACATAAATAGTGATAGTTTTCGTGTTTTTTGTATTGAATGTGGTGGGATTAGGTATATATAGAGCTAAATAGCTAGGTTGATGTATGCATGTACTCCCTCCGTTTTTATTTACTCCACATATTAGGTTTGTATCAAACCTAATATGCGGAGTAAATAAAGTCAAACCTTAAATATTTTCAACAAGTTTGTAGAAATACATTAACATATATACCATCAAATCAATACCATTGAATTCATCATTGCATATATTTTCACATCATATAAATTTGTTACTTTATAAAGCTAATATGCGGAGTAAATAAAAATAGAAGGAGTATATTAATAAAAACGTGGTTAATAATACAACCGACTGCTGGCTGTATGATGTTGCGGTGTCATCTGTAACATGAAAAGAGGCGCACTGTACATATTGTACGTACGTGTTTAGTCACGCACGCATGCACTTGCGTTATGTGTGAACACAAGCAACTAGCTATGCTAGGCTAGCAGTTTCTTTATTATTTTTATACAGGATGGGATGGGTCCCATGAGACAACAACACTTGAATTGAGGACTTCACGCGTGTCTGAGGGGGGGGTTTGGTTACCAGGAAGGGACTTTTTTTAGTCCCAGGGACTAATAAAAAAAGACTCTCCAGTAGAGTCTTTTTCTAGTCCCTATAGAAAAAGTCCCTTCCTGTTTGGTTCCCTAGTCCTTAAAAGGATTTTTTCTAGTCTCTGGGACTAAAAAGTCCCTGAACCAAACACCACCTGAGTCGAGATGTGCGGATCGATGACGCGGCAGGGGCTGTTTTGCACGAGCACGCCATGTGTCTGAGTGAACCGATCCTCTGGCTTGGATCGATGACGTGGAGAGAGATGCGCGGATCAGTGACATGGAATGAGCTGGCTAGGAGAGAGCTGGATTGAAAGAGCGAGGTATGGGCCGGGCAGCTGATGAATTGAAAGAGCACGCGCCTGGACTGGGGAGACTTGCGCGCGTGGATCAATGACGTGGCCGGCCGATGGGGAACGGAGATGTACGCATGTGTTTTAATAATACTCCTTTTTGATACGGAGGTAAAAAAAGGAGAAAAGGTCATTCAAAAAAGTCTTTCCAAGTGATGAAAAAGAGAACAAGTTGTTTGATTCCACAGGCGTACGCCGCCCACATCACATGAATTAACCTCTGCGGCGACGCCCTCACCGTCATGGAACCTCTGCGTCAAGGAAGAGCTGACATCGCCGGCGGTGTCACGCTGCCGTGTCGTCCAAATCAAACGGCGCATGAAGGAGGAGGTCAAGGAGGAACAGTCGCCGTCGTGCAGCACGACCATGCAGTTCGTCCATTCGGCATCGCTGCCCCATCGACCCGATTTGGAGGCCGGTGAAGATGGAGGAGGCGCTCGGTGTGACTAAGATGGATAGATGATAGTGGTTCCTTGCATTTTGTTTTAATTGATCATGTGATCCTCTCTTTGTTCTTGGAGAAGCATCCGCCATACATTCCACTTTTGCTCTCCACACCTTGCCGAATGCCGACTGATTACCCTGCCCGAATCTGATCCCTCTCGCCGCCGGCGCTCGCGCTGGTGGATGTAGAGCTGGACTAGGATGCCGGTTTCCCTTGTACAGCAGTAGATGTGGGTTTAGGTGAAGGTCTGGGCGTGGTCCTGTGTTTGCCCACGTGGCGTATGGCGTGATGCCGTTCTGGAGCTTGTCCTCGGCGCCGGAGAGCGGTGCTGAGCCATGGAAGACCTCGCTTGCCTGTCGATGTCCATGGAGGCCGGTGATGGGGATATGTACCTAGGGTAGGGTCATAGGCCTGACCTACATACCCTACCTAAGGACATTGCTCCAGAAAGCTTAAGGGCTACAAGGAAGTCTCTGACTGAAATCATCAAGGTGTATAAGTCACTCGACAAAATCCACTCGGAGATTACCTTTCACTCGACGCTACCTTTCACTCGGAAGAATCAGAAGACAGTCGACCGCAGAAGACCAGAAGCCACCCCAGGGAGGCCAACAGGCAGGCGTTCGTCTGAGCCTTTAGTAGCATTTATTATGTACGTTACCAGAAACGTACGCCTTTATAGCCATGAACGGACTCTTGGATGCCAGACACTTATGAGGGGTAGCGCACTCTATATAAGCCGCCCCTCCCCTCTGGCACAAGGGTTCGCACCCTTGGTAACACATACATATTCCACTCGACAGATAAGCAAAGCCTCTCCGGAGCACGAGACGTAGGGCTGTTATCTCCGCCGTGAGAGGCCCGAACTCGCTAAAACCACCGTGTCACCCATATGCATCTCGGTAGATCATGCTCCTTTACCCTACCCCTTTCGTACTGTCGGAGTCGTTCCCACGACAGTTGGCGCCCACCGTAGGGCATGGCGTCTATCGAGCCATGATGCAAATGGTTTTTTCTTCCATCTTCAACAGCGGATCAACGACCATCGTCAGAGAAATTGACCGCTGGAGTTCTGGCCATTGGGCCATTCGTACAAACCAAAGGATCAGGGAAGTATCCATTCGATCCAATCTTTTTACAATAAATTGTCTAACAATAGGTTGATCTTTTCCTCCCGTAGGTTGATCAGTGGTTCTGCTCCGAGACGATGAAGCGACGCTGTCCGCGCGTCGTCGTCTCAGGCCTCGTCTGCGACGCCATCGCCACGCCCCCGCGCACGAACGTCGGCGCTGTCAGCCCGTCGTCTTGACTCCATCTGCGGCGCCGACACCGCGCTTCCACGCACCGGCACCGACGTCGTCTGCTCGTCGTCGTCTCCGGCCTTGATGCCGTCATCGAACCCCACACACACGACCTGGAACGCCATGGTCAGATTCATCGTGCCCGCCGTCGTCGTTGTGTTCGTCGACGTGCTGCTCCGCGCTGAGCACGCCCTCGGCGACTGCGGCGTCGGCACTCGGCAGGGTCCACATCACGCTCTCCGGGCTGTTCTCCGGAGCCGCCGACGGTCCCATCCCCAGCGAGTTCGATGCCTTCCGGGGCCTCAAGATCGAGTCCGGGAAACTCCACGGCGCTGCAATAAACTGCATGCAGTGAACGGCCGTGGGAAAAGGAAACTCCCATTGCATTAATTCTTTGCTTAATTAGCGCTAATTAACGCCTCTTGCATGCAGGTTCTGCGTACAGACTCTGGACGTGGGCAACTCCTTCCATGCGTTTGCTAGTCAAGCAGTTAGGCTGGTTGTAATGGGGAGTATCATATACTAGTATCATGAATATGATACTCGTGTATGATACTACATCCGTAATGCATAGTATCATATGTTAGTATCATAGGATAGTTCATTTATTGACATGCATGACACATAGTAGCACATCATTTAATATGATACGGTATCATGATATGATACTCAACCCTCTCTTCCTTCATTTAATTCCATGCCATCTCATCAAAATTGCCTAGTTGGCATGCATGATACTACCTATGATACTCCCATTACAACCAGCCTTACACCTAATTACTAGGCGTTTATTGCTAATTTTAATCCGTTTTGGAGCAGGAAGGCGTCTCTCTGCTCGGCTCTCGATCTGCAGGTCAACGCCCGCTAGATCCTGTCCGCCTGCAAGCCGGATAGAGCCGTTCGCCTCCATCGAAGGGAGCGGCGCTCGTGCGCTCGTGAGCACGTCCACGCCGAACCTTACCAGCGCCTCCGAGCCCGGCACTCCGCGTCGGCCTGCCTAGCCAGCTCCACAACGACCGGATCGCAGCCCAGCTGCAGTTCACTCGGACAGGGCTCACTCGACCGTGAAGTCCCTGGGTTCACTCGGCTGGCTCGCCCTTTTACTCAGCCGGGCAATGTCCAGCAACCGTAATGGACTGGTGGCGTCTGAGGCGACGGCCCTCAACAGGTACTCCACAGCAGCGACCACGACCGCTGCATTCAACTCGTCCGCGACATCGGCTCCATGCGGCGAACACAGTGGTGGATTCGTCTCCATTCAGCGAACGTGGCGACGGGTCAGGGCGACTCTCGACTGCGGCATCTGCTCCCTCTCGCTCAACACGCCATCGACCTTCCTGCGGAGGTTCACTTGGCCGCCCTGCGCGTCGCCATTCGGAGGACACGTCTTCATCGGCTTGCCTGACAAACTAAGTATTTTTTCATTTTTCATTCGCATACATTGTACATACGGACAACTAAACGTCCAGCATCATTCGGATGAATACTGCACTCGGACAAGCAATGTGCAGGTTTTCTCGGACAACTAAACGTCTAGGCATTCGGCAGCTCCGCGCGCCTTCACTCTACGGGACGCGTCGCCTTCACTCGGCAGCTCCGCGCATCGCCATTCAGTCGGACGCTCCATCGTCTCTCGGCAGCTCCGCGCGCCTTCACTCTACGGGACGCGTCGCCTTCAATCGGCAGCTCCGCGCATCGCCATTCAGTCGGACGCTCCATCGTCTCTCGGCAGCTCCGCGCGCCTTCACTCTACGGGACGCGTCGCCTTCACTCGGCAGCTCCGCGCATCGCCATTCAGTCGGACGCTCCATCGTCTCTCGGCAGCTCCGCGCGCCTTCACTCTACGGGACGTGTCGCCTTCACTCGGCAGCTCCGCGCATCGCCATTCAGTCGGACGCTCCATCGTCTCTCGGCAGCTCCGCGCGCCTTCACTCTACGGGACGCGTCGCCTTCACTCGGCAGCTCGGCGCATCGCGATTCAGTCGGACGCTTCATCGTCTCTCGGCAGCTCCGCACGCCTTCACTCTACGGGACGCGTCGCCTTCACTCGGCAGCTCCGCGCATCGCCATTCAGTCGGACGCTCCATCGTCTCTCGGCGGCTCCGCGCGCCTTCACTCTACGGGACGCGTCGCCTTCACTCGGCAGCTCGGCGCATCGCTATTCAGTCGGACGCTCCATCGTCTCTCGGCAGCTCCGCACGCCTTCACTCTACGGGACGCGTCGCCTTCACTCGGCAGCTCCGCGCATCGCCATTCAGTCGGACGCTCCATCGTCTCTCGGCAGCTCCGCGCGCCTTCACTCTACGGGACGCGTCGCCTTCACTCGGCAGCTCCGCGCATCGCCATTCAGTCGGACGCTCCATCGTCTCTCGGCAGCTCCGCGCGTCGTCACTCTACTGGACGCGTCGTCGTGGTCACTTGGCAGCTCCGCGCATCGCCACTCGGCAGCCCCGCGCGTCGTCAGACAGCTAAGTCATTCTTCACAGACTGCATTCAATTAAATAGTTATTTCCGTATTACCGAGTGTCGAGGAAACCGCACGTGACGTTCACTCGGAGACCACGCCACCGAGTGTACCTCTGCGCTCGTCTGTTTATTTTTATGTTGGAACACTTCACTTTCGCTTCTTTTGGGTCCAGTACTCAAACAAGTACAGTCGGATCCTTCACTCTTTTAGACCCTTGCTGGTTCCGAACCAACAAGCACCTGGCACACCCAGTGGGTGTCTATGGGTATTATTTTCACAAATTATTTCAACGAAGATCAAATTACTTTGATTAATTTTTATGTTGGCTTGTGCTATTTTTCATACACAGGTTACTCGATCACTCGACGCATCTGTGCACCATCTTCGTCGCTACTCAGGCTCAGTCGCCGCAACGATCATTCGTGTGTTTCCACTTGTTCGGATGCCTCCGCGACGACATGCTCGACTCGGGCGCCCCGCGCGTCATTACGTGTTCGGATACCCCCTCGATGACGTACTGGACACAGCCGCCCCGCGTGCCGTCACTGGGTCGGACGCCTCCTCGACATACATGACTTGGCCGCCCCGCGAGTCGCCACTCAGCCGGACTCGTCTACCTCACTCGGATGCCCCGCGCATCGCCACTCCGTGTGGCACGTCTTCATCACTCGGCCGCCCCGCACGCCACCGCTAAGCTTAGCTGCGACTCCGTATCGCCTAAGTTAAAAACAAATCCGAGTGAGGAAATCATCCACACTCGGGGGCTTAGCTGCGACTCCGTATCGCCTAAGTCAAAAAACTACTCCGAGTGAGGACACCATTCACTCGGAAACTTAGCTGCGACTCCGTATCGCCTAAGTTAAAAATCCTGCCGAGTGAATAGCATCCCATTCACTCGGAAGCTTAGCTGCGACTCCGTATCGCCTAAGTTAAAAATCCTGCAGAGTGAATAGCATCCCATTCACTCGGAAGCTTAGCTGCGACTCCGTATCGCCTAAGTTGAAAACAAATCTGAGTGAGGACATCATCCACACTCGGGGGCTTAGCTGCGACTCCGTATCGCCTAAGTCAAAAACTACTCTGAGTGAGGACACCATTCACTCGGAAGCTTAGCTGCGACTCCGTATCGCCCAAGTTAAAAATCCTGCCGAGTGAATAGCATCCCATTCACTCGGAAGCTTAGCTGCGACTCCGTATCGCCTAAGTTAAAAACAAATCCGAGTGAGGACATCATCCACACTCGGGGGCTTAGCTGCGACTCCGTATCGCCTAAGTCAAAAACTACTCCGAGTGAGGACACCATTCACTCGGAAGCTTAGCTGCGACTCCGTATCGCCTAAGTTAAAAATCCTGCCGAGTGAATAGCATCCCATTCACTCGGAAGCTTAGCTGCGACTCCGTATCGCCTAAGTTAAAAATCCTGCCGAGTGAATAGCATCCCATTCACTTGGAAGCTTAGCTGCGACTCCGTATCGCCTAAGTCAAAAACTACTCCGGGTGAGGACACCATTCACTCGGAAGCTTAGCTGCGACTCCGTATCGCCTAAGTTAAAAATCCTGCCGAGTGAATAGCATCCCATTCACTCGGAAGCTTAGCTGCGACTCCGTATCGCCTAAGTTAAAAACCACTCCGAGTGAGGATATCATCCATACTCGGGGGCTTAGCTGTGATTCCGTATCACCTAAGTTAAAAACCACTCCGAGTCAGGACATCATCCACACTCGGGGACTTAGTTGTGATTCCGTATCGCCTAAGTCAAAAACTACTCCGGGTGAGGACACCATTCACTCGGAAGCTTAGCTGCGACTCCGTATCGCCTAAGTTAAAAATCCTGCCGCGTGAATAGCATCCCATTCACTCGGAAGCTTAGTTGCGACTCCGTATCGCCTAAGTTAAAAACCACTCCGAGTGAGGATATCATCCATACTCGGGGGTTTAGCTGTGATTCCGTATCACCTAAGTTAAAAACCACTCCGAGTGAGGACATCATCCACACTCGGGGACTTAGTTGTGATTCCGTATCACCTAAGTCAAAAACCACTCCGAGTGAGGACATCATCCACACTCGGGGCGAGTGAGGACATCATCCACACTCGGGGGGCTTAGCTGCGAACAAGTTTTCGCCTAAGTTAAAAACCCTGCCGAGTGAATAGCATCCCATTCACTCGGAAACTTAGCTGCGAACCAGTCTTCGTCTAAGTTAAAAACTTTCCCAAGTGACGAGCACTCCTCTCACTCGGGGACTTAGCCGCGAGTCAGACCTCGCTTAAGTTAAAAGCTGTTCCGAATGACAGGCATCACTTTCACTCGGAAACTTAGTTGCGAACCAGTTTTCACCTAAGTTCAAGATTCTTCCGAGTGATGAGCATCCATCCCACTCAGAAACCAAACAAACTTAGCCAAGCAAAGGATTGGAAAGCAAACATACAAACATTGTCTCTATCAGACCCCCGCCGATGCAAGCACTCGACCGCGGTCTCGGGGACTACACCCAGTGGGTGCACTCAGCGTGCCCCCACTGGACTTACTATCACTTGACCAGGTCCGGCCTGCCGATGTCACCGCCATTCGACAGCGGTCTCGGGGACTACACCCAGTGGGTGCACTCAGCGTGCCCCCACTGGACTAGAAACCACTCGACTAAGACTTGCTCTACTCGAGGGGAAAACAAGCAAGTATGCACCAAAAGAAAACGCATATCAAGACAGAAGCGATCAGGGTGAATGACAAATATTCCAATCGACGCACACTTCTGTGCAGACCACTCAGACCTGATTTCGAGCTCAGTTTCACTCGGACCTGATTTCGAGCTCAGTTTCACTCGGACCTGATTTCGAGCTCAGTTTCACTCGGACCTGATTTCGAGCTCAGTTTCACTCGGACCTGATTTCGAGCTCAGTTTCACTCGGACCTGATTTCGAGCTCAGTTTCACTCGGACCTGATTTCGAGCTCAGTTTCACTCGGACCTGATTTCGAGCTCAGTTTCACTCGGACCTGATTTCGAGCTCAGTTTCACTCGGATACATTTCAAGACATAATCGATCAGGACGACTGACAAAGGTTCCAATCGACGCGGATTTCGGTGAAGCCCTATAATTCACTCGGAATTTTTGCATCTTAACAGAACCCGCATCGATCCTTTGTACACTCGAGCCCCGATCCATTCGGGGGCTAATGATGGGGATATGTACCTAGGGTAGGGTCATAGGCCTGACCTACATACCCTACCTAAGGACATTGCCCCAGAAAGCTTAAGGGCTACAAGGAAGTCTCTGACTGAAATCACCAAGGTGTATAAGTCACTCGACAAAATCCACTCGGAGATTACCTTTCACTCGACGCTACCTTTCACTCGGAAGAATCAGAAGACAGTCGACCGTAGAAGACCAGAAGCCACCCCAGGGAGGCCAACAGGCAGGCGTTCGTCTGAGCCTTTAGTAGCATTTATTATGTACGTTACCAGAAACGTACGCCTTTATAGCCATGAACGGACTCTTGGATGCCAGACACTTATGAGGGGTAGCGCACTCTATATAAGCCGCCCCTCCCCTCTGGCACAAGGGTTCGCACCCTTGGTAACACATACATATTCCACTCGACAGATAGGCAAAGCCTCTCCGGAGCACGAGACGTAGGGCTGTTATCTCCGCCGTGAGAGGCCCGAACTCGCTAAAACCACCGTGTCACCCATATGCATCTCGGTAGATCATGCTCCTTTACCCTACCCCTTTCGTACTGTCGGAGTCGTTCCCACGACAGCCGGCGGCGAAGGTCGAGTCTAGCCGGAGCTCCTTCCCTAATAAGCTCGCGGTCTGGTGCCGGGTGGATTTCTGCAGGTTTGTTCCTGCCTTTCTCTTTTCTTGCCATCAAGGAGATGGAGGAGAAGATGGGAGGGGTGCAGCTCAGTGGCTATCTGCACAGCTAGGAAGTTCTGATGCCGTGAACTTTGGGAGCACATCCTCGGCGGCGCTTCGACGGTCTGCTGCCGTCTTGCTGTCGACCTTTATGGCCAAAAGGCGGCTGCTCAGAGCTCTGGCGTGTGTGGCTGATCTTCGGATCTTTGGCCGGCGTCAGCTCATCACTAACCTCCCGGCCGATGTGCCAAAGGGGAGGCCCTTCAGCTCCAGAAGCGTGGCGCTCTTCGATGGCTTCGTCCCAACTCCCAACTCCCAAGTGATGTTGTCCCCGACGAGGAGGTTGCTGGCCGCGACTGGAAGCAACGACGCGAGCTTGGTGGTGTTTCTTTGTATTGAATGTGGTGGGATTAGGTTAGATATAGAGCTAGATAGCTGGGTTGATGCATGCATGCATGCATGTATATCACGGGAAGGAATGCAGCGTGTATAGTACAGTACTCGTATGTTTAGTCACGCATGCGTGCACATGCACATGCACATGCGTTGTGTGTGAACACAAGCAACTAGCTAGGCTAGGCTAGCAGTTTTTTTCTTGTTTTTTTAGACGGGATGGGACGGGTCCCGTCCCATGAGACAAGAGCATGGGGGCACTTGAATTGTGGAGTTGGACAGCACGCGTGTTTGGGAAGAGATGTGCGGATTGGTGACATGGCGGGGGTAGTTTTGCACTAGCACGACATGTCCCTGAGTGATCCGATCCTCATGCTTGGATGGATGACGTGGAGAGAGATGCGCGGATCGGTGACCTGGTATGAGCTAGTAGCCAGGAGACAGCTGGATTGAAAGAGCGGGGTACGAGCCGGGCAGCTGATTGATGGAAAGAGCAAGCGTGTGGGGAGAGCTGCATGTCGCGGATCGATGACGTGGCCGGTCGATTTGGAGTGGAGATGTACCGTACTCCCTCCGTCCGCAAAAGACTGCACTTCTGTGTTTTCTAAGACAGATTAACCATTTTGCAAAGAAACCCCTACTTCCCCTAGCTACGCTGCTCCACTGGTTAGGAGAACGCTTCGATTCACACCACCACATTTATTCTGTGGGCCAAAGCAATTAGTAATGCAAGCAAAATGCAAGAGGATTGGGGGTTTGCTTGCAGCCTGAACCGAATTAATGGACTGGGTTGTTGCCCTCGTGTTACCTCGAGGCGTAGACCAAGGGGACAAATGTAAAATTATCCGAGAAAACACAGACGTACAGTCTTTTAGGGAAAAAAGGTGGAGCCTAGACGTGCAGTCTTTCACGGACGGAGGGAGTAGTAGGGGAAGTAGGGGTTTCTTTGCAAAATGGTTAATCTGTCTTAGAAAACACAGAAGTGCAGTCTTTTGCGGACGGAGGGAGTACTTCTTTTTTGATACGGAGGTACAGTACTAGAAAAAAGAGAACTAAGTAGTCGTTAAAAAAAAAACTGATGATGAATGAAGAAAAAAAAAGAGAGAACAGGTTGTTTGATTCCACGCACGTACGTACACGTATTTTTTTATTTTCTTTGTGTGAAACGAAGGAACGAACGAGCGAATCCAATCCATCTCGCGGGCCACATGATCCTCCGCGAGGGCCATGAAGAGGTTGACGCTGCCATCGGCTGTGCGCGACGGCACGAAGACCATCATCCCCTCGACCGGCAACCACGGCAGGAACGCGGATGGCGGTCCGGTTCCAAAGTCGAGCTGATGGCCCATGAACCCAAGCCAGCTGTCCACCTCTATGTCCGGACAGAGCATCGTCCCGACGGTTGACGTCGCCGCGAGCTCCTCCCCATTGGCGTCCGCCACTCCGCCGAAGTCCACATACGACTGAATGTACTCGTCATCGATCCCACCACGGCGCCGTAGCTCAGTCCCAGCAGGTCCCGGACCTGAAGCCTAGGGAACGCCCAGAGCACCATGTTCCCGATGAAGTCCATTGGCACGGGTGGGGTGGCCCTGCCCCGGCAGTTGATGGCCACCTTCACCTGCGTGAACTCGTCCGGGCTCAGACCCCGCGCCGCCGTCACCTTCTTCCACACATGCGCCAGCAGGCACTGGAACGTGCTGCAACGTGCACCCACGCGGGATTTGAGCTCGGCGATGAACTCTGCAGGGAAGTGCACGGTGATGTTCTTGATCTTTTCCATGGGTATGACGGCATGGGCCTGGCTGCTGGAGCCACCCTTGAACTCGATGGACCGGTGTGGTCGAACACCACTTTGGGCGTGCTGCGGGGCATGGCCGTGGCAGCACGGTCTATGAAAGGGGACGGCACGCTCATGCCCTTGCCGTCGCGCACTGCGGCCGCCCACGCGCTGTAGAATGTGCTCAATGCCGTGCCGTCGGCGATGTGGTGGTGGGATATGACGCCGAGCAGGAGGCCGCCACACCTGTACCTGCTGAGCTTCACCTGCAGCAGCGCCGCTCCAACGCTTTCCTGTAATTGAAAACATATTATTAAGAACACTTTTGTTTTGCTAAAGCGCATTTTGACGTGCCATAAATATTGCACATAGTATGAAAAAGGTCTGATTACTATCATCAAAATACGAAAAATAAGTCTCATCTAAATGGTACGTATTAGAATGAAAAAGAAAAAAATCCGGACAAATCTTCACGTAAAATCAAATGGCATTCGTTATTAGTGGAGCCTCCCATGCACGCATGAATATACTACTGTAGACAGTATCGTGAATGTGACGTGACAGCACCTCCGGCACTGTTGGGTAAAAGCCGGCGATATCCGTGGTCATGCCGTCGCCGGTTACGAGCACGTCCGCTAAGTTGGCCGGGACATCGGCCTCTATGACGAGCACGCCCTCGTTGTTGAGGTGCAGGAATCGCCGGCCGTGGCCATCGACGGCGAAGCGCCCTAGCAGGTGAGGGTACGGCGCAATGGCTCGGAGGAGGCCCTCCTTGAGCGCCTCGTTGGACGGCGCCGGGGCGGGGTAGGCGAACACGATGGGGACGTAGGTGTCGATGGGGGCGCGGTCGAAGACGGTCAGCTGGACCTTGTTGCCTGCCAGCGGATGTACCTGGTACGCGTGCACGAGCTCGATCTAGCTATAACCTTTTTAGCAGCTTGGACTAATCGAGGCCTTAATTTGTTGAGCAGCTAGGGCAGCGTACCTCCGCTTATATACAGCTCGACGGAGCATACGCAGACGTACTCGATTAAGCTCTTTCAGAACAAGATCTTTTCTGGTTAGAACAAGAATAGTCTTGGTCAGAGAGATGAGTAGATGAAATAGCCCAGCACGGCAGTGCCACGCACAACACTCGTTAGTTTCAACAATCCAACAGTCCATGAAGGAACATTGCATCCATTACAGGAAATAATGCCCAAATGATCCATATAAATCGATCTCCTTGATGTAGACAGTCAAGTCAACAAGGAACAAGGGTACATAATTGATCCATAAATATCAATCTCCTTCTTGCCTTCGATGAACAGCTAGGGTTCCCTTATATAGAGCTCGAGAATACACACACAGTCGAGGTCTTTCAGGCTTAGCAAATTATGTATCTACTAACAGAACTACTATCTATAAGTACATTCAGAGTGGGCGGCGGAACAGGACCCCAAAAGTTAGGGGCCCTTAAAATTTACCCAAGCATGTACTTTTTGTTGAAACGATAATCACATGTTTTTTAAACGATAAACACGTACGTAAGAATAGTGTTTGCTATTTTAAAAAATAATTATATTTTTTGAGAATAAGAATAGTCTTTGGTGAGAGAGATGACTAGAAGAAATAGCCCAGAATGCCAATGTTACACACAACATTTATCTTTCAACAACCCAACAGTGCACGAAGGAACATGGCATCCATTCACAGGAAAGAAAGGCCGAATGATCCATAAACATCGATATCCCTGACGTGGACAATTAGCAAGGAACGAGGGTACATATTTGATCCATAAACATCGATCTTCCTCTTGCCTTCGATGAACAGCTAGCTAGTATTCTGTACCTTCACTTATATAGAGCCTGAGTATACACATGATCTCGAGCTCTTTCAGGCTTAGCAAATTACTAGAAGGGATGGACGCCCTTTGCTGCGCCGTTAGGTTAAAAAAAAAACTAACAGTCCAAACATGTATCACTTTGTTTTGAAATACAACGTGTATTACTTTTTAAAAAGTCAAACATTTTAAGTTTGATCAATTTTGTAAATAAATATATCAAAGTTCATAATATCAAATCGCTATGATTAGATTCATCATGAAATGAATTTTCATACATTTTTTTTTAATTTTGTGGATGTCGATGTTTTTGCTCTGAACTTGGTCATAGTAGAAGAATATGACTTTTCAAAAAGCAAAATACCCCTTATATTTTGGAACTAATGGAATATGTTTGACGGGTGGGGGAGATGATAGAGTGTGTTTTATTTCTATTTATAATTTTAAGATTTTATGGGTGGAGTTTTTCTGTATTATATGCTAACCAACCATACATATATGTGCGAAAATTTCTACATCTGTAGCTGCATGCGGGTGATTGATATGTTTTTATTGATCGGTTGCCGTTGATTGATTCGGAAAATTGTTGGTCCGGTCAAAATCGTAAAGCAAACCCATTATGAAGCATAGTGTATCGTCTAAAGATTTGAATAAGACAACTTTAAAAAATTATTGACCCGGTCAAAACCGGGCGACTCAATGTCAATTCAAGACATAACTTTTTAAACTAAGAAACATAGTGTTATAGAGGAGTATAAAATTATTAAATAAGAGAGCTTTGAAAAATTATTGACCCGATCAAAATCGAGTGTCCCAATGTCAATTGGAGACCTCAATTAAATGTGGGCTCTCCAATTCTAGACAGATTAGTGTTATAGGATACAGGATTTGTACACAGCCACTATCGGTAAGCACATTCAGAGTAGGCTGTGGGTAGGTCCCCAAAAGTTAGGACGCTTTAAATTCACTAAAGCGCGTACTTTTCCTGAAATGATAATCACATGTTTTTTTTAAATGCTAAGCACGCACTTAAGAATAGTGTTTCCATTTTTAGAACAAGAATTATCTTTTTCCAAAATAAGAATAGTCTTTGGTGAGAGAGATGACCAGAAGAAATAGCCCAGAAGGCCAGTGCCATACACAACATTTGTCTTTCAACAGCCCAGCATTCCACGAAGGAACATGGCATCCATTCACAGGAAAGAAAAGGCCGAATGATCCATAAACATCAATATCCCTGATGTGAACAATTAGCAAGGAACGAGGGTACATTGTTGATCCATAAACATCAATCTTTTTCCTGCCTTCGATAAACAGCTAGGATTGTGTACCTATGTTTTTCTTTTTTTTGCGGAATACTTTCACTTAGCTTGAGTATACACATGCACTTGAGCTCTTTCAGGCTTAGCAAATTATGTACACAGCTACTATCCGTAAGCACATTCAGAGTGGACTGCGGAACAGGCCCCCAAAAGTTAGGGGCCCTTAAAATTTACTGAAGAACGTACATTATTTTTGAACTGATAAACATGTGTTTAAGAGTAGTCTTTGCTTTTTAACAACAAGAATAGTCTTCGGTGAGAGAGATGACTAAAAGAATTGCCCAGCACGGCAATGCCACATGTGAAAATATCTTGAATGTCATATCTCACCTGGTAGACGGTTTTGTGTTTATATAATCAGGGTCGTGACCTCCCTGATAGCATACAAGGTTGATGGTTGAGATATGCAACTTGTGCTACAAGAGATAACCTAGAGATAGAGGGGGTTGTTACAAAGATATAAAACAAAATGCTAACAACCTAGTCTATCTCCTGTGACGCATTCTACCTCAAGGCTTCGGTTTGTAACGTGCCTTGTAACATGTGCATAATGTTTAACACCACACACAACATTTTTTTCAACAACCCAACGGTCCATTAAGGAAAATGGCATCCATTTAACGAAAAGAAAGCCGAATGATCCATACACATCGATCACCGAATATAGAGGATTCCGGTCTAGGGCCTCTCCGTCGCCAAAGTTTGATGCACCCTCGCTTGATCCCGAGTGACTCACCGTGCCACTCTTCCTGCACCCTGGCAGAAGGGCCAGAGCAGACGCGCTCAGGGGCCTCAATTCAGGGCCCAGGAGCCCCCGAACACACGTCAAAGGACTTTGAGGAGCCATCTGGGGTAGCTTCTTCATGCTCCCAATCTTCCCCGTCGCCATTTCCAATGGAGCACACGCCGGCCTCTGATAAGAACCTAAGAGATTTCGACCTAAACCTGGAGGCGGCAATGACTTCGGCGCCATGGCGGGTGAAGGGAATGAGGGGGTCAACCCTTCGGTCTCCAAGGCGCCCTACCCTAAGGCTGGCCATAGTGGTGGTATCATAGTCGGTATCATGCACTCGGGAATAACAAACATGCTGATGTGGCAAAGAATTATAGAAGAGAGAGAAGGTTAGAGTAACATAGGTAAATACCGTATTATGTTAAATGATATACTACTTTGTGTTATGCATGGCAATAAATAAGAGCATATATGATACTACTCTGTGATACTATGCACTATAAAAATAGTATCATACACTAGTATTGTATGCATGATACTAGTACATGATACTCCCCAGTATGAGTAGCCTAAGTGCACACTAGAGGGGAGAGATCACCTGTGATCATGAGGCGTCATGCACTAGTAGGCAAACCCCATATATAAATTTATTACTATCAGCGTTCAGCGAAGAACCAACGCCGCAACTACATAGCCTAGATACATGCAGCATCCAGGAAAAAAGAAAACGTTGCCTATGAACAGCTAGAGCTCCCATACATAGAGCTCGAGAATACACACCCACTCGAGCTCTTTCAGGCATAGCAAATTATGTATCTACTAACAGAGCTACTATCCATAAGTGCATTGAGTGGGCGACGGAACGGGACACCAAAAATTAGGGGCCTTAAAATTTACTGAAGCGCGTACTTAGTTTTGGCACGATAAGCACATGTTTTTTAAACGATAAGCACATACTTAAGGGTAATGTTTTCTTTTTTAGAAAAAGAATTATCTTTTCTGAGTATAAGAATAGTCGTTGGTGAGAGATGAGTAGAAGAAATAGACCAGAATGCCAGTGCCACACACAACATTCGTGTTTCAACAACCCAACAGTCCACGAAGGAACATGGCATGCATTCACTGGAAAGAAAGGCCGAATGATCCATAAACATCAATATCCCTGATGTGGACAATTAGCAAGGAACGAGGGTACATATTTGAACCATAAACAACGAACTTCTTCTTGCCTTCGATGAACAGCTAGGATTGCGTACCTACGTTTTTTTTCTTGCAGAATACCTTCACTTATATAGAGCTCAAGTATAAACATGCACTCGAGCTCTTTCAGGCTTAGCAAATTATGTACACATCTACTGTCCGTAAGCACATTCAGATTGGACTGCAGAATAAAATCCCAAAAGTTAGGGGCCCTTAAAATTTACTTAAGCACATATATTATTTTTGAAATGATAAACACGTGTTTGAGAGAAGTCTTTGATTTTTCACAACAAGAATAGTCTTCGGTGAGAGAGATGACTAAATGAAATAGCCCAACACGGCAGTGCCACATGTGAAAATAGCTTGAACGTCGTATCTCATCTGGTAGTCGGTTTTATGTTTATATAATCAGGGTCGCGACCTCCCTGTTAGCGTACAAGGTTGATGATTGAGATATGCAACTTGTGCTACAAGAGATAACTTAGGGCTCCTTTGATTCAAAGGATTTCCATAGGATTTTTAGAGGGCTAGAATCCTTAGGATTTTTTCCTACGAATGTCGTTTGATTCACAGGATTCAATCCTATAGGATTTTTTTCTATGGAATCAAGTGTACTAGATTTCATTGGAAATCTAGCATCCACTCCAACCTCTTTTTTCAATTCCTTTGTTTTTCCGGTGGCATCAAACACTCAAATCCTGTATTTTTCCTATTCCTGCGTTTTCAAAATCCTGCAAATCAAAGAGGGCCTTAAGAACGATGGAATCCCATCAAGGCTGGAGTTAAGAAGAATCAATCAAGCAGCCGAGGAAGCATAGTACCCCATCCACGTGTCCAGCCTTTTGACTAGTTTTGTGTCAAGGAAGTTTCAATCCACTGTTTTAAGCATAGAGAAAGTAACAGGGACCCCAAGGTATTTCCTAGGTAGCACCCCTACTTGACAATTAAACAAATCAGCATAGAACTTGTCTATGTTATTATCGCCCCCAATAGTATAGATTTCACTTTTCATGAAATTTATTTTCAGCCCCGACATGAGTTCGAACAGATAGAGAAGGAGTTTCAAATTTACAGCTTGCTCCTCGTTATGAGTAATACATAATACCGTATCATCGGCATATTGTAGAATAGGCACGCCTCCATCTATCAGGTCATGAGCTAGTCCCTGAATCAGGCCATTTTTCTGGGCCGAAAGCACCATCTTGGTGAGGCATTCCGCCGCCATATTGAAAAGAAAGGGGAAAAGGGTTCTCCCTGCCTTACTCCTTTAGCACTTTGTATATAAGCACCCATCTCATCATTGATCTTAACACTAACCATACCCTTATGTAGAATTTGAGATACCCACCCACACCATTTGTCGCTGAACCCCCTAATCTTGTGGCAAGAAAGCAAAAAGTCCCAGTTAACTTTGTCATAAGCTTTCTCGAAGTCTAGCTTCAAGATCACTCCCACATGCTTTTTGATGTGAGTATAATGCATGACCTCGTGAAGGGACATAATTCCATCCATAATGTTTCTGTTCTTTATGAAAGCATTCTGTTGAATACTAAAAATTTTATGAGCATATGGCGCCACTCTAATATCCGTCACCTTAGTTATCAGCTTATAGGGGCATCTAAGCAAACATATGGGACGATATTGTTGGATCCTACACGCATCAGCAGATTTAGGGAGAAGGGTAATAACCCCATAGTTCAACTGATGCACATCAAGTTTCCCCTCATAAAACCATTCGAATAATCGGAATAGATCATCACACACCACATCCCAACAATGTTGATAGAATTCTACCGGAATATTGTCCGGTCCAGGGGCTCGGTTAGTACCCATCTCCAACAGGGCATGTTTCACTTCAACCATAGTAAAAGGCCTGGTTAAATCATCATTGTCCTCACGAGAAATTTTCTCCTCATCGGACCAAAGATCTGAATCCATTTGAAATAGGTTACCGGGGGCAGGGCCAAAAAGGTCCTTGTAATAAGCCGTCGCATGTGCTAAAATATTTTTCGTCCCCTCTATCACCACCGGACCACATTCCAACGAACGAATAGTGTTTTTTCGTTTGCGACCATTGGCCACTTTATGAAAGAATCCAGTATTGTTATCCCCTTTTAGAAGCCATCTCTCATGGGATTTTTGATGCCAATAAAGCTCTTCAACTACATACATGTTATTAAGTTCCCCCAAAATCTCCACTTTCCTATAGAAATCCTCCCCACTCAGATCAGACCTTTCTTCAAGAGACTCCAACTCTTGGAGCTCAAGTTTCAACAATTTTTTCTTAATTCTATCCTGGCTGAAAATATTAGACCCCCACCCTTTAAAAAATTTCTTGATTCTCTGAAGTTTTATATTCAATATATCAACAGGGTTCGAAGAGTACACTGGCTGTGCCCAGATTTGTGCTACCAAAGGTAGGAAATCGTCCTTCGAAAGCCAGGCTGTATCAAATTTAAAACCTCTACAGCCAGGAGCCCTAGAGGAGGCAACACCACAGTCAAGTAATAGCGGATTGTGGTCTGACATATCTTTAACCATCTTCCTCACCGATGCGAGAGGATATAAATCCTCCCATTCATGGGACATCAAAACCCTATCAAGCTTCTCAAGGGTAGGGTGTTCCTGTTTATTAGACCAGGTAAAACACCCACCATTCATATGTATCTCCCTCAAATCAAGAAAGTGAATCACAGAATTGAACACATCAGAGAAATGAGACAACGGAGTTTGTCTGTTTTTCTCCCCGCTGTGTCTAATGATGTTCAAATCCCCACCAATAAGATAAGGAGTGGAGATTTTATTGCAAAACGAGGAGAGTTCAACAAGAAACTCGGGCTTCCTCTCATCATGAGCTGCCCCGTAAACTGTTAGGAGAGCCCACCTATAGATTTTCATCTTATCCAGCAGGTTAACTTGCAAAATATATTTACCATAAATCACATCAATGATCTCAGCTTTCTCAACCCGTATCCCACATAGGATTCCCCCGGATTTGCCGGATGAAGGGATCCATTCCCACTTAAAATTCTCGGTTGGGTCAATTTTTCTAAAAAAGGATGGCTGATAGGATTTTTTCATAGTTTCCTGTATCCCCAGGAAATCCACTTCATTGGAATTAATAGTATCCGTGAGGCAGGAAGACATGCCTTTCTTCCCTGCCCCCCTACAATTCCAAAATAATCCTATCATTTATAACGACTAGGCAATTCTCTCACCCTGATAGGCCTGCCATGAGCCGTGGCAGACATACCATTGTTTTATTTTTGACTTCTTGTCATAGGTCTAGCGGAACTATTAGACATAGATACTACCACATTATTCTTTCTGGTGGGTTTTCTAGATTTTTTCCGAGAATGTACCGGAACAAATGAGTCATCCACATCAGACTCAAAACCTCCCCAAGTAAGCAGTAAATGAGCTACATTACCCAAATGATCAGACACATTGAACAGAGATTTATTGTTAACATCATTTTTATCATGCAGAAGTTCCCTAGATTTTTCAAGTTCACGCAAAATGTCAACAGAAGCAAAATTATCATCCGGTAAATTAACACCCATCAAAGATGCACGAACCATAATTGCAGTATTAGATAGCATGGAAAAACGGTTTGGGGAGACAACAGAAGAGTCATTACCTTCCAAGTTCCTCTTCCTTGAATGCTCAACAACTATTTTCTCCACATGTGACAGCTTCTTGTACTGGTTGCGAGTAGGAAGCTCAACTTCCCCACACCCCAGCACCCCAGACACATGGATGGGAGAATCCGATGGCGACTCCACAATATAGGTAGACTTGGGACCATCACCACCATCAGTACTTGCCTCCACTTCCATCACCACCGGCATACAAGGCCAGGAGACATAATCTGAGACAGGGGGAATAGGACTCACAACTTGTTGTTCATGATTTAACATAAATTGAGGAGAGGGAGGCACTGGCGTCGAAATGATCGCCCAAGCACCTGATTTGGCAGCGGTGACATCAGCCCGAGACAAAGAATTATCCGGCCCGCTGGTCATATCACCAAGTTCAGAGTCATAAGACCTCTCAGTTTCAGAATCAGATTCATTTTGATTTATAAGTGCATCCCTCTCTCTTGCTATAGTATGAATTAACAGCTCATTATCAACTTCCACTTCCTCGTCTTCCTCTTCCAACTCAGAGACAGTATCTAATTTATGTGATCCTACATTTCGACTTTGAGGAGAGAAATTGGCAGCAACAGATTGGCTGCCCCCTCCCCCAAACCCCGAAGAAGAGCTACATTGATCAAACCGAGCCTTCTTAGCACAGGTAGGGGAAGAGCTAGATTCAACCGTGACCCCTTTTTCATCTTTTTTAGTTCCTCCCACTACAATCTTCTCCACCTCATAGAAAAAGTCATAGAATTGATCACCCAGAATCCCTTCAGCAGAGGATGGGATTTGGTCCACCTCTCTACATCCCAGAAGAATACGAGCATATTCTGGTTTGTAGAGAGTGGCCTGATCGACCTCCAAAGTCACCCCCACCAAGGAACCAGCATAAGCCACATTTTCTGGACATCTTTTATCCTCAGGCACATTTTTTACACGGACCCACGCTTTTTGCATTACAGCTTTGGCACCCACAGAGGCGGACCAAGGTGAGATACTAACAATAGCGGGGCTTAGTTTGAGCGGCAGATGTTTTCCAAAGCAGCATGCACGCTCCACCTCTTTCCGATTAGGGAATCACATGATGAATTGAGATGGACTAATGGGTCTAGCAGTGCATTTCCAGGAGTCAAAGAACCCATTGAACTCATTTTCAAGGTCCTTAGAATTGGTAACCCCCTCTAACACAGTAATAACCACCATGTTCGATCTCTCTTTTGACTGCTTGCCAGAACTCATATCAGGGAAATAGAAGAACCCCTGCCCAGGAGACTGGAACCCACACATTGCAGCAATACATTCCCACGGCCTAAGAGCCTGACATAACTGAGCTATATGACCAAGTTTCCCGCATCATTCACACCGAACAGTATGGCAGCGAGGAGCGAAATGACCTGTGATATAGTGTGGAAGGCTTGTCGGATGAGAAGGAAGGCCACCATGACACTACCGTTGAAGTTGATGACGACGTCAATGTCAGTCAAGAGGAAGAAGCCGGGAGCTTAGAGGGTTCTGAGCACTCGTGGGACTCGGACGAGGACAACTTCGTTGACAGCGACATTGACATCGATGAATGTGCCAACTACGCGAGGCCTGACCTACACGGCATCATGGGTCTGCATCCACACAAGGACGTGCTCCTCCTCAATACCAGCAGTTTTGCAATGGCGTACCACCTTAGTACCTCGAGAATGCATTACTTAGGCGAGAGGCTCGTCCGGGACCCCTGCCAACAAGCTCATGGCATCAGGCGTGCATTTCCTTACCGTCCCTGTTATGTTGATATGCTCCCGACGAGGAAGATACCTTGCTCTTGTTGCCTCTGGTCATACTCATATAGTTGGCAATAGAGTTGCTATAACTTGCATATGCTTTGTTTGGACATTTGAATTGCTGAAACTGTGGGTTCTCACCTGACGATCAGGAAGCAAGTCAGTTGATCTATCAATAAACAGACATAATATATACAGTCCTTAGGTTTAGTTTACTTATTTTGATAGCACAATTTAAATTGGTTCAACATATAAATTTTTAGAGGTTATTCTGAAACTGGATAATTGAAGGATTGGTAAGCTTTTGATATTCTCATATAGTTACTTCTGATCATGTGAAAAAGCTTAGGCGTGGCCTTTCGGGTGCTTTGATCACCTGATCCTGTCCGGGTCAAGTCCCGTTCGAATGGCATCCCATATTTTTGTATGTACAACATGCTTCTATCCTCTTCTGGAGGTTACTGAAAAAAGCTTGCCACTTGGTACGTAGGCTTCGATCAAATCAGCCACAAAAGTATTTAGTTCTCTTTAATTTTCTCCAGTTTACACCATTGCAAAATAATGTGTTCGTGTGTCCAGCATTGAACAAATAAAATTCAGTTTGTTTCCTGCTCTCCATTTCAGATGTGTGAAAAGCGGGCCAAAACTAGACATCAACCAAGGCAAAAAAGCGTCGCTCTCTCGAGCGGCACGGCCGGTAACCAAGCACGCCGTCGGCGTCCCCTTACTCTATACCCCCTCGCCGTCACTGGAGGAGGCCGCCGGGCGAAGCATGGGCAGCGGACGATGGAGGCGGGGCTTCTCCCGCCGTTTGGCGGCGAGTGAGGCACTGTGCGCGCGAGGTCGTCCGCTGCCGCGTCGAGCTGCGTATGGATGCGAGATGGGTGCTCGTCGGCGGGGCGACCTCGGGAGGCTGCGGGAGCGCGTCTGTTCTGTGCAGTAGGGAGTGCGCCAGATGGCGTGGCCCGGCGCTGTGGCTGATCCTCGATCCTGATCCAGTTTTTTCGGGCGGGGAGTCAGCTTGCTCTGGCAGTGCCGGACGGAGGAGGTGCAGTGAGGCTCGGGCTGCGTGCTGTGCGCGGCACGACAGGTACGCGGCCAGGGTGTGCGCGGAGCTGCAGTTGCCAGGTGCTGCTGCGTGTGGCGCGGGGCGCTTGCAGCCACGGCGGAGATGCGGGCGAGGTTGTGCGTGCAAGTGCAAGGGCGCGGAAGCCGCGGCTGCACGGGCCCGGCTGTGTAGGAGGGAAGGTTGTGCAAAAGGCCCGACAGTGGTGTGCAGGGGGCCCAGGTGGTTCCGTGCTACCGCCGATCTGGCGAGGTGTGTGGTGCGGTCACGCGTGTGGAGCGGCGGCAAAATTTTGTGTTTTGACCCTTTTCGCATACTTTAGCAGGATCTGACCCCGGTCTGGAAAAATTTCGAGATTTGACCCTTTTGCTACCGCCGCATACCCTGGCGGTAGCTTTACACAGCCTACCGCCGCCAACCCTGGCGGTAGGGTCCCTGACGGCCGTCTGGCCGTTAACGGCCGCTGACATGGCAAAGATACCTACCGCCGCCGACTCTGGCGGTAGGATCTAACATACTACCGCCGGGGACTCTGGCGGTAGGGTCATGGATGATAATGTTCGTGGGGCCCACTCACCACCCACCCACTCCACTCATCTTCTCCCCCGAGCTCAAGCTCTCTCCCCCTCTTCTCCCCCACCAAAGCACCCACTAGATTCCCCTCCATTGCTTGAGATTTGTCTGGTGGATCCGGGGCATTTGCATCACCCAAGGTACCTCTCCCACCCCCCCTTCATTTGGTTGGTTGAAATCATCTAGTTTTGTTGGAATCAACTACTTTTGCAAACCCTAGTTCTTGCTCAAGTTTTGCATTTATTGTGCATTTATGGTTTGCCTAAGTATTTTGTGTCAATCCTTGTTGTGGCAAGCTAGCTTATGTGTTAGGGTTAGTGGTTTAGTTAGGAAAGGGTTAGGTGTTAGGGTTAGGGTTAGGGTTAATGCTATGATTAAGGTATACTAGTTGTTTGATTCAAAGTATGCATATTTTAGATAGTTCATCCATATGAAATGGCCGGTCCATGGATGACTCAATTTTGTTCCATTGTTTTTAGATGGATAAACTAGTGAATGTGCATTATTTGGACAAGGCGGCTTTCATGGATGGAAATGCCGATGAAGGGGAGGAGGCCATGGTTTTTGACACAAGCCCGAGCTATGATGATATTGTCATGAAAGTGAGAAGCGTCCTCAATTGGATTAACCCAAGTGATGGTGTGAAGCTTATTGGGAGGTATGATGTGGGTGTGGGAGTAAAGTCCCGATTAAAGAGTTTGCCCATCACCTCTCAATTGCATCGGGATGTGTATAAGGATAAAGTTGAGGGATCACAAGACAAGTCACTTGAGTTATTTGCCACAAAGGTTGAAGTTCCTCCGCTACTACTCGACTTGAACCGGAATGTGTCCTCCCCAATACATGATGGTGTCATGGTGTATGACCGCAATGTGGGTAGCCAACCACCAAGTAGCCAACCAAATGAAGAGGACATCAATGTTGGAGATGAGACCATTGCTCATGTTGATGAACATGCCATTGTTCATGTTGATGAAGATGCCATTGCTCATGTTGATGAAGATGCTATTGCTCAAGATGATGTGTATGCGGAACGAGAAGAGATTCATTACAATCCCATTGGTGACTTGGATGTCATTGTGCATCAACAAGACATGGACCGTAACCTCCCTTATAGCCGTATGTGTAGGTATGAGTCGGATGATGAGGGTCCACCGGAAGAATTGGACGAGGATGGATTCACGGCGCAAGAAAATCAAGTCTACAAGAAGGTCAATGGCAAGGCAAGAGGACCCGCTTTGTTTCGTGATCTTAGTCTTGCCGACAAGGCCGTTGTTGATGGTGGCATGAGGTTTGGCTTGGTCGAACCATCAACTTGCCCGAGGATGGGTGATCCAAGGCCACCGGGTGAGAACGAGAATGCTCATTTGAAGAAAGGGATCAAGTTTGGTTGTTTGCAAGAGTTCAAGATATGGTTGAGTGACTACGCCATTCGGAACCATAGGCCGTTCGTTGTTGGTCATTCCAACCAAAACGTGCGCTACACCATCAAATGTGACAAAGAAGGTTGCCCATGGAAGGTTCGTGGAAGAAAGATCAACGAAACCGGGCAATGGGAGTTGAAGAGTTGTGTGGCCACCCACGAGTGCATACCGCCAGAGAAAGCGGACCGAAGCAAGGGACACCGCCAACTCATGTCCGAGTATCTAGGCTACAAATTGTTGAATGAGATATCCCATGATCCAACCATGAAGGTGAAGTTCCTCATGAGTTCGGTCTTCGAACGATTCGGGTACGAGGTCAAGTATGGAAAGGTGTGGATGGCCAAGGCAAACGCTATAAGGATGTTGCATGGTGATTATGTCGCCGCGTACAATATTCTTCCGAGAATGTTGGGAGCCATTGCTCATCGGAACCCGGGCATGCGCCATAGGGTCGAGTCAATTGAGGGAGTGTTTCATCGAGCTTTTTGGAGCTTTGGGCAATGCATCGATGCATTTAGGCATTGCCGCCCCGTCTTGTCAATTGATGGCATGTTCTTAACCGGCAAGTACAAGGGCACGTTGATGGTGGCAATGGCCCACTCGTCCAATGACAATGTGTTGCCGGTGGCATTTGCGTTGGTGCCTTCCGAGCACGATGATAATTGGGAGTGGTTTATGGATCATGTGAGGATGAAGGTGATTGGCCCCAAAAGAGAGGTGTGCATCATATCGGATCGCCACCATGGGATTCTCAAGGCAATAGAAGTTGACATTCCGGGCTATCCAAAGCTCCAACACCGTTGGTGCATGAGGCATTTCGTGGCAAACTTTTACCGGGCATGCAAGAGTAAAGAGTTTTGCAAGGATCTTACCCATGTTTGTGTGGCATTCAGCACCGACACATTCCAAAGCCGCTATGATAACCTATTCAAGGCATTGGAGAAGAACAAAGGAGGGCAAGAATTCTTGACAAGGCATCTTCCGGAGAAGTATAAGTGGTCACGTGCTTACGACGAAGGAGGTTTCTGATACGGAGACATGACAAGTAACATGGTGGAATGCTTCAACAATGTGCTCAAGGGTGTCCGTTCCTTGCCGGTCACTGCAATAGTGAAATATACTTTCTTCAAGCTCAACGAGTATTTTCTGAGGCATTCCGAAGTCACCGCCAAATGGATAGGTGAGAAGATGGAGTTTCCCTTCAAAGTTGAGGATTGGTTGAAGCATCAAGCGCGCAAGTCCTCGCGTCAACAAATTATTAGTTTCAATGAAAAAGAACAAATCTACCAAGTCGATGAGCCGGGTGGCACAACAAGGGATGGCGTGATGTACGGTGGAGTTGCGTACGAGGTGCGCCTCAAGAACCGGTGGTGTCAGTGTGAGAGACCTCACAGGTATCATTGGCCTTGCTCTCACATGATGACCGCGGCAAGGTTCAGAAACTTGAACATATCCGATGGTACCACCGTGCGGTTGCATGAGTTCACATTGGAACAAACGAGGTTGACATGGGCTCCTAGGTTTCATCCCTTCCTCGATCAGTCACAGTGGCCTGAGTATGTTGGGCCACACATCGTCCCCGACCCCGAACTCATGGTGCCTACTAAGGGAAGAAGAAGAAAGAAGAGGTTTAGGGGTGACATGGATGATCTAGCTGGATACAACGGAATGAAACAATTTGGTAGCGGCCATTTCATGGAGGAACCGGAGATCAATAATTGTGGTCAATGTGACGGGCCGGGACACAATGTTAGGAAATGCCCACGGACCGATGCCAACACTCCCACTAGTCAAACGGGTGCCCGAAGAGGAGGTTCCGATGGCACACGAGGAGGTAGGAGTGGTGGCCGCGGAGGACGGACGAATCTTGGCGGTAGTGGACGAGGAGGCACTATTGGAGGGCGTGGAGGACGGTCGACTCTTAGAGGAGCCGGTGCCCGTGGTCGTAGGACGAGAAGGGTTGATAAAGGAAGGCCTATTGACATCTTGCTTAACCCGGATGGTTGAAATAATATGAATGGTAATTAAATTTATTGGCTTAATTCGGTCTTGTTTTTTGTTTTTCTTGCATATATACATGTTTATTTACTTTACTAATAACCAAATTGTTCTTTATAGGCATGGCTTCTTCCGGTTCCATGACGAGCCCCCCGTGTGCTAACCGCGAGGACATGCCGGACAAGTGGACGGACGCCAAGTTGGATAAGGTGAAGGACAAAGATATGAGAACTCCATCATGCTGGTGTGGAGATGTTTGCAAAGTGAAGGTATCGACCGACCGCAAGAAATCATGGACAGAAGGAAGAAGATATTTTGTTTGTCCCAACTATGCCTATGATCGTCCTCGTCCAACTCACGCCTATGATGTACCGCCGGTAAGTTGTTAAAGTTCAAAGAGTATTCAACCGTTGCTTCAACTTGAACCTATCTTACTAATAACCAAATTTGTTCTTTCTTCCTACGTAGTCGCCGCCTCCACTTTGCAAGTACTTCACATGGATAGATGAAGATGTGCCAGAAGATGTTAAAAAGGATCAATATCAAGATTGTCTTAGGAGGCAGCGGTTGTTTGAAGAAGCATTTGAGAGAGGCTTGGATGAAGAGCGTCGTCAAAAGGAGAGGATGGAGCGAAAGAAATGTGAGGAGGAGAGGGCACGCAAAGAGAAGGTCGCTCATAAAGAGGAGAGGGCAAGAAAGCTTGCAAAGGCTCGTGAAGCCCAAGAGGAGGATGAGGCACGCGACAAGAAAGGAAAATGGCCTCGTGTGACCCAATAAGGCCTTCGTTTCGAGAAACTTGTCACGAACTATGCTTTCGATTCGAGAAACTTGTCATGAACTATGCCTTCGATTCAAAAAACCTGTGATGAACTATGTACTTTATTTGTGAAACTTGTGATGAACTATGTACTTTATTTGTGAAACTTGTGATGAAACTATGTCATGAACTACATTTGCTGTGCTGTTGCTGTGACTTGTTTGGCCTGTCTGAAATGACGAACATGATGAAAAACAGAGCAAACTCTGCTTTGGCCCCTACCGCCATATGTCCTGGTGGTAGGATATGAATACCTACCGCCAGCCATCTGGGCGGTAGGGTGCCGACCAGTTCTGTGACAGGATCGCTCCCCTGTTCTACGGTAGGGTTGGCCACCCTACCGCCAGGTACCATGGCGGTAGGGTGGCCAACCATTCTGAGACCGACTCAGCTACGTTCTGTGACCGACTCAGCTCCATTTTCTGCGGTAGGGTTGGTCATCCTACCACCAGGTACCATGGCGGTAAGGTGGCCAACCGTTCAGCTACGTTTTCTGACCGACTCAGCTCCATTTTCTGCGGTAGGGTTGGTCATCCTGACCGACTCAGTAACTATCTTCCATTTTTCTATCTCGAGCTCTTCAGGGAACTCACAGAACACAAACTTGTTGAAATCACGCATAGCCGCGTTTGCCTCGTCACAACTCTTAATCCATTTTCTAAGCTCCGTCAGCATCCTACGGTGTCGTTCTCCTTCACACTTCTCATATGCTATCTGCACCTCCGGGGTACGTTTTTCCATGCTACATGAAATGGAACAAACCAAAACTCAAATCAGTCAATTTTCCATGCTACTTAAACATAACCCTAACCATAACCTTAACCCTAGTCATAACATTAAACCTAACCCTAACAAAACCCTAAATGATAGTTCTTAGTACCCAAACAATGCTAGTCACACAATACATTGTCAAAGCACAAACATTACCCTAAATGCATCATATACATTGATTTCACCACAACAAAACCATGAACTATGGTTTTCAACAAAATGAGCAAAATGCATGATTTCAACCAACCAAATGAAGAGGGGGTGGGAGAGGTACCTTGGGTGACGCAAATGTCCCGGATCCACCGGACAAATCTCAAGCAATGGAGGGGGATCTAGTGGGTGCTTTGGTGGGGGAGAAGAGGGGATAGAGCTTGAGCTCGAAAGAGGGAGAATGGGAATGAGTGGGTGGGGGAGCACAGCCCCCACCCCTCACAGCCTTATCCAGGACCCTACCACCATAGTCCTCGGCGGTAGTATGTTAGATCCTACAGCCAGAGTAGGCGGCGGTAGGTACCTTTTCCACGTCAGCGGCCGTTAACGGCCAGACGGCCGTCAAGGGACCCTACCGCCAGGGTTGGCGGCGGTAGGCTGTGTAAAGCTACCGCCAGGGTATGCGGCAGTAGCCAAAAGGGTCAAATCTCAAAAAAATTCCAGACCGGGGTCAGATCCTGCTAAAGTATACGAAAAGGGTGAAAACACGAAATTTTGCCTGGAGCGGCGGCTCGGTAGAGGCCGAGCAGGGAGGCTCTGCATGCGCGCTCTGGAGGTTCGGGTAGCGCGGATAGGCGGCGGGAGGGCCCATGCCCGTCGTGGTGGTGCTGCTCTGGCCGAGCGCATGGTGGAGGGGCTCCGAAGCCTGTACGACGTTGGGGCAGCGGCATTGGGGGTCCGGCAGCGAGGAGGTGCCGTCGTGAGGTCGCGCGGCGGCGCGAGGGGGGTTGCCGCTACTCGATCAGCATGGCATCCCGAGGTGGAGGAGCACGTAGTGTTGTAGCAGGAGGGCACTTGCGGCGGCTGGATTTTCTGCGTCCTCCGGCGGGCGCGCGTGCGTGTGAGAGCTTGGTCACGGCTGGGGACCGAGGTGGTTCGTGGCCTCGGGCTGCGTTTCTTTGATCCTTGTCGATGTGGTGCTCGACATGGATTGGCGGTTCGTGCTGCGTCTGGTGACTCGGCTCTCGGTCGATAGTTGACGAATCTAATGGTTAGTGTTGGTCGGTGGCCTCCGCAAGGTGCTTGGTTGCTCCGACAATGGGCTTCTTCGACTACGAGGAGTCTCGGTGATGGTGCTAGGTGGTCGCAGCTTTGAGATGATGTGTGGATGAGGCACTGTTGCACCCCTCTCATGCGGATCGCTGCACCTCCGAAGGAAACCCTTGATCTGGTTTGATCGGATGATGATGCCACCTTGGTGTCGTATTCCCTCCCGAGGGCTTTGTCTTTGGAGCTGGATGTTGGTGAACAAGACCAGTGGAAGACAACGGTGTTGGCATGAGCCTTTTGTGGAAACGATGATGGGGTGAGCAGTGTTAGACACATGGCTATGGTTGTGGTAGTCGGCTCTTCTCCGGCGTGTCTGCGGGATCGTCTCTATAGGTTTTTTGCTGTGAAGTCGAAGTTGCGGTGGCGGGGCCCCGGTGGTATGCGATGACAGGCAATAGGTGGTTCGTTCAATGGTCCTTTGCGGCGCCAGCCGTGCCTAGTTCTTCTTCGTGGTTCTCCGTCAGAGGTGAAGTTGTACTGTGGATTGTCGGTTATTGAGAGAGAAAATCCCAAAATTTGTTGAGCTGTACTACCCTCGTGTCACCATGGTCCTTGAAGTTGTACCATGGATTGTCGGTTATTGGTTGAGTTTCGCCGCCCGCAGTCATGGCGGATGTGGTGAAAGGGAGGAGGATGTGGAAAGCATCAGGAGCGGATGCGTTGTACTATGGAGATAGCCGGTTGTGACCACCCTTAAATAGGGGATTACGGTGAGGCGGCCATGCGTTAATGCGGGACGCCGGAGTGGGTTTCTCGGCCAGCAAGCATGTTTAATGGCGGCATACGTAGAGACGGGGCATTGAACGACCATGGTAGATATCTGCCCCGTCCCGTCTAGTCACGCGTCTCCGGCATTGAAGAGGCGCAGACACTGGAGACGCGTCGCGGGCGGCGCCCTCGGCCGACGAGCCACTTCAATGCTGACGCCAGTGACAGGTCGCGTCCACTCTTCAATGGGGAGCGGCCGCTCTACATCGACATGAATGCGGGCAGCTAACGCCTGGCGGGAAGCGCGCGTGGCAGGGGAGAGGTTTTTGATGGGCTAGGGCGGCCGAAGTACCGGTGCGGACTCCCGCAAACCTACCCCACGTTTGTCTCCAATTTGCGGGAGAAATCACCCGGACCGTCCTACGGACCAATACAGAACCGCATTGGATGGCTTTTACGGTCCGGATGGTTATGGAAGGTTTGCGAGTCGTCCTTGGAGATGCCCTAAGGACATATCACAATTGCTAAGGATGGAAAAAATGACCGAGAATCGGTATTTTTTCCTATATACATGAAATGACATCTTATCATCAACGACCTATATTTGGTTCAATATTTTTTTTTCTTACATGGCAACACACGGTATAAATAATACTGTAGATTTCATGAATGAATTTTCGTAAAACCACCCAATGACCCTTAAATTGTTAAATTGTATTAATTCTTGGACGTCACTACATAGCGGCGCCGCACCAGCGCCTTCCCGTGCGGTGGTTTTTCCTCCATGCATGCAAACTAATACACTAGCGTGACGTCAGCAAAGATTCCTCTAATGTTAAATTTTAAAAAAGCTTTATCTCTTAAACTATAAATCCAATTGACGATCCGCTTTCACCGTTAGCTTTCTCGCAACGAGATCTTCAAAACTAGATCCCATGTTAACATGTTTCGACAACTTTTTTTTTGTCAATAGTTGTCAGATTACTATTATTTAGTTGTCAAATTATGAGCCACTTAGTAGCCACATTTAGTTGACTTAGTTGTCAGAAAAAACTATGTTGCAGTTGTCAGTTTCTAATTGTGCCTGAGTTGCCATTTTTATTTCATATAGCTGGCCAAAACAATTACACACTAATTGTCATTTAAATTGTGCCGAGTTGGCCTTTTTACTCTATATAGCTTGTCAAAAAAATCACACGCGGTTGTCAATTTTAATTGTGCAAGTGGCCAACTTTATTTTATGTAAGTCGCCAAAAAAATTACACCCAATTGTCAGGATTATCTGTTATGCTTGCCTACCAGATTAATTATGTTAAGTTTTCATGAATCTTGCCGTGTTGTTTATACCTAGTTGAATTTTTAATAACATAATATGCAGTCAACATTGTTCTGTAAAATAGATTATGTGTGCTAGTTGCAAAAGCACAACAAGCTGCTGCGAAAAAAAGCATCACTACCGCCGGTCACTCTAGCGAATACGTTTCATGAAAAATAAGATGTAATATAGCAAAGCACTATTAGCGTACCACCAGCGCATGCTCGTTGAGCACTTGTAGTGCACCGGGAGCACATGTAGTCCATGCTCACCGTAGCACGAGTATCCATCCTGTAGTGGCTTGTAGCGAAACACTGTAGAGGGAAAGCGACGGAAGCGAGAATCCTCGCGCACGAGCCCGCCGCACGGAAACGCAGCCGTGCACACGCTTTTACTTAGATTTTCCCTTAATTCTTATATCCTAGATGGGAGAAGATCGAGGGAGTAACAAATCTCCTTGAACACGCGCTGTAGAATGTGTTCAATGCCGTGCCGTCGGCGATGTGGTGGTGGGATATGACGCCGAGCAGGAGGCCGCCACACCTGTAATTGAAAACATATTATTACTATGAACTGTTTTGCTAAAGCTAAAGCACGTGCCATAAGTATTGCATATAGTCTAAAAAAGGTCTGATTACTCTCATCAAAATACGAATAAATTAAGTCTCATCTAAGTGGTACGTATTAGAATGAAAACAGAAAAAAATGCGGACAAATCTTCACGTGGGGCCTCCCATGCACGCATGGATATACTACTGTAGACAGTATCGTGAATGTGACGTGACATCACCTCCGGCACTGTTGGGTAAAAGCCGGCGACGTCCACGGTCATGCCGTCGCCGGTTACGAGCACGTCCGCTAAGTTGGCCGGGACATCGGCCTCTATGACGAGCACGCCCTCGTTGTTGAGGTGAAGGAATCGCCGGCCGTGGCCATCGACGGCGAAGCGCCCTAGCATGTGAGGGTACGGCGCAATGGCTCGGAGGAGGCCCTCCTTGAGCGCCTCGTTGGACGGCGCCGGGGCGGGGTAGGCGAACATGATGGGGACGTAGGTGTCGATGGCGGCGCGGTCGAAGACGGTCAGCTGGACCTTGTTGCCTGCCAGCGGATGCGGCACGCGGTACACCGGCTTCAGCATCTTCATCTGCTGCTGCTCGTACGTAGTACCTGGTACGCGTGCACGAGCTCGATCTAGCTATAACCTTTTTAGCAACTTGGACTAATCGAGTGTGCCTTAATTTGATGAGCAGCTAGGGCAGCGTACCTCCGCTTATATACAGCTCGACGGAGCATACGCAGACGTACCCGATTGAGCTCTTTCAGAACAAGATCTTTTCTTGTTAGAACAAGAATAGTCTTGGTCAGAGAGATGAGTAGATGAAATAGCCCAGCACGGCAGTGCCATGCATACGACTTGTTAGTTTCTACAATCCAACAGTCCATGAAGGAACATTGCATCCATTACAGGAACTAACGCCCAAATGATCCATATAAATCGATCTCCTTGATGTAGACAGTCAACAAGGAACAAGGGTACATAATTCATCCATAAATATCAATCTCCTTCTTGCCTTCGATGAACAGCTAGGGTTCCCTTGTATAGAGCTCGAGAATACACACACAGTCGAGGTCTTTCAGGCTTAGCAAATTATGTATCTACTAACAGAGCTACTATCTATAAGGGCCAGTTCTTTTGGTAGCTTTTTTGGGCTTCTAGAATAAGCTGTCCCCCACCCAGCTTATTCTAGAAGCCCAACTAAAAATATTTTTTCAGAAGCCTACTAGTGAAGTCTTAATTAGTAGGCTTCTGAAAAAATAAATCTGGTTGGGCTTCTAGAATAAGCTGGATAGGGGGCAGCTTATTTCAGCTTATTCCAAAAGCTATCAAAAGAACTGGCCCTAAATACATTCAGAGTGGGCGACGGAACAGGACCCCAAAAGTTAGGGGCCCTTAAAATTTACTGAAGCATGTACTTTTTTTGAAACGATAATCACATGTTTTTTAAACGATAAGCACGTACGTAAGAATTGTGTTTGCTATTTTAGAAAAAAGAATTATCTTTTTTGAGAATAAGAATAGTCTTTGGTGAGAGAGATGACTAGAAGAAATAGCCCAGAATGCCAATGTTACACACAACATTTATCTTTCAACAACCCAACAGTGCACGAAGGAACATGGCATCCATTCACAGGAAAGAAAGGCCGAATGATCCATAAAGACCGATATCCGTGATGTGGACAATTAGCAATGTACGAGGGTATATATTTGATCTATAAATATACCTTCGCTTATATAGAGCTCGAGTATACACAGGCCACTCGAGCTCTTTCAGGCTTAGCAAATTATGTACACAGCTACTATCCGTAAGCACATCCACAGTAGGCTGTGGATAGGTCCCCAAAAGTTAGGGACCCTTAAAATTCACTGAAGCGCGTACTTTTTCTGAAACGATAAGCACATGTTTTTTTAAACGCTAAGCACGTACTTAAGAATAGTGTTTCCATTTTTTCAACAAGAATTGTCTTTTTTCAGAATAAGAATAGTCTTTGGTGAGACAAATGACCAGAAGAAATAGCCCAGAATGCCAGTGCCATACACAACATTTGTCTTTCAACAACCCAACATTAATTCCACGAAGGAACATGGCATCCATTCATGGGAAAGAAAGGACGAATGATCCATAAACATCAATATCCCTTATGTGGACAATTAGCAAGGAACAAGGGTACATATTTGATCCATAAACATCAATCTTCTTCCTGCCTTTGATAAACAGCTAGGATTGTGTACCTATGTTTTTCTTTTTTTGCGGAATACTTTCACTTAGCTTAAGTATACACATGTACTTGAGCTCTTTCAGGCTTAGCAAATTATGTACACATCTACTATTCGTAAGCACATTCAGAGTGGACTGCGGAACAGGCCCCCAAAAGTTAGGGGCCCTTAAAATTTACCGAAGAACGTACATTATTTTTTAAATGATAAACACGTGTTTAAGAGTAGTCTTTGCTTTTTCACAACAAGAATAGTCTTCGGTGAGAGCGACGACTAAAAGAATTGCCCAGCACGGCAGTGCCACATGTGAAAATATCTTGAATGTCATATCTCATCAGGTAGACGGTCATGTGTTTATATAATCAGGGTCGCGACCTCCCTGATAGCGTACAAGGTTGATGGTTGAGATATGCAACTTGTGCTACAAGAGATAACCTAGAGATAGAGGGCGTTGTTACAAAGATATAAAACAAAATGCTAACAACCTAGTCTATATCCTGTGACATAATCTACCTCAAGGCTTCGGTTTGTAACGTGCCTTGTAACATGTGCATAATGTTTAACACCACAAACAACATTTTTCTCAACAACCAACGGTCCATTAAGGAACATGGCATCCATTTACCGAAAAGAAAGCCCGAATGATCCATACACATCGATCACCGAATATAGAGGATTCCGGTCTAGGGCCTTGCCGTCGCCAGAGTTCGATGCACCCTCGCTTGATGCCGAGTGACTCACAGTGCCACTCTTCCCGTACCCTGGCTCAAGGGCCGTAGCAGACGTGCTTAGGCGCCTCAATTCAGGGCCCAGGAGCCCCCGAACACACGTCAAAGGGCTTTGAGGAGTCATCTGGCGTAGCTTCTTCTTGCTCCCAATCTTCCTGGCCGCCATTTTCATTGGAGCACACGTCGGCCTCTTATAAGAACCTAAGAGATTTCGGCCTAAACCTGGGGGCGGCAGTGACTTCGGCGCCATGGCGGGTGATGGGAATGAGCGGGTCAACCCTTCGGTCTCCAAGGCGCCCTACCCTAAGTGCACACTAGAGGGGAGAGATCACCTGTGATCATGAGGGCGTCGTGCACTAGTAGGGAAACTCCATATATAAATTTATTGCTATCAGCGTTCAGCGAAGAACCAACGCCGCAACTACATAGCCTAGATACATGCAGCATCCAGAAAAAAAAGAGAACGTTGCCTATGAACAGCTAGAGCTCCTTTACATAGAGCTCGAGAATAGACTCGCACAACTTTCAGGCTTAGCAAATTATGTATCTACTAACAGAGCTACTATCCATAAGTGCACTGAGTGGGCGACGGAACGGGACACCAAAAATTAGGGGCCTTAAAATTTACTGAAGCGCGTACTTTTTTTTGGCACGATAAGCACATGTTTTTTAAACGATAAGCACATACTTAAGGATAGTGTTTTCTTTTTTAGAAAAAGAATTATCTTTTCTGAGAATAAAAATAGTCTTTGGTGAGAGAGATGACTAGAAGAAATAGCCCAGAATGCCAGTGCCACACACAACAGTACGGCCGAATGATCCATGAACATCAATATCCCTGATGTGGACAATTAGCAAGGAACGAGGGTACATATTTGATCCATAAACAACGATCTTCTTCTTGCCTTCGATGAACAGCTAGGATTGCGTACCTATGTTTTTTTTTTCTTGCGGAATACCTTCACTTATATAGAGCTCAAGTATACACATGCACTCGAGCTCTTTCAGGCTTAGCAAATTATGTATACATCTACTATCGGTAAGCACATTCAGATTGGACTGCGGAATAAAATCCCAAAAGTTAGGGGCCCTTAAAATTTACTTAAGCACATATATTATTTTTGAAATGATAAACACGTGTTTGAGAGTAGTCCTTGATTTTTCACAACAAGAATAGTCTTCGGTGAGAGAGATGACTAAATGAAATAGCCCAACACGGCAGTGCCACATGTGAAAATAGCTTGAACGTCGTATCTCATCTGGTAGTCGGTTTTATGTTTATATAATCAGGTTCGCGTCCTCCCTGTTAGCGTACAAGGTTGATGATTGAGATATGCAACTTGTGCTACAAGAGATAACTTAGAGATAGAGGGAGTTGTTACAAAGATATAACACAAAATGCTAACAACCTAGTCTATCTGCTGTTAGGCCTTCGACCTCAAGGCTTTGGTTTGTAACATGTGCATAATGTTTAACACCACACACAACATTTTTGCAACAAGCCAACAGTACATTATGGAACATGGCATCCATTCGCCGAAAAGAAAGCCCCAATGATCCATAAACATGGATCACCGAATATAGAAGATTCCGGTCTAGGGCCTCGCCGTCGCTAGAGTTCGGCGCACCACCGCTTGATCCTGAGTGACTCGCGTCCCACTCTGCCCGCACCGTTGCTGAAGGGCCGGAGGATTCGCGCTCAGGGGCCTCAATTCAGACCCCGGGAGCCTCAAAACATGCGTCAAAGGGCTTTGAGGAGTCAACCCAGACCCCGGGAGTAAGGCTTTGCCGCAAACCTATTTACAGCTGAATTAAAAAAAAAATACTTGCAGGTATTTGTGTGTGTATATGTGCCTGTCTTGTAGGTATTCTGTATGTATATATGTATATCGAGTATTCGTTTGTGCACATCTCGACCATAGAGAAACGCTAGTATTGTGATTCAATCATGCTTCGGATAGAATCGATGAAAAGAAAATGGAAAAGAAAAAGCTTTATTGTTAGAATCAAGCTGTATTGTTAGCTAGCTTTGCACTTCCGGCAGAAAGAGCCCAGCTCGAGCACGTTTCTGCTGCTGTTGAGCTGCACGTGCTGCCCCGCTGCTAGATGCAATAGTAGAAAACCGGACATTAGTCTCGATTCGCAAGGGCCTTTAGTCTCGGTTGGGCAACCGGGACTAACGAATCGTGATTAAGTGCCTCCTTTCTTAGTCCCGGTTATGTTATGAACCGGGACTAAAGGGGTTCCACGTGGCCGCTGTAGAGCGGTCAAGCATGAACACCAACCAGGACTAAAGGCCGCCACGTGTCAGGCGTTGCCAACCGCTGGGGTTTAGGGTTTTGGAGGGGCCTTGTTTCATTTAGTGTTTCCTTTTTCTTTTTGTGTTTACCATTTTTTTCATTTAGGGTTTTCATTTTTATTTTATGTTTTCCATTCAACTCGATGCTACTACATATAACAATAAAGGAACCATTACACAACATCGTCATGAATATAGAGTAGTGACCTCTTTCTCCGTGCTTGGTCAAACAACAAGTTTTGGTATATATATTCGACGCTACTAGATATAATACACGTTCATGCATACATACAATATAATATCTACTTGGATATTTTTTAGTCATGTTTGTATATTTTACATTATGAAATAATTGATTTTACATTGGTACATTACAATTTTACTTTATGTGGTTATTGTTTCACAATTCCGTATCTACATTTCACTTTCCACTAGTTTTTTCACACACATAACATCTACTTTAATTACACATTGCTCAAACTATCTATTTCAGTCTTTGAAAATAAATTATTTCACATTTCCAAATAATCAGTTTCACACCAATTCATTGCAATTTCATTTTATGTGGTTACTATTTCACAATTCAGAATTTGTATTTCACTTTTTACTAGCCTTTTCACAAAAATAACATATATTTTAATTTCACATTTCTCAAATAACAAATTTCACTAACTTGTTTCACAAAAATCTCTTATGTTTCAATTGCACAATTTTGAAAAACATATTTGACTCTTTTGAAATAAACGTCTACTCATTTCCGAATAATAGTTTCACAGTTTGACATTTCAGTTTCATATCTGTTTTCACTTTCACAACCTACATTTCACTTTTCACTCACTGGTTTCACAAACTCACATATATATTTCAATTGCATGATTTTGAAATAACATATTTCACTCTTTCGAAATAAGCTTGCTTCATATTTCATAGTTTCGAAATTGATTGGTTTCATGTATTTATATCGAAATAGGTTTGTTTCATATCTTTCGAGTGAAAATATGTTTTTCCACATATGAAATGTGAAACGGTAAAATTTAAACATGTTTGAAATGTATCCAAGATTGGTCTAGTTTTAAAGGTGTTGACGTCAGAAGTTCAAATATATATAATATTTCACATACAAGCCTATGGTTTAAAAATATTGAACGACTTAATTTAGGAATGATGTAATAAAAGCTTGAGTTTATTGTGTGAGAGAGGAAAGCTTTGGCTGTCAACTTTCTGCCATGTCTGGCATGCATGCCATGCGAAGGATAATAATTGGGTACGAAACGCTGTATTTCGTCAGGTATAATTTTTGTATAGCAGAAAAGTGTGAATAAAAAGCTAGCCTTCACACACAGCTTGATGTCTAGATGGAGGGTAGATATGTTACCGGCAGGTAACATTAACACGCAAAACAACTTTCTGCGCATGAGAAGATAACACTAGTAGAAAAAGGCCCATTTGTCCCGGTTCGTAAGGCCCATTTGTCCCGGTTCTGGAACCTGGACTAAAGGGTCGGGACTAAAGCCCAAAACCTTTAGTCCTGGTTCGCTTACCAACCGGGACAGAAGGGGCTCCACGTGGCCGGTGCTGGGAGCCCAGGCAGGAGGACCTTTAGTCTCGGTTGGTAACACCAACCGGGACCAAAAGGCAGGACATTTAGTCCCGGTTGGAAACACCAACCGGGACCAAAAGGCACTGGGGTTTTTGTTTTTTTTTCAAATGGGGGGGGGGGGGGGGGGTTAGGGGGTTTTGGAGGGTTAATTTAGGGTTTCATATTGTGTTAGCTAGCTAATAGAGAGAAGTGTCCCGATCATCATCATCATAGTCATCTAACCAACCATACTTAATTGTTCTTAGAACTACTCGTTATCATAATAACAATTCATACTCGATCATCATCATCATAGTCATCTAACCAACCATACTTAATTGTTCTTAGCACATGATCATGAGTATTAGCTAGGACCTAACTACCCTCTCTTAGGTAAAATAGCAAAAAACAAGATAGGCCCTGACTCTCCATTATGGAGAATGGAGATTATCCTGTCTCCAATTCTTGCACGTCGCATAATGTTGCTTCCAAGTAGCTCCCTACGATCGACCATACATTTTTTCCAATCTTTGATTGTCATGTCTTCATCGGTTTTAGAAATCCAGTATGGACAACAGTGATGCGTATGATGACCTGGCCGTAAGCTCATAACATCAAGGTGACCTTTCGGAAACATCAGATGAGGTACACAATCCTTCGGGATTTTCTGTTGAAAAACATAGTAATAACTTTGTAGTTAGCAATGTACTTTAGTTTTAGAAGAATTTATGCAAAAGATGCACGGATGTCGTAAATAGTAGAAACTCTTACCATGCAATCTCCATGGATGTTACCGTAGTTCACCACGTGCACTAGTGGCACGTATTGACCATAATGTGGAGGAGTTTGATAATAGCTATTGTAATTCTCAAGATCATTAATAAATGCGACAAGATGATCTTTCTCCTTACAAGTTAATTCTGCTTTATCATTGTAGTAGTAGGTTCTGTCTACCATCTTCCGTACATTTTTTGAAGAATGAAAATAAGCTGTCAATGGAAATTAGTTGTCAACTATTTTTAAATAAACAATATAAATTACTTAATAAATATGGTTGAGAAACTCACATAATGGTAGAACTGGAGGCGTCTGCACATCGACCCAGATGTCGATATTACCTTCAATTTCATCTTCCGGACGAATATCAAAGGTGATAAGCATATTAGGCTCAAATGCATAAGCCTTGCATAGTGCTTGCCAACTTTTGCATTCAAAAAAGGAGTAGGTGTCTGCATTGTACAATTTTACGGCAAAAGTATAACCATGCTCGGTCCTCAAGTGAACTCTCTTTACCTCCATACCTTTTTTAGTATTGAAACCAATCTTATCCAAGACATATCTTCTTGCATGGCAGGGGATACGCTAGTAGAATAGTAAAAAATTAAAATTATAAGTTGAAGCAAAAGAAGCAGAAGTCATGCTTAATTACGAAAAAAGACTTGTCGTTGTGACTTACTGTATCCATTTCGAAGGTCTCATCCAGCACGATGCTGAAGCGCCTACCATCAACTAGGTGAGTCGTGTCGCACAGACCGCGCTCGTCTTCGCAGTATTCGCACATACCGAATTCCCTTCCGCTATCGTCGTCAGACATTTCCTATGTTCATAGTTGAAACATTTAAAATCGATCGAAGGCAACTACCAGGAAACTAATCAACACACAGATCACTATTACTCAAAATATGCAACGGGTTGACTTTAGGTCTGTCGAGTCTTTCCTTCCTAAACTCTCATCTCACGTATATGGTGGGCACTCCCTCTGATATTGCGACCGTCGGTGATGATGGCTCCTCCATTCGTCCCCGAGTGCATTACACCAAAATGTCTAGCACACGGGAACGAAGGAGAAGCGACCCCCACGACAACAGTCGGGATTCTTCCTCTCTCATATTTCGACCGTCGGTGATGGTCGCTACTCCTTCTTTCCCTAGTGCATTACAAATATCTAGCACAAGGAAAAGAAGGAGAAGCGACCTCCACGACAACAGTCGGGATTCTTCCTCTCTCATATATATATATATGGTGGACACTCTCCCTCACTGAAAGACACACAAGGAGCCGAAACAGACCTAAAGTCAACCCGTTCCATATATCGAGCAATGACATAGAAAAAATGCCCTATGTTTTGCCGGAATATCATTGAATTCCCGTTATCGGAAGGGACTAATTATAGAAAAACAACATTATATAAAAAAAATAGAACATATGTGTGTGTGTGTGTATGTTCATGCGTGTGTGTGTGTGCGCGGGATCGACCCCCCCCCTCATGTCGAAGTTATCGGGGAGGGGGTATACGGGGTATATCAAAGAAGACTTGCTTCGCCGCGGGTGCTCGGTGTGACGTGGACTCGGTGGAAAAACTTTATGAAAATGCGGTGGTGGCCGGGCCGGGCTATTTTCTTTTCCTTCTTCATATTTTCCTTTGTTTTTTCTTATATATGTTTGTCGGGGACTACTCACCGGCGATCGTCGGGACTCCTCACGATATCGCGTAACCCTAAGATTTTTTTCACTCAGCTAGTTTTCACTCTTGTTGTAATTTCCTTATAAATGTTTGTTCGACAAATCACAAACAAAACTTTTATCAAATTAAAAAATTTATGATTTTTTCCCTATACAATAAACCTAATAAGAATGCACTAAATCGATCCCTAAAAGAAAAAACAACAATTTTTGGTCGGCCGGGGGGTCGGCCGGACGGCTCCAGGGACAAACCTAATAAGAATGCACTAGAAAGGTGGTCGGCCGGACGGCTCCAGGGAGAAAGACGAGCTCACCACAGCGCGCGGAGGGAGAGGGCGGCGACGGGGCGGCGACGGGAACGGCGGGCTCAGGGCGGCGACGGGCGGCGACGGGGACGGCGGGCTTGGGGCGGCGACGAGGACGGCGGCGACGGGGCGGCGACGGGCTCGGGACGGCGACGGGGCGGCGACGGGGCGGCGACGGGGCGGCGACGGGGACGGCGGGCTCGGGGCGGCGATGGGGACGGCGGGCTCGGGGCAATGGCAGATGAAAACTGAAATTTTCCAAGTGTTTACTTATATAGAAGAAGCATTGGTCCCGGTTTGGTGCTCCAAACCGGGACCAATGCCGACCTTTAGTCCCGGTTCGTGGAACCAACCGGGACCAAAGGTCTCTTTTCGGCAGCCCAAAGGGCGGGAAGCAGAGACCGTTGGTCCCGGTTGGTGCCACCAACCGGGACCAAAGGGAGGCACTGGTCCCGGTTGGTGGTACCAACCGGGACTAAAGCCCTGTTCCTGGCACGGTGGGAGTTTAGTCCCACCTCGCCGAGCGAGGAGAAGTCGTGCTGGTTTATAAGCACGGCTGCACCTAACGTCTCGAGCTCCTCTCTACCGTAGGCTTACGGGCCTAACCACTCTGCAACAGGCCGTGGGCCTATGGGCCTTCTGTGTGTGAATGCCGTGGTGGCCCAGTAGGCTCCTTTTTTTATTTTTTCCCTGTATTTTTGTGTTGTTTTTTGCTTTATTTTTTTTTAATTTTTTTCCAATATTTTTCTACTGTTATTTTAGTTCATTCTTTTTAACAAATAAATACTTTGATAATTTTAGTTGCATAATTTCCATTATTTTGTTTTGTTTTTTGCTTTATTTATTTTTGTTTTATTTCTTTGCTTTATTTATTTCCAGTGTGTTTTATCATTATATTCTTTTTGCTATTAATGTTTTGAACAAAAAAATACTTTGATAATTTTAGTTGTATAATTTTTATATAATTATAGTTTCAAAAATATTAGCGGTTTATAAAAGCTTTTTAGATGATTCTTTTTTGAGATCCACTCCCACGATGTTTTGAAAGAAAGTAAAAAGCACTTCAAATGAACTCTTAAAAGGTTGAAAGTTGGCATGGTATCATCCTTTCACCCACATAGCATGTGCTAAAAAGTTGAGTGGGTTACGGCAAAAACTGGATGCACTTCGTGTACAAAACGGACAGTCTCTTTCGAAGTATCGGGGTTTCGGACGGAAACTCATCGGTTACAAAAGGCATTTCATTTTCTTGAACTTATTTGAACTCCAGGCTTTTCGTGTGTTCAAAATGCACCATTCAAAGCCACATCATCAATTTTCAACCCTTTCTGACTTCATTTGGTATTTTTCATGCATTTAATGATTTTTTGAGCTAAATGACCCTGAAATTGAAAAGCACTTCAAATGAACTCTGAAAAGGTTGAAAGTTGGCATGGTATCAACCTTTCACCCACATAGCATGTGCTAAAAAGTTGAGAGGGTTACGGCAAAAGCTGGATGCACTTCGTGTACAAAACGGACAGTCTCTTTCGAAGTATCGGGGTTTCGGACGGAAACTCATCGGTTACAAAAGGCATTTCATTTTCTTGAACTTATTTGAACTCCAGGCTTTTCGTGTGTTCAAAATGCACCATTCAAAGCCACATCATCAATTTTCAACCCTTTCTGACTTCATTTGGTATTTTTCATGCATTTAATGATTTTTTTGAGCTAAATGACCCTGAAATTGAAAAGCACTACAAATGAACTCTGAAAAGGTTGAAAGTTGGCATGGTATCAACCTTTCACCCACATAGCATGTGCTAAAAAGTTGAGTGGGTTACGGCAAAAACTGGATGCACTTCGTGTACAAAACGAACAGTCTCTTTCGAAGTATCGGGGTTTCGGACGGAAACTCATCGGTTACAAAAGGCATTTCATTTTCTTGAACTTATTTGAACTCCAGGCTTTTCGTGTGTTCAAAATGCACCATTCAAAGCCACATCATCAATTTTCAACCTTTTCTGACTTCATTTGGTATTTTTCATGCATTTAATGATTTTTTTGAGCTAGTTATGACCCTGAAATTGAAAAGCACTACAAATGAACTCTGAAAAGGTTGAAAGTTCGCATGGTGTGCGTGCTTGCCAACAATGACAACCCACTTTTTTGTTGCATTTTGTTCTCAGCCACAATCGGAATTTAAGAAAAAACTGAATTGAAAAGCACTACAAATATATAATAGCTAGAGAGATATGTAATATATAATAGTTCAGATATCCATTACAGAAAGTACTCGTCCAAGCGAACACTACTAGCTAGTCTGAATCAGAAGAATATTCCGATGGTGGTGGTGGTGCGAGGTGACGCTGCCCATAGTTCACGGTTCGAATCTTGCGGTGCAACTCATATGCAACGTATGCATCTTTTGCTGCATACTCAATGTTGATAGGCTGAAGTGGGGTCCTCTCCCACTCTTTGTGCTGCGCCCGGGGGAATTTGGTCTTCATATCTCCGTAATAGTCGTCGATCAAGGCGACTGCCATAGAAGCCATCGAAGTCCTCTCATACTGAAGCTTGAATATGTCTTGGATATCAATACGGCAGCCAGTTGGTATCTCAATACCGAAGCTGCGCCTCATCTTCAGCTTGTCATTACTTACATCAACGCTAGCAAAATGTATGCCGCTACGTAGGAAGTCCATGAGTGCTGGGCAGTGCTTGTCACTACTGCAACATCAACAAATTAAAATGGAACAAATGTTAAATACTGCTGCAACAAGTATATTTCGGCAGAATTATAATATGCAACTATATAAAGGAAAATTATTTCGCTGCAACAAAAGAGGAAGACGCAGAGTTTTTGCTCCCGGGCTCATTTGAGCCCGGTGAACAGTAATATCATAAAAAAATTGAAAATTATTTCACTACAACTTAAGAGAAATTGATCTTTGCCATAGGATTCAAAATAGAACATATACATTGCTATATCCTATATATATGCAATTTTCATATCCTATGAATTGATGAAGAAACCCTAAATTAACTATATGACATATATGTTCTCCCACGTTTTGCAACAAGGAAAATTGTTTCACTACAAACTTAAAAGAAATATTGATCTTTCCCATAGGATTCAAAATGGAACATATTTCTATCCTATGCAATTTTCATAATAATCTATAAATTATTAATTGATCAAAGAAAACCCTCAAAACTCACCTTGCCCATTGGAAGATCATGACATGTTTCTTGAAACATAGCTGGATGACGGCAACATCTTCTTGCTTGGCCGTGTACTCGAGATCAAGCCCTATGAACTTGTCTTTCTCATCCGCCACTTGAAGCCATTTCTGCAAAAGGGAAAGAAAATGCGGCACCATGACGCTGTCGTTCGTGTAGACGACATCGAGATTGGTCTTGCCATGTGCGAGCACCTCCCCGTAGCGAGTGATTGGATTCATGGTAGAAGATATGGGGAAGAAGAGAGGAGAAGAAGAGAAATGGGCGAAGTTACTGTAGCCCTCGCCGAGGAACAGTTGCTTTATCCTCCTGTTTCTCGGAGCGCGAAACGTCGTGGGATGCGAGACGTTCGAACCTTTAGTCCCGGTTTGAGCCAACAACCGGGACTAAAGGGGCTCGCACCAGGCGAACGGATACACATTTGGTCCCGGTTCTTGCCACGAACCGGGACCAATGGTTGTGGGCCAGGAGCGAGGCACATTGGTCCCGGTTCGTGTCTGGAACCGGGACCAAAGGTTCCAGACGAACCGGGACCAATGCCCCACGTGGCCCGCCCGGCCCTCTGGCCTCACGAACCGGGACTGTTGCACCCATTAGTCCCGGTTCGTTACTGAACCGGGACTAATGGGATGGCCTGCCCCGAACCAATGCCCTGTTTTCTACTAGTGTAAGGGGATAAGACATAGACAAAGGGAGTAGAGAAGTCATCAGCTATTTGATCTTGGAGCGATGAATGGTGCAGATTGACGTCATGTCATCGATCCACGCCACTTTCTCTCAACCAATAAAAAAAAAGCACAGACTGTTTGCTTCTTTGCCCATGAAAACATACCTTTTATATATGTAAATATTTTGTGAAAAAATCACATTTTTTATCACATGATCTAGGTGTGATATAACGACGACATGTCAAGTTTCATAATTTTCATACTTCATCTGTATTTTTTGGAATTTAAAAACAAATAAACTTCACGTTTTTTATCAAGTCTAGACATCCTTATGTTTAAAATTTTGTTATTTTTCTTGTATAAGACCTAAAAATATATTCAAGAAAGTAAATAAGATTATTCAACCCAAATTTGCGAAAATTTTCATGCAGTTATAGTACGAATTCGAATTACATTCGCTAAATGTCTATAAATGGACGTAATGGCTTAAATATAGCAACCGAACTCCAATAGATGCCAAATTTTGACATGAATCATGTAATGATGTCTCTTAAGTGTAGAAAAAAAAATTCAATGTAAATGGATAAAGTAACGGCCGCTTCACCTTGAAACTAGATCCGTTCTCTCTCAAAACCATATTTCTTCCTTGGAGATGGTTCGATTTCCAAACCACCTATGCCATAACTTGTGCGAAACCTTCTAATTTTTTTACCACACACTGCAGGGATCATATGATGACACCATACCAAGTTTCATGCTTATTCAAGTCCGTTTGCATTTTTTGAACTAAAAAAGGCATCGTTCAGAGTCAAGTCTTGGCACTCTCAGGTTTGGAATTCCTTACCTTTTCCTTTATAAGTCCTAAACATAAACTCGAGAACACATATATGATTTTTCAAACCAGTTTTGCCTAATTTTTCGATCACTTAATGTTTAAATTTGAATTATATCCTAAAATGTCTATACACTTAATGTGTTAAATATAGCAAACGGACTCCGAAGGATGGCAGATTTTTACATGGATCGTGTAATGGTGTATCATGAGTGTAGAAAAAAAATCAATGCCAGTGGATGAAGCATCAATTGCATTCACAAGAAAAGAGAAGGAAACGAAAAAAAAATACATGTTTGCCGAGTGCGAAAAAAGAACTCGGCAAATATTTTTTTGCCCAGTGCAAAAGAAAAAGAACTCGGCAAAGATTTCTTTGCCCGTTGAAAAATAAAAAGAACTCGGTAAACATTTATTTGCCGAGTGCAAAAAAAAAAGGAATCCGACAAATAATTCTTTGTCGAGTGCAAAAAATAATAAACTCGACGGACATTTTAAACTTGGCGAAATCTCAGATTCTAGTAGTGCTAGAGGGGAGAGATCACTTGTGATCATGAGGTCGTCATGCATTAGTAGGGAAACCCCTTATAGAACTTTACTACTGGCAGCATCCAGCGAGGAACCAACACCGCAACTACATAGCCTAGATAAATGCAGCATCCAAGAAAAAAAAAATGTTGCCTTCGATGAACAGCTAGAGCTCACTTATATAGAGCTTGAGAATACACAAGCACTCGAGCACTTTCAGGCTTAGCAAATTATGCATGTACTAACGGAGCTACCATCCATAAGTGCATCCAGAGTGGGCGACGGAACGACCCAACACTTAGGGGCCCTTAAAATTTACTGAAGCTCGTACTTCTTTCTGAAACGATAAGCACATGTTTTTTTAAACAATAAGCACGTACTTAATGATAGTGTTTGCTTTTTTAGAACAAAAATTATCTCTTTTGAGAATAAGAATAGTCTTTGGTGAGAGAGATGACAACAAGGAATAGCTCAGAATGCCAGTGCCACACACAACATTTGTCTTTCAACAACCCAACATTCCACGAAGGAACATGGCATCCATTCACAGGAAAGAAAGGCCGAATGATCCATAAACATCGATATACCTGATGTCGACAACTACTAGCCGGAAGCACATTCAAAGGGGGTTGCGGAATAGGCTCCCAAAAGTTAGGGCCCCTTAAAATCTACTTGAGCACTTATATTATTTTAGAAATGATAAACACATGCTTAAGAGTAGTCTTTGCTTTTTCGCAACAAGAATAGTCTTTGGTGAGAGAGATGACTAAACGAGATAGCCCAACACGGAAGTTCCACGCACAATACTTGTTAGTTTCAACAATCCAACGGTCCAGGAAGGAACATTACATCCATTCACCGAAAAGAAAGCCCCATTGATCCATAAGCATTGATCATCGAATATAGAGGATTCCAGTCTACGGTCTCGCCGTCGCCAGAGTTCGGCGCCTCCCCGCTTGATCCTGAGTGATTGGTCGTCCCACTCTGCCTGCATCCTGGTTGAAAGGTCGGAGGAGACGCGCTCAGGGGCCTCAATTCAGGCCCCGAGAGCCCCCGAACACGTGTTGAAGGGCTTTGAGGATTCATGTGTGTGTGTGGGGGGGGGGGGGGGGGGGGTAGCTTCTTCATGCTCCCAATCTTCCCCACTGCCATTTCCAATGGAGCACATGCCATCCTCTAATGAGAACCAAGAGCCTTCGACCTGAGCCTGCGGGTGATAGTGACTTTAGCGTCATGGTGTGTGAAGGGAATGAGTGGGTCAACCCTTTGGGCTCGAAGGCTCCCTCCGCTAAGCCCACACTAGGGTTGGGGGGGGGGAGGGGAGGTCACTCGTGATCATCAGGGCACCATGGACTAGTAGGGAAACCCCTTAGGCTCCGCTTGGATTGTCGTTTGAATCCTGAATACCCCTGTAAAACTTTTACACGCCTTTAGGCGTCGTTTTTTTCCACACGGAAGTCAAGTTGCGGCCAGTATCTTACAGGTGTAAAATAAATCCGGACGTAAAGTTTTTCACCGATTCCAAGCAGGCCTTTATAGGATTTTACTACTAGCAGCATCCACCGAGAAACCAACACCGCAACTACATAGCCTAGATACATGCAGCATCCAGGAGAAAAGCGAACACTGCTGCTTATATCCTACTTGTGGCGTGTGGCAAATACAGATGCTGCTAGTTTGTCAGAGTCAGCCAGCTCTCCGGCCTGACCGAATTAGGGGCATTCAGGTATCGCACGCTGCTAATGTTAGCACCATGTAGCGGCGTGCAGTTTAACACGTGCGCCGCTAACGTCGCTGGTCCAACTTTCTGGCACAAGTGTGGATCCACATTGTTGCAGTGTGTGGGGACAAATGGACGCTGCTAATATTGATCCCACTGGCAGTGTGTCCAATTTGTTGCGAATACTGCTAGTTTTAGACTCACGGGACAAGGTGTCCATGTCGTTCTTTATTTGTGGACGCTGCTAACTTCAAGCGCATTGGCCATGCCGCTTTTTAGGTGTGCGCTGCTAGTTTGCTCGCGTTTGCACATGCCATGTTCACGCGTGTTCCTCACTTTCCCCTCTCATACTCACTTCTTCTTCCTCCTCTCACCCACTTCCTCCTTCTCCCTCTCACTCAATTCTTATAGCTCCACTCTCCCTACCATGTGAGCATCATGGTCTTGTCTCCCCTATTCCTCTAGGTAATTAACCTCACTGATGCATGATGTATTAACTATTTACCTCATTCACACACCCCTTCATATGGAATAATTAGCCTCTCTTTCATTTCTTTTGAGGTCTTATTCATCTTTGTTAATATCTCTCTTTGAACATAGGTAGGGGGGGGGGGGTGACTCTCGATCTATTTCATATCTCCGCTGGCCGCGGGTCTCTTAGTTAATTATTTGGGATTTCCCTTGAATATATAAAATTGATCATGTATGGTAATTAATTGTTGGAGTTTGTGGATGCATGTATATTTTTCAGGGATATATATGGAGTGACCAATGTATTGAAAAAATGTTGACTCGTCGGTATTTTGTCAAATATCTGGCAAACTCATTTTGGTGACATATTAGTAAAGGTCATGCCGAAATTTTGTTTGACCTGCTAATGTTGGTTCTAACTTTCTACCTTGTATGATGCAAGTTTGGTAAGTCGAGATAATTGGTCGAAGTATTAAAGAGTTATGTTGTCCGTGTTGTACATGCAAAAACATGCATCTGTCTATGGCCGATACTGGTTAAGTGGAGGCTCATTTGCACATGCACGGTTTTCATAAAGAATTACACATGGCGGACACACCACGGAGAGGAGGATCATCATAATGTTCACGACATACATGAAGAAGCGGGATATAAAGAGACATAATATGAAGGAAAGATGGAGCACCCGTAGGTGCCCGAACATGATGACGAGGACGGACATGATGAACATGATGAAGACTATGGATACGACAAAGAGGCGGCCGGACATGCTGAAGAGGCCGACGCGGCGGCCACCCAGAAAACCTATACCTCACTGCTAAAGGACCTGCAATAGTGAAACCTGAATTAAAACTGGCCTGCATATTGATTACCAGAAACATCGAAGGTTTTCTACAAAAAAAATTCTAAATTAAAAGAGGATGGCCGGTTTATTACCAAAAACATGAGAGGGTTTCTGTAAATGATGGACCGGAAATATCTATTCCTTTTATTAATATAGGTATAGATATAGATATACCTGAGCTGATAATTTGATACTCCAAATCCAAGACACAGTACTTGTTACGAAGACTATGGATATATGCAGCAGTGCTCAACAGAAACGTTTCTCATCATAATTAATTATCATGGATGTATGCAACTGGTCCGTTCAGACCGTTCGCTGCCTTGACTGTTACGTGCAAAACAAAAACTTTTCTCATCATAATATATACATTTGACTAGTCGACCGACGCGAGTACTTCCTTCCTTCCTACTAGTACTAACAAGTTTTAAAAAGAGAGTACTAGTACTTTTTTTTTTGCGGACAAATCAGATAACTTTATTCAGACAAAAGCATTCCTCGGACAATCAGACAAAAGACTGGTCACAAAGAAGTTAGGGGTTTCATCAAGCCAACAATCGGTCATATTCTCTCTCAAAATAAAAAAAAGGTCATATTGAAAGTGCATGCATGTTTTGCACATAGATGTGCCGGAAGGTTCGCTGACCTGTATACATACTGAATATCAAATAAAACAAAATTATTACTTAGCTCTCCTATTTCTAATAGTAAAGGAGCCACAATAGAGCGAGAACTGTGAAGAGTTTTCCAGAGTGTCACCAACTCCGGACAATCAAATTCCATTATCACATGCGAGAGCCCTCGTATGGCAGCAAACTGAACTCCATCCCGCAAGTACTAGTACTAGCTCCCCTACCTTTCCGTTGTCGAAAGTCAAACTTTAAAAGTTTGATTAAATATTATATGAAAAATATTAAAATCTACAATACTAAAGTTATACAATATAAAAAAGTATCCATGATGCATCTAATGATATTGGCTTCGTATTGTGAATGTTGATATTGGCATCTAACCATTGGTGGATCAATCGTGTGGACGAGACGGCGTGCGTGCGCGTGACAAACCAAGACTCGTCAATTCCTTTGAAAGCTAGCTAGTGGATCCAGCATTCTGCACGTGTCCTTTATCTGCATATATGGTGGGACCTGGTAGAGAAAAATGTCTTTGGCATGCCCTATATATAGGACACCATTCGTTCATAGTTTTTTCAAACGACAAGCCTGCTGCCACTCATCACCATCCATCGCAGATCGCACATAAAAAAATGGCGCCTGAGCTGTCCCTCTTTTCGATAGCACTCCTCGCTGTGCCACTTCTGTGCTACGTGATGACGTGCACCAGAAGAGGTGCCCGGCGTCGGCCGCCAGGCCCCTGGCCGTGGCCCATATTCGGCAACCTCCTCCACCTGCGCGGCGGTAACCTCCACCACAACCTCGCGCGCCTGGCGCTCGCCCATGGCCCCGTGATGACGCTGAAGCTCGGCGTGGTGAGCACCGTGTTCGTGTCCTCCCGGGACGCGGCATGGGAGGCCTTCGCCAAGCACGACCGGCGCATCGCGGCGCGCACCGTCCCGGACACGAGGTGCGCAATGGCGCATGCCGACCACTCTATGGTGTGGCTGCCTAGCTCCGACCCGCTATGGAAGACGCTGCGTGGCATCGCCGCCACGCACGTCTTCTCGCCGCGCAGCCTCGCCGCGGCGCAGGGCGCCAGGGAGCGCGCCGTGCACCACATGCTGGAAGAGTTCCGCCGCCACGTCGGGCAGGTGGTCGACATCGGCCACGTCCTGTACCACGGCATGTTTGACCTGCTGACCAACACGCTCTTCTCCGTCGACGGCCAGGACAAGCTGAGGGACCTTCTGGAGGACATCGTGGGGCTTCTCGCCGAGCCCAACGTGTCGGACTTGTACCCGTTGCTCCGGGTGCTGGACCTGCAGGGCCTTCGCCGATGGACAAGCACGCACATGAGCCGCGTCTTCCATGTGCTGGACAAGATCATCGACACCCGGCTGGGCGAGGGCAAGCATCACCAGGACGTCCTCGACGCCCTGCTGGGGCTGATGACCACCGGCAAGCTGAGCCGCCGCGATGTGAAAGCAATGTTGTTCGACATCCTGGCGGCGGGCACGGAGACAACCAAGATCACAGTGGAGTGGGTGATGGCGGAGCTGCTACGGAACCCGGACGTGATGGCGGCGGTGCGCGCCGAGATGAAGGCCGCCCGCCCTCCCGCAGGGGATGATGATCACGGAGGCAGTCGTGGCGAAGCTGCCGTACCTGCAGGCCGCGGTGAAGGAGTCGATGCGGCTGCACCCCGTGGCGCCGCTGCTCCTACCACGCCTGGTGGTGGAGGAGGGCGTCGAGATAGGCGGCTACGCCGTGCCCAAAGGTGCCGCCGTTATCTTCAACTCGTGGTCCATCATGCGCGACCCGGCGGCATGGGAGAGACCCGAGGAGTTCATGCCGGAGCGTTTCATGGGGAAGACGGAGCTCGGCATGCGGGGGAAGGAGGTCAAGTTCATCCCGTTGGGCGCCGGCCGGAGGCTGTGTCCGGCATTGCCCATGGTGGAGCTCCTCGTGCCCTTCATGGTGGCATCCATGCTGCATGCTTTCGAGTGGCGGCTGCCCGAGGGCATGTCACCTGACCAGGTGGACGTGACCGAACGGTACACAAGCAACGATATCCTCGTTATGGACGTGCCTCTCAAGGTTGTGCCGATGGTCGCCAACTAGTCACTCGTTATGGAGTCTGGACGTTTCGGAAAAGACTCTTTCACGATCGCTCGTGCCAACGCGTGATAGCGAATTCATCCGTTCCTAATCAGCTTCTGCCTTGACGATTTCCTTTCCAAATTAACAACGCTGGCCCACCTACTCCCGTGACCATACAAGCAACCCATCCATGCATGTACAGGATATAATATACACCTAATCTCCCCCCCCCCCCCCCCCCCCCCCCCCCCCCCCCCCGATTTTCAGGGGTGGGGGTGGGGGGCGAGCGAAACCTTCCTTCTAATCCTAGCTAAACTCTTAATGTAACTGTGCTGCACTTACCTAATTAGCCAAGCCTATTGTCGCGTTGCATGCATGGCACTCTATTGGTTGGAATGTCGATGAATATGCATGACCCACTATGGGACTAAGTTATTTCTTCTTATTTTTATTTTCGTGGGTATGTACATCACATGTATACATATGTCTGGACCATTTATGTTATTATCCAATTAATGATGTTATTATGTTGATTCAGAGCCAATAATTTCACTGATCCGCGTGCTTCAAGTTGAAGAGAAACATATTTACCATTCTATGATGTCCTTCATCTATAATAATCATGCATGATTCTATGTTTTCTTTTTGTGGAACATATGTACAATAAACTAACCAGGTTCCATATTTCATGACCTCCAAGTGTTACTTTTTCTTCTCCATTAAGCATGTGGTTCCTTCAAAAATTTCCTTTACTATCTATATTTTATTTTTCAGTTTCTGGTTTTGTTGTCCCATCATGGCAATACATTTTATGAGTTCATGCCAGATAACAACTAGTTGCCAGATGTTCAAAATTGTATTCAAAGTTCACATATATATATATCTAATTCATACTACATTAACATAAAAAGTTCTTTATCTTTCGATATTTTTATGTTTTCAAAATCACTAGCCAATGCAGACGCACATGTTGATGACTAGTTCGTAGCAACAAAATTGAAGAGGTTTTGAGATCCAATCTCTTAGATCTACAGAAAGCGTATAAACTAACGCTAGTATTTGTATCAAATACTAGTAGCCTAATCTATTTGAAAATAAAAAATTAGACAACCCATTTTCATGGAAAGGGGGGGGGGGGGGGGGGGGGCTTACAAACAGTCTCGACATATTAGGTTGTTTTCCTCCCGTTGCAACACACACGCATGTTTGCTAGTTAACTTATAAAACACGTCCGGTATCTCGTCTGCTACTATCTCGATGATACAATCAGGTGGAACATAAGACCACTCCATACTAAGCTCACTACTAACACCCTCTCTAGGCAACCTATGAGCGGCAGCATTAGTTGACCACCGAACCCACGTAACCTTGGAGGCATGTCGATGTCGAAGTATCTCCTTGAATTCCTTGATGTAAGGTCCCACCGCTGAGATATTTTTCTGCTTCTTGTTCATCATCGACACCACCCCCTTGCTATCAAGATCTAGGTGCACCTTCTGGATATCCATCTTGACCGCCATTTGCACCGCTTCTCGACATGTTAGAACTTCCACAATCTTAGGGTTAAAAGTGCTTGGGAAGAACATGCTAGCTCATCCTCTGTAGTCTGTACGCATAATCATGCTCCCGAAGAAACACTCCTCCTCCTCTTTATCTTGCGCCTTTGATTTAGCTCCATCCACGGATTCCATTTTCAGTGAAATTTCGATGGAATTCACTGAATTTCATTAATTTTAGCAGGGACTGAAATATTTACGTTTCGGCCAAAATCTTTCAGCAATTTCAGTAGTACACAAAACATGATCATCTCATACATCACATATATCAAATCACGTCTTGGCCATATCACATCACAACAATGCCCTGCAAAAACAAGTTAGATGTCCTCTACTTTGTTGTTGTAAGTTTTACATGGATGCTATGGGCAACTAGTAAGAACCGTTCTTTTTTTTTTAGGGAACCAGCAGGACTCTGCTGCGTATTTTTATTAATTTTTAAATAAATAATACAGATGTCCAATAGTCATAAAAAAGAAAAAGAAAGCAATAAAAAAACTATACAAATGATAATCAAGTTGCATTTTAACCTTCTACAAAGACTGCCTCTGTCAAATCGGAATCAACTAAAGTGGGAGAAACAGACACCCGCCAGCCACCTTTATGAAACTAGGTTACATGTCAGTCGGTGGAACCGGTCTCTTGTACGTGAAGAAGTAAGGTTGGTCCAGGCCGCGTCATCCCACAATACCGCCGAATCAAGATAAGACTAAGGAGGTAAGCAATCTGAACATCAACGCCCACAAACTCTTTTGTGTTTTACTTGCGCATTGATAATCCACGAGTATAGGGGATCAGTTGTAGCCTCTTTCGATAAGTAAGAGTGTCGAACCCAACGAGGACCTAAAGGTAGAAAAATATTCCCTCAAGTTCTATCGACCACCGATACAACTCTACGCACGCTTAACATTCGCTTTACCTAGAACAAGTATGAAACTAGAAGTACTTTGTAGGTATTATAGGATAAGTTTGCAAGATAATAAAGAACACGTAAATAAAAACTAGGGGCTGTTTAGATAAAGTAACAATTATGTTAATTTAACAAGTGTGGAAAAGTGGTGGTAGGAGTTGCGGAATTGTCCCTAAGCAATTGATTACGTTACTAGACCGATATCAAGTTTTATGTGGGAGAGGCCACTGCTAGCATGTCATCCCTTACTTGAAATTATATGCATTTATGAATGGAACTATTAGCAAGCATCCGCAACTACTAACGTTCATTAAGGTAAAACCCAACCATAGCATTAAGATATATTGGTCCCCCTTCAATCCCGTATGCATCAATTTCTATGCTAGGCTGAAGCTGCTATCACCCTTGCCCTCCAATACATAGTCCTATCAACATACAACTAACCCTATGGTGTGATCCAGACGCGCGCTCATATGATGGGCACCAAAGGACAGCAACATAACCACAAGCAAATTAAACCAATCATAGCAATTCACCAATCACCGATAGGACAACAAAAATCTACTCAGACATCATAGGATGGCAACACATCATTGGATAATAATATGAAGCGTAAAGCACCATATTCAAGTAGAGGGTACAGCGGGTTGCAGGAGAGTGGAACGCTGAATATAGATGGGGGAAGGCGATGAAGATGTTGGGGAAGATGACGGAGGTGTTGGTGTAGATCGCCGTCACACGATGATTGCCCCGGCGGCGTTCCGACGCCACCGGGAGAGAGCCCCTCCGAGATTAGATCTCTCTCTCTCTGTTTCCTTCTGTTTCTGCCTTCCAGATTCTGGCCTTTCACCATTTTTTATATTCCTGGACAACCGTAACTTTGATTGGGCTGAAATTTTAACACGATTTTTATCCGGATATTAGATTCCTTGCGGCGAAAGAAGGGCACCAACCGCCTTACGGGGTGGCCACAAGCCAGCCTGGTGCGGCCAGGGGGGTAGGCCGCGCCCCCCTGGCTTGTGGTCACCTCGGGCATCGTCTCGCGTTGATTCTTTTTCCCAAAAATCAAATATATTCCAAAAAAAATCTCCGTAAGTTTTTATCGCGTTTGGACTTCGTTTGGTATGGATATTCAGCGAAACAAAAAAACATGCAACAAACAGGAATTGGCACTGGGCACTGGATCAATATGTTAGTCCCAAAAATAGTATAAAAAGTTGCCAAAAGTATATGAAAGTTGTAAAATATTAGCAGGAAACAATAAAAAATTATAGATACGACGGAGGCGTATCAGCATCCCCAAGCTTAATTTCTGCTCGTCCTCAAGTAGGTAAATGATAAAAAATTATAATTTTTTATGTGGAATGCTACCTAGCATAATCTTGATCATATATTCTAATCATGGCATGAATATTAAGACACGAGTGATTCAAAGCAATAGTCTATCATTTGACATAAAGACAATAATAATTCAAGCATACTAATAAAGCAATCATGTCTTCTCAAAATATCACGGCTAAAAGAAAGTTATCCCTACAAAATCATATAGTCTGGCTATGCTCCATCTTCATCACACAAAGTATTAAATCATCCACAACCTCGGTTTTAGCCAAGCAATTGTTTCATACTTTAGTATTCTCAAACTTTTTCAACTTTCACGCAATACATGAGCGTGAGCCATGTATATAGCACTATAGGTGGAATAGAATATGGTGGAGGTTGTGGAGAAGACAAAAAGAAGGAGATAGTCTCACATCAACTAGGCAAATTAATGGGCTATGGAGATGCCCATCAATCGATATCGATGCAAGTGAGTAGGGATTGCCATGCAACGAATGCACTAGAGCTATAAGTGTATGAAAGCTCAAACTTAAAACTAAGTGGGTGTGCATTCAACTTGCTTGCTCACGAAGACCTGGGGCAATTTGAGGAAGCCCATCATTGGAATATACAAGCCAAGTTCTATAATGAAAAATTCCCACTAGTATATGAAAATGACAATATAGGAGACTCTCTATCATGAAGATCATGGTGCTACTTTCAAGCACAAGTGTGGAAAAAGGAATAGTAGCATTGTCCCTTCTCTCTTTTCTCTCATTTTTTTTTGTTTTTTTTGGTGGGCTTCTTTGGCCTCTTTTTTTTTGTAATGTCCGGAGACTCATCCCAACTTGTGAGGGAATCATAGCTTCCATCATCCTTTCCTCACATGGGACAATGCTGTAATAATGATGATCATCACACTTTCATTTACTTACAACTCAAGAATTATAACTCGATACTAGAACAAAATATGACTCTATATGAATGCCTCCAGCGGTGTACCGGGATGTGCAATGATCTAGCGTAGCAATGACATCAAAAAACGGACAAGCCATGAAAACATCATGCTAGCCATCTAGCTCCGCGCATCGCCATTCAGTCGGACGCTCCATCGTCTCTCGGCAGCTCCGCGCGCCTTCACTCTACGGGACGCGTCGCCTTCACTCGGCAGCTCGGCGCATCGCTATTCAGTCGGACGCTTCATCGTCTGTCGGCAGCTCCGCACGCCTTCACTCTACGGGACGCGTCACCTTCACTCGGCAGCTCCGCGCATCGCTATTCAGTCGGACGCTCCATCGTCTCTCGGCGGCTCCGCGCGCCTTCACTCTACGGGACGCGTCGCCTTCACTCGGCAGCTCCGCGCATCGCCATTCAGTCGGACGCTCCATCGTCTCTCGGCAGCTCCGCGCGCCTTCACTCTACGGGACGCGTCGCCTTCACTCGGCAGCTCTGCGCATCGCTATTCAGTCGGACGCTCCATCGTCTCTCGGCAGCTCCGCGCGCCTTCACTCTACGGGACGCGTCGCCTTCACTCGGCAGCTCTGCGCATCGCCATTCAGTCGGACGCTCCATCGTCTCTCGGCAGCTCCGCACGCCTTCACTCTACGGGACGCGTCGCCTTCACTCGGCAGCTCCGCGCATCGCCATTCAGTCGGACGCTCCATCGTCTCTCGGCAGCTCCGCGCGCCTTCACTCTACGGGACGCGTCGCCTTCACTCGGCAGCTCCGCGCATCGCCATTCAGTCGGACGCTCCATCGTCTCTCGGCAGCTCCGCGCGCCTTCACTCTACGGGACGCGTCGCCTTCACTCGGCAGCTCCGCGCATCGCCATTCAGTCGGACGCTCCATCGTCTCTCGGCAGCTCCGCGCGTCGTCACTCTACTGGACGCGTCGTCGTGGTCACTTGGCAGCTCCGCGCATCGCCACTCGGCAGCCCCGCGCGTCGTCAGACAGCTAAGTCATTCTTCACAGACTGCATTCAATTAAATAGTTATTTCCGTATTACCGAGTGTCGAGGAAACCGCACGTGACGTTCACTCGGAGACCACGCCACCGAGTGTACCTCTGCGCTCGTCTGTTTATTTTTATGTCGGAACACTTCACTTTCGCTTCTTTTGGGTCCAGTACTCAAACAAGTACAGTCGGATCCTTCACTCTTTTAGACCCTTGCTGGTTCCGAACCAACAAGCACCTGGCACACCCAGTGGGTGTCTATGGGTATTATTTTCACAAATTATTTCAACGAAGATCAAATTACTTTGATTAATTTTTATGTTGGCTTGTGCTATTTTTCATACACAGGTTACTCGATCACTCGACGCATCTGTGCACCATCTTCGTCGCTACTCAGGCTCAGTCGCCGCAACGATCATTCGTGTGTTTCCACTTGTTCGGATGCCTCCGCGACGACATGCTCGACTCGGGCGCCCCGCGCGTCATCACGTGTTCGGATACCCCCTCGATGACGTACTGGACACAGCCGCCCCGCGTGCCGTCACTGGGTCGGACGCCTCCTCGACATACATGACTTGGCCGCCCCGCGAGTCGCCACTCAGCCGGACTCGTCTACCTCACTCGGATGCCCCGCGCATCGCCACTCCGTGTGGCACGTCTTCATCACTCGGCCGCCCCGCACGCCACCGCTAAGCTTAGCTGCGACTCCGTATCGCCTAAGTTAAAAACAAATCCGAGTGAGGAAATCATCCACACTCGGGGGCTTAGCTGCGACTCCGTATCGCCTAAGTCAAAAAACTACTCCGAGTGAGGACACCATTCACTCGGAAACTTAGCTGCGACTCCGTATCGCCTAAGTTAAAAATCCTGCCGAGTGAATAGCATCCCATTCACTCGGAAGCTTAGCTGCGACTCCGTATCGCCTAAGTTAAAAATCCTGCCGAGTGAATAGCATCCCATTCACTCGGAAGCTTAGCTGCGACTCCGTATCGCCTAAGTTGAAAACAAATCCGAGTGAGGACATCATCCACACTCGGGGGCTTAGCTGCGACTCCGTATCGCCTAAGTCAAAAACTACTCCGAGTGAGGACACCATTCACTCGGAAGCTTAGCTGCGACTCCGTATCGCCTAAGTTAAAAATCCTGCCGAGTGAATAGCATCCCATTCACTCGGAAGCTTAGCTGCGACTCCGTATCGCCTAAGTTAAAAACAAATCCGAGTGAGGACATCATCCACACTCGGGGGCTTAGCTGCGACTCCGTATCGCCTAAGTCAAAAACTACTCCGAGTGAGGACACCATTCACTCGGAAGCTTAGCTGCGACTCCGTATCGCCTAAGTTAAAAATCCTGCCGAGTGAATAGCATCCCATTCACTCGGAAGCTTAGCTGCGACTCCGTATCGCCTAAGTTAAAAATCCTGCCGAGTGAATAGCATCCCATTCACTCGGAAGCTTAGCTGCGACTCCGTATCGCCTAAGTCAAAAACTACTCCGGGTGAGGACACCATTCACTCGGAAGCTTAGCTGCGACTCCGTATCGCCTAAGTTAAAAATCCTGCCGAGTGAATAGCATCCCATTCACTCGGAAGCTTAGCTGCGACTCCGTATCGCCTAAGTTAAAAACCACTCCGAGTGAGGATATCATCCATACTCGGGGGCTTAGCTGTGATTCCGTATCACCTAAGTTAAAAACCACTCCGAGTCAGGACATCATCCACACTCGGGGACTTAGTTGTGATTCCGTATCGCCTAAGTCAAAAACTACTCCGGGTGAGGACACCATTCACTCGGAAGCTTAGCTGCGACTCCGTATCGCCTAAGTTAAAAATCCTGCCGCGTGAATAGCATCCCATTCACTCGGAAGCTTAGTTGCGACTCCGTATCGCCTAAGTTAAAAACCACTCCGAGTGAGGATATCATCCATACTCGGGGGTTTAGCTGTGATTCCGTATCACCTAAGTTAAAAACCACTCCGAGTGAGGACATCATCCACACTCGGGGACTTAGTTGTGATTCCGTATCACCTAAGTCAAAAACCACTCCGAGTGAGGACATCATCCACACTCGGGGCGAGTGAGGACATCATCCACACTCGGGGGGCTTAGCTGCGAACAAGTTTTCGCCTAAGTTAAAAACCCTGCCGAGTGAATAGCATCCCATTCACTCGGAAACTTAGCTGCGAACCAGTCTTCGTCTAAGTTAAAAACTTTCCCAAGTGACGAGCACTCCTCTCACTCGGGGACTTAGCCGCGAGTCAGACCTCGCTTAAGTTAAAAGCTGTTCGGAATGACAGGCAACACTTTCACTCGGAAACTTAGTTGCGAACCAGTTTTCACCTAAGTTCAAGATTCTTCCGAGTGATGAGCATCCATCCCACTCAGAAACCAAACAAACTTAGCCAAGCAAAGGATTGGAAAGCAAACATACAAACATTGTCTCTATCAGACCCCCGCCGATGCAAGCACTCGACCGCGGTCTCGGGGACTACACCCAGTGGGTGCACTCAGCGTGCCCCCACTGGACTTACTATCACTTGACCAGGTCCGGCCTGCCGATGTCACCGCCATTCGACAGCGGTCTCGGGGACTACACCCAGTGGGTGCACTCAGCGTGCCCCCACTGGACTAGAAACCACTCGACTAAGACTTGCTCTACTCGAGGGGAAAACAAGCAAGTATGCACCAAAAGAAAACGCATATCAAGACAGAAGCGATCAGGGTGAATGACAAATATTCCAATCGACGCACACTTCTGTGCAGACCACTCAGACCTGATTTCGAGCTCAGTTTCACTCGGACCTGATTTCGAGCTCAGTTTCACTCGGACCTGATTTCGAGCTCAGTTTCACTCGGACCTGATTTCGAGCTCAGTTTCACTCGGACCTGATTTCGAGCTCAGTTTCACTCGGACCTGATTTCGAGCTCAGTTTCACTCGGACCTGATTTCGAGCTCAGTTTCACTCGGACCTGATTTCGAGCTCAGTTTCACTCGGACCTGATTTCGAGCTCAGTTTCACTCGGATACATTTCAAGACAGAATCGATCAGGACGACTGACAAAGGTTCCAATCGACGCGGATTTCGGTGAAGCCCTATAATTCACTCGGAATTTTTGCATCTTAACAGAACCCGCATCGATCCTTTGTACACTCGAGCCCCGATCCATTCGGGGGCTAATGATGGGGATATGTACCTAGGGTAGGGTCATAGGCCTGACCTACATACCCTACCTAAGGACATTGCCCCAGAAAGCTTAAGGGCTACAAGGAAGTCTCTGACTGAAATCACCAAGGTGTATAAGTCACTCGACAAAATCCACTCGGAGATTACCTTTCACTCGACGCTACCTTTCACTCGGAAGAATCAGAAGACAGTCGACCGTAGAAGACCAGAAGCCACCCCAGGGAGGCCAACAGGCAGGCGTTCGTCTGAGCCTTTAGTAGCATTTATTATGTACGTTACCAGAAACGTACGCCTTTATAGCCATGAACGGACTCTTGGATGCCAGACACTTATGAGGGGTAGCGCACTCTATATAAGCCGCCCCTCCCCTCTGGCACAAGGGTTCGCACCCTTGGTAACACATACATATTCCACTCGACAGATAGGCAAAGCCTCTCCGGAGCACGAGACGTAGGGCTGTTATCTCCGCCGTGAGAGGCCCGAACTCGCTAAAACCACCGTGTCACCCATATGCATCTCGGTAGATCATGCTCCTTTACCCTACCCCTTTCGTACTGTCGGAGTCGTTCCCACGACAGCCGGCGGCGAAGGTCGAGTCTAGCCGGAGCTCCTTCCCTAATAAGCTCGCGGTCTGGTGCCGGGTGGATTTCTGCAGGTTTGTTCCTGCCTTTCTCTTTTCTTGCCATCAAGGAGATGGAGGAGAAGATGGGAGGGGTGCAGCTCAGTGGCTATCTGCACAGCTAGGAAGTTCTGATGCCGTGAACTTTGGGAGCACATCCTCGGCGGCGCTTCGACGGTCTGCTGCCGTCTTGCTGTCGACCTTTATGGCCAAAAGGCGGCTGCTCAGAGCTCTGGCGTGTGTGGCTGATCTTCGGATCTTTGGCCGGCGTCAGCTCATCACTAACCTCCCGGCCGATGTGCCAAAGGGGAGGCCCTTCAGCTCCAGAAGCGTGGCGCTCTTCGATGGCTTCGTCCCAACTCCCAACTCCCAAGTGATGTTGTCCCCGACGAGGAGGTTGCTGGCCGCGACTGGAAGCAACGACGCGAGCTTGGTGGTGTTTCTTTGTATTGAATGTGGTGGGATTAGGTTAGATATAGAGCTAGATAGCTGGGTTGATGCATGCATGCATGCATGTATATCACGGGAAGGAATGCAGCGTGTATAGTACAGTACTCGTATGTTTAGTCACGCATGCGTGCACATGCACATGCACATGCGTTGTGTGTGAACACAAGCAACTAGCTAGGCTAGGCTAGCAGTTTTTTTCTTGTTTTTTTAGACGGGATGGGACGGGTCCCGTCCCATGAGACAAGAGCATGGGGGCACTTGAATTGTGGAGTTGGACAGCACGCGTGTTTGGGAAGAGATGTGCGGATTGGTGACATGGCGGGGGTAGTTTTGCACTAGCACGACATGTCCCTGAGTGATCCGATCCTCATGCTTGGATGGATGACGTGGAGAGAGATGCGCGGATCGGTGACCTGGTATGAGCTAGTAGCCAGGAGACAGCTGGATTGAAAGAGCGGGGTACGAGCCGGGCAGCTGATTGATGGAAAGAGCAAGCGTGTGGGGAGAGCTGCATGTCGCGGATCGATGACGTGGCCGGTCGATTTGGAGTGGAGATGTACCGTACTCCCTCCGTCCGCAAAAGACTGCACTTCTGTGTTTTCTAAGACAGATTAACCATTTTGCAAAGAAACCCCTACTTCCCCTAGCTACGCTGCTCCACTGGTTAGGAGAACGCTTCGATTCACACCACCACATTTATTCTGTGGGCCAAAGCAATTAGTAATGCAAGCAAAATGCAAGAGGATTGGGGGTTTGCTTGCAGCCTGAACCGAATTAATGGACTGGGTTGTTGCCCTCGTGTTACCTCGAGGCGTAGACCAAGGGGACAAATGTAAAATTATCCGAGAAAACACAGACGTACAGTCTTTTAGGGAAAAAAGGTGGAGCCTAGACGTGCAGTCTTTCACGGACGGAGGGAGTAGTAGGGGAAGTAGGGGTTTCTTTGCAAAATGGTTAATCTGTCTTAGAAAACACAGAAGTGCAGTCTTTTGCGGACGGAGGGAGTACTTCTTTTTTGATACGGAGGTACAGTACTAGAAAAAAGAGAACTAAGTAGTCGTTAAAAAAAAAACTGATGATGAATGAAGAAAAAAAAAGAGAGAACAGGTTGTTTGATTCCACGCACGTACGTACACGTATTTTTTTATTTTCTTTGTGTGAAACGAAGGAACGAACGAGCGAATCCAATCCATCTCGCGGGCCACATGATCCTCCGCGAGGGCCATGAAGAGGTTGACGCTGCCATCGGCTGTGCGCGACGGCACGAAGACCATCATCCCCTCGACCGGCAACCACGGCAGGAACGCGGATGGCGGTCCGGTTCCAAAGTCGAGCTGATGGCCCATGAACCCAAGCCAGCTGTCCACCTCTATGTCCGGACAGAGCATCGTCCCGACGGTTGACGTCGCCGCGAGCTCCTCCCCATTGGCGTCCGCCACTCCGCCGAAGTCCACATACGACTGAATGTACTCGTCATCGATCCCACCACGGCGCCGTAGCTCAGTCCCAGCAGGTCCCGGACCTGAAGCCTAGGGAACGCCCAGAGCACCATGTTCCCGATGAAGTCCATTGGCACGGGTGGGGTGGCCCTGCCCCGGCAGTTGATGGCCACCTTCACCTGCGTGAACTCGTCCGGGCTCAGACCCCGCGCCGCCGTCACCTTCTTCCACACATGCGCCAGCAGGCACTGGAACGTGCTGCAACGTGCACCCACGCGGGATTTGAGCTCGGCGATGAACTCTGCAGGGAAGTGCACGGTGATGTTCTTGATCTTTTCCATGGGTATGACGGCATGGGCCTGGCTGCTGGAGCCACCCTTGAACTCGATGGACCGGTGTGGTCGAACACCACTTTGGGCGTGCTGCGGGGCATGGCCGTGGCAGCACGGTCTATGAAAGGGGACGGCACGCTCATGCCCTTGCCGTCGCGCACTGCGGCCGCCCACGCGCTGTAGAATGTGCTCAATGCCGTGCCGTCGGCGATGTGGTGGTGGGATATGACGCCGAGCAGGAGGCCGCCACACCTGTACCTGCTGAGCTTCACCTGCAGCAGCGCCGCTCCAACGCTTTCCTGTAATTGAAAACATATTATTAAGAACACTTTTGTTTTGCTAAAGCGCATTTTGACGTGCCATAAATATTGCACATAGTATGAAAAAGGTCTGATTACTATCATCAAAATACGAAAAATAAGTCTCATCTAAATGGTACGTATTAGAATGAAAAAGAAAAAAATCCGGACAAATCTTCACGTAAAATCAAATGGCATTCGTTATTAGTGGAGCCTCCCATGCACGCATGAATATACTACTGTAGACAGTATCGTGAATGTGACGTGACAGCACCTCCGGCACTGTTGGGTAAAAGCCGGCGATATCCGTGGTCATGCCGTCGCCGGTTACGAGCACGTCCGCTAAGTTGGCCGGGACATCGGCCTCTATGACGAGCACGCCCTCGTTGTTGAGGTGCAGGAATCGCCGGCCGTGGCCATCGACGGCGAAGCGCCCTAGCAGGTGAGGGTACGGCGCAATGGCTCGGAGGAGGCCCTCCTTGAGCGCCTCGTTGGACGGCGCCGGGGCGGGGTAGGCGAACACGATGGGGACGTAGGTGTCGATGGGGGCGCGGTCGAAGACGGTCAGCTGGACCTTGTTGCCTGCCAGCGGATGTACCTGGTACGCGTGCACGAGCTCGATCTAGCTATAACCTTTTTAGCAGCTTGGACTAATCGAGGCCTTAATTTGTTGAGCAGCTAGGGCAGCGTACCTCCGCTTATATACAGCTCGACGGAGCATACGCAGACGTACTCGATTAAGCTCTTTCAGAACAAGATCTTTTCTGGTTAGAACAAGAATAGTCTTGGTCAGAGAGATGAGTAGATGAAATAGCCCAGCACGGCAGTGCCACGCACAACACTCGTTAGTTTCAACAATCCAACAGTCCATGAAGGAACATTGCATCCATTACAGGAAATAATGCCCAAATGATCCATATAAATCGATCTCCTTGATGTAGACAGTCAAGTCAACAAGGAACAAGGGTACATAATTGATCCATAAATATCAATCTCCTTCTTGCCTTCGATGAACAGCTAGGGTTCCCTTATATAGAGCTCGAGAATACACACACAGTCGAGGTCTTTCAGGCTTAGCAAATTATGTATCTACTAACAGAACTACTATCTATAAGTACATTCAGAGTGGGCGGCGGAACAGGACCCCAAAAGTTAGGGGCCCTTAAAATTTACCCAAGCATGTACTTTTTGTTGAAACGATAATCACATGTTTTTTAAACGATAAGCACGTACGTAAGAATAGTGTTTGCTATTTTAAAAAATAATTATATTTTTTGAGAATAAGAATAGTCTTTGGTGAGAGAGATGACTAGAAGAAATAGCCCAGAATGCCAATGTTACACACAACATTTATCTTTCAACAACCCAACAGTGCACGAAGGAACATGGCATCCATTCACAGGAAAGAAAGGCCGAATGATCCATAAACATCGATATCCCTGACGTGGACAATTAGCAAGGAACGAGGGTACATATTTGATCCATAAACATCGATCTTCCTCTTGCCTTCGATGAACAGCTAGCTAGTATTCTGTACCTTCACTTATATAGAGCCTGAGTATACACATGATCTCGAGCTCTTTCAGGCTTAGCAAATTACTAGAAGGGATGGACGCCCTTTGCTGCGCCGTTAGGTTAAAAAAAAAACTAACAGTCCAAACATGTATCAGTTTGTTTTGAAATACAACGTGTATTACTTTTTAAAAAGTCAAACATTTTAAGTTTGATCAATTTTGTAAATAAATATATCAAAGTTCATAATATCAAATCGCTATGATTAGATTCATCATGAAATGAATTTTCATACATTTTTTTTTAATTTTGTGGATGTCGATGTTTTTGCTCTGAACTTGGTCATAGTAGAAGAATATGACTTTTCAAAAAGCAAAATACCCCTTATATTTTGGAACTAATGGAATATGTTTGACGGGTGGGGGAGATGATAGAGTGTGTTTTATTTCTATTTATAATTTTAAGATTTTATGGGTGGAGTTTTTCTGTATTATATGCTAACCAACCATACATATATGTGCGAAAATTTCTACATCTGTAGCTGCATGCGGGTGATTGATATGTTTTTATTGATCGGTTGCCGTTGATTGATTCGGAAAATTGTTGGTCCGGTCAAAATCGTAAAGCAAACCCATTATGAAGCATAGTGTATCGTCTAAAGATTTGAATAAGACAACTTTAAAAAATTATTGACCCGGTCAAAACCGGGCGACTCAATGTCAATTCAAGACATAACTTTTTAAACTAAGAAACATAGTGTTATAGAGGAGTATAAAATTATTAAATAAGAGAGCTTTGAAAAATTATTGACCCGATCAAAATCGAGTGTCCCAATGTCAATTGGAGACCTCAATTAAATGTGGGCTCTCCAATTCTAGACAGATTAGTGTTATAGGATACAGGATTTGTACACAGCCACTATCGGTAAGCACATTCAGAGTAGGCTGTGGGTAGGTCCCCAAAAGTTAGGACGCTTTAAATTCACTAAAGCGCGTACTTTTCCTGAAATGATAATCACATGTTTTTTTTAAATGCTAAGCACGCACTTAAGAATAGTGTTTCCATTTTTAGAACAAGAATTATCTTTTTCCAAAATAAGAATAGTCTTTGGTGAGAGAGATGACCAGAAGAAATAGCCCAGAAGGCCAGTGCCATACACAACATTTGTCTTTCAACAGCCCAGCATTCCACGAAGGAACATGGCATCCATTCACAGGAAAGAAAAGGCCGAATGATCCATAAACATCAATATCCCTGATGTGAACAATTAGCAAGGAACGAGGGTACATTGTTGATCCATAAACATCAATCTTTTTCCTGCCTTCGATAAACAGCTAGGATTGTGTACCTATGTTTTTCTTTTTTTTGCGGAATACTTTCACTTAGCTTGAGTATACACATGCACTTGAGCTCTTTCAGGCTTAGCAAATTATGTACACAGCTACTATCCGTAAGCACATTCAGAGTGGACTGCGGAACAGGCCCCCAAAAGTTAGGGGCCCTTAAAATTTACTGAAGAACGTACATTATTTTTGAACTGATAAACATGTGTTTAAGAGTAGTCTTTGCTTTTTAACAACAAGAATAGTCTTCGGTGAGAGAGATGACTAAAAGAATTGCCCAGCACGGCAATGCCACATGTGAAAATATCTTGAATGTCATATCTCACCTGGTAGACGGTTTTGTGTTTATATAATCAGGGTCGTGACCTCCCTGATAGCATACAAGGTTGATGGTTGAGATATGCAACTTGTGCTACAAGAGATAACCTAGAGATAGAGGGGGTTGTTACAAAGATATAAAACAAAATGCTAACAACCTAGTCTATCTCCTGTGACGCATTCTACCTCAAGGCTTCGGTTTGTAACGTGCCTTGTAACATGTGCATAATGTTTAACACCACACACAACATTTTTTTCAACAACCCAACGGTCCATTAAGGAAAATGGCATCCATTTAACGAAAAGAAAGCCGAATGATCCATACACATCGATCACCGAATATAGAGGATTCCGGTCTAGGGCCTCTCCGTCGCCAAAGTTTGATGCACCCTCGCTTGATCCCGAGTGACTCACCGTGCCACTCTTCCTGCACCCTGGCAGAAGGGCCAGAGCAGACGCGCTCAGGGGCCTCAATTCAGGGCCCAGGAGCCCCCGAACACACGTCAAAGGACTTTGAGGAGCCATCTGGGGTAGCTTCTTCATGCTCCCAATCTTCCCCGTCGCCATTTCCAATGGAGCACACGCCGGCCTCTGATAAGAACCTAAGAGATTTCGACCTAAACCTGGAGGCGGCAATGACTTCGGCGCCATGGCGGGTGAAGGGAATGAGGGGGTCAACCCTTCGGTCTCCAAGGCGCCCTACCCTAAGGCTGGCCATAGTGGTGGTATCATAGTCGGTATCATGCACTCGGGAATAACAAACATGCTGATGTGGCAAAGAATTATAGAAGAGAGAGAAGGTTAGAGTAACATAGGTAAATACCGTATTATGTTAAATGATATACTACTTTGTGTTATGCATGGCAATAAATAAGAGCATATATGATACTACTCTGTGATACTATGCACTATAAAAATAGTATCATACACTAGTATTGTATGCATGATACTAGTACATGATACTCCCCAGTATGAGTAGCCTAAGTGCACACTAGAGGGGAGAGATCACCTGTGATCATGAGGCGTCATGCACTAGTAGGCAAACCCCATATATAAATTTATTACTATCAGCGTTCAGCGAAGAACCAACGCCGCAACTACATAGCCTAGATACATGCAGCATCCAGGAAAAAAGAAAACGTTGCCTATGAACAGCTAGAGCTCCCATACATAGAGCTCGAGAATACACACCCACTCGAGCTCTTTCAGGCATAGCAAATTATGTATCTACTAACAGAGCTACTATCCATAAGTGCATTGAGTGGGCGACGGAACGGGACACCAAAAATTAGGGGCCTTAAAATTTACTGAAGCGCGTACTTAGTTTTGGCACGATAAGCACATGTTTTTTAAACGATAAGCACATACTTAAGGGTAATGTTTTCTTTTTTAGAAAAAGAATTATCTTTTCTGAGTATAAGAATAGTCGTTGGTGAGAGATGAGTAGAAGAAATAGACCAGAATGCCAGTGCCACACACAACATTCGTGTTTCAACAACCCAACAGTCCACGAAGGAACATGGCATGCATTCACTGGAAAGAAAGGCCGAATGATCCATAAACATCAATATCCCTGATGTGGACAATTAGCAAGGAACGAGGGTACATATTTGAACCATAAACAACGAACTTCTTCTTGCCTTCGATGAACAGCTAGGATTGCGTACCTACGTTTTTTTTCTTGCAGAATACCTTCACTTATATAGAGCTCAAGTATAAACATGCACTCGAGCTCTTTCAGGCTTAGCAAATTATGTACACATCTACTGTCCGTAAGCACATTCAGATTGGACTGCAGAATAAAATCCCAAAAGTTAGGGGCCCTTAAAATTTACTTAAGCACATATATTATTTTTGAAATGATAAACGTGTTTGAGAGAAGTCTTTGATTTTTCACAACAAGAATAGTCTTCGGTGAGAGAGATGACTAAATGAAATAGCCCAACACGGCAGTGCCACATGTGAAAATAGCTTGAACGTCGTATCTCATCTGGTAGTCGGTTTTATGTTTATATAATCAGGGTCGCGACCTCCCTGTTAGCGTACAAGGTTGATGATTGAGATATGCAACTTGTGCTACAAGAGATAACTTAGGGCTCCTTTGATTCAAAGGATTTCCATAGGATTTTTAGAGGGCTAGAATCCTTAGGATTTTTTCCTACGAATGTCGTTTGATTCACAGGATTCAATCCTATAGGATTTTTTTCTATGGAATCAAGTGTACTAGATTTCATTGGAAATCTAGCATCCACTCCAACCTCTTTTTTCAATTCCTTTGTTTTTCCGGTGGCATCAAACACTCAAATCCTGTATTTTTCCTATTCCTGCGTTTTCAAAATCCTGCAAATCAAAGAGGGCCTTAAGAACGATGGAATCCCATCAAGGCTGGAGTTAAGAAGAATCAATCAAGCAGCCGAGGAAGCATAGTACCCCATCCACGTGTCCAGCCTTTTGACTAGTTTTGTGTCAAGGAAGTTTCAATCCACTGTTTTAAGCATAGAGAAAGTAACAGGGACCCCAAGGTATTTCCTAGGTAGCACCCCTACTTGACAATTAAACAAATCAGCATAGAACTTGTCTATGTTATTATCGCCCCCAATAGTATAGATTTCACTTTTCATGAAATTTATTTTCAGCCCCGACATGAGTTCGAACAGATAGAGAAGGAGTTTCAAATTTACAGCTTGCTCCTCGTTATGAGTAATACATAATACCGTATCATCGGCATATTGTAGAATAGGCACGCCTCCATCTATCAGGTCATGAGCTAGTCCCTGAATCAGGCCATTTTTCTGGGCCGAAAGCACCATCTTGGTGAGGCATTCCGCCGCCATATTGAAAAGAAAGGGGAAAAGGGGTCTCCCTGCCTTACTCCTTTAGCACTTTGTATATAAGCACCCATCTCATCATTGATCTTAACACTAACCATACCCTTATGTAGAATTTGAGATACCCACCCACACCATTTGTCGCTGAACCCCCTAATCTTGTGGCAAGAAAGCAAAAAGTCCCAGTTAACTTTGTCATAAGCTTTCTCGAAGTCTAGCTTCAAGATCACTCCCACATGCTTTTTGATGTGAGTATAATGCATGACCTCGTGAAGGGACATAATTCCATCCATAATGTTTCTGTTCTTTATGAAAGCATTCTGTTGAATACTAAAATTTTTATGAGCATATGGCGCCACTCTAATATCCGTCACCTTAGTTATCAGCTTATAGGGGCATCTAAGCAAACATATGGGACGATATTGTTGGATCCTACACGCATCAGCAGATTTAGGGAGAAGGGTAATAACCCCATAGTTCAACTGATGCACATCAAGTTTCCCCTCATAAAACCATTCGAATAATCGGAATAGATCATCACACACCACATCCCAACAATGTTGATAGAATTCTACCGGAATATTGTCCGGTCCAGGGGCTCGGTTAGTACCCATCTCCAACAGGGCATGTTTCACTTCAACCATAGTAAAAGGCTTGGTTAAATCATCATTGTCCTCACGAGAAATTTTCTCCTCATCGGACCAAAGATCTGAATCCATTTGAAATAGGTTACCGGGGGCAGGGCCAAAAAGGTCCTTGTAATAAGCCGTCGCATGTGCTAAAATATTTTTCGTCCCCTCTATCACCACCGGACCACATTCCAACGAACGAATAGTGTTTTTTCGTTTGCGACCATTGGCCACTTTATGAAAGAATCCAGTATTGTTATCCCCTTTTAGAAGCCATCTCTCATGGGATTTTTGATGCCAATAAAGCTCTTCAACTACATACATGTTATTAAGTTCCCCCAAAATCTCCACTTTCCTATAGAAATCCTCCCCACTCAGATCAGACCTTTCTTCAAGAGACTCCAACTCTTGGAGCTCAAGTTTCAACAATTTTTTCTTAATTCTATCCTGGCTGAAAATATTAGACCCCCACCCTTTAAAAAATTTCTTGATTCTCTGAAGTTTTATATTCAATATATCAACAGGGTTCGAAGAGTACACTGGCTGTGCCCAGATTTGTGCTACCAAAGGTAGGAAATCGTCCTTCGAAAGCCAGGCTGTATCAAATTTAAAACCTCTACAGCCAGGAGCCCTAGAGGAGGCAACACCACAGTCAAGTAATAGCGGATTGTGGTCTGACATATCTTTAACCATCTTCCTCACCGATGCGAGAGGATATAAATCCTCCCATTCATGGGACATCAAAACCCTATCAAGCTTCTCAAGGGTAGGGTGTTCCTGTTTATTAGACCAGGTAAAACACCCACCATTCATATGTATCTCCCTCAAATCAAGAAAGTGAATCACAGAATTGAACACATCAGAGAAATGAGACAACGGAGTTTGTCTGTTTTTCTCCCCGCTGTGTCTAATGATGTTCAAATCCCCACCAATAAGATAAGGAGTGGAGATTTTATTGCAAAACGAGGAGAGTTCAACAAGAAACTCGGGCTTCCTCTCATCATGAGCTGCCCCGTAAACTGTTAGGAGAGCCCACCTATAGATTTTCATCTTATCCAGCAGGTTAACTTGCAAAATATATTTACCATAAATCACATCAATGATCTCAGCTTTCTCAACCCGTATCCCACATAGGATTCCCCCGGATTTGCCGGATGAAGGGATCCATTCCCACTTAAAATTCTCGGTTGGGTCAATTTTTCTAAAAAAGGATGGCTGATAGGATTTTTTCATAGTTTCCTGTATCCCCAGGAAATCCACTTCATTGGAATTAATAGTATCCGTGAGGCAGGAAGACATGCCTTTCTTCCCTGCCCCCCTACAATTCCAAAATAATCCTATCATTTATAACGACTAGGCAATTCTCTCACCCTGATAGGCCTGCCATGAGCCGTGGCAGACATACCATTGTTTTATTTTTGACTTCTTGTCATAGGTCTAGCGGAACTATTAGACATAGATACTACCACATTATTCTTTCTGGTGGGTTTTCTAGATTTTTTCCGAGAATGTACCGGCACAAATGAGTCATCCACATCAGACTCAAAACCTCCCCAAGTAAGCAGTAAATGAGCTACATTACCCAAATGATCAGACACATTGAACAGAGATTTATTGTTAACATCATTTTTATCATGCAGAAGTTCCCTAGATTTTTCAAGTTCACGCAAAATGTCAACAGAAGCAAAATTATCATCCGGTAAATTAACACCCATCAAAGATGCACGAACCATAATTGCAGTATTAGATAGCATGGAAAAACGGTTTGGGGAGACAACAGAAGAGTCATTACCTTCCAAGTTCCTCTTCCTTGAATGCTCAACAACTATTTTCTCCACATGTGACAGCTTCTTGTACTGGTTGCGAGTAGGAAGCTCAACTTCCCCACACCCCAGCACCCCAGACACATGGATGGGAGAATCCGATGGCGACTCCACAATATAGGTAGACTTGGGACCATCACCACCATCAGTACTTGCCTCCACTTCCATCACCACCGGCATACAAGGCCAGGAGACATAATCTGAGACAGGGGGAATAGGACTCACAACTTGTTGTTCATGATTTAACATAAATTGAGGAGAGGGAGGCACTGGCGTCGAAATGATCGCCCAAGCACCTGATTTGGCAGCGGTGACATCAGCCCGAGACAAAGAATTATCCGGCCCGCTGGTCATATCACCAAGTTCAGAGTCATAAGACCTCTCAGTTTCAGAATCAGATTCATTTTGATTTATAAGTGCATCCCTCTCTCTTGCTATAGTATGAATTAACAGCTCATTATCAACTTCCACTTCCTCGTCTTCCTCTTCCAACTCAGAGACAGTATCTAATTCATGTGATCCTACATTTCGACTTTGAGGAGAGAAATTGGCAGCAACAGATTGGCTGCCCCCTCCCCCAAACCCCGAAGAAGAGCTACATTGATCAAACCGAGCCTTCTTAGCACAGGTAGGGGAAGAGCTAGATTCAACCGTGACCCCTTTTTCATCTTTTTTAGTTCCTCCCACTACAATCTTCTCCACCTCATAGAAAAAGTCATAGAATTGATCACCCAGAATCCCTTCAGCAGAGGATGGGATTTGGTCCACCTCTCTACATCCCAGAAGAATACGAGCATATTCTGGTTTGTAGAGAGTGGCCTGATCGACCTCCAAAGTCACCCCCACCAAGGAACCAGCATAAGCCACATTTTCTGGACATCTTTTATCCTCAGGCACATTTTTTACACGGACCCACGCTTTTTGCATTACAGCTTTGGCACCCACAGAGGCGGACCAAGGTGAGATACTAACAATAGCGGGGCTTAGTTTGAGCGGCAGATGTTTTCCAAAGCAGCATGCACGCTCCACCTCTTTCCGATTAGGGAATCACATGATGAATTGAGATGGACTAATGGGTCTAGCAGTGCATTTCCAGGAGTCAAAGAACCCATTGAACTCATTTTCAAGGTCCTTAGAATTGGCAACCCCCTCTAACACAGTAATAACCACCATGTTCGATCTCTCTTTTGACTGCTTGCCAGAACTCATATCAGGGAAATAGAAGAACCCCTGCCCAGGAGACTGGAACCCACACATTGCAGCAATACATTCCCACGGCCTAAGAGCCTGACATAACTGAGCTATATGACCAAGTTTCCCGCATCATTCACACCGAACAGTATGGCAGCGAGGAGCGAAATGACCTGTGATATAGTGTGGAAGGCTTGTCGGATGAGAAGGAAGGCCACCATGACACTACCGTTGAAGTTGATGACGACTTCAATGTCAGTCAAGAGGAAGAAGCCGGGAGCTTAGAGGGTTCTGAGCACTCGTGGGACTCGGACGAGGACAACTTCGTTGACAGCGACATTGACATCGATGAATGTGCCAACTACGCGAGGCCTGACCTACACGGCATCATGGGTCTGCATCCACACAAGGACGTGCTCCTCCTCAATACCAGCAGTTTTGCAATGGCGTACCACCTTAGTACCTCGAGAATGCATTACTCAGGCGAGAGGCTCGTCCGGGACCCCTGCCAACAAGCTCATGGCATCAGGCGTGCATTTCCTTACCGTCCCTGTTATGTTGATATGCTCCCGACGAGGAAGATACCTTGCTCTTGTTGCCTCTGGTCATACTCATATAGTTGGCAATAGAGTTGCTATAACTTGCATATGCTTTGTTTGGACATTTGAATTGCTGAAACTGTGGGTTCTCACCTGACGATCAGGAAGCAAGTCAGTTGATCTATCAATAAACAGACATAATATATACAGTCCTTAGGTTTAGTTTACTTATTTTGATAGCACAATTTAAATTGGTTCAACATATAAATTTTTAGAGGTTATTCTGAAACTGGATAATTGAAGGATTGGTAAGCTTTTGATATTCTCATATAGTTACTTCTGATCATGTGAAAAAGCTTAGGCGTGGCCTTTCGGGTGCTTTGATCACCTGATCCTGTCCGGGTCAAGTCCCGTTCGAATGGCATCCCATATTTTTGTATGTACAACATGCTTCTATCCTCTTCTGGAGGTTACTGAAAAAAGCTTGCCACTTGGTACGTAGGCTTCGATCAAATCAGCCACAAAAGTATTTAGTTCTCTTTAATTTTCTCCAGTTTACACCATTGCAAAATAATGTGTTCGTGTGTCCAGCATTGAACAAATAAAATTCAGTTTGTTTCCTGCTCTCCATTTCAGATGTGTGAAAAGCGGGCCAAAACTAGACATCAACCAAGGCAAAAAAGCGTCGCTCTCTCGAGCGGCACGGCTGGTAACCAAGCACGCCGTCGGCGTCCCCTTACTCTATACCCCCTCGCCGTCACTGGAGGAGGCCGCCGGGCGAAGCATGGGCAGCGGACGATGGAGGCGGGGCTTCTCCCGCCGTTTGGCGGCGAGTGAGGCACTGTGCGCGCGAGGTCGTCCGCTGCCGCGTCGAGCTGCGTATGGATGCGAGATGGGTGCTCGTCGGCGGGGCGACCTCGGGAGGCTGCGGGAGCGCGTCTGTTCTGTGCAGTAGGGAGTGCGCCAGATGGCGTGGCCCGGCGCTGTGGCTGATCCTCGATCCTGATCCAGTTTTTTCGGGCGGGGAGTCAGCTTGCTCTGGCAGTGCCGGACGGAGGAGGTGCAGTGAGGCTCGGGCTGCGTGCTGTGCGCGGCACGACAGGTACGCGGCCAGGGGTGTGCGCGGAGCTGCAGTTGCCAGGTGCTGCTGCGTGTGGCGCGGGGCGCTTGCAGCCACGGCGGAGATGCGGGCGAGGTTGTGCGTGCAAGTGCAAGGGCGCGGAAGCCGCGGCTGCACGGGCCCGGCTGTGTAGGAGGGAAGGTTGTGCAAAAGGCCCGGCAGTGGTGTGCAGGGGGCCCAGGTGGTTCCGTGCTACCGCCGATCTGGCGAGGTGTGTGGTGCGGTCACGCGTGTGGAGCGGCGGCAAAATTTTGTGTTTTGACCCTTTTCGCATACTTTAGCAGGATCTGACCCCGGTCTGGAAAAATTTCGAGATTTGACCCTTTTGCTACCGCCGCATACCCTGGCGGTAGCTTTACACAGCCTACCGCCGCCAACCCTGGCGGTAGGGTCCCTGACGGCCGTCTGGCCGTTAACGGCCGCTGACATGGCAAAGATACCTACCGCCGCCGACTCTGGCGGTAGGATCTAACATACTACCGCCGGGGACTCTGGCGGTAGGGTCATGGATGATAATGTTCGTGGGGCCCACTCACCACCCACCCACTCCACTCATCTTCTCCCCCGAGCTCAAGCTCTCTCCCCCTCTTCTCCCCCACCAAAGCACCCACTAGATTCCCCTCCATTGCTTGAGATTTGTCTGGTGGATCCGGGGCATTTGCATCACCCAAGGTACCTCTCCCACCCCCCCTTCATTTGGTTGGTTGAAATCATCTAGTTTTGTTGGAATCAACTACTTTTGCAAACCCTAGTTCTTGCTCAAGTTTTGCATTTATTGTGCATTTATGGTTTGCCTAAGTATTTTGTGTCAATCCTTGTTGTGGCAAGCTAGCTTATGTGTTAGGGTTAGTGGTTTAGTTAGGAAAGGGTTAGGTGTTAGGGTTAGGGTTAGGGTTAATGCTATGATTAAGGTATACTAGTTGTTTGATTCAAAGTATGCATATTTTAGATAGTTCATCCATATGAAATGGCCGGTCCATGGATGACTCAATTTTGTTCCATTGTTTTTAGATGGATAAACTAGTGAATGTGCATTATTTGGACAAGGCGGCTTTCATGGATGGAAATGCCGATGAAGGGGAGGAGGCCATGGTTTTTGACACAAGCCCGAGCTATGATGATATTGTCATGAAAGTGAGAAGCGTCCTCAATTGGATTAACCCAAGTGATGGTGTGAAGCTTATTGGGAGGTATGATGTGGGTGTGGGAGTAAAGTCCCGATTAAAGAGTTTGCCCATCACCTCTCAATTGCATCGGGATGTGTATAAGGATAAAGTTGAGGGATCACAAGACAAGTCACTTGAGTTATTTGCCACAAAGGTTGAAGTTCCTCCGCTACTACTCGACTTGAACCGGAATGTGTCCTCCCCAATACATGATGGTGTCATGGTGTATGACCGCAATGTGGGTAGCCAACCACCAAGTAGCCAACCAAATGAAGAGGACATCAATGTTGGAGATGAGACCATTGCTCATGTTGATGAACATGCCATTGTTCATGTTGATGAAGATGCCATTGCTCATGTTGATGAAGATGCTATTGCTCAAGATGATGTGTATGCGGAACGAGAAGAGATTCATTACAATCCCATTGGTGACTTGGATGTCATTGTGCATCAACAAGACATGGACCGTAACCTCCCTTATAGCCGTATGTGTAGGTATGAGTCGGATGATGAGGGTCCACCGGAAGAATTGGACGAGGATGGATTCACGGCGCAAGAAAATCAAGTCTACAAGAAGGTCAATGGCAAGGCAAGAGGACCCGCTTTGTTTCGTGATCTTAGTCTTGCCGACAAGGCCGTTGTTGATGGTGGCATGAGGTTTGGCTTGGTCGAACCATCAACTTGCCCGAGGATGGGTGATCCAAGGCCACCGGGTGAGAACGAGAATGCTCATTTGAAGAAAGGGATCAAGTTTGGTTGTTTGCAAGAGTTCAAGATATGGTTGAGTGACTACGCCATTCGGAACCATAGGCCGTTCGTTGTTGGTCATTCCAACCAAAACGTGCGCTACACCATCAAATGTGACAAAGAAGGTTGCCCATGGAAGGTTCGTGGAAGAAAGATCAACGAAACCGGGCAATGGGAGTTGAAGAGTTGTGTGGCCACCCACGAGTGCATACCGCCAGAGAAAGCGGACCGAAGCAAGGGACACCGCCAACTCATGTCCGAGTATCTAGGCTACAAATTGTTGAATGAGATATCCCATGATCCAACCATGAAGGTGAAGTTCCTCATGAGTTCGGTCTTCGAACGATTCGGGTACGAGGTCAAGTATGGAAAGGTGTGGATGGCCAAGGCAAACGCTATAAGGATGTTGCATGGTGATTATGTTGCCGCGTACAATATTCTTCCGAGAATGTTGGGAGCCATTGCTCATCGGAACCCGGGCATGCGCCATAGGGTCGAGTCAATTGAGGGAGTGTTTCATCGAGCTTTTTGGAGCTTTGGGCAATGCATCGATGCATTTAGGCATTGCCGCCCCGTCTTGTCAATTGATGGCATGTTCTTAACCGGCAAGTACAAGGGCACGTTGATGGTGGCAATGGCCCACTCGTCCAATGACAATGTGTTGCCGGTGGCATTTGCGTTGGTGCCTTCCGAGCACGATGATAATTGGGAGTGGTTTATGGATCATGTGAGGATGAAGGTGATTGGCCCCAAAAGAGAGGTGTGCATCATATCGGATCGCCACCATGGGATTCTCAAGGCAATAGAAGTTGACATTCCGGGCTATCCAAAGCTCCAACACCGTTGGTGCATGAGGCATTTCGTGGCAAACTTTTACCGGGCATGCAAGAGTAAAGAGTTTTGCAAGGATCTTACCCATGTTTGTGTGGCATTCAGCACCGACACATTCCAAAGCCGCTATGATAACCTATTCAAGGCATTGGAGAAGAACAAAGGAGGGCAAGAATTCTTGACAAGGCATCTTCCGGAGAAGTATAAGTGGTCACGTGCTTACGACGAAGGAGGTTTCCGATACGGAGACATGACAAGTAACATGGTGGAATGCTTCAACAATGTGCTCAAGGGTGTCCGTTCCTTGCCGGTCACTGCAATAGTGAAATATACTTTCTTCAAGCTCAACGAGTATTTTCTGAGGCATTCCGAAGTCACCGCCAAATGGATAGGTGAGAAGATGGAGTTTCCCTTCAAAGTTGAGGATTGGTTGAAGCATCAAGCGCGCAAGTCCTCGCGTCAACAAATTATTAGTTTCAATGAAAAAGAACAAATCTACCAAGTCGATGAGCCGGGTGGCACAACAAGGGATGGCGTGATGTACGGTGGAGTTGCGTACGAGGTGCGCCTCAAGAACCGGTGGTGTCAGTGTGAGAGACCTCACAGGTATCATTGGCCTTGCTCTCACGTGATGACCGCGGCAAGGTTCAGAAACTTGAACATATCCGATGGTACCACCGTGCGGTTGCATGAGTTCACATTGGAACAAACGAGGTTGACATGGGCTCCTAGGTTTCATCCCTTCCTCGATCAGTCACAGTGGCCTGAGTATGTTGGGCCACACATCGTCCCCGACCCCGAACTCATGGTGCCTACTAAGGGAAGAAGAAGAAAGAAGAGGTTTAGGGGTGACATGGATGATCTAGCTGGATACAACGGAATGAAACAATTTGGTAGCGGCCATTTCATGGAGGAACCGGAGATCAATAATTGTGGTCAATGTGACGGGCCGGGACACAATGTTAGGAAATGCCCACGGACCGATGCCAACACTCCCACTAGTCAAACGGGTGCCCGAAGAGGAGGTTCCGATGGCACACGAGGAGGTAGGAGTGGTGGCCGCGGAGGACGGACGAATCTTGGCGGTAGTGGACGAGGAGGCACTATTGGAGGGCGTGGAGGACGGTCGACTCTTAGAGGAGCCGGTGCCCGTGGTCGTAGGACGAGAAGGGTTGATAAAGGAAGGCCTATTGACATCTTGCTTAACCCGGATGGTTGAAATAATATGAATGGTAATTAAATTTATTGGCTTAATTCGGTCTTGTTTTTTGTTTTTCTTGCATATATACATGTTTATTTACTTTACTAATAACCAAATTGTTCTTTATAGGCATGGCTTCTTCCGGTTCCATGACGAGCCCCCCGTGTGCTAACCGCGAGGACATGCCGGACAAGTGGACGGACGCCAAGTTGGATAAGGTGAAGGACAAAGATATGAGAACTCCATCATGCTGGTGTGGAGATGTTTGCAAAGTGAAGGTATCGACCGACCGCAAGAAATCATGGACAGAAGGAAGAAGATATTTTGTTTGTCCCAACTATGCCTATGATCGTCCTCGTCCAACTCACGCCTATGATGTACCGCCGGTAAGTTGTTAAAGTTCAAAGAGTATTCAACCGTTGCTTCAACTTGAACCTATCTTACTAATAACCAAATTTGTTCTTTCTTCCTACGTAGTCGCCGCCTCCACTTTGCAAGTACTTCACATGGATAGATGAAGATGTGCCAGAAGATGTTAAAAAGGATCAATATCAAGATTGTCTTAGGAGGCAGCGGTTGTTTGAAGAAGCATTTGAGAGAGGCTTGGATGAAGAGCGTCGTCAAAAGGAGAGGATGGAGCGAAAGAAATGTGAGGAGGAGAGGGCACGCAAAGAGAAGGTCGCTCATAAAGAGGAGAGGGCAAGAAAGCTTGCAAAGGCTCGTGAAGCCCAAGAGGAGGATGAGGCACGCGACAAGAAAGGAAAATGGCCTCGTGTGACCCAATAAGGCCTTCGTTTCGAGAAACTTGTCACGAACTATGCTTTCGATTCGAGAAACTTGTCATGAACTATGCCTTCGATTCAAAAAACCTGTGATGAACTATGTACTTTATTTGTGAAACTTGTGATGAACTATGTACTTTATTTGTGAAACTTGTGATGAAACTATGTCATGAACAACATTTGCTGTGCTGTTGCTGTGACTTGTTTGGCCTGTCTGAAATGACGAACATGATGAAAAACAGAGCAAACTCTGCTTTGGCCCCTACCGCCATATGTCCTGGTGGTAGGATATGAATACCTACCGCCAGCCATCTGGGCGGTAGGGTGCCGACCAGTTCTGTGACAGGATCGCTCCCCTGTTCTACGGTAGGGTTGGCCACCCTACCGCCAGGTACCATGGCGGTAGGGTGGCCAACCGTTTTGAGACCGACTCAGCTACGTTCTGTGACCGACTCAGCTCCATTTTCTGCGGTAGGGTTGGTCATCCTACCGCCAGGTACCATGGCGGTAAGGTGGCCAACCGTTCAGCTACGTTTTCTGACCGACTCAGCTCCATTTTCTGCGGTAGGGTTGGTCATCCTGACCGACTCAGTAACTATCTTCCATTTTTCTATCTCGAGCTCTTCAGGGAACTCACAGAACACAAACTTGTTGAAATCACGCATAGCCGCGTTTGCCTCGTCACAACTCTTAATCCATTTTCTAAGCTCCGTCAGCATCCTACGGTGTCGTTCTCCTTCACACTTCTCATATGCTATCTGCACCTCCGGGGTACGTTTTTCCATGCTACATGAAATGGAACAAATCAAAACTCAAATCAGTCAATTTTCCATGCTACTTAAACATAACCCTAACCATAACCTTAACCCTAGTCATAACATTAAACCTAACCCTAACAAAACCCTAAATGATAGTTCTTAGTACCCAAACAATGCTAGTCACACAATACATTGTCAAAGCACAAACATTACCCTAAATGCATCATATACATTGATTTCACCACAACAAAACCATGAACTATGGTTTTCAACAAAATGAGCAAAATGCATGATTTCAACCAACCAAATGAAGAGGGGGTGGGAGAGGTACCTTGGGTGACGCAAATGTCCCGGATCCACCGGACAAATCTCAAGCAATGGAGGGGGATCTAGTGGGTGCTTTGGTGGGGGAGAAGAGGGGATAGAGCTTGAGCTCGAAAGAGGGAGAATGGGAATGAGTGGGTGGGGGAGCACAGCCCCCACCCCTCACAGCCTTATCCAGGACCCTACCACCATAGTCCTCGGCGGTAGTATGTTAGATCCTACAGCCAGAGTAGGCGGCGGTAGGTACCTTTTCCACGTCAGCGGCCGTTAACGGCCAGACGGCCGTCAAGGGACCCTACCGCCAGGGTTGGCGGCGGTAGGCTGTGTAAAGCTACCGCCAGGGTATGCGGCAGTAGCCAAAAGGGTCAAATCTCGAAATTTTTCCAGACCGGGGTCAGATCCTGCTAAAGTATACGAAAAGGGTGAAAACACGAAATTTTGCCTGGAGCGGCGGCTCGGTAGAGGCCGAGCAGGGAGGCTCTGCATGCGCGCTCTGGAGGTTCGGGTAGCGCAGATCTGCGGCGGGAGGGCCCATGCCCGTCGTGGTGGTGCTGCTCTGGCCGAGCGCATGGTGGAGGGGCTCCGAAGCCTGTACGACGTTGGGGCAGCGGCATTGGGGGTCCGGCAGCGAGGAGGTGCCGTCGTGAGGTCGCGCGGCGGCGCGAGGGGGGTTGCCGCTACTCGATCAGCATGGCATCCCGAGGTGGAGGAGCACGTAGTGTTGTAGCAGGAGGGCACTTGCGGCGGCTGGATTTTCTGCGTCCTCCGGCGGGCGCGCGTGCGTGTGAGAGCTTGGTCACGGCTGGGGACCGAGGTGGTTCGTGGCCTCGGGCTGCGTTTCTTTGATCCTTGTCGATGTGGTGCTCGACATGGATTGGCGGTTCGTGCTGCGTCTGGTGACTCGGCCCTCGGTCGATAGTTGACGAATCTAATGGTTAGTGTTGGTCGGTGGCCTCCGCAAGGTGCTTGGTTGCTCCGACAATGGGCTTCTTCGACTACGAGGAGTCTCGGTGATGGTGCTAGGTGGTCGCAGCTTTGAGATGATGTGTGGATGAGGCACTGTTGCACCCCTCTCATGCGGATCGCTGCACCTCCGAAGGAAACCCTTGATCTGGTTTGATCGGATGATGATGCCACCTTGGTGTCGTATTCCCTCCCGAGGGCTTTGTCTTTGGAGCTGGATGTTGGTGAACAAGACCAGTGGAAGACAACGGTGTTGGCATGAGCCTTTTGTGGAAACGATGATGGGGTGAGCAGTGTTAGACACATGGCTATGGTTGTGGTAGTCGGCTCTTCTCCGGCGTGTCTGCGGGATCGTCTCTATAGGTTTTTTGCTGTGAAGTCGAAGTTGCGGTGGCGGGGCCCCGGTGGTATGCGATGACAGGCAATAGGTGGTTCGTTCAATGGTCCTTTGCGGCGCCAGCCGTGCCTAGTTCTTCTTCGTGGTTCTCCGTCAGAGGTGAAGTTGTACCGTGGATTGTCGGTTATTGAGAGAGAAAATCCCAAAATTTGTTGAGCTGTACTACCCTCGTGTCACCATGGTCCTTGAAGTTGTACCATGGATTGTCGGTTATTGGTTGAGTTTCGCCGCCCGCAGTCATGGCGGATGTGGTGAAAGGGAGGAGGATGTGGAAAGCATCAGGAGCGGATGCGTTGTACTATGGAGATAGCCGGTTGTGACCACCCTTAAATAGGGGATTACGGTGAGGCGGCCATGCGTCAATGCGGGACGCCGGAGTGGGTTTCTCGGCCGGCAAGCATGTTTAATGGCGGCATACGTAGAGACGGGGCATTGAACGACCATGGTAGATATCTGCCCCGTCCCGTCTAGTCACGCGTCTCCGGCATTGAAGAGGCGCAGACACTGGAGACGCGTCGCGGGCGGCGCCCTCGGCCGACGAGCCACTTCAATGCTGACGCCAGTGAGAGGTCGCGTCCACTCTTCAATGGGGAGCGGCCGCTCTACATCGACATGAATGCGGGCAGCTAACGCCTGGCGGGAAGCGCGCGTGGCAGGGGAGAGGTTTTTGATGGGCTAGGGCGGCCGAAGTACCGGTGCGGACTCCCGCAAACCTACCCCACGTTTGTCTCCAATTTGCGGGAGAAATCACCCGGACCGTCCTACGGACCAATACAGAACCGCATTGGATGGCTTTTACGGTCCGGATGGTTATGGAAGGTTTGCGAGTCGTCCTTGGAGATGCCCTAAGGACATATCACAATTGCTAAGGATGGAAAAAATGACCGAGAATCGGTATTTTTTCCTATATACATGAAATGACATCTTATCATCAACGACCTATATTTGGTTCAATATTTTTTTTTCTTACATGGCAACACACGGTATAAATAATACTGTAGATTTCATGAATGAATTTTCGTAAAACCACCCAATGACCCTTAAATTGTTAAATTGTATTAATTCTTGGACGTCACTACATAGCGGCGCCGCACCAGCGCCTTCCCGTGCGGTGGTTTTTCCTCCATGCATGCAAACTAATACACTAGCGTGACGTCAGCAAAGATTCCTCTAATGTTAAATTTTAAAAAAGCTTTATCTCTTAAACTATAAATCCAATTGACGATCCGCTTTCACCGTTAGCTTTCTCGCAACGAGATCTTCAAAACTAGATCCCATGTTAACATGTTTCGACAACTTTTTTTTTGTCAATAGTTGTCAGATTACTATTATTTAGTTGTCAAATTATGAGCCACTTAGTAGCCACATTTAGTTGACTTAGTTGTCAGAAAAAACTATGTTGCAGTTGTCAGTTTCTAATTGTGCCTGAGTTGCCATTTTTATTTCATATAGCTGGCCAAAACAATTACACACTAATTGTCATTTAAATTGTGCCGAGTTGGCCTTTTTACTCTATATAGCTTGTCAAAAAAATCACACGCGGTTGTCAATTTTAATTGTGCAAGTGGCCAACTTTATTTTATGTAAGTCGCCAAAAAAATTACACCCAATTGTCAGGATTATCTGTTATGCTTGCCTACCAGATTAATTATGTTAAGTTTTCATGAATCTTGCCGTGTTGTTTATACCTAGTTGAATTTTTAATAACATAATATGCAGTCAACATTGTTCTGTAAAATAGATTATGTGTGCTAGTTGCAAAAGCACAACAAGCTGCTGCGAAAAAAAGCATCACTACCGCCGGTCACTCTAGCGAATACGTTTCATGAAAAATAAGATGTAATATAGCAAAGCACTATTAGCGTACCACCAGCGCATGCTCGTTGAGCACTTGTAGTGCACCGGGAGCACATGTAGTCCATGCTCACCGTAGCACGAGTATCCATCCTGTAGTGGCTTGTAGCGAAACACTGTAGAGGGAAAGCGACGGAAGCGAGAATCCTCGCGCACGAGCCCGCCGCACGGAAACGCAGCCGTGCACACGCTTTTACTTAGATTTTCCCTTAATTCTTATATCCTAGATGGGAGAAGATCGAGGGAGTAACAAATCTCCTTGAACACGCGCTGTAGAATGTGTTCAATGCCGTGCCGTCGGCGATGTGGTGGTGGGATATGACGCCGAGCAGGAGGCCGCCACACCTGTAATTGAAAACATATTATTACTATGAACTGTTTTGCTAAAGCTAAAGCACGTGCCATAAGTATTGCATATAGTCTAAAAAAGGTCTGATTACTCTCATCAAAATACGAATAAATTAAGTCTCATCTAAGTGGTACGTATTAGAATGAAAACAGAAAAAAATGCGGACAAATCTTCACGTGGGGCCTCCCATGCACGCATGGATATACTACTGTAGACAGTATCGTGAATGTGACGTGACATCACCTCCGGCACTGTTGGGTAAAAGCCGGCGACGTCCACGGTCATGCCGTCGCCGGTTACGAGCACGTCCGCTAAGTTGGCCGGGACATCGGCCTCTATGACGAGCACGCCCTCGTTGTTGAGGTGAAGGAATCGCCGGCCGTGGCCATCGACGGCGAAGCGCCCTAGCATGTGAGGGTACGGCGCAATGGCTCGGAGGAGGCCCTCCTTGAGCGCCTCGTTGGACGGCGCCGGGGCGGGGTAGGCGAACATGATGGGGACGTAGGTGTCGATGGCGGCGCGGTCGAAGACGGTCAGCTGGACCTTGTTGCCTGCCAGCGGATGCGGCACGCGGTACACCGGCTTCAGCATCTTCATCTGCTGCTGCTCGTACGTAGTACCTGGTACGCGTGCACGAGCTCGATCTAGCTATAACCTTTTTAGCAACTTGGACTAATCGAGTGTGCCTTAATTTGATGAGCAGCTAGGGCAGCGTACCTCCGCTTATATACAGCTCGACGGAGCATACGCAGACGTACCCGATTGAGCTCTTTCAGAACAAGATCTTTTCTTGTTAGAACAAGAATAGTCTTGGTCAGAGAGATGAGTAGATGAAATAGCCCAGCACGGCAGTGCCATGCATACGACTTGTTAGTTTCTACAATCCAACAGTCCATGAAGGAACATTGCATCCATTACAGGAACTAACGCCCAAATGATCCATATAAATCGATCTCCTTGATGTAGACAGTCAACAAGGAACAAGGGTACATAATTCATCCATAAATATCAATCTCCTTCTTGCCTTCGATGAACAGCTAGGGTTCCCTTGTATAGAGCTCGAGAATACACACACAGTCGAGGTCTTTCAGGCTTAGCAAATTATGTATCTACTAACAGAGCTACTATCTATAAGGGCCAGTTCTTTTGGTAGCTTTTTTGGGCTTCTAGAATAAGCTGTCCCCCACCCAGCTTATTCTAGAAGCCCAACTAAAAATATTTTTTCAGAAGCCTACTAGTGAAGTCTTAATTAGTAGGCTTCTGAAAAAATAAATCTGGTTGGGCTTCTAGAATAAGCTGGATAGGGGGCAGCTTATTTCAGCTTATTCCAAAACCTATCAAAAGAACTGGCCCTAAATACATTCAGAGTGGGCGACGGAACATGACCCCAAAAGTTAGGGGCCCTTAAAATTTACTGAAGCATGTACTTTTTTTGAAACGATAATCACATGTTTTTTAAACGATAAGCACGTACGTAAGAATTGTGTTTGCTATTTTAGAAAAAAGAATTATCTTTTTTGAGAATAAGAATAGTCTTTGGTGAGAGAGATGACTAGAAGAAATAGCCCAGAATGCCAATGTTACACACAACATTTATCTTTCAACAACCCAACAGTGCACGAAGGAACATGGCATCCATTCACAGGAAAGAAAGGCCGAATGATCCATAAAGACCGATATCCGTGATGTGGACAATTAGCAATGTACGAGGGTATATATTTGATCTATAAATATACCTTCGCTTATATAGAGCTCGAGTATACACAGGCCACTCGAGCTCTTTCAGGCTTAGCAAATTATGTACACAGCTACTATCCGTAAGCACATCCACAGTAGGCTGTGGATAGGTCCCCAAAAGTTAGGGACCCTTAAAATTCACTGAAGCGCGTACTTTTTCTGAAACGATAAGCACATGTTTTTTTAAACGCTAAGCACGTACTTAAGAATAGTGTTTCCATTTTTTCAACAAGAATTGTCTTTTTTCAGAATAAGAATAGTCTTTGGTGAGACAAATGACCAGAAGAAATAGCCCAGAATGCCAGTGCCATACACAACATTTGTCTTTCAACAACCCAACATTAATTCCACGAAGGAACATGGCATCCATTCATGGGAAAGAAAGGACGAATGATCCATAAACATCAATATCCCTTATGTGGACAATTAGCAAGGAACAAGGGTACATATTTGATCCATAAACATCAATCTTCTTCCTGCCTTTGATAAACAGCTAGGATTGTGTACCTATGTTTTTCTTTTTTTGCGGAATACTTTCACTTAGCTTAAGTATACACATGCACTTGAGCTCTTTCAGGCTTAGCAAATTATGTACACATCTACTATTCGTAAGCACATTCAGAGTGGACTGCGGAACAGGCCCCCAAAAGTTAGGGGCCCTTAAAATTTACCGAAGAACGTACATTATTTTTTAAATGATAAACACGTGTTTAAGAGTAGTCTTTGCTTTTTCACAACAAGAATAGTCTTCGGTGAGAGCGACGACTAAAAGAATTGCCCAGCACGGCAATGCCACATGTGAAAATATCTTGAATGTCATATCTCATCAGGTAGACGGTCATGTGTTTATATAATCAGGGTCGCGACCTCCCTGATAGCGTACAAGGTTGATGGTTGAGATATGCAACTTGTGCTACAAGAGATAACCTAGAGATAGAGGGCGTTGTTACAAAGATATAAAACAAAATGCTAACAACCTAGTCTATATCCTGTGACATAATCTACCTCAAGGCTTCGGTTTGTAACGTGCCTTGTAACATGTGCATAATGTTTAACACCACAAACAACATTTTTCTCAACAACCAACGGTCCATTAAGGAACATGGCATCCATTTACCGAAAAGAAAGCCCGAATGATCCATACACATCGATCACCGAATATAGAGGATTCCGGTCTAGGGCCTTGCCGTCGCCAGAGTTCGATGCACCCTCGCTTGATGCCGAGTGACTCACAGTGCCACTCTTCCCGCACCCTGGCTCAAGGGCCGTAGCAGACGTGCTTAGGCGCCTCAATTCAGGGCCCAGGAGCCCCCGAACACACGTCAAAGGGCTTTGAGGAGTCATCTGGTGTAGCTTCTTCTTGCTCCCAATCTTCCTGGCCGCCATTTTCATTGGAGCACACGTCGGCCTCTTATAAGAACCTAAGAGATTTCGGCCTAAACCTGGGGGCGGCAGTGACTTCGGCGCCATGGCGGGTGATGGGAATGAGCGGGTCAACCCTTCGGTCTCCAAGGCGCCCTACCCTAAGTGCACACTAGAGGGGAGAGATCACCTGTGATCATGAGGGCGTCGTGCACTAGTAGGGAAACTCCATATATAAATTTATTGCTATCAGCGTTCAGCGAAGAACCAACGCCGCAACTACATAGCCTAGATACATGCAGCATCCAGAAAAAAAAGAGAACGTTGCCTATGAACAGCTAGAGCTCCTTTACATAGAGCTCGAGAATAGACTCGCACAACTTTCAGGCTTAGCAAATTATGTATCTACTAACAGAGCTACTATCCATAAGTGCACTGAGTGGGCGACGGAACGGGACACCAAAAATTAGGGGCCTTAAAATTTACTGAAGCGCGTACTTTTTTTTGGCACGATAAGCACATGTTTTTTAAACGATAAGCACATACTTAAGGATAGTGTTTTCTTTTTTAGAAAAAGAATTATCTTTTCTGAGAATAAAAATAGTCTTTGGTGAGAGAGATGACTAGAAGAAATAGCCCAGAATGCCAGTGCCACACACAACAGTACGGCCGAATGATCCATGAACATCAATATCCCTGATGTGGACAATTAGCAAGGAACGAGGGTACATATTTGATCCATAAACAACGATCTTCTTCTTGCCTTCGATGAACAGCTAGGATTGCGTACCTATGTTTTTTTTTTCTTGCGGAATACCTTCACTTATATAGAGCTCAAGTATACACATGCACTCGAGCTCTTTCAGGCTTAGCAAATTATGTATACATCTACTATCGGTAAGCACATTCAGATTGGACTGCGGAATAAAATCCCAAAAGTTAGGGGCCCTTAAAATTTACTTAAGCACATATATTATTTTTGAAATGATAAACACGTGTTTGAGAGTAGTCCTTGATTTTTCACAACAAGAATAGTCTTCGGTGAGAGAGATGACTAAATGAAATAGCCCAACACGGCAGTGCCACATGTGAAAATAGTTTGAACGTCGTATCTCATCTGGTAGTCGGTTTTATGTTTATATAATCAGGTTCGCGTCCTCCCTGTTAGCGTACAAGGTTGATGATTGAGATATGCAACTTGTGCTACAAGAGATAACTTAGAGATAGAGGGAGTTGTTACAAAGATATAACACAAAATGCTAACAACCTAGTCTATCTGCTGTTAGGCCTTCGACCTCAAGGCTTTGGTTTGTAACATGTGCATAATGTTTAACACCACACACAACATTTTTGCAACAAGCCAACAGTACATTATGGAACATGGCATCCATTCGCCGAAAAGAAAGCCCCAATGATCCATAAACATGGATCACCGAATATAGAAGATTCCGGTCTAGGGCCTCGCCGTCGCTAGAGTTCGGCGCACCACCGCTTGATCCTGAGTGACTCGCGTCCCACTCTGCCCGCACCGTTGCTGAAGGGCCGGAGGATTCGCGCTCAGGGGCCTCAATTCAGACCCCGGGAGCCTCAAAACATGCGTCAAAGGGCTTTGAGGAGTCAACCCAGACCCCGGGAGTAAGGCTTTGCCGCAAACCTATTTACAGCTGAATTAAAAAAAAAATACTTGCAGGTATTTGTGTGTGTATATGTGCCTGTCTTGTAGGTATTCTGTATGTATATATGTATATCGAGTATTCGTTTGTGCACATCTCGACCACAGAGAAACGCTAGTATTGTGATTCAATCATGCTTTGGATAGAATCGATGAAAAGAAAATGGAAAAGAAAAAGCTTTATTGTTAGAATCAAGCTGTATTGTTAGCTAGCTTTGCACTTCCGGCAGAAAGAGCCCAGCTCGAGCACGTTTCTGCTGCTGTTGAGCTGCACGTGCTGCCCCGCTGCTAGATGCAATAGTAGAAAACCGGACATTAGTCTCGATTCGCAAGGGCCTTTAGTCTCGGTTGGGCAACCGGGACTAACAAATCGTGATTAAGTGCCTCCTTTCTTAGTCCCGGTTATGTTATGAACCGGGACTAAAGGGGTTCCACGTGGCCGCTGTAGAGCGGTCAAGCATGAACACCAACCAGGACTAAAGGCCGCCACGTGTCAGGCGTTGCCAACCGCTGGGGTTTAGGGTTTTGGAGGGGCCTTGTTTCATTTAGTGTTTCCTTTTTCTTTTTGTGTTTACCATTTTTTTCATTTAGGGTTTTCATTTTTATTTTATGTTTTCCATTCAACTCGATGCTACTACATATAACAATAAAGGAACCATTACACAACATCGTCATGAATATAGAGTAGTGACCTCTTTCTCCGTGCTTGGTCAAACAACAAGTTTTCGTATATATATTCGACGCTACTAGATATAATACACGTTCATGCATACATACAATATAATATCTACTTGGATATTTTTTAGTCATGTTTGTATATTTTACATTATGAAATAATTGATTTTACATTGGTACATTACAATTTTACTTTATGTGGTTATTGTTTCACAATTCCGTATCTACATTTCACTTTCCACTAGTTTTTTCACACACATAACATCTACTTTAATTACACATTGCTCAAACTATCTATTTCAGTCTTTGAAAATAAATTATTTCACATTTCCAAATAATCAGTTTCACACCAATTCATTGCAATTTCATTTTATGTGGTTACTATTTCACAATTCAGAATTTGTATTTCACTTTTTACTAGCCTTTTCACAAAAATAACATATATTTTAATTTCACATTTCTCAAATAACAAATTTCACTAACTTGTTTCACAAAAATCTCTTATGTTTCAATTGCACAATTTTGAAAAACATATTTGACTCTTTTGAAATAAACGTCTACTCATTTCCAAATAATAGTTTCACAGTTTGACATTTCAGTTTCATATCTGTTTTCACTTTCACAACCTACATTTCACTTTTCACTCACTGGTTTCACAAACTCACATATATATTTCAATTGCATGATTTTGAAATAACATATTTCACTCTTTCGAAATAAGCTTGCTTCATATTTCATAGTTTCGAAATTGATTGGTTTCATGTATTTATATCGAAATAGGTTTGTTTCATATCTTTCAAGTGAAAATATGTTTTTCCACATATGAAATGTGAAACGGTAAAATTTAAACATGTTTGAAATGTATCCAAGATTGGTCTAGTTTTAAAGGTGTTGACGTCAGAAGTTCAAATATATATAATATTTCACATACAAGCCTATGGTTTAAAAATATTGAACGACTTAATTTAGGAATGATGTAATAAAAGCTTGAGTTTATTGTGTGAGAGAGGAAAGCTTTGGCTGTCAACTTTCTGCCATGTCTGGCATGCATGCCATGCGAAGGATAATAATTGGGTACGAAACGCTGTATTTCGTCAGGTATACTTTTTGTATAGCAGAAAAGTGTGAATAAAAAGATAGCCTTCACACACAGCTTGATGTCTAGATGGAGGGTAGATATGTTACCGGCAGGTAACATTAACACGCAAAACAACTTTCTGCGCATGAGAAGATAACACTAGTAGAAAAAGGCCCATTTGTCCCGGTTCGTAAGGCCCATTTGTCCCGGTTCTGGAACCTGGACTAAAGGGTCGGGACTAAAGCCCAAAACCTTTAGTCCTGGTTCGCTTACCAACCGGGACAGAAGGGGCTCCACGTGGCCGGTGCTGGGAGCCCAGGCAGGAGGACCTTTAGTCCCGGTTGGAAACACCAACCGGGACCAAAAGGCAGGACATTTAGTCCCGGTTGGAAACACCAACCGGGACCAAAAGGCACTGGGGTTTTTGTTTTTTTTCAAATGGGGGGGGGGGGGGGGGGGTTAGGGGGTTTTGGAGGGTTAATTTAGGGTTTCATATTGTGTTAGCTAGCTAATAGAGAGAAGTGTCCCGATCATCATCATCATAGTCATCTAACCAACCATACTTAATTGTTCTTAGAACTACTCGTTATCATAATAACAATTCATACTCGATCATCATCATCATAGTCATCTAACCAACCATACTTAATTGTTCTTAGCACATGATCATGAGTATTAGCTAGGACCTAACTACCCTCTCTTAGGTAAAATAGCAAAAAACAAGATAGGCCCTGACTCTCCATTATGGAGAATGGAGATTATCCTGTCTCCAATTCTTGCACGTCGCATAATGTTGCTTCCAAGTAGCTCCCTACGATCGACCATACATTTTTTCCAATCTTTGATTGTCATGTCTTCATCGGTTTTAGAAATCCAGTATGGACAACAGTGATGCGTATGATGACCTGGCCGTAAGCTCATAACATCAAGGTGACCTTTCGGAAACATCAGATGAGGCACACAATCCTTCGGGATTTTCTGTTGAAAAACATAGTAATAACTTTGTAGTTAGCAATGTACTTTAGTTTTAGAAGAATTTATGCAAAAGATGCACGGATGTCGTAAATAGTAGAAACTCTTACCATGCAATCTCCATGGATGTTACCGTAGTTCACCACGTGCACTAGTGGCACGTATTGACCATAATGTGGAGGAGTTTGATAATAGCTATTGTAATTCTCAAGATCATTAATAAATGCGACAAGATGATCTTTCTCCTTACAAGTTAATTCTGCTTTATCATTGTAGTAGTAGGTTCTGTCTACCATCTTCCGTACATTTTTTGAAGAATGAAAATAAGCTGTCAATGGAAATTAGTTGTCAACTATTTTTAAATAAACAATATAAATTACTTAATAAATATGGTTGAGAAACTCACATAATGGTAGAACTGGAGGCGTCTGCACATCGACCCAGATGTCGATATTACCTTCAATTTCATCTTCCGGACGAATATCAAAGGTGATAAGCATATTAGGCTCAAATGCATAAGCCTTGCATAGTGCTTGCCAACTTTTGCATTCAAAAAAGGAGTAGGTGTCTGCATTGTACAATTTTACGGCAAAAGTATAACCATGCTCGGTCCTCAAGTGAACTCTCTTTACCTCCATACCTTTTTTAGTATTGAAACCAATCTTATCCAAGACATATCTTCTTGCATGGCAGGGGATACGCTAGTAGAATAGTAAAAAATTAAAATTATAAGTTGAAGCAAAAGAAGCAGAAGTCATGCTTAATTACGAAAAAAGACTTGTCGTTGTGACTTACTGTATCCATTTCGAAGGTCTCATCCAGCACGATGCTGAAGCGCCTACCATCAACTAGGTGAGTCGTGTCGCACAGACCGCGCTCGTCTTCGCAGTATTCGCACATACCGAATTCCCTTCCGCTATCGTCGTCAGACATTTCCTATGTTCATAGTTGAAACATTTAAAATCGATCGAAGGCAACTACCAGGAAACTAATCAACACACAGATCACTATTACTCAAAATATGCAACGGGTTGACTTTAGGTCTGTCGAGTCTTTCCTTCCTAAACTCTCATCTCACGTATATGGTGGGCACTCCCTCTGATATTGCGACCGTCGGTGATGATGGCTCCTCCATTCGTCCCCGAGTGCATTACACCAAAATGTCTAGCACACGGGAACGAAGGAGAAGCGACCCCCACGACAACAGTCGGGATTCTTCCTCTCTCATATTTCGACCGTCGGTGATGGTCGCTACTCCTTCTTTCCCTAGTGCATTACAAATATCTAGCACAAGGAAAAGAAGGAGAAGCGACCTCCACGACAACAGTCGGGATTCTTCCTCTCTCATATATATATATATGGTGGACACTCTCCCTCACTGAAAGACACACAAGGAGCCGAAACAGACCTAAAGTCAACCCGTTCCATATATCGAGCAATGACATAGAAAAAATGCCCTATGTTTTGCCGGAATATCATTGAATTCCCGTTATCGGAAGGGACTAATTATAGAAAAACAACATTATATAAAAAAATAGAACATATGTGTGTGTGTGTATGTTCATGCGTGTGTGTGTGTGCGCGGGATCGACCCCCCCCCTCATGTCGAAGTTATCGGGGAGGGGGTATACGGGGTATATCAAAGAAGACTTGCTTCGCCGCGGGTGCTCGGTGTGACGTGGACTCGGTGGAAAAACTTTATGAAAATGCGGTGGTGGCCGGGCCGGGCTGTTTTCTTTTCCTTCTTCATATTTTCCTTTGTTTTTTCTTATATATGTTTGTCGGGGACTACTCACCGGCGATCGTCGGGACTCCTCACGATATCGCGTAACCCTAAGATTTTTTTCACTCAGCTAGTTTTCACTCTTGTTGTAATTTCCTTATAAATGTTTGTTCGACAAATCACAAACAAAACTTTTATCAAATTAAAAAATTTATGATTTTTTCCCTATACAATAAACCTAATAAGAATGCACTAAATCGATCCCTAAAAGAATAAACAACAATTTTTGGTCGGCCGGGGGGTCGGCCGGACGGCTCCAGGGACAAACCTAATAAGAATGCACTAGAAAGGTGGTCGGCCGGACGGCTCCAGGGAGAAAGACGAGCTCACCACAGCGCGCGGAGGGAGAGGGCGGCGACGGGGCGGCGACGGGAACGGTGGGCTCAGGGCGGCGACGGGGCGGCGACGGGGACGGCGGGCTCGGGGCGGCGACGAGGACGGCGGCGACGGGGCGGCGACGGGCTCGGGACGGCGACGGGCTCAGGGCGGCGACGGGGCGGCGACGGGGACGGCGGGCTCGGGGCGGCGACGAGGACGGCGGCGACGGGGCGGCGACGGGCTCTGGACGGCGACGGTCGGCGACGGGACGGCGACGGGGCGGCGACGGGGACGGCGGGCTCGGGGCGGCGACGGGGACGGCGGGCTCGGGGCAATGGCAGATGAAAACTGAAATTTTCCAAGTGTTTACTTATATAGAAGAAGCATTGGTCCCGGTTTGGAGCACCAACCGGGACCAATGCCGACCTTTAGTCCCGGTTCGTGGAACCAACCGGGACCAAAGGTCTCTTTTCGGCAGCCCAAAGGGCGGGAAGCAGAGACCGTTGGTCCCGGTTGGTGCCACCAACCGGGACCAAAGGGAGGCACTGGTCCCGGTTGGTGGTACCAACCGGGACTAAAGCCCTGTTCCTGGCACGGTGGGAGTTTAGTCCCACCTCGCCGAGCGAGGAGAAGTCGTGCTGGTTTATAAGCGCGGCTGCACCTAACGTCTCGAGCTCCTCTCTACCGTAGGCTTACGGGCCTAACCACTCTGCAACAGGCCGTGGGCCTATGGGCCTTCTGTGTGTGAATGCCGTGGTGGCCCAGTAGGCTCCTTTTTTTATTTTTTCCCTGTATTTTTGTGTTGTTTTTTGCTTTATTTTTTTTTTAATTTTTTTCCAATATTTTTCTACTGTTATTTTAGTTCATTCTTTTTAACAAATAAATACTTTGATAATTTTAGTTGCATAATTTCCATTATTTTGTTTTGTTTTTTGCTTTATTTATTTTTGTTTTATTTCTTTGCTTTATTTATTTCCAGTGTGTTTTATCATTATATTCTTTTTGCTATTAATGTTTTGAACAAAAAAATACTTTGATAATTTTAGTTGTATAATTTTTATATAATTATAGTTTCAAAAATATTAGCGGTTTATAAAAGCTTTTTAGATGATTCTTTTTTGAGATCCACTCCCACGATGTTTTGAAAGAAAGTAAAAAGCACTTCAAATGAACTCTTAAAAGGTTGAAAGTTGGCATGGTATCATCCTTTCACCCACATAGCATGTGCTAAAAAGTTGAGTGGGTTACGGCAAAAACTGGATGCACTTCGTGTACAAAACGGACAGTCTCTTTCGAAGTATCGGGGTTTCGGACGGAAACTCATCGGTTACAAAAGGCATTTCATTTTCTTGAACTTATTTGAACTCCAGGCTTTTCGTGTGTTCAAAATGCACCATTCAAAGCCACATCATCAATTTTCAACCCTTTCTGACTTCATTTGGTATTTTTCATGCATTTAATGATTTTTTGAGCTAAATGACCCTGAAATTGAAAAGCACTTCAAATGAACTCTGAAAAGGTTGAAAGTTGGCATGGTATCAACCTTTCACCCACATAGCATGTGCTAAAAAGTTGAGAGGGTTACGGCAAAAGCTGGATGCACTTCGTGTACAAAACGGACAGTCTCTTTCGAAGTATCGGGGTTTCGGACGGAAACTCATCGGTTACAAAAGGCATTTCATTTTCTTGAACTTATTTGAACTCCAGGCTTTTCGTGTGTTCAAAATGCACCATTCAAAGCCACATCATCAATTTTCAACCCTTTCTGACTTCATTTGGTATTTTTCATGCATTTAATGATTTTTTTGAGCTAAATGACCCTGAAATTGAAAAACACAACAAATGAACTCTGAAAAGGTTGAAAGTTGGCATGGTATCAACCTTTCACCCACATAGCATGTGCTAAAACGTTGAGTGGGTTACGGCAAAAACTGGATGCACTTCGTGTACAAAACGAACAGTCTCTTTCGAAGTATCGGGGTTTCGGACGGAAACTCATCGGTTACAAAAGGCATTTCATTTTCTTGAACTTATTTGAACTCCAGGCTTTTCGTGTGTTCAAAATGCACCATTCGAAGCCACATCATCAATTTTCAACCTTTTCTGACTTCATTTGGTATTTTTCATGCATTTAATGATTTTTTTGAGCTAGTTATGACCCTGAAATTGAAAAGCACTACAAATGAACTCTGAAAAGGTTGAAAGTTGGCATGGTGTGCGTGCTTGCCAACAATGACAACCCACTTTTTTGTTGCATTTTGTTCTCAGCCACAATCGGAATTTAAGAAAAAACTGAATTGAAAAGCACTACAAATATATAATAGCTAGAGATATGTAATATATAATAGTTCAGATATCCATCACAGAAAGTACTCGTCCAAGCGAACACTACTAGCTAGTCTGAATCAGAAGAATATTCCGATGGTGGTGGTGGTGCGAGGTGACGCTGCCCATAGTTCACGGTTCGAATCTTGCGGTGCAACTCATATGCAACGTATGCATCTTTTGCTGCATACTCAATGTTGATAGGCTGAAGTGGGGTCCTCTCCCACTCTTTGTGCTGCGCCCGGGGGAATTTGGTCTTCATATCTCCGTAATAGTCGTCGATCAAGGCGACTGCCATAGAAGCCATCGAAGTCCTCTCATACTGAAGCTTGAATATGTCTTGGATATCAATAAGGCAGCCAGTTGGTATCTCAATACCGAAGCTGCGCCTCATCTTCAGCTTGTCATTACTTACATCAACGCTAGCAAAATGTATGCCGCTGCGTAGGAAGTCCATGAGTGCTGGGCAGTGCTTGTCACTACTGCAACATCAACAAATTAAAATGGAACAAATGTTAAATACTGCTGCAACAAGTATATTTTGGCAGAATTATAATATGCAACTATATAAAGGAAAATTATTTCGCTGCAACAAAAGAGGAAGACGCAGAGTTTTTGCTCCCGGGCTCATTTGAGCCCGGTGAACAGTAATATCATAAAAAAATTGAAAATTATTTCACTACAACTTAAGAGAAATTGATCTTTGCCATAGGATTCAAAATAGAACATATACATTGCTATATCCTATATATATGCAATTTTCATATCCTATGAATTGATGAAGAAACCCTAAATTAACTATATGACATATATGTTCTCCCACGTTTTGCAACAAGGAAAATTGTTTCACTACAAACTTAAAAGAAATATTGATCTTTCCCATAGGATTCAAAATGGAACATATTTCTATCCTATGCAATTTTCATAATAATTTATAAATTATTAATTGATCAAAGAAAACCCTCAAAACTCACCTTGCCCATTGGAAGATCATGACATGTTTCTTGAAACATAGCTGGATGACGGCAACATCTTCTTGCTTGGCCGTGTACTCGAGATCAAGCCCTATGAACTTGTCTTTCTCATCCGCCACTTGAAGCCATTTCTGCAAAAGGGAAAGAAAATGCGGCACCATGACGCTGTCGTTCGTGTAGACGACATCGAGATTGGTCTTGCCATGTGCGAGCACCTCCCCGTAGCGAGTGATTGGATTCATGGTAGAAGATATGGGGAAGAAGAGAGGAGAAGAAGAGAAATGGGCGAAGTTACTGTAGCCCTCGCCGAGGAACAGTTGCTTTATCCTCCTGTTTCTCGGAGCGCGAAACGTCGTGGGATGCGAGACGTTCGAACCTTTAGTCCCGGTTTGAGCCAACAACCGGGACTAAAGGGGCTCGCACCAGGCGAACGGATACACATTTGGTCCCGGTTCCTGCCACGAACCGGGACCAATGGTTGTGGGCCAGGAGCGAGGCACATTGGTCCCGGTTCGTGTCTGGAACCGGGACCAAAGGTTCCAGACGAACCGGGACCAATGCCCCACGTGGCCCGCCCGGCCCTCTGGCCTCACGAACCGGGACTGTTGCACCCATTAGTCCCGGTTCGTTACTGAACCGGGACTAATGGGATGGCCTGCCCCGAACCAATGCCCTGTTTTCTACTAGTGTAAGGGGATAAGACATAGACAAAGGGAGTGGAGAAGTCATCAGCTATTTGATCTTGGAGCGATGAATGGTGCAGATTGACGTCATGTCATCGATCCACGCCACTTTCTCTCAACCAATAAAAAAAAAGCACAGACTGTTTGCTTCTTTGCCCATGAAAACATACCTTTTATATATGTAAATATTTTGTGAAAAAATCACATTTTTTATCACATGATCTAGGTGTGATATAACGACGACATGTCAAGTTTCATAATTTTCATACTTCATCTGTATTTTTTGGAATTTAAAAACAAATAAACTTCACGTTTTTTATCAAGTCTAGACATCCTTATGTTTAAAATTTTGTTATTTTTCTTGTATAAGACCTAAAAATATATTCAAGAAAGTAAATAAGATTATTCAACCCAAATTTGCGAAAATTTTCATGCAGTTATAGTACGAATTCGAATTACATTCGCTAAATGTCTATAAATGGACGTAATGGCTTAAATATAGCAACCGAACTCCAATAGATGCCAAATTTTGACATGAATCATGTAATGATGTCTCTTAAGTGTAGAAAAAAAATTCAATGTAAATGGATAAAGTAACGGCCGCTTCACCTTGAAACTAGATCCGTTCTCTCTCAAAACCATATTTCTTCCTTGGAGATGGTTCGATTTCCAAACCACCTATGCCATAACTTGTGCGAAACCTTCTAATTTTTTTACCACACACTGCAGGGATCATATGATGACACCATACCAAGTTTCATGCTTATTCAAGTCCGTTTGCATTTTTTGAACTAAAAAAGTCATCGTTCAGAGTCAAGTCTTGGCACTCTCAGGTTTGGAATTCCTTACCTTTTCCTTTATAAGTCCTAAACATAAACTCGAGAACACATATATGATTTTTCAAACCAGTTTTGCCTAATTTTTCGATCACTTAATGTTTAAATTTGAATTATATCCTAAAATGTCTATACACTTAATGTGTTAAATATAGCAAACGGACTCCGAAGGATGGCAGATTTTTACATGGATCGTGTAATGGTGTATCATGAGTGTAGAAAAAAAATCAATGCCAGTGGATGAAGCATCAATTGCATTCACAAGAAAAGAGAAGGAAACGAAAAAAAAAATACATGTTTGCCGAGTGCGAAAAAAGAACTCGGCAAATATTTTTTTGCCCAGTGCAAAAGAAAAAGAACTCGGCAAAGATTTCTTTGCCCGTTGAAAAATAAAAAGAACTCGGTAAACATTTATTTGCCGAGTGCAAAAAAAAAAAGGAATCCGACAAATAATTCTTTGTCGAGTGCAAAAAATAATAAACTCGACGGACATTTTAAACTTGGCGAAATCTCAGATTCTAGTAGTGCTAGAGGGGAGAGATCACTTGTGATCATGAGGTCGTCATGCATTAGTAGGGAAACCCCTTATAGAACTTTACTACTGGCAGCATCCAGCGAGGAACCAACACCGCAACTACATAGCCTAGATAAATGCAGCATCCAAGAAAAAAAAAATGTTGCCTTCGATGAACAGCTAGAGCTCACTTATATAGAGCTTGAGAATACACAAGCACTCGAGCACTTTCAGGCTTAGCAAATTATGCATGTACTAACGGAGCTACCATCCATAAGTGCATCCAGAGTGGGCGACGGAACGACCCAACACTTAGGGGCCCTTAAAATTTACTGAAGCTCGTACTTCTTTCTGAAACGATAAGCACATGTTTTTTTAAACAATAAGCACGTACTTAATGATAGTGTTTGCTTTTTTAGAACAAAAATTATCTCTTTTGAGAATAAGAATAGTCTTTGGTGAGAGAGATGACAACAAGGAATAGCTCAGAATGCCAGTGCCACACACAACATTTGTCTTTCAACAACCCAACATTCCACGAAGGAACATGGCATCCATTCACAGGAAAGAAAGGCCGAATGATCCATAAACATCGATATACCTGATGTCGACAACTACTAGCCGGAAGCACATTCAAAGGGGGTTGCGGAATAGGCTCCCAAAAGTTAGGGCCCCTTAAAATCTACTTGAGCACTTATATTATTTTAGAAATGATAAACACATGCTTAAGAGTAGTCTTTGCTTTTTCGCAGCAAGAATAGTCTTTGGTGAGAGAGATGACTAAACGAGATAGCCCAACACGGAAGTTCCACGCACAATACTTGTTAGTTTCAACAATCCAACGGTCCAGGAAGGAACATTACATCCATTCACCGAAAAGAAAGCCCCATTGATCCATAAGCATTGATCATCGAATATAGAGGATTCCAGTCTACGGTCTCGCCGTCGCCAGAGTTCGGCGCCTCCCCGCTTGATCCTGAGTGACTGGTCGTCCCACTCTGCCTGCATCCTGGTTGAAAGGTCGGAGGAGACGCGCTCAGGGGCCTCAATTCAGGCCCCGAGAGCCCCCGAACACGTGTTGAAGGGCTTTGAGGATTCATGTGTGTGTGTGTGGGGGGGGGGGGGGGTAGCTTCTTCATGCTCCCAATCTTCCCCACTGCCATTTCCAATGGAGCACATGCCATCCTCTAATGAGAACCAAGAGCCTTCGACCTGAGCCTGCGGGTGATAGTGACTTTAGCGTCATGGTGTGTGAAGGGAATGAGTGGGTCAACCCTTTGGGCTCGAAGGCTCCCTCCGCTAAGCCCACACTAGGGTTGGGGGGGGGGGGGGGAGGGGAGGTCACTCGTGATCATCAGGGCACCATGGACTAGTAGGGAAACCCCTTAGGCTCCGCTTGGATTGTCGTTTGAATCCTGAATACCCCTGTAAAACTTTTACACGCCTTTAGGCGTCGTTTTTTTCCACACGGAAGTCAAGTTGCGGCCAGTATCTTACAGGTGTAAAATAAATCCGGACGTAAAGTTTTTCACCGATTCCAAGCAGGCCTTTATAGGATTTTACTACTAGCAGCATCCACCGAGAAACCAACACCGCAACTACATAGCCTAGATACATGCAGCATCCAGGAGAAAAGCGAACACTGCTGCTTATATCCTACTTGTGGCGTGTGGCAAATACAGATGCTGCTAGTTTGTCAGAGTCAGCCAGCTCTCCGGCCTGACCGAATTAGGGGCATTCAGGTATCGCACGCTGCTAATGTTAGCACCATGTAGCGGCGTGCAGTTTAACACGTGCGCCGCTAACGTCGCTGGTCCAACTTTCTGGCACAAGTGTGGATCCACATTGTTGCAGTGTGTGGGGACAAATGGACGCTGCTAATATTGATCCCACTGGCAGTGTGTCCAATTTGTTGCGAATACTGCTAGTTTTAGACTCACGGGACAAGGTGTCCATGTCGTTCTTTATTTGTGGACGCTGCTAACTTCAAGCGCATTGGCCATGCCGCTTTTTAGGTGTGCGCTGCTAGTTTGCTCACGTTTGCACATGCCATGTTCACGCGTGTTCCTCACTTTCCCCTCTCATACTCACTTCTTCTTCCTCCTCTCACCCACTTCCTCCTTCTCCCTCTCACTCAATTCTTATAGCTCCACTCTCCCTACCATGTGAGCATCATGGTCTTGTCTCCCCTATTCCTCTAGGTAATTAACCTCACTGATGCATGATGTATTAACTATTTACCTCATTCACACACCCCTTCATATGGAATAATTAGCCTCTCTTTCATTTCTTTTGAGGTCTTATTCATCTTTGTTAATATCTCTCTTTGAACATAGGTAGGGGGGGGGGGGTGACTCTCGATCTATTTCATATCTCCGCTGGCCGCGGGTCTCTTAGTTAATTATTTGGGATTTCCCTTGAATATATAAAATTGATCATGTATGGTAATTAATTGTTGGAGTTTGTGGATGCATGTATATTTTTCAGGGATATATATGGAGTGACCAATGTATTGAAAAAATGTTGACTCGTCGGTATTTTGTCAAATATCTGGCAAACTCATTTTGGTGACATATTAGTAAAGGTCATGCCGAAATTTTGTTTGACCTGCTAATGTTGGTTCTAACTTTCTACCTTGTATGATGCAAGTTTGGTAAGTCGAGATAATTGGTCGAAGTATTAAAGAGTTATGTTGTCCGTGTTGTACATGCAAAAACATGCATCTGTCTATGGCCGATACTGGTTAAGTGGAGGCTCATTTGCACATGCACGGTTTTCATAAAGAATTACACATGGCGGACACACCACGGAGAGGAGGATCATCATAATGTTCACGACATACATGAAGAAGCGGGATATAAAGAGACATAATATGAAGGAAAGATGGAGCACCCGTAGGTGCCCGAACATGATGACGAGGACGGACATGATGAACATGATGAAGACTATGGATACGACAAAGAGGCGGCCGGACATGCTGAAGAGGCCGACGCGGCGGCCACCCAGAAAACCTATACCTCACTGCTAAAGGACCTGCAATAGTGAAACCTGAATTAAAACTGGCCTGCATATTGATTACCAGAAACATCGAAGGTTTTCTACAAAAAAAATTCTAAATTAAAAGAGGATGGCCGGTTTATTACCAAAAACATGAGAGGGTTTCTGTAAATGATGGACCGGAAATATCTATTCCTTTTATTAATATAGGTATAGATATAGATATACCTGAGCTGATAATTTGATACTCCAAATCCAAGACACAGTACTTGTTACGAAGACTATGGATATATGCAGCAGTGCTCAACAGAAACGTTTCTCATCATAATTAATTATCATGGATGTATGCAACTGGTCCGTTCAGACCGTTCGCTGCCTTGACTGTTACGTGCAAAACAAAAACTTTTCTCATCATAATATATACATTTGACTAGTCGACCGACGCGAGTACTTCCTTCCTTCCTACTAGTACTAACAAGTTTTAAAAAGAGAGTACTAGTACTTTTTTTTTTGCGGACAAATCAGATAACTTTATTCAGACAAAAGCATTCCTCGGACAATCAGACAAAAGACTGGTCACAAAGAAGTTAGGGGTTTCATCAAGCCAACAATCGGTCATATTCTCTCTCAAAAAAAAAAAAAAGGTCATATTGAAAGTGCATGCATGTTTTGCACATAGATGTGCCGGAAGGTTCGCTGACCTGTATACATACTGAATATCAAATAAAACAAAATTATTACTTAGCTCTCCTATTTCTAATAGTAAAGGAGCCACAATAGAGCGAGAACTGTGAAGAGTTTTCCAGAGTGTCACCAACTCCGGACAATCAAATTCCATTATCACATGCGAGAGCCCTCGTATGGCAGCAAACTGAACTCCATCCCGCAAGTACTAGTACTAGCTCCCCTACCTTTCCGTTGTCGAAAGTCAAACTTTAAAAGTTTGATTAAATATTATATGAAAAATATTAAAATCTACAATACTAAAGTTATACAATATAAAAAAGTATCCATGATGCATCTAATGATATTGGCTTCGTATTGTGAATGTTGATATTGGCATCTAACCATTGGTGGATCAATCGTGTGGACGAGACGGCGTGCGTGCGCGTGACAAACCAAGACTCGTCAATTCCTTTGAAAGCTAGCTAGTGGATCCAGCATTCTGCACGTGTCCTTTATCTGCATATATGGTGGGACCTGGTAGAGAAAAATGTCTTTGGCATGCCCTATATATAGGACACCATTCGTTCATAGTTTTTTCAAACGACAAGCCTGCTGCCACTCATCACCATCCATCGCAGATCGCACATAAAAAAATGGCGCCTGAGCTGTCCCTCTTTTCGATAGCACTCCTCGCTGTGCCACTTCTGTGCTACGTGATGACGTGCACCAGAAGAGGTGCCCGGCGTCGGCCGCCAGGCCCCTGGCCGTGGCCCATATTCGGCAACCTCCTCCACCTGCGCGGCGGTAACCTCCACCACAACCTCGCGCGCCTGGCGCTCGCCCATGGCCCCGTGATGACGCTGAAGCTCGGCGTGGTGAGCACCGTGTTCGTGTCCTCCCGGGACGCGGCATGGGAGGCCTTCGCCAAGCACGACCGGCGCATCGCGGCGCGCACCGTCCCGGACACGAGGCGCGCAATGGCGCATGCCGACCACTCTATGGTGTGGCTGCCTAGCTCCGACCCGCTATGGAAGACGCTGCGTGGCATCGCCGCCACGCACGTCTTCTCGCCGCGCAGCCTCGCCGCGGCGCAGGGCGCCAGGGAGCGCACCGTGCACCACATGCTGGAAGAGTTCCGCCGCCACGTCGGGCAGGTGGTCGACATCGGCCACGTCCTGTACCACGGCATGTTTGACCTGCTGACCAACACGCTCTTCTCCGTCGACGGCCAGGACAAGCTGAGGGACCTTCTGGAGGACATCGTGGGGCTTCTCGCCGAGCCCAACGTGTCGGACTTGTACCCGTTGCTCCGGGTGCTGGACCTGCAGGGCCTTCGCCGATGGACAAGCACGCACATGAGCCGCGTCTTCCATGTGCTGGACAAGATCATCGACACCCGGCTGGGCGAGGGCAAGCATCACCAGGACGTCCTCGACGCCCTGCTGGGGCTGATGACCACCGGCAAGCTGAGCCGCCGCGATGTGAAAGCAATGTTGTTCGACATCCTGGCGGCGGGCACGGAGACAACCAAGATCACAGTGGAGTGGGTGATGGCGGAGCTGCTACGGAACCCGGACGTGATGGCGGCGGTGCGCGCCGAGATGAAGGCCGCCCTCCCGCAGGGGATGATGATCACGGAGGCAGTCGTGGCGAAGCTGCCGTACCTGCAGGCCGCGGTGAAGGAGTCGATGCGGCTGCACCCCGTGGCGCCGCTGCTCCTACCACGCCTGGTGGTGGAGGAGGGCGTCGAGATAGGCGGCTACGCCGTGCCCAAAGGTGCCGCCGTTATCTTCAACTCGTGGTCCATCATGCGCGACCCGGCGGCATGGGAGAGACCCGAGGAGTTCATGCCGGAGCGTTTCATGGGGAAGACGGAGCTCGGCATGCGGGGGAAGGAGGTCAAGTTCATCCCGTTGGGCGCCGGCCGGAGGCTGTGTCCGGCATTGCCCATGGTGGAGCTCCTCGTGCCCTTCATGGTGGCATCCATGCTGCATGCTTTCGAGTGGCGGCTGCCCGAGGGCATGTCACCTGACCAGGTGGACGTGACCGAACGGTACACAAGCAACGATATCCTCGTTATGGACGTGCCTCTCAAGGTTGTGCCGATGGTCAACTAGTCACTCGTTATGGAGATGGACGTTTCGGAAAAGACTCTTTCACGATCGCTCGTGCCAACGCGTGATAGCGAATTCATCCGTTCCTAATCAGCTTCTGCCTTGACGATTTCCTTTCCAAATTAACAACGCTGGCCCACCTACTCCCGTGACCATACAAGCAACCCATCCATGCTATACACCTAATCTCCCCCCCCCCCGATTTTCAGGGGTGAGGGTGGGGGGCGAGCGAAACCTTCCTTCTAATCCTAGCTAAACTCTTAATGTAACTGTGCTGCACTTACCTAATTAGCCAAGCCTATTGTCGCGTTGCATGCATGGCACTCTATTGGTTGGAATGTCGATGAATATGCATGACCCACTATGGGACTAAGTTATTTCTTCTTATTTTTATTTTCGTGGGTATGTACATCACATGTATACATATGTCTGGACCATTTATGTTATTATCCAATTAATGATGTTATTATGTTGATTCAGAGCCAATAATTTCACTGATCCGCGTGCTTCAAGTTGAAGAGAAACATATTTACCATTCTATGATGTCCTTCATCTATAATAATCATGCATGATTCTATGTTTTCTTTTTGTGGAACATATGTACAATAAACTAACCAGGTTCCATATTTCATGACCTCCAAGTGTTACTTTTTCTTCTCCATTAAGCATGTGGTTCCTTCAAAAATTTCCTTGACTATCTATATTTTATTTTTCAGTTTCTGGTTTTGTTGTCCCATCGTGGCAATACATTTTATGAGTTCATGCCAGATAACAACTAGTTGCCAGATGTTCAAAATTGTATTCAAAGTTCACATATATATATATCTAATTCATACTACATTAACATAAAAAGTTCTTTATCTTTCGATATTTTTATGTTTTCAAAATCACTAGCCACTGCAGACGCACATGTTGATGACTAGTTCGTAGCAACAAAATTGAAGAGGTTTTGAGATCCAATCTCTTAGATCTACAGAAAGCGTATAAACTAACGCTAGTATTTGTATCAAATACTAGTAGCCTAATCTATTTGAAAATAAAAAATTAGACAACCCATTTTCATGGAAAGGGGGGGGGGGGGGGCTTACAAACAGTGTCGACATATTAGGTTGTTTTCCTCCCGTTGCAACACACACGCATGTTTGCTAGTTAAATTATAAAACACGTCCGGTATCTCGTCTGCTACTATCTCGATGATACAATCAGGTGGAACATAAGACCACTCCATACTAAGCTCACTACTAACACCCTCTCTAGGCAACCTATGAGCGGCAGCATTAGTTGACCACCGAACCCACGTAACCTTGGAGGCATGTCGATGTCGAAGTATCTCCTTGAATTCCTTGATGTAAGGTCCCACCGCTGAGATATTTTTCTGCTTCTTGTTCATCATCGACACCACCCCCTTGCTATCAAGATCTAGGTGCACCTTCTGGATATCCATCTTGACCGCCATTTGCACCGCTTCTCGACATGTTAGAACTTCCACAATCTTAGGGTTAAAAGTGCTTGGGAAGAACATGCTAGCTCATCCTCTGTAGTCTGTACGCATAATCATGCTCCCGAAGAAACACTCCTCCTCCTCTTTATCTTGCGCCTTTGATTTAGCTCCATCCACGGATTCCATTTTCAGTGAAATTTCGATGGAATTCACTGAATTTCATTAATTTTAGCAGGGACTGAAATATTTACGTTTCGGCCAAAATCTTTCAGCAATTTCAGTAGTACACAAAACATGATCATCTCATACATCACATATATCAAATCACGTCTTGGCCATATCACATCACAACAATGCCCTGCAAAAACAAGTTAGACGTCCTCTACTTTGTTGTTGTAAGTTTTACATGGATGCTATGGGCAACTAGTAAGAACCGTTCTTTTTTTTTTAGGGAACCAGCAGGACTCTGCTGCGTATTTTTATTAATTTTTAAATAAATAATACAGATGTCCAATAGTCATAAAAAAGAAAAAGAAAGCAATAAAAAAACTATACAAATGATAATCAAGTTGCATTTTAACCTTCTACAAAGACTGCCTCTGTCAAATCGGAATCAACTAAAGTGGGAGAAACAGACACCCGCCAGCCACCTTTATGAAACTAGGTTACATGTCAGTCGGTGGAACCGGTCTCTTGTACGTGAAGAAGTAAGGTTGGTCCAGGCCGCGTTATCCCACAATACCGCCGAATCAAGATAAGACTAAGGAGGTAAGCAATCTGAACATCAACGCCCACAAACTCTTTTGTGTTTTACTTGCGCATTGATAATCCACGAGTATAGGGGATCAGTTGTAGCCTCTTTCGATAAGTAAGAGTGTCGAACCCAACGAGGACCTAAAGGTAGAAAAATATTCCCTCAAGTTCTATCGACCACCGATACAACTCTACGCACGCTTAACATTCGCTTTACCTATAACAAGTATGAAACTAGAAGTACTTTGTAGGTATTGTAGGATAAGTTTGCAAGATAATAAAGAACACGTAAATAAAAACTAGGGGCTGTTTAGATAAAGTAACAATTATGTTAATTTAACAAGTGTGGAAAAGTGGTGGTAGGAGTTGCGGAATTGTCCCTAAGCAATTGACTACGTTACTAGACCGATATCAAGTTTTATGTGGGAGAGGCCACTGCTAGCATGTCATCCCTTACTTGAAATTCTATGCACTTATGAATGGAACTATTAGCAAGCATCCGCAACTACTAACGTTCATTAAGGTAAAACCCAACCATAGCATTAAGATATATTGGTCCCCCTTCAATCCCGTATGCATCAATTTCTATGCTAGGCTGAAGCTGCTATCACCCTTGCCCTCCAATACATAGTCCTATCAACATACAACTAACCCTATGGTGTGATCCAGACGCGCGCTCATATGACGGGCACCAAAGGACAGCAACATAACCACAAGCAAATTAAACCAATCATAGCAATTCACCAATCACCGATAGGACAACAAAAATCTACTCAGACATCATAGGATGGCAACACATCATTGGATAATAATATGAAGCGTAAAGCACCATATTCAAGTAGAGGGTACAGCGGGTTGCAGGAGAGTGGAACGCTGAATATAGATGGGGGAAGGCGATGAAGATGTTGGGGAAGATGACGGAGGTGTTGGTGTAGATCGCCGTCACACGATGATTGCCCCGGCGGCGTTCCGACGCCACCGGGAGAGAGCCCCTCCGAGATTAGATCTCTCTCTCTCTGTTTCCTTCTGTTTCTGCCTTCCAGATTCTGGCCTTTCACCATTTTTTATATTCCTGGACAACCGTAACTTTGATTGGGCTGAAATTTTAACACGATTTTTATCCGGACATTAGATTCCTTGCGGCAAAAGAAGGGCACCAACCGCCTTACGGGGTGGCCACAAGCCAGCCTGGTGCGGCCAGGGGGGTAGGCCGCGCCCCCCTGGCTTGTGGTCACCTCGGGCATCGTCTCGCGTTGATTCTTTTTCCCAAAAATCAAATATATTCCAAAAAAAATCTCCGTAAGTTTTTATCGCGTTTGGACTTCGTTTGGTATGGATATTCAGCGAAACAAAAAAACATGCAACAAACAGGAATTGGCACTGGGCACTGGATCAATATGTTAGTCCCAAAAATAGTATAAAAAGTTGCCAAAAGTATATGAAAGTTGTAAAATATTAGCAGGAAACAATAAAAAATTATAGATACGACGGAGGCGTATCAGCATCCCCAAGCTTAATTTCTGCTCGTCCTCAAGTAGGTAAATGATAAAAAATTATAATTTTTTATGTGGAATGCTACCTAGCATAATCTTGATCATATATTCTAATCATGGCATGAATATTAAGACACGAGTGATTCAAAGCAATAGTCTATCATTTGACATAAAGACAATAATAATTCAAGCATACTAATAAAGCAATCATGTCTTCTCAAAATATCACGGCTAAAAGAAAGTTATCCCTACAAAATCATATAGTCTGGCTATGCTCCATCTTCATCACACAAAGTATTAAATCATCCACAACCTCGGTTTTAGCCAAGCAATTGTTTCATACTTTAGTATTCTCAAACTTTTTCAACTTTCACGCAATACATGAGCGTGAGCCATGGATATAGCACTATAGGTGGAATAGAATATGGTGGAGGTTGTGGAGAAGACAAAAAGAAGGAGATAGTCTCACATCAACTAGGCAAATTAATGGGCTATGGAGATGCCCATCAATCGATATCGATGCAAGTGAGTAGGGATTGCCATGCAACGAATGCACTAGAGCTATAAGTGTATGAAAGCTCAAACTGAAAACTAAGTGGGTGTGCATTCAACTTGCTTGCTCACGAAGACCTGGGGCAATTTGAGGAAGCCCATCATTGGAATATACAAGCCAAGTTCTATAATGAAAAATTCCCACTAGTATATGAAAATGACAATATAGGAGACTCTCTATCATGAAGATCATGGTGCTACTTTCAAGCACAAGTGTGGAAAAAGGAATAGTAGCATTGTCCCTTCTCTCTTTTCTCTCATTTTTTTTGTTTTTTTTGGTGGGCTTCTTTGGCCTCTTTTTTTTTGTAATGTCCGGAGATTCATCCCAACTTGTGAGGGAATCATAGCTTCCATCATCCTTTCCTCACATGGGACAATGCTGTAATAATGATGATCATCACACTTTCATTTACTTACAACTCAAGAATTATAACTCGATACTAGAACAAAATATGACTCTATATGAATGCCTCCAGCGGTGTACCGGGATGTGCAATGATCTAGCGTAGCAATGACATCAAAAAACGGACAAGCCATGAAAACATCATGCTAGCTATCTTATGATCATGCAAAGCAATATGACAATGATGGTGCGTGTCATAATAAATGGAATGGTGGAAGTTGCATGGCAATATATCTCAGAATGTTGGCTCCGAGATTGCTTTCTCGCAGGGAGTCGAGGAAGAATCTCTGGGCGTGGTTACTTAATAAAATTGCTACAATGATTTTATTACATATGAGATATCAGGCTACTCTCTTCTAATGCTGCAAGATGTTGAAGATGCTAGTCTTCGATAGGACTAGGCTTTCCCCCTCATTCTTGCTTTCTGCAGTCAGTCCAGATATAACCCCTTCATTGATACTGATGCATACTTAGCATAGTTCTGATGTCAGTCTTGCGAGTACTTTGGATGAGTACTCACCACTGCTTTGCATTCTCTTTCCCCCTCGATACGATTACCACGTTCAGATGATGGAGCCCAGGAGATGGAGTACGCCGGAGACGACTACTACACCACCGCTAGAGCCTACTACTACGTGGAGAGTGCCGACGCTCAGGAGTAGTTAGGTTAGCTCCCAGGCAGGAGGCCTTGCCTATTTCGATCCGCTGCTTATGTTTGTGCTAGCCTTCTTAAGGCAAAACTTGTTTAACTTATGTCTGTACTCAGATATTATTTTCTTCCGCTGACTCGTGCTTGTCGAGCTTTGTATTCGAGCCCTCGAGGCCCCTGGTTTGTAATATGAAGCTGGATGACTTTAATTTGTGTCTAGTGTTGTGTTGTCATATTGATTAGTGAGTCCCTAATCTTGGTCATACGCATATTGTGTGTATGATTAGCGTACGGTCAAATTAGGGGCATCACAGAATGCCTCCGGCGGTGTATCGGGATGTGCAATGATCTATCATAGCAAATGACATCAAAAAATGGACAAGCCATGAAAACATCATGCTAGCTATCTTACGATCATGCAAAGCAATATGGCAATGATGGTGCATGTCATAATAAATGGAACGGTGGAAGTTGCATGGCAATATATCTTGGAATGTCTATGGAAATGCCATAATAGGTAGGTATGGTGGCTGTTTTGAGGAAGGAAATATGGTGGCTGTTTTGAGGAAGGTGGGTTTAATGCACTGGCGAAAGTTGCGTGGTACTAGAGAGGCTAGCAAAGGTGGAAGGGTGAGAGTGCGTATAATCCATGGACTCAACATTAGTCAGAAAGAACTCACATACTTATTGCAAAAATCATATTAGTTATCGAAGCAAAGGATTAGACGCATGCTCCTAGGGGAGAGGTTGGTAGGAGTTAACCATCGCGCGCTCCCGACCCTCACACAAAGGATGGCAATCAATAAACAAATCATGCTCCGACTTCGTTACATAACGGTTCACCATACGTGCATGCTACGGGAATCACAAAATTTAACACAAGTATTTCTACACTTCCACAATTACTCACTAGCATGACTCTAATATCACCATTTTTATATCTCAAAACTATATGCAAGGAATCAAACTTCTCATAGTATTCAATGCACTATATATGAAAGTTTTTATTATATCCCTCTTGGATGCCCATTATATTAGGACTAAATTCAGAACCTAAGCCAATTACTATGCTTTTTAAAGACTCTCAAAATAATATAAGTGAAGCAAGAGAGTTCAAAGTTTCTATAAAATAAAACCACCACCGTGCTCTAATAAGATATAAATGAAGCACTAGAGCAAAATTGCTTAGCTCAAAAGATATAAGTCAAGCACATAGAGTATTCTAATAAATTCACGATTAATGCGTGTCCCTCTCAAAAGGTGTGTACAGCAAGTATGATTGTGGCAAACTAAAAAGCAAAGACTCATATCATACAAAACGCTCCAAGCAAAACACATTAACATGTGGTGAATAAAAATATAGCCTCAAGTAAATTTACCGATGGATTGAAGACGAAAGAGGGGATGCCTTCCGGGGCATCCCCAAGCTTAGGCTCTTTGGTATCCTTGAATATCCTTGGGATGCCTTGGGCATCTCCAAGCTTAGGCTCTTGCCACTCCTTATTCCATAATCCATCAAATCTTTACCCAAAACTTGAAAACTTCACAACACAAAACTCAACAGAAAACTCATGAGATCCGTTAGTATAAGGAAAATAAATCACCACTTTACGTACTGTTGTTAACTCATTATTTATTTATATTGTTGTAATATCTACTGTATTCCAACTTCTCTATGGTTCATATCCCCCGATACAACCCATAGATACATCAAAATAAGCAAACAACACAAAGAATAACAGAATCTGTCAAAAATAGAACAGTCTGTAGCAATCTATAGACTTCGAATACCTCTGTAACTCCAAAAATTCTGAAAAATTATGAAAATCAGGGAAAATCGTATATCAATCCGGTGTAAACATTTCAGAAATATTCCAAGCTCTGGTGAATTTATAAAATTCCTGCATTGAGCACAAAAGTTTATGTTTTTCAGCAAAATCATATCAACAATCACCGTAGACCATCCCAAAGGTCTTACTTGGCTCAAACACTAATTAAAACAAAAACACAATTACTACAGAGGTAATAATGTGTGTAAAACTCAAGAACAGAAAAAAAAACATAAAACATAAAATAAAATTGGGTTGCCTCCCAACAAGCGCTATTGTTTAATGCCCCTAGCTAGGCATAACGCAACAGATTTCAATGATGCTCACATCAAAAGTAGTAATTTAGATATGCAAGAGAGCATCATGAATCTTATGACAAACACAATTAAGTCTAACCCACTTCCTATGCATAGGGATTTTATGAGAAAACAGTTTATGAGAACAAGAATCAACTAGCATAGGAGGGCAAAAGAAGCATAACTTCAAAATTTTGAACACATACAGAGGAAACTTGATATTATTGCAATTCCTACAAGCATATGTTCCTCCCTCATAATAAATTTCAGTAGCATCATGAAGGAATTCAATAATATAACTATCACATAAATCATTCTTTTCATGATGCACCAGCATAGAATTTTCATTACTCTCCACATAAGCAAATTCCTTTACATCCATGGTAGTGGGAGCAAACTCAACAAAATAGCTATCATGAGACACTTGATTGTCATAACCACATTGTAAATTAAAATCATGATGATAAGTTTCATGGTTATCATTACTCATTATAGCATACGTGTCATCAGCATCATCATGAATAGGATGCATGCAATCTTCATAATAAATTTGCTCATCAAAACTTGGGGGACTAGAAATATCATCTTCATCAAACATAGCATCCCCAAGCTTGTGGCTTTGCATATCATTAGCATAATTGACATTAATAGAATTTATAGTAACATCGTTGCAATCATGCTTTTCAATCAAGGAGTTATCATGAATCACCTTATAAATTTCTTCTTTTAACACTTCATCAAAATTTTCAGATTCATGATTTTCAAGCAAAACTTCATAGAGATAACCAAGTGCACTCAACTCACTAGCAATTGGTTCATCATAATTTGATCTTTTGAAAAGATTAGAAGTGGATGAGGATCCATATCAATAGATTTTTAGTGAGCAAAGATGCAAGCAAATAGAAGGCACATGACAACACAAGCGAAGATAGCAAACAAGCAAAAGGGCAAAGGAAAAGACAAACGGAAGAAGGGCGAATAAAAAGGCAAATCTTTCTGGGTTTTTTTAAAATCATTTTAGAAGTGGGGGAGAGGAAAACGAGAGGCAAATGGCAAATAATGTAAATGCAAGAGATGAGTTTGTGATGGGTACTTGGTAGGCTTGATGTAGATCTCCCCGGCAATGGAGCCAGAAATTGACAAGTTGACGGGAGAGTTCTTGTCTTGACTTGCTATGTAATCTCCCCGGCAATGGCGCTAGAAATCCTTCTTGCTACTTCTTGAGCTTGCGTTGGTTTTCCCTTGAAGAGGAAAGGGTGATGCAGCAAAGTAGATAAGTATTTCCCTCAGTTGTTGAGAACCAAGGTATCAATCCAGTAGGAGATACAACCAAGTCCCCAAAAGATGTACCTACACAAATAATCAAACACTTGCACCCAACGCAGAAAAGGGGTTGTCAGTCCCTTCACGGTTGTTTGCAAGGATTAGATCTGATAGAGATAGATATAAAAGATAAAAGTAAAAAGATTGCAGCAAAGTATTTTTGGTATTTTTGGTTTATAGATCTGAAAATATAATATGGAAAATAAACCCGGGGGCCATTGGTTTCACTAGAGGCTTCTCTCTTGAAGGAAAATAATACGGTGGGTGAACAAATTACTGTCGAGCAATTGATAGAAAAGCGCATAGTTATGACGATATCCAAGGCAATGATTATGCATATAGGCATCACGTCCGTGTCAAGTAGACCGAAACGATTCTGCATCTACTACTATTACTCCACACATTGACCGACTCCTGCCTACATCTAGTGTATTAAGTTCATGAAGAACAGAGTAACGCATTAAGTAAGATGACATGATGTAGAGGGATAAACTCAAGCAATATGATGAAAACCCCATCTTTTTATCCTTGATGGCAACAATACAATACGTGCCTCGCTACCCCTACTATGTCACTAGGTGAGGACACCGCAAGATTGAACCCAAAACTAAGCACTTCTCCCATTGCAAGAATTACCAATCTAGTTGGCCAAACCAAACCAATCACTCGAAGAGACTTGCAAAGATATGAAATCATGCATATAAGAATTCATAGAAGATTCAAATAATAATCATAGATAATCTGATCATAAACCCACAATTCATCGAATCTCGACAAACACACCGCAAAAGAGTATTACATCGAATAGATCTCCATGAAGATCATGAAGAACATGGTATTGAAGAACAAAGATAGAGAAGAAGCCATCTAGCTACTAGCTTTGGACCCGTAGATCTGAGGTGAACTACTCATGCATAATCGGAGGGGCAATGGAGTTGATGTAGATGCCCTCCGTGATCGAATCCCCCTCCGACAGATTACCGGAAAAGGCTCCAAGATGGGATCTCACGGGAACAGAGGCTTCCAGCGGAGGAAAAATATTGTCGTGGCTCATTTTGGTATTGGGGGAATATTTGAGTATTTATAGGACGAATATTAGGGTTAGGAGAGCCACGGGGGGCCCACAAGCCAGGGGGCGCGCCCCCCCTAGGGCGCGCCCTGGTGGCTTGTGGCCCACCCGTGGGTCTTCTGGCCTCTTCTCCAAGTCTCGTGGGTTCCTTATGGTCCAAGAAAAATCATCCCGAAGGTTTTATTCCGTTTGGACTCCGTTTAATATTCCTTATCTGCAATACTCAAAAACAAGGAAAATACAGAAACTGGCACTGGGCTCTAGGTTAATAGGTTAGTCCCAAAAATAATATAAAATAACATATTAATACATATAAAACATCCAAAACAGATAATATAATAGCATGGAACAATAAAAAATTATAAATACGTTGGAGACGTATCAGCATTGCTGTTTGTAACCATCAATGATTGGCTTGCTCTTAGTAACCTTTCAGGACGGACAAACAAATGCAAGAAGAATATGTACCTGAGACATCGTCGATTTCTTTCGACCAAGCATGCCTTAAGAAAGAAAGGCAAGCATTTCAAAGATGATGTAGATTACCGAAAGAAGCATGTCCTCCGTACTGGTGATGACATACTTGATATGTTCAAGGATTTACAAGTAACCTTTGGAAAGGGTCTTGGCGGACAATCTGTTCCGATTAACGCTGACGGACACGCCCCCATGTGGAAGAAGAAATATATATTTTGGGAGCTAGAATATTGGAAAGTCCTAGAGGTCCGCTCTGCAATCGACGTGATGCACGTCACGAAGAATCTTTGCGTGAACCTGCTAGGCTTCCTGGGCGTGTATGGGAAGACAAAAGATACACCGGAGGCACGGCAGGACCAGCAACGTATGAACACAAAAGACGACATGCATCCAAAGCAGTATGAAGGTCCTGCCAGCTACGCTCTTACCAAAGCAGAGAAGGAAATATTTTTTGAATGCCAGCTCAGTATGAAGGTCCCGTCTGGCTTCTCGTCGAAAATAAAGGGAATAATAAATATGGTAGAGAAAAAATTCCAGAACCTAAAGTCTCATGACTGCCACGTGATCATGATGCAATTGCTTCCGGTTGCGTTGAGGGGGCTTCTACCAGAAAATGTTCGATTAGCCATTGTGAAGCTATGTTCATTCCTCAATGCAATTTCTCAGAAGGTAATCGATCCGGAAATCCTACCAAGCTTACAGAATGATTTGGTCCAATGTCTTGTCAGTTTTGAGTTGGTGTGCCCACCACCCTTCTTCAATATTATGACGCACATCCTAGTTCACCTAGTCAAAGTGATTGTCATTCTGGGTCCTGTTTTTCTACACAATATGTTCCCCTTTGAGAGGTTCATGGGAGTCTTAAAGAAATATGTTCGTAACAGTGCTAGGCCAGAAGGAAGCATCTCCAAGGGCCATGAAACAGAGGAGGTTATTGAGTTTTGTGTTGACTTTATTCCTGACCTTAAGTCAATTGGTGTTCCTCAATCGCAGCATGAGGGGAGACTGCGTGGAAAAGGCACGCTTGGACCAAAATCAGTAATATGTAGGGACGGGCATTCTTGGGCGCAAGCACACTACGTAGTTCTACAAAATTCTACCTTGGTGACCCCGTATATCGAGAAACGCATGGATATTATATGCTCCAAGAACCCGGAGCAGTCTGACCCCTGGATTAAACATACACACATTAAGGCTTTCGGCGGTTGGTTGCAAACACATCTCATGAATGACGACATTGTTGAAGATGAGCTATACTTGTTAGCCAAGAGATCATCTTCGACTGTATTGACTTTCCAAGGGTATGAGATAAATGGGAATACATTTTACACGATCGCCCAAGATAAAAAGAGCACCAACCAAAACAGTGGTGTCCGCTTTGATGATGCAGCAAACACCAATAGGGAAAAGGACACATATTATGGTTACATAGAGGAGATATGGGAACTTGACTATGGAAGTGATTTGAAGGTCCCTTTGTTCCAGTGCAAATGCGTCAATCTGACTGGAGGAGGGGTAATGGTAGACCAGCTGTACGGAATAACAACAGTAGATCTCAACAATCTTGGGTACACAGAGGAACCATTCGTCCTAGCCAATGATGTGGCGCAGGTTTTCTATGTGAAGGACATGTCTATCAAACCAAGAAAAAAAAGATAAGAAAGGGGATACATCATACGATGAGCCAAAGCGCCACATAGTTCTTTCAGGAAAAAGAAACATCGTGAGAGTGGAGGACAAGACAGACATGTCAACAAATTATGAAAAGTTTGATGAAATTCCTCCCTTCACAGTGAAGACTGACCCAAGCATCATGTTAAATGATGAAGATTATCCATGGTTACGGCGCAATAAGCAAGGGACACACGAGAAGAAAAAGGTTTATACCCCAAGATTCCACTCTGGGATGTGATTGGCTTCACCGTCATCACTTTTCTTCTCTAGTGAGTAGCCGAGTTGGTCCAGTTTGTACACGAAGTGTATCCAGTTTTTGTTGTATGTCTCTCAACTTTTTAGCACATGCTATGTGGGTGAAATGATGATACCATGCCAAGTTTCTACCTTTTTATATTTCATTTGTAGTGCTTTTTAATTTCAGGGTCATTTAGCTCAGAAAAATCATTAAATGCATGAAAAATAGCAAATGAAGTTAGAAAGGGTTGAAATTTGAATATGTGGCTTAAAATGGTGCATATTGAATGCACAAAAAGTCTGGAGTTGAAATAAGTTATAAAAATGAAATGCTTTTGTAACAGACGAGTTTTCGTCCGAAACCCTCATACTTCGAAGGAGATGGTCCAGTTTGTATACGAAGTGCATCCAGTTTTTGCTGTAACCCTCTCAACTTTTTAGCACATGCTATGTGGATGAAATGATGATACCATGCCAAATTTCTAACTTTTTAGATTTCATTTATAGTGCCTTTTAATTTTAGGGTCATTTAGCTCAGAAAAATCATTAAATGCATGAAAATAGCAAATGAAGTTAGAAAGGGTTGAAATTTTAAGACGTGGCTTAGAATAGTGCATATTCAATGCACAAAAAGTCTGGAGTTGAAATAAGTTAAAAAAATGAAATGCATTTGTAACAGATGAGTTTTCGTCCGAAACCCTCATACTTCGAATGAGATGGTCCGGTTTATACACGAAGTGTATCCAGTTTTTGCCGTAAACCTCTCAACTTTTTAGCACATGCTATGTGGGTGAAATGATGATACCATGCCAAGTTTCTACCTTTTTAGATTTCATTTGTAGTGCTTTTTAATTTCAGGGTCATTTAGCTCAAATAAATCATTAAATACATGAAAAATAGCAAATAAAGTTTGAAAGGGTTGAAATTAGAGGATGTGTCTTTGAATGGTACATATTGAATGCACAAAAAGTCTGGAGTTCATTTGGGTGATTTTGATTCAAACAAATGAAGGTATAAAAATAAAAGAGTTAAACAGAATCTGATTTTGATTAAAACACCTATTTAAATTATCCTAAAAATTGCCAAATTTAACATAATGATAAAACACACTAATATTAAACAAAAGGAAAAACAATCACTGAAAAATCTATTTTAAACTAAAGTTATTCACAAACTAGCGATTTACACAAATTTCAAAAGAATTCAAATTTAAACTATTTAAATTTGAAAACTACTGGCACTAACAGAAAGTTTGTAATTGTTTTGACCTAAAGCAAAAAGATTCATTCAAAAACTATAAATATTCTAACAGTTATTCCAAATCTAAAAACAGAAATTAGAAAAACAAAACAAAACAAAAAAGAGAATATACCCCTTTAGTCCTGGTTGGAGCCTCCAACCGGGACTAAAGATCCCCTTCCCACGCGGGAATTTGGGCTGCCGAAAAGGAGGCTTTTAGTCCCGGTTGGTGGCTCCAACCGGGACTAAAGGGGGTCTTTAGTCACGGTTGGAGCCACCAGCCGGGACTAAAGGTCCCTGTATATAAGCGACACTTAGTTGTTTCTTCCCCCAAACCTCTCCCTTTCTCCCCCGCGTGCCTCCTCTGCGTCGCCATCGCCGTCGCCCTGACCCGACGCCGCCAGGCTGCCGCTCGTCGCCGACGCCGTCGCCGCTTGTCGCCGTCGGCCCGCCCCGACGCCGCCAGTCTGCCGCTCGTCGCCGTCGCCACTAGTCGCCAGGCTGCCGCGCTCGTCGCCGTCGCCGTCGCCGTCGCTGCTCATCGCCGTCGCCCTGCCCCGACACCGCCAGGCTGCCGCTTGTCGCCGTCGCGTTGCTCTCCTCGTCAGCCCCCCGATGAGCTCCCACCGTTGAGCTTTTCATGTTTTAGTTTTAGTTGTTTTAGTTAATTAAATGTTCATATTGTTTTAGTTAATTTAGTTATTTTATGTTTTAGTTGTTTATTTTTTTTATGTTTTAGTTAATTTAGTTGTTTTAGTTGTTTTATGTTTTAGTTGTTTTAGTTGTTTATTTTTTTAATGTTTTAGTTGTTTTAGTTGGAAATAATATAGTACCGTTGGTCGTCGGTGACGCGATATCGAGGAGCCCCCGACGATCGTCGGTGAGGGAGAGTGCCCAACGATCGTCGGTGAGGAGTCCCCAACGATCGTCGGTGAGGAGTCCCCGACGATCGCCGGTGAGGATTCCCCGACGATCGTCGGTGAGGAGTCCGCGACGATCGCCGGTGAGGCGGAGGCGACGATCGTCGGTGATATATGATGTTTAGATGTTAATATGTTTTAGTAAATAAGACATTTGGTTAGGCATTAGCTATTTTATATTAGGCGCCATGTTTTATATTAGCTATTTTACATTTAGTTAGGCATTAGCTATTTTATATTAGGCATTAGCTATTTTATATGATGTTTAGATGTTTAAATGTTTATTTGCATAGCGTAGCCGTTGAGTCGACGATGCCCGGCCAGCATCCTCGTCGTCGACTCGGTGGCAACAACCTGCTTGATGAGAGGCGCCATGTCCCGGACTGGGCTCCGCCAGGCTGGCACTGGGAGGTGCTGCCTTCCGGGGCGCGTAACATGGTGAGGAATGAGGGTCCCGTCATCGACCCGGAGGTTCTTTGGTGGCGGTCGCGTGGACCACTGTCGGTGCAGAGGGAGCCGTCCCCAGCGGAGGTGGTACGTCGCCATGTCAGGGCGGAGGACGAGCACGTCCGACGCTACATGGCTGTGTTGGATGCCAGGTTCTCCAATACCTGACAGGTTCTTCAGGGATCTCACCCGAGCTATGATCCTGTCATGGTTCCTTCTTTTTGGGTGTCCACTGCCTGCGCCGCGAGACATCAACTGGATCTGTATTAGTGATATTATATAATAATATTCAAGATATATTAGTGATACTATTCGATGATGTATTAGTGATATTATATGATCATATTATTGCATTGCCTTGTATTGATTTGCATATCTCCGGTTTTGCTTATTGAATGCATTCTAATTGTTTTATATTTGTTCTGGGTTAGTTAAACTATGGACGGTAGAGACAGAGACCGTGATCAAGAGAATGTCATGTACGACATGATACGCTCCGGAAACGAAGAGAATGAAGAAGTAGATGATGGCTCACAATACCTTAACCCACCCGGTGGGAATTGAGGAAGAACAACCTAGAGACGAAGGGAAACCAGCTCACAATGATGGCGAAGAAATTTTTCTCCATTTAACAAAGTCCGGCGAGGTATTAATTTGCCCTCTGGTGATCATCAGAAGTATTGATTCATTTGTATATATTAACGAATCTTTCTTCTTTTAGCCCTCCGGATCGAGCAAATCTTCTACAAGGGTTAAACGTGGCCCGCCAAAAAAGTGGAAAGAAGGCATAAAGTACAACATCGTTCAAATCAGAGCAGATGGCGAACCGATTGCTCCTAAAGTGAATGCGAACAAATTTATACGTCAATGCGGAGTTATCGTTAGGGATCGAATCCCGATCACCGCTCAAGAATGGAATCAGCCAAAAGATCCCGAAGTTCCTTTTGTCATCAAAAGAGCAAAAAATCTGCTTTGGGAGGTGCTCATGAAACATTTCACCCTACTAGAGGGTCTCACAGATCTCCAACGGGAGAATGTCAAGAAGTGTGCTCTTAAGAAGATGGCCACACAATTCCAGAGTTGGAAGAAAATATTATGGACAAATTACCTGAAAGAAGGAAAGAAGACTCCAGAATTCAAAGGAGAACTAGTGAAGTTAAAAGATGACTGGGACAAATTTGTGGAGTTCAAGGACGGAGAAGCCAAGGAACGGTCGAGAATGAACAAGATAAATGCCGCCAAAAAAACATGGCACCATCATCTAGGGCCAGGTGGCTACAAGTCTGGGTTGCCTAAGTGGGAGGAATCCGAGAGAAACATGAAGGCTGCAGGGGCCACTCCAGTAACAGAGACTTGACCCGACAGGTGCAGGACTTGGTTCTATGCACATGGGGGAAAGTTGGACCGAAAGACAGGGGAGGTTCATGAACAGGCCAGTCTTAAAGAAGCCACGGACGAGTTACTTAAAGCAATAAAAGAAGCTCAAATGGGTGTGTACCAGCCTGAGAGAGAGAACGACAAGCTTACACGTGCCCTCAAGAATCTTGAACACCTAGGACGAACATGAGGCAAAGGTGTTGTTCCGTGGCTTCTAGGGTTTGCGGATTGGAACGACAGTTACAGAAGCCGTGAGAGAAAGAAGAAGCACGAAGTAGATCGGATTCAAATGATAGAATCAAAGAACGCAGACTTGGAACGCAAATTCAAGCTGCAGCTGGAGTAAATTAACAAACTTAGCCACCAACGCGCGTCTCAGCAGCAGGAGCAACCAGATGCAGCATTGGATGGTACCATTCCATCATCTATGCCGAAAAGTAGCATGGGTTCCATGGGGGTCCCGGCCGTTGATGCACTGCTGGCTCGCTACCCCGTGGATGATATCCTAGAGTCGACAATTTGTGAGATACACGTGAAATTGAAGAACATATCCATGAAGGTGGCGGACGGCTTTGCTTTACCGAGTGCACCTGAAGCAACCTTCCACGACAATCCGATTTCACCTGGCTATGCTCGTGTCAGGGTGGATGAAGTTGTGTCGGCATATGAGTCACTAGAACTTGACCATGTTGGAGGTGAAGGGGAGCGGACACTAGGAGAAGCCATGCGTTGTCTAATTTTATGGAAAAGGAATACATCGTGTTTCCAAACTCGGTGCCAAGGCCACCGACTCCTCCTCCAAGTCCGCCGCGTCAGCAGACTCCAACCCACCTCGAGACGGAGTGCAGGGCGAGTCCGCCATATAGATCTCCGCCGCGTTAGCATAATCCATCCGAGACGGAGCCTAGCGCTCGTCGGCAATATCGATCTTCGCCATCTCCAAAGCGGAAGAGAGCAGAAAAGAAGAAACCCGAGCCTCCTGTCAAAAAGAAGTTATATTACGAGAAGACTCCCGAGGAAGTCGATGAACAAGTGGCTAAGGAATTGCATGCCCATTTTGGACTGAAACCGCCCTCGCCGCCAAAGGAGAAAATACCTAAGGAAGTCGTACAACACTTTTTGGAAGCAGCTAAACCGGGGAAGAGAAGGCCGGTATCAGACTATGAACGCTCTATTAGCAAGTCCTATCATCAACAAAAAACCCGAAGTCGAGCGGTAGTAGTAAATGCGGGAAAATTGTTCCCCAGCTCGGAGAACAGGCAGTGCAATCGATCACCCCGCTCAAGGTGAGTACCGATAAGGTGGTAATAACCGACGCTGATAGAGAGAGGGCTAGAGAGATCGGTATCACTGTTGAACAACTCCTAGAGATCGAGGAATTCCAGCCGATGGATCCGAATGAACTAGCATGGAAATATGTCCCCGGGAACCCTCTGGTGACTCCTGAAGAGGAGAAGCTTTTATCAACCCAAATGTACAAGTTGCATGAGTGGTACAAGAGAGAGGTAAAGATAGGGCGACAGAGCCTCATGGTGAAAGTCAGGCGAGAGCATTACATCCATGAAAATGATTTGTGGATTGAAAATGAAGAATTGTTTCAGTTATTCAATCAAAAAGCACTTGACAAATCTCTCGTCAGTTGCTACTGTCTGGAAGTGATTTATTTCTGTAATTTAAGTCTCTAGCTCAGCTCGTTCATTGCCTGTAATTATCCTCACTATATTCTGTTGTGTGGTATTATGCAAAATGAAGATTTTTGAACTGAAAAGAGATGGAGTCTGTGGCATTGGGTTCATTGACCCAAATACCGTTAATGAAGCTGTGTTAACTACTTACTATAAAGACACAGAGAAAGCCTTGCTAAGGTTTTTGATTGCCCTAAATACCAAACCAGAAATACTTTTACCTTACAACTTCATGTGAGTATACTGTCTTGTACTACAAATTCTCTTTTTGCTTATATATATATATATATATATATATATATATATATATATATATATATATATATATATATATATATATATATATATATATAATCGATGTTAAGTGTATAGTTGATGAGTTATGCATGCCCGCTTATACAAATCGTACCCGCAAATTCCACTGGATCCTGCTAATCATTAGAGTTGACAATGGAACTGTGGAAGTACTAGACTCACTACGTAGAGACCCTGAAGAATACAGAAGCCTGTATTCGATGCTCGACAGGTAATTTCAATTATTTACGCACTATGTCGGCCTCTTTAGTTCGTTTTTTGATATCAAGTAATTAGTAACTCCTTTAGTCATTTTCTTTGCCCGGCAGAGTTTGAAAAAAGTTCATCAATTGCAAAGAGGTTAGAGGTGAATGGAAACAAGAGCTGAAATGGATAAAGCTCAAGGTATTTACGTAGTACTAGCTACGTCCGCCGCACATCTCTTTAATTATAGTTTCAATACCATTATCATGCTTGATTATTATCTGATTGAATTATATTCTCTTAAAGTTCATGAGGCAGGAACAAGGGACTGATTTATGTGCATATTACGTTTGTAAGAACATTCGCTTTATGACCGAAAGGACCAAAACTACAAGAGATCTTTGGGTACGTAAACACCATTCATATTTTATTTATCATGATGTAATATATATACAGACAACTAACATATATTCATATTGATCTCCTTCTTTAAAGATGCATGAGATGCGGGATAAGCTCCTACCAAAGGACCGCATACGAACAATTCAAGAGGAAATTACGAGATTTTTGCTGGAGCAGGTCATATCTCCCGAGGAAGAATACCATTACACCTAATGCCTGCATGTAATGATTTGTAAGTTGTAAGAGAAATTGTATATACCAAATTATACATATGTGTATGCATGGTCGTACAAAAAGTTATATATATATGATTGGTTCTACGAAAAATTCTATTATATATGCATAACGTGTACAGTCTGTAGTAGCGTAAAACATGTTTGAAATGAAAAAGAAATAAATAGAATACACAAAATAAAAAAGAAAAAATAAACAATAAAACCTAAACCCATAAACCCCAAAGCCCCTAAATCTTTAGTCCCTGTTGGTGTTACCAACCGGGACTAAAGGTCCCCATCCCCCTGGCGCGTGCTGTCGACCGCATGGCAGGGGTTTAGTCCCGGTTCGTAGCCAACTGGGACTAAAGGCTTGGACCCTTTAGTCCTTATACATTAGTCCCGGTTTGGGACTAAATGCCCTTCCCAAACGGAACTAATGGCCTGTTTTCTACTAGTGCATGGCTCTTTCACTTCTGCATTAAGCAAATCTGAGAGTAAAAGATGAAGCCATCGCGGAACCGTTTTGGCCTTTAAATACCTCATATTCGACCAGAGATGCTTCACGCCGGTCATCCTCTGCAAGACATCCTTCTCACGACATATCTTCCTAAATACTAGCAACAAGCTCATCATCGAGGTCAATTTTCTATGAAGGCCTCTCAGACAAATAAATGATTTATTTATTTTTCATTTCCTTTCTCGATCCCTTCCGCGGTATCTTTCTCTAAACCCAGACCAATGTTGGTACGTACGTGCAGGCTTGGAAGCCTACATCACGGGAGAAGACGGTGGCGCTGAAAACGTTGTTGTCGCCATGAACGACGTCTGTGCTGTGGAGAAGTGGACGAGAGGGCAAGGCGCTGCCATTGCTTCCGAGGACGTTGCCGCGCCTATCCCTATGGAACCATAGAATGACACAATGAAGCCCTCGATCTAGGCCATCTGGCTCACCCTTTACCGCAACATCATGCAACCCAGCGCACATCACACAAACACGTACCCACATCATCTCTTGATATTAAGAGCAGGTCATAACGCCGCATCACCACTGCTAAGACGCCGCTCCATCCTACACAGTACGGGAAAGAGTCTTCAAGTCTGACTCTTCAAGCCAGGTTCAGCTGCACCTTCATTTGTATTGTTTCCAGCATAAATTGTCACAAATATGTTGGCATTCCGGATGCTAACTATACGTGGCATTAAGATGGGCGAAGTTCTGTATATGAGAAATATTAAAGCTAGGAATTCATTCAAGGTGAAGACGAGCAGATTGTATGGCAGTAGTATCTTCCAGTATAATCCCTAATAGTCATGTTGTTTTGTTTCTCTTTCTCCTCTGAGTTATGTACTCCCTCCGTCCGGAAATACTTGTCCTCGAAATGGGTAAAATGGATGTATCTATAACTAAAATAAGTCTAGATACATCCATTTTTAGGACAAGTATTTTCGGACGGAGGGAGTATATATTTAGATAAATTATTTGTAATTTTTTTGTATTAGTGGATCAGGTTGCATTGTCTTCTTTCCACTGGGATGAATGAAGTACTTTATATCATCCAACAAAATACTACTCCCTCTGTAAATTAATATAAGAGCGTTTAGATTACTAAGGTAGTGATCTAAACGCTCTTATATTAGTTTACGGAGGGAGTAATTAAGATCATCCGTGCACAAATTTGATCACAAATCCGAGCGTATGGGGTAAGATGGTTTCATAGTAACATTACATGCAGTATACTGTTTTCTCTTTCTTTTTATTTTCACTCTTCTTTTCTCCTTAGTTTGCACGTCTCTTCTGACCCATTTGCAACAACGCACGGGGCATTGTCTAGTTATATTAATTCTTATATCCTAGATGGGAGAAGATCGAGGGAGTAACAAATCTCCTTGAACGCGGCGACATGATCCTCCGCGAGGGCCATGAAGAGGTTGACGCTGCCCTCGGCTATGCGCGACGGCAAGAAGACCATCATCCCCTCGACCGGCAACCACGGCAGGAACGCGGATGGCGACCCGGTTCCAAAGTCGAGTTGATGTCCCGGGAACCCAAGCCAGCTATCCACCTCTATGTCCGGACAGAGCATCGTCCCGACGGTTGACGTCGCCGCGAGCTCCTCCCCGTTGGCGTCAGCCACTCCGCCGAAGTCCACAAACGACTGAATGTACTCGTCGTCGATCCGTGCCACGTCTTGGCGGATGGCCCCCACCACGGCGCCGTAGCTCAGTCCCAGCAGGTCCCGGACCTGAAACCTCGGGAACGCCCAGAGCACCATGTTCCCGATGAAGTCCATTGGCACGGGTGGGCTGGCCCTGCCCCGGCAGTTGATGGCCACCCTCACCTGCGTGAACTCGTCCGGGCTCAGACCCCGTGCCGCCGTCACCTTCTTCCACACATGCGCCAGCAGGCAGTGGAACGTGCTGCAACGTGCACCCACGCGGGATTTGAGCTCGGCGATGAACTCTGCAGGGAAGTGCACGGTGATGTTCTTGATCTTTTCCATGGGTACAACGCCATGGGCCTGGCTGCTGGAGCCGCCCTTGAACTCGATGGACCGGTGGTCGAACACCACTTTGGGCGTGCTGCGGGGCATGGCCGTGGCAGCACGGTCTATGAAAGGGGACGGCACGCTCATGCCCTTGCCGTCGCGCACCGCCGCCGCCCATGCGCTGTAGAATGTGTTCAATGCCGTGCCGTCGGCGATGTGGTGGTGGGATATGACGCCGAGCAGGAGGCCGCCACACCTGTACCTGCGGAGCTTCACCTGCAGCAGCGCCGCTCCAACGCTTTCCTGTAATTGAAAACATATTATTACTATGAACTGTTTTGCTAAAGCTAAAGCACGTGCCATAAGTATTGCATATAGTCTAAAAAAGGTCTGATTACTCTCATCAAAATACGAATAAATTAAGTCTCATCTAAGTGGTACGTATTAGAATGAAAACAGAAAAAAATGCGGACAAATCTTCACGTGGGGCCTCCCATGCACGCATGGATATACTACTGTAGACAGTATCGTGAATGTGACGTGACATCACCTCCGGCACTGTTGGGTAAAAGCCGGCGACGTCCACGGTCATGCCGTCGCCGGTTACGAGCACGTCCGCTAAGTTGGCCGGGACATCGGCCTCTATGACGAGCACGCCCTCGTTGTTGAGGTGAAGGAATCGCCGGCCGTGGCCATCGACGGCGAAGCGCCCTAGCATGTGAGGGTACGGCGCAATGGCTCGGAGGAGGCCCTCCTTGAGCGCCTCGTTGGACGGCGCCGGGGCGGGGTAGGCGAACATGATGGGGACGTAGGTGTCGATGGCGGCGCGGTCGAAGACGGTCAGCTGGACCTTGTTGCCTGCCAGCGGATGCGGCACGCGGTACACCGGCTTCAGCATCTTCATCTGCTGCTGCTCGTACGTAGTACCTGGTACGCGTGCACGAGCTCGATCTAGCTATAACCTTTTTAGCAACTTGGACTAATCGAGTGTGCCTTAATTTGATGAGCAGCTAGGGCAGCGTACCTCCGCTTATATACAGCTCGACGGAGCATACGCAGACGTACCCGATTGAGCTCTTTCAGAACAAGATCTTTTCTTGTTAGAACAAGAATAGTCTTGGTCAGAGAGATGAGTAGATGAAATAGCCCAGCACGGCAGTGCCATGCATACGACTTGTTAGTTTCTACAATCCAACAGTCCATGAAGGAACATTGCATCCATTACAGGAACTAACGCCCAAATGATCCATATAAATCGATCTCCTTGATGTAGACAGTCAACAAGGAACAAGGGTACATAATTCATCCATAAATATCAATCTCCTTCTTGCCTTCGATGAACAGCTAGGGTTCCCTTGTATAGAGCTCGAGAATACACACACAGTCGAGGTCTTTCAGGCTTAGCAAATTATGTATCTACTAACAGAGCTACTATCTATAAGGGCCAGTTCTTTTGGTAGCTTTTTTGGGCTTCTAGAATAAGCTGTCCCCCACCCAGCTTATTCTAGAAGCCCAACTAAAAATATTTTTTCAGAAGCCTACTAGTGAAGTCTTAATTAGTAGGCTTCTGAAAAAATAAATCTGGTTGGGCTTCTAGAATAAGCTGGATAGGGGGCAGCTTATTTCAGCTTATTCCAAAAGCTATCAAAAGAACTGGCCCTAAATACATTCAGAGTGGGCGACGGAACAGGACCCCAAAAGTTAGGGACCCTTAAAATTCACTGAAGCGCGTACTTTTTCTGAAACGATAAGCACATGTTTTTTTAAACGCTAAGCACGTACTTAAGAATAGTGTTTCCATTTTTTCAACAAGAATTGTCTTTTTTCAGAATAAGAATAGTCTTTGGTGAGACAAATGACCAGAAGAAATAGCCCAGAATGCCAGTGCCATACACAACATTTGTCTTTCAACAACCCAACATTAATTCCACGAAGGAACATGGCATCCATTCATGGGAAAGAAAGGACGAATGATCCATAAACATCAATATCCCTTATGTGGACAATTAGCAAGGAACAAGGGTACATATTTGATCCATAAACATCAATCTTCTTCCTGCCTTTGATAAACAGCTAGGATTGTGTACCTATGTTTTTCTTTTTTTGCGGAATACTTTCACTTAGCTTAAGTATACACATGCACTTGAGCTCTTTCAGGCTTAGCAAATTATGTACACATCTACTATTCGTAAGCACATTCAGAGTGGACTGCGGAACAGGCCCCCAAAAGTTAGGGGCCCTTAAAATTTACCGAAGAACGTACATTATTTTTTAAATGATAAACACGTGTTTAAGAGTAGTCTTTGCTTTTTCACAACAAGAATAGTCTTCGGTGAGAGCGACGACTAAAAGAATTGCCCAGCACGGCAATGCCACATGTGAAAATATCTTGAATGTCATATCTCATCAGGTAGACGGTCCTGTGTTTATATAATCAGGGTCGCGACCTCCCTGATAGCATACAAGGTTGATGGTTGAGATATGCAACTTGTGCTACAAGAGATAACCTAGAGATAGAGGGCGTTGTTACAAAGATATAAAACAAAATGCTAACAACCTAGTCTATCTCCTGTGACATATTCTACCTCAAGGCTTCGGTTTGTAACGTGCCTTGTAACATGTGCATAATGTTTAACACCACAAACAACATTTTTCTCAACAACCAACGGTCCATTAAGGAACATGGCATCCATTTACCGAAAAAAAGCCCGAATGATCCATACACATCGATCACCGAATATAGAGGATTCCGGTCTAGGGCCTTGCCGTCGCCAGAGTTCGATGCACCCTCGCTTGATGCCGAGTGACTCACAGTGCCACTCTTCCCGCACCCTGGCTCAAGGGCCGTAGCAGACGTGCTTAGGGGCCTCAATTCAGGGCCCAGGAGCCCTCGAACACACGTCAAAGGGCTTTGAGGAGTCATCTGGCGTAGCTTCTTCTTGCTCCCAATCTTCCTGGCCGCCATTTTCAATGGAGCACACGTCGGCCTCTTATAAGAACCTAAGAGATTTCGGCCTAAACCTGGGGGCGGCAGTGACTTCGGCGCCATGGCGGGTGATGGGAATGAGCGGGTCAACCCTTCGGTCTCCAAGGCGCCCTACCGGCCTAAGTGCACACTAGAGGGGAGAGATCGCCTGTGATCATGAGGGCGTCGTGCACTAGTAGGGAAACTCCATATATAAATTTATTGCTATCAGCGTTCAGCGAAGAACCAACGCGCAACTACATAGCCTAGATACATGCAGCATCCAGAAAAAAAAGAGAACGTTGCCTATGAACAGCTAGAGCTCCTTTACATAGAGCTCGAGAATAGACTCGCACAACTTTCAGGCTTAGCAAATTATGTATCTACTAACAGAGCTACTATCCATAAGTGCATTGAGTGGGCGACGGAACGGGACACCAAAAATTAGGGGCCTTAAAATTTACTGAAGCCCGTACTTTTTTTTGGCACGATAAGCACATGTTTTTTAAACGATAAGCACATACTTAAGGATAGTGTTTTCTTTTTTATAAAAAGAATTATCTTTTCTGAGAATAAGAATAGTCTTTGGTGAGAGAGATGACTAGAAGAAATAGCCCAGAATTCCAGTGCCACACACAACATTCGTCTTTCAACAACCCAACAGTCCATGAAGGAATATGGCATGCATTCACAGGAAAGAAAGGCCGAATGATCCATAAACATCAATATCCCTGATGTGGACAATTAGCAAGGAACGAGGGTACATATTTGATCCATAAACAACGATCTTCTTCTTGCCTTCGATGAACAGCTAGGATTGCGTACCTATGTTTTTTTTTCTTGCGGAATACCTTCACTTATATAGAGCTCAAGTATACACATGCACTCGAGCTCTTTCAGGCTTAGCAAATTATGTATACATCTACTATCGGTAAGCACATTCAGATTGGACTGCGGAATAAAATCAAAAAAGTTAGGGGCCCTTAAAATTGACTTAAGCACATATATTATTTTTGAAATGATAAACACGTGTATGAGAGTAGTCTTTGATTTTTCACAACAAGAATAGTCTTCGGTGAGAGAGATGACTAAATGAAATAGCCCAACACGGCAGTGCCACATGTGAAAATAGCTTGAACGTCGTATCTCATCTGGTAGTCGGTTTTATGTTTATATAATCAGGTTCGCGTTCTCCCTGTTAGCGTACAAGGTTGATGATTGAGATATGCAACTTGTGCTACAAGAGATAACTTAGAGATAGAGGGAGTTGTTACAAAGATATAACACAAAATGCTAACAACCTAGTCTATCTGCTGTTAGGCCTTCGACCTCAAGGCTTTGGTTTGTAACACGTGCATAATGTTTAACACCACACACAACATTTTTGCAACAAGCCAACAGTACATTATGGAACATGGCATCCATTCGCCGAAAAGAAAGCCCCAATGATCCATAAACATGGATAACCGAATATAGAAGATTCCGGTCTAGGGCCTCGCCGTCGCTAGAGTTCGGCGCACCACCGCTTGATCCTGAGTGACTCGCGTCCCACTCTGCCCGCACCGTTGCTGAAGGGCCGGAGGATTCGCGCTCAGGGGCCTCAATTCAGACCCCGGGAGCCTCGAAACATGCGTCAAAGGGCTTTGAGGAGTCATCGGGGGTAGCTTCTTCATGCTCCCAATCTTCCCGGCCGCCATTTCAAATGGAGCACACGCCGGCCTCTAATGAGAACCCAATAGCCTTTGACCTAAACCTGGGGATGAAAGTGACTTCGGCGTCATGGCGGGTGAAGGGAATGAGGGGGTCAACCGTTCGGTCTCAAAAGGTGCCCTACCTTAAACCCACGCTACACTACTGGAATCACGAAGTTCACCCAGTTCCTAGAAAACTCTGCGATGTCTAAAACCAACACAACAAAGACTTTGCTGACTTCAAAACTCAGTAAAAAGGACTCAGCTGGACAAGGCTCAATAATGTTATCTTTGCCGTGTTTTCTTTCATGGAAACTCAACAAATATTAAAAAAAATCATTGCCGAGTGCAAAAACATGAAACTCGGCAAATTAATTAATGCAAACAGAATGGCTCAAACGGCATCCATGCCACGTGTCCTCGAACCTTTACCTAGTTTTTGAACTCGGCAAAGAGTAAGGCTTTGCCGCAAACCTATTTACAGCTGAATTAAAAAAAAATACTTGCAGGTATTTGTGTGTGTATATGTGCCTGTCTTGTAGGTATTCTGTATGTATATATGTATATCGAGTATTCGTTTGTGCACATCTCGACCACAGAGAAATGCTAGTATTGTGATTCAATCATGCTTCGGATATAATCGATGAAAATAATTTTTTTATTTTTTTTAGAAAAGGAGGATATACCCCCGGCCTCTGCATCTGGACGATGCATGCAGACATTTTATTAATTATTCTCAGAGACCTTACAAAGCAATACATCAGTAAGCCTGAAGCCACCATCTTGGCAACACATGCCTCTACTCCTATCCCCATGATGAAGGGGTGCCGAATGTCCGAGCCTAATACCAACAAACAGACATCGCACCAAACCCTAACATCTAAAGCCGGATGCCCCAGCCCAGCCACATACCGGGACTGGGTCCAAACCGGTCCGGCGCACAGGCTGTCGCCGCCGTCTTCCACCGACCCATCTCCAGAGCTGGTACTGATGCAGCGACCTTGCCAGGCCTACCGTCGACGCCACCACGGTGCCAGACAGCTCCACCATCCTGCATGTATTCATCCACACGCGGCCGTCGGCGAAACTCCGCAGCACCATGCCGCCGGGATCCGCCATTGGCCTTGCGGTGAATGTAACACCGCTCTTCCTCTTGTCCCCTCCAGCCAGCACTTGCTCCAAAACGATGCCCCCAGAAGGGAGAACGACACCGAAAGCGCCGTCATCGTCCGATCCGGTAGACCCGGATCTAGGGTTTCCCCCGGAACATCCCGATCAAGTTGACGTGACCTGCAACGACGATGCCTCGAGAAGGGAACGACGTCCAAGACGCCGCCATCGTCCGCCAAGACCGCAGTCAGGCGCGATTTTCACCGGAAGCCACGTCGTCCCGATCTCGCGGCCGGCTGGAACCGCGCGGAGCCTCGCCATGAAGACGTACGCCGCCGTCGGTATTCCGGTAGAGATCCTTCCTCCCGTCACCGGTCCCTCCACGCGCCGCCGATCGGCGCAAGGCCACCCCGCGGCGGATCCGATCGGGCGTTGGATCAGGTCGGCGCAGAGCACGATCCGAAGCCGCTGCCCTCCGGAAGGGCCGTGGCGACGCATGCTGCTGCACTGCCATGTAGCCATGCACGGTCAGGGCGCTGCTCTGCCGAGCCGCTGCTAGGAAACACAGCACCGCACCCACTTAGCCACCACGCCGTCTCGTGCCTTAGCTCCGATGGAAGGCCTCGCCGCCGCCGGCGCCGCGTGGACTTTGCCCGGCGACCCCCTGAGGCGGCGGCGAGGGAAGAGCAGGCCGAAGGTAGTCTCCCCGGCGGCTGGATGGGCGCCCCGGTGCAGCCCCTTGGAGCCGCACGGGAGCGGGGGTTGGTGAGATCCGAGGATTACGGGATCTGATCGACCAGATGTGAAGCGAAAGAATGACACCACCTTGTTCCGATGAAAAGAAAATGGAAAAGAAAAAGCTTTATTGTTAGAATCAAGCTGTATTGTTAGCTAGCTTTGCACTTCCGGCAGAAAGAGCACAGCTCGAGCACGTTTCTGCTGCTGTTGAGCTGCACGTGCTGCCCCGCTGCTAGATGCAATAGTAGAAAACCGGACATTAGTCTCGATTCGCAAGGGCCTTTAGTCTCGGTTGGGCAACCGGGACTAACGAATCGTGATTAAGTGCCTCATTTTTTAGTCCCGGTTATGTTATGAACCGGGACTAAAGGGGTTCCAGGTGGCCGTTGTAGAGCGGTCAAGCATGAACACCAACCAGGACTAAAGGCCGCCACGTGTCAGGCGTTGCCAACCGCTGGGGTTTAGGGTTTTGGAGGGGCCTTGTTTCATTTAGTGTTTCCCTTTTCTTTTTGTGTTTACCATATTTTTTCATTTAGGGTTTTCATTTTTATTTTATGTTTTCCATTCAACTCGACGCTACTACATATAACAATAATGGAACCATTACACAACATCGTCATGAATATAGAGTAGTGACCTCTTTCTCCGTGCTTGGTCAAACAACAAGTTTTCGTATATATATTCGACGCTACTAGATATAATACACGTTCATGCATACATACAATATAATATCTACTTGGATATTTTTTAGTCATGTTTGTATATTTTACATTATGAAATAATTGATTTTACATTGGTACATTACAATTTTACTTTATGTGGTTATTGTTTCACAATTCTGTATCTACATTTCACTTTCCACTAGTTTTTTCACACACATAACATCTACTTTAATTACACATTGCTCAAACTATCTATTTCAGTCTTTGAAAATAAATTATTTCACATTTCTAAATAATCAGTTTCACACCAATTCATTGCAATTTCATTTTATGTGGTTACTATTTCACAATTCAGAATTTGTATTTCACTTTTTACTAGCCTTTTCACAAAAATAACATATATTTTAATTTCACATTTCTCAAATAACAAATTTCACTAACTTGTTTCACAAAAATCTCTTCTGTTTCAATTGCACAATTTTGAAAAACATATTTGACTCTTTTGAAATAAACGGCTACTCATTTCCGAATAATAGTTTCACAGTTTGACATTTCAGTTTCATATCTGTTTTCACTTTCACAACCTACATTTCACTTTTCACTCACTGGTTTCACAAACTCACATATATATTTCAATTGCATGATTTTGAAATAACATATTTCACTCTTTCGACATAAGCTTGCTTCATATTTCATAGTTTCGAAATTGATTGGTTTCATGTATTTATATCGAAATAGGTTTGTTTCATATATTTCAAGTGAAAATATGTTTTTCCACATATGAAATGTGAAACGGTAAAATTTAAACATGTTTGAAATGTATCCAAGATTGGTCTAGTTTTAAAGGTGTTGACGTCAGAAGTTCAAATATATATAATATTTCACATACAAGCCTATGGTTTAAAAATATTGAACGACTTAATTTAGGAATGATGTAATAAAAGCTTGAGTTTATTGTGTGAGAGAGGAAAGCTTTGGCTGTCAACTTTCTGCCATGTCTGGCATGCATGCCATGCGAAGGATAATAATTGGGTACGAAACGCTGTATTTCGTCAGGTATAATTTTTGTATAGCAGAAAAGTGTCAATAAAAAGCTAGCTTTCACACACAGCTTGATGTCTAGATGGAGGGTAGATATGTTACCGGCAGGTAACATTAACACGCAAAACAACTTTCTGCGCATGAGAAGATAAGGGGATAAGACATAGACAAAGGGAGTAGAGAAGTCATCAGCTATTTGATCTTGGAGCGATGAATGGTGCAGATTGACGTCATGTCATCGATCCACGCCACTTTCTCTCAACCAATAAAAAAAAGCACAGACTGTTTGCTTCTTTGCCCATGAAAACATACCTTTTATATATGTAAATATTTTGTGAAAAAATCACATTTTTTATCACATGATCTAGGTGTGATATAACGACGACATGTCAAGTTTCATAATTTTCATACTTCATCTGTATTTTTTGGAATTTAAAAACAAATAAACTTCACGTTTTTTTATCAAGTCTAGACATCCTTATGTTTAAAATTTTGTTATTTTTCTTGTATAAGACCTAAAACTATATTCAAGAAAGTAAATAAGATTATTCAACCCAAATTTGCGAAAATTTTCATGCAGTTATAGTACGAATTCGAATTACATTCGCTAAATGTCTGTAAATGGACGTAATGGCTTAAATATAGCAACCGAACTCCAATAGATGCCAAATTTTGACATGAATCATGTAATTATGTCTCTTAAGTGTAGAAAAAAATTTCAATGTAAATGGATAAAGTAACGGCCGCTTCACCTTGAAACTAGACCCGTTCTCTCTCAAAACCATATTTCTTCCTTGGAGATGGTTCGATTTCCAAACCACCTATGTCATAACTTGTGCGAAACTTTCTAATTTTTTTACCACGCACTGCAGGGATCATATGATGACACCATACCAAGTTTCATGCTTATTCAAGTCCGTTTGCATTTTTTGAACTAAAAAAGTCATCGTTCAGAGTCAAGTCTTGGCACTCTCAGGTTTGGAATTCCTTACCTTTTCCTTTATAAGTCCTAAACATAAACTCGAGAACACATATATGATTTTTCAAACCAGTTTTGCCTAATTTTTTGATCACTTAATGTTTAAATTTGAATTATATCCTAAAATGTCTATACACTTAATGTGTTAAATATAGCAAACGGACTCCGAAGGATGGCAGATTTTTACATGGATCGTGTAATGGTGTATCATGAGTGTAGAAAAAAAATCAATGCCAGTGGATGAAGCATCAATTGCATTCACAAGAAAAGAGAAGGAAATGGAAAAAAAAATACATGTTTGCCGAGTGCGAAAAAAGAACTCGGCAAAGATTTTTTTGCCCAGTGCAAAAGAAAAAGAACTCGGCAAAGATTTCTTTGCCCGTTGCAAAATAAAAAGAACTCGGTAAACATTTATTTGCCGAGTGCAAAAAAAAAAGGAGCCCGACAAAGAATTTTTTGTCGAGTGCAAAAAATAATAAACTCGACGGACATTTTAAACTTGGCGAAATCTCAGATTCTAGTAGTGCTAGAGGGGAGAGATCACTTGTGATCATGAGGTCGTCATGCATTAGTAGGGAAACCCCTTATAGAACTTTACTACTGGCAGCATCCAGCGAGGAACCAATACCGCAACTACATAGCCTAGATAAATGCAGCATCCAAGAAAAAAAAAATGTTGCCTTCGATGAACAGCTAGAGCTCACTTATATAGAGCTTGAGAATACACAAGCACTCGAGCACTTTCAGGCTTAGCAAATTATGCATGTACTAACGGAGCTACCATCCATAAGTGCATCCAGAGTGGGCGACGGAACGACCCAACACTTAGGGGCCCTTAAAATTTACTGAAGCTCGTACTTCTTTCTGAAACGATAAGCACATGTTTTTTTAAACAATAAGCACGTACTTAATGATAGTGTTTGCTTTTTTAGAACAAAAAATATCTCTTTTGAGAATAAGAATAGTCTTTGGTGAGAGAGATGACAACAAGGAATAGCTCAGAATGCCAGTGCCACACACAACATTTGTCTTTCAACAACCCAACATTCCACGAAGGAACATGGCATCCATTCACAGGAAAGAAAGGCCGAATGATCCATAAACATCGATATACCTGATGTCGACAACTACTATCCGGAAGCACATTCAAAGGGGGTTGCGGAATAGGCTCCCAAAAGTTAGGGCCCCTTAAAATCTACTTGAGCACTTATATTATTTTAGAAATGATAAACACATGCTTAAGAGTAGTCTTTGCTTTTTCGCAGCAAGAATAGTCTTTGGTGAGAGAGATGACTAAAAGAGATAGCCCAACACGGAAGTTCCACGCACAATACTTGTTAGTTTCAAGAATCCAACGGTCCAGGAAGGAACATTACATCCATTCACCGAAAAGAAAGCCCCATTGATCCATAAGCATTGATCATCGAATATAGAGGATTCCAGTCTACGGTCTCGCCGTCGCCAGAGTTCGGCGCCTCCCCGCTTGATCCTGAGTGACCGGTCGTCCCACTCTGCCTGCATCCTGGTTGAAAGGTCGGAGGAGACGCGCTCAGGGGCCTCAATTCAGTCCCCGAGAGCCCCCAAACACGTGTTGAAGGGCTTTGAGGATTCATGTGTGTGTGTGCAGTGGCGGATCCAGCCCAGCCCAGCGCCCCGGGCCCCCTTTGTTTACTGTAGCGATCGCTACAGTGTTTTGCTACAGTATACAAACGAAATGGGCCTCACGCCCCGGGCCTGGGCCCCCCCAGCCTGGGGCCTGTCTCCGCCCCTGTGTGTGTGTGTGGGGGGGGGGGGTAGCTTCTTCACGCTCCCAATCTTCCCCACCGCCATTTCCAATGGAGCACATGCCATCCTCTAATGAGAACCAAGAGCCTTCGACCCGAGCCTGCGGGTGATAGTGACTTTAGCGTCATGGTGTGTGAAGGGAATGAGTGGGTCAACCCTTTGGGCTCGAAGGCTCCCTCCGCTAAGCCCACACTAGGGTTGGGGGGGGGGGGGAGGGGAGGTCACTCGTCATCATGAGGGCACCATGGACTAGTAGGGAAACCCCTTAGGCTCCGCTTGGATTGTCGTTTGAATGCTGAATACCCCTGTAAAACTTTTACACGCCTTTAGGCGTCGTTTTTTTCCACGCGGAAGTCAAGCTGCGGCCAGTATCTTACAGGTGTAAAATAAATCCGGACGTAAAGTTTTACGCCGATTCCAAGCAGGCCTTTATAGGATTTTATTACTAGCAGCATCCACCGAGAAACCAACACCGCAACTACATAGCCTAGATACATGCAGCATCCAGGAGAAAAGCGAACACTGCTGCTTATCTCCTACTTGTGGCTTGTGGCAAATACAGATGCTGCTAGTTTGTCAGAGTCAGCCAGCTCTCTGGCCTGACCGAATTAGGGGCATTCAGCTATCGCACGCTGCTAATGTTAGCACCATGTAGCGGCGTGCAGTTTAACACGTGCGCCGCTAACGTCGCTGGTCCAGCTTTCTGGCACAAGTGTGGATCCCACTGGCAGTGTGTCCAATTTGTTGCGAGTACTGCTAGTTTTAGACTCACGGGACAAGTTGTCCATGTCGTTCTTTATTTGTGGACGCTGCTAACTTCAAGCGCATTGGCCATGCCGCTTTTTAGGTGTGCGCTCACTAGTACAAAAAGGCCCATTTGTCCAGGTTCGTAAGGGCCTTTAGTCCCGGTTCTGGAACCGGGACTAAAGGGTCGGGACTAAAGCCCAAAACCTTTAGTCCCGGTTCGCTTACGAACCGGGACTAAAGGCCCTCCATGTGGCGCTGTCTGGGGCGGGGGAGGGAGGACCTTTAGTCCCGGTTGGTGTTACCAACCGGGACTAAAGGCTCCACCTTTAGTCCCGGTTGGTGTTATTTTGTTTCAAAAAAAAATTCAAAATAAATTTATTTATTTATTCGATTTTTTTATTTTTTTTGATTTGTTCTTAATTTTTTTCTGATTTTCAAATTTTGAATTATTTGACAATTTAATCTCTAATCACCCCTCCTCACTGCTTTAGAATTTAATCTCTAGTCTCTAATCAGCACTCATTCCAAATCGTCTAACTTCCCGGCCAGTCACCCATCCTCTCACTACTCCAGCCCCAGCACGCTTAACTTTCAGGTTCTATCTCCCCTATTTTCCAAGTCTGCACTTGTTGTTTTCCTGACAATAGAAAGCTATCAATCCTGTTAACCCTTATGTCTTGATGTCACATGATTTAATTTTTTGAATTCCAAACAATTATTAAAATAAACAACAATGATTAACAAACAACAATGATTAATTTAAAAACAAAAAATACTTCAAAAAAAGGAAAAAAAATTAAAAAATCAAAAATTATCAAAAATCAAAAAATCCAAAATAATACAAAAAGGTCAAAATAAAATAAGTAATAATAATATTGAATTTCAATGAAAATAAAATAAGTAATATTATTGTTATTATTATTTTGCCATTTATTCATTTACAATGGCATAATTAATATCTTTAAATCGGTAAACCAAAATTCGACAAATAATATATCCATTATTATCAGAAAAATGTGACCATGATATCACACGCTTCACCGTTTGAGTTTGAAACTATTATTCTAAAAAACAAAAATTATTTAGTAACACTAATATTTATTGAATAAGTAGTTTGACCACTGTTTGACCATTGTTTGACCAGAGTTTGACCACATTTCATTTTTTTAAACTTATATTAACTGAAGAATTTTTGTGTGTTCAATATGAACCATTCAAAGCCACATCCTCAAATTTCAACCCTTTCTGACTTCATTTGCAATTTTTCATGTATTTAATGATTTTTTGAGCTAAATTAGGCCGAAATTGAAAAGCACTACAAATGAACTCTGAAAAGGTTGAAACTTGGCACGGTATCATCATTTCACCAAAATAACTTGTGCTAAAAAGTTGAGAGGGTTATGGCAAAAACTGGATGCACTTTGTGTACAAACTGGACCATCTCTTTCGAAGTAACAGGGTTTCAGACGAAAACTCAGCTGTTATAAAGACATTTCATCTTTTTAATCTTATTTCAATGGTTGAATTTTTGTGTGTTCAATATGAACCGTTCAAAGCCACATCCTTAAATTTCAGTCCTTTTTTACTTCATTTGCTATTTTTTAATGTATTTAATGATTTTTTGAGCTAAATTAGGCCGAAATTGAAAAGCACTACAAATGAACTCTGAAAAGGTTGAAACTTGGCATGGTATCATCATTTCACCCAAATAGCTTGTGCTAAAAAGTTGAGAGGGTTATGGCAAAAACTGGATGCACTTTGTTCACAAACTGGACAATCTCTTTCGATGTAACAGGGTTTCAGACGAAAACTTAGCTGTTATAAAGACATTTCATCTTTTTAATCTTATTTCAACTCCAGAATTTTTGTGTGTTCAATATGAACCGTTCAAAGCCACATCCTTAAATTTCAACCCTTTTTGACTTCATTTGCTATTTTTTCATGTATTTAATGATTTTTTGAGCTAAATTAGCCTGAAATTGAAAAGCACTAAACCCGGGACTTAAAACGTCCGAAAATCCTAAACCCGGGACTTAAAACGTCCGAAACTCTATTACAAACAGTAAAATTATAAACCTAGAAATCTAAACCCTAGCCCCTAACCCTAAAATGTCCAAAATGTCCAAAAACTCTATTTTCCCTTTGGAATTTGGTGATTTTAAAAATTGTCGAAACGGAAAACAAGAAGTTTCTTTGGAGAGATCTTTTTTTTCTGCAAATTTTGATATATTATTTGTATTTTTCTGAATTAGAATGATTTAGTTATGATTTTTCTAAGATTAACGTGGTAGGGGCCCCCTTTAGTCCCGGTTGGTGTCTCCAACCGGGACTAAAGATAGACCTTCAGTCCCGGTTGAAGACACCAACCGGGACTAAAGGACCGGGAAAAAATTTTGAAAAAAAAATTTGGAAAAAAAAATGTTGAATTTTTTTTCCAGTCCCGGTTGGTATCTCCAACCGGGACTAAAGATAGACCTTTAGTCCCGGTTGGAGATACCAACCGGGACTAAAGAGGCTGCACCGTTTGAAGCCTGTCGCAAACCCTTTAGTCCCGGTTGGTGTCTCCAACCGGGACTAAAGGTCCCGTTCGAACCGGGACTGATGCCTGCGCCGCTCGAACCAGGACTAATGCCACCTTTGGTCCCGGTTCGTGAGTGAACCGGGACTAATGGGCTGGCCCGGCCTGGACCAAAGCCCTGTTATGTACTAGTGGCTGCTAGTTTGCTCGCGTTTGCACATGCCATGTTCACGCGTGTTCCTCACTTTCCCCTCTCATACTCACTTCTTCTTCCTCCTCTCACCCACTTCCTCCTTCTCCCTCTCACTCAATTCTTATAGCTCCACTCTCCCTACCATGTGAGCATCATGGTCTTGTCTCCCCTATTCCTATAGGTAATTAACCTCACTGATGCATGATGTATTAACTATTTACCTCATTCACACACCCCTTCATATGGAATAATTAGCCTCTCTTTCATTTCTTTTGAGGTCTTATTCATCTTTGTTAATATCTCTCTTTGAACATAGGTGGGGGGGGGGGAGGCGACTCTCGATCTATTTCATATCTCCGCTGGCCGCGGGTCTCTTAGTTAATTATTTGGGATTTCCCTTGAATATATAAAATTGATCATGTATGGTAATTAATTGTTGGAGTCTGTGGATGCATGTATATTTTTCAGGGATATATATGGAGTGGCCAATGTATTGAAAAAATGTTGACTCGTCGGTATTTTGTCAAATATCTGGCAAACTCATTTTGGTGACATATTAGTAAAGGTCATGCCGAAATTTTGTTTGACCTGCTAATGTTGGTTCTAACTTTCTACCTTGTATGATGCAAGTTTGGTAAGTCGAGATAATTGGTCGAAGTATTAAAGAGTTATGTTGTCCGTGTTGTACATGCAAAAACATGCATCTGTCTATGGCCGATACTGGTTAAGTGGAGGCTCATTTGCACATGCACGGTTTTCATAAAGAATTACACATGGCGGACACACCACGGAGAGGAGGATCATCATAATGTTCACGACATACATGAAGAAGCGGAATATAAAGAGACATAATATGAAGGAAAGATGGAGCACCCGTAGGTGCCCGAACATGATGACGAGGACGGACATGATGAACATGATGAAGACTATGGATACGAGAAAGAGGCGGCCGGACATGCTGAAGAGGCCGATGCGGCGGCCACCCAGAAAACATATACCTCACTGCTAAAGGACCTGCAATAGTGAAACCTGAATTAAAACTGGCCTGCATATTGATTACCAGAAACATCGAAGGTTTTCTACAAAAAAAATTCTAAATTAAGAGAGGATGGCCGGTTTATTACCAAAAACACGAGAGGGTTTCTGTAAATGATGGACCGGAAATATCTATTCCTTTTATTAATATAGGTATAGATATAGATATACCTGAGCTGATAATTTGATACTCCAAATCCAAGACACAGTACTTGTTACGAAGACTATGGATATATGCAGCAGTGCTCAACAGAAACGTTTCTCATCATAATTAATTATCATGGATGTATGCAACTGGTCCGTTCAGACCGTTCGCTGCCTTGACTGTTACGTGCAAAACAAAAACTTTTCTCATCATAATATATACATTTGACTAGTCGACCGACGCGAGTACTTCCTTCCTTCCTACTAGTACTAACAAGTTTTAAAAAGAGAGTACTAGTACTTTTTTTTTTTGCGGACAAATCAGATAACTTTATTCAGACAAAAGCATTCCTCGGACAATCAGACAAAAGACTGGTCACAAAGAAGTTAGGGGTTTCATCAAGCCAACAATCGGTCATATTCTCTCTCAAAAAAAAAAAAAGGTCATATTGAAAGTGCATGCATGTTTTGCACATAGATGTGCCGGAAGGTTCGCTGACCTGTATACATACTGAATATCAAATAAAACAAAATTATTACTTAGCTCTCCTATTTCTAATAGTAAAGGAGCCACAATAGAGCGAGAACTGTGAAGAGTTTTCCAGAGTGTCACCAACTCCGGACAATCAAATTCCATTATCACATGCGAGAGCCCTCGTATGGCAGCAAACTGAACTCCATCCCGCAAGTACTAGTACTAGCTCCCCTACCTTTCCGTTGTCGAAAGTCAAACTTTAAAAGTTTGATTAAATATTATACGAAAAATATTAAAATCTACAATAGTAAAGTTATACAATATAAAAAAGTATCCATGATGCATCTAATGATATTGGCTTCGTATTGTGAATGTTGATATTGGCATCTAACCATTGGTGGATCAATCGTGTGGACGAGACGGCGTGCGTGCGCGTGACAAACCAAGACTCGTCAATTCCTTTGAAAGCTAGCTAGTGGATCCAGCATTCTGCACGTGTCCTTTATCTGCATATATGGTGGGACCTGGTAGAGAAAAATGTCTTTGGCATGCCCTATATATAGGACACCATTCGTTCATAGTTTTTTCAAACGACAAGCCTGCTGCCACTCATCACCATCCATCGCAGATCGCACATAAAAAAATGGCGCCTGAGCTGTCCCTCTTTTCGATAGCACTCCTCGCTGTGCCACTTCTGTGCTACGTGATGACGTGCACCAGAAGAGGTGCCCGGCGTCGGCCGCCAGGCCCCTGGCCGTGGCCCATATTCGGCAACCTCCTCCACCTGCGCGGCGGTAACCTCCACCACAACCTCGCGCGCCTGGCGCTCGCCCATGGCCCCGTGATGACGCTGAAGCTCGGCGTGGTGAGCACCGTGTTCGTGTCCTCCCGGGACGCGGCATGGGAGGCCTTCGCCAAGCACGACCGGCGCATCGCGGCGCGCACCGTCCCGGACACGAGGCGCGCAATGGCGCATGCCGACCACTCTATGGTGTGGCTGCCTAGCTCCGACCCGCTATGGAAGACGCTGCGTGGCATCGCCGCCACGCACGTCTTCTCGCCGCGCAGCCTCGCCGCGGCGCAGGGCGCCAGGGAGCGCGCCGTGCACCACATGCTGGAAGAGTTCCGCCGCCACGTCGGGCAGGTGGTCGACATCGGCCACGTCCTGTACCACGGCATGTTTGACCTGCTGACCAACACGCTCTTCTCCGTCGACGGCCAGGACAAGCTGAGGGACCTTCTGGAGGACATCGTGGGGCTTCTCGCCGAGCCCAACGTGTCGGACTTGTACCCGTTGCTCCGGGTGCTGGACCTGCAGGGCCTTCGCCGATGGACAAGCACGCACATGAGCCGCGTCTTCCATGTGCTGGACAAGATCATCGACACCCGGCTGGGCGAGGGCAAGCATCACCAGGACGTCCTCGACGCCCTGCTGGGGCTGATGACCACCGGCAAGCTGAGCCGCCGCGATGTGAAAGCAATGTTGTTCGACATCCTGGCGGCGGGCACGGAGACAACCAAGATCACAGTGGAGTGGGTGATGGCGGAGCTGCTACGGAACCCGGACGTGATGGCGGCGGTGCGCGCCGAGATGAAGGCCGCCCTCCCGCAGGGGATGATGATCACGGAGGCAGTCGTGGCGAAGCTGCCGTACCTGCAGGCCGCGGTGAAGGAGTCGATGCGGCTGCACCCCGTGGCGCCGCTGCTCCTACCACGCCTGGTGGTGGAGGAGGGCGTCGAGATAGGCGGCTACGCCGTGCCCAAAGGTGCCGCCGTTATCTTCAACTCGTGGTCCATCATGCGCGACCCGGCGGCATGGGAGAGACCCGAGGAGTTCATGCCGGAGCGTTTCATGGGGAAGACGGAGCTCGGCATGCGGGGGAAGGAGGTCAAGTTCATCCCGTTGGGCGCCGGCCGGAGGCTGTGTCCGGCATTGCCCATGGTGGAGCTCCTCGTGCCCTTCATGGTGGCATCCATGCTGCATGCTTTCGAGTGGCGGCTGCCCGAGGGCATGTCACCTGACCAGGTGGACGTGACCGAACGGTACACAAGCAACGATATCCTCGTTATGGACGTGCCTCTCAAGGTTGTGCCGATGGTCAACAAGTCACTCGTTATGGAGATGGACGTTTCGGAAAAGACTCTTTCACGATCGCTCGTGCCAACGCGTGATAGCGAATTCATCCGTTCCTAATCAGCTTCTGCCTTGACGATTTCCTTTCCAAATTAACAACGCTGGCCCACCTACTCCCGTGACCATACAAGCAACCCATCCATGCTATACACCTAATCTCCCCCCCCCCCCCCCCCCCCCCCCCCCCCCCCCCCGATTTTCAGGGGTGGGGGTGGGGGGCGAGCGAAACCTTCCTTCTAATCCTAGCTAAACTCTTAATGTAACTGTGCTGCACTTACCTAATTAGCCAAGCCTATTGTCGCGTTGCATGCATGGCACTCTATTGGTTGGAATGTCGATGAATATGCATGACCCACTATGGGACTAAGTTATTTCTTCTTATTTTTATTTTCGTGGGTATGTACATCACATGTATACATATGTCTGGACCATTTATGTTATTATCCAATTAATGATGTTATTATGTTGATTCAGAGCCAATAATTTCACTGATCCGCGTGCTTCAAGTTGAAGAGAAACATATTTACCATTCTATGATGTCCTTCATCTATAATAATCATGCATGATTCTATGTTTTCTTTTTGTGGAACATATGTACAATAAACTAACCAGGTTCCATATTTCATGACCTCCAAGTGTTACTTTTTCTTCTCCATTAAGCATGTGGTTCCTTCAAAAATTTCCTTGACTATCTATATTTTATTTTTCAGTTTCTGGTTTTGTTGTCCCATCGTGGCAATACATTTTATGAGTTCATGCCAGATAACAACTAGTTGCCAGATGTTCAAAATTGTATTCAAAGTTCACATATATATATATATATCTAATTCATACTACATTAACATAAAAAGTTCTTTAACTTTCGATATTTTTATGTTTTCAAAATCACTAGCCATTGCAGACGCACATGTTGATGACTAGTTCGTAGCAACGAAATTGAAGAGGTTTTGAGATCCAATCTCTTAGATCTGCAGAAAGCGTATAAACTAACGCTAGTATTTGTATCAAATACTAGTAGCCTAATCTATTTGAAAATAAAAAATTAGACAACCCATTTTCATGGAAGGGGGGGGGGGGGGGGGCTTACAAACAGTGTCGACATATTAGGTTGTTTTCATCCCGTTGCAACACACACGCATGTTTGCTAGTTAAATTATAAAACACGTCCGGTATCTCGTCTGCTACTATCTCGATGATACAATCAGGTGGAACATAAGACCACTCCATACTAAGCTCACTACTAACACCCTCTCTAGGCAACCTATGAGCGGCAGCATTAGTTGACCACCGAACCCACGTAACCTTGGAGGCATGTCGATGTCGAAGTATCTCCTTGAATTCCTTGATGTAAGGTCCCACCGCTGAGATATTTTTCTGCTTCTTGTTCATCATCGACACCACCCCCTTGCTATCAAGATCTAGGTGCACCTTCTGGATATCCATCTTGACCGCCATTTGCACCGCTTGTCGACATGTTAGAACTTCCACAATCTCAGGGTTAAAAGTGCTTGGGAAGAACGTGCTAGCTCCTCCTCTGTAGTCTGTACGCATAATCATGCTCCCGAAGAAACACTCCTCCTCCTCTTTATCTTGCGCCTTTGATTTAGCTCCATCCACGGATTCCATTTTCAGTGAAATTTCGATGGAATTCACTGAATTTCATTAATTTTAGCAGGGACTAAAATATTTACGTTTCGGCCAAAATCTTTCAGCAATTTCAGTAGTACACATAAATTCAAATGTTTTTCAAAATATGGTTCAATAATTTCAAATTTTTAATGGAATTCAATTGAATATTTTGGCCATTTGCCCGAAATACAAACCGAAATCACTGAAATTCTCTGAATTTTGGTGATTTCGGTTAGTGCTGGAATTTTTCTCAAACTAAAATTTAATACCATGGCTCCATCCATATTCACTTTTATACATCCATGCTCAAGTGTCCTCAATGGCTCGGACTGTCTCTACACTGAGATCTTTGCTTGTTTTCAAGTAAAAAGAGCCACTCATGCATGCGACTGTGGACCCTTTTTGCTACCACACGAGCGTCGACTATTCTCTTGCCATCTATCGCTTCATTTCTGGCTAGCCGTAGACCATACAACCCTTGTATCATCGTTGTCGTTACGCAACACCTATTGATGGTGTCATACACCAGAGGTGACTCACCACACGAAGCTGGGCATGGGGCCCGCAGGTAGGCCCACAAGGCCCACCTTGTATCCAGTAGTAGGTGGGATCCCGAATGAAAGGATAGACGTTTCTGGATTATCTAGATCACCAAGATGGTAGTGGCGGTTACGTAGATCGGATCACTCCATGTAAAACCCTAGCCTCCATCGACTTTACAAGGGGAGGCAAGGAAGCCCTCCTTCCCATCTACTCCCGTAGAAAAAACTCTTGCCAGCCTCATACATCTCTCATTAACCCCCTGGCCTAGGTGTATGTGTGTGGAAAAGTAGTAGAAAACAAACAAATTTGTCCTACGATCGAACCAGGAACACCATGAAGATGCATATGGGGTTTATATTGATCGTTACCAACAACGAGTTGCAGCCGAAGAAGAGTTGGTGTAGATCATTGATGATGTCCCTCGAACTGTTCATGAATGATCCCTTGAACCAAATACCGAAAACACGACCCCTCTACGAATTGCACGCATACGGGCTTCACGATCCAGCAACACTTCACCGTCCAGAGATAATCGTTGCTGGAGAATTAGAGGGAGAAGAAGACAACCACGCATGGCTTCTCTATTATGAGAATTAGAGAGATCTAGCTCTAGCTCTAATTAGAACAACTAGAACTGGAACTAGAGAACTAGAGAGGGCTCCAAAAGTTGTAGGTAAAAAGTGCCCAAAGCTTCTAGTATATATAGGTTGAAGGAAGGGGAGTGGGGCGTGACAAGGGGCGGGGGAGAGGATTCCTCCTCCCCTTGCGCCGGCCCTACTGGGAGGAGAAGACCCCCTCCCCCCCCCCCCCCCCCCCCCCAGCCAATCTAATTCGCCCTCCTCTAGCTTGTCCAACAAGATAGTGGGGCGCCCCTTATGTTATTCGGCCCTAGGGCCCAATAACCTTCCACCACTTTTCCTTTGTTAACATTTCTTTGGCCCGTTGATATCATATTAATTCTAAGATCTTCTAAACCAATATTTAAACATTTTATTACTAATTTAACATCTCCGGAAACTATTTCCACCTATAGATCAATTCTCGGTATTACCCGGTAAACCCCAAAACTCTTCTGGTGAATCTGAAACTACCAAGGTCAAAACTGTTTCTAGTATTAATAATACTATTTCATAAATATTTTCTCATAATCTTGTTCCAGGAACACTAAAAAGATTGTTATTCCCTTAATCGTGTGACCCTGTAGGTTTGGTAAATCATAGACATGAACAAAAGCACTTTCGTTCAATGATCAATAGCGGAACCGTGGACATCCATATTGATCGCTATGAATACACGAATAACATTCAAGTAAACCTATAGTTATCATGTGCTATTCCCTTTGCTTCGCGATTCTTAAGAAAACACGAGGTGAGATGTATCGACATCCTCTTGGGTTATTCTCATGCTCACTATATCGGTCTACTCGTTACCGGTTTTGTTCTTCTTTCTCGTTGACATGTTTCAGCATCACTGTGACCTAGTCACTTGTGTCTGGCCAGACGATGATGGATGTTGTCACACCGAGAGATACCTAAGAATATGTCTCCAGCGTCTGAGGAGCAAATCACACTCTTGAGTTATCTATCGCCTTGTCAAACCTTCCGATGAACCTGTAAGTTGTCGTTATGATCACCGTGTTACAAATGACATTTGAGCAACGTGAAAGTTGATCTTACGGTAAAAAGTGACCACGACACTCTCATGGTCTATGGAACTAAAGCATATGTTAACTTGTTATGAGGATTGACTTGTGAGGATAGTATCTCAAAGTAACAAACAAGTTGGGTCAATTCAATATGATCATTCTTCCAACGTCATACTCTCAAACTTGTTTTGGGATATTGTTACACTTAACGATATCACAAGATCCGACAACATGATCACAAACAACAATTGAGCTAGTCCTAGAGTCCAGACTAGGAATCAGGTTTTACCGTTTATTATTCCACACGTGCATATGAGTTTGTCACTGAATCGCATATTCAAGGATCATAGCAGTTATAGCATATAATACAAACTTTTTAATTGTAAACATGGAAGTAAATAATACAATATTTTTGGCTCTAGGGCATATTTCCAACGGACTCACACTTGCATTAGAGTCAATAAACTAGTTGCATATCTTCTTTAACACCTATGGCTATCAGGTGTTGCTCATGTTTTGCTCGTGGTAGAGGCTTTGTCATCGGGTCTGACACATTCAAATCCATGTGAATCTTGAGTACATTAATAAAATCTTTCTCGACATACTGTTCAATGATGTGACACCTGCTTTCGATATGTATGGTCTTCATGTGGGATCATGATATCATTGCTTGAGAAACAACACTACTATTATCACAATAGAGAGCCACTCGGTTTATCACACTTGACCACACCAATTTCTTGAAGAAACTTCTTGATCCAGACTGCCTCCTTCAAAGCATCTGAAGCCGCAATATATTTTGCTTCCATCGTAGAATACGCAACGGTGTCCTGTTTGTAACTCTTCCAAACCATCGAACCACCCTTAAGGCTGAAAACATAGCCCGATTGAGATTTATAGCCAGCAATAACAGTCATGAAACTAGCATCAGTGTAGCCACATACAATGATCTCCTCATCTCCTTCATAGCCAAGGAGCGTGTCCTTTGTTCTCTTAAGGTACTTAAGGACATTTTTAACAACTGACCAGTGAGCCAACCCAGGATCACTTTGGTACTTGCTACTAACACTTAGTACATAAGTGCTTGGCGGTGTGAAGCAGCAAATGACAAAGAGATGAGCATTTTGTGGGTTAAGGTCAGTGAGGCGGTCTAAACGTTTTGAAAAGTGACATCTCACATGGTGGGTGCAAGTGGTTAGTTATGTGTTGCGAGGTGGAGTGGATGGTGGTGCAAAGCGAAGATAGACACGACGCCAAGCAATTGGTTTCTCAGGGGATGTGAGGCAATGTCAAACACAATATATGCAGGCAAGCAATGATATTCGTAAGCATTGGGTGTCATTTATATTCTTCCAATAAGAAAAACAGGGTCTACTTTGGACGGGATCGTCGAGTGGAGCTCAAAGTTGCAAACGGTTCCTTGTGATAGTTCATATATATCCACTCTCCATGCATTGAGGTGTATAATTTATTTTGGAAGTGATCAATATTTTTCGTTAGGGTCTACGAGGCAAAGTCGGTGGCTGTGCAAAGCCACACTAGACATGGATCTGAGCACGTGGGCATGTCATCAATTCAGATCAGTCCAAAAAGAAATGTAATTCTTTTGTTATAATTGCACAAACCAAAACCTATGGGTATCGGTGCCCCCATCCCTCTTCTCTCAAGTCTCCATACTTAACTTACTATTTTACGTGCAGACAGTTGAAAACGCCTATTATTTCATGTGCTTATTTGGCATAGCTAGCATGATTAGCTAGGGAGGAGGCGAATACGATGTAGAGGATGGTTAACACGTTAGGTAACCGGTTCATTGAATACAGTGTTGCTAGTGAAACGGTCAACTCAGTCGCGTCGAGCCTGTACAGATCTAGAAGCAGAATTCCTGAGTAAGTAGTGGTGGGGTGCGTAGCTACCAAAATAGGGGCAAGCTGCAGCTTCAGCAGGTCAAATTGCAACCTGCCAGCAGCAACGAGGTAATCGTGTGGGACACCTTCCTTTTGATCATACTAGCAAACTTTTCCACGCAACTGAACAGACTAGTTTGGCCTGAAATTCAGGTAGGTTATGGCATATACGTATGTTCATATCTTGAAACTAATATTCATGCTGCTTTCATGGAAGTTATTTTTATATTTGTGAGGAAAAATAGGATTATTGCCTAAGTTATTCTGATACTATTACTGATCGCTGAATCATGAGTGTGTGTTCATGTGTTTATTTTACCCGTGCTTAAAAGATTTGCCTATCATGTTTTGTTGCCCGTCTGACACTGCCAGGATTGCCCAGATATTTCGACCTCAGAAACTCCTGTCCTGGTCATTAGCATGTCGGAAATTCGGAATCTCCCTGTCTTTATATTTGAGCGACTCCTGTTAGTGTCATATTTCTACTAGCATGTTTGGATTTATAGTGCCAAGTGCCAACTGGCAGCCAAGTTGCAATACACACGAGTTTTGTGTGGTTGCTTTCCCTCCTTTGGAAGAACTCCCTCCTTGGCCTGGTTCAGTGTCCTGCTGCTGCAGTTTGTCAGCCAGAGTAACTTCTTCCAATGCTCTCGTGGATTTTTTTAATCTGTCTTGTTCAAGGTTGCAATTTGTCGGCTGATATATACACGATGAACTTATATGATATTATTCAGTGCTGAATTTTTGGTTTGTGTTAAAGAAAATTTTGGCCTATATTTTGTTGGGATTACATTTGGTGCAAAATAATAAAGAAGTCACGCGGCGGATGGCTCCGGTCCGACAAAAAAAGTCTGGTTACACCTGGATGCTCGTCTTCTTCAGGCTTACCCGGCGATGAATGCGACGTGTTCGACGCAATGCCGGCAGCTCTGCACCAGATCGATCATGCGGAGTTGCAATTCCGAGAGATGCCGGCAACTCCAAGCGAAGCCGGCCACGAAACTGCGACACACACAGGGGAGGTGTTGCCAGCAATGCGGGGCGTCTAAAATACATCGGGAGGTGGAAAGTCACAAAGAAGAAGGGGAAGTAGCAGCGCGCAAAGGGAGGAGGGTAAGCGACAACGATCCAATGAGGACCTGGCCACGCCATCTAGGAGAAGAGAAGATGAGAGGAGCGGGAGGGGGAAGAGGAGCGCCAAACCCTAGCTATTTAGGAATGTGAGGGGTTATGGGCCAAATAATTAGGCTTTGTTTGCGAGCGAGTTAACGGGTCAACAAGAATTAATCGGCCTAACAACCGATTAATCAGTCTAACATGCCATTTAATCGGTCTGACAAATTAATGCAACGTATAGATTTTATTCGATTCGGCCACTCTACGAGCAGCGATTAACTGACCCATTAAGTAATTAATCAGACGAATTCTTGAACAACGCAGGTAGCTGATGGAATCTAAAAAAAGTGTTTACGACAACACATAGGGACTTCGATGGTGGTATTAGTTGAGCACCCGGTCTCGAGCTCCGGGGTGAAAGCCTAGGTGTGGTCCGAGTTGGATATACGTGGTAATGACGGACGGCACCTCCGGTTGCCGTACTCATCGATATGCAAGTCGTGATAACTATACAAAACATGATCATCTCATACATCACATACATCAAATCACGTCTTGGCCATATCACATCACAACAATGCCCTTCAAAAACAAGTTAGACGTCCTCTACTTTGTTGTTGTAAGTTTTACATGCATGCTATGGGCAACTAATACGAACCGTTCTTTTTTTTTAGGGAAACAGCAGGACTCTGCTGCGTATTTTTATTAATTTTTAAATAAATAATACAGATGTCCAATAGTCATAAAAAAGAAAAAGAAAGCAATAAAAAAACTATACAAATGATAATCTAGTTGCATTTTAACCTTCTACAAAGACTGCCTCTGTCAAATCGGAATCAACTAAAGTGGGAGAAACAGACACCCGCCAGCCACCTTTATGAAACTAGGTTACATGTCAGTCAGTGGAACCGGTCTCTTGTACGTGAAGAAGTAAGGTTGGTCCAGGCCGCGTCATCCCACAATACCGCCGAATCAAGATAAGACTAAGGAGGTAAGCAATCTGAAAATCAACGCCCACAAACTCTTTTGTGTTTTACTTGTGCATTGATAATCCATGAGTATAGGGGATCAGTTGTAGCATCTTTCGATAAGTAAGAGTGTTGAACCCAACGAGAAGCTAAAGGTAGAACAAATATTCCCTCAAGTTCTATCGACCACCGATACAACTCTACGCACGCTTAACATTCGCTTTACCTAGAACAAGTATGAAACTAGAAATACTTTGTAGGCAGGGGCGGAGCCAGCCTATTACTGGGCCCCGGGCCTGCTTCAGCGCTACAGTGATGTACAGTGCCAAACAGTGCGAAAAGTGCTACAGTTAACAAAGCTTTCCAGCGCCACGACCAGGGCCTGGGCCCCCCCGGCCTGGGGTGTGGCTCCGCCACTGTTTGTAGGTGTTGTAGGATAAGTTTGCAAGATAATAAAGAACACGTAAATAAAAACTAGGGGCTGTTTAGATAAATTAACAATTACGTTAATTTAACGAGCGTGGAAAAGTGGTGATAGGAGTTGCGGAATTGTCCCTAAGCAATTGACTACGTTACTAAACCGATATCAAGTTTTATGTGGGAGAGGCCACTGCTAGCATGTCATCCCTTACTTGGAATTCTATGCACTTATGAATGGAACTATTAGCAAGCATCCGCAACTACTAACGTTCATTAAGGTAAAACCCAACCATAGCATTAAGATATATTGGTCCCCCTTCAATCCCGTATGCATCAATTTCTATGCTAGGCTGAAGCTGCTATCACTCTTGCCCTCCAATACATAGTCTATCAACATACAACTAACCCTATGGTGTGATCCAGGCGGGCGCTCATATGATGGGCACCAAAGGACAGCAACATAACCACAAGCAAATTAAACCACTCATAGCAATTCACCAATCACCGATAGGACAACAAATATCTACTCAGACATCATAGGATGGCAACACATCATTGGATAATAATATGAAGCATAAAGCACCATATTCAAGTAGAGGGTACAGCGGGTTGCAGGAGAGTGGAACGCTGAATATAGATGGGGGAAGGTGATGAAGATGTTGGGGAAGATGACGGAGGTGTTGGTGTAGATCGCCGTCACACGATGATTGCCCCGGCGGCGTTCCGACGCCACTGGGAGAGAGGAGGAGAGAGCCCCCTCCTTCTTCTTCTTCCTTGGCCTCCCCCCTAGATGGGAGGAGGCTTTCCCCTCAAGTCCTTGGCCTCCATGGCGGCGGAGGGGCGAGAGCCCCTCCGAGATTGGATCTCTCTCTCTCTGTTTCCTTCTGTTTCTGCCTTCCAGATTCTGGCCTTTCACCGTTTCTTATATTCCTGGAGATCCGTAACTTCGATTGGGCTGAAATTTTAACACGATTTTTATCCGGATATTAGCTTCCTTGCGGCGAAAGAAGGGCACGAACCGCCTTACGGGGTGGCCACAAGCCAGCCTGGCGCGGCCAGGGGGTAGGCAGCGCCCCCCTGGCTTGTGGTCACCTCGGACATCGTCTCGCGTTGATTCTTTTTCCCAAAAAATCAAATATATTCCAAAAAAAAATCTCCGTAAGTTTTTATCGCGTTTGGACTTCGTTTGGTATGGATATTCTGCGAAACAAAAAACATGCAACAAACAGGAATTGGCACTGGGCACTGGATCAATATGTTAGTCCCAAAAATAGTATAAAAAGTTGCCAAAAGTATATGAAATTTGTAAAATATTAGCAGGAAACAATAAAAAATTATAGATACAACGAAGACGTATCAGCATCCCCAAACTTAATTCCTGCTCGTCCTCGAGTAGGTAAATGATAATTTTTTTTTTTGATGTGGAATGCTACCTAGCATAATCTTGATCATATATTCTAATCATGGCATGAATATTAAGACACGAGTGATTCAAAGCAATAGTCTATCATTTGACATAAAGACAATAATACTTCATCATACTAATAAAGCAATCATGTCTTCTCAAAATATCATGGCTAAAAGAAAGTTATCCCTACAAAATCATATAGTCTGGCTATGCTCCATCTTCATCACACAAAGTATTAAATCATCCACAACCCCGGTTTTAGCCAAGCAATTGTTTCATACTTTAGTATTCTCAAAATTTTTCAACTTTCACGCAATACATGAGCGTGAGCCATGGATATAGCACTATAGGTGGAATAGAATATGGTGGAGGTTGTGGAGAAGACAAAAAGAAGGAGATAGTCTCACATCAACTTGGCAAATTAATGGGCTATGGAGATGCCCATCAATCGATATCGATGCAAGTGAGTAGGTATTGCCATGCAACGAATGCACTAGAGCTATAAGTGTATGAAAGCTCAAACTGAAAACTAAGTGGGTGTGCATCCAACTTGCTTGCTCACGAAGACCTAGGGCAATTTGAGGAAGCCCATCATTGGAATATACAAGCCAAGTTCTATAATGAAAAATTCCCACTAGTATATGAAAATGACAATATAGGAGACTCTCTATCATGAAGATCATGGTGCTACTTTGAAGCACAAGTGTGGAAAAAGGAATAGTAGCATTGTCCCTTCTCTCTTTTCTCTCATTTTTTTTGGTGGGCTTCTTTGGCCTCTTTTTTTTGTAATGTCCGGAGACTCATCCCAACTTGTGAGGGAATCATAGCTTCCATCATCCTTTCCTCACATGGGACAATGCTGTAATAATGATGATCATCATACTTTCATTTACTTACAACTCAAGAATTATAACTCGATACTAGAACAAAATATGACTCTATATGAATGCCTCCGGCGGTGTACCGGGATGTGCAATGATCTAGCGTAGCAATGACATAAAAAAACAGACAAGCCATGAAAACATCATGCTAGCTATCTTATGATCATGCAAAGCAATATGACAATGATGGTGCGTGTCATAATAAACGGAACGGTGGAAGTTGCATGGCAATATATCTCAGAATGGCTATGGAAATGCCATAATAGGTAGGTATGGTGGCTGTTTTGAGGAAGGTGGGTTTAATGCACCGGCGAAAGTTGCGTGGTACTTGAGAGGCTACCAAAGGTGGAAGGGTGAGAGTGCGTATAATCCATGGACTCAACATTAGTCACAAAGAACTCACATACTTATTGCAAAAATTTATTAGTCATCGAAACAAGGTACTACACGCAAGCTCCTAGGGGAAAGGTTGGTAGGAGTTAACCATCGCGCGATCCCGACCTCCACACAAAGGATGACAATCAATAAATAAATCATGCTCCGACTTCATCACATAACGGTTCACCATACGTGCATGCTACGGGAATCACAAACTTTAACACAAGTATTTCTACCAATCCATAATTACTCACTAGCATGACTCTAGTATCACCATCTTTATATCACAAAACTATTGCAAGGAATCAAACATATCATATTTAGTGATCTACAAGTTTTATGTAGATTTTTATGACTTACCATGTGAATCACCAACTCATGTTAACTCTCTAAATAGATATAAGTGAAGCATGAGAGTTTAATTCTTTCTACAAAAGATATGCCCATGCTCTAACAAATATAAGTGAAGTAAAAGAGCATTCTACAAATGGCGGTTTTCTATGTGTAGAGAAACAGACAATCCAAACTTCAAATCATATAGGTGAAGCACATGAAGCATTATATAAAGCCATACTCAAAAGATATAAGTGAGGAGCAAAGAGCCTTCTATAAATCAACCAATGACTTTCTCATACTAGCATGGTGCATTATTAAAATAAAAATAAAAAGCACACGACGCTCCAAGATTTCGCATATCATGTGACGAATAAAAATATAGCTCCAAGTAAAATTACCGATGGTTGTTTGAAGAAAGAGGGGATGCCTTCCGGGGCATCCCCAAGCTTAGTTTCTTGGGATTCCTTGAATATTACCTTGGGATGTCTTAGGCATCGCCAAGCTTAGGCTCTTGCCACTCCTTATTCCTTCATCCATCGTGATCTCACCCAAAACTTGAAAACTTCAATCACACAAAACTTAACAAAACCCTCGTGAGATCCGTTAGTATAATAAAACAAATTACCACTTTAAGTACTGTTGCAAACCCATTCACATTTTATTTTTGCATTGTAGCTACTGTATTATAACTTCTTTATGGCTTATACCACCGATACAATCGGTAGTTTCATCAAAACAAGCAAAACAATGCATCAAAAACATAATCTGTCTTAAACAGAACAATCTGTAGCAATTCAAATTTGTATAGAAGTACTGTGTAAAAATTTCAGAAACTTTTGACATTCCAGTAAAAAATGTAAATTCACGGACTACAGCCAAAGTTTCTGTTTTTTGCACTGCACACACCAAACAAGCAATCTATTCATCCTAAAGGCAAATCTTGGCACATTATTTTTATAGTACAAGGGATTTATACAAGGGGATAATTATTTTTGTTGAAAAGTTTCTGTAACTATTCGCAAAGTTTCCATGGGTATGAACAAAGTTCAAGGAGCTCCTCCACTTCAACGGTGCTCGTCCTTCTTACTTTCACTTCTCTTTTTGAAAAAGTTTTAGGTTCCCCTCTTTATTTATTTTGTTTTTAAAACTATATAAAAGCACACAACAGAATAAAATGACTCTCTAAAACTTTCGGATTGTCTCCCTGGCAGCGCTTTCTTTAAAGCCATTAAGCTAGGCATAAAGTGCTCAAGTAATGGATCCACCCGGATCCCAAGGTATATCAAAGACAATTTTAATTAACAATGATTTGTAATTTAGTAGTGAGCACAAAGTAACATATATCATGCAACAACGAAGTCTAACTCTCTTCTTATGCAGCAGTATGTCATAAAAGAACAATTCATGCACACAAAGTAAAGGCCAATGCATAGCATAAGCAGTTTCTTGCAATTTTATCGTATTGGAAACATAGAGAGGTGGAGATGTAGTTCCTCTCTCATAATAATTGCAAGTAGGAGCAGCAAGCACATGCATATTATATCCATCAAAATCATCGTGTGTAATAGTAGAAGGCAACCCATCTATATAATCCTTAATAAGTGCAAACTTCTCCGATATAGTGTAGTTAGGAGAATTTAAAAAGATAATAGGACTATCATGTGTGGGTGCAATAGCAACAATTTCACGTTTAACATAAGGAACTATAGCAAGTTCATCTCCATAAGCATCATTCATATTGGCATCATGGCCACAAGCATAGCAAGCATGAAGTTCATCAAAAAGGGGTATTTCAAATGAATCCAAGGGATCATAGCAATCATCATAGCATTCATCCTTCGGTAAGTACGAAGGGAAATTAAACAATGTATGAGTTGAAGAGTTACTCTCATTAGAAGGGGGGCACGGGTAGCTAATCCGCTCTTCCTCCTTTTGATCATCGCTCTCCTCCTCATCTTTTTCATCCAATGAGCTCATAGTGTCATCAATTTCTTCTTCCATAGATTCCTGCAAAATATTAGTCTCTTCTTGGATAGCGGAGACTTTCTCAATAAATTGATCAATATGGGCATTATATTCATAATTGGCATAACAATAATGAAGCATAGCCAAATTTTGAGATCGGTAAACAGCATCATCATAATCTTCATACTTTTCAAACAAAGCTTCAATTTCATAAGCACCCTTAAAAGCAACAAACTCTTCTATTTGTTCCACATCATAGTAATCATATATACCATTAGCATAAGAGGCCAAGGTTTCATTATCATTAAATTTACATGAAAAGGGAAGGTGTTTAGCCTTCATCCTAGAGCAACAAGTAATATCATATCTCAAGCATAGATTCCAAGTATACCATTTGAACATATAAATTTGACCCCATAACAGTTTCCCTTTTTGAGTCAAGCGATAATCCCTAAAGTATTCACGTTGATCCAATGTGTACCCCATTATCAAGTTGAATGGGGTTTTCTTAGGATTATCAAAGTAGTGCATAATATCTTTCACATAATGAGCATCGAGGGTTTTAGGAGGTTCCCCATCTCCATGAGTAGCAAGTACACCTTTTTTTTTTTGGTATTTCATGTTCCATATCCATAACTAAAGATAGAGAACAACTTAGAATAGCAAATAAAATCTACTTAGTGATAAAGCAAACAAGCACACACGAGAATATTCACCCCACGCTATTGCTCCCCGGCATCGGCGCCAGAAAAAGGTATTGATAACCCACAAGTATAGGGGATCAGTTGTAGCCTCTTTCGATAAGTAAGAGTGTCGAACCCAACAAGGATCTAAAGGTAGAACAAATATTCCCTCAAGTTCTATCGACCACCGATACAACTCTACGCACGCTTAACGTTCGCTTTACCTAGAACAAGTATGAAACTAGAAGTACTTTGTAGGTGTTGTAGGATAAATTTGCAAGATAATAAAGAACACATAAATAAAAACTAGGGGCTGTTTAGATAAAGTAACAATTACGTTAGTTTAACGAGTGTGGAAAAGAGGTGGTAGGAGTTGCGGAATTGTCGCTAAGCAATTGACTACGTTACTAGACCGATAGCAAGTTTTATGTGGGAGAGGCCACTGCTAGCATGTCATCCCTTACTTGGAATTCTATGCACTTATGAATGGAACTATTAGCAAGCATACGCAACTACTAACGTTCATTAAGGTAAAACCCAACCATAGCATTAAGATATATTGGTCCCCCTTCAATCCCGTATGCATCAATTTCTATGCTAGGCTGAAGCTGCTATCACCCTTGCCCTCCAATACATAGTCCTATCAACATACAACTAACCCTATGGTGTGATCCAGGTGCGCGCTCATATGATGGGCACCAAAGGACAGCAACATAACCACAAGAAAATTAAACCAATCATAGCAATTCACCAATCACCGATAGGACAACAAAAATCTACTCAGACATCATAGGATGGCAACACATCATTGGATAATAATATGAAGCATAGAGCACCATGTTCAAGTAGAGGGTACAGCGGGTTGCGGGAGAGTGGACCGCTGAATATAGATGGGGGAAGGCGATGAAGATGTTGGGGAAGATGACGGAGGTGTTGGTGTAGATCGCCGTCACACGATGATTGCCCCGGTGGCATTCCGGCGCCACCGGGAGAGAGGGGGAGAGAACCCCCCTCCTTCTTCTTCTTCCTTGGCCTCCCCCCTAGATGGGAGGAGGGTTTCCCCTCCGGTCCTTGGCCTCCATGGCGGCGGAGGGGCGAGAGCCCCTCCGAGATTGGATCTCTCTCTCTGTTTCTTCCTTCCATATTCTGGCCTTTCATCGTTTCTTATATTTCCGGAGATCAGTAACTCCGATTGGGCTGAAATTTTAACACGATTTTTATCCGGATATTAGCTTTCTTGCATAGAAAGAAGGGCACCAACCGCCTTACGGGGTGGCCACAAGCCAGCCTGGCGCCGCCAGGGGGGTAGGCCGTGCCCCCCTAGCTTGTGGTCACCTCGGGCATCGTCTCGCGTTGATTTTTTTTCCTAAAAAACAAATATATTCTAAAAAAAAATCTTCGTAAGTTTTTATCACATTTGGACTTCATTTTGGTATGGATATTCTGCGAAACAAAAAACATGCAACAAACTGGAACTGGCACTGGGCACTGGATCAATATGTTAGTCCCAAAAATAGTATAAAAAGTTGCCAAAAGTATATGAAAGTTGTATAATATTGGCATGAAACAATCAAAAATTATAGATACGAAGGAGATGTATCATGTATATCATCTATGCATACACCTAGCTCTGCTACCACTGTTGGGGAACCTTGCATGGGAAACAAAAAAAATTCCTACGAACACCCTAGATCTAAACATGGATATGCATAGCTACGAGAGGAGAGTGGATCCATATACCCTTGTAGATCGCTAAGCAGGAAGTGTTAAGAAACGGGGTTGGTGTAGTCGTACGTCTTCGCGATCCAATCACGATCCGTCCCGATCTAGCACCGAACGGATGGCACCTCCGCGTTCAGCACACGTACAGCTCGATGACGTCTCCACCTCCTCGATCCAGCGAGCGAGGGCGGAGTAGTAGATGAGTTCTCTGGTAGCATGACGGCGTGGTGGCGGTGGTGTTGGAGCTGTCCTGGCAGGGTTTCGCCAAGCGCTAACGAGAACAAGAATGAGGGAGAAACCAATCTAGAGGGAGAGGGAGGGCTGCGTCGTGGCTTGTGGTGCGGCTCCTCTCCCTCTCCTCTCATATATATATAGGGGGTAGGCTGGCCGTGGTTTCCCTAGGGTTGGGGCGGTGCCCTAGGGAACTTCCTTAGGGTCTCCCTAGGGGCGCGGCGACCACCCTAGGGAACAGCCTTAGGGTTTCCATAGGGGCACGACGTCCACCCTAGGGAACATCCTTAGGGTTTCCCTAGGGGTGCGGCGGCCACCCTAGGGAACAACATTAGGGTTTCGCTAGGGGCGCGGCGGCCATCCTAGGGAAACTTCGGCCCTTGGCCGGATGGGCCTTGGGGAGGTGGGGCGCCCAGCCCACCAGGGGCTAGTGCGCCACCCCTTTTCAGCCCATGGGGTTCTTCGGGGTAGGTGGACCTCCCTGGTGGATCCCCGAGACCCCTTTCGGCATTTCCAACGAAAATCGGCAAGTCTCGAAACTATTTCGGAACCCGAATACCAACTTTCCATATATGAATCTTTACCTCCGGACCATTTCGAAGCTCCTCGTCATGTCCGGGATCTCATCCGGAACTCAGAACAACCTTCGGTCACCAACATATACAACTCAATAATACTACATCGTCACCGAAAGTTAAGTGTACAGACCCTCCGGGTTCGAGAATCATGCAGACATGACCGAGTCACTCTCTGGCCAATAACCAATAGCGGGACTTGGACGCCCATATTGGCTCCTACATATTCTACGAAGATCTTTATCGGTCGAACCTCGATGTCAAGGATTCAAACAATGTCGTATGCAGTTCTCTTTGTCCATCGATATGTTACTTGCCCGAGATTCGATCTTCGACATCTCCATACCTAGTTCAATCTTGTTACCGGCAAGTCTCTTTACTCGTTTCGTAATACAATATCCCATGACTAACTCCTTAGTCACATTGCTTGCAAGCTTCTTGTGATGCTGTATTACCGAGTGGGCCCAGAGATACCTTTCCGTCATACGGAGTGACAAATCTGAGTCTCGATCCACGTCAACCCAACAGACACCCTCGGAGATATCTATAGAGCACCTTTATAATCACCCAGTTACGTTGTGACGTTTGATACACACAAGGCATTCCTCCAGTGTCAGGGAGATGCATGATCTCATGGTCGTAGGAACGGATACTTGACATGGATAAAACAGTAGCAATAAACTAACACGATCAATTCCCATGCTTACGGTTGGTTCTTTTCCATCACATCATTTTCCTAATGATGTGATCCCGTTATCAAATGATAACTCATGTCTATGGTCAGGAAACCTTGACCATCTTTGATCAATGAGCTAGTCTAGTAGTGGCTCACTAGGGGCGTAGTGTTGTATATGTATCCACACATGTATCTGAGTTTCCAATCAATACAATTATAGCATGCATAATAAACGATTATCATGAACAAGGAAATATGATAATAACTACTTTATTATTGCCTCCAGGGCATATTTCCAACATGCCGAAGGTCTCTGTTGTGTCCTAGCGGCGCAGGATGAAGGCGGCGGTGGCGTCCTTGGTGGTGGTTCGCGCAGGGAGTGGTTGTGGCGACGGTGAGGGTTTCACCCAGATCTAGCGCCCGGCGGCCAACCGACGGCGAGGGCTAAGGGTGGGGCCGGCTGGCGGCCCCTACTATGCTACAGGCGGTGGTGGCTGGGTGGTTGCTCGGGTGACTCAGTCTGCAGGTTCATGTGGCTGCGGACAATCGGAGTTGGTGGTGTGCCCTTGTGTTACGGCAGGCACAGCAGGGTGGTGGTGCAGCCTCCTTCTTTCCTGTGTTTGAGCCAGCGGCGCGCGGGGCTTGGCGGGTGCCTGGTGTCGTACTAGCGGCACACGCGACGGCGATGGCTTCAACATGGGGCTCATGCTCGGTAGGTGCGGTCCGAGAGGTGCTCGTTGGAGGCGATGGGGCGACACGGCTGCTTTGGTTGGGCGGTGCTGTGATCCGGGTTGCCGTCTTCGGTGGGCGACGCGGATCTTGATCGTGGTGGTGGACGGCGTCTGGCGGTGGTCAGGTACGAGGGTTGACTTGGCCCGCGTTGGATGCCTTTGTGTTGTGCCCTTCTTGCTTGTTGCCTGTTTGTGACGTCGGTCCGAGGTTTGCTCTTTGGGCGTTGTTGTGTTGTCGTACGGATCGGTCCCAATGAACATAGACATGGCGGCATTTGAGCATGCTCGGGGTGGCTGTCGGTAGTCAATGGGTTGTTACCCCCCCCCCCCCTCACGGTGCACCGGGACCGGCTCGGGACATAGGCGTGGGTGCTTCCTATTGTGGAGGCACCGACCCAAACCCGGTGGCTGATACCGGGCTAGGAGTGAAGGTGGCCCCTTTCCCTTTTACTACTGTGGTTGGGTGGCCGTGACGTGGATGGCTGACGGTGCCTAGGGGCATGGATGCCGGGGCGGCGTCCCCGGTAGGCGGGCCTCATGGTTAGCTTCCCGGCGGGCTTCATGGTGGCTCCATCTTTTGGTCGTGTGGGTGACTAGGGATGTAGTGGCGGGAGGCTCAGGCCTGCTCTCGCAGGGCCCATATCTAGAGTGGGCAAGTTGGCGCTCGTTGAGGTGGTGGCCGGGGCTTCTCATGATGGTGCAGGCGAGTGTCCGAGTGAAAGCTCCGCGCTTCTGGCGTCGACGCCGGCGACGCCTGTGGGTGTTGCTTGCTTTTTGAAGACGGCGTCGTGGATCTCGTCCCTGTGCCAGGGCTCACGGTGAAAACCTTTGTCTGTTCTCAGACTCGGCAGTGGCGACGCTTCACACCATCACCCTCTTGGGGGCGTTGTCTTCGAGCTCAGGGGTCTTTTGTCATGCCTCAGCAAGGTGTTAAGCTTGTTCTAGACTCATATTGTATCTTTTGATCTGCTTTGTAATGGGGCCTCCCCACCATATTGTATCGTTCGACCGTGTACTTTCGTTCGTTGCTTTATATATAAAGCGGGGCGAAAGCCTGTTTCGAAAGAGAACTTAGACTGATTGTGTTTTGATTTACACTAAATCTTGGAGTAATTTAGTCTATCCATGATTTTCAAGTGTGATACTGTATCCATGAACTTTGCCCTTGTTACTTTGAAAAAATCTTTACATTGTTTCTACGGAGGGACATCGCCGCCGTCACACAACCCCAGTGATTAAACGTGTAAATTCAGGTGTCAGTTCAGTCAAGTGTAATCGAACGCGTGAGACATTATTCAAACAGAACATCAAACAGTTTTTGCCCAAGAAGTTCATATTAAGCCTAGGAGTATTGAGAACAGTTAAGTGTTATAAATTCAGGTGTCAATTGAGATAAGTGTTGTATAAATTCAGTTAAGTTTTATAAATTCAGTTAATCGACTCTGCTTGCCACATCTTTTTCTGCAGTTGTATAAATTCAGTAAAGAGTGTAAATTCAGAAGCTACTGCCTGAACATAGACTACTGAACTTTGCCTAAAGATCAAAATTCAGTTAAGAGTTCCCCTAACTTACAATACTCCATGCATCAAAATTTCAGAGACAAATACACTAATCAGACTTCAGGAGTACACAAATACAGTACACTAATTAGACCATACACTAATCAGACAAAAAAAAAATCAAAATTTCAGACTTGGGCATGAGGAGCAGGACCTGCAGACCGACAATCTGCAGACCAACGACCTGCAGACCGACAATCAACAGCACGGATTAGGGCCTTGGCGACGGGACGGCAGTACAGCTCAACCAATAACCAACAATCCATGGTACAACTTCAAGGACCATGGCGACGCGAGGGTAATACAGCTCAACAAATTTCGGGCTTGGTTTACTCCAGTAGCTCAGTTTATAGAGACCACTACTTCCACTAGTAATGTATGTACACACGCAGCAAAGGTTCATCTGCATCTCGCTTCCCAAAAGAAGGCTCGGCAATACTCACTAGCTAATCATACAGACGATCGGCCCTGGCCGGAAATTGGCCACATTTATATGTCCTGAGCATGCAAGTCATATGATTATCAGTTTATCTCACCCCAGCTCACGCAATTTTCCACAATCGATCATGCGGGAGGCAACATGAGGATGATGCATGGGCACTGATCATACTACACTTGATGCATCCGTTGAACTTTATACATACATGGTTGGCACCTGCATATAATTTCTTGTTGTCGAAAGGCCGAAGATAATATGTTAAATAAAATCAGCACACCATTAGAGGGAGCATCGATAATATGTTAAAGGCCGAAGATAATATGTCGAATAGATGAATGTTCTAAATGTGTTGGCAGGCATGCAAGCCATGTTATTTATTTATATGGTTGGTGAGATTTTACTCAGATGTTCTCTGTCTTGCAGGTTTTCTTTAAAGCATGGAAAAATGGATGTTTCACCTAAGGTGCATCTCTTCCTCCTTAATGAATGATGCTTGGGTGGCATTCCCGGCTCCTTATCTGCTCCTTTGTTGATTCAGTTATCCCTGCTCCTTCTTTGTCAATTGGTGATGTAATGGTGTCTAGTACTCCCTCCGTGTGGCGGCGCCGCGCCGCACCGGGGGAACCTCGCCGGCCGCCTCCGGTCGCCACCAGCGGCCCCTCACCTCCCACCGCCGTCGCCGAGGGCGTTGCAGGCTAAGCCTGTGGGCCACAGCGGCGGCGGCGGCGGCAATCCTCCTCGGCCCACGATTGGATCTGAGTGGCGGCGTTCTACTCCGGCCAGATCAAGGGCGGTGGCGCGGGCCGGCGGCGACCAGGGTCGGTGTGCTGGAGCCAGGGTCGGCGACATCTCCACGGCGGCGGCTAGGGCGCCCGATCTGGGCCCAGATTGGCTTCAACGGGCCGTTCCACGCGCTGTCGTACATCTCCGCTGATCCGGCCACGTCAAGCGGCTTCTGGGCTGGTCCTGCAACACGAGGACGTCGGGGGCTCCGGCCCTGGGCGCGGCGGTGGTGGCCATCTCCTTCGTCGGAGGTGGTCGGCCTGAGGCTGGGTGGTCGGATCTCCAGATTCGTCATCTAGTCCCGGCTGCGAGTTGGGGAGACAGAGTTACCGGTGCAAACCGAGCTGATGGCGGGCGATGGTGGCGTTTTGCGTCGTTACCTTGATGAAGGCATCGTCGTGTAACTATTGTCGACCCACTCGTGCTGCTCCGGGGGAAACCCAAAGATCTGGTCATCCAGATCGGACAATGGCGGTACTGCGATGTCGTTACTTTCTTGGAAGCATCGTTTGTGGAGCAGCGCTGGAAGACAGAGGCAGGAGGTGGAGCGGCTAAGTCTTGCACGGAGCTTCGGCGGAGAAGTCAAGTCATGCCTGGCCGACAGGTGCTACGCTGTGTCATGCCTGGTCGGCAGGTGCTACGCACGACAGATCCTCCGGAGTCTTCGCATCTGGATGGACGAGCGCGGGGCGGTGGTGCCGTTGGGCGTCGTGGTGGCGTCGACGGATGTCTGGACTGGCAAGGACGATGCGGATCTCTATCTTGAAGATGGGTCAGCGGTCCGAGGATGATGGCGGCTTCTGGATTCTAAAACATGTGTATGTGGTGCGCGTTTTAGGTCTGCTGCACCGGCTGTTGGTCCCGATACGTTATGTGGATGGATCGGCAACGACACCGGTTTTAGATATGGGGGGTGAGAGCACTCCACATTATCGAGTTTTGTAGGTGTGACTGGTGGCTTCGGGTGGCTTGATGTATTTTTTTGTCAGACCTTTGTGGAATAATTAATAAAGATGGCTGTATGCATCGACTGATGCAGAGGCCGGGGGGTTTAACCTCCTTTTCCAAAAAAAAAAAAAGGGGTCTAGTACTTTCTGCCATGGATACGAAGAACTCGAGATTGTCAGCGAACGGATGGTCTAACTATTTTTTATTGGGAAATCGATACACCTAGTGCAGAACACCGGGCCGCCGTTCCTTCGTCTCGTCGGCCTAGCTTTGATCGATCGGGATGTGGGGGACTTGGTTTGCGATCCGGATGTGAAGGACTTGAGATTGTCAGCGAATGGATGGTCTAACTTTTTTTACTGGAAAATCGATACGACTAGTGCAGAACGCCGCGCCGCCGTTCCTTCGTCTAGTCGGCCTAGCTTTGATCGATCGGGATGTGGGGGACCTGGTTTGAGATCGGGATGTGAAGGACTCGAGATTGTCAGCGAATGGATGGTCTCACTTTTTTTACTGGGAAATCGATGGTCTTACTTCGTTGGGGCAAGTGGAGAGGAGTTATATGATGGGAAATGCTTTGAATCAGCCGGTCGATTTCTGCGAAAACTTCTGCCGCCTCCATCGCACACCACACGTCGAGCGGTCCTGCACACGCAACCGGTTGTTGCGCCACCACAACAAAGGACCTTTTCCTCCTTATCCTCTGATTTATCGTCCCAATCACTTGTTCTTCTCCGCCTTCTCTTTCCTACAAGATACAACCATGGATAAGATCAAACACACACTCTCTCTCTTTCTCAATGTCATGCACGGAAGGCCACACCACAGGATTGCTTCATTGGTGTGCGCCATCACCATGAGGGCTTGCTGCTGCGGGAGGCGACGCTACGAGCATAGCTCGTCAGAGCAGCCGCCGTGTTGCGGCCCATCAAATCGCAGCAAAAATGCGAAGAGGGCCGAGGGCCAAGCGGAGCTCATGACGTCCAGACACTGCAGGAGGTGCGGCCGCGGATGGGGCGCACAAGCGCGTCAGGAAGGGGCCGACCCGAGCTTGGGCTTGTCCATGGCCATTGCCATGGCGACCGGTCCCGGACGTGTGTTGTGGCTATATGCAACAGCGGCGGTGTTGCAAACGGCGAAGTCGATCTGACGGTGTTGCTCAACGATGGCCTGCAGCCGTGCTCGCCTCCCTCGTCCATGGACGCCCTTGCCTCACCATCCATGTCTGTGTTCTTCTTCCCGCTGCAGGAAAAGTTCTTTTTTGCAACACGACTTGTTGCAGAAGTCTCTCTGCAACAGAGTTCATGTTACATGCCGGAGAGTACAAGGATTGTAGGTGTAATTACGTCCAGAAAAGAAAAAATCTTCAACAGACGCAAAACCAAAACATGTTGTCTGGACATGGACTCTGAACCAACTCACGTACCGGATCGATATGCACAATAAATTCAACCTAGACTAAACTGCGGACTGAGACAGATTCGATCTAGCCAGCTGCCAGCATTACTATTTACACAACTCGATTGATTGCTGCCTATCCTGTACTACTCTCCTTCGTTTGATCCCAAGATCTGTGCCTTCTCCGAGCTGATCGATCTGCACCCCTGCCGGGCGGCCAGATGGACGGGAGCGACAACAACGGCAACGGCATCTGCTTCCCCTATGACAAGCTTCTCAAAATCCTCTGCTACCTCCCATGCCGCACCCTTGCCAAGTCCAGGCGCGTCTGCCACGTGTGGCGCGCCGTAGTCGACGCCCACAAGCTCCTCCTCCCGTGCTTTCTTCCCCGGGGGATCTTCTCTGGCATCTTTACCGACAACAAGCTGCAATAATCTATCTTCTTCTTGGGCACCTCGGTCTCTCTTTCTCCTGGGCACCTCGGTCTTGAGCCTCTTGGCAAGAAGCAACTTGATCATCAAGTCATCTCCAGCCTCCAGCATCGAGGACGCGACCGTGGAAGCAGCTTTCTGAATTGACATACGCTTTGTATTTGCAACCTCCCCAATATAAGTCTTATCTTCCAAGACAACCGTGGAAAGCCAGAGCGTCCTCTGGCCCTCTACTGCCACCTTAGAGGACGCGTACACTGGATCGGCCATGGATGGGTCTGCAACCTTCTTCTTGTGAGCGTACTCTAGAAGAAGGCTAACCTTGCATATTGTATCCTGTACAAAAGAGTAAGAGTGAGCTGGATGATATGTAGCGATGGGTGATTGCAGCAGGTACATGCATGTGCAATTTATTATGTATGACAAAGGCCACAGAACCTTTCGATGAGAATATTATGTATACACGCCAGACTACTTCAACCAAGACTAACAATGTTGTGGATTAGTCCTGCATGCATGTTTATTTGTGGCAGCAAATGGAAACACCTACAGAATAATACATGCAGCCCACACTTAAAACAAAGTTAGGATGAAAACTGAAGGTTGTAGTTTGGATACATACTATAGATATGTTTATCAGAGCAAGGAGGTCTAGGATGTTCATGCGCGATGATTTGTGAAGGTAGTAGCTCATAATGCTAGAAGGGATGCATCTTCACTATATATATGCACTGCATAGATTAGACACTAATATGGAAAAATGAATTTTGCCATTAATCAAATAGTTCTGACAAGCAAAACTTATGCATACCATCAAATTTTTTGTTTGCAACTATTCAATTAGAATAAGAATCTGCATATGTTGGACATGCATAAAATATGCTTTTCAGCTCAAAGTCTGAACATAGATTTACACTCATATAAGATGATGATGTTTTGTAGCAATTAAAGCATGTGTGTCACTTGCCTTTAAATCACAAAACAAGATTGTGATATAGCTTACCTTGTTAAGCAGCCCATGTAAAGTCTCCAGCGTCTCATTTCCCATCAACGCTGTGTAGGCAACATCTGCAGCATCCTCCTCCGCATCTTTGCGATGGCGGTGGCGTGTTGCTGAAACGAACTTGTGGCCCTCCATATGCACTGTGCACTCAAAGTTCATCTCATGTGGCTTGCCTTCCGTTCGTATGTGGTACGTGGGAATTGTACCGTAGTCTCTGAGTGCATAGCCTTGCAACTTGTTTTTCTTTCTCGTTGCATAAGAGAAGAAGATAATTAGTGATAAGCAATTATTCAACTCAGATAATAGAAAGACAATTAGTACAGCTTGTTTTTCGTAACTGCAAAACATAAGAAATTCCCAGTATTTCGGTTGCTCCCCCCCCCCCCCCCCCCCTCTCGCTGCAGCACCCCGATCATCAACATACATAACTAATTAATCAACTGGGACAAAGTTGTCTCAAAGAGTCAGATATCCTCAACACAGATAAAGCAAGCTTGTTAACTTTTATGATCAAACAAAACATATGCATACCACCCAAATACAAATCAAACTACCAATTATTATTTTTTGAAACGGAAAATCTAACTACCAATTACGCCATTCACCACAGTAGCCATCCAACCTGAACCATTTCAACAGCATATATTGACTAAAAAAAGACTAAGTGTGGTCCCATGAAGCCTGTGAAGATTACATGACAAGGAAATGAGCAGTACATGTACAAATACAACTGCATGCAATGGAGCTTTACCATCTATATCCCCAAACAATCTAAACAGAATATACCCCAAACCATGTGAAATGCTGAACAAATTACCATGAGAGCACCTAAGTCGGTTATTACAAATGTATGCACCCTCTGCCACTTGATTTTACAAATGTTGTGGCTCTAGGTCAGACCCTAACACTTTTGTGCACCACATGTCTAGACAGAGCCTTGTTCATTATGGACCCTCATCACCTTCCCAGATGCACATAACCCAGATTAACATGGACAGCAGACAAGGTATGGAATAATGATACAAGTGCCAACATCCCAGTCGAAATTAGAAGCAAAATGGAACAACATTGGTTGATATCGTGGAACTGACACGGAGTTACCTGACGAGGCCGTGCATCACCTAAACTTTGCTAATGCTACAGTCATTGAAAGTGAGCCCATGCATTGATCACATTAAACATAGGCCATGGCATCTACAGCTCAATGCAATCAGAAGGAGCATGCTATACCCATCCTCGAGTCCTACAGAAGTAGATCAACCTGAACCTGCACCAACTGGACACCCAGTGCCACAATAGACCCCAATATCCCCACAGAAGTAGAGCAACCTGCACCAACTGGACACGCAGTACCACAATAAACCCCAATATCCCCATGCTGATAAATACCGGAAAAAGAATACCAACTATGGGATATCTTTTGTGTCCTAATACCAGGCGAGCTGACTCTGTGAATGTTTCAGAAGTGGATAACTAAGGTGAACAGAAATCTTGAGTTTGATCGAAGTGGCTACAAGAGGAACCTAGAAAATGTGCTCCCGTAATTTACAAATATAGGCATCACACACGAAATCTTCTGTTCTAACAACCAGATGAATTGTCCTAAACTCAAAATCGAGTACCAGGTCAGCTAGCACCGGTGCAGAACATCGGCCTTAGAGCACCTGGTACCGGGACAAAGGTGTGTGACCACAGCCCCCAAACAATTGAATTAGTTGTATGAATAGTTATGAACTAGTTAATCCAGTCCAGCAGGACAACTACCACGGCATGCTAGTTAGTCCAGTATTAATAATTTGTATAGAGGTTAGTAAACTTCAAATTGGATGACTTCAATATAATTAATCTGAAAGGGATGACTCGAATTTTTTATTCCAACCCAAGACTTTCGCTCCATTACTACGCTAACTATTTCGGAAAGTTGTTGCATAGCTCGAGCTCCACGGTACCCTTTATCTTGGCCGTCCACTCACGTTGAGATCCGTGCGTCACATGAGGACTTCTGGTTGCACCAGTGTTTGTCTTTTGTGATTAACAGAGAGGGTACAGTGCGTAGTTGGCCTGTTCCACATGCATGAGAGACTACCCCTCGCCCTCTACTAGTAGTACTACTCATTCTCCTCTTTTTTTGGATGGACTGACACTGACCTCCTGCTGACACTGACCACCTGCTCTCTGTTTTATAGTAAAAAGGAAGGCTTTTGCCATGCATGTCAGGGTGCTTTCTAGAGAGAGAGAGCATGAGGGGAGAGAGAGAGAGCGGAGAGAGCTTGCGCATGCATGCTAAGTGTCAGACTGCATCTAAAAGAGAGAAAGCGTGAGAAGAGAGAGCTTGTGAGAGATAGCAAGATTAGAATCCCCTCGGACCTCGAGATGATGTATGCTCCAAGATGCTGGCGGGCCTGGGGGCTGGAGTGGTACTCACATCACCCACCGGGGATAACATACGGTATGTACTGCAAATCATGTACACCGATTCAAACAACGCCACCGAATATGAGGCTCTGCTACATGGTCTTCAGATAGCCGTCTCTATGGGCATACATCATCTCGAGGTCCGAGGGGATTCTAATCTCGCTATCTCTCAAGTTAACGGCGAGTTCGACGCCAAGGATCCGAAGATGACGGCATATCAAAACGCCGTTTTGACAATTTCAGCCCGCTTTGAGGGGCTAGAATTCCACCATATCCCAAGGGATAGCAATCAAGCTGCCGATGTCCTTGCTAGGATGGGCGCTAGATGCGACAAGGTCCTGGATAATACCTTCCTCGAACGGCTCTTTAAGCCATCCTTGCCCTGGCAAGAAGGGGATAAGGTAGTCAAGTCAAATGACACTGAAGAGGTCGTCCCTCTGACCATCGAACAAGACGAGGAGGTAATTGGGGGCTCGGCCATTGAAGAAACATCTTTGGCCCATGAGATCGTGGCAGTTATCGCACCATGGACCGAACCACTCCTCGCATATTTACTCCGAAAAGAGCTGCCCGAGGACCAAAATGATGCACGACGGATCATCCGAAGATCCAAGGCGTACCAAGTGCATCAAGGCGAACTATATAAGAAAAGTGTCACGGGAGTACTCCAACTATGCATATCCGAGGAGGAAGGACAGCAGCTCCTTTCGGAAATACATTCCGGCATGGGTGGCCATCACGCCGCACCTCGGACCTTGGTAAGCAAGGCTTTCCGGGCTGGATTTTACTGACCAACCGCTAGAGTAGACGCGAAAGCACTAGTTCCAAAGTGTGCGGGATGCCAGGTTTTTGCTAATCAAAGCCACATGCCTGCTACAGCTCTTCGAACTATTCCGATCACCTGGCCATTCGCAGTCTGGGGCCTAGACATGGTCGGCCCACTTAGAGGGGGGACCAAGAAAAATAGATACCTGCTCGTCATGGTAGATAACTTTACGAAGTGGATCGAGGCAAAACCAGTGACCTCGGCTAAAGCGGGGCCAGTACTCGATTTCATTTTCGGGGTAGTTTACCATTATGGCGTACCCCACAATATCATTACCGACAACGGATCCAATTTTACGGCCAAGGAGGTTAAGGCATGGTGCAAAAAGATGGGCATTAAGCTTAATTATGCTTCGGTATATCACTCCCAATTCAACGGTCAAGTCGAACGACCCAATGGTCTCATATTAAGCGGCATTAAGCCAAGACTGGTTCGTTCTTTAACAGAGGCTGATTGTAAGTGGGTGGAAGAGTTTGACTCCGTATTTTGGGGACTAGGCACCACGCCAAATTGATCCACGGGCTATACACCTTTCTTCATGGTATACGGTGCCGAGGCCATCATCCCAAGTGATCTTATTCATGACGCACCCAGAGTACGCATGTATGAAGAGAGCGAGGCCGAGCTCGATAGGCAAGATGATCTAGATGCCCTTGAAGAGGAAAGGGAAGTGGCTCGTGCACGTTCTACTTTTTACCAGCAACAGGCAAGGCGTTATCAAAGTCGGGAGGTCCAGAATAAAGCATTCAATGTTGGTGATCTGGTGTTGCGATACCATCCCAAAAAGCAGAATCATAAACTATCGGCTAGATGGGAGGACCATTCATAATTGATCAAGTGCTCACTGGAGGAGCATATCGCATCCGAGATCCTAAGGACGACCGACTGGAGCCAAACCCATGGAATGTTGCACGACTTCGCCGTTTTTACGGTTAACAGAGGTTTTTTCTTTGTTTTGAGTCACAGGTATCATAGTTTTCTATTTCTATTCTCCCGCAAGCAAATTTTTTAGCTAGTAACTAGCCTTATTTTAATAAGCAAATGCTCGGTCAAGCCGAGGTCCCTTATACTTCGGATACCTTTTTGAAGTGTTCGGCATGCTGTCCTGGGGGCTTCAAGCCCACGTATCTTATGCATTCATCAGCTTTGCTATATATGAAATGCTACCTTCCGTACTTAAACGTCCTAAAGCCTCACATATGCATCGATTCGACTTAAGATCTGGCCAAGCTGGGTTGCCTGGCTCCTGTGCTTACCCCTTATGTTCCCAATTGTTCGGCTAAGGGGTAAAGGGAGCACCACTGTGATTGTTACTTCCGGATAATCCGAGCAAGTACCTTAGACGGGTGAAGTCAAAAACTAGCAATTGTAGGAATATAATTGGTCAGCCACGACGGAAGTGAAAATTTTGGATCTAAGGGTTTTGCCTCGAATTAACCTCCTAAAAATTTCTTCCTGCATAAACTGGAAGTAAGGATACGTCATCATGATTAACATGATAACCTGAGAAAAGGAACTTTTAAAGGAACTATTTTTCTCGGAAGATGTTTCTTACGTTAAAAAGTAATATAACATATCTCTCTGCTTCAATTTTGTTTTTGGAACCACATGGCCGGATTGCCTTGTTCTCCATAACACTTTGCCCTTATAACGGTATTATAAAGTGGGAAAACACTCCTCGGCCACTAGCCGAGGAGGCGGAAGCCGATGGCCGGTTAACAAAGTATTACATTCACTAGTACATAAGAGGGCTTTGGTCCAGGCCGGGCCAGCCCATTAGTCCCGGTTCACTCACGAACCGGGACCAATGGGGGCATTGGTCCCGGTTCGTGAGGCCAGGGGCCGGCCGGGCCTCGTGGGGCATTGGTCCCGGTTCGTATGACCCCTTTGGTCCCGGTTCCAGACACGAACCGGGACCAATGGGCCTCGCTCCTGGCCCACAACCATTGGTCCCGGTTCGTGGCTGGAACCGGGACCAAAGGGGATCCTTTAGTCCCGGTTCCAGCCACGAACCGGGACCAATGAGATGCCTATATATACCCCCTCGCCAGCGAGCAGAGCACTCCACACTGCTCTGTTTTTCTGGCCGGCGAGGGGAGAGCTTTGTGGTGCTCTAGCTCACCTCCTATGCACATGAGGTGTTCGATGAAATGCCCGAGCCACACTTAAGCTTTCTGCTCTCGAAGCTCCTTGTCCAAGCTCCATTTTTCTCAAGATTTGTTTAGGTTTGGCGGTCCGTCCTGTCCCGTCCCCGTCCTCACCGCCGTCGATCGCCCGCGTCCATCTCGGCGCCGGCACCACCGTGGTTAGCCTCTTCTTCTTATCTTCTTTCTAAAAGAAAAAAGTTCTTACTTGTATCATTTAGATAGATACTTGTGTAATTTTCTTACTTTTATTATTGTTTGTTATTATATAGTGCCATGGTCATGGTATCCGCCCACGTCGGCCCTCGTCCGGTCTATGATTCCGATGTGGTATATATTATCTTTTATAACTATTTGTTTTATTTAGTGTTTATGACAATTATGTCGACCAACGTGACATAGATGTGTTTATCTAGGAGGTATGTGAACCGGAAATTCCAACCGACCCTCTTGTCGAGAGGTTAAATTTAGTTGAAAAAGAAAACGAGGATTTGAAAGAAAAATTGAAAAGAATTGAGGAGGAGAAGATGAAATTGGAGTTGCATGTTGCCGATGTCGTCGATGACCAAAAGATCAAGATGGATGCAATGCGCTTGAAGATTAGAAAGATAAGAAAATATGCCATTGATAATGAGGCTTGGTATCATTATGCTGTTGGATCAATTGTTACCTTAGTTGCCATTATGATCGCATTTGTTGTTGCATTTAAATGTTTTACATAGTTGTATGTTAGTTTCAATTTATGTTTTAATTAGATGCTCTAGAGAGCTGTATGTTGTTCTATGAGAACTATGTGTGAACTTTATGTATTTATTTTTTCAATAATAACATTTGATCACTTCTCTATTCACTTCTCTATTCATTTGCCCTCGTCCGGTCTATGATTCGGATGTGGTATATATTATCTTTTATAACTATTTATTTTATTTAGTGTTTATGACAATTATGCCGACCAACGTGACATAGATTTTTTAATCTAGGAGGTATGTGAACCGGAAATTCCAACCGACATAGAAATTCTTGTCGAGAAGTTAAATTTGGTTGAAAAAGAAAACAATTACTTGAAAGAAAAATTACAAAGACTTGAAGAGGAGAAGATGAAGTTGGAGTTGCATGTTGCCGATGTCGTCGCCGATCACAAGATCAAGATGGATGCAATGCGCTTGAAGATTAGAAAGATTAGAAAATATGCTCTAGAGAGCTATATGTTGTTCAATAATGAGAACTATGTATGAACGTTATGTATTTATTTTGGTCACTACTGTACTTTGGCTTTAATGTGACGATGAATTTCTATTAATTTGGTCACTTCTCTATTCATGATATGCACGCAGATGAACCGGCAATGGATGTACGGTGACCGACGCACCTCCGAGTATATTGAGGGCCTGCATAATTTTCTCGAAGCGGCTGAGGCAAACAAGCAGAATGGTTTTATGCATTGTCCATGTACTGTCTGTGAGAATACGAAGGCTTTCTCCAACTATAAAACCCTTCACTTCCACCTGCTTCAGAAGGGTTTTATGCCACACTATAATGTTTGGACCAAGCACGGAGAAAGAGGGGTTATGATGGAAGACAACGAAGAAGAAGAGGATGACGACAACTACCCGCCCCCTGAATACGGTGATGCTGCAATGGGGGAAGCTGAAGATCAAGAGGAACCAGACGATGTGCCCGGTGATGATCTTCGCCGGGTCATTGTTGATGCACAGAGAGAATGCGAAAGTGAAAGGGAGAAGTTGAAGTTCGATCGCATGTTAGAGGATCACAAAAAAGGGTTGTACCCAAATTGCGAAGATGACAACAGAAAGCTCGGTACCACACTGGAATTGCTGCAATGGAAGGCAGACAATGGTGTATCTGACAAGGGATTTAGTTCGCTTCTGTAAATAATGAAAAATAAGCTTCCAAAGGATAACGAATTGCCCGGCAGTACGTACGAAGCAAAGAAGGTTCTATGCCCTCTAGGATTGGAGGTGCAGAAGATACATGCATGCCCTAATGACTGCATCCTCTACCGCGGTGCGTACGAGGATTTGAACGCATGCTCGGTATGCGGTGCCTTGCGGTATAAGATCACAAGAGATGACCCTGGTGATGTTGAGGGCCAGCGCACCGGGAAAAGGGTTCCTGCCAAGGTGATGTGGTATGCTCCTATAATACCACGGTTGAAACGTCTGTTCAGAAACAAAAAGTTCTACAGAATTCTACCTTGGTGACCCCGTATGTCGATGAACACAAGAATATTCTGCGGTCCAAACACCCGGAGCAGTGTGACGACTGGATTACATATGAACACATCAGGACTTTTGGCAGTTGGTTGCAAACACGTCTCATGGGTGACAACACTGTTTCTGATGAGTTGTACTGGTTGGCCAGGGGACCATCTTCGACTGTATTGACTTACAAAGGGTATGAGATAAATGGGAATACATTTTACACGATCGCCCAAGATCAAAAGAGCACCAACCAAAACAGCGGTGTCCGCTTTGATGCAGCAACCAATAGGGGAAAGGACACATATTATGGTTACATAGTGGACATATGGGAACTTGACTATGGACATGATTTCAAGGTCCCTTTGTTTCAGTGCAAATGGGTCAATCTGTCTGGAGGCGGGGTACAGGAAGACCCACAGTACGGAATGACAACAGTGGATCTGAACAATCTTGGGTACACAGACGAACCATTCGCCCTAGCCAATGATGTGGCGCAGGTTTTCTATGTGAAGGACATGTCTACCAAACCCAGAAAAAGAAAAGATAAGGAAGCGAATACATCATACGATGAGCCAAAGCGCCACATAGTTCTTTCAGGAAAAAGAGACATCGTGGGATTGGAGGGCAAGACAGACATGTCTGAAGATTATGAAAAGTTTCATGAAATTCCTCCATTCAAAGTCAAGGCTGACCCAAGCACCCTCTTAAACGATGAAGATTATCCATGGTTACGACGCAATAAGCAAAGGACACAAGCGAAGAAAAAGTGAAGACTTTCTCTCCACAACTATATCATTGCAGTTACATGTGAAGAAATGAAATGCCTTTTGTAACCGATGAGTTTCCGTCCGAAACCCCGATACTTCGAAAGGGACTGTCCGTTTTGTACACGAAGTGCATCCAGTTTTTGCCGTAACCCTCTCAACTTTTTATAACATGCTATGTGGGTGAAAGGTTGATACCATGCCAACTTTCAACCTTTTCAGAGTTTATTTGAAGTGCTTTTCAATTTCAGTGTTATTTAGCTCAAAAAATCAGTAAGTGCATGAAAAATACCAAAATGAAGTCAGAAAGGGTTGAAAATTGATGATGTGGCTTTGAATGGTGCATTTTGAACACACAAAAAGTATGGAGTTCAAATAAGTTCAAAAAAATGAAATCCCTTTGTAACAGATGAGTTTCCGTCCGAAACCCTGATACTTCGAAAGAGATTGTCCATTTTGTACACGAAGTGCATCCAGTTTTTGCCGTAACCCTCTCAATTTTTTAGCACATGCTATGTGGGTGAAATGATGATACCATGCCAACTTTCAACCTTTTCAGAATTCATTTGTAGTGATTTTCAATTTCAGTGTTATTTAGCTCCAAAAATCAGTAAATGCATGAAAAATAACAAATGAAGTCAGAAAGGGTTGAAAATTGATGGTGTGGCTTTGAATGTTGCATTTTGAACACACAAAAAGTCTGGAGTTCAAATAAGTTCAAAAAAATGAAATCCCTTTGTAACAGATGAGTTTTCGTCCGAAACCCTGATACTTCGAAAGAGATTGTCCGTTTTGTACACGAAGTGCATCCAGTTTTTGCCGTAACCCTCTCAACTTTTTAGCACATGCTATGTGGGTGAAATGAAAATAACCTAAAAATTACCAAATTTAAAAGAATCACTCCAAAATCTATTTTTATAGTAAAGTTATTCACAAACTAGTGATTCACACAAATTTAAAAGAATTCAAATTTAAACTATTCAAATATGAAAATTAATGGCACTAACAGAAAGTCTATAATTTTTGTGACCTAACAGCAAAAAGAATCACTGGAAAACTGAAAAAAAAAGCAAAAAAAAAAGCAAAAAAGAAAACAAAAAAAATGCCACCTACTGGGCCAGGATTCAGGCCCACAGGCATGGCAGCGTCAGATTAGGCCCATAGGCCTACAGTTCAGAGGAGTTCGAGAGGGAAGAGGCAGCGGGGCTTATAAACAGGTGCTCGGCGCTCTCAACTAGCGAGGTGGGACTAAACTCCCACCACCACGCCGCTGTGCAAGGCCATTGGTCCCGGTTGGTGCCACCAACCGGGACCAATGCCACCCTTTGGTCCCGGTTGGTACTACCAACCGGGACCAATGCGCACCTTTAGTCCCGGTTGGTGCCACAAACCGGGACCAAAGGTCTCTGCTTCCCGCCCTTTGGGCTGACGAAAAGAGACCATTGGTCCCGGTTGGTGCCACCAACCGGGACCAAAGGGTGGCATTGGTCCCGGTTGGTGGCACCAACCGGGACCAATGCTTCTTGTATATAAGAAAACCCTTGGAAAATTTCAGGTTTTCATCTACCAGTTGCCCCGAGCCCGCCTCCCCGATTCCGCCGTCCCCGTCGTCGCCGCCGCCTCCCCGTCGCCGCGTCGTCGCCTCCCCGATTCCGCCGTCCCCGTCGTCGCCGCCGCCTCCCCGTCGCCGCGTCGTCGCCGTCGCCGAGCCCGCCGTCCCCGTCGTCGCCGTCGCCTCCCCGACGTCGCCGTCGCCAAGCCCGCCGTCCCCGTCGTCGCCGTCGCCTCCCTGACGTCGCCGCGTCGTCGCCGTCGCCGAGCCCGCCGTCCCCGTCACCGCGTGCCGCCCCGAGCCCGCCGTCCCCACCCCGAGCCCGCCGTCCCCGTCGCCGAGCCCGCCGTCCCCGTCCTCGTCCCCGTCACCGCGTGCCGCCCCGAGCCAGCCGTCCTCGTCGCCGGCCTCCAGCCATCGCCGCCCACCCCAGTGAGCCCCCCCCTTTCCGGCCATGTATAGGTTTTTTTTCATGTCTATGTCTATGTTTATGTATATGTGTGTATATGTTCATGTAATTAAAAAGTCATGTATATGTTTTTTTCATGTATATGTATATGTTCATGTAATTAAAAAGTCATGTATATGTTTTTTTCATGTATATGTATATGTTCATGTAATTAAAAAGTCATGTATATGTTTTTTTCATGTATATGTATATATGTTCATGTATATGTGTGTATATGTTATCCGGAATGTATGTCGTTGTCGATATACCCCCTCCCCGATAACTTTGACATGAGGGGGGAGGGGGGGGGGTCGATCGATAGGCCACCCAAACCCTAGAAAAAAATATTCATACAGAAAACTCCGGTAATTGTGGCCTCCCGTCCCTCGATACCAACTCTCGAGGCCTCCCGTCCCTACCCGATAAACTCTCGAGGCCACCCAAACCCTAGAAGAAAGAGCGTTGTCGATCTCCTACCCCCTCCCGTCCCTACCCGATAAACTCTCGAGGCCACCCAAACCCTAGAAGAAAGAGCGTTGTCGATCTCCTACCCCCTCCCGTCCCTACCCGATAAACTCTCGAGGCCACCCAAACCCTAGAAGAAAGGCGTTGTCTATCTCCTACCCCCTCCCGTCCCTACCCTAGAAGTGTTGTCGAGGCCACCCCAAACCGGACGTCGGACATTCATGAGAGAGGAGGTCCGGACGTCGGACATTCATGTTTGTATATTAATTGCCATGTTGTAATATTTGCAGAAACTATGGATCCAAGAGACTTGGAACAAGAACAGTTGTTGGGGGACATAATCCACGGCGGCGGACGTGATATCTTGTCGTTTCTCAACGACACCGATGGTCTGGAAGGAGAGGATGACGGCTCCGGTGATCGAACAATGGAGGAGGAAGGACATGATCATGATGGCTCCGGTGACCGAATGCCGGAGGAAGAAGGAGACCATGATGACGGCTCCGGTGACCGAACGGACGAGGGAGCTGTTGCAAAGTCCGGCGAGGTATATATATTAATTAAGCCTGTGCTGACTAGCTAATTGATGCATTAATTGTTTTGGTATGTACATATATTAATTAACTCTTTTTTCTTCTTTTATAGCCCTCCGGATCGAGCCAAACTTCGGTAACGAGACGAGGCCCGAAGAAGAGGTTGCGCAAGGAAGAAAAGTTCACGATCACAGCACTCGCGCGGGATGGCCATCCGATTGAACCCAAGCGGACCAAGGACGCATTTTCTGCTCAGTGCGGAGCTATTGTTAGGGACTACATCCCGATCAGCATCAAGCAATGGAATAAGCCTAAGGACGGCGCCCCTGATGGTGATTATGTCACCGATAGACAGAAAGATGATCTTTGGACCGCTCTGAAGGCAAATTTCACCCTACCGCCAGAGGAGGATCCGAATAAGCCAGTTATAGAGCCACTGGTCAAGGCGTGTGCTCTTAAGAAGATGGCAGATCTATTCAGGAGGTGGAAGAATGAGTTGAAATCAAAGTTTGTCGACAAAGGGAAGACTCCAGAATTCACCGGCCGATTTGAGAAGATAGTTGATCACTGGCCCGCATTTGTGGCCTACAAGACATCGGACAAGAGTAAACAAATGTCAGAGACAAACAAGATCAATGCTGCAAAGAAGCAGTATCACCATCACACGGGGTCAGGTGGCTACCTCAAAGCCCGACCGTTGTGGGACAAAGCTGAGAATGACCTGATGGCTAAAAACGTCGTACCACAGACATTGAACTGGCCAGACCGTTCAAGGACTTGGTTCTTCGGGGTTGGGGGAACTTTGGACCCTGAAACAGGGATGTGCCGTTGGATGAACGAGCAACTTGCAATACCCATGAACAAGCTTCAGGAGTATATCACCGCAGCGCAGGAAGGGACGTTCATTCCCGACAGAGAGAAGGACAAGCTGACTCTGGCCCTAGGGAATGATGAGCACCCTGGACGAACACGAGGCACAGCAGGCTCCGTTCCGTGGAAGGTTGGGTTTCTCGACGCAGGCGGTTACAGAAGCCGGGAGAGAAAGAGGAAAGCGGAGCTGAGCGAAATTCAGAAGCTGAATGCAAGACTACAAAAGCTAGAGGAAGCTGAGAGCCAGCGAGCTGTCGGCCAACCATCTCAGCGGCACGAAGCTACCCCAGAAGCTACCCCGCCATCTCAGCGGAGAAGCAGCGTCGCTTCCACGGAGCCCGTTCAGCCTGACTTCACGGCTCCTATCTACCCCGTGGATACTATCACGGAGGCTCAACATTGCGAGCTCATGACGAAATGGCGGAACCTCACTTTGAAGGCGGCTGTCGGCTCTGTTGCACCTCCTCAACCCAACGGAACTTTTCACTGCTCACCGATTCCACATGGCTATGCTGTTGTGATGGTGGATGAAGTAATGGAGGGATTTGAGGAGCTCGAGCTTGACCGGCCTACAGGTGAAGGAGAGAATAAGCTGGCTAGTGCTCTGAGGAGTACATGTCTATGGCAGAAGGAGTACATCAAGCTTCCAAACTGGATGCCTCCGCCTCCTCCGCCTCCTTCGCCTCCTCCTCCTCAGGCGAATCAGGGCTCTCCGCCTCCTCCTCCTCCTCCTTCTCCGGCGAGTGATCAGGGCACACCGCCTCCTTCTCCGCCTCCTCCGACGCGTGAGGGCACTCCGCCTCCTCCTTCGCCTACTCCGGCATGTCGGAGCAGTACGCCTCCTCCTCAGCCTCGTCGGCAACGACAGAAGACAGCCGCCGCCGCTCCGGCTCCTCCGGCGTGTCGGAGCACTCCGCCTCCTGCTCCGCCTCGTAAGCAACGACGGAAGAGAGACGCCGCCGCTCCGGCGGCTAGCAGTACAAGAAGAGGCGGGAGGGGATACAGATACGGTCCATCTCTCAAGGCTCTGGAAAAGTTACCATATGAGAGGACCGAGTCTGAAAACGAGGACATATGTCAGGCCGAATTGAGGGCCCATTTTGCAAAGAAAACTCCACCTCCGAAGGAGAAGCTAGATCCGGTGAAAGTGATGCGCACTATCGATGCCCTGAAGCGACCACCACCGCCGCCGCCGGATTCCAACTATGAGCGCTGTGTTAAAAAGACATATCAAGACGCGCGGCGGTCGGGAAGTACTTCCAGTGATGCAAGGTTAGCAAAACGAAGAAGTGGGAAAAAAATTCCCCAGCTCGGCGAACAGGCGAACCAATCGTGCCCCCCGCTCAAGGTGTCTAGCGATATCATCGCTAATCATCCGGGGATGCTGCCCGGTACCAATCCTGGTGATTACCTGAGCGATGATGTACAGTTTGAGCCGTTGGAGGTGGACGAATTCAAGTACCGGTACGGGCATCCTCTCGTCAAACCTGATCATCCTCCTCTAACAACGATGATGCGAACATTGCATGAATGGTACATGAAAACCTGCCGCGAGTCAGGGAGGGATTCTTTGACGCTGATGATTAAAGAGGAGCACGACCTTGTTGGAATGGATCAGTTGAATGTTGATTTTGAGGAGATATTCCAGTTATACAATCGAAAGGCCATCGACAAAACAATCATGACTTGCTACTGTCTGTAAGTACTACTTCCGTAATTAAGTCTCTCTCTATATATAGCTCAGCTCTTTCATTGCATGTATATATAATTATCCTCACTATATTATGCAGATTGAAGATCGTCGAATGCAGAAAAGCACAAATGTATGACATTGGGTTCATTAACCCAGATATCATACATGAGTATACGGTTAAAAACAATGTCACAGACACCGAGGACAACTTGCTACAATCGTTGCTTAAAAATCAAAACAAAGGGACAATACTCTTTCCTTATAACTGCAAGTGAGTGTTACTGTCTTGTGCATATTCGGTTTCCCTTATTACTCGAGGTTGTAGTAATGTAATTGATGAGTTATGCATGCGTGCGCAGGTACCACTTTATTCTGCTAGAGATTAAGCTTGAGCGGGGAGTAGTAATCGTCTTAGACTCGAAACGAAAAGATCCCCAGGAATATGCGGGCATAACTGAAATGCTCCAGAAGTAAGTTCAATCGATCATTATCGCGTCATATCGGCAACTTTGTTCATTTCCTGATATCAAGTAATTATTTTGTTTGTCTGGCAGGGTTTGGAAAGAGTTCACCGCAATTGTTCCGGCACTGCCGAGGGAGCTGCGATTTACACACCCGAAAGTAAGTACTACTAGCTAGTTCCGCGCATCTCCCATTGATTCTAGTTCCATCAATACCATTTATCATGCTTGATTATCAGTTTGATTGAAGTCTATTTCTCGTAAAGTGCTTGTGGCAGGAAACCGGGAATGATTTTTGTGGATACTACGTTTGCGACTTCATCTACAACGCGACGACCCCTAAGCGGGGCTACTCTGATAAACAATTTCAAGTGCGTAAGCAATAATATTCACAACTTTATTTTATTACCATGATTTGTGTTGAGTTTCATTCATATATATGTATTGACCCCCTTCTTCAAATTAGACGTGGCAGATGCGGGATGAACTCCTACCACATGATCGCATACGAGCAATTCAAGAGGAATTGGCGGGATTCTTTCTTGACCACGTCATAAATAAAGCCGGAGAATACCATCTGGAATTTGAAATTAAATGTTAGGGATTGTAAGAGATCTTATATTGTATATATGTAGCTAGTAGCGTCGGATAGATATACGAAAACTTATTGTTCGACCAATCTCTCGGAGAAAGAGAGGTCGATCACTTCTCTGTGTATATGTTCATGACGATCTTGTGTACTTAATGGTTCCTTCATTTGCTTACTAGCTAGCGTGTAGAGACCTTACAAAGCAATACATCAGTAAGCCTGAAGCCACCATCTTGGCAACACATGCCTCTACTCCTATCCCCATGATGAAGGGGTGCCGAATGTCCGAGCCTAATACCAACAAACAGACATCGCACCAAACCCTAACATCTAAAGCCGGATGCCCCAGCCCAGCCACATACCGGGACTGGGTCCAAACCGGTCCGGCGCACAGGCTGTCGCCGCCGTCTTCCACCGACCCATCTCCAGAGCTGGTACTGATGCAGCGACCTTGCCAGGCCTACCGTCGACGCCACCACGGTGCCAGACAGCTCCACCATCCTGCATGTATTCATCCACACGCGGCCGTCGGCGAAACTCCGCAGCACCATGCCGCCGGGATCCGCCATTGGCCTTGCGGTGAATGTAACACCGCTCTTCCTCTTGTCCCCTCCAGCCAGCACTTGCTCCAAAACGATGCCTCCAGAAGGGAGAACGACACCGAAAGCGCCGTCATCGTCCGATCCGGTAGACCCAGATCTAGGGTTTCCCCCGGAACATCCCGATCAAGTTGACGTGACCTGCAACGACGATGCCTCGAGAAGGGAACGACGTCCAAGACGCCGCCATCGTCCGCCAAGACCGCAGTCAGGCGCGATTTTCACCGGAAGCCACGTCGTCCCGATCTCGCGGCCGGCTGGAACCGCGCGGAGCCTCGCCATGAAGACGTACGCCGCCGTCGGTACTCCGGTAGAGATCCTTCCTCCCGTCACCGGTCCCTCCACGCGCCGCCGATCGGCGCAAGGCCACCCCGCGGCGGATCCGATCGGGCGTTGGATCAGGTCGGCGCAGAGCACGATCCGAAGCCGCTGCCCTCCGGAAGGGCCGTGGCGACGCATGCTGCTGCACTGCCATGTAGCCATGCACGGTCAGGGCGCTGCTCTGCCGAGCCGCTGCTAGGAAACACAGCACCGCACCCACTTAGCCACCACGCCGTCTCGTGCCTTAGCTCCGATGGAAGGCCTCGCCGCCGCCGGCGCCGCGTGGACTTTGCCCGGCGACCCCCTGAGGCGGCGGCGAGGGAAGAGCAGGCCGAAGGTAGTCTCCCCGGCGGCTGGATGGGCGCCCCGGTGCAGCCCCTTGGAGCCGCACGGGAGCGGGGGTTGGTGAGATCCGAGGATTACGGGATCTGATCGACCAGATGTGAAGCGAAAGAATGACACCACCTTGTTCCGATGAAAAGAAAATGGAAAAGAAAAAGCTTTATTGTTAGAATCAAGCTGTATTGTTAGCTAGCTTTGCACTTCCGGCAGAAAGAGCCCAGCTCGAGCACGTTTCTGCTGCTGTTGAGCTGCACGTGCTGCCCCGCTGCTAGATGCAATAGTAGAAAACCGGACATTAGTCTCGATTCGCAAGGGCCTTTAGTCTCGGTTGGGCAACCGGGACTAACGAATCGTGATTAAGTGCCTCATTTTTTAGTCCCGGTTATGTTATGAACCGGGACTAAAGGGGTTCCAGGTGGCCGCTGTAGAGCGGTCAAGCATGAACACCAACCAGGACTAAAGGCCGCCACGTGTCAGGCGTTGCCAACCGCTGGGGTTTAGGGTTTTGGAGGGGCCTTGTTTCATTTAGTGTTTCCCTTTTCTTTTTGTGTTTACCATATTTTTTCATTTAGGGTTTTCATTTTTATTTTATGTTTTCCATTCAACTCGACGCTACTACATATAACAATAATGGAACCATTACACAACATCGTCATGAATATAGAGTAGTGACCTCTTTCTCCGTGCTTGGTCAAACAACAAGTTTTCGTATATATATTCGACGCTACTAGATATAATACACGTTCATGCATACATACAATATAATATCTACTTGGATATTTTTTAGTCATGTTTGTATATTTTACATTATGAAATAATTGATTTTACATTGGTACATTACAATTTTACTTTATGTGGTTATTGTTTCACAATTCTGTATCTACATTTCACTTTCCACTAGTTTTTTCACACACATAACATCTACTTTAATTACACATTGCTCAAACTATCTATTTCAGTCTTTGAAAATAAATTATTTCACATTTCTAAATAATCAGTTTCACACCAATTCATTGCAATTTCATTTTATGTGGTTACTATTTCACAATTCAGAATTTGTATTTCACTTTTTACTAGCCTTTTCACAAAAATAACATATATTTTAATTTCACATTTCTCAAATAACAAATTTCACTAACTTGTTTCACAAAAATCTCTTCTGTTTCAATTGCACAATTTTGAAAAACATATTTGACTCTTTTGAAATAAACGGCTACTCATTTCCGAATAATAGTTTCACAGTTTGACATTTCAGTTTCATATCTGTTTTCACTTTCACAACCTACATTTCACTTTTCACTCACTGGTTTCACAAACTCACATATATATTTCAATTGCATGATTTTGAAATAACATATTTCACTCTTTCGACATAAGCTTGCTTCATATTTCATAGTTTCGAAATTGATTGGTTTCATGTATTTATATCGAAATAGGTTTGTTTCATATATTTCAAGTGAAAATATGTTTTTCCACGTATGAAATGTGAAACGGTAAAATTTAAACATGTTTGAAATGTATCCAAGATTGGTCTAGTTTTAAAGGTGTTGACGTCAGAAGTTCAAATATATATAATATTTCACATACAAGCCTATGGTTTGAAAATATTGAACGACTTAATTTAGGAATGATGTAATAAAAGCTTGAGTTTATTGTGTGAGAGAGGAAAGCTTTGGCTGTCAACTTTCTGCCATGTCTGGCATGCATGCCATGCGAAGGATAATAATTGGGTACGAAACGCTGTATTTCGTCAGGTATAATTTTTGTATAGCAGAAAAGTGTCAATAAAAAGCTAGCTTTCACACACAGCTTGATGTCTAGATGGAGGGTAGATATGTTACCGGCAGGTAACATTAACACGCAAAACAACTTTCTGCGCATGAGAAGATAAGGGGATAAGACATAGACAAAGGGAGTAGAGAAGTCATCAGCTATTTGATCTTGGAGCGATGAATGGTGCAGATTGACGTCATGTCATCGATCCACGCCACTTTCTCTCAACCAATAAAAAAAAGCACAGACTGTTTGCTTCTTTGCCCATGAAAACATACCTTTTATATATGTAAATATTTTGTGAAAAAATCACATTTTTTATCACATGATCTAGGTGTGATATAACGATGACATGTCAAGTTTCATAATTTTCATACTTCATCTGTATTTTTTGGAATTTAAAAACAAATAAACTTCACGTTTTTTTATCAAGTCTAGACATCCTTATGTTTAAAATTTTGTTATTTTTCTTGTATAAGACCTAAAAATATATTCAAGAAAGTAAATAAGATTATTCAACCCAAATTTGCGAAAATTTTCATGCAGTTATAGTACGAATTCGAATTACATTCGCTAAATGTCTATAAATGGACGTAATGGCTTAAATATAGCAACCGAACTCCAATAGATGCCAAATTTTGACATGAATCATGTAATTATGTCTCTTAAGTGTAGAAAAAAATTTCAATGTAAATGGATAAAGTAACGGCCGCTTCACCTTGAAACTAGACCCGTTCTCTCTCAAAACCATATTTCTTCCTTGGAGATGGTTCGATTTCCAAACCACCTATGTCATAACTTGTGCGAAACTTTCTAATTTTTTTACCACGCACTGCAGGGATCATATGATGACACCATACCAAGTTTCATGCTTATTCAAGTCCGTTTGCATTTTTTGAACTAAAAAAGTCATCGTTCAGAGTCAAGTCTTGGCACTCTCAGGTTTGGAATTCCTTACCTTTTCCTTTATAAGTCCTAAACATAAACTCGAGAACACATATATGATTTTTCAAACCAGTTTTGCCTAATTTTTTGATCACTTAATGTTTAAATTTGAATTATATCCTAAAATGTCTATACACTTAATGTGTTAAATATAGCAAACGGACTCCGAAGGATGGCAGATTTTTACATGGATCGTGTAATGGTGTATCATGAGTGTAGAAAAAAAATCAATGCCAGTGGATGAAGCATCAATTGCATTCACAAGAAAAGAGAAGGAAATGGAAAAAAAATACATGTTTGCCGAGTGCGAAAAAAGAACTCGGCAAAGATTTTTTTGCCCAGTGCAAAAGAAAAAGAACTCGGCAAAGATTTCTTTGCCCGTTGCAAAATAAAAAGAACTCGGTAAACATTTATTTGCCGAGTGCAAAAAAAAAACGGAGCCCGACAAAGAATTTTTTGTCGAGTGCAAAAAATAATAAACTCGACGGACATTTTAAACTTGGCGAAATCTCAGATTCTAGTAGTGCTAGAGGGGAGAGATCACTTGTGATCATGAGGTCGTCATGCATTAGTAGGGAAACCCCTTATAGAACTTTACTACTGGCAGCATCCAGCGAGGAACCAATACCGCAACTACATAGCCTAGATAAATGCAGCATCCAAGAAAAAAAAAATGTTGCCTTCGATGAACAGCTAGAGCTCACTTATATAGAGCTTGAGAATACACAAGCACTCGAGCACTTTCAGGCTTAGCAAATTATGCATGTACTAACGGAGCTACCATCCATAAGTGCATCCAGAGTGGGCGACGGAACGACCCAACACTTAGGGGCCCTTAAAATTTACTGAAGCTCGTACTTCTTTCTGAAACGATAAGCACATGTTTTTTTAAACAATAAGCACGTACTTAATGATAGTGTTTGCTTTTTTAGAACAAAAAATATCTCTTTTGAGAATAAGAATAGTCTTTGGTGAGAGAGATGACAACAAGGAATAGCTCAGAATGCCAGTGCCACACACAACATTTGTCTTTCAACAACCCAACATTCCACGAAGGAACATGGCATCCATTCACAGGAAAGAAAGGCCGAATGATCCATAAACATCGATATACCTGATGTCGACAACTACTATCCGGAAGCACATTCAAAGGGGGTTGCGGAATAGGCTCCCAAAAGTTAGGGCCCCTTAAAATCTACTTGAGCACTTATATTATTTTAGAAATGATAAACACATGCTTAAGAGTAGTCTTTGCTTTTTCGCAGCAAGAATAGTCTTTGGTGAGAGAGATGACTAAAAGAGATAGCCCAACACGGAAGTTCCACGCACAATACTTGTTAGTTTCCAGAATCCAACGGTCCAGGAAGGAACATTACATCCATTCACCGAAAAGAAAGCCCCATTGATCCATAAGCATTGATCATCGAATATAGAGGATTCCAGTCTACGGTCTCGCCGTCGCCAGAGTTCGGCGCCTCCCCGCTTGATCCTGAGTGACCGGTCGTCCCACTCTGCCTGCATCCTGGTTGAAAGGTCGGAGGAGACGCGCTCAGGGGCCTCAATTCAGTCCCCGAGAGCCCCCAAACACGTGTTGAAGGGCTTTGAGGATTCATGTGTGTGTGTGTGGGGGGGGGGGGGGTAGCTTCTTCACGCTCCCAATCTTCCCCACCGCCATTTCCAATGGAGCACATGCCATCCTCTAATGAGAACCAAGAGCCTTCGACCCGAGCCTGCGGGTGATAGTGACTTTAGCGTCATGGTGTGTGAAGGGAATGAGTGGGTCAACCCTTTGGGCTCGAAGGCTCCCTCCGCTAAGCCCACACTAGGGTTGGGGGGGGGGGGGAGGGGAGGTCACTCGTCATCATGAGGGCACCATGGACTAGTAGGGAAACCCCTTAGGCTCCGCTTGGATTGTCGTTTGAATGCTGAATACCCCTGTAAAACTTTTACACGCCTTTAGGCGTCGTTTTTTTCCACGCGGAAGTCAAGCTGCGGCCAGTATCTTACAGGTGTAAAATAAATCCGGACGTAAAGTTTTACGCCGATTCCAAGCAGGCCTTTATAGGATTTTATTACAAGCAGCATCCACCGAGAAACCAACACCGCAACTACATAGCCTAGATACATGCAGCATCCAGGAGAAAAGCGAACACTACTGCTTATCTCCTACTTGTGGCGTGTGGCAAATACAGATGCTGCTAGTTTGTCAGAGTCAGCCAGCTCTCTGGCCTGACCGAATTAGGGGCATTCAGCTATCGCACGCTGCTAATGTTAGCACCATGTAGCGGCGTGCAGTTTAACACGTGCGCCGCTAACGTCGCTGGTCCAGCTTTCTGGCACAAGTGTGGATCCCACTGGCAGTGTGTCCAATTTGTTGCGAGTACTGCTAGTTTTAGACTCACGGGACAAGTTGTCCATGTCGTTCTTTATTTGTGGACGCTGCTAACTTCAAGCGCATTGGCCATGCCGCTTTTTAGGTGTGCGCTCACTAGTACAAAAAGGCCCATTTGTCCAGGTTCGTAAGGGCCTTTAGTCCCGGTTCTGGAACCGGGACTAAAGGGTCGGGACTAAAGCCCAAAACCTTTAGTCCCGGTTCGCTTACGAACCGGGACTAAAGGCCCTCCACGTGGCGCTGTCTGGGGCGGGGGAGGGAGGACCTTTAGTCCCGGTTGGTGTTACCAACCGGGACTAAAGGCTCCACCTTTAGTCCCGGTTGGTGTTATTTTGTTTCAAAAAAAAATTCAAAATAAAATTTATTTATTTATTCGATTTTTTTATTTTATTTGATTTGTTCTTAATTTTTTTCTGATTTTCAAATTTTGAATTATTTGACAATTTAATCTCTAATCACCCCTCCTCACTGCTTTAGAATTTAATCTCTAGTCTCTAATAAGCACTCATTCCAAATCGTCTAACTTCCCGGCCAGTCACCCATCCTCTCACTACTCCAGCCCCAGCACGCTTAACTTTCAGGTTCTATCTCCCCTAGTTTCCAAGTCTGCACTTGTTGTTTTCCTGACAATAGAAAGCTATCAATCCTGTTAACCCTTATGTCTTGATGTCACATGATTTAATTTTTTGAATTCCAAACAATTATTAAAATAAACAACAATGATTAACAAACAACAATGATTAATTTAAAAACAAAAAATACTTCAAAAAAAGGAAAAAAAATTAAAAAATCAAAAATTATCAAAAATCAAAAAATCCAAAATAATACAAAAAGGTCAAAATAAAATAAGTAATGATAATATTGAATTTCAATGAAAATAAAATAAGTAATATTATTGTTATTATTATTTTGCCATTTATTCATTTACAATGGCATAATTAATATCTTTAAATCGGTAAACCAAAATTCGACAAATAATATATCCATTATTATCAGAAAAATGTGACCATGATATCACACGCTTCACCGTTTGAGTTTGAAACTATTATTCTAAAAAACAAAAATTATTTAGTAACACTAATATTTATTGAATAAGTAGTTTGACCACTGTTTGACCATTGTTTGACCAGAGTTTGACCACATTTCATTTTTTTAAACTTATATTAACTGAAGAATTTTTGTGTGTTCAATATGAACCATTCAAAGCCACATCCTCAAATTTCAACCCTTTCTGACTTCATTTGCAATTTTTCATGTATTTAATGATTTTTTGAGCTAAATTAGGCCGAAATTGAAAAGCACTACAAATGAACTCTGAAAAGGTTGAAACTTGGCACGGTATCATCATTTCACCAAAATAACTTGTGCTAAAAAGTTGAGAGGGTTATGGCAAAAACTGGATGCACTTTGTGTACAAACTGGACCATCTCTTTCGAAGTAACAGGGTTTCAGACGAAAACTCAGCTGTTATAAAGACATTTCATCTTTTTAATCTTATTTCAATGGTTGAATTTTTGTGTGTTCAATATGAACCGTTCAAAGCCACATCCTTAAATTTCAGTCCTTTTTTACTTCATTTGCTATTTTTTAATGTATTTAATGATTTTTTGAGCTAAATTAGGCCGAAATTGAAAAGCACTACAAATGAACTCTGAAAAGGTTGAAACTTGGCATGGTATCATCATTTCACCCAAATAGCTTGTGCTAAAAAGTTGAGAGGGTTATGGCAAAAACTGGATGCACTTTGTTCACAAACTGGACAATCTCTTTCGAAGTAACAGGGTTTCAGACGAAAACTTAGCTGTTATAAAGACATTTCATCTTTTTAATCTTATTTCAACTCCAGAATTTTTGTGTGTTCAATATGAACCGTTCAAAGCCACATCCTTAAATTTCAACCCTTTTTGACTTCATTTGCTATTTTTTCATGTATTTAATGATTTTTTGAGCTAAATTAGCCTGAAATTGAAAAGCACTAAACCCGGGACTTAAAACGTCCGAAAATCCTAAACCCGGGACTTAAAACGTCCGAAACTCTATTACAAACAGTAAAATTATAAACCTAGAAATCTAAACCCTAGCCCCTAACCCTAAAATGTCCAAAATGTCCAAAAACTCTATTTTCCCTTTGGAATTTGGTGATTTTAAAAATTGTCGAAACGGAAAACAGGAAGTTTCTTTGGAGAGATCTTTTTTTTTCTGCAAATTTTGATATATTATTTGTATTTTTCTGAATTAGAATGATTTAGTTATGATTTTTCTAAGATTAACGTGGTAGGGGCCCCCTTTAGTCCCGGTTGGTGTCTCCAACCGGGACTAAAGATAGACCTTCAGTCCCGGTTGAAGACACCAACCGGGACTAAAGGACTGGGAAAAAATTTTGAAAAAAAAATTTGGAAAAAAAAATGTTGTATTTTTTTTCCAGTCCCGGTTGGTATCTCCAACCGGGACTAAAGATAGACCTTTAGTCCCGGTTGGAGATACCAACCGGGACTAAAGGGACTGGCACCGTTTGAAGCCTGTCGCAAACCCTTTAGTCCCGGTTGGTGTCTCCAACCGGGACTGATGCCTGCGCCGCTCGAACCGGGACTAATGCCACCTTTGGTCCCGGTTCGTGAGTGAACCGGGACTAATGGGCTGGCCCGGCCTGGACCAAAGCCCTGTTATGTACTAGTGGCTGCTAGTTTGCTCGCGTTTGCACATGCCATGTTCACGCGTGTTCCTCACTTTCCCCTCTCATACTCACTTCTTCTTCCTCCTCTCACCCACTTCCTCCTTCTCCCTCTCACTCAATTCTTATAGCTCCACTCTCCCTACCATGTGAGCATCATGGTCTTGTCTCCCCTATTCCTATAGGTAATTAACCTCACTGATGCATGATGTATTAACTATTTACCTCATTCACACACCCCTTCATATGGAATAATTAGCCTCTCTTTCATTTCTTTTGAGGTCTTATTCATCTTTGTTAATATCTCTCTTTGAACATAGGTGGGGGGGGGGGGCGACTCTCGATCTATTTCATATCTCCGCTGGCCGCGGGTCTCTTAGTTAATTATTTGGGATTTCCCTTGAATATATAAAATTGATCATGTATGGTAATTAATTGTTGGAGTCTGTGGATGCATGTATATTTTTCAGGGATATATATGGAGTGGCCAATGTATTGAAAAAATGTTGACTCGTCGGTATTTTGTCAAATATCTGGCAAACTCATTTTGGTGACATATTAGTAAAGGTCATGCCGAAATTTTGTTTGACCTGCTAATGTTGGTTCTAACTTTCTACCTTGTATGATGCAAGTTTGGTAAGTCGAGATAATTGGTCGAAGTATTAAAGAGTTATGTTGTCCGTGTTGTACATGCAAAAACATGCATCTGTCTATGGCCGATACTGGTTAAGTGGAGGCTCATTTGCACATGCACGGTTTTCATAAAGAATTACACATGGCGGACACACCACGGAGAGGAGGATCATCATAATGTTCACGACATACATGAAGAAGCGGAATATAAAGAGACATAATATGAAGGAAAGATGGAGCACCCGTAGGTGCCCGAACATGATGACGAGGACGGACATGATGAACATGATGAAGACTATGGATACGAGAAAGAGGCGGCCGGACATGCTGAAGAGGCCGACGCGGCGGCCACCCAGAAAACATATACCTCACTGCTAAAGGACCTGCAATAGTGAAACCTGAATTAAAACTGGCCTGCATATTGATTACCAGAAACATCGAAGGTTTTCTACAAAAAAAATTCTAAATTAAGAGAGGATGGCCGGTTTATTACCAAAAACACGAGAGGGTTTCTGTAAATGATGGACCGGAAATATCTATTCCTTTTATTAATATAGGTATAGATATAGATATACCTGAGCTGATAATTTGATACTCCAAATCCAAGACACAGTACTTGTTACGAAGACTATGGATATATGCAGCAGTGCTCAACAGAAACGTTTCTCATCATAATTAATTATCATGGATGTATGCAACTGGTCCGTTCAGACCGTTCGCTGCCTTGACTGTTACGTGCAAAACAAAAACTTTTCTCATCATAATATATACATTTGACTAGTCGACCGACGCGAGTACTTCCTTCCTTCCTACTAGTACTAACAAGTTTTAAAAAGAGAGTACTAGTACTTTTTTTTTTTGCGGACAAATCAGATAACTTTATTCAGACAAAAGCATTCCTCGGACAATCAGACAAAAGACTGGTCACAAAGAAGTTAGGGGTTTCATCAAGCCAACAATCGGTCATATTCTCTCTCTCTCAAAAAAAAAGGTCATATTGAAAGTGCATGCATGTTTTGCACATAGATGTGCCGGAAGGTTCGCTGACCTGTATACATACTGAATATCAAATAAAACAAAATTATTACTTAGCTCTCCTATTTCTAATAGTAAAGGAGCCACAATAGAGCGAGAACTGTGAAGAGTTTTCCAGAGTGTCACCAACTCCGGACAATCAAATTCCATTATCACATGCGAGAGCCCTCGTATGGCAGCAAACTGAACTCCATCCCGCAAGTACTAGTACTAGCTCCCCTACCTTTCCGTTGTCGAAAGTCAAACTTTAAAAGTTTGATTAAATATTATACGAAAAATATTAAAATCTACAATACTAAAGTTATACAATATAAAAAAGTATCCATGATGCATCTAATGATATTGGCTTCGTATTGTGAATGTTGATATTGGCATCTAACCATTGGTGGATCAATCGTGTGGACGAGACGGCGTGCGTGCGCGTGACAAACCAAGACTCGTCAATTCCTTTGAAAGCTAGCTAGTGGATCCAGCATTCTGCACGTGTCCTTTATCTGCATATATGGTGGGACCTGGTAGAGAAAAATGTCTTTGGCATGCCCTATATATAGGACACCATTCGTTCATAGTTTTTTCAAACGACAAGCCTGCTGCCACTCATCACCATCCATCGCAGATCGCACATAAAAAAATGGCGCCTGAGCTGTCCCTCTTTTCGATAGCACTCCTCGCTGTGCCACTTCTGTGCTACGTGATGACGTGCACCAGAAGAGGTGCCCGGCGTCGGCCGCCAGGCCCCTGGCCGTGGCCCATATTCGGCAACCTCCTCCACCTGCGCGGCGGTAACCTCCACCACAACCTCGCGCGCCTGGCGCTCGCCCATGGCCCCGTGATGACGCTGAAGCTCGGCGTGGTGAGCACCGTGTTCGTGTCCTCCCGGGACGCGGCATGGGAGGCCTTCGCCAAGCACGACCGGCGCATCGCGGCGCGCACCGTCCCGGACACGAGGCGCGCAATGGCGCATGCCGACCACTCTATGGTGTGGCTGCCTAGCTCCGACCCGCTATGGAAGACGCTGCGTGGCATCGCCGCCACGCACGTCTTCTCGCCGCGCAGCCTCGCCGCGGCGCAGGGCGCCAGGGAGCGCGCCGCGCACCACATGCTGGAAGAGTTCCGCCGCCACGTCGGGCAGGTGGTCGACATCGGCCACGTCCTGTACCACGGCATGTTTGACCTGCTGACCAACACGCTCTTCTCCGTCGACGGCCAGGACAAGCTGAGGGACCTTCTGGAGGACATCGTGGGGCTTCTCGCCGAGCCCAACGTGTCGGACTTGTACCCGTTGCTCTGGGTGCTGGACCTGCAGGGCCTTCGCCGATGGACAAGCACGCACATGAGCCGCGTCTTCCATGTGCTGGACAAGATCATCGACACCCGGCTGGGCGAGGGCAAGCATCACCAGGACGTCCTCGACGCCCTGCTGGGGCTGATGACCACCGGCAAGCTGAGCCGCCGCGATGTGAAAGCAATGTTGTTCGACATCCTGGCGGCGGGCACGGAGACAACCAAGATCACAGTGGAGTGGGTGATGGCGGAGCTGCTACGGAACCCGGACGTGATGGCGGCGGTGCGCGCCGAGATGAAGGCCGCCCTCCCGCAGGGGATGATGATCACGGAGGCAGTCGTGGCGAAGCTGCCGTACCTGCAGGCCGCGGTGAAGGAGTCGATGCGGCTGCACCCCGTGGCGCCGCTGCTCCTACCACGCCTGGTGGTGGAGGAGGGCGTCGAGATAGGCGGCTACGCCGTGCCCAAAGGTGCCGCCGTTATCTTCAACTCGTGGTCCATCATGCGCGACCCGGCGGCATGGGAGAGACCCGAGGAGTTCATGCCGGAGCGTTTCATGGGGAAGACGGAGCTCGGCATGCGGGGGAAGGAGGTCAAGTTCATCCCGTTGGGCGCCGGCCGGAGGCTGTGTCCGGCATTGCCCATGGTGGAGCTCCTCGTGCCCTTCATGGTGGCATCCATGCTGCATGCTTTCGAGTGGCGGCTGCCCGAGGGCATGTCACCTGACCAGGTGGACGTGACCGAACGGTACACAAGCAACGATATCCTCGTTATGGACGTGCCTCTCAAGGTTGTGCCGATGGTCGCCAACTAGTCACTCGTTATGGAGTCTGGACGTTTCGGAAAAGACTCTTTCACGATCGCTCGTGCCAACGCGTGATAGCGAATTCATCCGTTCCTAATCAGCTTCTGCCTTGACGATTTCCTTTCCAAATTAACAACGCTGGCCCACCTACTCCCGTGACCATACAAGCAACCCATCCCCCCCCCCCCCCCCCCCCCCCCCGATTTTCAGGGGTGGGGGTGGGGGGCGAGCGAAACCTTCCTTCTAATCCTAGCTAAACTCTTAATGTAACTGTGCTGCACTTACCTAATTAGCCAAGCCTATTGTCGCGTTGCATGCATGGCACTCTATTGGTTGGAATGTCGATGAATATGCATGACCCACTATGGGACTAAGTTATTTCTTCTTATTTTTATTTTCGTGGGTATGTACATCACATGTATACATATGTCTGGACCATTTATGTTATTATCCAATTAATGATGTTATTATGTTGATTCAGAGCCAATAATTTCACTGATCCGCGTGCTTCAAGTTGAAGAGAAACATATTTACCATTCTATGATGTCCTTCATCTATAATAATCATGCATGATTCTATGTTTTCTTTTTGTGGAACATATGTACAATAAACTAACCAGGTTCCATATTTCATGACCTCCAAGTGTTACTTTTTCTTCTCCATTAAGCATGTGGTTCCTTCAAAAATTTCCTTGACTATCTATATTTTATTTTTCAGTTTCTGGTTTTGTTGTCCCATCGTGGCAATACATTTTATGAGTTCATGCCAGATAACAACTAGTTGCCAGATGTTCAAAATTGTATTCAAAGTTCACATATATATATATATATCTAATTCATACTACATTAACATAAAAAGTTCTTTAACTTTCGATATTTTTATGTTTTCAAAATCACTAGCCATTGCAGACGCACATGTTGATGACTAGTTCGTAGCAACGAAATTGAAGAGGTTTTGAGATCCAATCTCTTAGATCTGCAGAAAGCGTATAAACTAACGCTAGTATTTGTATCAAATACTAGTAGCCTAATCTATTTGAAAATAAAAAATTAGACAACCCATTTTCATGGAAGGGGGGGGGGGGGGGGGCTTACAAACAGTGTCGACATATTAGGTTGTTTTCATCCCGTTGCAACACACACGCATGTTTGCTAGTTAAATTATAAAACACGTCCGGTATCTCGTCTGCTACTATCTCGATGATACAATCAGGTGGAACATAAGACCACTCCATACTAAGCTCACTACTAACACCCTCTCTAGGCAACCTATGAGCGGCAGCATTAGTTGACCACCGAACCCACGTAACCTTGGAGGCATGTCGATGTCGAAGTATCTCCTTGAATTCCTTGATGTAAGGTCCCACCGCTGAGATATTTTTCTGCTTCTTGTTCATCATCGACACCACCCCCTTGCTATCAAGATCTAGGTGCACCTTCTGGATATCCATCTTGACCGCCATTTGCACCGCTTGTCGACATGTTAGAACTTCCACAATCTCAGGGTTAAAAGTGCTTGGGAAGAACGTGCTAGCTCCTCCTCTGTAGTCTGTACGCATAATCATGCTCCCGAAGAAACACTCCTCCTCCTCTTTATCTTGCGCCTTTGATTTAGCTCCATCCACGGATTCCATTTTCAGTGAAATTTCGATGGAATTCACTGAATTTCATTAATTTTAGCAGGGACTGAAATATTTACGTTTCGGCCAAAATCTTTCAGCAATTTCAGTAGTACACAAAACATGATCATCTCATACATCACATATATCAAATCACGTCTTGGCCATATCACATCACAACAATGCCCTGCAAAAACAAGTTAGACGTCCTCTACTTTGTTGTTGTAAGTTTTACATGGATGCTATGGGCAACTAGTAAGAACCGTTCTTTTTTTTTTAGGGAACCAGCAGGACTCTGTTGCGTATTTTTATTAATTTTTAAATAAATAATACAGATGTCCAATAGTCATAAAAAAGAAAAAGAAAGCAATAAAAAAACTATACAAATGATAATCAAGTTGCATTTTAACCTTCTACAAAGACTGCCTCTGTCAAATCGGAATCAACTAAAGTGGGAGAAACAGACACCCGCCAGCCACCTTTATGAAACTAGGTTACATGTCAGTCGGTGGAACCGGTCTCTTGTACGTGAAGAAGTAAGGTTGGTCCAGGCCGCGTCATCCCACAATACCGCCGAATCAAGATAAGACTAAGGAGGTAAGCAATCTGAACATCAACGCCCACAAACTCTTTTGTGTTTTACTTGCGCATTGATAATCCACGAGTATAGGGGATCAGTTGTAGCCTCTTTCGATAAGTAAGAGTGTCGAACCCAACGAGGACCTAAAGGTAAAAAAATATTCCCTCAAGTTCTATCGACCACCGATACAACTCTACGCACGCTTAACATTCGCTTTACCTAGAACAAGTATGAAACTAGAAGTACTTTGTAGGTATTATAGGATAAGTTTGCAAGATAATAAAGAACACGTAAATAAAAACTAGGGGCTGTTTAGATAAAGTAACAATTATGTTAATTTAACAAGTGTGGAAAAGTGGTGGTAGGAGTTGCGGAATTGTCCCTAAGCAATTGATTACGTTACTAGACCGATATCAAGTTTTATGTGGGAGAGGCCACTGCTAGCATGTCATCCCTTACTTGAAATTATATGCATTTATGAATGGAACTATTAGCAAGCATCCGCAACTACTAACGTTCATTAAGGTAAAACCCAACCATAGCATTAAGATATATTGGTCCCCCTTCAATCCCGTATGCATCAATTTCTATGCTAGGCTGAAGCCGCTATCACCCTTGCCCTCCAATACATAGTCCTATCAACATACAACTAACCCTATGGTGTGATCCAGACGCGCGCTCATATGATGGGCACCAAAGGACAGCAACATAACCACAAGCAAATTAAACCAATCATAGCAATTCACCAATCACCGATAGGACAACAAAAATCTACTCAGACATCATAGGATGGCAACACATCATTGGATAATAATATGAAGCGTAAAGCACCATATTCAAGTAGAGGGTACAGCGGGTTGCAGGAGAGTGGAACGCTGAATATAGATGGGGGAAGGCGATGAAGATGTTGGGGAAGATGACGGAGGTGTTGGTGTAGATCGCCGTCACACGATGATTGCCCCGGCGGCGTTCCGACGCCACCGGGAGAGAGCCCCTCCGAGATTAGATCTCTCTCTCTCTGTTTCCTTCTGTTTCTGCCTTCCAGATTCTGGCCTTTCACCATTTTTTATATTCCTGGACAACCGTAACTTTGATTGGGCTGAAATTTTAACACGATTTTTATCCGGATATTAGATTCCTTGCGGCGAAAGAAGGGCACCAACCGCCTTACGGGGTGGCCACAAGCCAGCCTGGTGCGGCCAGGGGGGTAGGCCGCGCCCCCCTGGCTTGTGGTCACCTCGGGCATCGTCTCGCGTTGATTCTTTTTCCCAAAAATCAAATATATTCCAAAAAAAATCTCCGTAAGTTTTTATCGCGTTTGGACTTCGTTTGGTATGGATATTCAGCGAAACAAAAAAACATGCAACAAACAGGAATTGGCACTGGGCACTGGATCAATATGTTAGTCCCAAAAATAGTATAAAAAGTTGCCAAAAGTATATGAAAGTTGTAAAATATTAGCAGGAAACAATAAAAAATTATAGATACGACGGAGGCGTATCAGCATCCCCAAGCTTAATTTCTGCTCGTCCTCAAGTAGGTAAATGATAAAAAATTATAATTTTTTATGTGGAATGCTACCTAGCATAATCTTGATCATATATTCTAATCATGGCATGAATATTAAGACACGAGTGATTCAAAGCAATAGTCTATCATTTGACATAAAGACAATAATAATTCAAGCATACTAATAAAGCAATCATGTCTTCTCAAAATATCACGGCTAAAAGAAAGTTATCCCTACAAAATCATATAGTCTGGCTATGCTCCATCTTCATCACACAAAGTATTAAATCATCCACAACCTCGGTTTTAGCCAAGCAATTGTTTCATACTTTAGTATTCTCAAACTTTTTCAACTTTCACGCAATACATGAGCGTGAGCCATGGATATAGCACTATAGGTGGAATAGAATATGGTGGAGGTTGTGGAGAAGACAAAAAGAAGGAGATAGTCTCACATCAACTAGGCAAATTAATGGGCTATGGAGATGCCCATCAATCGATATCGATGCAAGTGAGTAGGGATTGCCATGCAACGAATGCACTAGAGCTATAAGTGTATGAAAGCTCAAACTGAAAACTAAGTGGGTGTGCATTCAACTTGCTTGCTCACGAAGACCTGGGGCAATTTGAGGAAGCCCATCATTGGAATATACAAGCCAAGTTCTATAATGAAAAATTCCCACTAGTATATGAAAATGACAATATAGGAGACTCTCTATCATGAAGATCATGGTGCTACTTTCAAGCACAAGTGTGGAAAAAGGAATAGTAGCATTGTCCCTTCTCTCTTTTCTCTCATTTTTTTTGTTTTTTTTGGTGGGCTTCTTTGGCCTCTTTTTTTTTGTAATGTCCGGAGACTCATCCCAACTTGTGAGGGAATCATAGCTTCCATCATCCTTTCCTCACATGGGACAATGCTGTAATAATGATGATCATCACACTTTCATTTACTTACAACTCAAGAATTATAACTCGATACTAGAACAAAATATGACTCTATATGAATGCCTCCAGCGGTGTACCGGGATGTGCAATGATCTAGCGTAGCAATGACATCAAAAAACGGACAAGCCATGAAAACATCATGCTAGCTATCTTATGATCATGCAAAGCAATATGACAATGATGGTGCGTGTCATAATAAATGGAATGGTGGAAGTTGCATGGCAATATATCTCAGAATGTTGGCTCCGAGATTGCTTTCTCGCAGGGAGTCGAGGAAGAATCTCTGGGCGTGGTTACTTAATAAAATTGCTACAATGATTTTATTACATATGAGATATCAGGCTACTCTCTTCTAATGCTGCAAGATGTTGAAGATGCTAGTCTTCGATAGGACTAGGCTTTCCCCCTCATTCTTGCTTTCTGCAGTCAGTCCAGATATAACCCCTTCATTGATACTGATGCATACTTAGCATAGTTCTGATGTCAGTCTTGCGAGTACTTTGGATGAGTACTCACCACTGCTTTGCATTCTCTTTCCCCCTCGATACGATTACCACGTTCAGATGATGGAGCCCAGGAGATGGAGTACGCCGGAGACGACTACTACACCACCGCTAGAGCCTACTACTACGTGGAGAGTGCCGACGCTCAGGAGTAGTTAGGTTAGCTCCCAGGCAGGAGGCCTTGCCTATTTCGATCCGCTGCTTATGTTTGTGCTAGCCTTCTTAAGGCAAAACTTGTTTAACTTATGTCTGTACTCAGATATTATTTTCTTCCGCTGACTCGTGCTTGTCGAGCTTTGTATTCGAGCCCTCGAGGCCCCTGGTTTGTAATATGAAGCTGGATGACTTTAATTTGTGTCTAGTGTTGTGTTGTCATATTGATTAGTGAGTCCCTAATCTTGGTCATACGCATATTGTGTGTATGATTAGCGTACGGTCAAATTAGGGGCATCACAGAATGCCTCCGGCGGTGTATCGGGATGTGCAATGATCTATCATAGCAAATGACATCAAAAAATGGACAAGCCATGAAAACATCGTGCTAGCTATCTTACGATCATGCAAAGCAATATGGCAATGATGGTGCATGTCATAATAAATGGAACGGTGGAAGTTGCATGGCAATATATCTTGGAATGTCTATGGAAATGCCATAATAGGTAGGTATGGTGGCTGTTTTGAGGAAGGAAATATGGTGGCTGTTTTGAGGAAGGTGGGTTTAATGCACTGGCGAAAGTTGCGTGGTACTAGAGAGGCTAGCAAAGGTGGAAGGGTGAGAGTGCGTATAATCCATGGACTCAACATTAGTCAGAAAGAACTCACATACTTATTGCAAAAATCATATTAGTTATCGAAGCAAAGGATTAGACGCATGCTCCTAGGGGAGAGGTTGGTAGGAGTTAACCATCGCGCGCTCCCGACCCTCACACAAAGGATGGCAATCAATAAACAAATCATGCTCCGACTTCGTTACATAACGGTTCACCATACGTGCATGCTACGGGAATCACAAAATTTAACACAAGTATTTCTACACTTCCACAATTACTCACTAGCATGACTCTAATATCACCATTTTTATATCTCAAAACTATATGCAAGGAATCAAACTTCTCATAGTATTCAATGCACTATATATGAAAGTTTTTATTATATCCCTCTTGGATGCCCATTATATTAGGACTAAATTCAGAACCTAAGCCAATTACTATGCTTTTTAAAGACTCTCAAAATAATATAAGTGAAGCAAGAGAGTTCAAAGTTTCTATAAAATAAAACCACCACCGTGCTCTAATAAGATATAAATGAAGCACTAGAGCAAAATTGCTTAGCTCAAAAGATATAAGTCAAGCACATAGAGTATTCTAATAAATTCACGATTAATGCGTGTCCCTCTCAAAAGGTGTGTACAGCAAGTATGATTGTGGCAAACTAAAAAGCAAAGACTCATATCATACAAAACGCTCCAAGCAAAACACATTAACATGTGGTGAATAAAAATATAGCCTCAAGTAAATTTACCGATGGATTGAAGACGAAAGAGGGGATGCCTTCCGGGGCATCCCCAAGCTTAGGCTCTTTGGTATCCTTGAATATCCTTGGGATGCCTTGGGCATCTCCAAGCTTAGGCTCTTGCCACTCCTTATTCCATAATCCATCAAATCTTTACCCAAAACTTGAAAACTTCACAACACAAAACTCAACAGAAAACTCATGAGATCCGTTAGTATAAGGAAAATAAATCACCACTTTACGTACTGTTGTTAACTCATTATTTATTTATATTGTTGTAATATCTACTGTATTCCAACTTCTCTATGGTTCATATCCCCCGATACAACCCATAGATACATCAAAATAAGCAAACAACACAAAGAATAACAGAATCTGTCAAAAATAGAACAGTCTGTAGCAATCTATAGACTTCGAATACCTCTGTAACTCCAAAAATTCTGAAAAATTATGAAAATCAGGGAAAATCGTATATCAATCCGGTGTAAAAATTTCAGAAATATTCCAAGCTCTGGTGAATTTATAAAATTCCTGCATTGAGCACAAAAGTTTATGTTTTTCAGCAAAATCATATCAACAATCACCGTAGACCATCCCAAAGGTCTTACTTGGCTCAAACACTAATTAAAACAAAAACACAATTACTACAGAGGTAATAATGTGTGTAAAACTCAAGAACAGAAAAAAAAACATAAAACATAAAATAAAATTGGGTTGCCTCCCAACAAGCGCTATTGTTTAATGCCCCTAGCTAGGCATAACGCAACAGATTTCAATGATGCTCACATCAAAAGTAGTAATTTAGATATGCAAGAGAGCATCATGAATCTTATGACAAACACAATTAAGTCTAACCCACTTCCTATGCATAGGGATTTTATGAGAAAACAGTTTATGAGAACAAGAATCAACTAGCATAGGAGGGCAAAAGAAGCATAACTTCAAAATTTTGAACACATACAGAGGAAACTTGATATTATTGCAATTCCTACAAGCATATGTTCCTCCCTCATAATAAATTTCAGTAGCATCATGAAGGAATTCAATAATATAACTATCACATAAATCATTCTTTTCATGATGCACCAGCATAGAATTTTCATTACTCTCCACATAAGCAAATTCCTTTACATCCATGGTAGTGGGAGCAAACTCAACAAAATAGCTATCATGAGACACTTGATTGTCATAACCACATTGTAAATTAAAATCATGATGATAAGTTTCATGGTTATCATTACTCATTATAGCATACGTGTCATCAGCATCATCATGAATAGGATGCATGCAATCTTCATAATAAATTTGCTCATCAAAACTTGGGGGACTAGAAATATCATCTTCATCAAACATAGCATCCCCAAGCTTGTGGCTTTGCATATCATTAGCATAATTGACATTAATAGAATTTATAGTAACATCGTTGCAATCATGCTTTTCAATCAAGGAGTTATCATGAATCACCTTATAAATTTCTTCTTTTAACACTTCATCAAAATTTTCAGATTCATGATTTTCAAGCAAAACTTCATAGAGATAACCAAGTGCACTCAACTCACTAGCAATTGGTTCATCATAATTTGATCTTTTGAAAAGATTAGAAGTGGATGAGGATCCATATCAATAGATTTTTAGTGAGCAAAGATGCAAGCAAATAGAAGGCACATGACAACACAAGCGAAGATAGCAAACAAGCAAAAGGGCAAAGGAAAAGACAAACGGAAGAAGGGCGAATAAAAAGGCAAATCTTTCTGGGTTTTTTTAAAATCATTTTAGAAGTGGGGGAGAGGAAAACGAGAGGCAAATGGCAAATAATGTAAATGCAAGAGATGAGTTTGTGATGGGTACTTGGTAGGCTTGATGTAGATCTCCCCGGCAATGGAGCCAGAAATTGACAAGTTGACGGGAGAGTTCTTGTCTTGACTTGCTATGTAATCTCCCCGGCAATGGCGCTAGAAATCCTTCTTGCTACTTCTTGAGCTTGCGTTGGTTTTCCCTTGAAGAGGAAAGGGTGATGCAGCAAAGTAGATAAGTATTTCCCTCAGTTGTTGAGAACCAAGGTATCAATCCAGTAGGAGATACAACCAAGTCCCCAAAAGATGTACCTACACAAATAATCAAACACTTGCACCCAACGCAGAAAAGGGGTTGTCAGTCCCTTCACGGTTGTTTGCAAGGATTAGATCTGATAGAGATAGATATAAAAGATAAAAGTAAAAAGATTGCAGCAAAGTATTTTTGGTATTTTTGGTTTATAGATCTGAAAATATAATATGGAAAATAAACCCGGGGGCCATTGGTTTCACTAGAGGCTTCTCTCTTGAAGGAAAATAATACGGTGGGTGAACAAATTACTGTCGAGCAATTGATAGAAAAGCGCATAGTTATGACGATATCCAAGGCAATGATTATGCATATAGGCATCACGTCCGTGTCAAGTAGACCGAAACGATTCTGCATCTACTACTATTACTCCACACATTGACCGACTCCTGCCTACATCTAGTGTATTAAGTTCATGAAGAACAGAGTAACGCATTAAGTAAGATGACATGATGTAGAGGGATAAACTCAAGCAATATGATGAAAACCCCATCTTTTTATCCTTGATGGCAACAATACAATACGTGCCTCGCTACCCCTACTATGTCACTAGGTGAGGACACCGCAAGATTGAACCCAAAACTAAGCACTTCTCCCATTGCAAGAATTACCAATCTAGTTGGCCAAACCAAACCAATCACTCGAAGAGACTTGCAAAGATATGAAATCATGCATATAAGAATTCATAGAAGATTCAAATAATAATCATAGATAATCTGATCATAAACCCACAATTCATCGAATCTCGACAAACACACCGCAAAAGAGTATTACATCGAATAGATCTCCATGAAGATCATGAAGAACATGGTATTGAAGAACAAAGATAGAGAAGAAGCCATCTAGCTACTAGCTTTGGACCCGTAGATCTGAGGTGAACTACTCATGCATAATCGGAGGGGCAATGGAGTTGATGTAGATGCCCTCCGTGATCGAATCCCCCTCCGACAGATTACCGGAAAAGGCTCCAAGATGGGATCTCACGGGAACAGAGGCTTCCAGCGGAGGAAAAATATTGTCGTGGCTCATTTTGGTATTGGGGGAATATTTGAGTATTTATAGGACGAATATTAGGGTTAGGAGAGCCACGGGGGGCCCACAAGCCAGGGGGCGCGCCCCCCCTAGGGCGCGCCCTGGTGGCTTGTGGCCCACCCGTGGGTCTTCTGGCCTCTTCTCCAAGTCTCGTGGGTTCCTTATGGTCCAAGAAAAATCATCCCGAAGGTTTTATTCCGTTTGGACTCCGTTTAATATTCCTTATCTGCAATACTCAAAAACAAGGAAAATACAGAAACTGGCACTGGGCTCTAGGTTAATAGGTTAGTCCCAAAAATAATATAAAATAACATATTAATACATATAAAACATCCAAAACAGATAATATAATAGCATGGAACAATAAAAAATTATAAATACGTTGGAGACGTATCAGCATTGCTGTTTGTAACCATCAATGATTGGCTTGCTCTTAGTAACCTTTCAGGACGGACAAACAAATGCAAGAAGAATATGTACCTGAGACATCGTCGATTTCTTTCGACCAAGCATGCCTTAAGAAAGAAAGGCAAGCATTTCAAAGATGATGTAGATTACCGAAAGAAGCATGTCCTCCGTACTGGTGATGACATACTTGATATGTTCAAGGATTTACAAGTAACCTTTGGAAAGGGTCTTGGCGGACAATCTGTTCCGATTAACGCTGACGGACACGCCCCCATGTGGAAGAAGAAATATATATTTTGGGAGCTAGAATATTGGAAAGTCCTAGAGGTCCGCTCTGCAATCGACGTGATGCACGTCACGAAGAATCTTTGCGTGAACCTGCTAGGCTTCCTGGGCGTGTATGGGAAGACAAAAGATACACCGGAGGCACGGCAGGACCAGCAACGTATGAACACAAAAGACGACATGCATCCAAAGCAGTATGAAGGTCCTGCCAGCTACGCTCTTACCAAAGCAGAGAAGGAAATATTTTTTGAATGCCAGCTCAGTATGAAGGTCCCGTCTGGCTTCTCGTCGAAAATAAAGGGAATAATAAATATGGTAGAGAAAAAATTCCAGAACCTAAAGTCTCATGACTGCCACGTGATCATGATGCAATTGCTTCCGGTTGCGTTGAGGGGGCTTCTACCAGAAAATGTTCGATTAGCCATTGTGAAGCTATGTTCATTCCTCAATGCAATTTCTCAGAAGGTAATCGATCCGGAAATCCTACCAAGCTTACAGAATGATTTGGTCCAATGTCTTGTCAGTTTTGAGTTGGTGTGCCCACCACCCTTCTTCAATATTATGACGCACATCCTAGTTCACCTAGTCAAAGTGATTGTCATTCTGGGTCCTGTTTTTCTACACAATATGTTCCCCTTTGAGAGGTTCATGGGAGTCTTAAAGAAATATGTTCGTAACAGTGCTAGGCCAGAAGGAAGCATCTCCAAGGGCCATGAAACAGAGGAGGTTATTGAGTTTTGTGTTGACTTTATTCCTGACCTTAAGTCAATTGGTGTTCCTCAATCGCGGCATGAGGGGAGACTGCGTGGAAAAGGCACGCTTGGACCAAAATCAGTAATATGTAGGGACGGGCATTCTTGGGCGCAAGCACACTACGTAGTTCTACAAAATTCTACCTTGGTGACCCCGTATATCGAGAAACGCATGGATATTATATGCTCCAAGAACCCGGAGCAGTCTGACCCCTGGATTAAACATACACACATTAAGGCTTTCGGCGGTTGGTTGCAAACACATCTCATGAATGACGACATTGTTGAAGATGAGCTATACTTGTTAGCCAAGAGATCATCTTCGACTGTATTGACTTTCCAAGGGTATGAGATAAATGGGAATACATTTTACACGATCGCCCAAGATAAAAAGAGCACCAACCAAAACAGTGGTGTCCGCTTTGATGATGCAGCAAACACCAATAGGGAAAAGGACACATATTATGGTTACATAGAGGAGATATGGGAACTTGACTATGGAAGTGATTTGAAGGTCCCTTTGTTCCAGTGCAAATGCGTCAATCTGACTGGAGGAGGGGTAATGGTAGACCAGCTGTACGGAATAACAACAGTAGATCTCAACAATCTTGGGTACACAGAGGAACCATTCGTCCTAGCCAATGATGTGGCGCAGGTTTTCTATGTGAAGGACATGTCTATCAAACCAAGAAAAAAAAGATAAGAAAGGGGATACATCATACGATGAGCCAAAGCGCCACATAGTTCTTTCAGGAAAAAGAAACATCGTGAGAGTGGAGGACAAGACAGACATGTCAACAAATTATGAAAAGTTTGATGAAATTCCTCCCTTCACAGTGAAGACTGACCCAAGCATCATGTTAAATGATGAAGATTATCCATGGTTACGGCGCAATAAGCAAGGGACACACGAGAAGAAAAAGGTTTATACCCCAAGATTCCACTCTGGGATGTGATTGGCTTCACCGTCATCACTTTTCTTCTCTAGTGAGTAGCCGAGTTGGTCCAGTTTGTACACGAAGTGTATCCAGTTTTTGTTGTATGTCTCTCAACTTTTTATCACATGCTATGTGGGTGAAATGATGATACCATGCCAAGTTTCTACCTTTTTATATTTCATTTGTAGTGCTTTTTAATTTCAGGGTCATTTAGCTCAGAAAAATCATTAAATGCATGAAAAATAGCAAATGAAGTTAGAAAGGGTTGAAATTTGAATATGTGGCTTAAAATGGTGCATATTGAATGCACAAAAAGTCTGGAGTTGAAATAAGTTATAAAAATGAAATGCTTTTGTAACAGACGAGTTTTCGTCCGAAACCCTCATACTTCGAAGGAGATGGTCCAGTTTGTATACGAAGTGCATCCAGTTTTTGCTGTAACCCTCTCAACTTTTTAGCACATGCTATGTGGATGAAATGATGATACCATGCCAAATTTCTAACTTTTTAGATTTCATTTATAGTGCCTTTTAATTTTAGGGTCATTTAGCTCAGAAAAATCATTAAATGCATGAAAATAGCAAATGAAGTTAGAAAGGGTTGAAATTTTAAGACGTGGCTTAGAATAGTGCATATTCAATGCACAAAAAGTCTGGAGTTGAAATAAGTTAAAAAAATGAAATGCATTTGTAACAGATGAGTTTTCGTCCGAAACCCTCATACTTCGAATGAGATGGTCCGGTTTATACACGAAGTGTATCCAGTTTTTGCCGTAAACCTCTCAACTTTTTAGCACATGCTATGTGGGTGAAATGATGATACCATGCCAAGTTTCTACCTTTTTAGATTTCATTTGTAGTGCTTTTTAATTTCAGGGTCATTTAGCTCAAATAAATCATTAAATACATGAAAAATAGCAAATAAAGTTTGAAAGGGTTGAAATTAGAGGATGTGTCTTTGAATGGTACATATTGAATGCACAAAAAGTCTGGAGTTCATTTGGGTGATTTTGATTCAAACAAATGAAGGTATAAAAATAAAAGAGTTAAACAGAATCTGATTTTGATTAAAACACCTATTTAAATTATCCTAAAAATTGCCAAATTTAACATAATGATAAAACACACTAATATTAAACAACAGGAAAAACAATCACTGAAAAATCTATTTTAAACTAAAGTTATTCACAAACTAGCGATTTACACAAATTTCAAAAGAATTCAAATTTAAACTATTTAAATTTGAAAACTACTGGCACTAACAGAAAGTTTGTAATTGTTTTGACCTAAAGCAAAAAGATTCATTCAAAAACTATAAATATTCTAACAGTTATTCCAAATCTAAAAACAGAAATTAGAAAAACAAAACAAAACAAAAAAGAGAAAATACCCCTTTAGTCCTGGTTGGAGCCTCCAACCGGGACTAAAGATCCCCTTCCCACGCGGGAATTTGGGCTGCCGAAAAGGAGGCTTTTAGTCCCGGTTGGTGGCTCCAACCGGGACTAAAGGGGGTCTTTAGTCACGGTTGGAGCCACCAGCCGGGACTAAAGGTCCCTGTATATAAGCGACACTTAGTTGTTTCTTCCCCCAAACCTCTCCCTTTCTCCCCCGCGTGCCTCCTCTGCGTCGCCATCGCCGTCGCCCTGACCCGACGCCGCCAGGCTGCCGCTCGTCGCCGACGCCGTCGCCGCTTGTCGCCGTCGGCCCGCCCCGACGCCGCCAGTCTGCCGCTCGTCGCCGTCGCCACTAGTCGCCAGGCTGCCGCGCTCGTCGCCGTCGCCGTCGCCGTCGCTGCTCATCGCTGTCGCCCTGCCCCGACACCGCCAGGCTGCCGCTTGTCGCCGTCGCGCTGCTCTCCTCGTCAGCCCCCCGATGAGCTCCCACCGTTGAGCTTTTCATGTTTTAGTTTTAGTTGTTTTAGTTAATTAAATGTTCATATTGTTTTAGTTAATTTAGTTATTTTATGTTTTAGTTGTTTATTTTTTTTTATGTTTTAGTTAATTTAGTTGTTTTAGTTGTTTTATGTTTTAGTTGTTTTAGTTGTTTATTTTTTTAATGTTTTAGTTGTTTTAGTTGGAAATAATATAGTACCGTTGGTCGTCGGTGACGCGATATCGAGGAGCCCCCGACGATCGTCGGTGAGGGAGAGTGCCCAACGATCGTCGGTGAGGAGTCCCCAACGATCGTCGGTGAGGAGTCCCCGACGATCGCCGGTGAGGATTCCCCGACGATCGTCGGTGAGGAGTCCGCGACGATCGCCGGTGAGGCGGAGGCGACGATCGTCGGTGATATATGATGTTTAGATGTTAATATGTTTTAGTAAATAAGACATTTGGTTAGGCATTAGCTATTTTATATTAGGCGCCATGTTTTATATTAGCTATTTTACATTTAGTTAGGCATTAGCTATTTTATATTAGGCATTAGCTATTTTATATGATGTTTAGATGTTTAAATGTTTATTTGCATAGCGTAGCCGTTGAGTCGACGATGCCCGGCCAGCATCCTCGTCGTCGACTCGGTGGCAACAACCTGCTTGATGAGAGGCGCCATGTCCCGGACTGGGCTCCGCCAGGCTGGCACTGGGAGGTGCTGCCTTCCGGGGCGCGTAACATGGTGAGGAATGAGGGTCCCGTCATCGACCCGGAGGTTCTTTGGTGGCGGTCGCGTGGACCACTGTCGGTGCAGAGGGAGCCGTCCCCAGCGGAGGTGGTACGTCGCCATGTCAGGGCGGAGGACGAGCACGTCCGACGCTACATGGCTGTGTTGGATGCCAGGTTCTCCAATACCTGACAGGTTCTTCAGGGATCTCACCCGAGCTATGATCCTGTCATGGTTCCTTCTTTTTGGGTGTCCACTGCCTGCGCCGCGAGACATCAACTGGATCTGTATTAGTGATATTATATAATAATATTCAAGATATATTAGTGATACTATTCGATGATGTATTAGTGATATTATATGATCATATTATTGCATTGCCTTGTATTGATTTGCATATCTCCGGTTTTGCTTATTGAATGCATTCTAATTGTTTTATATTTGTTCTGGGTTAGTTAAACTATGGACGGTAGAGACAGAGACCGTGATCAAGAGAATGTCATGTACGACATGATACGCTCCGGAAACGAAGAGAATGAAGAAGTAGATGATGGCTCACAATACCTTAACCCACCCGATGAGAATTGAGGAAGAACAACCTAGAGACGAAGGGAAACCAGCTCACAATGATGGCGAAGAAATTTTTCTCCATTTAACAAAGTCCGGCGAGGTATTAATTTGCCCTCTGGTGATCATCAGAAGTATTGATTCATTTGTATATATTAACGAATCTTTCTTCTTTTAGCCCTCCGGATCGAGCAAATCTTCTACAAGGGTTAAACGTGGCCCGCCAAAAAAGTGGAAAGAAGGCATAAAGTACAACATCGTTCAAATCAGAGCAGATGGCGAACCGATTGCTCCTAAAGTGAATGCGAACAAATTTATACGTCAATGCGGAGTTATCGTTAGGGATCGAATCCCGATCACCGCTCAAGAATGGAATCAGCCAAAAGATCCCGAAGTTCCTTTTGTCATCAAAAGAGCAAAAAATCTGCTTTGGGAGGTGCTCATGAAACATTTCACCCTACTAGAGGGTCTCACAGATCTCCAACGGGAGAATGTCAAGAAGTGTGCTCTTAAGAAGATGGCCACACAATTCCAGAGTTGGAAGAAAATATTATGGACAAATTACCTGAAAGAAGGAAAGAAGACTCCAGAATTCAAAGGAGAACTAGTGAAGTTAAAAGATGACTGGGACAAATTTGTGGAGTTCAAGGACGGAGAAGCCAAGGAACGGTCGAGAATGAACAAGATAAATGCCGCCAAAAAAACATGGCACCATCATCTAGGGCCAGGTGGCTACAAGTCTGGGTTGCCTAAGTGGGAGGAATCCGAGAGAAACATGAAGGCTGCAGGGGCCACTCCAGTAACAGAGACTTGACCCGACAGGTGCAGGACTTGGTTCTATGCACATGGGGGAAAGTTGGACCGAAAGACAGGGGAGGTTCATGAACAGGCCAGTCTTAAAGAAGCCACGGACGAGTTACTTAAAGCAATAAAAGAAGCTCAAATGGGTGTGTACCAGCCTGAGAGAGAGAACGACAAGCTTACACGTGCCCTCAAGAATCTTGAACACCTAGGACGAACATGAGGCAAAGGTGTTGTTCCGTGGCTTCTAGGGTTTGCGGATTGGAACGACAGTTACAGAAGCCGTGAGAGAAAGAAGAAGCACGAAGTAGATCGGATTCAAATGATAGAATCAAAGAACGCAGACTTGGAACGCAAATTCAAGCTGCAGCTGGAGTAAATTAACAAACTTAGCCACCAACGCGCGTCTCAGCAGCAGGAGCAACCAGATGCAGCATTGGATGGTACCATTCCATCATCTATGCCGAAAAGTAGCATGGGTTCCATGGGGGTCCCGGCCGTTGATGCACTGCTGGCTCGCTACCCCGTGGATGATATCCTAGAGTCGACAATTTGTGAGATACACGTGAAATTGAAGAACATATCCATGAAGGTGGCGGACGGCTTTGCTTTACCGAGTGCACCTGAAGCAACCTTCCACGACAATCCGATTTCACCTGGCTATGCTCGTGTCAGGGTGGATGAAGTTGTGTCGGCATATGAGTCACTAGAACTTGACCATGTTGGAGGTGAAGGGGAGCGGACACTAGGAGAAGCCATGCGTTGTCTAATTTTATGGAAAAGGAATACATCGTGTTTCCAAACTCGGTGCCAAGGCCACCGACTCCTCCTCCAAGTCCGCCGCGTCAGCAGACTCCAACCCACCTCGAGACGGAGTGCAGGGCGAGTCCGCCATATAGATCTCCGCCGCGTTAGCATAATCCATCCGAGACGGAGCCTAGCGCTCGTCGGCAATATCGATCTTCGCCATCTCCAAAGCGGAAGAGAGCAGAAAAGAAGAAACCCGAGCCTCCTGTCAAAAAGAAGTTATATTACGAGAAGACTCCCGAGGAAGTCGATGAACAAGTGGCTAAGGAATTGCATGCCCATTTTGGACTGAAACCGCCCTCGCCGCCAAAGGAGAAAATACCTAAGGAAGTCGTACAACAATTTTTGGAAGCAGCTAAACCGGGGAAGAGAAGGCCGGTATCAGACTATGAACGCTCTATTAGCAAGTCCTATCATCAACAAAAAACCCGAAGTCGAGCGGTAGTAGTAAATGTGGGAAAATTGTTCCCCAGCTCGGAGAACAGGCAGTGCAATCGATCACCCCGCTCAAGGTGAGTACCGATAAGGTGGTAATAACCGACGCTGATAGAGAGAGGGCTAGAGAGATCGGTATCACTGTTGAACAACTCCTAGAGATCGAGGAATTCCAGCCGATGGATCCGAATGAACTAGCATGGAAATATGTCCCCGGGAACCCTCTGGTGACTCCTGAAGAGGAGAAGCTTTTATCAACCCAAATGTACAAGTTGCATGAGTGGTACAAGAGAGAGGTAAAGATAGGGCGACAGAGCCTCATGGTGAAAGTCAGGCGAGAGCATTACATCCATGAAAATGATTTGTGGATTGAAAATGAAGAATTGTTTCAGTTATTCAATCAAAAAGCACTTGACAAATCTCTCGTCAGTTGCTACTGTCTGGAAGTGATTTATTTCTGTAATTTAAGTCTCTAGCTCAGCTCGTTCATTGCCTGTAATTATCCTCACTATATTCTGTTGTGTGGTATTATGCAAAATGAAGATTTTTGAACTGAAAAGAGATGGAGTCTGTGGCATTGGGTTCATTGACCCAAATACCGTTAATGAAGCTGTGTTAACTACTTACTATAAAGACACAGAGAAAGCCTTGCTAAGGTTTTTGATTGCCCTAAATACCAAACCAGAAATACTTTTACCTTACAACTTCATGTGAGTATACTGTCTTGTACTACAAATTCTCTTTTTGCTTATATATATATATATATATATATATATATATATATATATATATATATATATATATATATATATATATAATCGATGTTAAGTGTATAGTTGATGAGTTATGCATGCCCGCTTATACAAATCGTACCCGCAAATTCCACTGGATCCTGCTAATCATTAGAGTTGACAATGGAACTGTGGAAGTACTAGACTCACTACGTAGAGACCCTGAAGAATACAGAAGCCTGTATTCGATGCTCGACAGGTAATTTCAATTATTTACGCATTATGTCGGCCTCTTTAGTTCGTTTTTTGATATCAAGTAATTAGTAACTCCTTTAGTCATTTTCTTTGCCCGGCAGAGTTTGAAAAAAGTTCATCAATTGCAAAGAGGTTAGAGGTGAATGGAAACAAGAGCTGAAATGGATAAAGCTCAAGGTATTTACGTAGTACTAGCTACGTCCGCCGCACATCTCTTTAATTATAGTTTCAATACCATTATCATGCTTGATTATTATCTGATTGAATTATATTCTCTTAAAGTTCATGAGGCAGGAACAAGGGACTGATTTATGTGCATATTACGTTTGTAAGAACATTCGCTTTATGACCGAAAGGACCAAAACTACAAGAGATCTTTGGGTACGTAAACACCATTCATATTTTATTTATCATGATGTAATATATATACAGACAACTAACATATATTCATATTGATCTCCTTCTTTAAAGATGCATGAGATGCGGGATAAGCTCCTACCAAAGGACCGCATACGAACAATTCAAGAGGAAATTACGAGATTTTTGCTGGAGCAGGTCATATCTCCCGAGGAAGAATACCATTACACCTAATGCCTGCATGTAATGATTTGTAAGTTGTAAGAGAAATTGTATATACCAAATTATACATATGTGTATGCATGGTCGTACAAAAAGTTATATATATATGATTGGTTCTACGAAAAATTCTATTATATATGCATAACGTGTACAGTCTGTAGTAGCGTAAAATATGTTTGAAATGAAAAAGAAATAAATAGAATACACAAAATAAAAAAGAAAAAATAAACAATAAAACCTAAACCCATAAACCCCAAAGCCCCTAAATCTTTAGTCCCTGTTGGTGTTACCAACCGGGACTAAAGGTCCCCATCCCCCTGGCGCGTGCTGTCGACCGCATGGCAGGGGTTTAGTCCCGGTTCGTAGCCAACTGGGACTAAAGGCTTGGACCCTTTAGTCCTTATACATTAGTCCCGGTTTGGGACTAAAGGCCCTTCCCAAACGGAACTAATGGCCTGTTTTCTACTAGTGCATGGCTCTTTCACTTCTGCATTAAGCAAATCTGAGAGTAAAAGATGAAGCCATCGTGGAACCGTTTTGGCCTTTAAATACCTCATATTCGACCAGAGATGCTTCACGCCGGTCATCCTCTGCAAGACATCCTTCTCACGACATATCTTCCTAAATACTAGCAACAAGCTCATCATCGAGGTCAATTTTCTATGAAGGCCTCTCAGACAAATAAATGATTTATTTATTTTTCATTTCCTTTCTCGATCCCTTCCGCGGTATCTTTCTCTAAACCCAGACCAATGTTGGTACGTACGTGCAGGCTTGGAAGCCTACATCACGGGAGAAGACGGTGGCGCTGAAAACGTTGTTGTCGCCATGAACGACGTCTGTGCTGTGGAGAAGTGGACGAGAGGGCAAGGCGCTGCCATTGCTTCCGAGGACGTTGCCGCGCCTATCCCTATGGAACCATAGAATGACACAATGAAGCCCTCGATCTAGGCCATCTGGCTCACCCTTTACCGCAACATCATGCAACCCAGCGCACATCACACAAACACGTACCCACATCATCTCTTGATATTAAGAGCAGGTCATAACGCCGCATCACCACTGCTAAGACGCCGCTCCATCCTACACAGTACGGGAAAGAGTCTTCAAGTCTGACTCTTCAAGCCAGGTTCAGCTGCACCTTCATTTGTATTGTTTCCAGCATAAATTGTCACAAATATGTTGGCATTCCGGATGCTAACTATACGTGGCATTAAGATGGGCGAAGTTCTGTATATGAGAAATATTAAAGCTAGGAATTCATTCAAGGTGAAGACGAGCAGATTGTATGGCAGTAGTATCTTCCAGTATAATCCCTAATAGTCATGTTGTTTTGTTTCTCTTTCTCCTCTGAGTTATGTACTCCCTCCGTCCGGAAATACTTGTCCTCGAAATGGGTAAAATGGATGTATCTATAACTAAAATAAGTCTAGATACATCCATTTTTAGGACAAGTATTTTCGGACGGAGGGAGTATATATTTAGATAAATTATTTGTAATTTTTTTGTATTAGTGGATCAGGTTGCATTGTCTTCTTTCCACTGGGATGAATGAAGTACTTTATATCATCCAACAAAATACTACTCCCTCTGTAAATTAATATAAGAGCGTTTAGATTACTAAGGTAGTGATCTAAACGCTCTTATATTAGTTTACGGAGGGAGTAATTAAGATCATCCGTGCACAAATTTGATCACAAATCCGAGCGTATGGGGTAAGATGGTTTCATAGTAACATTACATGCAGTATACTGTTTTCTCTTTCTTTTTATTTTCACTCTTCTTTTCTCCTTAGTTTGCACGTCTCTTCTGACCCATTTGCAACAACGCACGGGGCATTGTCTAGTTATATTAATTCTTATATCCTAGATGGGAGAAGATCGAGGGAGTAACAAATCTCCTTGAACGCGGCGACATGATCCTCCGCGAGGGCCATGAAGAGGTTGACGCTGCCCTCGGCTATGCGCGACGGCAAGAAGACCATCATCCCCTCGACCGGCAACCACGGCAGGAACGCGGATGGCGACCCGGTTCCAAAGTCGAGTTGATGTCCCGGGAACCCAAGCCAGCTATCCACCTCTATGTCCGGACAGAGCATCGTCCCGACGGTTGACGTCGCCGCGAGCTCCTCCCCGTTGGCGTCAGCCACTCCGCCGAAGTCCACAAACGACTGAATGTACTCGTCGTCGATCCGTGCCACGTCTTGGCGGATGGCCCCCACCACGGCGCCGTAGCTCAGTCCCAGCAGGTCCCGGACCTGAAACCTCGGGAACGCCCAGAGCACCATGTTCCCGATGAAGTCCATTGGCACGGGTGGGCTGGCCCTGCCCCGGCAGTTGATGGCCACCCTCACCTGCGTGAACTCGTCCGGGCTCAGACCCCGTGCCGCCGTCACCTTCTTCCACACATGCGCCAGCAGGCACTGGAACGTGCTGCAACGTGCACCCACGCGGGATTTGAGCTCGGCGATGAACTCTGCAGGGAAGTGCACGGTGATGTTCTTGATCTTTTCCATGGGTACAACGCCATGGGCCTGGCTGCTGGAGCCGCCCTTGAACTCGATGGACCGGTGGTCGAACACCACTTTGGGCGTGCTGCGGGGCATGGCCGTGGCAGCACGGTCTATGAAAGGGGACGGCACGCTCATGCCCTTGCCGTCGCGCACCGCCGCCGCCCATGCGCTGTAGAATGTGTTCAATGCCGTGCCGTCGGCGATGTGGTGGTGGGATATGACGCCGAGCAGGAGGCCGCCACACCTGTACCTGCTGAGCTTCACCTGCAGCAGCGCCGCTCCAACGCTTTCCTGTAATTGAAAACATATTATTACTATGAACTGTTTTGCTAAAGCTAAAGCACGTGCCATAAGTATTGCATATAGTCTAAAAAAGGTCTGATTACTCTCATCAAAATACGAATAAATTAAGTCTCATCTAAGTGGTACGTATTAGAATGAAAACAGAAAAAAATGCGGACAAATCTTCACGTGGGGCCTCCCATGCACGCATGGATATACTACTGTAGACAGTATCGTGAATGTGACGTGACATCACCTCCGGCACTGTTGGGTAAAAGCCGGCGACGTCCACGGTCATGCCGTCGCCGGTTACGAGCACGTCCGCTAAGTTGGCCGGGACATCGGCCTCTATGACGAGCACGCCCTCGTTGTTGAGGTGAAGGAATCGCCGGCCGTGGCCATCGACGGCGAAGCGCCCTAGCATGTGAGGGTACGGCGCAATGGCTCGGAGGAGGCCCTCCTTGAGCGCCTCGTTGGACGGCGCCGGGGCGGGGTAGGCGAACATGATGGGGACGTAGGTGTCGATGGCGGCGCGGTCGAAGACGGTCAGCTGGACCTTGTTGCCTGCCAGCGGATGCGGCACGCGGTACACCGGCTTCAGCATCTTCATCTGCTGCTGCTCGTACGTAGTACCTGGTACGCGTGCACGAGCTCGATCTAGCTATAACCTTTTTAGCAACTTGGACTAATCGAGTGTGCCTTAATTTGATGAGCAGCTAGGGCAGCGTACCTCCGCTTATATACAGCTCGACGGAGCATACGCAGACGTACCCGATTGAGCTCTTTCAGAACAAGATCTTTTCTTGTTAGAACAAGAATAGTCTTGGTCAGAGAGATGAGTAGATGAAATAGCCCAGCACGGCAGTGCCATGCATACGACTTGTTAGTTTCTACAATCCAACAGTCCATGAAGGAACATTGCATCCATTACAGGAACTAACGCCCAAATGATCCATATAAATCGATCTCCTTGATGTAGACAGTCAACAAGGAACAAGGGTACATAATTCATCCATAAATATCAATCTCCTTCTTGCCTTCGATGAACAGCTAGGGTTCCCTTGTATAGAGCTCGAGAATACACACACAGTCGAGGTCTTTCAGGCTTAGCAAATTATGTATCTACTAACAGAGCTACTATCTATAAGGGCCAGTTCTTTTGGTAGCTTTTTTGGGCTTCTAGAATAAGCTGGGTGGGCCAGCTTATTCTAGAAGCCCAACTAAAAATATTTTTTCAGAAGCCTACTAGTGAAGTCTTAATTAGTAGGCTTCTGAAAAAATAAATCTGGTTGGGCTTCTAGAATAAGCTGGATAGGGGGCAGCTTATTTCAGCTTATTCCAAAAGCTATCAAAAGAACTGGCCCTAAATACATTCAGAGTGGGCGACGGAACAGGACCCCAAAAGTTAGGGACCCTTAAAATTCACTGAAGCGCGTACTTTTTCTGAAACGATAAGCACATGTTTTTTTAAACGCTAAGCACGTACTTAAGAATAGTGTTTCCATTTTTTCAACAAGAATTGTCTTTTTTCAGAATAAGAATAGTCTTTGGTGAGACAAATGACCAGAAGAAATAGCCCAGAATGCCAGTGCCATACACAACATTTGTCTTTCAACAACCCAACATTAATTCCACGAAGGAACATGGCATCCATTCATGGGAAAGAAAGGACGAATGATCCATAAACATCAATATCCCTTATGTGGACAATTAGCAAGGAACAAGGGTACATATTTGATCCATAAACATCAATCTTCTTCCTGCCTTTGATAAACAGCTAGGATTGTGTACCTATGTTTTTCTTTTTTTGCGGAATACTTTCACTTAGCTTAAGTATACACATGCACTTGAGCTCTTTCAGGCTTAGCAAATTATGTACACATCTACTATTCGTAAGCACATTCAGAGTGGACTGCGGAACAGGCCCCCAAAAGTTAGGGGCCCTTAAAATTTACCGAAGAACGTACATTATTTTTTAAATGATAAACACGTGTTTAAGAGTAGTCTTTGCTTTTTCACAACAAGAATAGTCTTCGGTGAGAGCGACGACTAAAAGAATTGCCCAGCACGGCAATGCCACATGTGAAAATATCTTGAATGTCATATCTCATCAGGTAGACGGTCCTGTGTTTATATAATCAGGGTCGCGACCTCCCTGATAGCATACAAGGTTGATGGTTGAGATATGCAACTTGTGCTACAAGAGATAACCTAGAGATAGAGGGCGTTGTTACAAAGATATAAAACAAAATGCTAACAACCTAGTCTATCTCCTGTGACATATTCTACCTCAAGGCTTCGGTTTGTAACGTGCCTTGTAACATGTGCATAATGTTTAACACCACAAACAACATTTTTCTCAACAACCAACGGTCCATTAAGGAACATGGCATCCATTTACCGAAAAAAGCCCGAATGATCCATACACATCGATCACCGAATATAGAGGATTCCGGTCTAGGGCCTTGCCGTCGCCAGAGTTCGATGCACCCTCGCTTGATGCCGAGTGACTCACAGTGCCACTCTTCCCGCACCCTGGCTCAAGGGCCGTAGCAGACGTGCTTAGGGGCCTCAATTCAGGGCCCAGGAGCCCTCGAACACACGTCAAAGGGCTTTGAGGAGTCATCTGGCGTAGCTTCTTCTTGCTCCCAATCTTCCTGGCCGCCATTTTCAATGGAGCACACGTCGGCCTCTTATAAGAACCTAAGAGATTTCGGCCTAAACCTGGGGGCGGCAGTGACTTCGGCGCCATGGCGGGTGATGGGAATGAGCGGGTCAACCCTTCGGTCTCCAAGGCGCCCTACCGGCCTAAGTGCACACTAGAGGGGAGAGATCGCCTGTGATCATGAGGGCGTCGTGCACTAGTAGGGAAACTCCATATATAAATTTATTGCTATCAGCGTTCAGCGAAGAACCAACGCGCAACTACATAGCCTAGATACATGCAGCATCCAGAAAAAAAAGAGAACGTTGCCTATGAACAGCTAGAGCTCCTTTACATAGAGCTCGAGAATAGACTCGCACAACTTTCAGGCTTAGCAAATTATGTATCTACTAACAGAGCTACTATCCATAAGTGCGTTGAGTGGGCGACGGAACGGGACACCAAAAATTAGGGGCCTTAAAATTTACTGAAGCCCGTACTTTTTTTGGCACGATAAGCACATGTTTTTTAAACGATAAGCACATACTTAAGGATAGTGTTTTCTTTTTTATAAAAAGAATTATCTTTTCTGAGAATAAGAATAGTCTTTGGTGAGAGAGATGACTAGAAGAAATAGCCCAGAATTCCAGTGCCACACACAACATTCGTCTTTCAACAACCCAACAGTCCATGAAGGAATATGGCATGCATTCACAGGAAAGAAAGGCCGAATGATCCATAAACATCAATATCCCTGATGTGGACAATTAGCAAGGAACGAGGGTACATATTTGATCCATAAACAACGATCTTCTTCTTGCCTTCGATGAACAGCTAGGATTGCGTACCTATGTTTTTTTTTCTTGCGGAATACCTTCACTTATATAGAGCTCAAGTATACACATGCACTCGAGCTCTTTCAGGCTTAGCAAATTATGTATACATCTACTATCGGTAAGCACATTCAGATTGGACTGCGGAATAAAATCAAAAAAGTTAGGGGCCCTTAAAATTGACTTAAGCACATATATTATTTTTGAAATGATAAACACATGTATGAGAGTAGTCTTTGATTTTTCACAACAAGAATAGTCTTCGGTGAGAGAGATGACTAAATGAAATAGCCCAACACGGCAGTGCCACATGTGAAAATAGCTTGAACGTCGTATCTCATCTGGTAGTCGGTTTTATGTTTATATAATCAGGTTCGCGTTCTCCCTGTTAGCGTACAAGGTTGATGATTGAGATATGCAACTTGTGCTACAAGAGATAACTTAGAGATAGAGGGAGTTGTTACAAAGATATAACACAAAATGCTAACAACCTAGTCTATCTGCTGTTAGGCCTTCGACCTCAAGGCTTTGGTTTGTAACACGTGCATAATGTTTAACACCACACACAACATTTTTGCAACAAGCCAACAGTACATTATGGAACATGGCATCCATTCGCCGAAAAGAAAGCCCCAATGATCCATAAACATGGATAACCGAATATAGAAGATTCCGGTCTAGGGCCTCGCCGTCGCTAGAGTTCGGCGCACCACCGCTTGATCCTGAGTGACTCGCGTCCCACTCTGCCCGCACCGTTGCTGAAGGGCCGGAGGATTCGCGCTCAGGGGCCTCAATTCAGACCCCGGGAGCCTCGAAACATGCGTCAAAGGGCTTTGAGGAGTCATCGGGGGTAGCTTCTTCATGCTCCCAATCTTCCCGGCCGCCATTTCAAATGGAGCACACGCCGGCCTCTAATGAGAACCCAATAGCCTTTGACCTAAACCTGGGGATGAAAGTGACTTCGGCGTCATGGCGGGTGAAGGGAATGAGGGGGTCAACCGTTCGGTCTCAAAAGGTGCCCTACCTTAAACCCACGCTACACTACTGGAATCACGAAGTTCACCCAGTTCCTAGAAAACTCTGCGATGTCTAAAACCAACACAACAAAGACTTTGCTGACTTCAAAACTCAGTAAAAAGGACTCAGCTGGACAAGGCCCAATAATGTTATCTTTGCCGTGTTTTCTTTCATGGAAACTCAACAAATATTAAAAAAAATCATTGCCGAGTGCAAAAACATGAAACTCGGCAAATTAATTAATGCAAACAGAATGGCTCAAACGGCATCCATGCCACGTGTCCTCGAACCTTTACCTAGTTTTTGAACTCGGCAAAGAGTAAGGCTTTGCCGCAAACCTATTTACAGCTGAATTAAAAAAAAAATACTTGCAGGTATTTGTGTGTGTATATGTGCCTGTCTTGTAGGTATTCTGTATGTATATATGTATATCGAGTATTCGTTTGTGCACATCTCGACCACAGAGAAATGCTAGTATTGTGATTCAATCATGCTTCGGATATAATCGATGAAAATAATTTTTTATTTTTTTTAGAAAAGGAGGATATACCCCCGGCCTCTGCATCTGGACGATGCATGCAGACATTTTATTAATTATTCTCAGAGACCTTACAAAGCAATACATCAGTAAGCCTGAAGCCACCATCTTGGCAACACATGCCTCTACTCCTATCCCCATGATGAAGGGGTGCCGAATGTCCGAGCCTAATACCAACAAACAGACATCGCACCAAACCCTAACATCTAAAGCCGGATGCCCCAGCCCAGCCACATACCGGGACTGGGTCCAAACCGGTCCGGCGCACAGGCTGTCGCCGCCGTCTTCCACCGACCCATCTCCAGAGCTGGTACTGATGCAGCGACCTTGCCAGGCCTACCGTCGACGCCACCACGGTGCCAGACAGCTCCACCATCCTGCATGTATTCATCCACACGCGGCCGTCGGCGAAACTCCGCAGCACCATGCCGCCGGGATCCGCCATTGGCCTTGCGGTGAATGTAACACCGCTCTTCCTCTTGTCCCCTCCAGCCAGCACTTGCTCCAAAATGATGCCCCCAGAAGGGAGAACGACACCGAAAGCGCCGTCATCGTCCGATCCGGTAGACCCGGATCTAGGGTTTCCCCCGGAACATCCCGATCAAGTTGACGTGACCTGCAACGACGATGCCTCGAGAAGGGAACGACGTCCAAGACGCCGCCATCGTCCGCCAAGACCGCAGTCAGGCGCGATTTTCACCGGAAGCCACGTCGTCCCGATCTCGCGGCCGGCTGGAACCGCGCGGAGCCTCGCCATGAAGACGTACGCCGCCGTCGGTACTCCGGTAGAGATCCTTCCTCCCGTCACCGGTCCCTCCACGCGCCGCCGATCGGCGCAAGGCCACCCCGCGGCGGATCCGATCGGGCGTTGGATCAGGTCGGCGCAGAGCACGATCCGAAGCCGCTGCCCTCCGGAAGGGCCGTGGCGACGCATGCTGCTGCACTGCCATGTAGCCATGCACGGTCAGGGCGCTGCTCTGCCGAGCCGCTGCTAGGAAACACAGCACCGCACCCACTTAGCCACCACGCCGTCTCGTGCCTTAGCTCCGATGGAAGGCCTCGCCGCCGCCGGCGCCGCGTGGACTTTGCCCGGCGACCCCCTGAGGCGGCGGCGAGGGAAGAGCAGGCCGAAGGTAGTCTCCCCGGCGGCTGGATGGGCGCCCCGGTGCAGCCCCTTGGAGCCGCACGGGAGCGGGGGTTGGTGAGATCCGAGGATTACGGGATCTGATCGACCAGATGTGAAGCGAAAGAATGACACCACCTTGTTCCGATGAAAAGAAAATGGAAAAGAAAAAGCTTTATTGTTAGAATCAAGCTGTATTGTTAGCTAGCTTTGCACTTCCGGCAGAAAGAGCACAGCTCGAGCACGTTTCTGCTGCTGTTGAGCTGCACGTGCTGCCCCGCTGCTAGATGCAATAGTAGAAAACCGGACATTAGTCTCGATTCGCAAGGGCCTTTAGTCTCGGTTGGGCAACCGGGACTAACGAATCGTGATTAAGTGCCTCATTTTTTAGTCCCGGTTATGTTATGAACCGGGACTAAAGGGGTTCCAGGTGGCCGTTGTAGAGCGGTCAAGCATGAACACCAACCAGGACTAAAGGCCGCCACGTGTCAGGCGTTGCCAACCGCTGGGGTTTAGGGTTTTGGAGGGGCCTTGTTTCATTTAGTGTTTCCCTTTTCTTTTTGTGTTTACCATATTTTTTCATTTAGGGTTTTCATTTTTATTTTATGTTTTCCATTCAACTCGACGCTACTACATATAACAATAATGGAACCATTACACAACATCGTCATGAATATAGAGTAGTGACCTCTTTCTCCGTGCTTGGTCAAACAACAAGTTTTCGTATATATATTCGACGCTACTAGATATAATACACGTTCATGCATACATACAATATAATATCTACTTGGATATTTTTTAGTCATGTTTGTATATTTTACATTATGAAATAATTGATTTTACATTGGTACATTACAATTTTACTTTATGTGGTTATTGTTTCACAATTCTGTATCTACATTTCACTTTCCACTAGTTTTTTCACACACATAACATCTACTTTAATTACACATTGCTCAAACTATCTATTTCAGTCTTTGAAAATAAATTATTTCACATTTCTAAATAATCAGTTTCACACCAATTCATTGCAATTTCATTTTATGTGGTTACTATTTCACAATTCAGAATTTGTATTTCACTTTTTACTAGCCTTTTCACAAAAATAACATATATTTTAATTTCACATTTCTCAAATAACAAATTTCACTAACTTGTTTCACAAAAATCTCTTCTGTTTCAATTGCACAATTTTGAAAAACATATTTGACTCTTTTGAAATAAACGGCTACTCATTTCCGAATAATAGTTTCACAGTTTGACATTTCAGTTTCATATCTGTTTTCACTTTCACAACCTACATTTCACTTTTCACTCACTGGTTTCACAAACTCACATATATATTTCAATTGCATGATTTTGAAATAACATATTTCACTCTTTCGACATAAGCTTGCTTCATATTTCATAGTTTCGAAATTGATTGGTTTCATGTATTTATATCGAAATAGGTTTGTTTCATATATTTCAAGTGAAAATATGTTTTTCCACATATGAAATGTGAAACGGTAAAATTTAAACATGTTTGAAATGTATCCAAGATTGGTCTAGTTTTAAAGGTGTTGACGTCAGAAGTTCAAATATATATAATATTTCACATACAAGCCTATGGTTTAAAAATATTGAACGACTTAATTTAGGAATGATGTAATAAAAGCTTGAGTTTATTGTGTGAGAGAGGAAAGCTTTGGCTGTCAACTTTCTGCCATGTCTGGCATGCATGCCATGCGAAGGATAATAATTGGGTACGAAACGCTGTATTTCGTCAGGTATAATTTTTGTATAGCAGAAAAGTGTCAATAAAAAGCTAGCTTTCACACACAGCTTGATGTCTAGATGGAGGGTAGATATGTTACCGGCAGGTAACATTAACACGCAAAACAACTTTCTGCGCATGAGAAGATAAGGGGATAAGACATAGACAAAGGGAGTAGAGAAGTCATCAGCTATTTGATCTTGGAGCGATGAATGGTGCAGATTGACGTCATGTCATCGATCCACGCCACTTTCTCTCAACCAATAAAAAAAAGCACAGACTGTTTGCTTCTTTGCCCATGAAAACATACCTTCTATATATGTAAATATTTTGTGAAAAAATCACATTTTTTATCACATGATCTAGGTGTGATATAACGACGACATGTCAAGTTTCATAATTTTCATACTTCATCTGTATTTTTTGGAATTTAAAAACAAATAAACTTCACGTTTTTTTATCAAGTCTAGACATCCTTATGTTTAAAATTTTGTTATTTTTCTTGTATAAGACCTAAAACTATATTCAAGAAAGTAAATAAGATTATTCAACCCAAATTTGCGAAAATTTTCATGCAGTTATAGTACGAATTCGAATTACATTCGCTAAATGTCTGTAAATGGACGTAATGGCTTAAATATAGCAACCGAACTCCAATAGATGCCAAATTTTGACATGAATCATGTAATTATGTCTCTTAAGTGTAGAAAAAAATTTCAATGTAAATGGATAAAGTAACGGCCGCTTCACCTTGAAACTAGACCCGTTCTCTCTCAAAACCATATTTCTTCCTTGGAGATGGTTCGATTTCCAAACCACCTATGTCATAACTTGTGCGAAACTTTCTAATTTTTTTACCACGCACTGCAGGGATCATATGATGACACCATACCAAGTTTCATGCTTATTCAAGTCCGTTTGCATTTTTTGAACTAAAAAAGTCATCGTTCAGAGTCAAGTCTTGGCACTCTCAGGTTTGGAATTCCTTACCTTTTCCTTTATAAGTCCTAAACATAAACTCGAGAACACATATATGATTTTTCAAACCAGTTTTGCCTAATTTTTTGATCACTTAATGTTTAAATTTGAATTATATCCTAAAATGTCTATACACTTAATGTGTTAAATATAGCAAACGGACTCCGAAGGATGGCAGATTTTTACATGGATCGTGTAATGGTGTATCATGAGTGTAGAAAAAAAATCAATGCCAGTGGATGAAGCATCAATTGCATTCACAAGAAAAGAGAAGGAAATGGAAAAAAAATACATGTTTGCCGAGTGCGAAAAAAGAACTCGGCAAAGATTTTTTTGCCCAGTGCAAAAGAAAAAGAACTCGGCAAAGATTTCTTTGCCCGTTGCAAAATAAAAAGAACTCGGTAAACATTTATTTGCCGAGTGCAAAAAAAAAAACGGAGCCCGACAAAGAATTTTTTGTCGAGTGCAAAAAATAATAAACTCGACGGACATTTTAAACTTGGCGAAATCTCAGATTCTAGTAGTGCTAGAGGGGAGAGATCACTTGTGATCATGAGGTCGTCATGCATTAGTAGGGAAACCCCTTATAGAACTTTACTACTGGCAGCATCCAGCGAGGAACCAATACCGCAACTACATAGCCTAGATAAATGCAGCATCCAAGAAAAAAAAAATGTTGCCTTCGATGAACAGCTAGAGCTCACTTATATAGAGCTTGAGAATACACAAGCACTCGAGCACTTTCAGGCTTAGCAAATTATGCATGTACTAACGGAGCTACCATCCATAAGTGCATCCAGAGTGGGCGACGGAACGACCCAACACTTAGGGGCCCTTAAAATTTACTGAAGCTCGTACTTCTTTCTGAAACGATAAGCACATGTTTTTTTAAACAATAAGCACGTACTTAATGATAGTGTTTGCTTTTTTAGAACAAAAAATATCTCTTTTGAGAATAAGAATAGTCTTTGGTGAGAGAGATGACAACAAGGAATAGCTCAGAATGCCAGTGCCACACACAACATTTGTCTTTCAACAACCCAACATTCCACGAAGGAACATGGCATCCATTCACAGGAAAGAAAGGCCGAATGATCCATAAACATCGATATACCTGATGTCGACAACTACTATCCGGAAGCACATTCAAAGGGGGTTGCGGAATAGGCTCCCAAAAGTTAGGGCCCCTTAAAATCTACTTGAGCACTTATATTATTTTAGAAATGATAAACACATGCTTAAGAGTAGTCTTTGCTTTTTCGCAGCAAGAATAGTCTTTGGTGAGAGAGATGACTAAAAGAGATAGCCCAACACGGAAGTTCCACGCACAATACTTGTTAGTTTCAAGAATCCAACGGTCCAGGAAGGAACATTACATCCATTCACCGAAAAGAAAGCCCCATTGATCCATAAGCATTGATCATCGAATATAGAGGATTCCAGTCTACGGTCTCGCCGTCGCCAGAGTTCGGCGCCTCCCCGCTTGATCCTGAGTGACCGGTCGTCCCACTCTGCCTGCATCCTGGTTGAAAGGTCGGAGGAGACGCGCTCAGGGGCCTCAATTCAGTCCCCGAGAGCCCCCAAACACGTGTTGAAGGGCTTTGAGGATTCATGTGTGTGTGTGTGTGGGGGGGGGGGGGGGGGGGGGGGTGGGTAGCTTCTTCACGCTCCCAATCTTCCCCACCGCCATTTCCAATGGAGCACATGCCATCCTCTAATGAGAACCAAGAGCCTTCGACCCGAGCCTGCGGGTGATAGTGACTTTAGCGTCATGGTGTGTGAAGGGAATGAGTGGGTCAACCCTTTGGGCTCGAAGGCTCCCTCCGCTAAGCCCACACTAGGGTTGGGGGGGGGGGAGGGGAGGTCACTCGTCATCATGAGGGCACCATGGACTAGTAGGGAAACCCCTTAGGCTCCGCTTGGATTGTCGTTTGAATGCTGAATACCCCTGTAAAACTTTTACACGCCTTTAGGCGTCGTTTTTTTCCACGCGGAAGTCAAGCTGCGGCCAGTATCTTACAGGTGTAAAATAAATCCGGACGTAAAGTTTTACGCCGATTCCAAGCAGGCCTTTATAGGATTTTATTACAAGCAGCATCCACCGAGAAACCAACACCGCAACTACATAGCCTAGATACATGCAGCATCCAGGAGAAAAGCGAACACTACTGCTTATCTCCTACTTGTGGCGTGTGGCAAATACATATGCTGCTAGTTTGTCAGAGTCAGCCAGCTCTCTGGCCTGACCGAATTAGGGGCATTCAGCTATCGCACGCTGCTAATGTTAGCACCATGTAGCGGCGTGCAGTTTAACACGTGCGCCGCTAACGTCGCTGGTCCAGCTTTCTGGCACAAGTAATAATAATATTGAATTTCAATGAAAATAAAATAAGTAATATTATTGTTATTATTATTTTGCCATTTATTCATTTACAATGGCATAATTAATATCTTTAAATCGGTAAACCAAAATTCGACAAATAATATATCCATTATTATCAGAAAAATGTGACCATGATATCACACGCTTCACCGTTTGAGTTTGAAACTATTATTCTAAAAAACAAAAATTATTTAGTAACACTAATATTTATTGAATAAGTAGTTTGACCAGAGTTTGACCATTGTTTGACCAGAGTTTGACCACATTTCATTTTTTTAAACTTATATTAACTGAAGAATTTTTGTGTGTTCAATATGAACCATTCAAAGCGACATCCTCAAATTTCAACCCTTTCTGACTTCATTTGCAATTTTTCATGTATTTAATGATTTTTTGAGCTAAATTAGGCCGAAATTGAAAAGCACTACAAATGAACTCTGAAAAGGTTGAAACTTGGCACGGTATCATCATTTCACCAAAATAACTTGTGCTAAAAAGTTGAGAGGGTTATGGCAAAAACTGGATGCACTTTGTGTACAAACTGGACCATCTCTTTCGAAGTAACAGGGTTTCAGACGAAAACTCAGCTGTTATAAAGACATTTCATCTTTTTAATCTTATTTCAATGGTTGAATTTTTGTGTGTTCAATATGAACCGTTCAAAGCCACATCCTTAAATTTCAGTCCTTTTTTACTTCATTTGCTATTTTTTAATGTATTTAATGATTTTTTGAGCTAAATTAGGCCGAAATTGAAAAGCACTACAAATGAACTCTGAAAAGGTTGAAACTTGGCATGGTATCATCATTTCACCCAAATAGCTTGTGCTAAAAAGTTGAGAGGGTTATGGCAAAAACTGGATGCACTTTGTTCACAAACTGGACAATCTCTTTCGATGTAACAGGGTTTCAGACGAAAACTTAGCTGTTATAAAGACATTTCATCTTTTTAATCTTATTTCAACTCCAGAATTTTTGTGTGTTCAATATGAACCGTTCAAAGCCACATCCTTAAATTTCAACCCTTTTTGACTTCATTTGCTATTTTTTCATGTATTTAATGATTTTTTGAGCTAAATTAGCCTGAAATTGAAAAGCACTAAACCCGGGACTTAAAACGTCCGAAAATCCTAAACCCGGGACTTAAAACGTCCGAAACTCTATTACAAACAGTAAAATTATAAACCTAGAAATCTAAACCCTAGCCCCTAACCCTAAAATGTCCAAAATGTCCAAAAACTCTATTTTCCCTTTGGAATTTGGTGATTTTAAAAATTGTCGAAACGGAAAACAGGAAGTTTCTTTGGAGAGATCTTTTTTTTCTGCAAATTTTGATATATTATTTGTATTTTTCTGAATTAGAATGATTTAGTTATGATTTTTCTAAGATTAACGTGGTAGGGGCCCCCTTTAGTCCCGGTTGGTGTCTCCAACCGGGACTAAAGATAGACCTTCAGTCCCGGTTGAAGACACCAACCGGGACTAAAGGACCGGGAAAAAATTTTGAAAAAAAAATTTGGAAAAAAAAATGTTGAATTTTTTTTCCAGTCCCGGTTGGTATCTCCAACCGGGACTAAAGATAGACCTTTAGTCCCGGTTGGAGATACCAACCGGGACTAAAGGGGCTGGCACCGTTTGAAGCCTGTCGCAAACCCTTTAGTCCCGGTTGGTGTCTCCAACCGGGACTAAAGGTCCCGTTCGAACCGGGACTGATGCCTGCGCCGCTCGAACCAGGACTAATGCCACCTTTGGTCCCGGTTCGTGAGTGAACCGGGACTAATGGGCTGGCCCGGCCTGGACCAAAGCCCTGTTATGTACTAGTGGCTGCTAGTTTGCTCGCGTTTGCACATGCCATGTTCACGCGTGTTCCTCACTTTCCCCTCTCATACTCACTTCTTCTTCCTCCTCTCACCCACTTCCTCCTTCTCCCTCTCACTCAATTCTTATAGCTCCACTCTCCCTACCATGTGAGCATCATGGTCTTGTCTCCCCTATTCCTATAGGTAATTAACCTCACTGATGCATGATGTATTAACTATTTACCTCATTCACACACCCCTTCATATGGAATAATTAGCCTCTCTTTCATTTCTTTTGAGGTCTTATTCATCTTTGTTAATATCTCTCTTTGAACATAGGTGGGGGGGGGGGGGGAGGCGACTCTCGATCTATTTCATATCTCCGCTGGCCGCGGGTCTCTTAGTTAATTATTTGGGATTTCCCTTGAATATATAAAATTGATCATGTATGGTAATTAATTGTTGGAGTCTGTGGATGCATGTATATTTTTCAGGGATATATATGGAGTGGCCAATGTATTGAAAAAATGTTGACTCGTCGGTATTTTGTCAAATATCTGGCAAACTCATTTTGGTGACATATTAGTAAAGGTCATGCCGAAATTTTGTTTGACCTGCTAATGTTGGTTCTAACTTTCTACCTTGTATGATGCAAGTTTGGTAAGTCGAGATAATTGGTCGAAGTATTAAAGAGTTATGTTGTCCGTGTTGTACATGCAAAAACATGCATCTGTCTATGGCCGATACTGGTTAAGTGGAGGCTCATTTGCACATGCACGGTTTTCATAAAGAATTACACATGGCGGACACACCACGGAGAGGAGGATCATCATAATGTTCACGACATACATGAAGAAGCGGAATATAAAGAGACATAATATGAAGGAAAGATGGAGCACCCGTAGGTGCCCGAACATGATGACGAGGACGGACATGATGAACATGATGAAGACTATGGATACGAGAAAGAGGCGGCCGGACATGCTGAAGAGGCCGACGCGGCGGCCACCCAGAAAACATATACCTCACTGCTAAAGGACCTGCAATAGTGAAACCTGAATTAAAACTGGCCTGCATATTGATTACCAGAAACATCGAAGGTTTTCTACAAAAAAAATTCTAAATTAAGAGAGGATGGCCGGTTTATTACCAAAAACACGAGAGGGTTTCTGTAAATGATGGACCGGAAATATCTATTCCTTTTATTAATATAGGTATAGATATAGATATACCTGAGCTGATAATTTGATACTCCAAATCCAAGACACAGTACTTGTTACGAAGACTATGGATATATGCAGCAGTGCTCAACAGAAACGTTTCTCATCATAATTAATTATCATGGATGTATGCAACTGGTCCGTTCAGACCGTTCGCTGCCTTGACTGTTACGTGCAAAACAAAAACTTTTCTCATCATAATATATACATTTGACTAGTCGACCGACGCGAGTACTTCCTTCCTTCCTACTAGTACTAACAAGTTTTAAAAAGAGAGTACTAGTACTTTTTTTTTTTGCGGACAAATCAGATAACTTTATTCAGACAAAAGCATTCCTCGGACAATCAGACAAAAGACTGGTCACAAAGAAGTTAGGGGTTTCATCAAGCCAACAATCGGTCATATTCTCTCTCAAAAAAAAAAAAAAGGTCATATTGAAAGTGCATGCATGTTTTGCACATAGATGTGCCGGAAGGTTCGCTGACCTGTATACATACTGAATATCAAATAAAACAAAATTATTACTTAGCTCTCCTATTTCTAATAGTAAAGGAGCCACAATAGAGCGAGAACTGTGAAGAGTTTTCCAGAGTGTCACCAACTCCGGACAATCAAATTCCATTATCACATGCGAGAGCCCTCGTATGGCAGCAAACTGAACTCCATCCCGCAAGTACTAGTACTAGCTCCCCTACCTTTCCGTTGTCGAAAGTCAAACTTTAAAAGTTTGATTAAATATTATACGAAAAATATTAAAATCTACAATACTAAAGTTATACAATATAAAAAAGTATCCATGATGCATCTAATGATATTGGCTTCGTATTGTGAATGTTGATATTGGCATCTAACCATTGGTGGATCAATCGTGTGGACGAGACGGCGTGCGTGCGCGTGACAAACCAAGACTCGTCAATTCCTTTGAAAGCTAGCTAGTGGATCCAGCATTCTGCACGTGTCCTTTATCTGCATATATGGTGGGACCTGGTAGAGAAAAATGTCTTTGGCATGCCCTATATATAGGACACCATTCGTTCATAGTTTTTTCAAACGACAAGCCTGCTGCCACTCATCACCATCCATCGCAGATCGCACATAAAAAAATGGCGCCTGAGCTGTCCCTCTTTTCGATAGCACTCCTCGCTGTGCCACTTCTGTGCTACGTGATGACGTGCACCAGAAGAGGTGCCCGGCGTCGGCCGCCAGGCCCCTGGCCGTGGCCCATATTCGGCAACCTCCTCCACCTGCGCGGCGGTAACCTCCACCACAACCTCGCGCGCCTGGCGCTCGCCCATGGCCCCGTGATGACGCTGAAGCTCGGCGTGGTGAGCACCGTGTTCGTGTCCTCCCGGGACGCGGCATGGGAGGCCTTCGCCAAGCACGACCGGCGCATCGCGGCGCGCACCGTCCCGGACACGAGGCGCGCAATGGCGCATGCCGACCACTCTATGGTGTGGCTGCCTAGCTCCGACCCGCTATGGAAGACGCTGCGTGGCATCGCCGCCACGCACGTCTTCTCGCCGCGCAGCCTCGCCGCGGCGCAGGGCGCCAGGGAGCGCGCCGCGCACCACATGCTGGAAGAGTTCCGCCGCCACGTCGGGCAGGTGGTCGACATCGGCCACGTCCTGTACCACGGCATGTTTGACCTGCTGACCAACACGCTCTTCTCCGTCGACGGCCAGGACAAGCTGAGGGACCTTCTGGAGGACATCGTGGGGCTTCTCGCCGAGCCCAACGTGTCGGACTTGTACCCGTTGCTCCGGGTGCTGGACCTGCAGGGCCTTCGCCGATGGACAAGCACGCACATGAGCCGCGTCTTCCATGTGCTGGACAAGATCATCGACACCCGGCTGGGCGAGGGCAAGCATCACCAGGACGTCCTCGACGCCCTGCTGGGGCTGATGACCACCGGCAAGCTGAGCCGCCGCGATGTGAAAGCAATGTTGTTCGACATCCTGGCGGCGGGCACGGAGACAACCAAGATCACAGTGGAGTGGGTGATGGCGGAGCTGCTACGGAACCCGGACGTGATGGCGGCGGTGCGCGCCGAGATGAAGGCCGCCCTCCCGCAGGGGATGATGATCACGGAGGCAGTCGTGGCGAAGCTGCCGTACCTGCAGGCCGCGGTGAAGGAGTCGATGCGGCTGCACCCCGTGGCGCCGCTGCTCCTACCACGCCTGGTGGTGGAGGAGGGCGTCGAGATAGGCGGCTACGCCGTGCCCAAAGGTGCCGCCGTTATCTTCAACTCGTGGTCCATCATGCGCGACCCGGCGGCATGGGAGAGACCCGAGGAGTTCATGCCGGAGCGTTTCATGGGGAAGACGGAGCTCGGCATGCGGGGGAAGGAGGTCAAGTTCATCCCGTTGGGCGCCGGCCGGAGGCTGTGTCCGGCATTGCCCATGGTGGAGCTCCTCGTGCCCTTCATGGTGGCATCCATGCTGCATGCTTTCGAGTGGCGGCTGCCCGAGGGCATGTCACCTGACCAGGTGGACGTGACCGAACGGTACACAAGCAACGATATCCTCGTTATGGACGTGCCTCTCAAGGTTGTGCCGATGGTCGCCAACTAGTCACTCGTTATGGAGTCTGGACGTTTCGGAAAAGACTCTTTCACGATCGCTCGTGCCAACGCGTGATAGCGAATTCATCCGTTCCTAATCAGCTTCTGCCTTGACGATTTCCTTTCCAAATTAACAACGCTGGCCCACCTACTCCCGTGACCATACAAGCAACCCATCCATGCATGTACAGGATATAATATACACCTAATCTCCCCCCCCCCCCCCCCCCCCCCCCCCCCGATTTTTAGGGGTGGGGGTGGGGGGCGAGCGAAACCTTCCTTCTAATCCTAGCTAAACTCTTAATGTAACTGTGCTGCACTTACCTAATTAGCCAAGCCTATTGTCGCGTTGCATGCATGGCACTCTATTGGTTGGAATGTCGATGAATATGCATGACCCACTATGGGACTAAGTTATTTCTTCTTATTTTTATTTTCGTGGGTATGTACATCACATGTATACATATGTCTGGACCATTTATGTTATTATCCAATTAATGATGTTATTATGTTGATTCAGAGCCAATAATTTCACTGATCCGCGTGCTTCAAGTTGAAGAGAAACATATTTACCATTCTATGATGTCCTTCATCTATAATAATCATGCATGATTCTATGTTTTCTTTTTGTGGAACATATGTACAATAAACTAACCAGGTTCCATATTTCATGACCTCCAAGTGTTACTTTTTCTTCTCCATTAAGCATGTGGTTCGTTCAAAAATTTCCTTGACTATCTATATTTTATTTTTCAGTTTCTGGTTTTGTTGTCCCATCGTGGCAATACATTTTATGAGTTCATGCCAGATAACAACTAGTTGCCAGATGTTCAAAATTGTATTCAAAGTTCACATATATATATATCTAATTCATACTACATTAACATAAAAAGTTCTTTAACTTTCGATATTTTTATGTTTTCAAAATCACTAGCCATTGCAGACGCACATGTTGATGACTAGTTCGTAGCAACGAAATTGAAGAGGTTTTGAGATCCAATCTCTTAGATCTGCAGAAAGCGTATAAACTAACGCTAGTATTTGTATCAAATACTAGTAGCCTAATCTATTTGAAAATAAAAAATTAGACAACCCATTTTCATGGAAAGGGGGGGGGGGGGGGGGGGGCTTACAAACAGTGTCGACATATTAGGTTGTTTTCCTCCCGTTGCAACACACACGCATGTTTGCTAGTTAAATTATAAAACACGTCCGGTATCTCGTCTGCTACTATCTCGATGATACAATCAGGTGGAACATAAGACCACTCCATACTAAGCTCACTACTAACACCCTCTCTAGGCAACCTATGAGCGGCAGCATTAGTTGACCACCGAACCCACGTAACCTTGGAGGCATGTCGATGTCGAAGTATCTCCTTGAATTCCTTGATGTAAGGTCCCACCGCTGAGATATTTTTCTGCTTCTTGTTCATCATCGACACCACCCCCTTGCTATCAAGATCTAGGTGCACCTTCTGGATATCCATCTTGACCGCCATTTGCACCGCTTCTCGACATGTTAGAACTTCCACAATCTTAGGGTTAAAAGTGCTTGGGAAGAACATGCTAGCTCATCCTCTGTAGTCTGTACGCATAATCATGCTCCCGAAGAAACACTCCTCCTCCTCTTTATCTTGCGCCTTTGATTTAGCTCCATCCACGGATTCCATTTTCAGTGAAATTTCGATGGAATTCACTGAATTTCATTAATTTTAGCAGGGACTGAAATATTTACGTTTCGGCCAAAATCTTTCAGCAATTTCAGTAGTACACAAAACATGATCATCTCATACATCACATATATCAAATCACGTCTTGGCCATATCACATCACAACAATGCCCTGCAAAAACAAGTTAGACGTCCTCTACTTTGTTGTTGTAAGTTTTACATGGATGCTATGGGCAACTAGTAAGAACCGTTCTTTTTTTTTTTAGGGAACCAGCAGGACTCTGCTGCGTATTTTTATTAATTTTTAAATAAATAATACAGATGTCCAATAGTCATAAAAAAGAAAAAGAAAGCAATAAAAAAACTATACAAATGATAATCAAGTTGCATTTTAACCTTCTACAAAGACTGCCTCTGTCAAATCGGAATCAACTAAAGTGGGAGAAACAGACACCCGCCAGCCACCTTTATGAAACTAGGTTACATGTCAGTCGGTGGAACCGGTCTCTTGTACGTGAAGAAGTAAGGTTGGTCCAGGCCGCGTTATCCCACAATACCGCCGAATCAAGATAAGACTAAGGAGGTAAGCAATCTGAACATCAACGCCCACAAACTCTTTTGTGTTTTACTTGCGCATTGATAATCCACGAGTATAGGGGATCAGTTGTAGCCTCTTTCGATAAGTAAGAGTGTCGAACCCAACGAGGACCTAAAGGTAGAAAAATATTCCCTCAAGTTCTATCGACCACCGATACAACTCTACGCACGCTTAACATTCGCTTTACCTAGAACAAGTATGAAACTAGAAGTACTTTGTAGGTATTGTAGGATAAGTTTGCAAGATAATAAAGAACACGTAAATAAAAACTAGGGGCTGTTTAGATAAAGTAACAATTATGTTAATTTAACAAGTGTGGAAAAGTGGTGGTAGGAGTTGCGGAATTGTCCCTAAGCAATTGACTACGTTACTAGACCGATATCAAGTTTTATGTGGGAGAGGCCACTGCTAGCATGTCATCCCTTACTTGAAATTCTATGCACTTATGAATGGAACTATTAGCAAGCATCCGCAACTACTAACGTTCATTAAGGTAAAACCCAACCATAGCATTAAGATATATTGGTCCCCCTTCAATCCCGTATGCATCAATTTCTATGCTAGGCTGAAGCTGCTATCACCCTTGCCCTCCAATACATAGTCCTATCAACATACAACTAACCCTATGGTGTGATCCAGACGCGCGCTCATATGATGGGCACCAAAGGACAGCAACATAACCACAAGCAAATTAAACCAATCATAGCAATTCACCAATCACCGATAGGACAACAAAAATCTACTCAGACATCATAGGATGGCAACACATCATTGGATAATAATATGAAGCGTAAAGCACCATATTCAAGTAGAGGGTACAGCGGGTTGCAGGAGAGTGGAACGCTGAATATAGATGGGGGAAGGCGATGAAGATGTTGGGGAAGATGACGGAGGTGTTGGTGTAGATCGCCGTCACACGATGATTGCCCCGGCGGCGTTCCGACGCCACCGGGAGAGAGGAGGAGAGAGCCCCCTCCTTCTTCTTCTGCCTTGGCCTCCCCCCTAGATGGGAGGAGGGTTTCCCCTCTGGTCCTTGGCCTCCATGGCGGCGGAGGGGCGAGAGCCCCTCCGAGATTAGATCTCTCTCTCTCTGTTTCCTTCTGTTTCTGCCTTCCAGATTCTGGCCTTTCACCATTTTTTATATTCCTGGACAACCGTAACTTTGATTGGGCTGAAATTTTAACACGATTTTTATCCGGACATTAGATTCCTTGCGGCAAAAGAAGGGCACCAACCGCCTTACGGGGTGGCCACAAGCCAGCCTGGTGCGGCCAGGGGGGTAGGCCGCGCCCCCCTGGCTTGTGGTCACCTCGGGCATCGTCTCGCGTTGATTCTTTTTCCCAAAAATCAAATATATTCCAAAAAAACTCTCCGTAAGTTTTTATCGCGTTTGGACTTCTTTTGGTATGGATATTCAGCGAAACAAAAAAACATGCAACAAACAGGAATTGGCACTGGGCACTGGATCAATATGTTAGTCCCAAAAATAGTATAAAAAGTTGCCAAAAGTATATGAAAGTTGTAAAATATTAGCAGGAAACAATAAAAAATTATAGATACGACGGAGGCGTATCAGCATCCCCAAGCTTAATTTCTGCTCGTCCTCAAGTAGGTAAATGATAAAAAATTATAATTTTTTATGTGGAATGCTACCTAGCATAATCTTGATCATATATTCTAATCATGGCATGAATATTAAGACACGAGTGATTCAAAGCAATAGTCTATCATTTGACATAAAGACAATAATAATTCAAGCATACTAATAAAGCAATCATGTCTTCTCAAAATATCACGGCTAAAAGAAAGTTATCCCTACAAAATCATATAGTCTGGCTATGCTCCATCTTCATCACACAAAGTATTAAATCATCCACAACCTCGGTTTTAGCCAAGCAATTGTTTCATACTTTAGTATTCTCAAACTTTTTCAACTTTCACGCAATACATGAGCGTGAGCCATGGATATAGCACTATAGGTGGAATAGAATATGGTGGAGGTTGTGGAGAAGACAAAAAGAAGGAGATAGTCTCACATCAACTAGGCAAATTAATGGGCTATGGAGATGCCCATCAATCGATATCGATGCAAGTGAGTAGGGATTGCCATGCAACGAATGCACTAGAGCTATAAGTGTATGAAAGCTCAAACTGAAAACTAAGTGGGTGTGCATTCAACTTGCTTGCTCACGAAGACCTGGGGCAATTTGAGGAAGCCCATCATTGGAATATACAAGCCAAGTTCTATAATGAAAAATTCCCACTAGTATATGAAAATGACAATATAGGAGACTCTCTATCATGAAGATCATGGTGCTACTTTCAAGCACAAGTGTGGAAAAAGGAATAGTAGCATTGTCCCTTCTCTCTTTTCTCTCATTTTTTTTGTTTTTTTTGGTGGGCTTCTTTGGCCTCTTTTTTTTTGTAATGTCCGGAGACTCATCCCAACTTGTGAGGGAATCATAGCTTCCATCATCCTTTCCTCACATGGGACAATGCTGTAATAATGATGATCATCACACTTTCATTTACTTACAACTCAAGAATTATAACTCGATACTAGAACAAAATATGACTCTATATGAATGCCTCCAGCGGTGTACCGGGATGTGCAATGATCTAGCGTAGCAATGACATCAAAAAACGGACAAGCCATGAAAACATCATGCTAGCTATCTTATGATCATGCAAAGCAATATGACAATGATGGTGCGTGTCATAATAAATGGAATGGTGGAAGTTGCATGGCAATATATCTCAGAATGTTGGCTCCGAGATTGCTTTCTCGCAGGGAGTCGAGGAAGAATCTCTGGGCGTGGTTACTTAATAAAATTGCTACAATGATTTTATTACATATGAGATATCAGGCTACTCTCTTCTAATGCTGCAAGATGTTGAAGATGCTAGTCTTCGATAGGACTAGGCTTTCCCCCTCATTCTTGCTTTCTGCAGTCAGTCCAGATATAACCCCTTCATTGATACTGATGCATACTTAGCATAGTTCTGATGTCAGTCTTGCGAGTACTTTGGATGAGTACTCACCACTGCTTTGCATTCTCTTTCCCCCTCGATACGATTACCACGTTCAGATGATGGAGCCCAGGAGATGGAGTACGCCGGAGACGACTACTACACCACCGCTAGAGCCTACTACTACGTGGAGAGTGCCGACGCTCAGGAGTAGTTAGGTTAGCTCCCAGGCAGGAGGCCTTGCCTATTTCGATCCGCTGCTTATGTTTGTGCTAGCCTTCTTAAGGCAAAACTTGTTTAACTTATGTCTGTACTCAGATATTATTTTCTTCCGCTGACTCGTGCTTGTCGAGCTTTGTATTCGAGCCCTCGAGGCCCCTGGTTTGTAATATGAAGCTGGATGACTTTAATTTGTGTCTAGTGTTGTGTTGTCATATTGATTAGTGAGTCCCTAATCTTGGTCATACGCATATTGTGTGTATGATTAGCGTACGGTCAAATTAGGGGCATCACAGAATGCCTCCGGCGGTGTATCGGGATGTGCAATGATCTATCATAGCAAATGACATCAAAAAATGGACAAGCCATGAAAACATCGTGCTAGCTATCTTACGATCATGCAAAGCAATATGGCAATGATGGTGCATGTCATAATAAATGGAACGGTGGAAGTTGCATGGCAATATATCTTGGAATGTCTATGGAAATGCCATAATAGGTAGGTATGGTGGCTGTTTTGAGGAAGGAAATATGGTGGCTGTTTTGAGGAAGGTGGGTTTAATGCACTGGCGAAAGTTGCGTGGTACTAGAGAGGCTAGCAAAGGTGGAAGGGTGAGAGTGCGTATAATCCATGGACTCAACATTAGTCAGAAAGAACTCACATACTTATTGCAAAAATCATATTAGTTATCGAAGCAAAGGATTAGACGCATGCTCCTAGGGGAGAGGTTGGTAGGAGTTAACCATCGCGCGCTCCCGACCCTCACACAAAGGATGGCAATCAATAAACAAATCATGCTCCGACTTCGTTACATAACGGTTCACCATACGTGCATGCTACGGGAATCACAAAATTTAACACAAGTATTTCTACACTTCCACAATTACTCACTAGCATGACTCTAATATCACCATTTTTATATCTCAAAACTATATGCAAGGAATCAAACTTCTCATAGTATTCAATGCACTATATATGAAAGTTTTTATTATATCCCTCTTGGATGCCCATTATATTAGGACTAAATTCAGAACCTAAGCCAATTACTATGCTTTTTAAAGACTCTCAAAATAATATAAGTGAAGCAAGAGAGTTCAAAGTTTCTATAAAATAAAACCACCACCGTGCTCTAATAAGATATAAATGAAGCACTAGAGCAAAATTGCTTAGCTCAAAAGATATAAGTCAAGCACATAGAGTATTCTAATAAATTCACGATTAATGCGTGTCCCTCTCAAAAGGTGTGTACAGCAAGTATGATTGTGGCAAACTAAAAAGCAAAGACTCATATCATACAAAACGCTCCAAGCAAAACACATTAACATGTGGTGAATAAAAATATAGCCTCAAGTAAATTTACCGATGGATTGAAGACGAAAGAGGGGATGCCTTCCGGGGCATCCCCAAGCTTAGGCTCTTTGGTATCCTTGAATATCCTTGGGATGCCTTGGGCATCTCCAAGCTTAGGCTCTTGCCACTCCTTATTCCATAATCCATCAAATCTTTACCCAAAACTTGAAAACTTCACAACACAAAACTCAACAGAAAACTCATGAGATCCGTTAGTATAAGGAAAATAAATCACCACTTTACGTACTGTTGTTAACTCATTATTTATTTATATTGTTGTAATATCTACTGTATTCCAACTTCTCTATGGTTCATATCCCCCGATACAACCCATAGATACATCAAAATAAGCAAACAACACAAAGAATAACAGAATCTGTCAAAAATAGAACAGTCTGTAGCAATCTATAGACTTCGAATACCTCTGTAACTCCAAAAATTCTGAAAAATTATGAAAATCAGGGAAAATCGTATATCAATCCGGTGTAAAAATTTCAGAAATATTCCAAGCTCTGGTGAATTTATAAAATTCCTGCATTGAGCACAAAAGTTTATGTTTTTCAGCAAAATCATATCAACAATCACCGTAGACCATCCCAAAGGTCTTACTTGGCTCAAACACTAATTAAAACAAAAACACAATTACTACAGAGGTAATAATGTGTGTAAAACTCAAGAACAGAAAAAAAAACATAAAACATAAAATAAAATTGGGTTGCCTCCCAACAAGCGCTATTGTTTAATGCCCCTAGCTAGGCATAACGCAACAGATTTCAATGATGCTCACATCAAAAGTAGTAATTTAGATATGCAAGAGAGCATCATGAATCTTATGACAAACACAATTAAGTCTAACCCACTTCCTATGCATAGGGATTTTATGAGAAAACAGTTTATGAGAACAAGAATCAACTAGCATAGGAGGGCAAAAGAAGCATAACTTCAAAATTTTGAACACATACAGAGGAAACTTGATATTATTGCAATTCCTACAAGCATATGTTCCTCCCTCATAATAAATTTCAGTAGCATCATGAAGGAATTCAATAATATAACTATCACATAAATCATTCTTTTCATGATGCACCAGCATAGAATTTTCATTACTCTCCACATAAGCAAATTCCTTTACATCCATGGTAGTGGGAGCAAACTCAACAAAATAGCTATCATGAGACACTTGATTGTCATAACCACATTGTAAATTAAAATCATGATGATAAGTTTCATGGTTATCATTACTCATTATAGCATACGTGTCATCAGCATCATCATGAATAGGATGCATGCAATCTTCATAATAAATTTGCTCATCAAAACTTGGGGGACTAGAAATATCATCTTCATCAAACATAGCATCCCCAAGCTTGTGGCTTTGCATATCATTAGCATAATTGACATTAATAGAATTTATAGTAACATCGTTGCAATCATGCTTTTCAATCAAGGAGTTATCATGAATCACCTTATAAATTTCTTCTTTTAACACTTCATCAAAATTTTCAGATTCATGATTTTCAAGCAAAACTTCATAGAGATAACCAAGTGCACTCAACTCACTAGCAATTGGTTCATCATAATTTGATCTTTTGAAAAGATTAGAAGTGGATGAGGATCCATATCAATAGATTTTTAGTGAGCAAAGATGCAAGCAAATAGAAGGCACATGACAACACAAGCGAAGATAGCAAACAAGCAAAAGGGCAAAGGAAAAGACAAACGGAAGAAGGGCGAATAAAAAGGCAAATCTTTCTGGGTTTTTTTAAAATCATTTTAGAAGTGGGGGAGAGGAAAACGAGAGGCAAATGGCAAATAATGTAAATGCAAGAGATGAGTTTGTGATGGGTACTTGGTAGGCTTGATGTAGATCTCCCCGGCAATGGAGCCAGAAATTGACAAGTTGACGGGAGAGTTCTTGTCTTGACTTGCTATGTAATCTCCCCGGCAATGGCGCTAGAAATCCTTCTTGCTACTTCTTGAGCTTGCGTTGGTTTTCCCTTGAAGAGGAAAGGGTGATGCAGCAAAGTAGATAAGTATTTCCCTCAGTTGTTGAGAACCAAGGTATCAATCCAGTAGGAGATACAACCAAGTCCCCAAAAGATGTACCTACACAAATAATCAAACACTTGCACCCAACGCAGAAAAGGGGTTGTCAGTCCCTTCACGGTTGTTTGCAAGGATTAGATCTGATAGAGATAGATATAAAAGATAAAAGTAAAAAGATTGCAGCAAAGTATTTTTGGTATTTTTGGTTTATAGATCTGAAAATATAATATGGAAAATAAACCCGGGGGCCATTGGTTTCACTAGAGGCTTCTCTCTTGAAGGAAAATAATACGGTTGGTGAACAAATTACTGTCGAGCAATTGATAGAAAAGCGCATAGTTATGACGATATCCAAGGCAATGATTATGCATATAGGCATCACGTCCGTGTCAAGTAGACCGAAACGATTCTGCATCTACTACTATTACTCCACACATTGACCGACTCCTGCCTACATCTAGTGTATTAAGTTCATGAAGAACAGAGTAACGCATTAAGTAAGATGACATGATGTAGAGGGATAAACTCAAGCAATATGATGAAAACCCCATCTTTTTATCCTTGATGGCAACAATACAATACGTGCCTCGCTACCCCTACTATGTCACTAGGTGAGGACACCGCAAGATTGAACCCAAAACTAAGCACTTCTCCCATTGCAAGAATTACCAATCTAGTTGGCCAAACCAAACCAATCACTCGAAGAGACTTGCAAAGATATGAAATCATGCATATAAGAATTCATAGAAGATTCAAATAATAATCATAGATAATCTGATCATAAACCCACAATTCATCGAATCTCGACAAACACACCGCAAAAGAGTATTACATCGAATAGATCTCCATGAAGATCATGAAGAACATGGTATTGAAGAACAAAGATAGAGAAGAAGCCATCTAGCTACTAGCTTTGGACCCGTAGATTTGAGGTGAACTACTCATGCATAATCGGAGGGGCAATGGAGTTGATGTAGATGCCCTCCGTGATCGAATCCCCCTCCGACAGATTACCGGAAAAGGCTCCAAGATGGGATCTCACGGGAACAGAGGCTTCCAGCGGAGGAAAAATATTGTCGTGGCTCATTTTGGTATTGGGGGAATATTTGAGTATTTATAGGACGAATATTAGGGTTAGGAGAGCCACGGGGGGCCCACAAGCCAGGGGGCGCGCCCCCCCTAGGGCGCGCCCTGGTGGCTTGTGGCCCACCCGTGGGTCTTCTGGCCTCTTCTCCAAGTCTCGTGGGTTCCTTATGGTCCAAGAAAAATCATCCCGAAGGTTTTATTCCGTTTGGACTCCGTTTAATATTCCTTATCTGCAATACTCAAAAACAAGGAAAATACAGAAACTGGCACTGGGCTCTAGGTTAATAGGTTAGTCCCAAAAATAATATAAAATAACATATTAATACATATAAAACATCCAAAACAGATAATATAATAGCATGGAACAATAAAAAATTATAAATACGTTGGAGACGTATCAGCATTGCTGTTTGTAACCATCAATGATTGGCTTGCTCTTAGTAACCTTTCAGGACGGACAAACAAATGCAAGAAGAATATGTACCTGAGACATCGTCGATTTCTTTCGACCAAGCATGCCTTAAGAAAGAAAGGCAAGCATTTCAAAGATGATGTAGATTACCGAAAGAAGCATGTCCTCCGTACTGGTGATGACATACTTGATATGTTCAAGGATTTACAAGTAACCTTTGGAAAGGGTCTTGGCGGACAATCTGTTCCGATTAACGCTGACGGACACGCCCCCATGTGGAAGAAGAAATATATATTTTGGGAGCTAGAATATTGGAAAGTCCTAGAGGTCCGCTCTGCAATCGACGTGATGCACGTCACGAAGAATCTTTGCGTGAACCTGCTAGGCTTCCTGGGCGTGTATGGGAAGACAAAAGATACACCGGAGGCACGGCAGGACCAGCAACGTATGAACACAAAAGACGACATGCATCCAAAGCAGTATGAAGGTCCTGCCAGCTACGCTCTTACCAAAGCAGAGAAGGAAATATTTTTTGAATGCCAGCTCAGTATGAAGGTCCCGTCTGGCTTCTCGTCGAAAATAAAGGGAATAATAAATATGGTAGAGAAAAAATTCCAGAACCTAAAGTCTCATGACTGCCACGTGATCATGATGCAATTGCTTCCGGTTGCGTTGAGGGGGCTTCTACCAGAAAATGTTCGATTAGCCATTGTGAAGCTATGTTCATTCCTCAATGCAATTTCTCAGAAGGTAATCGATCCGGAAATCCTACCAAGCTTACAGAATGATTTGGTCCAATGTCTTGTCAGTTTTGAGTTGGTGTGCCCACCACCCTTCTTCAATATTATGACGCACATCCTAGTTCACCTAGTCAAAGTGATTATCATTCTGGGTCCTGTTTTTCTACACAATATGTTCCCCTTTGAGAGGTTCATGGGAGTCTTAAAGAAATATGTTCGTAACAGTGCTAGGCCAGAAGGAAGCATCTCCAAGGGCCATGAAACAGAGGAGGTTATTGAGTTTTGTGTTGACTTTATTCCTGACCTTAAGTCAATTGGTGTTCCTCAATCGCGGCATGAGGGGAGACTGCGTGGAAAAGGCACGCTTGGACCAAAATCAGTAATATGTAGGGACGGGCATTCTTGGGCGCAAGCACACTACGTAGTTCTACAAAATTCTACCTTGGTGACCCCGTATATCGAGAAACGCATGGATATTATATGCTCCAAGAACCCGGAGCAGTCTGACCCCTGGATTAAACATACACACATTAAGGCTTTCGGCGGTTGGTTGCAAACACATCTCATGAATGACGACATTGTTGAAGATGAGCTATACTTGTTAGCCAAGAGATCATCTTCGACTGTATTGACTTTCCAAGGGTATGAGATAAATGGGAATACATTTTACACGATCGCCCAAGATAAAAAGAGCACCAACCAAAATAGTGGTGTCCGCTTTGATGATGCAGCAAACACCAATAGGGAAAAGGACACATATTATGGTTACATAGAGGAGATATGGGAACTTGACTATGGAAGTGATTTGAAGGTCCCTTTGTTCCAGTGCAAATGCGTCAATCTGACTGGAGGAGGGGTAATGGTAGACCAGCTGTACGGAATAACAACAGTAGATCTCAACAATCTTGGGTACACAGAGGAACCATTCGTCCTAGCCAATGATGTGGCGCAGGTTTTCTATGTGAAGGACATGTCTATCAAACCAAGAAAAAAAAGATAAGAAAGGGGATACATCATACGATGAGCCAAAGCGCCACATAGTTCTTTCAGGAAAAAGAAACATCGTGAGAGTGGAGGACAAGACAGACATGTCAACAAATTATGAAAAGTTTGATGAAATTCCTCCCTTCACAGTGAAGACTGACCCAAGCATCATGTTAAATGATGAAGATTATCCATGGTTACGGCGCAATAAGCAAGGGACACACGAGAAGAAAAAGGTTTATACCCCAAGATTCCACTCTGGGATGTGATTGGCTTCACCGTCATCACTTTTCTTCTCTAGTGAGTAGCCGAGTTGGTCCAGTTTGTACACGAAGTGTATCCAGTTTTTGTTGTATGTCTCTCAACTTTTTAGCACATGCTATGTGGGTGAAATGATGATACCATGCCAAGTTTCTACCTTTTTATATTTCATTTGTAGTGCTTTTTAATTTCAGGGTCATTTAGCTCAGAAAAATCATTAAATGCATGAAAAATAGCAAATGAAGTTAGAAAGGGTTGAAATTTGAATATGTGGCTTAAAATGGTGCATATTGAATGCACAAAAAGTCTGGAGTTGAAATAAGTTATAAAAATGAAATGCTTTTGTAACAGACGAGTTTTCGTCCGAAACCCTCATACTTCGAAGGAGATGGTCCAGTTTGTATACGAAGTGCATCCAATTTTTGCTGTAACCCTCTCAACTTTTTAGCACATGCTATGTGGATGAAATGATGATACCATGCCAAATTTCTAACTTTTTAGATTTCATTTATAGTGCCTTTTAATTTTAGGGTCATTTAGCTCAGAAAAATCATTAAATGCATGAAAATAGCAAATGAAGTTAGAAAGGGTTGAAATTTTAAGACGTGGCTTAGAATAGTGCATATTCAATGCACAAAAAGTCTGGAGTTGAAATAAGTTAAAAAAATGAAATGCATTTGTAACAGATGAGTTTTCGTCCGAAACCCTCATACTTCGAATGAGATGGTCCGGTTTATACACGAAGTGTATCCAGTTTTTGCCGTAAACCTCTCAACTTTTTAGCACATGCTATGTGGGTGAAATGATGATACCATGCCAAGTTTCTACCTTTTTAGATTTCATTTGTAGTGCTTTTTAATTTCAGGGTCATTTAGCTCAAATAAATCATTAAATACATGAAAAATAGCAAATAAAGTTTGAAAGGGTTGAAATTAGAGGATGTGTCTTTGAATGGTACATATTGAATGCACAAAAAGTCTGGAGTTCATTTGGGTGATTTTGATTCAAACAAATGAAGGTATAAAAATAAAAGAGTTAAACAGAATCTGATTTTGATTAAAACACCTATTTAAATTATCCTAAAAATTGCCAAATTTAACATAATGATAAAACACACTAATATTAAACAACAGGAAAAACAATCACTGAAAAATCTATTTTAAACTAAAGTTATTCACAAACTAGCGATTTACACAAATTTCAAAAGAATTCAAATTTAAACTATTTAAATTTGAAAACTACTGGCACTAACAGAAAGTTTGTAATTGTTTTGACCTAAAGCAAAAAGATTCATTCAAAAACTATAAATATTCTAACAGTTATTCCAAATCTAAAAACAGAAATTAGAAAAACAAAACAAAACAAAAAAGAGAAAATACCCCTTTAGTCCTGGTTGGAGCCTCCAACCGGGACTAAAGATCCCCTTCCCACGCGGGAATTTGGGCTGCCGAAAAGGAGGCTTTTAGTCCCGGTTGGTGGCTCCAACCGGGACTAAAGGGGGTCTTTAGTCACGGTTGGAGCCACCAGCCGGGACTAAAGGTCCCTGTATATAAGCGACACTTAGTTGTTTCTTCCCCCAAACCTCTCCCTTTCTCCCCCGCGTGCCTCCTCTGCGTCGCCATCGCCGTCGCCCTGACCCGACGCCGCCAGGCTGCCGCTCGTCGCCGACGCCGTCGCCGCTTGTCGCCGTCGGCCCGCCCCGACGCCGCCAGTCTGCCGCTCGTCGCCGTCGCCACTAGTCGCCAGGCTGCCGCGCTCGTCGCCGTCGCCGTCGCCGTCGCTGCTCATCGCCGTCGCCCTGCCCCGACACCGCCAGGCTGCCGCTTGTCGCCGTCGCGCTGCTCTCCTCGTCAGCCCCCCGATGAGCTCCCACCGTTGAGCTTTTCATGTTTTAGTTTTAGTTGTTTTAGTTAATTAAATGTTCATATTGTTTTAGTTAATTTAGTTATTTTATGTTTTAGTTGTTTATTTTTTTTTATGTTTTAGTTAATTTAGTTGTTTTAGTTGTTTTATGTTTTAGTTGTTTTAGTTGTTTATTTTTTTAATGTTTTAGTTGTTTTAGTTGGAAATAATATAGTACCGTTGGTCGTCGGTGACGCGATATCGAGGAGCCCCCGACGATCGTCGGTGAGGGAGAGTGCCCAACGATCGTCGGTGAGGAGTCCCCAACGATCGTCGGTGAGGAGTCCCCGACGATCGCCGGTGAGGATTCCCCGACGATCGTCGGTGAGGAGTCCGCGACGATCGCCGGTGAGGCGGAGGCGACGATCGTCGGTGATATATGATGTTTAGATGTTAATATGTTTTAGTAAATAAGACATTTGGTTAGGCATTAGCTATTTTATATTAGGCGCCATGTTTTATATTAGCTATTTTACATTTAGTTAGGCATTAGCTATTTTATATTAGGCATTAGCTATTTTATATGATGTTTAGATGTTTAAATGTTTATTTGCATAGCGTAGCCGTTGAGTCGACGATGCCCGGCCAGCATCCTCGTCGTCGACTCGGTGGAAACAACCTGCTTGATGAGAGGCGCCATGTCCCGGACTGGGCTCCGCCAGGCTGGCACTGGGAGGTGCTGCCTTCCGAGGCGCGTAACATGGTGAGGAATGAGGGTCCCGTCATCGACCCGGAGGTTCTTTGGTGGCGGTCGCGTGGACCACTGTCGGTGCAGAGGGAGCCGTCCCCAGCGGAGGTGGTACGTCGCCATGTCAGGGCGGAGGACGAGCACGTCCGACGCTACATGGCTGTGTTGGATGCCAGGTTCTCCAATACCTGACAGGTTCTTCAGGGATCTCACCCGAGCTATGATCCTGTCATGGTTCCTTCTTTTTGGGTGTCCACTGCCTGCGCCGCGAGACATCAACTGGATCTGTATTAGTGATATTATATAATAATATTCAAGATATATTAGTGATACTATTCGATGATGTATTAGTGATATTATATGATCATATTATTGCATTGCCTTGTATTGATTTGCATATCTCCGGTTTTGCTTATTGAATGCATTCTAATTGTTTTATATTTGTTCTGGGTTAGTTAAACTATGGACGGTAGAGACAGAGACCGTGATCAAGAGAATGTCATGTACGACATGATACGCTCCGGAAACGAAGAGAATGAAGAAGTAGATGATGGCTCACAATACCTTAACCCACCCGGTGAGAATTGAGGAAGAACAACCTAGAGACGAAGGGAAACCAGCTCACAATGATGGCGAAGAAATTTTTCTCCATTTAACAAAGTCCGGCGAGGTATTAATTTGCCCTCTGGTGATCATCAGAAGTATTGATTCATTTGTATATATTAACGAATCTTTCTTCTTTTAGCCCTCCGGATCGAGCAAATCTTCTACAAGGGTTAAACGTGGCCCGCCAAAAAAGTGGAAAGAAGGCATAAAGTACAACATCGTTCAAATCAGAGCAGATGGCGAACCGATTGCTCCTAAAGTGAATGCGAACAAATTTATACGTCAATGCGGAGTTATCGTTAGGGATCGAATCCCGATCACCGCTCAAGAATGGAATCAGCCAAAAGATCCCGAAGTTCCTTTTGTCATCAAAAGAGCAAAAAATCTGCTTTGGGAGGTGCTCATGAAACATTTCACCCTACTAGAGGGTCTCACAGATCTCCAACGGGAGAATGTCAAGAAGTGTGCTCTTAAGAAGATGGCCACACAATTCCAGAGTTGGAAGAAAATATTATGGACAAATTACCTGAAAGAAGGAAAGAAGACTCCAGAATTCAAAGGAGAACTAGTGAAGTTAAAAGATGACTGGGACAAATTTGTGGAGTTCAAGGACGGAGAAGCCAAGGAACGGTCGAGAATGAACAAGATAAATGCCGCCAAAAAAACATGGCACCATCATCTAGGGCCAGGTGGCTACAAGTCTGGGTTGCCTAAGTGGGAGGAATCCGAGAGAAACATGAAGGCTGCAGGGGCCACTCCAGTAACAGAGACTTGACCCGACAGGTGCAGGACTTGGTTCTATGCACATGGGGGAAAGTTGGACCGAAAGACAGGGGAGGTTCATGAACAGGCCAGTCTTAAAGAAGCCACGGACGAGTTACTTAAAGCAATAAAAGAAGCTCAAATGGGTGTGTACCAGCCTGAGAGAGAGAACGACAAGCTTACACGTGCCCTCAAGAATCTTGAACACCTAGGACGAACATGAGGCAAAGGTGTTGTTCCGTGGCTTCTAGGGTTTGCGGATTGGAACGACAGTTACAGAAGCCGTGAGAGAAAGAAGAAGCACGAAGTAGATCGGATTCAAATGATAGAATCAAAGAACGCAGACTTGGAACGCAAATTCAAGCTGCAGCTGGAGTAAATTAACAAACTTAGCCACCAACGCGCGTCTCAGCAGCAGGAGCAACCAGATGCAGCATTGGATGGTACCATTCCATCATCTATGCCGAAAAGTAGCATGGGTTCCATGGGGGTCCCGGCCGTTGATGCACTGCTGGCTCGCTACCCCGTGGATGATATCCTAGAGTCGACAATTTGTGAGATACACGTGAAATTGAAGAACATATCCATGAAGGTGGCGGACGGCTTTGCTTTACCGAGTGCACCTGAAGCAACCTTCCACGACAATCCGATTTCACCTGGCTATGCTCGTGTCAGGGTGGATGAAGTTGTGTCGGCATATGAGTCACTAGAACTTGACCATGTTGGAGGTGAAGGGGAGCGGACACTAGGAGAAGCCATGCGTTGTCTAATTTTATGGAAAAGGAATACATCGTGTTTCCAAACTCGGTGCCAAGGCCACCGACTCCTCCTCCAAGTCCGCCGCGTCAGCAGACTCCAACCCACCTCGAGACGGAGTGCAGGGCGAGTCCGCCATATAGATCTCCGCCGCGTTAGCATAATCCATCCGAGACGGAGCCTAGCGCTCGTCGGCAATATCGATCTTCGCCATCTCCAAAGCGGAAGAGAGCAGAAAAGAAGAAACCCGAGCCTCCTGTCAAAAAGAAGTTATATTACGAGAAGACTCCCGAGGAAGTCGATGAACAAGTGGCTAAGGAATTGCATGCCCATTTTGGACTGAAACCGCCCTCGCCGCCAAAGGAGAAAATACCTAAGGAAGTCGTACAACAATTTTTGGAAGCAGCTAAACCGGGGAAGAGAAGGCCGGTATCAGACTATGAACGCTCTATTAGCAAGTCCTATCATCAACAAAAAACCCGAAGTCGAGCGGTAGTAGTAAATGCGGGAAAATTGTTCCCCAGCTCGGAGAACAGGCAGTGCAATCGATCACCCCGCTCAAGGTGAGTACCGATAAGGTGGTAATAACCGACGCTGATAGAGAGAGGGCTAGAGAGATCGGTATCACTGTTGAACAACTCCTAGAGATCGAGGAATTCCAGCCGATGGATCCGAATGAACTAGCATGGAAATATGTCCCCGGGAACCCTCTGGTGACTCCTGAAGAGGAGAAGCTTTTATCAACCCAAATGTACAAGTTGCATGAGTGGTACAAGAGAGAGGTAAAGATAGGGCGACAGAGCCTCATGGTGAAAGTCAGGCGAGAGCATTACATCCATGAAAATGATTTGTGGATTGAAAATGAAGAATTGTTTCAGTTATTCAATCAAAAAGCACTTGACAAATCTCTCGTCAGTTGCTACTGTCTGGAAGTGATTTATTTCTGTAATTTAAGTCTCTAGCTCAGCTCGTTCATTGCCTGTAATTATCCTCACTATATTCTGTTGTGTGGTATTATGCAAAATGAAGATTTTTGAACTGAAAAGAGATGGAGTCTGTGGCATTGGGTTCATTGACCCAAATACCGTTAATGAAGCTGTGTTAACTACTTACTATAAAGACACAGAGAAAGCCTTGCTAAGGTTTTTGATTGCCCTAAATACCAAACCAGAAATACTTTTACCTTACAACTTCATGTGAGTATACTGTCTTGTACTACAAATTCTCTTTTTGCTTATATATATATATATATATATATATAATCGATGTTAAGTGTATAGTTGATGAGTTATGCATGCCCGCTTATACAAATCGTACCCGCAAATTCCACTGGATCCTGCTAATCATTAGAGTTGACAATGGAACTGTGGAAGTACTAGACTCACTACGTAGAGACCCTGAAGAATACAGAAGCCTGTATTCGATGCTCGACAGGTAATTTCAATTATTTACGCACTATGTCGGCCTCTTTAGTTCGTTTTTTGATATCAAGTAATTAGTAACTCCTTTAGTCATTTTCTTTGCCCGGCAGAGTTTGAAAAAAGTTCATCAATTGCAAAGAGGTTAGAGGTGAATGGAAACAAGAGCTGAAATGGATAAAGCTCAAGGTATTTACGTAGTACTAGCTACGTCCGCCGCACATCTCTTTAATTATAGTTTCAATACCATTATCATGCTTGATTATTATCTGATTGAATTATATTCTCTTAAAGTTCATGAGGCAGGAACAAGGGACTGATTTATGTGCATATTACGTTTGTAAGAACATTCGCTTTATGACCGAAAGGACCAAAACTACAAGAGATCTTTGGGTACGTAAACACCATTCATATTTTATTTATCATGATGTAATATATATACAGACAACTAACATATATTCATATTGATCTCCTTCTTTAAAGATGCATGAGATGCGGGATAAGCTCCTACCAAAGGACCGCATACGAACAATTCAAGAGGAAATTACGAGATTTTTGCTGGAGCAGGTCATATCTCCCGAGGAAGAATACCATTACACCTAATGCCTGCATGTAATGATTTGTAAGTTGTAAGAGAAATTGTATATACCAAATTATACATATGTGTATGCATGGTCGTACAAAAAGTTATATATATATGATTGGTTCTACGAAAAATTCTATTATATATGCATAACGTGTACAGTCTGTAGTAGCGTAAAATATGTTTGAAATGAAAAAGAAATAAATAGAATACACAAAATAAAAAAGAAAAAATAAACAATAAAACCTAAACCCATAAACCCCAAAGCCCCTAAATCTTTAGTCCCTGTTGGTGTTACCAACCGGGACTAAAGGTCCCCATCCCCCTGGCGCGTGCTGTCGACCGCATGGCAGGGGTTTAGTCCCGGTTCGTAGCCAACTGGGACTAAAGGCTTGGACCCTTTAGTCCTTATACATTAGTCCCGGTTTGGGACTAAAGGCCCTTCCCAAACGGAACTAATGGCCTGTTTTCTACTAGTGCATGGCTCTTTCACTTCTGCATTAAGCAAATCTGAGAGTAAAAGATGAAGCCATCGCGGAACCGTTTTGGCCTTTAAATACCTCATATTCGACCAGAGATGCTTCACGCCGGTCATCCTCTGCAAGACATCCTTCTCACGACATATCTTCCTAAATACTAGCAACAAGCTCATCATCGAGGTCAATTTTCTATGAAGGCCTCTCAGACAAATAAATGATTTATTTATTTTTCATTTCCTTTCTCGATCCCTTCCGCGGTATCTTTCTCTAAACCCAGACCAATGTTGGTACGTACGTGCAGGCTTGGAAGCCTACATCACGGGAGAAGACGGTGGCGCTGAAAACGTTGTTGTCGCCATGAACGACGTCTGTGCTGTGGAGAAGTGGACGAGAGGGCAAGGCGCTGCCATTGCTTCCGAGGACGTTGCCGCGCCTATCCCTATGGAACCATAGAATGACACAATGAAGCCCTCGATCTAGGCCATCTGGCTCACCCTTTACCGCAACATCATGCAACCCAGCGCACATCACACAAACACGTACCCACATCATCTCTTGATATTAAGAGCAGGTCATAACGCCGCATCACCACTGCTAAGACGCCGCTCCATCCTACACAGTACGGGAAAGAGTCTTCAAGTCTGACTCTTCAAGCCAGGTTCAGCTGCACCTTCATTTGTATTGTTTCCAGCATAAATTGTCACAAATATGTTGGCATTCCGGATGCTAACTATACGTGGCATTAAGATGGGCGAAGTTCTGTATATGAGAAATATTAAAGCTAGGAATTCATTCAAGGTGAAGACGAGCAGATTGTATGGCAGTAGTATCTTCCAGTATAATCCCTAATAGTCATGTTGTTTTGTTTCTCTTTCTCCTCTGAGTTATGTACTCCCTCCGTCCGGAAATACTTGTCCTCGAAATGGGTAAAATGGATGTATCTATAACTAAAATAAGTCTAGATACATCCATTTTTAGGACAAGTATTTTCGGACGGAGGGAGTATATATTTAGATAAATTATTTGTAATTTTTTTGTATTAGTGGATCAGGTTGCATTGTCTTCTTTCCACTGGGATGAATGAAGTACTTTATATCATCCAACAAAATACTACTCCCTCTGTAAATTAATATAAGAGCGTTTAGATTACTAAGGTAGTGATCTAAACGCTCTTATATTAGTTTACGGAGGGAGTAATTAAGATCATCCGTGCACAAATTTGATCACAAATCCGAGCGTATGGGGTAAGATGGTTTCATAGTAACATTACATGCAGTATACTGTTTTCTCTTTCTTTTTATTTTCACTCTTCTTTTCTCCTTAGTTTGCACGTCTCTTCTGACCCATTTGCAACAACGCACGGGGCATTGTCTAGTTATATTAATTCTTATATCCTAGATGGGAGAAGATCGAGGGAGTAACAAATCTCCTTGAACGCGGCGACATGATCCTCCGCGAGGGCCATGAAGAGGTTGACGCTGCCCTCGGCTATGCGCGACGGCAAGAAGACCATCATCCCCTCGACCGGCAACCACGGCAGGAACGCGGATGGCGACCCGGTTCCAAAGTCGAGTTGATGTCCCGGGAACCCAAGCCAGCTATCCACCTCTATGTCCGGACAGAGCATCGTCCCGACGGTTGACGTCGCCGCGAGCTCCTCCCCGTTGGCGTCAGCCACTCCGCCGAAGTCCACAAACGACTGAATGTACTCGTCGTCGATCCGTGCCACGTCTTGGCGGATGGCCCCCACCACGGCGCCGTAGCTCAGTCCCAGCAGGTCCCGGACCTGAAACCTCGGGAACGCCCAGAGCACCATGTTCCCGATGAAGTCCATTGGCACGGGTGGGCTGGCCCTGCCCCGGCAGTTGATGGCCACCCTCACCTGCGTGAACTCGTCCGGGCTCAGACCCCGTGCCGCCGTCACCTTCTTCCACACATGCGCCAGCAGGCACTGGAACGTGCTGCAACGTGCACCCACGCGGGATTTGAGCTCGGCGATGAACTCTGCAGGGAAGTGCACGGTGATGTTCTTGATCTTTTCCATGGGTACAACGCCATGGGCCTGGCTGCTGGAGCCGCCCTTGAACTCGATGGACCGGTGGTCGAACACCACTTTGGGCGTGCTGCGGGGGATGGCCGTGGCAGCACGGTCTATGAAAGGGGACGGCACGCTCATGCCCTTGCCGTCGCGCACCGCCGCCGCCCATGCGCTGTAGAATGTGTTCAATGCCGTGCCGTCGGCGATGTGGTGGTGGGATATGACGCCGAGCAGGAGGCCGCCACACCTGTACCTGCTGAGCTTCACCTGCAGCAGCGCCGCTCCAACGCTTTCCTGTAATTGAAAACATATTATTACTATGAACTGTTTTGCTAAAGCTAAAGCACGTGCCATAAGTATTGCATATAGTCTAAAAAAGGTCTGATTACTCTCATCAAAATACGAATAAATTAAGTCTCATCTAAGTGGTACGTATTAGAATGAAAACAGAAAAAAATGCGGACAAATCTTCACGTGGGGCCTCCCATGCACGCATGGATATACTACTGTAGACAGTATCGTGAATGTGACGTGACATCACCTCCGGCACTGTTGGGTAAAAGCCGGCGACGTCCACGGTCATGCCGTCGCCGGTGACGAGCACGTCCGCTAAGTTGGCCGGGACATCGGCCTCTATGACGAGCACGCCCTCGTTGTTGAGGTGAAGGAATCGCCGGCCGTGGCCATCGACGGCGAAGCGCCCTAGCATGTGAGGGTACGGCGCAATGGCTCGGAGGAGGCCCTCCTTGAGCGCCTCGTTGGACGGCGCCGGGGCGGGGTAGGCGAACATGATGGGGACGTAGGTGTCGATGGCGGCGCGGTCGAAGACGGTCAGCTGGACCTTGTTGCCTGCCAGCGGATGCGGCACGCGGTACACCGGCTTCAGCATCTTCATCTGCTGCTGCTCGTACGTAGTACCTGGTACGCGTGCACGAGCTCGATCTAGCTATAACCTTTTTAGCAACTTGGACTAATCGAGTGTGCCTTAATTTGATGAGCAGCTAGGGCAGCGTACCTCCGCTTATATACAGCTCGACGGAGCATACGCAGACGTACCCGATTGAGCTCTTTCAGAACAAGATCTTTTCTTGTTAGAACAAGAATAGTCTTGGTCAGAGAGATGAGTAGATGAAATAGCCCAGCACGGCAGTGCCATGCATACGACTTGTTAGTTTCTACAATCCAACAGTCCATGAAGGAACATTGCATCCATTACAGGAACTAACGCCCAAATGATCCATATAAATCGATCTCCTTGATGTAGACAGTCAACAAGGAACAAGGGTACATAATTCATCCATAAATATCAATCTCCTTCTTGCCTTCGATGAACAGCTAGGGTTCCCTTGTATAGAGCTCGAGAATACACACACAGTCGAGGTCTTTCAGGCTTAGCAAATTATGTATCTACTAACAGAGCTACTATCTATAAGGGCCAGTTCTTTTGATAGCTTTTTTGGGCTTCTAGAATAAGCTGTCCCCCACCCAGCTTATTCTAGAAGCCCAACTAAAAATATTTTTTCAGAAGCCTACTAGTGAAGTCTTAATTAGTAGGCTTCTGAAAAAATAAATCTGGTTGGGCTTCTAGAATAAGCTGGATAGGGGGCAGCTTATTTCAGCTTATTCCAAAAGCTATCAAAAGAACTGGCCCTAAATACATTCAGAGTGGGCGACGGAACAGGACCCCAAAAGTTAGGGACCCTTAAAATTCACTGAAGCGCGTACTTTTTCTGAAACGATAAGCACATGTTTTTTTAAACGCTAAGCACGTACTTAAGAATAGTGTTTCCATTTTTTCAACAAGAATTGTCTTTTTTCAGAATAAGAATAGTCTTTGGTGAGACAAATGACCAGAAGAAATAGCCCAGAATGCCAGTGCCATACACAACATTTGTCTTTCAACAACCCAACATTAATTCCACGAAGGAACATGGCATCCATTCATGGGAAAGAAAGGACGAATGATCCATAAACATCAATATCCCTTATGTGGACAATTAGCAAGGAACAAGGGTACATATTTGATCCATAAACATCAATCTTCTTCCTGCCTTTGATAAACAGCTAGGATTGTGTACCTATGTTTTTCTTTTTTTGCGGAATACTTTCACTTAGCTTAAGTATACACATGCACTTGAGCTCTTTCAGGCTTAGCAAATTATGTACACATCTACTATTCGTAAGCACATTCAGAGTGGACTGCGGAACAGGCCCCCAAAAGTTAGGGGCCCTTAAAATTTACCGAAGAACGTACATTATTTTTTAAATGATAAACACGTGTTTAAGAGTAGTCTTTGCTTTTTCACAACAAGAATAGTCTTCGGTGAGAGCGACGACTAAAAGAATTGCCCAGCACGGCAATGCCACATGTGAAAATATCTTGAATGTCATATCTCATCAGGTAGACGGTCCTGTGTTTATATAATCAGGGTCGCGACCTCCCTGATAGCATACAAGGTTGATGGTTGAGATATGCAACTTGTGCTACAAGAGATAACCTAGAGATAGAGGGCGTTGTTACAAAGATATAAAACAAAATGCTAACAACCTAGTCTATCTCCTGTGACATATTCTACCTCAAGGCTTCGGTTTGTAACGTGCCTTGTAACATGTGCATAATGTTTAACACCACAAACAACATTTTTCTCAACAACCAACGGTCCATTAAGGAACATGGCATCCATTTACCGAAAAAAGCCCGAATGATCCATACACATCGATCACCGAATATAGAGGATTCCGGTCTAGGGCCTTGCCGTCGCCAGAGTTCGATGCACCCTCGCTTGATGCCGAGTGACTCACAGTGCCACTCTTCCCGCACCCTGGCTCAAGGGCCGTAGCAGACGTGCTTAGGGGCCTCAATTCAGGGCCCAGGAGCCCTCGAACACACGTCAAAGGGCTTTGAGGAGTCATCTGGCGTAGCTTCTTCTTGCTCCCAATCTTCCTGGCCGCCATTTTCAATGGAGCACACGTCGGCCTCTTATAAGAACCTAAGAGATTTCGGCCTAAACCTGGGGGCGGCAGTGACTTCGGCGCCATGGCGGGTGATGGGAATGAGCGGGTCAACCATTCGGTCTCCAAGGCGCCCTACCGGCCTAAGTGCACACTAGAGGGGAGAGATCGCCTGTGATCATGAGGGCGTCGTGCACTAGTAGGGAAACTCCATATATAAATTTATTGCTATCAGCGTTCAGCGAAGAACCAACGCGCAACTACATAGCCTAGATACATGCAGCATCCAGAAAAAAAAGAGAACGTTGCCTATGAACAGCTAGAGCTCCTTTACATAGAGCTCGAGAATAGACTCGCACAACTTTCAGGCTTAGCAAATTATGTATCTACTAACAGAGCTACTATCCATAAGTGCATTGAGTGGGCGACGGAACGGGACACCAAAAATTAGGGGCCTTAAAATTTACTGAAGCCCGTACTTTTTTTGGCACGATAAGCACATGTTTTTTAAACGATAAGCACATACTTAAGGATAGTGTTTTCTTTTTTATAAAAAGAATTATCTTTTCTGAGAATAAGAATAGTCTTTGGTGAGAGAGATGACTAGAAGAAATAGCCCAGAATTCCAGTGCCACACACAACATTCGTCTTTCAACAACCCAACAGTCCATGAAGGAATATGGCATGCATTCACAGGAAAGAAAGGCCGAATGATCCATAAACATCAATATCCCTGATGTGGACAATTAGCAAGGAACGAGGGTACATATTTGATCCATAAACAACGATCTTCTTCTTGCCTTCGATGAACAGCTAGGATTGCGTACCTATGTTTTTTTTTCTTGCGGAATACCTTCACTTATATAGAGCTCAAGTATACACATGCACTCGAGCTCTTTCAGGCTTAGCAAATTATGTATACATCTACTATCGGTAAGCACATTCAGATTGGACTGCGGAATAAAATCAAAAAAGTTAGGGGCCCTTAAAATTGACTTAAGCACATATATTATTTTTGAAATGATAAACACGTGTATGAGAGTAGTCTTTGATTTTTCACAACAAGAATAGTCTTCGGTGAGAGAGATGACTAAATGAAATAGCCCAACACGGCAGTGCCACATGTGAAAATAGCTTGAACGTCGTATCTCATCTGGTAGTCGGTTTTATGTTTATATAATCAGGTTCGCGTTCTCCCTGTTAGCGTACAAGGTTGATGATTGAGATATGCAACTTGTGCTACAAGAGATAACTTAGAGATAGAGGGAGTTGTTACAAAGATATAACACAAAATGCTAACAACCTAGTCTATCTGCTGTTAGGCCTTCGACCTCAAGGCTTTGGTTTGTAACACGTGCATAATGTTTAACACCACACACAACATTTTTGCAACAAGCCAACAGTACATTATGGAACATGGCATCCATTCGCCGAAAAGAAAGCCCCAATGATCCATAAACATGGATAACCGAATATAGAAGATTCCGGTCTAGGGCCTCGCCGTCGCTAGAGTTCGGCGCACCACCGCTTGATCCTGAGTGACTCGCGTCCCACTCTGCCCGCACCGTTGCTGAAGGGCCGGAGGATTCGCGCTCAGGGGCCTCAATTCAGACCCCGGGAGCCTCGAAACATGCGTCAAAGGGCTTTGAGGAGTCATCGGGGGTAGCTTCTTCATGCTCCCAATCTTCCCGGCCGCCATTTCAAATGGAGCACACGCCGGCCTCTAATGAGAACCCAATAGCCTTTGACCTAAACCTGGGGATGAAAGTGACTTCGGCGTCATGGCGGGTGAAGGGAATGAGGGGGTCAACCGTTCGGTCTCAAAAGGTGCCCTACCTTAAACCCACGCTACACTACTGGAATCACGAAGTTCACCCAGTTCCTAGAAAACTCTGCGATGTCTAAAACCAACACAACAAAGACTTTGCTGACTTCAAAACTCAGTAAAAAGGACTCAGCTGGACAAGGCTCAATAATGTTATCTTTGCCGTGTTTTCTTTCATGGAAACTCAACAAATATTAAAAAAAATCATTGCCGAGTGCAAAAACATGAAACTCGGCAAATTAATTAATGCAAACAGAATGGCTCAAACGGCATCCATGCCACGTGTCCTCGAACCTTTACCTAGTTTTTGAACTCGGCAAAGAGTAAGGCTTTGCCGCAAACCTATTTACAGCTGAATTAAAAAAAAATACTTGCAGGTATTTGTGTGTGTATATGTGCCTGTCTTGTAGGTATTCTGTATGTATATATGTATATCGAGTATTCGTTTGTGCACATCTCGACCACAGAGAAATGCTAGTATTGTGATTCAATCATGCTTCGGATATAATCGATGAAAATAATTTTTTATTTTTTTTAGAAAAGGAGGATATACCCCCGGCCTCTGCATCTGGACGATGCATGCAGACATTTTATTAATTATTCTCAGAGACCTTACAAAGCAATACATCAGTAAGCCTGAAGCCACCATCTTGGCAACACATGCCTCTACTCCTATCCCCATGATGAAGGGGTGCCGAATGTCCGAGCCTAATACCAACAAACAGACATCGCACCAAACCCTAACATCTAAAGCCGGATGCCCCAGCCCAGCCACATACCGGGACTGGGTCCAAACCGGTCCGGCGCACAGGCTGTCGCCGCCGTCTTCCACCGACCCATCTCCAGAGCTGGTACTGATGCAGCGACCTTGCCAGGCCTACCGTCGACGCCACCACGGTGCCAGACAGCTCCACCATCCTGCATGTATTCATCCACACGCGGCCGTCGGCGAAACTCCGCAGCACCATGCCGCCGGGATCCGCCATTGGCCTTGCGGTGAATGTAACACCGCTCTTCCTCTTGTCCCCTCCAGCCAGCACTTGCTCCAAAATGATGCCCCCAGAAGGGAGAACGACACCGAAAGCGCCGTCATCGTCCGATCCGGTAGACCCGGATCTAGGGTTTCCCCCGGAACATCCCGATCAAGTTGACGTGACCTGCAACGACGATGCCTCGAGAAGGGAACGACGTCCAAGACGCCGCCATCGTCCGCCAAGACCGCAGTCAGGCGCGATTTTCACCGGAAGCCACGTCGTCCCGATCTCGCGGCCGGCTGGAACCGCGCGGAGCCTCGCCATGAAGACGTACGCCGCCGTCGGTACTCCGGTAGAGATCCTTCCTCCCGTCACCGGTCCCTCCACGCGCCGCCGATCGGCGCAAGGCCACCCCGCGGCGGATCCGATCGGGCGTTGGATCAGGTCGGCGCAGAGCACGATCCGAAGCCGCTGCCCTCCGGAAGGGCCGTGGCGACGCATGCTGCTGCACTGCCATGTAGCCATGCACGGTCAGGGCGCTGCTCTGCCGAGCCGCTGCTAGGAAACACAGCACCGCACCCACTTAGCCACCACGCCGTCTCGTGCCTTAGCTCCGATGGAAGGCCTCGCCGCCGCCGGCGCCGCGTGGACTTTGCCCGGCGACCCCCTGAGGCGGCGGCGAGGGAAGAGCAGGCCGAAGGTAGTCTCCCCGGCGGCTGGATGGGCGCCCCGGTGCAGCCCCTTGGAGCCGCACGGGAGCGGGGGTTGGTGAGATCCGAGGATTACGGGATCTGATCGACCAGATGTGAAGCGAAAGAATGACACCACCTTGTTCCGATGAAAAGAAAATGGAAAAGAAAAAGCTTTATTGTTAGAATCAAGCTGTATTGTTAGCTAGCTTTGCACTTCCGGCAGAAAGAGCACAGCTCGAGCACGTTTCTGCTGCTGTTGAGCTGCACGTGCTGCCCCGCTGCTAGATGCAATAGTAGAAAACCGGACATTAGTCTCGATTCGCAAGGGCCTTTAGTCTCGGTTGGGCAACCGGGACTAACGAATCGTGATTAAGTGCCTCATTTTTTAGTCCCGGTTATGTTATGAACCGGGACTAAAGGGGTTCCAGGTGGCCGTTGTAGAGCGGTCAAGCATGAACACCAACCAGGACTAAAGGCCGCCACGTGTCAGGCGTTGCCAACCGCTGGGGTTTAGGGTTTTGGAGGGGCCTTGTTTCATTTAGTGTTTCCCTTTTCTTTTTGTGTTTACCATATTTTTTCATTTAGGGTTTTCATTTTTATTTTATGTTTTCCATTCAACTCGACGCTACTACATATAACAATAATGGAACCATTACACAACATCGTCATGAATATAGAGTAGTGACCTCTTTCTCCGTGCTTGGTCAAACAACAAGTTTTCGTATATATATTCGACGCTACTAGATATAATACACGTTCATGCATACATACAATATAATATCTACTTGGATATTTTTTAGTCATGTTTGTATATTTTACATTATGAAATAATTGATTTTACATTGGTACATTACAATTTTACTTTATGTGGTTATTGTTTCACAATTCTGTATCTACATTTCACTTTCCACTAGTTTTTTAACACACATAACATCTACTTTAATTACACATTGCTCAAACTATCTATTTCAGTCTTTGAAAATAAATTATTTCACATTTCTAAATAATCAGTTTCACACCAATTCATTGCAATTTCATTTTATGTGGTTACTATTTCACAATTCAGAATTTGTATTTCACTTTTTACTAGCCTTTTCACAAAAATAACATATATTTTAATTTCACATTTCTCAAATAACAAATTTCACTAACTTGTTTCACAAAAATCTCTTCTGTTTCAATTGCACAATTTTGAAAAACATATTTGACTCTTTTGAAATAAACGGCTACTCATTTCCGAATAATAGTTTCACAGTTTGACATTTCAGTTTCATATCTGTTTTCACTTTCACAACCTACATTTCACTTTTCACTCACTGGTTTCACAAACTCACATATATATTTCAATTGCATGATTTTGAAATAACATATTTCACTCTTTCGACATAAGCTTGCTTCATATTTCATAGTTTCGAAATTGATTGGTTTCATGTATTTATATCGAAATAGGTTTGTTTCATATATTTCAAGTGAAAATATGTTTTTCCACATATGAAATGTGAAACGGTAAAATTTAAACATGTTTGAAATGTATCCAAGATTGGTCTAGTTTTAAAGGTGTTGACGTCAGAAGTTCAAATATATATAATATTTCACATACAAGCCTATGGTTTAAAAATATTGAACGACTTAATTTAGGAATGATGTAATAAAAGCTTGAGTTTATTGTGTGAGAGAGGAAAGCTTTGGCTGTCAACTTTCTGCCATGTCTGGCATGCATGCCATGCGAAGGATAATAATTGGGTACGAAACGCTGTATTTCGTCAGGTATAATTTTTGTATAGCAGAAAAGTGTCAATAAAAAGCTAGCTTTCACACACAGCTTGATGTCTAGATGGAGGGTAGATATGTTACCGGCAGGTAACATTAACACGCAAAACAACTTTCTGCGCATGAGAAGATAAGGGGATAAGACATAGACAAAGGGAGTAGAGAAGTCATCAGCTATTTGATCTTGGAGCGATGAATGGTGCAGATTGACGTCATGTCATCGATCCACGCCACTTTCTCTCAACCAATAAAAAAAAGCACAGACTGTTTGCTTCTTTGCCCATGAAAACATACCTTTTATATATGTAAATATTTTGTGAAAAAATCACATTTTTTATCACATGATCTAGGTGTGATATAACGACGACATGTCAAGTTTCATAATTTTCATACTTCATCTGTATTTTTTGGAATTTAAAAACAAATAAACTTCACGTTTTTTTATCAAGTCTAGACATCCTTATGTTTAAAATTTTGTTATTTTTCTTGTATAAGACCTAAAACTATATTCAAGAAAGTAAATAAGATTATTCAACCCAAATTTGCGAAAATTTTCATGCAGTTATAGTACGAATTCGAATTACATTCGCTAAATGTCTGTAAATGGACGTAATGGCTTAAATATAGCAACCGAACTCCAATAGATGCCAAATTTTGACATGAATCATGTAATTATGTCTCTTAAGTGTAGAAAAAAATTTCAATGTAAATGGATAAAGTAACGGCCGCTTCACCTTGAAACTAGACCCGTTCTCTCTCAAAACCATATTTCTTCCTTGGAGATGGTTCGATTTCCAAACCACCTATGTCATAACTTGTGCGAAACTTTCTAATTTTTTTACCACACACTGCAGGGATCATATGATGACACCATACCAAGTTTCATGCTTATTCAAGTCCGTTTGCATTTTTTGAACTAAAAAAGTCATCGTTCAGAGTCAAGTCTTGGCACTCTCAGGTTTGGAATTCCTTACCTTTTCCTTTATAAGTCCTAAACATAAACTCGAGAACACATATATGATTTTTCAAACCAGTTTTGCCTAATTTTTTGATCACTTAATGTTTAAATTTGAATTATATCCTAAAATGTCTATACACTTAATGTGTTAAATATAGCAAACGGACTCCGAAGGATGGCAGATTTTTACATGGATCGTGTAATGGTGTATCATGAGTGTAGAAAAAAAATCAATGCCAGTGGATGAAGCATCAATTGCATTCACAAGAAAAGAGAAGGAAATGGAAAAAAAATACATGTTTGCCGAGTGCGAAAAAAGAACTCGGCAAAGATTTTTTTGCCCAGTGCAAAAGAAAAAGAACTCGGCAAAGATTTCTTTGCCCGTTGCAAAATAAAAAGAACTCGGTAAACATTTATTTGCCGAGTGCAAAAAAAAAAGGAGCCCGACAAAGAATTTTTTGTCGAGTGCAAAAAATAATAAACTCGACGGACATTTTAAACTTGGCGAAATCTCAGATTCTAGTAGTGCTAGAGGGGAGAGATCACTTGTGATCATGAGGTCGTCATGCATTAGTAGGGAAACCCCTTATAGAACTTTACTACTGGCAGCATCCAGCGAGGAACCAATACCGCAACTACATAGCCTAGATAAATGCAGCATCCAAGAAAAAAAAAATGTTGCCTTCGATGAACAGCTAGAGCTCACTTATATAGAGCTTGAGAATACACAAGCACTCGAGCACTTTCAGGCTTAGCAAATTATGCATGTACTAACGGAGCTACCATCCATAAGTGCATCCAGAGTGGGCGACGGAACGACCCAACACTTAGGGGCCCTTAAAATTTACTGAAGCTCGTACTTCTTTCTGAAACGATAAGCACATGTTTTTTTAAACAATAAGCACGTACTTAATGATAGTGTTTGCTTTTTTAGAACAAAAAATATCTCTTTTGAGAATAAGAATAGTCTTTGGTGAGAGAGATGACAACAAGGAATAGCTCAGAATGCCAGTGCCACACACAACATTTGTCTTTCAACAACCCAACATTCCACGAAGGAACATGGCATCCATTCACAGGAAAGAAAGGCCGAATGATCCATAAACATCGATATACCTGATGTCGACAACTACTATCCGGAAGCACATTCAAAGGGGGTTGCGGAATAGGCTCCCAAAAGTTAGGGCCCCTTAAAATCTACTTGAGCACTTATATTATTTTAGAAATGATAAACACATGCTTAAGAGTAGTCTTTGCTTTTTCGCAGCAAGAATAGTCTTTGGTGAGAGAGATGACTAAAAGAGATAGCCCAACACGGAAGTTCCACGCACAATACTTGTTAGTTTCAAGAATCCAACGGTCCAGGAAGGAACATTACATCCATTCACCGAAAAGAAAGCCCCATTGATCCATAAGCATTGATCATCGAATATAGAGGATTCCAGTCTACGGTCTCGCCGTCGCCAGAGTTCGGCGCCTCCCCGCTTGATCCTGAGTGACCGGTCGTCCCACTCTGCCTGCATCCTGGTTGAAAGGTCGGAGGAGACGCGCTCAGGGGCCTCAATTCAGTCCCCGAGAGCCCCCAAACACGTGTTGAAGGGCTTTGAGGATTCATGTGTGTGTGTGTGGGGGGGGGGGGTGGGTAGCTTCTTCACGCTCCCAATCTTCCCCACCGCCATTTCCAATGGAGCACATGCCATCCTCTAATGAGAACCAAGAGCCTTCGACCCGAGCCTGCGGGTGATAGTGACTTTAGCGTCATGGTGTGTGAAGGGAATGAGTGGGTCAACCCTTTGGGCTCGAAGGCTCCCTCCGCTAAGCCCACACTAGGGTTGGGGGGGGGGGGGAGGGGAGGTCACTCGTCATCATGAGGGCACCATGGACTAGTAGGGAAACCCCTTAGGCTCCGCTTGGATTGTCGTTTGAATGCTGAATACCCCTGTAAAACTTTTACACGCCTTTAGGCGTCGTTTTTTTCCACGCGGAAGTCAAGCTGCGGCCAGTATCTTACAGGTGTAAAATAAATCCGGACGTAAAGTTTTACGCCGATTCCAAGCAGGCCTTTATAGGATTTTATTACAAGCAGCATCCACCGAGAAACCAACACCGCAACTACATAGCCTAGATACATGCAGCATCCAGGAGAAAAGCGAACACTACTGCTTATCTCCTACTTGTGGCGTGTGGCAAATACAGATGCTGCTAGTTTGTCAGAGTCAGCCAGCTCTCTGGCCTGACCGAATTAGGGGCATTCAGCTATCGCACGCTGCTAATGTTAGCACCATGTAGCGGCGTGCAGTTTAACACGTGCGCCGCTAACGTCGCTGGTCCAGCTTTCTGGCACAAGTAATAATAATATTGAATTTCAATGAAAATAAAATAAGTAATATTATTGTTATTATTATTTTGCCATTTATTCATTTACAATGGCATAATTAATATCTTTAAATCGGTAAACCAAAATTCGACAAATAATATATCCATTATTATCAGAAAAATGTGACCATGATATCACACGCTTCACCGTTTGAGTTTGAAACTATTATTCTAAAAAACAAAAATTATTTAGTAACACTAATATTTATTGAATAAGTAGTTTGACCACAGTTTGACCATTGTTTGACCAGAGTTTGACCACATTTCATTTTTTTAAACTTATATTAACTGAAGAATTTTTGTGTGTTCAATATGAACCATTCAAAGCCACATCCTCAAATTTCAACCCTTTCTGACTTCATTTGCAATTTTTCATGTATTTAATGATTTTTTGAGCTAAATTAGGCCGAAATTGAAAAGCACTACAAATGAACTCTGAAAAGGTTGAAACTTGGCACGGTATCATCATTTCACCAAAATAACTTGTGCTAAAAAGTTGAGAGGGTTATGGCAAAAACTGGATGCACTTTGTGTACAAACTGGACCATCTCTTTCGAAGTAACAGGGTTTCAGACGAAAACTCAGCTGTTATAAAGACATTTCATCTTTTTAATCTTATTTCAATGGTTGAATTTTTGTGTGTTCAATATGAACCGTTCAAAGCCACATCCTTAAATTTCAGTCCTTTTTTACTTCATTTGCTATTTTTTAATGTATTTAATGATTTTTTGAGCTAAATTAGGCCGAAATTGAAAAGCACTACAAATGAACTCTGAAAAGGTTGAAACTTGGCATGGTATCATCATTTCACCCAAATAGCTTGTGCTAAAAAGTTGAGAGGGTTATGGCAAAAACTGGATGCACTTTGTTCACAAACTGGACAATCTCTTTCGATGTAACAGGGTTTCAGACGAAAACTTAGCTGTTATAAAGACATTTCATCTTTTTAATCTTATTTCAACTCCAGAATTTTTGTGTGTTCAATATGAACCGTTCAAAGCCACATCCTTAAATTTCAACCCTTTTTGACTTCATTTGCTATTTTTTCATGTATTTAATGATTTTTTGAGCTAAATTAGCCTGAAATTGAAAAGCACTAAACCCGGGACTTAAAACGTCCAAAAATCCTAAACCCGGGACTTAAAACGTCCGAAACTCTATTACAAACAGTAAAATTATAAACCTAGAAATCTAAACCCTAGCCCCTAACCCTAAAATGTCCAAAATGTCCAAAAACTCTATTTTCCCTTTGGAATTTGGTGATTTTAAAAATTGTCGAAACGGAAAACAGGAAGTTTCTTTGGAGAGATCTTTTTTTTCTGCAAATTTTGATATATTATTTGTATTTTTCTGAATTAGAATGATTTAGTTATGATTTTTCTAAGATTAACGTGGTAGGGGCCCCCTTTAGTCCCGGTTGGTGTCTCCAACCGGGACTAAAGATAGACCTTCAGTCCCGGTTGAAGACACCAACCGGGACTAAAGGACCGGGAAAAAATTTTGAAAAAAAAATTTGGAAAAAAAAATGTTGAATTTTTTTTCCAGTCCCGGTTGGTATCTCCAACCGGGACTAAAGATAGACCTTTAGTCCCGGTTGGAGATACCAACCGGGACTAAAGGGGCTGGCACCGTTTGAAGCCTGTCGCAAACCCTTTAGTCCCGGTTGGTGTCTCCAACCGGGACTAAAGGTCCCGTTCGAACCGGGACTGATGCCTGCGCCGCTCGAACCAGGACTAATGCCACCTTTGGTCCCGGTTCGTGAGTGAACCGGGACTAATGGGCTGGCCCGGCCTGGACCAAAGCCCTGTTATGTACTAGTGGCTGCTAGTTTGCTCGCGTTTGCACATGCCATGTTCACGCGTGTTCCTCACTTTCCCCTCTCATACTCACTTCTTCTTCCTCCTCTCACCCACTTCCTCCTTCTCCCTCTCACTCAATTCTTATAGCTCCACTCTCCCTACCATGTGAGCATCATGGTCTTGTCTCCCCTATTCCTATAGGTAATTAACCTCACTGATGCATGATGTATTAACTATTTACCTCATTCACACACCCCTTCATATGGAATAATTAGCCTCTCTTTCATTTCTTTTGAGGTCTTATTCATCTTTGTTAATATCTCTCTTTGAACATAGGTGGGGGGGGGGAGGCGACTCTCGATCTATTTCATATCTCCGCTGGCCGCGGGTCTCTTAGTTAATTATTTGGGATTTCCCTTGAATATATAAAATTGATCATGTATGGTAATTAATTGTTGGAGTCTGTGGATGCATGTATATTTTTCAGGGATATATATGGAGTGGCCAATGTATTGAAAAAATGTTGACTCGTCGGTATTTTGTCAAATATCTGGCAAACTCATTTTGGTGACATATTAGTAAAGGTCATGCCGAAATTTTGTTTGACCTGCTAATGTTGGTTCTAACTTTCTACCTTGTATGATGCAAGTTTGGTAAGTCGAGATAATTGGTCGAAGTATTAAAGAGTTATGTTGTCCGTGTTGTACATGCAAAAACATGCATCTGTCTATGGCCGATACTGGTTAAGTGGAGGCTCATTTGCACATGCACGGTTTTCATAAAGAATTACACATGGCGGACACACCACGGAGAGGAGGATCATCATAATGTTCACGACATACATGAAGAAGCGGAATATAAAGAGACATAATATGAAGGAAAGATGGAGCACCCGTAGGTGCCCGAACATGATGACGAGGACGGACATGATGAACATGATGAAGACTATGGATACGAGAAAGAGGCGGCCGGACATGCTGAAGAGGCCGACGCGGCGGCCACCCAGAAAACATATACCTCACTGCTAAAGGACCTGCAATAGTGAAACCTGAATTAAAACTGGCCTGCATATTGATTACCAGAAACATCGAAGGTTTTCTACAAAAAAAATTCTAAATTAAGAGAGGATGGCCGGTTTATTACCAAAAACACGAGAGGGTTTCTGTAAATGATGGACCGGAAATATCTATTCCTTTTATTAATATAGGTATAGATATAGATATACCTGAGCTGATAATTTGATACTCCAAATCCAAGACACAGTACTTGTTACGAAGACTATGGATATATGCAGCAGTGCTCAACAGAAACGTTTCTCATCATAATTAATTATCATGGATGTATGCAACTGGTCCGTTCAGACCGTTCGCTGCCTTGACTGTTACGTGCAAAACAAAAACTTTTCTCATCATAATATATACATTTGACTAGTCGACCGACGCGAGTACTTCCTTCCTTCCTACCAGTACTAACAAGTTTTAAAAAGAGAGTACTAGTACTTTTTTTTTTTGCGGACAAATCAGATAACTTTATTCAGACAAAAGCATTCCTCGGACAATCAGACAAAAGACTGGTCACAAAGAAGTTAGGGGTTTCATCAAGCCAACAATCGGTCATATTCTCTCTCTCAAAAAAAAAAAAGGTCATATTGAAAGTGCATGCATGTTTTGCACATAGATGTGCCGGAAGGTTCGCTGACCTGTATACATACTGAATATCAAATAAAACAAAATTATTACTTAGCTCTCCTATTTCTAATAGTAAAGGAGCCACAATAGAGCGAGAACTGTGAAGAGTTTTCCAGAGTGTCACCAACTCCGGACAATCAAATTCCATTATCACATGCGAGAGCCCTCGTATGGCAGCAAACTGAACTCCATCCCGCAAGTACTAGTACTAGCTCCCCTACCTTTCCGTTGTCGAAAGTCAAACTTTAAAAGTTTGATTAAATATTATATGAAAAATATTAAAATCTACAATACTAAAGTTATACAATATAAAAAAGTATCCATGATGCATCTAATGATATTGGCTTCGTATTGTGAATGTTGATATTGGCATCTAACCATTGGTGGATCAATCGTGTGGACGAGACGGCGTGCGTGCGCGTGACAAACCAAGACTCGTCAATTCCTTTGAAAGCTAGCTAGTGGATCCAGCATTCTGCACGTGTCCTTTATCTGCATATATGGTGGGACCTGGTAGAGAAAAATGTCTTTGGCATGCCCTATATATAGGACACCATTCGTTCATAGTTTTTTCAAACGACAAGCCTGCTGCCACTCATCACCATCCATCGCAGATCGCACATAAAAAAATGGCGCCTGAGCTGTCCCTCTTTTCGATAGCACTCCTCGCTGTGCCACTTCTGTGCTACGTGATGACGTGCACCAGAAGAGGTGCCCGGCGTCGGCCGCCAGGCCCCTGGCCGTGGCCCATATTCGGCAACCTCCTCCACCTGCGCGGCGGTAACCTCCACCACAACCTCGCGCGCCTGGCGCTCGCCCATGGCCCCGTGATGACGCTGAAGCTCGGCGTGGTGAGCACCGTGTTCGTGTCCTCCCGGGACGCGGCATGGGAGGCCTTCGCCAAGCACGACCGGCGCATCGCGGCGCGCACCGTCCCGGACACGAGGCGCGCAATGGCGCATGCCGACCACTCTATGGTGTGGCTGCCTAGCTCCGACCCGCTATGGAAGACGCTGCGTGGCATCGCCGCCACGCACGTCTTCTCGCCGCGCAGCCTCGCCGCGGCGCAGGGCGCCAGGGAGCGCGCCGTGCACCACATGCTGGAAGAGTTCCGCCGCCACGTCGGGCAGGTGGTCGACATCGGCCACGTCCTGTACCACGGCATGTTTGACCTGCTGACCAACACGCTCTTCTCCGTCGACGGCCAGGACAAGCTGAGGGACCTTCTGGAGGACATCGTGGGGCTTCTCGCCGAGCCCAACGTGTCGGACTTGTACCCGTTGCTCCGGGTGCTGGACCTGCAGGGCCTTCGCCGATGGACAAGCACGCACATGAGCCGCGTCTTCCATGTGCTGGACAAGATCATCGACACCCGGCTGGGCGAGGGCAAGCATCACCAGGACGTCCTCGACGCCCTGCTGGGGCTGATGACCACCGGCAAGCTGAGCCGCCGCGATGTGAAAGCAATGTTGTTCGACATCCTGGCGGCGGGCACGGAGACAACCAAGATCACAGTGGAGTGGGTGATGGCGGAGCTGCTACGGAACCCGGACGTGATGGCGGCGGTGCGCGCCGAGATGAAGGCCGCCCTCCCGCAGGGGATGATGATCACGGAGGCAGTCGTGGCGAAGCTGCCGTACCTGCAGGCCGCGGTGAAGGAGTCGATGCGGCTGCACCCCGTGGCGCCGCTGCTCCTACCACGCCTGGTGGTGGAGGAGGGCGTCGAGATAGGCGGCTACGCCGTGCCCAAAGGTGCCGCCGTTATCTTCAACTCGTGGTCCATCATGCGCGACCCGGCGGCATGGGAGAGACCCGAGGAGTTCATGCCGGAGCGTTTCATGGGGAAGACGGAGCTCGGCATGCGGGGGAAGGAGGTCAAGTTCATCCCGTTGGGCGCCGGCCGGAGGCTGTGTCCGGCATTGCCCATGGTGGAGCTCCTCGTGCCCTTCATGGTGGCATCCATGCTGCATGCTTTCGAGTGGCGGCTGCCCGAGGGCATGTCACCTGACCAGGTGGACGTGACCGAACGGTACACAAGCAACGATATCCTCGTTATGGACGTGCCTCTCAAGGTTGTGCCGATGGTCGCCAACTAGTCACTCGTTATGGAGTCTGGACGTTTCGGAAAAGACTCTTTCACGATCGCTCGTGCCAACGCGTGATAGCGAATTCATCCGTTCCTAATCAGCTTCTGCCTTGACGATTTCCTTTCCAAATTAACAACGCTGGCCCACCTACTCCCGTGACCATACAAGCAACCCATCCATGCTATACACCTAATCTCCCCCCCCCCCCCCCCCCCCCCCCCCCCCCCCCGATTTTCAGGGGTGGGGGTGGGGGGCGAGCGAAACCTTCCTTCTAATCCTAGCTAAACTCTTAATGTAACTGTGCTGCACTTACCTAATTAGCCAAGCCTATTGTCGCGTTGCATGCATGGCACTCTATTGGTTGGAATGTCGATGAATATGCATGACCCACTATGGGACTAAGTTATTTCTTCTTATTTTTATTTTCGTGGGTATGTACATCACATGTATACATATGTCTGGACCATTTATGTTATTATCCAATTAATGATGTTATTATGTTGATTCAGAGCCAATAATTTCACTGATCCGCGTGCTTCAAGTTGAAGAGAAACATATTTACCATTCTATGATGTCCTTCATCTATAATAATCATGCATGATTCTATGTTTTCTTTTTGTGGAACATATGTACAATAAACTAACCAGGTTCCATATTTCATGACCTCCAAGTGTTACTTTTTCTTCTCCATTAAGCATGTGGTTCCTTCAAAAATTTCCTTGACTATCTATATTTTATTTTTCAGTTTCTGGTTTTGTTGTCCCATCGTGGCAATACATTTTATGAGTTCATGCCAGATAACAACTAGTTGCCAGATGTTCAAAATTGTATTCAAAGTTCACATATATATATATATATCTAATTCATACTACATTAACATAAAAAGTTCTTTAACTTTCGATATTTTTATGTTTTCAAAATCACTAGCCATTGCAGACGCACATGTTGATGACTAGTTCGTAGCAACGAAATTGAAGAGGTTTTGAGATCCAATCTCTTAGATCTGCAGAAAGCGTATAAACTAACGCTAGTATTTGTATCAAATACTAGTAGCCTAATCTATTTGAAAATAAAAAAATTAGACAACCCATTTTCATGGAAAGGGGGGGGGGGGGGGGGGGGGCTTACAAACAGTGTCGACATATTAGGTTGTTTTCATCCCGTTGCAACACACACGCATGTTTGCTAGTTAAATTATAAAACACGTCCGGTATCTCGTCTGCTACTATCTCGATGATACAATCAGGTGGAACATAAGACCACTCCATACTAAGCTCACTACTAACACCCTCTCTAGGCAACCTATGAGCGGCAGCATTAGTTGACCACCGAACCCACGTAACCTTGGAGGCATGTCGATGTCGAAGTATCTCCTTGAATTCCTTGATGTAAGGTCCCACCGCTGAGATATTTTTCTGCTTCTTGTTCATCATCGACACCACCCCCTTGCTATCAAGATCTAGGTGCACCTTCTGGATATCCATCTTGACCGCCATTTGCACCGCTTGTCGACATGTTAGAACTTCCACAATCTCAGGGTTAAAAGTGCTTGGGAAGAACGTGCTAGCTCCTCCTCTGTAGTCTGTACGCATAATCATGCTCCCGAAGAAACACTCCTCCTCCTCTTTATCTTGCGCCTTTGATTTAGCTCCATCCACGGATTCCATTTTCAGTGAAATTTCGATGGAATTCACTGAATTTCATTAATTTTAGCAGGGACTAAAATATTTACGTTTCGGCCAAAATCTTTCAGCAATTTCAGTAGTACACATAAATTCAAATGTTTTTCAAAATATGGTTCAATAATTTCAAATTTTTAATGGAATTCAATTGAATATTTTGGCCATTTGCCCGAAATACAAACCGAAATCACTGAAATTCTCTGAATTTTGGTGATTTCGGTTAGTGCTGGAATTTTTCTCAAACTAAAATTTAATACCATGGCTCCATCCATATTCACTTTTATACATCCATGCTCAAGTGTCCTCCATGGCTCGGACTGTCTCTACACTGAGATCTTTGCTTGTTTTCAAGTAAAAAGAGCCACTCATGCATGCGACTGTGGACCCTTTTTGCTACCACACGAGCGTCGACTATTCTCTTGCCATCTATCGCTTCATTTCTGGCTAGCCATAGACCATACAACCCTTGTATCATCGTTGTCGTTACGCAACACCTATTGATGGTGTCATACACCAGAGGTGACTCACCACACGAAGCTGGGCATGGGGCCCGCAGGTAGGCCCACAAGGCCCACCTTGTATCCAGTAGTAGGTGGGATCCCGAATGAAAGGATAGACGTTTCTGGATTATCTAGATCACCAAGATGGTAGTGGCGGTTACGTAGATCGGATCACTCCATGTAAAACCCTAGCCTCCATCGACTTTACAAGGGGAGGCAAGGAAGCCCTCCTTCCCATCTACTCCCGTAGAAAAAACTCTTGCCAGCCTCATACATCTCTCATTAACCCCCTGGCCTAGGTGTATGTGTGTGGAAAAGTAGTAGAAAACAAACAAATTTGTCCTACGATCGAACCAGGAACACCATGAAGATGCATATGGGGTTTATATTGATCGTTACCAACAACGAGTTGCAGCCGAAGAAGAGTTGGTGTAGATCATTGATGATGTCCCTCGAACTGTTCACGAATGATCCCTTGAACCAAATACCGAAAACACGACCCCTCTACGAATTGCACGCATACGGGCTTCACGATCCAGCAACACTTCACCGTCCAGAGATAATCGTTGCTGGAGAATTAGAGGGAGAAGAAGACAACCACGCATGGCTTCTCTATTATGAGAATTAGAGAGATCTAGCTCTAGCTCTAATTAGAACAACTAGAACTGGAACTAGAGAACTAGAGAGGGCTCCAAAAGTTGTAGGTAAAAAGTGCCCAAAGCTTCTAGTATATATAGGTTGAAGGAAGGGGAGTGGGGCGTGACAAGGGGCGGGGGAGAGGATTCCTCCTCCCCTTGCGCCGGCCCTACTGGGAGGAGAAGACCCCCTCCCCCCCCCCCCCAGCCAATCTAATTCGCCCTCCTCTAGCTTGTCCAACAAGATAGTGGGGCGCCCCTTATGTTATTCGGCCCTAGGGCCCAATAACCTTCCACCACTTTTCCTTTGTTAACATTTCTTTGGCCCGTTGATATCATATTAATTCTAAGATCTTCTAAACCAATATTTAAACATTTTATTACTAATTTAACATCTCCGGAAACTATTTCCACCTATAGATCAATTCTCGGTATTACCCGGTAAACCCCAAAACTCTTCTGGTGAATCTGAAACTACCAAGGTCAAAACTGTTTCTAGTATTAATAATACTATTTCATAAATATTTTCTCATAATCTTGTTCCAGGAACACTAAAAAGATTGTTATTCCCTTAATCGTGTGACCCTGTAGGTTTGGTAAATCATAGACATGAACAAAAGCACTTTCGTTCAATGATCAATAGCGGAACCGTGGACATCCATATTGATCGCTATGAATACACGAATAACATTCAAGTAAACCTATAGTTATCATGTGCTATTCCCTTTGCTTCGCGATTCTTAAGAAAACACGAGGTGAGATGTATCGACATCCTCTTGGGTTATTCTCATGCTCACTATATCGGTCTACTCGTTACCGGTTTTGTTCTTCTTTCTCGTTGACATGTTTCAGCATCACTGTGACCTAGTCACTTGTGTCTGGCCAGACGATGATGGATGTTGTCACACCGAGAGATACCTAAGAATATGTCTCCAGCGTCTGAGGAGCAAATCACACTCTTGAGTTATCTATCGCCTTGTCAAACCTTCCGATGAACCTGTAAGTTGTCGTTATGATCACCGTGTTACAAATGACATTTGAGCAACGTGAAAGTTGATCTTACGGTAAAAAGTGACCACGACACTCTCATGGTCTATGGAACTAAAGCATATGTTAACTTGTTATGAGGATTGACTTGTGAGGATAGTATCTCAAAGTAACAAACAAGTTGGGTCAATTCAATATGATCATTCTTCCAACGTCATACTCTCAAACTTGTTTTGGGATATTGTTACACTTAACGATATCACAAGATCCGACAACATGATCACAAACAACAATTGAGCTAGTCCTAGAGTCCAGACTAGGAATCAGGTTTTACCGTTTATTATTCCACACGTGCATATGAGTTTGTCACTGAATCGCATATCCAAGGATCATAGCAGTTATAGCATATAATACAAACTTTTTAATTGTAAACATGGAAGTAAATAATACAATATTTTTGGCTCTAGGGCATATTTCCAACGGACTCACACTTGCATTAGAGTCAATAAACTAGTTGCATATCTTCTTTAACACCTATGGCTATCAGGTGTTGCTCATGTTTTGCTCGTGGTAGAGGCTTTGTCATCGGGTCTGACACATTCAAATCCATGTGAATCTTGAGTACATTAATAAAATCTTTCTCGACATACTGTTCAATGATGTGACACCTGCTTTCGATATGTATGGTCTTCATGTGGGATCATGATATCATTGCTTGAGAAACAACACTACTATTATCACAATAGAGAGCCACTCGGTTTATCACACTTGACCACACCAATTTCTTGAAGAAACTTCTTGATCCAGACTGCCTCCTTCAAAGCATCTGAAGCCGCAATATATTTTGCTTCCATCGTAGAATACGCAACGGTGTCCTGTTTGTAACTCTTCCAAACCATCGAACCACCCTTAAGGCTGAAAACATAGCCCGATTGAGATTTATAGCCAGCAATAACAGTCATGAAACTAGCATCAGTGTAGCCACATACAATGATCTCCTCATCTCCTTCATAGCCAAGGAGCGTGTCCTTTGTTCTCTTAAGGTACTTAAGGACATTTTTAACAACTGACCAGTGAGCCAACCCAGGATCACTTTGGTACTTGCTACTAACACTTAGTACATAAGTGCTTGGCGGTGTGAAGCAGCAAATGACAAAGAGATGAGCATTTTGTGGGTTAAGGTCAGTGAGGCGGTCTAAACGTTTTGAAAAGTGACATCTCACATGGTGGGAGCAAGTGGTTAGTTATGTGTTGCGAGGTGGAGTGGATGGTGGTGCAAAGCGAAGATAGACACGACGCCAAGCAATTGGTTTCTCAGGGGATGTGAGGCAATGTCAAACACAATATATGCAGGCAAGCAATGATATTCGTAAGCATTGGGTGTCATTTATATTCTTCCAATAAGAAAAACAGGGTCTACTTTGGACGGGATCGTCGAGTGGAGCTCAAAGTTGCAAACGGTTCCTTGTGATAGTTCATATATATCCACTCTCCATGCATTGAGGTGTATAATTTATTTTGGAAGTGATCAATATTTTTCGTTAGGGTCTACGAGGCAAAGTCGGTGGCTGTGCAAAGCCACACTAGACATGGATCTGAGCACGTGGGCATGTCATCAATTCAGATCAGTCCAAAAAGAAATGTAATTCTTTTGTTATAATTGCACAAACCAAAACCTATGGGTATCGGTGCCCCCATCCCTCTTCTCTCAAGTCTCCATACTTAACTTACTATTTTACGTGCAGACAGTTGAAAACGCCTATTATTTCATGTGCTTATTTGGCATAGCTAGCATGATTAGCTAGGGAGGAGGCGAATACGATGTAGAGGATGGTTAACACGTTAGGTAACCGGTTCATTGAATACAGTGTTGCTAGTGAAACGGTCAACTCAGTCGCGTCGAGCCTGTACAGATCTAGAAGCAGAATTCCTGAGTAAGTAGTGGTGGGGTGCGTAGCTACCAAAATAGGGGCAAGCTGCAGCTTCAGCAGGTCAAATTGCAACCTGCCAGCAGCAACGAGGTAATCGTGTGGGACACCTTCCTTTTGATCATACTAGCAAACTTTTCCACGCAACTGAACAGACTAGTTTGGCCTGAAATTCAGGTAGGTTATGGCATATACGTATGTTCATATCTTGAAACTAATATTCATGCTGCTTTCATGGAAGTTATTTTTATATTTGTGAGGAAAAATAGGATTATTGCCTAAGTTATTCTGATACTATTACTGATCGCTGAATCATGAGTGTGTGTTCATGTGTTTATTTTACCCGTGCTTAAAAGATTTGCCTATCATGTTTTGTTGCCCGTCTGACACTGCCAGGATTGCCCAGATATTTCGACCTCAGAAACTCCTGTCCTGGTCATTAGCATGTCGGAAATTCGGAATCTCCCTGTCTTTATATTTGAGCGACTCCTGTTAGTGTCATATTTCTACTAGCATGTTTGGATTTATAGTGCCAAGTGCCAACTGGCAGCCAAGTTGCAATACACACGAGTTTTGTGTGGTTGCTTTCCCTCCTTTGGAAGAACTCCCTCCTTGGCCTGGTTCAGTGTCCTGCTGCTGCAGTTTGTCAGCCAGAGTAACTTCTTCCAATGCTCTCGTGGATTTTTTTAATCTGTCTTGTTCAAGGTTGCAATTTGTCGGCTGATATATACACGATGAACTTATATGATATTATTCAGTGCTGAATTTTTGGTTTGTGTTAAAGAAAATTTTGGCCTATATTTTGTTGGGATTACATTTGGTGCAAAATAATAAAGAAGTCACGCGGCGGATGGCTCCGGTCCGACAAAAAAAGTCTGGTTACACCTGGATGCTCGTCTTCTTCAGGCTTACCCGGCGATGAATGCGACGTGTTCGACGCAATGCCGGCAGCTCTGCACCAGATCGATCATGCGGAGTTGCAATTCCGAGAGATGCCGGCAACTCCAAGCGAAGCCGGCCACGAAACTGCGACACACACAGGGGAGGTGTTGCCAGCAATGCGGGGCGTCTAAAATACATCGGGAGGTGGAAAGTCACAAAGAAGAAGGGGAAGTAGCAGCGCGCAAAGGGAGGAGGGTAAGCGACAACGATCCAATGAGGACCTGGCCACGCCATCTAGGAGAAGAGAAGATGAGAGGAGCGGGAGGGGGAAGAGGAGCGCCAAACCCTAGCTATTTAGGAATGTGAGGGGTTATGGGCCAAATAATTAGGCTTTGTTTGCGAGCGAGTTAACGGGTCAACAAGAATTAATCGGCCTAACAACCGATTAATCAGTCTAACATGCCATTTAATCGGTCTGACAAATTAATGCAACGTATAGATTTTATTCGATTCGGCCACTCTACGAGCAGCGATTAACTGACCCATTAAGTAATTAATCAGACGAATTCTTGAACAACGCAGGTAGCTGATGGAATCTAAAAAAAGTGTTTACGACAACACATAGGGACTTCGATGGTGGTATTAGTTGAGCACCCGGTCTCGAGCTCCGGGGTGAAAGCCTAGGTGTGGTCCGAGTTGGATATACGTGGTAATGACGGACGGCACCTCCGGTTGCCGTACTCATCGATATGCAAGTCGTGATAACTATACAAAACATGATCATCTCATACATCACATACATCAAATCACGTCTTGGCCATATCACATCACAACAATGCCCTTCAAAAACAAGTTAGACGTCCTCTACTTTGTTGTTGTAAGTTTTACATGCATGCTATGGGCAACTAGTACGAACCGTTCTTTTTTTTTAGGGAAACAGCAGGACTCTGCTGCGTATTTTTATTAATTTTTAAATAAATAATACAGATGTCCAATAGTCATAAAAAAGAAAAAGAAAGCAATAAAAAAACTATACAAATGATAATCTAGTTGCATTTTAACCTTCTACAAAGACTGCCTCTGTCAAATCGGAATCAACTAAAGTGGGAGAAACAGACACCCGCCAGCCACCTTTATGAAACTAGGTTACATGTCAGTCAGTGGAACCGGTCTCTTGTACATGAAGAAGTAAGGTTGGTCCAGGCCGCGTCATCCCACAATACCGCCGAATCAAGATAAGACTAAGGAGGTAAGCAATCTGAAAATCAACGCCCACAAACTCTTTTGTGTTTTACTTGTGCATTGATAATCCATGAGTATAGGGGATCAGTTGTAGCATCTTTCGATAAGTAAGAGTGTTGAACCCAACGAGAAGCTAAAGGTAGAACAAATATTCCCTCAAGTTCTATCGACCACCGATACAACTCTACGCACGCTTAACATTCGCTTTACCTAGAACAAGTATGAAACTAGAAATACTTTGTAGGCAGGGGCGGAGCCAGCCTATTACTGGGCCCCGAGCCTGCTTCAGCGCTACAGTGATGTACAGTGCCAAACAGTGCAAAAAGTGCTACAGTTAACAAAGCTTTCCAGCGCCACGACCAGGGCCTGGGCCCCCCCGGCCTGGGGTGTGGCTCCGCCACTGTTTGTAGGTGTTGTAGGATAAGTTTGCAAGATAATAAAGAACACGTAAATAAAAACTAGGGGCTGTTTAGATAAATTAACAATTACGTTAATTTAACGAGCGTGGAAAAGTGGTGATAGGAGTTGCGGAATTGTCCCTAAGCAATTGACTACGTTACTAAACCGATATCAAGTTTTATGTGGGAGAGGCCACTGCTAGCATGTCATCCCTTACTTGGAATTCTATGCACTTATGAATGGAACTATTAGCAAGCATCCGCAACTACTAACGTTCATTAAGGTAAAACCCAACCATAGCATTAAGATATATTGGTCCCCCTTCAATCCCGTATGCATCAATTTCTATGCTAGGCTGAAGCTGCTATCACTCTTGCCCTCCAATACATAGTCTATCAACATACAACTAACCCTATGGTGTGATCCAGGCGGGCGCTCATATGATGGGCACCAAAGGACAGCAACATAACCACAAGCAAATTAAACCAATCATAGCAATTCACCAATCACCGATAGGACAACAAATATCTACTCAGACATCATAGGATGGCAACACATCATTGGATAATAATATGAAGCATAAAGCACCATATTCAAGTAGAGGGTACAGCGGGTTGCAGGAGAGTGGAACGCTGAATATAGATGGGGGAAGGTGATGAAGATGTTGGGGAAGATGACGGAGGTGTTGGTGTAGATCGCCGTCACACGATGATTGCCCCGGCGGCGTTCCGACGCCACTGGGAGAGAGGAGGAGAGAGCCCCCTCCTTCTTCTTCTTCCTTGGCCTCCCCCCTAGATGGGAGGAGGCTTTCCCCTCAAGTCCTTGGCCTCCATGGCGGCGGAGGGGCGAGAGCCCCTCCGAGATTGGATCTCTCTCTCTCTGTTTCCTTCTGTTTCTGCCTTCCAGATTCTGGCCTTTCACCGTTTCTTATATTCCTGGAGATCCGTAACTGCGATTGGGCTGAAATTTTAACACGATTTTTATCCGGATATTAGCTTCCTTGCGGCGAAAGAAGGGCACGAACCGCCTTACGGGGTGGCCACAAGCCAGCCTGGCGCGGCCAGGGGGTAGGCAGCGCCCCCCTGGCTTGTGGTCACCTCGGACATCGTCTCGCGTTGATTCTTTTTCCCAAAAAATCAAATATATTCCAAAAAAAAATCTCCGTAAGTTTTTATCGCGTTTGGACTTCGTTTGGTATGGATATTCTGCGAAACAAAAAACATGCAACAAACAGGAATTGGCACTGGGCACTGGATCAATATGTTAGTCCCAAAAATAGTATAAAAAGTTGCCAAAAGTATATGAAATTTGTAAAATATTAGCAGGAAACAATAAAAAATTATAGATACAACGAAGACGTATCAGCATCCCCAAACTTAATTCCTGCTCGTCCTCGAGTAGGTAAATGATATTTTTTTTTTTTTGATGTGGAATGCTACCTAGCATAATCTTGATCATATATTCTAATCATGGCATGAATATTAAGACACGAGTGATTCAAAGCAATAGTCTATCATTTGACATAAAGACAATAATACTTCATCATACTAATAAAGCAATCATGTCTTCTCAAAATATCATGGCTAAAAGAAAGTTATCCCTACAAAATCATATAGTCTGGCTATGCTCCATCTTCATCACACAAAGTATTAAATCATCCACAACCCCGGTTTTAGCCAAGCAATTGTTTCATACTTTAGTATTCTCAAACTTTTTCAACTTTCACGCAATACATGAGCGTGAGCCATGGATATAGCACTATAGGTGGAATAGAATATGGTGGAGGTTGTGGAGAAGACAAAAAGAAGGAGATAGTCTCACATCAACTTGGCAAATTAATGGGCCATGGAGATGCCCATCAATCGATATCGATGCAAGTGAGTAGGTATTGCCATGCAACGAATGCACTAGAGCTATAAGTGTATGAAAGCTCAAACTGAAAACTAAGTGGGTGTGCATCCAACTTGCTTGCTCACGAAGACCTAGGGCAATTTGAGGAAGCCCATCATTGGAATATACAAGCCAAGTTCTATAATGAAAAATTCCCACTAGTATATGAAAATGACAATATAGGAGACTCTCTATCATGAAGATCATGGTGCTACTTTGAAGCACAAGTGTGGAAAAAGGAATAGTAGCATTGTCCCTTCTCTCTTTTCTCTCATTTTTTTTGGTGGGCTTCTTTGGCCTCTTTTTTTTGTAATGTCTGGAGACTCATCCCAACTTGTGAGGGAATCATAGCTTCCATCATCCTTTCCTCACATGGGACAATGCTGTAATAATGATGATCATCATACTTTCATTTACTTACAACTCAAGAATTATAACTCGATACTAGAACAAAATATGACTCTATATGAATGCCTCCGGCGGTGTACCGGGATGTGCAATGATCTAGCGTAGCAATGACATAAAAAAACAGACAAGCCATGAAAACATCATGCTAGCTATCTTATGATCATGCAAAGCAATATGACAATGATGGTGCGTGTCATAATAAACGGAACGGTGGAAGTTGCATGGCAATATATCTCAGAATGGCTATGGAAATGCCATAATAGGTAGGTATGGTGGCTGTTTTGAGGAAGGTGGGTTTAATGCACCGGCGAAAGTTGCGTGGTACTTGAGAGGCTACCAAAGGTGGAAGGGTGAGAGTGCGTATAATCCATGGACTCAACATTAGTCACAAAGAACTCACATACTTATTGCAAAAATTTATTAGTCATCGAAACAAGGTACTACACGCAAGCTCCTAGGGGAAAGGTTGGTAGGAGTTAACCATCGCGCGATCCCGACCTCCACACAAAGGATGACAATCAATAAATAAATCATGCTCCGACTTCATCACATAACGGTTCACCATACGTGCATGCTACGGGAATCACAAACTTTAACACAAGTATTTCTACCAATCCATAATTACTCACTAGCATGACTCTAGTATCACCATCTTTATATCACAAAACTATTGCAAGGAATCAAACATATCATATTTAGTGATCTACAAGTTTTATGTAGATTTTTATGACTTACCATGTGAATCACCAACTCATGTTAACTCTCTAAATAGATATAAGTGAAGCATGAGAGTTTAATTCTTTCTACAAAAGATATGCCCATGCTCTAACAAATATAAGTGAAGTAAAAGAGCATTCTACAAATGGCGGTTTTCTATGTGTAGAGAAACAGACAATCCAAACTTCAAATCATATAGGTGAAGCACATGAAGCATTATATAAAGCCATACTCAAAAGATATAAGTGAGGAGCAAAGAGCCTTCTATAAATCAACCAATGACTTTCTCATACCAGCATGGTGCATTATTAAAATAAAAATAAAAAGCACACGACGCTCCAAGATTTACGCATATCATGTGACGAATAAAAATATAGCTCCAAGTAAAATTACCGATGGTTGTTTGAAGAAAGAGGGGATGCCTTCCGGGGCATCCCCAAGCTTAGTTTCTTGGGATTCCTTGAATATTACCTTGGGATGTCTTAGGCATCGCCAAGCTTAGGCTCTTGCCACTCCTTATTCCTTCATCCATCGTGATCTCACCCAAAACTTGAAAACTTCAATCACACAAAACTTAACAAAACCCTCGTGAGATCCGTTAGTATAATAAAACAAATTACCACTTTAAGTACTGTTGCAAACCCATTCACATTTTATTTTTGCATTGTAGCTACTGTATTATAACTTCTTTATGGCTTATACCACCGATACAATCGGTAGTTTCATCAAAACAAGCAAAACAATGCATCAAAAACATAATCTGTCTTAAACAGAACAATCTGTAGCAATTCAAATTTGTATAGAAGTACTGTGTAAAAATTTCAGAAACTTTTGACATTCCAGTAAAAAATGTAAATTCACGGACTACAGCCAAAGTTTCTGTTTTTTGCACTGCACACACCAAACAAGCAATCTATTCATCCTAAAGGCAAATCTTGGCACATTATTTTTATAGTACAAGGGATTTATACAAGGGGATAATTATTTTTGTTGAAAAGTTTCTGTAACTATTCGCAAAGTTTCCATGGGTATGAACAAAGTTCAAGGAGCTCCTCCACTTCAACGGTGCTCGTCCTTCTTACTTTCACTTCTCTTTTTGAAAAAGTTTTAGGTTCCCCTCTTTATTTATTTTGTTTTTAAAACTATATAAAAGCACACAACAGAATAAAATGACTCTCTAAAACTTTCGGATTGTCTCCCTGGCAGCGCTTTCTTTAAAGCCATTAAGCTAGGCATAAAGTGCTCAAGTAATGGATCCACCCGGATCCCAAGGTATATCAAAGACAATTTTAATTAACAATGATTTGTAATTTAGTAGTGAGCACAAAGTAACATATATCATGCAACAACGAAGTCTAACTCTCTTCTTATGCAGCAGTATGTCATAAAAGAACAATTCATGCACACAAAGTAAAGGCCAATGCATAGCATAAGCAGTTTCTTGCAATTTTATCGTATTGGAAACATAGAGAGGTGGAGATGTAGTTCCTCTCTCATAATAATTGCAAGTAGGAGCAGCAAGCACATGCATATTATATCCATCAAAATCATCGTGTGTAATAGTAGAAGGCAACCCATCTATATAATCCTTAATAAGTGCAAACTTCTCCGATATAGTGTAGTTAGGAGAATTTAAAAAGATAATAGGACTATCATGTGTGGGTGCAATAGCAACAATTTCACGTTTAACATAAGGAACTATAGCAAGTTCATCTCCATAAGCATCATTCATATTGGCATCATGGCCACAAGCATAGCAAGCATGAAGTTCATCAAAAAGGGGTATTTCAAATGAATCCAAGGGATCATAGCAATCATCATAGCATTCATCCTTCGGTAAGTACGAAGGGAAATTAAACAATGTATGAGTTGAAGAGTTACTCTCATTAGAAGGGGGGCACGGGTAGCTAATCCGCTCTTCCTCCTTTTGATCATCGTTCTCCTCCTCATCTTTTTCATCCAATGAGCTCACAGTGTCATCAATTTCTTCTTCCATAGATTCCTGCAAAATATTAGTCTCTTCTTGGATAGCGGAGACTTTCTCAATAAATTGATCAATATGGGCATTATATTCATAATTGGCATAACAATAATGAAGCATAGCCAAATTTTGAGATCGGTAAACATCATCATCATAATCTTCATACTTTTCAAACAAAGCTTCAATTTCATAAGCACCCTTAAAAGCAACAAACTCTTCTATTTGTTCCACAGCATAGTAATCATATATACCATTAGCATAAGAGGCCAAGGTTTCATTATCATTAAATTTACATGAAAAGGGAAGGTGTTTAGCCTTCATCCTAGAGCAACAAGTAATATCATATCTCAAGCATAGATTCCAAGTATACCATTTGAACATATAAATTTGACCCCATAACAGTTTCCCTTTTTGAGTCAAGCGATAATCCCTAAAGTATTCACGTTGATCCAATGTGTACCCCATTATCAAGTTGAATGGGGTTTTCTTAGGATTATCAAAGTAGTGCATAATATCTTTCACATAATGAGCATCGAGGGTTTTAGGAGGTTCCCCATCTCCATGAGTAGCAAGTACACCTTTTTTTTTTTGGTATTTCATGTTCCATATCCATAACTAAAGATAGAGAACAACTTAGAATAGCAAATAAAATCTACTTAGTGATAAAGCAAACAAGCACACACGAGAATATTCACCCCACGCTATTGCTCCCCGGCATCGGCGCCAGAAAAAGGTATTGATAACCCACAAGTATAGGGGATCAGTTGTAGCCTCTTTCGATAAGTAAGAGTGTCGAACCCAACAAGGATCTAAAGGTAGAACAAATATTCCCTCAAGTTCTATCGACCACCGATACAACTCTACGCACGCTTAACGTTCGCTTTACCTAGAACAAGTATGAAACTAGAAGTACTTTGTAGGTGTTGTAGGATAAATTTGCAAGATAATAAAGAACACATAAATAAAAACTAGGGGCTGTTTAGATAAAGTAACAATTACGTTAGTTTAACGAGTGTGGAAAAGAGGTGGTAGGAGTTGCGAAATTGTCGCTAAGCAATTGACTACGTTACTAGACCGATAGCAAGTTTTATGTGGGAGAGGCCACTGCTAGCATGTCATCCCTTACTTGGAATTCTATGCACTTATGAATGGAACTATTAGCAAGCATACGCAACTACTAACGTTCATTAAGGTAAAACCCAACCATAGCATTAAGATATATTGGTCCCCCTTCAATCCCGTATGCATCAATTTCTATGCTAGGCTGAAGCTGCTATCACCCTTGCCCTCCAATACATAGTCCTATCAACATACAACTAACCCTATGGTGTGATCCAGGTGCGCGCTCATATGATGGGCACCAAAGGACAGCAACATAACCACAAGAAAATTAAACCAATCATAGCAATTCACCAATCACCGATAGGACAACAAAAATCTACTCAGACATCATAGGATGGCAACACATCATTGGATAATAATATGAAGCATAGAGCACCATGTTCAAGTAGAGGGTACAGCGGGTTGCGGGAGAGTGGACCGCTGAATATAGATGGGGGAAGGCGATGAAGATGTTGGGGAAGATGACGGAGGTGTTGGTGAAGATCGCCGTCACACGATGATTGCCCCGGTGGCATTCCGGCGCCACCGGGAGAGAGGGGGAGAGAACCCCCCTCCTTCTTCTTCTTACTTGGCCTCCCCCCTAGATGGGAGGAGGGTTTCCCCTCCGGTCCTTGGCCTCCATGGCGGCGGAGGGGCGAGAGCCCCTCCGAGATTGGATCTCTCTCTCTGTTTCTTCCTTCCATATTCTGGCCTTTCACCGTTTCTTATATTTCCGGAGATCTGTAACTCCGATTGGGCTGAAATTTTAACACGATTTTTATCCGGATATTAGCTTTCTTGCATAGAAAGAAGGGCACCAACCGCCTTACGGGGTGGCCACAAGCCAGCCTGGCGCCGCCAGGGGGGTAGGCCGTGCCCCCCTAGCTTGTGGTCACCTCGGGCATCGTCTCGCGTTGATTTTTTTTCCTAAAAAACAAATATATTCTAAAAAAAAATCTTCGTAAGTTTTTATCACATTTGGACTTCATTTTGGTATGGATATTCTGCGAAACAAAAAACATGCAACAAACTGGAACTGGCACTGGGCACTGGATCAATATGTTAGTCCCAAAAATAGTATAAAAAGTTGCCAAAAGTATATGAAAGTTGTATAATATTGGCATGAAACAATCAAAAATTATAGATACGAAGGAGATGTATCATGTATATCATCTATGCATACACCTAGCTCTGCTACCACTGTTGGGGAACCTTGCATGGGAAACAAAAAAAATTCCTACGAACACCCTAGATCTAAACATGGATATGCATAGCTACGAGAGGAGAGTGCATCCATATACCCTTGTAGATCGCTAAGCAGGAAGTGTTAAGAAACGGGGTTGGTGTAGTCGTACGTCTTCGCGATCCAATCACGATCCGTCCCGATCTAGCACCGAACGGATGGCACCTCCGCGTTCAGCACACGTACAGCTCGATGACGTCTCCACCTCCTCGATCCAGCGAGCGAGGGCGGAGTAGTAGATGAGTTCTCTGGTAGCATGACGGCGTGGTGGCGGTGGTGTTGGAGCTGTCCTGGCAGGGTTTCGCCAAGCGCTAACGAGAACAAGAATGAGGGAGAAACCAATCTAGAGGGAGAGGGAGGGCTGCGTCGTGGCTTGTGGTGCGGCTCCTCTCCCTCTCCTCTCATATATATATAGGGGGTAGGCTGGCCGTGGTTTCCCTAGGGTTGGGGCGGTGCCCTAGGGAACTTCCTTAGGGTCTCCCTAGGGGCGCGGCGACCACCCTAGGGAACAGCCTTAGGGTTTCCATAGGGGCACGACGTCCACCCTAGGGAACATCCTTAGGGTTTCCCTAGGGGTGCGGCGGCCACCCTAGGGAACAACATTAGGGTTTCGCTAGGGGCGCGGCGGCCATCCTAGGGAAACTTCGGCCCTTGGCCGGATGGGCCTTGGGGAGGTGGGGCGCCCAGCCCACCAGGGGCTAGTGCGCCACCCCTTTTCAGCCCATGGGGTTCTTCGGGGTAGGTGGACCTCCCTGGTGGATCCCCGAGACCCCTTTCGGCATTTCCAACGAAAATCGGCAAGTCTCGAAACTATTTCGGAACCCGAATACCAACTTTCCATATATGAATCTTTACCTCCGGACCATTTCGAAGCTCCTCGTCATGTCCGGGATCTCATCCGAAACTCAGAACAACCTTCGGTCACCAACATATACAACTCAATAATACTACATCGTCACCGAAAGTTAAGTGTACAGACCCTCCGGGTTCGAGAATCATGCAGACATGACCGAGTCACTCTCTGGCCAATAACCAATAGCGGGACTTGGACGCCCATATTGGCTCCTACATATTCTACGAAGATCTTTATCGGTCGAACCTCGATGTCAAGGATTCAAACAATGTCGTATGCAGTTCTCTTTGTCCATCGATATGTTACTTGCCCGAGATTCGATCTTCGACATCTCCATACCTAGTTCAATCTTGTTACCGGCAAGTCTCTTTACTCGTTTCGTAATACAATATCCCATGACTAACTCCTTAGTCACATTGCTTGCAAGCTTCTTGTGATGCTGTATTACCGAGTGGGCCCAGAGATACCTTTCCGTCATACGGAGTGACAAATCTGAGTCTCGATCCACGTCAACCCAACAGACACCCTCGGAGATATCTATAGAGCACCTTTATAATCACCCAGTTACGTTGTGACGTTTGATACACACAAGGCATTCCTCCAGTGTCAGGGAGATGCATGATCTCATGGTCGTAGGAACGGATACTTGACATGGATAAAACAGTAGCAATAAACTAACACGATCAATTCCCATGCTTACGGTTGGTTCTTTTCCATCACATCATTTTCCTAATGATGTGATCCCGTTATCAAATGACAACTCATGTCTATGGTCAGGAAACCTTGACCATCTTTGATCAATGAGCTAGTCTAGTAGTGGCTCACTAGGGGCGTAGTGTTGTATATGTATCCACACATGTATCTGAGTTTCCAATCAATACAATTATAGCATGCATAATAAACGATTATCATGAACAAGGAAATATGATAATAACTACTTTATTATTGCCTCCAGGGCATATTTCCAACATGCCGAAGGTCTCTGTTGTGTCCTAGCGGCGCAGGATGAAGGCGGCGGTGGCGTCCTTGGTGGTGGTTCGCGCAGGGAGTGGTTGTGGCGACGGTGAGGGTTTCACCCAGATCTAGCGCCCGGCGGCCAACCGACGGCGAGGGCTAAGGGTGGGGCCGGCTGGCGGCCCCTACTATGCTACAGGCGGTGGTGGCTGGGTGGTTGCTCGGGTGACTCAGTCTGCAGGTTCATGTGGCTGCGGACAATCGGAGTTGGTGGTGTGCCCTTGTGTTACGGCAGGCACAGCAGGGTGGTGGTGCAGCCTCCTTCTTTCCTGTGTTTGAGCCAGCGGCGCGCGGGGCTTGGCGGGTGCCTGGTGTCGTACTAGCGGCACACGCGACGGCGATGGCTTCAACATGGGGCTCATGCTCGGTAGGTGCGGTCCGAGAGGTGCTCGTTGGAGGCGATGGGGCGACACGGCTGCTTTGGTTGGGCGGTGCTGTGATCCGGGTTGCCGTCTTCGGTGGGCGACGCGGATCTTGATCGTGGTGGTGGACGGCGTCTGGCGGTGGTCAGGTACGAGGGTTGACTTGGCCCGCGTTGGATGCCTTTGTGTTGTGCCCTTCTTGCTTGTTGCCTGTTTGTGACGTCGGTCCGAGGTTTGCTCTTTGGGCGTTGTTGTGTTGTCGTACGGATCGGTCCCAATGAACATAGACATGGCGGCATTTGAGCATGCTCGGGGTGGCTGTCGGTAGTCAATGGGTTGTTAACCCCCCCCCCCCTCACGGTGCACCGGGACCGGCTCGGGACATAGGCGTGGGTGCTTCCTATTGTGGAGGCACCGACCCAAACCCGGTGGCTGATACCGGGCTAGGAGTGAAGGTGGCCCCTTTCCCTTTTACTACTGTGGTTGGGTGGCCGTGACGTGGATGGCTGACGGTGCCTAGGGGCATGGATGCCGGGGCGGCGTCCCCGGTAGGCGGGCCTCATGGTTAGCTTCCCGGCGGGCTTCATGGTGGCTCCATCTTTTGGTCGTGTGGGTGACTAGGGATGTAGTGGCGGGAGGCTCAGGCCTGCTCTCGCAGGGCCCATATCTAGAGTGGGCAAGTTGGCGCTCGTTGAGGTGGTGGCCGGGGCTTCTCATGATGGTGCAGGCGAGTGTCCGAGTGAAAGCTCCGCGCTTCTGGCGTCGACGCCGGCGACGCCTGTGGGTGTTGCTTGCTTTTTGAAGACGGCGTCGTGGATCTCGTCCCTGTGCCAGGGCTCACGGTGAAAACCTTTGTCTGTTCTCAGACTCGGCAGTGGCGACGCTTCACACCATCACCCTCTTGGGGGCGTTGTCTTCGAGCTCAGGGGTCTTTTGTCATGCCTCAGCAAGGTGTTAAGCTTGTTCTAGACTCATATTGTATCTTTTGATCTGCTTTGTAATGGGGCCTCCCCACCATATTGTATCGTTCGACCGTGTACTTTGGTTCGTTGCTTTATATATAAAGCGGGGCGAAAGCCTGTTTCGAAAGAGAACTTAGACTGATTGTGTTTTGATTTACACTAAATCTTGGAGTAATTTAGTCTATCCATGATTTTCAAGTGTGATACTGTATCCATGAACTTTGCCCTTGTTACTTTGAAAAAATCTTTACATTGTTTCTACGGAGGGACATCGCCGCCGTCACACAACCCCAGTGATTAAACGTGTAAATTCAGGTGTCAGTTCAGTCAAGTGTAATCGAACGCGTGAGACATTATTCAAACAGAACATCAAACAGTTTTTGCCCAAGAAGTTCATATTAAGCCTAGGAGTATTGAGAACAGTTAAGTGTTATAAATTCAGGTGTCAATTGAGATAAGTGTTGTATAAATTCAGTTAAGTTTTATAAATTCAGTTAATCGACTCTGCTTGCCACATCTTTTTCTGCAGTTGTATAAATTCAGTAAAGAGTGTAAATTCAGAAGCTACTGCCTGAACATAGACTACTGAACTTTGCCTAAAGATCAAAATTCAGTTAAGAGTTCCCCTAACTTACAATACTCCATGCATCAAAATTTCAGAGACAAATACACTAATCAGACTTCAGGAGTACACAAATACAGTACACTAATTAGACCATACACTAATCAGACAAAAAAAAAAATCAAAATTTCAGACTTGGGCATGAGGAGCAGGACCTGCAGACCGACAATCTGCAGACCAACGACCTGCAGACCGACAATCAACAGCACGGATTAGGGCCTTGGCGACGGGACGGCAGTACAGCTCAACCAATAACCAACAATCCATGGTACAACTTCAAGGACCATGGCGACGCGAGGGTAATACAGCTCAACAAATTTCGGGCTTGGTTTACTCCAGTAGCTCAGTTTATAGAGACCACTACTTCCACTAGTAATGTATGTACACACGCAGCAAAGGTTCATCTGCATCTCGCTTCCCAAAAGAAGGCTCGGCAATACTCACTAGCTAATCATACAGACGATCGGCCCTGGCCGGAAATTGGCCACATTTATATGTCCTGAGCATGCAAGTCATATGATTATCAGTTTATCTCACCCCAGCTCACGCAATTTTCCACAATCGATCATGCGGGAGGCAACATGAGGATGATGCATGGGCACTGATCATACTACACTTGATGCATCCGTTGAACTTTATACATACATGGTTGGCACCTGCATATAATTTCTTGTTGTCGAAAGGCCGAAGATAATATGTTAAATAAAATCAGCACACCATTAGAGGGAGCATCGATAATATGTTAAAGGCCGAAGATAATATGTCGAATAGATGAATGTTCTAAATGTGTTGGCAGGCATGCAAGCCATGTTATTTATTTATATGGTTGGTGAGATTTTACTCAGATGTTCTCTGTCTTGCAGGTTTTCTTTAAAGCATGGAAAAATGGATGTTTCACCTAAGGTGCATCTCTTCCTCCTTAATGAATGATGCTTGGGTGGCATTTCCGGCTCCTTATCTGCTCCTTTGTTGATTCAGTTATCCCTGCTCCTTCTTTGTCAATTGGTGATGTAATGGTGTCTAGTACTCCCTCCGTGTGGCGGCGCCGCGCCGCACCGGGGGAACCTCGCCGGCCGCCTCCGGTCGCCACCAGCGGCCCCTCACCTCCCGCCGCCGTCGCCGAGGGCGTTGCAGGCTAAGCCTGTGGGCCACAGCGGCGGCGGCGGCGGCAATCCTCCTCGGCCCACGATTGGATCTGAGTGGCGGCGTTCTACTCCGGCCAGATCAAGGGCGGTGGCGCGGGCCGGCGGCGACCAGGGTCGGTGTGCTGGAGCCAGGGTCGGCGACATCTCCACGGCGGCGGCTAGGGCGCCCGATCTGGGCCCAGATTGGCTTCAACGGGCCGTTCCACGCGCTGTCGTACATCTCCGCTGATCCGGCGACGTCAAGCGGCTTCTGGGCTGGTCCTGCAACACGAGGACGTCGGGGGCTCCGGCCCTGGGCGCGGCGGTGGTGGCCATCTCCTTCGCCGGAGGTGGTCGGCCTGAGGCTGGGTGGTCGGATCTCCAGATTCGTCATCTAGTCCCGGCTGCGAGTTGGGGAGACAGAGTTACCGGTGCAAACCGAGCTGATGGCGGGCGATGGTGGCGTTTTGCGTCGTTACCTTGATGAAGGCATCGTCGTGTAACTATTGTCGACCCACTCGTGCTGCTCCGGGGGAAACCCAAAGATCTGTTCATCCAGATCGGACGATGGCGGTACTGCGATGTCGTTACTTTCTTGGAAGCATCGTTTGTGGAGCAGCGCTGGAAGACAGAGGCAGGAGGTGGAGCGGCTAAGTCTTGCACGGAGCTTCGGCGGAGAAGTCAAGTCATGCCTGGCCGACAGGTGCTACGCTGTGTCATGCCTGGTCGGCAGGTGCTACGCACGACAGATCCTCCGGAGTCTTCGCATCTGGATGGACGAGCGCGGGGCGGTGGTGCCGTTGGGCGTCGTGGTGGCGTCGACGGATGTCTGGACTGGCAAGGACGATGCGGATCTCTATCTTGAAGATGGGTCAGCGGTCCGAGGATGATGGCGGCTTCTGGATTCTAAAACATGTGTATGTGGTGCGCGTTTTAGGTCTGCTGCACCGGCTGTTGGTCCCGATACGTTATGTGGATGGATCGGCAACGACACCGGTTTTAGATATGGGGGGTGAGAGCACTCCACATTATCGAGTTTTGTAGGTGTGACTGGTGGCTTCGGGTGGCTTGATGTATTTTTTTGTCAGACCTTTGTGGAATAATTAATAAAGATGGCTGTATGCATCGACTGATGCAGAGGCCGGGGGGTTTAACCTCCTTTTCCAAAAAAAAAAAATGGGGTCTAGTACTTTCTGCCATGGATACGAAGAACTCGAGATTGTCAGCGAACGGATGGTCTAACTATTTTTTATTGGGAAATCGATACACCTAGTGCAGAACACCGGGCCGCCGTTCCTTCGTCTCGTCGGCCTAGCTTTGATCGATCGGGATGTGGGGGACTTGGTTTGCGATCCGGATGTGAAGGACTTGAGATTGTCAGCGAATGGATGGTCTAACTTTTTTTACTGGAAAATCGATACGACTAGTGCAGAACGCCGCGCCGCCGTTCCTTCGTCTAGTCGGCCTAGCTTTGATCGATCGGGATGTGGGGGACCTGGTTTGAGATCGGGATGTGAAGGACTCGAGATTGTCAGCGAATGGATGGTCTCACTTTTTTTACTGGGAAATCGATGGTCTTACTTCGTTGGGGCAAGTGGAGAGGAGTTATATGATGGGAAATGCTTTGAATCAGCCGGTCGATTTCTGCGAAAACTTCTGCCGCCTCCATCGCACACCACACGTCGAGCGGTCCTGCACACGCAACCGGTTGTTGCGCCACCACAACAAAGGACCTTTTCCTCCTTATCCTCTGATTTATCGTCCCAATCACTTGTTCTTCTCCGCCTTCTCTTTCCTACAAGATACAACCATGGATAAGATCAAACACACACTCTCTCTCTTTCTCAATGTCATGCACGGAAGGCCACACCACAGGATTGCTTCATTGGTGTGCGCCATCACCATGAGGGCTTGCTGCTGCGGGAGGCGACGCTACGAGCATAGCTCGTCAGAGCAGGCGCCGTGTTGCGGCCCATCAAATCGCAGCAAAAATGCGAAGAGGGCCGAGGGCCAAGCGGAGCTCATGACGTCCAGACACTGCAGGAGGTGCGGCCGCGGATGGGGCGCACAAGCGCGTCAGGAAGGGGCCGACCCGAGCTTGGGCTTGTCCATGGCCATTGCCATGGCGGCCGGTCCCGGACGTGTGTTGTGGCTATATGCAACAGCGGCGGTGTTGCAAACGGCGAAGTCGATCTGACGGTGTTGCTCAACGATGGCCTGCAGCCGTGCTCGCCTCCCTCGTCCATGGACGCCCTTGCCTCACCATCCATGTCTGTGTTCTTCTTCCCGCTGCAGGAAAAGTTCTTTTTTGCAACACGACTTGTTGCAGAAGTCTCTCTGCAACAGAGTTCATGTTACATGCCGGAGAGTACAAGGATTGTAGGTGTAATTACGTCCAGAAAAGAAAAAATCTTCAACAGACGCAAAACCAAAACATGTTGTCTGGACATGGACTCTGAACCAACTCACGTACCGGATCGATATGCACAATAAATTCAACCTAGACTAAACTGCGGACTGAGACAGATTCGATCTAGCCAGCTGCCAGCATTACTATTTACACAACTCGATTGATTGCTGCCTATCCTGTACTACTCTCCTTCGTTTGATCCCAAGATCTGTGCCTTCTCCGAGCTGATCGATCTGCACCCCTGCCGGGCGGCCAGATGGACGGGAGCGACAACAACGGCAACGGCATCTGCTTCCCCTATGACAAGCTTCTCAAAATCCTCTGCTACCTCCCATGCCGCACCCTCGCCAAGTCCAGGCGCGTCTGCCACGTGTGGCGCGCCGTAGTCGACGCCCACAAGCTCCTCCTCCCGTGCTTTCTTCCCCGGGGGATCTTCTCTGGCATCTTTACCGACAACAAGCTGCAATAATCTATCTTCTTCTTGGGCACCTCGGTCTCTCTTTCTCCTGGGCACCTCGGTCTTGAGCCTCTTGGCAAGAAGCAACTTGATCATCAAGTCATCTCCAGCCTCCAGCATCGAGGACGCGACCGTGGAAGCAGCTTTCTGAATTGACATACGCTTTGTATTTGCAACCTCCCCAATATAAGTCTTATCTTCCAAGACAACCGTGGAAAGCCAGAGCGTCCTCTGGCCCTCTACTGCCACCTTAGAGGACGCGTACACTGGATCGGCCATGGATGGGTCTGCAACCTTCTTCTTGTGAGCGTACTCTAGAAGAAGGCTAACCTTGCATATTGTATCCTGTACAAAAGAGTAAGAGTGAGCTGGATGATATGTAGCGATGGGTGATTGCAGCAGGTACATGCATGTGCAATTTATTATGTATGACAAAGGCCACAGAACCTTTCGATGAGAATATTATGTATACACGCCAGACTACTTCAACCAAGACTAACAATGTTGTGGATTAGTCCTGCATGCATGTTTATTTGTGGCAGCAAATGGAAACACCTACAGAATAATACATGCAGCCCACACTTAAAACAAAGTTAGGATGAAAACTGAAGGTTGTAGTTTGGATACATACTATAGATATGTTTATCAGAGCAAGGAGGTCTAGGATGTTCATGCGCGATGATTTGTGAAGGTAGTAGCTCATAATGCTAGAAGGGATGCATCTTCACTATATATATGCACTGCATAGATTAGACACTAATATGGAAAAATGAATTTTGCCATTAATCAAATAGTTCTGACAAGCAAAACTTATGCATACCATCAAATTTTTTGTTTGCAACTATTCAATTAGAATAAGAATCTGCATATGTTGGACATGCATAAAATATGCTTTTCAGCTCAAAGTCTGAACATAGATTTACACTCATATAAGATGATGATGTTTTGTAGCAATTAAAGCATGTGTGTCACTTGCCTTTAAATCACAAAACAAGATTGTGATATAGCTTACCTTGTTAAGCAGCCCATGTAAAGTCTCCAGCGTCTCATTTCCCATCAACGCTGTGTAGGCAACATCTGCAGCATCCTCCTCCGCATCTTTGCGATGGCGGTGGCGTGTTGCTGAAACGAACTTGTGGCCCTCCATATGCACTGTGCACTCAAAGTTCATCTCATGTGGCTTGCCTTCCGTTCGTATGTGGTACGTGGGAATTGTACCGTAGTCTCTGAGTGCATAGCCTTGCAGCTTGTTTTTCTTTCTCGTTGCATAAGAGAAGAAGATAATTAGTGATAAGCAATTATTCAACTCAGATAATAGAAAGACAATTAGTACAGCTTGTTTTTCGTAACTGCAAAACATAAGAAATTCCCAGTATTTCGGTTGCTCCCCCCCCCCCCCTCCCCCCCTCTCGCTGCAGCACCCCGATCATCAACATACATAACTAATTAATCAACTGGGACAAAGTTGTCTCAAAGAGTCAGATATCCTCAACACAGATAAAGCAAGCTTGTTAACTTTTATGATCAAACAAAACATATGCATACCACCCAAATACAAATCAAACTACCAATTATTATTTTTTGAAACGGAAAATCTAACTACCAATTACGCCATTCACCACAGTAGCCATCCAACCTGAACCATTTCAACAGCATATATTGACTAAAAAAAGACTAAGTGTGGTCCCATGAAGCCTGTGAAGATTACATGACAAGGAAATGAGCAGTACATGTACAAATACAACTGCATGCAATGGAGCTTTACCATCTATATCCCCAAACAATCTAAACAGAATATACCCCAAACCATGTGAAATGCTGAACAAATTACCATGAGAGCACCTAAGTCGGTTATTACAAATGTATGCACCCTCTGCCACTTGATTTTACAAATGTTGTGGCTCTAGGTCAGACCCTAACACTTTTGTGCACCACATGTCTAGACAGAGCCTTGTTCATTATGGACCCTCATCACCTTCCCAGATGCACATAACCCAGATTAACATGGACAGCAGACAAGGTATGGAATAATGATACAAGTGCCAACATCCCAGTCGAAATTAGAAGCAAAATGGAACAACATTGGTTGATATCGTGGAACTGACACGGAGTTACCTGACGAGGCCGTGCATCACCTAAACTTTGCTAATGCTACAGTCATTGAAAGTGAGCCCATGCATTGATCACATTAAACATAGGCCATGGAATCTACAGCTCAATGCAATCAGAAGGAGCATGCTATACCCATCCTCGAGTCCTACAGAAGTAGATCAACCTGAACCTGCACCAACTGGACACCCAGTGCCACAATAGACCCCAATATCCCCACAGAAGTAGAGCAACCTGCACCAACTGGACACGCAGTACCACAATAAACCCCAATATCCCCATGCTGATAAATACCGGAAAAAGAATACCAACTATGGGATATCTTTTGTGTCCTAATACCAGGCGAGCTGACTCTGTGAATGTTTCAGAAGTGGATAACTAAGGTGAACAGAAATCTTGAGTTTGATCGAAGTGGCTACAAGAGGAACCTAGAAAATGTGCTCCCGTAATTTACAAATATAGGCATCACACACGAAATCTTCTGTTCTAACAACCAGATGAATTGTCCTAAACTCAAAATCGAGTACCAGGTCAGCTAGCACCGGTGCAGAACATAGGCCTTAGAGCACCTGGTACCGGGACAAAGGTGTGTGACCACAGCCCCCAAACAATTGAATTAGTTGTATGAATAGTTATGAACTAGTTAATCCAGTCCAGCAGGACAACTACCACGGCATGCTAGTTAGTCCAGTATTAATAATTTGTATAGAGGTTAGTAAACTTCAAATTGGATGACTTCAATATAATTAATCTGAAAGGGATGACTCGAATTTTTTATTCCAACCCAAGACTTTCGCTCCATTACTACGCTAACTATTTCGGAAAGTTGTTGCATAGCTCGAGCTCCACGGTACCCTTTATCTTGGCCGTCCACTCACGTTGAGATCCGTGCGTCACATGAGGACTTCTGGTTGCACCAGTGTTTGTCTTTTGTGATTAACAGAGAGGGTACAGTGCGTAGTTGGCCTGTTCCACATGCATGAGAGACTACCCCTCGCCCTCTACTAGTAGTACTACTCATTCTCCTCTTTTTTTGGATGGACTGACACTGACCTCCTGCTGACACTGACCACCTGCTCTCTGTTTTATAGTAAAAAGGAAGGCTTTTGCCATGCATGTCAGGGTGCTTTCTAGAGAGAGAGAGCATGAGGGGAGAGAGAGAGAGCGGAGAGAGCTTGCGCATGCATGCTAAGTGTCAGACTGCATCTAAAAGAGAGAAAGCGTGAGAAGAGAGAGCTTGTGAGAGATAGCGAGATTAGAATCCCCTCGGACCTCGAGATGATGTATGCTCCAAGATGCTGGCGGGCCTGGGGGCTGGAGTGGTACTCACATCACCCACCGGGGATAACATACGGTATGTACTGCAAATCATGTACACCGATTCAAACAACGCCACCGAATATGAGGCTCTGCTACATGGTCTTCAGATAGCCGTCTCTATGGGCATACATCATCTCGAGGTCCGAGGGGATTCTAATCTCGCTATCTCTCAAGTTAACGGCGAGTTCGACGCCAAGGATCCGAAGATGACGGCATATCAAAACGCCGTTTTGACAATTTCAGCCCGCTTTGAGGGGCTAGAATTCCACCATATCCCAAGGGATAGCAATCAAGCTGCCGATGTCCTTGCTAGGATGGGCGCTAGATGCGACAAGGTCCTGGATAATACCTTCCTCGAACGGCTCTTTAAGCCATCCTTGCCCTGGCAAGAAGGGGATAAGGTAGTCAAGTCAAATGACACTGAAGAGGTCGTCCCTCTGACCATCGAACAAGACGAGGAGGTAATTGGGGGCTCGGCCATTGAAGAAACATCTTTGGCCCATGAGATCGTGGCAGTTATCGCACCATGGACCGAACCACTCCTCGCATATTTACTCCGAAAAGAGCTGCCCGAGGACCAAAATGATGCACGACGGATCATCCGAAGATCCAAGGCGTACCAAGTGCATCAAGGCGAACTATATAAGAAAAGTGTCACGGGAGTACTCCAACTATGCATATCCGAGGAGGAAGGACAGCAGCTCCTTTCGGAAATACATTCCGGCATGGGTGGCCGTCACGCCGCACCTCGGACCTTGGTAAGCAAGGCTTTCCGGGCTGGATTTTACTGACCAACCGCTAGAGTAGACGCGAAAGCACTAGTTCCAAAGTGTGCGGGATGCCAGGTTTTTGCTAATCAAAGCCACATGCCTGCTACAGCTCTTCGAACTATTCCGATCACCTGGCCATTCGCAGTCTGGGGGCTAGACATGGTCGGCCCACTTAGAGGGGGGACCAAGAAAAATAGATACCTGCTCGTCATGGTAGATAACTTTACGAAGTGGATCGAGGCAAAACCAGTGACCTCGGCTAAAGCGGGGCCAGTACTCGATTTCATTTTCGGGGTAGTTTACCATTATGGCGTACCCCACAATATCATTACCGACAACGGATCCAATTTTACGGCCAAGGAGGTTAAGGCATGGTGCAAAAAGATGGGCATTAAGCTTAATTATGCTTCGGTATATCACTCCCAATTCAACGGTCAAGTCGAACGACCCAATGGTCTCATATTAAGCGGCATTAAGCCAAGACTGGTTCGTTCTTTAACAGAGGCTGATTGTAAGTGGGTGGAAGAGTTTGACTCCGTATTTTGGGGACTAGGCACCACGCCAAATCGATCCACGGGCTATACACCTTTCTTCATGGTATACGGTGCCGAGGCCATCATCCCAAGTGATCTTATTCATGACGCACCCAGAGTACGCATGTATGAAGAGAGCGAGGCCGAGCTCGATAGGCAAGATGATCTAGATGCCCTTGAAGAGGAAAGGGAAGTGGCTCGTGCACGTTCTACTTTTTACCAGCAACAGGCAAGGCGTTATCAAAGTCGGGAGGTCCAGAATAAAGCATTCAATGTTGGTGATCTGGTGTTGCGATACCATCCCAAAAAGCAGAATCATAAACTATCGGCTAGATGGGAGGACCATTCATAATTGATCAAGTGCTCACTGGAGGAGCATATCGCATCCGAGATCCTAAGGACGACCGACTGGAGCCAAACCCATGGAATGCTGCACGACTTCGCCGTTTTTACGGTTAACAGAGGTTTTTTCTTTGTTTTGAGTCACAGGTATCATAGTTTTCTATTTCTATTCTCCCGCAAGCAAATTTTTTAGCTAGTAACTAGCCTTATTTTAATAAGCAAATGCTCGGTCAAGCCGAGGTCCCTTATACTTCGGATACCTTTTTGAAGTGTTCGGCATGCTGTCCTGGGGGCTTCAAGCCCACGTATCTTATGCATTCATCAGCTTTGCTATATATGAAATGCTACCTTCCGTACTTAAACGTCCTAAAGCCTCACATATGCATCGATTCGACTTAAGATCTGGCCAAGCTGGGTTGCCTGGCTCCTGTGCTTACCCCTTATGTTCCCAATTGTTCGGCTAAGGGGTAAAGGGAGCACCACTGTGATTGTTACTTCCGGATAATCCGAGCAAGTACCTTAGACGGGTGAAGTCAAAAACTAGCAATTGTAGGAATATAATTGGTCAGCCACGACGGAAGTGAAAATTTTGGATCTAAGGGTTTTGCCTCGAATTAACCTCCTAAAAATTTCTTCCTGCATAAACTGGAAGTAAGGATACGTCATCATGATTAACATGATAACCTGAGAAAAGGAACTTTTAAAGGAACTATTTTTCTCGGAAGATGTTTCTTACGTTAAAAAGTAATATAACATATCTCTCTGCTTCAATTTTGTTTTTGGAACCACATGGCCGGATTGCCTTGTTCTCCATAACACTTTGCCCTTATAACGGTATTATAAAGTGGGAAAACACTCCTCGGCCACTAGCCGAGGAGGCGGAAGCCGATGGCCGGTTAACAAAGTATTACATTCACTAGTACATAATAGGGCTTTGGTCCAGGCCGGGCCAGCCCATTAGTCCCGGTTCACTCACGAACCGGGACCAATGGGGGCATTGGTCCCGGTTCGTGAGGCCAGGGGCCGGCCGGGCCTCGTGGGGCATTGGTCCCGGTTCGTATGACCCCTTTGGTCCCGGTTCCAGACACGAACCGGGACCAATGGGCCTCGCTCCTGGCCCACAACCATTGGTCCCGGTTCGTGGCTGGAACCGGGACCAAAGGGGATCCTTTAGTCCCGGTTCCAGCCACGAACCGGGACCAATGAGATGCCTATATATACCCCCTCGCCAGCGAGCAGAGCACTCCACACTGCTCTGTTTTTCTGGCCGGCGAGGGGAGAGCTTTGTGGTGCTCTAGCTCACCTCCTATGCACATGAGGTGTTCGATGAAATGCCCGAGCCACACTTAAGCTTTCTGCTCTCGAAGCTCCTTGTCCAAGCTCCATTTTTCTCAAGATTTGTTTAGGTTTGGCGGTCCGTCCTGTCCCGTCCCCGTCCTCACCGCCGTCGATCGCTCGCGTCCATCTCGGCGCCGGCACCACCGTGGTTAGCCTCTTCTTCTTATCTTCTTTCTAAAAGAAAAAAGTTCTTACTTGTATCATTTAGATAGATACTTGTGTAATTTTCTTACTTTTATTATTGTTTGTTATTATATAGTGCCATGGTCATGGTATCCGCCCACGTCGGCCCTCGTCCGGTCTATGATTCCGATGTGGTATATATTATCTTTTATAACTATTTGTTTTATTTAGTGTTTATGACAATTATGCCGACCAACGTGACATAGATGTGTTTATCTAGGAGGTATGTGAACCGGAAATTCCAACCGACCCTCTTGTCGAGAGGTTAAATTTAGTTGAAAAAGAAAACGAGGATTTGAAAGAAAAATTGAAAAGAATTGAGGAGGAGAAGATGAAATTGGAGTTGCATGTTGCCGATGTCGTCGATGACCAAAAGATCAAGATGGATGCAATGCGCTTGAAGATTAGAAAGATAAGAAAATATGCCATTGATAATGAGGCTTGGTATCATTATGCTGTTGGATCAATTGTTACCTTAGTTGCCATTATGATCGCATTTGTTGTTGCATTTAAATGTTTTACATAGTTGTATGTTAGTTTCAATTTATGTTTTAATTAGATGCTCTAGAGAGCTGTATGTTGTTCTATGAGAACTATGTGTGAACTTTATGTATTTATTTTTTCAATAATAACATTTGATCACTTCTCTATTCACTTCTCTATTCATTTGCCCTCGTCCGGTCTATGATTCGGATGTGGTATATATTATCTTTTATAACTATTTATTTTATTTAGTGTTTATGACAATTATGCCGACCAACGTGACATAGATTTTTTAATCTAGGAGGTATGTGAACCGGAAATTCCAACCGACATAGAAATTCTTGTCGAGAAGTTAAATTTGGTTGAAAAAGAAAACAATTACTTGAAAGAAAAATTACAAAGACTTGAAGAGGAGAAGATGAAGTTGGAGTTGCATGTTGCCGATGTCGTCGCCGATCACAAGATCAAGATGGATGCAATGCGCTTGAAGATTAGAAAGATTAGAAAATATGCTCTAGAGAGCTATATGTTGTTCAATAATGAGAACTATGTATGAACGTTATGTATTTATTTTGGTCACTACTGTACTTTGGCTTTAATGTGACGATGAATTTCTATTAATTTGGTCACTTCTCTATTCATGATATGCACGCAGATGAACCGGCAATGGATGTACGGTGACCGACGCACCTCCGAGTATATTGAGGGCCTGCATAATTTTCTCGAAGCGGCTGAGGCAAACAAGCAGAATGGTTTTATGCATTGTCCATGTACTGTCTGTGAGAATACGAAGGCTTTCTCCAACTATAAAACCCTTCACTTCCACCTGCTTCAGAAGGGTTTTATGCCACACTATAATGTTTGGACCAAGCACGGAGAAAGAGGGGTTATGATGGAAGACAACGAAGAAGAAGAGGATGACGACAACTACCCGCCCCCTGAATACGGTGATGCTGCAATGGGGGAAGCTGAAGATCAAGAGGAACCAGACGATGTGCCCGATGATGATCTTCGCCGGGTCATTGTTGATGCACAGAGAGAATGCGAAAGTGAAAGGGAGAAGTTGAAGTTCGATCGCATGTTAGAGGATCACAAAAAAGGGTTGTACCCAAATTGCGAAGATGACAACAGAAAGCTCGGTACCACACTGGAATTGCTGCAATGGAAGGCAGACAATGGTGTATCTGACAAGGGATTTAGTTCGCTTCTGTAAATAATGAAAAATAAGCTTCCAAAGGATAACGAATTGCCCGGCAGTACGTACGAAGCAAAGAAGGTTCTATGCCCTCTAGGATTGGAGGTGCAGAAGATACATGCATGCCCTAATGACTGCATCCTCTACCGCGGTGCGTACGAGGATTTGAACGCATGCTCGGTATGCGGTGCCTTGCGGTATAAGATCAGAAGAGATGACCCTGGTGATGTTGAGGGCCAGCGCACCGGGAAAAGGGTTCCTGCCAAGGTGATGTGGTATGCTCCTATAATACCACGGTTGAAACGTCTGTTCAGAAACAAAAAGTTCTACAGAATTCTACCTTGGTGACCCCGTATGTCGATGAACACAAGAATATTCTGCGGTCCAAACACCCGGAGCAGTGTGACGACTGGATTACATATGAACACATCAGGACTTTTGGCAGTTGGTTGCAAACACGTCTCATGGGTGACAACACTGTTTCTGATGAGTTGTACTCGTTGGCCAGGGGACCATCTTCGACTGTATTGACTTACAAAGGGTATGAGATAAATGGGAATACATTTTACACGATCGCCCAAGATCAAAAGAGCACCAACCAAAACAGCGGTGTCCGCTTTGATGCAGCAACCAATAGGGGAAAGGACACATATTATGGTTACATAGTGGACATATGGGAACTTGACTATGGACATGATTTCAAGGTCCCTTTGTTTCAGTGCAAATGGGTCAATCTGTCTGGAGGCGGGGTACAGGAAGACCCACAGTACGGAATGACAACAGTGGATCTGAACAATCTTGGGTACACAGACGAACCATTCGCCCTAGCCAATGATGTGGCGCAGGTTTTCTATGTGAAGGACATGTCTACCAAACCCAGAAAAAGAAAAGATAAGGAAGCGAATACATCATACGATGAGCCAAAGCGCCACATAGTTCTTTCAGGAAAAAGAGACATCGTGGGATTGGAGGGCAAGACAAACATGTCTGAAGATTATGAAAAGTTTCATGAAATTCCTCCATTCAAAGTCAAGGCTGACCCAAGCACCCTCTTAAACGATGAAGATTATCCATGGTTACGACGCAATAAGCAAAGGACACAAGCGAAGAAAAAGTGAAGACTTTCTCTCCACAACTATATCATTGCAGTTACATGTGAAGAAATGAAATGCCTTTTGTAACCGATGAGTTTCCGTCCGAAACCCCGATACTTCGAAAGGGACTGTCCGTTTTGTACACGAAGTGCATCCAGTTTTTGCCGTAACCCTCTCAACTTTTTATAACATGCTATGTGGGTGAAAGGTTGATACCATGCCAACTTTCAACCTTTTCAGAGTTTATTTGAAGTGCTTTTCAATTTCAGTGTTATTTAGCTCAAAAAATCAGTAAGTGCATGAAAAATACCAAAATGAAGTCAGAAAGGGTTGAAAATTGATGATGTGGCTTTGAATGGTGCATTTTGAACACACAAAAAGTATGGAGTTCAAATAAGTTCAAAAAAATGAAATCCCTTTGTAACAGATGAGTTTCCGTCCGAAACCCTGATACTTCGAAAGAGATTGTCCATTTTGTACACGAAGTGCATCCAGTTTTTGCCGTAACCCTCTCAACTTTTTAGCACATGCTATGTGGGTGAAATGATGATACCATGCCAACTTTCAACCTTTTCAGAATTCATTTGTAGTGATTTTCAATTTCAGTGTTATTTAGCTCAAAAAATCAGTAAATGCATGAAAAATAACAAATGAAGTCAGAAAGGGTTGAAAATTGATGGTGTGGCTTTGAATGTTGCATTTTGAACACACAAAAAGTCTGGAGTTCAAATAAGTTCAAAAAAATGAAATCCCTTTGTAACAGATGAGTTTTCGTCCGAAACCCTGATACTTCGAAAGAGATTGTCCGTTTTGTACACGAAGTGCATCCAGTTTTTGCCGTAACCCTCTCAACTTTTTAGCACATGCTATGTGGGTGAAATGAAAATAACCTAAAAATTACCAAATTTAAAAGAATCACTCCAAAATCTATTTTTATAGTAAAGTTATTCACAAACTAGTGATTCACACAAATTTAAAAGAATTCAAATTTAAACTATTCAAATATGAAAATTAATGGCACTAACAGAAAGTCTATAATTTTTGTGACCTAACAGCAAAAAGAATCACTGGAAAACTGAAAAAAAAAGCAAAAAAAAAAGCAAAAAAGAAAACAAAAAAAATGCCACCTACTGGGCCAGGATTCAGGCCCACAGGCATGGCAGTGTCAGATTAGGCCCATAGGCCTACAGTTCAGAGGAGTTCGAGAGGGAAGAGGCAGCGGGGCTTATAAACAGGTGCTCGGCGCTCTCAACTAGCGAGGTGGGACTAAACTCCCACCACCACGCCGCTGTGCAAGGCCATTGGTCCCGGTTGGTGCCACCAACCGGGACCAATGCCACCCTTTGGTCCCGGTTGGTACTACCAACCGGGACCAATGCGCACCTTTAGTCCCGGTTGGTGCCACAAACCGGGACCAAAGGTCTCTGCTTCCCGCCCTTTGGGCTGACGAAAAGAGACCATTGGTCCCGGTTGGTGCCACCAACTGGGACCAAAGGGTGGCATTGGTCCCGGTTGGTGGCACCAACCGGGACCAATGCTTCTTGTATATAAGAAAACCCTTGGAAAATTTCAGGTTTTCATCTACCAGTTGCCCCGAGCCCGCCTCCCCGATTCCGCCGTCCCCGTCGTCGCCGCCGCCTCCCCGTCGCCGCGTCGTCGCCTCCCCGATTCCGCCGTCCCCGTCGTCGCCGCCGCCTCCCCGTCGCCGCGTCGTCGCCGTCGCCGAGCCCGCCGTCCTCGTCGTCGTCGCCTCCCCGAGCCCGCCGTCCCCGTCGTCGCCGTCGCCTCCCCGACGTCGCCGTCGCCGAGCCCGCCGTCCCCGTCGTCGCCGTCGCCTCCCTGACGTCGCCGCGTCGTCGCCGTCGCCGAGCCCGCCGTCCCCGTCACCGCGTGCCGCCCCGAGCCCGCCGTCCCCACCCCGAGCCCGCCGTCCCCGTCGCCGAGCCCGCCGTCCCCGTCCTCGTCCCCGTCACCGCGTGCCGCCCCGAGCCCGCCGTCCTCGTCGCCGGCCTCCAGCCATCGCCGCCCACCCCAGTGAGCCCCCCCCCCTTTCCGGCCATGTATAGGTTTTTTTTCATGTCTATGTCTATGTTTATGTATATGTGTGTATATGTTCATGTAATTAAAAAGTCATGTATATGTTTTTTTCATGTATATGTATATGTTCATGTAATTAAAAAGTCATGTATATGTTTTTTTCATGTATATGTATATGTTCATGTAATTAAAAAGTCATGTATATGTTTTTTTCATGTATATGTATATATGTTCATGTATATGTGTGTATATGTGTGTATATGTTATCCGGAATGTATGTCGTTGTCGATATACCCCCTCCCCGATAACTTTGACATGAGGGGGGAGGGGGGGGGTCGATCGATAGGCCACCCAAACCCTAGAAAAAAATATTCATACAGAAAACTCCGGTAATTGTGGCCTCCCGTCCCTCGATACCAACTCTCGAGGCCTCCCGTCCCTACCCGATAAACTCTCGAGGCCACCCAAACCCTAGAAGAAAGAGCGTTGTCGATCTCCTACCCCCTCCCGTCCCTACCCGATAAACTCTCGAGGCCACCCAAACCCTAGAAGAAAGAGCGTTGTCGATCTCCTACCCCCTCCCGTCCCTACCCGATAAACTCTCGAGGCCACCCAAACCCTAGAAGAAAGGCGTTGTCTATCTCCTACCCCCTCCCGTCCCTACCCTAGAAGTGTTGTCGAGGCCACCCCAAACCGGACGTCGGACATTCATGAGAGAGGAGGTCCGGACGTCGGACATTCATGTTTGTATATTAATTGCCATGTTGTAATATTTGCAGAAACTATGGATCCAAGAGACTTGGAACAAGAACAGTTGTTGGGGGACATAATCCACGGCGGCGGACGTGATATCTTGTCGTTTCTCAACGACACCGATGGTCTGGAAGGAGAGGATGACGGCTCCGGTGATCGAACAATGGAGGAGGAAGGACATGATCATGATGGCTCCGGTGACCGAATGCCGGAGGAAGAAGGAGACCATGATGACGGCTCCGGTGACCGAACGGACGAGGGAGCTGTTGCAAAGTCCGGCGAGGTATATATATTAATTAAGCCTGTGCTGACTAGCTAATTGATGCATTAATTGTTTTGGTATGTACATATATTAATTAACTCTTTTTTCTTCTTTTATAGCCCTCCGGATCGAGCCAAACTTCGGTAACTAGACGAGGCCCGAAGAAGAGGTTGCGCAAGGAAGAAAAGTTCACGATCACAGCACTCGCGCGGGATGGCCATCCGATTGAACCCAAGCGGACCAAGGACGCATTTTCTGCTCAGTGCGGAGCTATTGTTAGGGACTACATCCCGATCAGCATCAAGCAATGGAATAAGCCTAAGGACGGCGCCCCTGATGGTGATTATGTCACCGATAGACAGAAAGATGATCTTTGGACCGCTCTGAAGGCAAATTTCACCCTACCGCCAGAGGAGGATCCGAATAAGCCAGTTATAGAGCCACTGGTCAAGGCGTGTGCTCTTAAGAAGATGGCAGATCTATTCAGGAGGTGGAAGAATGAGTTGAAATCAAAGTTTGTCGACAAAGGGAAGACTCCAGAATTCACCGGCCGATTTGAGAAGATAGTTGATCACTGGCCCGCATTTGTAGCCTACAAGACATCGGACAAGAGTAAACAAATGTCAGAGACAAACAAGATCAATGCTGCAAAGAAGCAGTATCACCATCACACGGGGTCAGGTGGCTACCTCAAAGCCCGACCGTTGTGGGACAAAGCTGAGAATGACCTGATGGCTAAAAACGTCGTACCACAGACATTGAACTGGCCAGACCGTTCAAGGACTTGGTTCTTCGGGGTTGGGGGAACTTTGGACCCTGAAACAGGGATGTGCCGTTGGATGAACGAGCAACTTGCAATACCCATGAACAAGCTTCAGGAGTATATCACCGCAGCGCAGGAAGGGACGTTCATTCCCGACAGAGAGAAGGACGAGCTGACTCTGGCCCTAGGGAATGATGAGCACCCTGGACGAACACGAGGCACAGCAGGCTCCGTTCCGTGGAAGGTTGGGTTTCCCGACGCAGGCGGTTACAGAAGCCGGGAGAGAAAGAGGAAAGCGGAGCTGAGCGAAATTCAGAAGCTGAATGCAAGACTACAAAAGCTAGAGGAAGCTGAGAGCCAGCGAGCTGTCGGCCAACCATCTCAGCGGCACGAAGCTACCCCAGAAGCTACCCCGCCATCTCAGCGGAGAAGCAGCGTCGCTTCCACGGAGCCCGTTCAGCCTGACTTCACGGCTCCTATCTACCCCGTGGATACTATCACTGAGGCTCAACATTGCGAGCTCATGACGAAATGGCGGAACCTCACTTTGAAGGCGGCTGTCGGCTCTGTTGCACCTCCTCAACCCAACGGAACTTTTCACTGCTCACCGATTCCACATGGCTATGCTGTTGTGATGGTGGATGAAGTAATGGAGGGATTTGAGGAGCTCGAGCTTGACCGGCCTACAGGTGAAGGAGAGAATAAGCTGGCTAGTGCTCTGAGGAGTACATGTCTATGGCAGAAGGAGTACATCAAGCTTCCAAACTGGATGCCTCCGCCTCCTCCGCCTCCTTCGCCTCCTCCTCCTCAGGCGAATCAGGGCTCTCCGCCTCCTCCTCCTCCTCCTCCTCCGGCGAGTGATCAGGGCACACCGCCTCCTTCTCCGCCTCCTCCGACGCGTGAGGGCACTCCGCCTCCTCCTTCGCCTACTCCGGCATGTCGGAGCAGTACGCCTCCTCCTCAGCCTCGTCGGCAACGGCAGAAGACAGCCGCCGCCGCTCCGGCTCCTCCGGCGCGTCGGAGCACTCCGCCTCCTGCTCCGCCTCGTAAGCAACGACGGAAGAGAGACGCCGCCGCTCCGGCGGCTAGCAGTACAAGAAGAGGCGGGAGGGGATACAGATACGGTCCATCTCTCAAGGCTCTGGAAAAGTTACCATATGAGAGGACCGAGTCTGAAAACGAGGACATATGTCAGGCCGAATTGAGGGCCCATTTTGCAAAGAAAACTCCACCTCCGAAGGAGAAGCTAGATCCGGTGAAAGTGATGCGCACTATCGATGCCCTGAAGCGACCACCACCGCCGCCGCCGGTTCCAACTATGAGCGCTGTGTTAAAAAGACATATCAAGACGCGCGGCGGTCGGGAAGTACTTCCAGTGATGCAAGGTTAGCAAAACGAAGAAGTGGGAAAAAAATTCCCCAGCTCGGCGAACAGGCGAACCAATCGTGCCCCCCGCTCAAGGTGTCTAGCGATATCATCGCTAATCATCCGGGGATGCTGCCCGGTACCAATCCTGGTGATTACCTGAGCGATGATGTACAGTTTGAGCCGTTGGAGGTGGACGAATTCAAGTACCGGTACGGGCATCCTCTCGTCAAACCTGATCATCCTCCTCTAACAACGATGATGCGAACATTGCATGAATGGTACATGAAAACCTGCCGCGAGTCAGGGAGGGATTCTTTGACGCTGATGATTAAAGAGGAGCACGACCTTGTTGGAATGGATCAGTTGAATGTTGATTTTGAGGAGATATTCCAGTTATACAATCGAAAGGCCATCGACAAAACAATCGTGACTTGCTACTGTCTGTAAGTACTACTTCCGTAATTAAGTCTCTCTCTATATATAGCTCAGCTCTTTCATTGCATGTATATATAATTATCCTCACTATATTATGCAGATTGAAGATCGTCGAATGCAGAAAAGCACAAATGTATGACATTGGGTTCATTAACCCAGATATCATACATGAGTATACGGTTAAAAACAATGTCACAGACACCGAGGACAACTTGCTACAATCGTTGCTTAAAAATCAAAACAAAGGGACAATACTCTTTCCTTATAACTGCAAGTGAGTGTTACTGTCTTGTGCATATTCGGTTTCCCTTATTACTCGAGGTTGTAGTAATGTAATTGATGAGTTATGCATGCGTGCGCAGGTACCACTTTATTCTGCTAGAGATTAAGCTTGAGCGGGGAGTAGTAATCGTCTTAGACTCGAAACGAAAAGATCCCCAGGAATATGCGGGCATAACTGAAATGCTCCAGAAGTAAGTTCAATCGATCATTATCGCGTCATATCGGCAACTTTGTTCATTTCCTGATATCAAGTAATTATTTTGTTTGTCTGGCAGGGTTTGGAAAGAGTTCACCGCAATTGTTCCGGCACTGCCGAGGGAGCTGCGATTTACACACCCGAAAGTAAGTACTACTAGCTAGTTCCGCGCATCTCCCATTGATTCTAGTTCCATCAATACCATTTATCATGCTTGATTATCAGTTTGATTGAAGTCTATTTCTCGTAAAGTGCTTGTGGCAGGAAACCGGGAATGATTTTTGTGGATACTACGTTTGCGACTTCATCTACAACGCGACGACCCCTAAGCGGGGCTACTCTGATAAACAATTTCAAGTGCGTAAGCAATAATATTCACAACTTTATTTTATTACCATGATTTGTGTTGAGTTTCATTCATATATATGTATTGACCCCCTTCTTCAAATTAGACGTGGCAGATGCGGGATGAACTCCTACCACATGATCGCATACGAGCAATTCAAGAGGAATTGGCGGGATTCTTTCTTGACCACGTCATAAATAAAGCCGGAGAATACCATCTGGAATTTGAAATTAAATGTTAGGGATTGTAAGAGATCTTATATTGTATATATGTAGCTAGTAGCGTCGGATAGATATACGAAAACTTATTGTTCGACCAATCTCTCGGAGAAAGAGAGGTCGATCACTTCTCTGTGTATATGTTCATGACGATCTTGTGTACTTAATGGTTCCTTCATTTGCTTACTAGCTAGCGTGTAGAGACCTTACAAAGCAATACATCAGTAAGCCTGAAGCCACCATCTTGGCAACACATGCCTCTACTCCTATCCCCATGATGAAGGGGTGCCGAATGTCCGAGCCTAATACCAACAAACAGACATCGCACCAAACCCTAACATCTAAAGCCGGATGCCCCAGCCCAGCCACATACCGGGACTGGGTCCAAACCGGTCCGGCGCACAGGCTGTCGCCGCCGTCTTCCACCGACCCATCTCCAGAGCTGGTACTGATGCAGCGACCTTGCCAGGCCTACCGTCGACGCCACCACGGTGCCAGACAGCTCCACCATCCTGCATGTATTCATCCACAAGCGGCCGTCGGCGAAACTCCGCAGCACCATGCCGCCGGGATCCGCCATTGGCCTTGCGGTGAATGTAACACCGCTCTTCCTCTTGTCCCCTCCAGCCAGCACTTGCTCCAAAACGATGCCTCCAGAAGGGAGAACGACACCGAAAGCGCCGTCATCGTCCGATCCGGTAGACCCAGATCTAGGGTTTCCCCCGGAACATCCCGATCAAGTTGACGTGACCTGCAACGACGATGCCTCGAGAAGGGAACGACGTCCAAGACGCCGCCATCGTCCGCCAAGACCGCAGTCAGGCGCGATTTTCACCGGAAGCCACGTCGTCCCGATCTCGCGGCCGGCTGGAACCGCGCGGAGCCTCGCCATGAAGACGTACGCCGCCGTCGGTACTCCGGTAGAGATCCTTCCTCCCGTCACCGGTCCCTCCACGCGCCGCCGATCGGCGCAAGGCCACCCCGCGGCGGATCCGATCGGGCGTTGGATCAGGTCGGCGCAGAGCACGATCCGAAGCCGCTGCCCTCCGGAAGGGCCGTGGCGACGCATGCTGCTGCACTGCCATGTAGCCATGCACGGTCAGGGCGCTGCTCTGCCGAGCCGCTGCTAGGAAACACAGCACCGCACCCACTTAGCCACCACGCCGTCTCGTGCCTTAGCTCCGATGGAAGGCCTCGCCGCCGCCGGCGCCGCGTGGACTTTGCCCGGCGACCCCCTGAGGCGGCGGCGAGGGAAGAGCAGGCCGAAGGTAGTCTCCCCGGCGGCTGGATGGGCGCCCCGGTGCAGCCCCTTGGAGCCGCACGGGAGCGGGGGTTGGTGAGATCCGAGGATTACGGGATCTGATCGACCAGATGTGAAGCGAAAGAATGACACCACCTTGTTCCGATGAAAAGAAAATGGAAAAGAAAAAGCTTTATTGTTAGAATCAAGCTGTATTGTTAGCTAGCTTTGCACTTCCGGCAGAAAGAGCCCAGCTCGAGCACGTTTCTGCTGCTGTTGAGCTGCACGTGCTGCCCCGCTGCTAGATGCAATAGTAGAAAACCGGACATTAGTCTCGATTCGCAAGGGCCTTTAGTCTCGGTTGGGCAACCGGGACTAACGAATCGTGATTAAGTGCCTCATTTTTTAGTCCCGGTTATGTTATGAACCGGGACTAAAGGGGTTCCAGGTGGCCGCTGTAGAGCGGTCAAGCATGAACACCAACCAGGACTAAAGGCCGCCACGTGTCAGGCGTTGCCAACCGTTGGGGTTTAGGGTTTTGGAGGGGCCTTGTTTCATTTAGTGTTTCCCTTTTCTTTTTGTGTTTACCATATTTTTTCATTTAGGGTTTTCATTTTTATTTTATGTTTTCCATTCAACTCGACGCTACTACATATAACAATAATGGAACCATTACACAACATCGTCATGAATATAGAGTAGTGACCTCTTTCTCCGTGCTTGGTCAAACAAAAAGTTTTCGTATATATATTCGACGCTACTAGATATAATACACGTTCATGCATACATACAATATAATATCTACTTGGATATTTTTTAGTCATGTTTGTATATTTTACATTATGAAATAATTGATTTTACATTGGTACATTACAATTTTACTTTATGTGGTTATTGTTTCACAATTCTGTATCTACATTTCACTTTCCACTAGTTTTTTCACACACATAACATCTACTTTAATTACACATTGCTCAAACTATCTATTTCAGTCTTTGAAAATAAATTATTTCACATTTCTAAATAATCAGTTTCACACCAATTCATTGCAATTTCATTTTATGTGGTTACTATTTCACAATTCAGAATTTGCATTTCACTTTTTACTAGCCTTTTCACAAAAATAACATATATTTTAATTTCACATTTCTCAAATAACAAATTTCACTAACTTGTTTCACAAAAATCTCTTCTGTTTCAATTGCACAATTTTGAAAAACATATTTGACTCTTTTGAAATAAACGGCTACTCATTTCCGAATAATAGTTTCACAGTTTGACATTTCAGTTTCATATCTGTTTTCACTTTCACAACCTACATTTCACTTTTCACTCACTGGTTTCACAAACTCACATATATATTTCAATTGCATGATTTTGAAATAACATATTTCACTCTTTCGACATAAGCTTGCTTCATATTTCATAGTTTCGAAATTGATTGGTTTCATGTATTTATATCGAAATAGGTTTGTTTCATATATTTCAAGTGAAAATATGTTTTTCCACATATGAAATGTGAAACGGTAAAATTTAAACATGTTTGAAATGTATCCAAGATTGGTCTAGTTTTAAAGGTGTTGACGTCAGAAGTTCAAATATATATAATATTTCACATACAAGCCTATGGTTTAAAAATATTGAACGACTTAATTTAGGAATGATGTAATAAAAGCTTGAGTTTATTGTGTGAGAGAGGAAAGCTTTGGCTGTCAACTTTCTGCCATGTCTGGCATGCATGCCATGCGAAGGATAATAATTGGGTACGAAACGCTGTATTTCGTCAGGTATAATTTTTGTATAGCAGAAAAGTGTCAATAAAAAGCTAGCTTTCACACACAGCTTGATGTCTAGATGGAGGGTAGATATGTTACCGGCAGGTAACATTAACACGCAAAACAACTTTCTGCGCATGAGAAGATAAGGGGATAAGACATAGACAAAGGGAGTAGAGAAGTCATCAGCTATTTGATCTTGGAGCGATGAATGGTGCAGATTGACGTCATGTCATCGATCCACGCCACTTTCTCTCAACCAATAAAAAAAAGCACAGACTGTTTGCTTCTTTGCCCATGAAAACATACCTTTTATATATGTAAATATTTTGTGAAAAAATCACATTTTTTATCACATGATCTAGGTGTGATATAACGATGACATGTCAAGTTTCATAATTTTCATACTTCATCTGTATTTTTTGGAATTTAAAAACAAATAAACTTCACGTTTTTTTATCAAGTCTAGACATCCTTATGTTTAAAATTTTGTTATTTTTCTTGTATAAGACCTAAAAATATATTCAAGAAAGTAAATAAGATTATTCAACCCAAATTTGCGAAAATTTTCATGCAGTTATAGTACGAATTCGAATTACATTCGCTAAATGTCTATAAATGGACGTAATGGCTTAAATATAGCAACCGAACTCCAATAGATGCCAAATTTTGACATGAATCATGTAATTATGTCTCTTAAGTGTAGAAAAAAATTTCAATGTAAATGGATAAAGTAACGGCCGCTTCACCTTGAAACTAGACCCGTTCTCTCTCAAAACCATATTTCTTCCTTGGAGATGGTTCGATTTCCAAACCACCTATGTCATAACTTGTGCGAAACTTTCTAATTTTTTTACCACGCACTGCAGGGATCATATGATGACACCATACCAAGTTTCATGCTTATTCAAGTCCGTTTGCATTTTTTGAACTAAAAAAGTCATCGTTCAGAGTCAAGTCTTGGCACTCTCAGGTTTGGAATTCCTTACCTTTTCCTTTATAAGTCCTAAACATAAACTCGAGAACACATATATGATTTTTCAAACCAGTTTTGCCTAATTTTTTGATCACTTAATGTTTAAATTTGAATTATATCCTAAAATGTCTATACACTTAATGTGTTAAATATAGCAAACGGACTCCGAAGGATGGCAGATTTTTACATGGATCGTGTAATGGTGTATCATGAGTGTAGAAAAAAAATCAATGCCAGTGGATGAAGCATCAATTGCATTCACAAGAAAAGAGAAGGAAATGGAAAAAAAATACATGTTTGCCGAGTGCGAAAAAAGAACTCGGCAAAGATTTTTTTGCCCAGTGCAAAAGAAAAAGAACTCGGCAAAGATTTCTTTGCCCGTTGCAAAATAAAAAGAACTCGGTAAACATTTATTTGCCGAGTGCAAAAAAAAAAAGGAGCCCGACAAAGAATTTTTTGTCGAGTGCAAAAAATAATAAACTCGACGGACATTTTAAACTTGGCGAAATCTCAGATTCTAGTAGTGCTAGAGGGGAGAGATCACTTGTGATCATGAGGTCGTCATGCATTAGTAGGGAAACCCCTTATAGAACTTTACTACTGGCAGCATCCAGCGAGGAACCAATACCGCAACTACATAGCCTAGATAAATGCAGCATCCAAGAAAAAAAAAATGTTGCCTTCGATGAACAGCTAGAGCTCACTTATATAGAGCTTGAGAATACACAAGCACTCGAGCACTTTCAGGCTTAGCAAATTATGCATGTACTAACGGAGCTACCATCCATAAGTGCATCCAGAGTGGGCGACGGAACGACCCAACACTTAGGGGCCCTTAAAATTTACTGAAGCTCGTACTTCTTTCTGAAACGATAAGCACATGTTTTTTTAAACAATAAGCACGTACTTAATGATAGTGTTTGCTTTTTTAGAACAAAAAATATCTCTTTTGAGAATAAGAATAGTCTTTGGTGAGAGAGATGACAACAAGGAATAGCTCAGAATGCCAGTGCCACACACAACATTTGTCTTTCAACAACCCAACATTCCACGAAGGAACATGGCATCCATTCACAGGAAAGAAAGGCCGAATGATCCATAAACATCGATATACCTGATGTCGACAACTACTATCCGGAAGCACATTCAAAGGGGGTTGCGGAATAGGCTCCCAAAAGTTAGGGCCCCTTAAAATCTACTTGAGCACTTATATTATTTTAGAAATGATAAACACATGCTTAAGAGTAGTCTTTGCTTTTTCGCAGCAAGAATAGTCTTTGGTGAGAGAGATGACTAAAAGAGATAGCCCAACACGGAAGTTCCACGCACAATACTTGTTAGTTTCAAGAATCCAACGGTCCAGGAAGGAACATTACATCCATTCACCGAAAAGAAAGCCCCATTGATCCATAAGCATTGATCATCGAATATAGAGGATTCCAGTCTACGGTCTCGCCGTCGCCAGAGTTCGGCGCCTCCCCGCTTGATCCTGAGTGACCGGTCGTCCCACTCTGCCTGCATCCTGGTTGAAAGGTCGGAGGAGACGCGCTCAGGGGCCTCAATTCAGTCCCCGAGAGCCCCCAAACACGTGTTGAAGGGCTTTGAGGATTCATGTGTGTGTGTGTGTGGGGGGGGGGGGGGGGGGGGTGGGTAGCTTCTTCACGCTCCCAATCTTCCCCACCGCCATTTCCAATGGAGCACATGCCATCCTCTAATGAGAACCAAGAGCCTTCGACCCGAGCCTGCGGGTGATAGTGACTTTAGCGTCATGGTGTGTGAAGGGAATGAGTGGGTCAACCCTTTGGGCTCGAAGGCTCCCTCCGCTAAGCCCACACTAGGGTTGGGGGGGGGGGGGAGGGGAGGTCACTCGTCATCATGAGGGCACCATGGACTAGTAGGGAAACCCCTTAGGCTCCGCTTGGATTGTCGTTTGAATGCTGAATACCCCTGTAAAACTTTTACACGCCTTTAGGCGTCGTTTTTTTCCACGCGGAAGTCAAGCTGCGGCCAGTATCTTACAGGTGTAAAATAAATCCGGACGTAAAGTTTTACGCCGATTCCAAGCAGGCCTTTATAGGATTTTATTACAAGCAGCATCCACCGAGAAACCAACACCGCAACTACATAGCCTAGATACATGCAGCATCCAGGAGAAAAGCGAACACTACTGCTTATCTCCTACTTGTGGCGTGTGGCAAATACAGATGCTGCTAGTTTGTCAGAGTCAGCCAGCTCTCTGGCCTGACCGAATTAGGGGCATTCAGCTATCGCACGCTGCTAATGTTAGCACCATGTAGCGGCGTGCAGTTTAACACGTGCGCCGCTAACGTCGCTGGTCCAGCTTTCTGGCACAAGTGTGGATCCCACTGGCAGTGTGTCCAATTTGTTGCGAGTACTGCTAGTTTTAGACTCACGGGACAAGTTGTCCATGTCGTTCTTTATTTGTGGACGCTGCTAACTTCAAGCGCATTGGCCATGCCGCTTTTTAGGTGTGCGCTCACTAGTACAAAAAGGCCCATTTGTCCAGGTTCGTAAGGGCCTTTAGTCCCGGTTCTGGAACCGGGACTAAAGGGTCGGGACTAAAGCCCAAAACCTTTAGTCCCGGTTCGCTTACGAACCGGGACTAAAGGCCCTCCACGTGGCGCTGTCTGGGGCGGGGGAGGGAGGACCTTTAGTCCCGGTTGGTGTTACCAACCGGGACTAAAGGCTCCACCTTTAGTCCCGGTTGGTGTTATTTTGTTTCAAAAAAAAATTCAAAATAAAATTTATTTATTTATTCGATTTTTTTATTTTATTTGATTTGTTCTTAATTTTTTTCTGATTTTCAAATTTTGAATTATTTGACAATTTAATCTCTAATCACCCCTCCTCACTGCTTTAGAATTTAATCTCTAGTCTCTAATAAGCACTCATTCCAAATCGTCTAACTTCCCGGCCAGTCACCCATCCTCTCACTACTCCAGCCCCAGCACGCTTAACTTTCAGGTTCTATCTCCCCTAGTTTCCAAGTCTGCACTTGTTGTTTTCCTGACAATAGAAAGCTATCAATCCTGTTAACCCTTATGTCTTGATGTCACATGATTTAATTTTTTGAATTCCAAACAATTATTAAAATAAACAACAATGATTAACAAACAACAATGATTAATTTAAAAACAAAAAATACTTCAAAAAAAGGAAAAAAAATTAAAAAATCAAAAATTATCAAAAATCAAAAAATCCAAAATAATACAAAAAGGTCAAAATAAAATAAGTAATGATAATATTGAATTTCAATGAAAATAAAATAAGTAATATTATTGTTATTATTATTTTGCCATTTATTCATTTACAATGGCATAATTAATATCTTTAAATCGGTAAACCAAAATTCGACAAATAATATATCCATTATTATCAGAAAAATGTGACCATGATATCACACGCTTCACCGTTTGAGTTTGAAACTATTATTCTAAAAAACAAAAATTATTTAGTAACACTAATATTTATTGAATAAGTAGTTTGACCACAGTTTGACCATTGTTTGACCAGAGTTTGACCACATTTCATTTTTTTAAACTTATATTAACTGAAGAATTTTTGTGTGTTCAATATGAACCATTCAAAGCCACATCCTCAAATTTCAACCCTTTCTGACTTCATTTGCAATTTTTCATGTATTTAATGATTTTTTGAGCTAAATTAGGCCGAAATTGAAAAGCACTACAAATGAACTCTGAAAAGGTTGAAACTTGGCACGGTATCATCATTTCACCAAAATAACTTGTGCTAAAAAGTTGAGAGGGTTATGGCAAAAACTGGATGCACTTTGTGTACAAACTGGACCATCTCTTTCGAAGTAACAGGGTTTCAGACGAAAACTCAGCTGTTATAAAGACATTTCATCTTTTTAATCTTATTTCAATGGTTGAATTTTTGTGTGTTCAATATGAACCGTTCAAAGCCACATCCTTAAATTTCAGTCATTTTTTACTTCATTTGCTATTTTTTAATGTATTTAATGATTTTTTGAGCTAAATTAGGCCGAAATTGAAAAGCACTACAAATGAACTCTGAAAAGGTTGAAACTTGGCATGGTATCATCATTTCACCCAAATAGCTTGTGCTAAAAAGTTGAGAGGGTTATGGCAAAAACTGGATGCACTTTGTTCACAAACTGGACAATCTCTTTCGAAGTAACAGGGTTTCAGACGAAAACTTAGCTGTTATAAAGACATTTCATCTTTTTAATCTTATTTCAACTCCAGAATTTTTGTGTGTTCAATATGAACCGTTCAAAGCCACATCCTTAAATTTCAACCCTTTTTGACTTCATTTGCTATTTTTTCATGTATTTAATGATTTTTTGAGCTAAATTAGCCTGAAATTGAAAAGCACTAAACCCGGGACTTAAAACGTCCGAAAATCCTAAACCCGGGACTTAAAACGTCCGAAACTCTATTACAAACAGTAAAATTATAAACCTAGAAATCTAAACCCTAGCCCCTAACCCTAAAATGTCCAAAATGTCCAAAAACTCTATTTTCCCTTTGGAATTTGGTGATTTTAAAAATTGTCGAAACGGAAAACAGGAAGTTTCTTTGGAGAGATCTTTTTTTTCTGCAAATTTTGATATATTATTTGTATTTTTCTGAATTAGAATGATTTAGTTATGATTTTTCTAAGATTAACGTGGTAGGGGCCCCCTTTAGTCCCGGTTGGTGTCTCCAACCGGGACTAAAGATAGACCTTCAGTCCCGGTTGAAGACACCAACCGGGACTAAAGGACTGGGAAAAAATTTTGAAAAAAAAATTTGGAAAAAAAAATGTTGAATTTTTTTTCCAGTCCCGGTTGGTATCTCCAACCGGGACTAAAGATAGACCTTTAGTCCCGGTTGGAGATACCAACCGGGACTAAAGGGACTGGCACCGTTTGAAGCCTGTCGCAAACCCTTTAGTCCCGGTTGGTGTCTCCAACCGGGACTAAAGGTCCCGTTCGAACCGGGACTGATGCCTGCGCCGCTCGAACCGGGACTAATGCCACCTTTGGTCCCGGTTCGTGAGTGAACCGGGACTAATGGGCTGGCCCGGCCTGGACCAAAGCCCTGTTATGTACTAGTGGCTGCTAGTTTGCTCGCGTTTGCACATGCCATGTTCACGCGTGTTCCTCACTTTCCCCTCTCATACTCACTTCTTCTTCCTCCTCTCACCCACTTCCTCCTTCTCCCTCTCACTCAATTCTTATAGCTCCACTCTCCCTACCATGTGAGCATCATGGTCTTGTCTCCCCTATTCCTATAGGTAATTAACCTCACTGATGCATGATGTATTAACTATTTACCTCATTCACACACCCCTTCATATGGAATAATTAGCCTCTCTTTCATTTCTTTTGAGGTCTTATTCATCTTTGTTAATATCTCTCTTTGAACATAGGTGGGGGGGGGGGGGCGACTCTCGATCTATTTCATATCTCCGCTGGCCGCGGGTCTCTTAGTTAATTATTTGGGATTTCCCTTGAATATATAAAATTGATCATGTATGGTAATTAATTGTTGGAGTCTGTGGATGCATGTATATTTTTCAGGGATATATATGGAGTGGCCAATGTATTGAAAAAATGTTGACTCGTCGGTATTTTGTCAAATATCTGGCAAACTCATTTTGGTGACATATTAGTAAAGGTCATGCCGAAATTTTGTTTGACCTGCTAATGTTGGTTCTAACTTTCTACCTTGTATGATGCAAGTTTGGTAAGTCGAGATAATTGGTCGAAGTATTAAAGAGTTATGTTGTCCGTGTTGTACATGCAAAAACATGCATCTGTCTATGGCCGATACTGGTTAAGTGGAGGCTCATTTGCACATGCACGGTTTTCATAAAGAATTACACATGGCGGACACACCACGGAGAGGAGGATCATCATAATGTTCACGACATACATGAAGAAGCGGAATATAAAGAGACATAATATGAAGGAAAGATGGAGCACCCGTAGGTGCCCGAACATGATGACGAGGACGGACATGATGAACATGATGAAGACTATGGATACGAGAAAGAGGCGGCCGGACATGCTGAAGAGGCCGACGCGGCGGCCACCCAGAAAACATATACCTCACTGCTAAAGGACCTGCAATAGTGAAACCTGAATTAAAACTGGCCTGCATATTGATTACCAGAAACATCGAAGGTTTTCTACAAAAAAAATTCTAAATTAAGAGAGGATGGCCGGTTTATTACCAAAAACACGAGAGGGTTTCTGTAAATGATGGACCGGAAATATCTATTCCTTTTATTAATATAGGTATAGATATAGATATACCTGAGCTGATAATTTGATACTCCAAATCCAAGACACAGTACTTGTTACGAAGACTATGGATATATGCAGCAGTGCTCAACAGAAACGTTTCTCATCATAATTAATTATCATGGATGTATGCAACTGGTCCGTTCAGACCGTTCGCTGCCTTGACTGTTACGTGCAAAACAAAAACTTTTCTCATCATAATATATACATTTGACTAGTCGACCGACGCGAGTACTTCCTTCCTTCCTACTAGTACTAACAAGTTTTAAAAAGAGAGTACTAGTACTTTTTTTTTTTGCGGACAAATCAGATAACTTTATTCAGACAAAAGCATTCCTCGGACAATCAGACAAAAGACTGGTCACAAAGAAGTTAGGGGTTTCATCAAGCCAACAATCGGTCATATTCTCTCTCTCTCAAAAAAAAAGGTCATGTTGAAAGTGCATGCATGTTTTGCACATAGATGTGCCGGAAGGTTCGCTGACCTGTATACATACTGAATATCAAATAAAACAAAATTATTACTTAGCTCTCCTATTTCTAATAGTAAAGGAGCCACAATAGAGCGAGAACTGTGAAGAGTTTTCCAGAGTGTCACCAACTCCGGACAATCAAATTCCATTATCACATGCGAGAGCCCTCGTATGGCAGCAAACTGAACTCCATCCCGCAAGTACTAGTACTAGCTCCCCTACCTTTCCGTTGTCGAAAGTCAAACTTTAAAAGTTTGATTAAATATTATACGAAAAATATTAAAATCTACAATACTAAAGTTATACAATATAAAAAAGTATCCATGATGCATCTAATGATATTGGCTTCGTATTGTGAATGTTGATATTGGCATCTAACCATTGGTGGATCAATCGTGTGGACGAGACGGCGTGCGTGCGCGTGACAAACCAAGACTCGTCAATTCCTTTGAAAGCTAGCTAGTGGATCCAGCATTCTGCACGTGTCCTTTATCTGCATATATGGTGGGACCTGGTAGAGAAAAATGTCTTTGGCATGCCCTATATATAGGACACCATTCGTTCATAGTTTTTTCAAACGACAAGCCTGCTGCCACTCATCACCATCCATCGCAGATCGCACATAAAAAAATGGCGCCTGAGCTGTCCCTCTTTTCGATAGCACTCCTCGCTGTGCCACTTCTGTGCTACGTGATGACGTGCACCAGAAGAGGTGCCCGGCGTCGGCCGCCAGGCCCCTGGCCGTGGCCCATATTCGGCAACCTCCTCCACCTGCGCGGCGGTAACCTCCACCACAACCTCGCGCGCCTGGCGCTCGCCCATGGCCCCGTGATGACGCTGAAGCTCGGCGTGGTGAGCACCGTGTTCGTGTCCTCCCGGGACGCGGCATGGGAGGCCTTCGCCAAGCACGACCGGCGCATCGCGGCGCGCACCGTCCCGGACACGAGGCGCGCAATGGCGCATGCCGACCACTCTATGGTGTGGCTGCCTAGCTCCGACCCGCTATGGAAGACGCTGCGTGGCATCGCCGCCACGCACGTCTTCTCGCCGCGCAGCCTCGCCGCGGCGCAGGGCGCCAGGGAGCGCGCCGCGCACCACATGCTGGAAGAGTTCCGCCGCCACGTCGGGCAGGTGGTCGACATCGGCCACGTCCTGTACCACGGCATGTTTCACCTGCTGACCAACACGCTCTTCTCCGTCGACGGCCAGGACAAGCTGAGGGACCTTCTGGAGGACATCGTGGGGCTTCTCGCCGAGCCCAACGTGTCGGACTTGTACCCGTTGCTCCGGGTGCTGGACCTGCAGGGCCTTCGCCGATGGACAAGCACGCACATGAGCCGCGTCTTCCATGTGCTGGACAAGATCATCGACACCCGGCTGGGCGAGGGCAAGCATCACCAGGACGTCCTCGACGCCCTGCTGGGGCTGATGACCACCGGCAAGCTGAGCCGCCGCGATGTGAAAGCAATGTTGTTCGACATCCTGGCGGCGGGCACGGAGACAACCAAGATCACAGTGGAGTGGGTGATGGCGGAGCTGCTACGGAACCCGGACGTGATGGCGGCGGTGCGCGCCGAGATGAAGGCCGCCCTCCCGCAGGGGATGATGATCACGGAGGCAGTCGTGGCGAAGCTGCCGTACCTGCAGGCCGCGGTGAAGGAGTCGATGCGGCTGCACCCCGTGGCGCCGCTGCTCCTACCACGCCTGGTGGTGGAGGAGGGCGTCGAGATAGGCGGCTACGCCGTGCCCAAAGGTGCCGCCGTTATCTTCAACTCGTGGTCCATCATGCGCGACCCGGCGGCATGGGAGAGACCCGAGGAGTTCATGCCGGAGCGTTTCATGGGGAAGACGGAGCTCGGCATGCGGGGGAAGGAGGTCAAGTTCATCCCGTTGGGCGCCGGCCGGAGGCTGTGTCCGGCATTGCCCATGGTGGAGCTCCTCGTGCCCTTCATGGTGGCATCCATGCTGCATGCTTTCGAGTGGCGGCTGCCCGAGGGCATGTCACCTGACCAGGTGGACGTGACCGAACGGTACACAAGCAACGATATCCTCGTTATGGACGTGCCTCTCAAGGTTGTGCCGATGGTCGCCAACTAGTCACTCGTTATGGAGTCTGGACGTTTCGGAAAAGACTCTTTCACGATCGCTCGTGCCAACGCGTGATAGCGAATTCATCCGTTCCTAATCAGCTTCTGCCTTGACGATTTCCTTTCCAAATTAACAACGCTGGCCCACCTACTCCCGTGACCATACAAGCAACCCATCCATGCATGTACAGGATATAATATACACCTAATCTCCCCCCCCCCCCCCGATTTTCAGGGGTGGGGGTGGGGGGCGAGCGAAACCTTCCTTCTAATCCTAGCTAAACTCTTAATGTAACTGTGCTGCACTTACCTAATTAGCCAAGCCTATTGTCGCGTTGCATGCATGGCACTCTATTGGTTGGAATGTCGATGAATATGCATGACCCACTATGGGACTAAGTTATTTCTTCTTATTTTTATTTTCGTGGGTATGTACATCACATGTATACATATGTCTGGACCATTTATGTTATTATCCAATTAATGATGTTATTATGTTGATTCAGAGCCAATAATTTCACTGATCCGCGTGCTTCAAGTTGAAGAGAAACATATTTACCATTCTATGATGTCCTTCATCTATAATAATCATGCATGATTCTATGTTTTCTTTTTGTGGAACATATGTACAATAAACTAACCAGGTTCCATATTTCATGACCTCCAAGTGTTACTTTTTCTTCTCCATTAAGCATGTGGTTCCTTCAAAAATTTCCTTGACTATCTATATTTTATTTTTCAGTTTCTGGTTTTGTTGTCCCATCGTGGCAATACATTTTATGAGTTCATGCCAGATAACAACTAGTTGCCAGATGTTCAAAATTGTATTCAAAGTTCACATATATATATATCTAATTCATACTACATTAACATAAAAAGTTCTTTAACTTTCGATATTTTTATGTTTTCAAAATCACTAGCCATTGCAGACACACATGTTGATGACTAGTTCGTAGCAACGAAATTGAAGAGGTTTTGAGATCCAATCTCTTAGATCTGCAGAAAGCGTATAAACTAACGCTAGTATTTGTATCAAATACTAGTAGCCTAATCTATTTGAAAATAAAAAATTAGACAACCCATTTTCATGGAAGGGGGGGGGGGGGGGGGGGCTTACAAACAGTGTCGACATATTAGGTTGTTTTCCTCCCGTTGCAACACACACGCATGTTTGCTAGTTAAATTATAAAACACGTCCGGTATCTCGTCTGCTACTATCTCGATGATACAATCAGGTGGAACATAAGACCACTCCATACTAAGCTCACTACTAACACCCTCTCTAGGCAACCTATGAGCGGCAGCATTAGTTGACCACCGAACCCACGTAACCTTGGAGGCATGTCGATGTCGAAGTATCTCCTTGAATTCCTTGATGTAAGGTCCCACCGCTGAGATATTTTTCTGCTTCTTGTTCATCATCGACACCACCCCCTTGCTATCAAGATCTAGGTGCACCTTCTGGATATCCATCTTGACCGCCATTTGCACCGCTTGTCGACATGTTAGAACTTCCACAATCTCAGGGTTAAAAGTGCTTGGGAAGAACGTGCTAGCTCCTCCTCTGTAGTCTGTACGCATAATCATGCTCCCGAAGAAACACTCCTCCTCCTCTTTATCTTGCGCCTTTGATTTAGCTCCATCCACGGATTCCATTTTCAGTGAAATTTCGATGGAATTCACTGAATTTCATTAATTTTAGCAGGGACTGAAATATTTACGTTTCGGCCAAAATCTTTCAGCAATTTCAGTAGTACACATAAATTCAAATGTTTTTCAAAATATGGTTCAATAATTTCAAATTTTTAATGGAATTCAATTGAATATTTTGGCCATTTGCCCGAAATACAAACCGAAATCACTGAAATTCTCTGAATTTTGGTGATTTCGGTTAGTGCTGGAATTTTTCTCAAACTAAAATTTAATACCATGGCTCCATCCATATTCACTTTTATACATCCATGCTCAAGTGTCCTCCATGGCTCGGACTGTCTCTACACTGAGATCTTTGCTTGTTTTCAAGTAAAAAGAGCCACTCATGCATGCGACTGTGGACCCTTTTTGCTACCACACGAGCGTCGACTATTCTCTTGCCATCTATCGCTTCATTTCTGGCTAGCCGTAGACCATACAACCCTTGTATCATCGTTGTCGTTACGCAACACCTATTGATGGTGTCATACACCAGAGGTGACTCACCACACGAAGCTGGGCATGGGGCCCGCAGGTAGGCCCACAAGGCCCACCTTGTATCCAGTAGTAGGTGGGATCCCGAATGAAAGGATAGACGTTTCTGGATTATCTAGATCACCAAGATGGTAGTGGCGGTTACGTAGATCGGATCACTCCATGTAAAACCCTAGCCTCCATCGACTTTACAAGGGGAGGCAAGGAAGCCCTCCTTCCCATCTACTCCCGTAGAAAAAACTCTTGCCAGCCTCATACATCTCTCATTAACCCCCTGGCCTAGGTGTATGTGTGTGGAAAAGTAGTAGAAAACAAACAAATTTGTCCTACGATCGAACCAGGAACACCATGAAGATGCATATGGGGTTTATATTGATCGTTACCAACAACGAGTTGCAGCCGAAGAAGAGTTGGTGTAGATCATTGATGATGTCCCTCGAACTGTTCACGAATGATCCCTTGAACCAAATACCGAAAACACGACCCCTCTACGAATTGCACGCATACGGGCTTCACGATCCAGCAACACTTCACCGTCCAGAGATAATCGTTGCTGGAGAATTAGAGGGAGAAGAAGACAACCACGCATGGCTTCTCTATTATGAGAATTAGAGAGATCTAGCTCTAGCTCTAATTAGAACAACTAGAACTGGCACTAGAGAACTAGAGAGGGCTCCAAAAGTTGTAGGTAAAAAGTGCCCAAAGCTTCTAGTATATATAGGTTGAAGGAAGGGGAGTGGGGCGTGACAAGGGGCGGGGGAGAGGATTCCTCCTCCCCTTGCGCCGGCCCTACTGGGAGGAGAAGACCCCCTCCCCCCCCCCCCCCCAGCCAATCTAATTCGCCCTCCTCTAGCTTGTCCAACAAGATAGTGGGGCGCCCCTTATGTTATTCGGCCCTAGGGCCCAATAACCTTCCACCACTTTTCCTTTGTTAACATTTCTTTGGCCCGTTGATATCATATTAATTCTAAGATCTTCTAAACCAATATTTAAACATTTTATAACTAATTTAACATCTCCGGAAACTATTTCCACCTATAGATCAATTCTCGGTATTACCCGGTAAACCCCAAAACTCTTCTGGTGAATCTGAAACTACCAAGGTCAAAACTGTTTCTAGTATTAATAATACTATTTCATAAATATTTTCTCATAATCTTGTTCCAGGAACACTAAAAAGATTGTTATTCCCTTAATCGTGTGACCCTGTAGGTTTGGTAAATCATAGACATGAACAAAAGCACTTTCGTTCAATGATCAATATCGGAACCGTGGACATCCATATTGATCGCTATGAATACACGAATAACATTCAAGTAAACCTATAGTTATCATGTGCTATTCCCTTTGCTTCGCGATTCTTAAGAAAACACGAGGTGAGATGTATCGACATCCTCTTGGGTTATTCTCATGCTCACTATATCGGTCTACTCGTTACCGGTTTTGTTCTTCTTTCTCGTTGACATGTTTCAGCATCACTGTGACCTAGTCACTTGTGTCTGGCCAGACGATGATGGATGTTGTCACACCGAGAGATACCTAAGAATATGTCTCCAGCGTCTGAGGAGCAAATCACACTCTTGAGTTATCTATCGCCTTGTCAAACCTTCCGATGAACCTGTAAGTTGTCGTTATGATCACCGTGTTACAAATGACATTTGAGCAACGTGAAAGTTGATCTTACGGTAAAAAGTGACCACGACACTCTCATGGTCTATGGAACTAAAGCATATGTTAACTTGTTATGAGGATTGACTTGTGAGGATAGTATCTCAAAGTAACAAACAAGTTGGGTCAATTCAATATGATCATTCTTCCAACGTCATACTCTCAAACTTGTTTTGGGATATTGTTACACTTAACGATATCACAAGATCCGACAACATGATCACAAACAACAATTGAGCTAGTCCTAGAGTCCAGACTAGGAATCAGGTTTTACCGTTTATTATTCCACACGTGCATATGAGTTTGTCACTGAATCGCATATTCAAGGATCATAGCAGTTATAGCATATAATACAAACTTTTTAATTGTAAACATGGAAGTAAATAATACAATATTTTTGGCTCTAGGGCATATTTCCAACGGACTCACACTTGCATTAGAGTCAATAAACTAGTTGCATATCTTCTTTAACACCTATGGCTATCAGGTGTTGCTCATGTTTTGCTCGTGGTAGAGGCTTTGTCATCGGGTCTGACACATTCAAATACATGTGAATCTTGAGTACATTAATAAAATCTTTCTCGACATACTGTTCAATGATGTGACACCTGCTTTCGATATGTATGGTCTTCATGTGGGATCATGATATCATTGCTTGAGAAACAACACTACTATTATCACAATAGAGAGCCACTCGGTTTATCACACTTGACCACACCAATTTCTTGAAGAAACTTCTTGATCCAGACTGCCTCCTTCAAAGCATCTGAAGCCGCAATATATTTTGCTTCCATCGTAGAATACGCAACGGTGTCCTGTTTGTAACTCTTCCAAACCATCGAACCACCCTTAAGGCTGAAAACATAGCCCGATTGAGATTTATAGCCAGCAATAACAGTCATGAAACTAGCATCAGTGTAGCCACATACAATGATCTCCTCATCTCCTTCATAGCCAAGGAGCGTGTCCTTTGTTCTCTTAAGGTACTTAAGGACATTTTTAACAACTGACCAGTGAGCCAACCCAGGATCACTTTGGTACTTGCTACTAACACTTAGTACATAAGTGCTTGGCGGTGTGAAGCAGCAAATGACAAAGAGATGAGCATTTTGTGGGTTAAGGTCAGTGAGGCGGTCTAAACGTTTTGAAAAGTGACATCTCACATGGTGGGAGCAAGTGGTTAGTTATGTGTTGCGAGGTGGAGTGGATGGTGGTGCAAAGCGAAGATAGACACGACGCCAAGCAATTGGTTTCTCAGGGGATGTGAGGCAATGTCAAACACAATATATGCAGGCAAGCAATGATATTCGTAAGCATTGGGTGTCATTTATATTCTTCCAATAAGAAAAACAGGGTCTACTTTGGACGGGATCGTCGAGTGGAGCTCAAAGTTGCAAACGGTTCCTTGTGATAGTTCATATATATCCACTCTCCATGCATTGAGGTGTATAATTTATTTTGGAAGTGATCAATATTTTTCGTTAGGGTCTACGAGGCAAAGTCGGTGGCTGTGCAAAGCCACACTAGACATGGATCTGAGCACGTGGGCATGTCATCAATTCAGATCAGTCCAAAAAGAAATGTAATTCTTTTGTTATAATTGCACAAACCAAAACCTATGGGTATCGGTGCCCCCATCCCTCTTCTCTCAAGTCTCCATACTTAACTTACTATTTTACGTGCAGACAGTTGAAAACGCCTATTATTTCATGTGCTTATTTGGCATAGCTAGCATGATTAGCTAGGGAGGTGGCGAATACGATGTAGAGGATGGTTAACACGTTAGGTAACCGGTTCATTGAATACAGTGTTGCTAGTGAAACGGTCAACTCAGTCGCGTCGAGCCTGTACAGATCTAGAAGCAGAATTCCTGAGTAAGTAGTGGTGGGGTGCGTAACTACCAAAATAGGGGCAAGCTGCAGCTTCAGCAGGTCAAATTGCAACCTGCCAGCAGCAACGAGGTAATCGTGTGGGACACCTTCCTTTTGATCATACTAGCAAACTTTTCCACGCAACTGAACAGACTAGTTTGGCCTGAAATTCAGGTAGGTTATGGCATATACGTATGTTCATATCTTGAAACTAATATTCATGCTGCTTTCATGGAAGTTATTTTTATATTTGTGAGGAAAAATAGGATTATTGCCTAAGTTATTCTGATACTATTACTGATCGCTGAATCATGAGTGTGTGTTCATGTGTTTATTTTACCCGTGCTTAAAAGATTTGCCTATCATGTTTTGTTGCCCGTCTGACACTGCCAGGATTGCCCAGATATTTCGACCTCAGAAACTCCTGTCCTGGTCATTAGCATGTCGGAAATTCGGAATCTCCCTGTCTTTATATTTGAGCGACTCCTGTTAGTGTCATATTTCTACTAGCATGTTTGGATTTATAGTGCCAAGTGCCAACTGGCAGCCAAGTTGCAATACACACGAGTTTTGTGTGGTTGCTTTCCCTCCTTTGGAAGAACTCCCTCCTTGGCCTGGTTCAGTGTCCTGCTGCTGCAGTTTGTCAGCCAGAGTAACTTCTTCCAATGCTCTCGTGGATTTTTTTAATCTGTCTTGTTCAAGGTTGCAATTTGTCGGCTGATATATACACGATGAACTTATATGATATTATTCAGTGCTGAATTTTTGGTTTGTGTTAAAGAAAATTTTGGCCTATATTTTGTTGGGATTACATTTGGTGCAAAATAATAAAGAAGTCACGCGGCGGATGGCTCCGGTCCGACAAAAAAAGTCTGGTTACACCCGGATGCTCGTCTTCTTCAGGCTTACCCGGCGATGAATGCGACGTGTTCGACGCAATGCCGGCAGCTCTGCACCAGATCGATCATGCGGAGTTGCAATTCCGAGAGATGCCGGCAACTCCAAGCGAAGCCGGCCACGAAACTGCGACACACACAGGGGAGGTGTTGCCAGCAATGCGGGGCGTCTAAAATACATCGGGAGGTGGAAAGTCACAAAGAAGAAGGGGAAGTAGCAGCTCGCAAAGGGAGGAGGGTAAGCGACAACGATCCAATGAGGACCTGGCCACGCCATCTAGGAGAAGAGAAGATGAGAGGAGCGGGAGGGGGAAGAGGAGCGCCAAACCCTAGCTATTTAGGAATGTGAGGGGTTATGGGCCAAATAATTAGGCTTTGTTTGCGAGCGAGTTAACGGGTCAACAAGAATTAATCGGCCTAACAACCGATTAATCAGTCTAACATGCCATTTAATCGGTCTGACAAATTAATGCAACGTATAGATTTTATTCGATTCGGCCACTCTACGAGTAGCGATTAACTGACCCATTAAGTAATTAATCAGACGAATTCTTGAACAACGCAGGTAGCTGATGGAATCTAAAAAAAGTGTTTACGACAACACATAGGGACTTCGATGGTGGTATTAGTTGAGCACCCGGTCTCGAGCTCCGGGGTGAAAGCCTAGGTGTGGTCCGAGTTGGATATACGTGGTAATGACGGACGGCACCTCCGGTTGCCGTACTCATCGATATGCAAGTCGTGATAACTATACAAAACATGATCATCTCATACATCACATACATCAAATCACGTCTTGGCCATATCACATCACAACAATGCCCTTCAAAAACAAGTTAGACGTCCTCTACTTTGTTGTTGTAAGTTTTACATGCATGCTATGGGCAACTAGTACGAACCGTTCTTTTTTTTTTAGGGAAACAGCAGGACTCTGCTGCGTATTTTTATTAATTTTTAAATAAATAATACAGATGTCCAATAGTCATAAAAAAGAAAAAGAAAGCAATAAAAAAACTATACAAATGATAATCTAGTTGCATTTTAACCTTCTACAAAGACTGCCTCTGTCAAATCGGAATATCCTAAAGTGGGAGAAACAGACACCCGCCAGCCACCTTTATGAAACTAGGTTACATGTCAGTCAGTGGAACCGGTCTCTTGTACGTGAAGAAGTAAGGTTGGTCCAGGCCGCGTCATCCCACAATACCGCCGAATCAAGATAAGACTAAGGAGGTAAGCAATCTGAAAATCAACGCCCACAAACTCTTTTGTGTTTTACTTGTGCATTGATAATCCATGAGTATAGGGGATCAGTTGTAGCATCTTTCGATAAGTAAGAGTGTTGAACCCAACGAGAAGCTAAAGGTAGAACAAATATTCCCTCAAGTTCTATCGACCACCGATACAACTCTACGCACGCTTAACATTCGCTTTACCTAGAACAAGTATGAAACTAGAAATACTTTGTAGGCAGGGGCGGAGCCAGCCTATTACTGGGCCCCGGGCCTGCTTCAGCGCTACAGTGATGTACAGTGCCAAACAGTGCGAAAAGTGCTACAGTTAACAAAGCTTTCCAGCGCCACGACCAGGGCCTGGGCCCCCCCGGCCTGGGGTGTGGCTCCGCCACTGTTTGTAGGTGTTGTAGGATAAGTTTGCAAGATAATAAAGAACACGTAAATAAAAACTAGGGGCTGTTTAGATAAATTAACAATTACGTTAATTTAACGAGCGTGGAAAAGTGGTGATAGGAGTTGCGGAATTGTCCCTAAGCAATTGACTACGTTACTAGACCGATATCAAGTTTTATGTGGGAGAGGCCACTGCTAGCATGTCATCCCTTACTTGGAATTCTATGCACTTATGAATGGAACTATTAGCAAGCATCCGCAACTACTAACGTTCATTAAGGTAAAACCCAACCATAGCATTAAGATATATTGGTCCCCCTTCAATCCCGTATGCATCAATTTCTATGCTAGGCTGAAGCTGCTATCACTCTTGCCCTCCAATACATAGTCTATCAACATACAACTAACCCTATGGTGTGATCCAGGCGCGCGCTCATATGATGGGCACCAAAGGACAGCAACATAACCACAAGCAAATTAAACCAATCATAGCAATTCACCAATCACCGATAGGACAACAAATATCTACTCAGACATCATAGGATGGCAACACATCATTGGATAATAATATGAAGCATAAAGCACCATATTCAAGTAGAGGGTACAGCGGGTTGCAGGAGAGTGGAACGCTGAATATAGATGGGGGAAGGTGATGAAGATGTTGGGGAAGATGACGGAGGTGTTGGTGTAGATCGCCGTCACACGATGATTGCCCCGGCGGCGTTCCGACGCCACTGGGAGAGAGGAGGAGAGAGCCCCCTCCTTCTTCTTCTTCCTTGGCCTCCCCCCTAGATGGGAGGAGGGTTTCCCCTCAAGTCCTTGGCCTCCATGGCGGCGGAGGGGCGAGAGCCCCTCCGAGATTGGATCTCTCTCTCTCTCTGTTTCCTTCTGTTTCTGCCTTCCAGATTCTGGCCTTTCACCGTTTCTTATATTCCTGGAGATCCGTAACTTCGATTGGGCTGAAATTTTAACACGATTTTTATCCGGATATTAGCTTCCTTGCGGCGAAAGAAGGGCACGAACCGCCTTACGGGGTGGCCACAAGCCAGCCTGGCGCGGCCAGGGGGTAGGCAGCGCCCCCCTGGCTTGTGGTCACCTCGGACATCGTCTCGCGTTGATTCTTTTTCCCCAAAAATCAAATATATTCCAAAAAAAATCTCCGTAAGTTTTTATCGCGTTTGGACTTCGTTTGGTATGGATATTCTGCGAAACAAAAAACATGCAACAAACAGGAATTGGCACTGGGCACTGGATCAATATGTTAGTCCCAAAAATAGTATAAAAAGTTGCCAAAAGTATATGAAATTTGTAAAATATTAGCAGGAAACAATAAAAAATTATAGATACGACGAAGACGTATCAGCATCCCCAAACTTAATTCCTGCTCGTCCTCGAGTAGGTAAATGATAATTTTTTTTTTTGATGTGGAATGCTACCTAGCATAATCTTGATCATATATTCTAATCATGGCATGAATATTAAGACACGAGTGATTCAAAGCAATAGTCTATCATTTGACATAAAGACAATAATTCTTCAAGCATACTAATAAAGCAATCATGTCTTCTCAAAATATCATGGCTAAAAGAAAGTTATCCCTACAAAATCATATAGTCTGGCTATGCTCCATCTTCATCACACAAAGTATTAAATCATCCACAACCCCGGTTTTAGCCAAGCAATTGTTTCATACTTTAGTATTCTCAAACTTTTTCAACTTTCACGCAATACATGAGCGTGAGCCATGGATATAGCACTATAGGTGGAATAGAATATGGTGGAGGTTGTGGAGAAGACAAAAAGAAGGAGATAGTCTCACATCAACTTGGCAAATTAATGGGCTATGGAGATGCCCATCAATCGATATCGATGCAAGTGAGTAGGTATTGCCATGCAACGAATGCACTAGAGATATAAGTGTATGAAAGCTCAAACTGAAAACTAAGTGGGTGTGCATCCAACTTGCTTGCTCACGAAGACCTAGGGCAATTTGAGGAAGCCCATCATTGGAATATACAAGCCAAGTTCTATAATGAAAAATTCCCACTAGTATATGAAAATGACAATATAGGAGACTCTCTATCATGAAGATCATGGTGCTACTTTGAAGCACAAGTGTGGAAAAAGGAATAGTAGCATTGTCCCTTCTCTCTTTTCTCTCATTTTTTTGGTGGGCTTCTTTGGCCTCTTTTTTTTGTAATGTCCGGAGACTCATCCCAACTTGTGAGGGAATCATAGCTTCCATCATCCTTTCCTCACATGGGACAATGCTGTAATAATGATGATCATCATACTTTCATTTACTTACAACTCAAGAATTATAACTCGATACTAGAACAAAATATGACTCTATATGAATGCCTCCGGCGGTGTACCGGGATGTGCAATGATCTAGCGTAGCAATGACATAAAAAAACAGACAAGCCATGAAAACATCATGCTAGCTATCTTATGATCATGCAAAGCAATATGACAATGATGGTGCGTGTCATAATAAACGGAACGGTGGAAGTTGCATGGCAATATATCTCAGAATGGCTATGGAAATGCCATAATAGGTAGGTATGGTGGCTGTTTTGAGGAAGGTGGGTTTAATGCACCGGCGAAAGTTGCGTGGTACTTGAGAGGCTACCAAAGGTGGAAGGGTGAGAGTGCGTATAATCCATGGACTCAACATTAGTCACAAAGAACTCACATACTTATTGCAAAAATTTATTAGTCATCGAAACAAGGTACTACACGCAAGCTCCTAGGGGAAAGGTTGGTAGGAGTTAACCATCGCGCGATCCCGACCTCCACACAAAGGATGACAATCAATAAATAAATCATGCTCCGACTTCATCACATAACGGTTCACCATACGTGCATGCTACGGGAATCACAAACTTTAACACAAGTATTTCTACCAATCCATAATTACTCACTAGCATGACTCTAGTATCACCATCTTTATATCACAAAACTATTGCAAGGAATCAAACATATCATATTTAGTGATCTACAAGTTTTATGTAGATTTTTATGACTTACCATGTGAATCACCAACTCATGTTAACTCTCTAAATAGATATAAGTGAAGCATGAGAGTTTAATTCTTTCTACAAAAGATATGCCCATGCTCTAACAAATATAAGTGAAGTAAAAGAGCATTCTACAAATGGCGGTTTTCTATGTGTAGAGAAACAGACAATCCAAACTTCAAATCATATAGGTGAAGCACATGAAGCATTCTATAAAGCCATACTCAAAAGATATAAGTGAGGAGCAAAGAGCCTTCTATAAATCAACCAAGGACTTTCTCATACCAGCATGGTGCATTATTAAAATAAAAATAAAAAGCACACGACGCTCCAAGATTTACGCATATCATGTGACGAATAAAAATATAGCTCCAAGTAAAATTACCGATGGTTGTTTGAAGAAAGAGGGGATGCCTTCCGGGGCATCCCCAAGCTTAGTTTCTTGGGATTCCTTGAATATTACCTTGGGATGTCTTAGGCATCGCCAAGCTTAGGCTCTTGCCACTCCTTATTCCTTCATCCATCGTGATCTCACCCAAAACTTGAAAACTTCAATCACACAAAACTTAACAAAACCCTCGTGAGATCCGTTAGTATAATAAAACAAATTACCACTTTAAGTACTGTTGCAAACCCATTCACATTTTATTTTTGCATTGTAGCTACTGTATTATAACTTCTTTATGGCTTATACCACCGATACAATCGGTAGTTTCATCAAAACAAGCAAAACAATGCATCAAAAACATAATCTGTCTTAAACAGAACAATCTGTAGCAATTCAAATTTGTATAGAAGTACTGTGTAAAAATTTCAGAAACTTTTGACATTCCAGTAAAAAATGTAAATTCACGGACTACAGCCAAAGTTTCTGTTTTTTGCACTGCACACACCAAACAAGCAATCTATTCATCCTAAAGGCAAATCTTGGCACATTATTTTTATAGTACAAGGGATTTATACAAGGGGATAATTATTTTTGTTGAAAAGTTTCTGTAACTATTCGCAAAGTTTCCATGGGTATGAACAAAGTTCAAGGAGCTCCTCCACTTCAACGGTGCTCGTCCTTCTTACTTTCACTTCTCTTTTTGAAAAAGTTTTAGGTTCCCCTCTTTATTTATTTTGTTTTTAAAACTATATAAAAGCACACAACAGAATAAAATGACTCTCTAAAACTTTCGGATTGTCTCCCTGGCAGCGCTTTCTTTAAAGCCATTAAGCTAGGCATAAAGTGCTCAAGTAATGGATCCACCCGGATCCCAAGGTATATCAAAGACAATTTTAATTAACAATGATTTGTAATTTAGTAGTGAGCACAAAGTAACATATATCATGCAACAACGAAGTCTAACTCTCTTCTTATGCAGCAGTATGTCATAAAAGAACAATTCATGCACACAAAGTAAAGGCCAATGCATAGCATAAGCAGTTTCTTGCAATTTTATCGTATTGGAAACATAGAGAGGTGGAGATGTAGTTCCTCTCTCATAATAATTGCAAGTAGGAGCAGCAAGCACATGCATATTATATCCATCAAAATCATCGTGTGTAATAGTAGAAGGCAACCCATCTATATAATCCTTAATAAGTGCAAACTTCTCCGATATAGTGTAGTTAGGAGAATTTAAAAAGATAATAGGACTATCATGTGTGGGTGCAATAGCAACAATTTCACGTTTAACATAAGGAACTATAGCAAGTTCATCTCCATAAGCATCATTCATATTGGCATCATGGCCACAAGCATAGCAAGCATGAAGTTCATCAAAAAGGGGTATTTCAAATGAATCCAAGGGATCATAGCAATCATCATAGCATTCATCCTTCGGTAAGTACGAAGGGAAATTAAACAATGTATGAGTTGAAGAGTTACTCTCATTAGAAGGGGGGCACGGGTAGCTAATCCGCTCTTCCTCCTTTTGATCATCGCTCTCCTCCTCATCTTTTTCATCCAATGAGCTCACAGTGTCATCAATTTCTTCTTCCATAGATTCCTGCAAAATATTAGTCTCTTCTTGGATAGCGGAGACTTTCTCAATAAATTGATCAATATGGGCATTATATTCATAATTGGCATAACAATAATGAAGCATAGCCAAATTTTGAGATCGGTAAACAGCATCATCATAATCTTCATACTTTTCAAACAAAGCTTCAATTTCATAAGCACCCTTAAAAGCAACAAACTCTTCTATTTGTTCCACATCATAGTAATCATATATACCATTAGCATAAGAGGCCAAGGTTTCATTATCATTAAATTTACATGAAAAGGGAAGGTGTTTAGCCTTCATCCTAGAGCAACAAGTAATATCATATCTCAAGCATAGATTCCAAGTATACCATTTGAACATATAAATTTGACCCCATAACAGTTTCCCTTTTTGAGTCAAGCGATAATCCCTAAAGTCTTCACGTTGATCCAATGTGTACCCCATTATCAAGTTGAATGGGGTTTTCTTAGGATTATCAAAGTAGTGCATAATATCTTTCACATAATGAGCATCGAGGGTTTTAGGAGGTTCCCCATCTCCATGAGTAGCAAGTACACCTATTTTTTTTTTGGTATTTCATGTTCCATATCCATAACTAAAGATAGAGAACAACTTAGAATAGCAAATAAAATCTACTTAGTGATAAAGCAAACAAGCACACACGAGAATATTCACCCCACGCTATTGCTCCCCGGCATCGGCGCCAGAAAAAGGTATTGATAACCCACAAGTATAGGGGATCAGTTGTAGCCTCTTTCGATAAGTAAGAGTGTCGAACCCAACAAGTATCTATAGGTAGAACAAATGTTCCCTCAAGTTCTATCGACCACCGATACAACTCTACGCACGCTTAACGTTCGCTTTACCTAGAACAAGTATGAAACTAGAAGTACTTTGTAGGTGTTGTAGGATAAATTTGCAAGATAATAAAGAACACATAAATAAAAACTAGGGGCTGTTTAGATAAAGTAACAATTACGTTAGTTTAACGAGTGTGGAAAAGAGGTGGTAGGAGTTGCGGAATTGTCGCTAAGCAATTGACTACGTTACTAGACCGATAGCAAGTTTTATGTGGGAGAGGCCACTGCTAGCATGTCATCCCTTACTTGGAATTCTATGCACTTATGAATGGAACTATTAGCAAGCATCCGCAACTACTAACGTTCATTAAGGTAAAACCCAACCATAGCATTAAGATATAGTCCCCCTTCAATCCCGTATGCATCAATTTCTATGCTAGGCTGAAGCTGCTATCACCCTTGCCCTCCAATACATAGTCCTATCAACATACAACTAACCCTATGGTGTGATCCAGGTGCGCGCTCATATGATGGGCACCAAAGGACAGCAACATAACCACAAGAAAATTAAACCAATCATAGCAATTCACCAATCACCGATAGGACAACAAAAATCTACTCAGACATCATAGGATGGCAACACATCATTGGATAATAATATGAAGCATAGAGCACCATGTTCAAGTAGAGGGTACAGAGGGTTGCGGGAGAGTGGACCGCTGAATATAGATGGGGGAAGGCGATGAAGATGTTGGGGAAGATGACGGAGGTGTTGGTGTAGATCGCCGTCACACGATGATTGCCCCGGTGGCGTTCCGGCGCCACCGGGAGAGAGGGGGAGAGAACCCCCCTCCTTCTTCTTCTTCCTTGGCCTCCCCCCTAGATGGGAGGAGGGTTTCCCCTCCGGTCCTTGGCCTCCATGGCGGCGGAGGGGCGAGAGCCCCTCCGAGATTGGATCTCTCTCTCTGTTTCTTCCTTCCATATTCTGGCCTTTCACCGTTTCTTATATTTCCGGAGATCTGTAACTCCGATTGGGCTGAAATTTTAACACGATTTTTATCCGGATATTAGCTTTCTTGCATAGAAAGAAGGGCACCAACCGCCTTACGGGGTGGCCACAAGCCAGCCTGGCGCCGCCAGGGGGGTAGGCCGTGCCCCCCTAGCTTGTGGTCACCTCGGGCATCGTCTCGCGTTGATTTTTTTTTCCTAAAAAACAAATATATTCTAAAAAAAAATCTTCGTAAGTTTTTATCACATTTGGACTTCATTTTGGTATGGATATTCTGCGAAACAAAAAACATGCAACAAACTGGAACTGGCACTGGGCACTGGATCAATATGTTAGTCCCAAAAATAGTATAAAAAGTTGCCAAAAGTATATGAAAGTTGTATAATATTGGCATGAAACAATCAAAAATTATAGATACGAAGGAGATGTATCATGTATATCATCTATGCATACACCTAGCTCTGCTACCACTGTTGGGGAACCTTGCATGGGAAACAAAAAAAATTCCTACGAACACCCTAGATCTAAACATGGATATGCATAGCTACGAGAGGAGAGTGGATCCATATACCCTTGTAGATCGCTAAGCAGGAAGTGTTAAGAAACGGGGTTGGTGTAGTCGTACGTCTTCGCGATCCAATCACGATCCGTCCCGATCTAGCACCGAACGGATGGCACCTCCGCGTTCAGCACACATACAGCTCGATGACGTCTCCACCTCCTCGATCCAGCGAGCGAGGGCGGAGTAGTAGATGAGTTCTCTGGTAGCATGACGGCGTGGTGGCGGTGGTGTTGGAGCTGTCCTGGCAGGGTTTCGCCAAGCGCTAACGAGAACAAGAATGAGGGAGAAACCAATCTAGAGGGAGAGGGAGGGCTGCGTCGTGGCTTGTGGTGCGGCTCCTCTCCCTCTCCTCTCATATATATATAGGGGGTAGGCTGGCCGTGGTTTCCCTAGGGTTGGGGCGGTGCCCTAGGGAACTTCCTTAGGGTCTCCCTAGGGGCGCGGCGGCCACCCTAGGGAACAGCCTTAGGGTTTCCCTAGGGGCACGACGTCCACCCTAGGGAACATCCTTAGGGTTTCCCTAGGGGTGCGGCGGCCACCCTAGGGAACAACATTAGGGTTTCGCTAGGGGCGCGGCGGCCATCCTAGGGAAACTTCGGCCCTTGGCCGGATGGGCCTTGGGGAGGTGGGGCGCCCAGCCCACCAGGGGCTAGTGCGCCACCCCTTTTCAGCCCATGGGGTTCTTCGGGGTAGGTGGACCTCCCTGGTGGATCCCCGAGACCCCTTTCGGCATTTCCAACGAAAATCGGCAAGTCTCGAAACTATTTCGGAACCCGAATACCAACTTTCCATATATGAATCTTTACCTCCGGACCATTTCGAAGCTCCTCGTCATGTCCGGGATCTCATCCGGAACTCAGAACAACCTTCGGTCACCAACATATACAACTCAATAATACTACATCGTCACCGAAAGTTAAGTGTACAGACCCTCCGGGTTCGAGAATCATGCAGACATGACCGAGTCACTCTCTGGCCAATAACCAATAGCGGGACTTGGACGCCCATATTGGCTCCTACATATTCTACGAAGATCTTTATCGGTCGAACCTCGATGTCAAGGATTCAAACAATGTCGTATGCAGTTCTCTTTGTCCATCGATATGTTACTTGCCCGAGATTCGATCTTCGACATCTCCATACCTAGTTCAATCTTGTTACCGGCAAGTCTCTTTACTCGTTTCGTAATACAATATCCCATGACTAACTCCTTAGTCACATTGCTTGCAAGCTTCTTGTGATGCTATATTACCGAGTGGGCCCAGAGATACCTTTCCGTCATACGGAGTGACAAATCTGAGTCTCAATCCACGTCAACCCAACAGACACCCTCGGAGATATCTATAGAGCACCTTTATAATCACCCAGTTACGTTGTGACGTTTGATACACACAAGGCATTCCTCTAGTGTCAGGGAGATGCATGATCTCATGGTCGTAGGAACGGATACTTGACATGGATAAAACAGTAGCAATAAACTAACACGATCAATTCCCATGCTTACGGTTGGTTCTTTTCCATCACATCATTTTCCTAATGATGTGATCCCGTTATCAAATGACAACTCATGTCTATGGTCAGGAAACCTTGACCATCTTTGATCAATGAGCTAGTCTAGTAGTGGCTCACTAGGGGCGTAGTGTTGTATATGTATCCACACATGTATCTGAGTTTCCAATCAATACAATTATAGCATGCATAATAAACGATTATCATGAACAAGGAAATATGATAATAACTACTTTATTATTGCCTCCAGGGCATATTTCCAACATGCCGAAGGTCTCTGTTGTGTCCTAGCGGCGCAGGATGAAGGCGGCGGTGGCGTCCTTGGTGGTGGTTCGCGCAGGGAGTGGTTGTGGCGACGGTGAGGGTTTCACCCAGATCTAGCGCCCGGCGGCCAACCGACGGCGAGGGCTAAGGGTGGGGCCGGCTGGCGGCCCCTACTATGCTACAGGCGGTGGTGGCTGGGTGGTTGCTCGGGTGACTCAGTCTGCAGGTTCATGTGGCTGCGGACAATCGGAGTTGGTGGTGTGCCCTTGTGTTACGGCAGGCACAGCAGGGTGGTGGTGCAGCCTCCTTCTTTCCTGTGTTTGAGCCAGCGGCGCGCGGGGCTTGGCGGGTGCCTGGTGTCGTACTAGCGGCACACGCGACGGCGATGGCTTCAACATGGGGCTCATGCTCGGTAGGTGCGGTCCGAGAGGTGCTCGTTGGAGGCGATGGGGCGACACGGCTGCTTTGGTTGGGCGGTGCTGTGATCCGGGTTGCCGTCTTCGGTGGGCGACGCGGATCTTGATCGTGGTGGTGGACGGCGTCTGGCGGTGGTCAGGTACGAGGGTTGACTTGGCCCGCGTTGGATGCCTTTGTGTTGTGCCCTTCTTGCTTGTTGCCTGTTTGTGACGTCGGTCCGAGGTTTGCTCTTTGGGCGTTGTTGTGTTGTCGTACGGATCGGTCCCAATGAACATAGACATGGCGGCATTTGAGCATGCTCGGGGTGGCTGTCGGTAGTCAATGGGTTGTTACCCCCCCCCCCCTCACGGTGCACCGGGACCGGCTCGGGACATAGGCGTGGGTGCTTCCTATTGTGGAGGCACCGACCCAAACCCGGTGGCTGATACCGGGCTAGGAGTGAAGGTGGCCCCTTTCCCTTTTACTACTGTGGTTGGGTGGCCGTGACGTGGATGGCTGACGGTGCCTAGGGGCATGGATGCCGGGGCGGCGTCCCCGGTAGGCGGGCCTCATGGTTAGCTTCCCGGCGGGCTTCATGGTGGCTCCATCTTTTTGTCGTGTGGGTGACTAGGGATGTAGTGGCGGGAGGCTCAGGCCTGCTCTCGCAGGGCCCATATCTAGAGTGGGCAAGTTGGCCCTCGTTGAGGTGGTGGCCGGGGCTTCTCATGATGGTGCAGGCGAGTGTCCGAGTGAAAGCTCCGCGCTTCTGGCATCGACGCCGGCGACGCCTGTGGGTGTTGCTTGCTTTTTGAAGACGGCGTCGTGGATCTCGTCCCTGTGCCAGGGCTCACGGTGAAAACCTTTGTCTGTTCTCAGACTCGGCAGTGGCGACGCTTCACACCATCACCCTCTTGGGGGCGTTGTCTTCGAGCTCAGGGGTCTTTTGTCATGCCTCAGCAAGGTGTTAAGCTTGTTCTAGACTCATATTGTATCTTTTGATCTGCTTTGTAATGGGGCCTCCCCACCATATTGTATCGTTCGACCGTGTACTTTGGTTCGTTGCTTTATATATAAAGCGGGGCGAAAGCCTGTTTCGAAAGAGAACTTAGACTGATTGTGTTTTGATTTACACTAAATCTTGGAGTAATTTAGTCTATCCATGATTTTCAAGTGTGATACTGTATCCATGAACTTTGCCCTTGTTACTTTGAAAAAATCTTTACATTGTTTCTACGGAGGGACATCGCCGCCGTCACACAACCCCAGTGATTAAACGTGTAAATTCAGGTGTCAGTTCAGTCAAGTGTAATCGAACGCGTGAGACATTATTCAAACAGAACATCAAACAGTTTTTGCCCAAGAAGTTCATATTAAGCCTAGGAGTATTGAGAACAGTTAAGTGTTATAAATTCAGGTGTCAATTGAGATAAGTGTTGTATAAATTCAGTTAAGTTTTATAAATTCAGTTAATCGACTCTGCTTGCCACATCTTTTTCTGCAGTTGTATAAATTCAGTAAAGAGTGTAAATTCAGAAGCTACTGCCTGAACATAGACTACTGAACTTTGCCTAAAGATCAAAATTCAGTTAAGAGTTCCCCTAACTTACAATACTCCATGCATCAAAATTTCAGAGACAAATACACTAATCAGACTTCAGGAGTACACAAATACAGTACACTAATTAGACCATACACTAATCAGACAAAAAAAAAATCAAAATTTCAGACTTGGGCATGAGGAGCAGGACCTGCAGACCGACAATCTGCAGACCAACGACCTGCAGACCGACAATCAACAGCACGGATTAGGGCCTTGGCGACGGGACGGCAGTACAGCTCAACCAATAACCAACAATCCATGGTACAACTTCAAGGACCATGGCGACGCGAGGGTAATACAGCTCAACAAATTTCGGGCTTGGTTTACTCCAGTAGCTCAGTTTATAGAGACCACTACTTCCACTAGTAATGTATGTACACACGCAGCAAAGGTTCATCTGCATCTCGCTTCCCAAAAGAAGGCTCGGCAATACTCACTAGCTAATCATACAGACGATCGGCCCTGGCCGGAAATTGGCCACATTTATATGTCCTGAGCATGCAAGTCAAATGATTATCAGTTTATCTCACCCCAGCTCACGCAATTTTCCACAATCGATCATGCGGGAGGCAACATGAGGATGATGCATGGGCACTGATCATACTACACTTGATGCATCCGTTGAACTTTATACATACATGGTTGGCACCTGCATATAATTTCTTGTTGTCGAAAGGCCGAAGATAATATGTTAAATAAAATCAGCACACCATTAGAGGGAGCATCGATAATATGTTAAAGGCCGAAGATAATATGTCGAATAGATGAATGTTCTAAATGTGTTGGCAGGCATGCAAGCCATGTTATTTATTTATATGGTTGGTGAGATTTTACTCAGATGTTCTCTGTCTTGCAGGTTTTCTTTAAAGCATGGAAAAATGGATGTTTCACCTAAGGTGCATCTCTTCCTCCTTAATGAATGATGCTTGGGTGGCATTCCCGGCTCCTTATCTGCTCCTTTGTTGATTCAGTTATCCCTGCTCCTTCTTTGTCAATTGGTGATGTAATGGTGTCTAGTACTCCCTCCGTGTGGCGGCGCCGCGCCGTACCGGGGGAACCTCGCCGGCCGCCTCCGGTCGCCACCAGCGGCCCCTCACCTCCCGCCGCCGTCGCCGAGGGCGTTGCAGGCTAAGCCTGTGGGCCACAACGGCGGCGGCGGCGGCAATCCTCCTCGGCCCACGATTGGATCTGAGTGGCGGCGTTCTACTCCGGCCAGATCAAGGGCGGTGGCGCGGGCCGGCGGCGACCAGGGTCGGTGTGCTGGAGCCAGGGTCGGCGACATCTCCACGGCGGCGGCTAGGGCGCCCGATCTGGGCCCAGATTGGCTTCAACGGGCCGTTCCACGCGCTGTCGTACATCTCCGCTGATCCGGCGACGTCAAGCGGCTTCTGGGCTGGTCCTGCAACACGAGGACGTCGGGGGCTCCGGCCCTGGGCGCGGCGGTGGTGGCCATCTCCTTCGCCGGAGGTGGTCGGCCTGAGGCTGGGTGGTCGGATCTCCAGATTCGTCATCTAGTCCCGGCTGCGAGTTGGGGAGACAGAGTTACCGGTGCAAACCGAGCTGATGGCGGGCGATGGCGGCGTTTTGCGTCGTTACCTTGATGAAGGCATCGTCATGTAACTATTGTCGACCCACTCGTGCTGCTCCGGGGGAAACCCAAAGATCTGGTCATCCAGATCGGACGATGGCGGTACTGCGATGTCGTTACTTTCTTGGAAGCATCGTTTGTGGAGCAGCGCTGGAAGACAGAGGCAGGAGGTGGAGCGGCTAAGTCTTGCACGGAGCTTCGGCGGAGAAGTCAAGTCATGCCTGGCCGACAGGTGCTACGCTGTGTCATGCCTGGTCGGCAGGTGCTACGCACGACAGATCCTCCGGAGTCTTCGCATCTGGATGGACGAGCGCGGGGCGGTGGTGCCGTTGGGCGTCGTGGTGGCGTCGACGGATGTCTGGACTGGCAAGGACGATGCGGATCTCTATCTTGAAGATGGGTCAGCGGTCCGAGGATGATGGCGGCTTCTGGATTCTAAAACATGTGTATGTGGTGCGCGTTTTAGGTCTGCTGCACCGGCTGTTGGTCCCGATACGTTATGTGGATGGATCGGCAACGACACCGGTTTTAGATATGGGGGGTGAGAGCACTCCACATTATCGAGTTTTGTAGGTGTGACTGGTGGCTTCGGGTGGCTTGATGTATTTTTTTGTCAGACCTTTGTGGAATAATTAATAAAGATGGCTGTATGCATCGACTGATGCAGAGGCCGGGGGGTTTAACCTCCTTTTCCAAAAAAAAAAAATGGGGTCTAGTACTTTCTGCCATGGATACGAAGAACTCGAGATTGTCAGCGAACGGATGGTCTAACTATTTTTTATTGGGAAATCGATACACCTAGTGCAGAACACCGGGCCGCCGTTCCTTCGTCTCGTCGGCCTAGCTTTGATCGATCGGGATGTGGGGGACTTGGTTTGCGATCCGGATGTGAAGGACTTGAGATTGTCAGCGAATGGATGGTCTAACTTTTTTTACTGGAAAATCGATACGACTAGTGCAGAACGCCGCGCCGCCGTTCCTTCGTCTAGTCGGCCTAGCTTTGATCGATCGGGATGTGGGGGACCTGGTTTGAGATCGGGATGTGAAGGACTCGAGATTGTCAGCGAATGGATGGTCTCACTTTTTTTACTGGGAAATCGATGGTCTTACTTCGTTGGGGCAAGTGGAGAGGAGTTATATGATGGGAAATGCTTTGAATCAGCCGGTCGATTTCTGCGAAAACTTCTGCCGCCTCCATCGCACACCACACGTCGAGCGGTCCTGCACACGCAACCGGTTGTTGCGCCACCACAACAAAGGACCTTTTCCTCCTTATCCTCTGATTTATCGTCCCAATCACTTGTTCTTCTCCGCCTTCTCTTTCCTACAAGATACAACCATGGATAAGATCAAACACACACTCTCTCTCTTTCTCAATGTCATGCACGGAAGGCCACACCACAGGATTGCTTCATTGGTGTGCGCCATCACCATGAGGGCTTGCTGCTGCGGGAGGCGACGCTACGAGCATAGCTCGTCAGAGCAGGCGCCGTGTTGCGGCCCATCAAATCGCAGCAAAAATGCGAAGAGGGCCGAGGGCCAAGCGGAGCTCATGACGTCCAGACACTGCAGGAGGTGCGGCCGCGGATGGGGCGCACAAGCGCGTCAGGAAGGGGCCGACCCGAGCTTGGGCTTGTCCATGGCCATTGCCATGGCGGCCGGTCCCGGACGTGTGTTGTGGCTATATGCAACAGCGATGGTGTTGCAAACGGCGAAGTCGATCTGACGGTGTTGCTCAACGATGGCCTGCAGCCGTGCTCGCCTCCCTCGTCCATGGACGCCCTTGCCTCACCATCCATGTCTGTGTTCTTCTTCCCGCTGCAGGAAAAGTTCTTTTTTGCAACACGACTTGTTGCAGAAGTCTCTCTGCAACAGAGTTCATGTTACATGCCGGAGAGTACAAGGATTGTAGGTGTAATTACGTCCAGAAAAGAAAAAATCTTCAACAGACGCAAAACCAAAACATGTTGTCTGGACATGGACTCTGAACCAACTCACGTACCGGATCGATATGCACAATAAATTCAACCTAGACTAAACTGCGGACTGAGACAGATTCGATCTAGCCAGCTGCCAGCATTACTATTTACACAACTCGATTGATTGCTGCCTATCCTGTACTACTCTCCTTCGTTTGATCCCAAGATCTGTGCCTTCTCCGAGCTGATCGATCTGCACCCCTGCCGGGCGGCCAGATGGACGGGAGCGACAACAACGGCAACGGCATCTGCTTCCCCTATGACAAGCTTCTCAAAATCCTCTGCTACCTCCCATGCCGCACCCTCGCCAAGTCCAGGCGCGTCTGCCACGTGTGGCGCGCCGTAGTCGACGCCCACAAGCTCCTCCTCCCGTGCTTTCTTCCCCGGGGGATCTTCTCTGGCATCTTTACCGACAACAAGCTGCAATAATCTATCTTCTTCTTGGGCACCTCGGTCTCTCTTTCTCCTGGGCACCTCGGTCTTGAGCCTCTTGGCAAGAAGCAACTTGATCATCAAGTCATCTCCAGCCTCCAGCATCGAGGACGCGACCGTGGAAGCAGCTTTCTGAATTGACATACGCTTTGTATTTGCAACCTCCCCAATATAAGTCTTATCTTCCAAGACAACCGTGGAAAGCCAGAGCGTCCTCTGGCCCTCTACTGCCACCTTGGAGGACGCGTACACTGGATCGGCCATGGATGGGTCTGCAACCTTCTTCTTGTGAGCGTACTCTAGCAGAAGGCTAACCTTGCATATTGTATCCTGTACAAAAGAGTAAGAGTGAGCTGGATGATATGTAGCGATGGGTGATTGCAGCAGGTACATGCATGTGCAATTTATTATGTATGACAAAGGCCACAGAACCTTTCGATGAGAATATTATGTATACACGCCAGACTACTTCAACCAAGACTAACAATGTTGTGGATTAGTCCTGCATGCATGTTTATTTGTGGCAGCAAATGGAAACACCTACAGAATAATACATGCAGCCCACACTTAAAACAAAGTTAGGATGAAAACTGAAGGTTGTAGTTTGGATACATACTATAGATATGTTTATCAGAGCAAGGAGGTCTAGGATGTTCATGCGCGATGATTTGTGAAGGTAGTAGCTCATAATGCTAGAAGGGATGCATCTTCACTATATATATGCACTGCATAGATTAGACACTAATATGGAAAAATGAATTTTGCCATTAATCAAATAGTTCTGACAAGCAAAACTTATGCATACCATCAAATTTTTTGTTTGCAACTATTCAATTAGAATAAGAATCTGCATATGTTGGACATGCATAAAATATGCTTTTCAGCTCAAAGTCTGAACATAGATTTACACTCATATAAGATGATGATGTTTTGTAGCAATTAAAGCATGTGTGTCACTTGCCTTTAAATCACAAAACAAGATTGTGATATAGCTTACCTTGTTAAGCAGCCCATGTAAAGTCTCCAGCGTCTCATTTCCCATCAACGCTGTGTAGGCAACATCTGCAGCATCCTCCTCCGCATCTTTGCGATGGCGGTGGCGTGTTGCTGAAACGAACTTGTGGCCCTCCATATGCACTGTGCACTCAAAGTTCATCTCATGTGGCTTGCCTTCCGTTCGTATGTGGTACGTGGGAATTGTACCGTAGTCTCTGAGTGCATAGCCTTGCAGCTTGTTTTTCTTTCTCGTTGCATAAGAGAAGAAGATAATTAGTGATAAGCAATTATTCAACTCAGATAATAGAAAGACAATTAGTACAGCTTGTTTTTCGTAACTGCAAAACATAAGAAATTCCCAGTATTTCGGTTGCTCCCCCCCCCCCCCCCCCCCCCCCCCTCTCGCTGCAGCACCCCGATCATCAACATACATAACTAATTAATCAACTGGGACAAAGTTGTCTCAAAGAGTCAGATATCCTCAACACAGATAAAGCAAGCTTGTTAACTTTTATGATCAAACAAAACATATGCATACCACCCAAATACAAATCAAACTACCAATTATTATTTTTTGAAACGGAAAATCTAACTACCAATTACGCCATTCACCACAGTAGCCATCCAACCTGAACCATTTCAACAGCATATATTGACTAAAAAAAGACTAAGTGTGGTCCCATGAAGCCTGTGAAGATTACATGACAAGGAAATGAGCAGTACATGTACAAATACAACTGCATGCAATGGAGCTTTACCATCTATATCCCCAAACAATCTAAACAGAATATACCCCAAACCATGTGAAATGCTGAACAAATTACCATGAGAGCACCTAAGTCGGTTATTACAAATGTATGCACCCTCTGCCACTTGATTTTACAAATGTTGTGGCTCTAGGTCAGACCCTAACACTTTTGTGCACCACATGTCTAGACAGAGCCTTGTTCATTATGGACCCTCATCACCTTCCCAGATGCACATAACCCAGATTAACATGGACAGCAGACAAGGTATGGAATAATGATACAAGTGCCAACATCCCAGTCGAAATTAGAAGCAAAATGGAACAACATTGGTTGATATCGTGGAACTGACACGGAGTTACCTGACGAGGCCGTGCATCACCTAAACTTTGCTAATGCTACAGTCATTGAAAGTGAGCCCATGCATTGATCACATTAAACATAGGCCATGGAATCTACAGCTCAATGCAATCAGAAGGAGCATGCTATACCCATCCTCGAGTCCTACAGAAGTAGATCAACCTGAACCTGCACCAACTGGACACCCAGTGCCACAATAGACCCCAATATCCCCACAGAAGTAGAGCAACCTGCACCAACTGGACACGCAGTACCACAATAAACCCCAATATCCCCATGCTGATAAATACCGGAAAAAGAATACCAACTATGGGATATCTTTTGTGTCCTAATACCAGGCGAGCTGACTCTGTGAATGTTTCAGAAGTGGATAACTAAGGTGAACAGAAATCTTGAGTTTGATCGAAGTGGCTACAAGAGGAACCTAGAAAATGTGCTCCCGTAATTTACAAATATAGGCATCACACACGAAATCTTCTGTTCTAACAACCAGATGAATTGTCCTAAACTCAAAATCGAGTACCAGGTCAGCTAGCACCGGTGCAGAACATAGGCCTTAGAGCACCTGGTACCGGGACAAAGGTGTGTGACCACAGCCCCCAAACAATTGAATTAGTTGTATGAATAGTTATGAACTAGTTAATCCAGTCCAGCAGGACAACTACCACGGCATGCTAGTTAGTCCAGTATTAATAATTTGTATAGAGGTTAGTAAACTTCAAATTGGATGACTTCAATATAATTAATCTGAAAGGGATGACTCGAATTTTTTATTCCAACCCAAGACTTTCGCTCCATTACTACGCTAACTATTTCGGAAAGTTGTTGCATAGCTCGAGCTCCACGGTACCCTTTATCTTGGCCGTCCACTCACGTTGAGATCCGTGCGTCACATGAGGACTTCTGGTTGCACCAGTGTTTGTCTTTTGTGATTAACAGAGAGGGTACAGTGCGTAGTTGGCCTGTTCCACATGCATGAGAGACTACCCCTCGCCCTCTACTAGTAGTACTACTCATTCTCCTCTTTTTTTGGATGGACTGACACTGACCTCCTGCTGACACTGACCACCTGCTCTCTGTTTTATAGTAAAAAGGAAGGCTTTTGCCATGCATGTCAGGGTGCTTTCTAGAGAGAGAGAGCATGAGGGGAGAGAGAGAGAGCGGAGAGAGCTTGCGCATGCATGCTAAGTGTCAGACTGCATCTAAAAGAGAGAAAGCGTGAGAAGAGAGAGCTTGTGAGAGATAGCGAGATTAGAATCCCCTCGGACCTCGAGATGATGTATGCTCCAAGATGCTGGCGGGCCTGGGGGCTGGAGTGGTACTCACATCACCCACCGGGGATAACATACGGTATGTACTGCAAATCATGTACACCGATTCAAACAACGCCACCGAATATGAGGCTCTGCTACATGGTCTTCAGATAGCCGTCTCTATGGGCATACATCATCTCGAGGTCCGAGGGGATTCTAATCTCGCTATCTCTCAAGTTAACGGCGAGTTCGACGCCAAGGATCCGAAGATGACGGCATATCAAAACGCCGTTTTGACAATTTCAGCCCGCTTTGAGGGGCTAGAATTCCACCATATCCCAAGGGATAGCAATCAAGCTGCCGATGTCCTTGCTAGGATGGGCACTAGATGCGACAAGGTCCTGGATAATACCTTCCTCGAACGGCTCTTTAAGCCATCCTTGCCCTGGCAAGAAGGGGATAAGGTAGTCAAGTCAAATGACACTGAAGAGGTCGTCCCTCTGACCATCGAACAAGACGAGGAGGTAATTGGGGGCTCGGCCATTGAAGAAACATCTTTGGCCCATGAGATCGTGGCAGTTATCGCACCATGGACCGAACCACTCCTCGCATATTTACTCCGAAAAGAGCTGCCCGAGGACCAAAATGATGCACGACGGATCATCCGAAGATCCAAGGCATACCAAGTGCATCAAGGCGAACTATATAAGAAAAGTGTCACGGGAGTACTCCAACTATGCACATTCCGGCATGGGTGGCCGTCACGCCGCACCTCGGACCTTGGTAAGCAAGGCTTTCCGGGCTGGATTTTACTGACCAACCGCTAGAGTAGACGCGAAAGCACTAGTTCCAAAGTGTGCGGGATGCCAGGTTTTTGCTAATCAAAGCCACATGCCTGCTACAGCTCTTCGAACTATTCCGATCACCTGGCCATTCGCAGTCTGGGGGCTAGACATGGTCGGCCCACTTAGAGGGGGGACCAAGAAAAATAGATACCTGCTCGTCATGGTAGATAACTTTACGAAGTGGATCGAGGCAAAACCAGTGACCTCGGCTAAAGCGGGGCCAGTACTCGATTTCATTTTCGGGGTAGTTTACCATTATGGCGTACCCCACAATATCATTACCGACAACGGATCCAATTTTACGGCCAAGGAGGTTAAGGCATGGTGCAAAAAGATGGGCATTAAGCTTAATTATGCTTCGGTATATCACTCCCAATTCAACGGTCAAGTCGAACGACCCAATGGTCTCATATTAAGCGGCATTAAGCCAAGACTGGTTCGTTCTTTAACAGAGGCTGATTGTAAGTGGGTGGAAGAGTTTGACTCCGTATTTTGGGGACTAGGCACCACGCCAAATCGATCCACGGGCTATACACCTTTCTTCATGGTATACGGTGCCGAGGCCATCATCCCAAGTGATCTTATTCATGACGCACCCAGAGTACGCATGTATGAAGAGAGCGAGGCCGAGCTCGATAGGCAAGATGATCTAGATGCCCTTGAAGAGGAAAGGGAAGTGGCTCGTGCACGTTCTACTTTTTACCAGCAACAGGCAAGGCGTTATCAAAGTCGGGAGGTCCAGAATAAAGCATTCAATGTTGGTGATCTGGTGTTGCGATACCATCCCAAAAAGCAGAATCATAAACTATCGGCTAGATGGGAGGACCATTCATAATTGATCAAGTGCTCACTGGAGGAGCATATCGCATCCGAGATCCTAAGGACGACCGACTGGAGCCAAACCCATGGAATGCTACACGACTTCGCCGTTTTTACGGTTAACAGAGGTTTTTTCTTTGTTTTGAGTCACAGGTATCATAGTTTTCTATTTCTATTCTCCCGCAAGCAAATTTTTTAGCTAGTAACTAGCCTTATTTTAATAAGCAAATGCTCGGTCAAGCCGAGGTCCCTTATACTTCGGATACCTTTTTGAAGTGTTCGGCATGCTGTCCTGGGGGCTTCAAGCCCACGTATCTTATGCATTCATCAGCTTTGCTATATATGAAATGCTACCTTCCGTACTTAAACGTCCTAAAGCCTCAAATATGCATCGATTCGACTTAAGATCTGGCCAAGCTGGGTTGCCTGGCTCCTGTGCTTACCCCTTATGTTCCCAATTGTTCGGCTAAGGGGTAAAGGGAGCACCACTGTGATTGTTACTTCCGGATAATCCGAGCAAGTACCTTAGACGGGTGAAGTCGAAAACTAGCAATTGTAGGAATATAATTGGTCAGCCACGACGGAAGTGAAAATTTTGGATCTAAGGGTTTTGCCTCGAATTAACCTCCTAAAAATTTCTTCCTGCATAAACTGGAAGTAAGGATACGTCATCATGATTAACATGATAACCTGAGAAAAGGAACTTTTAAAGGAACTATTTTTCTCGGAAGATGTTTCTTACGTTAAAAAGTAATATAACATATCTCTCTGCTTCAATTTTGTTTTTGGAACCACATGGCCGGATTGCCTTGTTCTCCATAACACTTTGCCCTTATAACGGTATTATAAAGTGGGAAAACACTCCTCGGCCACTAGCCGAGGAGGCGGAAGCCGATGGCCGGTTAACAAAGTATTACATTCACTAGTACATAAGAGGGCTTTGGTCCAGGCCGGGCCAGCCCATTAGTCCCGGTTCACTCACGAACCGGGACCAATGGGGGCATTGGTCCCGGTTCGTGAGGCCAGGGGCCGGCCGGGCCTCGTGGGGCATTGGTCCCGGTTCGTATGACCCCTTTGGTCCCGGTTCCAGACACGAACCGGGACCAATGGGCCTCGCTCCTGGCCCACAACCATTGGTCCCGGTTCGTGGCTGGAACCGGGACCAAAGGGGATCCTTTAGTCCCGGTTCCAGCCACGAACCGGGACCAATGAGATGCCTATATATACCCCCTCGCCAGCGAGCAGAGCACTCCACACTGCTCTGTTTTTCTGGCCGGCGAGGGGAGAGCTTTGTGGTGCTCTAGCTCACCTCCTATGCACATGAGGTGTTCGATGAAATGCCCGAGCCACACTTAAGCTTTCTGCTCTCGAAGCTCCTTGTCCAAGCTCCATTTTTCTCAAGATTTGTTTAGGTTTGGCGGTCCGTCCTGTCCCGTCCCCGTCCTCACCGCCGTCGATCGCCCGCGTCCATCTCGGCGCCGGCACCACCGTGGTTAGCCTCTTCTTCTTATCTTCTTTCTAAAAGAAAAAAGTTCTTACTTGTATCATTTAGATAGATACTTGTGTAATTTTCTTACTTTTATTATTGTTTGTTATTATATAGTGCCATGGTCATGGTATCCGCCCACGTCGGCCCTCGTCCGGTCTATGATTCCGATGTGGTATATATTATCTTTTATAACTATTTGTTTTATTTAGTGTTTATGACAATTATGCCGACCAACGTGACATAGATGTGTTTATCTACGAGGTATGTGAACCGGAAATTCCAACCGACCCTCTTGTCGAGAGGTTAAATTTAGTTGAAAAAGAAAACGAGGATTTGAAAGAAAAATTGAAAAGAATTGAGGAGGAGAAGATGAAATTGGAGTTGCATGTTGCCGATGTCGTCGATGACCAAAAGATCAAGATGGATGCAATGCGCTTGAAGATTAGAAAGATAAGAAAATATGCCATTGATAATGAGGCTTGGTATCATTATGCTGTTGGATCAATTGTTACCTTAGTTGCCATTATGATCGCATTTGTTGTTGCATTTAAATGTTTTACATAGTTGTATGTTAGTTTCAATTTATGTTTTAATTAGATGCTCTAGAGAGCTGTATGTTGTTCTATGAGAACTATGTGTGAACTTTATGTATTTATTTTTTCAATAATAACATTTGATCACTTCTCTATTCACTTCTCTATTCATTTGCCCTCGTCCGGTCTATGATTCGGATGTGGTATATATTATCTTTTATAACTATTTATTTTATTTAGTGTTTATGACAATTATGCCGACCAACGTGACATAGATTTTTTAATCTAGGAGGTATGTGAACCGGAAATTCCAACCGACATAGAAATTCTTGTCGAGAAGTTAAATTTGGTTGAAAAAGAAAACAATTACTTGAAAGAAAAATTACAAAGACTTGAAGAGGAGAAGATGAAGTTGGAGTTGCATGTTGCCGATGTCGTCGCCGATCACAAGATCAAGATGGATGCAATGCGCTTGAAGATTAGAAAGATTAGAAAATATGCTCTAGAGAGCTATATGTTGTTCAATAATGAGAACTATGTATGAACGTTATGTATTTATTTTGGTCACTACTGTACTTTAGCTTTAATGTGACGATGAATTTCTATTAATTTGGTCACTTCTCTATTCATGATATGCACGCAGATGAACCGGCAATGGATGTACGGTGACCGACGCACCTCCGAGTATATTGAGGGCCTGCATAATTTTCTCGAAGCGGCTGAGGCAAACAAGCAGAATGGTTTTATGCATTGTCCATGTACTGTCTGTGAGAATACGAAGGCTTTCTCCAACTATAAAACCCTTCACTTCCACCTGCTTCAGAAGGGTTTTATGCCACACTATAATGTTTGGACCAAGCACGGAGAAAGAGGGGTTATGATGGAAGACAACGAAGAAGAAGAGGATGACGACAACTACCCGCCCCCTGAATACGGTGATGCTGCAATGGGGGATGCTGAAGATCAAGAGGAACCAGACGATGTGCCCGATGATGATCTTCGCCGGGTCATTGTTGATGCACAGAGAGAATGCGAAAGTGAAAGGGAGAAGTTGAAGTTCGATCGCATGTTAGAGGATCACAAAAAAGGGTTGTACCCAAATTGCGAAGATGACAACAGAAAGCTCGGTACCACACTGGAATTGCTGCAATGGAAGGCAGACAATGGTGTATCTGACAAGGGATTTAGTTCGCTTCTGTAAATAATGAAAAATAAGCTTCCAAAGGATAACGAATTGCCCGGCAGTACGTACGAAGCAAAGAAGGTTCTACGCCCTCTAGGATTGGAGGTGCAGAAGATACATGCATGCCCTAATGACTGCATCCTCTACCGCGGTGCGTACGAGGATTTGAACGCATGCTCGGTATGCGGTGCCTTGCGGTATAAGATCAGAAGAGATGACCCTGGTGATGTTGAGGGCCAGCGCACCGGGAAAAGGGTTCCTGCCAAGGTGATGTGATATGCTCCTATAATACCACGGTTGAAACGTCTGTTCAGAAACAAAAAGTTCTACAGAATTCTACCTTGGTGACCCCGTATGTCGATGAACACAAGAATATTCTGCGGTCCAAACACCCGGAGCAGTGTGACGACTGGATTACATATGAACACATCAGGACTTTTGGCAGTTGGTTGCAAACACGTCTCATGGGTGACAACACTGTTTCTGATGAGTTGTACTCGTTGGCCAGGGGACCATCTTCGACTGTATTGACTTACAAAGGGTATGAGATAAATGGGAATACATTTTACACGATCGCCCAAGATCAAAAGAGCACCAACCAAAACAGCGGTGTCCGCTTTGATGCAGCAACCAATAGGGGAAAGGACACATATTATGGTTACATAGTGGACATATGGGAACTTGACTATGGACATGATTTCAAGGTCCCTTTGTTTCAGTGCAAATGGGTCAATCTGTCTGGAGGCGGGGTACAGGAAGACCCACAGTACGGAATGACAACAGTGGATCTGAACAATCTTGGGTACACAGACGAACCATTCGCCCTAGCCAATGATGTGGCGCAGGTTTTCTATGTGAAGGACATGTCTACCAAACCCAGAAAAAGAAAAGATAAGGAAGCGAATACATCATACGATGAGCCAAAGCGCCACATAGTTCTTTCAGGAAAAAGAGACATCGTGGGATTGGAGGGCAAGACAGACATGTCTGAAGATTATGAAAAGTTTCATGAAATTCCTCCATTCAAAGTCAAGGCTGACCCAAGCACCCTCTTAAACGATGAAGATTATCCATGGTTACGACGCAATAAGCAAAGGACACAAGCGAAGAAAAAGTGAAGACTTTCTCTCCACAACTATATCATTGCAGTTACATGTGAAGAAATGAAATGCCTTTTGTAACCGATGAGTTTCCGTCCGAAACCCCGATACTTCGAAAGGGACTGTCCGTTTTGTACACGAAGTGCATCCAGTTTTTGCCGTAACCCTCTCAACTTTTTATAACATGCTATGTGGGTGAAAGGTTGATACCATGCCAACTTTCAACCTTTTCAGAGTTTATTTGAAGTGCTTTTCAATTTCAGTGTTATTTAGCTCAAAAAATCAGTAAGTGCATGAAAAATACCAAAATGAAGTCAGAAAGGGTTGAAAATTGATGATGTGGCTTTGAATGGTGCATTTTGAACACACAAAAAGTATGGAGTTCAAATAAGTTCAAAAAAATGAAATCCCTTTGTAACAGATGAGTTTCCGTCCGAAACCCTGATACTTCGAAAGAGATTGTCCATTTTGTACACGAAGTGCATCCAGTTTTTGCCGTAACCCTCTCAACTTTTTAGCACATGCTATGTGGGTGAAATGATGATACCATGCCAACTTTCAACCTTTTCAGAATTCATTTGTAGTGATTTTCAATTTCAGTGTTATTTAGCTCAAAAAATCAGTAAATGCATGAAAAATAACAAATGAAGTCAGAAAGGGTTGAAAATTGATGGTGTGGCTTTGAATGTTGCATTTTGAACACACAAAAAGTCTGGAGTTCAAATAAGTTCAAAAAAATGAAATCCCTTTGTAACAGATGAGTTTTCGTCCGAAACCCTGATACTTCGAAAGAGATTGTCCGTTTTGTACACGAAGTGCATCCAGTTTTTGCCGTAACCCTCTCAACTTTTTAGCACATGCTATGTGGGTGAAATGAAAATAACCTAAAAATTACCAAATTTAAAAGAATCACTCCAAAATCTATTTTTATAGTAAAGTTATTCACAAACTAGTGATTCACACAAATTTAAAAGAATTCAAATTTAAACTATTCAAATATGAAAATTAATGGCACTAACAGAAAGTCTATAATTTTTGTGACCTGACAGCAAAAAGAATCACTGGAAAACTGAAAAAAAAGCAAAAAAAAAAAGCAAAAAATAAAATAAAAAAAATGCCACCTACTGGGCCAGGATTCAGGCCCACAGGCATGGCAGCGTCAGATTAGGCCCATAGGCCTACAATTCAGAGGAGTTCGAGAGGGAAGAGGCAGCGGGGCTTATAAACAGGTGCTCGGCGCTCTCAACTAGCGAGGTGGGACTAAACTCCGACCACCACGCCGCTGTGCAAGGCCATTGGTCCCGGTTGGTGCCACCAACCGGGACCAATGCCACCCTTTGGTCCCGGTTGGTACTACCAACCGGGACCAATGCGCACCTTTAGTCCCGGTTGGTGCCACAAACCGGGACCAAAGGTCTCTGCTTCCCGCCCTTTGGGCTGACGAAAAGAGACCATTGGTCCCGGTTGGTGCACCAACCGGGACCAAAGGGTGGCATTGGTCCCGGTTGGTGGCACCAACCGGGACCAATGCTTCTTGTATATAAGAAAACCCTTGGAAAATTTCAGGTTTTCATCTACCAGTTGCCCCGAGCCCGCCTCCCCGATTCCGCCGTCCCCGTCGTCGCCGCCGCCTCCCCGTCGCCGCGTCGTCGCCTCCCCGATTCCGCCGTCCCCGTCGTCGCCGCCGCCTCCCCGTCGCCGCGTCGTCGCCGTCGCCGAGCCCGCCGTCCTCGTCGTCGTCGCCTCCCCGAGCCCGCCGTCCCCGTCGTCGCCGTCGCCTCCCCGACGTCGCCGTCGCCGAGCCCGCCGTCCCCGTCGTCGCCGTCGCCTCCCTGACGTCGCCGCGTCGTCGCCGTCGCCGAGCCCGCCGTCCCCGTCACCGCGTGCCGCCCCGAGCCCGCTGTCCCCACCCCGAGCCCGCGTCGCCGAGCCCACCGTCCCCGTCGCCGAGCCCGCCGTCCCCGTCCTCGTCCCCATCACCGCGTGCCGCCCCGAGCCCGCCGTCCTCGTCGCCGGCCTCCAGCCATCGCCGCCCACCCCAGTGAGCCCCCCCCCTTTCCGGCCATGTATAGGTTTTTTTTCATGTCTATGTCTATGTTTATGTATATGTGTGTATATGTTCATGTAATTAAAAAGTCATGTATATGTTTTTTTGATGTATATGTATATGTTCATGTAATTAAAAAGTCATGTATATGTTTTTTTCATGTATATATATATGTTCATGTAATTAAAAAGTCATGTATATGTTTTTTTCATGTATATGTATATATGTTCATGTATATGTGTGTATATGTGTGTATATGTTATCCGGAATGTATGTCGTTGTCGATATACCCCCTCCCCGATAACTTTGACATCAGGGGGGAGGGGGGGGGTCGATCGATAGGCCACCCAAACCCTAGAAAAAAATATTCATACAGAAAACTCCGGTAATTGTGGCCTCCCGTCCCTCGATACCAACTCTCGAGGCCTCCCGTCCCTACCCGATAAACTCTCGAGGCCACCCAAACCCTAGAAGAAAGAGCGTTGTCGATCTCCTACCCCCTCCCGTCCCTACCCGATAAACTCTCGAGGCCACCCAAACCCTAGAAGAAAGAGTGTTGTCGATCTCCTACCCCCTCCCGTCCCTACCCGATAAACTCTCGAGGCCACCCAAACCCTAGAAGAAAGGCGTTGTCTATCTCCTACCCCCTCCCGTCCCTACCCTAGAAGTGTTGTCGAGGCCACCCCAAACCGGACGTCGGACATTCATGAGAGAGGAGGTCCGGACGTCGGACATTCATGTTTGTATATTAATTGCCATGTTGTAATATTTGCAGAAACTATGGATCCAAGAGACTTGGAACAAGAACAGTTGTTGGGGGACATAATCCACGGCGGCGGACGTGATATCTTGTCGTTTCTCAACGACACCGATGGTCTGGAAGGAGAGGATGACGGCTCCGGTGATCGAACAATGGAGGAGGAAGGACATGATCATGATGGCTCCGGTGACCGAATGCCGGAGGAAGAAGGAGACCATGATGACGGCTCCGGTGACCGAACGGACGAGGGAGCTGTTGCAAAGTCCGGCGAGGTATATATATTAATTAAGCCTGTGCTGACTAGCTAATTGATGCATTAATTGTTTTGGTATGTACATATATTAATTAACTCTTTTTTCTTCTTTTATAGCCCTCCGGATCGAGCCAAACTTCGGTAACGAGACGAGGCCCGAAGAAGAGGTTGCGCAAGGAAGAAAAGTTCACGATCACAGCACTCGCGCGGGATGGCCATCCGATTGAACCCAAGCGGACCAAGGACGCATTTTCTGCTCAGTGCGGAGCTATTGTTAGGGACTACATCCCGATCAGCATCAAGCAATGGAATAAGCCTAAGGACGGCGCCCCTGATGGTGATTATGTCACCGATAGACAGAAAGATGATCTTTGGACCGCTCTGAAGGCAAATTTCACCCTACCGCCAGAGGAGGATCCGAATAAGCCAGTTATAGAGCCACTGGTCAAGGCGTGTGCTCTTAAGAAGATGGCAGATCTATTCAGGAGGTGGAAGAATGAGTTGAAATCAAAGTTTGTCGACAAAGGGAAGACTCCAGAATTCACCGGCCGATTTGAGAAGATAGTTGATCACTGGCCCGCATTTGTGGCCTACAAGACATCGGACAAGAGTAAACAAATGTCAGAGACAAACAAGATCAATGCTGCAAAGAAGCAGTATCACCATCACACGGGGTCAGGTGGCTACCTCAAAGCCCGACCGTTGTGGGACAAAGCTGAGAATGACCTGATGGCTAAAAACGTCGTACCACAGACATTGAACTGGCCAGACCGTTCAAGGACTTGGTTCTTCGGGGTTGGGGGAACTTTGGACCCTGAAACAGGGATGTGCCGTTGGATGAACGAGCAACTTGCAATACCCATGAACAAGCTTCAGGAGTATATCACCGCAGCGCAGGAAGGGACGTTCATTCCCGACAGAGAGAAGGACGAGCTGACTCTGGCCCTAGGGAATGATGAGCACCCTGGACGAACACGAGGCACAGCAGGCTCCGTTCCGTGGAAGGTTGGGTTTCCCGACGCAGGCGGTTACAGAAGCCGGGAGAGAAAGAGGAAAGCGGAGCTGAGCGAAATTCAGAAGCTGAATGCAAGACTACAAAAGCTAGAGGAAGCTGAGAGCCAGCGAGCTGTCGGCCAACCATCTCAGCGGCACGAAGCTACCCCAGAAGCTACCCCGCCATCTCAGCGGAGAAGCAGCGTCGCTTCCACGGAGCCCGTTCAGCCTGACTTCACGGCTCCTATCTACCCCGTGGATACTATCACGGAGGCTCAACATTGCGAGCTCATGACGAAATGGCGGAACCTCACTTTGAAGGCGGCTGTCGGCTCTGTTGCACCTCCTCAACCCAACGGAACTTTTCACTGCTCACCGATTCCACATGGCTATGCTGTTGTGATGGTGGATGAAGTAATGGAGGGATTTGAGGAGCTCGAGCTTGACCGGCCTACAGGTGAAGGAGAGAATAAGCTGGCTAGTGCTCTGAGGAGTACATGTCTATGGCAGAAGGAGTACATCAAGCTTCCAAACTGGATGCCTCCGCCTCCTCCGCCTCCTTCGCCTCCTCCTCCTCCTCAGGCGAATCAGGGCTCTCCGCCTCCTCCTCCTCCTCCTCCGGCGAGTGATCAGGGCACACCGCCTCCTTCTCCGACTCCTCCGACGCGTGAGGGCACTCCGCCTCCTCCTTCGCCTACTCCGGCATGTCGGAGCAGTACGCCTCCTCCTCCGCCTCGTCGGCAACGGCAGAAGACAGACGCCGCCGCTCCGGCTCCTCTGGCGCGTCGGAGCACTCCGCCTCCTGCTCCGCCTCGTAAGCAACGACGGAAGAGAGACGCCGCCGCTCCGGCGGCTAGCAGTACAAGAAGAGGCGGGAGGGGATACAGATACGGTCCATCTCTCAAGGCTCTGGAAAAGTTACCATATGAGAGGACCGAGTCTGAAAACGAGGACATATGTCAGGCCGAATTGAGGGCCCATTTTGCAAAGAAAACTCCACCTCCGAAGGAGAAGCTAGATCCGGTGAAAGTGATGCGCACTATCGATGCCCTGAAGCGACCACCACCGCCGCCGCCGGATTCCAACTATGAGCGCTGTGTTAAAAAGACATATCAAGACGCGCGGCGGTCGGGAAGTACTTCCAGTGATGCAAGGTTAGCAAAACGAAGAAGTGGGAAAAAATTCCCCAGCTCGGCGAACAGGCGAACCAATCGTGCCCCCCGCTCAAGGTGTCTAGCGATATCATCGCTAATCATCCGGGGATGCTGCCCGGTACCAATCCTGGTGATTACCTGAGCGATGATGTACAGTTTGAGCCGTTGGAGGTGGACGAATTCAAGTACCGGTACGGGCATCCTCTCGTCAAACCTGATCATCCTCCTCTAACAACGATGATGCGAACATTGCATGAATGGTACATGAAAACCTGCCGCGACTCAGGGAGGGATTCTTTGACGCTGATGATTAAAGAGGAGCACGACCTTGTTGGAATGGATCAGTTGAATGTTGATTTTGAGGAGATATTCCAGTTATACAATCGAAAGGCCATCGACAAAACAATCGTGACTTGCTACTGTCTGTAAGTACTACTTCCGTAATTAAGTCTCTCTCTATATATAGCTCAGCTCTTTCATTGCATGTATATATAATTATCCTCACTATATTATGCAGATTGAAGATCGTCGAATGCAGAAAAGCACAAATGTATGACATTGGGTTCATTAACCCAGATATCATACATGAGTATACGGTTAAAAACAATGTCACAGACACCGAGGACAACTTGCTACAATCGTTGCTTAAAAATCAAAACAAAGGGACAATACTCTTTCCTTATAACTGCAAGTGAGTGTTACTGTCTTGTGCATATTCGGTTTCCCTTATTACTCGAGGTTGTAGTAATGTAATTGATGAGTTATGCATGCGTGCGCAGGTACCACTTTATTCTGCTAGAGATTAAGCTTGAGCGGGGAGTAGTAATCGTCTTAGACTCGAAACGAAAAGATCCCCAGGAATATGCGGGCATAACTGAAATGCTCCAGAAGTAAGTTCAATCGATCATTATCGCGTCATATCGGCAACTTTGTTCATTTCCTGATATCAAGTAATTATTTTGTTTGTCTGGCAGGGTTTGGAAAGAGTTCACCGCAATTGTTCCGGCACTGCCGAGGGAGCTGCGATTTACACACCCGAAAGTAAGTACTACTAGCTAGTTCCGCGCATCTCCCATTGATTCTAGTTCCATCAATACCATTTATCATGCTTGATTATCAGTTTGATTGAAGTCTATTTCTCGTAAAGTGCTTGTGGCAGGAAACCGGGAATGATTTTTGTGGATACTACGTTTGCGACTTCATCTACAACGCGACGACCCCTAAGCGGGGCTACTCTGATAAACAATTTCAAGTGCGTAAGCAATAATATTCACAACTTTATTTTATTACCATGATTTGTGTTGAGTTTCATTCATATATATGTATTGACCCCCTTCTTCAAATTAGACGTGGCAGATGCGGGATGAACTCCTACCACATGATCGCATACGAGCTATTCAAGAGGAATTGGCGGGATTCTTTCTTGACCACATCATAAATAAAGCCGGAGAATACCATCTGGAATTTGAAATTAAATGTTAGGGATTGTAAGAGATCTTATATTGTATATATGTAGCTAGTAGCGTCGGATAGATATACGAAAACTTATTGTTCGACCAATCTCTCGGAGAAAGAGAGGTCGATCACTTCTCTGTGTATATGTTCATGACGATCTTGTGTACTTAATGGTTCCTTCATTTGCTTACTAGCTAGCGTGTCGAGTTCTCTCTATAGTAGCTAGCGTCGACCAAGTCTGAGAAAGAGAGGACACTTCTCTCTATTAGCTAGCTAACATAATATGAAACACCTCAATTAACCCTACAACCTCCCACCCCCCCCCCCTAAACCCCCCTTTCAAAAAAAAAAAAAACCCCAGTGCCTTTTGGTCCCGGTTGGTGTTGCCAACCGGGACTAAAGGTCCTGCCTTTTGGTCCCGGTTGGTGTTACAAGCCGGGACTAAAGGTCCTCCTGCCCGGGCTCCCCGCGGCGGCCACGTGGACGGCCTTTGGTCCCGGTTCGTAAGCGAACCGGGACTAAAGGTTTTGGGCTTTAGTCCCGACCCTTTAGTCCCGGTTCCAGAACTGGGACAAAAGGCCCTTACGAACTGGGACAAATGGGGGTTTTCCTACTAGTGATTGCAGATCCGAGCATACAAAGATGTAAAGTACTTTGATACATAAAATCATTACAACATGACTATTAAGAGAGTATTCACTCAATGCCATCTATTAAAGAATCGTGGGCGCAGTCCTGTTGGGACAACCGAGCAGCTGGCATCACGTTCTCATACACTAAACTGACAGGAATCTCCTTCCCGTCTGGGCCGCAAGGACCAACTTCGGCAAGGTGCTCTGTGTCGAGCTCGGTATATCAAGTCTTTATCATTGCCCAGGCTTCTCAGGCTCCTTCTCGGCAGGCTGATACCTTCCATGCCTTTAAATGCTGCCGAGCTCCTTTTAAGCGATCGGCAGGCTCGGCCATTCTCTCAGGGATGGTCTCATTAGGCCATAAATCCCTGAATGCAACCTTCATGGACCTTCGGAATACTTCATGTAGCTCGATAAATTCTCCTATGGCCTCCTTTGTAGGAGAGCTAGCGGTTTTTTGAGGCCGACCAGTCGAAGCAACTGCGAGATTGATATGTCAGTTTCAATCAAAGTAGTCTGAACAACTTGGATAAATCAAGGTTTAACATACTTACCGGATATAGATACACTTATTTCCTTGTTTCGCTCCTCGGATGCTGATAATTGAGCTTTCAGCCTCTCAATTTCGTGTGGTTGTTGCTCATTGGCAGCTTTAAGCAGGCCGCACTCCTCGATTCTTTGGGACAACGTACGGTGGCCAGCTTGTTCTTGAGATTCGGCATATCAAAGGGCCTCTCGGACATCTTCCAAATCCTTCTCAAGATGACCAATGGTCTCCGCTGCTAGAGAAATCTGCCCCATTATAATGTAACCCCTATTTTTGGTAACACACAAGGGGATCGGTTGCACTTACTATGTGCCTCTCGTGTAATTTTTTTGGCATTGGCTACTTTTGCCTGAGCAGCGTCAAGCTTTGTCTTCGCCAATTTCAGCTCCTCGGACAGTTGTTTGTTTTCCATCCAAACATCCTGTTTTAATAACATGTAGGCATTTGTCATACACAGTATGGGATCCTTAAATCGGCCACTCATGTCCAAATTAAGGCTCGGGGGCTACTGGGCTTCGTGCTTATTCCTAAGAAGATGAAAAACTAATCGATCCACTCGTCGAATGGTGTATCCAACCAGTGTCTCCGGGGCTACTGGACTTCGCATTGGTTTTTCACACCAATATATCCTCGGAAATAATAAATATTTCTATTAATCTGAGATCGAATGACATGCTTTTCTCTAAAGGAACATGCATTTGCCCATCCGGAGGGCTACTGGGCTCAGTAAGAGAATTTATTGTTAAAATACCTCAACAAAACTTACCCACAGACTGGTGGACAGAATGCCCACTGCATCCGCAAAGCCCTTTCGGGCGGTTCCCATATAGGCGTCCACCGAATTCAGAGCATTGAGCTCTTGAGCCGAGAAGATGGAGTTCCTTAGAGTCTCTTTTCTCTGCCTATGATGCATCACACTTTCAACTTTGGAATTGGTGGCGGAGCAGGCTCCCGAGGCCTCGGGCAGAGGTCCTTCTGGGGTCTCTCGGGAGAGGCGACTCGCTCTGGTTCTGTCCTTGGGGGAATAGCGCTCCGATGAGCATTCTGGGCCTCCTCGGATAAAGGCCTTCGGACAGGTTGCCTACGGATGGCAGAATTCGGCTGTTATTAGCCTATATTGGCTATCAAGCTAGCTTATTTTATCAGAAAACCTACCTATTGGAAGGAGGTGCCACCCGCGTTGTCTCTTCGGCAGCCCGTGGCCTAGCTTCACCACAGAACGGGCTTCGCCTGATTTCCTCGAGTGGTCGGATCGGTTTTCTGCCGCTTAGAACGACGCCCCTTGGGTAGAGGAGTCAGAGTGCTCGGAGCCACAGTTACAGCTGATCTTTTTTGAGAAGTCACGAGAACACTTACCGAAGAGGTCGGCAGGGTCCCAGGTAGATCGAGAAGAAGAGCTACTTCAGAGCCATCAATGCTCTCTTGATAGAAAACCCCATCTTGAAAGATAACGGAGAGCTCGGGGTCCTCATGAAAGCCAGGGTCGTCATCACGAATGTAAGACTCCGGCTGTGGAGCCAGGCAGTTCACTGTTTCGACCCAACGTTTCCACCCCTGCTCGGATATGTTAAACATCTAGTCAGAAGTATAAATACACTGCTCGGATGGACGAGGTGTTGTAAAAGAACTCACCGCTTGGATGGGTTGATGGCAAGAAAAGCCGTCCATAAACTTTCGCTGGGCAAAATCCTCTTTCTCTCCCTTGTAGATGCCGACTAGAGCGGCAGTGAGGGCTGCTTGACCCTCGAATCTTTTTCTCACTGCTCGGGTGGAGTCATCAGAGCCGTTGTACTGCCACAAGGGATGTATGCATTGTTGGAGAGGCTGGACTCCACGACGGATAGCGATGGCCATTACGTTAATAATGGTCAGCCCATTATGGGCTAGGCAGGTCACTTGAGCTGCAAGGCGAGCCACCTCAGCATCATCTTCTTGCAAATGACTCCTCGGCCGCCAGTTGAAGCGTTTCTTTGGAGGGGCAGGTGAGAAAACGGGGAGCCCGGGACGGGCAGGATCATAAAGCGGAACGTCAGCCATGTAGAACCATTCAGTGGCCCACATGTCAGCATCTTCCTTTGGAGTGCCGATAAGATAGCCAGCTTTCCGTCCCTAGAACAAGGCATCAAGCAAAAATATTTTCTCCACAGTCCAAAGTGAGCCTCGCAGCCGAGGAACATCTCGCAAAGGGCAATGAATCCCGCGATGTGTAGTATCGAATTGGGAGTAAGATGATGAAGTTGGATCCCGTAGAACTCCAGCAGGCCCCTAAGGAATGGATGGATGAGAAATCCCAGACCACGTAGCAAAAAAGGGACGAAGCAGACTCGCTCCCCTCCATGAGGTGAGGGGTGACTGTCTGCAAGCGCTTTGTTGTCTATGGATATTAAGCTAGGCCGAGTAGGTGTGCAATCTGGTTCTGGCAAGTAACCTTGAGAGGCAAGCCGAGCCAGCTGCAGATGGGTAACAGAGCAGCTCCCCCATTCACCTGTGAGAGGCCCGTGGGGACGTGCGATGAACCTGGGGTGCCTGCCATTGCTAGGGCTCTTGAGCTAGCTTGGGGAGAAGATTTTGCGTGGAGGTGAGATGGGGAAATGCTGGGGTGTAAACAACTATGGTAACCCTAGTCGATTAAATATCCTTTCCAATCAGGTGGTGAAGGACGTTTCGATGTCCAGTCATTAATGCGCCTGCATAGAAATCGAGAAAGTTTAAAAAGTGATTAGTGGGCCCAGCAATTACCCCTCCCCCCCATCTCCCGGGCGCAAGTCTTCGGACGGTCGGGGGAAAAAGGGGATCCAATAGTGCGAGGTATGTTACATGCTCGAACGATTGTCGTCGGCATTAGGTGTGGCTTGAGGCCCTAAGATCTAATGATCAGAGCAAAACGAAGTAAGGAACTTGCCTGTCGAGCCGAAGATGTCAATCCGAGGAGAAAGTTATAGTCCTCGGCTCCGAAGACCAGTTTAGGGGCTACTGACGGTGTCCTGGACTAGGGGGTATTAACCTATACGGCCCGCAGTCCGTGGGCCTAGCTTATGGCCCGTCGATCATCAAGAAGGAAGGACTGCCGAAGTCATGAACCTCGGCGTGATCAAGATGGAAACCTCTGAAGACTTGGCGTGTACTTCAAGAACTCTTTTGTAGCCGACGTATCGACAACCGGCCATGTATAACCTAGGTATACCTCGATGCATATATAAGCCGAGGGGTTTAGCCCTTAGGAACAGGATTACAGCCTTAGGGTTTAGAACACAATCATACGATCTCGAGGTAGATCACCTTGTACTTTGAACCCCATCACATCAATACAATCAAAGCAGGACATAGGGTTTTACCTCTTCGAGAGGGCCCGAACCGGGGTAAACATCGTCTCCCTTCGTCCCCTGTTACCATCGTTCCCAGACCTATAGCTCGGGACCCCCTACCCGAGATCCGCCGGTTTTAGCACCGACAAGCGCCTCCATGGAGGGTACGATGCGCATGGCACCGCCGCCCCCCAATCCAAGGCGGATTTTGGACTTTCGTCCGGGAGGGGGATCAGGGGTTGATATGAGGGACCTCAACTGCGCCTCCAAGGAGGAAAACGGCGCCGAAAGACGTCGTCGCTGCCGGGCCGAGCCAACCGACCAAAGTTTCCTCCGGTCCCAATCGTCATCAGCGGCAGCCCTTATGAGTTATGACACGTACGCCGATGAGCTGTGGATACTGCGGTTGTGCCTCCTCGTTCGGGAGGCCGTCGCCGCCCGGAAGTGCGTCCTCGGCATTTGCTTCGGCCACCAGGTGGTATGCCACGCTCTGGGCGGCCGCATCGGGAATGCTAGGAGCGGCGGGTGGGACATCGGCATCCGGGAGGTGGCCATGGCGGCGACGCTGCCACTGTGCCTGATGGCGCTGCCTCCTCGCAGTGCCGCTTCTTCTTCCTCTCAGCGCTGCCTCTCACAGCTCACACGGGAGACACATGAACAGACTCAAGAATTTTGGTGGCCGCAGCCTCACACCGCCGGCCTTTTCTCTTCTCTATTCTCTTCTCTTGGTCAGAAAACAACATGAGTACAACCCTTAAATACACACACGCACGCACTGCCGACCCACCACACTCGGCCACTAAGGCCACGACCTCCATGCACTAACCACTTATCTGACATGCACATGCACGTCCAAGTCGACCGTGTGACCAGCATTGCCCAACGGCCACACCACCCAGCTGTTCAGCTAACAAACTAATGCGTGCATGCATACTGACTAACCAACCAAATCACTTGGCTTTAACTAGTTGCTTAGCCGGCCAGGCTCCAACATCTCACAAGCTTGCCGCATCACACGGCCATGCCGTCTGGCGTAGCACCACTAGTAGAAAACAGGGCTTTCGTCCTAGCCGGATCGGAGCAATAGTCCCATTCGCGTTACGAACCGGGACTAATATGAGCATTAGTCCCGGTTCGAGCGGCTAGGACGCCGGACGGGGCTTGGCAGGCAACAGTCCCGGTTCTCACCCCCTTTAGTCCCGGTTGGTGTCTCCAACCGCGAATAAAGGTCGATCATCCCCTTTAGTCCTGATTGGTGTCTCCAATCGGTACTAAAGGTGTATTTTTTCTTTTTTGTTTTGTTTTATTTTTCTAAACAGGACAGTTTATGTTTTTAGATTTGGAATAACTGTTAGAATATTTATAGTTTTTGAATAAATCTTTTTTGCTTTAGGTCAAAAAAATTACAAACTTTCTGTTAGTATCAGTAGTTTTCAAATTTAAATAGTTTAAATTTGAATTCTTTTGAAATTTGTATGAATCACTAGTTTGTGAATAACTTTAGTTTAAAAATAGATTTTTGAGGGACTGTTTTTCCTGTTGTTTAACATTAGTATGTTTTATCATTATGTTCAATTTGGTAATTTTTAGGATATTTTAAATAGGTGTTTTAATCAAAACCAGATTCTGTTTAATTTTTTTAGTTTTATACCTTTATTTGTTTTAATCAAAATTGGTACAAATGAACTCTGAAAAAGGTTGAAACTTGGCATGGTATCATCATTTCACCCACATAGCATGTGTTAAAAAGTAGAGAGGGTTACGGCAAAAACTGGATGCACTTCGTGTACAAACTGGACCATCTCCTTTGAAGTATGAGGGTTTCAGACGAAAACTCATCTGTTACAAAGGCATTTTATTTTTATAAACTTATTTTAACTCCAGACTTTTTGTGCATTCAATATGCACCATTCAAAACCACATCCTCAAATTTCAACAATTTCTAACTGGGACTAAAGTGTTATGAAAAAATAAAACGGCTATACTTTTTTAGAATCCTCAAATTCCGAAAGAAAAAAAAGATATCCTCAAATTTAAGTTTTTTTGAATTTTTGGTCAAACTACTTATTCAATAAATATTAGTGATACTAAATAATTATTATTTTTAGAATAATAGTTTCAAACTCAAATGGTGAAACGTGTGACATCATGCTCAAGGGCATAATAGGATTGATATGATACATATAACATAAATTAATTGAATAAGTAGTTTATTTTTTTAAACGTTTTTAATTCTTTTAGCTTTTTGAAATTCGAAAAGAATAAAAATTCAGATTTTTGAAATTAATTAAATGATGTCATATTTGGATTCCCCACATTTTTCTGATAATAATGGATATATTATTTGTCGAATTTCGATTTATAGATTTAAAGATATTAATTGTGCCATATTAAATGAATAAATGGCAAAAAATGAATAAAATATTATTATTACTTATTTTATTTTCATTGAAATTCAATATTATTATTACTTATTTTATTCTGAACTTTTTTATTATTTTGGATTTTTTGTTTTTTGAGATTTTTTGAGTTGTTTTGGAATTTTTGCCTTTTCTGAAGTTTTTTTGAGTTTTTAAATTAATCATTGTTGTTTGTTAATTATTGTTGTTTATTTTAATAATTGTTTAGAATTCAAAAAATTAAATCATGTGACATCAAGACCTAAGGGTTAATAGGATTTAATTATTGTCAAGAAAACAACAAATGCAGACTTGGAAACTAGGGGAGATAGAACTCGAAAGTTAAGCATGCTGGGGATGGAGCAGTGAGAGGATGGGTGACCGGCCGAGAAGTTAGACGCTTTGGAATGATTGCTCCACGCTGGAGCAGTGAGGAGGGGTGATTAACACCAACCGGGACTAAAGGTCCTCCAGCCCCCGCTCCAGAAAGCTGCCACGTGGAGGGCCTTTAGTCCCGGTTCGTAATACAACCGGGACTAAAGGGGGGGGGGCTTTAGTCCCGATTGTTTTGTCCCGGTTGCGCAACCGGGACTAAAGGCCCTTACGAACCGGGACGAAAGGCCCTTTTTCTACTAGTGCACCGCAGCCTCACGGCGCTATCGGCATCTCGCCGTGCTCGCCGTATCACACGGCGGCTTGGCATCTCGCCTTCTTCGCACGCCTCCACTGAAGCTTTGACGACCAACAACTCCTTAACTTATGCTACATGCATAACGAAAACAAACATGCTGATACAAATATCAAGATTAGTTCTAACAGTGCCAAGATCACAGAGTGCCACCAGGACGAGGTCTGGGAGGCGCCGCTAGACGCCGACGTGCTTGCGTCCTCGGACAAGACCGGCATGGAGATGTTCTACGTCGGCGACCACGTGCTGGGAACCCGAGCCACCTGGGGTACACCGGCGACATACTCCTCAGCCTCGTCGACCGCCTCTCCACCAGCCAATCCATCATCGTGAGTGCTTCCCTATGTGTGCTGCAGGCCATTGTTCTTCCATGATAGGATCTGATTTGCCACTTTGCGCACGTTGCAGGTGTCATTCGCTGAGGACGTGAAGAGGCAGTTGGAGGCTACGAGCCCTGACAAGGAGTTCTGGCTCAAGCTCTGGAAAAGTTTCCTCAAGGCTGAAGAATTATAGACACACATATATGGTCTTACATAAACCATCTACTAGCACTAGGCAGAGTGGTGTTTATCACAGATGATAACCTACAATATTTGATGAAACAAAGCTTGGTCGTCAGATTATGTGCAGACCGTTGGGAATTAGCACACAATGACACTTGTGGTGAATTGACAAACTTCAACGGAAACAAAGTAATCTCAGCACCACATCATGTACTAACCCAAGGATCGGTGCTTAGCACGGAAGAAACATATGCATCAACATATATGGAGGAAATATGTTGCTCAGCACACAAGATGCTCCTTAGACGATTGTCTGATGGTAGGAGTAACTTTTTGGACAGCAGCAAGCATCAACACAGAGACACCAGATTTTACGAATCCTCTTCCACTATTATCAAATGTGGGATACAACAAGTTCTTCTCTAGATAGCACTAGAGGATCTCTTACATCAAGATTTCTAAATCTTGGATGAACACAACAAGATTTGGGTTCAAGAGCTAGGGACTGGAATAATCTCATCAAAGATGGTGAAACCGCAACTTGAAGGAGACAAGGTAGTGGATCTAAACCATCACAACCTTGGAGAGGAGCTCCCTTTGCTTCTTCCTTCAATCTTCCTCTCTTTCCCTTTTTTTCTTGGCTTTCTCTCTTCTTCTCCCTTGGAGGCTGAACTGATTTTCGTCACCCTTGGTAGTGGGTGCTAGATGGCGGGTAAACAGCCACATCCTCTCATGTGCAAAGTCCAAAATGACCCTAGGTCATAACCCTAATGGGTAGTGGGCTTCTGCATCTCTTTGGGCTGCCTAAAAGGATTCAAATGGTCATCTCCTCACAGCCCATACATGAGGAGGATATCCCAACACAGACTTATGCAAATTGTCGTTGTTAGGTCATCTCCAAAGCGGGCCCTGAAATCGCCCGCATACGCCCGGACCTCGTTGTTCGGACACAGTTTGCCATCAAATGCCGTCCTGCATCGGTCCGCGGACCAATCCGCTTGTCCGTTTCCCGCAACCGGAAGCAAATTAGGGGGACGTTTTGTTTGTTTCAATACATAAGTAGGGCATACTCCATCCCTCATGAGTCCTCCACCCAGGATCTGAATTGTTAGGCAAATCTATCTCCACTCCTAAAAGGGGAGTCTGTATGTCGTTTGGTTCATTCGTTACCTCCACTCCTTCGATCACGCAAGTCCTCCCACCGGTTTGGGTAATGCCTCCCACCTCCTCACCAATTTTTATTATCCCAACAGCAGAAAACCGGTAGTGAATAAAATTCATATAAAACCGCTCATTGAAACCTAAGCCTACCCCTCCCGCATCCCTACCCACCGCAAGCCTCTCATGGCCGATCGGGATAGCACCTCCCGCGTCGCCGTCTCGGTGTCGCGGTCCTCTTTCCTCCTTCCTCCAAATCTGGCCTCCACGTCAACCCTATTGATCGCGGCACCGCCGCTCCTCTTCAGATCGACCAATCCTACCTTCTCTCGGTCACCTTGTTCCTCTATCTCTGGATTAGTGGCGACAGGCAAAGGCTTCGTTGGTTGCGGCAACAAATCAGGTCGCAGGACCCTTCTTTCTCTATCTGAGTCTCCCCCTCTCTCATCCTCTCTCTGGAACAGCAGGACTCAGGGGCGTGGGGCAGCGGCCTGAAGGTGCGGACCTCGTGACGCTGATGTTCGCCAGGATCTCACACGACAACATCCAAGGGAGGTCGTCCAGCTCTGGTGTTATGCAGAAATCAACCATTGATAGCTTTTGTGGCTTGTGTTGGTACAGCTCTGAGCGGGGGAGAGGGATGTGCATTGTAGTGCGATGATAGTGGCGGCGGTTCCATGTTGCAACACCGCTGGATGTCACCGAAGAAGAATGACAACACCAACACGAACAATCTCTACTGCTAAAAGGGGAGTCTGTGCGTCGTTTGGTTCGTTCGTTACCTCCTCTCCTTCGATCATGCAAGTCCTCCCACTAGTTTTGGTAATGCCTCCCACCTCCTCACCGATTTTTATTATCCCAACAGCAGAAAACCGGTATCTCTACTCCTAAAAGGGGAGTACGTACGTTGTTTGGTTCGTTCGTTACCTCCTTGCCTTCGATCACGCAAGTTCTCCCACCGGTTTTGGTAATGCCTCCCACCTCCTCACCGATTTTTATTATCCCAATAGCAGAAAACTGGTATCTCTAGTCCTAAAAGGGGAGTCCGTATGCTGTTTGGTTCATTCGTTACCTCCTCTCCTTCGATCACGCAAATCCTCCCACCGGTTTTGGTAATGCCTCCGTAATGCCTCCCACCTCCTTACTGATTTTTATTATCCCAATAGCAGAAAACTGGTATCTCTACTCCTAAAAGGGGAGTCCGTACATCATTTGGTTCGTTCGTTACCTCCTCTTCTTCGATCAAGCAAGCCCTCCCACCGGTTTTGGTAATGCCTCCCACCTCCTCACCGATTTTTATTATCCCAACAGCAGAAAACCGGTATCTCTACTCCAGAAAGGGGAGTCTGTATGCTGTTTGGTTCATTCGTTACCTTCTCTTCTTCGATCACACAAGTCCTCCCACCAGTTTTGGTAATACCTGCCACCTCCTCACCGATTTTTATTATCCCAACAACAGAAAACCGGTTTCTCTACTCCTAAAAGGGGAGTCCGTACGTCGTTTGGTTCGTTCATTACCTCCTCTCCTTTGATAACGCAAGTCCTCCCACCGGTTTTGGTAATGCCTCCCACCTCCTCATCGATTTTTATTATCCCAACAGCAGAAAACCGGTAACTCTACTCCTAAAAGGGGAGTCCGTATGTCATTTGGTACATTCATTACCTCCTCTCCTTCGATCACGCAAGTCCTCCCACCGGTTTTGGTAATGCCTCCCACCTCCTCACCGATTTTTATTATCCCAACAGCAGAAAACTGGTATCTCTACTCCTAAAAAAGGAGTCCGTATGTCGTTTGGTTCGTTCGTTACCTCCTCTCCTTCGATCACCCAAGTCCTCCCCCTGGTTTTGGTAATGCCTCCCACCTCCTCACCGATTTTTATTATCCCAATAGCACAAAACTGGAAGAGAATAAAATTCATAGAAAACCACTCATTGAAAGATTTTTTTCAAAAATATGATTTGTTTATAAGAAATTCCGAAAATGTATGCTCTAATTTCAAAAAAGCAAAACTATGACCCCGTCGGCCACCCTTAGACCGAAGAGGTGGTCTTCGGTGTTCTTTTGGCCGAAGAGGAGCTTTTCGGCCGCCCCTAGACCGAAGTCCGCTTTTCGGTTTACGCCAGACAGAGGACTGGCACAACTGGGCCGATGAGCCATTGTCGGTGGGCCGTAGACCGAAGAGATTAACTTCGGTCAGCCCGTGACCGAAGAGCTGTCTTTGGCTAACGCGAGACAGAAGAGGTCGGGATAAGACCGACCGTCTTCTTCCTCCCGACGCCAGTGCTCCCTTGCCCCCCTCTCTCTATTCTTCTTGTTTTTTGCTTGATCTATTCCGTTTCCACGCCATTCTAACATCCGTTCGTCAGATCCACTTGAGTATATCTATTCCGACGGCCTAGACTCTGATCTATCCACAGGGTAGTCTTTTTGGAGGTGTGGTGAGGAGTAGGCGTGGTGGGGAGGAGCCATGGTGGGTAGGAGGTGCGGCTGGGGGGCGGCTTCGTGGGTATTACTGGTGGGGCAACCTTCAGGAGCCGAGGAGGAGGTGGTGGTGGTGGTTGCCGCTGGCCAGTGGTGCACGAGCTCCGAGAAGAGACAAGCTCGTAGCCGGCAACTCACGCGTCGAAGGTATAACCGTCTCGTCGAAAATTTTAGTGTTTAGTTAGTGTAGATGATATTGCATAATGTTAGTGTTAATTTTAGTGTGGTGGTATTTTTAGTCAGTGAAATATTTATCAGTTAGGATTTTAGTGTTTAGTTAGTTTAGTCACTAGTAGAAAACAGACCTTTCGTCCCGAGCATTAGTCCCGGTCTGGTCACGAGCCGGTACTAAAGATGGTATTAGTCCCGGTTCGTGCCGGCTCCAACGGCTAGGAGCAGGGCGACCTTTAGTACCGGCTCGTGAGCGATCTTTAGTACCGGTTCGTGTCACGAGCCGGTACTAAAGGGGGCGTGGCAGGCTGTTTGTCAGACTTGGGCCCCACTTGCACCTTTAGTACCGGCTGGTGACACCAACCGGTACTAAAGTTCAACCTTTAGTACCGGCTGGTGACACCAGCCGGTACTAAAGACTTCCTACATATACGCGCTTCGTCCGCAGCCTATCGAAGGGGCTCTCATTTCTCTGTTTTCTCCCCTGTTCTTCTTCTTGCTCGAAGCTCATCCTCCATTTTGCCAAGGATTTGTCAAGATTTAAAGGCACCCCATCTATCCAAGTGTTCATAAATTAGGTTAGCAACTTTGCTCCTTCATCTCTCATTACTAGATTAGCTTGTGGTATGCTCAAAGATATGTGATTTGTGGGTTTTAGCTAGGTTTTGGAGGAGTGGTCATTATGTGGGAGTTTATTTGATTAATATGCAATTTGAGCTCAAATTAACTTGTTAGGTTGCATATGTGTAGGTGTGGTTTATTTGGTGCCTTCCCATCCCCGTCCTAACCACCGTCGATCGTCCGCACCGTCTCGTCGCGGCACCGGCCACCTTGGTGACCCTCTTGTTCTTCTTAAAACCTTTTTGTTAAAAAAAATTACTTGTATGATTTAGATAGTTGCGTGTACGATTTACTTACTTGTATTATTGTTAGTTATTCTATAGTGTCATGGGTATGGTATCAGCCCACGTCGGCCCTCGTCCAGTCTATGATTCAGATGATGTGGTATGTCGTTATCTTTTATAACTATTTCACACATCATCTAATGTCTATGACAATTAATTATGCCACCAAATTGACGTAGATGTTTTTATCTATAGGAAGTAGTTGAACCAGAAATTCCAACCGACTATGCAATTCTGCTCGAGAAATTAACACAAGCTGAAAAAGAAATTGATCATTTGAAAGAAAAATTGAAAAGAACTGAAGATGAGAAGATGGGATTGGAGTTGCATGTTGCCGATATCGTCGATGATCACAAGAACAAGATGGCTGGAATGCGCTTGAAGCTTAGAAATATTAGAAAATATGCCATTGATAAAGAGGCTTGGTATCATTATGCCGTTGGCTCAATTGTTACTTTAGTTGCGATTATGCTCGCATTTGTTGTTGCATTTACATGTTTTAGATAGTTGTATGTTGTTTTATGAGATGTATGTATGAACTATAAGTATCTATTATTTGCAGTAATAACATTTGGTCACTGCTAGCTCTACTTTTGGTTGTAATGTGATGATGAAGTTGTATTAATTTGGTCACTTCGATGTTGTGTAGTGAACATGAGCCGGCAATGGATGTACGATGACCGACTAAGTCCAGGGTTTCTTAATGGCCTGCATGATTTTCTTCGTGTGGCTGAGGCAAACAAGCAGAATGGTTTCATGTGTTGTCCATGTCTTGACTGTAAGAATGATAGAAATTACTCTAACTCAAAAACCCTTCACGTCCACCTGCTTGAGAAGGGTTTCATGCCACACTATAATGTTTGGACCAAGCACGGAGAAAGAGGGGTTATAATGGAAGACAATGAAGAAGAAGAGGATGATGACAACTATCCTTTCGCCGATACAACAATGGGGGAAGCTGAAGAAGAGGCATCAATGGGGGAAGCTGAAGAAGAGGCATCAGATGAGCCCGCTGATGATTGGGGTCGGGTCATTGCTGATGCAAAGAGAAACTGCGAAAGTGACAAGGAGAGGTTGAAGTTGAAACGCATGTTAGAGGATCACAAGAAATTATTGTATCCAAATTGTGAAGATGACCAGAAAAAGCTGGGTACCACGCTGGAATTGCTGCAATGGAAGGCGAAGAATGGTGTAACTGACAAGGGATTTCAAGAATTGCTGATAATGATAAAGAAGATGCTTCCAAAGGATAACGAATTGCCTGAAAGTACGTACGAAGCAAAGAAGGTTGTCTGCCCTCTAGGATTAGAGGTGCAGAAGATACATGCATGCTCTAATGACTGCATCCTCTATCGCGGTGAGGAGTACGAGAATTTGGATGCATGCCCGGTATGCGGTGCACTGCGCTATAAGATCCCTCGCGATGACCCTGGTGATGTGGAGGGCGAACGCCACAGGAAGAGGGTTCCTGCCAAGGTGATGTCGTATGCTCCTATAATACCACGATTGAAACGTTTGTTCCAAAACAAAGAGCATGCCAAGTTGTTGCGATGGCACAAAGAAGAACGTAAGAAAGACGGGATGTTGAGAGCACCCGCTGATGGGTCGCAGTGGAGAAAAATTGAGACGGAGTTCGAGGACTTTGCAGCTGACGCAACGAACTTATGGTTTGGTCTTAGTACAGATGGCATGAATCCTTTTGGGGAGCAGAGCTCCAGTCACAGCACCTGGCCCGTGACTCTATGTATCTACAACCTTCCTCCTTGGTTGTGCATGAAGCGGAAGTTCATTATGATGCCAGTGCTCATCCAAGGCCCTAAGCAACCCGGCAACGACATTGATGTATACCTAAGGCCACTAGTTGATGAACTTCTACAGTTGTGGAAAAAACCAGGTGTACGTGTGTGGGATGCGCACACACAGAAGGAAATTGACCTACGAGCGTTGCTGTTTGTAACCATCAATGATTGGACTGCTCTTAGTAACCTTTCAGGACATACAAAGAAGGGATACAATGCATGCACGCACTGTTTAGATGATACTGAAAGTATATATTTGGATAAATGTAAGAAGAATGTGTACCTGGGACATCGTCGATTTCTACCGATCAAGCATATCTTAAGAAAGGCAGGCAACCATTTCAAAGGTGAGCCAGATAACCGGAAGAAGCCTGGCCTCCGTACTGGTGAATATATATTTGATATGGTCAAGGATTTACAGGTAATCTTTGGAAAGGGTCTTGGCGGACAATCTGTTCCGAATGACACCAATGGACACGCACCCATGTGGAAGAAGAAATCTATATTTTGGGAACTTGAATATTGGAAAGCCCTAGAGGTCCGCAATGCAATTGACGTGATGCACGTGACGAAGAATCTTTGTGTGAACCTGCTAGGCTTCTTGGGCGTGTATGGAAAGACAAAAGATACACCGGAGGCACGGGAGGACAAGCAAAGAATTAACGAAAAAGACGGCATGCCTCCAAAGCAGTATCAAGGTCCTGCAAGCTACGCTCTTACGAAAGAAGAGAAGGAAATCTTTTTTGAATGCCTGCTCAGTATCAAGGTCCCATCTGGCTTCTCGTCGAATATAAAGGGAATAATAAATATGGCAGAGAAAAAATTTCAAAATCTAAAGTCTCATGACTGCCACGTGATTATGACGCAATTACTTCCGGATGCACTTAGGGGGCTTCTACCGGAAAATGTTCGATTAGCCATTGTGAAGCTATGCGCATTCCTCAATGCAATTTCTCAGAAGGTAATCGATCCAGAAATCCTACCAAGGTTACAGAATGACCTGGTCCAATGTCTTGTCAGTTTCGAGTTGGTGTTCCCTCCATCCTTCTTCAATATTATGACGCACGTTCTAGTGCACCTAGTCGAAGAGATTAACATTCTGGGTCCTGTATTTCTACACAATATGTTCCCCTTCGAGAGGTTCATGGGAGTCTTAAAGAAATATGTTCATAACCGTGCTAGGCCAGAAGGAAGCATCGCCAAGGGATATGGAACAGAGGAGGTTATTGAGTTTTGTGTTGACTTTGTTCCTGATATTAAGCCGATTGGTCTTCCTGAATCGCGGCATGAGGGGAGACTGGGTGGAAAAGGCACATTAGGAAAGAAAGAAGCAATAAATATGGACGGGCATTCTTTCACTCAAGCACACTACACGGTTCTACAAAATTCCACCTTGGTGACTCCATATATGGAGGAACACAAGGATATTGTACGGTCCAAGAACCCGGAGCAGTCTGACCCCTGGATTGAACGTAAACACATGGAGACTTTTGCCGGTTGGTTGCAAACAAAGCTCATCAATGACAACGATGTTCCAGATGAACTGTACAGGTTGGCCAAGACACCAAGTTCGACTGTAACGACTTTCAAAGGGTACGAGATAAATGGGAATACATTTTACACGATCGCCCAAGATAAAAAGAGCACCAACCAAAACAGTGGTGTCCGCTATGATGCAACCAACTTTCAAGACACATATTATGGTTACATAGAGGAGATATGGGAACTTGACTATGGACCTAATCTTAAGGTCCCTTTGTTTCGGTGCAAATGGGTCAAATATACTGGAGGCGGGGTACAGCTAGCAGACCCACAGTACGGAATGACAACAGTGGATCTCAACAATCTTGGATACACAGACGACTCATTCGTACTAGCCAATGATGTGGCTCAGGTTTTCTATGTGAAGGACATGTCTAGCAAACCGAGGAGAAAAAAGATAAGCAAGTGAATACATCATACGATGAGCCAAAGCGCCACATAGTTCTTTCAGGGAAAAGAAACATTCTGGGAGTGGAGGACAAGACAGACATGTCAGAAGATTATGAAAAGTTTCATGAAATCCCTCCCTTCAGAGTGAAGACTGACCCAAGCATCCTGTTAAATGATGAAGATTCTCCATGGTTACGGCGCAATCATAAGCAAGGGACAAACACGCAGAAAAAGTCTTACACCGCGAGATCCCACTCTGGGATGTGACCGGCTTCACCGTCATCACTTTCTATGTGAAGGACATGCATGCATTTTCTAGCATGGTATCTTTGTAACAGTTTGTACACGAAGTGCATCCACCAGTTTGTACACGAAGTGTAACAGTTTGTAACAGTAACCAGTTTGTACACGAAGTGTAACAGTAACCAATTCGGGGATGTGGGTGGGTGAAATTATGTGAAATTATGATGTCATGCCAAATTATGATGTCCGGAGTTAAAATAAGTTATTAAAAAAGGAGAGGCGCAATGCTCACCTACACATTGCTTAGCTTCAGGCCTTGAGAAACTGCAGATAGCTCCGTGCAGTTTACACCATTTCCTCAAGGCCTGAAGCTACGTGCAGGTGAGCATTGCGCCTCTCGCTTCATCGTCTCTGCACTCAGGGCTTATAAACCGCTGCGAGTCCCTCTCGCTTGGCGAGGTGGGACTAAATTTTAGCCACTCCCAGGACCGAGGTCGTACCAATCAGGAAGAAGCACACGGATCGTGTGTTTCTTTCAAGCGCTTGTGAGCTGTTGGATCGGCACTATAACTAGTCCCGGTTCGTGCTAGCAACCGGGACTAAAGAGGCACACGACCCTATATATAACCCACCTCTCGGACATGTTCGACACTTAGTGTGTGTACTCATTCGGATTCAAATCAATTGGATTCCCTGCATACGGTCCGACAGTGCATTTCATATGCAGGCACTCACGAGCCACCGTCGGGCTATATGCACGGGAAACCGTGTGTTTTGTTGATCTATCTAGAAATCCTTTAGTTCATCGACTGAATACAAATCACTCGGATTCCCTGCATACGGTCCGACGGTGCATTTCATATTTCGAAATCATTGAAATCCTTTTGTAATAGATGAGTTTTCGTCCGAAACCCTCATACTTCGAAAGAGATTGTCCAATTTGTACACGAAGTGCATCCAGTTTTTGCCGTAACCCTCTCAACTCTTTAGAAGTTGCTATGTGGGTGAAATTATGATGTCATGCCAAGTTACAGCCTTTTCAGAGTCCATTTGTAGTGCTTTTCAAATTCAGGGTCATTTAGCTCAAAATAAATCATTAAATGCATGAAAAATATAAAATGAAGTCAGAAAGGGTTGAAAATTGATGATGTGCCTTTGAATGGTGCATATTGAACACACAAAAAGTATGGAGTTCAAATAAGTTATTAAAAATGAAATCCCTTTGTAATAGATGAGTTTTCGTCCGAAACCCTCATACTTCGAAAGAGATTGTCCAATTTGTACACGAAGTGCATCCAGTTTTTGCCGTAACCCTCTCAACTCTTTAGAAGTTGCTATGTGGGTGAAATTATGATGTCATGCCAAGTTACAGCCTTTTCAGAGTCCATTTGTAGTGCTTTTCAAATTCAGGGTCATTTAGCTCAAAATAAATCATTAAATGCATGAAAAATATAAAATGAAGTCAGAAAGGGTTGAAAATTGATGATGTGCCTTTGAATGGTGCATATTGAACACACAAAAAGTATGGAGTTCAAATAAGTTATTAAAAATGAAATCCCTTTGTAATAGATGAGTTTTCGTCCGAAACCCTCATACTTCGAAAGAGATTGTCCAATTTGTACACGAAGTGCATCCAGTTTTTGCCGTAACCCTCTCAACTCTTTAGAAGTTGCTATGTGGGTGAAATTATGATGTCATGCCAAGTTACAACCTTTTCAGAGTTCATTTATACTGCTTTTCAAACTCGAGATATGACATTTCAAATGCCATTTAATCAAATTGTCTTATACAGCAGTTGAAGTTGTTCAAAAAAGCATGGAAATTCCATAAACAGATTCTTCATATTTTTCTGATATTTTTTCATATATTATTTATTTCCATTGGAGTCATAGATTATTTTCTATGATTTTTTAAAGTTTAGGGGTTTTCCTGAAAATAATAATGAATATTGAATTAAAAAACCTTTAGTACCGGTGCTAGCCACGCACCGGTACTAAAGGTCCACCGCCCCGCGCAATTTTTGGGGAGGACCTTTAGTACCGGTGCGTGGCTCGCACCGGTACTAAAGGGTCTTTAGTACCGGTGCGAGCCACGCACCGGTACTAAAGGGGTGCGTGGTATAAATAGGAATGCCCTTAGTCCCGGGCCGAGCCACGCACCAGGAGAGCTCAGTTTGCGCCGCCAGGCTGCCGAAATTAGCACCCGCGCCCTCGCCGTCGCCCTCGCCGCCGTCGCACCACCACCGCCGCCCACGCCCCTCGCCGCCCCCGCCCCGGCCAGCCCCGCCCCTCCCCAGTCCCGCCCCACCGCTCTGGTCCCACTCCGCGACGCCCTCCGCCGCCTCGTTCCTCCCCAGCGCCCCTCCCCGACCAGCCGACCGCCGCCCCCGCTCCGGCCCTGCCCCGCCACGCCCTCCGCCGCCCCGTCCTGGCCCGTCCCCGACCTGCCGTCGGTCCCCGCCACGGTCCCGTGCCGCCCAGCAGTCCGTCGCCCCGCTGCCCCGTCCTGCTACGTCGGGGACCCGTCGGTGAGGCCCCTTAGATGAATTTGATGATGTTTGTATATATGAATTTGATGAATTTGATGATGTTTGTATATATGATGAATATATGATGATGTTTATGTTCTGTAGTTAAATTTGATGATGTTTTTAGATGAATTTGATGATGTTTTTAGATGAATTTGATGATGTTTGTATATATGATGAATATATATATGATGATGTTTGTATATATGATGAATGGTTTTATCCGTCGGAATCAAGTGACAATAGAATGGGTCGAGAAAACCGATGTGTTCTTGAAGGAAAAAAAGGAAAAAGAAAAAAGAGGAGAGGAGGAGAAGAAGAAGAGGAGGAGAAGAAAAAAAGAAGAAGAAGAAGAAGAAGAAAAAAAAAGAGGAGAGGAGGAGGAGGAGAAGAAGAAGAAGAAGAAGAACAAGAAGGATAGGAGGAGGAGGCCCCCCCGCTAGATTTTGTTTAGGTTTATTTAGATTGTCGGGGGTCGAGGATCGAGGGGACACCCCGACACGGCACCCCGACCACGACACAGCACCCCGACCCCGACACGACACCCCCGACACCCCGACCCCGACACGACACCCCGACACCCTGACACGGCACCCGCGACCACGACACAGCACCCCGACCCCGACACGACACCCCCGACACCCCGACCCCGACACGACACCCCGACACCCCGACACGGCACCCCCGACCACGACACAGCACCCCGACCCCGACACGACACCCCCGACACCCCGACCCCGACACGACACCCCGACACCCTGACACGGCACCCCCGACCACGACACAGCACCCCTACCCCGACACGACACCCCCGACACCCCGACATGACACCCCCGACACCCCGACCCCGACCACGACACAGCACCCCTATTTAGTTGGTTAGTTAGTTAGTTTAGTTAGTTAGGTTAGTTTAGTTAGTTAGTTAGTTAGGTTCTTAGGTTATTAGGGTATGTGTTAATTTTGTTAGATGCTAAGTGTTATTTAATTTGTTAAGTGTTATTTAATTTGTTAGATGCTAAGTGTTAATTTTGCTAAGTTTTATTTAATTTGTTTTCATAATTAAGTGTTTCTTCTCGACGTCGACGATGCCGATCCCGCATCCTCGTCGTCGAGTCGCCGGAGGAGTTCACTTGCTTGAGCCGAGGGGCCCTGTCAGGGACTGGGCTCCGCCGGGCTGGTACTGGGAGGTGCTGCCTTCCGGGCGGCGCAGCTTGGTGAGGAGCCAGCCCGTCGTCGACCCGGAGGTTCTGTGGTGGCGGCCGCATGGGCCACGGACGATTCGGAGGCTTGAGTCCCCCGCGGAGGTGGTACAGTACCATGTCAGCAAGGAGAACGAGCACGTCCGTCGCTACATGGCAGCTTTGGAGGCCAGGTCCGACAATACCTGGCAGATTCTTCAGGGATCTCACTGGAGCTATGTTCCTGTGATGGTTCCTTCTCTTTGGGTGTCCACCGCCCGCCCCGATATCCGCCGGGCGCTAGGGTTCTAGCTAGATCGATATATTAGCTACTATATATGTATTATTATGATGTATTAGCTAGATCGATGTATTAGCCGATGTATTAACAATTATCCGAGATTATGAGATGAGATCTTTTCTAAGAACTACTATATATGTATTCGATGATGCATTATTAATTAACTATCAGTTATTTTGCTTCTTGAATGCATGCTAATTTGAATACTAATTTGTTTTATCTATATTATTATGGATTAGTTATTAAGCTATGGACAATACCGGTAGAGCTCATGAAGAGGACATCTTCGACATGATACGCTGCTCCGAAAACCCAGCGGACCTTCCGGGTGAATCACATGATGATGACGGCTCACAATATCTGAACGATTACGGTGATGGATGTGAGGCCGAGGAAGAACAACTTATGTTCCAAAATCCGGAACAACTAACAATGTCCGGCGAGGTATATACACATATTAGCCTCTGGTGATCATTACATGTGTATTAATTGATTTTCATATATATATATATATATATTAACAAATCTTTTTTCTTTTAATTATCAGCCCTCCGGATCGAGCCAATCTAGTAGAAAGGTACGAGGCGGTGCCAAAATATTGGACGGCAACGTAAAGCTCAATCTTGATGCTTTCAAACCTAATGGCGCACCGACTCACCCTGATGCCAATGCCAAGACATTTGTGCGTCAATGCGGAGTGGTTGTTAGGGATGGAGTCCCGATCACAATGCAAGAATGGATTCAACCAAACAACCCAAAACCAGGAGTGAATTATGTCGATACAAGAATTAAAGATGCCCTTTGGCGAGATCTCATGGAGCATTTCATCCTGCCAGATTCTCTCTCGGAGCGCCAAAGGAACAAAGTCAAGGAGTTTGCTCTCCATAAGATGGCCGACGCGTTCCAGACTTGGAAGAAAAGATTATGGACCGAGTACAACGCTAGAGGCCAGAAGGCGCCCAAATTCATAGGAATATACGAGAAGGTAAGGAATCACTATGACGAATTTATCGAGTACAAGACATCGGAAGCTACTATGGAGAAGTCGGCAAAGAATCAGATAAATGCGAAGAAAAAAAGTATCACCATAAACTAGGGACAGGTGGATACAAGTCAGCCATTCCTAAGTGGGATGCATTAGAGAATAAGATGCTTGCTGAAGGGATCACTCCAGTAACCTTCAAGTGGCCCAAGAGGTGCAGGAATTGGTTTTTTGCGCATGGCGGAAAGTTGGACCCAGCAACAGGGAAGATTATTGCACTGGCCAGTCTGAAGGATGCATCAGATGAGTTGATTGAAGCAATAAAAGCTGCCCAAGAAGGACGGTTTCACCCCGATAGAGAGAACGACGAGCTTACACTCACCCTCGGGAATGCCGAACACGGAGGACGAACACGAGGCGTGGGCGTTGTTCCGTGGTACGAGGGGTTTGCGGGATGGAAGGACAGTTATAAAAGCCGTTCGAGAAAAAAAAAGGTGGAAGCAGACCCACTTTCAAAGTTGGAACAGAAGTACGAGCAGCAGCAGAGGCAGATACAGTTACTGACCCAGCAAAGGGAAACTCCGCAGTAGGAGGCAGGGGAACCCGTCCCATCTACACAGCCGAAAAGCAGCGTGGGTTCCACGGGGGCACCGCTGGGTCACACCCCCGTGGATGATATCACCGAGAAGACATCTTGTGAGCTAATCCAGAAAATGAAGAACATACCCGTGCGGGTCGCGACGGGCTATGCTTTACCAAATACACCTGGTGTTCTCTGGCATTGCAATCCGGTTCCAGCTGGGTATGCTCGTGTCGCGGTGGACGCGATAGAGCCAGGATATGATGAACTATTGCTTGACATCCCTGGAGGTGAGGGGGAGTCCACACTGGAAGAAGCCGGCCGTGGTCTCATTCTATGGAGTAAGGACTGCATCGTCTTTCCACAAACGGCGCTAAGGCCACCGGCTCCTCCGAGTATCGATGTCCAGCGCGAGGGATCCCAGCCAGAGGCATCGCAGCGCCAGCAGTCCTCCCCACCTCGCCAGCAGTCCTCCCCACCTCCCCAGCAGTCCTCCCCACCTCGAGAGGCGTCCCACCTCGCCAGCAGTCCTCCCCACCTCGCCAGCAGTCCTCCCAACCTCGGGACGGAGCACGACGCGAGTCCATATCATCGATATCGATCTCCGCCGCGTGAGCCGACTCCACCCCGGCAGCGGTCCCGCCAGCAGGGCTCCCAAAAGAGGAAGGGTGCCACTAGCAGTCCTCTTCGGAGGAAAGCAAAGAAGAAACCCGAGCCTCCGACCAAAAGGAAGCTGCCTTACGACATGACACCAGAGGAAAACGAAATTGATTGCGATCGCCAATTGAAAGCCTTTTTTGCAAAGAAGACCGTGACGCCAAAGGAGGTAATACCCAAGGAAGTCCAAGAGCACTTTATGGAACACTTTATTGATCGACCCCCGGCATATGTCGAGCGTATGCCGACACACTATGAGCGACAGATTCAGAAGGCAAGTGAGCAGAGAAGTCGGCCCAGCCCAAGGAAGAAGTCGGGAAGTACGGCATCAACGACAGGTGGTACTACTACCGGGAAAACAGTTCCCCAGCTCGGAGAACAATCCAAGCAATCGATCTCTCCGCTCAAGGTGAGTACCAATCCAAGCAAGCAATCGATCCAACCAGTCGATGTGCAAGGCAACCCAATCGACCTCGAAGAAGTAGAGGCTGCAGGTCTCACTCTTGGCCAAATCCTTGGCACCGAGGATTTCCGCCGGTACGGTGCAACTGAGTACGCAATGCAATATGCCAAAGGAAAACCACTTGTCACACCCGAGGATTACAAGGTCCTACCAACTGCGATGCGACGGTTGCATGATTGGTACCTGCGTGAAGTAGAGAGAGGGGAGACGGCGGTCATGGTCAAAGTAAGGAAAGAGCATTACGTCAATGCATGTGACATATGTCTTGAATTCTCAGAACTTTTCCAGTTATACCACATGGACTCTATCGACAAAACTATCATCAGTTGCTATTGTCTGTAAGTGATTTATATCTTTAATAATTTAAGTCTCTAGCTAAGATATCGTTCATTGGCTTATCCTCACTATATATGTTCTTTTCTACGCTATTATGCAGATTCAAGATGTGGGAATTGAAACAAGAGGGAATCGATGACATTGGGTTCATCGACCCAAATACCGTTAATGGTCATGTGGTAAAACATTATGCCAAGGACACAGAAGATCTCTTGGAAAATTTTCTAGAGGCACTAATGAATACCAAATCTACTATAATATTTCCTTACAAAATGGGGTGAGTGTTTACTCTCTTGTATACTAGAAATTCTATTTTTGCTTACTAGCTCGCTGTCAAGTGTAGTGTTGATGAGTTATATGCATGCCTGCTTTATTATATAAACTTCTACGCAGAGACCATTATATCCTCCTAAATATTATCCTTGCGGATGGACTTGTTCAAGTGTACGACTCACTAGATACACGAGAACAATCATACGTGGACTTGTATTTTACGATAGAACGGTAATTTCAATCTTTATCGACCTCGCTTTCTTTCATTATTTCCTGATATCAAAAGTAATTATAATAACTCTTTCGTTCTTTTTCTTTGCCGCGTAGTGTTTGGAAAAAGATGATAGAAAAAAGCCATCACGGTCGTCAATGGAAACCGAAGCTAAAGTGGAGAAAGATGCAGGTAATTAAGTAGTACTACTAGGTCCGCTCATCTCTTTAATTCTAGTTTCAATACCATTATCATGCTTGATTATTAATTATCTTATTGAATTCTATTCTTTTGCAAAGTGCGCGAAGCAAGATCAGGGGACAAATTTATGTGGATACTTCCTCTGCGAGAACATTCGCCTCCAGACCGAAAGCCGTATACGTCGCAGAGGAGCACGTGAAAGACAACTCCAGGTTTGGCAGATGATGTCGAAGCTCTCACCCAAGCAACGCTTTGTAGCACTTCAAGAGGAATTTGCGGCATTTCTTCTTCAACATGTCATTGATGTAAACGGAGAGCACTATTACTTACCGCCGCCTCAATAATGCCAGCAAATCAGTAGTAGAAAACTGAGATTTCATCCGGAGCACTAGCTAGCTAGTCCCGGCCGGGTTTTGGGCCTTAAGTTATAAGTCCAGAATATATATGGATGTCTACGTAATTCCATTTGTATATATACTGTGTATAAGATATTGTATATTATATTACATATATATATATATATGCATCAACTTGTGTAATTAATGTTTACAGTATGTAGCACCGTAAAATAAATTTGAAATGAATGGAAAACACAATAAATAGAGAGGAAAACTAAAACCTAATTAAAAGCGAAAACAAAAAAAAACAGAACACTTAGTACCGGTTGGTATCACCAACCGGTACTAAAGGTCCTCCACCACCAGCCCACGCAGGCAGCCACGTGGTGGGCCTTTAGTACCGGTCCGTGGTCCAACCGGTACTAAAGGTCTGGACCTTTAGTCCCGACCCTTTAGTACCGGCTGGGGAACCGGTACTAAAGGCCCTTCCCGACCGGGACTACTGGTCCACATTCTACTAGTGAGTGAAGATTATTTTTTCATTATGATTGATGGCAAGATGAAAATGTGTGTCTGGTGAAAATGTGTTAATCAGTAAATTTGACTATTTATTATGGCCCTGTAATGTCCGATATAATGAGTTGGGGGTTGATCTTAGCGAGTACAAAAGTTATCAGTTGACACTTGCAGACCCAGAAAGACTGTACAATAGGCTGTTGAAGTACTGGTTGACAACTAGTTTTGTTCTCGATCCTGAAGTGTGTTCTTTCAGTATTCATGCATTGTGGACCAAATCCTGTAAAAACATACTGTGGGAGCTGACACTGATAGATAGGAGCCAAAAGTGGTTCACCTTGTTAAGGCGTTGCAGAGATCGAAAGATCCACCCATATGCCCTAGTGCAACCTGTGGCGAAGGAGGAGAATACCATTGTAGTTGGTGGGGGGTATGAACCCGGCCAGGGCAGCCAAATTGTTAACGAGATTGATCTATCCGGGTCACAACCAGTAGATGTGGATGTTAGCCATCCCGGGGAAGAGTCAGATTATGTGGCACACAATTTGCATGGTCATGATGCAGGCCAGAGTAGTCAGTTGACATTATTTGCTGGTAGTGGTTTTGCTGATGGGGATGAGGCAGGGGAGGAAATGCAGAGGGTGATCGAGGAGGAGGACGAGGATGGATTGACGGAGGATCTGGATTCTGATAATTCCGAGGAGGAAGTGGAGGTGCCGATTCCTTCTTCATGGGATCAGGACATATTGACCGGCCTTACGGTCAACAATGGCCATGAGACTCCATGGTAGTACCATCTGAATCAAGTCCAGATATGGGCTATGTGAGATACAAATAAAAAATTGAAGTATGCGGTGACAATGTGGCCTATGTCTATGTAGAGGGTTTTTCGGACACACATATCAAGTCCACTGTCAGACTGATCGGTAATCAGGAAAGGAGGTATGAGGTACAACAACATATAGATGGTTTTGGTTCTTCAAATGAGGTGAAGACGAATGAGGTAAGAATTGGAACGGAAGTCCAGCCAATGTGTGAGTGTATAGGCAACAAACCTAAGCTGCTTCACTTGCCTTGCTCACATGTGCTGGCTGCCTGTGGCCAGGTTCAGTTGGACGCCATCTCCTTCGTGTCCCAATACTATTTAAAAGAGGCAGTAGTCAACACCTGAACTGGTGAGATGACCGGGCTTAGATTCGTCGGCAATTTCAACAAGGTTAACGACGACGAGAGAGGATCACTAGTAGAAAACAGGGCTTTGGTTGAGGCCAGGATAAGGGCATTAATCCCGGTTCACTTACGAACCGGGACCAAAGGGTGCATTAGTCCCAGTTCGTGAGGCCAGGGCACCGGCCGGGCCTCGGGGGCCATTGGTCCCGGTTCGTCTGACACTTTTGGTCCCGGTTTTGGACACGAACCAGGACCAATGGACCTCGCTCCTGGCCCAGCACCTTTAGTCCGAGTTGGTGGCTGGAACCGGGACCAAAGGTCAGTCTTCTGTCCCGGTTCTAGCCACCAACCGGGACTAAAGATAAGCCTATATATACCCCCGCCCCTGCCTGCTCACTCTGTTTTTGGCCGGCCGGCGTGTGTAGGTGTGTGTTGCTCTAGCTCTCACCTCCTATGCACATGAGGTGTTCGATGAAATGCCCGAGCCACACTTAAGCTTTCTCCTCTCCAAGCTCGACCTCCAAGCTCCATTTTCCTCAAGATTTGTCTAGGTTTGGCGGTCCGTGCTGTTCTGTCCCCGTCCTCACCGCCGTCGATCGCCCGCGCCGATCTCGTCGCCGGCACCACCGTGGTGAGCCTCCTATTCTTATCATCTTTATAAAAGAAAAAATTCTTACTTGTAGGATTTAGATAGATACTTGTACAATTTTCTTACTTTTATTATTGTTTGTTATTATATAGTGCCATGGTTTTGATATCCGCCCCCGTCGGCCCTCGTCCTATCTATGATTCGGATGTGATATATTAACTTTTATAACTATTTGTTTCATTTAGTTTTTATGAAAATTATGCCACCCAATATGACATAGATGTTTTTATCTAGGAGGTATGTGAACCGGAAATTCGAACCGACCCTCTTGTCGAGAGGTTAAATTTAGTTAAAAAAGAAAACAATTACTTGAAGAAAAAATTGAAAAGAATTGAGGAGGGGAAGATGGAATTGGAGTTGCATGTTGCCGATGTCATTGATGATCACAAGATCAAGATGGATGCAATGCGCTTGAAGATTAGAAAGATTAGAAAATATGCCGTTCATACTGAGGCTTGGTATCATTATGCCGTTGGATCAATTGTTACCTTAGTTGCGGTTATGATCGCATTTGTTGTTGCATTTAAAACGTTTACATAGTTTCAATGTATGTTTTAATTAGATGCTCTAGAGAGCTATATGTAATTCAATGAGAACTATGTATGAACTTTATGTATTTATTTTTTCAGTAATAACATTTGATCACTACTGTACTTTGGTTTTAATGTGATGATGAACTTCTATTAATTTGGTCGCTTCTCTATTCATGATGTTCTGTAATGGTTTTTGATACACTTAATTATATAATGCACGCAAATGAACCGGCAATGGATGTACGGTGACCGACGCACCTCCGAGTACATTAAGGGCCTGCATAATTTTCTCGAAGTGGCTGAGGCAAACAAGCAGAATGGTTTTATGTATTGTCCATGTACTGAGTGTGAGAATACGAAGTATTACTCTTCCTTGAAAATCCTTCACTGGCACCTGCTTGAGAAGGTTTCATGCCACACTATAATGTTTGGACCAAGCATGGAGAAACAGGGGTTATGATGGAAGAGAATGAAGAAGAAGAGGATGATGACAACTATCCGGCCCCTGAATATGGTGATGCTGCAACGGGGGAAGCTGAAGATCAAGAGGAACCAGACGATGTGCCTGATGATGATCTTTGCCGGGTCATTGTTGATCCAAAGAGACAATGCCAAAGTGAAAGGGAGAAGTTAAAGTTCGATCGCATGTTAGAGGATCACAAAAAAGGGCTGTACCCAAATTGCGAAGATGACAACACAAAGCTCGGTACCACACTGGAATTGCTGCAATGGAAGGCAGACAATGGTGTATCTGACAACGGATTTGGGAAGCTACTGAAAATAATGAAGAAGAAGCTTCCAAAGGATAACGAATTGCCCGACAGTATGTACAAAGCAAAGAAGGTTCTATGCCCTCTAGGATTGGAGGTGCAGAAGATACATGCATGCCCTAATGACTGCATCCTCTACCGTGGTGCGTACAAGGATTTGAACGCATGCCCGGTATGTGATGCATTGCAGTATAAGATCAGACGAGATGACCCTGGTGATGTCGAGGGCCAACGCACCGGGAAGAGGGTTCCTGCCAAGGTGATGTGGTATGCTCCTATAATACCACGGTTGAAATGCTTGTTCAGAAACAAAGAGCATGCCAAGTTGATGCGATGGCACAAGGAAGACCGTAAGAAAGACGGGAAGTTGAGAGCACCCGCTGATGGGTCGCAGTGGAGAAAGATCGAGAGAAAGTGGGGTGACTTTACAGGTGACCCAAGGAACGTATGGTTTGGTTTAAGTGCAGATGGCGTTAATCCTTTTGGGGAGTAGAGCAGCAAGCATAGCACATGGTCTGTGACTCTATGTATGTATAACCTTCCTCATTGGTTGTGCATGAAGCGGAAGTTCATTATGATGCCAGTGCTCATACAACGCCCTATGCAACCCGGCAATGACATTGATGTGTACCTAAGGCCATTAGTTGATGAACTTTTACAAATGTGGAATAAAAAAGGTGTACATGTGTGGGATGAGAACGAACAGGAGGAATTTGACCTACATGCGTTGCTGTTTGTAACCATCAATGATTGGCCTGCTCTTAGTAACCTTTCAGGACAGACAAACAAGGGATACCATGCATGCATGCACTGTTTAAATGAAACCGAAAGTTTATATTTGGACAAATGCAGGAAGAATGTGTACCTGGGACATCGTCGATTTCTTTCGACCAACCATCTCATAAGAAAGAAAGGCAAGCATTTCAAAGGTGAGGCAGATCACCGGAAGAAGCCCATCCTCTGTACTGGTGATGCCATACTTGATATGGTCAAGGATTTACAAATAATCTATGGAAAGGGTCCTGGCGTACAATCTGTTTCGAATGACGCCGAGGGACGTGCACCCATGTGGAAGAAGAAATCTATATTTTGGAACCTACCCTATTGGAAAGACCTAGAGGTCCGCTCTGCAATCGACGTGATGCACGTGATGAAGAATCTTTGCGTGAACCTGCTAGGCCTCTTGGGCGTGTATGGGAAGACAAAAGATACACCAGAGGCACGGGAGGACCAGCAACGTGTGCACGAAAAAGACGACATGCATCCAAAGCAGTATGAAGGTCCTGCCAGCTATGCTCTTACCAAAGAATAGAAAGAAATATTCTTTGAATGCCTGCTCAGTATGAAGGTCCCGTCTGGCTTCTCGTCGAATATAAAGGGAATAATAAATATGGCAGAGAAAAAGTTCCAGAACCTAAAGTCTCTTGACTGCCACGTGATTATGACGCAACTTCTTCCGGTTGCATTGAGGGGGCTTCTACCGGAAAATGTTCGATTAGCCATTGTGAAGCTATGTGCATTCCTCAATGCAATCTCTCAGAAGGTAATCGATCCAGAAATCCTACCAAGGTTAAAGAATGATTTGGTGCAATGTCTTGTCAGTTTCAAGCTGGTGTTCCCACCATCCTTCTTCAATATCATGACCCACGTCCTAGTTCATCTAGTTGACAAGATTGCCATTCTGGGTCCTGTATTTCTACACAATATGTTCCCCTTTGAGAGGTTCATGGGAGTCTTAAAGAAATATGTTCGTAACCGTGCTAGGCCAGAAGGAAGCATCTCCATGGGCTATCAAACAGAGGAGGTCATTGGGTTTTGTGTTGACTTTATTCCTGACCTTAAGCCGATTGGTCTCCCTCAATCGCGGTATGAGCGGAGACTGACTGGAAAAGGCACGCAAGGAGCGGAGTCAAAAATATGTAGGGACGGGCATTCTTGGGCTCAAGCACACTACACAGTTCTACAGAATTCTACCTTGGTGACCCAGTATGTCAATGAACACAAGAATTTTCTGTGCTCCAAACACCCGCAGCAGTCTGACGACTGGATTACATGTGAACACATCAGGACTTTTGGCAGTTGGTTGCAAACACATCTCATGGGTAACAACATTGTTGGAGCTGAGCTCTACTCGTTGGCCAGGGGACCATCTTCGATTGTATTGACTTACCAAGGGTACGAGATAAATGGGAATACATTTTACACGATCGCCCAAGATCAAAAGAGCACCAACCAAAACAGTGGTGTCCGCTTTGATGCAGCAACCAACAGGGGAAAGGACACATATTATGGTTACATAGTGGACATATGGGAACTTGACTATGGGCATGATTTTAAGGTCCCTTTGTTTCGGTGTAAATGGGTCAATCTGTCAGGAGGCGGGGTACAGGTAGACATGCAGTACAGAATGACAACAGTGGATCTCAACAATCTTGGGCACACAGACGAACCATTCGTCCTAGTCAATGATGTGGCGCAGGTTTTCTATGTGAAGGACATGTCTACCAAACCGAGAAAAAGAAAAGATAAGGAAGCGAATACATCATACAATGAGCCAAAGCGCCACATAGTTCTTTCAGGGAAAAGAGACATCGTGGGAGTGGAGGGCAAGATAGACATGTCTAAAGATTATGAAAAGTTTCATGAAATTCCTCCCTTCAAAGTGAAGGCTGACCCAAGCACCCTGTTAAACGATGAAGATTATCCATGGTTACGACGCAATAAGCAAGGGACACACGCGAAGAAAAAGTGAAGACTTTCTCTCCACAACTATTTTGATGATGACTTTGATGTAGAATATCACTGCAGTTACATGTCAAGAAATGAAATGCCTTTTGTAACATATGAGTGTTCATGCGAAACCCAGATACTTCGAAAGAGATTGTTCATTTTGTATATGAAGTACATCCAGTTTTTGCCGTAACCCTCTCAACTTTCTAGCACATGTTATGTGGGTGAAATGATGATATCATGCCAAGTTTCAACCTGTTCAGAGTTCATTTGTAGTGCTTTTCAATTTCAGGGTCATTTAGCTCAAAGAATGAACTAATAGCAAAAAGAATGAACTAAAAAGCTTTTACAAAACTCAAATAGCAAAAAGAATGAACTAAAAAGAATCAATTTTTTTTTCGTTATGATCAACTAAAACAAAATTATAATATTCTTCAACAGCAAAAAGAATCAACTAAAAAGCTTTTATAAACCTCTAGTATTTTTGAAACTAAAATTATATAAAATTTATGCAACTAAAATTATCAAAGTATTTTTTTGTTCAAAAAATTAATAGCAAAAAGAATTTTCATAAAGTATTTTTTTGTTAGAAACTTTAATAGCAAACTAAAATAAAAAAATTTGTTTTTGATTAAAACACCCATTTAAAATAACCTAAAAATTACCAAATTGAATATAATGATAAAACACACTAATATTCAATAGCAGGAAGAAGAATCACTCAAAAATCTATTTTTAAAGTAAAGTTATTCACAAACTAGTGATTCACACAAATTTCAAAGAATTTAAATTTAAACTATTCAAATTTGAAAACTAATGGCACTAACAGAAAGTTTATAATTTTTATGACCTAAAGCAAAAAGAATCACTCAAAAACTCTAAGTATTTAGCTGTAAGTAGAAACAAAAGAAAATAAATAAAGCAAAAAACAAAACAAAAATACTGGGAAAAAATTAAAAAAAATGCCACCTACTGGGCCACCACGGCCTGCATACGACTAGAAACCCAACCCGCTAGTTGGGCCAGGACGCAGGCAGAGAGATTGCGTTTAGGCCCGTAGGCCTGCATAAGAGAGGAGCTCGAGAGGGTTGGCGCAGCGGCGGTTATAAACCACTCTCGACGCCTCTCAGCTAGCGAGGTGGGACTAAACATCGACCCGCCCGACACCGTGCCAGCCGCAACCCTTTCGTCCCAGTTCGAGCCACCAACCGGGACCAACGGGCTGTGCTTCCCGCCCTTTTGCCTGGCCAAAACTGACCTTTGGTCCCGGTTGGTGTCACGAACCGGGACGAAAAGGGGCCTTTCGTCCCGATTCGAGCCACCAACCGGGACCAATGCTCTGTCTATATAAGCCGCACTTAGCAGTTTTCGTCTCAGTTTCTTCGATCTCTCCTCATCCTCTCCTCCGCCGCCGCCGCCAGGCTGCCCCGCCTCCGTCGCCGCGCCCCTGCCCCGCCGTCGCCGCGCCCCTGCCCCGCCGTCGCCGTCGCCGTCGCCGTCCCCGAGCCCGCGCACTGTCGCTCCTCCCCGAGCCCTCGCCGATACGCCCTCCACCCCGTCGCCACGCGTGTGCCCCCCCCCCCGAGCCCGCCGGCCTCAAGCCATCGCCGCGCCCCCCCCCAGTGAGCCCCCCTTCCCATGGTCCCCTGCTCCCCGTCGCCGCGTGCCCCCGAGCAAACCTTTGCTCTGGCACTGCTACATGGTCGCCGGCAACCCCCGTTGCTATGTTTTTTTAGATAATGTTCTACTTTTTTGATGAGATATATATGTTCACTGTTTTTTTAGCCATGTGTGGAATGACTATGTTCACTATGGTGCTCTGTTTTTTTTTTATGAGATGTATATGTTCATGTGGAGATGAGATAGATAGATAGATAAATTTCGTGCTCTATTTTTTTTTGATGAGATGTATGTTCATGTGGAGATGAGATGTATGTTCATGTGGAGATGAGATAGATAGATAAATATGGTGCTTTGTTTTTTTAGATAATGTTCATGTGGAGATGAGATGAGAAAACTCCGATAACTTCGACATGAGGGGGGATGTCGATCAACCCCCTCTCGCCCGACCAACTCTCGAGTCCACCCAAACCCTAGAAGAAAGAGCGTTGTCGATCTACCCCCTCCTGCATAGCGATTATTTTTTGCAAAGTGTCCTCTCCTGAAAGTATAACTCCGATTACTTCGACATGAGGGGGGGACGTCGATCAATCCCCTCTCGCTCGACCAACTCTCGAGTCCACCCAAGTCTATGTTTGCCACTAACCCATCTCTCTTGGTTGTAATATTTGCAGAAACTATGGTCCCCAGAGATATAGAAACAGAAGAGTTGTTGGGGGATATAATCCGCGACAGAGGTGATATCACCTTGTCGTTTCTCAACGACACCGATGGTCAGGAAAGAGAGGATGACGGCTCCGATGATCCAATGGAGGAGGAAGGAGATCATGACGGCTCCGGTGACCGAAGGGAGGAGGAAGGAGATCATGACGGCCCCGGTGACCGAACGGAGGAGGGAGACTTAACTGTTGCAAAGTCCGACGAGGTACGTATACATATATTAATTAAGCCTCTGTTGACTTGATGCATTAATTGTTTTGTATGTACATATATTAACGCTTCTTTCTTCTTTTAATTAGCCCTCCGGATTGAGCCCGAAGAAAAGGTTGCGTCAGGATGAAAGGTTCACGATCGAAGAAGTCGGTCCAGATGGCCAACCGATGGCTCCCAAGCGGAGCAAGGACACATTTGTACATCAGTGCGGAGTTATTGTTAGGGACAGCGTCCCGATAAGCATCCAAGAATGGAATAAGAAGAAGGACCCTGAAGTTTCTTATGCCCAGGATAGACAGAAAGATGATCTTTGGACCCAGCTGATGACAAATTTCAGCCTACCGCCAGAGGCCGTTCCGAATAAGGTCAAGGCGTTTGCTCTTAAGAAGATGGCAGAACTATTCAAGAACTGGAAGGAAGATTTGAACAAAAAGTTTGTCGAGAAAGACAAGACTTCAGAATTCACCGGTCCATATGAGAAGATAAGAGATCACTGGCCCGCATTTGTGGCCTACAAGAAATCAGAGAAGGGTAAGAAAAGGTCACTGACAAACAAGAAAAAATGCTGCAAAGAAGTATCACCATCACACGGGGTCAGGTGGCTACTACAAAGCCCGGCCGTTGTGGGACAAAGCCGAGCAAGACCTGCTTGCTAAAGAGGTCCAACCAGTGACATTGCACTGGCCAGATCGTTTAAGGACTTGGTTCTTCGGGGTTGGGGGAACTTTGGACCCAGAAACAGGGGAGTGTGTTTGGACGGACGAGCAACTTGCAATACCCATCTAGAAGCTTGAGGCAGCAATCAAGGCAGCACAGGAAGGGAAGTTCATTTCCGACAGAGAGATGGACGAGCTGACAGAGGCCCTCGGGAATCCTGAACACCCTGGACGAACACTAGGCACATCAGGCTCCGTTCCGTGGGTGCATGTGTTTCCCGACAGCGATGGCTATAGAAGCCGTGAGAGAAAGAGGAAACAGGAAGCTAGCGAAATGCAGAAGCTCAGTGCAAGATTAGCAAAACTAGAGGAACTTGTGAGCCAGCGAGCTACCGGCCAACCATCTCAGCGGCACGAAGATCCTTCCTTCAACGCTGCCCCAGAAGCTACCCCACCATCTCAGCGGAGAAGCAGCGTGGCTTCCACGGAGCTCGTTCGGCCAGATTTCATGGCTCCTTGCTACCCCGTGGATAGTATCACGGAGGCTGAACATTGCGTGCTAATGACGAAATGCTAGAACCTGACCTTGAAGGCAGCGGTCGGCTCTGTAGTACCTCCTCGAGCTGAGGGAACTTTCCATTGCCGTCTGATTCCACATGGCTATGCTGTTGTGACGGTGGATGAAATAATGGATGGATTTGAAGGGCTGGAGCTTGACTTCCCTACAGGTGAAGGGGATATTCTTTTGGAAAATTCTTTGAGGAGTACCTGTCTTTGGAGAAAGGAGTACATCAAGCTTCCAAACTGGACGCCTCAGCAGACTCAGCCTCCTCCGGCGCTTCAGGGCACTCCGCCTCCTCCTCCTCCTCCTCCAGCGCGTCAGGGCACTCCGCCTCCTCCTTCTCCACCTCCGGCGTGTCAGGGCACTCCGCCTCCTCCTTTGCCTCCTCCGGCGTGTCAGCGGACTCCGCCGCCTCAGCAATGGCGGAAGAGAGACGTCGCCGCTCCGGCGGCTAGCAGTACAAGAGGCGGGAAGAAATACAAATTTGGTCCAAGCCTCAAGCCTCTTCCAAAGTTACCATATGAGAGGATTGACAAGGAAATCAATGAAATCGAGGAAGCCAAAGTGCAAGCCCATTTTGCGTGGAAACGTCCACCTCCGAAGGAAACGGTAGATCCGGTGAAAGCGAAGTGCACTCTGGATGCCATGAAGCGACCATCACCGCCTCCGCCGCAATCCAACTATGACCGCTGTATTAAAAAGACATATGATGAAGCGCAGCGGTCGGGAAGTACTTCCAGTGCTACAAGAGACAAAAAACGAAGAAGTGGGAAAACAATTCTCCAGCTCGGCGAACAGGAGAAGCAATCGTGGCCCCCGCTCAAGGTGTCTAGCGATATCGCTAATCATCCGGGGCTACTGCCCGGTACCACTCTTGGTGATTACATGGGCAATGATGTACAGTTTGAAACGGCTGAGGTAGTAGAGATCTTTATATACGAGCACGAGAAGCCTCTCGTCAAACCTGATCATCCTCATCTAACAACGATGATGCGAACATTGCATGAGTGGTACATGGAAACCAGCAGGAAGTCTGGGACCGACAGTTTGATGGTCAGAATTGAAAAAGAGCATGATTTCATTGGAGTCGACCTGATGCTTGTTGAATTTGTGGAGTTATTTCAGTTATTCAATCAAGAGGCCCTCGACAAACAACTCATGACTTGCTACTGTCTGTAAGTATTACTTCTATAATTAAGTCTCTAGCACAGCTCGTTCATTGCATGTATATATAATTATCCTCACTATATTATGCAGATTGAAGATCGTCGAATGCAAAAAACGACAAATCTATGACATTGGGTTCAATAACTCAAATACCGTAAATGAATAGTCGGTACAAAACAGAGCCAAAGATACTGAGGACAACTTGCTACAAGCGTTCCTTAGACATCAAAACAAAAGGGAAATACTCTTTCCTTACAACTTCAAGTGAGTGTTACTGTCTTGTGCATATTCGGTTTCGCTTACTCGTGGTTAAGTAATGTAATTGATGAGTTATGCGTGCGCAGTTTCCATTTTATTCTGCTATCCATTAAGCTTGACGGGGCAGTAGTAACTGTCTTAGACTCGAGACGTAAAGATCCCGAGGATTATGCGGACATGACTGCAATGCTCCAGAAGTAACTTCAATCAATACCGGGACCATATCGACAACTTTCGTTCATTTACTGATATCAAGTAATCATTTTCTTTGTCTGGCAGGGTTTGAAAACAGTTCACCGGAATGGTTCCCGGTTTGAAGAACGAGCTGCGATTTACACACCCCAAAGTAAGTAGTACTAGCTAGTTCCGCGCATCTCTCATTGATTCTAGCTTCATCAATACCATTATCATGCTTGCTTATCAGTTTGATTGAACTCTATTCTCGTAAAGTGCTTGTACCAGGCACCCGAGAATCATTTATGTGGATACTACGTATGCGAGTTCATTCGCCACTCGACCTCTGAGCGGGGCTTCTCTGACAAACAATTAGAAGTACGTAAACAATATTCACAATTTTATTTTATATATTATCATCAATTGTGTTGAGTTTCATTCATATATATGTATTGACCCCCTTCTTTAAATTAGATCTGGCAGATGCGGGATGAACTCCTACCACATGATCGCATACGAGCAATTCAAGAGGAATTGGCGGGATTCTTTCTTGACCACGTCATACCTAAACACGGAGAATGCCATGTGAAATTGCAAATGAATCTTAGGTAGATGATGTTAGGGATTGTAAGAGATGTTATATTGTATATATGTAGTAGCGTCGGATAGATATACGAAAACTTTTTGTTCGACCAAGCAAGGAGAAAGAGATGTTAGTTCTCTCTATATATGTTCATGACGATCTTGTGTAATTAATGGTTTCCTTCATTTGCTTACTAGCTAGCGTCGAGTTCTATCTATATGTATAGTAGATAGCGTCGACCAAGCACGGAGAAAGAGAGGTCACTTCTCTTTATTAGCTAGCTAACACAATATGAAACACCTAAATTAACCCTCCAAAACCCCACCCCCCCCCCCCCTTTAAAAAAAACCACTGCGCCTGCGAGCTGCTGACGCGTGGCTGCCTTTTGGTCCCGGTTGGTGTTACCAACCGGGACTAAAGGTCCTCCTGCCTGGGCGCCCCACAGCGGCCACGTGGAGCCCCTTTGGTCCCAGTTCGTAAGCAAACCGGGACTAAATGTTTTGGGTATTAGTCCCGTTTGTTTTGTCCCGGTTTCAGAACCGGGACTAAAGGCCCTCTGGAACCGGGACTAGTACCCTGTTTTCTACTAGTGGATACATACCGGATCCAGGTATGAGGCGAACAAGTAGGGGTAGACGTAAGGTACGTTGCATACGTAATGATATGGACCAATCTGAAGCTGGTGGAGCAACCAGACAATGTTTGCTATGCACGGCTCATGGGCATAGGATGAAATATTGTCCCGACCTGAAGAAAGATGGTGCTTCCACATCGATGAGTACGACAACAAGAGGAAGGGGCAGACGTGGTCGAGGCAGTCGAGGCCGAAGGGGAAGAAATAACTCACAAGCTATATAATTTGTAATATGTGAGGACTACGTGAAACTTATTATTATGTGTCAGGCTATGTTTTAATATGTAATATGTGAGGACTACGTGAAACTTATTACTATGTGTTGGACTATGTTTTAATTTGTAATATATGAGGACTACATGAAACTTATTATTATGTGTCAGACTATGTTTTAATTTATAATATGTGAGGACTAAGTGAAACTTATTATTATCAGTCGGACTATGTTTTAATTTGTTATATGTTAGGATTGATGTTTTAATTTGGATTATCTTAGCAATGTGTGGTGGACTATGTCAATTGCAGATATGTCTTTCGTATCCATTGCTTAATGGTACGATCGATAGAGTTCACCAGGCCTCACTTATGCAAGGGGGAAGGAACTTAGACGTGTTGATCACTCGCACCCCAAAGTCTAACTAGATAATACACCCTTCATGGGTAAATTGGTATGTGTACACCTCATGACTTACATGTTTGACATACTTTTGATACCCGCTAACTGTATGATACATTCTCTTTATTTTGTAGATTAACTTGGGCTGGACTTCTACCTTTGGCATGACTGGTTGAGGGTACTTTGGAAGATTGGGTTGAACATCCGGACTTGGATGAGGATGGTGAACCAATGTAGTTACGCAGGAGGCAAGTGAAACATTTCTCTTACGACAGGTCACTCCTTACCTGCTTAGTAGATAGATGGAGACCAGAGACACATAGGTTTCACTTTTCCTGGGGAGAGATGGCTCCTACTCTACGGGATGTGTCTTACTTGTTGGGACTACCTTTGGCCGGTGCTGCCATAGGTCCTTTGGAGGCAGAACCTGGCTAGCTAGCAATGATGCAGGAACGTTTTCTAGCTACTATGCCAACTACTGAGGTCTTAGACGACAATCCTCACGAGCCTCATTTTAGGTGGGATGAGGTTCGGCCCTTTGACTAGGACAAGTTCGGGTTGTATCTACAATGAGGATCTACTTGGTTCCGTCAGTTGTTCCTGATCAGATGGAAGCCCCTCTCACCGGCGATATGTACCCAACTGCCTCTATTGTGGGAACCAGACACCACACGGTACATACCATGTAACTCCTATATGTAGTTCTGTCATGACCTGAACATGTACAATTGGTTAACTCTTGAAATGGCGGGAAAAACAGCGGGAAAGAAGATGGCGGAAAAGAAAATGGCAGGAACCAATGGAGGGAAAGGGTTGGCGGGAAGGAAAATAGCGGGAAGGATAATGGCGGGAACTAAAATTAAGATACATTTAACTATTGAAATAAAGATACGTTACATTGAACTATTGAAATGAAGATATATTGAACTACTGAAATTAAGATACAACCGGTTGCGAAATTTATGATACTACCACATAAATCTACTGAGTCCAACATGGATATTTTCCTTTTCCATCACCAGCTTCTTTGCTGCCTTGGCCTCACGAGCCTTTTCTTTCTTTCGCTGCCTCTCCGCCTCACGAGCCTCTTTTCGCTGCCGTTCCTCCTCCTCCATGCGACGTCCATCTTCCCGATTTTTCTTCAATAAATTCTGAAAGAAACACTTCTGCTTCGCATAGTATTTTTTTAACTCTCTCTCTTGCTCTGCTTTCTCCTCTGCTGCCGCTTTTTCGCGTCGCTCTTCCGCGTGCAAACTTTCCCATACACGACGACCTCTTTCATGAATCTCAGTCACTGCCCAAGCCAACATCTTCATGTCAATCCAACGATAGTACATGCAGAGAGGCGCAGGAGACTACATCAAAAATAATAATATTAATAAATAAATCAACATGAACACCAACAATAATTATATTTATGATGGTTTTAACATACCGGTGGCTTGTCGTACGGTGAATTAGCTACGGGTGGATCTTCCTCATAATTGGCGCACATGAAAAACTTCATGCCCAACCAATTAGAAAAATTTGTCACCTCCTTCACCTTGCAAAGATCGTCACACCAACACCGCAGTACTTCCACACTCGGGGGCAAGCTCGCATCCTTCATTTTCCTCGGCCTAATGCCTTGATCCGAGCAAGGCAAACTCATAGCACTAAAAATAATGGAGTACACACACTACAATGGCTATTTCAAAGGTTGCTCGATGAAGAATGAAGCGAGGTTCAACGACTGGTTTTATAGGTTGAGTGCACACTAGGTGGGAAATGGTTGGCGGGAAAATAAGATGTGGGGAAATGCGATGGCGGGAACGATGGCGGGAAAAAACACTCTTCGGCCTAGTAAAAACCGAAGAGTGATGCCATGCAACTTTGGTCCACAGTTTACGTGAAGAGGAGGGCCCTAGAGGACTCTTCGGCCTGAAGTAAACCGAAGAAAACTCTTCAGCCTAGGGAAATGTCCTCGGGTTACTGTGAACCGAAGAGCCAACTTCGGCCTATGGAAGACCGAAAAGTCCATCTTTGGCCTATGGAAGACCGAAATGACCCTTTTCGGCTTGAGCGAGGCCGACGGGATCATAGTATTGATTTTTTTGATTTAGGGCATACATTTTCAGAATTTCTTAGAAAAACATAATATTTTAAAAAATTCTCATTGAAACCTAAGCCTAGCCTCCCGCATTCCTACCCGTCGCAAGTCTCTCACGGCCGATCGGGATGCCCCCCCCCCCCCCCCCCCCCCCCCCGCCCCCCGCGTCTCGCCGTCTTGGTGTCGCGGTCCTCTTTCCTCCTTCCTCCAAATCTCGCCTCCACGTCAACCCTTCTGATCGCGGCGCCGCCGCTCCTCTTCAGATCGACCAATCCTACCTTCTCTCGGTCATCTTGTTCCTCTATCTCTGGATCGGCGGCGACAGGCAAAGGCATCGTTGGTTGCGGCAACAAATCAGGTCGCAGCACCCTCTTTCTCTATCTGAGCCTGCCCCTCTCATCCTCTCTACAATAGCCAAGGGAGGCCGTCCAGCTCTGGGGTGATGCAAAAATCGGCCATTGCTAGTTTTTGTCGCTTGTGTTGGTACAGCTCGGAGCGAAGGAGAGGGTCGTGCGTTGCAGTGCGATGATAGTGGCGTCGGTTCCAGGTTGCAACACCGCTGGATGTCACCGAAGAGGCATAACAACACCAGCACGGACAATACGCCAAACAGTAGCAGGCGAGCAGCTAATAGGATCAGTAGATGAACAGTGTGTTTGTGTAGTCGCTGCACTTGTGTAATTGTTTAAAAAAAATCTAATGGCATGATGTTCACGTCATGTGGAACATATTGAGCTCAGCTCGGAGAAGCAAATCTCCAGCTTCACACGATGATGCTCTCCAACTGTGCAGTGCTTCACCTCATATGGCGACCCAACACGTGATCTGCATTAAAATACAGTAGCTCTGTTCCGGCCGATTATCATCATAATGCATGCATGGCGATGACGGATGGAGTTTTGGCTCGATTGACGACAACGAGTCAACAAACTCGGGGGGTGGTGACTCGTGAGATTCCTTAATCCTTATTCAACCTTTTTTGTGTGGATTGGTTCACTATTCGAGCAAGGCTAGGATCATTTTAGCGTGTGTCTTCATTAGATTTGGCAACAAAATTTCCCCTAAAAAAGGTAGCAACAAAATTAAAGGAATTTTTCTTGATCTGATTAACATGGGGCTTATATGTTGTCATGAAATTGTGCCTCAAAGTTGCCATGTTGTGACTGTTTGCCAAACTCTTATACACTCATTATACCGTATTTGTATGATCAAATAATATACAGTGATTTGCCCCATACACAAAGAGAATGAATTATATAAGCGAATCACATTATTTTATTTCTTACAAAATACTTCACTTTGTTTTTTCTACCACATCAGTATTTAATGGTGACAAACTACACACATTTCATGTACTCCCTCCGTTCCTAAATATAAGTCTTTTTAGAGATTCCAATATAGACTACATACGGAGCAAAATGAGTGAATCTACACTTTAAAATATGTCTACAAACATCCGTATGTAGTTCGTATTGAAATCTCTAAAATGAAATGACTTATATTTAGACACTTAGGGAGAACCACGTAAGCTCGTTATCCCCGTGTCGCCATGGAAGTTCTCATCAGATAAATGTGCAACTGTTCTAAACTTCTAATGGTGTTGGCACGATCGAAATATTGCAGGTGAAAGGGTATCGACAGGCCATCAGGACAGCGAGGTGGAGTTGAGCAAAGTGGACTTCCACCGGAGGAGTGCTTTTCCTTCGAGGTTGCTTGCACTGGCCATGCAAAGCACCAGCAGAGGAGAGGAAAAGTAACTGAGACAAGAGAAAAAAGTATTTTGCTTGCTTCTGTTTGATTGATTATATGTTTTACTGTGTGCAGGTGCTTCAAGTTGAAGAATTGCATTAGTAAAGTTTCTCCATTGATAAGTGGCCAAATAGTTGTCTAAACCTTCTGCTAGGGCCAATTTCTGGATGATGGTGTAAACTTATTTCAAGCAGATACACAGAAGTGGATCAAAAGAGTATCATATGACAAGAGAGAACTTGGTGTGAAGCTAGGTGCTGCACTCATACGTAATGTCATGGGCTTGAATGCATTGTGGAAGACTAGCGACTGTTGTAGCGTCTAATCATGCGTGAGTTATGAATATTGTTCCTGCTTAAAAACCGTTGTCACTTAGAGTAATTTATCATGTTTGGTAAGTATGGATACTTAATTTTCTTATCTTATATAAATTACACGCAATTTCCTTGCCTTGCTTGCTCATGTGTATATCACGGCAGCGAAAACACACTGCCTATTATGCTTTTACATTTCTATATTAATAACCAAAAGATGACCCATAAAGACACATAAATAACAAGATAAAAGGATGGACACATTTTTTTGATAAGGGGCACTTTATTACTTGAAAGGTTTAAGTATTACACCCGGCCTCTGCATAACTAAGATGCACACAGCCAAACAAAGTCTAAACTCAGAAAGAAAAAGAAGACGAAATACAAGTAATCATAAGACTGTATGACGCCTAATCCGTGGGAGGCCCAATCCTAAGATCATGCTGCCATCCATGTCGGGTAAAAGTATCCCTCGCCGTGTTCTCCAAGCGTGTACACACATCCGTAAACAGGTCTTGATTCTCCACACGTTGTAGAGATGACCATAAATGGAGAGTACCGGTACATCTGTAGATAACCTGCATAAGAGAAGTGCTTTTATCGTTAAAAATCTTATCATTTCTGCATAGTCAAAGCGACCAAATAATGGCGAGCGCTCTCACCCTGAGGAGAATTCTAAACCTGTTATCAATCCCGTGTAACCAGTTGCCAAATATATTAGCAACACTACATGGAGGATACAAGCCAGAAGCTTCTTGGGTGACTGATCAAATAGAACAAGCTAATTTGCATTGAAAAAAACAAGTGTTTTATTGTTTTGTCGTGGTGACAAAAAACACATTGCGTACTTCCAAAAAGGATGGACACATAAGCTTCGGTTCAGTTATTCCTTAGGTAACACTAGTAGAAAACAGGTTATTAATCCCGGTTCCAGAGGGCCTTTAGTCCCGGTTCTGGAACCCGGACAAATCATACGGGACTAATGCCCTTCTCTTTTAGTCCCGGTTGGCTGACGAACCGGGACGAACGGCGCTCCACGTGGCCGCACTGCGACGCCGAGGCAGGAGGACCTTTGGTCCCGGTTCGTAACACGAACCGGGACTAAAAGGCGCTGGGGTTTTTTTTTGGAAAGGGCCATGTTTCATTTTTTTGTTTTCATTTTATTTTATATTTATATTGTATTTTCACGCGGATTTTTATTTTTGAAAGGGCCAATCGCAACATCATATTTTCCTCTAATTCACATGATCACTTGCATCCATCCACCTTAATCAAATATATGTCATATAACTCATCATCATCTTACTCATCTAACAACTCATCATCATCTTAATCATACCAAGTTAAAATCTCATAAAACAGAAAAACATCATAATTGTAATCATCCTAATCGATCATGCAAGTTAAAATAAACCAGAAAAACTTCTCTCTCATATAGGACCTAGCTAGTCGTCCCTTCTGGGTAAAATAACATAAAATAGAATAACACCTATGTCTCCATGATGAAGCAAAGAGATCCAACGGTCTTCAACTTGTGGCTTGCGATCCTTCTTTATTTTTCCCCATGCTTCAATTTGGAGCCGTGTTGGTGGTTTACGCTCAGTCGAGTATGCAAAAGAGAACTTGGGCTGGAAGGGGCTTTTAATTGTTATATTACCTTCGGGTTGCATCAACGGAGGCACAACTTTATTTGGCAGTTTCTGTTGAAGAACATAATAGTAGCCTAGTTAGCAATGTAATCAATACCATTTACGCAATAGTAGTGTAGTTAATTAGCAACTCTTACCAAGATATTTCGGCGAATGTCATCCGCCCTCAACCTATGCACTAGTGTCATGTACAATGTATAACTTGGGCCAGTTCCCAAATTATACGGGAAGGTCTCCCTACCAGCTAGGACACCAATAACAAAGTTGATAAGATCATCCTTCTCCTCCCAAGTTAGATGTGATCCATAAGTATAGTGTGTCGTGTCAATTATTTTCTGTGTTTCACTCGAAGAAACGAAATAAGCTGTAAATTATAAATTAAAAAATTTAGTATGGATGAACACCAACTATTTTTAAATATAGAATGCAAATTACTTAAATATGCATGGTTGATAAACTCACATGGAGGTAAAACAGGAAGCATATCGACATCCACCCAAATGTCGATGTTACCTTCAATATGATCTTCAGGACGAAGATCGAAGGTTATTTCCATATCTTCCTGAAATCCATATGCCTTGCAAAGAGCTTCCCAATTTGAGCACCCTAATTCTGTGTTATCCGGTGCATTCATTACTTTGACCCGAAATGTGTGACCATGTTTAGTCCATAGGTTGGCTCTCCTCGTCTCGAAACCGTTGTGCTCTTCGAAACCAAGCCTCTCCAAGAAATATCGTCTTGCATGACAGGGGATGAACTAGTCGAATTGTATAAAACAGAAATTACACGTTGAAGCAAAGAAACAAAAGTCATGCTTCATTACGGAAAAATACTTGTCATCGTTGCGTACCGTAGAAATATCGAAGTCCTCGTAAAGCTTCATGGTGAAGAACCTGCCGTCTCGTAGCCCAGGCCGGTCGCAGAGACCCTTATCTTCGCCGTACTGTTCGCACATTTGGCGTCTATGGTCGTCATCAGACAACGACATTTCCTGCAAAATACAGGCACTAGGAGGTGTTCCTTGCAATAACATATGCACATGACCAAATAGACCTAATTGCAATAACATACGCACATGACATATAAATTGATTATTACTTTCGGTCTGTCGAGGCTTTCCTTAAATAACTCTCATATCTCATGGTGCGTTGGTTCGCACTCTCTCACACTGATATGGTGGTGTATATATTGGTGGACACTCTCTCACACTAATAGTTCGACCGTCGGTGATGGGCACAACCCCTCCTCTCTCCTTGTGCATTATACCGAGGTATATATCGCAGGAAGAGAGGAGGAGGAAGCGCCCCCCACGACAACAGTCGGGATTCCTCCATCAAGAACACACATGAAAGTCACACAAGGAGCAACGACAGACCGAAAGTCACACACGCATTATAACAATATAATATCACTGATACAATTATAATGAACTCGAATATAATATCACTACTACATTTATAATGAACTCGAATATAATATCACTAATCCAGTTAATGCATCATCAAATATTAACTAATCCATCTAGAATATTATCATATAAGATCACTAATACAGATCGAATATACTAGAATCCAAAGTGGAGGATGGTGAACTCGGTTCACTAGCGGTCTCTAAGTCGCTGACGATGGACACCCAAAGATAAGGAACCATCACCGGATCATAACTCGGGTGAGATCCCTGAAGAACCTGCCAGGTATTGGAGAACCTGGTATCCAACGCCGCCATGTAGCGACGGACGTGCTCGTCCTCCTCCCTGACACGATGACGTACCACCTCCGCGAGGGCCCACTGCCTCTGCACCGAAAGTGGCCCATGCGACCGCCGCCAAAGAAGCTCCGGGTCGACGACAAGACCAGGATTCCTCACCAAGCTCCGAGCCCGGGAAGGTAGCACCGCCCAGTGCCAGCCCAGCGGAGCCCAGTTCCGGACATTGCCCCTCTCAAGCATGATGTCGCCGCCGACTCGACGAAGACGAGGATGCGGGATTGGCATCGTCGACGAAAACAAATTGTGGCTATAGCAAATATCATTTTATTTAACAACAATAAAACAACAATAACATCTTAAAATGCCATCTTAATTTCCTCACTAACTTAAAATGACATCTTAATTTTCTAACTAGCCCTGGATCCGCCGCTGACCGCCACTGCTTCGGCCGGCAACGGACGTGGGCGACGACGGTAACCGCGGGGGTGAGGGAGGATAGCTAGGAGGAGGAGGGAAACGGCGGTGTGGCCGGCGGCTCACCTAGGAGGAGGAGGAGGCCGGAGCGGACTCGGGGAGGCGACGTCGGGGAGGCGACGGGGACGGCGTCGGGGGCGGCGACATGGAGCGAGCGGGCTCGGGGAGGCGACGGCGTTGGGGAGGCGACGGCGTCGGGGGGCGGCGATAGGGACGGCATCAGGGGCGGCGACGGGGACGGCATCGGGGGCGGCGACGGGGACGGCATCGGGGGCGCCGACGAGGAGCGACCGGGCTCGGGGAGGCGATGGCGAGATCCGGCAGCCTGGCGGCGTCAAGGTGGTTTTCGATGCCGTCGGGGGAGAGGCAAAGCAGATGGATTTGGAAACTTTTTCAAGTCCCGCTTATATAATGCAACCTTTAGTCCCGATTGGTATCTCCAACCGGGACTAAACAGACCCCTTTAGTCCCGGTTTGAACCAAGAATCGGGACTAAAGGTAGTTTTCGGCAGCCAGAAAGGGCGGGAAGCCCAGCCCTTTAGTCCCGGTTGGTGGTTCCAACCGGGACTAAAGGTAGTTTTTGGCAGCCCGAAAGGGCGGGAAGCCCAGCCCTTTAGTCCCGGTTGGTGGCTCCAACCGGGTCTAAAAGGTGAGTTTCATGTATTTCATGATTTATTTTGAGCTAAAATGACCTTGAATTGAAAAGCACTGCAAATGAACTCTGAAATGGTTGAAAGTTGGCATGGTATCATAGTGTCACCCACATAGCATGTGCTAAAAAGTTGAGAGGGTTACCGGATAAACTGGATGCACTTCGTGTACAAACTGGACAATCTCTTTCGAAGTATCAGGGTTTCGGACGAAAACACGTCTATTACAAAGGGATTTTAATTTTTTGAACATATTTTAACTCAAGACTTTTTCTTCATTCAATATGCACCATTCAAAGCCACATCATCACTTTTCAATCATTTTCTGACTTTATTTGCTAGTTTTCATGCATTTCATGATTTATTTTGAGCTAAAATGACCCTGAATTGAAAAGCACTGCGAATGAACTCTGAAATGGTTGAAAGTTGGCATGGTATCGTAGTTTCACCCACATAGCATGTGCTAAAAAGTTGAGAGGGTTACCGGAAAAACTGGATGCACTTCGTGTACAAACTGGACAATCTCTTTCGAAGTATCATGGTTTCGGACGAAACCACGTCTATTACAAAGGGATTTCAATCTTTGGAATATATTTTAACTCAAGACTTTTTCTGCATTCAATATGCACCATTCAAAGCCACATCATCACTTTTCAACCATTTTCAGACTTCATTTGCTAGTTTTCATGCATTTCATGATTTATTTTGAGCTAAAATGACCATGAATTGAAAAACACTACAAATGAACTCTGAAATGGTTGAAAGTTGGCATGGTATCATAGTTTCACCCACATAGCATGTGCTAAAAACTTGAGAGGGTTACCGGAAAAACTGGATGCACTTCGTGTACAAACTGGACAATCTCTTTCGAAGTATCAGGGTTTCGGACAAAAACACGTCTATTACAAAGGGATTTCAATTTTTTGAACATATTTTACCTCAAGACTTTTTCTGCATTCAATATGCACTATTCAAAGCCATATCATCACTTTTGAACCATTTTCTGACTTCATTTGCTAGTTTTCATGCATTTTATGATTTATTTTGAGCTAAAATGATCCGGAATTGGAAAGCACTGTAAATGAACTCTGAAATGGTTGAAAGTTGGCATGGTATCATAGTTTCACCCACATAGTATGTGCTAAAAAGTTGAGAGGGTTACCGGAAAAACTGGATGTACTTCGTGTACAAACTGGACAATCTTTTTCGAAGTATAAGGGTTTTGGACGAAAACACGTCTATTACAAAGGGATTTTAATTTTTTAACATATTTTAACTCAAGACTTTTTCTGCATTCAATATGAACCATTCAAAGCTACATCATCACTTTTTAACCATTTTCTGACTTCATTTGCTAGTTTTCATAGATTCCATGATTTATTTTGAGCTAAAATGACCCGGAATTGAAAAGCACTGCAAATTAACTCTGAAATGGTTGAAAGTTAGCATGGTATCATAGTTTCACCCACATAGCATGTGCTAAAAAGTTGAGATGGTTACCGGAAAAACTGTATGCACTTCGTGTACAAACTGAACAATCTCTTTCGAAGTATCATGGTTTCGGACGAAACCACGTCTATTACAAAGGGATTTCAATTTTTGAAATATATTTTAACTCAAGACTTTTTCTGCATTCAATATGCACCATTCAAAGCCACATCATCACTTTTCAACTATTTTCTGACTTCATTTGCTAGTTTTCATGCATTTCATGATTTATTTTGAGCTAAAATGGCCCTGAATTGAAAAACACTGCAAATGAACTCTGAAATGGTTGAAAGTTGGCATGGTATCATAGTTTCACCCACATAGCATGTGCTAAAAAGTTGAGAGGGTTATCGGAAAAACTGGATGCATTTCGTGATCAAATGTTATTACTGAAAAATAAATACATAAAGTTCATACATAGTTCTCATAGAACAACATACAGCTCTCTAGAGCATCTAATTAGAACATAAATTGAAACTAACATACAACTATGTAAAACATTTAAATGCAACAACAAATGCGATCATAATCGCAACTAAGGTAACAATTGATCCAACAGCATAATGATACCAAGCCTCATTATCAATGATATATTTTCTTATCTTTCCAATCTTCAAGCGCATTGCATCCATCTTGATCTTATGGTCATCGACGACATCGGCAACATGCAACTCCAATTTCATCTTCTCCTCCTCAATTCTTTTCAATTTTTCTTTCAAATCCTCGGTTTTTTTTAACTAAATTTAACTCTCCACAAGAGGGTCGGTTGGAATTTCCGGTTCACATACCTCCTCGATAAACACATCTATATCATGTTGGTCGGCACAATTGTCATAAAGACTAAATGAAACAAATAGTTATAAAAGATAATATACCACATCCGAATCATAGACCGGACGAGGGCCGACGTGGGAGGATACCATGACCATGGCACTAGACCATGGATGGCGCGCGTTGCTGCGCCCTTCCATTTTACAATGGAATGATCAGATTTTGCGTAAATATATAGGCATGAAACATGAATGTTAAGCTTACATAAACTTGCTCAATACTATTCAGTAATTGATGAGTAGAATTGTACAAATGTATGATTTAATTAGAAAACTAATAACAATGTTAAGCAAGTGATGAAGACATACCAATACTGTTATCTGTGGGAGTGCTTCGCACAACATGCATTGCACGATCACCACAGATGGCATATAATGTCGATGGTTCTCTTCAGTGTCATCATCTTCCTTAAAAAGCCATCAAACGTTTGGACCTACTTTTCGTGCCCCATAAAATATCATGTTAGTTTTAATAAAGTAGTATGATCCAAGAGTATCAGATCCTGTAGCTCCACTTCATCTATCCTTTAGCTTTCGTTAAGGACAATAATTACCAGGCACTTATAAAAGAAATGTTCCTCTACCGAAGAGAGGGCAGTGGACATTTATGTAATATAATAAGCAAGTTACCTACACTTCCAGAAATAATGCACAATCCTTCATCTTGTGCACCACATTGACAGGACAATTAGCGAAGTGACCAAATTAGTAAGTCAATCCAGGCGAGTTTATCAGGTAAAATGAAATCAAATTTACATTTGCGTATCACATAATTTTGGTCTATAAGCTGAGGGGTGAACTTGATGAAACTGAAGACATGTTCTAGCCATGAATGGTAACATGTCTGTTTCATTCGACGGAGTCTCGTATTCTCTCCTGAGATGGTCTTATATTAATTAATAGCCGGTTTGGAAGTAGATCTCGCAAAATGTTTCATCTGCAGTTAAGTACCACAAGATAAGCAAAAGACAAATATTTCAAAATCCAAGAAAGAACCCAACCCCCTAATTTACAAAAAATGTTAGATGCAATTTTCACTAACTAAATAACCAACTAAAAAAGTTTCTTTTTTCTTTTCACTACAAAGGAGTGGCGGGATACACTTGAGCAACATAATTATGTACAAAAAAAATAGAATACCTTAATTTGTTAGTCGTTGCTGATTTTCTAATTGATAAAGTTCCAGTCTTATCAAATCCTTTGTACACGAAAAACAATATTTGGTTAATTACAACCCCACGTTAGTATGAATCTTCACTGAAATAAGGCATGCACAAATACAACTCTCCAATAATATTCTGTGGTGAAAAGTTCACAAACCATGAGTACTTATCTGATTACAATATGTTGTAGAAACTATGTATACTAACACATATAAGTTTCTTGAAAAAAATAACACATGTAGGAGCAATTGGAAATGGCAGCGATGATTCCTTAAGAGGGTATGTATGGAAGGAGAGGAATCGGAGGCTTTTCCAGAACGCCTTTTTACAGGTGTTAGATGTTGCTTACCTCGTCAGGGAGGACCTTGTCCAGTTGGGTTTAGCTATGGCATATGGCATGTAATTTCTAGGGCCTTTTTGGTCATGTAAATATCTTCTGTACACTTTTTATTTTTCCTATCTATATGAAATCTGGCAGAGCGCCTGCCTTTTATCGTCAAAAAAAAGAAATGGCAGCGATGATTCCTTAAGAGGGTAACAAAATCAAGGGTTACAGATTCGAAAGTTGTCTGCTGGACAGTGTACTATGCATCTTTGTTAGGAAAAATTACACATCAATCATGACCAGATCAACTGAACTATTCCACATCACTCAGACCATCAAGGATGAATTTGTCATAGATACCATGAAGAGGTAGGAGACATTATCAGACAGACATCATTGATGATATTTCCAGTATCCGGATAAATGTAGGAAGATATGCCTACTGCGCCAGTTCTCTAATAGTTAAGTTTGATTGTTCCTGTGATAGTACGAGTTGTTGCTGGAGCGGCGGCCGCCAGTCGCCACTGTACGTCTCATGGTAGGGAAAATCCTGAGTGTTCATGAAGATTGAGGTGATCTTCCGGTCACTGGATGTTGGGTGTTTGCGCCCGCCGGACTCAGATGCGGACTCTAGAACCAGCCATCGGGCAGTAGTGAGGATGCTTAACAGTCACCGACGAGGAGAGAGGACTCTTAGATCTTGAAGGGAAGAACAGGGGAAGGTTGAATCCAAAAGAGGATTCATATTTCTAAATCAGCTAAAGGGGAGAGAGGTAGACTTAACCTGGTTGATTGATTGATGTGGAACAGAGAGGGAGAGCAGTTACCGCTGCCATCATACTCGCCGACCAGCAAGTGTGTTCCTTTGGGACTTCCACTCGAGGTCGAATCAGTGCATGGGCACCTCCCCTCGACGTTGTTTTTGCCTGCGGGGCGGTGTCAGGAGGTTAGCCAAGGAGAGGTCAGCGGAGCGGCGGCGGCGGTGGCGGTGTCAAGGGGGCGCTGCGAGTAGACCACGAGGTGGAACGTGACCGAGCGGAGAAGGTCTGAAGGTTACATGGGCTTGGTGCGCTCGATGGCCCAATTAACCCCGGATCTCTGATTTTTCTACCGGAGCAGCGGCCCTCAGGACAGTTAGCCCAGTTCTTGACTCAAAATTAGATCGGATGGCCAGAAACGAGTGAACCACAGGATCGGATGGCCGAAATCGTCAGGTGCGTGAGAGGGCTGGAAAAGGGTGCAGTTTTACTGTCCTTAATAACAAACAATAATAAAAGTAAGAAATTTATACAAGTATCTATGTAAATCATACAAATAAAAAAAATTCTTTTAAAAAGAAGATAAGAACAAGAGGCTCACCACGGTGGTGCCGGCGACGAGATCGAAGTGGGCGATCGACGACGGTGAGGACGGGGACGGGGCATGATGGACCGCCAAACCTAAACAAATCTTGGGGAAAATGGAGCTTGGAGGTCGAGCTAGGAGAGGAGAAAGCTTAAGCGTGGCTCGGGCATTTCATCAAACACCTCGTGTGCATAGGAGGTGAGAGCAGAACAGCACACACCTCGCACACGCCGGCCGGCCAAAAAACAGAGGAGTGAGCGGGCAGGGGCGAGCGTTATATATAGGCATATCTTTAGTCCCGGTTTGTGTCTAGAACCGGGACCAAAGGGACTGGGCCAGGAGCGGGGACCTTTAGTCCCGGTTTGTGTCTGGAACCGGGACTAAAGGGGTCACACGAACCGGGACTGGTTCCTGACGAACCCCGGCTGGCGCCCTGGCCGCTCGAACCGGGACTGATGCATCCATTAGTCCCGGTTCGTAACACGACCGGGACTAATGCAATATTCTGGCCCGTTTCAAAGCCCTGTTTTCTACTAGTGTAACATATTGCATATAATTATCAACAAGAAAATTATTTGAAGGGATATGCAAAAATAACAATGAGAATGTCAACCATTTCTTTTCTTCTGAAAAAGAAAGTAGATAGGGAGTGTCGATTTTTTGCCCTCGGGCTCCATGGAGCCCTTTATTTTCAAACTTTCAAAAATCAACCTTTTAAGTTTTAAATAAACCTGAAAACAAATACACAAGTACTTATAGATGTATACTAGATCTGTGAAAATTTTCATCACGAAATACGTTCTTTTGTGGCCTGTATGAAAAACACAAAATCATGCACTTTATAGTGAACAGTATGTATGTACTATAAATACGTGATTTTGTCATTTCTATGTAGCTCACATAAAAATGTATTTCGTCATGAAACTTCACGGACAAATAGTATACATCCACATGTATATGTGTATTTTTTTCAGAATTTTTGAAACTTAAAAAATTGAATTTTGAAGTTTTCAAATAAAGGGCTCCATGGAGCTCAAGCCCCATTAGGCATTTCCAGTAGATAGGTATCTACCTAATAAATATTCAAAATTAACCGCTGCTCAGGAACACCAACCACAATGGTATCACCACTGCATTTGCTCCTGGATACATGTCCAGCTTCCTGTGAGCACTTCATTTCTGAAGTATCCTCTGCACTAAAAAGAGAAGCTGTAAATGGAGAAGAACAAATGTAAGGCAATACATAATGTGGTTAGAATAGTCAAGTATGTAGTGAATAAAGAAACAAGTTGGGACAAACCCCGGACCAATCCTCCCCGGCGACGCACGCCGAGCAGCCTTCCGGCGACACAAATGCCGGACGAAGGTAGACGAAGAAGACACCATGATTTTTCCGGCGACGAACGCCGCGGCGCATCAACGCCCGTATCTTGGCTTTATTTCTCACATCGACTCGAACACATACATGAGGTACACACGCACACATGCAGCACAACCTAGAAGAACTCTCACGTCGACCGGGCGCGCACCATAGTCCCGACGGAGACTACATCTTCCTTAGGCCCCTCTCACTTGACTCGACACAAACCGGCGCTCGGCAACACACCGGCGCCATACCCACACGAGAGACTACCGGAGACTACATCTCTCCTGGCTGCTTCCTTCCACGGCACTGCATTCTGGCCGCTTAAATAAGCACGGGCGACGTACGCGCCGAGCAACCCGTGTGGCCGAGTCTCACTCGCACGTACCCACGATCCACTCAACTCGGCCACACTCCGCAGCATGCGTACAGCTAGAGATTTGCTCCAGTAATCCGTACGTGCATGCACCAACTAACTATGCTAGCTAATCTCCGTGCACACACGCATCCGCTGCAGCCAGCGCGATCCACACGCACGGCCAGCGCACGACGGACACGCGCATGCCCCACGCACGCACACACTGACGACCACGGCGAAACGTGGTTTATTTCTAACAATCTCCCCTTAAACCACGAATTCGCCCTCGCTGGAGTTGTCGCTGCTGCTCCCATCGTCGTCCTCACCACAGCCGCGGACTCGACCTGGCGCGCTGACACCGGTCGCCACCGCCACGGACTCGCCGCGGGTCACTGTCGCCATGCGCTCGCAGCGCTCCGCAGCCGCACCGCCGAGGCCTCCATGTCCGCCGCGCTCGCCGCGGACTCACCGCGCGCCGCCTCCGTGTCCGCCATGACAGCCACAACGCCACGCACCTCCATAGGCCGACACACGGCCCGGAGCATCGCGCAGCCGCCGACGAATGCCGCCATCGCTGGCACGCCTCCGGCACGAAGAACCACGTCCAAGCCAACCAAGCTCATGATACCAATTGTTGGGACAAACCCCGGACCAATCCTCCCCGGCGACGCACGCCGAGCAGCCTTCCGGCGACACAAATGCCGGACGAAGGTAGACGAAGGAGACACCATGATTTTTCCGGCGACGAACGCCGCGGCGCACCAACGCCTGTATCTTGGCTTTATTTCTTACATCGACTCAGAACACATACATGAGGTACACACGCACACACGCAGCACAACCTAGAAGAACTCTGACGTCGACCGGGCACGCACCACAGTCCCGACGGAGACTACATCTTCCTTAGGCCCCTCTCACTTGACTCGACACAAACCGGCGCTCGGCAACACACCGGCGCCATACCCACACGAGCAGTGGCGAGTCCAGTAGCTAGGCTTCAACAGGCTCTAGCCTACCTCAGAAAAAAAGAATTTTTTTTTTACTACTGCTATTCGTCTCAGCCCAGCAGCCCAACACGGAGACACAACCAACAGCCCAAGTGCCCACACGCAGCGAACAAGCAGCACATCCAGGGCACGAGACCAAGACGTCTCACGCTCCCGCGACCAGACCTAGCGCCGGCGGCGGACCAGGGAGCCGGCGGGGGCGGCGGACTGCCGGAGCTCCGCGCCAGCAGCGAGGTGCTCACGCGCCCACCCACGAGCCGCGCAAAGCCGCCAACAGCCAACCCATCGCGGCTGCGCCCTGCGCCCTGCCTGTGTGCTGCTCCGACCCCGGCTCCCTGCTCCCTAGTCCGCCGCTCCGCGCCAGCAGCGAGGCGCGCACGCGCCCACGAGCCGCGCCAACAGCCAACCCATCGCGGGCATTGGTAAGGATTCGCCAGCAGCGAACGAGCCGCAGATATAGAGAAATGTTATTGTTCTTCTTCTGCTAATTGGTTGTTTGACCAAATGTACTGCAAATGATGTTATTGATCATGATATAGAGAAATGTTCTTCTTCATTTTAGTGAATGATATCCATCCCAATTATTGAGATGTTGAAAGTACTACTGAATTGCCTTGTTCTGGATTGTTTTATTTGCAGATTTATAGAAATGAAGAGAAAAAATATGAGCCTAAACATTTTTTTTGCAAGTAGTTCAAGCACTCCTCGTGTCGAACCTGATCCTATCCCAGCCAGTCCACTGATCCCAGCGAATGTGAACCCAGATCCCCTTCCCCTGATTGTAGTGACCATAGTTCCTCCTTCAACTAATGAGAGAACTGATCCCTCAACCCCAAGGGATGATAGAAATGACACCACATTTGATGAGAGTACAAACCAACCAAGAATGCATATACTAGAGTTTCATCCAAGTCAAATTATTGCTGATCCAGGACTTAGAATTCCTATAGAAGATTATGCCCCTGAAATTAGAAGTGATGTGAGAAGAGCTTATTTGTTGAACAAGCGAAACAAAGCTGTTGGGCATACATTCAAGAAGACAAAGGATGGTAAAATCTGGAGATCCTTTCAACGTGCGTGGTTTGACAAGTTTAATTGGTTGGAATATAGTGTGGATAAGGAGGCTGCGTTTTGCTTTCATTGCTTCCTTTTCAAGAAACCATCCCAAGTCATTAGATTTGGCAATGATGTTTTCACAAAAGATGGCTACACTCGTTGGAAAACAAGTCTAGCTAGTTTTGAAAAGCATGTTGCTGGTCAATCTAGTTACCACAACATTGCTAGGGGAGATTGTGATGATTTCAACAATCAACGAGCAAGTGTGGCCACCAAATTCCATGTGTACAGCAAAGAGGCTGAGATATCTTATAAAATCCGCCTAACTGCATCATTGGATTGTGCAAGGTATCTCATAGCACAAGGTGAAGGTTTTCGTGGGCATGATGAATCCTCCACTTCCATCAACAAGGGCAATTTTAGAGAATTGTTGGACTGGTATAAGGACAAGAAGGAAGATGTGAAGGATGCATTTGATAAGGGGGCTGGAAATGCACAAATGATTTGTTCTGACATCCAAAAGGACCTTGCTACAGCTTGTGCAATGGAGGTAACCAAAGTTATTAAGAATGACATTGGAGATAAGAATTTCTCAATACTTATTGATGAGGCTAGAGATTGCTCAATAAAGGAGCAAATGGCGGTGATTGTGAGGTAACACATACCATCTTTTACTAATCTGATTAAATGATGCACGTAGGTTTTATATTGTACTACTAATGTTTACTAATCTGATTTCATGATGCACGTAGGTTTCTAGATGATCATGGAGTGCTCCAAGAGAGATTCCTTGCCATTAAGCACATCACAGATTGCACATCTGCTGGAATTAAAGAAGCTTTGGTTGATGTGTTGGAATATCATGGTTTGTCAATTTCCAAGCTACGTGGTCAGGGTTATGATGGGGCTTCAAATATGAGAGGGGAATTCAATGGTTTGCAAAAATTGGTTAGATATGAAGCTCCGTATGCATTTTATGTTCATTGCTTTGCTCACCGGTTACAATTGGTGGTTGTCACCGTTGCTCAATGTAGTCCTGCTATTGCTGATTTCTTCAATTATATTCCCTTGATAGTGACTAAAGTGTGTTCACATTGCAAAAGGAAAGATGCATTACTTGCCAAACATCAAGATGAATTGTTAGATTTGATGGAGAATGGAAAGATTTCAGCCGGTACCGGGTTGCATCAAGAATCTAACATAGCAAGACCAGGAGATACTCGTTGGGGCTCACATCTCAAAACCTTGCTTCGTATATTCACAATGTGGAATGTTGTGGTGGATGTGCTAGGAATTGTTGTGGCTGATGCTCGGGAACACACATGCCAAGGTGGAGCTAGAGGTTTGCTTAAAAACATGGAATGCTTTGAATTTGTGTTCATCATGTTGTTCTTAATAAACTTGTTGAGCAACACAAATCATCTATCCCAAGCTTTGCAAAGGAAGAATCAAAATATTGTTGAGGCCATGCGTTTGATTTTGGATGTGAAAGAAAGCTTGCAGGACATGAGGGACAATGGTTGGGAGCCTTTATTTTGCCAAGCCAAGAACTTTTGTGAAACACATGATATTGATGTGCCAAACATGGATGATCTTGTTGGAACAATGGGCCAATCTGTTCGCACTAAGAATAAGGTGACTCGACTTCACTATTATAAGGTTAGCATATTCAATGTTGCCATTGATGCAACTATCACCGAGATGAATCACCGATTCAATGAAGTTTCCACCGAGTTATTAGATTGCATGTCTTGTCTTAATCCAGCAAACAACTTTGCAAAGTTTGATGTTGACAAACTTATTCGTCTTGCTGAAATTTATGATGATGACTTCACAGAAGCTGACCGGTTGTTGCTAAGAGTACACCTCCCAAGATTCCTTATGAACATTAGGAGAAGTGATGAATTTAATGGATGCCGGGATGTGTCCACACTTGCTCAGTTGATGGTTGAAACAACGAAACACACAACTTTTCAGTTGGTATATCGCCTCATTGAGTTTCACTAGTACATACCAGGGCTTTGGTCCAGGCCGGGCCAGCCCATTAGTCCCGGTTCACTCACGAACCGGGACCCATGGCTGCATTGGTCCCGGTTCGTGAGGCCAGGGCGCCGGCCGGGCCTCGTGGGCCATTGGTCCCGGTTCGTCTGACCCCTTTGGTCCCGGTTCCAGACACCAACCGGGACCAATGGGCTGGACTCCTGGCCCACAAGCATTGGTCCCGGTTTGTGGATGGAACCAGGACCAAATGGGGTGCTTTAGTCCCGGTTCCAGCCACGAACCGGGACCAATGATATGCCTATATATAACCCCCCACCCCCCCGCCAGCGAGCAGAGCACTCCACATTGCTCTGTTTTTCTGGCCGGCGAGGGGAGAGCTTTGTGGTGCTCTAGCTCACCTCCTATGCACATGAGGTGTTCGATGAAATGCCCGAGCCACACTTAAGCTTTCTCCTCTCGAAGCTCCTTGTCCAAGCTCCATTTTTCTCAAGATTTGTTTAGGTTTGGCGGTCTGTCCTGTCCCGTCCCCGTCCTCACCGCCGTCGATCGCCCGCGTCCATCTCGGCGCCGGCACCACCGTGGTTAGCCTCTTCTTCTTATCTTCTTTCTAAAAGAAAAAAGTTCTTACTTGTATCATTTATATAGATACTTGTGTAATTTTCTTACTTTTATTATTGTTTGTTATTATATAGTGCCATGGTCATGGTATCCGCCCACGTCGGCCCTCGTCCGGTCTATGATTCGGATGTGGTATATATTATCTTTTATAACTATTTGTTTTATTTAGTGTTTATGATAATTATGCCGACCAACGTGACATAGATTTTTTAATCTAGGAGGTATGTGAACCGGAAATTCCAACCGACATAGAAATTCTTGTCGAGAAGTTAAATTTGGTTGAAAAAGAAAACAATTACTTGAAAGAAAAATTACAAAGAGTTGAAGAGGAGAAGATGAAGTTGGAGTTCCATGTTGCCGATGTCGTCGACGATCACAAGATCAAGATGGATGCAATGCACTTGAAGATTAGAAAGATTAGAAAATATGACATTCATACTGAGGCTTGGTATCATTATGCCGTTGGATCAATTCGTACCTTAGTTGCGGTTATGATCGCATTTGTTGTTGCATTTAAATTTTATAGTTTCAATGTATGTTTTAATTAGATGCTCTAGAGAGCTATATGTTGTTCAATAATGAGAACTATGTATGAACGTTATGTATTTATTTTGATCACTACTGTACTTTGGCTTTAATGTGATGATGAATTTCTATTAATTTGGTCACTTCTCTATTCATGATATGCATGCATAGTTCTTTCAGGAAAATGTGATGATTTTTTTCTATTAATAATGTGAAGGACATGTCTACCAAACCGAGAAAAAGAATAGATAAGGAAGTGAATACATCATACGAAATTTGGTCACTTCTCTATTCATGATATGCATGCATAGTTCTTTCAGGAAAATGTGATGATGAATTTCTATTAATAATGTGAAGGACATGTCTACCAAACCGAGAAAAAGAATAGATAAGGAAGTGAATACATCAAACGAAATGATGATACCATGCCAACTTTCAACCTTTTCAGAGCTCATTTGAAGTGCTTTTCAATTTCAGGGTTATTTAGCTCAAAAAAATCAGTAAGTGCATGAAAAATACCAAATGAAGTCAGAAAGGGTTGAAAATTGATGATGTGGCTTTCAATGGTGCATTTTGAACACACAAAAAGTATGGAGTTCAAATAAGTTCAAAAAAATGAAATCCCTTTGTAACAGATGAGTTTTCGTGTGAAACCCTGATACTTCGAAAGAGATTGTCCATTTTGTACACGAAGTGCATCCAGTTTTTGCCGTAACCCACTCAACTTTTTAGCACATGCTATGTGGGTGAAATGATGATACCATGTCAACTTTCAACCTTTTCAGAGCTCATTTGAAGTGCTTTTTACTTTCTTTCAAAACATCGTGGGAGTGGAGTTCAAAAAAGAATCAACTAAAAAGCTTTTATAACCTCTAGTATTTTTGAAACTATAATTATATAAAAATTATGCAACTAAAATTATCAAAGTATTTTTTGTTTAAAACATTAATAGCAAAAAGAATATAATGATAAAACACACTGGAAATAAATAAATCAAAAAATAAAACAAAAATAAATAAAGCAAAAAACAAAACAAAATAATGGAAATTATGCAACTAAAATTATCAAAGTATTTATTGTTCAAAACATTAATAGCAAAAAGAATATAATGATAAAACACACTGGAAATAAATAAATCAAAAAATAAAACAGAAATAAATAAAGCAAAAAACAAAACAAAATAATGGAAATTATGCAACTAAAATTATCAAAGTATTTATTTGTTAAAAAGAATGAACTAGAATAACAGAAGAAAAATACTAAAAAAATAAAAAATAAATAAAGCAAAAAACAAAACAAAAATACTGGAAAAAAAATAACGCCTACCAGGCCACCACGGAATTAAGGACCGCAGAAGGCCCACTATGCCCACAGGCAGTTAGAAAATGGTTTGGCCCATAAGCCTACTTCAGAGAGGAGCTCGAAGGCTCAGGCGCACCGTGCCTTATAAACAGGTGCGGCTCTCTCTCCACTAGCGATGTGGGACTAAACTCCCACGCCCCTGTGCAAAGCCATTTGGTCCCGGTTGGTGGAAACAACCGGGACCAATGCCCACCTTTGGTCCCGGTTGGTGCCACCAACCGGGACCAAAGGTGGGCATTGGTCCCGGTTGGTGGCACCAACCGGGACCAATGCTGTGTGTATATAAGCAGCACTTGTGAAAATTTTCATTTTCATCTCGCAGTTCCCCCCGACGACGCCGACCTCCTCGGCGCCGCCAGGCTGCCCCGTCGCCGTCGCCGTCGCCAGTGCCCGTGCCCCGCCCCCGAGCCCACGCCGACGCCGTCCGCCGCCCATGCCGTCGCCGTCCGCCGCCCCCGAGCACGGCCGGCCGCGCCCCTGCGCCCCTGCCCGCCCCCACCGTCGCCGTCATTGCCGGCTCCCTCGTGCGCCGCCTCCGCCGTCGCCCTCGCCAGCCGACGCCGTCCGCCGCCACCGAGCGCGCCCGGCCACGCCCCTGCCCCGGCCCGCCCCTACCGTCGCCGTCGCCGACGCCCTTGCCAACCCCGCCGTCACCCTCGCCGCCCCCGCCGTCACCCTCGCCGGCCGCCCCCGCTGTGAGCCGCCGCCCCTCGCCGCACCCGCTGTTCATATCATTTTTTTTTTCATTTTTATATGATGATTTTTTTGTTCATATATATATAATGTATATATGTATGTGGCTATATGTATGTATGGATGTTCATATATGTATTAATTTTTTTGTTCGGAGCATTTTTTTTGTTCATATATGTATTTGTTTTGTTCATATGTGTATTAATTTTCATAGCATTTTTTTCCATGTATATATGTATGTGGCTATGTATGTATAGATGGATAGCATTTTTTTCCATGTATGTCGTTGTCGATATACCCCCTCCCCGATAACTTCGACATGAGGGGGGGGGTCGATATACCGGGCGACCAACTCTCGAGGCCACCCAAACCCTAGAAAAAAGCGTTGTCGATATGGACCATTTTCTACACATCCAAAATGGCGCCATTTTGTTAAATCCCTAAAAGGTTAAGAGAATCCCGGCCCTGTCGCCCTACCCGATAAACTCTCGAGGCCACCCAAACCCTAGAAGAAAGAGCGTTGTCGATCTCCTACCCCCTCCCATCCCTACCCGATAAACTCTCGAGGCCACCCAAACCCTAGAAGAAAGAGCGTTGTCGATCTCCTACCCCCTCCCGTCCCTAGCCGATAAACTCTCGAGGCCACCCAAACCCTAGAAGAAAGAGCGTTGTCGATCTCCTACCCCCTCCCGTCCCTACCCGATAAACTCTCGAGGCCACCCAAACCCTAGAAGAAAGAGCGTTGTCGATCTCCTACCCCCTCCCGTCCCTACCCGATAAACTCTCGAGGCCACCCAAACCCTAGAAGAATGAGCATTGTCGATCTCCTACCCCCTCCCGTCCCTACCCGATAAACTCTCGAGGCCACCCAAACCCTAGAAGAATGAGCGTTGTCGATCTCCTACCCCCTCCCGTCCCTACCCTAGAAGTGTTGTCGAGGCCACCCCAAACCGGACGTCAGACATTCATGAGAGAGGCGGTCCAGACGTCGGACATTCATGTTTGTATATTAATTGCCATGTTGTAATATTTGCAGAAACTATGGATCCAAGAGACATGGAACAAGAACAGTTGTTGGGGGACATAATCCACGGCGGACGTGATGTCTTGTCGTTTCTCAATGACACCGATGGTCTGGAAGGAGAGGATGACGGCTCCGTTGATCGAACAATGGAGGAGGAAGGACATGATCATGATGGCGGCTCCGGTGATCGAACGGAGGAGGAAGGACATGATCATGATGGCGGCTCCGGTGACCGAACGGAGGAGGGAGCTGTTGCAAAGTCCGGCGAGGTATATATATTAATTAAGCCTGTGCTGAATAGCTAATTGATGCATTAATTGTTTTGGTATGTACATATATTAATTAACTCTTCTTTCTTCTTTTATAGCCCTCCGAATCAAGCCAAACTTCGGTAATGAGACGAGGCCCGAAGAAGAGGTTGCGCAAGGATGAAAGGTCCACGATCACAGCACTCGCGCAGGATGGCCATCCGATTGAACCCAAGCGGACCAAGGACGCATTTTCTGCTCAGTGCGGAGCTATTGTTAGGGACGACATCCCGATCAGCATCAAGCAATGGAATAAGCCTAAGGACGGCGCCCCTGAAGGTGATTATGTCATTGATAGACAGAAAGATGATCTTTGGACCGCGCTGAAGGCAAATTTCATCCTACCACCAGAGGAGGATCCGAATAAGCCAGTTATAGAGCCACTGGTCAAGGCGTGTGCTCTTAAGAAGATGGCAGATCTATTCAGGAGGTGGAAGAATGAGTTGAAATCAAAGTTTGTCGACAAGGGGAAGACTCCAGTATTCATCGTCCGATTTGAGAATATAAGAGATCACTGGCCCGCATTTGTGGCCTACAAGACATCGGACAAGAGTATTAAAATGTCAGAGACAAACAAGATCAATGCTGCAAGGAAGCAGTATCACCATCACACGGGGTCAGGTGGCTACCTCAAAGCCCGACCGTTGTGGCACAAAGCTGAGAATGACCTGATTGCTAAAAATGTCGTACCACAGACATTGAACTGGCCAGACCGTTCAAGGACTTGGTTCTTCGGGGTTGGGGGAACTTTGGACCCTGAAACAGGGAAGTGCCGTTGGACGAACGAGCAACTTGCAATACCCATGAACAAGCTTCAGGAGTATATCGCCGCAGCGCAGGAAGGGACGTTCATTCCCGACAGAGAGAAGGACGAGCTGACTGAGGCCCTAAGGAATGCTGAGCACCCTGGACGAACACGAGGCACACCAGGCTCCGTTCCGTGGAAGGTTGGGTTTCCCAACGCAGGAGGTTACAGAAGCCAGGAGAGAAAGAGGAAAGCGGAGCTGAGCGAAATTCAGAAGCTCAATGCAAGACTACAAAAGCTAGAGGAAGCTGAGAGCCAGCGAGCTGCCGGCCAACCATCTCAGCGGCACGAAGCTACCCCAGAAGCTACCCCGCCATCTCAGCGGAGAAGCAGCATCGCTTCCACGGAGCCCCTTCAGCCTGACTTCACATCTCCTAGCTACCCCGTGGATACTATCACGGAGGCTCAACATTGCAATCTTATGACGAAATGCCAGAACCTCACTTTATTGGCGGCTGTCGGCTCTGTTGCACCTCCTCAACCCAACGGAACTTTTCACTGCCGTCCGATTCCACATGGCTATGCTGTTGTGATGGTGGATGAAGTAATGAAGGAATTTGAGGAGCTCGAGCTTCACCACTCTACAGGTGAAGGGGAGAATTGGTTGGGTCGTGCCCTGAAGAGTACATGTCTATGGCAGAAGGAGTACATCAAGCTTCCAAACTGGACGCCTCCGCCTCCTCCTCCTCCTCCGGTGAGTCAAGGCACTCCGCCTCCTCCTCCTCCTCCTCCTCCGGCGAGTGATCAGGGCACCCCGCCTCCTTCTCCGGCTCCTCCGATGCGTGAGGGCACTCCGCCTCCTCCTTCGCCTACTCCGGCACGTCGGAGCAGTACGCCTCCTCCTCAGCCTCGTCGGCAACGGCAGAAGACAGACGCCACCGCTCCGGCTCCTCCGGCGCGTCGGCGCACTCCGCCTCCTTCTCCGCCTCGTAAGCAACGACAGAAGAGAGACGCCGCCGCTCCGGCGGCTAGCAGTACAAGAAGAGGCGGGAGGGAATACGGATACAGTCCATCTCTCAAGACTCTGGAAAAGTTACCATATGAGAGGACCGAGTCTGAAAACGAGGAGATATGTCAGGCCGAATTGAAGGCCCATTTTGAAAAGAAAACTCCACCTCCGAAGGAGAAGCTAGATCCGGTGAAAGTGATGCGCACTATCAATGCCCTGAAGCGACCACCACCGCCTCCGCCGGATTCCAACTTTGACCGCTATGTTAAAAAGACATATCAAGATGTGCGGCGGTCGGGAAGTACTTCCAGTGATGCAAGGTTAGCAAAACGAAGAAGTGGGAAAATAATTCCCCAGCTCGGTGAACAGGCGAACCAATCGTGCCCCCCGCTCAAGGTGTCTAGCGATATCGTCGCTAATCATCCGGGGATGGTGCCCGGTACCAATCCTGGTGATTACCTGAGCGATGATGTACAGTTTGAGCCATTGGAGGTGGACGAATTCAGTTACCGGTACGGGCAGCCTCTCGTCAAACCTGATCCTCCTCCTCTAACAACGATGATGCAAACATTGCAAGAATGGTACATGAAACCATGCCGGGAGTCTGGGAGGGATGCTTTGACGCTGAAGATTAAAGAGGAGCACGACCTCATTGGAATGGAGCAGTTGAATGTTGAATTTGAGGAGATATTCCAGTTATACAATCAAAAGGCCCTCGACAAAAAAAACGTGACTTGCTACTGTCTGTAAGTACTACTTCTGTAATTAAGTCTCTATATACATATAGCTCAGCTCTTTCATTGCATGTACATATAATTATCCTCACTATATTATGCAGATTGAAGATCGTCGAATGCAGAAAAGCACAAATCTATGACATTGGGTTCATTAACCCAAATATCATACATGAGTTTACTGTTAAAAACAATGTCACACAAACCGAGGACAACTTGCTACAATCGTTGCTTAAACATCAAAACAAAGGGACAATACTCTTTCCTTACAACTTCAAGTGAGTGTTACTGTCTTGTGCATATTCGGCTTCCCTTATTACTCGAGGTTATAGTAATGTAATTAATGAGTTATGCATGCGTGCGCAGTTTCCACTTTATTCTGCTAGAGATTAAGCTTGAGCGGGGAGTAGTAATCGTCTTAGAATTGAAACGAAAAGATCCCCAGGAATATGCGGGCATGACTGAAATGCTCCAGAAGTAAGTTCAATCGATCATTATCGCATCATATCGGCAACTTTGTTCATTTCCTGATATCAAGTAATTATTTTCTTTATCTGGCAGGGTTTGGAAAGAGTTCACCGCAATTGTTCCGGCACTGCCGAGTGAGCTGCGATTTACACACCCGAAAGTAAGTACTACTAGCTAGTTCCGCGCATCTCCCATTGATTCTAGTTTCATCAATACCATTCATCATGCTTGATTATCAGTTTGATTGAACTCTATTTCTCGTAAAGTGCTTGTGGCAGGAAAAAGGGAATAATTTGTGTGGATACTACGTTTGCGAGTTCATCTACAACGCGACGACCCCTAAGCGGGGCTACTCTGAAAAACAATTTCAAGTGCGTAAGCAATAATATTCACAATTTTATTTTATTACCATGATTTGTGTTGAGTTTCATTCATATATATGTATTGACCCCCTTCTTCAAATTAGATGTGGCAGATGTGGGATGAACTCCTACCACATGATCGCATACGAGCAATTCAAGAGGAATTGGCGGGATTCTCTCTTGACCACGTCATAAATAAAGCCAGAGAATACCATCTGGAATTTGACATTAGATGTTAGGTATTGTAAGAGATCTTATATTGTATATATGTAGCTAGTAGCGTCGGATAGATATACGAAAACTTGTTGTTCGACCAATCTCTCGGAGAAAGAGAGATCGATCACTTCTCTGTGTATATGTTCATGACGATCTTGTGTACTTAATGGTTCCTTCATTTGCTTACTAGCTAGCGTGTCGAGTTCTCTCTATAGTAGCTAGCGTCGACCAAGCACGGAGAAAGAGAGGACACTTCTCTCTATTAGCTAGCTAACACAATATGAAACACCTCAATTAAGCCTACAAACCCCCTAAACACCCCCCCCCCCCCTTTCAAAAAAAAAAAACCCAGTGACTTTTGGTCCCGGTTGGTGTTACCAACCGGGACTAAAGGTCCTCCTGCCTGGGTTCCCCGCAGCGGCCACGTGGAGGGCCTTTGGTCCCGGTTCGTAAGCAAACCGAGACTAAAGGTTTTGGGCTTTAGTCCCGACCCTTTAGTCCCGGTTCCAGAACCGGGACAAATGGGCCTCTGGAACTGGGACAAATGGGCCTTTTTGTACTAGTGTTGACACTCATTCTTCCTGTAGCCACTTCATCAGTTGAGCGAATATTTTCGGCAATGAAGATCATCAAGACAGATTTGCGCAACAAACTATCAGATGATTGGCTAAATGATTTAATGGTGTGCTATTGTGAGAAAGAGATATTCAGAAGCATTCATGATGACAAAATCATGATACAATTTCAGAAAATGAGTGATCGGAAAAGACATTTGCCTCATGAGTTTAATGTGGTTCTTTAGACTTAGAGGTATATATGTTAGTGTTACTAGTTTTAATACTTACATGTGCATGACTTATTGTTGTAGCACTAACAAGTGTGCTAATTTGGACAGATGGCTTCTGGTTGGTGACTAGAGCGAGGGAACTTGGGCATACATTTCTATATTTTGATGTGAAGCTATTCTATAACTACAATACCATTAGTAAGAAGCAACATGTCATTGTCTTTTGTTATTGCTTCTCTAGTACTTTGATGCCTTGGTTTGTGAATTGTATGAACCTTTCTGGTATGCTTAAATGAATGCTACATGTTTTAGTTAGTATTCTGGGAAAGTTTGATTACATTTTGGCAAAAGGACAAGGAGATAATGGTTATTTAGCTATACAAATTCAAATTTCAGCTCAAAATTTAATGTTTTTCAAAAATCCCAAAACAATTACAGTCAACACTAGATGCTTCCAGAAGTATTCTGTGAAATTCTCAGCTCATTTGGACAAAAGAATTACGAGATGATGTTGTTTCTCTTGAAAGGAACGTTTCGTTTTTTTTGCCGTTAACTTTGAGCCCACCCTCCAATTTTGTTCTGGACTCGCCACTGCACACGAGAGACTACCGGAGACTACATCTCTCGTGGCTGCTTCCTTCCACGGCACTGCATTCTGGCCGCTTAAATAAGCACGGGCGACGTACGCGCCGAGCAACCCGTGTGGCCGAGTCTCACTCGCACGTACCCACGATCCACTCAACTCGCCCACACTCCGCAGCATGCGTACAGCTAGAGATTTGCTCCAGTAATCCGTACGTGCATGCACCAACTAACTATGCTAGCTAATCTCCGTGCACACACGCATCCGCTGCAGCCAGCGCGATCCACACGCACGGCCAGCGCACGACGGACACGCGCATGCCCACGCACGCACACACTGACGACCACGGCAAAACGTGGTTTATTTCTAACAAAACAATCGTGCACTGAAAAAGGCTCCATTTTCTGTATCATGGACATGAAGATTGCATAGAATGTAGCTTGGTAAAATGAAGCTAGAACTATAATATAAGCTAAACAATATAATAAATTTAATTGGTCCTGTGGTCTCTCTTTTTCCTTGACAAGTTATAAATACTTGAGGTGCAGCTAGGGAAAAAGCACATTTCTTCAGTCAGGAAAAAACCGAGCAAAAGTAAGTTCTTGTAGAATTTCCAATTATGTGACATTGAACTGTATTTAGAACATCACTTCTGTCACGGAATGAAAGATCAATCCACCACAATAAGCTTCAGTTTGTGAGAGCAACTGAGTGAAGCTGCTGACAGTAGTAAATTGCCACCTACGATCGATAGTACCATGATCAAACTTTTTGGTGGGCACGAAATATGATCATTACATCAAATTCTTGACAGTATACTTTCATTTTGGAATGACCTAGACTATATAGCATGTGTTGAGCTCTTCTTCCTACAACAAGAAGATTATACAAGGAGAAAATAAAAAAAAATGGGTTTCAGTTTTCTTGAGAAAGTACAGAATAATTGCAAAAGCTATGAGCTCCAATGGTGATTATAATGTTCTTTAAATAGCGAGTAAACTTCACGTGCTGCAGCATTTGGACATTTCCAACTGTTCACCCATACAAACACAAGAAAAGAAGGAGACCTTTTTGTGCCAAAACAAATAAACAGTACCTATAATTTCATGTCAAAGGCAGTTATAAATCAGCAATGTCTGGGCCTGTAACTATAGTCGAAATTAAATATAAGACTAAGCAGTTTTGATTTTGCAACCTTATATTGTGTTACAATTGCAGTACAGGAACCTTTGGTTCTATTCTATCCAACCATGATATTGTTTTAGCTGCACACATCGTCAGACAATAAAAACTAAGATCGATGCGGTTTGAAAACAACATGGAGGAGCTCGGGATGCAATTGCAGGGCGCTGTAGTTCGCCCATTTTGTTGCCGGAATCTGTGTGCCGTGGTGATGTGGAGGAGCTCGGGATCCGGTTGTGGCCGCCACACTCGGAGAAGGTGCAGTGTTGCGTTGAGCAGCAAGTTGCCTCGCCGTGGTGGTCACCCTTGGCTACGATGGTTTGCACTCCTTGGTACCGGGAATCGTCCTGGGACACCCTGGAGGGGAGAGGAATGAAACGGGCGACGCTGTGGAGGCGAGGGGAGACGGCGTTGAGAGGAAGTTGCTGGATGAATGGTGTGGCGAGGGGTGGCGGCAGTGAGAAGCCCTGGCCAGGTGAATGGTGACGGCGACGCCGTGGCGAGGCAATGAGATGTGAGTGTGAGTACTGTGTTGTGCGGTGAGAGAGTGAATTTCTTTTTTTCAAGATAAGATAAGAAAATGAACAGTTGTTTGTTTCTTTAGTAGGGAAAAGCAGCTATTCGCAATGAGAGAAATGCCACATACATTTTTATATAGTGAAAAAATATCACACTTATATAGTGAACAATATCAAATAACCTAACAAGTCATTTCTAAAGAATAATTACCAACAAGTGATTTACAAGCGAGCCTACAATTTATTAAAATTGGGATGCAACTCAGTACTAAAAATCACAATGCCACTCACTCCAACTAAAATGCTTCACCTGCTTGCATCAAGCAGTTTTTTTTTTTTTGGGGGGAGGGTTGCATTTAGCAGTTGATCAATGGATATATGTTGTGTATGAGCTTATTTAGTTTTTTATTTTAATATTTTTTCATATGTTCACTTTTGTAAATCAGGGATAAAAACCGATGCCTTTGGATGATGCCTTGATGTCGATTGACAAAGTCACTGAGGTAACTATAATGGACCGAATTGAAAAATCATTGAGTTATACAAAATCAGAAGAGATGCATATAAATAATTGTTCTTTTGTGTATATATATTGTGATAAAACAAAGGTGTATTATATATGTTTATTTTTGCAGAGCATGAGAGAGATGGAGATAGATTATGTCTAAGTTCAAAAAGAAATCATCAACACGGGTCCTAAGGCGATGTCTTTGGAAGGGGCCAGAAATTCACCGAGTTTTCTACAACAAACATGGGTATATATGTGCCATCAGAAAAAAAAAACTAAAAGGCCCGTAGCAACACACGGGCATTCTACTAATGTAGATTTTGGCAGACAATTATATGTAGGGGTATCTCTGGTGACAACTGATCCATGACAGCCTATTATTGTTGTTATGAAAGAGACATGTTATAAGTAAAATGTTAGAAATTCGTTTCTTTCAATGGTCGATGGTTAACATGATTCTCTTGCTCTTCTCCTTAATTATGCCATATTTCTTATACCTTTTCTTTTCTAACATTATTGCATGATAGCTAGCTAATCTCAATGATAGTAGTACCTAAATTTCTAGCAAATCTCAATGATAATAGTATCTAAAACCTCAACCTTACTTTTGAAATAGGAGATCAAACAGGTCGATCATATCCAAAATTTGCAAGAATACAAGAAATTTATGTTGAATAATATATGTGCTCTCCGATTCTATAAATTTGTCATTTTATGCTTTGTCGAATCACCAAAAGAAATACACAAGTATGAAACAGCTACGCTTGCTCTGCTTTATCAATGTTCTTTATAAAAGGGGAAAGTTGTGGATGTGTGGCTTTGTGGCCATGTAGCTACACCTCTTATCTGCGAACCAATCTGTGGTTGGATGGTTAGGAGGACAGTGGTATCCCCAGCCCACCAGGGTTCAAGTCTTAGACTTGACATTGGTGTTCACATTATTCCTGGATTTATTTCAGGCTTCCGGCGATGTTCGCTCACTGGGAGGAGACGGTTCGTCGACTGCGAGGCGCCTGTTTTGACTTCGTAAAATCTCAAGATGCTATGCCGGCTTAGTCTCTCGGAGGTGCTCATAGGGGTAGGGTATGCGTGTGTGCGTTCATAGGGGTTAATACTATTTCCTTACAACTTCAGGTGATTGTTACTATATCTTGTATTACAATTTCTATTTTTGCTTACTAGATGTTATAAATAAGTGTAGTTGATGAGTTATGCACATGCCCGCTTAATTATACAAAACGTGTGCGCATGTAGTTACCATTGGATCTTGTTAATCATTGAAGTTGAGAAGGGAAAAGTTGAAGTACTGGACTCACTATATAAAGATCCATCCGAATATGCAATCGTGAGGGGATGCTCGACAGGTAATTTCAATCATTATCGCACTATGTCGGCCTCTTTAGTTCATTTCCTGATATCAACTAGTTAATAACTCATTTTTTTCATTTTCTTTGCCGGCGGGCAGGGCTTGGGCCAAGTTCATCAAACAGGTCCAATGCGTCGACTGGGCACAAAAGCTGAGATGGGTGCGACCCAAGGTAATTAAGTAGTACTAGCTAGATACGTCCGTGCATCTCTTTAATTATAGTTTCAATACCATTATCATGCTTGATTAATTATTACCTGATTGAATTTTATACTCGTAAAGTGCAAGAGGCAGGAGCAGGGGAATAATTTATGCGCATACTACGTTTGCGAGACTATTCGCATGATCACGTCTGAAAGGAACAGAGATGAAATAAATCTTTGGGTACGTTTGCCAGAACACTATCCATAATTTATTTATCATGATCTAGCTAATATATATATACACAACTAATATATTCATCTTGATCTCCTTTTTATAGCTGACGGAGATGCGGGACTAGCTCCTACCATCGGCTCGTATACAAGCAATTCAAGAGGAAATAGCTGGATTTCTACTCGACCAGGTCATAGATCCCAAAGGAGAATAACATTACAAGAAGCACTAATGCCTGCATATGTAATGATCCGCAATTTGTAGGAGAAATTGTATATTTATATGTATGTGAATGATCGTTGTACGAGAAATTCGATGATATATATATATAATCGGTTCTACGAGAAATTCTATTTATATATATATGCATAACGTGTACAGTATGTAGTAGCGTAATATATATTTGAAATAAAAATAATTAAATGGAAAACACAAAATTAGAAAGAAAAAATAAATCATAATTAATTCATAAACCCCTAAAGGATTAAAAGGAAAAATAAACCAAAATTAAAAGAATTAAATACTTTTAGTACCGGTTGGTGTTACCAACCGGGACTAAAGGTCCCCCAGCCCACGGCGCCAGCAGGTGCCACGTGGTGGGCCTTTAGTACCGGGCCGTGTTGAACCGGGACTAGGGGGGAGGGGCTTTAGTCCCCACCCTTTAGTGCCGGTTGAAGAACCGGCACTAAAGGTCTGTTTTCTACTAGTGAGTGTATGCTCGTATATGTGAGCGACTTCGATTGTACTGTGTTAAAAAAAAAACTACACCTCTTATCTAGACCATCCATTTTTTCATCAAAATTTGTGCGTAGATATACTTATGTATTCATAAGAACTTGATGGAAACAGGTGAGCGTTCCTTCAGTTCTGAGGTGAGAGTACCTTCGGTTTCGAGTGCTCAAAACACACTTTCACATAAATTTTTAATCTAATCACAACAACAGAAACTCAAACCGGGAAGTAAACCGTGAAGTTTTTTTTTTTGAAATAAAGTAAACCGTGAAGTTTCTTCAGCTTTCTTTAGATCGGCAACAAAGAGGGTAGATCTACAAATTACTGAACAACACAAACTTACTATCAGGAATAACAATAACTAATGTGCTCATGGCAATTAACACAAACACTTATGAAGAGATCATCATAGATTCTTCCAAGTTACAGGATAGATCTGCAACTTCAGTTTCTCACGACACAAAACACTTACGAAGAGTTCAACATAGAATCTCCCAAATTCACAGGCAATGGGTTTTTGTCACCCAAGAATTCAGCGACCAAGTAGTCCAAGCTGATCCCTGCCAGGTTGCAGAGCTGACGAATTAATAACAACTTGAAGGAAATGGGTGAGCGTTCCTTCAGTTTCGAGGCGAGCGTACTTTCAGTTTTGAGTGCTCAAAAGTCAAAATACAACTGTCACATAGTTTTTGGATGCAGACAGAAAGTAATCACAACAACAGAAATTCAGACCAGGAACTAAACCACGAAGGTTCCACAGTTTTCTTTAGATCGGCAACAAAGAGGATAGATCTACAAACTGCTGAGCAACACAAACTTACTATCAGGAATAAAAACAACTGTTGTGCTCATGGCAATTAACACAAACAGTTATCAAGAGATCAACATAGATTCTCCCAAGTTACAGGATAGATCTCCAACTTCAGTTGGTTACGACACAAACACTTCCGAAGAGTTCAACATAGATTCTCCCAACTTCACAGGCAATGGGTTTTTGTCACCCTAGAATTCAGCGATGAAGTAGTCCAAAATCCGAGCCCTGCCGAGTTGCAGAGCTGACGAAGCAGGCAAGAAGAAGCAGAGCTTCGAAAGAACTAGTCACCGATGATATGCATTATCGGCTTTGACAGCAAAGCTGAGTCTTGAAATTTGGTTAGGTTAATCGCTTCTGTCCTTGGCTCAAGAACTATGCGTACACAAGGCTGTAAGGTTGTGCATCTTTAACCTGAAATGAATGGATCATCACACGATTTGGCTTAAGACTGTTTCAGAACTGAAGCAGAGTATATCAGAGTGAATCAGTGAAACAGAGAAGAAATTATGTCTATCAAGAGGCATGCTAAATTATCATCAATCTTAACGCCGATTACAAGTAGAGCTACCTGATTGTACATCAAACTTGTGCTTTTGCTTGGAAATCACTCATACTCCCTCTGTAAAAAACTATAAGAGCGTTTAGATCACTACTTTAGTGATCTAAACGTTCTTATATTTCTTTACAGAGGGAGTACTATTTTAGCATCCATCTCTTCTGGATTTCTGCCCCTAATATATATTTTCTGGCAAGACATGGCCCGAATGGCAATTGCATATTTTTCCCTCCAATATTACTGGAAGAGTTTAAGTATCTGCATCTGTCTCTTCTAGATTTTATTCTTTTGTTGTTGATCTAACAGCTTAATGGAAACTGGTGAGCGTTCCTTCAGTTTTGAGTGCTCACAGCAGAACAGTAACATCATAATTTTTCGACATGTGACCAAAAGATTTAGTACATTTACTGCAGTGTAGTATATAGTCTATGAACATAATAGTACTAAAGAACCCAAGTCACCATGCGCAGAGCTAAACCCCATCTTTGGCCGGCTCTGTGAAGATTCCTTGCTTTCCTAGAGAAGCCGCACTCCGTCGTTTCAGCTGATGATCACGGCATGTGTGCTTCTGCAGTTCCCTGTAGAATGGATGGATCCAACATCTGGTTAGTGAGCGTTTAGTTTGTTCAAAACTCTGGGCCACCGTATGAAAAATAACAACATATGTACAAGCGTGCAGTGTAAAGAAAGCTTAGAATTTTTGGTCAAGTAATCTGTGTAAAAAAAGTTGAAGAGAATTTATAAGTATCCTGGTAACCATGGAAGTATTGACAAGTAATCTGTTGTCCGGTGTCCCCATGGTGCCGAACAGAACTTACCGTTGGTCACATCACAGGTAAAATGCTTGAATGTATTTTTTTGAGAGAAAAGTGCTTGAACATTTGGACTCCAGCAAAATTGGCAAATCAAAGAGTATGCATGTGGTGCTCGACCCTTTTTTCATACATGACACAATGTTCCACGGACCCTAAAACATGAAATAAATGCAGATACATGCTTTAAACACACACAAGATGTGATGCAACATGCCAAGTCAGGGGATTCTTGCCACTGACGCGTATCACATTGAAGAAACAGCCGACCGTGACCAAGGAAAGAGGATACCACAGCACTAGCAGGAAATGTGCAAAACAGGCAAATCAAAGAGAGAAGCACAGTACAGGAGGAGCATGTCATCAAACGGCACCAAAGGAACCCAACGGCCTTTTCATCACTTCAGCTTTGCTTGCAATTAGTCTCTCTAAGAATTAAAGCAGCCAGCACACGTGATTAGATAAGCATTAATTGGTGGAAACTGGCGAGCGTTCCTTCAGTTTTGAATGCTCTCACAGCACAACTACCACCATATATAGTTTTTCGACCAGTCTACTACATTTACTCATGTCACCATGTGTAAATAAAGTCTATGAACATGGGAGTATGACCGGAGTACTAAATAAAGAACTCAAGTCACCATGTGTAGAGCTTAATTAGACCTCATCTTTGGATGGCTCCGTGAAGCTTTTTTGCTTTCCTGGAGAAGACGTGCTCCGCCACTTCAGCTGATTGATTACGGCGTACGTGTGCTTCTGTAGTTCTCTGTAGAATGGATAGATTCAGCATCTGGTTAGCGTGCGTTTTAGTTTTGTTCGAAATACCGGGCCGCTGTATAAAAAATAGCAACATATGTACATTGCGTGCAGTGTAAAGAAAGCTTAGAAGGCCGCATTTAGATAGTAAAGCTTGGTAGAGCGAGCACTTACAATGTTTTTGATGTGGACAATCCTGGTTCACACAACACCCTCAGTTCACTGCTGTCCACATTATGTACCATCTGGGGACCGGTCAGTTGCTGTATACACTGTGGCAAAAACTTAATGCTTTTGTATGCATAACCCCCAGTGGTTTTCAAGGCTCTTCGGAAGGGACTTTAGTTCAATGCATCTTGAGAGGTCGAGTGTTCGAAGGTTTTGGAGGCTTCCAACACTCTCTGGAAGGGACTTCAATGCCAAGCAGTGCGAGAGGTCGAGTGTTCGAAGGTTTTTGAGGCTTCCAACACTCTCTGCAAGGGACTTCAATGCAAAGCAGTGCGAGAGGGCCAAGGTTTGAAGGTTTTTGAGGCTTTCAAGGCTCTCTGGAATGGACTTCAATGCGCAGCAGTGTGAGAGGTCCAGTGTTTGAAGGTTTTTTAGGCTCCCAAGGTTCTCTGGGAGGGACTCTAGTTTATATCACCATGAGAGGTCAAGTGTACGAAGGTTGTTTAGGTCTCCAAGGCTCTTTGGAAGAGACTTCAGTGACGAATGGTATGAGAGGTGTGGTGTTCGAAGGCGTTCGAGGCTTCCAACTCTTTCTAGACCAGGCTCAAGCCATATGCAACAGAAGACAAGCGTATGAAGGTTTTTTAGGCTTCCAAGTCTATCTGGAAGGGACTCTAGTTTTTTACACCCTGTGAGGTCCAATGTTTGAAGGTTTTGAAGGCTTCCAAGGCTCTCTGGAAGGGACTCTAGTTTCTTGCACCCTGAGAGGTCAAGTGAACGAAGGTTTTGTAGGCTTCCAAGACTCTCTGGAAGGGACTCTAGTTCCTGGCACCATGAGAGGTCCAGTTTTTGAAGGTTTTTTAGGCTTCCTGTGCTATGTGGAAGGGACTCTAGTTTCTGGCACCATGAAAGGTCCAATTTTTTAAGTTTTTTTAAGGCTTCCAAGGCTCTCTGGAAGGCACTTTAGGCTAGACATTGTGAGAGGTCCAGTGTTTCAAGGTTCTTTAGGCTCCCAAGAGTTTCTGATATGACACTGACACTGGTACAGTAAGATAAGTGAAGATGCGCTAGGGTCTCAAGTTTGCTAACAGAGCTTGGTATTTTTGAAATTTCACATGATCCATTGAGGTTTAGGTAATGTAATTTTGAGAGACGAGTGATACTCTCGGGAAACTGCCCATCTTGCAGCTTTGGAGCAATATGAACCTCCAGTTGCTTCAATTGTCCTAAAGCGCTTGGAAACTCTGTGATTGGGCATCCAGATAGATCCAAGACACGCAAACACTTTGGAAATGAAAATGCACCACCATGGAATTTGCAATCCGAAAAATGCATCGCCCTTAATTTAGGTGGGAAAATAGTTGGCATCTTCCTTGCATCTCTGTAATGTGTAAGAGACGCATAGCATCAGTATTCTTTTGTTCTAGTACTGCTCCCGATTTCAGCATCAAAGACAACCAACTCTTCAGTAATGACTGATCTTGCAAGATCATGCACCAGATCGTGCATGGTGAATATTGTTGTCGAAAATTCCTGAAACAAAAGAAATAGCATTAATTCCATCAGAAAATTTGTCAATTGACTAGTATCATTTAAATAAATGACGTGGCATGATTCTTTTGTAGAAAGATTAATATGCTCGACTTGGCAAGCTGTAAAATTGTCTTCTTTGCACTTCTACTCGAGCCATTCACAGCGGCCCAACTGCCCATGACGTCCAAAAAAAAATAATCCCGCCTACACTTAACCTTACGCGCTTAAAGCAAGTCCAACGTCTATCTAAATTTCTCTGCCTAAAAGCAATTTCAGGTAGAGCACCCCGCCTCGAGCAATTTACCTATAATGCTCTCTATATCTTTGTTCTCTTTTATGCTCTCCTTCAGGTATAGCATAAATTTCTCAACCTAATTTGTTTTCATTTTGCCTATCTCTTCCTATTTTGTGGATGCGTCCGAGAGGTCGGTGCCGAGTTGGTGGAGACCCTGTCAACAGAGGTAGAGCTTGCAACGGTGTGCCTTCCATGAGTTTTCATAAAAAGGGTCCAAAACAACTAGGTGATTACAGCCAGAAGAGCAACATACAGAGGATGCAGAGAGAAAACTATGAGGCCACTATACAAACGCATGAGCGCCAAGCCAGGGGGACCGCCAGCACACGCAGCTGTACATCTACATGCCTCCTGCAATCCCTCAGAAACCTAGAACGCCACAGAACCACGTCGTCTTTGGCTCTCTGCAACACTTCAAGGTCTGGGCAACGGAGGGTGAGACATCTCTGAAGACAACCAAATTTCGACGCTTCCATAGATGCCAGAAGCACAGGAACAAGAAGGCTTTTGGCGAGGCTTCACCAACAGCAGGCTTGACGTTGAAGAGGTGGAGGGCTCGAACGGAGGCACCCTCGGTACAAAGCCCTGGGCCGCCCCAAAAAGCACGGGCAAAGGGGCAGCCAAAGATGAGGTGATCTGCCGTCTCCAGCCCTGCTGAACAGCAGGCGCCGGTCCTTGTGATGGTGTGGACAGTGGTGGAGGGTGAGGAGCCGAAGAGGGGGAGGACGTAGTGTAGCCCGGAGGCGGGAGGAGATGGGTCGAGACGGTCGTGTCTGGCACTCTATGACCGGAGAAGATGGGGAGGCGGTGGCTGGAGAAATTTTGAGGTAGAGGAGAGAAATTTTGGGAGCACCCGAAAATTATGAATAGGTAGATCTTTAGGTACTTTCGCACTTACGCAGTTTTTATGGATAGATAGTGTTACGAACTATTAGTATTATTAGTAGTAGTCTGGTCTCCTTACGTATTCGTATTAGTTCTAGATTTTCTTACTTGTACTTCAAGTGTCATGGAATATATATTTGTCCCTTGTGCTGTGCAGTACAAATAAGTTGCTCTTCTAACAGATAGCTATTTTGATACATTGCTGGACTTTATTCTTATCCCTCCCACATAGTACAAGCGCTAGCGGAGGCCTCTGGCAAGATACCATTCATGGATCTGTACCTGGCCAGGCACAAGCTCGTATTGCGTGGGTACCTGGATGTGAGGTTTCCGAATGCCACCGGCAAGGGAGAGGTCGGGCCGTACCCAAAGCAGAGTTCTAAAGCACCCACTCTTGCGAAATTTGTCAGTAATGACCATTATGGCACACTCAAAGATACAACAAGCAGAATGAGGATTACGATGACAACACGGTAGTGGTCACAACTCACAAGATGAGAGAGGAAGACAGAAAAGGTAGTGAGAAGGTAGAAACACTATTCCATCCATCCTGGTTTGTAAAGCTCACGCGCATTTCATTAGAAACTTGCCATTAATTTGGTCACCAAAATTAAATGCCATAAAAATTATAGCGGCGAAAACTTTTCTTGAACCCGAATCTAATGATATATTTTTTGGACGTATAACTAATATTTTCTTGACCAAATTAATGGTTAAAGTTTTTATTGAAATGCATGTGAGATTGCAGCAGTATTTTCCCCCATGTCAAGCTGGCCCGATGGTCAGAACTGATCCGTCTTGCCACCTCCTCTCACCTCACTTGCGAAAGTGACTGGTCCAAATGAAGACGTGTATAGAGAACTGGGAAGCTGAAATACAAATTATTTCGGCCAAATATATAGACTGGATTTGATAAGCCAAAAAAAATACAATACGATGTGTAGTGATCCAAATGGCCTGGCTTTTGACAAGGGTAAACTACAACAGGATGGACAAGGTTTTTTTTTCTTGATGAGGCAGGTCCATATATGTTTCCCGACACTTAGGCAATTTTTAGAGAAAAGAGTGTGGAGTATAATCTGGTGCAGCAATATCTTGAGTGCTTTATTTTCCACTAAGGGCAAAACATATACATGGGCTAATGTACCAAGCTGTCAACATATATAACATGTATGTTAACTGTTGCATGACATTTGATAATTAAATAAAATAGAATAATATTTATTCTATATTATACATGTATGTTGTAGTCCTCACCTTGGGCGATTTTGAATGCTGAAGAAAAGACATCCCCACGAACTGCCTAACATACTTCTCGCCAAGTTGTATAGCTGAAAAGTTGTTAGATGGCTCGATGAAACCAAGAGCAATCCATTGATGGATAAGATCATCTTTACTTATATTGTGACCTTTAGGAAATATGCCACAATAGGCAAAGCATAACCTCAAATATGGTGTCAAAGTATTGTAAATCAACTTCAAGGATGGTAACACTGTACTGTCAGAAAATCACGAATGAGCATTGCTTCCCAGTCACTAAGATCCGTTCCAGATAGCAAGAATCCAAGTGCTTGAGCTGCTAGTGGTAAACCTCCACATTTCCTTGCAATCTTCTGTCCAATTGGTTTAACATGCTCTATATCGGCATACCTTTCGGGCTACGCCGACGGTGTAACCGTCGGCGTAGGCACAATTTTTTTTTATTTCACCGACGGTTACACCGTCGGCGTACGCACAATTTTTTTTTATTTCACCTACGCCGACGGTGTAACCGTCGGCATAGGTGCAATTTTGTGTTTTCTGTTTTGAATTACTTATATCTTTTAGGATATTTGATGTTTTCGAGTGATTCTTTTTGCATTAGATTCAAAATTTTGTATAGTTTGTGTTTGTGCAATTAGTTTTCAAATTTGAATGGTTTAAATTTGAATTTGTTCAAATTTCCTTCAAACCCTAGATTGTGAATAACTTGAGTTTAAAAATTGTTTTTAATTTAATTTTTTCTGCTCGTAGGCACATGTTAGATGGTGCATGTTGAACACACAAAAAGTCTGGAGTTGAAATAAGTTTAAAAAATGAAATGCCTTTGTAACAGATGAGTTTTCGTCCGAAACCCTGATACTTCGAAAGAGATTGTCCAGTTTGTACACAAAGTGCATTCAGCTTTTGTCGTAACCCTCTCAACTTTTTAGCACATGCTATGTGGGTGAAATGATGATACCATGCCAAGTTTCAAAATTTCAGAGTTCATTTGTAGTGCTTTTCAATTTCGGAGTCATTTAGCTCAAAAAAATCAATAAATGCATGAAAAATAGGGAATGAAGTGGGAAAGGGTTGAAAATTGATGATGTGGCTTTGAATAGTGCATGTTGAACGCATCAAAAGTCTGGAGTTTAAATAAGTTAAAAAATGAAATGCCTTTGTAACAGATGAGTTTTCGTCCGAAATCCTGATACTTCGAAAGGGATTGTCCGGTTTGTAGACGAAGTTCATCTAGTTTTTACCATAACCCTCTTAACTTTTTAGCACATGCTATGTGGGTGAAATGATGATACCATGCCAAGTTTTAACCTTTTTAGAGTTCATTTGTAGTGCTTCTCCGAAATTGAAAAGCACTACAAATGAACTCTCAAAAGGTTGAAACTTGTCATGGTATCATCATTTCACCAACATAGCATGTGCTAAAAAGTTGAGAGGGTTACGACAAAAGCTGGATGCACTTTGTGTACAAACTAGACAATCTCTTTCGAAGTATCAGGGTTTCGGACGAAAACTCATCTGCTACAAAGGCATTTCATTTTTTTAAACTTATTTCAACTCCAGACTTTTTGTGTGTTCAACATGCACCATCAAACATGTGCCTACGAGCAGAAAAAATTAAATTAAAAACAATTTTTAAACTCAAGTTATTCACAATCTAGGGTTTGAAGAAAATTTGAACAAATTCAAATTTAAACCATTCAAATTTGAAAACTAATTGCACAAACACAAACTAGACAAAATTTTGAAACTAATGCAAAAAGAATCACTCAAAAACATCAAATATCCTAAAAGATATAAGCAATTCAAAACAGAAAACACAAAATTGCACCTATGCCGACGGTTACACCGTCGGCTTAGGTGAAAAAAAAAATTGTGCCTACGCCGACGGTGTAACCGTCGGCGTAGGTGAAATAAAAAGAATTGTGCCTACGCCGACGGTTACACCGTCGGCGTAGCCCGAAAGGTATGCCGACGGCATAACCGTCGGCGTAGTTACTCCCCGGATCCGCACCTCCCTCGGATCGATGACGTGGCACCTGCCGCGGATCGATGACGTGGACCATCGAAGCTATGCCGACGGTTACACCGTCGGCGTAGGTAGCTACGCCGACGGTGTAACCGTCGGCATAGGCGCAATTTTGTGTTTTCTATTTTGAATTGCTGATATATCTTTTAGGATATTTGATGTTTTTGAGTGATTCTTTTTTGCATTAGATTCAAAATTTTGTCTAGTTTGTGTTTGTGCAATTAGTTTTCAAATTTGAATGATTTAAATTTGAATTTTTTTAAATTTCCTTCAAACCCTAGATTGTGAATAACTTGAGTTTAAAAATTATTTTTAATTTAATTTTTTCTGCTCGTAGGCACATGTTAGATGGTGCATGTTGATCGCAAAAAAAGTCTGGAGTTGAAATAAGTTTAAAAAAATGAAATGCCTTTGTAACAGATGATTTTCGTCCGAAACTCTGATACTTCGAAAGAGATTATCCAGTTTGTACACAAAGTGCATCTAGCTTTTGTCGTAACACTCTCAACTTTTTAGCACATGCTATGTGGGTGAAATGATGATACCATGACAAGTTTCAACCTTTTCAGAGTTCATTTGTAGTGCTTTTCAATTTTGGGGTCATTTAGCTCAAAAAAATTCAATAAATGCATGAAAAATAGGGAATGAAATGGGAAAGGGTTAAAAATTGATGGTGTGGCTTTGAATAGTGCATGTTGAACGCATCAAAAGTCTGGAGTTTAAATAAGTTTTAAAAAGTGTTATGAAAAAGTAAAATGGCTATAACATTTGCATAAGATGTCGAAAAAAAATGTTATGAAAAATTAATTTTATTTAAAATAAATAAATGATGTCATATTTGGATTCCTCATATTTTTCTGATAATAATGGATATATTATTTGTTGAATTTTGATTTACGGATTTAAAGATATTAATTATGCCATATTAAATGAATAAATGGCAAAAAATAAATAAAATAATATTATTACTTATTTTATTTTAATTGAAATTCAATATTATTATTAATCATTTATTGTTGTTTATTTTAATAATTGTTTGGAATTTAAAAAATTAAATTATGTGACATCAAGACCTAAGGGTTAATAGGATTGACAGCTTACTATTGTCAAGAAAACAACAAGTGCAGACTTGGAAACTAAGGGTGATAGAACTCAAAAGTTAAGCGTGCTGGGGTTGGAGCAGTGAGAGGATGAGTGACCTGTCGGGAAGTATAATTCAAGAGCAGTGAGCAGGGGTGATTACAGATTAAATTGTGAAATAATTCAAAGATTTGAAAAAAAAAAAAAATAGGAAAAAAAATCGAATAAATTAATTTTTTTTTTAAAACAGCACCTATGCCAACGGTGTAACCGTCGACGTAGCCCTGACTTCGGTGCACCAGAATCTGCCACGTGGCAGGTCTACGCCGACGGTTACACCGTCGGCATAGGTCCTGCCCTATGCCGACGGTGTAACCGTCGGTGTAGACCCTGACGCGTGGCAGTTTCCAGTTGGTGGTCGAACTCCGCCGTCGCCGTCAGCCGCCGTCACGTGAGAAAGGACGCCGACGGCCCATCTATGCCGACGGTCGTACGGCCGGAGGTCGGCATAGGGGACCTACGCCGACGGTTTTCCTACGCCGACGAAAACGCCCGGGTACGCCGACGTTCGCGATCCCGACGGACCTACGCCGACGGGGGCCGTCGGCGTAGGGGTACGCCGACGGTATTCTGCCCTACGCCGACGGGGCCAGGCCGTCGGCAACGACCCTGATTCTGGTAGTGCACCATATATAGTTTTTCGACCAGTCTACTACATTTACTCATGTCACCATGTGTAAATAAAGTCTATGAACATGGGAGTATGACCGGAGTACTAAATAAAGAACTCAAGTCACCATGTGTAGAGCTTAATTAGACCTCATCTTTGGATGGCTCCGTGAAGCTTTTTTGCTTTCCTGGAGAAGACGTGCTCCGCCACTTCAGCTGATTGATTACGGCGTACGTGTGCTTCTGTAGTTCTCTGTAGAATGGATAGATTCAGCATCTGGTTAGCGTGCGTTTTAGTTTTGTTCGAAATACCGGGCCGCTGTATAAAAAATAGCAACATATGTACATTGCGTGCAGTGTAAAGAAAGCTTAGAAGGCCGCATTTAGATAGTAAAGCTTGGTAGAGCGAGCACTTACAATGTTTTTGATGTGGACAATCCTGGTTCACACAACACCCTCAGTTCACTGCTGTCCACATTATGTACCATCTGGGGACCGGTCAGTTGCTGTATACACTGTGGCAAAAACTTAATGCTTTTGTATGCATAACCCCCAGTGGTTTTCAAGGCTCTTCGGAAGGGACTTTAGTTCAATGCATCTTGAGAGGTCGAGTGTTCGAAGGTTTTGGAGGCTTCCAACACTCTCTGGAAGGGACTTCAATGCCAAGCAGTGCGAGAGGTCGAGTGTTCGAAGGTTTTTGAGGCTTCCAACACTCTCTGCAAGGGACTTCAATGCAAAGCAGTGCGAGAGGGCCAAGGTTTGAAGGTTTTTGAGGCTTTCAAGGCTCTCTGGAATGGACTTCAATGCGCAGCAGTGTGAGAGGTCCAGTGTTTGAAGGTTTTTTAGGCTCCCAAGGTTCTCTGGGAGGGACTCTAGTTTATATCACCATGAGAGGTCAAGTGTACGAAGGTTGTTTAGGTCTCCAAGGCTCTTTGGAAGAGACTTCAGTGACGAATGGTATGAGAGGTGTGGTGTTCGAAGGCGTTCGAGGCTTCCAACTCTTTCTAGACCAGGCTCAAGCCATATGCAACAGAAGACAAGCGTATGAAGGTTTTTTAGGCTTCCAAGTCTATCTGGAAGGGACTCTAGTTTTTTACACCCTGTGAGGTCCAATGTTTGAAGGTTTTGAAGGCTTCCAAGGCTCTCTGGAAGGGACTCTAGTTTCTTGCACCCTGAGAGGTCAAGTGAACGAAGGTTTTGTAGGCTTCCAAGACTCTCTGGAAGGGACTCTAGTTCCTGGCACCATGAGAGGTCCAGTTTTTGAAGGTTTTTTAGGCTTCCTGTGCTATGTGGAAGGGACTCTAGTTTCTGGCACCATGAAAGGTCCAATTTTTTAAGTTTTTTTAAGGCTTCCAAGGCTCCCTGGAAGGCACTTTAGGCTAGACATTGTGAGAGGTCCAGTGTTTCAAGGTTCTTTAGGCTCCCAAGAGTTTCTGATATGACACTGACACTGGTACAGTAAGATAAGTGAAGATGCGCTAGGGTCTCAAGTTTGCTAACAGAGCTTGGTATTTTTGAAATTTCACATGATCCATTGAGGTTTAGGTAATGTAATTTTGAGAGACGAGTGATACTCTCGGGAAACTGCCCATCTTGCAGCTTTGGAGCAATAAGAACCTCCAGTTGCTTCAATTGTCCTAAAGCGCTTGGAAACTCTGTGATTGGGCATCCAGATAGATCCAAGACACGCAAACACTTTGGAAATGAAAATGCACCACCATGGAATTTGCAATCCGAAAAATGCATCGCCCTTAATTTAGGTGGGAAAATAGTTGGCATCTTCCTTGCATCTCTGTAATTTGTAAGAGACGCATAGCATCAGTATTCTTTTGTTCTAGTACTGCTCCCGATTTCAGCATCAAAGACAACCAACTCTTCAGTAATGACTGATCTTGCAAGATCATGCACCAGATCGTGCATGGTGAATATTGTTGTCGAAAATTCCTGAAACAAAAGAAATAGCATTAATTCCATCAGAAAATTTGTCAATTGACTAGTATCATTTAAATAAATGACGTGGCATGATTCTTTTGTAGAAAGATTAATATGCTCGACTTGGCAAGCTGTCAAATTGTCTTCTTTGCACTTCTACTCGAGCCATTCACAGCGGCCCAACTGCCCATGACGTCCAAAAAAAAAAATCCCGCCTACACTTAACCTTACGCGCTTAAAGCAAGTCCAACGTCTATCTAAATTTCTCTGCCTAAAAGCAATTTCAGGTAGAGCACCCCGCCTCGAGCAATTTACCTATAATGCTCTCTATATCTTTGTTCTCTTTTATGCTCTCCTTCAGGTATAGCATAAATTTCTCAACCTAATTTGTTTTCATTTTGCCTATCTCTTCCTATTTTGTGGATGCGTCCGAGAGGTCGGTGCCGAGTTGGTGGAGACCCTGTCAACAGAGGTAGAGCTTGCAACGGTGTGCCTTCCATGAGTTTTCATAAAAAGGGTCCAAAACAACTAGGTGATTACAGCCAGAAGAGCAACATACAGAGGATGCAGAGAGAAAACTATGAGGCCACTATACAAACGCATGAGCGCCAAGCCAGGGGGACCGCCAGCACACGCAGCTGTACATCTACATGCCTCCTGCAATCCCTCAGAAACCTAGAACGCCACAGAACCACGTCGTCTTTGGCTCTCTGCAACACTTCAAGGTCTGGGCAACGGAGGGTGAGACATCTCTGAAGACAACCAAATTTCGACGCTTCCATAGATGCCAGAAGCACAGGAACAAGAAGGCTTTTGGCGAGGCTTCACCAACAGCAGGCTTGACGTTGAAGAGGTGGAGGGCTCGAACGGAGGCACCCTCGGTACAAAGCCCTGGGCCGCCCCAAAAAGCACGGGCAAAGGGGCAGCCAAAGATGAGGTGATCTGCCGTCTCCAGCCCTGCTGAACAGCAGGCGCCGGTCCTTGTGATGGTGTGGACAGTGGTGGAGGGTGAGGAGCCGAAGAGGGGGAGGACGTAGTGTAGCCCGGAGGCGGGAGGAGATGGGTCGAGACGGTCGTGTCTGGCACTCTATGACCGGAGAAGATGGGGAGGCGGTGGCTGGACAAATTTTGAGGTAGAGGAGAGAAATTTTGGGAGCACCCGAAAATTATGAATAGGTAGATCTTTAGGTACTTTCGCACTTACGCAGTTTTTATGGATAGATAGTGTTACGAACTATTAGTATTATTAGTAGTAGTCTGGTCTCCTTACGTATTCGTATTAGTTCTAGATTTTCTTACTTGTACTTCAAGTGTCATGGAATATATATTTGTCCCTTGTGCTGTGCAGTACAAATAAGTTGCTCTTCTAACAGATAGCTATTTTGATACATTGCTGGACTTTATTCTTATCCCTCCCACATAGTACAAGCGCTAGCGGAGGCCTCTGGCAAGATACCATTCATGGATCTGTACCTGGCTAGGCACAAGCTCGTGTTGCGTGGGTACCTGGATGTGAGGTTTCCGAATGCCACCGGCAAGGGAGAGGTCGGGCCGTACCCAAAGCAGAGTTCTAAAGCACCCACTCTTGCGAAATTTGTCAGTAATGACCATTATGGCACACTCAAAGATACAACAAGCAGAATGAGGATTACGATGACAACACGGTAGTGGTCACAACTCACAAGATGAGAGAGGAAGACAGAAAAGGTAGTGAGAAGGTAGAAACACTATTCCATCCATCCTGGTTTGTAAAGCTCACGCGCATTTCATTAGAAACTTGCCATTAATTTGGTCACCAAAATTAAATGCCATAAAAATTATAGCGGCGAAAACTTTTCTTGAACCCGAATCTAATGATATATTTTTTGGACGTATAACTAATATTTTCTTGACCAAATTAATGGTTAAAGTTTTTATTGAAATGCATGTGAGATTGCAGCAGTATTTTCCCCCATGTCAAGCTGGCCCGATGGTCAGAACTGATCCGTCTTGCCACCTCCTCTCACCTCACTTGCGAAAGTGACTGGTCCAAATGAAGACGTGTATAGAGAACTGGGAAGCTGAAATACAAATTATTTCGGCCAAATATATAGACTGGATTTGATAAGCCAAAAAAAATACAGTACTATGTGTAGTGATCCAAATGGCCTGGCTTTTGACAAGGGTAAACTACAACAGGATGGACAAGGTTTTTTTTTCTTGATGAGGCAGGTCCATATATGTTTCCCGACACTTAGGCAATTTTTAGAGAAAAGAGTGTGGAGTATAATCTGGTGCAGCAATATCTTGAGTGCTTTATTTTCCACTAAGGGCAAAACATATACATGGGCTAATGTACCAAGCTGTCAACATATATAACATGTATGTTAACTGCTGCATGACATTTGATAATTAAATAAAATAGAATAATATTTATTCTATATTATACATGTATGTTGTAGTCCTCACCTTGGGCGATTTTGAATGCTGAAGAAAAGACATCCCCAGGAACTGCCTAACATACTTCTCGCCAAGTTGTATAGCTGAAAAGTTGTTAGATGGCTCGATGAAACCAAGAGCAATCCATTGATGGATAAGATCATCTTTACTTATATTGTGACCTTTAGGAAAGATGCCACAATAGGCAAAGCATAACCTCAAATATGGTGTCAAAGTATTGTAAATCAACTTCAAGGATGGTAACACTGTACTGTCAGAAAATGGTTCATCCCAAATATCACGAATGAGCATTGCTTCCCAGTCACTAAGATCCGTTCCAGATAGCAAGAATCCAAGTGCTTGAGCTGCTAGTGGTAAACCTCCACATTTCCTTGCAATCTTCTGTCCAATTGGTTTAACATGCTCTTTATCAGGTCTAGATTGAAATGTACTGCTTTCCTTGATTATTCTCCAGCACATGTCATTGTCCAAAGGATCTAGCATGTATGGTTCAACACCAACAATACACATTTTTCTTGCAATGTCTATGTTGCGTGTTGTGACTAACACTTTCATCTTGGTGCTAACATTCAACATAAGCTTGAGTTGATCAAGTTGGAAGTTATCTGTTTCCCATAGGTCATCTAAAACAATTAAAGTCTTCTTATCTTGAAGTAGATATTTAAGTTGTTTGCTTATCAACTGCAGTGTACCCGAATTCTCACTTCCTTTTCCCGGTACTTGAGAAATTATGGAGTTCCCTATTTTTTTCAAGTCAAACACCTGTGATACATAGACCCATACCTAATGATTATAATCATTAAATTGAACATCATTGAAGACCAGTTGTGCCAAAGTTGTCTTTCCTATGCCTCCAAGCCCACAGATAGGAAGAACTGTGAAATCTTTTTTGTTGTTGTTGTTGCTTGTGGATAACAAAGAAAGGACATTCATCATGTCTATGTCTCTCCCTATGATGAGTGATTCAATCACATTTGATGTTGTTTCCCGTGGATCAGGAAGCTGGTGCACATTAATTAGGCTGGACTTATCATGTGTGAATTTCAAACTCTCGTGATCCTCTTTGATCTTCCTCAGCTGACCTCTCATCTTCTTCATCTTATAAGCCAAGGTAATCTTCGGTGCAATAGCAAGACAGTCCAGCTTCCCAATCATCTATGAAGGAATTTCAACAAGTCATTATGATATAATATAAGACCTGGGAGTACTAGAACCGGGATTAATAAGATGTATTTTCGATCTCTCTGCCTGGTAAATGCATGCTGCATGGTAGATGTATAACACAACAGGTGCGGGCTCCCCCACTGTGCCCTCTTTCGGAGGAGGAGAGCGACATCTCCAGCGTGGGCTTACTGGTGCTCCCGTCCTCCTCACAGTGCTCTCCTCCGCTGATGCCGTCGGTTGATGCCTGCACCGAGCGCCCTCCTCTCGTGGAACTTCTGCCACCGGAATCACCTATTGCTCTGGCCCTCTCGGCCCCTGGTGTTCTGCTCGATGGGGACCTGGAGGTCTCCAGCCTCCCTCCGCCCGTGGCCTCCCCGCCCTCCCTCGCCTTGGCGGCCAGGCGTGGGCCTTCCGATCTGGGGACCTTGCCCTCCCGTCTCGGACCTGCTGGAAGCGACCCCGCAGGGAACCAACATGCTGCTGGTGGTGGCTACGCCGGACTCGGTGGCCCAGGAGGGGTTGCCGTGCCGGGCCCTGCCTCCCCCTCGCACCAAGGGACCCAAACGGGGCCGCTCGACATCGACTCCGGTCATGGCATCACACCGGAGCGCCCGCATTGATGCTGCGCTGCCCCCAGGCACCCCGACCCCGTCCATCCAGGAGCGTGCGGAGCTGCGAGCCGTTGCTCGGTTCCTAGAAACTGGTACCTCCCACTAGCCCGCTCCCTGTCACTCATGATGATTTCTCTGCTCTTGAGTCGGTGCCACTGGGGCGGCTCACGAAGGTAGCCAATGACTCTGGTATTGTGTTTAGGGGAGAAAAGGATCCCCCCTTAGTTCAAATCGTTGCAATCCAGGTGAAGGAAGTGTTGGATGGTAGACTGGCTGCTAGTCACACTAGGATAACCAGGGCGGGGCACGTGGCTCAGCCAGAGGAAAGGGCCCAATCCCAGGCCCGACCACCCGTCCCAAGGGGACGCGAGTGCCCGTGGCCGCACCTGCTCTCGGACTATTGCTATGCATCGGGCCCAGAGTGCCTCCCTCGTCCCAGGGGTCAGGACCCCCTCCCAGGTTATTTAATGCAGACACTATTCTAGAATATTCGTGATTTTGGCCAGGCTGGCCGCAACCGCCAGCTTGTCAAATACATGCGCGATGAGAGAATTGACATTGTTGCCATCCAGGAAACTATGTGAACTGAGTTTTCCCTCTCCGAGCTTAATAGCTTGAGCCCTCACCTCTTCGCCTGGCACTGGCTCCCTTCTAGTGGGATCACGGGCCACTCCGGGGGCATCCTTCTAGGGGTGACGGACGCCTCCTTTGAGGTGGGGAGCATGGACCGGGGAGAGTTTTTCGTTAGCATGGAGGTGTTCGATCGCTCCATTAACTTCAAGTGGGAAATCATCATCGTCCATGTCCTGGCGGATCACCGCCACTCGCCTGCATTTCTTGTGGAGCTTAGTGCCAAGATCATGAACACCCAGTTGCCGGTCGTGGTGGGCGGTGACTTTAATCTCATCCGACACCCGAAAGACAAAAGCAATGACCGCGTTAACTTGCCATGAATGCAGCTCTTTAATGACTGCTTTGGCGATTTGGGGCTGCGGGAGCTGGACTGCATTGGTGCCCGCTTCACCTGGACTAGTAAACAAGCGTCCCCGACCCTTTCTGTCCTTGATCGTGTTTTCATGACTCCAGACTGGGAGCTCAAGTGCCCCTTGGCCTCACTTCAGGCGATCACCCGGATCGGGTCTGACCATGTCCTGCTCCTCCTGTCTTTCGTGGAGGACAGGCCTCGCCCTCCACTAAGGTTCCGCTTTGAAAACTTCTGGCTCCATCGCCATGGGTTCATCGACGCGGTTCTCTCTAGGTGGATGGCGGCGAGGATAGAGCCCCGCCAGCACATCTCTGCCGTGGATGATTGGCATTTTTGTGCCAAGCGTGCCCGACAATTCATGAAATGGTGCGGCGCCAATATCGGCTGGGACCTCCATGTCACGAAGCAGAACTTGCTCTCTGCCATCCAAGCCCTAGACCTTTGAGCAGATGTGGCTGGCTTGTCTTCGGATGAATGGATGCATTGCTATTTGCTTGAGGAAGAGCTCATGGTCATTTACGTAGATAAGGAGTGCTATTGGCGCCAACACGGCACACAACATTGGGTATTACAAGGAGATGTGTCATTGTTTTGGCACGGCAGATGCCATGGGATATCTTATCTCGAGTGGTTGGGGCCGATGGACGCCGACGGTGCCCGGAGGCGGGATTAGGCAAGAGCACTGAGAACACAGAGTCGTACCCAGGTTCAGGGCCCTCCGGTGGAGGTAACACCCTTACGTCCTGCAAGGATCACTAAGGAGATCACAAGGGACACATGGTTGCTCCTGGAGCTGTTTGGGTGGAGGAAGAAGAGAGCTCTAGTGCTGCTCTCTGCCTCGTGTTAGTGTGTGTGCGTGTGGGATGAGCCGACCCCCCCCCCCCATGGGGGGCTCCCGGGAGGCCTTATAGCCTGACCTCCCAGGGTAGAATGGTAAAATGAGTGGGGCGGGGCCCTGGTTGTTGGAAATATGCCCTAGAGGCAATAATAAAATAGTTATTATTATATTTCCTTGTTCATGATAAATGTTTATTATCCATGCTATAATTGTATGGATTGGAAACTCAAATACATGTGTGGGTACATAGACAACAATGTGTCCCTAGTAAGCCTCTAGTTGACTAGCTCGTTGATCAAAGATGGCTATGGTTTCCTAGCCACGGACAAGAGTTGTCATTTGATAACGGGATCACATCATTAGGAGAATGATGTGATGGACAAGACCCAAACTATGAACGTAGCATTTGATCATGTCAGTTTATTGCTATCGCTTTCTGCATGTCAAGTATCTGTTCCTATGACCATGAGATCATGTAACTCACTGACATCGTAGGAGTGCTTAGTGTGTATCAAACGTCACAACGTAACTGGGTGGCTATAAAGATGCTCTACAGGTATCTCTGAGGGTGTCTGTTGAGTTGACATGGATCATGACTGGGATTTGTTACTCCGTGTGACGGAGAGGTATCTCAGGGCCCACTCAGTAATACAACATCACAATGAGCCTTGCAAGCAAAGTGACTAAAGAGTTAGCCACAGGATCTTGTATTACGGAATGAGTAAAGAGACTTGCCGGTAACGAGATTGAACTAGGTATGGAGATACCGACGATCGAATCTCGGGCAAGTAACATACCGATAAACAAAGGGAATAGCGTACGGGATTAACTGAATCCTTGACATAGAGGTTCAACCGATAAAGATCTTCGTAGAATATGTAGGAGCCAATATGAGCATCCAGGTCCCGCTATTGGTTATTGACCGTAGAGGTGTCTCGGTCATGTCTACATAGTTCTCAAACCCGCAGGGTCTGCACACTTAACATTCGGTGACATTTCGGTAGTATTGAGTTATGTATGGTGGTGACCGAAGGTTGTTCGAAGTCCCGGATGAGATCCCGGACATGACGAGGAACTCTGGAATGGTCCGGAGGTGAAGATTGATATATAGGACAAAGGGAATCAAGTTCCGGAAGTGTTCCGGGAGGTACCGGGAAATTGACAGAGTACCGAAAGGTGTTTCGGGGGGCCCTGACAAGTGTTGGGGGCCTCATGGGCCAAGGTGAGGGGGCGCACCAGCCCACAAGGGGGCTGGGTGCCACCCAAACCCTAGCCCACTTCGGCCAAGGGTGGGGGAGCCCATCTAAGGGGCTCCCACTAGGTAACTTGGGGGCCAAGCCACCCTAGGGTTTCCCTAGGCCCCCCCTCTGCCTTGGCCGCCACTCCCTAGATGGGATCTAGGGCGCCCCACCTCCTCCTCTCCTCCTATATATAGTGGAGGGATTGAGAGGGCAGCGGTACCCAAGAAAAGCCACGCGCTGCCCTCTCTCCCTCTAGATTGCTTCTCCTCTAGATCTGTTCGGTATAGCTTAGCGAAGTCTGCCGGATCAGCTCCACCACCACCGCCACCACGCCGTTGTGCTGCCGGAGAACCCATCTACATCTCCACCCTCGCTTGCTGGATCAAGGAGGTGGAGATCGTCATCGAGCTGTGCGTGTGCTGAACGCGGAGGTGCCGTCCGTTCGGCGCTTGATCGGGACGGATCGTGATTGGATCATGGGACGCTCAGCAATTTGGATCGCGAAGACGTTCAACTACATCAACCGCGTTTTTTAACGCTTTCCTCTTAGCGATCTACAAGGGTATGTAGATCCACTCTCCCTCTCATAGATGCTCATCACCATGGATAGATCTTGTGTGTGCGTAGGAATTTTTTTGTTTCCCTTGCAACATTCCCCAACAGTGGTATCAGAGCAAGTTCTATGCGTAGATGAGATCTCGAGTAGAACACAAAGGAGTTTGTGGGCGTTGATATTCAGATTGCTTCCTTCCTTAGTCTTTTCTTGATTCAGCGGTATTGTGGGATGAAGCGGCCCGGACCAACCTTACTGGTACGCTTACGAGAGACCGGTTCCATCGACTGACATGCACTAGTTGCATATCGATGGCTGGCGGGTGTCTGTCACTCCCACTTTAGTTGGATCGGATTCGACAAAGGGTAGTCCTTGTAGAAGGTTAAATAGCAACTTGTATATCACCGTTGTGTTTTTGCGTAGGTAAGAATCGTTCTTGCTAGATACCCATAGCAGCCACGTAAAACATGCAACAACAAATTAGAGGACGTCTAACTTGTTTTTGCAGGGCATGTTATATTAAATAAAATTTCAAGGTAATTGTGTTCTCCCCTAGTGTGCACCGTTGTGAAAGTTCGTCGTTTCAAAGCACCACATGATGATCAGGTGTGATAGACTCTACGTTCACATAAAATGGGTGCAAGCCAGTGTTGCACATGCAGAACACTCGGGTTAAACTTGATGAGCCTAGCATGTACAGACCTGGCCTCGAAACACAAGAGACCGAAAGGTCAAACATGAGTCATATAGTAGATATGATCAACATGGAGATGTTCACCATTGAAACCACCTCATCTCACGTGATGATCGGACTTGGGTTGGTGAATTTGGATCATGTAACACTCGAATGACCGGAGGGATGTCAATTTGAGTGGGAGTTCTTTAGTAATATGATTAACTGAACTCTTTATCATGAACATAGTCAAAATGTCTTTGCAAATTATGTTGTAGATTACTAGCTCGCGTTGTAGCTCCCTTGAATTTTATATGTTCCTAGAGAAATAGAGTTAAAACATGATGGTAGCAATAATGCGGACTGGGTCCGTGATCTGAGGATTGTCCTCATTGCTGCACAGAAGGCTTATGTCCTTAATGCACCGCTCGGTGCGCCACCCCCTCAAGCGTCGTCTGTAGATGTTGTGAACATCTGACAGGCACGTTCTGACAACTACTTGATAGTTCAGTGCGTCATGCATTACGGCTTAGAATTGAGGCTCCAAAATGTTTTGAACGTCACGGAACATATGATATGTTCTAAGAGCTGAAATTGGGATCTCAGGCTCATGCCCGTGTTGAGAGGTATGAGACCTCCAACAAGATTCTTTGCCTGCAAGATGAAGGAGAATAGCTCAATCGATGAGCATGTGCTCAGATTGTCTGGGTGCTACAATCGCTTTAATCGAGTGGGAGTTGATCTTCTAGATAAGATAGTGATTGATATACTTCTCCAAGTCACTGTCACTATGCTACTATAGCTTCATGATGAACTATAAAATGCCAGGGATGGAAATAATGATCCCTGAGCTATTCGCGATGTTTGACAGCACGAAAGTAGAAATCAAGAAGGAGCATCAAGTGTTGATGGTTAGTAAAACCACTAGTTTCGAGAAGGGCAAGGGCAAGGAGAGAAACTTCATGGATGGCAAGTCAGTTGCTGCTCCAGTGAAGAAACCCAAGGTTGAACCCAAACCCGAGACTAAGTGCTTCTATTATGAGGAGAACGGTCGCTGAAGCGGAACAACCCTAGAAACTTGGTAGATAAGAAGGCTGGCAATGTCGACAGAAGTATATTTGATATACGTGTTATTAATGTGTACCTTACTGGTACTCCTAGTAGCACTTGGGTATTGGATACCGGTTCGGTTGCTAAATGTTAGTAACTCGAAATAAAAGCTACGGAATAAATGGAGGCTAGCTAAGGGTGAGGTGACGATGCGTGTTGGAAATGTTTCCAAGGTTGATGTGATCACCACCGCACGCTCTCTCTACCTTCGGGATTAGTATTGAACCTAAATAAGAGTTATTTGGTGTTTGCGTTGAGCATGAACATGATTAGATCGTGTTCATTGCAATACAATTATTCATGTAAGTCGGAGAAGAATGGTTATTCTGTTTACATAAATAATACCTTCAATGGTCATGCACCCAATGTGAATGGTTCATTGAATCTCGATCGTAGTAATACACATGTTCATAAAATTGATACCAAAAGATACAAAGTTAATAATGAGAGTACCACATACTTGTGGCACTGCCGCTAAAAGTCATATTGGTGTAAAACGCATGCAGAAACTCCATGCTGATAGATCTTTGGACTCACTCGATTTCGAATCGGTTGAGACATGTGTACCATGCCTCTTGGGCAAGATGACTAAAACCCCATTTTCCGGCTTGATGGAGCGGGGAAGTGACTTATTGGAAATGATACATGTTGATGTATGCGGTCCAATGAATGTTGAAGCGTGCGGTGGATATTGTTATTTTCTTACCTTCACTGATGATTTGAGTAGATATGGGCATATTTGCTTAATGAAACACAAGTCTGAAACATTTGAAAAGTTCAAGCAATTTCAGAGTGAAGTAAAAGATCATCATGACAAGAAGATAAAATGTCTACGATATGATCGTGGAGGTAAATATCTGAGTTACGAGTTTGGTATGCAACTTAAGACAATGTGGAAATTGTTTCACAAACTCATGCCACCTGGAGCACCATAGTGTGATGGTGTGTCCGTACGTCGTAGCTGTGCTCTATTTGATATAGTACGTACTATGATGTCTCTTATCGATTTGCCATTATCATTTTGGGGGTTATGCATTAGAGACAAATACATTTACTTTAAAATAGGGCACCCTCTAAAATCCGTTGAGATGACGCAGTATGAATTATGGTTTGGCAGAAACCTAAGCTGTCATTTCTTAGGGTTTGGGAACGCGATGCTTATGTCTGATAAGCTCGAACCCAAAGCGGACAAATGCATCTTCATAGGATACCCTAAGGAAACGGTTAGGTATGCCTTCTATCTCAGATCCGAGGGCAAAAGTGTTTGTTGCTAAAGAATGGGTCATTTCTTGAGAAAGAGTTTCTCTCGAAAGAATTGAGTGGGAGGAAGATAGAACTTGATGAGGTTGTTGAACCTTTACTTCTACCAGAGAGTAGCACAGCGCAGAAAGATGTTTCTATGGAACCTACCTCAGTTGAAGAGGAAGCTAATGATATTGATCATGAAGCTTCGGATCAAGTTACTATCGAAACCCGTAGGTCGACAAGGGCACGTATTACTCCTGAGTGGTACTGTAACCTTGTCTTAATGTCATGTTGTTGGACAATGATGAACCTACGAGCTATGAAGAAGCGATGGTGGGCCCAGATTCCGATAAATGGCTAGGAGCCATGAAATCCGAGATAGGATCCATGTATGAAAACCAAGTATGGACTTTGGTAGACTTGCCCGATAAACGGCAGGCCGTTGAAGTACAAATGGACCTTTAAGAAGAAGACAGACGCTGATGGTTATTGTCACCATTTATAAAGCTCGACTTGTCGCAAAGTAGTTTCCGGCAAGTTCAAGGAGTTGACTACGATGAGTTTTTCTCACCCGTAGCGATGCTAAAAGTCTGTTGGAATTATGTTAGTAGTTGCTGCATTTTTCGATTACGAAATCTGGCAGATGGATGTCAAAAACCGAATTTCCTTGACGGTTTCCGTAAGGAAAGGTTGTATATGATACAACTGGAAGTTTTTGTCGATCCTAAGGATGCTAAAAGGTATGCAAGCTCCAGCGATCCTTCTTTGGACTGGAGCAAGCATCTCAGAGTTGGAATATATGCTTTGATGAGGTGATCAAAGCTTTTGGGTTTATACAAAGTTTATAAGAAACTTGTATTTACAATAAAGTGAGCGGGAGCACTATAGCATTTCTGATAAGTATATGTGGATGACATATTGTTGATCGGAAACGATGTAGAAATTTCTTGAAAGCATAAAAGGTTGTTTGAAAGGAGTTTTTCAAAGGAAAACCTGGATAAAGCTGCTTAAATATCGGGCATCTAGATCTATATAGATAGATCAAGATGCCTGATAAGACTTTCAACGAGTACATACCTTAACAAGATTTTGAAGGAGTTCAAAATGGATCAAGTAAAAGAAAGAGTTCTTTCCTGATTTGTAAGGTGTGAAGTTGAGTAAGACTCAAAGCTCGACCACGGCAGAAGAGAGAGAAAGGACGAATGTCGTCCCCTATGCCTTAGTTATAGGCTCTATATAGTATGCCATGCTGTGTACCGCACCTGGTGTGTGCCTTGCCATGAGTCTGTCAAGAGGTACACGAGTGATCCAGGAGTGGATCTGTAACACCCCAAAAATCGGGTTATCGATTTTTGTGCTGTTATTCCTTCCTAGCTTTTCTCTCCCGAATTTTTTCCTCTGTAATTTGGCAAGTGACCAGTTGAATCCAGTCTGTCCTCGACCTCTCAGTGCTTTTCTCATGCTCTTGTGCCAGCCAACCCTCTGTCAGCCAACCCCAGATCTCATTCCAACCCTAGTTCCGAAATATTGGAACCAGGAATCCTGCCTTTGGGTTTTCAAAGGAGCTATCTTTTCCCTTGCTCTGTTGATTCTCCCAAGACTCCCAGAGATCCTTCTTTCCTCTAGAACCCTAGATGTGCAAAAATATTGCTAAGTCATATGCAATATTTGTCGTCTAGAATTAATTCCTCTTTCTGCCTTTCTGGGGAATTAAATCCAGAGAAATTTCTATCCATCTCCAGAAGTCATGAAAACTTGTGGAGATATTCCTTGTGGTTATGTTAAGCACTCATAAAAATATTGGCCACAATTAAATAGGGGAAATTGCCTTTTCCTATTTAAAGCCAATATTGCAATTTGGGGCATTTCCAAAGGAACTACCATCTTGGTAGCCAGGAAAATTCCCAAATAATTTGTGGAGCTTCTCATATCCATATCTTCTCCATTTCCCTCCAAAGATCCAGTTCTCCAGTTCAAGTTTTGAGCACCACTTCCATTTGCAAATTCTGTCCAGATTTCCAGTTTGTAAAGGAAGTGTTTGATTCCTTGATCTCCTTGGGCTAAAATTTTGCAGGGTGATGCATTGTGATAAATTAACATTGTCCTCCAAAATTTAGCTCAATCCCTTTAGCCAATTATCCCCAGCAATTTTCTCAAGTTTCTGTCCATATTGGAGCATTGTGAAGGAAGTACCCTTTGTACTCATGCAAATGGTATGAAACTTTTACAGTGTCTCCATGTGCTAAAATATTTGCTCTTCACCAAAAATCAGCCATGTCCATCTAGCCATTTCTCCCCAGCTCTTCCATTTCCAAATCTGGTCCAGTTGCCAAGTTACAAAGGAAGTGGTATTTTTCTTGGCCTATTTGAGCTGAGAATTTGCCAAGGGAGTGACCCTAGTGTGTGATTAACCCATGCCAAGGATAAGGCCAAGGTGAGTACTGTGGTGGCCACACTACAGTACAAACAGGTTGCTACTGGCAACTGTTTGACCTTGGTCCAGTCAATTCAGACCTCTCCAGAGCTATCCTGATGCATGGGTCAACTCAGCGCTTAATGGTGATAGCCCTAGACATAGTTTGGCTTTGAGTGCATCATGGCATTGCCGTGGACGCGTGGTGACCACCGGCAGAGCATGCCAAATTTGCGCTCTGTGCTTGGCGTCGTCGGTAGCGAGCCTCCAGTGCGTTCCAGCTTGTCTAGAGATGTCGTGGAGCTTTTCCCCGCTTGCGTGAACCCTCCAGAGTCCTCGCCCCCTTGTCCCCTAGCCGGTGGAGCGCTCGAAGCATCGCGCGCCGGCAAGGAGCTTCTCGGAGCTCCGGTTGCCGTCGGGCAACGCCTAGAGTGTTCCCCCCGTGGCTATTTAAGAGCGTGCCCGAGCCCCCTCCGAGCGGTTGAGCCTCCCCAGTCCCTCCCCAAGCCCGTGGAACTTCCCCCTCGTTGCAATGGCCGAGCCCGCCGCCGTTTCCCTCGGGCCAATCCGGCGCCGTGACCCTTTCCCCCTCCTCTATCCTCGGTCAGAGCCTCCCAGGAGCCCGCATTGGTCGCTGCCCTCCTCCCCTTGGTCGAGGAAGCGTCGCCGGAGCGGTTCCCCGGCAGCCCCTCCGCCGTCGCATTTCTGCCCGTGGCGAGGGCGCTACAGGCTGTGCCCGGCGACCCCGCGACCACCCCCTGGGTGTGGGGAGGAGCTGCGGTGCCTCTAAACACTCCGGCCGGCCTCCTGGAGTGGCGAAGCAACGGCCAGCGCCGGCGGCCGGCTCCCCCACCTGGCCACCGCGGGAGGAAGAGGCGACCAGGGAGGAAGAAAGGAGAGAGAGGAAGGGTAGGCGGGCCCCACCTGCCATAGAGGCAAGGATAAGTCAACCCGGGCCCGCGCAGTTTTAAGTGGTGGCGTAATTTGGAAAATACGCTTTCCCAGTTGGAAAACGCATTTTCCCCGGAGGCGCGTTCGGTTTAGTCAGCCAGGGACCCGTTTGTAAATACTTTTACTAAAGATTGGTCCCTGAGCTTTAAACGGCCGTAACTTCGCGACCGTAGCTCGGAATCAGGTAAAACCAGCGCCCCCGCTTTCGTCTCGTCGAGCCCGTTCCGATGGTACTATTTCCATATTGTGTTCACACAGTGGAAATAACTGTTTTGCCCTTGCCCTCCGTTCGAGCCTTCTGAGAGAGACCCTTTCCGGCGAATGCTTCCGCGAGGTGATTGCATTTCTTTCTGGCGTATTCATCGACCCCCAGGCAAGCCAACCTCTTCCATGAGCTCCGGACTTGCGTGATGACCTTGCTTGCACTCTGTGTGTTTATCTGTATCGCCTGTAGTCTGCATTTGCATGCACCGGTGATAACATCGGTATAGATACTAATATTACTCTTCATCTATTGCAGTGCCATAGTTCATCGTTGCCATGCTAATAATTATATTACTAGTGCCATATTCATGCTAGTACTGTGGTTGAACTCCTGCTAGAATTATCAGTACTATGATCTGTTATGTTGTCACTTATAATTGTCGGTAAAGTGGTATGGATGATGCTGAGATGGATAAGAGATTACTGTCTATGATTATTTTGAGTTTCATCCGGCAGTTGTGGGTATAAGGAATTGAATTAATACAACCTAGTTGGTTGATCTTGAGCCACCTGTCTGGGCTTATTTGTGCAACCACATTTGCTGGTATGGGACGGCCCTGACCGTGTCTGACTGCGTGATCTTTCATCGGTACCTCCAAAGAGGGAGGGTTATGCGCGTGCGCTACCCTGGCCCGGTAGGCGGCGATAACCCTATGGGCCCAGTTGAGTTGTTTGGGTACCTGTCCCCGTTTGGGACAGTTTGTTTGGCCACGACGGTGGCAGGTGTCATGAGGACACAGGGGCCACCCAAGGCTGACCTCCGAGGGAGGAAAAGTGCCGGTGGTACGATGAAAGAGTCACGGGTCAGGCAGGTTTTGTCGGAACATCGTTGGTCCACCCGAATAGGAGCACGAGGCCATGAGTTCCGTGGTGTGGGTAAAGTGTACAACCTCTGCAGAGTGTCAAATCTATTCGAATAGCCGTGTCCACGGTAATGGACGACCCGTACAGACCTCAGTAGGTGGTCAACCATAATGATGATAATAATGGTGTAAGAACTCAGCTTGGTTAGACATCAGAGGATGTCAGGAATGCGAGGTGTTAGCCAAGGTATGGCTATGTGTTGAGTGGTCGGATGACCACATGGATTGGATTGGACTTGAGTCAGTCCAGGTTGGATCATGAGTATGTACAGGGTTGTGGGACAACCCAGAAGAGAGTAAGTTGGTGATGGATACAGTAGTACTCTAAGCACTTAACGTAATCATTGCCATGCCATGTTAGATTATATGCCTGATCCATGATATGCCATGCTTGATCCATGCTTGCCTTGTTAGGATTTACGCCATGCTTAACATTAATTCATGCATAGCTTAGTGCTTGCTTTGTTATCTGCTTGTTTGGATGCTATGTATTTGGTTGTCTTGCGAGTACATTCAAAGTACTCACCTGGCCTTGCACGTGGCCAGTTGCAGGAGAAGATTCGTCGTGCTAGAGCGTAACCAAGCCAGTCCTGTGCGTTATGGAGCCCAGCCAGAGGCGTCGTTGCCAAGACCTCCATCGCCATTTAGTTAGCCTTGGAGTTATGGAATATTGTTGTAAGCAACGGTATTGTAATACTCCATTGCTATTAATAAAGCCATTTTTTTGCCTGGAATTGCTGTATCATGTCTTTGGCGTGCGTCAGGTCTTATCCTGGGAACTGGCATACGTCGGCCCTCTATCGGGGTGCCACAAGACTTGGTATCAGAGCCAGGCTGGCTATAGGTTACCCTAGCCCCTAGGTTTAACTGGTAGTGAGCCCGATAGATTTGACTCGTCTCTGGCAACCGACATGGTCATTGTAGATCAACAGTCGGCGCAGTCGGAATGGACGTGACCCTACCCAGCCACCCACCTAGCCAGTTAGGATTAGACCGTGACCCCACTTGGTTGTCGGCCGTACCGGTGTATCTTCTACCCGGCACGAGAAGGATCCATGCCATGCTAGCGTGTTCCAGCCGACTGCCTATTTAAGCCCCCAGCTGCGAGCCGTAGCCATCCCCATTGAGTAAGTCAGAACCCTGCAAGTGAGACCCAGGCTAGTATCCCCAAATTAGTAGCCATGGCTAGTTCCTCCAAGACCTCGATAGCACCCACGTTCCATGGCCGAACCTTGGGTGATGGATGTTCCGGTTTTCTGCGCATCCTTTCGAGTGTGCTCACCCAAGCCCTTGGTTGTAGTTCCCCTCCGGCGTATCTGGTGTTTCAGTCAGACCCTGTCCCCCACCTTTGCCGATTTCATGCAAGGGTCTATATCAGCCCAGGTCCAACCGCGGATGGGAAGCCCATGAGTTTTCAGGGTAAACCCATGCCCACCCCTGCGTTGGCTGTCCAGCAGGCTGCTGCAGGAGTCATCGGCCATCTCTGTAGCCAGTTTCCGCAAGTCGCGGAGATGCAAGAGTTCCGCTATTTTCCATCTTCGTCGGACACAACTAGCAGGTTCTCCAGCATAGTGGGAAATGTTGACCCAACCACAGCTCGCCTAGTCCAGTATATTGATGCCCAGGGACTTCTGCTCTCTGGCATTCTAAAAGAGTTCCAAGCCATTGACCAAGACACCACAAGGATTGTTACGGAAGCATACTGTGCGGCCCGTGAGATTTCATCCCAGACCACCCGTCCCTTGTTGCCAAACCCAGTGCCACCTTCACAGCCAGTACCACCCTCGCCATCTGCAAACTCATTTCGCCCAGTCCGCATCCACCCAAATTCCATTCAGAGAGCTATCCGGTGACTTCGTCGTCGGGATGTGTTCGGTCAAGTCCCCGCTGCAGCTCCAGCAGTTGAGCCCCGGCTCATAGAGGTGCCCGACGATGAAGATGGAAATTGGCTCAGCCTTCGTCCCCCAGGAGAGCCTCAGCGGAAGTAGGCCATTTGTGGCTTTGGCAGTGATCGAAGCCAGGAGATGCCGCGAGTAGGTGTGTGTGCGAAGACTGTTTCTTCGCCTGCAGCTTGTATTAGGACCATGTAGTTCGGAGTGAGTTGTTGCTTGCCTAGTAAGGCTGCGTGTTGCTGTATGCTTGCATTGCATGTACTGTTTGTGCATGTGTGCTGTTGTAACGTTATGCATGCCTGTTTGCTCTGTGTGCTTGGTTCATCTGTCACGCTGTTAAGCAGAAATGTTTAACAGAGCTGGCAGTGGACTTTTAACAAGATTTTAGTCTGTAGAGCACTTACACCTAATAACAACATTGGACTCGTCTGGAGTCCCTAATTTAAAACACGAGCTGGTGTAGGTGTATGTATACCAGGAGTACATACACCCACTGGCATTAAGACGTTAGTATAATCTGTTTGCTATGTTTCTTTCCTTTGCCTGCATTTTGCTATCATGAGCATTCTGCATCTGCCTGCATATTAGTTTAGATCGCATATGTATCGTATGAGCAAGTTTGCACGCTGGTTGCGATTTCAGAGCGATTCTAGGAAATTTTATTGCAGCATAGACCGGCGCAACCCTTTGAGACCAAGGTCGAAACCCCGATTTGACCCCTAGCCCCTATTGTGGTTGTTGTTCAGCAAGGAGCAACTAGCAGCGTGGCCTCCACACTGATAGAGCTCCGCTGACTGCACCACACTAGCCCTAGACCTAGTGGCGCCTCTGTCATCATCTGGTGTGATGTTGACAAGCCGCCCCTTCGCCGCCGCAGCCTGCGTCTATTCCGCCGGCTTAAGACGGCGTAGTTGCCCCTTAGCCGCCTCTCTGGCAGCAGCATCCTGGCGATCGTCAAGGATCATGGCACACAGCAGCAGCGAGCCGCCAACCAGTGCCGCCAGCATGCCAGCCAGAAGGATCGTGAGTAGCTCCGAGCCCACGCCCGCCATTAGCGCCTTGCCTCGCGTTCCTGCAACCAGAAGGAGTAGAGGAAGAAGAAGTGAGGCAGGATGCGAGAGATAGGTAGAGAGTAGAGACCCCGCGGTAGTTTTTTTAGCCCCAGTCCGGTGTATGGTGAGCGAGGTCCAGGAGAACCCCGCGCGCCGCTTGATCACCGGCGTCCAGGAGGCGAATACGCAAGCAGTGCCACCCGGCGCTGGCCCGCGATGGGAGAGCTCCCTGAGTGCCCTCGTGCGCGCCGCGCACTATCGCCGTAGGGTACTCCGTGCCCTAGAGCTAGGCGTGTGCAGTGCCTAGCCGCACTCGGTGCAGCAGGAGAGCAGGTGAGAGAGAGCCATGGCAGGAGATAGGAGAGGCTGTCAGTGGGCCCTGGTCCCACCTGTCAGCGAGAGAGGCCACTGTTCATTGCGGTACCCCGAGCATCTTTGGAAAAAGGAAAATTTTGCTTTTCCCAAAAATGTCAGGGCTACCCGCGGCCGTGCGTGTAGAATAGATCCCGAGATATCCGTATCTAGATCTGGGTGTACCAGTTTTCGGTACTCTTAACTCGGTTGTTTTCAACCGCAGGGTTAAGACCCAACCCAGAGGTTTTCCTAGGAGGCGTAGTAGCTTTTGTTTTAAGCTAACCCTAGGAATCTCGAGGACGAGATTCTTTTAAGGGGGGAAGGTTTGTAACACCCCAAAAATCGGGTTATCGATTTTTGTGCTGTTATTCCTTCCTAGCTTTTCTCTCCCGAATTTTTTCCTCTGGAATTTGGCAAGTGACCAGTTGAATCCAGTCTGTCCTCGACCTCTCAGTGCTTTTCTCATGCTCTTGTGCTAGCCAACCCTCTGTCAGCCAACCCCAGATCTCATTCCAACCCTAGTTTCGAAATATTGGAACCAGGAATCCTGCCTTTGGGTTTTCAAAGGAGCTATCTTTTCCCTTGCTCTGTTGATTCTCCCAAGACTCCCAGAGATCCTTCTTTCCTCTGGAACCCTAGATGTGCAAAAATATTGCTAAGTCATATGCAATATTTGTCATCTAGAATTAATTCCTCTTTCTGCCTTTCTGGGGAATTAAATCCAGAGAAATTTCTATCCATCTCCAGAAGTCATGAAAACTTGTGGAGATATTCCTTGTGGTTATGTTAAGCTCTCATAAAAATATTGGCCACAATTAAATAGGGGAAATTGCCTTTTCCTATTTAAAGCCAATATTGCAATTTGGGGCATTTCCAAAGGAACTACCATCTTGGTAGCCAGGAAAATTCCCAAATAATTTGTGGAGCTTCTCATATCCATATCTTCTCCATTTCCCTCCAAAGATCCAGTTCTCCAGTTCAAGTTTTGAGCACCACTTCCATTTGCAAATTCTGTCCAAATTTCCAGTTTGTAAAGGAAGTGTTTGATTCCTTGATCTCCTTGGGCTAAACTTTTGCAGGGTGATGCATTGTGATAAATTAACATTGTCCTCCAAAACTTAGCTCAATCCCTTTAGCCAATTATCCCCAGCAATTTTCTCAAATTTCTGTCCATATTGGAGCATTGTGAAGGAAGTACCCTTTGTACTCATGCAAATGGTATGAAACTTTTACAGTGTCTCCATGTGCTAAAATATTTGCTCTTCACCAAAAATCAGCCATGTCCATCTAGTCATTTCTCCCCAGCTCTTCCATTTCCAAATCTGGTCCAGTTGCCAAGTTACAAAGGAAGTGGTATTTTTCTTGGCCTATTTGAGCTGAGAATTTGCCAAGGGAGTGACCCTAGTGTGTGATTAACCCATGCCAAGGATCAGGCCAAGGTGAGTACTGTGGTGGCCACACTACAGTACAAACAGGTTGCTACTGGCAACTGTTTGACCTTGGTCCAGTCAATTCAGACCTCTCCAGAGCTATCCTGATGCATGGGTCAACTCAGCGCTTAATGGTGATAGCCCTAGACATAGTTTGGCTTTGAGTGCATCGTGGCATTGCCGTGGACGCATGGTGACCACCGGCAGAGCATGCCAAATTTGCGCTCTGTGCTTGGCGTCGTCGGTAGCGAGCCTCCAGTGCGTTCCAGCTTGTCTAGAGATGTCGTGGAGCTTTTCCCCGCTTGCGTGAACCCTCCAGAGTCCTCGCCCCCTTGTCCCCTAGCCGGTGGAGCGCTCGAAGCATCGCGCGCCGGCGAGGAGCTTCTCGGAGCTCCGGTTGCCGTCGGGCAGCGCCTAGAGTGTTCCCCCCGTGGCTATTTAAGAGCGTGCCCGAGCCCCCTCCGAGTGGTCGAGCCTCCCCAGTCCCTCCCCAAGCCCGTGGAACTTCCCCCTCGTTGCAATGGCCGAGCCCGCCGCCGTTTCCCTCGGGCCAATCCGGCGCCGTGACCCTTTCCCCCTCCTCTATCCTCGGTCAGAGCCTCCCAGGAGTCCGCATTGGTCGCTGCCCTCCTCCCCTTGGTCGAGGAAGCCTCACCGGAGCGGTTCCCCGGCAGCCCGTCTGCCGCCGCATCTCTGCCCGTGGCGAGGGCACTACAGGCTGTGCCCGGCGACCCCGCGACCACCCCCTGGGTGTGGGGAGGAGCTGCGGTGCCTCTAAGCACTCCGGCCGGCCTCCTGGAGTGGCGGAGCAACGGCCAGCGCCGGCGGCCGGCTCCCCCACCTGGCCACCGCGGGAGGAAGAGGCGACCAGGGAGGAAGAAAGGAGAGAGAGGAAGGGTAGGCGGGCCCCACCTGCCATAGAGGCAAGGATAAGTCAACCCGGGCCCGCGCAGTTTTAAGTGGTGGCGTAATTTGGAAAATACGCTTTCCCAGTTGGAAAACGCATTTTCCCCGGAAGCGCGTTCGGTTTAGTCAGCCAGGGACCCGTTTGTAAATACTTTTACTAAAGATTGGTCCCTGAGCTTTAAACGGCCGTAACTTCGCGACCGTAGCTCGGAATCAGGTAAAACCAGCGCCCCCGCTTTCGTCTCGTCGAGCCCGTTCCGATGGTACTATTTCCATATTGTGTTCACACAGTGGAAATAACTATTTTGCCCTTGCCCTCCGTTCGAGCCCTCTGAGAGAGACCCTTTCCGGCGAATGCTTCAGCGAGGTGATTGCATTTCTTTCCGGCGTATTCATCGACCCCCAGGCAAGCCAACCTCTTCCATGAGCTCCAGACTTGCGTGATGACCTTGCTTGCACTCTGTGTGTTTATCTGTATCGCCCGTAGTCTGCATTTGCATGCACCGGTGATAACATCGGTATAGATACTAATATTACTCTTCATCTATTGCAGTGCCATAGTTCATCGTTGCCATGCTAATAATTATATTACTAGTGCCATATTCATGCTAGTACTGTGGTTGAACTCTTGCTAGAATTATCAGTACTATGATCTGTTATGCTGTCACTTATAATTGTCGGTAAAGTGGTATGGATAATGCTGAGATGGATAAGAGATTACTGTCTATGATTATTTTGAGTTTCATCCGGCAGTTGTGGGTATAAGGAATTGAATTAATACAACCTAGTTGGTTGATCTTGAGCCACCTGTCCGGGCTTATTTGTGCAACCACATTTGCCGGTATGGGACGGCCCTGACCGTGTCTGACTGCGTGATCTTTCATCGGTACCTCCAAAGAGGGAGGGTTATGGGCGCGCGCTACCCTGGCCCGGTAGGCGGCGATAACCCTGTGGGCCCAGTTGAGTTGTTTGGGTACCCGTCCCCGTTTGGGACAGTTTGTTTGGCCACGACGGTGGCAGGTGTCATAAGGACACAGGGGCCACCCAAGGCTGACCTCCGAGGGAGGAAAAGTGCCGGTGGTACGATGAAAGAGTCACGGGTCAGGCAGGTTTTGTCGGAACATCGTTGGTCCACCCGAATGGGAGCACGAGGCCATGAGTTCCGTGGTGTGGGTAAAGTGTACAACCTCTGCAGAGTGTCAAATCTATTCGAATAGCTGTGTCCACGGTAATGGACGACCCGTACAGACCTCAGTAGGTGGTCAACCATAATGATGATAATAATGGTGGAAGAACTCAGCTTGGTTAGACATCAGAGGATGTCAGGAATGCGAGGTGTTAGCCAAGGGATGGCTATGTGTTGAGTGGTCGGATGACCACATGGTTTGGATTGGACTTGAGTCAGTCCAGGTTGGATCATGAGTATGTACAGGGTTGTGGGACAACCCAGAAGAGAGTAAGTTGGTGATGGATACAGTAGTACTCTAAGCACTTAACGTAATCATTGCCATGCCATGTTAGATTATATGCCTGATCCATGATATGCCATGCTTGATCCATGCTTGCCTTGTTAGGATTTACGCCATGCTTAACATTAATTCATGCATAGCTTAGTGCTTGCTTTGTTATCTGCTTGTTTGGATGCTATGTATTTGGTTGTCTTGCGAGTACATTCAAAGTACTCACCTGGCCTTGCACGTGGCAAGTTGCAGGAGAAGATTCGTCGTGCTAGAGCGTAACCAAGCCAGTCCTGTGCGTTATGGAGCCCAGCCAGAGGCGTCGTTGCCAAGACCTCCATCGCCATTTAGTTAGCCTTGGAGTTATGGAATATTGTTGTAAGCAACGGTATTGTAATACTCCATTTCTATTAATAAAGCCATTTTTTTGACTGGAATTGCTGTATCATGTCTTTGGCGTGCGTCAGGTCTTATCCTGGGAACTGGCGTAGGTCAGCCCTCTATCGGGGTGCCACAGGATCACTGAACAATGGTCAAAATTATCCTTAGTAACTAAAGGACTAAGGAATTATTTCTTAATTATGGAGGTGATAAAAATTTTGTCATAAAGGGTTACGTCGATACAAGCTTTGGCACCAATCCGGATGACTCTGAGTAGTAATCCGGATATGTATGGTGGAGAACCATTTGGAATAGCTCCAAGTGGAGCGTGGTAGCAGTATCTACAGTATGACATAGAGATTTGCAAAGTGCACATAGATCTGAATGTTGCATACCCGTTGACGAAAACCTCTCTCACAGGCAAAACCCCAGAACTTATTGGGTGTTAATCACATAGTGATGTGAGCTAGATTATTGACTCTAGTGCAAGTGGGAGACTGTTGGAAACATGCCCTAGAGGCAATAATAAAATAGTTATTATTATATTTCCTTGTTCATGATAAATGTTTATTATCCATGCTATAATTGTATTGATTGGAAACTCAAATACATGTGTGGGTACATAGACAACAATGTGTCCCTATTAAGCCTCTAGTTGACTAGCTCATTGATCAAAGATGGCTATGGTTTCCTAGCCACAGACAAGAGTTGTCATTTGATAACGGGATCACATCATTAGGAGAATGATGTGATGGACAAGACCCAAACTATGAACGTAGCATTTGATCGTGTTAGTTTATTGCTGTCGTTTTCTCCATTTCAAGTATCTGTTCCTATGACCATGAGATCATGTAACTCACTGACACCGTTGCAGTGCTTTGTGTGTATCAAACGTCACAATGTAACTGGGTGGCTATAAAGATGCTCTACAGGTATCTCTGAGGGTGTCTGTTGAGTTGACATGGATCAAGACTGGGATTTGTTACTCCGTGTGATGGAGAGGTATCTCAGGGCCCACTCGGTAACACAACATCACAATGAGCCTTGCAAGCAAAGTGACTAAAGAGTTAGCCACAGGATCTTGTATTACGGAATGAGTAAAGAGACTTGCCGATAATGAGATTGAACTAGGTATGGAGATATCGACGATCGCATCTCGGGCAAGTAACATACCGATAAACAAAGGCAATAGCGTACGGGATTAACTGAATCCTTCACATAGAGTTTCAACCGATAAAGATCTTCGTAGAATATGACGGAGCCAATACGGGCATCCAGGTCCCGCTATTGGTTATTGACCGTAGAGGTGTCTCGGTCATGTCTACATAGTTCTCGAACCCGCAGGGTCTGCACACTTAACGTTCGGTGATGTTTCGGTAGTATTGACTTGTGTATGGTGGTGACCGAAGGTTGTTCGGAGTCCTGGATAAGATCCCGGACATGACGAGGAACTCCATAATGGTCTAGAGGTGAAGATTGATATATAGGACAAAGGGAATCAAGTTCCGGAAGTGTTCCGGGAGGTACCGGGAAATTGATGGAGTACCGAAAGGTGTTTCGGGGGGGCCTGGCAAGTGTTGGGTGCCTCATGGGCCAAGGTGAGTGGGCGCACCAGCCCACAAGGGGGCTGGGCGCCACCCAAATCCTAGCCCACCAAGGGTGGGGGAGCCCATCTAAGGGGCTCTCACTAGGTAACTTGGGGGCCAAGCCACCCTAGGGTTTCCCTAGGGGCGCCCCCCCCCTCTGCCTTGGCCGCCACTCCCTAGATGGGATCTAGGGCACCCCACCTCCTCCTCTCCTCCTATATATAGTGGAGGGATTGAGAGGGCAGGGGCACCCAAGAAAAGCCATGCGCTGCCCTCTCTCCCTCTAGATTGCTTCTCCTCTAGATATGTTCGGTATAGCTTAGCGGAGCTCTGCCGGATCAGCTCCACCACCACCGCCACCACGCCGTTGTGCTGCCGGAAAACCCATCTACCTCTCCACCCTCGCTTGCTAGATCAAGGAGGTGGAGATCGTCATCGAGCTGTATGTGTGCTGAATGCGGAGGTGCCGTCCGTTCGGCGCTAGATCAGGACGAATCGTGATTGGATCGCGGGACGCTCGACGATTTGGATCGCGAAGACGTTCGACTACATCAACCGCATTTCTTAACGCTTCCCACTTAGCGATCTACAAGGGTATGTAGATCCACTCTCCCTCTCATAGATGCTCATCACCATGGATAGATCTTGCGTGTGCGTAGTAATTTTTTTGTTTCCCTTGCATCGTTCCCCAACACTGGTGTCATTGCCTCTGTAGCCTATCGCCGCTTGCGTCATGCAGTGGTTGGCACTGTGCTGCTACAGTGCCGCGTCGTGCTGATGTCGGCCGCCCCGATCAGCGGGTAGGTTTGCACTTGTTGCCACGCCCTCCCGACGTGGGAGGGGTCTTGTCGAACGGTCGGATGGCACGGGCGCTGACCCCCCGACTGCGGGGAGCAGGCCCAGACATGGCGACGTGCCCCAACCGGTGTACCGCTCAGGGAGCCGGCCGAAGGGCCAGCCGGACTGAGGGGCATTGGCCGCCCTGATGTTTTGAAAAACGCCTTGCACTCCTAGGCCTACCCAGGGGTCGTCCCCCTGATAGTAGTCCCCGAAGCTGCTGAGGCCCTACGGCCCAAGACGGAAAGCCTCTGCAGCTTTACCCCTTAGAGCGAAATGCGGATTTAAAGGGGCGTCAGCCCAGTTTGGAGGGGCCTTTCAAATGGAGGCTGGCCCAATGTCACGGACACGAGTAGCCAGAGGCCGTCCCGCATGACACCTAGCCGGCGAAGGAGTCGAACGGCCGGCCAGCTCGCGCCCAGCCAGCGTGGGGTTTTGCAGTTGCCGTGGGCCAGAGACGTGCCACGTGTAGCCTAGCGGCGGGCTGAAGCCTGCCAGGTGTCGCGCTTGATGAGACATCGTCGCAGGCCGGGCCAGCCTGGCCGCTGCCTCGGCCTGCGCGTGGGATCTGTTGTGGCCGAACCCAAACGGTTGGGCTTCCCGTGGCGCTAATGCACGTGCAACGCGCTCGTGTATTGCGGGGGAGTGGAGATCGTGGGCACAAATGATCCCACACCCCCACGTCCCGCCGTGTGTTTAAATGGAGGGGAGGGGGAGAGGCCGAGGTGCTTCACACTTCGCCCACTCCCCTTTGCTTCGCCTTCAACCTCTTTCTCTCCTCCCGCTCGCGCCCGCACGCAGTGCTTCGCCGCGGTGCCACTCGCATGAACCACCGCCGCACCGCACCAGCGACCCGCTGGGGATCCTCCTTAGCTTACACCACGCCACCGCCGTGCCCGCGCCCCCGCCGGACCTGACAATGGCGCAGCCTAGGGGCCCATGGGAGGGCTTCGATGTGGATGATGAAGACATCATGTACCTCCACCGCACGCGGAGGCTGCCGCCGGCGGACGTGGTGGTGGCGTGTGCGCCCGATGCGGAGGTCGCGCCGGCGCCGCGGGACACCGAAGCGGTCATCTTCCTCGCGCACTTTGCTCGCGGATTCGGCCTCCCCGCCGGCGACTTCTTCCACAGGTTCCTTACCTTCTTCGGCCTACAACCGCACCACCTTGGTGCCAACTCCATCTTGCAGCTCTCCTCCTTCGTGATGTTCTGCAAGGGTTACATCGGCATCTGGCCAAACACTGAGCACTGGAGCCGGCTCTTTAACCTCAAGAAGTAGACGGTGGGGCCCGACGTCATGTCCGCCTGCGGGGCAGCGGTGGTGTATGGCTGGTCGACTGGCGGCTTCTCCAAACTCCCGCTCAAGAAGTCGACCAAGAAATGGCAGCAGTCACTCTTCTATGTGAAGAACGTCAAGCCAGCTGTCAACCGCATCAACCTGCCCCCGTTCGCCAATGACCCGCCGGCTGAGAAGCGGAACTGGGGCCACAACCCCAAGCAGCCATCGGGAAAAATTGTTAACATCTACAGCCGGCTCCAATAGATGCTCTCTAGGGAGGGCCTCGTCGCCATGGATCTTATCGTGACCTTCATTGGCCGTCGGGTGCTGCCGCTGCAGAGCCGGCCGCACCGAATCTGTGATATGAGCGGCCGGCTCGACCCCAGCCGGATGTCGTCAACGGAGTTGACGCCGACCGATATCGCCCGCCACGTCAACAACATCTCCGCTGCCAAACTCGTCGAGGCGGATTGGTATTTCGGCAAGGAGCCCTACAGCCGGATGGCTCCCGGGCCAGTGGTGAGTCTTTGGACCCCGTTCTTCGCGTTTTCTTCCCTTTTTCTCCTACCTAACCCGTTGGGCCGACTGCAGCGGTTTCCGAGCCAGCTGACCCACGATGGGCCGAACCCCCAGATCCTGACACCAGATCGGGAGGCCTCCGATGAGGAGGACGAGGTTGATCGGGAGGCGGCCGAGCTAGAGGTCGAGGACACCGGAGCTGGAGGGGGTGACGTAGCTAGTGGGCGGTAGGAAATGACGTCCCTCCAGGACTGGATGGATGATGATGTGGAGGACGTCATCGGCGAGGACGACATTGAGCCACCAGCTGAGCCGGCCGAACATGCATCTGTGCCCCGATGGAGGCTGCGGAGGATGGGGGAAATCACCCTGGCTGGGGAGCCGACGGCCGACGCGCGGCCACGCGGCCGCACGAGAAGCAGACGGTGGAGGAGCCAGCGGCCGTGGAGCGGTCAGGCGAGAAGCGCCCGACGGAAGCAGCACCGGCCGGTGGGCGGCAGGCTGCGAAGAAGGTCCGACCCATGGCCCGAGCGTTCGAGGGGTGTCAGCCAGCTCAGTAGCAGCCGGCCAGGCAGGCCAAGCCGGCCATCCCGATGAGCTCAGGGTACGTTACTCTTCCGTGTTCGATTTTTCGGCTCTTCTTTGCTTTGCTCTTCTTCTTGTTTCTTATCTGGGTCTTGCCATCCAGACCACCAAAGGATGCTACCAAGATCGCCACCCCGTCGATGCTAGGAGGCGCGGCCAGCATGGGAGGGAGCCGGCTGGCCGACTCGGCCGACCAGGACCGCCAGGAGGAGGAAGCTCGCACGAAGGAGGCGCGGAAGGAGGCCGCTGCCGAAGGGCAGGTGGACACCGCCGCCAAGGCCTAGGCAGACACTGCCACCAAGACCCAGGCGGACACCGCCGCCAGGGTGTAGTCCGCCTAGGCCAGGGCTCAGGCGGACGGTGCCGTCATGATGCAGGCAGACACTGCCATCAAGGCACAAGAGGATGCCGCGGCCCAGGACGAGACGACCCGCCAGATGGAGATTGATGTGGGCGCGACCGGCGGGGCCGTCGACCAGGATTCGATGGGTGCCCGGCCACCAGGGGCCGGCCAGGCAGACACATCAGGTGAACCACCAGCCGGCTACCGGCCCAACGACCACGACAACGAGGGCGGCGGCCGGGCCGCGACCGCCATACCAGGAGAAGAGCTGCCACCGCCCCGCACAAAGACCACGTCGGAGGACCCCGAAACCCTGACGCTCTCAACGCTAGGTGCGTGGGCCCCCGGGCATGGTCCCGAGCCAAGGCCGGCAAGCAGCGGGACCAGCGTCGGCTCCACCCCCAGGCTGCAGCGGGACTGGGCGGCCATGTGTGAGGCCTCCAGCGGGGCGGCCCCGGGCGTCTTGTCCGACGCGGTGGATGCGGTGCGGACGGGGTTCGCTGACCACGCGAGGCTGCTGCGGGGCTTCGCCCTGGAAGGGCTAGGCCAGCTTCTCCAGCTGGAGCAGTCCGTTGCGGTTAGTCTTCGCCTTTTGCTTTTTCCTTTTTCTTATTGACCGGCTCGCCCGCCTTCTAGTGGGGTGCGGCAGTGCACCCACTGGGTGTCACCCCCGAGGCTCGGCCGGCTGCACAGGAGGCAGGTTGAGCCTTCTCGGGCATTCTTCTGATCACTTCTTAATTTTTTTCTCTTGCAGACCCTACATGACCAGTGGGTGGCGTCACACAACGCGCTTGTCGGCAAGTACCAGGGGAGCAGGGCCTGGGTCTCTGCCATGGAGGTGGAGCTGCACCGTGCCAGAGGTGCGTGCTCTTGCTATCTTCCAGTGGGGGCGCGCCAATGCACCCACTGGGTCTTGCCCCCGAGGTTCGGGCCTGCTGCGGAGCAGCCGGGCCGAACCTTCTCAAGATTTGTCTTTTCTTCATCCGGCTACTGATGGCCGCCCTGAACTTATTGCTGCTACCACTGCACACCTGCAAGATTGGCTGGACGAAGCCGAGAGGTAACTCAGTGAGTGCGAGCTTCAGCGCCGACGAACCACCGAGGAGCGCGACCGGCTGGCCGTGCAGAAAGACCGGCTGGTGGCTGACCACCGTGCAGAGCTCAAAAAGCTGGCGGAGGGGCGCCGTGAGATGGTGGCCGAAGCAGAGGTGCAGGCGATGGTGTGGGCGGTGAAGGAGGAGCGGATGCTGCAGGAGGTGCGGCAGATAGAGGGGCTATTTGCTGGTAAGCTTTATTTTTTGCCCTTGGCTGGCTGCCGGCTGCTGTGCCCGGGCCGGCGCCTTGACTTGTTTTATTTTGATTTCTTCCTGAGGCCTTCCCTGGTCTTCAAGGTGTGGCCGAGGCAGCCGTGGCGGAGCATCGCCAATACCGAAGGGGCCAGGGCCATGTCATCGAGGATGATGCTGCCTGGGGTGTGGAGGAGGTCGCCCTGCTAGCCAGCTTTATTGGGCGGTTCTGGGCAGTCGGCTTGAAGCTCGCGGAGGTTCTCGGGCCTGACGCGGTTATGCCCGAGGCCACCATGCGGATTTCCAGGTGGCTCGAGGCGGCCCCGGAGCACCTGGAGGCATGGAAAGCTTCCGCGGCCCGAGCAGGCACCCAGATGGCATTGGGCTTCATGATGTCATGGAATCCAGGCGTGGATCTAGACCAGCTGGCGACCCGGCAGGCCGAGGCGAACCTGGAGCCACTTTTGAATGCCATCGCTACCTGCGCCAACGCCCTTGCGTCCTATGCCGACATCGACATGTTTGTCAAGGACCGCGTGGAAGACGGGACGGAGCTGCCGGAGGACGCCCTCGGCCTGGCCCTGAATGGCGAGTCAGACACAGAAGAGGAGACCGGCTCCAGCAGCGCGGGGGGGGGGGTGGGGGGTGGCCCGGACTTGCCGGCTGACGAGGGGGACGCACCACCTCCATGGACCCCGAGGCGGCAGCCCCCGAGGTTGACCCCGAGGCAGCGGAGATCGACCAGCCGGAGGCCTAGGTGGCCGTATTTATCTGTTCTTTTTGTTTTGAACAATCATAGTTAGTTGCTTGCAGTTCCACCCACTGGGGGTGTAGTTCAATGTAATGGACCTCGGTCTTGGGCCTTTATCTTGTGTATATATGCAAATGCTTGTGCACGCAGGTGTTTGCTGTCGGCTGCCGGCTTGCCTTTCTCCTTTGTCCCTTTGCCTTTTTCTCGTCCGCCCCTCCCTTTGGCCTTTGTCCCGTCAGCCGAACAGCCGGGCTGCAGTCTATAGTTGGGACGGGGCATGGGCCGCAAGGGTGGGAGCATGGTACATGGACTGTAGGAGTTAGGCCCGAGCGTGCGAGCAATGTGCCAGCTGGGCGGCAGGCGGCGCGGTCGGATGCGAGTCAGCCGGTGCATGAGGAGCCAGTTTTGTCTAAGCCGAAAATTTCCTTTAGTCATTTTTCGTGTGCAGGCGAACGCGAGCTTTTGCTCTCGCCAGTCAGATAGCCGGGTTGCGGACTGTGGGTGGAGACAGAGAGTGGGCCTTTGGTTCCATGCACATTACTGGGCCGGCTAGCCTCCGGGCTGGTCTTGCCGGCTCGGGGCCGATATGGAAGAGAGGGCATAACATGTGAAGTGCTCAACAAGGAGATACGAAAGGCAGCCCCCGAGGGTTGCTCGAGTGTGCTGGCTGCTTTTATTAAAATATCAACAGGTTTACGACACATACTCACACCGTTTTAACTGTAAAACGGGCGGAGGAGCTCGGCATTCCAGGGTTGTTCCGACTCGATGCCGGATGCGTCTTTCTTGTTCTTCCTTGCCTTCTGCACATCGATGATGTGGTATGCGTTGTTGCTCTCATGGCTTTACTGACGATGAAGGGTCCCTCCCATGGGGAGGACAACTTGTGCTAGCCGGCTGTCCGCTGGACCAACTGGAACACTAGGTCGCCCTCATGCAACGTGAGGGGCCGGATCTTCTTGCTGTGGTAGCGACGCAGGCTCTATTGGTAGATGGCCTACTGGCTTAGGGCCAGCTCGCATGCTTCTTCGAGCAGATCGACGCCATCTTCGCGTGCCTCCTTTGCTTCCGCCTCCATGTACAGGGTGACTAAAGGTGAGTCAAACTCGACGTCAGTTGGGATGATGGCCTCTGCCCCGTACATGAGGAAGAAAGGAGTGAAGCCGGTTGAACGGTTGGGCATGGTCCTGAGGCTCCAGAGCATGGCTGGCAGCTCCTCGATCCAGCAGCCAGCCGAGCGCTCGAGCGGCTCGACGAGCTGGGGCTTGATACCGGCAAGAATCAGGCCATTTGCCCATTCCCCCTGGCCGTTCGATTGTGGGTGAGCGATGATGTCTACTACACAACCTTCTTCTTGTAGACTCGTGTTGGGCCTCCAAGCGCAGAGTTTTGTAGGACAGTAGCAAATTTCCCTCAAGTGGATGACCTAAGGTTTATCAATCTGTGGGAGGTGTAGGATGAAGATGGTCTCTCTCAAACAACCCTTCAACCAAATAACAAAGAGTCTCTTGTGTCCACAACACACCAAATACAATGGTAAATTGTATAGGTGCACTAGTTCAGCGATGAGATGGTGATACAAGTGCAATATGGATGGTAGATATAGGTTTTTGTAATCTGAAAATATAAAAACAGCAAGGTAACTAATGATAAAAGTGAGCACAAACGGTATTGCAATGCTCAGAAACAAGGCCCAGGGTTCATACTTTCACTAGTGCAAGTTCTCTCAACAATACTAACGTAGTTGAATCGTATGTAAATACCTCTCGTGCGACAAAGAGTTCACTCCAAAGTCACAAATAGCGGAGAACTAACGAAGAAATTATTGTAGGGTACGAAACCACCTCAAAGTTATCTTTTCTGATCAATCTTATGAGCTAACCCTATAAGTGTCACGGACAGCCCTAGAGTTCATACTAAAATAACACCTTAAGACACACATCAACCAAAACCCTAATGTCACCTAGATACTCCAATGTCACCACAAGTACCCATGGGCTTGATTATACGATATGCATCACACAATTTCAGATTCATCATGTTCAATCCAACACAAAGAACTTCAAAGAGTGCCCTAAAGTTTCTACCGAAGATTCAAGACGAAAACGTGTGCCAACCCCTATGCATAGATTCCCAAGGTCACGGAACCCGCAAGTTGATCACCAAAACATACATCAAGTGGATCAATAGAACATCCCATTGTCACCACGGATATCCCATCACAAGACATACATCAAGTGTTCTCAAATCCTTAAAGACTCAATCCGATAAGAAAACTTCAAAGGGAAAACTCAATTCATCACAAGAAGATGGAGAGGGGAAAACTCCATATGATTCATCTATATCAATAAAGCTCGTGGTACATCAAGATCGTGTCATCTCAAGAACATGAGAGAGAGATCAAACACATAGCTACTGGTACATACCCTCAGCCCCGAGGGTGAACTACTCCCTCCTCATCATGGAGACCGTCGGGATGATGAAGATGGCCTCCGATGATGGTTTCCCCCTCCGACAGGGTGCCGGAACGGGCTCCCGATTGGTTTTTCGTGGCTCTGGAGGTTTGCGGCGGCGGAACTCCCGATCTAGGTTTCTTTTCAGTGGTTTCTGTATTTATAGGAATTTTTGGCGTCGATCTCACGTCAAGGGGGGCCACCAGGCGGTGACAAGCCTGGTAGGCACGGCCAGGGGGTGGCCGTGCCTGGCAGGCTTGTGACCTCCTCATGGCTCTTCTGGCCCAACTCCAATGCTTCAGGGGTCTCTTTTGGTCCAAAAAAAATCACACTAAATTTTTAGCCCATTCCGAGAACTTTTATTTCTGCACAAAAAATGACACCATGGTAGTTCTGCTGAAAACAGCGTCAGTCCGGGTTAGTTCTAATAAAATCATACCAAAATCATATAGAATTATTGTAAAGATGGCATGAATACTTCATAAATTATAGATACGTTGGAGACGTATCATCATCCCCAAGCTTAATTCCTGCTCGTCCTCGAGTAGGTAAATGATAAAAGAAATAATTTATGAAGTGTGAATGCTAGCATAGTGCATAATTTTGATCAATGATAATTCCAATCACTTTTTCTAGCATCAATATATATCATAAACAGTAGCTCATCTCATAAAACTTCTCATGATCAAGTAACGAGCTATTCACATGTTAAAGTATAGACCTAAAAGTTTCTTGTAAACTAACAAACCATATACCTAATCATCGAACAATTGCAATTCCTCTTATCTTCAGGAAGGGTCTATGTAAGAGCTTTGTTTTAGCAAATTCCACATACTCAACTATCATATAGTCTTCCATGATTGCTAACACTCAAAGCATATTTTTAGAACAAATAGCATTCATCAAACACAAAGAAAGATAGGGGCTTAAAGTTTCGCCTCCCAACTTATTTATCATATAGATAATTGTCAACAATAATAATTCATGATCAAATATATTTGAATGGCCATATATTCTTGGATCTTTCCCCACCACATGATGCTTGCCAAAGAAAAAGGCAAAATATAGGAAGTGGTGAAGATCACCATGACTCTTGTGTAAAGGTAAGTACTAGAAAATAAAAGATAGGCCCTTCGCAGAGGGAAGCATTGATTTGCAGAGGTGCCAGAGCTCGAGCTTTTAAAACAGAGATGAATAATAATTTTGGGCGGTATGCTTTCATTGTCACCATAACAACCGAGAGATCTCGGTATCTTCCATGCTAGATACATTATAGGCGGTTCCCAAATAGAATGGTAAAGTTTTTACTCCCCCTCCACCAATCAATCACACTCCACGGCGAGCCGAATCCACGGGTACCATCCATACAAACAACAATCCTGGGGGAGTTTTGTTTCATTATATTTTGATTTGATTTTTGAGCATGGAACTGGGCATCCCAAATACCAGCCACTTTCTCATGAATGATAGTGAATCAACACATATTGTGAGAATAACCCACCTAGCATGGAAGATACTGACAGCCCCTAGTTACTATATGAATGATTCAGGCATACAAAACAGAATATTATTTGAAGGTTTAGAGTTTGGCACATGCGAATTTACTTCGAACGGCAGGTAAATACCGCATATAGGTAGGTATGGTGGACTCATATGGAACAACTTTGGGTTTAAGGGTGTTTGGATGCACAAGTAGTATTTCTACTTGGTGCGGAAGTTTTGGCTAGTATGAGGTGGAAGCAAGCACCACATGTTGGAGGATCCATAACAATATAACTTCTATGCAAATATACCCAAGCATAACTCATTACGTTGTCTTCTTTGTCCAACTTCAACTAATTTGCTCAAGTTTGAAAATAATTAATGGGTGTTCACAATCATAGAAGATGTCCAAGATAGTATATTTATATGTGAAATCTCTCTTCCTTCAATATTCTTTCATGAATTGTTCAAGTGACCAATGCGGTGTTTGCTAACTTTCAATAAATTTTACCACCTATACTTTTTATATGTCAAGTCATTACTCCCCATGGGATAAGCATATAAAACATATATAATTTCAGATTTATGATATTCAATTCATTCAACCATTTACTCATAGGATATAAGTGAAGCACGGGAGTAAATGACAAAACTACTCCAAAACATATAAGTGAAGATGAATGAGTAGTCAAACAATTAAGTAGCTATGTGAGGACTTTCTCTCTCTCTCTCTAAATAAAGATTTTCAGATCTGAGTATTTTATTTAAACAGCAAGCAAAAGAAACATAGCATTCCAAGAATAACACGCATCATGTGAACGAATAAAAATTTAGGCTCAACATAGGCTAACCGATAGTTGACGAAAAGAGGTGGGATGCGTAGCATCCCCAAGCTTAGATGCTTGAGACTTCTTGAAATATTTACTTGGGGTGCCTTGGGCATCCCCAAGCTTGAGCTTTTGTATCTTGTTCAATCCTCTCATATCCCGGTTTCACCTATTCTCAAAAACTTCGTCCACACAAAACTCAAAAAAAAACTCGTGAGATAGGTTAGTACACATAAAAAAAATCAACACTTCATGTACTGCCAAGACAAGTTGCACAATAATTTTAAAACATTAGGTACTGTATACTATCATTTCCATAATTTATATCTACCAATATAGGCTATGGAAACTAAGGATAAGTAGATAACAAAACTATGACAGCAATCTGTCCAAACAGAACAGTCTGTAGAAATTTATGAAAACAGTGTACTTGTGTAACTCAAAAAATTATGAAAATTTAGGACATGCTAAATAATTTATATTAAAATACTGTGTAAAAATTTCAGAAACTTTCCACATTCCAGTAAAATATGAAAATTCAAACACTACAGCAGAAGTTTCTGTTTTTACCCAGCACACATCAAACATGCAATTCAAGCATCCTAAAGGCAATTCTTGGAACTTTTTTATTGAAAAACAAGATTATAAATAACACCTAACAGAGAAAATAAAAATAAAATGATGCTCCAAGCAAAACTCATATTATGTGATGAATAAAAATATAGCTCCAAGTAAGATATACCGATAGTGTTGAAGACGAAAGAGGGGATGCCTTCCGGGGCATCCCCAAGCTTAGGCGCTTGAGTCTTCCATGGATATTACCTTGGGGGTGCCTTGGGCATCCCCAAGCTTAGGTTATTGTCACTCCTTATTCTCCTCATATCGGTGTCTCACCCAAAACTTGAAAACTTCAATCACACAAATCTTAACGGAACTTCGTGAGAAGGGTTAGTGTAATAAAGATAAATCATTCACTTAGGTACTGTCAAGACAAGATTCATAATTGTTCCCACATGATATCTACTGTATTATATCATTCTCATAATTTATACCACTGTATATAAGCTATGGGAACACTAAAACAAGCAAACTATGCATGCAAAACAGAATCTGTCAAAAACAGAACAGTCTGTGAAGATCTGTAGTATAGACATACTTACCTCTCTCTAAAAATTCTTAAAAATTAGCAAGACCTGAATAATTTGTACATAAAGAATGTTTAAAAATTTAAAGAATTTACCACGGTCTAGCAGAGAACAACAAATTCTGCACTGGAGGCGAAGGTTTCTGTTTTTGCACAGATTCAAGTCAACTATCATCCACACTATCCCAAAGGCTTTACTTGGTACTTTATTGAAATAAAAGATATAAAACCTGATTATACAGTGAATTAATCATGTGGACACACCAAAACACAAAGTATAAATATTGGGTTGCCTCCCAACAAGCGCTTTTCTTTAATGCCTTTAGCTAGGCAAGATGATTTCAATGATGCTCACATAAAAGATAAGAATTGAAACACAAAGAGAGCATCATGAATCACATGACAAGAACATTTAAGTCTAACCCATTTCCTATGCATAGGGATTTTGTGATCAAACAATTTATGGGAGCAAGAATCATCTAGCATAGGAAGGCAAAATAAGTGCAACTGCAAAACTTTGAACACATAGAGAGGAAATTTGATATTATTGCAATTCCTACAAGCATAAGTTCCTCCCTCATAATAATTTCCAGTAGCATCATGAAGGAATTCAATAATATAACTATCAAATACAGCATTCTTTTAATGATCTACAAGCATAGAAAATTTATCACTCTCCACATAAGCAAATTTCTTCTCATCCATGGTAGTGGGAGCAAACTCAACAAAATAACTATCATGAGACACTTGATTGACATAACCACATTCAATATTAAAATCATGATGACAAGTTTCATGGTTACTATCAATCTTTATAGCATACATGTCATCATCATAATCATCATAGATAGGAGGCATGCCATTATCATAATAAATTTGCTCATCAAAACTTGGGGGACTAAACATATCATCTTCATCAAACATAGCATCCCCAAGCTTGTGCCTTTGCATATCATTAGCATCATGAATATTCAGAGAATTCATACTAACAATATTTCTATCATGCTCATAACTCAAAGATTTAGTGCCAAACATTTTAATAACTTCTTCTTCTAACACTTGAGCACAATTTTCCTTTCCATCATTTTCACAAAAGACATTAAAAAGATGAAGCATATGAGGCAACCTCAATTCCATATTTTTTTGTAGTTTTCTTTTATAAACCAAACTAGTGAAAAACAAGAAACTAAAAGATTTAATTGCAAGATCTAAAGATGTACCTTCAAGCACTCACCTCCCCGGCAACGGCGCCAGAAAAGAGCTTGCTGTCTACTACGCAACCTTCTTCTTGTAGACTCGTGTTGGGCCTCCAAGCGCAGAGTTTTGTAGGACAGTAGCAAATTTCCCTCAAGTGGATGACCTAAGGTTTATCAATCCGTGGGAGGTGTAGGATGAAGATGGTCTCTCTCAAACAACCCTGCAACCAAATAACAAAGAGTCTCTTGTGTCCCCAACACACCAAGTACAATGGTAAATTGTACAGGTGCACTAGTTCGGCGAAGAGATGGTGATACAAGTGCAATATGGATGGTAGATATAGGTTTTTGTAATCTGAAAATATAAAAACAGCAAGGTAACTAATGATAAAAGTGAGCACAAACGGTATTGCAATGCTTAGAAACAATACTAACATAGTTGAATCGTATGTAAATACCTCTTGTGCGACAAAGAGTTCACTCCAAAGTCACAAATAGCGGAGAACTAACGAAGAAATTATTGTAGGGTATGAAACCACCTCAAAATTATCTTTTTTGATCAATCTTATGAGCTATCCCTATAAGTGTCACGGACCGCCCTAGAGTTCGTACTAAAATAACACCTTAAGACACACATCTACCAAAACCCTAATGTCACCTAGATACTCCAATGTCACCACAAGTACCCATGGAATTGATTATATGATATGCATCACACAATTTCAGATTCATCATGTTCAATCCAACACAAAGAACTTCAAAGAGTGCCCCAAAGTTTCTACCGAAGATTCAAGACGAAAACGTGTGCCAACCCCTATGCATAGATTCCCAAGGTCACGGAACCCGCAAGTTGATCACCAAAACATACATCAAGTGGATCAATAGAACATCCCATTGTCACCACGGATATACCATCGCAAGACATACATCAAATGTTCTCAAATCCTTAAAGACTCAATCCGATAAGAAAACTTCAAAGGGAAAACTCAATTCATCACAAGAAGATAGAGAGGGAAAAACTCCATATGATTCATCTATATCAATAAAGCTTGCGGTACATCAAGATCGTGTCATCTCAAGAACACGAGAGAGAGAGAGAGATCAAACACATAGCTACTGGTACATACCCTCAGCCCCGAGGGTGAACTACTCCCTCCTCGTCATGGAGACCATCGGGATGATGAAGATGGCTTCCGATGATGGTTTCCCCCTCCGACAGGGTGTCGGAACGGGGTCCCGATTGGTTTTTCATGGGTTTGTGGTGGCGAAACTCCCGATCTAGATTTCTTTTTAGTGGTTTCTGTATTTATAGGAATTTTTGGCATCGATCTCACGTCAAGGCGGGCCACGAGGCGGTGACAAGCCTGCTAGGCCCGGCCAGGGTGGTGGCCGCGCCTGGCAGGCTTGTGACCTCCTCGTGGCTCTTCTGGCCCAACTCCAATGCTTCGGGGGTCTCTTTTGGTCCAAAAAAATCATACTAAATTTTCAGCCCATTCCGAGAACTTTTATTCCTGCACAAAAAACGACACCATGGTAGTTCTGCTGAAAACAGCGTCAGTCCGTGTTAGTTCTAATAAAATCATACCAAAATCATATAGAATTATTGTAAACATGGCATGAATACTTCATAAATTATAGATACGTTGGAGACGTATCAAGCGACGAAAGCCAGGTCGAGCTGGATGCCGGAGCCGGTGCAGAAGCGGGCCAGCCCGCCCTTGGTGAAATTGGTGCCGTTGTCGGTGATGATGTTGTGGGGGACGCCGCAGCGGACAGTGATGTATTTGATGAATGTGACGGTCGTTGGGTCGTCCAGCTTCTTGATTGGCCTGGCCTCGATCCACTTAGTGAATTTTTCAACGGTGACCAACAAGTGTGTCATGCCGCCTCGGGCGGTCTTGAATGGTCCCACCATGTCGAGGCCCCAGACGACAAAGGGCCATGTGATGGGGATGGTCTTGAGGGCGGCAGCTGGCTGGTGGCTCTTAGCGTTGAAGCGCTGGCAGCCATTGCACTTGAGGACCAGCTGCTTTGCATCCTAAAGGGCAGTCGGCCAGTAGAAGCCGTGGCGGAAAGCCTTGGCCACGACGGTGCTTGAGAAGGCATGGTGACCGCACTCACCCTGGTGGATGTCTTTCAGGATCGCAATCCCTTTATCCGGCTCTGTAACACCCCAAAAATCGGTTTATCAATTTTTGTGCTGTTATTCCTTCCTAGCTTTTCTCTCCCAAAAATTTTCCTCTGGAATCTGGTAAGTAACCAAGGAATCCAGACAATCCCCAACCTCTCAGTGCCTTTCCCATGTTCTTGGGCCAGCCAACCTTCCGTTAGTAAACCCCGAGTCTCGTTCAAACCCTAGTTCCAAAATATTGGAATTGGAAATCCTGCCTTTGTGTTTACAAAGTAGCTATCATTTTCCTTGCTCTGTTAATCCTTCCAAAATTCCCAGAGATCCTCCTTCACTCATACACCCTAGATGTGCAAAAATATTGCAAAGTCATATGCAATATTTCTCATCTAGAATTAATTCCTTTTTCTGCCTTTCTGAGGAATTAAATCTAGTAAAATATCTATCCATCCCCTAAGTTCATGAAAACTTGTGGAGATATTCTTTGTGGTCATATTGAGATGTCATCAAAATATTGGCCATAATTAGATACGGGAAATTGCCTTTTCCTATTTAAAGCCGGTATCTCAATTTGGGGCCTTTCCAAAGGAACTACCATTTTGATAGCTAGGAAAAATCCCAAATAATTTCTGAAGCTTCTCATACCCATATCTTCACCATTTCCATCAAAATATCAAGTTCCACAATTCAAATTTTGAGCATGACATCCCTTTACAAATTCTGTCCAGATTTCCTGTTTGCAAAGGAAGTGCTTGATTCCTTGATCTCCTTGTGCTGATATTTTGCAGGGTGATTCATTATGAGATATTACCCATGGACAGTAAAAATTAGACCATTCCATCTAGCCAATCTTCCTCAGTAAATTGATCAAGTTTCTGTCCAGATTGGAGCACTGTGAAGGAAGTACCATTTTTACTTATGCAAATGGTATGAAATTTTTACAGTGTTTCCATATGCCTGAATTATTGGTTGCCACCAAATTTGGACCATTTTTATCTTGCCAATTACTCAGAACCATCTGGTTTCTATTTCTGTCCAGTCTAGCACTTTGCAAAGGAGGTACCATCTAGAGTTGCTTGTTTGAGCTGAAACTTTGCCAAGATGGCTACCTTAGTAGATGCCCAACCCATGCCCAAGATCAGGCCAAGAGGTGCAATGTGGTGGCCACATCACAGCACAAACACATTGCTGCCAGCTATTATTTGACTTAGGTGCAGTCACACCAAAGCTCCCCCCCCCCTTCTAGCCACGGCCAGACCACCCTCCAGGAGCCTATGAGGCTGCCACCCTCTGCAGTACCTCTGGGGAGGCACCACCGGAGTAGCTCCTCGAACGGCCATGGCCATCGTTCCTGCCGCTCGCAGGCCCCTCCCCTCCAGGCCACCCCGAGCTCCCTGGCGACCACCCTTGGGCGCAGGACGGCGCCGCGAGTCCGTCTAGCTCATCATCTGGCGTGGCCATGCCGAGGAATGCTGGCAGCAGGCAAGGCCCGAGCTGCCGTGGCCTTCCCCTATTACTATTAGGGGAAAGAAGGGGACTAGGAGGAGGAGGAAGGAGATAGGGTGGGGCCCCCTTGTCAGCCACTAAAGACCGGACCCGGTGGTTTAAGTGGAAGTGCACTCGACGGATTACACTTTGAGTTTACTGAAAGCGTATTTTGTAAAATACGCCTTCAGTCTCAGCAGGCAGCCGAAGCGGTTATATAGTGAACGTTCGCTGGTTAAGAGCTAAATTAAGTGGATAGTTTCTGTCTATTTTAACGCTTAACGAACGAATGACCGTTTCTCCGCGACCGTAACTCCGATTGAGGTAAAACCAACGCCCATGTCTTCAGATCATCGAGCCCGTTCCGATGGCACCATTTTCATAGTGTGTTCACACTATGAAAATGACCATTTTGCCCTTGCCCTTCGATCAGCCCCCTCCGAGAGAGAACTGTTCTGGCAATCCTATCCGCAAACTTTCTGCACTTTGTCCCAGTGTATTCATCGACCCCCAGGCAAGCCAACCTCTTATCATGAGCTCCGGACTTGCGTGGATAGTTTGCTTGCACCCTATGTGTTTATCTGTATCACCAGTTTGTCTGCATTTGCATACACTTGTGATGACATCGGTATTAGATACTAGCATTACATTTTATCTAATGCCATGTCTTGTCTTCATATTGCCATGCTAGTAATAATATTGTTAACAATATTATCATGTTAGTACTATGGTCTGATCTCATGACAGGATTATCGGTACTATGATCTTGCTATACAGTTGTTAAGTGATTGTTAGCACTTATAAGTGTCGATGTAATGGTACGATGATTTATATGTTGAGTTGAATTAATAAACTGAATCTAGTCGGTTGATCCAGAGTCACATGTCCGGACTTATCCGTGCAGCCACATTTGCTGGTATGGGATGGCCTTGACTTGGTCTGATCGCGTGCTCTTTCACCGGTACATTCAGACAGGGAGGGTTATGCATGCGTGCTACCCTGATCAGGTAGACGGCGATAACCATGTGAGCCTAGTTGAGTGTTTAGCCCGAGAGTTCCCGTTTGGGACAGTTATTTGGCCACGACGGTGGCAGGTGTCACGAGGTGACACAGGGGCCACCCAGGGCAGGATTCCGAGGGAGGATGAATGCCGGTGGTACAATGGGAGGGTCACGGGTCAGGCAGGTTTCGTTGGAGCAACGCTGGTCCACCCGAATGGGATCACGAGGCCAGGTGCTTCATGGTGTGGGTAAAGTGCGCAACCTCTGCAAAGCGTTGAATCTATTCGAATAGTCGTGTCCACGGTATTGGACAGTCTGTCCAGGCCTCACTAGGTGGTCAACCGTAATAATGATGATAATGATGGAAGAACTTGTCTTGTGTTCGGAAGTGCCCATTGAGTCATGAGTATTTTGAAGGTTGTGGGACAACCCGAAAGAGAGTAGTTGGTATTCGGTACAGTTAAGTACTTTAAGCACCTAATGTGACCATTGCCATGCTATGTTAGGTAGATCATATGCCTGATCCATGCTATGCCATGCTTGATCCATGTTTTCCAGTTAATTCCATGCCATGTTTAGATTAAATTCTTATATAAGCATAGGGCTTGCTTTGTCATCTGCTTGTTTGGATGCTATGTATTTGGTTGTCTTGCGAGTACATTCAAAGTATTCACCTGGCCTTGCACGTGGCCAGTTACAGGAGGAGATCCGTCGTGCTAGATCGTAACCCAGCCAGACCTGTGAGTTATGGAGTCCAGCCAGAGACGTCCTTGCCGCTGAACCAAGACCTTCGCTGCCATTTTAGCTAGCCTTGGAGCCATGTAATATTGTTGTAACCAACAGTATTGTAATACTCCATTTCATATAATAAAGCCATTTTGTGCCTAGAATTGCTGTATCATGTCTTTGACGTGCGCCAAGTCTTATCCTGGGGCTGGCATGCGTCGGCCCTCTATCGGGGTGCCACAGGACGTGGTATCAGAGCCAGGCTGGCTATAGGTTACCCTAGCACCAAACCATCCTCCTTTTTAATCGGTAGTGAGCCCAATAGAGTTGACCCATCGCTGGTATCTGACATGGCCACTATTGATCAACAGGCGGCGCAGTCGGAATGGACGTGTCCCTACCCAACTGTCTGCCCACCCAGCCACTCTAGATTGGACCGTGACCCTACTCAGATGTCGGCCGTACCGGTGTATCTTCTACCCGGCACGAGAAGGATCCACGCCATGCTAGGGTGTCCCAGCCCGACTGCCTATTTAACCCCTCCTACCTGCGAGTCGCAGCTCTCTCCATCCAGTAAGCCAGATCCCTGCAAGAAAACCCAGGCTAGTATCCTCAAACCAGCAACCATGGCCAGTTCCTCCAAAACAGCCACTTTCCATAGCCGAACCTTGGCTGATGGTTATCCTGGCTTTCCGCCCCTCCTTTCGAGTATGCTCACTCAAGCCCTTGGCTGTAGTACTCCTCCTGTGTATCTGGTGTTCCAATCGGAACCCGTTCCCCACCTTTGCCAATTTTATGCGAAGGCGCATTTCCACCCAGGTCCAATAGCGGATGGGAAGCCCATGAATTTTCGGGGCAAACCCATGCCCACCCGCGCGTTGGCTGTCCAGATAGTTGCCGCAGAAGCCATCACCCGTCTTTGTATCCAGTTTCCGCAAGTAGCAGAGATGCAAGAGTTCCGCTATTTTCCCTCTTCGTCCGACACAGATTGTGAGTTCTCCAGTGCAGTTGGAGATGCTGACCCAACTAGCTCGACTAGTCTAGTACATTGATGCCCAGGGACTACTGCTCTCCGGCATTCTTAGAGAGTTCAAAGCTATTGACCAAGACACCACACGGGTTGTTACGGGAGCATACCGTGCGGCCCATCAAATTGCATCGCAGACCACCCGTTCCCTGCTACCAAACCCAGTGCCACCTTCGTAGCTAGTACCACTCTCACAATCTATGGACCTATATCGACCCGGCGACATCCACCCAAATTCCATTCAAGGAGCTATCCGGCGACTTCGTCGTTGGGATGTGTTCCGTCAAGTTCCCACTGTAGCTTCAGCAGTTGAGCCTCAACCCAAAGAGGTGTCTAACGATGAAGATGGAAGCTGGCTCAGCCTCCGTCACCCAGGAGAGCCCCAGCAAGAGTAGGCCCATTTGTGGCTCCGGCAGTGAGCGAAGCCAGGAGATGCCGCGAGTATGTGTGTTGCGTATACTGTTTCTTTGCCTGCATCTAGGATTAGGACTCTGTAGTTCGGAATGAGTTGTTGCTGTTAGCTGCCTAGTAAGGCTGCGTGTTGCTGTATGATTGTACTGCCGCTACTGCTTGTGCTTGTGTGCTGTTGCAATGTTATGTATGCTTGTTTGTTCTGTGTGCTTGGTTCATCTGTCACTCTGTTAAGCAGAAATGTTTAACAGAGCCGGCAGTGGATTTTTAACAAGATTTTAGTGAGTAGAGCACTTACACTTAATAAAATTGGACACGCCCAGAGTCTCTAATAAAATGCGAGCTGGTGTAGGTGTATGTATACCAGGAGTACATACTCCCACTAGCATTAAATCACCTTAGTATAACATGCTCGATATGTTTCTTTCCTACGTCTGCATTTTGCTACGATGTGCACCCTGCATTTTCTTACATATTAGTTTGAATAGATTGCATATGTAGCGTGTGAGCAATGTCTGCACGTCAAGTTCCTTCTCCTGAGTACAGTCACAGCAGTACTCAGGTATGATGCCCAGCCGCCTATCTAGACCCATTTGTGCTTACTCCATTTGCCAGTTTTCCCAAACCCAGGGTTCTGGAAAATCAGCCCTATCCAATAATTCCCCGGTCCCAAAATCCTTTCCCAGAACCTGGTTGCAATCTCGGAGAAATTCTGAGAAATTTTATTGAACATAAACCGTTACAACCCTTCTAGTCCAAGACCTAAACCCTGATTCTACCCCAACACCAACCCATTGTGGATGTCGTTCAGCAAGGAGCAACTAGCAGCGTGGCCTCCACACTGGTAGAGCTCTGCTGACCGCACCACACTAACCACAGACCCAGCGGCACCTCTGTCACCGTCCTGTGTGATGTTGACAGGCCGCCCCCTCTGTGGCACCCCGATAGAGGGCTGACACACGCCAATCCCCAGGATAAGACTTGGCGCACGTCACAGACATGATACAGCAATTCCAGGCACAAAATGGCTTTATTAAATATATTTGAGTATTACAATACTGTTGCTTACAACAATATTACATGACTCCAAGGCTAGCTAAGCGGCAGCGGGGGTCTTGGTTTGGCGGCAACGACGTCTCTGGCTAGACTCCATAACGCACATGACTGGCTTGGTTACACTCTAGCACAACAGATCTTCTCCTGCAACTGGCCACGTGCAAGGCCAGGTGAGTACTTTGAATGTACTCGCAAGACAACCAAATACATAGCATCCAAACAAGCAGATGGCAAAGCAAGTATTATGCCTATATGATAACTAATCTAAACACGGCATAGAATTAGCTATAAAACATGAAGCAAGCATGGCATAGAAACAAGCATGGCATAACATTCCTATCTAGCAATATGACTACTAGAGTAAAACACTTTAGAGTAAAGCATATAAAGTAAATACTCAGCACTCCAAACCTTCTCATGATCCAACCTGAACCGATCTCAATCCAATCCAAATCCTCTGGTCATCCGGCCACTCATCTCATAGCCATCGCATGGCTGACTTAACCACGCTCCTGACATCACCTGATGTCTACCTAAGATGAGTTCTTCCATCATTACCGTTATTATTATGGTTGACCACCTAGTGAGATCTGGACAGGCTGTCCAATACCATGGACGCGGCTATTCGAATAGATTTTACACTCTACAGAGGTTGCGCACTTTACCCACACCATGAAGCACCTGGCCTCGTAATCCCTCGAGATCCCATTCGGGTGGACCAGCGTTGCTTCAACAAAACCTACCTGACCCGTGACTCTCTCATCATACCACCGGCACTCTTCCTCCCCCGAAGGTCAGCCTTGGGTGGCCCCTATGTCCTCATGACACCTGCCACCATCGTGGCCAAACTCTGTAGACCCAAACGGGGCCTACTGTCCCAAACGGGGACTCCCGGGCTAAACCAATCAACAACTGGGCTCACAAGGTTATCGCCGCTTACCTGATCAGGATAGCACGCCACGCATAACCCTCCCTCTTTGGAGGTACTGATGAAAGATCACGCAGTCAGGCCCGGTCAGGGCTGTCCCATACCGGCAAATGTGGTTGCATGAATAAGCCCGGACAGGTGACTCAAATCAACTGACTAAGTTTAGTTAATAATCCAATTCAACCTATCCACAGCTATTTGTTGCAACCCAAAAATAATCATAGACAGTGGTCTCAGCGTCAAGACATCAATCCGTTGGTGGCATACTAGCTACTATAAATCATCATACTATTGCATCGATAAACATAAATGCTACCAGTCACTGCATAGCAAGATCATAGCACTACTAATCATGCACTGGGATCGAACATCGCACCCACATAACAATATTACTAATAACCCTACTATTATTAGCATAGCAACAGGTGACCTAGAACCTAGTCAGGGCACTCGATGAAAGTACTTCTAGCATCTATTATGCAAGTTGCCATCGGTGAATGCAAACGCAGACTAGCAGACATTCCAGATATACTACAATCACACACAGGTGCAAGCAAAATCATCACGCAAGTCCAGAGCTCATAGTAAGAGGTTGGCTTGCCTGGGGGTCGACGGATACGCCGAGAAGAAATGTGATGAACCTCCGGATACGAATCGACGGAATCGGCACTCTCGAAAGAGGCCCATTTAGGAGAAGGGCAAAAAGGGCATTAATTATGATTAACCACTTTAAGAAAATGATATCATCAGAACGGGATCGACGATATGAAGAGATGGGCGCTAGTTTTACCTCGATCGGAGCTACGGTTAAAAAGTTATACGCGTTGGAATTCCAGGGATTGATCTGCAAATAGTTTTACTACAAAGAGGTCCCTGGCTACTCAGACAGGTCGCGCCCTCGGCAAAATACGCCTTCCAGCTAGGAAAGCTTACTTTCTGAAGTACGCCACCACTTAACTGAAAATGGGCACGGGGTTGACTTTCTGTATTTCTATGACGGGTGGGGCCCGCCTACCCCTTTCCCTCTCTCTCCTTTCTTCCTCCCTGGTCATCTCCTCTCCCGCGGTGGCCAGGGGAGGGCGCCGGCCGCAGGCGCGGGCCGTTGCTCCGCCGCTCCAGGAGGCCGGCCGGCGAGGGCTTGGGCACTGCCGCTCGCCGCCGCACCCGTAGGTGGCCTCCGAGTCGCCCGAGATGGCCGGCAGCGCTGCCGCCGCGGCTCGGCGTCTGGCCGGATGTGGCCGCAGGTGAGGGACGCCGGCAGGGCTCCCTCGCCGGAGCTATGCACGGTGGCGGCTCGCGGAACTTCAGGGGGGGCACGAGCACCGAAGGGAGGAGGAGGGAGTGGCTATGCCACCGGAATGGCCGCGGGGCCGACGGCGGCCTTCGACCATTGGAGAGGGAGAGGGCTCCGGTGAGCTCAAGTGGGAGGCTAGGGAGATGGCTGGTTTGCTGTTTGGGAGGAGGAGAGGCTCGGGCACCTTATAAAGCAGAGGGGGAGGGCTCTGGAAGAGGCTAGGCGGCGGCCAAAGCTCGAAGACGACCACCGGAGCTTCTAGGCGATGGCAGAGGCCTCCACAGCAAGAGGACAAGGGGGGAGTGTGACTCCCTGCCCGGTGGGTCACAGAATCGCTGGCCGTTGGCACAACGGCTCGGGGTTTAGTCCCACCTCGGAAACGGAAGGAGGCTTGGACCGCCTTATATGGGGGAGCCACACCCACTCTTCAGGCCGGTCTTTTGAGCTGATTGGTGTGGGCTCCTTCCTGCGGGCGAGCCCGATGCGCTGCCGAACGTTGTCCTTGTGTGGGCTGGACACGGGTCGGACCACGTGGAGACCACGGGTCGTGACAGGGAGAAGACTCTGGGCGGTTCACGCACACGGTGGACAACTCGCAGACGCTCCTAGACAAGCCAGGACTCGCTAGAGACAGCTCCCGAAGGGTCCATTCGCACAGAGCACCAATTTGGCTGGCTTCGCACGTGGTCACCGCGTGGCCACGGCGTTGACACGCCCTACAAGAGACCAAAACATGTCTGGGGGTTTCTCCATCTTTCTCTGGGTTGACTTGACCCCTCAAGCTTGCCACTGGAGCTCTGGTGTGGCTTCTCCTTGCTCCACAAGAATCCAGCAGCCAGGTGTTTGAGATGAGCAGAGGCTAGCACAATATACCACTTGGCTTGATCTTGGGCATGAGTTGACCACTCACTAAGGTCATTAACTTGGCAAAGAATCAGATCAAATGGGCAAAGCAAAATGCCACTTCCTTTGTAATTTGGCAGACTGACCAGATTTGAACACAGAGAAGCTGGGGACAAATGGCCAAATAGATTTGAGTGATTTTTGGTGGAGAATGATGATTTGGTCATAAGAATGCACTGGAAAATTTTCAGATCAAATTGATCATCTATGATAGTACTTCCTTCACAGAGTCACAATCTGAACAGAAACTTGAGAAAAATACAGACAAGGATTGGATTGGATAATTGAGCTAATTTTTGGTTTATAGTAGTGATATATCAATATGCACTACCCTGACAAATTTCAGCTCAATTGAATTAAGAAATCAAGCACTTCCTTCACAAAGTGCCAGATTGGGCAGAAATGAACATGAGGAAGATGTGGTCAATTGGATGAATAGGTTTAGCTCAAACTTGGTTTAGAGAGGCTATTGGATCATATGAAGCTACTTTAAGAATTGCATGCCATTTTCATAAATATAAATGACACTTCCTTCACAGTGCTCCAATTTGAACAGAAACTTGAATAAATTGCTGAGGCATATTGGCTAGATTAAATGGGCTAAATTTTTCTGTCCAATGCTAAATTATCACAATGAATCACCATGAAAATTTTTAGCCCAAGGAGGTCAAGGAATCTAGCACTTCCTTTGCAAACAGAAAATCTGAACAGAATATGCAAAGGTACAATGTGCTCAAAATTTGAATTGAGGAACTTGAGTTGAAGATGGAAATGGGAAATATATGTATATGAGAAGCTCTCCAAATTATTTGGGAATTTTACTAACTACCAAAATGGTAGTTCCTTTGGAAAGGCCCCAAATTGGAATATTGGCTTTAAATAGGAAAAAGCAATTTCCCCTATTTAATTATGGCCAATATTTTTATGAGAGCTCAATATAATCACAAAGAATATCTCCACAAGTTTTCATAAGCTTTGGAGATGGATGGATATTTATCTGGATTTAATTCCTCAGAAAGGCAGAATAAGGAATTAATTATAGATGAGAAAGATTGCATATGACTTAGCAATATTCTTGCTCATCTAGGGTTTAGGAAAGGCAAAGGATCTCTGGAAATTTTGGGAGGATCAACAGAGCAAGGGAAATGATAGCTCCTTTGTAAACACAAAGGCAGGATTCCCAGTTTCAATATTTCGGAACTAGGGTTGAATGAGATCCGAGGTTACTGACGGAAGGCTGACTGGCACAAGAGCATGGGAAAGGCACAAAGAGGTTGAGGATTAGCTGGATTCACCTGGTCACTTGCCAAATTCCAAAGGAAAAATTCGGGAGAGAAAAGCTAGGAAGGATTAACAGCACAAAAATCGATAACCCGATTTTTGGGGTGTTACAAACCTTCCCCCCTTAAAAGAATCTCGTCCTCGAGATTCCCAGGGTTGCTTAAAACAAAACTATGCCTCCTGGAAAAACCTCTGGGTTGGGTCTTAACCTTGTGGTTGAAAGCAACCGAGTTAAGAGTACCGAAAACTAGTACACCCAGATCGAGATACGGATACTGAGGGGTCTACTCCACAGGTAGGGGCAGCTGGGTAGCCTTGTCATTCCCAGAAAAAGCAGAATTTCCTTTTCCCAAAAATGCTCGGGGTACCCCAATGAACAGTGGCCTCTCTCGCTGTCAGGTGGGCCAGGGCCCACTGGCAGCCTTCTTCTTCTACCTTCGGCCAACTGCTCTCTCCTGCTCACGTGCTGTTCCGCGTGCGACTGAGCACTGTGCACACCTAGCTCCTAGGGCATCAAGCACCCTACGATGATAGTGCGCGGCGTGCACAAGGTCGACACAGAGAGCACCCCCATCGCGGGCCAGCGCCGGTCAGCACTGCTCGCGGATTCGCCTCCTGGACGCCGGTGATCGAGCGGCGCGCGGGCTCCTGGACCTCGCTCACCGTACACCGGACTGAGGCTATAAAAAATGACAGCGGCTGCTACTCTGCTCTCTACCTCGCACCCCACCTCACTTCTTCTTCTTCCTTCTCTTCTTCTAGTTGCAAGAGCGCAAGGCATGGCGCTAATGGTGGACGTGGGCTCGGAGCTGCTCACGATCCTACTGGCTGGAATGCTGGCGGCACTGGTCGGCAGCTCGCTGTTGCTGGGTGCGATGATCCTTGATGATCGCCGAGATGCCACTGCTCGAGAGGAGGCTGGGGATCGACTGCGCCGTCTCAAGCCGGCGAAATAGGCGCAGGCTGCGGCGGCGAGAGACTACCACGTCCTGACCACGTCCTGTCCTACGACTAGTGTGGTGTGGTCAGTGGAGCTCTACCAGTGTGGAGGCCACACAGCTGGTTGCTCCTAGCTGAACGACATCCACAACGAGCGGGCACGGGGGTAGAATCAGGGTCTAGATCTTGGACTAGAAGGGTTGAAATGGTCTATGTTGCAATAAAATTTCCCAGAATTTCTTCGAGATTGCAACTGGGTTCTGGGCAAAGGTTTGGGACTGGGGAAACTATCGGATAAGGCTGGTTTTCCAGAACACTGGGTTCGGGAAAACTGGCAAACGGGGCAAACACGGATAGGAATGGATGGATGACTCTGCAATTTGCTCGAGTACTGCAACGGCTGTACCCAGGAGAAGAAACTCGGTGTGCAAACATTGCTCATACGATGCAATCTATGCAGACTAATATGCAAACAGGTGCAAAAAACATATAGCAGTAAAATACAGACAGATGCAGAATGCACATATTAGCAAAATGCAGACAATGAAAAACACACATCATGCAGATTATACTAAGATGTTTTAATGCCAGTGGGTGTATGCACTCCTGGTATACATACACCTACACCAGCGCGCAGGACTCTGGGCGAGTCCAATGTTATTAGGTGTAAGTGCTCTACTGACTAAAATCTTGTTAAGAGTCCACTGCCGGCTCTGTTAAACATTTCTGCTTAACCGAGTGACAGATGAACCAAGCACAAAGAGCAAACAGGCATGCACAAACATCACAACAGCACAACACAGAAGCACAAGCAATACAAGCATACAATCACACAACACTCGTAGCCTTACTAGGTAGCTAACAACTTACTCCGGGCTACAGAGCCCTAATCCTAGACACAGGCGAAGAAACAGTCTACACAACACACAAACTCGCGGCATCTCCTGGCTCTGCTCACTGCTGGATCCATAGATGGGCCTACTCTTGCTAGGGCTCTCCTGGAGGACGGAGACTGAGCCAACTTCTGTCTTCATCGTTGGAGACCTCGATGGGTTGGGGCTCAACTGCTGGAGCTGCACTAGGAACTTGGCGGAACACATCCCGACGACGAAGTCGACGGATAGCTCCCAGAATGGAATTTGGGTGGATATTGCCGGGCTGACAAAAATCCACAGGTTGCGAGTGGGGTACTAACTGCGAAGGTGGCACTGGGTTTGGTAACAGGGAACTGGTGGTCTGGGATGCGGCTTGACGCGCTTCACGATATGCTGTCGTAACAACCCGTGTGGTGTCAAGGTCCACGGTCTTGAACTCTCTAAGGATGTCGGCGAGCAGTAGCCCCTGGGCAGCAATGAACTGTACCAGTCGGGCTATTGCTGGGTCCGCATCTCCAACTGCGACGGAGAAGTCGCAACCTGAGCCTGACGAAGAGGGAAATAGCGGAACTCCTGCATCTCCGCTACTTTCGGAAACTGGAAACGAAGGCGGGTGATAGCTTCTGCGGCAGCTGAGGGAGTCCTGGATTAGGGGGTCCTCGGGAGGCCGGCCTATCTTACATGGGCCGGACTATATGGGCCGTTCGCCGGACACTGGATTACTCGAAGGACTGCACTCCAGGAAGGAAGATTCTAGAAGCAAGGCGTTTTCTCCACGTTTAATGTAGTGAATAGGCATGTTTATCCCCTCGATGTGTAAACCGACCATGTGTAAACCCTAGGTACCCCCGGCGTCTATATAAGCTGGAGGGTTTTAGGTCTTAGGCCAGGAGAACTCATCTAGGGTTTAGTCATACGATCTCGTGGTAGATCAACTCTGTAATCTCTATACAATCAATATAATCGAGCAGGACGTAGGGTATTACCTCCATAGGAGGGCCCGAACCTGGGTAAAACCTTGTCCCCTTTGTCTCCTGTTACCATCGATCCAAGTATCACAGTTCGGGACCCCCTACCCAAGATCCGCCGGTTTTGACACCGACATTGGTGCTTTCATTGAGAGTTCCACTGTGATCCCCAGAAGGAATTGATGGCTCGCCTAGTCATCAACGAAGAGGTCCGCAACACGGGGACTTTTGTTCCTGGACAGATCTTCGCTTTCGGCAGCATAGTGTTGCACGCCGACCCGACCGGCCACCTTGGTCGCGTCGAAAATTTCGCCCCTGATCAGGAGGTCAGATTCGGGAACTTAGAGTTCTCCGTAGACTCCCGCGGCGATCTATCACTAACCGGGCTTGCAGTCTCGCCTGCCATGCCCGAGGACCCTGAGGCTTTAACCTCAGACTCGCCTTCCGGCTCCGCCCATGGGATCTGCCCTGGCGAGGGCCCGATCTCAAGTTCGGATCAGGTCATAGCGCCCGACAGCCGAACACCCGTTCTTGCCGAACACACTCCCTGCACGGATGCATCGGAGGTTGACTCCGGAAGCTCTGGGCAGACCGGTCCGATCGAGCTCTCGATACTCGACGAGGCCCTAGATCGGATCTCGTCGATGAAAATCAACGACGATCCAACCCCGATCTGCTCTCAGATCGGTCTTCAGACGGGTCGGGACGGATCTGAGCAGAATCCAAGAACGCCCTCTCGCAACTCTGGAACAGCGACGCCGCATACCGACCCCACTCGTTTCAGTGACACGCATCCCACCATCGCCTCGTTTCCCAATGAGTTGTTCGATCGGATGGAGACTATGCGAATGGCCGATGACCAGACCCCGGTCTATGACCGGCTCGGGCTTAAACCTGATGACAGGGAAATTTGCGTCCCCACGGTCACCCACCTTGTCGCCACAGTCGAGTGTCCGACGGGGGGCTCGACCTCCCAACTACCGGAATTAAAAACAGTTTATACGCTGATTTCCGATCACCGAGATCCTGCCCGTGACTCAGTCATCGGCTCCAGTAATAGTCCGGTGTCGGCCCCCGGCCCGCCACACAGTCCGGAACTTATAGTTCCGGACTCCCATCATGGTGAGGGACTAACTTTTCTCCCACCCACCTCCCAAGTCGATGACTCGATCATCGCATCAGAGCCCAATCGATCGAATCCCCTGGACATTGCACATTTGCCAGGGGAATCGGTCCATCATTACTGGGCCAGACTACTCCTCGCACGGCACAACGTGCGGGGCCTTAGCGACACAGATATAATGGCAACCTTCAAACGTAATTGCCACAGCGAGGGAATCCTCAACGCCCTGGCGCGGCGGCACATAACTGACTTCTCCGAGCTATCCATCTTGGTACAGAAGTATTGTGCCATGGAAAGTGCTTGGCAAACAGAGCGGCTATTTTCGGACCAAACCTCTGCCGAATACCTTAGAGGAGATCGGCACAAGAGGATACCCCCGAACCGAACAGCCCAAACTGAGCCCGCCAAAAAGAGAAACAGATCCCTTCCCGGGGTCAGTACTGTCCTGGACGGACTATTGGACAAACCTTGCCCTATACACTCCGTGTTGCTAAACACAGTTCCAACCCACAGCTTCAGAACCTGCTGGGTCGCCAGACAGATCGCAAAAAGCGGCGAGGCCATTCTCGAGGCGTGACCGCCCAGAAGGTGCCCTGCAGACTCATCGGAACATCACACCGAGGTCCTGACGATCTACGAAACGTTCCCTTCGAGGAACAAAAGGAAAAGAGCCCTTAAAGAAATTGGACACGTATACCACGTGGCTGCAACAAGTGTATGGGCAGATACACCGATCACCTTTGGAGATGCTGATCGACCAGCCATTCATCCCGACCATTCACCAGCCGCACTAGTCCTGAACCCCGTCATTGACGGCTTCCGGTTACACAAGGTGCTAATGGATGGCGGCAGCGGTCTAAACCTAATTTATGAAGACACGCTAGAAAAAATGCAATTCGACCGATCTCGGATCGAACATAGCAACACAACCTTTCGGGGAATAATCCCAGGGAAGGAGGCGCGCTGTTCAGCATGTATTACCCTGGACGTAGTGTTCGGCACGCCCGACAACTACCGATCGGAAGAGCTCCTCTTCCACATTGTGCCCTTCCCTAGTGGCTATCACGCCCTTCTGGGACGTGAAGCCTTCACAAAATTCCAGGCTATACCACATTACGGGTATATGAAACTTAAAATGCCAGGACCAAACGAAGTAATCACAATCGCTAGTGATCCGAATATAGCCCTACGGGCCGAAAACAAAACAGCAGCACTCGCCCTCGAGGCTCTAGCCGAGACCTTTGCTGCAGAAGAGCTGACCGCACTTCGGTCAACAGTAGACAAAGACGACGTGATCCTCAGCAAGAGGCCAAAATCCACGTCCTTCAAACCAGCAAAGGAAATCATTCAAATTCAAGTACACCCGACGGACCCTAACAAGACAGCGTCCATCGGAGCACAGCTCGACCCCGCCGTAGACGAGGCGTTGCGAGCTTTCTTACAAGAAAATTGGGACATATTTGCCTGGCATCCTTCCGATATGCCTGGCATCCCACGACGACTGGCAGAACACAGTCTAAACATCATGGCAGGCTTTAAGCCCGTCAAACAGACTCTACCCCGTTTCTCCGAGCCCAAACGATAAGCTATGGGTGAGGAATTAGCTAAATTGCTCGAGGCCGGATTCATTCGGGACATCAAGCACCCCGAATGGCTAGCAAACCTGGTCATGGTACCAAAGAAAGACAAATCCTGGCGGCTGTGTATCGACTTTAAAGACCTTAACAAAGCCTGCCCCAAGGACCCTTTCCCTCTACCGCGAATAGACCAGATTATTGACGCCACAGCCGGACACGACTCGTTGTGTTTCCTCGACGCTTATTCCTGATATCATCAGATTAAAATGAAGGAATCCGATCAAGCGGCAACCGCATTCATCACCCCCTACGGGCCGTTCTGCTTCAACACAATGCCTTTCGGGCTAAAGAATGCTGGGGCTACATACCAGCGCATGATTCAGACCTGTCTCGAAAAACAGGTTGGCAAAACGGTCGAAGCATACGTGGATGACGTGGTCATCAAAACCAAACACGTTAGCAACTTGATCAACGATTTAAGGCAAACCTTTGCCAGCCTACGGGAATACGATATTCGGCTCAATCCGGAGAAATGTGTCTTCGGAGTTCCCGCTGGTAAATTGCTCGGATTCATCGTCTCTCACAGAGGGATCGAAGCGAATCCGGCTAAAATCCACGCCCTATCAGAACTTGCAATTCCCACAGAGCTAAAGCATGTCCAAAGATTGGCGGGTTGCGTAGCCGCGTTAAGCCGCTTTATCTCCCGCCTCGGTGAAAAAGATTTACCGTTATATAAGTTGCTGAAACGGACCAAGAATTTCGAATGGACCGATGAAGCAAAGGCTGCGTTAGAAGATATTAAGACACTGCTGGCAAGTAACCCCATACTCACAGCACCAAGCGCGGGTGAGCCCATGTTATTATACATATCGGCCACCAACCAAGTGGTCAGCGCAGTGCTCGTCGTCGAACGAGAGGAGGAGGGACACAAATTTCAGATACAGAAGCCGGTCTATTATGTGTTAGAGGTGCTAACGCAATGCAAGTCAAGATACCCGCACTACCACAAGATAGCCTATACAGTATTTATGGCATCACGAAAACTAAGACATTACTTCCAAAAGTGTTCGGTCACGGTGGCATCGGAAGTACCCCTGAATGATATAATCAATAACAGGGACGCCACAGGCCGTATAGCCAAATGGGCGATCCAGCTCCTTCCTTTTGAGATCACATACAAACCGCGCCGAGCTATTAAATCTCAGGTATTAGCGGATTTCCTCGCCGAATGGACAGAAGCCGAACTCCCCAGGGAATTCAGTACATACTCCCATTGGACGATGTACTTTGATGGATCCAAAACCCTGGCCGGACTGGGGGCTGGAGTCGTTCTCACATCCCCCACAGGTGACAACATCCGATACGTGCTCCAGATCATGTATGCCGACTCCAACAATGCAGCCGAATACGAAGCCCTTCTACACGGTCTTCGGATGGTAGCTTCAATGGGCATACAACGCCTGGAGGTACGGGGAGACTCTAATCTGGCCATCTCTCAAGTAAACGATGAGTTTGACGCCAAGAATCCGAAGATGGCGGCATATCAAAACGCTGTCCTCAAAATATCCGCACGGTTCGAGGGGCTGGAGTTTCACCACGTCGCTAGAGACGACAACCAAGCCGCTGACATACTGGCACGTTTAGGAGCCAAACGCGACCCTGTCCCGCCGAACACTTTCCTGGAACGGCTCTTTAAGCCATCCGTGGTTTGGCAGGACGATCAGACGGGCACCGATCTCTCAAGCGCAGACACGGTTGTTCCCCCTGTTGACGAACCAGACGACAGAATCATCGGCGGCTCTGTAATGAACGAAACGCCCTCGGCCCACGAGGTCATGGCAGTAATCGCTCCATGGACCGAACCCTTCCTCGCTTTCCTCCTTCGTAAGGAACTCCCCGATGATCAAACGGAGGCCCGACGTATAGTCCGGCGCTCCAAAGCCTTTAAGGTACATGAAGGAGAGTTATATAAAAAGAGCACCACTGGAGTACTACAGCGGTGCATATCTGAGGAAGAGGGGCGGGAGCTTTTAGCCGAAGTGCACGCAGGGATGGGTGGTCATCATGCCGCAGCAAGAGCCTTAGTAAACAAGGCCTTCCGGGCGGGGTTCTTTTGGCCCACAGCTCGGGCGGACGCCCAGTCACTTGTCAAATATTGCGTAGGGTGTCAACTTTTCGCAAACCAAAGTCACATGCCCCCAACAGCTCTTCGGACTATTTCGATCACTTGGCCTTTCGCGGTCTGGGGGCTAGACATGGTCGGACCACTTAAAGGGGGGACCAAGAAAAATAAATACTTACTGGTCATGGTCGACAAGTTCACCAAATGGATAGAGGCTAAACCTGTTAAGTCAGCCAAATCCGGACCAGTAATCGACTTTATATCCGGCGTGATACACCGTTACGGTGTCCCGCATAGTATAATAACTGATAACAGATCCAATTTCATTGCTCAGGAAGTCAAAGACTGGTGTGCAAAGATGGGCATCAAGCTCGATTACGCCTCGGTTTATCACCCGCAGACTAATGGACAAGTCGAACGAGCAAACGGCCTCATAATGAGCGGCATCAAGCCGCGTTTGGTCCGGTCTCTGCAAGAATCCGATTGTCAGTGGGTCGAGGAGCTGGACTCCGTACTATGGGGCTTGCGCACCACCCCGAATAGATCGACGGGTTACACACCGTTTTTTATGGTCTACGGGGCCGAAGCAGTTCTTCCTTGTGACATCATTCACGATGCGCCAAGAGTGCACATGTACGAGGAAAGAGAGGCCGAGCTAGATCGGCAGGACGACTTGGACGCCTTGGAAGAAGAGCGCGACATAGCTCGGGCCCGATCTACTTTTTATCAGCAGCAGGCCCGGCGTTACCAGAGCAGAGAGGTGAGGGCGCAAGCATACAACGTAGGCGAATTAGTCCTATGACTCCCGGAGAAGCAGAAGCATAAACTCAAGCCCAAATGGGAAGGCCCCTTCATAATCGACGAAGTACTCACGGGAGGGGCTTACCGTCTTCGGAACCCGTCAGATCACCGCCTCGAACCAAACCCATGGAACGCAGCTCGTCTTCGGCGCTTCTACGGATAAACCGGTGTTGTCGCACTTCTTACTTTATGTTTCTTTCTTCGTATTTTTCTTTTTATTTTCCAATTCCCCTTTCGCACTAATTTTTGGCAGGTTTGCACCTTTTCTATCCCAACTCCGTGTTCGGTTCATCCGACCTTGTTATAAGATTTTTTCCTTTTACACCTTTAAAGTGCTAAATCCGAACACAACACCTGGGGGCTTCCTTTCCGAAGCCAATGATTTTATATTCTCCGCACTTGTTCACATTCATTGTGGGTGCCCGTTTTCCTTGTCGTTTTCAAGCCATCATATGCATCAATTCGAACTAAGACTCTGCCGAGCTGGGTTGCCTCGCTCCTGTGGTTACCCTCTACGTTCCCGATTGTTCGGCTAGAGGGTAAAGGGAGCACCTCTGCGATTGTTACGACCGGGTCATCCGGACACGTACCTCAGACGGGTGAAGCCAAAAGCTAGCTATCTTACGTAGACAATTGATCGGCCCTGACGGAAACAATTTATTACTATGGTTGTCTGGACCATTACCAGGGTTTGTTTTCTTACAATAACCCTTAGCCGTATACTATCAGTGTACGGGCTACAGCCTACGTTTTTACGTAGCAACCTGACGAAAGGTATCGATAGAGGTACTATTTTCTTCAGAAGATGTTTCTTACGCTAAGCAGTAATATAACATATCTCCCTGCGTGCTTTCTGTCTGTTCGTACCACATGGCCGGATTGCCTGGTTCCCCGAATATAGTTCGTCCACCTTAGGGTGATATTCTTGGTGGAACACTCCCCAGCTCCTAGCACGGGAGGCTAAAGCCGATGGCCGGTTAAGACAAAGTTTACAACACAGCGGAGCAACTTTTTGATTGTTAGTACATAGCTACATATAATCATACATCCGGCTGCTTATCGAGATTATCGATTATAGTGTCTAGGGAGCAGTCCTGTTGTGACAGACAGGCGGCAGGCATCACCTGGTCATAGACCAGGTGGAGCGGAATTTCTTGTCCATCTACCCCCACTGGCCCAACCCGAGCCATATGTTCGGGGTCGAGTCCAGTATAGCGGGTCTTGATCATAGCCCACGCCTCACTCGCTCCCTCCCGGCATGCCGATGTCTTCCACAGCTCGAATCTAGCTCGGGCTCCCTTGAAACGATCGACTAGTTCGGTCATCCCCCCTGTTGGTTGCTCGGCCGGCCATAGTGCCTTCACCATGCTTTTCATGGCTTTTTGAGCCCGCTCGTGCAGGGAGGATAGATCCTTCAGCAGATTACCCGGATAGGATTCAATTTCCTCTCCGGATCGCCCGGTCAGGAGACCTACACATGAGTCACGGCATACCGTTTATATTACGTCTATGAATGACAAATACCTTCTGATGTTAGAATCGTACTAACCATATATGCCGCTCTGTAAACTTCGGTTCTCTCCCTGGACCTGGGACAATTGAGCCTTTAAGCTTTCAATTTCCTCGGCCTGCTTCTTGTTTTCCTCCTTGAGGCGGTTCTTTTCTTCAATGTGTCGCGTCATAACGCGACCTCCAGCCTCCTGCTGGGACTCAGCATACCGCTGTGATTCTCGGGCTACATCCAAATCTTTTTGTAATTGCCCTATTGATTCAGGTGCTCCATGGTACCCTCGCGTAAGCATGGGAACATGTTATATATTCGGCTAAAATACATACTCACCGTGTGCCTCCCGAGTAAAGCTCTTCACTTGCTCTAGCTCAGCCTTCACAGATTCGACCTGTGTTTGGCTGGCTTTAAGATCCTTGGACAGTTGCTCGCACTGTTGCTTAGAGGCCTGCATTAGCAGAAAGGGATCCTTAATTCGGTCGTGCCGACCAATTTAAGGCTCGGGGGCTACTGGGTTTACATGAGTGTTCGGATTTTAATAACCAACAACTCACCTGCAAGCTGGACGATATCAACTTTATAGCTTCCCCGAACCCAGTTCGGGCGGCCCCAAGGTACGCATCCGCTGTGCGTAAAGCACCGAACTCTTGTTCGGAAAAGGCCAGATGTTGCAGGACTTTACGTCGCTGCCGATGACGCATAGCGCTCCTAACCTCTGATTTGGTGACCGATATGGCATCATCCGAGTCGGCTGGGGCGAGATTGACGGTGGAGGCTCCGGCGACAGGATCAACATGGGCGGAAGGCCCTGAGCCTTGAGCACCGACGGATGTCTTTACGGCGTCCTCGGCAGGGGACGGCCGAACCTCTTGCCTGAATATTTCAGCGGAATTATCTTTCGATAGGCTTTATCGAATCATGATGTTAAATCGTGTGATCAAGCGAAATACCTTTGGGATAGACTTGCTGGTACACTTGCCCCTGTGACCGGCCTATTTGCCGGATCCTTGTTACTTCCCGATTCGGCCACTGTCGCTGCGGCCGGTGTAAGTCGCGCGGATCTACGGCGTTTGACTGTAGGAGCCGATACGTCGGGGACAGTGGTGGACACTTGCCTCTTTTGGGACGGTTTCTGCTTTTTCTTCTTGTTTACGGCGGGGGAAGGAAAAGATCCAGGGTAGTCGGCAACGATGGCCACTTTGGCGTAATCAAGGCCCTCCTGGTAGAAAACCCCGCCTTCGAATTCAATTGATAGGTCCGGGTCTTCGTGATAGCCCGGATCGTCTTCACGGGCATAGCCTTCGGGCTGAGGAGCCAGACAATTGACTGTCTCGATGAAGCTCCTCCATTCCTGTTTGCATAAAGTTTAATAGCTTCGGTCAGAAAGGGACATAATGAAAAAACCCGAACTATAATTACAGTAGGTATAAAGGCTCACCCATTCGATGGGATTGTGGCTTGAATATCCGTCCTTTGATGACCGCTGAACAAAGTCTTCTTGCTCCCCTTTGAATAGATCGGCAAGTACGGCGGCTAGTGCTGTCTGGTCGGCAGGACCCTGTCTTCGGGAACGAGTGGTGTCACTTGTCCTGTTATAACGCCACAAAGGATGTACCCTCTGTTGAAGAGGCTGGACGCATCGAGTAAGGACAGCGGCCATGACATCTATCATGGTCATCTTGTGGTGGGCTAATAGCCTCACATGGATCGATAGACGCCGCACCTCGGCACTTTCTTCTTGGGGCATACTCTTCGGACGCCAGTTGTACCTTTTCTTTGGAGGGGCATCGGTGTATTCGGGCAAGCCCCGCCGAGTTGGATCAAACAAAGGAATGTCTTCAATATAAAACCACTCCGAGGTCCACATTTCGAATTCCTTTGGGGTCCCTACGGGGTAACCCGTCCCCGCTATGCGGTATACCTCGGCTCCGCCAACTTCGAAAATTATCCCGTCCTTTGTACGTGGAACAAGGCAAAAATACTTCCTCCACAATTCAAAATGTGCCTCGCACCCTAGGAACATCTCGCAGAGGGCTACCAAGCCCGAGATGTGAAGGATAGACCCTGGGGTAAGGTGATGGAGCTGGATCCCGTAGAATGCCAATAACCCTCTCAAGAATGGGTGAATGGGAAATCCGAGCCCTCGCAGGAGGAACGGGACAAAGCACACGTGCTCTCCCTTTTGTGGACGGGGGAAGTTCTCTGCAAGGACCACGCCGTTGAAAGAGGTCAGGCCGGCACGGACGGTCGTCAGATCTGAGGAGGGGAGATATCCCTGGGTCTCGAGTTGGCGAAGATGAGGAGTTGACACAGAACAGCTTCCCCAATCCCCTGGGCGAGATCCGTAAGGATCCGAGGAAGAACCGGGGGCGCTCGCCATTTTCTGGTTGAGATCTTTTTGCTGGAGGTTTCGTCTAAAGGGGGAAGATGAAGATGTGATTTGGATCGCGATCCAATCTAATTAAATAGATGGTACCTCTTTTTGGAGGGGGGGCAGCTCTGTAAAGAAACTGCTAAACCATTCGTCTCCCCGCAATGCGCGAGGATCGAGAAGCATTATTGCAATGGACTTGGCGATCCCGCAACGTTTGGGATTTCGCCGATCACAGGTCGGATGCCGAACAATCAGGAGAAGAGGGACTCGCCTCGCAAGCCGAAGACTTCGCTGTTCAAAACTTTCCGGATATACATCGGCGTTGGAGGCTAGTCCGGGGCTACTGAGGGAGTCCTGGATTAGGGGGTCCTCGGGAGGCCGGCCTAGCTTACATGGGCCGGACTATATGGGCCGTTCGCCGGACACTGGATTACTCGAAGGACTGCACTCCAGGAAGGAAGATTCTAGAAGCAAGGCGTTTTCTCCACGTTTAATGTAGTGAATAGGCATGTTTATCCCCTCGATGTGTAAACCGACCATGTGTAAACCCTAGGTACCCCCGGCGTCTATATAAGCCGGAGGGTTTTAGGTCTTAGGCCAGGAGAACTCATCTAGGGTTTAGTCATACAATCTCGTGGTAGATCAACTCTGTAATCTCTATACAATCAATATAATCGAGCAGGACGTAGGGTATTACCTCCATAGGAGGGCCCGAACCTGGGTAAAACCTTGTCCCCTTTGTCTCATGTTACCATCGATCCAAGTATCACAGTTCGGGACCCCCTACCCAAGATCCGCCAGTTTTGACACCGACAGCAGCTATCTGGATAGCCAACGCAGGAGTCGGCATGGGTTTGCCTCGAAACGTCAAGGCGTTCCCATCCTCTGCTGGGCCTGGGTTGATATACGCCTTTGCATAAAATCGGCAAAGGTGGGGAACGGGTTCTGATTGAAACACCAGATACACCGGAGGGGTACTACAGCCAAGGGCTTGGGTGAGCATACTCGAAAGGATGGGCGGAAAGCCGGGATAACCATTAGCCAAGGTTCGGCTATGGAAAGTGGGCGACTTGGGGGTTTTGGAAGAACTAGCCATGGCTGCTGGGTTGAGGGTACTGGTCTGGGTCTCACTAGCATGGATCTGGCTTACTGGGTGGAGAGATGGTCGCAGCTCTCAAACGGAAAGGGGGTTAAATAGGCAATCGGGCTGGGACACACCAGCATGGCCTGGATCCTTCTCGTGCCGGGTAGAAGATACACCGGTACGGCCGACAATTGGGTAGGGTCACGGTCTAATCCAGAGGGGCTGGGAGGGCAGACAGCTGGGCAGGGACACGTCCATTCCGACTACGCCGCCTGTTGATCAACAGTGGCCATGTCGGATACCAGCGATGGGTCCAATCTATCGGGCTCACTACCGGTTAAACCTAAGGGTGGTCTGGGGCTAGGGTAACCTATAGCCAGCCTGGGCTCTGATACCACGTCCTGTGGCACCCCGATAGAGGGCCGACACACGCCAATCCCCAGGATAAGACTTGGCGCACGTCACAGACATGATACAGCAATTCCAGGCACAAAATGGTTTTATTAAATATATTGGAGTATTACAATACTGTTGCTTACAACAATATTACATGACTCCAAGGCTAGCTAAGCGGCAGCGGGGGTCTTGGTTTGGCGGCAACGACGTCTCTGGCTGGACTCCATAATGCACAGGACTGGCTTGGTTACACTCTAGCACAACAGATCTTCTCCTGCAACTAGCCACGTGCAAGGCCAGGTGAGTATTTGAATGTACTCGCAAGACAACCAAATACATAGCATCCAAACAAGCAGATGGCAAAGCAAGTATTATGCCTATATGATAACTAATCTAAACACGGCATAGAATTAGCTATAAAACATGAAGCAAGCATGGCATAGAAACAAGCATGGCATAACATTCCTATCTAGCAATATGACTACTAGAGTAAAACATAGTAGAGTAAAGCATATAAAGTAAATACTCAGTACTCCGAAGCTTCTCATGATCCAACCTGAACCGATCTCAATCCAATCCAAATCCTCTGGTCATCCAGCCACTCATCTCATAGCCATCGCATGGCTGACTTAACCACGCTCCTGACATCACCTGATGTCTACCTAAGATGAGTTCTTCCATCATTACCGTTATTATTATGGTTGACCACCTAGTGAGGTCTGGACGGGCTGTCCAATACCGTGGACGCGGCTATTCAAATAGATTTTACACTCTGCAGAAGTTGCGCACTTTACCCACACCATGAAGCACCTGGCCTTGTAATCCCTCGAGATCCCACTCGGGTGGACCAGCGTTGCTTCAACAAAACCTACCCGACCCGTGACTCTCTCATCGTACCACCGGCACTCTTCCTCCCCCAGAGGTCAGCCTTGGGAGGCCCCTGTGTCCTCATGACACCTGCCACCGTCATGGCCAAACTCTGTAGACCCAAACGGGGCCTACTATCCCAAACGGGGACTCCCGGGCTAAACCAATCAACAACTGGGCTCACAAGGTTATCGCCGCTTACCTGATCAGGGTAGCACGCCGCGCATAACCCTCCCTCTTTGGAGGTACCGATGAAAGATCACGCAGTCAGGCCCGGTCAGGGCCGTCCCATACCGGCAAATGTGGTTGCACGAATAAGCTCGGACATGTGACTCAAATCAACCGACTAAGTTTAGTTAATAATCCAATTCAACCTATCCACAGCTATTTGTTGCAACCAAAAAATAATCATAGACAGTGGTCTCAGCGTCAGGACATCAATCCGTGGGTGGCATACTAGCTACTATATATCATCATACTATTGCATCGATAAACATAAATGCTAACAGTCACTGCATAGCAAGATCATAGCACTACTAATCATGCACTGGGATCGAACATCGCACCCACATAACAATATTACTAATAACCCTACTATTATTAGCATAGCAACAGGTGACCTAGAACCTAGTCAGGGCACTCGATGAAAGTACTTCTAGCATCTATTATGCAAGTTGCCATCGGTGAATGCAAACGCAGACTAGCAGACATTCCAGATATACTACGATCACACACAGGTGCAAGCAAAGTCATCACGCAAGTCTGGAGCTCATAGTAAGAGGTTGGCTTGCCTGGAGGTCGACGGATACGCCGAGAAGAAATGTGATGAACCTCCGGATACGAATCGACGGAATCCGCACTCTCGGAAGAGGCCAATTTAGGAGGAGGGCAAAAAGGGCATTAATTATGGGTAACCACTTTAAGAAAATGATATCATCGGAACGGTCTCGACGATACCAAGAGATGGGCGCTGGTTTTACCTCGATCGGAGCTACCGTTAAAAAGTTATATGCGTTGGAATTCCAGGGACTTATCTGCAAATAGTTTTACTACAAAGAGGTCCTTGGCTACTCAGACAGGTCGCGCCCTCGGCAAAATACACCTTCCAGCTAGGAAAGCGTACTTTCTGAGGTACGCCACCACTTAACTGAAAATGGGCCCGGGGTTGACTTTCTCTAATTTTATGACGGGTGGGGCCCGCCTACCCCTTTCTCTCTCTCTCCTTTCTTCCTCCCTGGTCATCTCCTCTCCCACGGTGGCCAGGGGAGGGCGCCGGCCGCCGGCGCGGGCCGTTGCTCCGCCGCTCCAGGAGGCCGGCCGGCGAGGGCTTGGGTACTGCCGCTCCCCGCCGCACCCATAGGTGGCCTCCGAGTCGCCCGAGATGGCCGACAGCGCTGCCGCCGTGGCTCGGCGCTCTGGCCGGATGTGGCCGCAGGTGAGGGACGCCGGCAGGGCTCCCTTAGCGGAGCTATGCACGGCAGCGGCTCGCGGAACTTCAGGAGGGGCACGAGCGCCGAAGGGAGGAGGAGGGAGTGGCTATGCCGCCGGAATGGCCGCGGGGCTGACGGCGGCCTTCGGCCATTGGAGAGGGAGAGGGCTCCGGTGAGCTCAAGTGGGAGGCTGGGGAGATGGCTGGTTTGCTATTTGGGAGGAGGAGACGCTCGGGCACCTTATAAAGCAGAGGGGGAGGGCTCTGGAAGAGGCTAGGCGGCGGCCGAAGCTCGAAGACGACCACCGGAGCTTCTGGGCGATGGCAGAGGCCTCCACGGCAAGAGGACAAGGACGGGAGAAGACTCTGGGCGGTTCACGCACATGGTGGACAACTCGCAGACGCTCCTAGACAAGCCGGGACTCGCCGGAGATAGCTCCCGAAGGGTCCATTCGCACAGAGCACCAATTTGGCTGGCTTCGCACGTGGTCACCGCGTGGCCACGGCGTTGACACGCCCTACAAGAGACCAAAACATGTCTGGGGGCTTCTCCATCTTTCTATGAGTTGACCTGACCCCTCAAGCTTGCCGCTGGAGCTCTGGTGTGGCTTGTCCTTGCTCCACAAGAATCTAACAGCCATGTGTTTGAGCTGAGCAGAGGCTAGCACAGTGTACCACTTGTCTTGATCTTGGGCATGAGTTGACCACTCACTAAGGTCATTAACTTGGCAAAGAATCAGCTCAAATGGGCAAATAAAAATGCCACTTCCTTTGTAATTTGGCAGACTGACCAGATTTAAACACAGAGAAGCTGGGGACAAATGGCCAAATAGATTTGAGTGATTTTTGGTGGATAATGATGATTTGGTCATAAGAATGCACTGGAAAATTTTCAGATCAAATTGATATTCTATGATAGTACTTCCTTCACAGAGTCACAATCTGAACAGAAACTTGAGAAAAATACAGACAAGGATTGGATTGGATAATTGAGCTAATTTTTTGTTTATAGTAGTGATATATCAATATGCACTACCCTGCCAAATTTAAGCTCAATTTAATTAAGAAATCAAGCACTTCCTTCACAAAGTGCCAGATTGGGTAGAAATGAACATGAGGAAGCTGTGGTCAATTGGATGAATAGGTTTGGCTCAAACTTGGTTTAGAGAGGCTATTGGATCATATGAAGCTACTGTAATAATTTCATGCCATTTGCATAAATAGAAATGACACTTCCTTCACAGTGCTCCAATTTGAACAAAAACTTGAATAAATTGCTGAGGAATATTGGCTAGCTGAAATGGCTAAATATTGGTGTCCAATGCTAAATTATCACAATGAATCACCATGCAAAATTTTAGCCCAAGGAGGTCAAGGAATCTAGCACTTCCTTTGCAAATAGAAAATCTGAACAGAATTTGCAAAGGTACAATGTGCTCAAAATTTGAATATAGGAACTTGAGTTGAAGATGGAAATGGGAAAGATATGGATATGAGAAGCTCTCCAAATTATTTGGGAATTTTCCTAACTACCAAAATGGTAGTTCCTTTGGAAAGGCCCCAAATTGGAATATTGGCTTTAAATAGGAAAAAGCAATTTCCCCTATTTAATTATGGCCAATATTTTTATGAGAGCTCAATATAATCACAAAGAATATCTCCACAAGTTTTCATAAGCTTTGGAGATGGATGGATATTTATCTGGATTTAATTCCTCAGAAAGGCAGAATAAGGAATTAATTATAGATGAGAAAGATTGCATATGACTTAGCAATATTCTTGCTCATCTAGGGTTTAGGGGTGTTACACCCTCGCCGCCGCAGCCTGCGGTCATTCCGCTAGCCTGAGACGATGTAGATGACCTCCAGCCGCCCCTCTGGTAGCGGCATCCCGGCGATCATCGAGAATCATCGCACACAGCAGTAGCGAGAAGCCAACCAATGCCGCCAGCTTACCAACCAAGAGGATCGTGATCAGCTCCGAGCCCACGTCCGCCATTAACGCCTTGCCTCACGCTTCTGCAACCAGTAGGAGAAGGAAAAGAGGAAGTAAAAGTGAGGTAGGGTGCTAGATGGTAGGTAGAGAGAAACAAAACCGCGGTCGTTTTTATAGCCCTAGCCCAGTGTACGGTGAGCAAGGTCCAGGAGACCGGACGCCGCTCGATCACCGGCGTCCAGGAGGCGAATCCGCGAGCAGTGCCAACCGGCGTTGGCCTGCGATGGGAGTGCTCTCTGCATTGGCCTCGTGCACGCCACGCACTATAGTTGTAGGGTGCTTTGTGCCCAGGAGCTAGGCGTGCGTAGTGTCTAGCCACACTCGGGATAGCACGAGAGCAAGAGAGAGAGCCGTTGGCCAGAGAAAGAAGAAGAAGGCTGCCAATGGGCCCTGGGCCCACCTGACAGTGAGAGAAGCCACTGTTCATTTAGGTACCCCAAGCATTTTTGGAAAAAGGAAATTCTGCTTTTTCTAAAAATGTCAGGGCTACGAAGGAAACCCAGCGACCCCTGCCTATGGAGTAGATCCCGCGATATCCGTATCTCGATCTGGGTGTGCCAGTTTTCGGTACTCTTAACTCGGTTGTTTTCAACCACAGGGTTAAGACCCAACCGAGAGGTTTTTTTTTCAGGAGGCATAATTATTGTTCTGAGCTAACCCTAGGAATCTCGAGGACGAGATTCTTTTAAGGGGGGAAGGTTTGTAACACCCCAAAAATCCGATTATCGATTTTTGTGCTGTTATTCATTCCTAGCTTTTCTCTCCCAAATTTTTTCCTCTGGAATCTGGTAAGTAACCAGGGAATCCAGACAATCCCCAACCTCTCAGTGCCTTTCCCATGTTCTTGGGCCGGCCAACCTTCCGTCAGTAAACCCCGAGTCTCGTTCAAACCCTAGTTCCAAAATATTGGAATTGGAAATCATGCCTTTGTGTTTACAAAGGAGCTATCATTTCCCTTGCTCTGTTAATCCTTTCAAAATTCCCAGAGATCCTCCTTCACTCATACACCCTAGATGTGCAAAAATATTGCCAAGTCATATGCAATATTTCTCATCTAGAATTAATTCCTTTTTCTGCCTTTCTGAGGAATTAAATCCAGGAAAATATCTATCCATCCCCAAATTTCATGAAAACTTGTGGAGATATTCTTTGTGATCATATTGAGCACTCATAAAAATATTGGCCATAATTAGATAGGGGAAATTGCCTTTTCCTATTTAAAGCCAATATCTCAATTTGGGGCCTTTCCAAAGGAACTACCATTTTGGTAGCCAGGAAAAATCCCAAATAATTTGTGGAGCTTCTCATACCCATATCTTCACCATTTCCATCAAAATATCAAGTTCCACAATTCAAATTTTGAGCATCACATCCCTTTGCAAATTCTGTCCAGATTTCATGTTTGCAAAGGAAGTGCTTGATTCCTTGATCTCCTTGGGCTGAAATTTTGCAGGGTGATTCACTATGCGATATTACCTGTGGACACCAAAAATCAGCCCATTCCATCTAGCCAATCTTCATCAGTAAATTGATCAAGTTTCTAACCAGATTGGAGCACTGTGAAGGAAGTACCATTTTTACTTATGCAAATGGTATGAAATTTTTACAGTGCCTCCATATGCCTGAATTATTGGTCTCCACCAAATTTGTCCATTTTCATCTAGCCAATTCCTTAGAACCATCTGGTTTCTATTTCTGTCCAGTCTAGCACTTTGCAAAGGAGGTACCATCTAGAGTTGCTTGTTTGAGCTGAAACTTTGCCAAGATGGCTACCTTAGTAGATGCCAAACCCATGCCCAAGATCAGGCCAAGAGGTGCACTGTGGTGGCCACATCACAACATAAACACGTTGCTGCCAGCTATTATTTTACTTAGGTGCAGTCTTACCAAAGCTCACTGTTACTGTCTGAGTGATAAAGTCATCTTCTGGATGGTTGTAGAGTGCCACAGACATGGTTTGGTTTCACATAGGGCGTGGCAATGTCGTGGCCACGCGGTGACCACGTGCAGAGCATGCCAAAACTGCACTCTGTGCATTGGAGTCTTCAGGAGGGCTCCTCCAGCGGGTTCTAGCTCGTCCTCGAGTGCCGGCGAGTTGCCCACCGCACACGCGCACCCTCTGGAGCCCTCTCCCTCTCATCCCGTAGCTCCTGGCAGTCTCTGCCAACTGCCGGAGCAACGCCACCTCGCCGTGCATCTCAAAGCTCCGGCTGTCATCACGAGACCCCCTCCCCGAGCTATTTAAGGCATGACCAAGCCCCTCCCGAGCACCAGCAACTCCCTAGTCCACTCGCCAGATCCCCGGAGCCCCCTGCCCCCCCAATGGCCAAAGGCCGCCGCCGGACCCCCATGGTTATTTCAGCTCCATAGCTCCCCCCTCTTCTAGCCGCGGCCAGACCGCCCTCCAGGAGCCTACGAGGCCGCCACCCTCTGCAGTCCCTCTAGGGAGGTGCCACAGGAGTAGCTCCTTGAACGGCCATGGCCGCCGCTCTTGCCGCTCGCAGGCCCCTCCCCTCCAGGCCACCCCGAGCTCCCTGGCGACCACCCTTGGGCGCAGGACGGCGCCGCGAGTCCGTCTATCTTATCGGCCAACACGGCCGTGCCGAGGAACGCCGATAGCCGGTGAGGCCCGAGCCGTCGTGGCCTTCCCCTATTCTTGTCGGGAGAAAGAAGGGGATTAGGAGGAGGAGGAAGGAGATAGGGTGGGGCCCCCTTGTCAGCCACTAAAGACCGGGCCCGGTGGGTTAAGTGGACGTGCACTCGATGGATTACACTTTCAGTTTACTAAAAGCATATTTTGTAAAATACGCCTTCAGTCTCAGCCGGTAGCCAAAGCGGTTATATAGTGAACGTTCGTTGGTTAAGAGCTAAAGTGGACAGTTTTTGTCTATTTTAACGCTTAACGAATGAACGACCGTTTCTCCGCGACCGTAACTCCGATTGAGTTAAAACCAATGCCCACGTCTTCAGATCGTTGAGCCCGTTCCGATGGCACCATTTTCATAATGTGTTCACACTGTGAAAATGACCATTTTGCCCTTGCCCTTCGATCAGCCCGCTCCGAGAGAGAACTGTTCCGGCAATCCTATCCGCAGACTTTCCACACTTCCTCCCAGCGTATTCATTGACCCCCAGGCAAGCCAACCTCTTATCATGAGCTCCGGACTTGCGTGATGACTTTGCTTGCAACCTGTGTGTTTATCTGTATCACCTGTTAGTCTGCATTTGCATACACTTGTGATGACATCGGTATTAGATACTAGCATTACTTTTTATCTAATGCCATGTCATGTTTTCATATTGCCATGCTAGTAATAATATTGTTAATGATATTATCATGTTAGTACTTTGGTCTGATCTCATGACAGGATTATTGGTACTATGATCCTGCTATACTGTTGTTAAGTGATTATTAGCACTTATAAGTGTCGATGTAATGGTAAGATGATGGATATGTTGAGTTGAATTAATAAACTGAATCTAGTCGGTTGATCCAGAGTCACCTGTCCGGACTTATCCGTGCAGCCACATTTGCCGGTATGGGACGGCTTGACTTGGTCTGATCGCGTGCTCTTTCACCGGTACCTCCAGATAGGGAGGGTTATGCGTGCATGCTACCCTGATCAGGTAGACGGCGATAACCCTGTGAGCCCAGTTGAGTGTTTAGCCCGGGAGTCCCTGTTTGGGACAGTTATTTGGCCACGACGGTGGTAGGTGTCACGAGGTGACACAGGGGCCACCCAGGGCAGGACTCCGGGGGAGGATGAATGCCGGTGGTACGATGGGAGGGTCATGGGTCAGGCAGGTTTCGTTGGAGCAACGCTGGTCCACCCGAATGGGATCACGAGGCCAGGTGCTTCATGGTGTGGGTAAAGTGTGCAACCTCTGCAAAGTGTAGAATCTATTCGAATAGCTGTGTCCACGGTATTGGACAGTCTGTCCAGGCCTCACTAGGTGGTCAACCGTAATAATGATGATAATGATGGAAGAACTTGTCTTGTGTTCGGAAGTGCCCATTGAGTCATGAGTATTTTGAAGGTTGTGGGACAACCTAGAAGAGAGTAGTTGGTATTCGGTACAGTAAGTACTTTAAGCACCTAATGTGACCATTGCCATGCTATGTTAGGTAGATCATATGCCTGATCCATGCTATGCCATGCTTGATCCATGTTTTCCAGTTAATTCCATGCCATGTTTAGATTAAATTCTTATATAATCAGAACGCTTGCTTTGTCATCTGCTTGTTTGGATGCTATGTATTTGGTTGTCTTGCGAGTACATTCAAAGTACTCACCTGGCCTTGCACGTGGCCAGAAGATCCGTCATGCTAGATCGTAACCCAGCCAGACCTGTGAGTTATGGAATCCAGCCAGAGACATCCTTGCCGCTAAACCAAGACCTTCGCTGCCATTTTAGCTAGCTTTGGAGCCATGTAATATTGTTGTAAGCAACAATATTGTAATACTCCATTTCATATAATAAAGCCATTTTGTGCCTGGAATTGCTGTATCATGTCTTTGACGTGCGCCAGGTCTTATCCTGGGGCTCGCGTGCATCGGCCCTCTATCGGGGTGCCACAGGCTGGACGCAGCGTTGGAACATGCCGGTCACGCCGCGCTTGACGAACTCGTGGTTGATGATGGTGTAGGCCGGATCGCGACGTCGGATCTGTCGGGCGGTGACCTCATCTGCGGGGAGCTCTCTGTTCACGAGGAAACAGAGGATCGGCTGTGCCCAAGATGGTGCCTCAATCACCGTCATGACGGCCGCCTCCACGGGACCGGCTAGACCCGGAGCCCCCGGGCCGGAGGCAGCAGCCCCCGGGCCAGAGCCGGCAGCCCCCGGGAGTGTCGGGCCGACGGCCGGCTGAACGCTCGAGACGGCAGTCCCTGGGATGGAGCCGGCAGCCCCTGGGTCGGCTGGGATGAAGATTGATTCAGAGTCGGGGGAGGGCTTGATGGAGGGTTTGTGCAAATGCTCGAGGGAGACACCAGCTGGAATGGCCTGCCGGGTGGAGCCAATCTTTGCCAACGTGTCCGCCGCCTCGTTGTCGGCTCGAGGGATGTGGTGGAACTCGCAACCCTCAAAGCAGCCACACATCTGCTGGACCAGGAAACGGTAACTGGCCATGTTGGCGTCCCTGGCGTCCCACTCGCCGGTGACCTGCTGCACCACTAGGTCAGAATCTCTGAAGCAGAGGATGCGCCAAATGCCGATCTCCCTGGCCATCTGGAGGCCGTGGGCAAGGGCCTCGTACTCCGCCACATTGTTGGAGCGGCAAAGTTGATCTGCAGTGCGTACTTCAGTCGGTCTCCCTTGGGGGAGGAGAGGACAACGCCGGCTCCCAAGCCGGCGTGCATTTTGGAGCCATCAAAATGAATCCGCCAATGCGTGGAGTCGGGAGGCGGTGGCAAGTACTGGGTCTCTGCCCAGCCGATGAGGAAGTCAGCCAGCTGCCTATGTCTTGATGGCCGTGCGTGGCTCGTAGAGGATGGTGTGGGCAGCCAGCTCGATGGCCCACTTGGTGACCCGGCCGGAGGCGTCCCGACAGCCGATGATCTCCCCGAGGGGGCTGTGCTCACCACCGTCAGGGCGTGCTCCTGGAAGTACCGCTTTAGCTTCTTGGCCGCTAGGTACACGCCGTAGCACATCTTCTGGTAGTGGGGGTAGTTTTGCTTGGAGAGGGAGAGCACCTCGCTCAGAGAATACACAGGCCACTGGACCGGCTGCGCCTTGCCCTCCTCAGGGCACTCCACCACCAGCACCACGCTGACCACGCGAGTGGTGGTGGTGACATACATCAGCATGAGCTCTTTGGCAGCCGGCGCAACTAAGATGGGCATGGTGGAGAGCATGCGCTTGTGGTCACGGAAGGCCTTGTCCGCCTGCTCAGTCCATTCGAAATCCTTGGTTTTCTTCATCAGCTAGTATAGGGGCAGGGCCCTCTCTCTCAGCCGGCTGACAAACTGGCTGAGAGACGCTAGGTGGCCGGTGAACTTCTGGACGTCCCGCAGCCGAGCTGGCCTGCTCATGCGCTCAATGGCCTTGATTTTCTCGGGATTGGCCTCGATCCCTCGCACTGAAACGAGGAAACCAAGGAGCTAGCTAGCTGGCATGCCGAACACGCACTTTTCTGGGTTTAGCTTGATCTGGAACTTGCGCGGATTGGCGAATGTCTCCTTTAGATCATCCAGGAGTGTGAGCGCTGCTTCACCTTTACCACTATGTCGTCGACGTACGCGTGCATGTTCCTGCCGATCTGTGGCAGGAAGCACTTCTGCATGCAATGCTGGAACATGACGCCTGCATTCTTTAGCCCGAAGGCCATGGTGATGTAGCAAAAGGCCCAGAACGGGGTGATGAAGGATGTCTTGAGCTAGTCGGCCGGGTCCAGCTTTATCTGGTGGTAGCCTGAGTAGGCGTCCAAGAAAGACAGCGGCTCACAACCGGCCGTGGAATCGATGACCTGATCGATATGGGGCAGAGCAAAGGGGTTCTTGGGGCATGCCTTGTTCAGGCTGGTGTAGTCGATACACATACGCCAAGTCCCATTCTTCTTCAGCACCAGAACTGGGTTGGCCAGCCATTCTGGGTAAAACACTTCCATGATGAAGCTGGCTGCGAGCAACCAGGCGATCTCTTCACCGATGGTTCTTTGCTTCTCCTCAGAGAAGCGGCAGAGCGGTTGCCGGACCGGCTTGGCATCCGGCCGGACGTGGAGGTGGTGCTCGGCGAACTCTCTCGGGACACGTGACATGTCTTTGAGGGACCATGCAAAGATATCCCGGTTCTCACAGAGGAAGTCAACGAGCTCACCTTCCTATTTGCTGTCGAGGCGGGTGCCCACGACAATGCACTGGTCTGGGTTGGCCGGGTCGAGCAGGACCATTTTGGTGTCCTTGGACAGCTGGAAAACCGCCTCGTCAGCCGGCTGCTTCAGCTTCTCCGGCATGGCCGGCTACTCGCATGACAGAGCTACGAGCCAGATCGGATCGTGGTGGAAGTGTATGTCAATTCCAAATAGGACGTCCAGCCAGAGCTTACCAATGGGGGAGCAGGAGCGCCCCGACATGATGCCGTGGAACACCGTTCGGTTGGGCTGGAGCTGCGCCTCCTTGATCCCCGGCTTGAGCATGGTGTCATGGTGGAGGATATTGATGCTGCTCCCGCTGTCGATCAGCACCCATGAGAAGCGGTAGGTGAGCCTCTCAGAAATGAAGGTGGGGTCAAGGACCAGCGCGTAGCCGCCCGGCATGGGCATCACGGCTGGGTGGTCGTCACGCCCCCAAGTGATGGGCTTCTTGGACCAGTGCATGAACTGGGGGACTGGGGGGACGATGGCGTTCACCTCCTTCATGCGCGCGTGCTGGCTGCGCTTGTTGTTGCCTTCACTGGTGAAGACGACGTAGGCAGCGTCTTGGCGGGGAAATCGATCGAGGGCGTCTCGGGCAGCCGAAGCCGGCGGCGGTGGAGGCGGTGAAGGTGGAGCCGGTAGAGCGTCACCCTGCATTAGGCACTGGGTCCAACTGCATTGCCTTGTGGTGTGCGTGGACGGCTTTGTGCCACTATGGTGCTTGCACGGTGCGTTGAGCATATGCTCGAACGTGAGCTTGGGCTGCCATTGCTTCCCATCGGTTCGTTGGCGCCGGCTGCTGTCTGCAGCAGCCGGCGGTTCCTCCTCCACGATCGTGACTTGCTGGCTACCATAGCGGCCGCCGGCTGCTCGTCCTTCTGCTTGCCTTGGTCGTTCTGGCGCCCCCTCAAGGAGCTGAAGCCGCCGTCTCCAGCCGGCTGCTGGACAGCCGGCCGGTCTTGGATTGCCTTGCCGGCTGCGTCGAGTCGGACCTGTACCTTCATCACGGAGTCGGCCGTAGCGTACTTGTCCGCTATGACCATGAGCTCCGCCATGGTTGCCGGCTCCATGCGCATGAGTTTGTGCTTGAGCATGGTGCCATCTCGGCACACTTCAGTGAAGTATTGTATCGCCTGCACCTCATGGAGCCCCTCGCAGGAGTTGCGTAGCTCCGTCCACCGCATGAGGTAGTCATGGAGGGACTCATCCTTGTCTTGGATGCAGAGAGAGAGCCGGTGCGGCCGGCCTGGCCGCTTGTACGTGCCGGTGAAGTTGCGCATGAACGCCTCTTCGAAGTCCAGCCAGCTATTCACGCTGTTGGCCGACAGGCTGTTCAGCCATGTCCGGGCCGACTCGAGGAGCATGAGGGGCATGTAGCACACCACCACGTGCTTGTTGCCGTTGGCGATGCCGACGGCGGTGGTGTAGTCGACCAGCCAATCCTCTGGCTTGGTTGCCTCGCTGTACTTGGGGGTGTCGCGGGCCAGCATGAAGCCCCTGGGGAATGGCTTCTCATGGATGCACGACCCGAAGCACGCCGGGCCAGCCGAGCTCTCTTCCTTCAAGGCCAGGGACCGCGCCAGCCGCTCGATGCGGTGGCGGGCATCCTGGTCGTCTAGAACGCGGGCCCCGATGTGCTCACTCATCGGGGGCCGTGCAGCCGGATCCACGAAAGCTGGCCGGTTTCGCCGCGCCGGTCGGGGATGTTGCGGTAGCGGGCTCCGCCAGCCGGCTCTCCCGCCCGGCTGTCGACAACCGGTAGGCTATGGTTGCTCCTGCTCTAGCTACCTTGCGGCCGGCTCCCGCGGCGGTCGTCGGCGCGCGCGGGGGAAGATGCATGTTATGTTTGCCGACGCCCCCAGCCGGCTGCCAGTTGGGGTCTCGGGAGGTTGGCACCCTTGAGTTGGAGGCGGCCAGGTCCTGAGATGGCCCTGAGGGTACCTGCTACTGGTTCGCAGCGTCCACGAGGTCATGGACGCGGTGCTGCTGCTCCCACATCTCCTCGCCCTCTAGGTGTTCCATTTCGGCGGCAGTCGCCTGTGCCGCACGCATGTTCTGAACGGGGGAGCCATAGGTGCGTCAGTTCGCGTCCAGCATCTGGCCGAGGGCCCTGCCACAGCGCTGCACCTCCCCTAGCCGGCTGGGCCCGTCACCAGGAGGGGTGAGCCCGTGGGCGGTGTCGTACTCACGTAGCACGAAGGCCATCCGGCGCTACGAGGCGGCGAGCTCTGTGGCCTCGGTGAGCAGGCGCTTGCGCGCCTCGTCGAGCATGGCCGCGGCGATGACTGGGTCTGCGTTGGGCGTGATGGGCGTGCGTAGGTGCTCCAGGCAGGCGTGGGAGGTCCCAGCCACGGCCGCATCATGTGAGCCGGTGGTCAGCACCTCCAGGCGGGTGCAAAGGTCTGCAACGTCGCAAGGGGCGCCTCAACCACCGGCCAGTGGCGAGCCTGCGAAGGTGAGCACCTCACGCGGGTACTCGTTGGAGACGACCATGACGTAGATGCGGTGTTGGCCAAAAGGGATGATGGAGCCGCCCGTAGGGGAGGCGGCGTCTGTGAAACATGCCACATTGTGGTGGACGCAGTCGAATGCTCCGAACCGGCTAACTAGGTCGTGCGCAATGTGCTCGCCGGAGGAAGTGGAGAGTCCCATTCGGAACGTGACTCCGGTCGGCGCCGCGGGCAGCCCCACGGTGGGCGCCAACTGTCGTGGTTTTGGCACGGCAGATGCCTGATGACCCACCAGTATAGGGGATCTATCATAGTCATTTAGATAAGTAAGAGTGTCGAACCCAACGAGGAGCAGAAGGAAATGACAAGCGGTTTTCAGCAAGGTATTCTCTGCAAGCACTGAAATTATTGGTAACAGATAGTTTTGTGATAAGATAATTTGTAACGGGTAGCAAGTAACAAATGTAGCAAAGGTGCAGCAAGGTGGCCCAATCCCTTCTGTAGCAAGGGACAAGCCTGGGCAAACTCTTATATAAAGCAAAGCGCTCCCGAGGACACATGGGAAGTTCTGTCAAGCTAGTTTTCATCATGCTCATATGATTCGCGTTCGTTACTTTGATAATTTGATATGTGGGTGGACCGGTGCTTGGGTGCTGCCCTTACTTGGACAAGCCTCCCACTTATGATTAACCCATCTCGTAAGCATCCACAACTACAAAAGAAGAATTAAGATAACTCTAACCATAGCATGAAACATATGGATCCAAATCAGCCCCTTACGAAGCAACGCATAAACTAGGGTTTAAGCTTCTATCACTCTAGCAACCCATCATCTACTTATTACTTCCCAATGCCTTCCTCTAGGCCCAAACAATGGTGAAGTGTCATGTAGTCGACGTTCACATAGCACCACTAGAGGAGAGACAACATACATCTCATCAAAATATCGAACGAATACCAAATTCACATGATTACTTATAACAAGACTTATCCCATGTCCTCGGGAACAAACGTAACTACTCACAAAGCATGTTCATGTTCATAATCAGAGGAGTATTAATTATCATCAAGGATCTGAACATATGATCTTCCACCAAATAAATCAACTAGCATCAACTACAAGGAGTAATCAACACTACTAGCAACCCACAGGTACCAATCAGAGGTTTGAGACAAAGATTGGATACAAGAGATGAACTAGGGTTTGGAGAGGAGATGGTACTGGCGAAGATGCTGATGGAGATTGACCCCCTCTCAATGAGAGGATCGTTGGTGATGACGATGGCTTTGATTTCCCCCTCCGGGAGGGAAGTTTCCCCGGCAGAACAGCTCCGCTGGAGCCCTAGATTGGTTCTGCGCAAGTTCCGCCTCGAGACGGCGGCGCTTCACCCCGAAAGCTCTGTTATGATTTTTTTCTAGGTCAAAACCCTCTATATAGCAGAAGATGGGTGCCAGAGGCCAGCCAGGGGCCCCACAAGCCACAAGGGCTTGGCCAGGGGGGTAGACCGCGCCCCTGGCTTGTGGCCAGGTGGTGGACCCCCTCCGGTTGATTCTTTCGCCAGTATTTTTTATTAATTCCAAAAATATTCTCCGTAAAGTTTTAGGACTTTTGGAGTTGTGCAGAATAGGTCTCTCATATTTGCTCCTTTTCCAGTCCAGAATTCCAGTTGCCGGCATTCTCCCTCTTCACGTAAACCTTGTAAAATAAGAGAGAAAAGGCATAAGTATTGTACCATAATGTGTAATAACAGCCCATAATGCAATAAATATCAATATAAAAGCATGATGCAAAATGGACGTATCAACTCCCCCAAGCTTAGACCTCACTTGTCCTCAAGCGAAAGCCGAAATCGATAAATATGTCCACATGTTTAGAGATAGAGGTGTCGATAAAATAACATACGGACATGAGAGCATCATGATCATCTTTAAAATAGCAGCACTTACTGATATATAATTTCTTATACTAGAGTAACAATTCATTCACAAGGTAAAATATGAACCAAGAACTCTATTGAGAACCAACAAACTATGACTTCAGTCATTGAAGCAATTGCAATTTATCATAACATGGGAAAGATTCAATATAAGAGCTTGTAAAGCAAATCCACATACTCAATCATCTTTTAGTCTTTCATAATTGCTAACACTCACGCGGTACTTATGAGGTCAAAGCTTCAATTGGACACAGAGAAAGATAGGGGCTTATAGTTTTGCCTCCCAACTATTTACCTCAAGGGTAATGTCAATAGAAATAACTCATGATCACCCACTTCCAAGTGGATATATGTGTCTAGATCATTCCCCAACACATGACGCTTGCCAAGAGAGAAAGGCAAAATATAGGAGGTGATGAAGATCACCATGACTCTTGTATAGAGGTAAGTACTAGAAAGTAAAAGTAACAGATAGGCCCTTCGCAGAGGGAAGCAGAGGTTTCCATGCCCTTTTATAGTTGGATGCGCAATCTCTTAATGCAAAAGAACGTCACTTTATATTGCCGCTTGTGATAAAGAACTTTATTATGCAGTCTGTCGCTTTTATTTCTTCCATATCAGAAGTTCGTATAAAATTTGTTTTCCTCACACTAATAGATCTTACATATTTAGAGAGCAATTTTTATTGCTTGCACCGATGACAACTTACTTGAAGGATCTTACTCAATCCATAGGTAGGTATGGTGGACTCTCATGGCAAAACTGGGTTAAGGATGTTTGGATGCACAAGTAGTATCTCTACTTGGTGCAGAAGTTTTGGCTGAAATGTGGTGGAAGCAAGCGTCACATGTTAAAGGATCTATAACCATATAACTTCTATTCGGAAATGAGCAAACATAACCCATTATGTTGTCTTCCTTGTCCAACATCAACTTCTTAGCATATAATATTTTAATGAGTGCTCACAATCATAAAAGATGCCCAAGATAATATATTTATATGTGAACCTCTCTTTCTTTATTACTTCTTTTTAATTGCAACAATGACCAATCGCTATGTTTGTCAACTCCCAACAGATTTCAATCGACATACTAGTTATATGTGAAGTCATCACTACCCATAAGATCATCATATATACTCTTTGCTTTTATTCAATTCTTCTTTCTATTTCTTTTTCTCAAGATCATGGCAAGCAAACTAAGCCCTAAACTCAAAACTACTTTTTATTATATAACTCTCGGACTCGATTACATAGGGGGAACAAAAAGCAAAACTCAAAACTAGATCGAACTAAAAACTTTATTTTACTAGATCAAGATATAACCAAAAAGATCAAACTAAGAAAAACGATAAAAAGTAAAAGATGTGATGGTGATACGATACCGGGGCACCTCCCCCAAGCTTGGCACAAGCCAAGGGGAGTGCCCATACCCATGTGTTTAGTTGTCTTTCTTCGGAGGTGGTGATGATGGAGAAGTTGATGAGGTTGGAGGCTTGTCCTTCGTCTTCCAGGGCATAGGCTCACCATCGTAAAAATATGAACGAGTCTTCGGGATCCTCAAATCTGCAGCCAAACTCATTTTCTTAAATCTGTATTCATACTCACAGTATTGGTTTTGCAGGTCATAGATCTGGGCTTGGAGATGCTTGATTTTCTCGTAAAGCTTGAAGATGTGCCTCCATATATCCTTGGCATCCAGCTTGTGCGTATGGGTAAACTCCGCGATCATCATGTGATTGGCATTGAGTCCGCGTTCCTCCATCCCTTGGCACTTGAAGACTTGCTACTCCATTGCTTCGAGTCTTGTCTCCACGCTTTCGGTCTTCTTTGGCCACTCAACGTCATGGATATGCAGCACCCCCTCACGCATCTCCATGGTTTGAGGGTGTCACAGCACCTCCGCAAGGTAGGGGTTGACAACCTTCTCAAAGAACTTGTCCTTAGAAGCACTTGGGGACATCATGGAGATCTAAACCTGTCCGAAAAACAGCAACAAACGAAAACAGAGGATTTTTCCGTGGTGCGGTGGTCAAAACCTTGTGGAGATTATATAATGAATTTTTGCTGACCTAAAGGAGTCCTCCACAAGAATTCGGAGTCCGGGGAGTACACGAGGTGGCCACAAGCCACAGGGGCGCGGCCAGGGGGGTAAGCCGCGCCCTCCTGGCTTGTCGCCTCCTCGTGCACTTTTCGGACTGTTTTAAATTTTCCTAATTTATTAAACATTCCAAAACGGAAAAAAATTGCTATTGGAAAAGTTTTGGAGTTGGTTTGCTTACCATACCACATACCTATTCCTTTTCGGAGTCTGAAACATTCTGGTAGGTCTCCCTGATGTACTCCTCTGGAGTTATGGTATTAATAATATTGGTTTCAACACTTATGGGAGTACCTAAGATATAATGTTTGATTCTTTGCCCGTTTACCACCTTCGGATTTGTGCCTTCGGCATTGTTGATCTTGATGGCACCGGAACGATATACCTCTTCGATAATGTAAGGCCCTTCCCATTTAGAGAGAAGTTTTCCTGCGAAAAATCTTAAACGAGAATTGTATAGCAAGACATGATCACCTACATTGAATTCATACTTTTGTATCCTTTTATCATGCCATCTCTTAACTTTTTCTTTAAACAACTTGGCATTCTCATAGGCCTGGGTTCTCTATTCTTCAAGTGAGCTAATGTCAAATAACCTCTTCTCACCAGCAAGTTTGAAATCATAGTTGAGCTCTTTAATTGATCAATAAGCTTTATGTTCTAATTCAAGAGGTAAGTGACAAGCTTTACCATAAACCATTTTATATGGAGACATACCCATAGGGTTTTTGTAAGCAGTTCTATAAGCCCATAATGCATCATCAAGTTTCTTAGACCAATTCTTTCTAGATCCATTAATAGTCTTTTGCAAGATCAATTTAATTTCTCTATTGCTTAATTCTACTTGACCACTAGACTGAGGATGATATGGAGATGCAATTCTATGATTAACATCATACTTAGCAAGCAATTTACGGAAAGCACCATGAATAAAATGTGAACCACCATCAGTCATTAAATATCTCGGGACTCCAAATCTAGGGAAAATAACTTCTTTAAGCATTCTAATAGAAGTGTTATGATCAGCACTACTAGTTGGAATAGCTTCTACCCACTTAGTAACATAATCAACAGCAACTAGAATATGAGTATACCCATTGGACTTTGGAAAAGGTCACATATAATCAAAACCCCAAACATCAAATGGTTCAATAACAAACGAGTAATTCATAGGCATTTCCTGACGTCTACTAATATTACCTATTCTTTGACATTCATCACAGGACAAGACAAACTTACGAGCATCCTTGAAGAGAGTAGGCCAATAAAAACCAGATTGTAGTACCTTGTATGCAGTTCTATCTCCAGCGTGGTGTCCTCCGTAGGCCTCGGAGTGACACTTGCGTAGGATCTGTTCCTGTTCATGCTCAGGCACACAACGTCTAATAACACCATCTACTCCTTCTTTATAAAGGTGTGGGTCATCCCAAAAGTAATGTCTTAAATCATAGAAAAACTTTTTCTTTTGCTGGTATGTGAAACTAGGTGGTATAAATTTAGCTACAATGTAATTAGCATAATCAGCATACCATGGAGCATTACGGGAAGCATTTATGACAGCTAATTGTTCATCAGGAAAGCTATCATCAATATATAGTGGGTCATCAAGAACATTTTCTAACCTAGACAAGTTATCTACTATGGGGTTCTCAGCACCCTTTCTATCAACAATGTGCAAATCAAATTCTTGTAGCAGGAGAACCCATCTAATAAGTCTAAGTTTAGCATCTTTCTTTTCCATAAGGTATTTAATAGCAGCATGATCAGTGTGAACAATAACTTTGGAATCAACAATATAAGATCTGAACTTATCACAAGCAAACACAACTGCTAAAAATTCTTTTTCAGTAGTAGCATAGTTTCTTTGAGCACTATCTAGAGTTTTACTAGCATAATGGATAACATTCAATTTCTTATCGACTCTTTGTCCTAGAACAGCACCAACAGCATAATCACTAGCATCACACATGATTTCAAAGGGTAGGTTCCAATCAGATGGTTGAACAACAAGTGCAATGATCAAGGCTTTCTTAAGAATTTCAAATGCTTCTACACAATCATCATCAAAAACAAAAGGAACATCTTTTTCCAGGAGATTAGTGAGAGGCCTAGAAATCTTAGAGAAATCTTTAATAAACCTCCTATAAAAACCAGCATGACCAAGGAAACTTCTTATACCTCTAATATCCGTAGGATACGACATTTTTTCAATAGCATTAACTTTAGCTTTATCAACTTCAATACCTCTTTTGGAGATTTTGTGTCCCAAGACAATACCTTCATTAACCATGAAGTGTCACTTCTCCCAATTCAAGACAAGATTAGTTTCTTCGCATCTCTGCAAAACTCGATCAAGGTTGCGCAAGCAATCATCAAAAGAAGTTCCGTAAACGGAGAAATCATCCATGAAAACCTCAACAATCTTTTCACAAAAGTCAGAGAATATAGCCATCATACATGTTTGAAAGGTAGCAGGTGCATTGCATAAACCAAAAGGCATACGTCTATAAGCAAAGGTACCGAAGGGACAAGTAAAAGTGGTCTTCTCTTGGTCCTCTTTTGACACAGGAATTTGAGAGAAACCAGAATAACCATCTAGAAAGCAAAAGTGTGTGTGTTTGGATAGTTTTTCCAGCATTTAATCAATAAAAGGTAGAGGGTAATGATCTTTTCTAGTAGCTTTGTTTAATTTTCTAAAATCAATTACCATTCTATATCCTGTAACAATTCTTTGTGGGATCAATTCATTTTTATCATTAGGAACAACAGTAACACCCACTACAAGAAATATGCCAGTTTATGACAAAAATTTAACGACCGTGGTCAATTGGTCATAGATTTATGACCAAAATTTCCAAAATTGTCATGGGGCATCCAAGGAGGTCCAAACTGTAGAAAATTTTGACCATTTTTGTCAAAATGGTCATAGTACCATCAGTTCAATTGGTCATAAAATGTATATCACTATCGATGGCCTTATCTTGGGTTCATCATGACCAAATTAATAAGGTCATGGGCTTGAATAAGGGTGACTGGGTAGACACCTATGCAGTTTCGCCTATGTGTCATGTATATGTGTAGTAATTTTGTTTATGTGTCGTGCATACTTGTCAATTCATCCTACGTTGTAGGACCAACAAAGTATATCTACACATAACATATGAGATCCGATTGTCTTTGGCAGGACCCATATATGACGCGTGGGGGACCAACTGACATGCGAGGCCTGCTAGCCTACAGGGCTGACCCGAAAGACAAGGGAGCCTCAGAGATAGCATCACCACACTGACGCGAGCCGATGATCTCTAATTCTGGTTATTTTCCCTTCTTCCTCCTTAGGACAGCACAAATCTAGGAGCACAGTGAGATTTCCGTAGTTACCAGTGATCAACCGGCCGAAAAGGAGTATGTGGCGATCCAACCCTGACCGTTGTTGGCTTCCCTCGTGGAGGTCGTTTCATATTTCCCCCCTCCACACGTGCCACCGTTGACTCGCTGCTTTGACCTGTGTTTCGCGCGTGTGGCTGGCTTGGGTCCGACGACATGGTCTCGTTACAAGGAACATGTTAGTCTAGGATTGATTAATGATAACGTTCACGAAGGTTATCATAGATCAATCAATATATGTGAAGATTCCAAAATTTCAATCATTGATCAAAACCAGGCTCACAAGAAACCAAAGTAGGGTTCACTAGCAGCCACCCAGGAAAAAAAAGAAACCGAAATCCAAAACTAGTTGAACCAATGTGCGCGGAGAAGGAAATTTTCGAGTGACTTACGTGGGGACGCAAAATTTTCAGAGCCAGCCCACAAGTCCACAGCCCACAGTCGCACGCCTCTCACTATCCCGAAACCCAAGCCAAGTCCTAGAGCCGCTCCGTTTCTCCTTGCCCATCTCTCTCTCCCATCCTTTCCAGCCGCCTCCCTCCCCTCCCAGATCCACAAGCTCACAGCCGCATCCCTCCCCACTTCGACGCCTGCGGATGTCATCTCGTCGCCAATGGGGCATCGGTCCTGGCCCGGACCCAAGATGGAGCAGCGGCAGATCTGGAGCGGCAGCAATATGCGGCGGCCGGAAACCTTGGCGACCTGCGACGGTGCGCGTCGGTAGCTGCTTGCCAAGCCATGGCATGCGGATCCAAGCCACGGCTAACCGGGCGACGGGGAGCGGTGGCTCACTTGGCGACCGCGTGTGTCGGCTCCTCCCATCGACGTCTCCACTACCACGGCGCCGACCCCGTCTCTCCTTCTCTGCCAGGTTTGCCAAGGAAGGAAGGATGCTCCGTGTCTACGAGAGTGCCCCACCCCTAGGCATCTCTTTCGCTCGCTCTACCGCCAATCCCCCGTCCGCTCTGCCAGTTCCCTGGCCAGCTCGATGAGCCTGCTGGAACTTGCGGCAGCCATGCTGCTAGCATCGAGCTCCTCCTCCACCCGGGCGGCTCTTCATCAGTTTCTTCTCCTTGTTCTCGCCAGGAGGCCCAGAGCCGCAATCCCTTGAAGTCTGTTCCTTCCACAACTTCACATTGAAGTAATGCAACTGTGTCCTCTGTTTTAGAGCACGAGTGAGTGAAATTTAACCACGTAAGTTGGTGGGTACTTTTGGACTTGGACATAGCAGCATTTCGGTCACCAGCTATACGCAACTTGCGATTGATTTTGTATTTTTGTGTGGTTTTCACTCGCTCGATGCAGCATAGTATTTGAACATCAAAGTATATCACGGTGGCCCTATTTCAAACATACAAACTGTATCGATGCGGGAGTGGTAGTGCTAAAGCTTATGCGAAAATCTTGTTAAGAACCTAGTTATGTAAGGTTCATATCATACCACCCTCTGTTTGCGCATCAGCATTCAGTGTGTACCTTGGACCCGTATGCTTCAATGTTCTTTTTTTAGCTACAAGTTCAGGTTTTGAACTAAGAATCCAAACAAAATTGACAAAAATATATAAATAAATAGAAGTAAATTTGGTTATATTTGTTCATTTCGCACGCAAGGTCCGGTCCTTTTAGTTCATCCGGTCCCTCCAGATCCATGATAAGAATACAGATATACTAGCATGTTATGTTCATTCATCGAAAAGAGAGAGAACAAGAGGGTGAGAGTTCAGATTTATTTCAGTTCCGTTCTTCAATAACGATAATACATAGTCCAGCTTCTCCCTTTTACAGTACTACACACTCATTTACAAATGTTTGATGTTTCCATCCAGTGACCCAGAAGAGCACACATGAAAGCGCTCACCCAATCACACAACACAAGTCTATCTTGTAGGTTTCTCGGGTGATGATGGCAGCGCCTCTGCTGTGTCTGCCAACAGTTCAGTCGCATGTGTAGGAGAAGGCTTGACACGTCGACGGCGCCGACTCTAGCGCCCATGGATCCGGCTACCTGCTCATCTGAGGCGAGCACCGAGGCTTGTTAGTTTAATTTAGTATGATTGATAATGTAAGGATGTTTCTCTCTTTGTAGTATTTAGAATAGTTGTCTGCTGGCTATCACTATCTTTGTTCTCTCTATCAGTTATATTTCTGCAGTGATTGGCCAAGTTAGTTCCCCCTAACAAAATATGTGAAATAGACCAAGCAAAGTTTCAGACTTATGCGATTTTTTTTTATGATTGCAAAATTCGAGCATATCACAGATTACATTTTGTTTTTGTTTCATATTTCGCATCCATCTAATATTTCGGCAACATTCAGAATGAATTGTAGGGGAGAACAAACTTGCCACACTAAATATTTTTGTCATTCATGTTTGGAGGTTTCTGATTGAATTTATGAAGAACATTTAGTGATTGCCCACTAATACTTATGCATATAAAGAATATCAACAAATGTAGAAATGCTCATGTTGTACCTAAATGCGGTCTACATTGTAAAAACTTGTGTGAACATATCTAAATGGTTGAGATGATGTTACAGAATTGAAACATTTTACCCAAACTCGGGAATGGACAGGAAAAGTCATTTGTTGTCAAAATAAATAAATTAGGTGACTTGATTGTTTTCCCGTCAATGATTTAAACACCATTTGATGTGTTCATCTGACAGTGCATATATGGTGATTCCACGTTAGTACATTATTTGTTATCACATGTATAAAATATAGTTGCTGTTTTGTTTCCTTGCAAATTCATTGCTCAAAATTCCGCCACAACGCGTGGGTTATCTCTTAGTTCATCTAATTGTCATTGTTGAGTTTTTTTTATTCCTGATATGTATGTGTGTGTGTGTGCCTAATATGTGTTTTGTATAACCTTCAATGTGTGCTGGTTTAGTTGCTCGTGTTCTTCCATTTTTGTTAATTGTTATCCTTTGTTGCCTCAGCTATGTTTTCATGTGTATGACTATTTGATCAAATCTCCCTCAGTTTGTTTCACTCGATCCAGTTTGGGTTTCTGACCATGTTTGTTTCTCTTTCTAACAGGTGTTGTTGCTTGTTTCCACTTGTCGTTGATGTTGATATATCCCTCTGTTCGTTGCTCCTCCTTCGCTTCATCAAACCTAGTGCCCCCATCTTCTGCCACCATGTTGGTACTGTTCAAACCTACTTTGATTTTTTCTATCCCATCCGATTTGTTGGAAGTTTGTCAGGCTTTTGTGCACATCAGCTGTTTGTCTGAATGTCTAAAATGTTGTGTTTGTGGTACTAAATTTGAAACTGAATGGAATTACCTTTTAGATGCATATTTGACGACCTCACTTGGTTACTTGTTTCACTCGATCCAGTTTGGGTTTCTTACCATGTTTGTTTCACTCGATCTAGTTATTGGCACTTCTCCACTGTAAACAGATACACCTTGCCTAGAATTTTAGAATGGGTTATGACCTGATAATACTACAACTGGATTTACTTGTGCTGTGGAACAACAATGGGCCACCAAAATCTTGTGTTTTTGCATCAAACAGACTTGCATGTTGTATTTTTTTTATCTTTGTACTGCTTGATCTGTTGCTCATGGTGGTATATGCGCATGCACCTATAGCCGATTAGTATCTGTTCCTGTTTTTTGAGTATGTGGCTTCATGTATAGAAGCCATGCCTTAGTATTTGCTGCTCACTCATGTTGGAAGCCATTTCTGCCTTATAGCCTTGAAAAATATTGTTTTCCCCTACAATGCTATGTGATCCAGTAATAAATTGCTAGACTGGAATATTTGTTGTTCTGATTGGTCCTGTGCAAACGGCAGGACCTTCTTCAAGTATTACTATATATTTCACTGGAGTAACTGTTGATCTTGTTTTTAGTCAATCTTCATTTGTACGTTAGTCTAGTTACTAGATTGATTTTAGAATCTTCTTTCAACTTTTGTTGATCTGAGAAACAACTTTGCATACTACAATGTCCTTTGAGCTAAACTAGTAATTCTATAGAACTAGTTGTATAGAAGTTTTGATATTTTGGTGGTACATTGCAGCCCAATGCTCATCACCTGCCAGGGAAGGCTCTATCTGTACCAAGTGGCTAGAAGGGAGATGGCGCGTACAAATATTTTTATATGAAAGCAAGTTTATTTTGTGTGCTACTTTGTAAGATTGTGTACTAGGCTAGTTTTTGTTTGCAACTGCCTTCGAGTATTTAGCAGCCTGAAAGCTTTATGCTGGGCATATTGTAAGTTCAGGAGACCTCATATGAAGTTTCTGCTAATGTAAAGTTGAATACTGTACTATTTTGGATGTACTATGTTTTATTAATATTGGAAATTGGATATTGCCAAATGAACTAATATAAAAATGTGCTAGGAAAATTTTCTTTGGTCCATGAGAATTTAAACAAAAAATGAAATTGGCCGAAAGGCTGAATTGTGTCCCACACTAATGGGCTCTAATTATTTAAGCCTGGCCAATGTAGAAACGTAATGTGGAACAAGGCCGAATTTTTTTTGACCATTTCTTTTGTGCCACATCAGATCCTGATGGCATCCATGTCATCAAGGTTGCCATGTCATCACAGGTGCCATGTGTATGCTGCCACATCAGCTTGCCACGTCAGATCTTACGTGGATTTGGTACATTGGTTCTGACCAAAGTTTTGGTCATTAATTCAATGACCAAACGTTTTGGTTGTTGAGGTCTATTGACCAAATCATCAAGAAGGTCATGTTTATTCGTTCTTGATGGCCAACTGTTAACCTTCCCAATTTGGTCATAAAAAGGTCATAAAATGATAACAATGACGATACAACGACCAAAATGGAGAGAGATAATCAACCATATTTCTTGTAGTGACCTCCCTTCTTAGGGACACAATGAACGGGACTTACCCATCTACTATCAGCAATAGAATAAATTATACCTGCCTTCAGAAGCTTTAATATTTCATTTCTGACCACTTCTTTCATTTTAGGATTTAACCGTCGTTAATGATCAACAACCGGTTTAGCATCAGGCTCCATATTGATTTTATGCTGACATACGGTGGGACTAATGCCCTTAAGATCATCAGGAGTATATCCAATAGCAGCACGGTACTTCCTCAGAGTTTTCAATAATCTCATTTCTTCATGCTCTGAAAGGTTAGCACTAATAATAACAGGATATATCTTCTTTCATCAAGATAAGCATATTTCAGAGTATCCGGTAATTGGTTAAGGTCAAACACAGGATCACCCTTGGGTGGAGGAGGATCCCCAAGTATTTCAACAGGCAAGTTGTGTTTCAAAATAGGATGCTGATCAAAGAAAATCTTATCTATTTCATTCCTTTCATTCATATGAATATCATTTTCATGGTCTAGCAAATATTGTTCTAAGGGATCAGTAGGAGGCACATCAATAGAAGCAAGACCAACAATTTCATCCTTACTAGGCAATTCTTTATCATGGGGCTGTCTACAAAATTTAGAGAAATTAAACTCATGAGACACATCCCCAAAGCTTACAGTAACAGTTTCTTTCTCACAATCTATTTTGGCATTAACAGTATTCAAGAAAGGTCTACCAAATATAATGGGACAAAAATCATCTTGTGGGGAACCAAGAACAAGAAAATCAGTAGGATATTTTATTTTCCCACACAAGACTTCAACATCTCTAACAATCCCAACTGGTGCTATAGTATCTCTATTAGCAAGCTTAATGGTAACATCAATTTCTTCTAACTTAGCTGGTGCAATATCATTCATGATTTCTTGATATAAGGTAAAGGGAATTGCACTAACACTAGCAACCAAATCACATAAACCATGATAAAAATGATCTCCTATTTTAACAGAAACAACAGGCATGCCAACAATAGGTCTATGTTTATCTTTAGTATCAGGTCTAGCAATTCTAGCAGCTTCATCATAGAAATGAATAGCATGCCCATCAATATTATCAGCCAAGAGATCTTTAACCATAGCAATACTAGGTTCAAATTTAATTTGTTCGGGGGTGTAGGTGTTCTAACATAGCTCTTGCGAACCACAGTTGAAGCTTTAGCATGTTCCTTTATTCTAACAGAAAAAGGTGGTTTCTCAATATAAGCAGCAGGAATAACAGAATCAACATTATAAGTAATAGTTTCTTCTTCAACTTTAATAGGTTCAACTACTTTCACTTCAATGGGAGGATGATATTTAAACCACTTCTCCTTAGGGAGATCAACATGAGCAGAAAAAGATTCACAGAAAGAAGCTACTATCTCAGAGTCAAGTCCATATTTAGTGCTAAATTCATGAAAAGCATCGGTGTCTATAAAGGATTTAACACAATCAAACTTAAGGTTTATACCTGACTCCTTACCTTCGTCGAGTTCCTAATCTTCAGAGTTGCATTTAATTCTTTCCAATAAATCCCATTTGAATTCAATATCTTTCTTCATAAAGGAACCAGTACAAGTAGTATCGAGCATGGATTGATCATTACGAGAAAGCCGAGCATAAAAATTTTGAATAATAATTTCTCTTGAGAGCTCATGATTGGGGCATGAATATAACATTGACTTAAGCCTCCCCCAAGCTTGAGCGATACTTTCTCCTTTAGGAGGCCAAAAATTATAAATATAATTCCGATCACGATGAACCAGATGCATAGGATAAAACTTCTGATGAAATTCTAACTTCAATCGGTTGTAGTTCCATGATCCAATATCATCACATAGACTATACCATGTCAATGCCTTCTCCTTCAAAGATAAAGGAAAGACCTTCTTCTTGACATCATCCTCGGGCAAACCTGCAAGCTTAAATAATCCACAAACTTCATCCACATAGAGTAGATGCAAATCAGGATGTAGTGTTCCATCTCCTGCATAAGGATTAGCTAGCAGTTTCTCTATCATACCCAAAGGAATCTCATAATAAATATTTTCAGTAGGTTCAGTAGGTTGAGGAGCAACTCTTTGTGCTTTCGGTCGAGGTGAAGATACCTCGAACCAGCCCCTCAAAGGATTATTGTCCATAGTAACAAGTGACAGTAAATTTCAGCACACTATATAATTTTTTTCCTTACCAAAGGCGCTTCACTCCCCGGCAACGGTGCCAAAAAAGAGTCTTGATGACCCAAAAGTATAGGGGATCTATCGTAGTCCTTTCGATAAGTAAGAGTGTCGAACCCAACGAGGAGCAAAAGGAAATGACAAGCGGTTTTCAGCAAGGTATTCTCTGCAAGCACTGAAATTATCGGTAACAGATAGTTTTGTGATAAGATAAATTATAATGGGTAGCAAGTAACAAATATAGCAAAGGTGTAGCAAGGTGGCCCAATCCCTTTTGTAGCGAGGGACAAGCCTGGGAAAACTCTTATATAAAGCAAAGCGCTCCCGAGGACACATGGGAATTTCTGTCAAGCTAGTTTTCATCATGCTCATATGATTCGCGTTCGTTACTTTGATAATTTGATATGTGGGTGGACCGGTGCTTGGGTGCTGCCCTTACTTGGACAAGCCTCCCACTTATGATTAACCCCTCTCGTAAGCATCCGCAACTACAAAAGAAGAATTAAGATAAATCTAACCATAGCATGAAACATATGGATCCAAATCAGCCCCTTACGAAGCAACGCATAAACTAGGGTTTAAGCTTCTGTCACTCTAGCAACCCATCATCTACTTATTACTTCCCAATGCCTTCCTCTAGGCCCAAATAATGGTGAATTGTCATGTAGTCAACGTTCACATAGCACCACTAGAGGAGAGACAACATACATCTCATCAAAATATCGAATGAATACCAAATTCACATGATTACTTATAACAAGACTTATCCCATGTCCTCAGGAACAAACGTAACTACTCACAAAGCATGTTCATGTTCATAATCAGAGGAGTAGTAATTATCATCAAGGATCTGAACATATGATCTTCCACCAAATAAACCAACTAGCATCAACTACAAGGAGTAATCAACACTACTAGCAACCCATAGGCACCAATCTGAGGTTTGAGACAAAGATCGGATACAAGAGATGAACTAGGGTTTGGAGAGGAGATGGTGCTGGTGAAGATGTTGATGGAGATTGACCCCCTCTCGATGAGAGGATCGTTGGTGATGACGATGGCTTTGATTCCCCCCTCCGGGAGGGAAGTTTCCCCGGCAGAACAACTCCGCCGGAGCCCTAGATTGGTTCTGCCCAAGTTCCGCCTCGAGACGGCGGTGCTTCGCCCCGAAAGCTCTGTTATGATTTTTTCCAGGTCAAAACCCTTTATATAGCAGAAGATGGGCGCCGGAGGCCAGCCAGGGGGCCCACAAGCCACAAGGGAGCGGCCAGGGGGGTAGGCCGCGCCCCCTAGCTTGTGGCCAGGTGGTGGACCCCCTCCGATTGATTCTTTAGCCAGTATTTTTTATTAATTTCAAAAATATTTTCCGTAAATTTTCAGGACTTTTGGAGTTGTGCAGAATAGGTCTCTCATATTTGCTCCTTTTCCAATCTAGAATTCCAGCTGCCGGCATTCTCCCTCTTCATGTAAACCTTGTAAAGTAAGAGAGAAAAGGCATAAGTATTGTACCATAATGTGTAATAATAGCCCATAATGCAATAAATATCAATATAAAAGCATGATGCAAAATGGACGTATCAATGCCATGTGATGGCTTATCTCGAGTGGTTGGGGCCGATGGATGCTGACGGTGCCCGGAGGCGGGATTAGGCACGAGCACTGAGAACACAGAGTCGTACCTAGGTTCAGGGCCCTCCGGTGGAGGTAACACCCTTGCGTTCTGCAAGGATCACTAAGGAGATTACAAGGGATACATGATTGCTCCTGGAGCTGTTTGGGCGGAGGAAGAAGAGAGCTCTAGTGCTGCTCTCTGCCTCGCATGAGTGTGTGTGCGTGTGGGATGAGCCGACCCCCTCCCCATGGGGTGCTCCCAGGAGGTCTTATAGCCCGACCTCCCAGGGTACAATGGTAAAATTAGAGGGGCGGGGCCATGGTGTCACTGCCTCTGTCCGCTTGTGGGGCCCGCCGGCTGCACGCCACTGTAGCCTGTCGCCGCTTGCGTCACGGAGTGGTTGGCACTATGCTGCTACAGCGCCACATCATGCTGACGTCGGCCGCCCTGGTCAGCAGGGTGGTTGGCACTGTAGCCATGCCCTCCCGAGATGGGAGGGGTCTTGTCGAACGGTCGGATGGGACGGGCGACGTGCCCCAGCTGGCGTACCGCTCAGGGAGCTGGCTGGAGGGCCAGCTGGACTGAGGGGCCTTGGCCGCCCTGATGTCTTGAAAAATGCCTTGCACTCCTAGGCCTACCCGGGGGTCGTCCCCCCGACAAGATGCTAACACGGCATACTTCCAAGCGATCGCTAATGAGCGTAGACGTCACAACACCATCCCCTTTCTTTGGGACAACGATACGTTACTCGATGACCCGACGGCCATCCGCGCACATGTGGATGGGTTCTATAAAGACCTATTCTCCCCGTCAGCCCTAGGAGGGGCGTCCCTCGCCCCGGATATCTGGCCCGCCCACCTCCGTGTCTCTGCCGACGCCAACGTCGCTCTCATGGCGCCTTTTGAGGAGGACGAAGTGTGGGCGGCTATCAAGGGCATGAACCCTGATTCCACTCTAGGCCCTGATGGCCTTCCGGTGCGCTTCTTCCAAGTGGTCTGGCTTGCTGTGAAGCACGAGCTTATGGCCATGTTCCAGGAATGCTATGTGGGAGTCTTAGATCTATCGCGCCTCAACTTCGGGATTATTACTCTTATCCCTAAGGTGCCAGGCACGTCGGACAGCCAACAATTCTGGCCGATCACGGTGATTAATGTGGTCTTCCGCATAATGGCCAAAGCGTACGCCAATAGGGCAGCTCTCTTGGTGGACACCTTGACGCATCCCAACCAATCCACCTTCACCCAAGCCCGTTTCATTCTGGATGGGGTGCTTGTGTTCCGTGAAGTCCCGCATGAAGTCAAAAGAAAGTGGCAAAATGCGGTTTTCCTTAAGATCGACTTCCATAAGGCCAATGACATGGTGTAGTGGCCCTTCATACGGGACATCCTCCTTCGCAAGGGCTTCGATGACCGCTGGGTGACGTGCGTCATGCAATTTGTGTCTAGTGGACGCACAGCCATCAACATTAATGGGGAGGTCAGCCCCTTCTTCACCACACTCTGTGGGGTCAGGCAGGGGGACCCTTTTTCCCCCTTCCTATTTAACATGGTGGTCGATGCCCTGGCCGCCATTCTGGACTTAGCCAAGGCGGCCGGTCACATCCGTGGCATTGTCCCGCACCTGGTTACTCTGGAGGGGTCTCCCTCCTGCAATATGCGGATGACACGATCATCATGGTGGAAGGATCCGACAACGATATAGCCAACTTGAAATTCCTCTTGCTCTGCTTCTAGCAGATGTCGGGCCTAACCATCAACTTCTCTAAGAGTGAAGTTATGGTCCTAGGCTACTCGGTCGAGGAGAGCCAGAGCATTGCAAACCATCTCAACTACCCCCTCGGGGAATTCCCTACCGTGTATTTGGGAATCCCCATTAGTCACTCTTGCCTCACGGTAGCGGATCTTCGGACTTATGTAACCAAGATCCAACATCGGGTGGAGACTTGGCAGGGCAGGTAGCTCTCCAAGGCGGCTCAGACGGTCTTGATTAACTCGTCCCTGTCGAGTCTCCTCATGTTCATCATGAGCTTTTATAGCCTCCATGAAACCTTGCATGATGATATCGCCAAGTTCCAATCTAGGTTTTTCTGGGCAGGCGAGGGCAATAAACAAAAGTACCACATGGTGCGATGGTCGGACATCTGTCGCCCCAAGGATCAGGGCAGCTTGGTCATCATGTCCTCCAAGCGCATGAACATTGCCCTGCTGTCCAAATGGCTTTAGCGTATCGCTAATAATGAGGGCGGGCTATGGTTGGACATTATCAAGGTGAAGTACCTCCACGGCCAACCGCTTGCATTTTGCCAACGCGCGGGAGGGTCCCAGTTCTGGCAATCCGTCATTCAGCTCCTTCCAGTGCTGCACATAGGACCATCGATCTCGGTGGGGACGGGATCGTCGATCTTGTTTTGGTTCAATCGGTGGGTGTCCAACGAACCCTTTGCGGCTAGATTCCCGTAGCTTTTCTCCATCTGTTTGGTTTCGCGTATCTTTGTCGAGTCTGCCCTTATTGACTTAGGGAGACTCGCCTTCCGGCGGTCCTTTGGGCCCGTGGAGCAGGTGGCTTGGGACGAGCTCCTAGACTGTGTCGCCCTCCACACTCCCAGCCTTGACCCCGATCGCATTAGGTGGCATCTCGAGCCGAGTGGACGCTTCTCTAACCGCTCCCTATATCATGCCATTGCGGCAGCTCCAGCACCGGAACCCCTTTCTGCTATCTGAGCGATACGGCTTCCGCTTAAGATTAGGATTTTCCTCTGGCTATGGATCCGCGGGAGGGTACCTTCATGGGTGGAGGTGCTCAAACACTATGTCCCAGGGAATGGCCTATGCCCTCTTTGCGATGTAGAGGAAGGGTCGAATCACATCTTCTTCTCTTGTGTTTCGGCTTGTTTCCTTTGGAGTTGTTTCAGGGAAGTAGTTGGTCGCGGGTGGTGCCACTCGAACATCCCGGAACTCTTTGCCGAGATTCAAGCTTGCTCTACCGGCCATCGCCGCATGAGGTGGCTTGGCGTTGGAGCGCTTGTGTGGACCTTGTGGACAGTCCGCAACAAGCTTGTTATTGAGCACACTGCTCTGCGACGCTCTACTGACGCCATCTACAAACTATGTGGTTTTCTGCAGTTGTGGAAGCCGCTTAGCCGAGGACAGGAGCGTGCCGACATCGACTCCATGATTGTAGATCTTCGCTCGCTGGCTCGTCGCTTGGCGCCGCCTCTCCCGCCCCCGCCGCCGAATCCAGATTAGGCCCCTGTTTGGCCTGGCGTGTAGGCCTTGTTGGCCATTGTTTTCCTTCTTAGGGCTTGTTGAGCTGTGCCCTCAGCATTAACCTTGCACTCTTTCATTTGTGTTTTTTCTTTTTCCGTTGGTACTATGTTCGTGACTTTGTTGCCGGTGGTGGTTGCTTTATTTATAAAGCGAGGCGTAAAGCCTTTTTCGGTAATATTATTTAGTACTCCCTCCGTCCCAAAATATATTATAGTGTCAAAAATGATCTTATATTTTGGGACGGAGGAACTAGTAGCTTGCTTTATGATCAAAATAAATAAATAGTAGTAGCTTGCTTGACTAGTTTCCTGCTTGCACTCAAAGAGTAATGAGGACAAGGCCACATTCAAATGTTTTGGGGCACATTACTAGCACAAATATTTGAAGACACAAGCAGGACTTGTAAAGCCAATTGGTTCATGAGGAAATGTACCAACCACATATTGTGTTAGAGGGGTTTGGATTGTTCATAGTTAAATGCTCTTCAGAAATTCTATGTGGTATTTATTTCTCCTTATCACCTTGTTTACTTTTGGTTGGCACCTAGCATTGATATAGAAAAGAAAATTCAGCGACTCTTTTGCCCTCTCATTGACCATACCATTTCAAGTGATATAAATCCATCTACAAAGAATTTAGTTCCTTGCATTTTTCATCATTTCTGTTTAATGCCCATGGCATGGTGTCTGTTATAACTGTGTTGTGCTGCCTTTGCCTTTCACTCGAATATGCTAGTTGTTTTTTCTTCCATGTCCGTCATCTTTAACTGACAAACAGATTTACCATTTTCATTTGGTTTATAGACTGAGAGCTCTTCTAGATGATCATATATGAATTTTGAGTGGCCTGGCTGAAATGGAATTTTCCTTTTCTTTACAGGAATTTGGGAATATGATGTTTGCAGATGCAGAGCAAAACATGGTGTAAAAATTCCCTGGAGGTCTCCATCCAGCAGACTCAGATTAAGTTGCTGACGGAGTAAACTGTTGAATCTCTCGAGGCATACATGCTTGGGATCAAAACAGAGCTGAGGTGGTAGATGAAAATGGACGACATTGTTTGTCATTGCTTGGGATCAAAACATGGCTGCACAGTCATGTATACACCAAAGTTTTTTTTTTACCAGCAATAGGTATTTTGGATGTGTGATAGTGATACCAGAAGCTAAGTTCCTCCACCCTTTGATCTTGGGAAGTTAGTGAGTTCTTCTGTGATCAGGCTTATTAATACTATGTAAGTGTGGCGATGCATAATCCGCTTTCTACATGATTAATGGAAGCAGAGCATCTCTCTGTCGAGTTGATTCGGGACGTTGGTGTTCGTTCGATCTATACACTTTGGGAGTGCGTGGTGGTTCCAGATTTATGTCGCCAGAATGACCAAATCTCAAGCAGTCTGTTGGTCATGGAGGGTGGTTTCAGAGACCTTACCTTGTATAGTCATATCTGCTTTTGCTTGTCTGTTTGTGAAACAGGGAGCGCCTACTTCAGCATTGTCTTTTACTTCCATATATGATATGAAGCTGCCCTCACATTTTTTTAGTTCGTTTTCATTTGCAGACTCGTGCATTTTCGGATGTTTTAAGTGTGTGAGTTCGCATGAAACCGGAGACCAAAACGTCTGCTGCAGTTCATCCAATTTTCCCCTGGAAGCAAAGTTTAAACGGTTGTTTTGATATTAACAACTGAAGAGTTCCCCTGGAAACAAGTTTAATAGCTGAAGATTGCAGACGTTAGTGTTGACTATGGGATACGACGCGGTTTGTGACTGCTCACAATTTGTTTCTTTGTTCTAAATATGAAATCATGCACACCAGTGAATTTTATACTACATACACTTATTTTCCTGTAACCACCAAAGATGCAGGCGTGGTCGCACTCAAAGGGCTCCAGAATCACCTCCTCAGAGGGCTTGGACTGGTCGGCCTTGAGCTTCTCCACTTCGCTGGCAAACACAGCCTCGGCGGGCACGGTCGAGTCGATACAGTTTGCCTCACCAAAATAAAGAAACGTCGGCTCAAATGGAAGCTTCACATTTACATGAATAAGTCTACAAGCACTGATGCTGAACAGAGCTTCCTTCCTCTTGCCTTCAGAGATATCTTACAAACAAATATATTCTCATATATATTAACCAACATGAGAATAAATCATACAAATGAATTATCACTCTCTGGGAACAGATGATACAAAGCAAACCGAACAACATGAAAAAGGCACAGTGCAGTTATAGGGCAGTATATTTTTTCTTCAGCTTAAACAATCCAGCAAAACATATATATACACTTCATTTGTTAAAGTACAGACATACAAATACCAATACGATACAGTACAAACGTCCAGCCAAGGCTCATTTAGAGCTACAAATAGAGATATGGTGCAAACATACAAATATCAATACAGTACAGTACAGGCGTCCAGCCAAGGCTAATTTAGAGATACAAATATGGATATGGTGCAAGCATACAAATAATATTTAGATACAAACAACTCGCTTGCCGTGGAGTTGGGCGCTTCATGGTGCACCGTCTTGAGTTTTCTCCACCACATGAGCCCACCTTATAGCCACTTGCACATAAACCATGTCGTATATCATATCAATAAACTGCAAGAAGGCATCCCTCCATCTTCTCTTCATCAACATGGTGCAGAAAACTGTCCACAACCCTACCACAAATCCCATGCCCATGGCAAGATAAACAGAAGGCATATGATTTATATCTTCGAGGCCACTTTTCTCTGCATCATGTACTGAGCAGTTCCTGCCGACAAGACCTCCACAAAGACCGGGGTTACCAATGTAGATATACATCTGGTTATCAAGTGCTTGTAGCTGTTGTACGGATGGTATTACACCTGACAGATTGTTGTATGACAAGTTCAAGTGGCTCAAATAATTTAAAGCTGACAAACTTGATGGTATTGCACCAGAAAACTCATTGTAGGATAGGTCGAGTGACTCCAACTGCTTTAAATCACCAATTTGGTTTGGGATTGCTCCTGTGAACTGATTATTTGACAAGTTCAGGCTGGTAAGTCCAATGAGTGGAGTTATCTCCTCTGGAACTTGTCCTGCCAAACTTCGCTCCCCATCCGCCCCGCCACGCAGGACGCCACCGTGGCAGCTCGCCTGCAGAAGGAGAGGGTTTGCAGCCGTGTGCATCACTTCAAAGAATGTATTCAGAATTTTACATCATTTCAAAGCATGAGTTGTAGCATTGGAGAGCATTAATTTGGAAATTCATGTATATAAACAAAAGGTTTGTTAGGTTAGTACATTTGGGAATGAATTCTGGGCTGGATCGATCTGAATTATCTGTCTGCTACTTCTGATGCTACACATATTAAGACAATATGAAATGTATTGGTGCATGCTAGCATAAATCTGAAATACGAATAGCGGCAGCATCTTTCATGGATGAGACTTAATTTGTGTAGATTGTAGATGGTTATAACATGCATATCTTGATTGCACATATCATGCAAGTGTTGAAGATCAGCTTCATCAATTTGGAAAGTCATGTGTAAATCAACGGGTTTTTGTACCAGCAATGGGCAGCTAAATTTGGTTTAATTCTGGGCTAGATCGATCCAAATAATTATAGACATGAAATATTTGGGATGGGCCAGTTGAAGGGATGGAAAAATATAAACACTGGGTTCAGTACTACCTATAGCTTTTAAAAAAAATCTTCTTCCGGCACCAAAATGAGACACTTTCCATGGATGGACAGATTGCACCTAACAAGGCAGAAACTAGAAAAGATAGGCCATCATGTAAATTGATTTTGCCCAGAGCATGATTGATGGTTCATGCATTAATCCCAAGATACAGATCAAACAGATTTACTTTGGTTAAAAACTTGTCAAAGATGACAATTTTCTGCTCAAATTAAGTTTGACATAAACCAAATAATTGTCTTACAGGCAGCACATTACAGGCAGCACACAAAACCTCAACATTTGTGATACAATACTACTAGTGCTACCACTACAACTCTAATCAAAACAGAGAGTAGACAATGAAACAGCCACCTGTTTGCTTCCTTCTTAACTTCACTTTTGCATCTTGGGCATCCTGTAACCACCAACGACGCAAACGTGGTCGCGCTTGAAGGGCTCCAGGGTCACCTGCTCTGATGCTTGAACTGGTCGGCCTTGATCTTCTCCACTTCACTGGCGAACACGGCCTCAGCAGCCTGGGCCGAGTCGATACAGTTGGCCTGGTCAAAGGAAAGGGCAATGCCAGCTCAAATGGCAACTACAAAGATTTATCAGGGGTGTGATGTGTTTGTCTTGCACATGACAACCATACTCAGTATGAAACTGACTAGTACCTTGATGGAAATGACGAAATGGCCACTATTCTTCAAGAAGTACGTTGCATTAAGGGCTAAGATTCTAACCTGTGGGACAGAAGATGCAATGACTCGGCTCAGAAATGCTCAATCACAATATTAACAAGTCACACACATCATGCTGCAATGTTCAAGCTGAGTTTCTTTTATATTGAAACAGTATTCAAGCTGAAGTTTGAGGACCAAAAATTCCCTCAATACGAGAACAAATTCAAAATCAAGCCTCAAGGTGGGTTTTAATACCGAGTTCAATCGAAGAATGTGAAGTAAAAGAGATCAGATTAAAAGTTTTAAATAGCCGGCTATAGCCCCGCTATAGCCCAGCTTAGCCCTTCTATAGCCTAGCTATCGCGGTTTGAGTAGGGTGCCGGTAAAAGGTGTTCATGTACCTGATAAAGTTATGAAATAGCCGGTTATAGCTTCGCTATCTCTGTTTTGGTGGACTGCCGCTTTTGTCGTAGCCCGCTATTTAAAACTATGAGATTATAAGATAACCCAGTGTTGTCAACCAATTGTTTGGCGTGATCCCAGACGGAATTGGCACATGCAAGAACCTGCGTATCCTATTTATTCAATACTCGTAGCGGCGGGGGACTTTAGCCAACTATGAACGACTAGTTGAAGAAATATAATGTGGTGTCATCATGGTTACCCAACCATGTCAATTATGAACGACTAGTTGTTAGGCTTGGTCCCATCATGACCCCACATTATATTTCTTTAATATATCTGTATCTCGGGATTCATTTATGCGTCCAACAAGATGTTGTCTGATTTGGCTCAAGCGAATCGATATTGTCAAGCCTTAGCTGAATTTGTCCATCCTCACTTTGTAACCAATCTGTTCTTTGCACGATTAAGGCAATAACCTACCATCCATGCACTTTCTGTTAATACGACGAGTGCCAAATTTGGATGGGCGACTGACTGAACCATCACCATCAAAAGAACAAGCTGTCGATGCAAAACCGCCCGTGATTTCTTCTTACTGCTCGTTCTTCTTCCTCCCGCCATCCTCCTCACGATCATCCTCTTGTTGTCCTCCTATACCTTCCTCCCACTGTACCCTATCTATGCTATTAGAGATGGAAGGGTGCAACACTTTCTTCCTCTTCCTGGTCGTCATGCCTTACTCCAGTGCCACCACCCCGCTAGTTGACCTGACGGTGCTCCAGGACATCCGACAATCAGTGAACAACTTGAAGGTTTTGGCCTGACTGAACAATATAGACCCCTGCACTCTCCTAGGGTGGCAGGCGGTCACTTGCAACCCTTTTGGGCATGTTGTAAGCATCAACCTCCAATCTGCAGACATTCTGCGGTTTGCCTTCCTCCAAGCATTCCAACCTCCAATGTTTCTAGACCATCAATCTTAGGAACAACTACCTCTCTGGTCCACTCCATTCCTTCCATGGCAGGTACAGACTCCAGGACATCAACCTCAATGAAAACTCCTTCAACTCAATTTCCAAGGACTTCTTCACATGACTGAAAAGTGTTTTCCACTTCTCCCTCCGGAACAATATATTGAACGCGTCATCTGGAGGTTGGACGCTATCGGTTGACTTCGCTTCCTAGATGCAAGAGTTGCAACAACTTGACCTTACCGGCTGTAACCTCGTCGGCTGCATCCAGGATTCTTGTGATCGATGAAAAGCATCTAGATGCTCAATATGTTCTACCACTACCTCTCTGGCTCAATCCCGGCCACATTCAGCGGCTCCGGCATAAGGATGCTCTAGATCAGCGACAACCAGAAGCTCTCGAGTGTAAGTGTTAGGTTAGTTGTCTAGTTAGTACTAGTAGATCGTTTCATGTTTACTTGTAACACGAGACAGAATTTGTCCATGTTGTAGGTGTTCAGTTTTTCAATTCTGAAATAAGTACAAGTTCAGCTCAGAGTGTAGCTGTACACGCTGCGAAGTAGCGTCTTGTAGGATCGATGCACACGATTTAGTCCATGGCATGGCACGGGAGAAACAGATCGTGGGCATCTTAGGAGTCGGTCAATTCTGTTTCGATCGAATAAGAGGAAAGCGCAAAAAAGACACAAAGTTTTACACGTCGCAAAACATTATCTCTCGTTTTCAGTTTTTTCTCTGTTCTCTTAACTCTGAAGAGTGTTCACCCGGGACTCGACTGGACTCGAACGATTGAGAGATTTCCACCAAAATTTCCACCGATCGTGTTGTGTTTAGGGTCTGAATCCAACATCGGGCACAATCGATGTGATCACCACAATGACTAGCCTCGTGATGGTCTTGTTAGGAATAAGCCACATCACGGTGGTGACCAACATGTGTGTGCGTGTCGGTCGTGTCCGGACGCCGGTGCGTGGCCGCGTCCATAGCCGTGGTGATCAGTGTGTGTGCGCGCGCTGGTCGTGCCGGGCGCCGTGGCAAGCGTGCGTGTGTGCGTGCGTCTTTGTTGGTGTGTGTGAGTGTGTGTGTACTTGAGTCCGGCGCGTAGGGCAGGGGGCGTTGGCGAGTGTGCCGGCCAAATTAGCTAGTGCATGCATGAGTTTGTTAGCTCGCAAGTCGTGTGGCCGTTCAGGAGCTGCACTATCGGCGGACGTGGTGCATGTAGTTAGCTAATTAGTTAGTGCTGTTAGTGGCCGTGGACGGCATCGTGTGTGTGTGCGCGCACCAGCTGGGCATAAAAAGCCCTCCCCTGTACTGCTCGTGGAGCGTGTCTGTGCCGGAGTTTGAGCTCAAAGAAAAAAATCGCCGTTCGTGCGGAGAGGCGCCGTATGCGCGGCGGAGGCGTTTATCGCCGGAAAAAAACCTTGTGTCCAGTGTGCTCCTTCTTCCACCTTCGTCTGAGCGAGTGAGAGAGAGAGAGCTATCCGGGTTTGTCCCAACATTTGGTATCATGAGCTTCGTTGTTTTGGGTGTTGTTTCCCTTGCCGGAGACGTGTCGGTGGTGGCGGCGAACCTGAGGAGATACGCGGCGCAGCAACTGTCAACGGCATGTGTTGCCGGAGCCGGAGGAGATGGCGTATGTCGCCGCAACCGGAGACGGAGGAGACGGCGTATGTCGCCGCAACCGGAGACGTCGCCGATGGAGAAGGAGCTCGACGTGTGTCGCCGAGGAAGAGGATGGAGGCTGCGTCAAGCACGGTGGAGGCCGTAGCGGCGGCCATGACGACGACAATGACGGGAGTTGCAACAACTCCATCGACAACGAGCCCGCCCTGCGGTGAGGTCGTGGCTTAGGGGGAAAATGTTAGGAATAAGCCACGTCACGGTGGTGACCAACATGTGTGTGCGTGTCGGTCGAGTCCGGACGCCGGTGGGTGGCCGCGTCCATAGCCGTGGTGATCACTGTGTGTGCGCGCTGGTCGTGCCGGGCGCCGTGGCAAGCGTGCGTGTGTGCGTGCGTCTTTGTTGGTGTGTGTGAGTGTGTGTACTCGAGTCCGGCGCGTAGGGCAGGGGGCGTCGGCGAGTGTGCCGGCCAAATTAGCTAGTGCATGCATGAGTTTGTTAGCTCGCAAGTCGTGTGGCCGTTCAGGAGCTGCACTATCGGCGGACGTGGTGCATGTAGTTAGCTAATTAGTTAGTGCTGTTAGTGGCCGCGGACGGCATCGTGTGTGTGCGCGCGCACCAGCTGGGCATAAAAAGCCCTCGAGTAATGCTACACACACGGACTTGTTATTACGGATTCTACGGATTGTTATTAGGTGGCAGTTTTTTATTGGAGATTAGGAGAGGCGGCCCCACCCCCATGAAAATCAGGGGGGGTCAAGATTAATTAGAGCTGAGATGCCCGTGAGATGCCCGTGTTCTTCCGTGCGTCTAGGATTATCGAAAGCCCTCGCCTGTACTGCTCGTGGAGAGTGTGTCAGAGTTTGAGCTCAAAGAAAAAAATTGCAGTTCGTGCGGCGAGGCGCCGTATGCGCGGCCGAGGCGTTTGTCGCCTGAAAAAAACTTTGTGTCCAGTGTGCTCCTTCTTTCACCTTTGTCCGAGCGAGTGAGAGAGAGCTATCCGGGTTTGTCCTAACAGGTCTCACTGGTTGTCAACCAATTGTCTGGCGTGATCCGAGACGGGATTGGCGCATGCAAGAACCTGTGTATCCTATTTATGCAATACTTGTACATTAGCGGCGAGGGACTCTAGCCAACTATGAACAACTAGTTGAAGAAACATAATGTGTTGTCATCATGGATACCCAACAATGGCAATTTCGCTCCCCTCTCATGACACCACATTATATTTCTTTAACATATGTGTATCTCAGGATTCATTTAGAGCATCTCCAACAGGCGCCCAAAACCAGCCCCGCGCTGGATACTTTCCCTTTTCTGTGCGCGCGCAGCGGACCCGAGCGCTCCAGCGGCCGCATAAAAAACGCGCGCGCGGCATAAGTGCTTCCGCGCACGGAGCGAAACGGCATCGCGCGCCGCTTATTTCGTGCGCCCGCTTCCGCGCGCGGAAGCACTCGAGCGCTCGCGCTTCTTCCACCTCTCGCCCCGCCTCGCGCCGCCGCCGCCGCCGCCGCCGTGATGGACGACCGCGGCGACATCCCTCTCACCCCTTCCTACGCCCGCGACCCGTCCGTCGCAGCCGCCGCGAACGCTAGCGCGGGGAGCTTTGGCCTCGCCTCCGCCGGTGCTCCTCCAAGAACCGGGCTAGCGCGCGGGCTTTTCATGGCGCCACGGACGACCTTGGCGGGTGGCGTCGCGCCGGCGCCCATCGTGAAGCCACGTGACCCCCTCTCGAAGCTCTCAAATTCGGCGGCGGCAAAGACGGGGAAGGTGACCGGGAAGAAGAAGGCGGCAGACGGCTCCTCTAGGCAGCCGACGAAGAAGCTTGCAGGGCGCGTGACCGAAGCGCGGGCGAGCGAAGCGCCGGCGAGCTCGGTTGTTGCGCCGGCGAATCGACACATCTACCCTCGATGAGAAGCAAAAGGAGTACGTCAATCTTGCCCGTGAAGAAGCCTTGTTCCAAAAAAGAGGCATGGGAGGCATGGGAAGTACCATGGGAGGCATGGGAGGTATCATGGGAGGCATGGGAGGCATGGGAGGCATTGGAAGTACCATGGGAGGCATGGGAGCTACCATGGATGGCATGGGAGGCATGAGTGGCTTCGGAGGTACCATGGGAAACATGGGATGCATGAATTTTGCTACACTCATGGGAGGCATGGGAGCACCTCTGGGTGACATGGGTGGACGCATGTCTTTCGGTGTGCCTCACATACCTTCGGCATCTCCGGGAGACAATGAAGAGAAGGACGAAGATGAGACTTCGGATGAGGAAGAAGATTCGGGAGAAGAGGAGGACGAAGATGAGGATGCGGCATGATTGACGATGTGCCATTTGTTTGTGTGAACTTGTTATGAACTTCGTTTGTGCTTTTGAACTTGGTTGGATGAGATGATGAGATGATGTCAAATGATTTTGAACTTCCCATGTTTTTTTGTGTTTTGTTTTTTAATAAAATATCATCAAATTGTCTTCAAAAAAATGCATGTTGCAAGCGCCGGCTGCTCGCGCGCGCTGTAGTTTAGCGCGTCTGCTGAAGCGCCGCGCGCGCCCTATATTTTGCCGCGGCCGCTGGAGCCAGCGCTCAGCTGCGCGCTAAAATTTGCAAAACGCGCGCTGTAAACTCGCTTTTTGCGTGCCGCGCGTTGGACGCCTGTTGGAGATGCTCTTATGCGTCCAACAAGATGTCTGATTTGGCTCAGGCGAATGGATACTGTCCAGCCTTTGCTGAATTTGTCCGTCCTCACTTTGTAACCAAACTATTCTTTGCACGATGAATGCAAAAACCTACCATCCACACACTTCTGGTTAATCTGACGAGCGCCAAATTTGATGAGCGGCTGACTGGACCATCAGCACCAAAAGGGACAAGTTGTCGATGCAAGACCGCCCGTGATTTCTTCTTACTGCTCGTTCATCTTCCTCTAGCCGTCCTCCTCGCGATTATCATCTTGTTGTCCTCCTCTACCTTCCTCCCACTGCACCCTATCTATGCTATTAGAGATGGAAGGTTGCAATACCTTCTTCCTCTTCCTGGCCGTCATGCCTTACGCCAGTGCCACCATCCTGCCAGGTGACCTGACGGTGCTCCAGGACATCCGACAATCAGTGAACAACTCGAAGGTTTTGTCCTGACTGAACAATATAGACCCCTGCATGCTCCTAGGGTGGCAGGTGTCACTTGCTACCCTTTTGGGCATGTTGTAATCATCAGCCTCCAATTTGCAGACATTCTGCAGTCCACTGCCCCTAAGCATCTCCAACCTCCAATGTCTCCAGACCATCAACCTTAGTTACAACTCCCTCTCTGGACGAACAGGGGTTGCGGCGGTGTGCGAAACATTTCACAAATGGGCTGGCAATGAGAGTCTATAGTAACGGGCCGGCCTGTTAGCGCAGCTTTAAAAGAAAGAGAGAAGAAAAAGGGAGATCCCAAGATTCGATCCCGGGTCTCCTCACTGATGTGTAGCGAAGCTAGCCATTGGGTAAGCAACGGGTTCGTATTTAATACTAGCTCGCGGCCTACTTAAGGGGAAAAGAGTCGGTTTTCCATTGTTTTTTCAGGGATCTTTTTTTTCCTATGTTTTTTATCGGTTTTTCTTCGTTTCTTTCTCCATTTTTACTTGTTTTTTCGTTTCTTTCTTTTTTTCTTTGGTTTTCTTTATTTGTTTTCCTGGTTTTCATTAGTTTTTTTCTTTTCTTTCTATTTTCTTTGTTTTAGTTCGGTTTTGTTTGTCTCTTTCTCATTTTTCATCGATTTTTCATGTTTTCTCTAGGGTTTCATTGATTTTCTATACACATTTTTGGTATATATCTAATACATTTTTTTAATACATGTTTAACATTTTTTAAATTTTGATTATCATTTTTTAAATACCTGATTAACATTTTTTGAATACATGGTCAACATTTTTTCTATACACATTCAACATTTTTTTCAAATGCATGATCAACATTTTTCAAATACAAGTTTAACATTTTTTGAATGCATGGTCAATATTTTTTATACACATTTAACTTTTTCAAATACAAGTTTAACATTTTTTTAATACATGGTCAACGTTTTTTCTATACACATTTAACCCTTTCTAAAATACAAATTTAACATTTTGTGAATACATGGTCAACATTATCTCTATACACATTTAACATTTTTCAAATGCTTGATTAACATTTTTCAAATACTTATTCAATATTTTTTCAAATCCTTGATTACATTTTTTAAATACATGACAATTTTTTTTCATACACGGTGCATTTTTTTATATATTTTTCGTATACGTGATAAACATTTTCTTTATACACATTTAACATTTTTCAAATGTTTTATGTAGAGTGTTTTTTGTAATATATAAATTTAGAATATTTTAAAGTAAAAAAATAAAGCAAAAAATGAATACAGAAAAAGTGAAAACATGAAAAAAAAGGAAAAACAAGGTTGTGGGGTCGCGTGCACCTGGGCCGGCCCATCTGGGGCTCCCCTTCACGCGAGGGTTCCCTAGGGCTCGCTGTAAGCGAGACATAGGGGCGCCCCCGCTATACCCACATTGTTGAGGCCTTTCTCTTCTCATCTCCCCCGCGACCGTACTCCGTCTCCTCCCCCAAAATTCGACGTCGACGACTGTGCTCCGCTTCGCCTCATTCGTCCCATGGCCACTTTCTTCTCTCCTGTCTCAGTCTCACCCTGCATTCCATTGCGCCATCACGGAGCGAACGACTCGTTCGAGGCCAGTGAGCAGCAGAGGAGGGACCGTCGGCGGCCAGCGTGAGAGGGGGAGGAGGAGCACGGGGCAGCGGATCGGTACGTCCCCACGCCGGCGACGAGTGCAGCAACGAATAGTGGAAGCGGTACGCGCGGCTGACCGGGAGGAGACGTCGGCCCGCTGCTTCATTCGGGGTAAGACTCTCTACTGTACTGTACTGTACTGTACTTTTTTAGTCCCACATTGCCGTTTTAGGGGGATTTGCACCTGTATCTTTTTTTTTAGTGGTATTTGCACCTGTATCTAAACGTCTGCCTCTGCACTGCTGTCACCAAGGAGCATTATGACGACGGGACACCCCTGGGGTAGGCCCATGACAAGGATACGGCCCAGCAGTCCTGAACAGCCCGAGTCTAGGCCTGGAGATCACTCGACTGGACTGGCATCACATAGCCCATCCGGCTGACCTGCACCACGACGTTCACACGACTGCGACTGAACCATACGTTGCCCTCAAAAAAAAAAAAAAAAAAAGACTGAACCATACGTGGGGTGTTAAAGGCTGGCGTTACCGACGGCCCAATCAAGCCTAATTACATGATACATCGCGACACGATTAATACAGTAGTAACGGCCGTCATAACTGCGCCGTTATTACTACGTGGTGGCCATGCGGCCGTTGTATTTCCTGCCTCGTCATCCCTATATAAGACGAGGCCAGGGTAGAATCTAGACAAGATTTTGGAGACCATGAGATACAGATTGTAATCATTCTATTCACACAAGAGAAACATCCAGCAGGAGTAGGGTGTTACCCCTAGAAGAAGGTGCCCGAACCTGAAAATCCCCAAATCATGAGTATTACCGCAAAATCCCCGTGACAATTGCCGCCCACCAATGGCGGAGCTACATGCAAGCAAAACCAGGCCGTGGCCCGCCCAGCTTTGCTACAGAGCGAGTAGGATTAAGGGTAAATCTAGGCAATGTTTGCAAGAAAAATTTGGCAGCATTTAGCTTGGCCCGCCCAGGACTTTGATTCTAGCTCCGCCAGTGCCGCCCACCATGGGGCAAGCGGGCGTTGGAGTTGCGATTCAGGCGGGATCCTCTCTGGCAATCAGCGGCGGGCTCAGGCCCTGGCAGCTCGTGCATTTTGGCACGCTGCACTTCATCACCAACGATGCAGCTTGGCATCCTGCCTCTGCTGCACTTCCTGCGGGCACGGCGACTGCCGCCGGGAGCATGCACTTCGTGGTTGCTCCCTCCGACGTCTTGTGCCTTCATCTTTCGGCCCCTCTCCGACTGACGGGGCCGAGTCTCAGGCACCCCCTGGGGCCTTCACCAGCGACACGCATCAGCAATGCTGCTTCAGTTTGGTGGTTTCCTACTCCATCTTGCCTGCGCTGGATTCCGAATCCGACGGGTATGAGATCTCGTATAGCTGCGCCTCGATGACGGAGGTGTACATGGCCAATAGCAGTGCTAGCGCAGTCGTGATGGACGTGACAGCCCAGGAGACGGCGGATGCGCTCCTGCGTACCCCGGTCGGGGGTGATACGGCGACGGAGAAGGCCTGCTACTTCCACAGAAGTTATTGGGTCCCCAAGTGGAAGGGATGATGTAGCCAGCGAACAAGTATTTCCTTCAGCTAAGAACCATGGTTTATCGAACCAGTAGGAGCTATTGAAATACAGTCAATGATTAGCACATGCAGACAATTACAAAACTTCTTCTTGTCCCCAATGAAAATAGTGAGGTTGTCAATCTCACTAGTCTTGCTAGTTACAAGAAGTGTGTCGTATGGTAGGAATTGATAATTGTAGTAAAATAAAATAACGGTTCAGATTGTAAACAATAATAAAAGAGTTTGATCGAGGTTGAAATAAGGATGAGTGGACTGGTATCCATAACTTCACTCGTGGCATCTCTCCAGAAAACATAGCATAGGTGTGGCGAATAAATTACAATTACGTATAGAATAAATTACAGTTTTTATGAGTATGATTATTCATATCGTGATTGCATATAGGCATTACGTCCTTATATCTATATACCGTTATCCAATTGCATCTGTAGCTAATACTCCACCCTAAGACCGCTATCCAGCATGCATCTCAAAGTATTAAGTAAAACAGAGCATTGCATTAAGCAAAGTGACCTAATGTTGATAGTATATTGTCTTTACCTCCAGATTTTCATCGAGACAACTGCTCAACTATCTTTTTATCCTTAGTAGCAACTATACAATATATGCCTTTTCTCTTTCTGTCACTGAGATAGATTACCTACAATATTAAACCCAACCAACTTACACAACTCCCTCTTGGAGATCATTCATCAAAACATGGCCAATGCAAGACTAATAGATCGGAGAGCATATATGTATATAAATCATGCATCAAAGAAATAATAGGAATCCAAAAGAAATCCATGAATAGATCTGATCATAAAGTGACAATTCATCACACCACAACGAACACATGGAGAATTACATCAGATTGATCTCAATCATGTTGGGTAGCTCATGAGTTCTTTGTATTGAAGAACAAGGGCGAGAAATGTCATCTAGCTACTGGTATGGACCCATAGTCCAGGGAGGACTACTCACACATGGACATGCTGGCAGCAATGCCCCAACGATCCATTCGCTCTGCCCCGCATCGACTAAGTGATCAATTCCCCGGCCAACTGCGAGCGCATGTGCTTTCCGGATGCCTATTCAGGCTATTACTAGATCAAAATGAAGGAGTCAGATGAAATAAAGACTTCCTTTATTACCCCTTACAGGACTTACTGCTACATCTGTATGCCATTCAGTCTAAAACATGCTGGGGCAACATACCAGTGGTGTATTCAGAAATGTTTACATGACCAGATTAGCAGGAGCGCCCACGACTACGTCGATGACATTGTGGTGAAGTCCAAGAATGGAACCGATCTCTTGACTGATTTGGCCGAGACATTTGCCAATCTCAGGTGGATCAACATGAAGCTCAACCCGAAGAAATGCATCTTCGGAGTACCTTCGGGGAAGTTACTCGACTTCATCATTTCTGGTGCGGAATCAAGGTGAACACAACAAAAATCAATGCCATCCTGAGGATGGGTAAGCCTAAGTGCCTGAAGGATGTGCAACGACTGATCGGGTGCGTGGCCGCACTCAGTCAGTTCATCTCCTGGCTTGGTGAGAAGGGCCTGTCCCTCTATCGGCTTCTTAAGAAGTCTGACTCTTTCTAGTGGACTGATAAGGCCAAGGAGGCTTTCGACGACCTCAAGCGCCTACTATCTACACCACCAGTCCTTGCTGCTCCGGCTAAAGGGCAGCCCCTGCTTCTTTACATCGCTGCCACCAATTGAGTGGTTAGCACTGTTCTGGTGGTGGACCGCACACAGGAAGGCCGTCCACAGAAGGTACAACGACCCATTTACTATGTAAGCGAGGTGGAACGCCTAAGATGTGGATTCTACTCCCTACAAAGACTTGCGATCTTTGCAGGGGATAGAAGCATATTTGGTTGCCCCAACATATGACTTCATAACATACACATAGGGTCATATGTTTAACAAGGTGGACATCACAACAAATGCAACTACTCATGAATAGAAGAGATAATACGAGATACAATAGGGCATAAATATGCCAATACATAAATATTTCACCAAACAGAGGTCAGCACGACCCAACATTACATCAATCAATGCAGTGGAAGAAGGCATGGGTCCGAGTACGGACAAGAAGCAAATATGCCTAAGAGGCAAGAGAAATAAGCAACGATACGGTAAACAAACATAACACATTCCTGGCATTATGCGCAATCAAACATGATGCATGTCAAGTTAAAGATGAATGGCATGGCAAGGTGCAACAAACAACTACTACACATTAAGTGAAGCTCGATATGCAATGAGTTGCATATCGACGAAACTCCACGTTCAATTATTAAGTTCAATCCCGTTTATGTACTCAACAAGTTTAAATGTTGTTAAACATGGCAAGAGGTGAAGCATAAGTAAACTACCTTATCTAGGTAATTTAAATGAGGCCGGAAACAATATATAGCAATTTCCGAAATGCCTCATATGTAATTAAAGGATTTACTACTGTTCTGTCCTAAACCACATTTTCAACTTGTTAAAAAGGAAAGGTAAGTGCACCATGGTATTCTTTTCATTTTTCTAGCCCAAATACATATATAATTTTTTTAATTCGGGGTTACGGTTAATTAGTTATGAATTAAACCAGTTTAGCAAATTATTAGTGCAAATTATATGCAAACAGCAATTTTTTTAACATGTGTAAGAGTTGCATATTATGAATCTACACAAAATTCTAAGAATTTTACATATATAATTTATTTTAATCCGATGCATGGTTGAAGAGTTATTATATGCATGAACTATAGGGGTTTTCTGTAAATCTGTAATTCCCTGGATAAATAGCTAAATTCGTAGACAGGAAAAAACCCTAAACGGGCTGAATCTGTCTACAGGCCAAATAGGAAGTTGACGCAACTTAGAATAAAACGCACGGGGCGTTGGAACTGCTCACATCGGGCTTGGCCGACTGTTGCTGGGTTCGTTGGAGATGGACCGGCTAATCTGGCGGATCTGGCGGAGAACTGGGTCGGCTTGCTCATGGCGGCTGGGAGGCCCACGTGGCTTTCTCGCTCTCTGGAACGAGTGGGACGGTGCTGCTGATATGTAGACGACGACGGTGGCTCGTGGCACGACGGCAGGGCAACGGAGAGTAGGGGATCCGGGCGCAGCGCCCCGGATTAGGACGTGGCCAAGTCGAGGGACTGCAGTGGCAGGGCGGCAGGGTTCCGGCGGTTGAAGAAGCTACTGCAGGCGGCCAGCCATGGCGGGGCTCCTGCACGTTACCTGAGAGAGAGAACACGGGAGAGAAGGGAGATGCACAGGAAGGGAAAGGGAGAGATGGCAGGGGCGCGGTCACGGTTGGTCTCCGACGGCTGGAGTCTGGCAAGGTCAGGCGGCGGTTGACATCGGGGTGGCCGAGGTGCTTGTGGCCTCCCGCTCGGGCGGCTGCGGGAGCTCCTGGCGGTGGACGCGTCCGGCTCAGGTAGGTGGCGCAGGGTCTTGGAAGGAGGCGCTCGGGGTCGCTGGGCTCCTCGGGCTGGCTCTCGCCCAGGTAGAGGCTGCGGTCGTGGGATCTGGGAGAATTCCGAGGTGAAGTGGTAGAGGTGGCGGCGACCTGATGGGACAAACCTCCTGGATCTTAGAGTTTGGACACATATCTCGCGTTATGCGAGATGGAAGATACTCTCGCTGAAGCTTTTTACCATGTACTGTAGCTACTGGGCCGACCCGTTTTGTCTTTTTTTTTCTTTCGCTTAGTTCGTTCGATCGAGTGAATTCGCTGGTTCGCTCGCCTCGCACGTTTTTTTTTTCTCGCATTTTTTTTCTTTTCACTTTGTTTCTTCACTTTTTTTTGGTTTATGTTTGTTTTCTTCGGTGGTTCTTCGCTGCTTTTTTTCCTTTTTTTGTTTTCTTTTGATTTTTCTTCTATTTTCGTTATTTCTTCATCGGTTTTCTTCGTTTTTTCTTTTTTCTTTGATATACTATGATTTTTTTATAATGGTTTTCTTCATTATAATTCGGTTTTCTTTGTTTTTTTTCGTTTTACTTGGGTTTCTTTGTTTCTTTTATTTGTTTTCTTTTGGTTTTCTTCATTTTTCTTTTCTTTCGCGTAGGTTTTCTCAGTATACAATATACCTTTTTAGTGTACACATGAAACTTTTTTTGATACACATTGAACATTTTTCAAATATATGATCTACATTTTTCTTAAATACATGTTTTCGAACACTTTTTTGAATACACGGTCGACATTTCTTTAATACATGGCCAACATTTTTTCCATACACATTTAACATTTTTCAAATGCTTGATTAACATTTTTGAAATACAACATTAACATTTTTTGAATACATGGTCAACATTTTTCCTATACACACTTTAAAGTTTTCAAATTCTTGATTAACATTTTTCAAATACAAGATTAACATTTTTCTAATACATGGTCAACATTTTTTCTATGCACATTTTAACATTTTTCAAAAGCTTTATCAACATTTTTTAAGTGCAATATTAACATTTTTTTGAATGCATGATCAACATTTTTTCTATACACATTTTACATTTTACGAATGCTTGATTAGCATTTTTGAAATACTTGTTCAACATTTTTTTAAATTCTTTATTAACATTTTCACATAGAAGATCAAAAGATTTCATCATTTTTTAATACATGGTCAACATTTTATCTATACACATTCAACATTTTTCGAATGCTTGATTAACATTTTTCAAATACTTGTTTAACATTTTTTAAATGCTTGATTAATATATTTTAAATAGATGATCAACTTTTTTGACACACATTGTATATTTTTTGTATACATTTTTCATATACATGGTCAATATTTTTTCTATACATATTTAACATTTTTCAAATGCATGATTAACATTTTTAAAAACATTACGAAAAGTATATTTTGTAATATATATGTTTATAATTTTTGGAAGTGTAAACAAAAGTTAAAAAAATCAAAAAAAGAAAACAAAAGGTCAAACAAACAAAAAAAGAGGCAGTGGCCTTGTGCGAGCTGGGCCGACCCATTTAGGCCGGCGCCTTCAGCGAGATGATATTTTGGGATATTGGGATAAGATTTTGGAGATGTTTTGGATGGGCTTTAGGATTCAAGAGGGAAGTGGACTGCCCGATTGGACATTTTATTTAGGAAAACATCTGCAATTATAATCCAGCTATAGTGCCTTATAAGTTTAATGGTTCGGATATCAAGCGACCTCCGAATCAGATCAAATTTGACAGACGGTCTAGTTATAATATAATACGTCTGCTTGCAAACTTCTGACTCGTTACTAGAACGTTTAATCCCCACTTGTATAAAATAATTTATAAATAATATCTCGGTCGCGTGCAAGTGTCCGGTTGGTCTGAGAAAAGGTTAACGGAGACAAGGGGCAATGCTCTCCTCTTTGGAAGAAGCGGTAACTACAAACGGCTATAAGTTTTATAAAACACCCAGATAATTCCGGTGATGGCAACGGACTGTCGATGCAACACGGATGATGCCATGATGGATGCAACGAACAAATAATTATCGCGATATATTAATTATATTACGGAAAGAATCTAGAGAACTGGTCTCGGGCTGTTACACGAGGTCCTCACCGAACCCAAGCGATGATTCCCTCATTACCAGAAGCTCGTCTACGACGTGTTCATGGCATTGAGGAAGCTGCTCCACTGCTTGCAAGCCCACTCGGTCACCATGGTCTGCAGTGCTCCCCTGTCGGACATCATTAGCAACAATGATGCCACTAACCGAGATGCAAAATGGGCCATCGAGCTGGCGGCTCACGACATCATTTATCAGCCACGCAAAGCCATCAAGTCCCAAGTACTAGAGCTTACAGATGACTCCTAACGAATCGACTGGCTACACGCCTTTCTTCATGGTCTATGGAGTAGAAGCCATCATGCCGAGTGACATTCTTCATGACTCGCCCTGAGTTGCAGCATATGTCGAGTCGGATTCCTAGTTTGCGTGCTAGGACGATGTCGATCTCCTGGAGGAAACTCGAGAGCTTGCCTGTCCATATACCAGCAAAACTTGCGCTGCTATCATAGCCAGTGCGTGGCCGAGCATTCAATGAGGGGACCTGGTGCTCCGACTGATCCAGAAGAAGGAGGGCATGCACAAACTCTCTCCGCCATGGGAGGGTCCCTTCATCATCAGTCAAGTGCTACACAACGGCGCGTACCGACTGATTGAAGATGATGAAGAAACTGAGAGGATATGGAACATTGCCCAGTGATGTGTCCAATTTATGTGATAATTTTACTAGGTATTTTGTGCCTACATGGTAGGCTTTGTGGAATTTTTCCGCGTTCGTGCACCTCTTTTTGTTGATAATCTCTCAGGTAACGCTCTTTGGACCAATTTGCATAATATGAAGAAGATCCCCAGAAATGGTAGTGAAATCACGTACTTAAAGTGATAATCACCTACCATAAAAAAATCAAGCAAAGAGGCCAAAGAGAAAATCGTCGCTGCGCTTCCAGATCAAAAGACGGCGTTCCATACAACGGCACCCCCTCGCATGGGTGGTCGTATGGAATGCCAACGCCGCCACCAGATCGACTATTTCAGCCCCGTGAAATTGGATCGTGAATCAGACGCCCAGAGAGACCGGAAACTCATCCAGAAGGCAGAACCCTAGCCTCCGGAGTTCATCCGGAGGAGGGATTGGCAAGGAGAAGAGGACCATCTCCCGCCCCCCCCCCCCCCCCCGCGCACAAGGGGACTTCAACATCATCACCACGGTAATCATCATCAACGTCATCACCACTGTCATTGTCATCATCATCACATCCTCACCATTGTAACATCAGGAACCCTAGTGGATCATCCTGTGTTATCCGAATCATTCATCCATGTATGTCATTACCCTTGTCATGATGTTTGTTGTTTCCATGTGTGAGTAGACCCCTAGTTCTCGGGGATATGGATGAACCTTGGTATGTGTAGGATCTGAAACATTCTTTTGGATATGAGATTCCCTATTGAATGCTAAGTTTAATAACTTCGTGAATGTTGTGAAGGGGCCCCACTCAGCATTTGTGCCTTATGGCCACGAAGTATATCACTGTCCTTGTAAAGGGCTAGGATGTGAGGGTAATTCGAGATGACATTAAAAACCTTTTGTTCCTAACCTTTGCAATTGATAGGGGAATTACAGAGAACCCTTAAAGAGGTCGTGTCCACAGAGTAAACCCTTAATTATCATGAGTAGAAACCCTATGGGGGAGACTATGATGGTGGCTTGGATGGCACGAAGTCTACCTCGAGTAGAACGTGTTCCGTACATGGCTCCGCCCAGCATAATCGTCAACAGTGGCTCAAGTATCCATACCATAGTATGCCCAAGCATAGGTGCGCTAGAAGCATACCAATGGGGATTCCAGACTCCCTGAGAACGCCTTACTCCTTTGCTGTTCCACCAGTCATTCAATCGTTGCTCTTTATTTACTTTTATGTTATTTAATTCAAAGTTTGTTCCCCTACTTAATTACAATTTCTTTCTGCCCTCACTTTGCTTTAAGTCTACAATTATCTGCAGGCATAAAAATACATAATTCACTACAAGAGGCAAAAGTCTGATTCCTATGCTCCCTGTGGGATCGATACTCTTACTTTGAAAAGGCTACAACTAAACCCTATGCACTTGTAGGCCATCAAGCTTTTTCTGGCACTATTGCCGTGGAGCTGAGTGCTTTTGGGCTTTGTCTTGAGTTTTGAATTATTTTGTGTTCTAACGGTTTTTGTAGATTGCAAGCAACCATGGTCCTAGAAGAACAAATTTATCAAGTAGGTGTGCAACTAGTTGCAGGACCGGCTCGAGGAGAGAACTTCATATCTATTGGTCCTGACCTATCTGGTAAAGTATTTGAGATAAACCCTCGGTTAATTGACATGCTGAAGAAGAATACATTCCGAGGTGATGGAACTGAAAGTCCTTATACACATATTAAAGACTTTAACATCACTTGTGGCACTTTCCAGTTGCAGGACTTGACCCATGAGGAGATAAAAGCAAAAATATTTCCTTATTCACTTGAAAAGGAAGCTACTGAATGGTTACTACATCAACCAGTGAGTACCTTGAGTAATTGGACAAAATTATCAGCTGCATTCTATGCTCATTATTACCCTCTAGGAAAATTATATAAGATAAGAAGGAAGATCAGCAGCTTTGGACAGCGACCAGGTGAGAAACTGGTGGAAGCTTATATCAGGTATCGAGGCATACTCTTCGAATGCCCTAAACGCCATTATCCTGACTGTTTAATTATGAACTTGTTTTATGGTGGACTTGACTCATAGAGTAAACATGCACTAGATATTGCTTCTAAAGGTTCTTTTATGGGGACTGAAATCTCACAAGCATGGAATCTACTTGATGGAATCTGCCATAATACTGAGAGTTGGTACCTGTGTTTGAAGGAAAAGTCAAAGATCGATCCTGTTTAGGATAGTATTAAGTCTTTCCTTAGAACAAAGGAGATGAAAAATCTTTGTCATGAGCTTAATATTGGGACTAACCCCGCTTTTCATATTTTGAAAGTTTTTTCTGAGTTTCTACATTTACCAGATAAAAAGTTTGAAAAGCATACCAGGGAATCTAAAGCAATTTGCATGGTAGAGGCAATGATGAAGAAAACTACTCTACCCCAAGACTGAAGAGAAACTTATTTTAAACAAAAGAGCAAAGGGAAAGGGGAATCATTTTCAGCTAAGCATAAGAGAAGCATTAAGGTTGAACAACATGGGACTCCACCGTATGTTGATATCATGAAAGAACTTGCTACACCTCTAGCAGTGGTTAATAAAGAAGTTTATTTAGACCGAGATACCACTTCTTACCTCCAAGGGTGTACCGAAGGTAAGGATATAGGTAAACAAATTTTATCATGTTCCTTCGGCATCAAGTCTTACTTTGGATTGTGTGACCCTAGATCCCCAGTCAATATTATTCCTTACACTCTTTATGCAAAAATTTATGATGAAATTTCTCCATGTACCCTTGAGCCAACTAATGTTGTTATTAAACTTGCAGATAAGACTGACAGAATACCTTGGGGCATCCTTAAAGATGTCAACATTATAATAGGCTCACTCATTTACCCTTTCGATATTTATGTACTAATGATTTTAGAGGATAAAGATTGTCCTATTATTTTTGGAACTTCTTTTCTGAATGTTGCAGGAGCATATATCAAAAAGAAAACTATCTCTATGAAATGGGGGTGACGAAATGATTAAATTTCCAGTTTCTTCAGTCTTAAGTAAACCGTATCAAGAAGAAGCTCAAGATGAGGATGAGTAGAAATTAAATCAACTAGGTGAGATACACCTACAAACTCCAGAAGATTAAGTTGAAAGGGTCATGGTCACCGAAGGAGTAGTGTTGGGACACATAGTTTGAGGAAAGAGCATCGAGATAGATCAAGAAAGAATAGAGGTAATAGAAAACTTACCTTGCCCTCAAGACGTAATAGTTATGCACACTTTCATGGGTCATGCTAGTTTCTATAGAAGGTTTATTAAGGACTTCTCTAAATTATTAAAACCTTTGACTGACCTTTTGCAAAAAGATGTGCCTTATTCTTTTGACAAGAGTTGTGTGCAGGCCTATGAAAAACTAAGAGATGCTTTGATCACAGCCCCAATCATCCAACCTCTAAAGTGGGATGAACCCTTCTAAATCATGTGCGATGCTAGCAACTATGCTATTGGAGCTGTCCTGGGACAACGAGAAGATAAAAAACTCAATGTTATCTTTTATGCTAGCAGGAGTTTGGATGAAGATCAAAAGCATTTAGCCACCACAGAGAAAGAATTACTTGCTATTGTTTTTGCTTTTGATAAATTTAGGCCTTATATTATTAATTCAGAAGTAATAATTCATATGAATCATCGTGCCTTACATTATATTCTTGCTAAGAAGGATGCTAAGCCTCGATTGATTCGATGGATATTACTACTTCAAGAGTTTGACTTGCGGATAGTAGACCACCTATCATGCATGGAAATAATACCGTATGACCCAATTCTAATAAATGAGTCCTTTCTAGGTGAGAGTTTGGCTATGATTAAAGAGATAGAGCGTTGGTTTGCAGATTATGCTAACTTTCTTGCAGGAAAGTACATGCCACCAGATATGAATTATCATCAAAGGAAAAAGTTCTTCAGTGAGCTGAAGTATTATTTCTGGGATGACCCTTTCCTTTATCGGCATGGACCGGATGACATGATTAGGCATTGTGTCCCTGAGCATGAAATGAATGCTATACTTGATAAGTGTCATAGCAGTCCTTATGCAGGACATCACGCAGGCGATCGAACCTCTGCCAAGGTGCTTCCATCGGGATTCTACTGGCCTACACTCTTTAAAGATGCACACATGTTTGTTAAAAATTGCGATGCTTGTCAATGCACAGGTAATATAGGCAGGAGACAAGAAATGCCCATGAATTATAGTCTGGTTTGTGAACCTTTTGATGTTTGGGGATTGGACTATTTGGGGCCTTTCCCTGTTTCAGATGGGCATACTCATATTCTTGTGGCTATAGACTATGTTACCAAGTGGGTTGAAGCCATCCCATGCAGACGTGGCTACCTCGCTGAAGATGATAAAAGACGTCATCCTACATAGGTTTGGAGTCCCTAAAGTCCTTATTACTGACGGTGGATCTTATTTTATACAGGGAATTTTTGGGAGAATGCTTCTTAAATATGGAGTAACCCATCAAATAGCTTCACCGTATCATCCTCAAACCAGTGGTCAAGTGGAAATTTCAAACCGTGAGATAAAGACAATACTACAGAAGATGGTGCAAAAGTCCAGAAAAGACTGGGTAGGAAAGCTAAACAAAACATTATGGGTTTACCGCATGGCTTACAGGAACCCCATGGGCATGTCACCTTACAAGATCGTTTATGGTAAGGCATGTCATTTACCCTTGGAATTAGAACATAAAGCTTATTGGGCAATCAAAAATATTAATTTTAATCTTAAGGAAGCAGGAGAGAAAAGATTGCTAGATATACATGCCTTAGGGGAGCTTCGGAATAGTGCTTACGAGAGTGCCCGGTTGTTTAAAGAAAAAGTTACGATGTGGCACGATTGTAAGATACTGAAATGAACATTTGCTGCGGGGGACAAAGTCCTCCTATTTAACTCTTGTCTCAAGATGTTTCCAGGGAAACTCAGGTCTCGCTGGGAAGGACCATATGAGATTGAGGAAGTTTATAATTCCGTAGATATTTGGTTAAAAGGAGGAAAAGATGGGCCCTGGATCATGAATGGACAATGCTTGAAGCTATACCTCGCTGATGAACAAAAGAAAGACAAGGAAGTGGAGGAAGTAAGTTTTGTCACGATCGAGGAAGCCGAATCCCTCCAAAGGAAACGGAAGGTATGAAAAAGTGCTATTGTAACATAGATGTGAATAGTGGTGTCAGGGTTATTTTTGTTGAGTTATACCTGTTTAATCTAATGCCTGAGACATTGAAGTTTTCGTCCATAGTTGGAAGTTTTCGTCATTAACCTTCTAGGGGAGATAAAAATTTCTAAGGAAGAAATTGACGAAAAGGCCAACAGATCTGAAGACGGCGTATCATACGATTGCTACTGGTCATATGGGCGGTCGCACAGACAAAAAACAAAAATGGCGAAAAGCATAGAGAAAACGACGGCGTTCCATGTGATCGCTTGCAGTCGTGCGAGCGGTTGCATGAATCCTCTTCAGCGAAGGGTTCGACAACAGATCAAACGACGGCCTATCATGATATCGCCAGGGATCGTATGACTGGTCGCATGGACACATCGCCGTAACAGGTTTGAAAAAATGGAGAGAGAGGGCTCGGCCGCAGGCCATACGACCGGCCGTATGAGCGCTCCCACTCGTATGGAAGGCCGTCTTTTGGTCTGTTTCCGTGATTCTTTCTTGATTTTGTTTTGATCTCTTTCTAACTAACCCTTATACCTAATCTCATGAATATCTATAGACCTACCCTTTATAAAGGGGGAAGGGGCACATCCTTAATCTCTAAACCCATCTAATCTCACATCTTATTTGATTACCATCTCCCCCAAGAGCTCCGTTGTAGATGAAGGACGCAAGTTTCGCGATGAGCAATAGGTCCTCATCCACTTGTGCTCACATCATCCCCTTCACCAACTTGGATGATGTGGTGCCCTCGGGATGGGAGGACTTGAGGAAGCTAAGCCTCAAGGAAGAACCGCGTCCAGAGAAGGAAGTACTCGACGTGAAAGTCGAGGTGGTGAAGATCAAGGAGAAGGAACCAGAGGAAGAAGGGAATGGCGACACCACTCCAGATGACTATCCTCCTAATCCCTACCAATTCAATATCCAAGGATCTATTCCATTATTTCCTCTGGGACCCTCTCAGAACGAGTAGGGGAAGGAGCCACTGACCCCAGAAGAGATGAATGAAAAGATCAAGGAATTGGAGAAGGTTTTGAAGGCTTGCGTGAATGTGATTGGAGAGGATATTGACTCTTATTGGTTGATGAGCAAAGATCTGGAAGCAAGGCTCGATGGTCTCTTCCATAAGATCGGTCTCATGATTGACACTCTTAATCAAAACACTGCATGACTTGAGTTTTTCCCCAGGTTGTAGATGATCAGTAGGCCATGATTGAGGAGATGAAGGGGCGGTTCAGGAACATCTTCATCGCCTGCAAGGATACCCAGGAGTGAGCGTAAAACGCTAAGTGCCTGGATCTCCCCGGCTTGATTGTAAGTTTGGGGGAGATTCACGTGCACTTTGTATCTTTACCTTTCGGCATTCCTTTCCTGCAAGTTGAAATTAGTATATACATTTTATTTCCATTAAGATTGAACTATCAATTTCTCTTTCTGAATAAGGGATGATCCTTTCCGATGAGTATTTGGATGTATTGATGTCTGGGATCATTATTGCTCACTTGGGAATGTACAGGATGATAGTTGTGATCTAAATAGTAGCACATATTTACATGCATGATGATTATAAGTACTCCACATTGTAGTTGTGAAGTTTTTGAAAGGAGAAGAAATAACTATATATGATAGTTCATTGAAGGTTCAACTTACAATAGGGCAAGCAGAAAAATAAATGAATCCTCATAAGTTTAAAAGTGCTTTTATAAAATGAGTTCTCCCGAGATTCATATTTAGCTAGCAGGTCACATAAAACTGAAATGATGCTCTTAAACATGTCCCAATGACAGGAGACCAAAAATACTTAAAGAACATTGTATCTTTGAAAGAAAAAGAGGAGAAAGAATCTTCACCTGCTTGCCTGGTTGAAATAACAATGAACTAGGGTGTGAAGTTGTTACCTGTCCACAATAAAATTGAGTGACAAAGTGTGGATGCCTGCATGATCATTATTGTAGTAAGGATGAGCTATCATTTGTCATAAACCCTCTTATCCCTACTCGTTTCTATAAACAGTAATGAACTCATACTTCTTCCATATCCATATCTCATAAACACCAAGTTGAACTTGTTCTTTACAATCTATGGTACTTGCTCGGGGACGAGCCAGACTTAAGCTTGGGGGAGTTGATGAGTCTAATTTATGTGACTGCGCCCGCTCACATGGGCGGTCGTATGGAGTGCCAACACCGCCGCTAGATCGGCTATTTCAGCCCCATGAAATCGGATCATGAATCAGACGCCCAGAGACACCAGAAACTCATCCAAATGGTAGAACCCTAGCCTCCGGAGTTCATCTGGAGGAGGGATTGGCAAGGAGAAGAGGGCCATCTTCCTCACTGCGCACAAAGGGGCTTCAACATCATCACCATGGTAATCATCATCAACGTCATCACCACTATCATCATCATCATTATCATTATCACATCCTCACCATTGTAACATTAGGAACTCTAGTGGATCATCTTGTGTTATCCGAATCATTCATCCATGTATGCCATTACCCTCGTCATGATGTTTGTTGTCTCCATGTGTGAGTAGACCCCTAGTTCTTAGGGATATGGATGAACCTTGGTATGTGTAGGATCTCAAACGTTATTTTGGATATGAGATTGCATGTTGAATGCTTAGCTTAATAACTTCGTGAATGTTGTGAAGGGGCCCCACTCAGCATTTGTGCCTTATGGCCATGAAGTATATCATTGCCGTTGTAAAGGGCTAGGATGTGAGGGTAATTCGAGATGATAGTAAAAGCCCTTTGCTCTTAACCTTTGCAATTGATAGGGGAATTATAGAGAACCCTTAGAGAGGCCGTGTCCACAGAGTAAACCCTTAATTATCATGAGTTGAAACCCTATGGGGGAGACTGTGATGGTGGCTTGCGTGGCACGAAGTCTACCTAGAGTAGAATGTGTTCTGTACCCGGCTCTGCCTAGCACAATCATCAACGGTGGTTCAAGTATCCATACCATACTATGCCCAAGCATAGGTGTGCTAGAAACATACCAATGGGGATTCCAGACTCCCTGAGAACTCCTTACTCCTTTGTTGTTCCACCAGTCATTCAATCGCTACTCTCTATTTACTTTTATGTTATTTACTTCAAAGTTTGTTCCACTACTTAATTACAATTTATTTCTGCCCTCACTTTGCTTGAAGTCTACAATTACCTGTAGGCATAAAAATACATAATTCACTACAAGAGGCAAAAGTCCGATTCCTGTGCTCCCTGTGGGATCGATACTCTTACTTCGAAAAGGCTATAACTAAACCATATGCACTTGCAGGCCATCACCCAGCTACATTCTTTCTTTAGTTAAACTTTGTATTTTTCAATACCTCTTTTAGTTATGATCATGGAATAAAATTGATCCTCCCGAGCATCACTCAGGGGCTGCATAATTTCCTCAAATTGCGAGTCATTTACCCCTCTTTTGATCTAACTAAGTGTTAAGTTCGACTCTCTCGGGCAACCCTCGGGGGCTATATGGTAACAACCGACCGGGTTGATTCCCCTAGGCCATGCCCGGGGGCTACCTCATCCACCACTAGGTGCGCTTCCACCCACCGGGTGCACTGCCAGTCGGAACGCTCCCCGATTCTCCTAAATTTGTTTTTGCACAAACGTCTAAGTTAATGCGTATGGTACCAAAGGCCCAGTTTTCGTCCCCAACTATAGTTGCAAAGAGCAAAAGCCAGTGGTTGGCCTACGCACGAAAAATGACTATGAGCAGAAACAAACTTAGAAGAATCAAAAGGAAATCCAACTAGAAAAGTACTAAAATAAAACCGGGTACCATACTACATAAGTTGTATACATCTTCACCCGGCATACTGGGGCAAATAGAAATGACTATTTTTATTGCTCTTCCATAATGTTGTCTTCTCCAGGAGCAGCATCCACCCAGTCCCACAAATTGACATACTTCCTCACCCGATTTGCATGTGGATGCACCTTGGCAAGCAATGGTAGGGGATTCACTAGTTTGCCAGCTGCGTCCTTCGGGCCTCTGGAAGTGATCTTGTAGAGGTCGACGTCTGGATGATGCTCAACAAGGAAGGTCAACGCTGCCCCAGCTCCAACACGAATGGCCGACTCCGTCCAGCCGTACACCGCATCCAAGCTGGACTTGAAGTGGTCACAAAGAGTGAAGATGCTTCAGGGCATGTCGAATTTGGCCACAGAAGTGCTAATAGATCCTACACCGCCTTCTTGAAGTCCCACCCCAGCCCGACTACTTGTAGCATTCGGCCCTCCATTGACATGACATAGTGCGCCATGGACTCAGGTGACCATAAGGCCTCAAGCTCCATCTCGGCCGACTGGACCAGTGCGTGCTGATGGAGAACATCGTCCCTGGCCTGGTCATCCAGCTCTGGGCAGACATCTGAACATGAATCATCATGAAGAGATTGGCAAGCAAAAGGCAAAGATCGAAGGAATCATTCAAGCACGTAAGGGCTTAATTATCGAGCATCTTCTGGTTGGACGAATGCAGCTGCTCTATCCAAGACTTTTCCCGCCATTCCATCACATGGATGTCGTGCTGGAGCTCGCCCTTCCACAAGTGCAGGGGATTACAATTATCTTCCAGGGAAGTGTCACAATTATGTTCTCTCATGACAAGATCATAACAAACTGAAAGTTAATAATATGACATCTCAAAACATCAACAAGATCACAATGAACATAATACAGCATGGTAGCATGGTATCTCGCTAGCCTTTTTTGAAACCGCAAAACATAAATGCAAAGCACCTCAGAAGTTGAAGCGGCAACTAGACATTATAGTTCAGAGTGAAGAGCATCGCAGTCATGCATCACTTAATATTACTTTGACCAAATGCATGTTACACTAAGAATGACAATTATGCTCTCTATGTTGGTGCTCGAGGAAGGCGGTGACACAACATAAAAGTAAATAGATAGGCCCTTCGCAGAAGGAAGCATGGATTGTCCTGTGCTATTTTATAAAATTGGCAATCTTGTGATGTCGGGGTTTTGGAATTGCTTTTCGAGTTTAAAGAACGGAAAGACATGTTTCAACCTGTTCTCTTGGTAATTGCCCCATACGCCTGCACTTTCTGATAAAACTTTGAAACTTTCACTTTCATTAGATGGGACTTTGAAATTTTTGGATATGGTGCTCTTTCATGGCCACCATTACAAAGAGAATAGAAAACTACTCGTTTCCCTCCTCCAAAAACTTAGACAATTATAAAAAGAGTTGGGCACGATGACGATAATTTATTTGGAAAGACTGTTGGTCATGATAGAAAGGTATAATGGACTCTTACGGCATACTTGGATTAAGGAATTGAATGCACAAGTAGAATTCATGCTTAGTAAAGATGAAGGCTAGCAATAGACAGGGAAACGAACAACTAGAGAGCAATAACGATCATAATCATGCATCCTGAATAAGTGAACATTAAGTGGCAGCATGGGGAGGATACAAAACACTCTGAGGCTAAACATCGTCCAGGCTTAATTGGACTTTAATCAAATACATGTGTGAGCATGTGCCAAGTCAGGCCACTTGAATACTTCAGAGAAGGATACCATACTAACATACCACATTATGAACAGTTTAACACGTGTTGACATTCAAGATGACATATTATACGCTGCTAGTTAATTAAGACTCATCATAAGAAAGCATCAACCACTAAGTTCTATTATGCACAAGTTTACCAACATGATATGCTATAATGAGAGCATAGAGATAAACCTCTATACATAAACAAAAACAAATAGAGTTCATACCTGCTTTCTCAGCCACGGCCACTTCATCAAATAATCGTCATTTTTTTTCACTTTCACAACATGAATAGTGTGGATAATCAATAAACTAGTGCAAGTGTCTCCGTGGACTAGAGCTGAAATCTGCAAACAACTGTACACAAAAAGAGAAGACAATAGAAATAGTTTTGATCTTTTCATTAGTTCAAAGATAAAGGAAATAAGAGTCAAGCAGAAATCTTTTTGTTGTTTTCTATTTTTGAAATACAAGACTCAATAAGACGCAAAGAGAAATATTTTTGTGGTTTTTGTTTTTTCAAAGGAAATCAAGCAAATGAAACTCAAAGAAGAGTGAAACAACAAAAGAAACAAAAGAGAAGATAAAAAAGAACCAAAGAAGAAGCGAACAAAAGGCAAGTAAAAACCATAAGAACAAACAAGGAGAAATCTTTTTGGTCTTTTGTCAAAATATTTTTCAAAAGCGAAAGAAGAGTTCAGAGAAGCACAACACAAAAATGTTATTGTTATTTTTAGTTTTTCTTAAAGAAGGCAATAAGAATGCAGAGAGAAGAAAAAAGGCAATCGAATAAAATTTCAAATAAAATGTAAAAGAACAAGGAAATATTTTTGTTGTTTTCTTGAAATAGTTTGAAAAGCCAATAAGAACCAAATAAGGAACATAAGAAGAGTGGTGAAATCTTTTTGGTGTTTTCTTTTCTTGAAAGCAAAATTCAAAAGAAAAATAAGAACCAATAAGAAGCAAAATAAAAACCAAAAAGAAATGCAAAGAAGGCAATCAAAAACCAAAATAAACAAACGAAGAAGAACGAGAGATATTTTTGGATTTTTTATTTTTAAAAAAACTAAAAAGACAACCAAATGAGGATATACAAAGATCATGAGGTGCACCAACAGGTGTAATATATGTATATGATAACATGGATGAAATGTTAGTGAGAAGACATACTCCCCCAAGCTTCGTGTTTTGGCCTAAGTTGGGTTCACTCGCACGGCTGATAGTGCCCGTAGTGGAAAATTTGTCACATCTCCTGAAGCCTCGCTGCCTTAGCATCCCAAGGAGCATGACACTGACGGCACTCTTCCTCCAACTATGCCTTGCACGCATTAACCTCATCTTGGTTGACGTACCACCTGGTCCTGTTAGGGGGATTAAACAAAGAGGGAGCAGGCAAGGTACTGGTGATGGGTTCGCCCCTGTTAAGGACAAGGTTATAGCTATAATATCCCACATCAACATCATGCTTATTAAAATGTTGGCCTTTCATAGTATCGAAATCAAGTAAATCACGCTCAACAAGACTATTATCAATAGTATGCCTAATGGGTACCCCCCATATACTCACAATAAGAGTGGCATAGAACCACAATTGTTATTGCCTGTGGTTCTGTTCATATTAATACGATGTGCAATAATCTCTCCAAGGTTATAAGATCTATGACCAGTCAAAGTAGAGCAAAGAACATATATATCAGGGGCACTAGTGTTGGTAGGATTACTCTTAGGAAGCAGGCAACGACTAATAAAGATAGCAAAGTAGTGTACGGCATGGTTTTGGATACTGGTTAACTTACCCCTCATCAAATCCCTATTCTCACCTATGCAAAGTGAATGATAAAAACTCTCAAGAGGCTCATTAGACACTTTAGGTTCATCAAGATACCCACCATAAGACACACAAATAGCCCAACAAAATTCTTCCAGAAACAAATGAAGGCGTCGTTCATACAGCCTAAAGGATACACGAGGGCTAACAGGATGATGTCGGTAAAAGAAGTGCTGCACAAAATGATTAGACAACTTCTCATATGCAGGACAAGGGTTTTTAAGAAAGTGTGTCAAACCTACATTACCTACAAAAGCCTCAAATTCTGCCTTAATGCCGGTATTTCCCATGAACATTTCACATGACCACTTGGCTGATTTCACTTCAGCGAAATGAGGGAGATCAAAAGTAAATTCTTCATAAGCAACTCTCCCTATTTGAACACTTGAGGAGGAGTTTGTCTCCCGTGAGGATGAAGGGGTGAAATAGTTCACAAACTTGTTTGGTCCCTTCTTCATATTCTGATTTTTTTTCAAAAGCTCATAAAAAGTGAATTTAACACATGAAAATTGCGGGAAACTACTCTAATAAGCTCATAGTAACTATACCATGCATGAAAACTACTTAGAAATTCCTAAAATTAACATCCAAGCTCAATTTCTAAGTCACCAACAGTAACAAAATAAGCAAAGTATAGTGCACTATTTAAGAAACTAATTGGACCAATGGAGGAGTCACATACAAAGGAACAATCCTTCAAAATGAATTCAGAAATGATGCTTTGAGCAAGGATATAAAAAATGGCAGCAAGAACGCCAAGTACTCGAGCAAAAAATGGAGGGTGAATTTTTTCAGGAGAGAGATGGAGATGGGGGCCGAGCTCCATTTGAGCGGAGCTCTGTGGGCTCCACACAGCCACATGTCGCGGCCAGGGGGTTGCCCACGTGGGCAGGCAGTGTGGCCCCCTGTGGGTCCCCCTAGCAGGCCCAGGGGCCACTTCCCCTATTTTTACTCAAAAAATTTAATGAAATTTTTCTGGCATTTTTCTGACACTTGTATTTTTCACGTTTTTCAGGGCATTAAATAACAATTTCATTTATAAATCTTTTATTCAAACCTATTTGAATTCTATCAAAAACTCATCTAAACAGCAAGAAAAATGAATATAATAGAAAGGAGTGTTAATGAGATTCAATGACCATGTGCTTTTTCAAAGCAATTCACTAATAAGGGTGATCATGCCTTATTAATAGATTGATTCCAGTCAACACAGAACCATTGAATTTCACATAAGACTTATGTTTTCTCAACTTGGATAGGTATAGTCCCAATCATAATAGGTTGATGCTTATTTTTGGGAGGAGGAAAAGGATATTCAATCTCTACAATAGTAATAGACATAACTTTTGTAACAAAATTGAGACCATATCTTTTATCAGATTTCCTTGGAAAATAGACTGTATGCTCATTCCCATTGACATGAAAAGTAACCTTGCTTTTGTTGCAATCAATAATAGCCCCTGAAGTGTTAAAAAAAGTTTTCCAAGGACAACAGACATGTTGTCATCCTCAGGCATCTCAAGTACAACAAAATCCGTTAAGATCAAAACATTATCAACCATAACAGGAACATTCTCACATATGCCAATAGGTATAACAATGGTTTTATCTGCCATTTGCAAAGATATATCAGTAGATATCAATTTCTCCAAGTCAAGTCTTTTATAAAGAGAAAAAGGCATAACACTAACACCTGCACCTAAATCACACAAAGCAGTCTTAACATAATTGTTTTTAATAGTGCAAGGTATAGTATGTATCCTAGGATCTCCAAGTTTCCCAGGAATCTTTCCCTTAAAAGAATAGTTTTCAAGCATAGTAGATATCTCTTCATTAGGAATCTTTCTTTTATTAGTAACAATATCTTTCATATACTTGGAATAGGGAGGAACTTTAATAGCATTAGTCCAAGGAATTTGCAAAAAGAGAGGTCTAAGCAATTCAACAAATCTCATAAAGTATTTCTCCTCTTTATACTTTTGTGACTCACTAGGAAAAGGCATAGGTTTTTGCACCCAAGGTTCTCTTTCTCTACCATGTTTCCTAGCAACAAAATCCCTTTCATCATATTTCTTAGTTTTAGGAGGTGGATCCTCAGGTTCTACTTCACTTTCCTCCGTTTTGGGTTCATTAACATTAGATGTAGCATCATTATCATTATCTTGGATGGGTTCTTGTTCTTCCCCATCCTTAGTATCAGCATCAAAGATAGATATGTTATTAGGATTCTCCTTAGGTTCATTTTCTTTATCAATGACATGTTCTCTAGAATTATCAACAGTTTTAGTTTTCTTCTTATTCTTCTTCTTTCTAGGAGAACTAGGTGCACTTTAATCTTTGAGAATCTTGTTCAATTCTTTTATAGTGATCTTCAGGATATAAAGGATCTTGGTTGAAAGCTCCACCTCTAGTACCTACTCCATAAGCATGTTTCTTATCATTTTTAGACATGCTAAGAAGTAAATCTTCTTGAGCTTTAGTGACTTGTTCAAATTGAGTTTGAATCATGGCACAATGCATAACAATACCCTTAACATCATTAGCAGTTTTTTCTAGGACAACATGCAAGGTTTTAATGATGCTAGCATTTTTTCTTGTAATTGCATATCAAAGTGATGTTGTTTAACAATGAAATTATCAATCACTTCTAGGCACTGACTAGGAGATTTATTGTAAGGAACATCACCTTCATCAAATTTATAAAGAGGGTGTACCTCTACCATAGGACCAGGAGTAACAGGCTCACATAATTCTTCAATACGAGGTAACTTTTCAACATTTTCAGCTTTAGTACACTTCTCTTCAATATATTTGTTTGCCTCTTGCATATCTTCTGGATTGAGAAAAAAACATACCCCTCTTCTTAGGAGTGGGTGCTGGTGGGGCCTTAGGAATAGTCCAATCATTATAATTCTTATTGATATCACTGAATAAATTTTTAGCTTCTTCCAATGTCCTTTCCCTGAAAATACTACATGCACAACTGTCTAGGTGTGTCCTAGATTCAAGGGTTAGAGCATTATATAATATATCAAGCATTTCATTTTCCTTAATAGCATGATTAGGAGCAGCCCTTTGGAGTTCACAAAACCTCCCCCAAGCTTGAGGGAAATTCTCTTACTTAAGTTGGTTGAAGTTATAAATATCTTGCAAGGCAACCTGTCTCATATGCATAGGAAAATATTTCTCAAAGAAGACATTGATTAGTTCTTGAGGACCTCTAATGCACCTAGGCCTCAAGTTGTTGTACCAAGTTTTAGCATCATCTTTAAGTGAAAAGGTAAAAAAACTTAAGCACATAATATTGTTCAATCTTTTCTTCTTTATTAAATAGTGAAGCAATTGATTTGAGTTTATGGATATGCTCAACCGCTTTTTTAGTTTCATAACCATGGAAAGCATCAGATTCTACCAAAGTAGTAATTGCAAGATCAATAAAGAATTCATAAGCATCATCTTTAAGGTAAATAGGAGAAGTATCAAATCTAGGATCGGGGATAAACATATCTTTTAAAGCTCTATTGTTAAATAGTTCAATCATGCCATCTATCCCTCCTTCAATATCATAAGCCATAAATTCTCTAGAAAATTCTTCGTCAAGCACAACAGGTGTAGTAGGTAGATCAGGTTAGTATTTTTTAGTAGGTGTTGTAGGTGACTTATCAAGATTTTCAATATTCTCAAGTTCTTTAGCTTTAGCTAGATGAGCATCTAAAAGATCTCCAAGTGGAACAATGTTACTAAGCATAGGAGAAGTATCATCATAATTCTCATGAGAAGTAGACTCAACTGTAGGTGACATAGCAGAATGTGAAGTGTGTGGATGTGAATGTGGTTGTGATGGTGGTGGTGTCACATGTTGATTTAAAACAGTAGGTGAATCATAAGCAGTTTTAGTACATAAAACCATACATTTCCTTGTAGTGGATGGAACAATAGTAGGTTTGGGATCAGGATTATTTCCCATGATGGATAATAAATTCAACAAACAAGTAACTCCCAAGTGAACTTATAAATAGAGCTATGCTCCCCGGCAACGGCGCCCGAAAATAGTCTTGATAACCCACAAGTATAGGGGATCGCAATAGTCTTTGAGGGAAGTATCACAACCCAAATTTATTGATTCAACACAAGGGGAGCCAAAGAATATTTATAAGGCTTAGCAGTTGTGTTGTCAATGCAACCACAACTCGATACAAAACACTTGCTTGATAGAATTTATTAGTAGCAAAGGCGATGTAGTGATGATAATAGGATTGCAGTAAAGTAACAGATTACAGCAATACTCAGTAGTTGCCAAGTACAAAGTAATGTAAAGAGAGCAACAATGATTAAAAGCGTAGGCATGGGGATGGATAATGGACATTGCATGGATAGGATCAATTATGTAATAGCGGTAACATAGGGCAACAATAAGCTAACTTCAATTCATCAATTATATGTAGGCATGTATTCTATATGTAGTTGTACATGCTTGCAATAAGAACTTGCACAACATCTTTTGTCCCCCCCCCCCCCCGCGCGTTTCAGCCAGAACCTAATGGAAATTAGGGGTAATTAAGGCACTTCTTTTACAAATCACCAGATCAAATTATTAACATTCTATGAATACATGTAATCCTCAAATCATAGTAATCCCCTTTGATATCCCAATTATTGTCACCTTGAGGTCTCTGGTTCAAAACAGTAACAGGTGCATACAACTTGCAGATAAGATCCAAAATACATACATATTCATGAAAACATAAAGAGTTCAGATTTAAAATCATGGCATTCAGGCCATAGTGTCAAGCATTAAGCATAACAAAGTCATAGAAACATCAGTCTCAGAACATAATGGGTACTAGGAATCAAACACTAACAAATTCGGCAACTAGTACTTAATGGATCTCATCCAATTCCAATCCACCCCATGTGCTTATAGAGGAATTACTCACACATGAGTGGAGGAATCATGGAATTGGTAATGAAGGATGGTTGGTGATGATGATGGCGATGAATTCCCCTCTCCGAAGCCAAGATCAGCCTCCAGATTAGCCCTGCCGAAGAAGAACAGAGGTGGCGGCGGCTCCGTGTCACAGAAAATTTTCGTAAAATCATGATAGGGTTTTCGGAGCAGATGATAAATATAGGCTAAAGGGCGTCAGGAGGCGGTGTATGTGGGCCTCATGCGGCCAGTTAGCGTGGCCAAGGGGTGGCCGCGTGGCCAAGCCACGTGGAACCCACAGGTACCCCCAGGGTCCATCTTCTTGCACCGTGGCTCTTTTGTCCAATTTTTTTTGTATTTTTTTGGTAATTTTTTGAGCACCTTTTCTACATAGAAAATAACAGCATGGAAATTCTTGATGAAAACACCATCAGTCCGGATTAGTTTTTATTCAAATCATGCAAGTTAGAGGGCAAACGCATTGCAAAAGTGTTTGAAAAAATAGATACGTTTGAGACATGTCAGCTCCCCCAAGCTTAGCTTATTCCTTGTCCTCAAGAATTTAGTTGACAAACTGACGCGACAAAGAGAACTTTTACAAACACATCTGCTTAGTTTACATATAGAAATTTAGTTCATGAACAAATATTAACATGCTCATGAGAATAACGAGATGAATAATAAGACTTAACAATTATGTTCTCTCATGACAAGATCATAACAAACTAAAGTTAATAATATGACATCTCGAAACATCAACAAGATCACAATGAACATAATATAGCATGGTTGCATGGTATTTCGCTAGACTTTTCTGAAACCACAAAACATAAATGCAACGCAACTCCGAAGTTCAAGCGGTGACTAGACATTATAGTTCAGAGTGAAGAGCATCATAGTCATGCATCACTCAACTTTACTTGGACCAAATGCATGTTACACTAAGAATGATAATTATGATGTCTATGTTGGTGCTTGAGGATGGTGATGACACAACATAAAAGTAAATAGATAGGCCCTTCGTAGAAGGAAGCAGGGATTGTCATGCACTATTTTATAAAATTGGTAAACTTGTGATGCCGGGGTTTTGGAATTGCTTTTAGAGTTTGGAGAACGGAAAGACATGTTTCAACCTATTCTCTTTGTAATTGCCCCATACGCCTGCACCTTCTCATAAAATTTTGAAACTTTCACATTAATTTTCATTGACTTTCACTTTCATTAGATAGTAACCCCCTTTGATATCCCAATTATTGTCACCTTGAGGTCTCTGGTTCAAAACAGTAACAGGTGCATACAACTTGCAGATAAGATCCAAAATACATACATATTCATGAAAACATAAAGAGTTCAGATTTAAAATCATGGCATTCAGGCCATAGTGTCAAGCATTAAGCATAGCAAAGTCATAGAAACATCAGTCTCAGAACATAATGGGTACTAGGCATCAAACACTAACAAATTCGGCAACTAGTACTTAATGGATCTCATCCAATTCCAATCCACCCCATGTGCTTATAGAGGAATTACTCACACATGAGTGGAGGAATCATGGAATTGGTAATGAAGGATGGTTGGTGATGATGATGGCGATGAATTCCCCTCTCCGAAGCCAAGATCAGCCTCCAGATTAGCCCTGCCGAAGAAGAACAGAGGTGGCGGCGGCTCCGTGTCACAGAAAATTCTCGTAAAATCATGATAGGGTTTTCGGAGCAGATGATAAATATAGGCTAAAGGGCGTCAGGAGGCGGTGTCTGTGGGCCTCGTGCGGCCAGTTAGCGTGGCCAAGGGGTGGCCGCGTGGCCAAGCCACGTGGAACCCAGAGGTACCCCCAGGGTCCATCTTCTTGCACCGTGGCTCTTTTGTCCAATTTTTTTTGTATTTTTTTGGTAATTTGTTGAGCACCTTTTCTACATTGAAAATAACAGCATGGAAATTCTTGATGAAAACACCATCAGTCCGGATTAGTTTTTATTCAAATCATGCAAGTTAGAGGGCAAAAGCATTGCAAAAGTGTTTGAAAAAATAGATACGTTTGAGACATGTCAGCTCCCCCAAGCTTAGCTTATTCCTTGTCCTCAAGAATTTAGTTGACAAACTGACGCGACAAAGAGAACTTTTACAAACACATCTGCTTAGTTTACATATAGAAATTTAGTTCATGAACAAATATTAACATGCTCATGAGAATAACGAGATGAATAATAAGACTTAACAATTATGTTCTCTCATGACAAGATCATAACAAACTAAAGTTAATAATATGACATCTCGAAACATCAACAAGATCACAATGAACATAATATAGCATGGTTGCATGGTATTTCACTAGACTTTTCTGAAACCACAAAACATAAATGCAACGCAACTCCGAAGTTCAAGCGGTGACTAGACATTATAGTTCAGAGTGAAGAGCATCATAGTCATGCATCACTCAACTTTACTTGGACCAAATGCATGTTACACTAAGAATGATAATTATGATGTCTATGTTGGTGCTTGAGGATGGTGATGACACAACATAAAAGTAAATAGATAGGCCCTTCGTAGAAGGAAGCAGGGATTGTCATGCACTATTTTATAAAATTGGTAAACTTGTGATGCCGGGGTTTTGGAATTGCTTTCAGAGTTTGGAGAACGGAAAGACATGTTTCAACCTATTCTCTTTGTAATTGCCCCATACGCCTGCACCTTCTCATAAAATTTTGAAACTTTCACATTAATTTTCATTGACTTTCACTTTCATTAGATAGTAACCCCCTTTGATATCCCAATTATTGTCACCTTGAGGTCTCTGGTTCAAAACAGTAATAGGTGCATACAACTTGCAGATAAGATCCAAAATACATACATATTCATGAAAACATAAAGAGTTCAGATTTAAAATCATGGCATTCAGGCCATAGTGTCAAGCATTAAGCATAGCAAAGTCATAGAAACATCAGTCTCAGAACATAATGGGTACTAGGCATCAAACACTAACAAATTCGGCAACTAGTACTTAATGGATCTCATCCAATTCCAATCCACCCCATGTGCTTATAGAGGAATTACTCACACATGAGTGGAGGAATCATGGAATTGGTAATGAAGGATGGTTGGTGATGATGATGGCGATGAATTCCCCTCTCCGAAGCCAAGATCAGCCTCCAGATTAGCCCTGCCGAAGAAGAACAGAGGTGGCGGCGGCTCCGTGTCACAGAAAATTCTCGTAAAATCATGATAGGGTTTTCGGAGCAGATGATAAATATAGGCTAAAGGGCGTCAGGAGGCGGTGTCTGTGGGCCTCGTGCGGCCAGTTAGCGTGGCCAAGGGGTGGCCGCGTGGCCAAGCCACGTGGAACCCACAGGTACCCCCAGGGTCCATCTTCTTGCACCGTGGCTCTTTTGTCCAATTTTTTTTGTATTTTTTTGGTAATTTGTTGAGCACCTTTTCTACATAGAAAATAACAGCATGGAAATTCTTGATGAAAACACCATCAGTCCGGATTAGTTTTTATTCAAATCATGCAAGTTAGAGGGCTAAAGCATTGCAAAAGTGTTTGAAAAAATAGATACGTTTGAGACATGTCAGCTCCCCCAAGCTTAGCTTATTCCTTGTCCTCAAGAATTTAGTTGACAAACTGACGCGACAAAGAGAACTTTTACAAACACATCTGCTTAGTTTACATATAGAAATTTAGTTCATGAACAAATATTAACATGCTCATGAGAATAACGAGATGAATAATAAGACTTAACAATTATGTTCTCTCATGACAAGATCATAACAAACTAAAGTTAATAATATGACATCTCGAAACATCAACAAGATCACAATGAACATAATATAGCATGGTTGCATGGTATTTCGCTAGACTTTTCTGAAACCACAAAACATAAATGCAACGCAACTCCGAAGTTCAAGCGGTGACTAGACATTATAGTTCAGAGTGAAGAGCATCATAGTCATGCATCACTCAACTTTACTTGGACCAAATGCATGTTACACTAAGAATGATAATTATGATGTCTATGTTGGTGCTTGAGGATGGTGATGACACAACATAAAAGTAAATAGATAGGCCCTTCGTAGAAGGAAGCAGGGATTGTCATGCACTATTTTATAAAATTGGTAAACTTGTGATGCCGGGGTTTTGGAATTGCTTTCAGAGTTTGGAGAACGGAAAGACATGTTTCAACCTATTCTCTTTGTAATTGCCCCATACGCCTGCACCTTCTCATAAAATTTTGAAACTTTCACATTAATTTTCATTGACTTTCACTTTCATTAGATAGGACTTTGAAATTTTTGGATTTGGCGCTCTTTCATGGCCACTATTTCAAAGAGAATAGAAAACTCCTCATTTCCCTCCTCCAAAACCTTTGATAATTATAAAAAGAGTTGGGCGCGATGATGACAATTTACTTGGAATGACTTTTGGTCATGATAGGAAGGTATAATGGACTCTTATGGAATACTTGGATTAAGGAATTTGATGCACAAGCAGAAATCATGCTTAGTACAGACTAAGGCTAGCAACGGACTGGGAAGAGAACAACTAGGGAGCAATAACAATCGTAATCATGCATCCTGAATAAGTGAACATTAAGTGGCGGTACGGGGAGGATACAAAACACTCTAAAGCTCTACATCATCGAGGATGAATTAATTGGACTTTAATCAAATACATGTGAGAGCATGTGCAAAGTCAAGCCACTTGAATACTTCAGAGGAGGATAGCATACTAACATACCATATTATGAACACTTTATCGCGTGTTGACATTCAAGATGACATATTATATGCTGCTAGTTAATTAAGACTTGTCATAAGAAAGCATGAACCACTAAGTTCTATTATGCACAAGATTACCAACATGATATGCTATAACGAGAGCATAGAGATAAACATATGTACATAAACAACAACAAATAGAGTTCATACCAGCTTTCTCAGCCACGACAACTTCATAATGTAATCGTCATTATTGCTTTGTCACTTGCACAACTTGAATAGTGTGGATAATCAATAATATGCAAGTGTCGCCATGGACTAGAGCTGAAATCTGCAAACAACTGTACACAAAAAGAGAAGACAATAGAAATATTTTTGGTCTTTTCATCAGTTCAAAGATAAAGCAAATAAGAGCCAAGCAGAAATCTTTTTGTTGCTTTATCTTTTTGAAACACAAGACTCAATAAGACCCAAAGAGAAAATCTTTTTGTGGTTTTTGTTTTTTCAAAGGAAATAAAGCAAATGAAATTCAAAGAAGAGTGAAACTACAAAAGAAACAAAAGAGAAGATAAAAAATAACCAAAGAAGAAGCAAACAGATGACAAATAAAAACCATAAGAACAAACAAGGAGAAATCTTTTTGGTCTTTTCTCGAAATATTTTTCAAAAGCGATAGAAGAGTTCAGAGAAACACAACACAATTTTTTTTGTTTTGTTTTTTCTTAAAGAAGGCAATAAGAATGCAAAGAGAAGCAAAAAGGCAATTGAATAAACTTTCAACGAAAAAAAAGAACAAGGAAATATTTTTGTTGTTTTCTTGAAATAGTTTGGAAAACCAATAAGAACCAAATAAAGAACATAAGAAGAGTGAAGAAATCTGTTTGGTGATTTCTTTTCTTGAAGGCAAAATGCAAAAGAAACATAAGAACCAATAAGAAGCCAAAGTAAAACCAAAAGAAACGCAAAGAAGGCAATCAAAAACCAAAAGAAACAAATGAAGAAGAATGAGAAATATTTTTGGATTTTTTATTTTTAACAAAATGAACAAAGACAACCAAATTCGGATATACAAAGATCATAAGGTGCACCAACAAGTGTAATGAATGTATATGATAACATGAATGAAATGTCTGTGAGAAGACATAGTCCCCCAAGCTTAGGCTTTTGGCCTTGAATTTTTTTATACATTGAATATGCACCATTTAAAATTCCATGTCAAAATTTTGGAAATTTTTAGGGTTAGTTTGCTATTTTCAGGGAAAGAAATGTATTTATCTTATTAGTGATGTGTACGATAGGGAACACGCCACTTGTAATATTATCAGTGGCATGTCCTAGCAATCCACACACCACTGGTAATTTTAAGGCTATTTTGGTTATTTAGGCTAATTTTAGTATTTTTAACCTCTTGTCTATGAACTGAGGTAGTGGCATATCCAGGATAATCATCAATTGACCGAAGAAACACAACATGCAATGGGAATTCATTGCCCGTGCATGCATCGTACATGGCCACGCCTCTCCACAATCGCATCATATCTCATATGAGTGACTGCATAAATGCATTAAAATCCTTTCCTGGTGAAATTGGATAGGTCCATGCACATCCAGGGTGGGAAGTTGTATGGCATGACAAAAACAGGCCACATACTGTATGAACTACTCATGTGTCCAAAGGGTTGGAATCCATCTCTGGCAAATCCTAGCCTCAAGTTATGGGGTTCATTAGGAAACCAAGTATGTTTTGAGTCAAAGTCCTTCCATGTCTCACCATTAGCGGGGTGCCTCATAACATTTTCCTCAACTACCCTCTTCTCCTAGTGCCAGCTGGTGTGCTCTGATGTTTGCTTTGAAGCAAAAAATCTTTGTAACCTTGGGATTACAAGAAAGTATCGAAGCACATTGTGAGGAACCTTTCTCTTTCCATATTCATTTTTCCATCTTGATAATCCACACTCAGGACAATGTGTTTTGTTGGCATGGACTCCCCAAAACAAAGCACAGTCAAACTTGCATACATGAATTGTCCAATAATCAAGACCAACATCAGAAAGAGCTTTTTTGGCATCAGCGTAAGTTTTTGGTAAATCCACATTTGACAAAGCCGGACAAAATAGCTGAAGAAATTGATGGAATCCTCTATTGGTAAATCGGTTATATGATTTGATATGAAGGAGCCTGATAATGAACTCCAACCATGTGAAAGTGCTGCATCCCTCGTGAAGCTCTCGCTTGGCTTCTTCCATGAGCTTTGCAAACAAATTAATCCCACGAGGACCTTTATCCTTTCTAGAGTTCTGCAAGGCATATATGAAACTAGGCACATCATCAAAACTATTTCCATCGCCTGGCTAATAGTCATCATTGTCGTTAGTTTCATAACCACCATGATCGCAACTGTGACTTTCACCATCACTAACTGCTTTCCCATGATAGAGCAACCTTGTATAGGTGCTGGACATACCATTGATGTTTAGGTGACTCTGAACTAACTTTGAAGGATGCTGCATCAAATTCTGGCATTGAATGCATGGGCACAAGATAGAATCACCTTCGTTGCTATGTTCACATACGAATTCCATAAACTCCTTAACACCATTTATGTATGGTGGGGTAAATTTGATTGATTTAGTTATGCAATCTCGATCCATTGCCAGCAATCCATGCCACTAGTCACACTATCAGTGGCGTGTGGTAGCAATTGACACACCACTGGTAATTTTAAGGCTATTTAGGTTATTTTGGCTAATTTTAGTATTTTAGGGTTATGATCAATTATTGAGCGTAGCTATTAGTAGTGTGCCCTACCAGACACACGCGACAAATACCCACTCACTAGTGGCGAGCGGCCTAATAGGCACATCACTAGAAAGTGGGGCCCAGAAGTGGGCCCGGCATAAGTTACTAGTGGCGTGTGGGATTTTGGTGCACGCCACTAGTACCAGCCTTACTAGTGGCGAGCGAACCAACTAGCACGTCACTAGCAAGTGGGGCCCAGAAGTGGGCCCGACATAAGTTACTAGTGGTGTGCGGCATGGTAGGCCATGGCACAAGTTATAGCGCCATGCCACAAGTTATAGCCATACTAGTGGTGTGCCTGTGGAAGCACACGCCAGTACTTACTTATGCCGGACTCGACTACTGGGTCCCACATACTAGTGGTGTGACATCTAGGAGGCATCCGCTAGTAGTGTTCTATTAGTGGTGTTTGGGTATTTTGGCACGCAACTGGTATTTTGGGCAGATACCAGTGGCGTGGCCCTTTGGGACCGCGCCACTAGTAAGTTTCCTGTGTAAGGGTTCCCGCACTAGTGAGTAAAAGATGTTGGAAGTGTTTTCTTATAGTAAAAATTGGACCAAGATTCATAGGTTCACCAATATAGTAACTCTCCATAAGATAAAAAGTGTGGTAAAGTAACATTGACATCTGAAAAAGTAGCATAGACCTTGCATAAATGACGGACAATAGGCATGAAACATAAAAAATTATAGATACGTTGGAGACGTATCAGGTACCAGAAACTCTGTTGCAGCTCAAAATTGGAGAACATCATGCAGAAACGCAGCTCCCTCCTTAGGCCGTGTGGGGGTTGCATGGGGCCCACCTCACACTCCTCTGGCTCCCATTTTGAGGGAGGCACCACTTCATCCTCTAGTGGCATGCCATATTTTTCACATTATTGGTTGGGCTGGCGATGGCTGCTAGAGAACCCTAGTTTCTCTCCCGGAGGGCTGATTTTGCTGACCCCGACACCTTTGGCCAGAGGAATTCATCGCCATCGTCTTTACCAACACCAAGCCATCTTGGGAGCATCACCATACACTCCACATCCATCTACATCACCATCCCCCTTCCATCTTTATCAACATCCATGTGCAATTGGTGTATATCGGCTACCGTGATCACCTCCCAAAGTTAATTATTATTTAGTAGTTAATCCTTTGTATTTTATTGGTCAGAGATTTACACATTCAAATTACAGTCCATATTCATATCCCACTGATCATGTTCATTATGATGACTTGTGAGTAGTTCCATCATGTTCTTGAGGACATGGGAGAAAGCCCGTTGTTAATAGTCATATGAATTTGCAATCACTACTAGGGATAAGCCTAGTTGTGGCGCGGGGTAAAAGTCTAGTAGTGGCGCGGGGTAAAGTCTAGTAGTAGCGCGGGTAGCCACGCTACTACTAGCACGCTACAGCTAACTGGACCCGCGCTACCACTACTTCTGTTAGGAGTAGCACGGGTGGCACCCGCGGTACTACTACTTAGCTGTAGCGCGGGTCTAGACCCCGCGCTACTGCTATCTATGTGTAGTAATAGCGCGTCTCCCATGCTACTACTAGCCTAAAACCCACGCTACTACTATTTATTTCGACATTTTTTTCTTCTACATATTTACGTAGTATTTATACATGTTTTTATATAGTACCAACATATAGACACAACATTGAAACTATATGATACAACAATGTCTCATCATAATCATCATCATAGTGATACATCATAGTCTCATCATCATCGAAATAGTGATGCAAGTTATTACAAGTCTCGAATAAAACTACATGGTCACATACACATGTTTCATCATCGATCTAAATTATGATCACATACAACAGAAAAGTGATCATGATGAGCAAGAAAGGGATTATGAAGTAGTTCTTGAGCCGGTTCTTCTTCCTCTCTCCCGCTAGCGTGAACTTCAAGTAACTAGGTTCAGCTTCGCTTTTACTTTGAAACCCTTTGTGGCTGCTGCCCGGGTAGCGATCCACTTGGGCTTGACACTCTGACCACTCATCGTACACTCCTGGAACCCTTCCTCTGTACACGGCATACCACTTCTTCGTCATCTATATCCCTAACATAGATGCATCATAATTAAGCAAATTCATCGATAATATGCAACATAATACTCAAGCAATACCAAGGGAAAGAGTTAAAATGTTAGCAAATAGAAGTGACATAGTAAACATAACGAAGTTCATCGTACACAAACTAGAGCATTATGCACGTTTAGGAGGACCATTTACATCACAATGTATCGTCGTACACAAATTCAAAGTTTCGTCGTACACAAAGTACCAAACGGACATCATCATCGTCAATCACTTCTTCTTAGTCACCTTCGGCCTTTCCGGGAGAATGTCACCTAGCTTTGTGAAAGGCGTAAGGTCCTGACCCTGTAGCAGTATGCGAGTGTCAACATCATCCCACGTTTGTTGGCCGGCGAAGAACATCCCATCCTCTTGCATGACATATTGGTAGATGATTGACACAAGCAACTGCTGGATGCGATAGAACTCAACTCTAAATTTTTCATCGGGTTCAGATGCTAAGTTTGCGGCCCATTCACGGAGATGGGAATCGGCTTTAGTTGGCATGCAAAATCTTTGTTGATCTCTTCTGAACTCCTGCATGTGATGGATGACGTAGAATTCGTCCCTCATACTTGTTTTCGTTTGCTGGATGCAGCAGAAGTTAGTGCTATGGCCAAAACACGGCACGCCCATCTTGTGTTTTTTGTGCCTGACGTTGCCACCCCTAAGGCTGAAGCCTAAGAGAGCACCATCCAGAACACTCTTGATGTGGGTGTAGTCTTTCTTCTGTGTGTTTTTGGACGAGTCCAAATTGATAGCGTGGGATACTTGCGGGTACAAAGCGATAAGGATGTAGCGCTCGCTGCACAAAATAAATTAACCTCAAATTAGCCTCCATACGTGCAAAGGAATGATTGAAATGTACGAAAGGATGTGTTATTGTGGCTAGCGAATGACTTACAAGGGATGATAAGGCACGACAATCATTTCCTTGTCCTTATTCGCCACCATGAGGTCTTCAATGTACTTCCTCGCAGCATCACGTTCTACTTTGCCGGCCTTCAAGAAGTTCTCATACATGAAGTAGGGGTCTGCTACCGCGATGGCCGAGATTTGCTCTTTTCTGACCACATAGTTTAGATGGAGCGCAAAAAGGCAGACGAACGTAAGGTCGAGCCGCCTCATCTGATACATCTCAAAGATGTAATCAAACCACATGTAGAACATGTCCGCGGGGGATATGTCACTGAAGCCTAAGCCATTCGGCACCTTAACCACATAAAGCGGGTATCCTGGATCATCCGATCGGAGAAGACTCATCTCTATCGACAGCACATGGTCATGCAGTCTCCTGAAATCCCTAGTTGTGCAGCTGAGCACATCTGACGGTAGAATTGGCTGGCCCACTTTATGGAGCAGTGGCGCATTTCGGATAGGTACCCTATCCTGAACCAGGATGGCCGGAGGCGGCTGGCTGCTGGAAGCTTTGGCAGCAGCGCCTTTCTGCGGTCTCTTCATTTGTTTCTTCGCGGGCACAGGTAGTGAGCCTACCATACCCTCCTTGACTGCTGCCCCCATTGTGGTCGGGCTCAGTATTGTACGCTGCTCTGCTAGTTGTTCCTGGGTGCAGGCATCTAGAGGCGTGTCCTGGGAGGATTGCCTGAATAGAGACTTCTTGCACTCAACCCGAGGACGTTCCTTCTCCGGTAGATCAGGCATTTCAGTATCCTGATCATCATGGCCACAGTCATAGCCTGAATCATATTGACCCATTCCTCCATCGTCATAGGAAGTATTGATGTACTCGTCAGGTTCATCCTCCTCCATGTCATCTTCTTCATCCACGGGGGCAACATGATCAGCCACTGGAATGGTTGGACCTCTTTCTTCGCTTCTGCTCTGACCGACCAAGACAGAGGGTGGTAATTGGATAGGTGGAGTGGTCTTACCTTGGATAGACCTCGGCAGAAATGGTGTTGTCATTGGTGTGCTCCCAGCCGCCTCTACACGAAGTAGGGTTTTTGGCCACAGCATCGGTCAATTCTTGCTTTGTACTAGGGATGCCGGGCTCTCATCATCCTCTCCCCTAGTTCGAAGCGGAGGAGGCAAACTCTTGTAGCCCGGTATTACATGAGCCACGGAAACCCTGAACGCGTCACTGGGCATTGGCTGGCCGTGGAACAAGCGATCACATTACTTCATTATTGTACCCTTTGCCAGATCCACCAACTGGCCATTGATGTGCCATAGGAGGGTGCATGGAGTTTCGTCGGCCTGCGAAGACATGTGCGGCATCATAGATCCGAAAGGCAAAGGAAAGGAAAAATAAATATGTTGATGAACGAGCAACGCATAATTACCATGAGGGCGTTGAGCTCAGCTAATGTCGACGCCCCACCGAGCATGCAAGAGACGGAGGAGGGGCTGCTATGAGCGGCAGTGGCGGGTGCGGGTGGGGGTCACTAGTAGAAAACAGACCTTTTGTTCACATCATTAGTCCCGGTCTGGTTTTGAACCGGCACTAATGTGACCATTAGTCGCGGTTCGTTACGGGCATCATTAGTGCCGGTTCGTTTCGGACCTTTAGTCCCAGTTCGTGGCACGAACCGGGACTAAAGGGGTGGTGGTAGGCTGGTGTCAGCCTGGGGCCCCACGATAACCTTTAGTCCCAGTTCGTTCCATGAACCGGTACTATAGGCTCACCTTTAGTACCGGTTTGTGTCACGAACCGGGACTAATGATGCCCCTATATAAACCCTACCCCGAGCTCTCTCTTCTTCCCCTTTCCTCTCCTCTCTGTTCTTCTCCTCTTCCTCGAGCTCATCCTCCATTTTTGCCAAAATTTGTCAAGATTTGGAGGCACCCCATCCATCCAAGTGTTCACAAAGGTTAGCAACTTTGTCCTTTCATCTCTCATTGCTAGATTAGCTCTTGCAATGCTCTATAAGTATAGTGATTTGTGGGTTTTAGTTAGGGAGTATTTATATGTGGTAGTTTATTTGATTTATATACAATTTGAGCTCAAATTAACTTCTTACTTTGCATGTGTAGGTGTGGTTTACTTAGTGCCTTCCCGTCCCCGTCCTAACCACCGTCGATCGCCCGCACCGTCCCGTCTCCGGCATGACCTTGGTGAGCCTATTGTTCTTATCCTTTTTATACAAAAAAAATCATGTTTGTAAGATTTAGATAGTTACTTGTATATTTTTCTTACCTATATGGTTGTTTGTTATACATAGTGGCATGGTTTTGATATCCGACCCCATCGGCCCTCGTCCGGTTTATGATTCGGATGTGGTATATACTCTCTTTTATAACTATTTGTTGCATTTCGTGTTTATGACAATTATGCCCATCAAATTGATATAGATATTTTTATCTAGGAGGTATGTGAACCGGAAATTGCAACCGACATAGATATTCTTGTCAAGAAGTTAAATTTAGTTGAAAAAGAAAACGAGTATTTGAAAGAAAAATTGAAAAGAGTTGAAGAAGAGAAGATGAAACTGGAGTTGTATGTTGCCGATGTTGTCGATGATCACAAGATCAAGATGGATGCAATGCGCTTGAAGATTAGAAAATTTAAAAAATATGCCATTGATAGTGAGGCTTGGTATCACTATGCTGTTGGATCAGTTGTTACCTTAGTTGCGATCTTGATCGCATTTGTTGTTGCATTTAAATGCTTTAGCTAGAGAGTTTGTATGTTGTTTTATGAGAACAAGTGTGTATGAATTTTATGTATGAACTTGTATTAATTTGGTCTTTTCGGTGTTGTGTAATGAAGATGAGCCGGCAATGGATGTACGATGACCGATGCTCTCCCCAGTTCATTAATGGAGTGCATACTTTTCTGGTTGCGGCTGAGGCAAACAAGTGGGCGGATGGTTTTATGCATTGTCCATGTGCTGGCTGTAAGAATGATCAAAATTACTCTAGCTCAAGAACCATTAACGTCCACCTGTTTGAGTCCGGTTTCATGTGCGGCTATAACTGTTGGACCAAGCACGGAGAAAGAGGGGTCCTAATGGAAGAGAATGAAGAAGAAGAGGATGACGACAGCTATCCTGGCCATGGGTTCCATGAATACGATGGTACAACAATGGGGGAAGAAGCTGAGCCGGCAATGCGGGAAGGAGCTGAAGAAGTGGCATCAGATGAGCCCGCTAATGATCTTGGTCGGGCCATTGCTGACGCAAAGAGAAACTGCGCAAGTGAAAAAGAGAAGCTGAAGTTGCAGTGCATGTTAGAGGATCACAACAAATTGTTGTACCCAAATTGTGAAGATGACAAGAAAAAGCTGGGTACCACACTGGAATTGCTGCAATGGAAGGCAGAGAATGGTGTACCTGACAAGGCATTTGAAAAGTTGCTGAAAATAATGAAGAATAAGCTACCAAAGGACAACGAATTGCCCGACAGTACGTATGAAGCAAAGAAGGCCGTCTGCCCTCTAGGATTAGAGGTGCAGAAGATACATGCATGCCCTAATGACTGCATCCTCTACCGCGGTGAGTACGAGGATTTGAATGCATGCTCGGTATGCTGTGCATTGCGCTATAAGATCGGCCAGATGACCCTGGTGATGTTGAGGGTGAGCGCCCCAGGAAGAAGATTCCTGCCAAGGTGATGTGGTATGCTCCTATAATACCACGGTTGAAATGTTTGTTCGAAAACAAAGAGCATGCCAAGTTGATGCGATGGCACAACGAAGACCGTAATAAAGACGGGAAGTTGAGAGTACCCGCTGACGGATCGCAATGGAGAAAAATCGAGAGAAAGTGGAAGGACTTTGCAAAGGATGCAAGGAACGTATGGTTTGGTTTAAGTGCAGATGGCATTAATCCTTTTGGGGAGCAGAACAGCAATCATAGCACATGGCCTGTGACTCTATGTATCTATAACCTTCCTCCTTGGTTGTGCATGAAGCGGAAGTTCATTATGATGCCAGTGTTCATCCAAGGGCCCAAGCAACCCGGCAACGACATTGATGTGTACCTAAGGCCCTTAGTTGAAGAACTTTTACAGCTGTGGAATGGAAAAGGTGTACGTGCATGGGATGCGAAAGAACAGGAGGAATTTGACCTACATGCGTTGCTGTTTGTAACCATCAATGAGTGGCCTGCTCTCAGTAACCTTTCAGGACAGACAAACAAGGGATACCACGCATGCACGCACTGTTTAGATGATACCAACAGTATATATTTGGATAAATGTAAGAAGAATGTGTACCTGGGACATCGTCGATTTCTTCAGAGCAGGCATCCCATAAGAAAGAAAGGCAAGCATTTCAAAGGTGAGGCAGATCACCGGAAGAAGCCTCGCCACCGTACTGGTGATGATATACTTGATGTGGTCAAGGATTTAAAAGTAATCTTTGGAAAGGGTCCTGGCACAGAATCTTTTCCGAATGATGCTGACAATCGCGCACCCATGTGGAAGAAGAAATCTATATTTTGGGACCTACCCTATTGGAAAGACCTCGAGGTCCGCTCTGCAATCGACGTGATGCACGTGACGAAGAATCTTTGCGTGAACCTGCTAGGCTTCTTGGGCATGTATGGGAAGACAAAAGATACACCGGAGGCACGGGAGGACCAGCAACGTATGCACGGAGAAGACGGCATGGATCCAAAGCAGTTTGAGGGTCATGCCAGCTACGCTCTTACCAAAGAAGAGAAGAAAATCTTCTTCGAATGCCTGCTCAGTATGAAGGTCCCGTCTGGCTTCTCGTCGAATATAAAGGGAATAATAAATATGGCATTGAAAAAGTTCCAGAACCTAAAGTCTCATGACTGCCACGTGATTATGACACAACTGCTTCCGGTTGCATTGAGGGGGCTTCTACCGAAAAACGTTCGATTATCCATTGGGAAGCTATGTGCATTCCTGAATGCAATCTCTCAGAAGGTAATCGATCCAGAAATCCTACCAAGGTTAGAGAATGATTTGGTGCAATGTCTTGTCAGTTTCGAGTTGGTGTTCCCACCATCCTTCTTCAATATCATGACGCACGTTCTAGTTCACCTAGTCGAGGAGATTGCCATTCTGGGTCCTGTATTTCTACACAATATGTTCCCCTTTGAGAGGTTCATGGGAGTCTTAAAGAAATATGTTCATAATCGTGCTAGGCCAGAAGGAAGCATATCCAAGGGCCATGAAACAGAGGAGGTCATTGAGTTTTGTGTTGACTTTATTCCTGACATTAAGCCGATTGGTGTTCCTGAATCGCGGCATGAGGGCAGACTGGGTGGAAACGGCACGCTAGGAAAGAATTCACTAATATGCCAGGACGGGCATTCTTTGGCGCAAGCACACTACACAGTTCTACAAAGTTCCACCTTGGTGGCTCCGTATATCGAGCAACACAAGAATATTGTATGCTTCGAACACCCGGAGCAGTCTGACGACTGGATTACACATGAACAAACGGTGACTTTCGCCGGTTGGTTGCAGACACGTCTCATGCATGACGACACTGTTGAAGATGACCTCTACTTGCTGTCCAAGTTACCATCTTCGACTATATTGACTTTCAAAGGGTACGAGATAAATGGGAATACATTTTACACGATCGCCCAAGATAAAAAGAGTACCATCCAAAACAGTGGTGTTCGCTTTGATGCAGCAAACAGCAATGGGCCAAAGGACACATATTATGGTTACATAGAGGAGATATGGGAACTTGACTATGGACTTGGTTTGAAGGTCCCTTTGTTTCGGTGCAAATGGGTCAATCTGACAGGAGGCGGGGTAAAGGAAGACCCGCAGTACGGAATGACAACAGTGGATCTCAACAATCTTGGGTACGCAGACGAACCATTCGTCCTAGCCAATGATGTGGCACAGGTTTTCTATGTGAAGGACATGTCTACCAAGGCGAGAAAAAGAAAAGATAAGGAAGCGAATACATCATACGATGAGCCAAAGCGCCACATAGTTCTTTCAGGGAAAAGAAACATCATGGGAGTGGAGGACAAGACAGACATGTCAGAAGATTATGAAAAGTTTCATGAAATTGCTCCCTTCACAATGAATGTTGACCCGAGCATCAAGTTAAACGATGAAGATTGTCCATGGTTACGACGCGAAGGGACACACGTGAAGAAAAAGTTTTATACCCAAAGATCCCACTCTGGGATGTGACCGGCTTCTCTAGTTAATTAGTTTCCGGACTTATATACCTAGAAAGTCCCACTTCGGACAAACCAGAGGAAATCTTTGTAATAGTAGTGTACTTATGTGTTTTGGCATTTGAAACACGAAGAAATATTATGTCGAAGTCCCGCTAAATGACCCTGAAAATGAAAAGCACTACAAATGAACTCTGAAAATGTTGAAAGTTGGCATGGTATCATCATTTCACCCACATAGCATGTGCTAAAAAGTTGAGTGGGTTACGGCAAAAACTGGATCCACTTCGTGTACAAAATGGACAATCTCTTTCGAAGTATCAGGGTTTCAAACGAAATCTCATCTGTTACAAAGGCATTTCATTTTTTAAACTTATTTCAACTCCACACTTTTTGTGCATTCCGTATGCACCATTCGAAGCCACGCCATCGATTTTCAACCCTTTCTGACTTCATTTGCTATTTTTCATGCATTTACTGAATTTTTTGAGCTAAATGACCCTGAAATTGAAAAGCACTACAAATGAACTCTGAAAATGTTGAAAGTTGGCATGGTATCATCATTTCACCCACATAGCATGTGCTAAAAAGTTGAGAGGGTTACGGCAAAAACTGGATCCACTTCGTGTACAAAATGGACAATCTCTTTCGAAGTATCAGGGTTTCAGACGAAATCTCATCTGTTACAAAGGCATTTCATTCTTTAAATAACCTAAGAATTACCAAATTGAATATAATGATAAAACACACTAATATTAAACAGCAGAAAAAAGAATCACTGGAAAATCTATTTTTAAAGTAAAGTTATTCAAAAACTAGTGATTCACACAAATTTCAAATAATTCAAATTTAAACTATTCAAATTTGAAAACTACTGCCACTAACAGAAAGTTTATAAATTTTTTTGACCTAACGCAAAAGGATTCACTCATTAATTCTAAATAAAGCAAAAAAAACTCAGAATGAAAAGAAAATAAATAAAGCAGAAAACCAAAAAAAAACCCGCCTAATGGGCCGCCACGGCCTGCATACGACTAGTAACCCAACCACTAGTTGGGCCAGGATGCAGGCCCGCGAGGCCCAATAGGCCCCACAGGGCAGCGCTGGTTCGGTAGGCCTTATTAGAGAGGAGCTCAATGTGGAGGCTGTGGCGGGGCTTATAAACTGGTCCTGGTGCCTCTCGCCAAGCGAGGTGGGACTAAACTTGCTCTGCACCTCGCCTGCGCGAGCACCATACCTTTACTCGCGATTCGTGGGTCCAACCGCGACTAAAGGAGGGTCTTTAGTCGCGGTTGGAGCCACCAACCGCGACTAAAGGTGAATTTCATCCTGCCGAAGTGGCGGGAAGCCCGACCTTTAGTCGCGGTTGGTGGCTCCAACCGCGACTAAAGACCCCCTTTAGTCGCGGTTGGACCCACCAACCGCGACTAAAGGGTCCTCTATATATACCACACTTACGAAAATTTCCCCAAATCCAGCCTTCGTCGTCCGCGCGCGCCCCTACCCCTTGCCCCTCGTCGTCGCCGTCGTTCGTCCGTCCGCGTCCCGCCGCACCTCGACGCCACCGTCCATCCGCGCCGCCGCACCTCGACGCCGCTGTCCGTCCGCGTCGCCGCACCTCGACGCCACCGTCCATCCGCGCCGCCGCACCTCGACGCCGCCGTCTGTCCGCGCACCTCGACGCTGCCGTCGCCCTTGCCGTCGCCGCCCCTGCACCTCGCCGTCGCCATCGCCGCCCCTCCTCGACCTCGCGTGCCGTCGCCCCCTTGCGAGCCCTGCCGCCATGGGCGCCGCCCCCTCCCGTCGATCCCGCACACACACACACACGCATGAACACGTACACACACACATATGTTCTATTTTTTTATATGCTTAATTAGTATATATGATTAATTAGTGTTTCTTCATGTAATGTTGTTTTTTCTATTTTTTATATAATGATGTTTTTCTATAATTAGTGTTTAATTAATTAGTATATATGCTTAATTAGATTTTTTTTGCTCAATTAGAAGTATATAATTAATGTCCCTAACCTATTAAAATGTTGCTTAGAAGTATATAATGTTGTATATCATATTACAGAAAAAATTTGCATACTAAAATGTTGCATAGGAAATTATAATTGAGAAATTTTTCGGAATTTTTTATTGAGAAAGGAATATTATTAGTGTAGTTATAACCTAGGAAATGGGACATTATAATTGAAAAGATGATATTTTGCTCAAAATTTCCTAATAAAATGACATTGCATATATAGGAATTTTTACAAGCGCTCGATATGTCCTGTTTTTAGCAAAGGTCATGCCTCATATTTTTCATGAATTTTAGCATGACTTGTGCTACAATGTAGGACATATCGAGTGCTTGTGATTTGCCAGAAGAATTCATTGATATTCCGGCAAAACATAGGGCATTTTTTTATATCATTGCTCGATATATGGAACGGGTTGACTTTAGGTCTGTTTTGGCTCCTTGTGTGTCTTTCAGTGAGGGAGAGTGTCCACCATATATATATATATGAGAGAGGAAAAATCCCGACTGTTGTCGTGGGGGTCGCTTCTCCTTCTTTTCCTTGTGCTAGATATTTGTAATGCACTAGGGAAAGAAGGAGTAGCGACCATCACCGACGGTCGAAATATGAGAGAGGAAGAATCCCGACAGTTGTCGTGGGGGTCGCTTCTCCTTTGTTCCCATGTGCTAGACATTTTGGTGTAATGCACTCGGGGACGAATGGAGGAGCTACCATCACCGACGGTCGCAATATCAGAGGGAGTGCCCACCATATACGTGAGATGAGAGTTTAGGAAGGAAAGACTCGACAGACCTAAAGTCACCCCGTTGCATATTTTGAGTAATAGTGATCTGTGTGTTGATCAGTTTCCTGGTAGTTGCCTTCGATCGATTTTAAATGTTTCAACTATGAACATAGGAAATGTCTGACGACGAAAGGGAATTCGTTTTGTGCGAATTATGCGAAGACGAGCGCAGCCTGTGCGACAAGCCTCACCTAGTTGATGGTAGGCGCTTCAGCATAGTGCTGGATGAGACCTTTGAAGTGGATACAGTAAGTCACAACGACAAGTATTTTTTCGTAATTAAGCACGACTTCTGCTTCTTTTGCTTCAACTTATAATTTTAATTTTTTACTATTCTACTAGCGTATCCCCTGCCATGCAAGAATATATGTCTTGGATAAGATTGGTTTCAATACTAAAGAAAGTATGGAGGTAAAGAGAGTTCACTTGAGGACCGAGCATGGTTATACTTTTGCCGTAAAATTGTACAATGCAGACACCTACTCCTATTTTGAATGCAAAAGTTGGCAAGCACTATGCAAGGCTTATGCATTTGAGTCTAATATGCTTATCACCTTTGATATTCGTCCGGAAGATGAAATTGATGGTAATATCGACATCTGGGTCGATGTGCAGACGCCTCCAGTTCTACCATTATGTGAGTTTCTCAACCATATTTATTATGATTCCGATTCTGCCTCCGTGTGAGTTTGTTAAACATATTTATTATGTAATTTATATTGTTTATTTCAAAATAGTTGACAGCTTATTTCCATTGACAGCTTATTTTCATTCTTCAAAAAATGTACGGAAGATGGTAGACAGAACCTACTACTACAATGATGAAGCAGAATTAACTTATAAGGAGAAAGTTCATCTTATCGCATTTATTAATGATCTTGAGAATTACAATAGCTATTATCAAACTCCTCCACATTATGGTCAATACGTGCCACTAGTGCACGTGGTGAACTACGGTAACATCCATGGAGATTGCATGGTAAGGTTTTCTACTATTACGACATCCATGCATCTTTTGCATAAATTCTTCTAAAACTAAACAACATTGCTAACTGCAAAGTTATTACTATGTTTTTCAACAGAAAATCCCGAAGGATTGTGTGCCTCATATGATGTTTCCGAGAGGTGACGTTGATGTTATGAGCTTACGGCCAGCACGGCCAGGTCAGCCTACGCATCACTCGTATCCATACCGGATTTCTAAAACCGATGAAGACATGATAATCAAAGATTGGAAAAAATGTATGGTCAATCGTAGAGAGCTACTTGGAAGCAACATTGTGCGTAGGCCAAGAATTGGAGACAGGATGATCTCCATTCTCCATAATGGAGAGTCAGGGCCTATCTTGTTTTATGATATTTTACCTAAGAGAGGGTAGAGTAGGTCCTATGAGAGAGGAGTAGGTCCTAGGTACAATGTGTTATTATGTGCTACAATTGTATATATATATATGTATGTGAATGGTCGTCGTACGAGAAATTCGATGATATATATATATATATGATCGGTTCTACGAGAAATTCTATTTATATATATATGCACAACGTGTACAATATGTAGTAGCGTAATATATGTTTGAAATGAAAAATAATTAAATGGAAAACACAAAATTTAAAGGAAAAAATAAACCATAATTAATTCATAAACCCCTATAGGATTAAAAGGAAAAATAAACCAAAATTAAAAGAACTAAAGGATCCCCAGCCCGCCACGTGGTAGTCCTTTAGTGCCGGTTGGTGTTACCAACCGGGAATAAAGGTCACCCAGCCCACGGCGCCGGCAGGTGCCACGTGGTGGGCCTTTAGTGCCGGGCCGTGTTGAACCGGTACTAAAGGGAGGGGGGGCCTTTAGTCCCCACCCTTTAGCCCTTACGAACCGGCACTATAGGTCAGTTTTCTACTAGTGGGTGCAGGTGCGGGTGCGGCTGCTATGTTGACCGAACTGCTCTCGATGAAGCTGGGAACGGGAAATTCTGTGTCTGGATTTTCTTTCATCCACTTCCAGAGAGCCAGAAGTGCGGTAGACCACCGAGATGCAAATTCTTCTCTAGCCACAGTTTTGGTTGCCTCAACTGCCGTAGTTTTGGCTTCTTCTTTGACCGCACTTGTGGCTGCCTCGACCGCCTGCGCGACTTGCTCCTGGATAGAAACTTGTCCTAGCTTCCTTCTCTGCCTTGGCGTCTCCTTGTCTTCATGGTAGTAGTACTTCCACGTGGCGCCGTCTTTGGCGCCGACTACATGGACAAACTTCGGCTTCTTGTTCATCGGCTTTCCCTTGATTATGTTCAATGCCTGAATAAAAGGGGTGTCCCACGGGTACTTCATCGGCGACTGAGATGATGAGTCGCTTTCAAATTGAAGCCTTTTTTGCTCACGCTGCAAAAGGAACGTGAACCATTTAGAAATGTGACTAGAACATAGTCGACTTGATTAGAAGCTAAGGTGGTAAATTAATAATTACCAGCTGTCTAATGAACTACCTCGTTATGTCGTCCGTGACCCATTCCCCGGTCTCCTTGTCTTTTTTGTACTAGGCCCTAATAAATTCACGTTCCTGCCGGTCGATGAATTCCGCGAAGTGGTCTGGTTGCCGCTGACGTGCACGTTCCACGTCCTCCTTATCCCACACGGGCTCCTTCCCAGTGTAACCATGGCTTCCGAGGCGGTGGGCCCTGACACTCCTGGCCTGAAGACCCTTGAAATGTTCCTACTTGGCCTGGGTTATAGGGTCATTGCTGGTAGCCTTGAAAATAGCGAACCGCTCTTCTGTAATCATCGGCCACATCGCGTGGATCGTGGCATAGCATGCACCTTCTTTAGCCATCTCTTGTCTCACCCTGTGTTTCCATGTGCTCAAGTCCTTGCTAAACTTTTTGAGGGCTTTTCTGTTTACCAGATCCTTGTTCGGATCTGTTACCGGATTGACATGGGGATTAAAGCCAGGAAACTTGTATCTTTGGTGCAACTTAGTTAGGAGGAGCGTCGCCAAAGGTCCTTTGTCATCTTCCCTTATGTTCGTCTCGTTGATCGAGACGGTGTCTCGACGGATGCATGCTAGGTTGTTGCCGTAGCCCGCTGACACCGTCCTAGGACTTGTTGGCTCTCCTTTGCCGGGGTTCACTGAGTGGACATCCAGTAATCCGGTGCCGAGCTTATTTGCGGTCCAGATCCTCTTCTTCCTCTTAGTGGCTTGGCTACCACCATCCGTGGTCCAGTTGCCACCATCTGTGGTCTCGGTGCCGGTCTCCGTGCCATCGGTGGTGTCAGCGCCACCACCACCCTCCTGGATGCGAAGGGGGCCCTGCGACCCTTCCTGACTCATCAGATAGTCCAGGTATCTGTTCGCTTCTGCGGCGGACTGAGAACGCCCGGCTTCGTCGTTGTGCGACATGTTGCCTAGGGTTTAATTTGCCAGTTTAATCTTAGTACTAATAAAATGAATATTGACCTAAAAAAATTGCTGATGTTTTGCCGTAATGTCGTTTAATTCCCGTTCCGGCAAATTCCGGGCACTCGATATGTCCTACTTAGCAAAAGTCATGCCTTAATCGACGGAAAATTTCGGCATGACCTTTACTAAAAATAGGACATATCGAGTGCCCGAAATTTGCCGGGATGGAAATGAATCAACATTCCGGTAACACATAGGCCACTCGGAGTTTCCCTGCAAAGATATACTACACAACTAGCAGTAGGCAATATAGGATAGAAGAAATAGGCCATGATTAGCACCCATATCAATTATCTACTCTTGAGCAGAACACATGCACAACACATCACCTGGTATTTTCTGCATCTAGGAACACTAGGAGTACATCAGGAGTACACTTCTCAGTTTCAAAATGAAAATGACTCCAGGAGTACATCAGGAGTACACTTCTCAGTTTTACAAATTGCATGGAGTATGACAACACAAGCAGTACTCCAATTTTCTCAATTTTCACAGCAGAAGCAACATTTAGATGAAGTGCATTTTTGAAAATTTTCAGTCACAAAGACAGTCATTTCTGCATTTATTCCAACAGGAAAGCTACTGTCAAAACTCCTACTGCCTACTACCTGAACAGACAGTCATCCTAGCTGACCATTTTAACACTACTGCCTACTGACCATTTTAACACTAGGAGTATTTTAAAATGATCATTTTAACTGATCATTTAGGTCATTTAGGTCAAACTCTAGGAGTATTTTAAGTGTGCTCACCCAGTTGCTAACTGCTGCTACTTGACAGTGCTACTGTATGTTATGTTCAGTGGATGCAGCAGATCTACCACCATTTGCTGGTATGTATGATCCAGATCTACATTTGGTCTTCATTATCTTCTTGTTAACTACTACTGGTTTGTTGATCGATTAGTCTAAGCTCACTCAGATCAGATCTGATGATGATGCTGATGTGTCACATGCATATAGGCTGATGTCATGTGGGGTTGTATGTTTAAAATTAGCAAAATGGGAAAAGGAGGACTGTTGCACTGCAGTGCTAATTAGGCCAGGGTTGGTCATTTAGTGTGTCTGTGTAGCTAACCACCTATGGTAGGGCTAACTTGCTGGTGCGTATGTCTCATCTGGTGCACTACCTAGCTCACTGCTGAATGCCAATTCTCCATACTGTAAATAAATGCCTATTCTACCTACCTAGCTCACTGCTGAATATGTGTGTGTGTGTGTGTACAGTTTAGAGTAGTACACATTATGCAATATTTAAGATAAATGCTATTCATTTTTTGTTTTACTTGTGAATAAAAAGGTGGGCAGGATTTCCTTGCTTAAAGATGTCTTACACATTAGTACATTGGACAAAAACGCTTTGCTGATCAAACATTATCATATATACCACTGTTTTTAATCCTATTAAGATCTAAGATTTGCCAGAGTTATATCATTAACTAAAACAAGCCAAAAAAATCAGTGCTGATTTTGTATTGGGCCAGACAAAATCAGTGCAGATCAAATATGCCAGAGCTATAACACACATAAGAGTATCTTGCTGTTGCATTTTGCACAGTGTCATCTTCAAGAACTAACTACAGATTCAGGCAAAATTAATACAGATTCAGGCATATAGATTCAGCATAACCAATTGAACACTAGAAATTTCATAACCAGGAACAAATCTCATAACCAATTCATCATATAGATTCAGGCATACAGATTCATGTAAATTGCTATTCCAATTTTTTTGTGCAAGGTCGAACGGGCCAAGGTAGAGGAGAGGTGGTCCTTGGCGGCATCAGAGGAGAGGTGGACCTTGGCAGCGTCGGAGGTGAGGCAGGGTGGGCCGGCGGCGTCGGAGGGTTGTCAAAGCGGAGGAGGAGGAGCACCGCGGGGATGATGTCCCGGCACTACTAGGGAAAAGGCTATAGATAGGATTTTAGCAGTAGCGCTGGATATTTGACAAGCGCTATTGCTAAATATTAGTAGCGCGGGCGACTTCCCCACGCTACTAGTATAAAAGTAGCAGTAGCGCGGTCTACCAAACCGGCGCTACTGCTAAGTGGTCCCGTCGCCACCACCAGCTGCTACCGGTAGTGGTAGCGGCTGTCTAAAACCGGCGCTACTACTAATGCCATAGCAGTAGCGCTGGTCACTGGCCCACCGCTACCACTATGTCTGTACGTTGCCAGCAGGTGGGCCCCGATTAGCAGCAGCGCCGGTCACCGACAAGCGCTACTGCTATGACGATTAGCAGTAGCGCTCTTCCTAGCCCCATGCTGCTGCTAAATCCTACCTTATCCACTCCCATGCCGCCCCCCTCACTCTCCTCACTCTTCCCCTCCTCACTCTCCCTCTCCACTCTCTCCCCCGTGCGGCCGCCCTCCCCATCCCGTCCCGCGCCCGCCGCCCTCCCACTCTCTCCAGCCGCTCTCTTCATCCGGTCCCGCGCCCGCTGCCCTCCCACTCTCCGGCCACCCTCCCGCACGCCAACCGTCGTTGCCCGCTGCCGTCGCCAGCCACCATCGCCCGCCGCCGCCCAGCGCCGATGTAGGTCCTCCCTCCACTTCCCTCCCTCCCTCCTCCCTACCTCCTCCCTCTGTTCTTCTAGAATGTAGTTTTTTTGAATGTTATAGTAATCTTGTCCAATGACTTGGTAGAATTTGCTTGTAGAATTTAGGTTTTTGAATAGAATAGACAATTTTAGGTAGCGAATAGGTTTTTTTAATACAATAGCATGTAGAAATTTTGAGGTATAAAAATGTATTGGAATTTTTAGGTATAAAATTTTTTAGTATAGAAAATTTAGGTATAGAAATTTTGAGCTATAAAAAATTAAGGTAGAGAAATTTTTAGTACTTATTTAAGCTCAGAACCATCGCTACTGCTACTCCCACTTAACCCCCGCCCTGCCCCTGCCTCCGCCCCCCTGCAAAGCCGGTGGCCGCCGCTGCTGCTCAGTCACCACTCACCAATCTCCGGCGACAGGAAGCCAGAAAGTGAGCAATCCGGTTTAGGTACTGAAATACCCCAATTTCTGCACTTCGGGTTTGCTTTTTGCACTATGCTATCCAGTACATGAACACATACATAATTTTTCACATCATTTCTGATTTCTTCCTCAAATAGCAGTAGTGATAGAAAGTAATTTTTATAGCAGAATTGTTGAGCTATTTCTATGTGATTTAGTTAGAACATTTACATATCATATATTGATATTGCTTATAAAAAAAATGGGGCGGAATATATGATCTTTCTAGGGAATCTCATTCCGAGTGGCCTATGTTTTGCCGGAATGTTGATTCATTTTCGTTCCGGCGAATTTCAGGCGCTCGATATGTCCACTTATTAGCAAAGGTCATGCCGAAAGTTTTCGTGAATTTCGGCATGACTTATGATTTTGTTGACTTTCGGTCTGTTGGAGCTCCTCGTGTAACTTTCAGTATGTTCTTGATGGTGAAATACAGACTATTGCCGTGGGGGTCGCTTCCTCTTCTTCTCTTCTTGCGATATATCCTCGGTATAATGCGCAAGGAGAGAAGAAGAGGTGCGACCATCACCGACGGTCGAAATATCAGAGGAAGAATCCCGACTGTTGTCGTGGGGGGTCGCTTCCTCCTTCGTTCCCGTGTGCTAGAGATTTTGGTAATGCACGTAGGTACGAAGGGAGGAGCGACCATCACCGACGGTCGAAATATAAGAGGAAGAATCTTGACTGTTGTCATGGGAGTCGCTTCCTCCTTCGTTCCCGTGTGCTAGAGATTTTGGTAATGCACGTGGGAGCGAAGGAAGGAGTGACCATCACCGATGGTCGAAATATTAGTGTGAGGGATTGTCCACCAACATGCACCACCATATCAGTGTGAGAGAGTGTCCACCAACATACACCATGAGATATGAGAGTTCTTCAAGGAAGCCTCAACAGACTGAAAGTCAACCCATGCTGAATAGTTCCTTGCATAATTGTCGTTGATTTTTTATCTTTGAGTCATGAACACAGGAAATGTCGTCATCAATATCGTCGTCAGAAGAGCGCTACGGCAAATTTTAGGTGCTCAATATGTCTTACATTAACAATGGTCATGCCGTAATTTTTGAATCATGAACACAGGAAATGTCGTCGTCTGATGACGATGATAGGATCCAAGCGTGTGAACTCTGCGGTGAAGATAAGGGTCTTTGCGACCAGCCTCATCTGCGAGACGACAGGTTCTTCACCATCAAGCTTGACGACACCTTCGATGTTTCTACGGTACGCAACGATGACAAGTGTTTTTTCGTAATTAAGCATGACTTCTGTTTCTTTGCTTCCACATGTAATTTCTGTTTTATACAATTCGACTAGTTCATCCCCTGTCATGCAAGACGATATTTCTTAGAGAGGCTCGGTTTTGAAAACCACGAGAGTTTCGAGGCGGGGAGAGCTAACCTGAGGACTAAACATGGTCGCACATTTCTGGTCAAAGTAATGAATGAAGTTAATAACACAGAATTAGGGTGCTCAAATTGGGAAGCTCTAGCCAAGGCATATGGACTTCAGGAGGATATGGAAATAACCATCGATCTTCGTCCTGAAGATCATATCGAAGGTAATATCGACATTTGGGTGGATGTCGATAGGCTTCCAGTTTTACCTCCATGTGAGTTTGTCAACCATATTTGTCAAGTAATTTGCATTCTATATTTAAAAATAGTTGGTGTTCATCCATACTAAATTTATTAATTTATAATTTACAGCATATTTCATTTCTTTGAGTGAAACACGGAAAATAATTGACAAGACACACTACACTTATGGATCACATCTTACTTGGGAGGAGAAGGATGTTCTTATCAACTTTGTTATTTGTGTCCTGGTTGGTAGGGACACCTTTCCGTATAATTTGAGAACTAGCCCAAATTTTACATTTTACATGCCACTAGTGCATAGGTTGAGGTCGGATGACATTTGCCGAAATATCTTGGTAAGAGTTGCTAATTAAGTACACTACTATTGTGTAAATGGTGTTGATTACATTGCTAACTAGGCTACTATTATGTTCTTCAACAGAAACTGCCAAATGATGTTGTGCCTCAGTTGATGCAAGGCGAAGGTTCTATGACAATTAAAAGCCCTATGAGGCCCAAGTTCTCTTTTCCATACTCGACTGAGCACAAACCATCAAGACGGCTCCACATTGAAGCATGGGGAGAAATAAAGAAGGATCGCAAGACACAAGTTGGAGACCGTTGGATCTCTTTGCTTCATCATGGAGACATAGGTGTTATTCTGTTTTATGTCATTTTACCTAGGAGAGAGGACTAGGTCCTATGAGAGGGAAGTTTTTCTGGTTTATATTAACTTGCATGATCGATTAGGATGATTATTATTATGATGTTTTTTTTGTTTTATGAGATTTTAACTTGGTATGATTAAGATGATGATGAGTTGTTAGATGAGTAAGATGATGATGAGTTATATGACATATATTTGATTAAAGTGTATGGATGCAAGTGATCATGTTGAATTAGAGAAAAATATGACGTTGCGGATTCGGAACGTAATATTTTCCTCTAATTCAACATGATAACTTGCATCCATCCACTTTAATCTAAATGTTGTTGTTGGCACAATAATTATTGATGCTGTATATTAATATGTATAACCGTGTGTAAATACAAGATAAATAAAAAAAAAGAAATATGTGCGTTTACTAGTGGCGCGGGTTAGGAAAGAACGTTACTGCTAAATAAGTTAGCAGTAGCGTTGTATAACAGGCGCCGCTACTGCTAAACTTTAGCTGTAGCGCTGGGCAAATAGCGCTACTGCTAAAGGTTAGCTGTAGCGCAGTACTAGTAGCGCTGGCACCTGCACTACTGCTATACCTATTTCCAGCGCTACTACTAGGCTTTCTCCTAGTAGTGCGGGCAGCGGAGGGGCCCGGATCTTCTCCAGTGGCCTTGACGGGGCGAGGACGAGGAGGACCTAGGGCGCGGGGTCTTCTCCGGCGCGAGGTTGGCGACGGCGAGGGCAGCGTGGGGTCCGGTGGCAATGTGGAGCAAATCGAGAGAGGAGGGGAATGGAGCGCGTGGTCGAACGGGCTGTGTCGATCTGATCCTTGTACTAAGTGAAACTTAGTAGTACCGTGGGGTCTCCTGGCCAGCATTACAGCTCAGTTAGCTGTAGCGCGGGCCAGGAGACCCCGCCCAACTACAATTTTTTCTTTTTCTTTTCTTTTTATTATTTTTTCAATTTTAAAATGTACACTGACTTAGCTGTAGCGCGGGTCAGGGTACCCCGCGCTACAACTAAGTTAGTTGTAGCGCGGGGCATGGTACCCCGCGCTACAGCTAATATTTTCTTTTTTAAATTTTTTCTTTTTCTTTTTCTAAAATGTATTTTTCTTTTTATTCTGTTTTTTTTCTAAATCGAAGTCGCGCTCACATACACGAGCATACACCCGCCCCTATGAATGCAGGCACGCACACCCTACCCCTATGAGCACCTCCGAAAGACTGAGCCGACATAGCATCTTGAGATTGTACGAAGTGACCACAGGTGCCTCGCAGTCGACGGGAATAATGTATATAACTCAGATCGATGCACAATATTTAGCGATATTAATTAGTGCATAATATATATTACATCATTACACCGATAACGGTTAAGTACATATACAAAATAGATACATAAATGATAATTTCTCAGTGTTGACGATGTTTCACAGTGTTCTTCTTTAATTTTTTGTTCACTGTTGAATAATTTAGCCCCTCGTCATGACTTTTTTCTTTTCCACGGAGTACTATCTCTCAAAGGTAATGTAGTCTTACTTTTTCTTTTGACGTATGCTTCATCGTCATCGTCATCTTCCCTCAACGGGTCGCCGTACTGGTTGTAGTCTTCCTCGTTGGTGACTCCATCCATTCTGATGCTCCTCCTTTTACCTCTCCTCACAACAACACGACTGGGATTGCTCGGGTCAGTTATGAAGAAGCACTGGGTCACATGCTTAGCGTGTACCCATGGCTCATTTTTCGCGGTGACATTCACACTAGCGCTCTTGGCGTCGGGTATAGACATGGTAGTGAAATAACGGATTTCTCTTTCGACGCCTTTAGCCCACCTGACACGGAACATCTCCACCTTGTACTCTTCAGAGTAGTCAAGCTCCCAGATCTCTTCGAGCCTTCCATAGTATCTTTCAATTACGTCACCGGTCATGGATTCTATCGTCACCCCTGAGTTCTAGTAATCACTGTTTTTATCTTTGGCCTCCGTGTAGAATGTGTATCCATTGTTATCGTATGCCTGATAAGTTGCGAGGTTGCATGCGGGGCCATGTGCTAAGGCGTATATGAGTTTTCCGTCCCTACAACCCTCTTCCGGGGGATTAACCAGAACTCGCTCTTTGAACCAACGCAAGAAAGAGAAGTTGTGCTCTCTAATAACTTCGGTGTCCGTCTTGCGCAGCCCCCGGTCACGGTACTTCTTTACAATGATGTCCTTGTGCAGTGTCAACAAAGGATCTAGCACTTGTAGGTGTTGTAGCACTACTAAGTTTACTCTGTCAAAGTCGTTGCATCGACCCAAGTGGTCCACATGCAATTCCCTCCAGCCAATGCTGTGACCTGCTCCTGCGAGCCTGTCAAGGTGCTTGTTGATGGGCAAACCAACAACAGGGTTGCCGGCGCCAAGATAATTCTCACAGAAAGAGATGCACTCTTGGGTCAGATAGCCCTGGACGATGCTTCCATCTGGATGGGACATATTATGAATGAATCCTTTGATGACCCCATTCATCCTTTCGAACGGCATCATGCTATGCAGGAATATCGGCCCAAGGTCGATGATGTCATCCACAATATGGACACACAGATGCACCATAACATCAAAGAATGTGGGTGAGAAGTACATCTCAAGCTCACATAGTATGACAACGATCTCTTCCTGTAGCCTTCTGAGCCGCTTCACACTGATCGACCTTCAAGAGATAACGTCGAAAAAGTTGCTGAGACCAATAAGCGTATCACGGACGTGCTTGTCCATTATCCCTCTAAGTGCAACCGGTAGTATCTGCTTCATGATCACGTGACAGTCATGAGACTTCATGCCACTGAACCTTTTTTTCTTGGTGTCTAGATATCAGTTTATCTTCCCACAGTAACTGGAACTAACTTTGATTCTGGCAAGGCACTTGAAAAAATGATCGATCTCCTTCTGACTTAAGATGAAGCAAGAGGGGGGCAATAATGTTCTTCCTTCTTGTTGACTTTTTTGCCCCTGTCTTCCGTCTCCGTCTCCTCCGACGACTTAGGGGGTCCTCCGTGAAGATCTTCCCTGATACCCAAAAAATTTCAAGTCGCTTCTTGCCTTCGGCCCATATTTGGTCTTCTCCGGCATATTGATCAGTGTACCAAGCAAGCTCTCGGTAACATTCTTCGTGATATGCATGACATCAAGGCTATGAGGCATGTCGAGGATGGGCCAGTACGGCAAGTCCCAGAAAACAGACCTCATTTTTCATACCTTCAATAGCAGCTCTGGTGCCTTTTTCTTCTTTCCCAGCGAGGGGCACTCTTCCCAATTTTTCAACAACATATCAATTTCGACACCGCACCTCTTACATGGAGGTCCTCACTTCTCAACCTCACCATTGAACAAATCTCCACGCTTTTCCACACGCCATCCTTCTGAAGCCATCTTCGATGCCCCATGTACACGGTTTTCGAAGACCCGCCATCTTTCGGTAGCTACAGAGACGTTGTATCATCCATGCACCTGGTGCATCCGCAATGTCCATGGCACACCTAGCCTAAAACATATCCATAACTGAGAAAGTCGTGCACCGTCGTGATCAACGCGGTTCTCATATGGAAATAATCTCCTGTACTGGCATCCCATGGCCTGACCCTACCCATAATGTGTCTAGCTCCTCTTTCAGTAGCTGGAGATACATATTAATATCATTTCCCAGTTGTTTCGGCCCTTGAATCAGCATACTCATGTGTATGTACTTTGTCTTCATGCACTTCCAGGGAGGGAGGTTTTACATCCATACAAACACGGGCCATGTGCTATGATTAGTGTTCTGGTTACCCACAGATTCATGCCATCAGTACTCGCACCAAGCCTTTGATTCCTTAGATCTTCAGCAAAAGTTGGATCTTCAATGTCTAATGCTCTCCACTGGCTAGCATCTGCGGGGTGTCTCAGCTTTGGATCATCACCATCATTTGGCTTCACCCTGTCCGCGTGCCAGCGCATGAGCTTTGTTTCCTCACGATCTATAAAATACCGCTGCAGACGGGGAGTGACCGGTAAGTACCATACAACTTTTTGATGAGCTTTCTTTCCAGCCTTCTTGTATCGAGAAGCATTGCACACTGGACAGTTGGTTTTTTCCACGTGCTCGTTCGAATAAATGATGCGATCATTAATGCATGCGTGGTATTTAATGTGCGGTAAATCAAGAGGGCACACGATTTTCTTGGCCTCCTCGATACTAGTAGGACACACGTTCCCCACGGAAAGAACTTTCTGTAGATACTTCAAATGCTCATCGAGGCTTGCGTCGCTCCATTTGTTTTTTGCCTTCATCTTTAGAAGGTTGAGCGTGAAACTCAAGCGGGTCTCCTCGGGATCGCAACCATCCACTACAGGAATTAGCTGCTTTGCCATCTGCCATAGCAGACGGCAAAGGCCTTCCTGGCGGACGGCAAAGCCATTGCCGTCCGCCAGCAGATGGCGAACAGTCCGGCCGAACAGCTGCCGGCAAAGGCCTCTTTGCCGTCTGCTGGCAGACGGCAAAGAAGCCAAGCTCTTTGCCGTCTGTTGGCAGACGGCAAAGCCCCTGGACGGCAGACAAAAGGTGCCAGCCTCGTTCGGGGGCTAACGGCGCTCTTTGCCGTCTGCTGGCAGACGGCGAAGACCTTTGCTTCTTTGCCGTCTGCCAGCAGACGGCAAAGAGGCCAAATAGGCCAGCCCAGGTTGCACAGGCTGCTGCCACGTGGCCTCTTTGCCGTCTGCTAGCAGACGGCAAAGTGGCTATATAGCCCCTGTTTTTACTGTTTTCTCTTATATCAATTCATTTGCACAGAAATTCACACTCATATATATATATTCAGAATCACATAATAAGGAAAACATTATGTCTAGTCCATCACATAAAATGTCTCATCCACCACATAATAAACAACACATATGCAAATAATATGCAAGCCATATGGATATGATCATCCAACACATACCAAATCAAAACATATGCAAGTCTCATCCATACATATGCAAGTTTCATTCATCTATACATACATATGCCAGTGTCAATTGTTGATTCTACAAAATCAAAACAAAATGGAAGGACAAGGACTCCATGAATGCAAGCTTCCGTGAAGTGAATCAAATCTGCAAAATGGGAAAGAAGGAAGTTAGAAGAAGAAGACTAGAAGAAGAAGAAGAAAAAGAAGAAGAAGAAGACTAGAAGAAGAAGAAGAAGAAGAAGAAGAAGAAGAATTTTTCTTCTCTTTCTTTTTCTTCTTCTTATTGCTTACTTGTGTCATTTTAGAGCTAACCTAGTTAAATAGGCCATTTTTGACCTAAATATGCTAAGTATGTCATAAATGAACTAAATAAGCTAAGTATAGGTCATTTCAGAGCTAACCTAGGTAATTATGCCATTTTTGAGCTAATTAAGCATATTAAGTCATTTTGGAGCTAAATAGGTCATTTCTTAAGCATATTATGTCATTTTTGAGCTAGCTAAGCATATTGAGTCATTTTGGAGGAAAAAATGCTAAGTATAGGTCACTTTAGAGCTATCCTAGGTTAAATAGGTCATTTTTGAGCTAATTAAGGTTATTATGTCATTTTTGAGCTAGCTAACCATATAAATTCATTTTTGGAGGAATAAATGCTAAGTATATGTCATTTTAGAGCTTTCCTAGGTTAAATAGGTCATTTTGGAGCTAAATAGGTGATTTCTTAAGCTAAGCTAAGTATAGGTCATTTGAGAGCTATCCGTGGTAAAATTGGTCATTTTGGAGCTAATTAAGGTTATTATGTCATTTTGGAGGAAATAATGCTAAGTACAGGTCATTTTAGAGCTAAATATGTCATTTCTTAAGCTAAGCTAAGTATAGGTCATTTGACGGCAAAGAAGTGCAGATGGCAATGACGGCAAAGAAGTGCAGATGGCAAAGACCCTCTTTGCCATCAGCATGTTCTTTGCTGTCTGCTTTATAAAAGCAGACGGCAAATATCCTCTTTGCCATCTGCCAGTAGACGGCAAAGAGCTAGCAGATGGCAAAGACCCTGATTCCAGTAGTGATCATACAATGGAGTCTTTGAGTCTAACTACAGTTGCGCCAGCTTGACCTCTGCTCTAGAAGAAGCTCTATCGCTAGTCGTTTTCTTGCGAAGCAGGTCTAGAACATGAGGGTCCTGTACAACTGAACTTAGTTGCAACAAAGACTGTGGCGTGTTCGCGTCTTCTCCATGTCCGACCTCTTCTTCATGTCTGGCCTCTTCTTCATGTCCGGCGCCCTCTTCTTCATGTCTGTCGGTCGTCTCTTCGTCTGACCCCATGACGTTATTATCCACCCCATCAACGTCCTCATCATCTTCACTTATCCACCAAGTATAACCATCCATGAAACCATGCATGAGCAGGTGCGCATTCAATTTGCTAGATAAAAATGGGTCGATCTAGACTCCTTTGCATCTTCGACATGGACATTTTATGTCGTTGCGTCTATTTTGATACATGTCGGCCACTACGGATCGCAAGTATATATCCACCATCCTTCAACTGGCCTTCATCGCTTACCTGGTATAAGCAAAAGAATTATAACCATGCATGCATCAAAGTCATACAAAAATTCGGCATGACCTTCCCTAAATATAGGACATATCGAGTGTGCCCGAAATTCATCGAAACGGAAATAAATCGACATTTTGACAAAACATAGGCAACTCATATCATGCACAAGTACTCAATTTCATCACGGTCACGCACAATTCGGCCAATACATAGGCAACTCATGTCATGCACAATTGCTCAATTTCATCATGGTCATGCACAATTCGGTCATATCGCACACACACACAAATTCCATTCTTGCTCAACAATATCTCTTGCTCACCTATCTCGAGAGAGCACGGTGATGAGGCCCGTTTCGCTTGGGATCGGAGTGGACAAAGATATTTAATGCTCGTTCATTAATGAGGGGGGTAGCTAGCTTAGTTCATTTAATGAGTGGGAGAGGCAGGTGATTAAGTAGTAGATCTACATGGAGGAGATGAGTCTAACTAGTGGAGAGGGAGAAAGAGAGCTAGTGAGTGAATGGAGTGGAGGGGCAAGAGATATGGGGAGAAGGGACAGGGAGAAGAAAGCAAGTGAGGAAGAGAGGAAGGGGAGCCATTAATGGAGATGGTGGAGGGGCAAAGGAGAGAGAGGGAGGAGGGGGGAGGAGCGAGAGAGAAGAAAGCAAGTGTGAAGAAAGAGTTAGCTAGAGGAAGGGGGAGGAGGGGGGAAATAAAGGTGGCTGCTGCGCTTAGTAGTAGCGCAGGGTGCGGGGGCCGTGCTACTACTAAGCCCATTAGTCTATCTTTAGTAGTAGCGCGGGGTAGCACACCCGCGTTACTACTATTAACTTAGTAGTAGTGCGGGTTTTACACCAAGCGCTACGACTATGTCCTGTCCCGGGGGGCACGGTGGGGACCACTTAGTAGTAGCGCGGGACTGCTGTACCCGTGCTACTACTATTCGATACCAGTAGTGCATTGTTTTTACCCACGCTACTAGTAAGTAGCAGTAGCGCAGGCCATATAAACCGCGCCACTATTAAGTGGTCGCCTATAGGGGTTTTCATAGTAGTGAATAATGATTGATGTTTAATTATATGTTGTAGTGTAATTCTCTAGTGGTGATGTGCGAACATCGGCAGCATGTCACTTCACCTTTATGGGCCTAGAGGTGACAATTGTGTTATAACGAGTCTATGAGGAGAGACCGGAGTGACAGAATACCGTGGCTATGTTTATGAGTTATAGCATGAGGGTTGAATAGGGACCCCAAATCTTAAAACTATGGTTAGACTTTGTCTTAGTTATTTCCAATTAATAGCCGGGTTGGTCGTTGGGAGTATAATCATAAGTATATGTTATTCAATGGTTTTGTAGCATATAAGCTTAGGCTCTATCCACATGACAACAATCAAGCAACAAGAATCAATGCAAAACTTGTCCATTTTGGTATTTGACATGTGGTCGATTTGTGTGTGGATTATTATAACCATTCATCCATGTTTTATTTAATTATATATCCCATTAATATCTTGTATCTTGATGCAATAGTAGAATGCCTAGTTCTTGAGGCTATGGAGGAACCCTAGCCAAATGTGTCAATTTATTTGAGAGATGTAATATGCTTGTGGTGATATTCTTCATGATGTTGTGCGAACATCTACTACATATCATTTAGCCCTAAGGGGACTCGAAGGATGTCAATACTCAATATCATCGGGATGCAAGGGTACGAGGTACAGCGGTGATAGAAGCTACCTTGTACCTTAGAAAAATCTTGATGTGAGAATCATGGAGACCCATACGCTTTACCCCACACCCACGGGGAGACCCTTAATTACCATTGCCTGCCGACAGAATGTTAGGTGGGATGGTAGTGGTGTGAGTGATATGTGGCTAAGGCACTAGCACATATCTTGCTTTAACTCCACTCTAAAAAAATGCATATGACAACTCTAAAATATTTCTCATTTACATCGCATCTAATTAGAGGGGATCTCACTACTAGGAAGCTGCTTAGAAGTGGGCTCAAATCAGTGGTGGGCAGGCTCAGGGCCCCGCCACTGGTAATCTGGCCAGATACCAGTGGCGGGTGAAAAATCCGGCCGGCCACTGGAATTAAATTACCAGCGGAGGGCGCTCCTCTCTGACCACCACTGGTTGTCTAGGGCCGAAGGTTAGGCATGGGCTATAAGTACCGGTGGCGGGTGCCACAAACATGCGCGCCACTGGTAGTTAGATCGGCAGTGGCGGGCCCTTCTCCCCACTCGCCACTACTAATTTCGCTACCGATTTGCGCGATCACAGCCATGGGGAAGGTATACCAGTGGCGGGCACTTAGTGTGGCCCGCCACTACTCAAATATGTAGGTAGTTTTGTTTTCTATTTTTTTTTAAGATTTTAGTGTGCTATTTCTTTATGACCATGGTATTGTATGAAAAATGGTTTGAACTTTGTAGGTTTCATTATTTGCTATATTTTAAACATTTTATTAATAAATTTGTATTTAATTGGATATAATTCAAATTTGAACTACAAGTACTTTTTGAAATTTGAAAAGATTGGAAGAAAAATCATAAATAAGGTATTTAGGTCTTATGAAACAAAAGTTTGGTACTTTCACATAAGTATATGTGAAAATTCAAACACACGAACTCTTTTATAATTAAGTAAAATTATTATTGAATTTTTGGAAAATTTGAATGTTGTATGAAACCTATGAAACTTTGCATGATGTCATTACATGATATGTAGAGTATGTTGTTAAAATGTTAAAAATATTTGAAAATGCTATGACGTAGGTTTCTTAGAAACTAAAGATGGCCTCGAGGCACGCACGTAACATATCCAATAAATGAACGTGTAGTTGTTACCTGCATATATGACCTAAATACATACTCAATAACTTAAATGGTTCATTTTCACCAATATTTGGGATTTTTTAATGTACATGTAGTTCAATTTTGATTTATGTCCATTAAATGCCCTAAATATATCATATTCACCCTGAATAGTCCCAAATTTGACCATGGAACTTGGAATGATGTATATTGAACATATCAAAAGTTTCAAGAGGAAATGATGAAAAAAATTGAGTTCTCCTTCAAACCCGACAGTTTCCCTTCGAAATCCCTGATACTTCACCAAAGATTCCAGTCTCTACACGGAGCGCATTAGATTTTTTCTGTAACTCTCCCAAATTTTTATCACACCCTATAGGGGTCATATAATGACACCATGCCAAGTTTCATCTTTTTCAGACTTCATTTACATCTTTTATTAAGTAAAAAAGCATTTTTCTTCTTTTAATAGCTAGAAATTCATTTAATGCCCTAAAAATAGCAAACTAACCCAAAAAGTGGCAAAAGTTTCACATGACTCTTTTTATGAAGTAACTTCAAACCCACAAAAAATGAGAACAAAAATGTACCCCTAAAACACTAAAACCATAATATTACCAAAAAATGCAAACAAATACCCAGTGGCAGACTGCCAAAAAGACCTGCCACTGGTAACGCACTTCATTGGCGGAAATTTTGTGATGCCTGCCACTGGTAACTTCGTTACCAGTGGTGGGCTCTGCTTTCCACCCGCCAGTGGTGGGCCGGGCCCGTATCCCATAGAATTTGCCCACGCGGGGACTTATCCATTTCATTCCCAAATCCTAGCGCGTGGCCTCCCGATCCCCTTTTGATCTCTCTCCAAATCCCTAGCGTTGCGGTCACCAGCCCCCTGCCGTCGCATGCCCGTGTGCATCTAGCACCGACGTCACCGTCGTCACCTTCACTTCGCCTGCTGGTAAGCCCCCTCCCTTCCTTCCCATGTCTTCTCCTTCTCCTAGCTATGATGGTAACTAGATCTAACCAACTACGCATGCCACCGTCGGTCCAGGCCGTCCGCTGCTGGGATTGGGGCGCCGCCGGGGGTAGGGTGCCTTGCTTCTTTAGGTCGACTGAAACTGCCAAATTATGTCGCTGAGTGTTGTGTTGAACATTGCATTAGATTGTTGATTTTCTTTCTTCTCTCAAAAAAATATTGTTTATTACTTGTTGTTCTATTTGTTCTATGGGTGCTATGCTTTTAGATATATGAGTGTGTGATATATTTCCTTTATCCTAAACTTGGCAATGCTACAAAAGAAAATTATGCATGTATGTTGCTCACTACCCCTTTACCATATCTAGTTTCCGGTGGTCATGTGCCTAGGCTAGCTAGTTGTCTATAATTTGGTCTTTGGTCATGTGTGTATTAGGCCCTGCTTGTTGTAGGGAAACATAGTAGAAAACAAAAAATTTGCCCTACGATCAACCAGGAACACGATGAAGATGCAATAACGGTTTAGATATCGATCGCTACCGACTTTGAGTTGCAGCGGAAGAAGACGAGTTGGTGTAGATCGTACTTGGAGTCCCTCAAACCGTAGATGAATGATCCCACGAACCGCCCTCGAACAGACCGAAAGCACGGCCTCTCTATGAGTTGCAAGCGTATGGTCTTCACGATCCGGCAGCGCTTCGCCGTCTAGAGCTAATCGTCGTTGGAGAATTAGAGGGAGGATATTAGAACCACACTGGGCTTCTAATTATGAGGATTAGATGATCTAGCTCTAGATCTAATTAGATCAACTAGGATCAACTAGAACTAGAACTAGAGAAATAAAGGAGGCTCCAAAACTTGTGTATCTCAAAGGATGCAAAACCTCTAGTATCTATAGGTTGAGGGGAGGAGGAGGGGCGCCACAAGGGGAGGGAAAGTCCCTCTCCCTTGGGCGGCCAAGAGGAGGGGGACTTCCCCTCCAATTCGGCCTCCCCCTTCCTATTAGGGGGAGCCTTCCCCGCTTGGGCCCTTGTGGCCCAAGTTGCCTTCCACCTCTTGGCCTTTTAAGGCATGTTGATATTAAATTAAATATGAAAGCCTTCTAACTATTATAACAGCCTTTTATTATTAATTTAACATCTTTGGAAACATTTTCCATCTATATATTATTTATCGGCAATACCCGGTATTACCCGATAGTCTCCGAAACCCTTCAGGTGACCCCGAAACGCTTTCAGATCCTCTCGAAACTATTTTGAATATTTATGAAACAATTTCACAAATATATTCTCATCACTCCCATCCTACTAACACTCAGCAGATCATGATTACCTAAAGCTTGTGACCCTATAGGTTCGGTAACACATAGACATGAACAAAACCCATTCGTTCAATGACCGATAGCGAAATCGTGGACGTCCATATCGATCCCTATGAGTATAGGAATGATATTCGAGTGAACCTTTGGTTATCATGTGATATTCCCTTTGCTTCATGATACTTTACATAACCCGAGATATGTCGGTATCATGTTGAGTCATGCACATGCTCACTATACCGTTATCCTCATTACCAGTTTTGTTCTTCTTTCTCGTTGATGTGTTCCGGCATCCCCGTGACATAGTCACCTATGTATGGACAGAGGATGATGGATGCCATCACATCAAGAGGGCCCTAAGAATATCTCTCCATCATTGGAGGAGCAAATCCCACTCACGAGCTATCCAGTCCCTTGTCAAACTTTCCTATGAACCTGTAAGTTGTCGCTATGATCACCTAGTTAAGGTGACATTTGAGCAACCCCAAAGCTCATCGTATGGTAGGAAGTGACTATGATACTCTCATGGTCTAAGGAACATAAAACACATGTTAACACTCCTTGTTAAAACAACTGATTTCAGACAATATTATCTCAAAGTATAACAAACAAGTTTGGGTCGATTCAATATGATCGTTCTTCTAACGTCATACTCTCAATGTTGTTTTAGGACTATCGTTACACTTAACGATATCCTAAAATCCGGATCACCAGCAACAATTGAGCAAGTCTTAGAGGCAAGAATAGGAACCTTATTTTACCGTTTATCATTTCACACATGCATATGGGTTTTCCAGTGAGTCACGTATTCCAGGATCATAGCAGTTATAGCACAGAATATAAACTCTTAATTATGAATATGGGAATATAATAATACAATATTATTGCCTCTGGGGCATATTTCGAACAGTCTCCCACTTGCACTAGAGTCAATAATCTAGTTTGCACATTTTACTTTTACACTAATCGCAATCCGGTGTGAGTCCATGCTTTGCTTGTGGTATAGACTTCGTCCTATCGAATCTGACAACTTCAGATCTGTGTGTATCATTTGCATTTCAATGCATCTACCATGCTTTTACAAGAATTCATAATTTTGTGAAACTAGCCTTGTATATATTGAATCACTGGCAGAACCTTTGATTCCTTAGACTTAGTTATGGAACCACTATTAAGAACATTGTTCCATTGGAACTATCATCTACAAATCATACCAAGTTCATAAATGAACTTTTGATTCATTATCCTCCATTGTTGCTTCTAAAGCGACAATATACTTAGCCTTCTATTATATAATTCACCATAATAATTTTCTTGGACCAATTCCAACTTACTGTGCCACCATAAATCATTTAATTGAAATCAAAAATCGCTTGGAGCATCAATGAAGATTTTGTCGATGTACTACTTACATCGGGCATGTATTAATATAATTCCTTACACAATCTCTTCATTTTCTCCGTATGCGAGAAATATGTCGTTAGTACTTAACGATATTTTTATTGTTATCCTATGATCAACAATTTTACCATTCTGGTAACTTTACTCATAACTTACTTGGAGTACTGAATATATCTGGTTATTTACACACCATGGAATATAATTAACACAAGTGTGATTGAAATCATATATTTCACTCATCAGTATTTCAGGATGCCGATTCTTACTTAAAACTCCTTCCATGTGACTTCGACAAGAAACTCTTCTTGGCATTCTTCATACTAAACTGCTTTAGTATTTTGTCAATATGTATTTTGGATAAGCCCGATTAGACACTACTATCTCCATAGATTACTATGCCTAATAACAGGACTATATTGCCTAAGTACTTTACTGAAAAACTAGTTTCAATAAAGTCTTAATTCATGTCAAGAAATTTATATAATTTCCAATCACCAATGTGTCATGCACACACAGTGTTTAGAAATATTATCATGCTCCCACTTACTTTCTTGTAAATACAAGTATCTTTGCTTTACTTGATGAAATCAAATTATTTGACCATTTCATCAGAACAAAGATTTTAACTTCATTATGCTTGCTTCAATCCATTATAGGATCTCTCAAAGCTTGCACACTTACTAGCATCATCTGGATTGATAAAATTACTTTGGACTGTATCATATATACAATCCCGGTTCTATTTTCATCTCATGGGAATCCTTTTGACATCCATCTATTATATCTCATAATTAAAATATGTAGTAATTGCTAGTTTAATCCGAACTGACTTTAAGTATTGCTATGACGAGATAATCTCATTATAGTCAATTCCTTGATCTTGTCATAAACTATTTGCAACAAGTCAAGCTTTATAAAATATTTTTTATCTTTCTCAGTTTATAGATCCATTACTATACATTAGACTCTAAGTCTTCCGGAAGGTTCATCAAGTTCTAAACTTGAATCAGGTATATGGATACTATCTCAGATTATGTTGGCATGTAGCCATTTCTAGAGTCAGGGCCCATCAACGCTTCTCTGTGTATCATAGGTTCATTGTTTGTTTCAACAATATTTTGTCTGCACACTACGAAGGTTTGCACGAAATGTCCTCAACCTATATAGTTCAGCCGCAAGTTCGACCAAAGTCTCTATATCTCATGTAGAGGCTTTCGTATCAGTCGCTATAGGAAATTCTAGAATCACTTCTAGCGTCTCTTTTCTTTGACCTGATTTATGAAGATTCTGTAATCTTGCTGAGTTGCACTATCCTCCCACTCACTCTTTTCCAGAAAACATTTTCTTCAAAAAAATTCCGCTCTCTGTGACAAAACACTTTGCCTCTGCGTAGCGATAGAGAAGTACCCAACCATTTGGGATAACCAACAAAGTAGCACTTATCATGTCATATCTTATATGGTGTCATTTTAATAGTTTTAATGGCACTCTTTTAGTGTAAAAGGCATAGTCTCTAAAGCATCACATTAAAGGTATATCGGCAAATTGATTAATGTCGCCTTTGATCTCACCATGTCATACATAGCTTGATTACATCTACTCAAAACATTCTACTCTTAGTAGTGTTCTGGGAGGTGCAAGCTATAAAATTCTTTCCATAGCTCATCAGACATTCGCTAAACTTGTAACTCAAACATTCTTTTCTTTAATCAAATTATAAAAACATAATTTTCTTGTTACAATAATTTCTACTTTATTCTGAAAACCCTTTTGAAACATTTCAAAAGATCCATATTTATGTCTCAAAATATCTTTAAGTCATCTTTGAAGATAGATAAATCCACTGCTTGCAAACACAATTATTGGAGTACACATACCAATATGCACGTCTCCAATTTATTTTGTTGCTCGTTCATTATGGCCTGTGAACAGTATTTTAGTTTACTTCACTATTTGGATGAACGTTGTAAGTGTCAGATGATTCATAATCAGACGACTTCAAAATCCATCACTATGGAATTTCTCCATCTGGTTATCTCCAATGTGACTAAATGCAGTGCCACACATATGTGGTATTCTTTTAGTCTTGTGATATTTAGCGTCAGTGTTATGGATGTACAATTTTTACGATCAATATTCATAACATACATCCTATTCACAATAGTAGTATGGCCTTTTGTTCATAACATTGAACAACTATTGTTCTCTCATGAACAACCTCCTTGCAACTATTATGCAATGGGCTAGAGTGTACAAAACTCTAGAATGAATTATGACAATAAATACAGAGATAATATGCTAATGACTTTTACAAAGTTTACATCAGATATTTTGACCTCATCATTTGTTGATCATTTAGGCCATAGTAGTTGTTGCATCGAGTCGCAACAACATGCAATCTAGTCGATATCCTTGTGATCAACTTTTAACCACAATGTCAAAGAATTAGTGATCAACAATTTAATCACAATTCCCAAGAGTTACTATTACTTGACTAACTTTTTCTTCATCTTATAACTTGTATGACATTCATACCTGAGGTGGACATTCCAGTCATCTTTGTTTCTTCCTTTTACTTCTTATAGTTTTACTTCCAATATTTCTCCTACTCAAAGAAGAAGCATCCAACTTTAAGAGTGGCATGAGCCCTGACCTTCCAAAGGCATATAAGTCTCATTACATCCTTCGGATTTGTTCTTTCTCTTCAAGTTCTCACCATCAACTCATGACTGGTGTTCTTCCGAATCCTATGCATTTTAGTCTTATACATAGTTGAACACTTCACTAGAACTTGCAAACAAAACACTTCTTTAGATATCACATATCTTTTAACCTATGTTTATGTCTGAAAACAATTTTCAGTTCCAAGAATATCACATAGCTATCCCAAACATTTTGAAGTTAGGGTTTCTCAGAAGCAAGCAGACCGTAATGTAATTCTAGCCTTTTGGATCGAAGGACATGAGTCTCATCATCCATAGCATTAGTAGGAGAGTATTGTAAGCATGCAGTAGGACAAAATCCTTCTTGGCACTCTAGAGGACAATCATCTCATTACATTTACCAATCGTAAAGATTCAACCAGATAATAAAATAGCTAATTAATTTTAATAGAAAAGGTGGAACCGTGAGCCATTATTCTACAACTATAATGCAAACTACACATAGAAATTGTTCATAATTAATTGCACTAGTGATTAAACTTAATTAATTTATAATTGTGCTCCCACTCAAATCAATATCTCTCATAATTGATTTTAAGTGATTCAAGACCCTGGTCTTATTCACAGCCATTGATGTGGGCATCACTGATGACGTGAACTCAAATAGTAGCAATCTTTTGCCAATCATATCTCCATATGATTCTTGTTCATCTTTCGATGCTTCGTGCTCCAAGCTCAGAACGATTCTGCCAGAACTTCAAGACAACCGATTGTTTTCTGCTTACATGGTCTGACCATCCACCCATCTTACACCACACAAACCATTTGTACTCATGTGGACATGACGCTCTCTAGAATTCTACGTGTTATAGACGGTAGCAACACTGGGAAGAGCAGCTTTTTAACTTGATATTTACAGTGAGAGATCACCCTAATAATTGACTACTGTGCAATCAAAGGGTGCAAACAACAAGGGATAAATATCTCTGGCAATTCATAATAGCATGATATGGTATAGCCCTGGGCACCGGGAACGTCTCCATGGTCCTCCGAGGTCTTCATGAAAATTTCTCCGAAATCGCTGCGGTGGCGACAATTTTGAAAACTGCCGCTGTGGCAACAATTTTGTCCTTCTGCGTCTGGTGAAGCTCTGGGTCCTCCGTGTAAACTGTAGGCTATCTCTAAATCTATTACATTAAGGTGGCAATCCCATGGCTCCAGCCATCATGCCGTGATGTGCAGGCCACTTAACGTTACAACATATAACCATCTCATACATAAACTCATTATCATGACGAAGGCTATATCACATCACATGCAATTCTGCAAAACCAAGTTAGACGTCCTCTAATCGGTTTGGCAAATTTTAATTATGTGGCTACTAGGGTTTATGGATAACACTAGCTACCTACGTCCACCATTAAGGCGATAGTTTTTGTTGCTAGATTAACTTTTGGGGTGTGTGAGGGAAGAGACTTAATTAAAAATCTCTAGCCCCACACTAAACTTTGTCAAATACGCATGACCCCCTAGAAGATCATTTATCTTCATCGCCCTCTTGTGTTTGCGACAGTTCACTACTCTTGACTGTGATGAAGCCCAAAGAACTGTTAGCAGATCGTCGACAGCCAGAGCCGATCGATTTTCAAAACTTTGTGCAAAGCTACATCATGTCGTCAATGAACTGAACCGAAGCAATACTCGAGGTAAGCATAGCAAGAACATCAAACCCTCACATCCACATGTGATCTATATCGAAACCTGCATCTACTCATAGAACCGCTCATGACGCCACTGTTGGGAAACATAGTAGAAAACAAAATTTTTGCTCTACGATCAACCAGGAACACTATGAAGATGCAATATCGGTTTAGATATCAATCGTTACCGACTCTGAGTTGCAGTGGAAGAAGACGAGTCAGTGTAGATCGTACTTGGAGTCCCTCGAACCGTAGATGAACGATCCCGCGAACCACCCACAAACAGTCCCTCGAACGGAAAACTGAAAGCACGGCCTCTCCACGAGTTCCAAGCATACGGTCTTCACGATCCGGCAGCGCTTCGTCGTCCAGAGCTAATCATCGCCGGAGAATTAGAGGGAGGAGATTAGAACCACACTGTGCTTCTAATTATGAGGATTAGAGGATCTAGGTCTAGCTCTAATTAGATCAACTAGGATCAACTAGAACTAGAACTAGAGAACTAGAGGAGGCTCCAAAACTTGTGAATCTCAAAGGGTGCAAAACCTCTAGTATATATAGGTTGAGGGGAGGAGGAGGGGCACAACAAGGGGAAGGAAAATCCCTCTCCCTTGGCCGGCCAAGACGAGGGGGACTTCCCCTCCAATTCGGCCTCCCCCTTCCTATAAGGGGGAGCCTTCCCCACTTTTGCCCTTGTGGCCCAAGTTGCCTTCCACCTCTTGGCCTTTTAAGGCCCGTTGATATTAAATTAAATATAAAAGCCTTCTAACTATTATAACAGCCTTTTATTATTAATTTAACATCTTTGGAAACATTTTCCACCTACATATTATTTATTGGCAATACCCGGTATTGCCCGATAGTCTCCGAAACCCTTCGAGTGACCCAAAAACGCTTTCGGATCCTCTCGAAACTATTTCAAATATTTATGAAACAATTTCACAAATATATTCTCATCACTTCCGTCCTACTAACACTCAATAGATTATGATTAACTTAAGCTTGTGACCCCGTAGGTTCGGTAACACATAGACATGAACGAAACCCGTTCGTTCAATGACCGATAGCGGAACCATGGACACCCATATCAATCCCTATGAGTACACGAATGATATTCGAGTGAACCTTTGAATATCATGTGATATTCCGTTTGCTTCGTGATACTTTACAAAACCCAAGATATGTCGGTATCCTCTTGAGTCATGCTCATGCTCACTATACCATTATCCTCGTTACCGGCTTTGTTCTTCTTTCTTGTTGATGTGTTCCGACATCCCCGTGACATAGTCACCTATGTCTGGTCAGACGATGATGGATGTCGTCACACCGAGAGGGCCGTAAGAATATCTCTCCATCGTCGAAGGAGCAAATCCCACTCTCGAGCTATCTAGTCCCTTGTCAAACTTTTCGATGAACCTGTAAGTTGTCGTTATGATCACCTAGTTACAGATGACGTTTGAGCAAACCCAAAGCTCATTGTGCGGTAGTAAGTGACTAAGATATTCTCATGGTCTAAGGAACATAAAACACATGTTAACACTCCGTGTTATAACAATTGATTTCAGACGATATTATCTCAATGTATAACAAACAAGTTTGGGTCGATATGATCGTTCCTCTAACGTCATACTCTCAATGTTGTTTTAGGACTATCGTTACACTTAACGATATCCTAAGATCCAAAAAACATGATCACCAACAACACTTGAGCCGGTCTTAGAGGAAAGACTAGGAACCTTATTTTACCATTTATCATTTCACACGTGCATATGAGTTTTCCACTGAATCGCATATTCTAGGATCATAGCAGTTATAGCATAGAATATAGAATATAAACCCTTAATTATGAATATGGAAATATAATAATACAATATTATTGCCTCTAGGGAATATTTCCAACACTTGTTGCATAAAGGACATATAAATATTCATGTGTGTATTATGTATTTGAGAAATTCTGGCAATCGAACAATTTTTGCAGGGATTCAAAATGAGTGCCAACATTTTGGTGAAAAGTTGATTAATTTCTGTTTCGCCAAATTTCTGGCACTCAATATGTCCCATTTTTAGCAAAGGTCATGCTGAATTTTTAATTTCCATCAATTTATAATGTTTATGCTTATTTTAGAGTTCTCTGTGCGAGGCGATGGTAAAATATTTGTCAATATGAACCCAGCAAATGGAGTGTCCCAACTATTTCGACACCAGGGGTTTGCGCGATGATGTTGGATTGAACAACAATTGCTTCTACCTCACACTTCCGGAGGAATTCAAATGGATGACGGTATCTTTTACGAATTATTGCACATATTTCCTTCGTAAGCATGTCTTAAGGTTTTTGCTTAACAAGTGCATTTTTTTATCTTTAATTTTGTATCAGTGCAACCCGTGCTTTGTAAGGCCCGAATTCCTAAAGAAGCTGAAGGTCGCCATGGATGAGGAGACCAGCACCACTGCCTTCCTCGAGACGAAAGAGGGCTTATATTTCAAGGTTACGATCAAAAACAAAGATGATCAGACCTGTTTCGGTTGTCCTAATTGAGAATATTTGCAAAAGCTTACCAATTTGACGGTGGGATGGAACTCAACTTTGATCTTAGCAAATATTATGATGATGACCGTGACATCTGGGTGGATTTGGAAAAGATTCCAATCCTTCCTCCGTGTAAGTTTCTTAAACATACTTGGTAACCTTTATATTACTCAAAAGAAGTTGCTATTTATAACTAATTAAGCTTGCTTATATATAACTGGACAACTTATTTCTGAGCACCAAGAGAAACTTGGACGATAGTAGAAAACACTTATTATACTACTGGCACCACGCTTTTTTTGGGAGGAGAAGAGGTACCTCGTCGCCTTTGTTAACGGTATTGAGTGGTTTGCGGACACTTACACTGCTGGACCAAATGATGCACCATAAGTGCCACTAGTGCACGACTTGAACAAGATCAATATTCAGAGGAAATACCTAGTAAGAATTGTATTCAGTTTTATGTCTTTCATATACTCTTTGTAAATTAAATATAGTGCTTACTATGTTACTATTGTGTTCTTGCAACAGAAGTTTCCAAGATGTGTTGTGCCTAAGGTGATGGATGCGTATGGTGAGATGACACTTATTTGCCATGACAAGACCAATTTTAGAGACACATACTCGACTGCAGCCCTACCAGACGGACGCGTCCTCATTAATGGGTGGAGGCGAATACTGAGGGACTGCAATCTCCAAATTGGAGCTAGGTTGATCTCTGTGATCCACTATGGACGTGCAGGGGTTTTCCTATTCTTCACATCCATTCTGAAAAGGGAGGAGTAGTAGTTGTTAATCACCTTTCGAGTCATAGTCCCTTTTGATTGTCGAACGTGTTTTAGCCTGAACCTAGTATGTACTGTCTAGACGTGATGAACATGTTTAATGGTTAGTCATGGTACTAGCCGATATGGTAGCAAAATGCATGCATGTAATGGTGGGTACCTATTAATGTAATATGGCGACGTATTGCAATTTCTTTTGTGTATCAATGTAATATGCATGTATTGATATAATTAACGTGATGTAATGTGCAAAACGTTGCCATGGCAGCCAAATGTTGCCGCGGCGGTGTAATTATTATTTTTACCTTGGCGACGTTACCAGTGGCGGGCGACTATACAGACCGCCACTTTTAGGGCATCTGACCAGTGGCGGGTGCATATCGACGCCCACCATTGCTAACATGTTACCAGTGTCGGGCAGGGTGGGCGGCCTCCACTGCCACGCCTGCTACTGATGAGCCTTTTGCGACCGCCACTGCTAGCCTGTTTTGCAGTAGTGTCTCGGTCACCTCAAGAACGCCGTCTTCATTATTACACTCCCAAAGTTACTCTCTTGCGTTTTGTTTACTCTTTATTATTATTGTAATTTCTTCGGTTTGCTTATTTAAACCATCAGTTGATATACCGAAAAAGGCTTTCGTCCCACTTTATAAATAAAGCAAACTTCCACAGCCACAAGGTTCAACAAAGTATACACCAAACACACACACACACACAAAGGTAGCACAACATAGAGTACGAAAGGGTTCTGCTGAGCGCACAGCTCAACAAGCCCTGGAAATAAAACAAGATCAGTAGCACCGCAAGTGAGTGAATAGGCTAATCTGGCTCTGGAGGTGGTGGAGGAGGCGGCGGCGCCAAGCGAAGAGCCATCGCGCGAAAGTCAGCAATGATGATGTTGATGGCGTCTCGATCCTGGGGGCGGCTAAGCGGCCGCCAGAGCTGCAAATAGCCACACATTTTGAACGCGACGTCCGTAGCACGTCGAAGAGGCACACGCTAGATCACGAGCTTATTTTGAACCGTCCAAAGCGTCCATGCAAGGACCCTAGTAGCCAGCCACCTAATGTGGCGGGTAGTCGAGGCCGAGGCCTGAAGTTCGGCGAAGAGGTCAGGGAAGTTGGTGTTACACCAACGACCACCAATCACCTCGCGGAGGCAACTCCACAGGAATTGAGCGGATACGCATGAGAAGAAGAAGTGGTTCGAGTCTTCTACCGTCCCACACAGAGGACAAATCCCATTTCCCGGGCCATTTCATTTAAGGACCTCCGTACCAGAAGGGACGCGGCCCCGGATCCATTGCCACAGGAAGATCCGGATCTTCAGCGGAAGTCTGATCGACCAAATCAGCGCAAGAGGCTCAGGCCCAGGCGACGCCGCGATGGCCTGGTACAAGGATTTAGTGGAGAAGCAACCCGAAGGTTCAAGGTACCAAGAGATGCGATCGGTCGCCTGATCCACATCCGGCTCGTGCAGTGCGATGCATTCAAGGAGATCGTGCCAGGCGATGAGATCCGGAGGTCCAAATGGCCGCCGGAACACGAGGTGCCCTAAGTCAATAAGGGCCATCTCGACGGAGATCCTAGGTTCCACCGCGATGGAGAATATACAATTGCGTCAATTTTGTTTGGAATCAAGAGACATCTTGCGGGCATTTTTGACGAGTCTCTATAAGAGAAAAACGACCGATTCCTCGACTCCCCGTGATCGATATTCTTACTTTCTAAATTGGCTACAACTAACTGTGTGCACTTGCATGACATCACGTATGAACACATTTTTTCACATGCATGAACATTGCTGTTTATGTCCCAGGGCATACTATGAACATTTGTTTAAAAATACATGAACGTTTTTCTTTCACATATGTGAACATCTTTTTTTTATTACATGGACATTTTTCTTTAGATATAGAATCATTTATTTATATGAGTGATTCTTTTTTACAACACATAAACTGATTTAAATTTACTATAGAGAAAATATAAATTCTGATATGTATAAAAAATAAAAAAAATAAAAAGTACCTTTTAGTGGGGTGCTCCAAATACGGCCCAACAAAAAAGGTTTGAGGTGCCAACCCCGTGTTTGTCGCAAATAGGCTTAAATTCTATATATCGCTAACTGCGAGCGATATATAGAGCATGCCTATAGCGCCCCACAAGTGGCTGGCTTAGCGGTGGAGGCACCAGGGTGCGGTTTTCGCTGTAATTTTTGCATCTGGTTTTTGCAATTCTTTCTATCCTTTTTTGCGTGGTTTTCCTTTTCCTTTTTCTTTCTATTTTTTCTATTTTATTTTTCATTTTTTTTGCTATTTTCTTTTTTCTTTTTTGTGTCTTTTTCCTTTATTTAAATGTTCATGCATTTTGGAAATTTTTCATGATTTTTAAAAAAGTGGTCATGAAATTTTGAAAAAATGATCGCATATTTACAAGAATGTTCACGTATTTAAAAAAAATGTTCATGACTATTTTTTAAAATGTTCATGATATTTAAAAAAGTGTTAAAAAATTAAGAAATTCTCACGCATTTTAAAAAATGTTCATAAAATTTTAATAAGTGTTAACGCTTTTAAGAAAATGTTTAAACATTTTTGTCAGGAAAATAAAATAAAACCAAAAAATAAAAAATAAAATAAATAAAATAAGAGAAAAAGGAAAACCAAAAGATAAAACAGAAAACGAGAGGGGAAAGAAAAACAGGAGCAAAACTAGAAAAATCGGATGCCAAAATCAATCAGGAAAAAAAAACGGACGCATGCCATTCCCGCACCGCGCTATTGGGCGTCGGTCCACGCCGAGCACTGGCGGGCGATCCGCTGCTATATGTCGCTAGAGCAGTTGCGAGTGCTCGCCGCTACGACGAGCTCACTGGCTTCATAGGGGCGCAATAATTATCGCACCGACACAACAGGACCTCCTCCGCCGGGTCTCAGCTTTGCCCAAACATTAAATCCAGCCCGCAGGCTCTGGGCGCCAAGCTCGGCCTCCACGGTCGGCGGTTTTGCAACGGCGAGCTCGTCGCCCGCGTCAGCCACGGGCCTTCATCCGGTGGCCACGGCAGATCGGCGGTGTGGAGTGCTTCCTTTTACAGGTACCGACGCTATCTTCAGCAAATGTAGCTTCCGTGTCATTAGGATTGAAGTAGGGTAATTCTCCGGAGTTCCGTGGAGTGCTTCCTTATACAGGTACTACCAGAATTTGTATGTGACTCTCCCTACGCGGAATCGGGTACGTTCTGTCCAGCAGTATTCTCTGGTCACGAACATACGCACTTATTTTCATGGCTATGTATAGCTCTTGTAGGTTCAGTGGCCAGTAGGGTAACGTCGATATGACGATATGCCATCACAAACAGGTAGCCTCTTTTTGAGAAAAGACATAGCTTTCATTAGGCCTTTTTTTTTTTTTTTTTTTTTGCGAATGAGGACTTTCATTTGAATAGCAGAACCGTGAAAACATCGGAATGGAAGCACACGTTAATACAATAGGAATACATGTGCATAATTGAAAAATTATATGACAAATGCCTTTTTTTGGATTTCATTGTTTGACTAGCAGGAATATATAAAGCACAACAATCATAATAAGAACAGTCAAATCGGATTCAAAGCACACGCAGTAGTAAAATTGTCAGCAGAAAATTTCCTATGTTTTCCTCCGCTTCTCCAATAAACCAAAGGAGCCCTAATAAGCATTCGATGCATACACCAAACTTTTCGCCTTGTAACACAACGAAAAGTGCCCTCGATAGTTCACGCTGCTACCCAAAGGTTCCTCCATTCACTCTCAAGAAAGCTTCTGAAAGCGAAACAAAGTTGCCTCTGAAAAACCTTGGAGCAACCACAGCCTCATACGCTCATACGTGCGATAATGTGCGCTATCATGCATGTCCTCTCTGTCTAGGGATCTGGGCTCCATTTCGTCAGTACCTACGCTTCGCTTATAGCATCACCAGGTCATCCATCTAACCCACTTCAGTAGGAGTACATGACTATGATGCAAATCTTACCGATTTCCTAAAAAACTACAGCCCCTTTAGACTTTATCAAGGTCAAATCACTCTTACCTAATTCGATTGATACTAACTGCTACTGCCTAGGTGGTTGAAAATGAAAGGCAATGGCCTGTTGTTCAAACGCTACACAAGCTAGATCATATTGCCTGCGACTTTTCTTTTGAATAATATAAAATGAGTTGATGACTTCCTTTAGTATCTCCGTTGTCCATGAATGCAAGTTATAAGTGGAGAACTATTTCTTCCGTCTACACTTGTAGCTTGTTAGTACCACTAATGGTGCAATTAATTTTGCATGATTCAACAGTTAAGAGTGCATTATTCAAGAGCTAGTAGAGAGAAAAAGGGTGAGCTTGTTGATTGCATTTAAGAAAAAGAAAGTGAAAATAATTTGAATGCATGTCATTTTGCATACTCCCTCCGCCCGGAAATACTTGTCGGAGAAATGGATGTATCTAGATATATTTTAGTTCTAGATACATCCATTTTTATCCAAATCTGCGACAAGTAATTCTGGACGGAGGGAGTACAACCTTAATACTTGTGCTTTACAAAGTGGCCTACGGTTGTGACTCAGAAGGAACATATTAATAAGTGCTAAATGTTTCAAAAGGTTGATCATACTGGTCCTACATCAACCTATATCAAGAGATGAACCTAGTATCTGCAATCCTATATATTATGTATGGATCAAATTAGCAATGACGCATATGTTCTGTTTCGAACATGGGATATATTTGACATATTCATGTCTACTCAATGAACAAAGTGAGCTTTCGGCCGAGAAATATCGAAATGACCATGGGTGCATTTGATTCTTCTTCAAACATGCATTTCCAAGTTCTGAAAACAAATGTAGAAGCACTGGGAGAATATGCACTTATGAATTTGAAAAAAAATACTATATGGCTATTACTATCTCCAACAAAAAAAGTGTAGGTACTAGAAATTTCTATATATATATTTTCGATGCCCCCCCCCCCCCCCCCCCAATAGCAATTGCTCTATATATTAGACCCTCATTTTGTTTGGACAATACACGGACAGACATATTTTGGCCCAACATTTGTAGGTTCACAATTCTTCCCACAATATACATATAGGTTTTTGTGATGAATTTGTGGAACTGGGGATGCTGAATGTTTAAAAACACCCAGATGCATATGTGCCGGGCACAGAGTATACACTCGTCCCTCCTAGTCTCCTCTCTCTGGCATCCCCCATATCTATATCATCATAGACCCTCGCATCTATAAGGGTACGAAAAGTTGGTTGCATTGTCCTTGCGCTACAACATTTTCTATGTCTAAAGGCTTGTGTATCCACACTTCAACATCACTCAACCAACTTTTAACCCTTTTTTAGATCAACTGGGCCAAGGTCCCTGTTCCATTCTCATAGTAAATTAACCAGAGTTGGCATGCATTGTCGTTCAGAGAAACAAAATTTTGTCTTGTGTTTGATCATGAAATTTAGCAAGAAGCTCACTCAACTCCAGGAGTCCTCAAACATTGAAGATTGTTGAGAGGATTGCTATGCACCGGGTACCGCAACACCGGCACCAAGCCCACGTCCACAAGACCTTTGTAACCAGCCCACACTCCGGCGATGCACCCTATTATTTTCGTATTTTGTTGAGAGCAACTAGTCAAGGAGTACTTCTTCGGGAGCCCCTGCAAGGGTCACTTTTGGTGCGTGTCGCGCTTTCAGCTGCCGCCACGTGCCGTGCTCTGGCACCCCCTTTGGATTTTTATTTTTTATTTTTCTGTACGCATTTTCGTCTTTTAGATTTTTTTTTTTGGCTTTTCGGTTTTCCCTTGGTTTTTCTTAGGTTTTGGAACAGAAAAAAATTAATTTTTTTTTTGCGTAGAAGAACGCGTTTTTTTTATGTTCCGCGAGAGGCACATATTTACTTCTCATGGAGGCACGGATTTGCTTCCGCGAGTCGTGCCTCTTGGAAAAGGAAAAAATGCGTTTTTTTTGTTGCGCGAGAGGCACAGATTCACGGATTTGCTTCCGCTACCGGCACCTCTCGGAAAAGGAAGAAAAAACGCGTTTTCTTTTTTTTTTCGTTCCACAAGAGGCACAGATTTACTTTGCGTGGAGCCATGAATTTGTTTCCGCGAGAGGCACAGTTCTGTCTCTCGGAAAAGGAAAAAAAACATGTTTTCTTCTTTTTTCGTTCCATGAGATGCACAGATTTACTTCTCGTGGAGGCACGGATTTACTTCCGCGAGAGGCACAGTCGTACCTCTTGGAAAAAGAAAAAAATACGTTTTCTTTTTTTATTATTCCGTGAGAGGCATAGATTTACTTCTTGTGGAGGCACGGATTTGCTTCCGCGAGAGGCATAGTCGTGCCTCTCAAAAAAGGAAAAAAATGCATTTTTTTTCATTCTGCGAGAGGCACAGATTTACTTCTCATGGAAGTACGGATTTGCTTACGCGAGAGGTACAGTCGTGCCTCTCGAAAAAGGAAAAAAACGCGTTTTTTTCGTTCCGCAAGAGACATAGATTTACTTCTCGTGGAGGCACGGATTTGCTTCCGCGAGTCGTGCCTCTCGGAAAAGCAAAAAATGCGTGGCTCTTCGAAAAGGGAAAAAAACATTCTCCCGATTCCCTTTTTTTGTCCTGTTTTTTCCTGAAAAAAAAGTTTGTCAAAACTTATCAACATGGGATCTAGTTTTGAAGATCTTGACACGAGGAATTCAACGTTTAAAACGGTTCTAGATTTGGACACACGGTTTAAGAGATAAAATGTTTTCAATAAACGAATCTACAAAAAAAAAGGAAAAACTCCCAGATTGCGATAAGTGGAGCCGACAAGGTGAAACCGATCTTTGCCAGGAGTACTCCTTAATCAGTGATTTCGTATTGGTAAATGTTTGCAATCGACACGCCGGCTGTCAGTGCTAAAACCGACGGAACTCGGGTGGGGGTCCCGAGCTGTAGGTCTCGGAACAATGGTAACAGGGGACGAAGGAAGACGATGTTTACCCAGGTTCGGGCCCTCTCGAAGAGGTAAAACCCTACGTCCTGCTTTGATTGTATTGATGTGATGGGGTACAAGGTACAAGATGATCTACCTCGAGATCGTATGTTTGTGTTCTAAACCCTAAGGCTGTAATCGTGCTTCTAAGGACTAAACCCCTCGGCTTATATATGCACCGAGGGGTACATAGGTCAAGTACATGGTCGGTTGTCGAAATGTCGGCTACATCAGAATCTGTGGAGTATACGCCAAGTCTTCGGAGGTTTCCATCCCGATCACGCCGAGGTTCGTGGCTTCGGCAGTCCTTCCTTCTTGATGATCGGCGGGCCCTTAGCTTGGTCTATGGACTGCGGGTCGTACTGGCTAGTACCCCCTAATTCAGGACACTATCAGTAGCCCCTGAACTGGTCTTCGGAGCCGAGGACTATAGCTTCCTCCTCCGATGATCGTCTTTGGCTTGTGTCCTCGGCTCGGCAGGCGAGTTCCTCTTTATCAACACTCAAATTCAGAGTCTTGAGTCATTGGGAAATCTTCTTGATCTTCTTCTGCAGCTGACCTCAATGACCATGTGCTTAAACTTTTATCCTCGGCTAGAAAAACAAGGGATCCCTTTTTACAAAGGCCCTTGTCTGAAGTCTTGAGTTAATTTAGTATCGAAGACTTGCCACGTATGTAATACTGATAAGAGGGGAAAAACCCTGACAGCTTTTAGCCAACCGCCACCGCCAGTTATTTCGAAAATAATGGCCTGAGGTAATTTTTCATTGGCGCGTCCCATCAATGTGGAGATCTTGCCTCGGTTTGCAAGAGATATCATCAACAGGTTGATATATCGAGGCGATTTTAACGACACGCAGGATAGGAAATAGGTGATTTATTCGGCGCCACGCGGGGGCTCTTGGACTTTTACTGACCTATAAAGACACGAGGCAATAAATCATTTTTCCCACGCTTCCATCTCCTACTCCATTGCCCAAAGCTCTAAAACTCTAGCGCCCTCAAATCCATCTCCGAACTTCCCAATCCCTGCTCTAATCGCATCCTTCTTCTAGCCATGGTCGGCAAGGTGAAGGAATCAGCGACTATGGCATTCGACGCCGAGCTAAGGGGGAGTAGGTGCCCTCCAATGTCACGGAGGGCACCATCGAAGAGATCAGGTCAGCGGGATATATACCCGTAGTAGCCAAGTGCCGGGTCCAAGGCCTGACCAATCTGTCCCTACCCTCAAGAAAGGGGAGAGGGTAATCTTCATGCCCCACCTCATCCGAGGTCTGGGGTTCCCCCTCCATCCATTTGTGAGGGGGCTACTCTTCTTCTACGGGCTAGACTTCCACCACCTAGCCCCGAACTCCATCCTGCACATTGCCTTGTTCATTACCATATGCGAGACCTTCCTCTGTGTCGAGCCACACTTCAGTTTGTCGTTGAAGATATTCAGTGTCAAGCCGAAGAGCAGTGGTGCCCAGCTCGCGGAATGCGGCGGGGCCATGATAAGCATGATCCAAAGGGTAAGCTGGCCCGAGGGAGTTTTCATGGAGACGATCAAGCTGTGGCAGCGGGAGTGGTTCTACATCACCGCCTTGCCCGCAGAAGGCCAAGCCGAGGTCCCCGCCTTCACGGCCGAGCCCCCGAAGAGGCTTGTCTCCTCGACGAAGAAAGGCCTCGACTGGGGAAACCTAGAGGAGACAGCGGCGCTCCAAAAGAGTCTCAAGGCGTTGATTGATAGAGGCCTTAAGCTGGTGGATGTAATCCACATTATGCTCGCCCGCCGAGTCCTACCTCTGTAGATTAGGGCAAATCCGATGTGCCGCTACAAGCCAGAGGACGAGCCAACCATGCAGTATTTCTTCCGCACGAACCTTGATGGTATGTGGACATCACTTTTCAAGCCGTCCAAGAATACATTCCCCAAGGAGACAGAGGACTGCGGTCTCGATGCCGTTAATGACCCATCCGAGGTAACAACAACTTTTAATCATGTTGCCAACATATTGATGCTTTTATTCTTTCAATAAAGTGATTAGCCTGTCATTTTGTAATCAGACCTGGGGCGACAAGGCCCAGAAAATGAAGTCCTTGGTGCCGTTGCCCGAAGAGGCCAGGACCACTTTGCTCGAGGCCCTTCTGGTCGAGGACCCATACATGGTCCCGGAGCCGAAGAAGAAAAGGGAGGGCCTACGGAGCAAACAAGCCACCTTGGACACTAGGTCCAAGGATACCCATGGCTCTTCCATCCATGAGGAGGAAGAGAGGGAAGAGGAGATGGAGGAGGAGTAGGAGATCCTGGCCTCTCCTCCCAAGAGGAGGAGGGTGGTGTCCGAGGACATCGAGGTGGTTGATCCTCCTCGGCTCAAAAGGCTTCGGAAGGCCTCTGCCATTCGGCCAAGTAGGTCTTCGGATCCTGCCGAAGCTGCACACTCTGGATCCTCCGAGGATGTGCCTCCCCTCCGCCGCAGAGAGAAACTGCAGCCGAGGAGGTATTTACTATTTGACACATTTGTATGTAGTCGGTTTGAATTTGACAAGTTATTAACCGTTGTTGGCATTGTATTGGTTTTACAGCCCGCAACTCCATCTTCTCGGAGAGGATTCGGATGACGCCGTTCCTCCAGCCAAGCTGTCCGAGAGCTCCTCGGGTGCACGTGTGTGCTCCTCCCCTGTTCATGATGAGCAGAGGGAGGCTTCCTCATTTCTAGATCCTCCTGTGTTGACCACAGAGGGTGATGCTGATGCACCTATGGCCAAGGTCCATACCTCAGTCATTGAAGACCAAGGGGTTGAAATCCCCTTGGCCCCCGAAGAAGCGGTGCTCAACTGCCCGGAGTCCTCAGCCCACTGCCGAGCCACCCTGAGGTGGCCCTCACCTCTCCTATGAAGGTGGCAGCCAAGGATACCCAGCCGCCCATCCTAGGGCGGCACAAGGATAGAGAGGAAGCTCTACAAAGCTCCTCCATCTTCCCTGAGCACCGCGCCATTCTTGGTGCAGCATTCGATCAGTTCCGGTCTGCAACGGCCGGAATGGAGAAGACTTTCCTAAGCCTTGCAAAAGTCTTCAAGGTATATTATGTTTTAAGATAGTTTATATTACTGTAATGGCTAATTTAATGTTTAGACTCCAATGTATCTATAATTTATGAAGTATTCATGCCATGTTTACAATAATTCTTTATGATTTTGGTATGATTTGATTAGAACTAACCCGGACTGATGCTGTTTTCAGCAAAACTACCGTGGTGTTGTTATTGTGCAGAAATAAAAGTTCTCGGAATGGGCTGAAAATTTACGGAGAATATTTTTGGAAAATATAAAAAATACTGGAGCAAAAAGATACCGGAGAGGAGTCCCGAGGGAGCCACAAGCCACCAGGGCGCCCCCCCTAGGCCGTGCCCCCTGGCTTGTGGGCCCCTTGGGAACCCCCTTGACGTGATTCCAACGCCAAGCACTCCTATAAATACCCAAACCTCCGAAAAAAATCCTAGATCGGAAGTTCCGCCGCCGCAAGTCTCTGTAGCCGTGAAAGATCAATCTTGGCCCTCTCCGACACCTTGCCAGAGGGGGTCACCATCACCGGAGACCATGGAGGAGGATGACTGAGGGGCCATCATCATCATGGAGGCCAAGGACCAGAGGGAGAACCTCTCCCCACCCAGGGGGGAGGCCATGGAGGAGGAAGCACAAGGGGGAGACCCTCTCCCCCTCTCTCTTGGTGGCGCCAGAGTGCCATCGGGGGAACCATCGCCGCGGTGATCGTCTTCATCAACATCACCTTCTTCATCACCATCCTCATCTCTTTTCAACGGTCCACTCTCCCGCATCCCGCTGTAATCCCCTACTTGAACATGGTGCTTTATGCCACATATTATGATCCAATGATGTGTTGCCATCCTATGATGTTTTGAGTAGATTTCTTTTGTCCTATGGGTTGATTGATGATCTAGATTGGTTTGAGTTGTATGTTTATTTTGGTGCTGTCCTATGGTGCCTTCCGTGTCGCGCACACGTGAAGGATTCCCTCTGTAGGGTGTTGCAATACGTTCATGATTCGCTTATAGTGGGTTGCTTAAGTGACAGAAGCATAAACTGGAGTAGGTGGGTTGTTGGGTATGGGATAAAGGGGACTTGATGCTTTAATGCTATGGTTGGATTTTACCTTAATGATATTTAGTAGTTGTGGATGCTTGCTAGAGTTCCAATCATAAGTGCATATGATCCAAGTAGAGAAAGTATGTTAGCTTATGCCTCTCCCTCATATAAAATTGCAATAAGGATTACCGATCTTGTTAACAATTGCCTAGGACAATTCCGCACACCGACCCTTCATTATTCCACACTCACTATTTGTAATATATTGAAATATATTCTAACTTTATGATAACAGAACCTATTTTTATATTTTAGTTCTCCGATATCATGCAAAGCTATTCTCTTCATTCCCACAACGCAGTTTTATTTCTCTTTTCTAGTTGGAAGCAAACGATCGGCGTACGTAGAGTCGTATCAGTGGCAAATAGGACTTGAGAGAATATTGATCTTACCTTTAGCTCCTTGTGGGTTCGACACTCCATACTTATCACTTCCACCTTTGGAAATTGCTACGATGATTCCTTGCACTTGGGGATTATCAACCTCTTTTCTGGCGCCGTTGCCGGGGAGGTATAGCGTGGGGTTGATATTCTTGTGTGTGCTTGTTTGCTTTCTTCACTAAGTAGATTTTGTTTTCCCCTTTTGCTTTCTTTAGTTGTGGGTGAAACAAACAAACAAAATTAAATAATGAAAAATACAAAAAGAATTACTTGCCTCTTATGCCTAAGAAGTTTTTCAAAAAGAGAAGTGATTGGAAGGTTTTGCATTGGAGAAGTGAGGGTCGACCTTGAACCCTTGTGTTCATGCTCATGGAAACAATGTAGAATTTTTCATGGAAGTTTATCAAAATAATTATCCCCTTGTATATATCAATTGTATTATAAAAATAATGTGCCAAGATTTGGTTTTAGGATGATTAGATTGCTTGTTTGCTTTGTGCGGTGCAAAAACAGAAACTTTGACTGTAGTGCATGAATTTACATTTCTTACTGGAACGTCAAAAATTTCTTAATTTTTTACACAGTACATATTTACAATTTTTTTAATTTTTCCAAAATTTTCAGAATTTTTTGAGTTATAGAATTATACTAAGTTTCCAGATTACTACATACTGTCCTGTTTTCGACAGATTCTGTTTTCTATGCATTGTTCTCTTATTTTGATGAATCTATGGGTAGTATCGGGGGGTATGAACCATGGTGAAGTTGGAATACAGTGTATATAATGCGAATATGAATTTGGAATGAGTTCACAACAGTACTTAAAGTAGTATTTTGCTTTATTATACTAACGGATCTCACGAGGGTTTTGTAAAGTTTTGTGTGAATGAAGTGTTCGAAGATCGAGGAGGTATCGATATAAGAAGAATACGGAGAGACAAGAGTTTAAGCTTGGGGATGATCAAGGCACCCCAAGTAAATATTTCTAGGAGACTCAAGCATCTAAGCTTGGGGATGCCCCCAAAGGCATCCCATCTTTATTCTTCAACAATTATTGGTATACCTCGGTTTTTGTTTTGTTCACATGATATGCGTCTTTAGTGTTTTTCTTTTCCTTTTATGCACCCTTCTAGTATGAGATAGTCCTTCATTGATTTGTAGAATGCTTCATGTGCTTCACTTAGATCTTTTTAGTATGGCTTTGTAGAATGCTCTTTGTGCTTCACTTAAATGTTTTGAGTATGGCTTTGTAGAATGCTCTTTGTGCTTCACTTAAATCTTGTGAGTATGGCTTTATAGAATGCTTCATGTGCTTCACTTATATATTTCGAGCTTGGTTATTGGCTAATATATATTAATTGAAGAATGCTCTATGAACTTCACTTATATCTTTTAGAGTATGAATAAAATTACCATCGGAATTGGGCTTGGAAGTGTATCATTAAAATGTCATGCCTAGGTAGAAAGGCATTAAAGAAAAGTGCTTGTTGGGAGACAACCCAATATTTACCTCTACTGTTTTTGTGTGTACACATGATTAAGCTACTGTATAATCATGTTTTATAGCTTTTGTTTCAATAAAGTGCCAAGTAAAGCCTTTGGGATAGTGTGGATGATAGTTGACTTGATTCTGTGCAAAAACAGAAACCTTCGCCTCTAGTGCAGAATTTTTTGATCTCTGCTGGACCGTGTTAAATTCTTGAAATTTTTACAAAGTATTGATATACAAATTCTTCAGGTTGTCCCAATTTTTCAGAATTTTTAGAGACAGGTAATTATGTCTACACTACAGATCTTCACAGACGGTTCTGTTTTTAACAGATTCTGTTTTGCATGCATAGTTTGCTTGTTTTAGTGTTTCCATAGCTTATATTTAGTTGTATAAATTATGGTAATGATATAATACATTAGGTATCATATGGTAAAAATTATGAATCTTGTCTTGACAGTACCCAAGTGAATGATCTATCTTTATTATAGTAACCCTTCTCACAAAGTGCCGATAAGTTTTGTGTGATTGAAGTTTTCTAGTTTTGGGTGAGACACCGATATGAGGAGAATAAGGAGTGACAAGAATCTAAGCTTGGGGATTCCCAAGGCATCCCTAAGGTAATATCCATGGAAGACTCAAGCGCCTAAGCTTGGGGATGCCCCAGAAGCATCCCCTCTTTCGTCTTCAACATTATCGGTATATCTTACTTAGAGCTATATTTTTATTCTTCACATAATATGAGTTTTGCTTGGAGCATAATTATATTTTGTTATTTTATGTTAGAATCTTGATTTTCAATAAAAAGTTTCAAGAATTGCGTTAGGATGCTTGCATTGCATGTTTTGATGTGTGTTGTGTAAAAAACAGAAACTTTTCTGTAGTGTTTGAATTTTCCTGTTTTAATGGAACGTTGAAACTTTCTGAAATTTTTACACAGTGTTGTAATATAAATTTTATAGCATGTCCTAAATTTTCATAATTTTTGGAGTTACAGAAATACACTGGTTTAATAGATTTCTACAGACTGTTTTGTTTGGACAGATTGCTGTCATAGTTTTGCTATCTACTTATCCTCTAGTTTGCATAGCCTATATTGGTAGATATAAATTGTGGGAATGATAGTAAACAGTAGATGATGTTTTAAAATTATTGTGCAAGTTGTCTTGGCAGTACATAAAGAGTTGATTTATTATTATGTGTACTAACCTATCTCACGAGTTCTTTTCGAGATTTGTGTGGATAAAGTTTTTGATAATAGGTGAAACCATGATATGAGAGGATTGAACGAGATACAAAAGATCAAGCTTGGGGATGCCCAAGGCACCCCAAGTAAATATTTCAAGAAGTCTCAAGCATCTAAGCTTGGGGATGCTACGCATCCCATCTCTCTTCATCAACAATTATCGGTTAGCCTATGTTGAGCCTAAATTTCTATTTGCCCACATGATTTGTGCTATTCTTGGAATGTCATTTTTTTTCTTGATGTTTTACTAAAATACTCAGATCTGAAGATCTTCATTAAAAGAGAGAGTCCTCACATAGCTACTTAATTGCTCGACTACTCATTGATCTTCACTTATATCTTTCTAGAGTAGTTGGATGTTTACTCTCGTGCTTCACTTATATCCTACGAGTATATGGTTGAATGAATTGAATATCATAAATCTGAAATTAAATATGCTTCATATACTTATCCCATGGGGAGTAATGATTTCACACATAATAAGTATAGGTGGTAAAATTTATTGAAAATTAGCAAACACCGCATTGGTCACTTGAACAATTCATGAAAGAATATTGAAGGAAGAGAGATTCCACATATAAATATACTATCTTGGACATCTTCTACGATTGTGAGCTCCTTAATTGTTTTCAAACTTGAGAAAATTAGTTGAAGTTGGACAAGGAAGACAACTTAATGAGTTATGTTTGGGTATATTTGTATAGAAGTTATATTGTTATGGATCCTCCAACATGTGGTGCTTGCTTCCACCTCATACTAGCCAAAACTTCCGCACCAAGTAGAAATACTACTTGTGCATCCAAACACCCTTAAACCCAAAGTTGTTCCATATGAGTCCACCATACCTACCTATATGCGGTATTTACCTGCCGTTCCAAGTAAATTTGCATGTGCCAAACTCTAAACCTTCAAATAATATTCTGTTTTGTATGCTCGAATCGCTCATATAGTGACTAGGGGCTGTCAGTATCTTCCATGCTAGGTGGGTTATTCTCACGATATGTGTTAATTCACTATCATTCATGAGAAAGTGGATGGTATTCAGGATGCCCAGTTCCATGCTCAAAAATCAAATCAAAATATAATGAAACAAAACTCCCCCAGGATTGTTGTTTGTATGGACGGTACCCGTGGATTCGGCTCGCCGTGGAGTGTGATTGATTGGTGGAGGGGGAGTAAAAACTTTACCATTCTATTTGGGAACTGCCTATAATGTATCTAGCATGGAAGATACCGAGATCTCTCGGTTGTTATGTTGACAATGAAAGCATACCGCTCAAAATTATTATTCATCTATGTTTTAAAAGCTCGAGCTTTGGCACCTTTGCAAATCAATGCTTCCCTCTGCGAAGGGCCTATCTTTTACTTTCTAGTACTTACCTTTATGCAAGAGTCATGGTGATCTTCACCACTTCCTATATTTCGCCTTTTTCTCTTGGCAAGCGTCATATGTTGGGGAATGATCTAGACATATATATCCATACAAATATATTTGATCATGAATTATTATTGTTGACAATTATCTATATGATAAATAAGTTGGGAGGCGAAACATTAAGCCCCTATCTTTCTTTGTGTTCGATGGATCCTATTTGTTCTAAAAATATGCTTTGAGTGTCAATAATCATGGAAGACTATATGATAGTTGAGCATGTGGAATTTGCTAAATCAAAGCTCTTACATAGACCCTTCCTGAAAATAAGATGAATTGCAATTGTTCGATGACTAAGAATATGGTTTGCTAGTTTTCAAGAAACTTTCTGGCCTATACTTTAACATGTGAATAGCTTGTTACTTGATCATGAGAAGTTTTATGAGATGAGCAACTGTTTATGGTTTATATTGTTGCTAGAAAAAGTGATTGGAATTACCATTGATCAAACTTGTGCACTTACTAGCATTCACACTTCATAAATTATTTCTTTTATCATTTACCTACTCGAGGACAAGCAGGAATTAAGCTTGGGGATGCTAATACGTCTCCAACGTATCTATAATTTATGAAGTATTCATGCCATGTTTACAATAATTCTTTATGATTTTGGTATGATTTGATTAGAACTAACCCGGACTGACGCTGTTTTCAGCAGAACTGCCGTGGTGTTGTTTTTGTGAAGAAATAAAAGTTCTTGGAATGGGCTGAAAATTTACGGAGAATATTTTTGGAAAATATAAAAAATACTGGAGCAAAAAGATACCGGAGAGGAGTCTCGAGGGAGCCAGAAGCCACCAGGGCACGCCCCTCCCTAGGCCGCGCCCCCTGGCTTGTGGGCTCCTGGGGAACCCCCTTGACGTGATTCCAACGCCAATCACTCCTATAAATACCCAAACCTCCGAAAAGAACCCTAGATCAGAAGTTCCGCCATCGCAAGTCTCCGTAGCCACGAAAGATCAATCTTGGCCCTCTTCGGCACCCTGCCGGAGGGGGTCACCATCACCGGAGACCATGGAGGAGGAGGACGGAGGGGGCCATCATCACCATGGAGGCCAAGGACCAGAGGGAAAACCTCTCCCCACCTAGGGGGGAGGCCATGGAGGAGGAAGCACAAGGGGGAGACCCTCTCCCCCTCTCTCTTGGTGGCACCGGAGTGCCATTGGGGGAACCATCGCCGCGGTGATCGTCTTCATCAACATCACCTTCTTCATCACCATCCTCATCTCTTTTCAACGGTCCACTCTCCCGCATCCCGCTATAATCCCCTATTTGAACATGGTGCTTTATGCCACATATTATGATCCAATGATGTGTTCCCATCCTATGATGTTTTGAGTAGATTTCTTTTGTCCTATGGGTTGATTGATGATCTTGATGGTTTGAGTTGTATGTTTATTTTGGTGCTGTCCTATGGTGCCTTCCATGCCGCGCACACGTGAAGGATTCCCGCTGTAGGGTGTTGCAATACGTTCATGATTTGCTTATAGTGGGTTGTTTGAGTGACAGAAGCATAAACCCGAGTAGGTGGGTTATTGCGTGTGGGATAAAGGGGACTTGATGCTTTAATGGTATGGTTGGGTTTTACCTTAATGATCTTTAGTAGTTGTGGATGCTTGCTAGAGTTCCAATCATAAGTGCATATGATCCAAGTAGAGAAAGTATGTTAGCTTATGCCTCTCCCTCATATAAAATTGCAATAAGGATTACCGATATTGTTAACAATTGCCTAGGACAATTCCGGACACCGACCCTTCATTATTTCACACTCGCTGTTTGTAATATATTGTAGTATATTCTAACTTTATGATAACATCACCTATTTTTTTATTTTAGTTCTTCGATATCATGCAAAGCTATTCTCTTCATACCCACAACGTTGTTTTATTTCTCGTTTCTAGTTGGAAGCAAACGATCGGCGTACGTAGAGTCATATCAGTGGCAGATAGGACTTGAGAGAATATTGTTCTTACCTTTAGCTCCTTGTGGGTTCGACACTCCATACTTATCACTTCCACCTTTTGAAATTGCTACGATGATTCCTTGCACTTGGGGATTATCACGTCACATCCGCCATTCCTTGTTGACCAGATGAAGCAGTTGATGCAACTTCATCGTGTCGCGAAGCCCACCATGGAGGACCTCTCCATCGCCCTCTGGCCCACCAAGCCACTGCCGAGCAGCTATTTTGGGTTAATCCAAAGGCTGCAAAGTGCTAGCCCCCGCTTCCATCTCTGGAAGCGTTCGCTACTTCTTGAGCTTGCGTTGGTTTTCACTTGAAGAGGAAAGGGTGATGCAGCAAAGTAGATAAGTATTTCCTCAGTTGTTGAGAACCAAAGTATCAATCCAGTAGGAGAAACAAGCAAGGCACCAATAGATGTACCTACACAAATAATCAAACACTTGCACCCAACGCAGAAAAGGGGTTGTCAATCCCTTCACGGTTACTTGCAAGGATTAGATCCAATAGAGATAGATATAAAAGATTACTAAAAATAAAAGTAAAAGAATGCAGCGAGGTATTTTTGGTGTTTTTAGTTTATAGATCTAAAAATATAATAAGGAAAATAGACCCGGGGGCCATAGGTTTCACTAGAGGCTTCTCTCTTGAAAGAAAATAATACGGTGGGTGAACAAATTACTGTCGAGCAATTGATAGAAAATCGCATAGTTATGACGATATCTAAGGCAATGATTATGCATATAGGCATCACGTCTGTGACAAGTAGACCGACTCCTGCCTGCATCTACTACTATTACTCCACACATCGACCGACTCCTGCCTGCATCTAGAGTATTAAGTTCATGAAGAACAGAGTAACGCATTAAGTAAGATGACATGATGTAGAGGGATAAACTCAAGCAATATGATGAAAACCCCACCTTTTTACCCTTGATAGCAACAATACAATACGTGCCTCGCTACCCCTACTATGTCACTGGGTGAGGACACTGCAAGATTGAACCCAAAACTAAGCACTTCTCCCATTGCAAGAATTACCAATCTAGTTGGCCAAACCAAACCAATAACTCGAAGAGACTTGCAAAGATATGAAATCATGCATATAAGAATTTAGAGAAGATTCAAATAAGATTCATAGATAATCTGATCATAAACCCACAATTCATCGAATCTCGACAAACACACCGCAAAAGAGTATTACATCGGATAGATCTCCATGAAGATCATGAAGAACATGGTATTGAAGAGCAAAGAGAGAGAAGAAGCCATCTAGCTACTAGCTATGGACCCGTAGGTCTGTGGTGAACGACTCACGCATCATCGGAAGGGCAATGGAGTTGATGTAGATGCCCTTCGTGATCGAATCCCCTCCGGTAGATTATCGGAAAAGGCTCCAAGATGGGATCTCACGGGAATAGAGGCTTCCGGCGGCGAAAAATTATTGTGGTCGCTCTTTTTGATGGAGACGAAATATTTGGGAATTTATAGGGCAAGAATTAGGGTTAGGGGAGCCTTGGTGGGCCCACAAGCCAAGGGGGCGCCCCCCCCCCCCGGTCGCGCCGGGGTGGCTTGTGGCCCACCAGAGGATCCCCTGACTTCCTCTCCAAGTCTTGTAGATCTCTTCTGGTCCAGAAAAATTTAATCCGGGGATTTTATTCCATTTGGACTCCGTTTAAAATTCCTTATCTACAATGATAAAAAACAAGGAAAAACAGAAACTGGCACTGGGCTCTGGGTTAATAAGTTAGTCCCAAAAATAATATAAAATAGCATATTAATGAATATAAAACATCCAAAATAGATAATATAATAGCATGGAACAATCAAGAATTATAGATATGTTGGAGACGTATCAGCATCCCCAAGCTTAATTCCCGCTCGTCCTCGAGTAGGTAAATGATAAAAATAGAATTTTTGATGTGGAATGCTACCTAACATATTTATCCATGTAATATTATTTATTGTGGCATGAATGTTCAGATCCGTAAGATTCAAAACAAAAGTTTAATATTCACATAAAAACAATAATACTTCAAGCTTACTAACAAGGCAATTGTATCCTTTCAAAATACCATGGCTAAAGAAAGCTATCCCTACAAAATCATATGGTCTGGCTATGCTCCATCTTCCCCACACAAAGTATTTAAATCATGCACAACCCCCACGACAAGTCAAGCAATTGTTTCACACTTTTATGTTCTCAAACCTTTTCATCTTTCAAGCAATACATGAGCGTGAGCCATGGATATAGCACTATAGGTGGAATAGAATATGGTGGAGGTTGCAAGGAAAAGGAGAAGATAGTCTCACATCGACTAGGCGTATCAACGGGCTATGGAGATGCCCATCAATAGATATCAATGTGAGTGAGTAGGGATTGCCATGCAACTGATGCACTAGAGCTATAAGTGTATGAAAGCTCAAAAGAAAACTAAGTGGGTGTGCATCCAACTTGCCTGCTCACGAAGACCTAGGGCAATTTGAGGAAGCCCATCATTGGAATATGCAAGCCAAGTTATATAATGAAAAATTCCCACTAGTATATGAAAGTGACAAAATAGGAGACTCTCTATCATGAAGATCATGGTGCTATTTTGAAGCACAAGTGTGGAAAAGGATAGTAGCATTGTCCCTTCTCTCTTTTCTCTCTTTTTTTTGGTGGGTTTCTTTGGCCTATTTTTTTTATGGGCTTCATTGGCCTCTTTTATTTTTTGTAAAGTCCGGAGACTCATCCCAACTTGTGAGGGAATCATAGCTTCCATCATCCTTTCCTCACATGGGACAATGCTCTAATGATAGTCATCACACTTTTATTTACTTACAACTCAATACTAGAACAAAATATGACTCTATATGAATGCCTCCGGCGGTGTACCGGGATGTGCAATGATCTAGCATAGCAAATGACGCCAAAAAACGGACAAGCCATGAAAACATCATGCTAGCTATCTTATGATCATGCAAAGCAATATGACAATGATGGTGCGTGTCATAATAAATGGAATGGTGGAAGTTGCATGGCAATATATCTCGGAATGGCTATGAAAATGCCATAATAGGTAGGTATGGTGGCTGTTTTGAGGAAGGTGATATGGTGGCTGTTTTGAGGAAAGTGTGTTTAATGCACCGGCGAAAGTTGCGCGGCACTAGAGAGGCTAGCAAAGGTGGAAGGGTGAGAGTGCGTATAATCCATGGACTCACATTAGTCATAAAGAAGTCACATAGTTATTGTAAAAGCCTATTAGTCATCAAAGCCAAGTTTTAGACGCATGCCCCTAGGGGAGAGGTTGGAAGGAGTAAACCATCGCGCGCTCCCGACCCATCACACAAAGGATGACAATCATTAAACAAATCATGCTCCGACTTCGTTACATAACGGTTCACCATACGTGCATGCTACGGGAATCACAAACCTTAACACAAGTATTTCTACTAGTCCACAATTACTCACTAGCATAACTCTAATATCACTATCTTTACATCTCAAAACTCTATGCACGGAATCCAACTTCTCATAGTATTTAATGCACTTAATATGAAAGTTTTTATTATATCCCTCTTGGATGCCCATTATATTAGGACTAAATTCATAACCTAAACCAATTACCATGCTGTTTAAATAAACTCTCAAAATAATATAAGTGAAGCAAGAGAGTTCAATATTTCTATAAAATAAAACCACCACCGTGCTCTAATAAGATATAAGTGAAGCACTAGAGCAACATTGCCTAGCTCAAAAGATATAAGTGAAGCACAAAGAGTATTCTAATAAATTCACGATTAATGCGTGTCCCTCTCAAAAGGGTGTGTTCAACAAGGATGATTGTGGCAAACTAAAAAGCAAAGACTCATATCATACAAGACGCTCCAAGCAAAACACATATCATGTGGTGAATAAAAATATAGCCTCAAGTAAATTTACCGATGGATTGAAGACGAAAGAGGGGATGCCTTCCGGGGCATCCCCAAGATTAGGCTCTTTGGAATCCTTGAATATACTTGGGGTTCCTTGGGCATCCCCAAGCTTAGGCTCTTGCCACTCCTTATTCCATAGTCCGTCACATCTTTACCCAAAACTTGAAAACTTCACAACACAAAACTTAACAGAAAACTCATGAGATCCGTTAGTATAAGAAAAATAAATCACCACTTTAGGTACTGTTGTGAACTCATTCTTTATTTATATTGGTGTAATATTTACTGTATTCCAACTCCTCCATGGTTCATACCCCCCGATACAACCCATAGATACATCAAAATAAGCAAACAACACAAAGAAAACAGAATCTGTCTAAAACAGGACAGTCTGTAGAAATTTATAGACTCGAATACTTATATAACTCCAAAAATTCTGAAAAATTAGTACAGTCAGGGTAAATCATATATCAATGTTGTGTAAAACTTTCAAGAATATTCAGCGCTCTGATGAACTTGTAAAATTACTGGACTGAGCGCAAAAGTTTCTGTTTTACAGCAAGATAAAATCAACAATCACCGTAGACCATCCCAATGGTCTTAATTGGCTCAAACACTAATTAAAATATTAAAACAGAGGAAATAATAAGGAAAATACTCAATAACAGAAAAAAAATGGGTTGCCTCCCAACAAGCGCTATTGTTTAACGCCCCTAGCTAGGCAAAACACAATAGATTTAGGTATTGTCATCTTTGGTATGCAATCCATAAGTGGCTCTCATAATAGATTCATAAGGTAATTTAATTCTCTATCTAGGAAAGTGTTCCATGTCCTTCCTTAATGGAAATTGGAATCTAATGTTTCCTTCTTTCATATCAATAATTGCACCAATTGTTCTAAGGAAAGGTCTACCCAGAATAATAGGACATGTAGGATTGCATTCTATATCAAGAACAATGAAATCTACAGGAACATAATTCCTATTTTCAACAATAATAACATCATTAATCCTCCCCATAGGTTTCTTAATAGTGGAATTCGCTAGATGCAAATTTAAAGAGCAATCATCAAGTTCATGGAAACCTAGCACATCACATAAAGTTTTTGGAATCATGGAAACGCTAGCACCCAAATCACACAAAGCATGGCACTCATAATCATTAATTTCTATCTTAATAGTAGGTTCCCACTCATCATAAAGCTTTCTAGGTATAGAAACTTCCAACTCAAGTTTTTCTTCAAAATATTTCATCATTGCATCAATGATATGTTTAGTAAAAGCTTTATTTTGATTATAAGCATGAGGAGAATTCATCATGGCTTGCAACAAGGAAATACAATCAATCAAAGAACAGCTCTCATAATTAAATTCCTTGAAATCCAAAAGAGTGGGATCATTGCTATTTAGGGTTTTGACCTCTTCAACCCCGCTTTTATCATTCTTAGCATTAAGATCTATAAACTTAGAATCATTGGGGCTACTTTTAACCAAACTTAATTCATCTACAGTCCCCTCCTTATCAAGATTTATATTGGAAAACAAAGATTCAATAGGAGTCACATCAATCACTTTAAGATCTTCATCATTATTTTCATGAAAACGCACCTTTTCAAGCCATTCACACTTAGCACGCATTCTAGCGGTTCTTTCCTTGCACTCATCAATAGAAATTCTCATAGATTTTAAGGACTCATTAATATCACGCTTGGGTGGAGTAGATCTAATTTTCAAAGAATCAATCTCAAGAGAAATTCTATCAATGTTCCTAGCCAAGTCATCAATCTTGAGAAATTTTTCTTCAATCGTAGCATTAAAAACCTTTTGTGAATTTATAAATTCTTTAATATAGTTCTCAAGATCAGAGGACATCTTATTATAATTTCCATAAGAATTGTTGTAGGAATTACCATAATTATTAGAGGAATTACTAGGAAACGGCCTAGGGTTGAAATTACCTCTATAAGCGTTATTACCAAAATTGTTCCTACCAACAAAATTAACATTCATAGATTCATTATTATTTCCAATCAAAGAAGACAAAGGCATATCATTAGGATCAATAGGAGCACTCTTACTAGCAAACAACTTCATTAATTCATCCATCTTTTCACTCAAAGTATTTATTTCTTCGATAGCATGCACTTTTTTACTAGTAGGAGATCTTTCGGTATGCCATTGATAGTAATTTGCCATAATATTATCTAGGAGTTTAGTAGCTTATCCTAATGTGATTTCCATAAAAGTACCACCCGCGGCAGAATCTAGAAGATTTCTAGGAGCAAAGTTCAATCCAGCATAGAAAATTTGTATAATCATCCATAAACTCAAACCATGCACGGGGCAGTTTCTAATCATTAATTTCATCCTCTTCCAAGATTGTGCAACATGCTCATGATCAAGTTGCTTAAAATTCATTATATCAATTCTAAGGGAGATGATCTTAGCGGGCGGAAAGTACTTGGAAATAAAATCATCTTTACACTTATTCCATGAATCAATACTATTCTTAGGTAAAGATGAAAACCAAGTTTTAGCACGATCTCGTAGCGAGAATGGAAATAGCTTCAATTTAACAATATCATTATCCACATCTTTCTTCTTTTGCATATCACACAACTCAACGAAAGTATTTAGATGGGATGCGGCATCTTCACTAGGAAGGCCAGAAAATTGTTCTTTCATAACAAGATTAAGCAAAGCAGCATTAATTTCATAAGATTCTGCACTAGTGGCGGGAGCAATCGGAGTACTAATAAAATCATTATTATTAGTATTAGAAAAGTCACATAACTTGGTATTCTCAGACATCGTGACAAAGCAATCAAGCACACAAGCAAACAGAAAGCAAATGAAAAAGACGAATGGAAAAAGGGCGAATAAAAAGGCAAATCTTTTTGTGTTTTTCTAAAAATCATTTTAGAAGTGGGGGAGAGGAAAACGAGAGGAAAATGGCAAATAATGTAAATGCAAGATATGAGTTTGTGATGGGTACTTGGTAGGCTTGACTTGCTATGTATTCTCCCCGGCAACGGCGCCAGAAATCCTTCTTGCTACTTCTTGAGCTTGCGTTGGTTTTCCCTTGAAGAGGAAAGGGTGATGCAGCAAAGTAGATAAGTATTTCCCTCAGTTGTTGAGAATCAAGGTATCAATCCAGTAGGAGAAACAAGCAAGGCACCAATAGATGTACCTACACAAATAATCAAACACTTCCACCCAACGCAGAAAAGGGGTTGTCAATCCCTTCACGGTTACTTGCAAGGATTAGATCCAATAGAGATAGATATAAAAGATTACTAAAAATAGAAGTAAAAGAACGCAACAAGGTATTTTTGGTGTTTTTGGTTTATAGATCTGAAAATATAATAAGGAAAATAGACCCGGGGGCCATAGGTTTCATTAGAGGCTTCTCTCTTGAAAGAAAATAATACGGTGGGTGAACAAATTACTGTCGAGCAATTGATAGAAAAGCGCATAGTTATGACGATATCTAAGGCAATGATTATGCATATAGGCATCACGTCTGTGACAACTAGACCGACTCCTGCCTGCATCTACTACTATTATTCCACACATCGTCCGACTCCTGCCTGCATCTGGAGTATTAAGTTCATGAAGAACAGAGTAACGCATTAAGTAAGATGACATGATGTAGAGGGATAAACTCAAGCAATATGATGAAAACCCCACCTTTTTACCCTTGATGGCAACAATACAATACGTGCCTTCCTACCCCTACTATGTCACTGGGTGAGGACACCGCAAGATTGAACCCAAAACTAAGCACTTCTCCCATTGCAAGAATTGCCAATCTAGTTGGCCAAACCAAACCAATAACTCAAAGAGACTTGCAAAGATATGAAATCATGCATATAAGAATTCAGAGAAGATTCAAATAAGATTCATAGATAATCTGATCATAAACCCACAATTCATCGGATCTCGACAAACACACCACAAAAGAGTATTACATCGGATAGATCTCCATGAAGATCATGAAGAACTTGGTATTGAGGAGCAAAGAGAGAGAAGAAGCCATCTAGCTACTAGCTATGGACCCGTAGGTCTGTGGTGAACTACTCACGCATCATCGAAGGGGCAATGGAGTTGATGTAGATGCCCTCCGTGATCGAATCCCCCTCCGGTAGATTACCGAAAAAGGCTCCAAGATGGGATCTCACGGGAACAAAGGCTTCCGGCAGCGGAAAATTATTGTGGTCGCTCTTTTTGATGTAGGCGGAATATTTGGGAATTTATAGGGCAAGAATTAGGGTTAGGGGAGCCTTGGTGGGCACACAAGCCAGGGGGGCGTCCCCTCCCGGCCACGCCGGGGTGGCTTGTGGCACACCAGAGGATCCCCTGACTTCCTCTCCAAGTCTTGTAGATCTCTTCTGGTCCAGAAAAATTTAAACCGGGGATTTTATTCCGTTTGGACTCCGTTTAAAATTCCTTATCTACAATGATAAAAAATAAGGAAAAAACTGAAACTGGCACTAGGCTCTGGGTTAATAAGTTAGTCCCAAAAATAATATAAAATAACATATTAATGCATATAAAACATCCAAAATAGATATTATAATAGCATGGAACAATAAAAAATTATAGATACATTGGAGACGTATCAGCGTTCAGCGTGCCTGAAAGGTGATGGGCAGGCGTATGCGTCTGTGAAGACGCACTACCCTGGCATGAATTCGGAGGTCATGGCGGAGGGCTGTCCAGAGGGAAAGAAGCGTACGCCCGAGCAGTATTTTGAAGACGTTATGGTGGCTACCCATGTATCGGAGGCCAAGTATCCCAAGGATACCATCCTTGCTGGCCTTGAGTAGATCCCTCGGAATGTCGAGGTGTATTTTGTGTAAAAAAGACAAGTTTCATTTTCATATGAATTAAGTATGCATGCTAGCTATATTATTTTGACTCCTTTGCGGCCGTTTATCATCTGAAAGTGGCCAATTGTCAGCTTCTACCCCTTTGTAGATACTACGTAGGGTGTTTCTGTAATAATAAGCCAACCCTTAGCCGACGTCTCGGTTCCCGGAGGAAGTTGGGTTAATAGAAACAAGGCAATCAGATGTGTACGCTTTATAACTTTTACTTAGTCATAGGAGCTTTAAAGGTTGGGGGCAAGTGACTAGCCCCCGGTTTACGTTGAGTGTTCGACGTTTTTAGCCGAGGTTAGGCCTTTAACACTTCAGCCGTTTTTTAGAAAAGGCCCATCATTTGACACAGAGAAACCTCCATCGATTTGTAGGTTAATGCCATCATCGGATCACCGACCAGTTTGCGCTTATTGTGATAGTCAGCTTTTGACTTTCTCCACTGAGGTACTTGACCAGTTAGACCAGAAGTACAATCACAGTGGTGCTCCCTTTACATCCTTTGCCGAACAATCGGAAATGTAAGGGGTAAGCATAGGAGCCGGGCAACCCAGCTATTGACCAAAGACACAATTCAAAACCGATGCATATAAAGCAATCTCTGAGAATAAATTAGCCGAGGTCTTTAAATATGTACCGTGGCATGATAAGTGGGCGTTGTTTGAATCACAACCCCCGGTCTAGAGCCGATGACTTTTACAAGCATGATATAGTCGTTTGTCAAGGAATTATCTTCGGCGTGGAAGCAAGAGTGAAAAAGAGGTATCACACAACAATATGGGAACCGACCACGTAGGTCTTCTCTCTATCTATTGATAAGGTTAAGCCGAACAATATGGGCAACCCAAGAAACTAGTAAGGGTACACAAAAAGAAGAAAAGGGAGGTCTATGTAGGGCATATGCTGTTAGGTTTGACGTCCTATCTTGGCCTGCCACAAGTCTGCGCCTCCATGTTGTGTATCCGCGAGGTCTTGTTAATGCCAAGGTTTCACCGTCGCCACTCATTATACCGCCGCTGCTATGCTTCAAAATGCATTCGATTTGGCGGGGCCTTTAAGGAGGTCGTACGGTGCAGCGGTCATGTATCAGATTAAGGCTGCTTTTGTAAGCCCCTGGTTGGCCTTTTTTTTAAAGTGCCTTTGAAACCATCCAGGGTGTGATTTCGGTCACTACTTGGTTGAGCCAAGCAGTGCACCTTTATAATAGTGCTCGTCGACCTGCCATGGAATTTTAACCGCAAAGTTATGTATCTGAGGCACGTAGTCCCTGGACAAGCAGGGGGAGGTGTGGAGCGCGTACCCCTGTTTGGGGTTGCCGCCTGACTGCGTGGAGGCAAAGTTAATACCTTGGAGGCGTTTGAAGGAACTCCGTGTGGTTTGTGTCTTTATGGACCTTGATGCCTCCTCGGCGGCTTGCACCTCGGCCGCAAGGGCCACGGTCTGCTCCTCTGTATGGAGGGAGTGTTTTGTATTGCCATTAACTGTAATGACGCCCTTGGGTCCCGACATTTTTAGCTTTAAGTAAGCATAATGGGGGACGACGTTGAATCGGGAGAAGACAGTTCGTCCGAGCAGTGCATGGTAGCCGCTGTGGAAAGGAACGATATCAAAGATCAAGTCCTCACTTCCGAAGTTCTCGGGCGAGCCGAATACTACTTCTAGGGTAATAATTCCCGAGCATTGTGCCTCTACACTCGGTATGATACCCTTGAAAGTGGTGTTGCTAGGTTTAATCCTTGACGGATCGATGCCCATCTTCCTGATCGTATCAGTGTATATCAGGTTGAGGCTGCTGCCTCTGTCTATAAGGACTCAGATTAAGTGAAAACCGTTCACTATGGGATCGAGAACCAGAGTCGCAGTTCCTCCATGACGGATACTGGTCGGATGGTCTCTTTGGTCGAAAGTGATCGGGCAAGCCGACCATGGGTTGTACTTCGGCGCCACGGGCTCTATTGCATAAACCTCCCATAGCGCCCGTTTCCTCTCCTTCTTGGGGATGTGGGTGACATAAATCAAGTTCACATCCTTAACCGTGGGAGGAAATTGGTTTTGGCCTCCATTGCTTGGCCTCGGGGGTTCATCCTCGTCCTCACTGCGAGGCTGGATCTTGCTTGTGTCCTCGGCTACGATCTTACCGACCTGTTTTATTACCCAACAGTTCTGGTTTGTGTGATTTGCAGGCTTGTCCGAGGTACTGTGAATTTGGCAAGGCTTGTCAAGGATCGTGTGCAGTGTGGATGGACCATCTCTGCTCCCTTTAAAGGGTTTCTTCTTCTGGCCACTCCTCTGTTTGCTGAATCCAGTGTTTATGGTTGCCTTGTCGGCATCACTGCCATTGCCTTTATGGCGACACTTATTTTTATTGCGCCATGGCTTTCCGTTCCCGTCGCGTACTTCTGAGGTGCCAGCATCATTGATGTGGCTTGTACTGCATGCCAGCTAACTGTCCTCTCCTGCACAGAAACGGGTCATAAGAGATGTAAGGGCGGCCATTGTTCCGGGTTTGTCTTGTTCGAGCGGTCGCGCTAGCCATTCATCATGAATACCGTGCCTGAAGGCGGCAATCGTGTGTACATCAGGGTAGTCGACCATTTGGTTCTTTTTGGTCAAAAATCGATTCCAAAATTTCCTGGCGGACTCATCGGGCTGTTGGATAATTTGGCTGAGGTCATCGGCATTCGGAGGCCAAACATAGGTGCCCTGGAAGTTAGCTCGGAAGGCGTCTTCAAGCTCCTCCCAACTTTCAATAGAGTTCTCGGGCAAGCTATTAAGCCAATGCCTCCCAAGCCCTTTAAGCTTTAAAGGTAGGTATTTGATGGCGTGGAGGTCATCTCCTCGGGCCATATGGATATGAAGAAGAAAATCTTCAATCCATAGCGATGGGTCCGTTGTTCCATCATATTGTTTGATGTTGACGGGTTTAAACTCTTCTAAGAACTGGTGTTCCATTACTTCATCTATAAAGCACATAGGGTGTGCGGCTCCTCGAAATTGAGCTACGGTTTGTCAGACGTCCGTTGTGGTCCAAGCACAAGTATGATCCCGAGCCTTGCCATGTTTATCGAGCCATGCCTGGTATTCGGCCTGTCCAGCAGGGGCGTGGTCCCTAGACCTATAAATGGATCATGATGGGGCCGGCTGTGCGGTCAATCGGTCTCGTAGATTGTAAGGTGGAGCCGATGGTATTGGATCCTTGCCTTCACGGTGAGGTTTAGCGGGGAAATCTCGAAGTTCTCCCCTTGATCTGTCTCGCCCCCGAGGAGGGCGACCAGGTTCATCATAAGGTAAGTTGTCATCTACTTCATCATCGAATGATGGAAGCAGGCGTCGTCATGGGTAAGACTTGGTTTGGTCCCCGTGCCTTTGCTTGATGCCCTGTTCGGCTGCGACGGCATCCACCCATCTGTCATTGAGTGTGTCTTGGTCGGCTTTAAGCTTTGCATTCCCTCGCTTTATGCTACGAGCGGAGCTAATGAGCCGTCGTCGGAATATTTCCAAATCAAGGAGATCCTCGGGGACGTCAAACTCATCGGGTCCAAGACTTGTTTCCTCTTCCAATTCCGGCATGTAATTGCGGTCATCAGGGTCATCAATGTCCATCATGCCTGTGGCACCGTCGATCGGACCTGACTCGGTGTTGTTGCCGTTGTCTTGGTCCTCGGCACCCTCCGAAGTGGCATTGTCGCCATTAAATTGGTCCTCGTTGCCATCCGGAGTGGTGTTATTATTGGAGTTGTTGTTGCTGGTGCTCCCCTTACCAGCGCGTCTATTGCGTTTACCGCTTCGTTTGCGCTTGGGGGGATCCTTCTCCTCCTCGTCGTCATCGTCTCTGGGGATGTCGTGGTTTTAACACGGCAGATGTCTGAAGACTTAGGTTCGAGGCCATCGGCATGGTAATGGACTCAAAGGGGTTGATCGAGACGAAGGACACGAGTTTACCCAGGTTCGGCCCCTCAAGTAGAGGTAAAAGCCTACGCCCTGCTTGTGTTGTATTGATTGGTGTATCGATTACAAGGGAGCGGATTGCTTGACCTAGTTCTCGATAGATTGGTTTCTACCTAAGCCGCCCCGGGGTCTAGCCTTTATATAGGAGGTCAAGGCCCCGGGTTACACGAGTCTCAAACCGACTCACACAACGTAGTCTATTCTGTCTCTAAGCCGCCTTTCCATCCTGGGTAAGCCACCTCCGGGCGGCTTAGCCGCCCGGGTCTTCATAGTATCATCTGTCTCTGGGCCTCCATCGCGGCCCATCTGGTAAGCCGCCACGTGGCCTGGCCTTCATCTTTCACCCCACCTTAGAGGTCTTCTGTTAGGAACCACCAGGTATGACCCGGCCCCTCCTGGGCGGGTCTTACCATGGGGTTATATCCCCAACATTAGGCCCCAGGTTGATTTGAGCCAACTCATGTCAATCTTCAACTCACTTGGCGGCGAGTCTTCATATTTTTGTCATCTGAAAAGATGACTTATAACCCGCCATGACGTCATATCGAATATTCTGAAAAGATTCCATGACGTTTGTAACGGATCTTTCTCATTGAAAGGTCATCCCGAAAATCGAGGCGCAACGTTCAGTCAATCATCACTGTGCCTCCCCAATTTTCGCGTGCACTGTTGCCCTTCCAACTCATAAATAGGGTCACGTGGTGCCCTTTTCCTTTCTTCTGCTGTCACTATCGTCTTCCTCCTTCGAACGGCCGAACCTCTGGAGCTCCGCCGCACGTGACAGTTCCTCACCGTCGCCCCCATCGCCGGTCGCTGCATCGACCAGAATCAGACCAGATTTTCTGCCGGCGCATCCGCATCCGCAAGGTACTTCTTCTAGCTCTTGTCCCAATCTGGATCCATCTCCATTAGGGTTTTTGAGTTCCTCTGTTTGTTCGTAGCAGTTCATCAGTGTTCATCATGGCACAGACCACTGAGCACCACTTCGCATCCCGTGGCGCGGTCTATCTATTGCGGCTATGCCCTTAATACCAACGCCCTACTTGCTTTGAACCAGTATAGTAGTTTCCACCACATACTGTCCGCCTGTTCTTCATCTGCTTTTTAGGTATTTGAATATTTTTCATTTTTCCTTTACCCGTAGATCTTGCAGCTGTATTGATAATATGTGAAACTTGTTCGTCCGCACTTAGCCATATTGCACTGGCGGCTCTGATAAAATGCCTGGGCGGCTTAACTCCTCATGTTATGCTGACCACTGCTGCCTTGTCCGGCTAATATTTTTTCTAACCCGCCATACCTTGCATCTTCTCACAGCTTAAACCGCCATCATGTTAAGGGCACCCTCATCTTGCGATTGGGTCTGCTCCGGAGTCACCGAAGAACTTCTGCTTAACTTTGTCGAGTCAGGCATGCTGCCGGCTAAAGATGTTATACACTGGCGAGTTCCAGGACCTGAAAAAAGGCCTGAGCCCAAGGAAGGAGAAATCATCTTGTTCACTGATTACCTCCTCCGTGGTTTTAGCCCGCCCGGGTCAAAGTTTTTCTGGGACATTCTTCACTCCTTCAAAATTCATCCTCAAGATATAGGTCCAAACTCCGTGACCAATATTTGTCAGTTTCAAGTTTTGTGTGAAGTTTATTTGCAAGAAGAGCCGTCTGTGGACTTCTTCAATGAATACCACTATGTCAACCGCCAAACTGAAGTGGCGGCTGGACTGTGTTTAGAGCTTGGCGGTGTTACAATCCAGAGACGGAGAGACTTGCCATATCCAATAGTTACCTTGCCAAGTCATCCCAAAGAATGGAACAAGACCTGGTTTTACTATAAGGACACTTCTCCGGAGGGAGAGAATCCACCACCGGGTTATCACCCTACCCGGCTTCCCAATTCCGGAGAACTCCCAGGCCGGATGTCAGCCGCAGAACGAGCAAAATACACTCCAACTTTTGCAAAGGTCAGAGCCTTAATGGCCCACGGCTTGACGGGCGTCGATCTAACCCGCTGCTGGGTCAGCTGGAAGATCCTACCACTGAGCCGGCGTGACCGGCCTATGCACGATTATACGGGTGAGCCCAATGACCCCCTCTGTTTCAATGCCACTCCTCTGACCGATGAAGATATCAATTCCACCGTCGAAGGACTTCTAGGTGAAAAGCATGCGGTTGGCAACAAAACCGGGCTTAAACCCTTTTATGCCAAGAACCCAGCTCCATATGTAAGACTCTTTTCCCTCAATTGGTCACATTTGTCTTTACTTTTTACCTTGCACCTTTTAACCTTTATTGGCGGCTTATGTATAGGCCGACTCCCCTTTCTGGAAGAATAAGTATAACCCTTCGGTGAGGAAGCCCAAGGTTAAAGCCCCCGTACAGAAGAAAAAGAAAGCCGCCGCTCCAGAGCCACCTGAATCTGATGACTCGGAGGTAAAACTTGACTCCCTTGCATGTCTCTTTATGCAACTTATTGAAAATAATTATTCACAGGATGAAACAGAGACAAGCCACGCAAACGCCCCTGAGGTAATTCACATTTCTGACTCAGAGAGCTTTCCACAAGACAGAATACAGCGGGTCGTCCGGAAAGTTCCATTTTCTCATCCTCTTGCTCATTTAGACCCCAATTTTCTTTTGAAAAAGCAACAGCTCACCTCTAGACGTCAGACCCGGAGCACCGGCTCTGAAGATCTTGTGACCGGATTATCCAATTCTCCGGCTCCGCGGAAACGGCCAGCTGAGGTACTGTTTATCCTGAGGTTAGCCTTAGCAAACTTGCATTGTAACCTTACTCTGCTTTGTATTGCCAACTATTTTTTAGGAGTCACCTCCTTCCTTTGGCGACTCTACTGCATCCAAGATGCCTCCTATGAAGATCAACCCAGAGTGCGTATCTTTACTTTTGCACCAAATGTTTTAATGCTCTTCCTCTATGTAAAAATCTTTCATGCCTTCCAGGGCCCAAGCAAAACGAAGGAAGATCGGCGGGTCTACCGCTGCCCCTACTGCCCAAGAGCTGGAGACGCCTAAGCCGGACTCCCCTTCGACTCATGCTGAGCCGGCTGATGTTATGAAGGATGCTTCTGAAGATACTCGCTAGCCATCTGAGCCAGCTGGTCATGATATGGCCACTGAAAGTCCTCCAAGGGATGATCCTAAGTTGCCCAACCCTTCAACATCCGTCGAAAACACAGTTCTACCAGACGTTATCTAAGATGGGTCATCAATCCCCTGAACACCATGTACTGTCAAGACATTCCGGCAAAGCTGAAGCTTCGTCTGAGAAGCTCGACTTTGAACTCCCTGTGCTAGAGAAGCTAACTGCTGACGAGCTTCACGCTGGGTTTCTACACCGCCTGACATCAAGCCGGAACATGGAGCTCAAGCTTGTTAACCTAATGAAGAAGAAATATGAGGTAATCTTCTTACCAGCTTTTTCCTTGTACCCTTACGTAGCCGCCAAGAGCTGGTTTAGTATTGCAAATAGTAGACCGGGTCTTCCAATCTATATCATACTCCGAATAACTTGGACTGTAGCCCCCAAGTATCGGGTTAGGATAGATAGTAAGCCGATACTCAATTTGAAGAGTTGATCAATGGTAGCCCCCAAGTCTGGGTTGGCATAAAATGATGATCCGGAATTTCACTGGAAACTATGAAAACACTGATTGTAGCCCCCAAGTGCTGGCTCATCTTCATGAAGATGAGCCAGGACTGTATTGCTGATCTGTAGAGCACCGATTGTAGCCCCCAAGTGCCGGCTTATCTTTGTGAAGATGAGCCGGAACTTGACGAAAGACTTGAGAGCGTCGTCTGTAGCCCCCAAGTGCCGGCTTATCTTTGCGAAGATGAGCCGAAACTTGATGGAAGATTTGAGAGCGTCGTCTGTAGCTCCCAAGTGTCGACTTATCTTTGCGAAGATGAGTCGGAACTGCATTGTAGACTTGAAGAGGGAAAAGACATTAGCCCCCAAGTGTCAAGCATATTGCTTGCAATCTGCTTGAGACTTGTAGCATAACAGCTTCATCAATTATCTTCCAATAGCTCATCCTGGCGACTTAATCCTGTGTTGCACTTGTGTGATACAGGATGCTTTAGAGGCGGCTGAGTCTGAACTGACCGGCCTAAAAGATAAACTTGCTTCACAGCAAACCGCTCGGTCAGAGGCGGAAAATAAATGGCGGGTTGCCATAGAAGAACTTGAGAAGACGCAAGTTGATTTTGCACTGTTCAAGAAAACCACTGAATCGGAACAAGCCGCCCTGACCAAGCGCGCAGACGATGCTAAAGGGCGGCTTATAGTTGTATCAGAAGAATTGCAAAGCCTCAAGCGCCATATCTCCAGGATGACTTCTGCCATCTTTGGTAAGTTTCGAAGACTTAGCCAATTTCCTTACTTTGTTGAAAATCTTGTGGGGACAGCTTATAACGCCAAACTTTATCTTGCAGGTCAGAGAAGCCGCCAGTTATCATCTGATAGCTTGATGAAATTGAAGGCAGTATACTCTTTGGTAGAACAACTCTACTGCGGGACTCTTTGCACCATCAAGGCAATGCTGACTGAGAAAAGCATCCCAAAGTATATGAAGGGAGTGATAGAACTTTTATCAACTCTGCCAAAACAGATTGAGGAGCTTAAACTATCAGCCGCCCGTGAGGGAGCCATGGCCACGCTAAGCCTGTGTCTAGCCTTCGCTCCTGAGCTTACTGCTGAAGAAATGATGGATGGGTTTCCATCCAGAAAAGATGACGGCTCAGAGTTCACAGAAGCTGACTATGCCAAATGTAGGAAAGCCTCCCGAGTACTTGCATCAACACTGGTTGATGAACTTGACATGTCCACATACCAGGCGGCTTACAGCGAGATCAATAAGAAAGTGCGTTGTCCGACTTTTGAAGCCAAGGACTTGACTCCTGCACGCCGTAAGTACCTTTTCGCCCCTGAGATTGACCCGTCTCCTCTCTTTGAAGAAGCTCAGTTTGAAGCTCTAACCAACTGCAACTGGGACGTGGACAATCTTCAGATCAAAGAGGTCAAAGACCCGGCACAGGATGACCCGCTATCGAGCTGATCACTTTTGTGCTGAACTTGTTAACCCGGCTGGCTGAGCCGCCAAACTGATTTGCACAAACTTAAGTCTGTTGCCTTTTGTGCTCTTGTGGAGAGCTTTGTAATAGGCTTAGAAAAAAAATTAACTGTCTGAGCCGTGCCATCGTGCACATATGAATCTTTTGCATAGCTTGATGTATGCCTTGTTTGTTTTTGTCCGACTTATGATGCCAATTTGCACGGCGGCTCATCTGAGAAGATAAACCCTGCGAAAAATAAACAAGACAGAATATGCTCTATTTTGCTGTAAGGGCGGCTTGAAAAAGCACAACCCGGAGATGTTCAATCTCCCCTGACCTTACTTTTTAGAACTCATAAGCCGGTTCTCCTGGGTGGACTCGCTGCTTGAACTCTTTACAGTACAGGGTCTCTAACGAGAGTGGCCGTCAACTCTTGGACCGGCTCAGGGTCTCTAGGTGAGATTAACTGATAAGAGCGCAACGAACCAAAAAGAGACGCAGCAGGGTATGAGTACCCTTAAGGCCCATAAGCTACCTCTCACGTGACATAAATCCGTCGTTTGAACCTTAAACAGTGCAGGGTCTTAAAAAGAGTAACTGTTTAAGAGTACGAACGGGCCACATAGCGGAGAGTCGGCAGCAGATGGGTGAGTTTATCCTCGCTTTCCGTAAGCCGGCCCTCTCGTGACACGAGCCGCCAGTTTAACCTTGACCAGCACAGGGTCTCTAACGAGGGTGACTGTCAAACATGTTTGAACAGCTCAGAGCCTCTAAGCGAGATTAACTGGTAAGAGTTCGGCAGGTCACCTGGTGGAGCAGCAACAGCTTACAGGCAGGTTTAACTCTAACTTGCGGTGGCTGAAAAGCCGATCAAGAGGGTGTGTAAGCTAAACCCGGTGGGTTGGAAGCCCCCAAATGACCTTGTTGACGGAGTCAACTTTTTGGGTATATAACCCGGCCTTACTGTGGCTGAAAAGCCTGATCGAGAGGGTTGAAGCTTAACCCGGCGGGTTGAAAGCCCCCAAACGACCTTGTCGATGATATCAACTTGCGCACCGTCTTGTAAGCCGCCGTCATGTAGACCGCCAACTTGTAAGCCGCCATATAATGGTGCTATTGTGGCTGAAGAGCCGATCAAGAGGGTTGAAGCTTAACCCGGCTGGTTAGAAGCCCCCAAGTGACCTTGTCATTTCGGCTGAAGAGCCTGATCAAGAGGGTTGAAGCTTAACCCGGCGGGTTGAAAGCCCCCAAATGACCGTATGATTGTATCCATGTTTGAGCAATGTGAGATACGTAAAAACGGCAGAGGCCCCGGCTTGCAGGGATGCCAACTTTATTATATATATATATGTGATATATACAATGATGATGTACAATGGGGGGAGTCGATGACTCTTAAGTATAGTAAGGCCATGAATGAGCGATGTTCCACGGCCGATGGGTCTCCTGCCCAGAAGTGCGTGACTCGTCCCGTACGTCTATGAGATAGTATGACCCATTGTTGAGGTTTCTGCTAACCACAAAAGGTCCTTCCCATGGAGGAGATAACTTGTGCGCGTCCGTCTAATCTTGAATCAGGCGCAACAGTAAGTCGCCTTCTTGAAACGTCCGGGTCTTGACCCTGCGGCTGTGATAGCGACGCAGGTCTTGTTGATAAATTGCTGATCGAACCGCTGCCAGATCACGCTCTTCATCCAAAGCATCCAACGCGTCCTGACGCGCCGTCTCATTGTCTGCCTCAACGTAAGCTGCCACCCTTGGTGAGTCATGATGTATGTCACTTGGTAACACGGCTTCTGCGCCGTAAACCATGAAGAAAGACGTATAGCCTGTTGACCTGTTGGGAGTTGTATTTATGCTCCATAGAACTGATGGTAACTCCTCAACCCAACAACCCGGCGTTCTCTATAGAGGCACCATAAGCCGGGGCCTGATACCTCTCAGGATCTCCTGGTTAGCACGCTCCGCCTAACCATTGGACTGTGGATGAGCCACAGCAGAGACGTCAAGCCGGATGTGTTCACTTTCACAGAACGCTTGCATAGCCCCCTTAGATAGGATTGTGCCATTATCTATGATGATACTATGAGGGTAGCCAAAGCAATAAATCAGTTTTTTGACAAATTGAACCGCCGTAGCCGCATCACACTTGCCGACCGGCTCAGCCTCCACCCACTTGGTAAACTTGTCCACTGCCACCAAAAGGTGGGTCTTCTTATCTTTGGCTCTCTTGAAGGGCCCGACCATATCAAGCCCCCAGACCGCGAACGGCCAAGTAATTGGGATCATGCGCAGTTCTTGAGCCGGTACGTGAGCACGCCGCCCGAACTTCTGACAGCCATCACACTTGAGAACCAAGTTTTCTGCGTCCTTATGAGCCTTCAGCCAGAAGAAACCATGTCGAAAAGCCTTGGCCACTAGAGATTTTGAGCCGGCGTGATGACGACAATCGCCAGCATGAATTTCGTTTAAGATCTCCTTACCCTCTTCCGGAGAAACACAACGCTGAAAAACGCCGGTGACGCTGCGCTTATGTAACTCGCCATTGTGGATAGTCATAGACTTGGATCGTCTGATGATTTGCCTTGCCAAGGTCTCGTCCTCAGGTAACTCGCTGCGAGTTAGATACGCCATGTAAGGCAACGTCCAGTCAGGAATAGCATGCAGAGCCGCCACCAGCTGCCCCTCAGGGTCAGGTATGGCCAGATCCTCCTCCGAAGGTAGCTTAACTGACGGGTGATATAACACGTCCAAGAACACATTAGGCGGCACCGGCTTACGCTGAGAGCCAAGCCTTGACAATGCATCAGCTGCCTCGTTCTTGCGACGATCAATATGATCCACCTGATAGCCCTTGAAGTGACCAGCAATGATGTCCACCGCCTGATGATAAGCCGCCATCCGTGGGTCTTTGGAGTCCCACGTGCCCGAAACTTGATGAGCCATGAGGTCTGAGTCGCCGAGACAGCTAACCCGGCTTAGGTTCGTCTCCTTAGCCACACGGAGACCATGAAGCAAAGCCTCATACTCAGCTGCATTGTTAGTACAAGGGAACATTAACCTTAGTACATAACAAAACTTATCACCTTTAGGGGAAGTTAAAACAACTCCAGCCCCCGAGCCTTCCAACTGCCTGGAACCATCAAAGTGAATCGTCTAGTATGTGTCATCCGGCTTCTCCTCCGGCGCCTGACACTCTGTCCAGTCGTTTATAAAGTCCACCAGAGCTTGAGACTTGACAACCGTACGAGGCACATATTTCAGATTGAGAGGCCCAAGTTCCAGTGCCCACTTAGCAATTCTTCCAGTGGCTTCTCTGTTTTGAATTATGTCTCCCAACGGGGTAGAGCTCACCACTGTGATCGGGTGTCCCAGGAAGTAATGCTTCAACTTGCAATTTGCCATGAACACTCCATATATCAGCTTCTGCCAATGTGGGTACCTTTGCTTGGATTCAATCAAGACTTCGCCGAGATAGTAAACCGGCCTCTGAACCGGATACTCCTTTCCTGCCTCCTTGCGCTCCACCACAACCGCAGCACTGACTGCCCTGTTGTTAGCCGCCACATAGAGGAGCAAAGGTTCCTTCTCAGCTGGAGCGGCCAAGACCGGCGGCTCAGACAAATGTTTCTTGAGCGCCTCGAACGTCACCCGCCGCCTTACTCCAGACAAAGTTGTCTGTTTTCTTCATCATCTGATACAAAGGAATCGGCTTCTCACCCAGGCAGCTTAGGAATCGGCTTAGAGCAGCGATCCGACCCGCCAGGCGCTGAACGTCATTGATGCACGCCGGCTCAGACAGAGAAGTGATCGCCTCTATCTTGTCCGGGTTAGCTTCAATTCCACGCTCCGAGACCAGAAACCCCAAGAGCTTGCCTGCAGGAACTCCAAAAACACACTTGGCCGGGTTAAGCATCATCTTGTAAACCCGTAAATTATCGAAAGTCTCCTTCAGGTTGTCCAGCAGAGTTTCCTTCTTCCTTGACTTGACCACGATATCATCCACATAGGCATGAATGTTGCATCCAATTTGACTGTGAAGATAGTTTTGCACACAATGCTGATAAGTCGCCTGGGCACTCTTCAGCCCAAAAGGCATAGACACATAGCAGAAAGCACCAAAAGGCATAATGAAAGCCGTCTTCTCTTGGTCTTTGACTGCCATCTTGATCTGGTGGTAACCTGAGTAAGTGTCCAGGAAGCATAAACTCTCAAAACCCACCATTGCGTCAATGATCTGGTCGATACGGGGGAGAGCAAACGGGTCAACTGGACAGGCTTTGTTAAGTTCCGTGTAATCCACACACATACGCCAAGTGCCGTTCTTCTTGAGCACTAGCACCGGGTTAGCTAACCACTCCGGGTGAAAAACCTCCATGATGAACCCTACTGCTAAGAGCCGGGCCACCTCTTCTCCAATAGCCTTGCGCCGCTCTTCATTGAAACGATGAAGGAATTGCTTGATCGGCTTGAACTTAGGATCCACATTAAGGTGGTGCTCAGCGAATTCTCTCGGTACACCCGGCATGTCAGACGTCTTCCATGCAAAGATGTCCCGATTCTCACGGATGAATTCGATGAGCGCGCTTTCCTATGCGGGGTCCATGTGAACCCCGATAGTAAACTGCTGAGATGAGTCGCCCTCAGTGAAGTCCACTAGCTTGGTATCATCCGCCGCAAACTTGAGGGGCGGCTCATATTCCGTAGTAGGCTTCTTCAATGGAGTCATATCCTCCGGGTCGACATTCTCCTTATAAAACTTGAGCTCTGCCTCAGCGCAACTTGACTCTGCATAAGCTGCATCACCTTCCTCACACTCAATAGCCGTCTTTCGATCACCATGCACGGTAATCGTTCCTTTTAACCCGGGCATCTTGAGCTGTAAGTAAACATAGCAGGGCCTAGCCATGAACTTGGCGTAAGCCGGCCGTCCAAACAGAGCATGATATGGACTTTTGATTTTGACCACCTCAAACCACAAGGACTCCACCCTATAATTGTATTCATCACCAAAGGTGACTTCCAGAGAAATCCTGCCAACTGGATAAGCCGACTTGCCAGGTACCACACCATGAAACACTGTGGAAGAGGGTTTAAGATCCTTGTCAAGCAAACCCATCCAACGGAAAGTGTCATAGTATAGGATGTTAATGCTGCTACCACCGTCCATGAGCACTTTGGTGAATACATATCCTCCAACTTGGGGGGCAACTACCAAAGCCAGCTGCCCCGGGTTATCAACACGCGGCGGGTGATCCTCCCGGCTCCAAGTTATGTCATATTCGGACCACTTCAGATACTGCGGGAGAGCCGGCATGACTGTATTAACCGCCCGCTTGCGCACCTTCCGGTCTCGTTTGTCATGACAGGTTGTAAAGACATGATATTGACCCCCGCTGAGCTGCTTCGGGTTACTCTGGTACCCCGATTGGTTATGCTACTGCTGGCCTCCACCGCCGGATTGCTGATGATGACCCCCTTGATTGCCTTGACCATGGTAACCTGACCCTGAGACGCCAGCACCGAAGCCGGCACCTGACCCGCCTGGCCCTGAGCCACCTGATGGACCATTACCATTATTATGATGCTGCTGAAGGCTATAGTCCCGGAACTGCCGCATGAAGCTACAGTCCCTCCAGGTGTGATTTGCTGGTTTGTCTGGCCGGCTGTGCTCCGGACAAGGTTTATTAAGCATCGCTTCTAAGTTGAAAGGAGCTTTACCCTTGTTAAAGGGTGGCTTGAAATTCCCGTTGCCCTTAGCACGGCCATTTCCAGCGCTAGTGTTCGCCACCAATTCTGACCCGCCGTCCGGGTTCTTCCGCTTGCCAGAATTGCCGCTTCCAGCTGCGTTTTGCTGCTGACCCTTTCCATTACCTTTCTTTCCCTGACCTGATTTCTCCTCATCAGAGCCCGGATCCTTCGTATTATCAGAGTCTGCATACTTGGTGAGAGCTGCCATGAGTTCCCCCATGTCTTGACACGAACGTTTGAGTCGGCCAAGCTTCTGCTTCAAAGGCGTGAAATGGCAATTCTTCTCCAGAATCAAAACCGCTTGAGCCGCCGTAATCTGTTCTGAAGAGTGGATGATGGTTGAGACCCGCCGGACCCAGTGATGAGCCGACTCGTCCACCTGTTGCACACAATGATCTAAATTCACGATCGTCATAGGTTGCTTGCACGTTCCTTTGAAATTTTTGATGAATCTCGCCTTTAACCCGGCCCAAGAATCAATGGTGTTGGGTGGCAAGCCCTTCAACCACGTGCGAGCCGGCCCTTCCAGCATCATGATGAAGTATTTGGCACACACTGCATCACTGACATCTAACATCTCCATGGTCAGCTCATAACTTTCAATCCAAGCCTCTGGAGGTAAGTCAGCTGTGTAGTTAGGCACCTTGCGAGGGCCTTTGAAGTCCTTCGGCAGATGCTCGTTCCGTAGAGCCGGTGTTAAACACGACACTCCCACAGCCCTGGAGGTTAACCCCACCCCCACTGAGACGGAGGGGGCAACTGTGGGTTCTTGGTGAGCCACCGCCGCCAGAGCCGCCGCCTCTCGCTGCGCTCTTGCCCGATCCACCAGTGCCTGAGCATCCAGAGCCGCCTGATCAGCTCGCGGCAGGTTCCGATGCCGTTCACTGCTAGAAACCACCGGTGACTCATACCGCCAGATGTAGCTGCGGCTGGGGATGGGGGTCGAGTGTACACAGCTCCGGCTGTAAGTATATTTCTCCTACTGGGCCACCGCCATCCGCAGGTATCCAATAGCGTTCCGCACCTCTTCCGCAAAAGGCGCCTCGTCGGCGATAGGGATTGTACCTAGCCGGGTTGCCGCCGCCACCATGTTCTCTGCCGGGTTAGAGTAATGACCCGCCGGTACTGGGAAAGACGCCGGTGGGGTCTGGTTTTGCCGGGGCGGGTTAAGCTGCTGATGCTGAACCGCCGCTCGGCTTCCAGGTACTTCCGCTGTTCGGGGCGTGTTGAAAAGATTCCTAGCTTCGTACTGCTCCGGCAAGCGTGACCGATGCCTCATCTGTTGAACCGCCGCTGCAGACTGCTGTTCTAGCTCAAGGCGGAAAGCGTTCGCCCTGAGGCGCTCTGCCTCAGCATCCATCTGAGCTTTCAGCGCATTGATCTTCTGTTGGACTTCAGTCATCTGGTTTTTCAGCCTCGCGATCTCCGTGTTGCGGGCCGCTTGATTTTCAATAGTGACCTCAGTGGCCATCAGGGTTGTGAGCTCGTTCATCAGATCTAGAAGAACCTGAGCCGGAGGCCTGCCAGCCCCAGATCCAGTCGCGCCGGTGGCTGAACTGCCAGGAGCCACCGTTGTACCCGCCATGAAGATGGCAGCGCGGTTCGGCGGCTCACCCCCCTCCGGCTCATGGAACTCCGACTCGGGGTAAGGCTCGATGTAGCCCCCGAGCCCGCCGTTGTGGAGCTGATAGATTGATTCCGTCTCTCCGCTTGAAGATCCATCTTCGGAGCCTATGAGATTTTCCTCCTGTGACATAGATCCCTCAAGATCCATGCCCTGAGTGAAGCCGACGAAGACATGCTTCCTGCCTGGGTTAGATCGGGCGGGTTGCATGCGTCGGGCGGGTTGCTCGCGCCGGGCCAGCTTGACGATGTCGGTGCAGGTGTCCGGCCCGGGTTCAGATCCGCCAATCTTGCCGATGAAGACGTGGATTTTGCCGAAGGGGACCCAAAAACCGTACTCGATGGAGTCAGCCTCGGGTCCCCAGCCGGCGTCGATAGAGCCGGCAACGGCGACTCTTGGTCATCTTGCCAACCGCGTACCCCTCGATCCCTGGGAGAGAGCCCTTTGAGAACTCAACACCGCTGAGCGCTAGCCCCACGATGGGCGCCAACTATCGTGGTTTTAACACGGCAGATGTCCGAAGACTTAGGTTCGAGGCCATTGTCGGTGTCAAAACCGGCGGATCTCGGGTAGGGGGTCCCGAACTTGTGATAATTGGATCGATGGTAACAGGAGACAAAGGGGACAATGTTTTACCCAGGTTCGGGCCCTCCTATGGAGGTAATACCCTACGTCCTACTCGATTATATTGATTGTATAGAGATTACAGAGTTGATCTACCACGAGATCGTATGACTAAACCCTAGATGAGTTCGGTCTCGCCTTATGATCTAAAACCCTTCGGCTTATATAGACGCCGAGGGTACCTAGGGTTTACACATGGTCAGTTACACGTCGAGGAGATAAACATGCCTATTCTACTTTAAACGTGGAGCACACGCCTTGCTTCTAGAAACTTCCCTTCTGGAGTCCGGTCCCTCGAGTGATCCAGTGTCCGGCGAATGGCCCATATAGTCCGGCCCATGTCAAATAGGCCGGCCTCCCGAGGACCCCTTAGTCCAGGACTCCCTCAGTAGCCCCCGAACTAGCCTCCAACGCCAAGGGTCCAAGCTCCAGCTGCTTCAAATGATCAGAGTCTTCGGCTTGCGAGGCGAGTTCCTCTCTCCGGATAGTAATCGGCTGTACCTTTAGTCCGGCCTCCATCGACGCGTAGCTTTCCTGAGAATAGGTCATCCGAACACCATGTGTAACCCGGCCCATAAGGCCAAACGTCAAAGAGCCAGTAGGTCTCTTCTGATGTCCTTTCAGACGAAAGGTTGCGGCCCATCATGACCGCTGAGTCAGTCGTACAGACTTATTTAGCGGCTCGAGGCCGTTTTTATCGGCACGATCCATCAATGTGCAGATCGTGCCCCGTTTCATACGGGATATGATTAATCGTGTGCGTGTAACGCCGCGCATGCCTCGGGAAGTGGAGAGATTCACGGCGTGGTGGAGGGAGGCTAACCGGCTGCAGCCCGTAATAAAAAGGGAAAAACCACAGGGCTTATCCACACCTCTCCCTTCACATCTTCGCCTCCCAAGACCTCCGAGCTTACCACGCTCAGATCTAGGTTTTCCGTTCTCCTTCCTCCGAGGTCAGCCATGGCCAGCGGCAAGTGGGAGGCTTCCACGGTTACCGACAAGGACATCCGGGAACTCAAGAACGCCGGATACATTCCTGCCAACGTCTTCCACTGCGCCGCCGAGGAGGGTCAGGTGATTCCCACCCCTAAACAAGGAGAAAGGGTGGTTTTCGTCCCTCATTTCATCCGGGGATTAGGTTTCCCACTCCACCCCTTCGTGAGGGGCCTGATGTTCTTTTATGGGCTCGATTTCCACGACCTTCTGCCGAATTCCTTCATGCACATATCTGCATTCATCACCATCTGCGAGGCTTTTCTGCGGGTGGAGCCGCACTTCGGATTATGGCTTAAGACCTTCAACATCAAGCCGAAGTGTGTCGCCGGCGCGCATGCGGACTGTGGCGGGGCAGTCATCGGCAAGCTTTCACGCGCAGTGTGGCCATCTGGCACCTTCATCGACACCATCAAAACTTGGCAGAAAGAGTGGTTCTATATCACAGAGCCAAAGGAGGAAGAAGGCGGAACTGTTCCTGCTGAATGCGGAACTGTTCCTGTCGAATTCACGTCCGGCCCCCCAACCCGATTAACCTCGTGGGTCCGAAAGGGCCTCGATTGGGGGCCGGCTACCGAAGTAGAGGACCTACAGAGGCGCATTGCCTCCCTAATCAGGAAGGGCGTTGGCCTGACCAACGTGGTCCAGGTTATGCTCCGGCGACACATCCTTCCCTGCCAGCGCCGGAGCTCTCCTATGTGGGATTACCGGACTGATGACGATCCTACAGTTCGTCAACTCTTCCGCACCACACGGTAGAAGCTATGGAAGGCGTTGTTCAAGGCGCAGAAGGATTGGCCGGGCGAGGAGGAGGACAAGGGCTTGAGTGCCACCGAGTCTCCTTCCGAGGTATGACATGATTTCAACAGGTCGGTTTCATTATTCCGTAGGTAATCTAAGAATTTTCCGATCATCTCCGCAGAAATGGCTGAACAAGGCCAAGGACTTCAAGAGTCCGGCTCCACAGCCAGAGGACCCTCGGTCCCCACTGCTGTTGGAGATACTCGTCGTGGCACCCTACAAGGCGCCAGAGAAGAAAGAAAAGAAGAAGACAGGCCGAACTGGCCTGCGCACCCGGGACCAGCTAGAGGCTGAGTCCGGAGAAACCCACGCCTCCTCAAATCAAGAGGAAGAGGAGGAGGAGGAACACGAGGTTGAGGGGGGAGGTGATTCCCCTCTCACAAGGAAGAGGGCGGCGTCATCGGACGCTTCGGAGGATGAACTCCCTCCAGCCCAGAAAAGAGCACGTCGGCCATAGGTGGTCCTGTCCGACGATAGTTCGGCCTCGGACACTAAGTCCGAGGAGTATGAGAGGGCTCCACAAAGGACCCTCAGGGTTAAGCCCCCACCTCGAAGGTATAGATCCGAAGACCTTGCAAATACTAAGTTCTGTTAATACATTTAACATGCGAGCGTCAATTGATTTGCAGCCCGCCTCGCGTCCTTCCCACCGATCAAAACTCAGACGGGGAGACCCCGCCTGCTGATCTGGCGGAGAGCGGCAACGCGTCGTACCCCTCCCCTCCAGATGCCAATAAGGAGGGCACGGAGGTGTCATCCCAACAAGCTCCCTTGGAGCCGAACACTGGAGGCGGGGGCGACGAGGTAATGGTCGAGGTTAATACCTCAGCCACCGAAGACCCGGGGGCAAAGATCCTCCCGGACACCGAGGAGACCGGACAGGGAACTGTCCAGTCACCTCCACAACTGTCTCCGGAGCACACCATGCGTCCGGAGACACAGCTTCAATCCCCGACTGGGGATCGGGCTAACCGACCCCCACCGGTGCCTCCGACCACTGAGTGGCCGGCCATGGGGGAGGCTCTATCTAGCGCTTCCCTCTCCGAGGAGCACCGTATCCTTATGGGTACGGTGCTGCAAAGCATTCAGTCCGTAGATACCGGACTGAAAGCGGCCTTCAACGGCCTATTAACGGGTTTTCAGGTAAGCAATGCCATGCCCCGTTTTTGTGAAACATTGACATGTTTAAGCAATTGATTATATACATAGCAGCCCCCGAGCCCTAGGTAAGTTTGAAAAACTTACCTGGGGGTCAAGATATAACTTCCTGTCCGAACTATACATATGTTTAGAGTGTTCGGTCATTCTTTAAGGAGGCCGAGCATAGGATTATGAGAATTCGGAAGTCCGTGGACTTATGTAACATGACATATTTGTACAGGCATCGGCGGCGTCCGGTAACGCCGCTGAAATAGAGGAGCTGAATCGGAAGCTTAAGAGCTCCGAGGATGAGCTGGACGCTCTAAACCGGAGATTCGACGAGGCGCAAGGTAAGCTCGATGAGAGTATCGAAACTCTACTTGTCCGCTTTATTAACACGGGTGTTTAATACAAGTCCACGCTTACGCAGCCTCGGCGAAAGAGATGGAGAAGCTCAAGGCCGAGCTCGAGAAGGCACAGCAGAAGACTGCTGTAGAAGAGGCGGCGGCCAAAGAAGTGGTTGCCGCGCTATCTGCCTTGAGGGCTACCAGTGACAAGCACGAAGCTCGGGTGGAGGAAATCCAATTGGAGCTCAAGGACGCCAGCAAAAAGTGCAAGGCCCTGGAGCTGAAAGAGAAGGAGCTGGCTGCCGAACTATCCACCCTAAAAACCGATCTCCAAAAGGAGCGGGTGGATAGGCGGACCTTTGAAGAGGAGATCAGCCAAGCCCAGGCTATCCTTAGTGGTAAGCCATATTTACTGCAGTGTGTCTTCGGAGATGGTAGATTCAAAGCACTTACCCAAGTATGGCGTTCCGCAGGCGCCTGCTTGGACCTCCCGAAGAGCGTAGCGAGTGCGAAGCAATTCTATGCTTCGCTAGGAGAAGGAGATGAAGCCCGAGTATTCTGGGCTCAGTTTGGAGCCCCCGAGCATCCTCCTCTCCTAAATGAGCAACTGAAGCAGCTGTTGGAGCTGCACAGGATGGCGGAACCGGCCATGAAGGATCTCTGTATCCGGTTGTGGCCCAACGAGCCACTGCCCGACAGTTACTTCGGCCTGGTGCAGAAACTGAGCGACGCTACACCTCGGATCGACGCATTAAGGAGGTCTTCCTGCATCGAGGGAGCAAGGATGACCTTTGCGAAGGCAAAAGTACATTGGCCAGGGCTGGATCCGATGAAGGTGGCAACTGCTCCTCCGCCACCTGGGAAAGAATATAGGTGCCCCGAGCGGTACTTCTCCGGAGTTATGGAGGGTGCTCGGGCCATAGAGTCACAGTGTCTAAGAGACACTGTGTATGAATAAACGCTTATGTAAAATGTCCGAAGACTGTTTGGAACGCGTTTGTATAAAGTTGCATGGTTTATCATGTCTTTGTGTGTTTTGCATCCTTTATAACTTCTTTGTGGCCGGTTGAATCTGAAGGCTGCGAGTCGTCGGCTTCAGCCCCCAAGTAGATACTACGTGGGGTGTCGCTTCCAAACGCACTATAACCCTTAGCCGAATTATCGGTACCCGAAGGCGGTAGTGCGGGATGGACTAGGCAATCGGACCAAAATGCTTTATTACCTTGACTTAGCCGTAGGAGAGCGAGAAAGGAGTGCGGGAGGCTGAAAAATAGCCCCCAGGTGTATGTGATGTTCGGACAAACCGTGGCCAAAGCCTCATATCACATGGTTCGGACTAATACCGAACCCATCGTATTACACGGAGTAACCTCTGACGAGATTAAGTTAAACTTGGAATCGCAGACCAGTTCTCGCATACCATGACAGTCAGTTTTCGGCTTTCTCCGCTGAGGCGCTTGACCAGACTAGCCGGAAGCACAATCGCAGCGGTGCTCCCTTTGCCCCTTTAGCCGAACGAGCGGAACATAAAGGGGCAAGCACAGGAACCGGGCAACCCAACATTTGACCCAAGACACAGTTCTGAACCAATGCATATAAAGCGGAAGTCCAAGACGCCGAACATGAAATCGATTGTGTATAGGGCGATTTTAAGAGCGAGCCCCCGGTCTATTAGCCGGTTGCTTCGCATAGGTATACCAAACAGGCTTCGCAAGAAAAGAGGGAAAAATAGAGAGAATGCTAAAAAAGTCTGAACGGGAATGCATAACATGTCTATATTGTACTCGACCACTCTTTTCATTCTAAGTGCTGATGCAACTGTGTACAGGTATAAAAGATAAAATATAAATCTTACAGGAGGGTGTTGTGCTAAGGGTCTTCGATTTATGGCCTGACGTCTGCGATATGCCTTGCTGCGTCTCCTCTCCTGCGACCACCAGGACGGTGTATACCTTGATAGGTGTATTGTTCGGCGAACGGACTATCGTAGAAGAGTCTTGAGAAGTCGCCGAATTTGAACGAGCTTGACGCCTGAGTGGGTACTTGACGGTACCTGTCATGTGTCCAAAGACATGTTTGAGGGTGATAGTTCGGTCTAGCCGAAGACTTACCCTACATCAATGTTTTCCCCACCGCTGCCCATGGGATTTTAAGCGCGAAGTTATGCACCCTTGGCACATATTGTGCGGGAAATAGGGCCATGCGGTGGGGGGCGAATCCCTATTTAATGGGAGGGAAAGGTTCTGGTACTTCGGTTTGAGGCCGAGCTCGCTTCCCAGCCTTCGGTGCCTTTACGGCGGATGCCGGCGTCTGCCGATCATCAGCATAATGGAATTCGGCCACTAGGGCCAACGCATGTTCTCAGTTCGGAGTGACCGCTCTGTATTGCCGTTGACGGTGATGACCCCTCGGGGGCCAGGCATTTTGAGCTTGAGGTATGCGTAGTGTGGAACGGCGTTAAAGCGAGCAAACGCTGTACGGCCGAGCAGGGCGTGATAGCCGCTGCGGAATGGTACTATGTCGAAGATCAAGTCCTCACTTCGGAAGTTGTCGGGCGAGCCGAACACAACTTCCAGGCTTATAGAGCCTATACACCGGGCTTCAACGCCTGGGATCACTCCTTTAAAGGTAGTGTTACTGGGTTTGATCCTTGACGGATCTATGCCCATCTTTTTCACCGTATCTGAGTAAATCAGATTGAGGCTACTTTCACCATCCATGAGGACTTTGGTTAGGTGGTACCCATCTATAATCGGGTCGAGGACGAGTGCGGCCGAACCCCCATGATGGATACTGGTTGGATGGTCACGTCGATCAAAAGTGATCGGATATGCCGACCACGGGTTATACTTCGGAGCTACAGGCTCTATGGCGTAGACATCCCGAAGGGCGCGTTTCCTTTCCTTTTTGGGTATATGAGTGGCGTAGATCATGTTTACTGTCTTTACTTCTGGGGGGAATTTCTTTTGACTGCCACCAATCGGACCACGAGGTTCGTCCTCGTCCTCGCTGCGTGGGCTCTTGCCTTGGTCCTCAGTAGCGAGCTTGCCGGCCTGTTTGAAAACCCAACAGTTGCGATTGGTGTGGTTGGCGGGCTTCTCTTGAGTGCCATGTATCTGGCAAGGCCTCTCTAGAATCTTGTCCAGCGGGGTAGGTCCGTCGTGTTTGCCTTTAGGAGGCTTCTTCCGCTGACCAAATCGGTTGTTGCGGAATCCGGCGTTTACCGCCGTGTCATCGGCATCACTGTTATGATGTTGGCGCTTGTTTTTGTTGCGCTTTGGTTTCCCGTTTCCATCCCGTACTTCAGCGGTTCCGAGGTCTTCGGGGTTATGGCTGTGTCTAGCCAGCCAATTATCCTCGCCCGCGCAAAAGCGGGTCATGAGTGATGTAAGGGCGGACATTGTCCTGGGTTTGTCTTGGCCGAGCTGTCGAGCTAGCCATTCATCCCTGATATTATGCCTGAAAGAGGCAATAGCTTCGGCGTCGGGGCAGTCTACGATCTGGTTCTTCTTTGTCAAAAAACGATTCCAGAATAGCCTCGCGGACTCTCCTGGTTTCTGAACAACGTTGCTGAGATCGGAGGAGTCCGGTGGCCGGACATAAGTGCCCTGGAAGTTAGATCGGAATGCCTCTTCTAGGTCTTCCCAACATCCAACGGAGTTTTCTGGGAGGCTATTAAGCCAGTGCCGAGCTGGCCCCTTGAGTTTCAGGGGCAAGTATTTGATGGCGTGGAGGTCATCTCCTCGTGCCATGTGGATGTGGAGGAGGAAATCCTCAATCCATACGGTTGGGTCAGTTGTCCCATCGTATTGCTCTATGTTTACGGGTTTGAACCCTGCCGGGAACTGGTGCCGCATTACCTCATCCGTGAAACACAGCGGGTGTGCCGCGCCTCTGACCCGAGCTATAATGCGCCGATGATCGGTGTCTGTCCTAGCTCGGTCTCGTTCCCGGTTTTCATGTCGGTCGGTCCAAGACCGGTACCCTTCCCGTCTATCGGGTGAGTATCTTCGGGATCCGTAGATGGATCGAGTGCGACCTGCTTTATTGTTTAGGTCGTGTCGTAGGTCGAACCTGTCATCGGGCTGTAGTGGCTCCTTTCCCCGCCTACGTGGTATTGTCGGCACGTACCCGGTTTCGTCAGCCGTCCTGTCTCGTCCTCGAGGAGGGCGGTCTGGCCTGTCGTATCGAGTATGTTCGGGAGACGGCGTATTGGAGAGCTCATCATCGAACTGTGGCAGCAGCCGTCGGCGCGGGTAGCTCTTTGGTTGGTCCGATAGACCGGCGCCGAACTCTTCCTCCGCTGAAAGGACTCGAGTCCATCGGTGATTGAGGTCGTCTTGTTCGGCTTTGAGCTGTCGCTCCTTTGCTCTCAGGCTACGAGCTGTGGATATCAGCTGTTGTCTGAGCAATTCCTGATCTGCAGGATTGTTGGGGATGGCAAAGTCATCGGCATCCGCATTATCCTCCCCCTCAATAGAGCGGAGGTAGTCGTCGGCCAGAGGATCATCCTGCTCATCGGTGTTGTGGCGGTCTTCGGGATCCTCCTGACCCTCCAACGGGTTATCGAGGATTTCGGGGCCACCGATGTCATCTGGAGTATTATCGTTTCCGGCGCCATCAATAGACTTGCGCCCCTTTTTTCCTTTGGACCGTTTATGCCGTTTCCTGCGCCTTGACGGCGCTTCATCCGATTTATCGCCATTGTTTTTTGGAGTGTCCACCATGTATACGTCATATGTAGAGGTGGCGGTCCACTGTCCGGTCTTAGCGGGGGTGAGGGAGTGATCCTCCTCATCCATGTATTCTGCTTCCTCGGAAGCGTAGTCTAGCATGTCGGTTAAATCCTCGACAGTGGCTATCAAGTGGGTGGTGGGTGGGAGGAAAAATCCGTCCCGACCCGTCTGAAGACCGATCTGAGAGCAGATCGGGGTTGGATCGTCGTTGATTTTCATCGACGAGATCCGATCTAGGGCTTCGTCGAGTATCGAGAGCTCGATCGGACCGGTCTGCCCAGAGTTTCCGGAGTCAACCTCCGATGCATCCGTGCAGGGAGTGTGTTCAGCAAGAACGGGTGTTCGGCTATCGGGCGCTATGACCTGATCCGAACTTAAGATCGGGCCCTCGCCAGGGCAGATCCCATGGGCGGAGCCGGAAGGTGAGTCTGAGGTTAAAACCTCAGGGTCCTCGGGCATGGCAGGCGAGACTGCAAGCCCGGTTAGTGATAGATCGCCGCGGGAGTCTACGGAGAACTCTAAGTTCCCGAATCTGACCTCCTGATCAGGGGCGAAACTTTCGACACGACCAAGGTGGCTGGTCGGGTCGGCGTGCAGCACTATGCTGCCGAAAGCGAAGATCTGTCCAGGAACGAAAGTTCCCGTGTTGCGGACCTCTTCGTTGACGACTAGGCGAGCCATCGATTCCTTCTGGCGATCACAGTGGAACTCTCAATGAAAGCACCAATGTCGGTGTCAAAACCGGCGGATCTCGGGTAGGGGGTCCCAAACTTGTGATACTTGGATCGATGGTAACAGGAGACAAAGGGGACAAGGTTTTACCCAGGTTCGGGCCCTCCTATGGAGGTAATACCCTACGTCCTGCTCGATTATATTGATTGTATAGAGATTACAGAGTTGATCTACCACGAGATCGTATGACTAAACCCTAGATGAGTTCGGTCTCGCCTTATGATCTAAAACCGTTCGGCTTATATAGACGCCGAGGGTACCTAGGGTTTACACATGGTCGGTTACACGTCGAGGAGATAAACATGCCTATTCTACTTTAAACGTGGAGCACACGCCTTGCTTCTAGAAACTTCCCTTCTGGAGTCCGGTCCCTCGAGTGATCCAGTGTCCGGCGAACGGCCCATATAGTCCGGCCCATGTCAGATAGGCCGGCCTCCCGAGGACCCCTTAGTCCAGGACTCCCTCAGCCATCGCCATGGTAGTGGACTCAAAGGGGTTGATCGGGACGAAGGACACGAGTTTACCCAGGTTCGGCCCCTCAAGTAGATTTAAAAGCCTATGTCCTGCTTGTGTTGTATTGATTGGTGTATCGATTACAAGGGAGCGGATTGCTTGACCTAGTTCTCGATAGATTGGTTTCTACCTAAGCCGCCCCGGGGTCTAGCCTTTATATAGGAGGTCAAGGCCCCGGGTTACACGAGTCTCAAACCGACTCACACAACGTAGTCTATTCTGTCTCTAAGCCGCCTTTCCATCCTGGGTAAGCCGCCTTCGGGCAGCTTAGCCGCCCGGGTCTTCATACTATCGTCTGTCTCTGGGCCTCCATCGCGGCCCATCTGGTAAGCCGCCACGCGGCCTGGCCTTCATCTTTCAGCCCACCTTAGAGGTCTTCTGTTAGGAGCCGCCAGGTATGACCCGGCCCCTCCTGGGCGGGTCTTACCACGGGGTTATATCCCCAACAGGGGGTATCGACCATGTAGACGTCGTAGGTGGAGGTTGCCTTCTAGCTGCCAGTGTTTGCCATGGCGCCATGTATGTTGCCGACATCGTCATCCATGTCGTTAGCCTCTTCGGAGGCGTAATCCAATACGTCGGTTAAATCCTCGACAGTGGCGACTAGGAGGGTGGTGGGTGGGACGTAAATTTCCATATCATCGGCTTTACATCCGATATTGTTGTAGACCGAAGACTGACCGTTCGAAATCCCAAGATTCTGGATTCAATCCAGCATCTCGTTTAAGAGCGAGAGGTCTGTCGAGTCCATCTCTTGACGATGAGCAGGGCTAACCTGCAACACGCTCGAAGGAGTGCGTGGTGTGACCTCGGAGCACAGACTAGCCAGGGAGAGAGACTGGTCAGGCATCGGAGCGATGGGATCCGAACTCAAGGTTGGTTCCGAGGTAAAGCCCGATCTGATATCAGGATCTGAGGTAAGTTCCGAGGTCAAGGCCACGGTGTTCGTGTGGTTCTCGAATCGATCTGGAGTCTAGCCAGAGAGGGCGAGATCGCCCCGGGTATCGGCAGTGTACTCCAAACTCCCAAACCTAATGACTTGGTTTGGGGTGAAGCTTTCCACACGTCCGAGATGGTCGGCTTGGTTGACATGGAGGACGATGCTGCCGAACGCGAAAAGCTGGCCGGGGACGAAGACGTCGCCGCAGCCGATGTCGCTGTTGATCTGAAGACGAGCCATTGATCTTTTTGGCCATACAGCGGGACCTGTATGGGCCACCAATGTCGGTGCTAAAACCTATGGATCTCAGATAGGGGGTCCCGAGTTGTAGGTCTAGGAACAATGATAACAGGGGACGAATGGAGACGATGTTTACCCAGGTTCAGGCCTTCTCGAAGATGTAAAACCCTACGTCCTGCTTTGATTGTATTGATGTGATGGGGTACAAGGTACAAGATGATCTACCTCGAGATCGTATGTTTGTGTTCTAAACCCTAAGGCTATAATCGTGCCTCTAAGGACTAAACCCCTCGGCTTATATATGCACCGATGGGTACCTAGGTCAAGTACACGGTTAGTTGTCGATATGTCGGCTACAGCATAATTCGTGGAGTATACGCCAAGTCTTCGGAGGTTTCCATCCCGATCACGTCGAGGTTCGTGGCTTCGGCAGTCCTTCCTTCTTGATGATCTGCGGGCCCTTAGCTCGGCCCATGGACTGCGGGCCGTACTAGCTAGTACCCCTTGTCCAGGACACCATCACCGGCCGAACGCTCGGCCGGTCGCGGGAACAGTGTCTGATCGACTCACGGGGTATGCTCCGATTTGCGCCACATCACCTAGCCAGCTCGCGAGCAACCTTATCCCCTCCGATTCTCTTCGTCCTTCCGTTCTTTTCCAGAGCGTGACCCACCGAACCCCTCCCCTCTGCTCCAGATCTGTGAGAAAGGCATGGCTGCCAACTACTCCTCCCGACCAAGCTCAGGCAAATCGTCGGGGAGGGCAACCACGCGCCATGCGTTCCACGCACATGAGAGATGAACTAGGGCGAGGTGCTCCACGCTCGTGCAGATCGCCTGAGGAAGGAGGAGACAATGCAGTAGGGGAGCTGCAGGCGCTGCCGTGTGCCGATGGTGCTGTGACGGGGGGGGTACCACGCCGGTGATGGCGAACCTCCCGTGCGCAAGACCGGCGAGCGTCGAAGCTGGCCCCTGCTACGGTGGAGTTGCAACTGGCAAGGGACAAAGCTGCAACCGATAGCGGAGGAGCTGGAACCGGTAAGTGGCGGAGCTGGAACCATGTCCCAGTTTTGCTGCAACAGGTATTTTTTTTTTATGCATGCGAGATGCTGCATCATTGGTGTTTTGCTGGAACCATGCCCCAATTTTGCTGGAACAGGCATTTTCTTCTGATGCATACGAGAGTCTGCATCGTTGTTTTTTGCTGGAATCATGTCTCAGTTTGGCTGGAACCGGCATTTCTTTTTGATACATGCGAGAGGCTGCAATTTTGTGTTTTGCTGGAACCATGTCTCAGTTTTGCTGGAACCGGTATTTCTCGTTGATACATGCGAAGAGGCTACATTTGTGTTTTGCTGGAATCGGCAACGCGGGTAGCTGCCACCGGCAATTTTTTTTGCTACAATCGGCGATGGGACAAGCAACGATGGAGAGTTGCATCGGGTTTTTTTGGGTAGCGACATGCGACGACAGGTTTTGCTGGAACCATCATTAATTTTTGCTGGAACCGGCAATTTGTTTTTTGCTTCAACTGAGTATTGGGAGGTTTTTTGTTGCTTTTTAGATCTTTTTGCAGGTCATGGCGGTGCAAGTCGGCAACGGCGGCGAGCCGGAGGCGAGGACGCCGGGGATGCCGCAACCATGGTGACCGTGCGTTGGAACCCGCCTGTTCTGGAGCTGCATCCATGGCGACCACGCGCTGGACCCACTGGCGTCCGTGTTGCAACCCCGGCGGCCGTGCGGCGAGGCGGGATGAGCACCGACGACAGCGAGGAGATGAGCGGTGTCACATGTGGTCCAAGCCGGGTGGGCGGCGGCGACGCTCGCGAGCGAGAGAGCGCTGCTGGTCTCTGATGTTTTTTCGGGGAAACGCCAGATGCGCGTCGCGGGGGGAAGAAGAGAATCGTACGGTTTGGGTTAGGCGAATCTGACGGGTAGGGCGCGTTCGGCCGAAAATTGTGCTGGTCCGCCGGTGCCTATCGTTTCCCAATTTGTTTGGCCTACTTATTCCCAGAGGCTAATAAAAGGAGGTTAATATCTATAGAATCCTCATGCTCGTTTTTTGGGTTCACTAAGCCCTAGTTAGTCGGATGGTACTTATGGCACCCCTTGTGGTTGTCCCAATAAAGCAGCTTACACTTATCTTTAGATAATGAACTAGTTTAACTTTTGGCAATCGTTTCTTTTACTCCCTCCAATTTTCTAAAACTTGTTTCGTACGTAGGAAGAATCAAATTTTAGAATGTATGAGTACCGAAACTTTTTCTTTTTACGGGATGAGTACCGAAACTTCTAAAATTTAAAACGAGATACTTGACAAAAATGCACGTAAATACACATAAATTTATTGCAACGTTTACAAGATCCAGAAAAGTCAAATAAAACGTGCAAAAAATGTCACTCGTGGCAGCCAGAGAGAAAGTCAACCGATACGCCAAAATAGACGGCGGTAGCCTGGATTCCTTCGTCGAGCTGCTCCCCATGCTTCAGGTGTGATCCTGCAGGGTACTTAGAGAAAAGCCGCTTAGGCCAAAAATGAGGAGTTAGTTGGTGCAGTGTGGCAGTTGGAGGATCGCCTATGGGTTGAAGAGGAGGCCGTCGCCCAAGCGACGTCGATGGAAGAGCAGATGCGGAACCACTGCGGTCTATCCACATCTTCTGCAGCTGGTTCCTGTCCGGCGTGGGTTTGTGGGCAGAGCCTGTTGAAATATTGGGTGGACTTTAGGCCCATCCAATAATTTTAGAAAAATCTGTAAGAGCCCATGTAGGTGTCATGACAAGTGATGTGGTGGGAAGTTTAGTACCATCCAGTTAGTGGAGAAAGAGTTGGACTTCCTTATAAGGGATTCTCTTCCACATGCTATTGGAGCTTAAGAAGAGAAGTGGTTCCCGCGCGCTCCTCCTCCGCCGCCCGCCTCGCGCGCGCGTCGTGTTTCGTGAATGAGCCGAGCCGAGCTCAGACCTATGTCACTCGTACGCTTGCGCTTAATTTTTGCCGGTCAGGAATGGAGAAATCCTCAACAGACGAGCCACGTTCTGAGACGTCAGATCGTGGGTTGTTACGGACTCGGACGTGGGTCCAGCTCACGTCTGTTCACCCAGCCGCACCTATATATTGAGGCGTCGGCCAACCCTAGCCACGACGAACAACAGATCACATATGCTCTGCCTCCACGCGCACTGCCCATCGTCGTTCCACTCCCTGCTGCTGCTGTCGGCGATCCCATCCCGTCCACTGTGTGCACGGTTGTACGGGAGAGCAGGCCTCCGAAACCCCGCCCCTTGAGATCATGTACGGGAGAGGGGCGATTTGTTTTTTACGGAGCGTCTTCTACGCGACTGCTCGCCGCCGTTCGTCTTCATCCACCACTTCGTGTATGTCCACGTCGCCTTTGTCATCACCATGTCCACCGACGCCGAGAGACTCACTGAGAATGCCGCCGAGGAGACCGTTGCTGCCGCCACCGCCTTGGTTTCGTCCTGGCTGACTGGAGGGTATAACCTTGTTTATCCCCCTTCTGCTCATTACTGTTTTTGCCTTGCTTGCTGTTTGCGTAGATAGATATGCTATTTGCGTAGTATGACTTTGCATGGGTAGAAATCAGTACGAGACTAATACTATCAACGCCATGTTTATGATTTATTCCTGGATTAAATTAATCAAGAAATTGCTAATATACTCAACAATCCAAAAACCTAATGTGTGTAGGAAATTTTCGATTCAAGGCATTGTTGCTGCACTGAAACCGACCCCGTTTACGGGGACGTACTTTAAGCATTGGCAGACCAAAACCACCTTATGACTCACTGCGATGAACGTGTTCTGGGTCGCCGGTGTTACTCCACGGCAATGATTGCTCCTGAATAGGAGAAGGCGATCAGGGAGGCCACTGTCATCTTTGTCGGAGCCGTTCTGAGCATGATAGGAGATAAGCTGGTTGATGCATATTTACATATGCGGGTTGCCAAGGACATGTGGGAGGCGCTCGAATCTAAATTCGGTGCAACCGATACTGGTAGCGAGATGTATGCCATCGAGCAGTTCCATGATTACAGGATGGTCGAGAACCGTTCTGTATTGGAACAGGCTCATGAGATAGAGTGCATCGTTGAGGAGCTTGAGCTTCTTAAGTGCGAGTTACGGGGCAAATTTGTCGCGGGACGCATAATCACTAAACTCCCTGTTTGGAGGAACTTTGCCACTACTCTGAAACATCAGAGACGTGAATTCTTAGTAGAGGATGTCATTGGTCATCTGTGTGTTGAGCAGAACTCGAGAGCAAAGGACTCGCACGGAAAAGGGACCGAGGGAACCTCTGTCGCCAATGTGGCATAGAGGAACTTTCACAAGCCCAAGGGAAAGAACGGTGTCCAACAAAATACCGACTTCAAGAAGAAGGGTAAGAAGACCCTCAAGAAGGACAAGAACAAAGATGGCTGTTTTACTTGTGGTTCGGAGGAACATTGGGCTAACAAGTGCCCGAATATGTATAAGAAGCGAGGACAGGACTTCAAGTCTGTCAACATGATTGTGAGCAACAATGAAAGTGGAGCATCTGGGTACGGTAATTTATTTACTATATTTTTAGTTTGTCAGTCTACCGACTGGTGGGTTAACACAGGTGGAAATATTCATGTGTGTGCTGATATTTCATTGTTTTCTTCTTACCAGGTCACAGGGAACGGGTCTGTATTGATGGGGAATGGTGCGAGTGCTTCTGTTCATTGTGTTGGCATGGTCGATCTGAAGTTTACTTCGGAAATAATCATGTAGCTGAAGAACGTTCAGCATGTCCCCGCCATCAAGAATAACCTCGTTAGTGGCTCCCTTCTCTGTAGAGAAGGGTTTAAGTTGGTCTTTGAGACTAATAAAGTAGTTGTTATGAAATATGGACTATTTGTTGGAAAAGGTTATGAATACGGAGGTTTGTTCCATCTTTCCCTCGCGGATTTTTGTAATAAAGTCGTGAACAATATTCATTCGAGCGTTAATGAAACAGAAGTTTGACATTCACGTCTTTGTCACATTGGTTTCAGTTGTATGATGCGGCTAGCTAAGTTGAATTTAATCCCGAGTTTCATATTAACCAAAGGTTCTAAGTGCCATTTGTGTGTGCAAGCAAAGCAACCTCGCAAGTCCCACAAGGCTGCAGAGGAGATACACTTGGCGCCATTAGAACTCATACATTCCGATCTTTGTGAGATAAATGTTGTGTTGCCTAAAGGTGAAAAGAAATACTTCATGACGTTGATAGATGATTCCACTAGATATTGCTATGTATATCTGTTAAATACTAAAGATAAGGCTCTACACTACTTTAAAATCTATAAGGCAGAAGTTGAGAATCAACTTGAAAAGAAAATTAAACGAGTCCGGTTAGATCGTGGTGGAGAGTACTTCTCGAATGAGTTTGATTCTTTCTGTGCGGAACATGGTATTATTCATGAGAGGACGCCTACCTATTCACCCCAGTCAAACAGGGTTGCCGAACGAGAAAACCATACTCTAACAGATTTTGTTAACGCCATGTTAGATACATCGGGTTTATCCAAGGCATGGTGGGGAAGGCTATATTCACATCATGTCATGTCCTGAACAAAGTTTCGATAAAAGATAATGAGATCACTCCCTATGAGAAATGGGAGAAGAGAAGCACGACACTCTCATACTTACGCACTTAGGGCTGTTTGGCAAAAGTCAATGTGCCGATCCCCAAAAAGCGTAAGCTTGGACCAAAGACTGTGGATTGCATTAATTTGGGCTACGCTAAGAATATCATTGGCTCTAGATTTCTACTAATGTAATCTGAGGTACCTGACGTGAAGGTTGGTACAATTATGGAGTCTAAAGATGCTATATTCTTTAAGAATATTTTTCCTATGAGAGATATGCAAAGCACTTCTAGACAGGAATCTGAGGAGGCTCCTCAGCCTGCCATTCCTATAGAATATTATGAACAAACACGAGATAGAAATCCCGAGGAGGATGAGCAGGAAGCCATTGGTAGGGACAAGAGACAGAGGACTGCCAAGTTTTTTGGTGATGATTTTTTCGTGTACCTCGTGGATGATACTCCCACTTCTATTTCAGAAGCCTATGCATCTCCAGATGCTGACTATTGGAAAGATGTGGTCCGTAGCGAGATGGATTCCATCATGGCTAACGGACATGGGAAATCACTGAACGTCCCTATGGTTGCAAACCATTGGGATGTAAGTGGGTGTTCAAAAAGAAGGTTAGGCCCGATGGTAGGATTTAAAAGTACAAGGCTGGGCTTGTGGCCAAGGGTTATTCCCAGAAATAAGAAGAAGATTTCTTCGATACTTATTCACCTGTGGCCAGACTGACCACCATTCGAGTATTAGTCTCGTTGGCGGCCTCGCATGGTCTTCTCGTGCACTAGATGGATGTTAAGATGGCTTTCCTAAATGGAGAGCTAGACAAGAAAATCTACGTGCAACAGCCAAATGGCTTTGTGATAGATGGTCGGAAAGGAAAGGTGTGTAAGCTACTGAAATCTTTATATGGCCCTGTCGTGGTTTTGTCACGGCAGATGTCCTAGTGAGAGGACTTAGGTTCGAGGCCATCGCTAAGGTGGTGAACTCGAAGGGGTTGATCGGAATCGAGAGACAAGGTTTACCCAGGTTCGGCCCCTCAGAAAGAGGTAAAAGCCTACGTCCTGCTTTGAGTTATATTGATTGGGTATCGATTACAAGGGAGCGAGTTTCGCTTGACCTAGCTCTCGATGAGTTGTTTCATGTCATAAGCCGCCGCAGGGTCTCACCTTTATATAGAGAGGTTGAGGCCCTAGGCGTTTACAAGAGTCCGGGTCGGATCATACTTGACAACCGACCTTATCTCTAATTACACACGCCTTGCCTAACAAGCCGCCACTGGCGGCGCAAGCCCACCGGGTTGCGCCTTATTCATCCACTCTGGGCCTCCTAGCCCAATGAATAGACCAACTCCTAATTTTACTAAGAGCCGCCAACAGTATGACCCGGCCCCTCCTGGGTGGGTTTCACCACGGGGTTATATCCCCAACAGGCCCGAAACAAGTCCCTAACCAATGGCATGAGAAGTTTAATACAACTTTGACATTTGTCGGCTTTGTTATGAAGGAAGCTAACAAATGTGTATACTATTGCCATGGTGGGGGCGAAGGAGTTATACTGTGCTTGTATGTTGATGACATACTGATATTTAGAACCAACCTCAAAATCATTGAGGAGGTTAAGTCATCTCTATCTTAGAACTTTGAGATGAAGGACCTTGGTGTGGCTGATGTTATCTTCAACATCAAGCTATTGAGAGATAGTGAGGGAGAGATTACACTTCTGCAATCCCATTATGTTGAGAAGATTTTGAGTTATTTTGGATATTCGGAATGCAAAATTTCTCCAACATCATATGATCCTAGTGTGCGGATTCAAAAGTTTGAAGGAACAACTAAGGATCAATTGAGATACTCTCAAGTCATTGGTTCACTCATGTACCTAGCGAGCGCTACAAGGCTTGACATCACGTTTGCTGTGAGCAAACTGAGCCGGTTTGTTTCCAATCCGGGTGATGTACATTGGCATGATGTTGAAAGAATTATGCGTTATGTGAAAGGTACTATGAACTATGGACTTCACTATACCGGATACCCGTCGGTACTTGAAGGGTATAGTGATGCGAATTGGATCTCTGATGCTGATGAGGTGAAGGCCACAACTGGATATGTGTTTACACTTGGAGGTGTCGCTGTTTCCTGGAAGTCTTGCAAGCAGACCATTTTAATGAGGTCGACAATGGAAGCAGAACTAACAGCATTAGATATATCTGGTGTCGAAGCAGAATGGCTTCGAGATCTTTTGATGGACTTGCCAGTGGTTGAAAAGCCAGTTCCGGCTATCCTTATGAACTATGACAATCAGACAGTCATTGTCAAGGCAAAGAGTTCATTAAAAGCTGTCAAACGTTTAAAAAAGTCCGGAGTGATAGTCTTGGATTATACCCAGTCGGCTAAGAATCTGGTAGATCCCTTTACTCAAGGGCTATCACGTGTTGTGATAGAAAATGCATCGAGGGAGATGGGTATGAGACCCACATGAGTTGCCATGGTGGTAACCCAACCTATGTGATCGGAGATCCCATGAAGTTGGACCTGGGAAAACAAGCTAGTGGTTAACTGAGGAGAGTAACTTTACTAACCCACTCCGTTGGAGATGCAATACTCTCAGAAACTGTATGGCAGGTTGACTTTTGTATTAGTGTGTTCCAAAGCTTGTATAAGCAAGATGCTATCCTACAGAACGATCTTTGGAGGAACACACCTATATGAGCCTGACTGCTAGTCACAGTCTATGAGATTGGGTGATCTCTAGTAAGTTCATGAATAGGCCAGGAGTGTGACTAATATGCTCCACCCGAGGGGTTAGCCTTTGGCAGCCTAGTATTGGTAAGACATTTGATGAAGCTTGTTTATGCCAAATAGACAATTCAAGACATAGTCCATTATTCAGTTGTGAAGAAGTGTAGTTACTTGCTCTAGGTGGATGTTCAACCTTAACAGGTCTCCACTGAAAATACTGGAATATCAAAATAGTGTTTGCAATAGAGGACAACACTATGGGCCTTCGAGATCTGGTGGGGGATTATTGAAATATGGAGTGGGCTTTAGGCCCATCCAACAATTTCAGAAAAATCTCCAAGGGACCATGTAAGTGTCATGACAAGGGATGTGGTGGGAAGTTTAGTACCATCCTGCTAGTGGAGGAAGAGTTGGACCTCCTTACAATGGATTCTCTTCCACATGCTATTAGAGCTTGAGAAGAGAAGTGGTTCCCGCGCACTCCTCCTCCGCTGCCCGCCTCGCCACGCCTTGTGTCACGCGCGCGCGTCGTGTTTTGTGAATGAGCCAAGCCGAGCTCAGACCTATGTCAGTCGTGCGCTTGCACTTAATTTTTGCTAGTGATGAATGGAGAAATCCTTAACAGACGAGCCACGATTTGAGACGTCAGATCATGGGTTGTTACCGACTCGGATGTGGGTCCAGTCCACGTCACTCTACCCGGCCGCGCCTATATATTGAGGTGTTGGCCAACCCTAGCCGCGATGAAGAACAGATCACATCTGATCTGTCTCCACGCGCACTGCCCACCGTCGTTCCACTCCCTGTTGCTGCCACCGGCGATCCCATCCCGTCCACTGCATGCATGGTTGTACGGGAGAGCAGGCCTCCGAAACCCTGCCCCTTGAGATCCTGTACAGGAGAGGGGCGATTAGGATTTTGGGGAGCGTCTTCTACACGACTGCTCGCCGCCGTTCGTCTTTGTCCACCACTTCGTCTACGTCTGCGTCGCCTTCGTCATCATCATGTCCACCGACGCTGAGAGACTCGCTGCCAAGAAGGCCGCTGCTGACAAGAAGGCCGCCGAGGAGACCGATACAGCCGCCGTGGCTTCGTCCTGGCCGACTGGAGGGTATACCTTGTTTATCCCTCTTCTGCTCGAGGACTCTCCCAGGTTATCTCCCTTGGACGTCTGGTGTCGGAAGAGGAGAGGGCGGCATCCGAGTCAGTCATGGCTGGCGTCCTTGCCCATGTAGCCGACTAGTATCTGACGCTAAACCTGTCGAACTTGGGCGGATGCGCTTCAGCCGAGCTCTCTATCCTGACTCAAGTGTTCCGTCGCGTACCATGGTCCTTGATCGAGAGGCTAGAGTCGTGGAAGCCGGCTAGGATGTACCCCGAGTGACTCGGGCCAGTAGGCTTCACTTTTCTTGTAAACATGCCAGCAAAAAACACACTTTTTATGAACGAAAGCTAAGAGAAAATTAAAATGCTTGACGTCAACCTACTGATACACGCATAACATCCGTCGCGTGCACATCCATTGGATCATGCTTGATCCAACGGCAAGCATCCGCGTTGACCAGACCTTATCTCCATCCTTCGTTTTCTCCATACCTTTCCCCAAATCAATAGCGACGGCCGCCTCACCCATCCCTCGCCACCGTCTCTGTGCGTCGGCCCGACCCTTCCCTCTGCTTCCCGAGGCAGCGTCTGACGTCCTCCATTGTGCTGCTTCGCCAGCGCCGACCTCCTCTTCTCCCTGCTCCGCCCAAGGTCGTGACCACCTTGCCTCGGTCACCAGCCGACGCAGCTGCTGCTCGACCGACCGCCTCAAGTCCAACCTCTGGCTGCACCAAGATCGCCTCGCTGCCACCTCGTCTCGCTGCTCCAATTCAATTCTAGCAATCTCTGCTTTCCCAACTAACACGACGACCCCGCCGAGGACCACGAGCCCTTCAAGCTTCACCATCCATCGGACCCCGTCGACGCCGTCGTTCCATGTCATTGCTGCCACCACAACCACCTCCGTTTTTGCAACAAGGGTATTGCTGCAATTGCAACAAGGCTCTTGTTGCAATGGCGATGATGACGGACACAGCCGTGAGCCGGAGATGCTTCTGCAACAAGGGTCCTGTTGCAGTTGCAACAAGGGTCTTGTTGCAATGAGGGAAACAGAGAAGAGGAACACTTACGATTGCACGGTGAGCATCATAGATCGGACGGCTCGTGACCCAGCCGATCATTTCAAAAGATCAGCCGGCTAACGCGTAGCACGCCCCCAATCATACCCTGTCACGTTGGTCTGCTCCTTCTTGTGTTCCTATGTTTTGATGGTCCTCGGCCTTCCCTAATCCCCTGGGCCACCTGTGTATAAGGACACGTCGAGGGGGACCTTGGGCTAGGTGGTCTCTACTTTTGGGTAGTGTGAATGAAGCGCGGTGTCCCTGTCGGTTCCGAGGTTCCCCCGAGGCTTCCGACCCCACTTAGGCTAGTCATAGTGGGGAGTAACTTAGACTAGTAAAATGCATATGTTACTACCTTCATAGTGGATAGTGTCATATATGTGATAACATAGAAATCTTCATTTATTACTTTGTAGAGTAATTTTGCATTGGGAAGCGCTATGTGATATTAACATATTATGTTACTCCATTTGTCTCTCTCCTTCTTAATTACTTGCCACATCACTTTTTTTTTGCTTATGTGACATGCATGTTACTACTTATGTTATTCCCACTATGAGTAGTTTTACTATACCTAGTTTCGTCCCTCGGCCAACTTGCGTGCAATACATCTTACTGTGGCTCTCGCGGTTCCCCAAGGGGTTCTACTTCCCAAGCGAAGGTAGGAATCAGAAGTACGGGGAACAAACCCTCGGAGCGTCCTTGCCCTCCCTCCGAATCTTGCCCTTTGCTAAAACTGGAGCACCAGTAGTGTTTCAAGAATGTCTTATCGTGGCATACCCAAAGGAGTCGGGGCACTCAGGGTAGTTCCAGTGAAAGCAATTATTGGTTTAACGGGAGGAACGAGGACCTGGACTAGGCTATTTTGGTAGTTCTGTCTGACCAGTGGGGTCAGGTCAGCCCTCTATTGTCCGCTTAGCCCTCCCGATCGACCATTTACCTCAGCGATGTCCTTCTCTTATGCTTTGTTTGGGGAACTGATCCTAGCAAGGGGAAAGTAGGGCGAAAGGTATGGCCGATTGGGGAAATGGCTTCGCGATGCAAAACTCCGCGCCGTTCCCTGTGGACTCTCGCAATGTACCAGTTAAAACATACCCAGGTGCGCGCGGGCGGCTTATCGTGGTTTCTCCTACTTTACACAAGATGTTTTTATTTTGGGACGAATAGCGTTGCAAGTACTAGGTAGAGATGAGGTGCATTCCACTAGCGGTCAAGCGAGAACTTTTATTGATCAGCAGGGACCTATGGCCATACATGGAGTGAAAGGGTAAGTAAAAATGAAAGGGTCGCTAGTGGAGGTTGTTCTCGCTTTTATTTCCTTTGCCATGGGGCCTTATACTTTCTTCCTCCGAGGCATGGGCTCGATCTTGCGTGCCGGAGTATTTCCACCGAAGTCCTCTGAGCTGACTCGGAGGCGGGTCACTCGTTCTTTGAGTGTGTTCACGTCCTTCGTTGCCATGTCTAGGCTCTTTTTGTCATAGCCCATGGCGGCCTTCATGCACCCCTTGACTGTGATTATGGCTGCAAACGAGTCAAGTTCGAGCGAGTTGGATTAGGCTCAGCTCAACTTATACTAAAATTCGAGCGAGCACAAACTAAGCGAAGCTCAGGGTCGAGCTTTAGAAAGTGGCTCGTGCTCAGCTTTTAATGATCTCGAGTCGATCTCGAGCTAGTTTCGAGCTAAATAAGAAGATTTTTTTTAATAATCTAAGACAAATTTTCAAACAAGATAGGCCACAACACAACATAAGAAACTATTATATATTTCGACTTATTCTCTCTCAACTAAAGACTAGTACTTAGTAGTAAGAGATCATGGATGATTCTACGAAGACATGATGGCTCAGTTATCTTTTTGGCATATCGGTTCTTATTCAATTGCAATGAGGCTTTGGAGACTGAGATTCATGCATTGATGATCGGTATGGCGCTTGCTCGACAACATACCGAGCTGCCGGTTATGGTTCAGTCTGATTCTTCGGTTACTTTATCTTGTCTTTCTAATTCTAGTTTAGATCGGTCACTTTTTGGTCATTTAGTTGTTGAAGTTAAGTCCCTTATGGTTGATAGGGTGTTTATTCGCCAGAAACTTCATAGGTCTTAGAATAGTGTTGCAGATTGTCTAGCAAAGTATAGTCGCTCTTAGCGGGCTACGGCTGTGTGGCTCGGCAGAGGACCCCCTTGCATTGAGGAACTCTTGCCAAAGGATTGTAACTCTACCTTGATGGAATAAATGGAATAAACATCTATTGATCCCCCTTCCTTGGTGTGCCCCAGATTATTTGGGGGGCACAATCCTTGGGGTGGGGGAGGAGATCCCGGGAGGATCTCCCTCCCCTTGTGCGTCGGCCCTATGTGGGGGAGCCCCTTCCCCAAGGCAGCCCCCCTGACTGCCTATATAGAGAGTGGGGGCACACCCCAAGACACACACGTCCCAAGGCTGTCGCCCCCTTCCTCTTGCACCATCTCTCTCCATGCCGGAAGGTTCCTCCTCCTCCTATTCTCCGGTAGCTCTTTGTCCTGGACGACAAAGTGTTGTCGAATCGCTAATTCGATATGCGTGGATACCGCAGAGGAGTTGTACGTTCAACTCTCGATCAAGGAAAAATTCTCGTGGCTGGGAGGTATTACCTAGCTGCGGGAATCTGCATGTCTTCACCAACATCTACTACCCCACTGCGTTATTCTTGGTAAAGATTGATCCACCCTTGCATCTTTATAGTGTTCGTGGGCATGTTCGTAGGTATGGTAAAAAATATATTTTGTACTACGTTCCCCAATAGCGCCGTCTTGGGTTGTTCAGCTTATCCCTCAGATCGTATGAACTATGGCCCCCGGACGTAGCAGTCTCATGGAAGGACCTGCTCCTCCTCCGTATGGATTTATGGCGAAGGCTGGGGGACTCTCCAGAGTTACCTTGCATACCGAGGCCGGGGGCTATGGCGTTTGTTGTCGAGGCGGTCGCACACCCCCTTCACCTTTGCTCTTAACGATCGAATGAAGGGCCAAGCATGTTTGTCCTCCTCTAGGGAGGGGGGGGGGGGGTCTGCTCTTCTAGCGCCTCGTCAAGCCCAAATAGAGTCCAAGCAACCGGAGCCTCTGCGGCTTCCCGGTGCTCTTTCTCTAGTCTGGCATCCTCATACGGTGGTTCCAAGTCCTCTTCAGGGGGTGATGACTGGCTTTCAGATGCGGCCACCCCGACTGATGCAAATCACTTCGAGTGCTTCTTTTTGCTGTTTCTCCCCTTCTTCCTGGCTCTAGTATTCTTTCCCCCGAAGACCATCTGCGAGAAAGGGTCATCCGAGCCGTACAACATCTCGGTAGGGGATTCAGGGCCTATGCCCTTTCCCAGATCCAGGTTGGCGAACTTCTCGGTGAGCTGCTCCATCATCGTCTCAGGAGCAGGGTTGAAGTCAATGTAGAAACCTTACTCCATGAAGATGAGAGTGGGTTGTGTCGGAGAAGTTGTGACCATCTTCCAAGGACTCGTTTCGTTCGGGCCCCACGGTGGGCGCCAAATGTTGACGATTAATGCACCGCCGATCTTACGATCTGTGGGCAGTTGCAGAAGTGAGTAGAGAGGGGGTGGTGCCCGAAGGGAAATTCACCGGATAAGTAGACGACACAATAAGTTTACACAGGTTCAGTCCCCGGGATGGGTAATAGCCCTACGTCCTGCTTGCTCTTGTATTATGAGAATAAGATTACAATGGTGTTTTTCCTTGTGACTTGAACTAGGGTACGGGCCTTCTCCCTTATATACACCGGATGTGGTCATTAAGATGGCAGATATTTTTTGGGGATACAGTGCGATCAGGCGATCCCGTGATTTAGGGGAATGTATTTTCCATAATTATAAGATCCCAGACATAACACGCTTCATCCTTATCTCCCCTCTAGTGCCCACCTTGGCGTAGCGGGGCGCGAGTCCCGGAGGTCTCGGAACACTCGTTAAGGGGAAGAGGTCGGAGGCGTCCGCAGCTGACCCTCGTACGATAAGGTACCCGTACTCAGTGACATCTAGAAACACAACAGGGCCCTTGGCAAAAGATTATTAAGGCCAAGTTTTTTGTTGGGAGGAAACTGTCGCGCATGCAAACACGACACCCAGGGGTGAGGGGCGCCCCCTTTTGGTTTAGTGAGGGGCACTAACACGCTCGAGATCTATCTCGAAGACATGATGATTTTTACCCAGGTTCGGGCCACTACTAAGCGTAAAACCCTATGTCCTACTAGATTATATTCATTGTATGTGGTTAAAGTGGTGTTACAATGATGAACTCTCATTCCCGGAGTCAAGCCTAGCCAAGGAGAGCACTCAAGTGTTCTGAAGTAAACTCTCAGGGGTCAAACCCCTTACTACGTAGCCTTGGGCCTCCTTTTATACTCACAAGGGGCTACCACAGTGGCTACAAATAGTGTTAGGTACAGTGGAATACCTACCGCATTAAATGCGGGGGTATATGGCGCCATCTCCCCTTGCCAGGGCGTAGATGCACGTCTTGTCACAGCGGGTTTGTTGACAAACCCCTTTTTACCGTGACACGTCGCTGGAGAGGTGTCATGCGCACGGTAAAAGGGCGTGCCAATTCACTTGAGTGCCACCTAACTGTGTTGTTGCAGTGCCCTCCGTTTGACAGCTCGCTCCACGCCACCGTAGGCCGCCACAGGCCTATAGGTTAGCTTCTCCACCGTAGGCCTGCGTCGGTCAGCTGTCACGTCCACTGTTGACTGGTCGTTGCCGGGACCGAAACCGTTGATGAGGCACTGACGCTGGAGGAACCGTTGCCCGGAGATGATTTCCTTCTAGGGTAAGCTTGCCCTTGACATTGTCAATGGTGTCAGAGGACTCTTCCTCAAGTGTGATGGTCTTGCCATTGAGAATCTTCACAAAGATCTGCATCTTGAGGTAAGTCTTGACAAAGATCTGCATACCACGACATTGCCGGGGGCTAAGTGGAGTATGGATTCCTTCTGGATGTTGTAGTCAGCAAGGGTGTTGCCATCCTCAAGTTGCTTGCCAGCAGAGAGGTGACAACTTCCCCTGTTGAGAGAGGCTCTCTCCATCTTGGATCTTGACGAAGATCTGCAAGCCACCTCAGAAGGGGTATAAGCGTGCGTTGCCGGGAAATGCCCAGCACTTCCCCGCCAAGGAGGCTGCCGCGGCCCGCGCTTGACGGGTCTATGAGACCCTGGTCTTCACGGGACCGACAGAAACTTATCTTGACAGTGGCTACTTAGTCAGACTTTGGCATGACCCCTGGTTTAGTAATATCTTCCTAGCCTCTCAATTCCCTGCTCTATTTTATACTCCCTCCGTCCGGAATTACTTGACTACAAGTAATTCCGGACGGAGGGAGTATTTGTCAAGATCAGAGTTGTACTATTGGCAAATTTGCCGCCTTTGGTTTTCAGATTGCTTTTCGTAGAAGGTTGCACTCAGATTTACTTGTTCAATGGAATGAGGTAGTTGATCGTGCCAGTAATTTGCAGTTAAGCGACGTTCCTGATGGTGACAGGCTAGGGTTTGGTCTGCACCTGTGCCGCCCCGTAGCAGAGCGACACGGGTGGTTGAAGCGCAGTCTTGGCGTTCAAACCTAAGGGTAACAATTTTCTACGCTCTAAAATTAGGACTAAAAATAAACCCGTACAATAGTTTGACTGAAGAGAAGGTTCATGTCAACTTACAACATGCTGCTCTATTTGTGGATATTTGAATCCAAGGACCAGAAAATGGGCATCCAATTCAAAGATCAAGATTTCGTTTTCAGTTCTAAGTAAACTGTACCATCCGTTGTGTAGAATTGCTAAACAAGCCAAGTATGATATTATTGAAAATGTGGCCATGACAACGGACTTTCGCAGGAGTGCAAATTCTGAACACTAACTGGTCAAAAAGAGAAACAGATAGATGGCTGGTAGTTACAAGACAAGCTGCCATGCAAACGAGTCAAATTAACTCTGTTGATAAGAAACCACATCTAGCTATGAGATTTTTTTTTGTAACTAGCATTGTATTTAGAGCAATTTTGAAAACTAGCAGGCGTAACACGTATATTTCAAAAATAGCACCCCATCGGTCAACAGTTGACCGAAGAAGGACTTTTCGGTCAGCAGAAAACCGAAGACTCCTCTTCTATTTCGCGTGGGCCGAAGACTGCGAGAGGTGGGCCGAAGACGGGCCGTTTCAGCTAAACCAGTGGCCGAAAAGTTCTTCGGCCAACGAACTACCGAAGACGGGCCTTTTCGGCCAACCAACGACCGAAGAGTCGTGGATAACGCCCAGCCGAGCTTCTTCTTCCTCCGGCCGTTCTTATCTCGTTCTCTCTCTCGTTTTCTCTGTTAAATCGCCCCCCCTCACTGATCTCTCCATTTCTCCATCCATTTTCGAATCCAAACCACAGAAACGGTAGATCGTAGCCATCTCCACCGGCCAACGGTCATTTTTTTCCTATGGGATAGCTATGGGATAGCTATTTTGGGAGTAATGGTGTGGTGAGGAGGAGGAGGAGGAGGCGGTTTGGTTGGTGAGGAGGAGGCGGTTTGGTTGGTGAGGAGGAGGTGTAGCTTCTTGCCGCTTAGGGGTGGCGTCGGTGTTGTCCGTTGGTGCAAGTTCTCCGTGATGTGGCCACACGCATCGAAGGTATAATCCCGCGTCACATTTTTTTTAGTGTTAATTGGTTTGTGCTGTCATTTTAGCGGTTAGTTAGTGTAGCGGGTAATAATTTTGGTCGTTGTGATTAATGAGCTGGAAGTGTCTGACAGGTTAAAATGTCTGAATCAGTAAATATGACTGTTTACTATGGCCCTGGCAATATTCGATATAATGATTTGGGTGTTGATCTTAGCGATTACAAAAAATGTGTCATGACACTTCCAAACCCAGACAGAATGGACATTAGACAGTTGAAGTACTGGTTGACAACTAGTTTTGGGCTGGATCCTGGGGTATGTTCCGTCAGTATTCAAGCATTGTAGACCAAATCGTGTAAAAATGTGTAGTGGGAGTTGATGCTGATAGATAGCAGCCAGAAGTGGTTGACCCTGTTAAGTCGTTCCAGAGACCGAAAAATCCACCCATATGCCCTAGTGCAACCTGTGGCGCAGGAGGAGAATACTGGACAACCAGAGGGGGGGGTATGAACCCGGGCAGGGCAGTCAAGTGGCTAACGATATTTATTTATCCGGGTCACAACCAATGGATGTGGATGCTAGCCAACCCGAGGAAGAGCCAGATTACGTGCCACACAATTTGTGTGGTAACGATACTGGGCAGAGTAGTCGGTCACTAATATTAGCTGGTTCTGGTTTTGCTGATGGCGATGACGAAGGGGAGGAAATGCAGAGGGTGATGGAGGAAGAGGACGACGATGGACTAGCTGAGGATCTGGATTCTGAAAATTCCGAGGATGAAGTGGAGCTACCGATTCCTGCCGCATGGGATCAGGACCTATCGACCGGTCTCACGGTCAACGATGGCCATGAGACTCCATGGCAGTATCATCTGAACCAAGTCAAGATAGGTTCTATACATGATACAAAGAAGAAATTGAAATATGCGGTGGTAAAGTGGGCTATGTCCACGCAGAGGGTTTTCCGGACACACATATCAAATCGAACAAACTATACCGTGAAATGCGTTGCTTAAAGATGCGATCGATAAAAAACACCGGGCCGCACTTATGGAAGCGGGCAAGAATTTAGATGTGTTGATCCCTCGCACCCCAAAGTCTAACTGGATGATACACCCTCAATGGGTTGATAGGTACGTTTGCATATCATGTTTTAATTTGTAATAGGTAATATTTGATGCCCGCTAACTGTTTGCTGTACATTCTTTTTATTTTGTAGGTTAATGTGGGCTGGACTGCTACCCTTGGCACGGCTGGTTGAGGGTACATTTGATGAGTGGGTTGATCATCCGGAGTTGGATGAAGCTGGTGAACCAATGCAGCTACGCAAGAGAAAAAACAAACGCTTCTCTTACGACAGATCACTCCTTACCTGCTTAGTAGATAGATGGAGACCGGAGACACATACGTTTCACTTTCCCTGGGGAGAGATGGCGCCTACTCTACATGATGTGTCTTACTTGTTGGGATTACCGTTGGCCGGTGCTGCCATAGGTCCTTTAGAGGCAGATCCTGGCTGGCTAGCTACGATGCAGGCCCGTTTTCTAGCTGCGGTGCCAACTGCAGTGGCCTTAGAGAACGATCCTCACGGGCCTCGTTTTCAGTGGTTGAGCCAGTTTCAGGTAACCTTCTCGGTCAGCTAAATTAATGTTGTTTTTATAGTTGTCCTCACTACATAGAATAATACAAGTCGTTCGGGTTATATGTAGATTGTCACGTTAGGAAACCCCGGAGTTTAGTTGTCCGAGGCACAGGTTGATCGGTCCCTAGAGGCATATATTCTTTGGTTGTTTGGAAGACGTTGTTCACAGAGAACCACGTGACCACTGTCGATGCGTGCCTCATCAGCATTGCACGAGAGATAGCTGACGCTCGTTGCCCAGGGGACATTATGCAGAGGAGTTTTGGTTCTGCTGTGTTTGCAGCTACGTACAGAGGCATGTGCAAAGGTTGCATGTTGACCTCCCGTAGATCAGGTGTGGTTGGATGTCCACTATTGTTGCAGCTCTGGTCATATGAGAGGTTCCCTATTGGCCGACCCTATGTCAGCGTTGAAAATCCGTTTGGGTTGGTAGACATAGCAGGGGCTTATGTGCCACATATCGGCGACATGCCTACTGTGGGATCTGTTTGGGCGTGAAGAGAGGTAATTTTGTGTTACGTAACATTTCATTAGATTATTTCTTGCCATGCAATACTATTACTAATGTTTATTTGTTGTCATGCACAGAGACAGTTTGCGGGTATGCAGGTTAAGAGCTGCTACCCGTCCTTCACGGCGCAGTTTGATGCTTTGCACGAGGATGTTGTTATCTGGGAGCCCTACTCGGATCAGGCTATAACATCTAGGTATCCAGTTGGGCTATCTGCCTTGTGCACTAGAGATCGGCACTACTGGATGACCAAGGCGAGATTGGTGTTCGATGTGACGGTGGAGGAGATGGCTCTTCATAGGGTAATGAGACAGTTCGGTCGCTATCAAGAGGATGAAATTCCAGTTATTCCACACCACCGGACCATGTGCACAAGTAAGTAATTCGAATTTATTTGTCAGCACTGCTTTCAGAATGTTGCTTACCACGTTACCCGGTTGTCAGCACTGTCAGGTTCAGCCACGTAGGAGGGAACAAGTCCATGACTTTCTGGCTTCAGAACATTGGCCCTTATGTTCTAGAATGGACGACCGCGCCAACACATATCTGGGATGAGGTTCGACCCTTTGACTGGGACAAGTTCGGGTTGTATCTGCAGCGTTACAGGCATTCAACGAGGATCTACTTGGTTCCTCGTGCTGCTCCTGATCAGATTGAAGAGCCTCTGACCAGCGATATGTAGCCAACTTCCTCTATTATGGGAACCTGACACCACGCGGTACGCACCCAACCTCCTCTATGTTGGTTCTAATATGTGTACTCATGTCATAACGCGAACATTTACAATTGGCTAACTCTTCAATGTACAGAGTGACTTGACAGTCAAGGCGCGAGAGGAGGTTTCCGCTTTAATGCGGCGGGTTGATAGTGGGGATACTATCCCACAGCCAGATCTTCGGACATGGTTGAAGTGTTTTGATGACAAGCTACGAGGGATTTACGTAGCAGTGACATGTAGAAGATCTTCGGACGTTGCGGTATCTCGTCCAGGACGTCGTCCGCCACGTCCATCTATGCATCGTTCAGAGTCACGGCGCATGGCTTCACCGGCGCCACCTCCTTCACAACCAGCAAAGTCGTCATGGCATCAGGCACCTCCTTCACATCCAGGGAGCTCGGCCTGGCAAGAGCCATCTCCTTCACAGCCAGGGAGGTCATCATGGCATCAGGCACCTCCTTCACATCCAGGGAGCTCGGCCTGGCAAGAGCCATCTCCTTCACAGCCAGGGAGCTCAGCCTGGCATGAGCCACATCCTTCACAACCAGGGGGGTCGGCATGGCATCAACAAATGGGGCCAGGTAACTTTACTTTCGGTTTTTCTTTTAAGCAGTGTATGATCGCAATTCAATTTGACATGTGCTTCACTACTACAGTCAGCAACCAGCCGCATCCATTCACGCATGTCGTGCAGTCGCCGATGCTTAGTGGTGATGGTTCATTCTTAGACAACTATGGCGATGACGATGACCAAGATGCAAACACGTATGACTTCTCTCAGCCTATGTATCATACTCCACCACCACCACCGACGCAGGAGACACAGACCGAGTCAGGCGAGGTTATTTACGGTCATGGTTTTCGTGACCCTCGCCCACCGCGTCAGTGCTTATCACCTTCCGGTCCGCGTCCGAGGAAGATCCAGACTCGTCGCCGTCCCCAGCAGTGATATGATTATATATGTATGAGACACCCATGTTAGTTTTAGACTATTCTCATGTATGAGGACTTATCTATGTATCAGACATCCTTCATGTATGTGTTACTATCTATGTATGAGTCATTATCTATGTAAGAGACTGATTTGTTTTCAAGACAATTGTCTACTTCATATTAGTAGTACATCTGAATTAAACGGTACGACTCAACTAAACGGTACGAGATACGTTTCCAAACAGACTACAACAGATAATTAAGATACAAGTACATCTTAATTAGAAAAATTAAGATACATAAAATAGTACTACATTGTCGAAGTAGAACTCTTGCCCTTCGACGATGCGGTAGTCTCGACCTTGGTGCTCGGCATGAAGACGTCCTCTTCCTCCTCCGTCGATGCAGATCTCTTGCGCTTCGTCGATGTAGAGCTCTTGCACGTCGACGATGCGGTAGTCTTGACTTGGTGCTCGGCATGAAGAGGTCGTCTTCGTCCTCACTGTCTGCTGACCATAAATCTGAATTATTCCTCGCAAGCCTGATGTAAGATTCACTCTTATGCAGTTTGACCTTCTGCCATCTGCCATGCAACCTGAGAAGTTCTTTCCGTATCTCCTCAAATGTCCTGGGAGGCCACCCACTCCTAGCTAATGAGTGAGCCAACTCATTCATTATGGTGTCACTACTGATGAGTTCCTCCCATGGAACTACTCTATCATCCATCTTGAAATTGGCGGCTAGTTTGAGAAGACGATCGGGCATACCAGAGTGAAAACTACGATCAAAAAAATAATGAGGATGAGACATCTCCACGAAAGGATGGCGGGAGCGAAACGCGTGAGAGAAAGGGGGGGACAGAAGGGCCTGCTCACCCACCTTACTGCAGATGTGGTTATATAGGTTCACAAGAGAAGATGGCAGGAGAGAAAGGCGGGAAAGAAAATGGTGGGAGAGAAAGGCGGGAAAGAAAATGGCGGGAGAGAATGGCGGGAGAGAATGGCGGGAAAGAAAGTGGCGGGAGATTATGGCGGGAAAGAATAAGGCGGGAAAAGAAAATGGGGGGATAGTAGGGTGAGATAGTACGATCACTATGGCAGATGGCTGAAAACAACAACTAGCTCCTGATCACGCTCTTTGAAGGTTACGAGCACCAAATTGTTTACTTCAATAGACGATGCCAGAAGAAAATTACCGAAACCTTCCTTGTTCAACACCATTCTACCACCCAAGCCAATAAAGTAGGAACAAGGAATGCTCACAGATATATCATCATCTTCATAATCCAAAGTAATTTTAAGAGTTAAAGAACCAGTCTTAGGAATTGACAAAAATTCCTTCAAACTTCTCACAACCATGTGCGGAATAACCTGACAAAAAACATCTAGTTACATGATGTTCAGCTAACAAATTTAAAACAGTATAGTACAGCAAAGAACAAATATATAAACAGTAGCCAAAAACAAGGCTCACCATATGTTGACTATTAACATTCATGGAATCAATCCTATGAACAAAAGGAGTACACAATATGTAGTTGTCATCAAAGAGCTGTCGGGACATGACAACCATTTGGTGATAATTCAGACCGAAGATACCACGACTATAAAAACAACTGTCAACAAGTTCCCTCTGAGTTTCACTCAGATCCTCAAGAGCTACAAAAAAATAATTTCACAAATTTAGCATAACAGCAAAACGTATAAGTTGAAACAAAACTTTAAATCACTAAAAAAAAAAAACTTACCAACACAGGGTAAAGGGAACAACATAACACCATCCCGATGAAAATCAACAGTACACCATGTTCCATAGTGCTCAAGCCTAACAGTCATCATGTCACGATGACGGAGACCATAATCATTCACAAGTTCCTCCCAGGAAGGACCATGGAATTTACTGCTCACCCGACCATGTGTAAACAGAACATGGTATAAGTTACCCTCACTGTTGTGAAGAGCAAGATCAATATCTGTGTCACCCCTCCGAATAGCTAAAGCTCTGCACTCCTCAATGTACCGAGCAAGATGTGATCTAACACTGCACGGAACATACTACAAAAAGAATGGAAGCAAACATCATAATCATATAAATAAAGGCATTATAATACATTCCAACCTAAACAACATCAACCATATGCCACAATCAGATAAGTAAGATATAGAATCTTACAACACGCCTTGAACAGCGACGATCCAGCACCACAGTGAAGACAGACGCACAAGAATCAAAGGAAGAACAAGGGCCACCTAGAGCTCGGCAAAAGGGGCAAGCCATTACCTGCAAAGAAACGGTGACAAAAAAAACACTACACTTGCCTGCTCACCCACCTTGCTGAGGGGGTTTTATAGGGTCAGAAGAGAAGATGGCGGGAGAGAATGGCGAGAAAGAAGGGCGGGAAAGAAGGGCGGGAGAGAATGGCGGGAGAGAGTGGCGGGAAAGAAGGGCAGGAGAGAATGGCGGGAAAGAAGGGCGGGAGAGAATGGCGGGAAAGAAGGGAGGGAACGAAATTCGCGGGAAAAAGGGTGGGAATGGAACTGGTGGGAAAATGCACTTTTCGGCGAAGGAAATACCAAAAAAAAAGAGTTTTCGTTCTGTAGAAAAACGAAACTGGCTTCGGTACCGAATGCATGGATGATTCGGCGAAGAAAATGCACTATCCGGCCGAGGAAATACCGAAAAGGACTCTTTGGTCAACGGAAAACCGAAATAGGTCACATGCAACTTCGGCCAACCGCTAACGTAAAGTGCATGGACTCTTTGGTCAACGGTTGACCAAAGAGTACTCTTCGGCCAACCAAAGACCAAAGAGTCCTCTTCGGCCCAGCACAGCAGGTTTTCGGTCAGGCAATGACCGAAGAAGAAGTCTTCGGTTTTCTGCTGACCGAAGAGTACTCTTCGGTCAACTGTTGACCGACGGGGTGCTATTTTTGAAATATACGTGTTAGGCCTGTTAGTTTTCAAAATTGCTCTAAATACGATGCTAGTTACAAAAAAAAATCTAGCTATGACTGTTCTTCGCAGTAGTTAGTAGTCTACGTCAAGGTGCAGTATGCCTCTTCCGCCCAAAAAAATAAAGGTGCAGGCTGCCTCGATGACTTGCAAGTTTAATCGAGAGTCTAATAATTATGTATACCCATGGGTTTTGAAATCAGAAGCGAACAAAGCGTGCGTAGTTATGTAGCAGATGATCACAGGACAGGCAAGGAAGTCGTGACTCTTCATCGGCGGCGGTTGCTGTTCTGGTGCGCTGGTCCTATGGGGCCTTAGCACGACGACTTCCCGACTGTCTACTACAACAAGTTTTGCCCGGCTCCGGTGAGGGAGGGGCTATGACGGCGGCGCGCCTTCGGCTCGCTTCAGTGCTTGTAGTCGTCGCTAGGTGGTCTTCGGATCTGGATGTAATTTTTATTATTTCTAGTTTTCGTTGTACTACCATGATTGAAGATAAATAGATTGAAAGTTTTTCTCGCAAAAAAAAAAAAGAAAAAAAAAGGAAGTCGTGACAGGTAAGGTACACTAGTATACCTTACGGTCTTTTTCCGGTCCCCGTCGGCCGTCGCCGTTTTCGAGTTTCCCACGGGCACCGCGCGAAGGGGATCGGTGCATCTCCCTGTACTGTATTGTACCGACGCACCGCGCCGTTGCAGTTGCCGAGAACGCAGCTAATTCTTGGTTACTTTTGAAACTTTGGATCAAAATCCAAGTATTCACTTAAATATCATAAGAGAAAAAACTTCGAGGCAGAAAATAAATTTAGTTGATGTGAAACAAAATACCGACACAGACAAAATAAATCTTCCTAAAATCGAAATTATGATATGGTTTAACTTATATCCATGTACTATTTCAGACTGCAATTTCGGATTTTCGAGAGATTATATAGTTTTATGTGAGTAAGAGCGAAACTAATAGAAAAGTTACATGGTATATGATAGTATGAATTAAATATATATTCTGTAACAATGGTACGAGATTATTGCAAAAGTCCGCATCTCTCGGAAATTTGTGATGAATAGAGAAAGGAAAAATGTTATCCCATCATAAGGGAAGCCTATTATATATGGAAGCCTTGCGTGAATATTTGGTATCCCAAGTAAAATAAATAAATCCATTATGAATTTCCTTTAAACATATTGAAAAGAGAAGGTAAAAACTCCTTTAAACATACCTTTTTTTACAAGTGGTTACCATAATTAGAATATTACGCGTGGTCAAATGTACCCTTGACAAATGGACGGCTCAGATTAAATATTTCTCTTACCTTCTGGGAGGTAAGAGGGACCGTCGACTTAAAAGAGCTGAATATTAGGCGTGGTCAAATGTACCCTTGACAGATGAACGGCTGAGATTAAATATTTTTCTTAGAGCTCGTCAAACAGCCTTTAATTTGACTCGGAAAGGGACCGGCCGGTTGTTGAAAACCACACCGAATCTGCACTCACCGGCCGCTTAGCAACAAGTACGTAAAGTCCATGTATCACATACATGAGGGATGGGAGTGGGACAAAGATTGCAATCTGCAGCTGGGAAAATGTGTCACAAATTTCATAAACAAGAAGATCTTCCAATTGTACGTATCCGAGTCATTAAAATACTACGCCCTGCATGCAGCGTGGAACATCCTCCGCCGTGCAGTATCTGTTATTATCCAATGAAGCATCGTAGTCAGACTAACCAATGCTGGGTTGGTAGAGGAAGGTGGACAGTCTCGCATATTACTAGTACTGTAGTGTGAAGGAATGGATTTATTTCGGTTTTCTTACGGAAAACATTAATACGCACGTTACATAACCTAATAAGTCTTGCGGCTAACAGCTAAGGGCCGACGGATTCGCGTGCTGGTGCCCATTCATGGACGGCTAATCAGGTTACTTGAAAATATTACTACATGATTTGATCTCGTGAACGTCTTTTGATCCCGCGTTAACTCAGTGCACTTTCTCGCGACGGCTAGAAAGTCTCGTCGCCTAAGCTCTAGCTTAACTAGAAGATAACCCGTGCATTGCCGCAGAAACACTATAAAAAATGGCTCGGCCGAACATGTGGATAATTGGACTGATGATGTGAATAAATGTGACGATTAACTATGCTGAGATGTCAGGCTGATGATGTGGCAGACATGCATGATTTCTTGGTGTGGAAGGGCTCCATGCATGGGAAAAACTGGTAGTGAGGTGGCAGAGTTGATGATGTGGCAGGCATGCATGGTTTGTTGATGTAGAAAGGTTGCATGTTTATGTAAATTAGTTAGTGGGTTGCAACTATTTAAGAATAGAGGATATTGCTGCAATAGAAATACAGTTGGGTTTTAGACTTCTCAAGTAGCTGTCCTTTACTTTTGGAATTATAGTTTGTAAAATGTGTACTTTTCTAATGCATTCTTCCAGTATATCATATATGTGTAGTTATCTGAAAATTCGTTTTAAAGATGTTGTTTAGTTGTGTGATACTAGTGTGGTATTCCATGATACTCCCTCCGTTCCTGAATATAAGGTGTATTGATTTCCGTGCAAGGCAACTATTTAAATGTTTGACCAAGATTATAAAATAAAATAATAACATCTGCAATACCTAATAGATAAAATATGAAACTACTTTTCATGATGAATCAAATGATATAAACTTGGTATTGTGGATATTGATATAAACTTGGTATTGTAGATCAATATGCACTCGTTTGATTTTTGAAAAAATAAATACACCTTATATAAAGAAACGGAGGGAGTATTACGCAAGAAATACCTCTAATCATTTTAATGTTCAGACCCACCCCAGTTATGCTATTTACAAGGACGCCATATTTTTTTGACAGAAAAACAAGGACGCCATATTACGATTGGATGTGCCGTTTGTACATGATATTAGCCTACTAGTATAGTGAATTTGTTTGGGAACTGGCTAGGCGGGGTTCACCCCAAATTTAAGGCGCATATCCGTATGGGAGTGTGTGTCTTACTATGGTAATTGGGAATTGCCGCAATCACTATATTTTTAACAGAACAAATCTTCCAAAAAAATTGCAGGTTATTTTCTGAACTACATGATGGATCCATATGTGGTGCTCTGCGCAACGTGTGGAGAATCAGACGCCTATGGCCTTTGGGTGCAACCGTTGAGAGACGGTAGCACGTGATATGTTCAACCGGTCTGGGCGATCTGATAATAGGTTATCTGTACGAGTCATGTAATCTTGTTATCGGCCGGTTGTGGTTTTGCCTTTTGTCTTTTTTATACTCCTTTTTTAAGGAATCACGCGCGGGGGGGGGGGGGGGGGGGGGGGGTTCCCCACCTGAATATACTACTGAAGAGAGTGATCCAGTTTATAAGGGAAACTGGATCGAAAATCTAAACAAATTGATCCAGTTTATAAGGGAAAGCGGATCGAAAACCTTAACAACCTGAGGGGCAAAGCATCTTAATGAAACAAGAAACACCGAAAACACAAAAAATACCTAGTACATAGTGACAACACAATGCAAGGATCAACCTCGTAAGCATGAGGGTGGTTCTGGGATGAAGCACCGATTGTGTCATGAGCATGTACAAGGCACGACAAACAAAATAGGTTGTCGAGGCAGAATAGGGAGATAGAAGACAGCGCAGAGGCAAACTCAGAGGGTCCCAAGATGAGGGCTCTAACAACAGCAATGCCGAAGCCACCGACATATGATGATGCAAGGTACCATCATCAAGGAGCTGCACCATCACCAGCCCCGAGCCATTCACCACTCAACATTAGGGTTTTCATTGCACGTGGCTTAGTGAGAGAGAAGACGGGAGAAGACTCTGACTCATCGAGCATGGACGGATAATGGAGTGACATGCTCTCAGAGAGTGCCTCAGATGAAAATATCTCAACCAAGGCTGGTCATTGTCCATGGAGGAGTGTAAATGAAGGTCACACACAACAACAAGTTGGCGACAACAAAGGACCCAAGTAGCGGTGGCGAGTACCAAACCAGCAGTGGCGGGTACCACAAAATTGCCCGCCACTGGTTGGTAGAGCTGCAGTGGTGGGCCCTTCTGTTAGCACGCCACTGATAATATGTCTACTGATTTGTCCCGCCATAGTTGTGGGGCAAGCCTTACCAGTGGCGGGCACGTAGTAATGCCCGTCACTGGTAAACTATATAGGTAATTTGGTTTCGTGTATTTTGTTTTCGATTTTAGTGAGTTATTTTTTTATGGCATTGTACGAAAAATAGTTTGAACTTTGTAGGTTTCATTATTTGCTATATTTTAGGCATTTTATTAACAAATTTGTATTTTATTGGATATAATTCAAATTTAAACTGCATGTACATTTAAAATTTCCAAAGATTGGAAGAAATATCCTAAATAAAGTAGTTAACATATATTTAGATCTTATGAAACAAAAGTTTGGTACTTTAAAATATGTATATGTGAAAATTCAAACATGAACTTAATAATAATTATGTAAAATATTTTTTGAATTTTCAGAAAATTTAATGTTGTTTGAAACCTCTGAAACTTTGCATGGTGTCATTACATGACATGTAGTGTATTTGGTTAAAATTTAAAAAATATTTGAAAATGCTATGATGTAGATTGTTTAGAAACTGAAGACATCCTCGAGACATGCATGCCGCATATCAAATTAATGAAAGTGTAGTTGTTACGTGCAGATATGACCGAAATACATACTCAAGGACTTAAAGGGTAAGTTTTCACCAATCTTTGGGAAATTTTTAATGTACATGTAGTTCAGATTTGATTTATGTCCATGAAATAAATATAAATGCATTAAATGGCCTAAATATATCATATTAACTCAGAATAGTCCCAAATTTGACCATGAAATTTACAATGGTGTATATTCAACGTAAAAAAAAGTTTCAAGGGGAAATGATGAAAAAATTTGAGTTCCCCTTCAAACCCGACAGTTTCCTTTGAAACCCTGATTCTTCCCCGAAGACTCTGCAATTTCTGCATGAAGTGCATGCATTTTTTTTCTTCTAATTTTCTCAAATTTTTACCACACCCTCTAGGGGTCGTATCATGATACCACGCCAAGTTTCATCTTTTTCAAACTTCATTTATATCCTTTTTTAAATTAAAAAGCATTTAGCTTCTTTTAATAGCAAAAAACTCATTTATTGCCCTAAAAATAGCAAATCAACCCAAAATGTGGCAAAAGTTTCACATCACTCTTGTTATGAAGTAACTTCAACTCCTCTAAAAAATTGGACCATAAATCTATCCCTAAAACACTAAAACCATAAGATTGGCAAAAAATTGGAAAAAAAAGGTAGTGGCGGGCCTTCGAAATTACCCGTCGCTGGTAATGCATTGCACTGGGACTTTTCGCCTAGCCCGCCAGTAGTAACTTTGTTACCAGTGGTGGGCTCTGTGGTGCGCCCGCCAGTGGTACGTGCCGCGTTCCCCCAAATCCACCGCACGTGGTCCAATCCCCTTTCACGCCAAAAATCCCTAGCACGCGCCGTTTCACCTGATCCCCTTTTGCCGTCGCTGACATCTCCATCCCCGCCCATCGGTAAGCCATCCCCTCCCATCCCTAGCTAATTCTCCTTCTCCTAGGTTGCTAGCTAGATCTAACCCAACCACGCCGCCACCAAGATTGGAGCGCCGCCGGGGGCAGGGCACCGTCGCGGGGGGGGGGGGGGGGGGGGGGGGAGGGGGGGGTGTCCATTGCCAGGGAAAGGGTGCCACCGTGGGGTGGGCTCCATCGAGAACGCTACCGGTGAAGGCGTCCCAATGGTGTTGTAGGATTAGTTTTCTATGGGGAAAAGAAAAGTTGGACTGATCAGACCTTCAGCAACATCGAAATTAATGCGAAATCAAGATGCACGTTCAGAGATAGGCGAAATTCCTTTGGACCAACTCATCCTCTATGCAAGAGATTCTGGACACTATTTTTAACCACTAACCACATGGAAAACTTGTATCTTCAGAGGCAACTTAAGTTTACACAAATGCTTAAAAGATTTATATATAAACATCCACTCTAGTAACCAATTGCATCTATCAGGATTATCAGGCCATATCAGGCCATATCACAATACAACAGAAATGTGGCTGGCCCTCTTTATCACAACATTTCCCTGGGGCGAGTTTTCTAAACCCCTTAGGCAAGAAATATATAACCCGTAGACATAAATTTTCCTTTCCAAGAGCCTAGTTTAGTTTCAACCTTATCTTTAGTATTTTCCTAATCAGCATTACAAAGTTTTCTAAAGTGAACTAGTTTCAATCGTATCGTCGGCATATTGTAACATACTTTGTCCCCCATCAACTAAATTTGTAACCAAACCGTTAATAAGTCCCCTTGCCTGAGCTCTTCTCAGCAGAACATTAAGTATCGATCTCTCACCATATTAATTTGGTGAACGAAAGGTGTACACTGGGATCTCTCAGCATTTGAAACAGTGCTTTGAATTTTGTTCTGTCAACGAGATGTGGTGCACGTACCAAGTACTTCACGCTAAGTTATAATGAGTTGCATTGTGCCTCTTGTAGGTTTCTGCTTTCTTCGTTGTCGTCCATCGGTCAAAGTGCCTCCTTCCACTGTATGTTCTCTACTTCCACTGCCTTTTGTCGGAGAAACGACACCTATGGGATCGCAGGATCCCTTTACGGTTCGGCAAAGGGGAGAGTATGCACAGAGAGCAGATCGAAGTGATCGACGCACGGGCGAATTTTACCCAGGTTCGGACCGCACGGATGTGTAAAACCCTACTCCTGCTTTGATTGTATTATCTGTTCTTAGACCAAGCTCAAAGAGTGCTACAGTAACTAGTAGCTACACACGCAGGTTGGCCCAGAAAAGTCCGATCCCCCTGTAGCGATGCCTCGGGCCTCCTTTTATATGATCGAAGGGGTCACCGACAGTGGCAGCACAGGGTACAGGCGAGGTGGAAAGCACCTACAGTGCTTATCATACCTAATTCTGACGGGTTAGGACAAGGGCATTTAATGCTCCGCCTGGGTGTCCTCCGCCTTTCTTGGGGACGGAAAAAGGGGCCATCCCATCACACCGCTTAAGCCTTCACACCGTCAGCGCCTGACACGCCCCAGGGAGACAACAGCTATAGGACAAATTGGTAGTTGCCCTGGGGTGGAGGGCTTTGAACAGTGGGGTAGGCTTGCCGAGCGTACGGCTTGTCGGGGCTGCGAATCGCCCCGACAAGATCTTGCCGGGGCGCCAGCCCTTGGCTTCTGTCTTCTCATCTCCTGTGGGTTGAACGCTTCTTTGGTGCTGTTATATTTAACTCCAAGGATTAGCTGAGTCTTGCCGGCTCCAAGGGGCTGCCCGCGCACAAGTCTGGGTAAAAGGTACCCTGGTCCTTTGTGCACCGACAGGAGCCCCCGGGCCTGGGCCATACATGCGCGCGCGGCGCTGTTGGGCTAGGCCCAAAACAGTGCGCGGGCACACGTGGCCACAGTAATGATGACTGTTGATGACTTTTCCCAAGGCGCGCAGTGACTGCAGGTCTTGAGAATATCGGAGCGGGGCGGTCCGCCTTCTTCCTCGGAAGAAGAAACGGCGAACAGGACGGCGTCCACTCGCCTCCGCATTAATGCCTTGGACGACGTGCCTTGGGCGACGAGGGAAGAAGGAGGGCCGGCTCTTCTCCTTCCTCAACACTCCTCCTTATAAAAGGGAAACGAGGGAAGAAGGAGGCCGCTCGCCTGCACATCTCCACACCTCCGCTGCTCGATTCCTTCTTCTTCTATCTTCCGCCACCTTCTCTAGCGCGTCTCCCCGGGATGGCGAGAGGACGAGGACGTGGCCGCCCTCGCGGCTCGCTTAGCGCCACGAGGAGCAGCCCCCAGACCTCGGCGCGTGTAGTGGTGACGATGGCGGGTTCAGGCTCCCGCAGCAGGTCCGCTTCTCGTGGCCGCGTGAGGACGGCCCCGGTTGGGCACGGTGGCCGCAGCAGCGCGCCTCTTCCGCAGCCCCACGCGGGTATCCACACGGGGGAGGAGGTGCGAGAGTTTGTTGTGGTCCTTCCACATCGAATTCGTAGCTGGCTACGCCTCCCCGACCCCTGCGCAAGAGCCATGGAGGGCAGCCGGCCGCGCGGCCTTTGGCTCCACGCGGATGGGTGCAGCAATGGCCCTTGGTGGGTGGCGGTTGACCTCTCCCCTGGAAGTGCCATGTTCCTGAGAAGGGGATGGAAGTCCTGCGCCCGCTCCCGGGGCGTCACCCCCGGGCAGCTCCTCCACTTCAAGCTCATCGACTCCGACACTCTTGTCGTGAAGTTCTTCGGAGCCACCGGTATCCGTCTGGAGTGCTGCGCCGAGAGCTCCAGCAACAGCGACTTCGACTCCTCCAGCGACAGTTGCAACAGTGACGACGAGGACAGCACCATCGGGAAGAGGAACGAAGACTCCGACTAGGCATGCTTAGCACCGTAGTTAGGTCCTGATGTTCCATCCGCGAGACCTCGTCTTCGGATCCATCACTGTGTCGCAATTTAAATTCCTTGTCTTTTGATGTATCGAACTGTACCCAATGTAGTCCTTGGCTACTTCGAGAAGAAATGCACTGGGTATCTGTCTTCAAAAAAATTTTGGCTTGAAAATCTTTGTTCTTGCATGCATCTTTGTCTCTTATTGTTTTCCCGACAAGAATCCTGTCGGTGGAACTATCCGGCAAGTCCTCGACAGTAGCGCAGCACTCCGAAGAGGTGCGCTTGCCGAAAGTCTTGTCGGGTGGAACTATCCGGCAAGTCCTCGACAGCAGCGCAGCACTCCAAAGAGGTGCGCTTGCCGGATGTCTTGTCGAGCTTTGAACTTGTCGATGATGCGGATGAATAGAACGGAGTGTCGACAAGAGCCGCGGGCCTAAGGATAGGGCACCGCGCCATGTGATGAAGAGTCAGCCCCCGGGCTCTCCCATAAAGGGCGCCACAAAGGCGATGCTCAATTCATGCACGCATTCTTGCCCTTGCCGCCGTCTGCCGTAGACATCCAATTGTTATCTTCAACTTGGAAGCCTTGTCTTTATGACCCTGTACCTGCCGCAGACGCATACTTGCCGCAAGCGTCCCTGCAAGCCTTGCCGCAAGCATCCCGCGGCAAGTCTTGCCGCAAGCGAAACCCCAGCGGCCCGCGCACAAGTGTCCGACACGGGAGCCCCCGGGCCTGGGCCAGACGGGGGCGTGCGGCGTCATTGGGCCAGGCCCTAACAGTGTGTGGGCACGCGTGGTAGAAGTTACTGCTGGTAATTATTCCTTTACTGCACCGCCCACGACGCCCATTAAATGCGGGACGTGGGAGACTTGCGCAACGCGACCGTTGCAGCAGCACGCTCGCGAGGTTCTCCATCATTACTTTTGATAAAGAGGCAACCCCCGCACCTTCCCCGTAAAAAGGAATATGCAGGGCCGCGGCTCATTTACCTTCCGCCTCTCGCAATTTAGGAACCGCCGTCGTCTTCCTCCTCAAGCCTCGAACAGAGTCTGCTTCCATCCCTTCCTCGCCTCCACACCCCTGCCAATCTCACCATCCATCCGCCATAGCCATTATGCCGCCTAAGGCAAGCAAGGGCAAGAAGGCAGCGGAGGGCAAGAAGATGGCGGAGAACAAGTTGGTGGCGCTGCGGAAGAAGCACGTCATCTTCGCGCCGGGTCTTGATGGGAGGGCCCTGACGGATCACTTCCTGTACATGTGGGCGGCGGAGACGACGGCGCATCCGGCGACCGATGTGAGTCCGAGCGCCTCTGGAGCTGATCCAATGAAATATCCCTTTTTCGCCGATTACTTTTATTGCGACCTTTGCCCCCCTTTCTCCGATTTCTTTAAGGACATCTTGAACACGTACGACTTCCAGCTCTTAGATTTCACACCAAACGCCGTAACGTGCATGTCCATTTTCGCTCATCTTTGCGAAAACTTCGCTGGAGTAAATCCCAGCACCGCCCTTTTTCGCCATTACTTCATTCCTCGAGTCGAGAAAGGCGATGCCCTTTCCGGTTCCGTCACTTGGATCCCACGGTCAGGAACCAAGGTGGTTTATCCAAAAGGGGCCTACCGCCGAAGGTGGGAGGAATGGCGGGGCAGGTGGTGCTGGATTAGGGAGACAGTAGAAAAAGAGATTCAACCTTTCTGCTTGCCGCGGGAGATGATGATAGCCCGCAACGATGATTGGAGTGCTTTCGATCCTGATGACGAAAAGCTCACCATCGCCACGACAAGGATCCTCCGACTGAGGGAGGCCGGGCTGACAATTGAGATGATAGGCGCCGACTTCCTTCGCCGGCGCAGTGCCCCTTTGCAGAACAAGGGGAGGCCAGCTTGGGAGTTCCAGAACGCGGCGGACATCATGAGATTGTGCCCCGGACTGGGTCACAACTTGACAATCATGCAGCATGGATCCTTGTGTCAAAAGTTGTTCGGGAGCGCGGCGGCGCATGCCCTGCCGGGAGGTGTTGTCCCCTTGTGGAACAACTCTCGTCTGAGCCGAATCCTTGCCATGATGCCGGTCCTTGAGGCCCACAGCGTTGACGAGCGCTGGGCCATTCCATCTGATGTCTTGGTCCAACAGTTCTTTAACAATCTGTCGGAGAAGGTCGTCCACGAGGACGAAAATCTTGTCGCCGCCACCACCCCAAGAGAAATGGCGTACATCGCCAGCAGAGCGGAAGAGGTAGGCCTCGCTGACGAGGCTGGTGGCTCTGGCTTCGGGGGAGAAGAATCCAGCGAAGAAGAAGAAGAAGAGGTCGTCGGACAAGGCGACACTGTTGAAGAACAGGGAGGCACGTCTGCCGGGGACCATCCTGCTGAAGAAACAGAGGAGGAGGAACTGGAAGAGGAGGCTCCAACCCTTAAACCGAAGAGCAGACGCATCCTCCGGAGCTCTGTTACAGGGATTCCGGTCCGCCAAGCTTCCTCAAGCAGCACAGCCCCCGATAAGGAGGCGGCCGGCAAGGCGACACAGCGACAAGAGGTTTGCCGGCAACCCGCGCCTGCCGTGACCAAGCGAGCAAGGAGCCCCCCTTCATCTCCTCACGCAAGCGCCATGACGGAGGTCACCTTCGACTTTTCCGTCCTTAGCTCGGGGGAAGATGAAGAGTAAGGATCTTGCCGTACTCTGTTTCCTTAATCTTCTGGTTTTGCTTTATCTGATCGTTTGCTTTGACTCGTTCCCGCAGAGATGTAGAAACCTTGGCGCGGAGGGCGGCGAAGAGGGCAAAGATCTCAACGGACGAGGAGCCGCTGGCAGGCACCTCAGGTGCACCAGACACGGCTACTACCAGTCCAAGACCCAGCCCGCGACGCAGTCCTCGCCTCAGCCCCCGGCGCAGCCCCCAGCGTGAGCCTGTTACTCACTTTCTGCTGGCAAGTGCTCGGGAGCCTATTTATATAGCTGATATCTCCGGGCATGCAGGAGGAGGGGAGCGACAAGGAGAGTCGCCAGAGGCCACTCCTGACATGCCACCTCCATCAACCACACCGCCCAGGGGTGCATCTCCAACCAGGACCTCCTCCAGCACGCTTTACCGTGACGAGGAGGGGTCGGCAAGTGGAGGCACCGACAGGTCTACGCCGGCAGCTGATGTTGTCGGAGGAGGAGAACCTACGACAGAGCAGCCTGGCGCAGGTGAATCATCTGCCTTAAGATGCCTGTTATTTGATCTTTCTTTTTGTCTTCTTGAACTTCCCCTTCATCTCTATCTTGCTTTCTTCTTTTGGCCTCCAGACATCCCCTCGGTGGAGGACATGGACGTCGAGGACACCGTTGAGAAGATCGCCTGGGACGCCGCCACCAAAGCCGACAGGGTTGCTACTGACGAAGCCGCCAGGAACGCTGCCGCCGAGGAGGCCGCCAAGCATGCTGCCGCTGAGGAGGTCGCCAGGCATGCTGCCGCTGAGGAGGCCGCCAGGCGTGCACGCGGGAAGGCCACCGAGGAATCCGCTGAGGGGGCCGACGAGGAGTCCGGCGGCCGCACTGACGACATTCCTGACGCAAGAGCGCACGGCGCTGAGCCAGCCCCGGAGTCCTCGGCTGCCGGCGAGGCGGCTGCCGCAGAGCAACCTCCGACGGCCGAAGCCCCTCCAAGCAAATACCTCAGGGTCGGCGACAACTTGTTTGTGAGCCTGCCGGGGGCAGCGGGCATCAGGGCGCCTATCGAAGGAGAGACCCTTGAGGAGATCGTCAGAGCTGCCGGGCTTGAGATCGTTGAGGAATCCAACATTGGCCGCGGCAGGTCTGAGGAGGAAAAACTCATCTTGGCGATAAACAGCAACTATCAGAAGCTCCAGGCCCTGCATCGCGCTCGCAAGGAGAAGCTGGACTCCAGGGCAGCAATCGCCGCTAAGGCGGAGGCAGACTTTCAGCAGCGCGTCGAAGAAGTCCAGGGCTGGTTCGACGAGTCTTACAAAGACTTGGCGTTGAACCAAGCACAACTGAAGCAGCAGTGGACCGAGCTCCTCCTCAAGCAGTCCGATATTGAAAAAGCACAGGAGGAAGCCAAACAGCAAGTTGACGCAGAGGAAGCGCGCCAGAACGGGCTCCGCATCGAGCTCAAGGCTCATGATGAAGAACTTGAAGCTCGGGAGAAGACGCTGGTCGACAAGCTCCGCGCCAAGGACGAAGAGGTTGAAAAGCTCATCGCACAGCGGGTCCAGGATCTGGAGCAGAGACATGAAGAGGCGTTGAAAGCCTTGGCTGTGGATCACGCCGGGAAGCTGCAGGAGGCCATCAATGCCGCCAAGGCTGCAGAGGCCACCAGGGACGAGCTTGCCGACAAAGTGAAGAAGCTGGAGTCCGGGCTCGAGGAGCACGGCAAGAAGGTCTCGACGCTCGAGACTGAAAGAGACGAAGCTCTTTGCAGCCTGACGGAGGCACAAACTGCCGTCTCCAACAAGACCAAGGAGCTCTCCACAGCCAACGAATCCATCAAAGGCCTGCAACTGTAGTTGTCCAAGCTGAAGGAGACACTTGAAGCCGCAGAAGCTCACAAAAGCGCCCTGACCAAGGATCTTGAGAACGAGCGGGCGCTATTCAAGAGCGCCGCCCTTGAGCACAATGACTATGTCCGAGGCATGGAGATCTGGACCCAGAAGCTCATTGACGTCGCGAAGAAGCTTGCCACACAACTGTCCACCATGGGCTTGGAAGATTACAGGGAGCCTTTTGATGACAAGCTGTCCCAAGACGCCAAGCTGACCATGTTCTTCAACTACGTGCTTGAAGCTCTAGAGCGACTCCACTCTGACCAAAAAGCTCGTCTGGCCAACGAGTCCCGCGAGCTCTGCCAAGGCGTCCTTCGCAAAGTGCTCACCAAGGTGGTGTTCAGGAATCCCGGCATCGACCTCACCAGGGTCTTCAACCACCTGCCGAAGGATGCGGATCTCAAGGCGGCAGAGGATCTCGTCGCACCCATCATTGACAGGGTGGCCGGCATCAAGCGAGTCGAAGGCGATCGCCGGGACTAACTGCATTTCTTCCTGCCGCCGCCATTTCCATGCCAAAAGACAATATCGCCTTATGTTAGAATTGCGGCAGCTTTTATTGTAATATAACTTGCTATGCTTTGGACAAATGTTATGTTATTCCCCTTGCTTAATTCCTTTCTGTATGTTTTTGCCCTATGCTTGTTAGAGACTTGCCGGCGTGCGCAACCTTGCCGCGAGCGCTAGGTGCGGGACTTTAGCAGCCTGCTGGCGGTGCTGCTGCCGGCAAGACCCCTTGGCGCAACCAGCGCAGCCACCTGAATTGTTGAGCGGACTCGAAACAAAACAAGGGCGCGGCTGATTACGGCAAGGTTCCTTCACGTGCAGGTTTTCCATACAAAAGTTGGAATCGTTCAAGGAGAATAACAAAACAAAATTTTTACTCGAAGTTCTTGCAACTTATCTCTTAGTTGCTGTGCTTCTTCCGGCAAGGCGTGTCCTTGAACGTCGCATGTAGGTGTCCATACCATCTATCCCCCCTGGCAAACTTGCATGCGAGGGAACCTTTCTGTCATTTGAGAAAAAGAAAGAAGAGAAAATAAATGTATGGAACCTTGGCGGTTCGTTAGTGCTTGCCGGGAATAAGTGTGACACAATATCTCAGATAAGCATGTATATAAACAAACATGGAAATCAAGGAGAATTGCAAAACACTTAAATCTTATTCAACTATGCGCGGGATCTGTGCCCGGCTTTGTACAAAGGATTACATGCAACAGCGGCAAGACTTGTACAAAAGATGGTTGCCGGGAGCCCCCGACAATCGCGCCTTATGGGTAGAACTTGCGAAGATGTTCAATATTCTAGGATTTGCTCACCGGAATACCATCTTCGGTCTCCAGGCGGACTGCGCCAGGCCTGGTGACCCGCACTACCCGATAAGGGCCTTCCCACTTTGGCGTCAACTTGTTTGAATTCTTGGCCGACTGAACGCGCCGAAGAGCAAGGTCGCCTTCCTCAAGACTCCGGGCATGAACCTTGCGGCTATGATAGCAGTGCAAGGCTTGCTGGTAGCGTGCAACTCGCACAGCAGCCTGAAGACGATCTTCCTCAAGGAGCGTCGCGTCATCTTGCCGCAACTGCTCTTGCTCAAGCTCATCATAAGTGAGCACTCGAGGTGACCCATATATGAGTTCTGTGGGGAGAACTGCTTCTGCTCCATATACTTAGGAGAAGGGTGTCTGAGCGGTGGCTCGATTTGGTGTCGTTCTGATTGACCAAAGAACCGCCGGCAACTCATCAATCCAGCGCCTTCTGCACTTGTGCAGCCTGTCGAAAGTTCTTGTATTGAGACCACGCAATACCTCAGCATTTGCCCTTTCTGCTTGGCCGTTGCTCCTTGGATGAGCAACAGAAGCAAAACAGATCTTGCCGCCAAGGTCTTGGACGTATTGCATGAAGGCGTTGCTGGTGAACTGTGTGCCATTGTCGGTGATGATCCTGTTAGGCACCCCGAAACGGCAAACTATTCCTTTGAAGAACTTGACGGCTGACTGTGCTGTCACCTTCCTCATTGCTTCCACTTCTGACCACTTTGTGAACTTGTCGATAGCAACGTACAATTACTCAAAGCCCCCGACTGCGCGGGGGAAGGGACCCAAAATGTCGAGCCCCCAGACCGAGAAGGGCCAGGAGAGAGGAACTATTTGAAGAGCTTGAGCTGGTTGGTGTAGCTTCTTCGAATGGAACTGGCATGCTTCACACTTGGTTACTAACTCCGTCGCATCCTGGAGGGCAGTGGGCCAAAAGAAACCTTGCCGGAATGCTTTGCCGACAAGCACTCTTGATCCTATGTGGGAGCCACATATGCCTCCATGTATCTCTGCCAACAGCTCCAGTCCGTCTTCCCAGGGAATACACTTCAATTTCACACCGTTCAGCCTCTTCCTGTACAGGACGTTGTCCACAAACTGGTACATGTTGGACCGACGGGCTACTTTTTCTGCTTCTTCCTGTTCCTCGGGAAGTTCTCCAGTTTGCAGGAAACGGACGATATGCTGTGCCCACGTCGGAGCCTGAGGCTCGACAACAAGGGCTAAAGGCGAATCCTCCGCCAAAGGAACATTCGTCTCTACAGCGAAGGCCTGGACCCCCGCTGGAGTCTGTTGTTCCCCGGCAAGCTTGGCGGGAGCTTTTGCTTCTATGGCAAGAACCTGGGGTTCTGTCGGAGCCTGTCGCTCACCGGCAAGCTTGGCGCTGTCTCTGGCAACACTCTTGCCGGTGACCTCCGGAAGGTCTGCCGGGAAGTATTTGCCGGAGCTCAGCTTCCTCCTTTTCTCTTGCCCCATTGATGGCGTCATGGATGGTTGAGTCAGTTGGAGCACAAAAGTTCCTGGTTCCACAGGTAACTTGAGCGCAGCACATTTTGACAAGCCATCAGCAACATCATTCTCAGCACGAGGGACGTGCTCCATTTGCAGGCCGTCAAAGCGCTCTTCCAACTTCCTCACCTCATCTACGTAGGCCTCCATCAAAGGACTCTGATAATCTTTATTCACTTGCTTGACCATGACCTGAGAATCACCTCTGACAATGAGTTTCTTGATTCCGAGGTCTGCCGCGATCCTGAGACCGGCAAGCAGTCCTTCGTACTCGGCAGTATTATTTGTCGATCTCTCCCGGGGAAAGTGCATCTGGATTACATACTTGAGGTGCTCTCCGGTGGGTGCGACAAGCAGCACGCCAGCACCGGCCCCTTGCAAGGAGAAGGCTCCATCAAAGTACATAATTCATTCCTGGCTTGTTTCCTTGCCGGGGAGAGTTGACTCCGGAATCTCTTCGTCAGGTGTCGGGGTCCATTCTGCAATGAACTCCGCCAAGGCTCTGCTCTGAATGGTTGAAGTGCTTTCAAACTTAAGACCAAAGCTTGACAATTCTAATGCCCACTCCACAATCCTGCCAGTTGCGTCTGGATTCTGCAAAATTCGCTGCAATGGAAAGCGGGTGACGACAGTGATCTCATGCGCTTGAAAATAATGGCGCAACTTCCTCGAGGCCACAAGGAGGCCGAAGAGCAGCTTCTACACACCGGAATATCTTGATCTAGCCCCCTGCAAAAGGGAACTAACAAAATAAACTGGGTCCTGCACCATCCTTTTCTTCTGCATTGGTTCTCCTGTCTGCGCAAGTGCTGCCTTGTCGGCACCAGACTCTGCCGGGGGAGGTCCCGGCAAGTCGCTTGACGGTCCTGCCACCGCTGACATTTCTTCGTCCGCTTCCCTCTCTGCCACTAGCGTAGCGCTCACCACTTGATTTGTCGCCGCCAAATATAACAGCAGCAGTTCTTGTGGCCTTGGCGCAACTAGTATCGGCGGAGAGGAGAGGTACCTCTTCAAATCTTGCAGCGCTGCCTCCGCTTCCGGAGTCCATTTCATTGGACCCGCCTTTTTCAAAATTTTGAAAAACGGCAGGGCATGCTCAGCAGACTTGGAGATGAACCTACTTAAAGCAGCAACGCAGCCGGCAAGGCGACGCACATCCTTGACGCGCTTCGGTGCTTCAATCTGCTCAATTGCTTTGATCTCGTCGGGGTTGGCTTCAATCCCACGATGAGACACAAAGAACCCAAGAAGCTTGCCGGATGGAACACCAAACACACACTTCTCAGGGTTGAGTTTCAAGTTGATCTTGCGCAGATTGACAAATGTTTCTTCCAAATCTGAAATGAGTGTTGCTTTGTCCTTGGTTTTGACCACTATATCATCCATATAGGCTTCCATATTTCTATGCAGCTGAGGCTCAAAACCAATCTGGACTGCTCTTGCAAAAGTTGAACCGGTACTTTTCAACCCGAAAGGCATGCGCAAAAAATAGTATGTATCACATGGGGTGATGAATGCGGTCTTCTCCTCATCTTCCTTCGACATGAAGATTTGGTGATACCCGGAGTAGGCATCAAGGAATGAGAGCAAGTCGCAGCCGGCAGTGGAGTCCACAATCTGGTCAATGCGCGGCAAGGGAAAGGGATCTTTTGGACAGGCTTTATTGATATCTGTATAGTCAATACATAGCCTCCATTTGCCATTCGCCTTGCGCACCACGACTGGATTGGCCAACCATGTTGGGTGCAGTACTCCCCTGACCAGGCCTGTCGCTTCTAACTTTTTGATTTCTTCGGCGATAAACTGTTGCCGCTCCAAGGCTTGCTTCCTGACTTTTTGCTTGACGGGCCTCGCGTGGGGATAGACGGCAAGGTGGTGCTCAATTACCTCCTTGGGAACACCGGGGATGTCAGATGGTTGCCATGCAAACACATCGACATTCGCCCGCAGGAAGGCAACGAGCGCGCTTTCCTATTGGCTGTCAAGGGTGGAACTTATAGTGAAAGTTCCCCCCGTGCCGTCTTCCTTGGCGGGCACCTTCTTAGTTGCCGGTGGAGCCGCTTTGGATTTCTTGCTCTTGCCGGTGGAGCTCTTCGGCACGTCCTCAACGGCGGCGCAGCACTCCGAACAGGTGTGCTTGCCGGAGTGCGAGCGAGAGGTCTTACCGGTCTTCTTCCCCCCGGGAGCTTCAACGGCAGGAGCAAGCGCCTTGTCGGCAGATGCTGCAACTGCCTCCCGGTAGAGTTGGTCGGTGCAAACAAGTGCATCTTTCTTGTCGGAATTGACAGTAATGACACTTATCGGTCCCGGCATCTTTAGTGTATTTTAGGCGTAGTGCGATGCCGCCATGAACTTGGCCAACGCTGGGCGGCCAAGGATTCCATTATATGGCAAGGGAATCTTGGCGACGTCAAACACTACCTTCTCTGTCCCAAAATTCGAGTCGCTGCTGAATGTTACGGGCAACGTGATCTTGCCTTTCGGTTGGATTCTTCCTGGATTGACCCCTTGAAACGTACCGGTCTCTTCGAGGTCTCCATCAGGAATCTGCAGCCTTTTGATTACTTCAGGTGATATCAGATTCATGCCGGCCCCACCGTCAACTAACATTTTCGTCACCTTGAGGTTGCGAATTGTCGGTGATACCAACAATGGCAAGCACCCGACCGCAGTTATGCGATCAGGGTGATCCTCAACGTCAAAAACGATAGGCGTGCTGGACCATTTCAACGGCTTTCGGGCGCCGACAGAGGGTTCTGTCGCATTCACTTCACGCGCCCACTGTTTAAGTTGGCGATGGGAAGAATGCAAAGAAGCTCCTCCGTCCACACACATCATGTCTGTGGCTCTCTGAAATTCTTGTTCGCTGGACTCTTCGTCCTCGTCCATGTCATCATCATCCCCTTCTTGTTTGTCACGACCTCGGGCGGGCTTTTCTTTTCGCCGCTTGGCCTTGCCGCGACGGCCTCCTCGGCCATCACGCTTCTTGCCGGACCCCTCGGCACCATCTTGGGCTTTCTCCTTATCGCGTCTTTCGTATTCAGCCTTCTGCTTTTCGACAAGTTGCTCAACTTGTCGGCAGTCTTGGAGGTCGTGGCCCTTGGTGTGATGGATCTTGCAATACTGCTTGCCGGAGCCTTCCTGCTTGTCGGCAGCCGCCAAGGCTTGACAGTTGGCACACCCAGCAACGTGCTTGCCGGGGTCCTCAAATTTAGCCTTTTTGGCGGTGCCCGAGTTGCCGGATCCCTCAACAGCTAGCACGGCCTTGCCACCCTTGCGCTTCCTGTTGCGCCGCTTGCCATTCTTTGTCGGGGCAGTAGCGTCTTCATCTTCGGAGTCTGCTCCTGCGCCAGCATCCTCGCTGGGAAGCTTTCTTCCCTCTTCGGCTCGCGCACACTTGTCGGCCAGAGCATAGAGCTCGGCAACATCCTTAACCTTATTCATCGCCAGCTCTTCGCGCATCCGGCGGTTACGCACGTTCTGATGGAACGCGCTGACAACAGCGGCAGGATGAACGTCCGAGATGTTGTGATGTACGCGGCTGAACCTTTGGATGTACTTGCGTAGGGTTTCTCCTTCCTTCTGGGGGATGATATGTAGATCGCTCTCCTGGCCAGGAGCTTGGTGGCCACCAGTGAAGGCGCCGACAAACTGATGGCACAGGTCTGACCAAGAAGAAATAGATCTTTCCGGCAGATGCATCAGCCATGACCTAACGTTGGGTTTGAGCACCAACAGGAAATAATTGGCCAGTATCTTGTCATCACGAGCCCCGGCAGCCTGCACCGTGATGGTGTAGATGCTCAAGAACTCGGACGGATGAGTCTTGCAGTCATATTTCTCCGGGACTTCGGGCTTGAAAGTACGGGAGTTGGGCCACTGGACCCGCCGCAGCTCATGAGTAAACGCCGGACAGCCCACCTCATAAGGCAGGTCGACAGGGTACCCTGGTGCAGGTTGGTCAACAGTGGGCCCAGCATGCTTGTCAGATTGGTGACGCGCTTCCCGACGCCGGTCGATGGTAGTTCGAGCGTCTTCGTTCCTCCTTTCCCAAAGAACTTGTCGCTGATCGCAGCATGTCCGCGGATCAGATGAGGCAGTGGAGTCTGCGTCACAGGTGCCAGTCTGGCGCGTCGACGACCACTGCTGCCGTCGTGGAGGAGAGTGTACCATGGTCGTACCGGCTCCGGTCCTCTCACCTCCAACAGCGCGGGTCGGCTCAACGGACCGTCGTCGCGAAGGCTCCGCTTGCTCCGGTTTGTCCTGGTTGGCCAAACTGATGAGGCACTGGATGGTGGCCCTCCAGTCTTTGAGCTTGTCAGCAGCAGGAGGGAAGTCGAGGAGCAATTGCGCTCGTGCCAATGCTTCCACCCGCGTTGGTGGCTGCGACTGGTGTGAAGAACGTGAAGCGCTCGGACTCCCAACTATGTTGGAAGGAGCTACAACTCGATCCCGCGACCGTACGCCGCTACCTTCAACATGCGGGCGCGCACGCTGGTCTCGCGTATCTCGAGAATGATGCTCCGGAGACTTCCCATGAGGACGCCTATGTCCTTCGCCATCTCGACACTGCTCGTCGCGCGCGACCTGAGAAGGTCGCGGTGCATGCGCCGGTGTTGGAGTCTTAGAAGGCGTCCTCCCACCTCCGGAGTTCGTTGTGCCTCCAGCAGGCTGCATAGGTCTGTCCCTTGTCACCGCGGCGTGTGAGTTGACGTTGCCATCGCGAACGTCGCTCGCCTGGCTGTGATCACCAGAGCGTCGTGGAAGCTCTGGATCTCTATTTCCTCCACCTGCGTCGACACCATCGCCCGTGTGCGTAAGCACAGGCGCGGCGGACCCGGATGGTCCAACCGCCGTGAGACCCTTCTTCTTGGGGGCCATGGCGATAAAGACGATGATGAAACTGACGCGCCGATCACTGGATCAGATCCACGCAACTCGATCCCCCTACCTGGCGTGCCAAAGATGTCAGAGAAACGACACCTATGGGATCGCAGGATCCCTTTACGGTTCGGCAAAGGGGAGAGTATGCACAGAGAGCAGATCGAAGTGATCGACGCACGGGCGATTTTACCCAGGTTCGGGCCGCACGGATGCATAAAACCCTACTCCTGCTTTGATTGTATTATCTGTTCTTAGACCAAGCTCAAAGAGTGCTACAGTAACTAGTAGCTACACACGCAGGTTGGCCCAGAAAAGTCCGATACCCCTGTAGCGATGCCTCGGGCCTCCTTTTATATGATCGAAGGGGTCACCGACAGTGGCAGCACAGGGTACACGCGAGGTGGAAAGCACCTACAGTGCTTATCATACCTAATTCTGACGGGTTAGGACAAGGGCATTTAATGTTCCACCTGGGTGTCCTTCGCCTTTCTTGGGGATGGAAAAAGGGGCCATCCCATCACACCGCTTAAGCCTTCACACCGTCAGCGCCTGACACGCCCCAAGGAGACAACAGCTATAGGACAAATTGGTAGTTGCCCTGGGGTGGAGCGCTTTGAACAGTGGGGTAGGCTTGCCGGGCGTACGGCTTGTCGGGGCTGCGAATCGCCCCGGCAAGATCTTGCCGGGGCGCCAGCCCTTGGCTTCTGTCTTCTCATCTCCTGTGGGTTGAACGCTTCCTTGGTCCTGTTATATTTAACTCCAAGGATTAGCTGAGTCTTGTCGGCTCCAAGGGGCTGCCCGCGCACAAGTCTGGGTAAAAGGTACCCTGGTCCTTTGTACACCGACACCTTTGCATTCACACATTTGAGGGTTTACTTTGTAGAGTCTAGAGGGGGAGAAGTGTGATATTGTTGCACTAAATGGTGATTGTGATCTGTTAGAAACATTTGATATCTAGTGCGCATTATGTGTACCTCATTTGACTCCTTCGAAAAGAGGAATATTTCATTTCACTTTCTTGTGTGTATTATGTATTGTGAAATTCCGGCCATCGAGTCGAGGCAACCTTGTGTTGCTCGCGATGAATTCGTGATGTGCATGTCTTCAAAATTTGCAGGGATTCAAAATGAATGCCAACGTTTTGGTGAAACATTGATGAATCTTTGTTTCGCTTAATTTCTGGTACTCAATATTTCCAATTTTTAACAAAGTTCCTGCCGAATTTTTCTGTCGATTTATATTTTTTTATGCTTATTTTATCGTTGTACTATTTTGTTAGCATTAATGAGTGTTTAAATTATTCTTTGTAGTTTGATACCCTAGGAAGCACCCGCTTCGGTATGTGTGTTGACTTTCATTCCGATGGGGCTCCCTTTGTAAGAGATGTTCCCGAAGGAAGGATTCCGACTGTTGTCGTAGGGGGTCGATCCACTTGGCCTCCTCCTATGAGACCTTGGTAACGCAGGAGGGGGCCGACGGATTCCGACTAGAGTGTTTAAATTATGCCATGAACTATGTGTTTTCTTTATGTTTCTTTGAAAATGTGTTTTCTTCATCATTTTTGATCATGATGTCTGTTTAATTTGTCAACATAAATGTAGCAAATGGATTGCGTGTGCGCCAAGTGTGGCGACAGCGGGGTAGGTGTGTGCGACAAGGTGGTTACACTAGTACAGGACCCCATATTAGCAGCGTTCTTTATGGCCTACTAGCTGCGTTTGATCGGCACACTGCTAGTACCACACCGCTGTTAACATACTACTAGCAGCGCTCGCCGCGAACGCTGCTAGTGTGTATCTCCCTAGCAGCGTTCAATTCCGCACACTGCTAGTAGTTTACATAATAGCAGTGTGTCGGCCATACAAGTGCTGCAAACTGTCAAGAAATCTTGTAGCATTTGACCTCACACGAACGCTGATGGTAGAATTTGCCCAAACAAAATCATAGCTGAATTTAGTGCCCTGATTTTGCTGCCATGTCATCATTGTGAGCAAAATGCCTCTTTTTGGAGCCCTAAATGGTGCCATGGGAGCTAATTGTGTGAGCCAAAAGGCCTCATTATACTGCCATGACACCTTTTTGGGCTACCAAAATCTAATGTAACATTGATACGTCATTATTTAGAATGATTATCTATAATTTTTTATTGTTAAATGCTATTATATTATCATTCTTACATATTTTTGTCATTATTTTATATCATTTTATTTTTCTGGACTAACATATTAATCCAGTGCCTAGTGCCAGTTGCTGTTTTCTTCTTGTTTTTGGTTTTACAAAAAATCAGTATTACGAAGGTCCAAACACGATGAAACTTTTTGACGATTTTTTCTGGAACATAAGAGACCCTAGAAGCTTTGGTGCGCCCCCTGCCTTGTGGCCACCCTGGGGGGTAGGGCGTGCCACCCTAGCTTGTGGGCCCCTCATGACTCCGTTTGCCCTAATTCTTGGCCTATAAATTCATATATATTCAGAAACCCTCGGAGCGAGACCCGAAACAATTTTATCGTCATCGCAAGCCTCTGTTCCGAAGCGATCCCATCTAGAGCCCTTTTCTAGCACTCCACCGGAGGGGGGAATCATTGGGGAGGCCATCTTCATCAACCTTGCTGCCTCCATGATGATGTGTGAGAAGTTCTTTCAGGACCTATTGGTCCATAGTAATAGCTAGATGTCTCTCTCTCTCTCTCTCTCTCTCTCTCACAATCCCTATCTTTTGATGTTCAATACAACGATCTCTTCAGAGATCCATCCGATGTAATTCTTGTGGTGTGTTTGTTGGGATCCGATGAATTATGTATTTGTGATTAGATTGTTCATTGAATTTATTTGAATCTCTTGAAGTTTCTCTGATGTGTAATTTTATAGCTATGTACGCTTTCCGATCTATGAGTCTTCTCTGGCCAAGATAGATGAGTAGTTCTTAAGAGGGAGTGGTGCATAGTAGTGGCTTCAATCTTGCGGTGATCTTGTCCAGTGACATAAAGGACAAAGTCACGTATTGTATTATTGCTACTAAGGATAAAATGATGTGGTTAATATTATTGCTAGATTTTCTTCTGTCTACATTATGTCATCTTGCTTATTGCGTTACTATGTTTCTTGTGAACTTAATACCACGAGATGCATGCTGGATAGCGGTTATTGGGTGGAGTAATAGTAGTAGACGTCAGTAAGTTTAACGGTCTACTTATTACGGACGTAATGCCTATGTGAGATTATGCCATGAATGATCATAGTTATAATTTGCGCTATTCTATCAATTGTCCAACAGTAGTTTGTTAACATGCCACTACATGCTTTCAAGAGAGATGTCTCTAGTGAACCTATGGCCCCCGGGTCTATTTTCCATCAGTACAAAAACTCCTGCAATTGCTCATTTACTTTCTTGCCGCATTGACCTATGACTATTTGCTTTTAATCTTGTAGCTAGCATGAACAAGGGGATTGACAACCCTCTTGCCTTTGTTGGGTGCAAGTAATTTATTTGTTTGTGTGCAGGTACTGCCAACGTTGTTAGCTTAGTTACTCCTACTGGTTCGATAAACCTTGGTTCTTAACTGAGGGAAATACTTTCTGCTGCTGTGCTATATCATCCTTCCTCTTCGGGGAAATCCAACAACTCCAACATGAGTAGACGTAGAATTTCTGGCGCCGTTATTGGAGAGTCATTATCTACCAAATCAGGTACCTACACACAAACATTTAATTTTTGCTTGTTTTAATTTCTTGTCTAGTTATGTTTTGCCTTTTGCCTTTTTATTTGCCTTCTTCTTTGTTTGCAATTTTTTTTCCAAAATAACAAAAAAATCTTGTGTTACTATTTTCGCTTGTGTTGCCACTATGTCTACTCCTGAAAATACCAAGCTTTGTGATTTCTGAAGTACAAATAACAATGATTTCATTAGTACTCCTATTGCTGCTCCCGCCACTAGTGCGGAATCTTATGATATTAAAGCTGCCTTGCTAAATCTTGTTATGAAAGAACAATTTTCTGGAAATTATAATGAAGATGCTGCTTCCCATCTTAATACCTTTGTTGAATTATGTAATATGCAAAAAAATTAAGATGTGGATAATGATAGTGTTAAACATAAACTATTTCCTTTTTCTCTAAGAGATAGAGCCAAAGCATGGTTAGTGTCTTTACCGAAAAATAGTATTGATTCTTGGTCTAAGTGTAAAGATGCTTTTATTGGCAAGTATTTTTTCTCCCGCAACAATTATATCTTTGAGGAATCAAATTATGAATTTCAAACAAGTTGATGCATGCATGTATTGAGTCCTTGGATGGTAGTACAAAATTTCTATGCAGTACTAAACTTTGTTTCCAAAAACCTTATAGATTCTGCTGTAGATGGAACATTTATGGGAAAGACTCTTGGAGATGCTACTAAGCTTCTTGATAATATGACCAAAACTATTTCCAATGGCACACCGAACGTGCTCCAAGTGGTAAGAAGGTAAATTCTATCGAGGAGATTTCCTCCCTAAGTGAAAAGGTTGATGCTATTATGTCCATGCTTGCTACTAAGAGTGTTACTATTGATCCAAATGATGTTTCTTTATCTACTTTGGTTGAGCAAAATAAGGACAATGTTCATGTGAATTTTATTTCGACAAGCAATTTCAATAATGCTTATAGGGGGAACTTTAATCCTAGACCGCATCCCGGTAACTCTTCAAATAATTATGGTAATTCTTATGATAATTATTATGATAAAAGATTGCAAGAAATTGAAAAGTCCACTAAGAATTTTATGCATGCTCAATATGAACAAAATGAATCTTTTACTGGAGAGATTAAGGAATATTCTTCTATGCTTAAGGAAATTAGGAAACAGTTGGATGATATTAATAGAGAAGTTATTAACCTACAATGGCAACTTGTTCAAATTGAAAGTATTTTGGGAAAAATGTCCGATAAGCAATGTACATTGGTTAATAGAATGGCGGCTAAGCAGGAATCTCATGATGAAGATGTTAAAACTATTGGTGTGTCAACCATTGAATCATTATTTAGAAATATTAAAGTTGATAATAATGGGACCGGACATGAGTCAACTTTAGACGAAAGGTGTCTCAATTATTCGGAGGGTGAAAATCTTGATGCTAAAAATGATAAAAGTCGGTTTGAAGAGGTCAGAACTTTAAGTAGTGATACCCCCACTATTTTGGATTTCAAGGATTTTAATTATGATAAATATTCTCTTACTGAATGTATTTCCTTACTTCAATCCATGATTAATTCACCCAAGGCTTATGAACAAAAGAAAGCTTTCACTAAACATACTGTAGAAGCCCTTATTAAAGCTAATAAAGAAAGACTTGAACTTGAGGTTTCTATCCCTAGAAAATTACATGATGAACTATAAAAATCAAGATTAATAATTATGAATGTAATGCTTTATGTGATTTAGGAGCAAGTGTTTCAACTATGCCGAAAGCGTTATATGATATTCTTGGTTTTGATGCTATGACTGAATGTTCCTTAAATTTGCATCCTGCGGATTCTCCTATTAAAAAGCCTATGGGAAGGATAAATGATGTGCTTATTACTACTAATAGAAATTATGTACCCGTAGACTTTATTGTTTTTGACATTGAATGCAATCCCAGTTGTCCTATTATACTTGGAAGATACTTTTTGAAAACTATAGGTGCCATTATTGATATGAAGGAAGGCAACATAAGATTATAACTTCCACTAAAGAAAGGTATGGAACATTTTCCTAGAAAGAAAATAAAGCCTCCTTTTGAATGTATTATGAGAGCTACATATGATCTATCACTAAAGGATGAGGAAACTTGATAGATTGCTTTATGCCTATCTAGGAGCCTTAAACAATAACGCTTGCTGGGAGGCAACCGAATAGTTATCTGTTATTTTTTTCCTTCTATTTTTGTGTGTCAACATGATTATTTCTACTGTAGTAATTATGTTTATATCTTTTATTTTTCTTTTTGTGCCAAGTAAGACCTTTGGGGTGATGTGAATGCTTGTTGATTTGATTTTGTGCAGAAACAAAAACTTTTGGGTTCAGTATTTGAATTTTCTTTCTGTACTGGAACATGATTAATTGCTGATATTTTTACATAGTATTTAGTTACAATTTTTTTGCGTTGTGCTAAGGTTTTAGAATTTTTAGAGTTGCAGAAGTATGACGATAAATTATATCTTTACGTAATCTTATGTTTTTGACAGATTCTGTTGTTGTTTTTTAGTTTGCTTGTTTTGGAGTTTCCATGGCTTATATTGAGGGATATAAATTATGGAAATGATAGAATACAGTAGACATTATTTGGGAATGATTATGAATCATGCTTTGACAGTACATGAGTGAATGATTTATTTTGATACTAACCCATCTCACGAGTTCCGTTAAGTTTTGTGTGAATGAATTTTTCAAGTTTCGGCTGAGATGACAATGGAAAGAGAATAAGGAGCAGGAACACTCTAAGCTTGGGGATATCCAAGGCACCCCAAGGTAATATCTAAGTAAGGCTCAAGCATCTAAGCTTGGGGATGCCCAGGAAGGCATCCCCTCTTTTGTCCTCAAATCTATCGGTAATCCTGCTTGGAGCTATATTTTTATTCTTCGCATGATATGTGTTTTGCTTGGAGCGTCTTTTGATTTTGTTTGGTTTGTTTGCTTATTTTCACAATCATTGTTTCGTGATCACACCTTTTAAGAAGACCCACATTCATCTCATATTTATAGAGTGCTCATTTGTTCTTCACTTACCTCTTTTGAGTTGAGGCAATTGTTCTTGTACTTCACTTATATTTGTTTGAGCACGGTGATATGCTTTTGTAGAAAAGATTAGGACTCTCTTGCTTCACTTATATCTTTTTATAAAGTTGAATAGTAATTGGTAATTTGCATGGAATGTGTGTTGGTTCAAAAATAATGGGTATGTAGAAGTGGTATAATAAAAACTAGTGCAAACTTGTAGATCATTGAACTAAGAAAATTGAAGTTCCTAGTAATAATTTTGAGAGAAGATGTGAGTAATTGATTTTTGTGAAGCTAAAAGAACTTGAGCTTATTAGTGAGAAGGTGTAATAATGTTATACTTGTTAACACTTGCCATCATTGAAGTAGAACTAATTACGAAGGGTCTAAATTAAAGAACATTGTAAGTAACCACCTTTGTAGAATGGGTTGGGATGCTTAACGGACTTCCGTTCATCAAACTCACCCCTTAGAGTAGTTGGTTTTATGGTTGACTCGGTGTAGACTATGAAGTATTAGCGATATGATTTTATTTATGAGTTGTGGTCTTTAAAGCAGTTCCACCTATACATATTTTTGCTAGCCTTTTCGGTACCGTGCATTGCCCTATTTCACCTCGTGATACGGTGCATACTTCGTCGGTGCATCCAAATCCCATAGAGAGAACTTCCTCTTGTTCTCCTACACATAAACCACCTCCTTCCTCAAAACAGCCACCATAACTACCTATTATAGCATTTCCATAGCCATTCCGAGATATATTGCCATGCAACTTCCATTGTTACTATTCATTACATGACTTGAGCATTATTTTGCTTTGCATGATCATATAGTGTGACATGATATTTGTGGCAAAGCCACCGTTCATCATTGTTATACATGTTATGCTAGATCATTGCCCATCCTGGTACACTGTCAGAGGCATTCATATGTAGTAATCATTTTCAGTTTTGAGTTGTAAGTAAATAAAAGTGTGATGATCATCATTATTAGGGTGTGTCCCTACCTGTGAGGATATTAAAAAAAGAAAAAAACGAGAAGCCAAAAAGAGCCCACCAAAAAGAAAGAAAAAAAGAGAGAGAAAAAGAAAGAGTGGACACACTACTATCCTTTTTTCCACACTTGTGTTTCAAAGTAGCATCATGTACTTCATATAGAGAGTTTTCATATACTTCATGATTATGCTAGTGGGAATTTCACATGATAGAACTTGGCTTGTATATTCTGATGACGAGCTTTCTCAAATGCTCGAGGTCTTCATGAGCAAACAAGTTGGATGCACACCCATTTAGTTGCATTTAGAGACAACTTTCATACACTTATAGCTCTAGTGCATCCGTTGCATAGCAATCCCTACTCCGTAGATTGACATCGATTGTAAGGTCTCTCCATTGACTAACGATCAAGCCTCATTGATGTGAGACTATCTTATATTTTTGTCTTCTCAAAACCCCCATTATCATTCTCTTTTGCCATCCAGAGTGCTAAGACCAAACCTTATAAGTTTGTCATTGAATGAAATGCTAAGTATTTGAAAAGGGTACGTCATAAATATTGATTACTTGACTGGAACTCTAGGTTGTGTTTTGATAAAATGTTTGAATACGACAAAGGCTTGACATATTGGGGATATGAATATGACATAGAGTGTTAACTTTGTATTTCATAAAAACATTGAACCATGAAAAGCAATTGTGATTTTTCTTTACACATTTTGGTGTTACTTGCTGTTTGTCAAATATAGATTATTACTTCGAATTGCTTTTATCCCAACATCGTGCTACAATTTACATCATTTGATCAAGATCCTGCTAGGTAGCATTCAACATCAAAAATTATTTTGTTTATCACTTACCTACTCGAGGACAAGTATGAATTAAGCTTGGGGATGCTGATACGTCTCAAATGTATCTATAATTTTTTATTGTTAAATGCTATTATATTATCATTCTTACATATTTTAGCCATTATTTTATATTATTTTTCTAGACTAACATATTAATCCAGTACCTAGTGCCAGTTGTTGTTTTCTGCTTGTGTTTTGTTTTATAGAAAATCAATACCTACGAAGGTCCAAACATGACGAAACTTTTTGACGATTTTTTTGGAACATAAGAGACCGTAGAAGCTTCAAGGGAGGATCAGAAGACCCACGAGGTGGCCACAAGGCAGGGGGTGCACCCTTTGGGTAGGGCGTACCACCCTGGCTTGTGGACCCCTCGTGAATCCGTTTGCCCTAATTCTTGGCTTATAAATTCTCATATATTCAGAAACCCTCGGAGCGAGACCCGAAACAATTTTATCGCTGCCGCAAGCCTCTGTTCAGAAATACTATCTGGAGCTCTTTTCTGGCACTCCGCCAGAGGGAGGGATCATTGGGGAGGCCATCTTCATCAACCTTGCTGCCTCGATGATGATGTGTGAGTAGTTCTTTTATTACCTACGGATCCATAGTAGTAGCTAGATGGCTCTCTCTCTCTCTCTCTCTCTCTCTCTCTCTCTTTTGATGTTCAATACAATGATCTCTTCGGAGATCCATCAGATCTAATTCTTGTGGTGTGTTTGTTGGGATCCGATGTATTGTGGATTTATGATCAGATTGTTCATTGAATTTATTTGAATCTCTTGAAGTTTCTCTGATGTGTAATTTTATAGCTATGTATGCTTTCCGATCTATGAGTCTTCTCTGGCCAAGATAGATGAGTAGTTCTTTAGAGGGAGTGTTGCATAGTAGTGGCTTCAATCTTGCGGTGATCTTGTCCAGTCACAGAAAGGACAAAGGCATGTATTGTGTTGTTGCTACTAAGGATAAAACAATGGGGTTAATCTTATTGATAGGTTTTCTTCTGTCTACATTATGTCATCTTGCTGATTGCATTACTCTATTTCTTGTAAACTTAATACCACGAGATGCATGCTGGATAGCGGTTTTTGGGTGGAGTAATAGTAGTAGACGTCAGTAAGTTTAACGGTCTACTTATTACGAACGTAATGCCTATGTGAGATTATGCCATGAATGATCATAGTTATAATTTGCACTATTCTGTCAATTGTCCAATAGTAATTTGTTACCATGCCACTACATGCTTTCGAGAGAGATGCCTCTAGTGAACCTATGGCCCCCGGGTCTATTTTCCATCAATGCAAAAAGTCCTACAATTGCTCATTTACTTTCTCTTACTTTCTTGCCGCTTTGCCCTATCACTATTTGCTTTTAATCTTGTAGCTAGCAAGAACAAGGTGATTGACAACCCTCTTGCCTTTGTTGGGTGCAAGCAATTTATTTGTTTGTGTGCAGGTACTGCCAATGTTGTTAGCTTAGTGACTCCTACTAGTTCGATAAACCTTGGTTCTTAACTAAGGGAAATACTTTCTGCTGCTATGCTACATCACCCTTCCTCTTCGGGGAAATCCAACAACTCCAACGTGAGTAGCAAACATTGACTAGCATATAGGCATAATCTAAGAAAACATGTTAGACACCTTGAAGCTTGACTCTCGATACACCTACTCGTCAGCAGAATCCGGCGGTGGTGGGGGAGCTCTCGGTGGCATTAGCCCCAGGATACATCCCCATCGGTCTCTCTGAACCCGGATCGGAGACTTCATCTCTTGCAATGCCCATTTGAGGACCAATTCCGGTCTGCTCCTAGTCGGCATTCAAGCATGCTCTGCATCGGTGGCCTCTGAGATGACAACCTCTGCTGCATTCCTCAATTTACACTTCATAGGATTTTTGCAAAGTTGGAAACCCTCCACTAGGTCTGGGTTCTCATGTGCGAGAGCCTGCATCATTTTCAGCTCCTCCATGCACTCCCACCAGCTAAACACCGCGTGGCGAATCCTTGCTGCCCGCACCACCACCCATTTAGGAGGCCCCCGCGGCTCCTCTCATTGAGGAGTGGAGGATGATGGTGCGGTACGGGAGGCGTGATGACGATGAGGAGCCATGTAGTCGACGGCGGATGTCCTGAAATTCATCAAATGCCTTAATTGTAGTACTAGCATGTTCGTGAGGTAATATTACTTACGTATCGAACAACAAAGCATTATTTTACATGTGGGTTGACTTTCGGTCCGTCGACGCTCCCTTCAGCAACTCTCAAATCTCAGGTGGTGGTGTATATGGTGGGCTCCTCCTCATGGGTATTTTGAATATCTAAGATGGTTGTTGTTGTACTTCCCCTGCTGCTTGACCAATGTCTCAGCAGAGGAGGGAAAGTACAGCAGCAACCACCTAAGACAATAGTCGGGATGCTTGAACAACTCTCATCTCTCAAGTGGTGGTGTATATATGGTGGGCTCTGCCTCACGGGTATTTTGACTGTCGGTGATGGTCAGTCATTCTCTTCCTTCCTTGTTACGAAGGTCGGCAGAGGAAGGAAAAGAAAGGAACGACCCCCTACGACAACAGTCGCTATCACAAAGGTAGCCACATCGAACTGGAAAGTCAACTCACAAATTAGATAATGATGCTAACACTTGTGCCCTAAACCCTAAACCACCCTTAGTGAAAATAAGTGTTTATCAAATAAAATAGAAGAGAAAATGGAGGCTTTCTTCTCTCACAAGCATTATAATTAATGTTGAAATGTAAGAGAGAAAATGGAGGGTTTCTTCTCTCTGTTTTATTTTCCTCTTCACTACTCTTCTCACAAGCATTTATCTCTTCTATCTCTCTTCTATAACTTTCTTATAAAAAACGTCTGTCAATAAAACAAATACTAATTTGGTATCATATATTTGTGCTAGGAACAACTAACAACTAAACTACACTACGAAGTTATCTATATAACTAGGTACACTACCAACTAATTGATCTACCAACTAATCGATCTATATAACTAGGTACACTACCTAATTGACCAACCAATGCCCTTCCCACCACTGCCCTAAACTCAAATTAATTTCCCCTTCAATTTGTATAAAAATCTCACCGAGGAGCTCACCTAGGAGCTCGAGCAGGCAGTGGCATGGCGTCGGCAGGGGCGGGGCGTTGGGAGGGCCATAGGCGGCTCGTCGGCAGTGGCGGCAGCAAGGGCGGGGTGTTGGAAGGGGTGGGGCGTCAGCGGGGGTGCGACGTCGGCGGAGCGTCGGTAAGGGCAGGCAGCGGAGGTGTCGGCAGGGGCGGACAGTGGCGTTGGCACCGGGAGAGAGAGAGGCGCGAGTGTTGAGAGAGAGAGTGAGATAGGTAGCTCTGTGTAGAGGATATTTATGCATGGTAAGAAACGTTAGTAGCGTTTGCAAAACTTCAAACACTGCTGATAGGACAAACTAGCAGCGTCTGCACTTGCATGCACGCTGCTAGTTAGAGCACTAGCCGCGTGTACGCCGTGGACAGACGCTGCTGGTAGTGTTTGTATATTTTTTTAAATCTGTTTGTATTTAAAAAAAATGTAAACGCAAGTTGAAAAAAATGAAACTTGGTATGCTGTCATTGTATGACCACTTGAAGCTGTGGTTATTTGATTCATAGTGTTACACATAAGTTATGATATACGTCCCCTACAAACCGAAGGGATATCCACGGGATCGAGATTCGAAGGGTATTTTGAAGGGGGGGGCAAAGCGTCCAGTTTGCGAGAGAGAGGGGGGGGGGGGGGGGGGCAAAGCACCATTTTATTTGACTACATAAGTTTCTATACATGTATTATGCAGCATTTTACATTTACATGTCAAATTATGGATTTATTTGGGGTAACTTTGAAATTTGAAGATAACATCATACAATATTTACCTTAGCAGCGTTCCTTAGGTATTACACGCAGCTAGATAGCATACCAGCAGCGCTTGAGAAGCACCAAACACTGCTGGTAAAATTTATGCATTTTAAGATTTTAAGCAGAACTCTTGGTCTTTTGCCTTCCAATTTGTATGAACAAAAAATTTAGTGTGTACTTAAGTCTTCATGAACACAACAATTAAAAATACCTAATTTTAATGGGATATTTCAAACACAACATTTGTTTATGATAGTTTCGAAGGGGGCGGTCATCCGGCATCAGATTTGTATAAATGTATATTATGCAGCATTTTACATTTACCTATCTAATTACGAATTTATTTCAGGCTGCTAGTGTTAATTATGGGGGTGTTCATTTCCTATTTTATTTTTTTCATGTACATATGTTTTTCATTCAAGTAATTGGAAAATTCAAACACAACAACTTATTGTAAAATGTTCTTCAAATTTAACTAAACCACAAATATATTTACACGTAATGAACTAGCAGCTTCCCAACCCAGCAGCACGCTGCCAGCTTGCGTACAACTAGCGACATTCGGCAGCCTCGAAACGCTGCTAGTAGTGTCGGGCTCGCATGGGTGGATGGTGCACCTTACTAGCTGCGTTCGCGTGCGCCGGATGCTGCTAGTTGGAAAATATCAGCGGCGTTTGGTTTAGTCGTGGGCGCTGCTGGTAGTGTGACAAAATTGCTGTCACGTTTGCTTAATGTGGCACGCTGCTAATAACAAAATCCTATAAGGGGTTTCTGCACTAGTGTTATCAAACCCAACGACATCTACATAGAGCTTCCCGAGAACTTTCTATCTAGGACGGTATGTTTAAATTCAACATGCTGTGGCTGAGTTGCTCATATATAGTTGCGCCCAAAAATGTATAATTGTTGTTTCTTTTAATTTTGCTCCGTACATTCCCTGCTGGGCAAGGCTTGAGTTCCTGGACAAGATGAATGTAGTCATCGATCAGTAGATCACATTTGAGGTCAACCTGGTCATGTTAAAAAAGGGATATGACTTCAGTGTTCTTGTCACCAATGAGGCAGACCGAACCTTTTTTGGTTGCCCTCGATGGAGAGACCTTGCAGTAGCCTACAGGATGGAAGTTGGGAAGACGGTCTCGATATTTCTTGGCGAACCTGATGACGAGATCATGGTGTTCCACAACTACCCCAACTCACCATAGTTCTCGGTGCTGATCCCGAGTTCGTAGGCATGCTACATGGTATTAGTACTTCGTTGAGCATTTTATATGGTATTATTGTTATGTTGAAGTGTTAAACTTAAGAGTGTTGTTAAATTTAAGTGTTACTGTTAAACTGTGCTATATGGTACTAGCAAAAATGAGCCAAAGTGCTCATTTTGCTGCCATGGCAGCATTTTTGGATTTGTTTTGCTATCGTGGCAATTTGGCTGAAGACGCTGCCGTGGCAGCTACGCTGCCGCGACAGCATTATTTTTTGACCTGGGCGACCTACTAGTGGCGGGAGCGTAGATATGCCCGGCACTGCTACTGGGACTTACTAGTGGCAGGCAAGACATACAGCCCATCACTGATAGAAACATTGCCAGCGGTGGGCGGGGTGCCCGCCATTAGTGACCTGTTAGCAGTGGCAGGACATCAGTGGTGGGCTTCCTCCACTACCCCGTCCTCCACTGGTGGGACTTTTGCGCCTGCCACTGCTAGCCTGTTTTGCAGTAGTGGTTGGCTATCTGGTCGCCACCCAACAACACCCCACAGAAGAAAGGGAGAGGTGTCGAACAGGAATGAGGTGATCCAATGAGGATCACGAACCCGCTAAGCCAGTTTCTGATGAAAAATCAGACCTACTCCACCACATGGCTGAACCAAGATCATGCCGACTGAGAAGCACCTTGGAAGAACACCACCGGCCACACAAGTCCGACCCCAAGCCGGCCACACCACCACCACCGTCGACTCCAAGCCATCCGCACCACCACCACCGACATCCCCACAGCTCGCAGCCACCAAATAAATCCACTGGGCAGACCCCTAGATGATGTCTTCAAGAAGGGACGCGACGCGGGTTGCACCCCCATCGTGCGTTCCGGACTGGAATAGGGGTTTCCCCCGTAGTCTCGAAGAGGGCGAAGTCACAATGACAACGACGCCCCCAAGGAGGTTAGAGGCGCCTGCGGGTGTCGCCGCTGCCGGCTCCAACCGGAGCAGGGCTTTCGCCCATAGTGAGCAGACCCCCTCCCCGAAGCACCGGTAGATCAAGGTAGGTTGCAGGCATGCACCAGCACAGAGCAGAGGCCAAGGCAGCCCCGCTTCCACCCATGGCCAGATCCGGGCCACCGCAGGGGAGATCCGGTGCATGTCCACAAGCTAGCTCAGTGTCCATGGGGAGGCGCGGGTGTGCATCCCCGACGCCCACCAGAGCGCGCGCCGCCGGAATTGACGGTGCATGGCAGGAACGGCGCCGAGATGGATGGAAGGTTGACGGGATCCGCCCCGCCGCACAAGACCGACCAGCAGCCCGCTGCGCATCGCCAACTAGCCGCCTCACCCTATGCGTAGTAGAACAGGGATACCATGACCAAGAACGGAAGCGCAAGCGGAGCCCGCCGCTGATGTAGCCGCACCGCCACCACATCCGCAGCCACCACCATACCCGGTCCCCACCTTGCAGAACCACGTGCGCCGGAGGCACGCCACACCGCTTGCCGCCACACGGAGCTACCCCAGTTTGCGAGAGCGCAAGGTGAACAACGGCCCGCCGGCGCTAGATCCGCGTGGGCTTTACCGAGCGGGAGCCCTTGGCGGCGGTGAGGAGGAAGGCGTAGAAAGGGAGGGAAGGTTGGGCCGGGGTAAGGGCCGCTGCCGCCCAAGCCGCCCTAGGGAGGACGACGAGGGGGCTGGGGAAATTTCGTGTTCCAAATCGTCAGCCGCAACTGTTTCCTTTTTATGCTGTGATGGATGATTACTACGATGCTTTAATAAAGATGGATGTGTGCATCATAGAATGCAGAGGCCGGAGGTAAACCTCATTTTTGAATAAAAAATAGGTATAATATTATATCAGTATGCACAAATTCAAATCGCGAGCCAACCAATCAGTAGTTTGTATATGAGTTCGCATGTCGTTCATATGGTATTTGTATATGGTGTTATTAAAATTTGGATTGAAAGTCGATTGGTCATTTGCAGATGATATTTGAATAGTATGCGGAAATAATCGAGCACACCATATCTAGAAGTAGAAAAGTATATTGAGCGAACCTCTTGGTTGTTTGTACATGGCCTTGGCCTGCAAGTTATCCATGCATGATACCAGGTCACTACACGTAACTAAAGTTTAGACCATGAGATAGCCAATCGTGATAGGTATGTGAAATTAAAGTTTGGGTTGTTGAGCTAGTCGTTTGTTTGTTTGTTAGACCGACAGTCTTTTGTACAATATATTAGATCAATATTTGCAATTAAAGTTGGGACTGCAAGTTGGTCAGCCAGCCATAGTACCGAGCTAGTAGGTCGTTTGTAGAAAGTAACTGCTTTTGAACTTTGGAAGCGATGTAGCAGACCGTTTACTTATGATACTTGATCAGTCAAAGTTAAATTAGTTGCCGCTACTAGATAAATATGCAGACCTAAAGCTCTTGTGCCTTTTGTATGAGGCGCAAAGTTATGGGTATACACTATTTGTGGCCATTAAAAGTTAGGGTTTACCATATCAAAGGATAAATGTCATTTAGGTACATCCGTGAAGATCTATTGGTTGTGATCCATTAATAAAAGGTTCACTATGTCGATAGTTGTGTCATGTTTATAAGAGCTTATCAGTTCTAAAATGCTTAAGCACAGTTATGAAGACTATCGACTGACATATTTATGTACAATTATGAAGATCTACTGGTTATGGATTGTTCGTACGTGCATACTTGTTAAAATTTATCGGTTGTGAAAAGCGTAGGTACAACTACGATGATCTTTCGGCTTTTGAGGTACATCTGTGATCTGTAGGCGGTGATCTGTTTAGGTACATTTACGATGATCTATCAGCCATGAATTATTTAGGTAAAGTTTTTTTTGTTTTGAAAAAAAACTGTAAGGCAAGCTCTATGGTATAAATACAAACCCAAATTCACATTCATTAGGACTTGAACTCAGGTGGTGGGTTGAACATCCACTCTGCCAACCAAGTGAGCTTGGCTCGCTATTTCGATAAAGTTCTCAATATCTCTTGTCTGCGAACTCATTTATTGTATCTATCAGCTATCTCCTTATGTAGAATTAACGTATGATGATTCACTGTATATGACATGTTAAGCTACAGTTATGATGATCGATATATGCTATGATATGTTTCTGGCATTTTTACCATAGATGACATTTTGGTTGTCCAGGTACAATTACGATGATATATATGTTCATGAACTGTTATGAAAACTTAGTGGTTTTGATTCACTTGTAAAAAAAAAGGGCCAAACAAATTTACTGCCAAATGATTTGCCTGAAGTTTTATATATTAAATCTTGGACACATAAAGTTCCACACTATCGAGCCTAAATTGCAATATTGAAGGAATGTCATTTGAATAATGATGGTTGAATGTTGATCCAAAGGCTTAAGAAAGTAAATGAGATATAGAAAAGAAATTAGACAACTTAGAAATATATAGACAATCCATTTATGATTATGTAATTTCATAAAAAGTGTTCTTTTTATTTTTACCGACCTTGTTGGATTTACTACAAGATTCAGGTTCCGCGAGTCAGTTCCTCTGTTGTTGGCCAAGTTTATCTCTCTAGATTATAATTAGGAAAAGAGTGGAGCTTGAGTGGTGGTGACCTAAACTTTGGAGGTATGATATGACAATCAAGTTGGCCAGTAGCTAGCTAGAGTTGTGGAATTAGGCATGCGAGTTCCTGCCAAAGGTGTGACGAATTATTAAATGTGATAGAGGAAGATCAATGATCATTGAATTATTCTAAAATATATGACCAACTTGCTTAAAATGGCTTAAAACATGAGTAGGGAGTTTGTTTTCTCCCACTTGTTTGAATGGTGTGCAAGTAACTATGTTTGCAGCAGCGCATAGGTTTCTATAGATAATGGAAGAGGTTTCTCTCACAGCCTCTGCATCGATAGATGCATGCATCCCAAGCAGCTCGGTAGTAGCTATTTCTCGGAAACAGGAATCACAAAAGTAACTATTAGAATTTCATATATATTCTTATTTGTTGGACGCCGATAAGTACCTGACGTTCGGCAGGGAGGAAGGCGGACCGAACGCCCCTATAGCAGCAGACTGCGCCACGTCACCGCATGCATGCATGTGAGAATCTTTTAGGTTTTCAATTTTTAAAATGTTTTATCTCTTAAATGAAAAATCCAATTGAAAAACCATTTTCACCATTAAATCCGTCTCGACGAGATCTTCGAAACTAGATCTCATATCGATATGTTTCGACGACTTTTTTGGGGTTAAAAGTTGGCATGTCTATTGCACATAAATTGCCATGATGTTTACACTGAAGTTGCCATGCTATATTTTAACTATTTTTTTTCTACGTTTAAAGTAAATTTTGACATGTTATAAAAAAGGAATTAAGAAACTAAACTTGCCATGGTGAATTACAAAAATTTGCCATGATCCATGAAATAATTTTGACATGGTTCATAATTAAAAAGAAATCCGTCATCAATTACTTTAAAAATGCATTGTCAATGACTCAAATTTGCCATGAATCATAAACTAAAATTGCCATGGTGAATTACTTAAATTTTCCATGATACATGCACTAGAATTTGCCATGGTTCATACAAAAAATAATTTTCATGATCAAAATAATAGAATTGCCATGGTCAAAATACTAAAATTGCCATCATCTATAACCTAAAATTGCCATGATCAATTACAAAAAATTGCCATGATCCATGAATTAAATTTGTCATGGTTAATTACTAAAAATTGCCATGATCAATTAATAAAAATTGCCTTGAAAAGTAGTTGAAATACAATGGTACCTTTAAATTTAGAAGAAAAAACAAGATGAAAGATGTCATGGCAACTTTAGTGTAAACACTATGGCAACTTTTGACCCAAAAAAAGGCGTCAAAACATATCAATATGGGATCTAATTTCGAAGATCTCGTCGAGACAGATTTAATGGTGAAAACGGATTTTTAATCAGATTTTTTATTTAAGAGATAAAACATTTTAAGTCCGGAAAACCAAAAAGATTCCACTGATGTCATCTGTTTAATGTGACAAGATGGATGGTAATGGGGGGGCGTTTAGACCATATTGCTTCGTGCCACACGTGTGGCACTTATCATTTGAGTATTTGTTTGCTAATAACAACAAATGTCAATCTCACCTATCAGGATTCAGGAGACAAATGTATAAAACCTTTTTAATTATATTGTTTGAGAGGTTAAAAATATCGACTAGCAATTCTATTAAGACGAATAATCCATGAACACCACGCGGAGGCCAGGCCTCGGACATGGGTGGATTGGGTGAGCACGACCCCGAGAAATGCTCACTCATTTGATAGATCAGAAAGTATTGGCACATTTTGTGATGCAAACCTCATATTTCTTGCGATTCAAATAGTCATCATGTGAAAAGTTTTTTTTTTGCGAGAAGTCATCATGTGAAAAGATAATGCATGCATACAACATTCCTGTGAGTGTAGTAGGCATCGGTCGTTTCTTCGAGATGGATTACTACTACAAAATTAAGTTGAAATCATTGCAGGACGTAGGGTCTAATCACAGACGAAGAGGCTTAGGAGTTAACAGTAGTACTGTTGAAAGAAGTACAGTACGTAGTATCCAAATAGATTAGTTTTCATGCAAAGTGCTTATATACGGGCTGATCTCTCTTCTTCATAACTAGTGTTGATCAGGAGAGTTCCATAATATAGTTCAGCAGTCAAATTTTACCTTTGGTTCCAAGCTTCCACCAAAAGCAGACTCAGGTTCACACGAGCTTAATTAACTCGCAATTAAAACAAAAGAGCTTACATATCACATAGCCTAAACAACCGTATGTCACATTAGAGGTACTACTTGCACAAAGATCGCAGACACAGGAAATCATCACCAGCTACCTTATTTAACCGGATTGCTCGAGACATGAAGACACCACAAAGTTGATTGACTATGGCTGCTAACTACTCCCTAAACTGTAACACCCCCCCCATGTAATGGTGCACACTAATGACAAGGGTTAGTGCCTAATCATTTTGCTAAGTGGAGCATGATCAAGTTGGAGTTCAAATTCCAAATCAGATTCCAATTCAAATGCCCTGTGGTTTCATGTGATAATCTTAATCCTCAAACAGCACAAATAAAATGTTCCAAAGTTGTGGAATATTTCAAAACAAATATTGTTGAGGAAAAGAACATCACCAAACATATGGTGTGGACCCCACTATTAATAACAGAGCTTAATTGCATTTTCAAATCAATTTAAATTCAAATTGAAAATGTCAACAGTTTCTAAAAGATTCCCAAACTCCTTGTAGACCCCTGGAATATTACAAGTTAATATTTGGGCCATGTCTCACATTTTTGTGGTAAAGGAAAATGCCAAAATAGAATAAAACAGAAACTATAAAATAAAACAGAAAAAGAAAAGAAATAAAAAGGGGAAAAGCCCTTGTGCACTTGGCCTGGCAGCTACAGTGCCAGTCCCGGCCCAACTAGACCCCCATCCCCTACCTCTGGCGCCCGCAGGCACGCTGTCGAGCACCGGCCGTGCGCGCCCGCCCGGGGCCCCCTCGCTCGCTCGCCCGCGTCGTTGCCGCCGTCGATGGATAAGAGCCACGCGGGGCCCTCTTTGGACGAACCCTAGCCGCCTCTCGCTCACTCCCTCGTCCCTCTTCACCTCTCCCGAGCGCCGCCGCCGCCATGGACGCCGGATAGCCGCGGCCACAGCCACCCTCGAGCCATGCCGTCGCGTCCACGAGAACCGCCGCGACCTCCTCGTCCTCCTCGACCACAACCCCGAGCTCCTACGCCCCTGCATCCCCTCCACGCCGTCGTCTTCTACCTCCGGACCCGCAAGATCGCCGCCGTGATTGCGTCGCCGTCAAGCCCTCCCCGAGCTTGCTTTGAACGGCTACGCCCCACTGTGAGCTCCCGCATGTCCTCCCCTTCCTCTGGATGCGCCCCTGGGCCGCCGTAGCTAGTTTCCCCACCGCACCCGAGCTCTGCTCGCCGCAGTTGAGCTCATGCTCGTCGTCACCGTCGTCGTTGGACTCGCCTGAGCACAGCCCCGAGCTCCTGGTGCTTCCAGGAGCACGACGCGCGCACCCACGCTTCCTCTCGTGCCTCCTAGCCCCTCTATCGCCGTGCACCCAAAACCGCCGCCGCAAGAACTCATCGCCGGCGTGCCTCCGGTGACCAAATGGTCAAGGGCATGCGCCCATCTGCTTCGCCGCATCGCGTAGGACCAATCCCGAGCTAGTCCCGATCATTTTGCTCCCTGTACGCACGCGCCGGAGTTCACCCGAAGCTCACCTCCACCGCCGTCGACCTGCCGCTCGCCACCGTTCACCGTAGCCCCCGCTGATGGCCGGAATGGGTCGGCGACGTCTCCAGCTCGCGAACGCGCCAGACGGCGCTCGTTTTGGTGCCCTGCGCGCCGTTTCCGAGCCTCGCCGGCAACTCGGGTGCTCGCCGGAGCGCCGCCGCCGACGTGGCTAGCCTGGGGCCACCCCCAGTGCCACTGCCAGTGGGCCAGGCTGACCCCAGTTGACCAGTTGACTTGGTCAACTGGCTGACTGGACACTGCGCAGTCACTAACTGGTGGGGCCCTTGCCCCTGTGTGTATGACAGATGGGCCCCCCTTGTCAGCTGCCTAATTAACTAATTTGATTAATTAAAATAATTAGTTTAACCCTAATCTGTCACTGACATGTGGACCCCACTGCTAATTTAATCTCTGTTAGTTTAATTAATAAACTGAAATAGACCTGTGCCTATGACAGGTGGGGCCCACTGGTCAGTTTGACCTGGTCAGCCCCACTATTGACTGCTGATGCAATGCCTATGACATGCTGACATCATCATTCACTATTCTGGATAATGTTGATTTATTTAATTAAAATAATTCCAGAAAATCAATAAAACTTTAGAAAATCATATCTTTTAAACCGTAGCTCAGATGAAAATAATTTATATATGAAAGTTGTTCAGAAAAATCTCACGAATCCAAATATGCCAACCATTCATCTGTCACATGTCTCTGGCTATCTGAACATGCAACTTTTTGCCTGTTTCGGATAGGTGAATAGTGCATGATATTATTAAAATAATTCGAAAAAATTTATAAATTAGTTATCGCACATAGATAGGCCGTAAACACCCCTAGCCCTGCGTATTGCCATGTCATGCATCGTGTTGCATCTGTGTGCTTTATATTTATTGTTTCTTCCCCCTCTTCTCTCCGATAGGCCCCAAGGCTGACGGTGCTGCCATGATCGACTACACCGCCGACGACCAGCCTTTTGCCGCAGAGCAGCAAGGCAAGCAAAACCCCCTTGAGCATTCCGATATCGCCTATTCTTCTCCCTCTTGTTCTTGCATTAGATTTTGCTACTGTATTAGCTAGCCCCTATATCTGATGCATAGCCTGTTCTTGATGAACTGTTACTACACCTGATTTTATATCAACTGCCTAGAATAGGTTGATCAGTGAACCCCTGAGACCCCTTAGTCCTAGTTGCCCCTGCTTTCAACGACATCGAGGACTTGAAGACAGAAGACTCAGTCGTCTTGACTGACAAGCCGTTACCGACAAATCACCTCACACCCCTTTAAGTATGGTACTGCAGAGCTACTACCGTGTGCCGAGGGTGATACCTCATTTAGCACTCCCGGTGTTAATTCTGTAGCATAGCTATCGGTCATGGGTATCGAGGGTGATTCCTCCTCCCCATTTATCGATAGCGACTCTTGTCATACACTTATCTCGAGTGGGATCCATCGAGGGTGATTCCTCGGATATCCACTTGGAGTATGGACACACAGTTACTATGACCTGGTTACTGAAACATGTTGAAGACGGGTCGGCCCCATGGATACCCGCGAGAGTGATATGTGGTGGGGTGCGCCGCTAAGGCACCCGAGTGAAATGTGGTGGGGTGCGCCGATAAGGCACCCGAGGGTTATTGGCGGGGCGACGGACTGCACTTTATGGTTCGCGCTTGCCCCAAACTAACAAAATGCTAATGGGTTGAGTATTTATTCTGAGTTGGTTTATACGACTTTTAACGCACCAAACCTTCACGTGGGGAAGTTATGGGCATTCAGCGTCGTTGTATCAGCCGAAGCTCTTCGGACGTCAGCAATGGAGCGCCGCGCGCCAGATTGGTCTGGAACGCAGGGACCTTGACGGAAGGCATGCTAGGACTGTTTTCGGCCGCGTTCGCATCGTGCAGGAGTGCAAGGGCAAGTGGGCCCACGAACCTGCGTGCTTAGGAGTAGACCGGCGGGCTGGCCTCTTCGTTGAGTCTAGGTGGGGCGACGACGTGCTGTATCTCGAGGCCGGGCATTACTCAGGAATGTGTGTCCGGCCGGAGGTGACCAGGCGTGTTGGAAATGAGGTGCACCCCTGCAGGGAAGAACAAACTATTCGAAATGCCGTGTCCACGGTAACAGGACGACTTGGAGTTGTACTTTGACCTACTACAACTATAACTGTGATTTAAAATTGAAATAAATTGTGGCTCCGAGATTGCTTCCTCGCAGGGAGTCGGGGAAGGATCTCTGGGCGTGGTTACTTAATAAAATTGCTACAATAATATGACTATATATATGAGATACCCGTCTACTCTTTTCTAATGCTGCAAGATGCTGAAGACGCTAGTCTTCGATAGGACTAGGCCTTCTTCTCTCTTCTGGCATTTCTGCAGTCACTACAAGAGATCTGATATACTGTGACGAAAATGCTCGTGACAGTGACTCGTAACGTCACCGAATATGATAATGCGTGACAATACACACCTAGCATCACAAAATCCCCCAAATCCGTGACGGCCACATAATCACCGTCACTCATTACCATATTCTGTGACGGTGTTGGTAGTTCCCATGATAGACATGGTTGGGTCACGGAAGAATTCAAATCAGTGATGCTAGTATATTGTCACATATATCTGGTGGTGAGATCTAAGGAGGTGGGACGCACATGTCAAAAAAGAAACACAGTAAAAATATATCATAAAAATTGTACACATTGGCATATCCGGGGGTGCGCCAATATACTCTGGGGCCATCCGGGGGTCCGCCGGGTGTGCCGTGACACACCCAGAAATATACTCTGGGGCCATCCCGTATGTTGTTCATGGTATGATTTTTTTTCATACTAAGAAATCATAGTCGTATCATAGTAGGAATCATAGTCATATCATAGTAGGATTTTTTTTCATACCAAGGAATCATAGTCGTATCATAGTAGGTATCATAGTAGAAATATACTCTGGGGCCATCTTGTATGTTGTTCATACTAAGGAATCATAGTCGTATCATAGTAGGATTTTTTTTCTCCACGTACTATTTGGCCCAATTCCGAACTGAGGCCATCCCAAAAATATACTACTACGTATTTTTTTCCTCAGTTTCTCCTGGGCGAGCGAGACGCAAGTAGCGACGAGCGACCTAATCCCCATCTGGCTCAGGCGCTTGGCTGCCGCTCCCGCTGCCTTACGCGCCGCCGCACTCCGGCACGACGTGCCGCCCCTCCACTCACCTTCTCCTCCACCGGATTTCCTCCCACCACACGGCCACGGCACGAGCCGCCGGACTCCGGCACGACGAGCCCCTCCGCTCACCTTCTCCTCCACCGGCTCTCCTCCCACCACACGGCCACGACACGAGCCGCCGGACGTCCGGGGCAAGCCGCTGACCTGGAGTGAGTCCCGGATCTCCGGAGGAGCTGCTGGCCTGCCGCCGCCTGGCGGTGGTCAGTGGACTGGCTGCTGTAGTCCCTCCCATCCCCAGTTCTCCACCACGACTGCAACACTTCTGACGGCCGACGGCCTCGTGAGTTTTTCTGCAGTTCTTCTCAACTTCTTCAGTAGCAAAGAACATGGATTTTTAATCAATTGATGCAATTTACTTTTAGATAATTTGGCATTGTGTTACTTGTGTAATGAGATCCAGACGTGTGAATTGATTTCATTTATTTCCTGAACCTGAATGTACAATCAGTTTGTTGTATGGAACTATGAAGTATGAACTGATGCCATTTACTTGAATGATTGCTGACCTCCTCTAGTTGATCATCGAGACACCGTGCAGTTTCCGAACAGCCGGTCTCATCTCCTTGATCACCGGGATGCCGCCACAGCACATGAATTTGTTTTAACGAACTGAATTTCTATAGATGTGTCATGTGAAGTCTCTGTTTAATGTAGCTCCTGCGCAGCCGAGCCGTGGTCATCGAGACATCATACTAACAGATAGAGAATGATTTATAAATGAATTTATCCTTTTTTTGTACTGTATTAACCGCCGCACTCCGCATGTATTTAAGTTGCAAATTTTGGTTGGACAGTCTGCACGCGGTGATTAGCTCTGTAGCTTTTGGGACTTGGTAACGTTGGAATCAAATTATAGTTTGGAGATTAAAGTTTGGTGAGATGTTTAACATGTACTAAAAAAGTATTATGCTTGCTAGACTTCATGGTAAATAATAGTTTCATGTACATATTGAAAGTGTACTGCTCAAAGTCTTTAGTTTTCAGTTTTTATGAATGTGGGAAATATGAGCAATATTGTATTGTTTGCAAAAAGTAAATATTTTCCATATGGCACATGTGTGCTAGTTATGGTGTAAGCATATTTTTCTCACAAGTAAATTAATTTTTTGTAGGACAATGGACCGAAGCTGGATACACGGAACTCGTTTCACAACATCGTACTTGAAAGGTGTTGAGGAGTTTATGGATATTGTTCGCCAAAATTTCCCAGAAAATCAAGACGTACTATGCCCATGCCGAAACTGCCTGAATCTGGAACTCCAGAGCCAGTCAGTTGTTGAGGAGCACGTACAATGCGCTGGTATGTCCAACACATATACGAGGTGGATCTTTCATGGTGAATCGTTGAGTGATGACGAAGGGGGTGAGATGGAGGATGTTGCATACACGTCTGATGACGATGACTTTAATGAAGACAATCGAGATGATGTTTCGTATATGGTAGATGATTTGGCTAGGTCTGGAAGGCGAGGTGAGGGTCAGCCAAACCTCTATTGCAAGCTAATTGAGGAAGCCAAGAAAGAACTGTACGAAGGATGCAGCGAGTTCACACGACTATCCTTTATCATTAAGCTCCTCCATGTTAAGTCATACAACCGGGTCACAAACAGAGGATTCAGTATGTTTCTTGAGGTGTTCAGCGCGGCGTTTCCACATGCTGATATACCAAAGTCATATGAAGCAGCTAAGAGTGTTCTCCGTGAAGCTGGGCTTGGTTACGAGACTATTCATGTATGCAAGTTTGATTGTGCATTGTTTTGGGGGAACTATGCCAACAACACACATTGTCCTGAGTGCGGGACATCAAGATGGAAAGACACGGAGGGAAGGAAAAAGATACCCCACAAGGTTCTTAGGTACTTTCCTATAATCCCTAGGCTTCAAAGATTTTTTGTGTCAAAGGAACAGTCGGCAGATGCTAGGTGGCACAAGGAGAAGAGGGTCGCCGAGAAAGGTGTTATGAGACACCCAGTTGATGGTGAAGCATGGAAGCACTTTGACAGAGAGTATGGTTGGTTTGCTAAAGATGCTCGTAACTTTAGGCTTGGCATTGCCACGGATGGATTCAACCCCTTTGGAAACATGAGTAGCTCATATAGTATGTGGCCAGTTTTTGTCATCCCGTACAACTTCCCACCGTGGATGTGCATGGACCAATCCAATTTCATGATGGCTTTGCTTATTCCTGGAAAAAAGCACCTGGAAAGGAGTTCCATGTATTTATGCAGCCATTGATAGCAGATATGATGAAGCTTTGGGGAACCGGTGTGGAAACGTATGATGCATTGACTGATGATCCATTTACTTTGCATGTTGCGTTCTTGTGGTCTATTCATGATTACCCTGGACTAGCCACTCTATCAGGCCGTAGCACTAGAGGCTATTATGCATGTGTGCACTGTGATGAGAACCCTTGCTCCGAGGCTCTGGAAAAAAAGATTGGGTATGTTGGGCATCGCAGATTTCTTCCCACCAATCATCGTTTTAGGAGAAGCAAGGATTTCAACGGGTCAATTGAGAAACGAGAGAAACCTCGTAAGTTCACAAATGCCGAAGTGTTGGAGAAGTTAGAGAAAGTTAAGAATTTCAAACCAGGGAAGTATCCAGGCAATAAGAAGAGAAAGCGCACTCAGAAAGATGAACCAATCTGGAGTCAGAAGGTTAGCCTGTATGATCTGCCATATTGGTCAAACCTAAAATTAGCATACAACATTGATGTGATGCACGTCGAGAAGAACATATGTGAAAATATACTTGGGACCCTACTTGAGATTGAGGGAAAGAATAAGGATACAGCAAATGCCAGGATAGATTTGCAGAAGTTAGGAATCAGGGATGATCTGCATCTGAAACCTGATGGAAAGGGCGGAATGGTGAAGAAAAAGGCAGAGTATAATCTCACCAAGGAGAACAAGAAAAGATTCTGCGAGTATTTAGCTAATGTGAAATTCCTAGATGGGTATGCTGCTAATCTAGCAAGATGTGTGGATCTTGAAACATATAAAGTGCATGGGTTGAAGACCCATGACTGTCACATGCTACTACGGCAAGTCATACCAGCTGCACTAAGAGGGCTTGTGAGGAAGGACATATATGAGGCCATTGCTGAACTTGGTAATTTTTTCAGACAGTTGTGCTCAAAAACTCTTCGAGTTGATGTGCTTCACCAGATGAAAGAGGATATTCCTGTAATTCTTAGCAAGCTTGAGAGGATTTTTCCACCCACCTTCTTTGATGTCATGGTTCATTTAGCTGTTCACCTTCCTGAAGAGGCAATTCTGAGGGGCCCTGTGCATTATGGATGGATGTATCCAATAGAAAGAAGGCTTGGGTACATAAAGGGAACAGTTCGTAACAGAGCAAAGCCAGAAGGGTCAATTGCGGAGGCATATGTCGTGGATGAGTGCTTGTCCTACTGCTCTAGATATCTGACAAATATTGAGACAAGATTTAACAAAGAAGATAGGAACAAAGATGGGAAGAGGAATGTTTCTTCTGATGAACTGGCAATTTTTTCAATGGCTGCAAAAGGTCTCGGTGCGTCAAAACTGAACCTTTATGATACTGAGTACGATGAAATGGTTTGGTACGTGCTTAATAATTGTCCTGATGTAGACAAGTACATGAAGTAAGTATTCTTGCCATCTTTTTATGCATATTATGCGGTTGGCTCGTAGAGATAATGAATTTTGATGTGTTTATTTTTTTGTTTGTTGTTGTAGGGTTTGCCGAGAAGAGTTACGAATGAAAGGTGTGGCTAACATTGAGCAGACACTTAAGAAGGAATTCCCTACGTGGTTTGAGAAGCATGTAAGCTATTTATTTTTGTGTGTCATATATCCATCTTGCATTACTGACGCCATTAACCTTATCATTTTGATGTGTGGTCATCATGTACAGATTCATAATATAGGAGAGCAGAATGTTTCAGAGGATTTGTACTCACTATCATGTGGCCCAGACAAGCGTTTACTGGTGTACTCTGCCTGCAACGTGAATGGTGTTCGATATCACACTCTGGATCGTGAGAGGAAGAGAAGAACTCAAAATTCAGGCATCATGGTAAAGGGAGATAAAAATGGTGCAGAGATTCTGTACTATGGTGTTCTGAAGGAAGTTCTTGAGTTGATGTACTCGAAAAACAAGCATGGTGACAGGTCAGTATATTTGTTTCGTTGTGATTGGTATGATATTACAAGCAAGACGACCGGGTTGAGAGATGATGGGTACTTCAAAAGTCTGATTCATAAGGCTCTTCGCTACAAAAAGGATCCTTTCATATTGGCTTCTCAAGCAGAGCAAGTGTTTTACATGGAGGACACACATCTTGGAAAAGACTGGAAAGTGGTACAGACTTTTAGTCATAGACATTTGTATGATGTTCCCGAATCAGAGACGGGTGAGCTCAATGCTACAGATGCATACCAAGAAGATATCGTAGCGCCAACTTTTACAGTGAACGATGTTGATCCGGTGTTTCACACTTTCGGCCGTGATGATGAAGAAGGCACACCCGTTGATCCTAAAATCATCGCCGAGATTGAGAAGATTGTCGAGAACAATGATGAAGATAGTGCCACCGATGAGGATGAACAAGAAGATGACGGGTTGAGTAGAAACAGAAGTGAGCACTCAAGTGATGATGAAGTTTAGCATGCTTTTGGACGTTCGCATCTCCAATGAAGTTTTTTGCTTGTTTCATGATTTTTGTAATGGCTTATATATCCTCCTACTTTATTGAAGTGACGTGCAATAGGTTTGCTTGTTTCCTGAAGTTTTGCTTATTTGGGTTCCTGAAGTTTTGCTTATTTGGGTTCACGTGCAATAGGTTTGCTTGTTTACTGAAGTTTTCCTGAAGGCTGTCCCCCGGTACTCATCCTCCCTACATTCCTGTTTCTGCTACTCGTTGGATCTGGCTGGTTTTTAAGTTTTTCTTTTGACAAAACTCGTTTATTGTCTATATAAAAGGGGGTCTTCCAATTCTATCTCACATAGGGATTCAGATAGGTGAGCTGGTTCAAGCAAGCGTACTGAAGCATTCGTGGGCAGGTTTCGAGTCTCACGGAACGCAATTAATTTTTTATTTACGAAACGCAATTTTTTCCTTGAAGGACGGAGGAAAACATCTTGATGGACAAAATAATTACAATTCGTCCTTTAATATTAGGTAGAGAAGTAGAGCGAAAGCCTTTTTCGGTATACAAATTGTCGAGACCTCTTTTTATTTTAGTGTTATCTAAACGTAGCACTGAAATTTCTACTAATCCCTAACGACTTTGTTTTTTTTTTAAACACTAATGGTCAATGTCAAATTGCAAGTATGGATTACACATTTATTTCTTCATTGCAATATTTATAAATGAAGTATATTATTTTAGATCATGAAAAAACGAACACTGAACGGGTGAACCAGCCGACGAATTGTCAACACCGTCTTGCCATGGCGCCCTAGGCGCAGTGTGGTCAGGTTTCGAGTCTCACGGAACGCAATTAATTTTTAATTTACGAAACGCAATTTTTTCCTTGAAGGACGGAGGAAAACATCTTGATGGACAAAATAATTACAATTCGTCCTTTAATATTAGGTAGAGAAGTAGAGCGAAAGCCTTTTTCGGTATACAAATTGTCGAGACCTCTTTTTATTTTAGTGTTATCTAAACGTAGCACTGAAATTTCTACTAATCCCTAACGACTTTGTTTTTTTTTTAAACACTAATGGTCAATGTCAAATTGCAAGTATGGATTACACATTTATTTCTTCATTGCAATATTTATAAATGAAGTATATTATTTTAGATCATGAAAAAACGAACACTGAACGGGTGAACCAGCCGACGAATTGTCAACACCGTCTTGCCATGGCGCCCTAGGCGCAGTGTGGTGCGTCTATGCCGATGGCAACGGTCTGGACACCTCCAAGGAGGAGCACGACACCCGCAGGCGCCGCTATCCATAGGATTTTGCCCAACAGTGCCTCCCAGGACGCATCGGGACGGGTCGACGTCACCACCCAACCAACACGACGGGGGTGGAGTGCCTTTGGGGTGCCAGGGAAGCTGCACCATGCCACCGCCTGCGGAGGAACGACACTGCAACATAGCTTCGCGCCATGCCCTACCGCTTTGCAGCCCGCCTCCATGCCTTGGTCCCAGCTCCCGCGCTGAAGGGCGCCACCGGCACCAACACCGCGTCCAAGGGGGCCATGCAGGAGTGCACGGGCCAAACACTGGAGCAGCTGGAGAACGCCCAGCTGCCGCCGCCACCGCACGGGCTTTGCCCAACAACGACCCCCGGTGGCGGCGAGGAGGGGAGAGACGGGGGAGGAGGGCGGCGACTACCGGTGGGATGGGGTGAGCCGCCCGACTCGCCCTAGGTCGAGCGACGCAAGGCCATTTTTCTGAGTATCTCATGAGTTTTTAATCTTAAACGCCATTTACTAATTCTGAAACCAAATCTATGTAACATATCTTTTTCGAGACATGCTTGTCATCAACCGACTGATAACAACATGTGCGTCCGTCGCCTCCATGTCTGTTGGATCTATCTTAATTGAATGGTCTGTCTCCTCCATGGCCGTTGGATCCGGTGTTGCAATTTTCCCCATCGCAACAACCAGGCTGTTGCAGGATCTCAATCTAACGTGAATCCTTGACCACATCCATGTATTCTTTATCATTTCATCCCGAGGCATCAACAACAGCACAACAGGGTGGTCATGGTTTGCCGTGAGCCAGAGGTCCGGTGCGGTCGCCGCTGTGGTGCGCCGGTTCAACCGGAGGTTGGGCGCGGTCGTCGTAGTGGTGCTTGTCGCCCGCTTCCACCATGTCCGTCAACCACGCGCGGTGCAGCCACCTCGTCGGAGAGGAGGATGGCGGCGAGGCGACCTGGTCGGCGGTCCAGCGCTCATTTGCGGCAACACCTTTGTTGCAAAAGTTCCGCAATATGAACTCTGTTGCAAACGTCCGAACGCAACATCAACCTTGTTGCAAAGCTCGCAGTTGAATCTGACGGCTCCACACGTTGAATCCTATGGCTCGACATGCGTCAGATCTTTTAAAAAAAATCCGTCGGCTGACGCGTAGCATTGCCCAATTTTTTCCGCACCGAAATAACTATTGCCTCTAGTTTTCTGAAAATATATTATATGTTTATTACGTCAAAAAATTAGTTTCCCTCCACCAAAAAAACATGTTCCCTCCATTTTTGCAATTTTTTGGCGTCCTATCCCACCTGTCGGTCACCACAAAAATGTCAGCCCCCACGATCTATTCCCGCGCGTAGCAATTTACCCTTCCCTCATATCCTGTCGTGGCCATCTCCGCTTCCCCCATTATCGCCACCAGCAGATCGGAGGTCCTCCGATCCACCCGCCCCAGCCAGGTCGTGAGCCGCCCCCTCCTCATCTACGGGATTCCGGCCGCCGCCTCACTCGCGAGCTTCTCCTCCGCGCTCCGGTAAACTCGAACGCTGCCGCCCTTCTCACTGGCGGGATAGGAGCCGCCGCGTGCACTAGAGAGCGTGCCGCCACCGGCCGCAAGTTCGTCGATCTCGTCAGGTACGTGATTTGTTAACTGTCCCCGATCTCGCCGTTCTTTCTGCATGTGTTCCACGCCAATTGCTTTGATGTACACGCGGGTGTACAATCTGCTCCTGCTCTGTGCGGACTCTAGTAGACAGGCCATGTGACAGACTGATATAAGATGAGATCTGTAGACAGTGTGTGTTTATTCCGTTACCAACTGATCCACATTCTGAAAGGTGATGTGTTGATCGATTCATTTATGTGGGTCTGGGGTTGATTATACTACAATCATTGACAGGAGAGTATAGTGCTTTTAGTTCCAGTATACTACACACCAATCAAATCAGAATGTTGTGTGCCTGCACCCTGACTCGCCTTGAGCCCTAGTAGCTGCTTTGGTCCGATTATCAAATATGTACATGTTTAATTTATGCTCTTAGAGTAGTTACTAAAATAATATGGTTCCTGTGCATTTTAATTACATCTGCTTATGGTTGATGCTCTTCAGTGTTTGTGTTGGTTTTCTAGGTGTGCCCAGTTCTTGTATTTTGCTTGCCTCATCTATCTGAAATCTGGGAGCATCCAGTAGTATTTTGTGTTGGTATTTAGGTGAGCTAGATAGACAGACTTGCTGAGAGTGGATTACATAGTTGCCTGACCCTTGACAAATCTGACTTGTTTTGCTGCAGCTAAGCTAAACTACAGGATGGCCAAGCTAAATTAGGTGCTGCCTAACAAGGTTAGTCATACTGGTTTAGATAGTTTAAAAAACTAATGTTGTATTCTGCTGTTTCCTGTCTTTCAGAAAATAAAGTGAACTTGTATAACTCATGAGTCTGATATATGCATCTGAAGGGTTACTCGTTCTAATGTTTTAACCATTTTCCCTTAGTCTGAACATGACTTCTACTGGATTACCTCCAATGTGTTCTTCTAAACAAGTAACACCTATTTAACTGAAAACTGCACCTACAGTTGCATGCTCTCTGTTTCTAAGTAGTTTGGTTCAGCATTCTATTCAAATCTACTCAGAGATAACTTGGTTCTTAGTAGATTTTGTTTGCTGAAATACCTATGAACAGTAACTCTTTTGAACTCTTTCCAGCTTGAACTGTGATGTTACTATCTGTATACTTGTATGGATAATTTTCTGTCTTTTCAGTCATGAACCGAACTGTCTCTACGCAGCTTTGACTATGCACCATATGTTAACATATTGCTTCCTAATTTTCATGATATCCTTCTTTTCCAATGTAGTACGACCATGCCGGCAACACCGGAGTATGAGAGGAACAGGTTGGCAAGGATTGCGAGGAACACGGCAGAAGGTGCAGCGCCTCTTGCGCACATTAAAAAATTAGCCGGTCAATTGGTATACGGTGGGAGTGGTCATGAAGAACAAAGGAACAGAGGTAAAAATGCTGGTAGTGGCTCTGAATATGAGCCAAATGATGATGAGGAGGCTGATGATGCCAATGAGGATTCTTGGGAAGAAGAGGAGCATGAGCCAACTCTACTTATCTCAAAGGCAAGAGTACTATATATTAGTGTAGTACATAGTAGATAATACATTTCTTTCTAACCTGTTCATAAACATGTGTTTATCAGTGTTGGTACACCACCTAAATCTCAAAGTTGTTCATATCATGTGTAAATTATAATGCCAACTAAGTAACATAATTAATTGGTATCCTCTGATGAATTGTTATAGCAATGTAAACGTCAATGTTTTCCCAACTTATTTGAATCAGGAAAAGCAAGCTTCTGCAAAGCCACAAGGGAGAAAGCATGCTCGGCCCAAACCTACTGTACCTACTACCACAAGAACCACAAGAGCATCAAAATCAAAACCTAACCAGACAGAACAGATCCCATCGGGTGACAATGACAGTTCACTTCTCCAAACTTCCAAGGACAGCAATACACCTCACGCTGATACAGAGATGCAACATTCTCAAGACATGACAAACACCTCTTGCCAAATTGATAGCACAGTTACAGTACGTGGCCAAGGTATATGCAACATCATCACTTAACAGTGTTTGCATTCTAGTTTCCCCTTTGAAATAATAAAGTTCCACCTTTTTTGCTACCTTGTGATGTAGGTGTTGTAGTATGCTCCACTCGGCCAACTAATCCAGAAACCTCAAAGAGGGGTAAACGTAGACCAACCATGGGGCATGGACTACAGGATTATGCTAAAAGGAACGGAGGGAGGAAGATGAAGATTGAGTTCTCAGCTGGTAGAGTGAGACCTCTTGACCCTGTCCAAGCAGCCAAGCTTACTTCTCAGTGTGGTATACATGTCCGTAGCCACATGCATGTTGCTACACATTGGAAAGATTACAGCAAAGACGGCCTAGACCATCATATTCCTAAGGCTATTGGTCATGTAGCGGTGAGACATTTTTGTTCACTCTTCAGATTCTCATTTTCGCATGTCATGCTGTTATTTGATGATGTATCTTACCACTCATTGTTTTCAGAAACATTTTGAAATGGATCCAAAAGAGGAGCTATCCAGAAGTGTATGCAAAAATATACTCCAGAAAAGTATTCGGCAACAACGGTATAGGTTGAAGAGGGATTATAACAATGGCCTTACCTTTGAAGAAGCGTTAGCCAATAAGCCCAATGTGAGTCAGGAAAATTGGGAAGCCCTTGTCAACAAATGGTCAGATCCAAGAAACAAGGTCTGTAGTCAAATATGCCACTAGAAACATCTATACTGAATCTTAAGTTTACCTTCCTTGCGATTTTCCTTTTGTTGTGACTTTGATACGAGCAACGACACTACTTATAATACTAATATTCATTTGTTTCATACAGGAACTTTGTCAAAAGAACAAGGATAACAGAGAAGCTGTCAAGCATCAACAAACTACAGGCTCTAGGTCTTATCCTTCCCATTTGCACCAAATTGTAAGTATTCTAGCTAACTCATTGTTGTCCCATGTCGAATACAACATGACTTCATATATGGAATAATGATTATTTCGAACAACTTGTAGAAAAAAGACAAGTACAACAATGAGGACCCTAGTCCAATTGACTTTTTCAAAGAGACCCATACGAAAAGAAAGACTGGAAGTATGAGCACGGCTGCACTTAACGCTTATGTGAGTTTTCTTTCTCTTTTCTCGATGACTTGAATACCTGTTGGTGTTGCCTCACTGTTTTGCTGTTGGCTGCTACTTATATTGCTGTTGTGATGCTGCCTTCCATTGTTGTATTGCTTCTGGTTTTATCTTTGTTGGCTTTGGCTACTTCCTATATATGTTGCTTATTCTGCTGTTGACTGCTGGTAGCTATGCTTCAGATCAAAAGTCTCCCTCATATGTCTTGCAAGTTTCTGATTACTTTATTTAGGGAACCATACTTAATAGCAGACATACATGTATCTCAGTTCTATAGGTGTTTACGGTTATTATCTATGCTTTTCTAAGTGTATAATCTAACCTTTCATGTCCCTCTAACTTATGAAAGACTACTTTCTTGTACAGACTGCCATGCAAAATAAAAAGAGTGAAGCACAACCAGAAGATGAGCAGCCAGTATCTGATACACAGATTTTGGCTGATGTTCTAAAGGAGCATAGCTCCTCAAGCACCTTTCTTTCCACTATGGGCTACCAATCAAGATCTGGGAGGTCTAGGACCTCCGCTTCCACATAACGTGTTCGAGAGCTAGAAGAAAGAGTTGAGCAACAGAAGAGAGAGGCAATTGAGGCACGCAAGATGTATCAGCGACAATTAACCGAAAGAGTTAAAGCGCAAGAGTCCGCACTTGAAGAGATGCAAAAGAAGCAACAACAAGAAATCGAAGCTTTGAAGAAGAGCCAGGAAGAGAAGATGAAATCCTATGAAAAGAAGCAAGAGGAAACAGACAACCTTATCAGTTTCCTCTTACGGAAACATGCAACTCAAAACTAAGCAACATACCTACTGGTTCATGAAGGCCATCATTACGTGGTGGTGATATCTAGAACATACATAGTTTGCTTTTCTTTAGTTATGTTAGTTCCATTACATGGTGGTGATATCTAGAACATACATAGTTTGCTTTTCTTTAATTATGTTAGTTTCATATTGCAAGTTATTTATTGTCATTTTCTTTGAATGTACGATGATATTTGGTTGTGTTAAATATATATTGTTATTTGGCAATCGAGTATATATTGTTGTATGTATTGAAGTTGAATTTTGATTCAAAATTTGTAGTAAAGTAAATTTGGAAGTGTTACCAAAAATAATATGATATAAAATTAAATTAAAAAATAATTAATATTACCCTCACAAAATAATTCTACAAAATAATATGTGAAAATATCTGGAAAATAATTATTTTTTAATGAAAATGTAATTGACAAAAATATTCCAAAAATAAATAATTATTTAAAAAAATTGGGAAAATAAAAAAATCCAGAAAAATGAAAAATAATTTCAATTTTTTAGAGAAATAAATTCTAATAAAATTACATGACATCATAGATGACGTCATCCACCTTCGGTGACGCTAATCAGTGATGTTTTAGGGCCATGGGATGGACTCCTAGGTGTTATGCCAGTGACGGTGCACCATTTGCATCGTCACAGAAGGTCCCATATTCGGTGACAGTCTTTCGCGCGCCGCGTCACTAGGAGGAATCTGTGACGGTGATTCAGTGACGATGCTCGTGACGCTCAAAATACGTCACAACGAGGTTTTCCATGACGTTCCTGGATATTGCATGACGATAGTAGCTCGTCACAATATACCAGATCCCTTGTAGTCTAGTCCAAAGATATAGCCCCATTCCGTTAATACTGGTGCATATCTAGCATAGTTCTGATGTAAGTCTTGCGAGTACTTTGGATGAGTACTCACGCTGCTTTGCACTTGTCTTTCCTCGATACGAATCCGCGTTCAGACGATGGAGCCTAGGAGTTGGAGTACGCTGGAGACGTCGACTACTACTACCCCGACGAAGGCCTTTACCAGCAGGATGGAGCCTACTACGACGTGGACTTCTTCGACGTCCAGGATTAGTTAGGAGGTTCCCAGGCAGGAGGCCTCGTCTCTTCGGTCCGCTGCTTATGTTTGTGCTAGCCTTCTTAAAGCAAAACTTGTTTAACTTATGTCTGTACTCAGATATTATTTGCTTTCGCTGACTCGTGTATGTCGAACTTTGTATTCGAGCCCTCGAGGCCCCTGACTTGTAATATGAAGCTGTATGACTTTATATTTGTGTTTAGAGTTGTGTTGTGATTCCTTCCAGTGAGTCTCTGGTCTTGATCGTGCACAGTTATGTGTATGGATAGTGCACGGTTGGGGTCGGGGTCCCACATAAACGCTCTTATATTTCTTTACAGAGGGAGTACTTAGTACAGGTTGAACTATTTCACGCAATAATTTAAGGGAAATACTAACGTCCACACGTGTGGCACGAAGCAACATGGCCAAACGCCTCCATTACCATTCATTTTGCCATGTCAAAACAGATGACATCAGCGAGAAACTTTTTGGTTTTCGGTTTAAAAATGTTTTATCTCCTAATTAAAAAATCCAATTAAAAATCCGTTTTCACCATTAAATCATTCTCGACGAGATCTTCAAAACTAGATACTATGTTGATATGTTTCGATGAAAAAAAAATTTGGGCAAAAGTTGTCATAATGTTTACACTGTAGTTGCCATAGTGTTTACACTAAAGTTGCCATGACATGTTCTATCTATTTTTTCTTCTAGATTTAAAGCTACCGTTATATTTTTCAACTACTTTTTACGGCAATATTTATTAATTGACCATGGCAATTTTTAGTAAAAGTAATTCACCATGGCAATTTTAGTTTATGGTTCATGGCAAGTCTAGTTTCTTAATTTCCCGTTGTATAATATGTCAAAATTTACATTTAAAGGTAGAAGAAAAAATAGTTAAAACATATCATGGCAACTTTAGTGTAAACACCATGGCAATTCATGTGCAATAGATATAGCATCTTTTAACCAAAAAAAAAAGTCGTCGAAACATATTGATATGAGATCTAGTTTCGAATATCTCATCGCGATGGATTTAATGGTGAAAACGGATTTTCAATCGGATTTTTCATTTAAAAGATAAAACATTTTAAAAACTGGAAACAAAAAAGATTCCCACATACATGCATGCGGTGACGTGAATGCATGTGGGCGGATCTGTGTGTTATAGGCGTGTGGGCGGATGTTGCTCCCACCACACGTGTGGGCGTTATCGCGACCCAAATTTAATTTATCTCATTCAACTAGTGGACCAAAGTTCAGATTTAGTTGATGCAAATTAATTAGTGGACAAAGAGATATAATTCTCTCCCACTAAGACAAAGAGAGGTACTAAATTTCAAATTGACGGATATGATTGAAAAGTGAAAACAAATAAGTCCCAATTCATTTAATCCCGGAAAAGCGCAATCATTTCTAATTTCCCCAACCGATTCCAGTAGTGTTGTGAGCTTGACGGGCACCAATTGTCCGAGGGCGGGCATGGCTATTTGCCCGGACATCATCGAGACGACGTGGACGGAGAAAGTGGAGAGGGCGCCGGCAGTTCCGGCCAGCGACGAGCTCTGGGAGTCAGAGGTTATGGAGGGCGAAGTGGAGGCGGCGGTGCCGGTGGAAGTCATCACTGCGTCAGGGGGATCACGGCGAGGGTTTTAGATGGGACTGGGACGTGCGTTGAAGACTGGGTCTGGTACAATGTAAAGTAGAGAGAGGTTTGGGTTTCGCACATCAATACGATGGCACTGGCTCTTTATATATATACGAGGAGATATAAACAGATGGATGCTTCCACAATTAACCGGATCAGGCGACGTTCCCGTCGATAGCGAGGCGCCTGTGGTGACTTCGTCAATCTCAAGACCCGACCCGTCGGTTCAGTCTCTCAGTAGTGCTCAAAGTGATAGAGTGCGCGTGCATGCGTTCATAGGGGTAAGTGTATGTACGTGTATGTGAGCGTCTGCGTTTGTACTGTGTTTCTCAAAACAAAAAACTAACCAGATCGCTATAACGGAGGTTACAACAGCCAAATATATCACAATCTCAACTAACTATGGCGGCTAACAGTAGGTAAACGCAATAGTCTCGAAGGTAGGAAGAGGTCGGGTCTCCCAACTCCTGTCTCCTGGGTTTGTCACCTGCCACCCGACCCTGTGCACCCACCAGTAGTGGCAATATATACCTGTGCCTCCCCCCGATCCATGCTCTGCACCTCCTGGACTTGGGCAAATCAAACTAGAACAAGCAAGCAGAGTGGTCAGGTCAGGTGACCGATATGGGGAGAGGCAGGGCTCGTAGACGCCGCTGGAGGACATGCGCCTCATCGCTTACATCCAGAAGCACGGCCACGCCAAATGGCACGCCCTCCCGAGGCAAGCGGGTTTGCTGCGGTGCGGGAAGAGCTGCCGGCTGCGGTGGATCAACTACATGCGGCCGGACCTGAGGCGCGGCACCTTCACCGCCGAGGAAGAGGCGACCGTCATCAAGCTGCACGGCTTGCTCGGCAACAAGTAAGCTTAATATGCATGCATTCGATTCAGAGATTGATTGGTTGATTGATTTGGAGTTGAACGATCAGTGCTGGAAATTATTGGGCGTGCTTTAATTGGTCTAGGAGTGTACTTCGATTTTTTATTTATTTGTCCAGGTGGTCCAAGATCGCGGCGTGCCTGCCCGGGAGGACGGACAACGAGATCAAGAACGTCTGGAACACGCACATGAAGAAGAAGAAGAGGGGGCAGAAGCCAGGCCCTAACGAGAACAACGGCGAAGCGGCCAACGGAGACTCCGGCACGCCCGTCCCCTCATCGTCAACTACGATGACGACCAGCGACGGATCCAACGGCGGCGTGGGCGAGCAGTGCGGCACGACCAGTGAGCCCGACACGATCGATTTACCATCCCCTCTCGAACTAGAGCTTGAGCCAGTCATCGACATCATGGACATGCTGGTCGACGTGCCCACGGAGGCGCCAATGCCAATGTCTTCGTGCTTGTCGTCCTCCCTGATGACGTGCGCCGGCGTGGAGGAGCTGCTCGACCTGCCTGACATCGACATGGACGCTGACATTTGGAGCATCATAGATGACGATATCACAGGCGATGCAACAATGCCATATACGACCAACGCTACCCGAGAAGAGGCGGGAAAAGAGTGGTCATTGGAGGATTTGGAGAAGGAACCATAGTTTTAAATAGCCGGCTATAGCCTTTTTAGAAAGGGTGCCGCTAAATGGTACTCATGTACAATCGCCTGCTATTAGCCGGCTATAGCCCGCTATAGCCCCGCTATAGCTGATTTGGAGGGCCGCCGCTATTTCGCATAGCCCGCTATTTTAAACACAGGAACTCGGCCGGGGGGACCCACAGAGGAATCTCAGCCCAAGTGGGCCCAGCCGACCAGATAGGCTATCCGGGCCCACTCTGCGACACGGAACCACCAGTCCAGATCGGATCATCAAGCGTCTAATTCTGAATACAAGGTCGAGATTCACACGGTGTTGGAAATAAACACGACATGTTGTCTGTGTAGGTTTCTTAACCGTCAACGTGTAGTAGTATAGCTAGATGTAGCCTAGTATAAATATACATATCCTGCTCTTTGTAAACACACACGTGAATCAATTGTAAAGAAACAGTAATGATTGATGTCTATTGATAATGATGTGTACATATTTATATCCTCTGAAAGGATGCATCGCACTGGCGCGATTGTTACAAACGACGCAAACGAAAGGATGCGTCGCTTAGGATGAGAGAGAGAGAGAACGGGTGCATCTCTTCGTTGAGGAAAACCGCACATGCATTTGGAAAAGCTGGGATTTCCTTTAATTAAACTAACTAATTAAATCCTAACACTCCCCCTAATCCCTGCTTCAATTATTCTTGTAAACATCATCATCATCATTCTCCTCCAAAAACCCTATAGGAAAAATATAAGGAGATATATGCAATATGCCATAAAAAACTCCTTCCAAAAACCCAGTAGGAAAATAAGGAGAAACTGACATATCACAATGCTTGTATTACTATCGCCTCATTAAAAACCTTCCATGAGAAACCATTCAGGAAAAACTCATAAAGGAAAAGAGTTCAATATCAAAGATCCAAGGATCACAAACATAATATCATTCAGGGACGCACTCCCCGCTGAACTTTGCAAATCTCGAAGTCGTTTCATACCAATCCCTTTGATATACTTCTCAAATAAAGAACTTGGTAATGACTTTGTAAATAAATCAGCAAGATTATTACATGACTTCGTTTGCAAAATATTTATCTCCCCAGTTTGCTGTAACTCATGGGGATAAAATAATTTAGGAGAAATATGCTTTGTAATATTGCTCTTTATATAACCTGTTTGCATCTGTGTAATACATGCAGTATTATCTTCATAGATAATGGTGGGTGATTCCAATGAACCAATCCCACTTGAACTTTCAATAGAGTTTATCACTCTGCGAAGCCATACACATTCACGTGATGCTTCAAACAAAGCCATAATTTCAGAATGATTCGTGGACGTAGCCATCAGGGTTTGTTTTGTCGACTTCCAAGAAAAGGCCATGCCTCCACTCAAGAAAACAAAACCAGTCTGTGATCTGGCATTATGGGAATCCGATAGGTATCCAGCATCACTATATCCCACCATGGTCTTATCATGATTTTTCTGATAGAACAAAGCAAGATCTTTGGTGCCTTGAAGATATATGAAAATGTTCTTCGCACCAACCCAATGCCTCTTTGTTGGTGATGCACTGAATCTAGCCAGTAAATTTACTGCAAACGATATATCAGGCCTGGTGCAGTTCGTTAGATACATTAGTGCTCCAATAGCACTGAGGTAAGGAAACTCAGGTCCTAATACCTCTTCATCATCACCCTTAGGTCTAAATGGGTCTTTATCTCTATCAAGAGACCTAACAACCATTGGTGTTTTCGATGGATATGCTTTATCCATATTAAATTTCTCAAAAATCTTTTGAATATAAGCAGACTGATGAACAAGTATTCCCGAATGAAGATGTTCAAGTTGTAAGCCCAAACAAAATTTAGTCTTCCCCAAACCTTTCATCTCAAACTCCGTCTTAAGATGATTACTTGCCTCATGTATTTCTTGTGTAGTCCCAATAATATTCAGATCATCCACATACACAGAAATAATACAAAATCCATCTTTAGATTTCTTAATAAACACACATGGGCAATCACTATTATTCGAGTAACCCTTCTAAAGAAAGAATACACTCAGTCGGTTATACCACATTCTTCCCGACTGCTTCAAGCCATACTATGACTTCTGAAGCTTTACGCAATACATGTTGCGATTAGCCTTTGGATTCGGAAGCTTCATTCCCTCAGGAACTTTCATATAAATATCCGAATCCAGTGACCCATATAAATATGTAGTCACAACATCCATTAGCTGGACAGACAAATTCATTTTCACTGCCAGTGATATTAAATATCGAAATGTTGTTCCACTCATAACAGGAGAATATGTTTCATCATAATTGATGCCGGGTCTCTGCGTGAACCCCTGTGCTACAAGCCTCACCTTGTATCTCACCACCTCATTGTTCTCGTTCCTCTTACGAACGAAAACCCATTTTGCTCCCACAGGGAACACATGCAGAGGAGTGGGTATTACTGCAGTAAATACCCATCTTTTTATGAGCGAGCGCAATTCATCCTCAATTGCTGCCTTCCATTTGGACCAGTCTGAGCACTTCATGCACTCTGCCATGGATTTAGGTTCTCGATCCAACTCACGGCCTTCTGTAATTCTAGAGGAGAAATAAATGTCGACAACTATACTCTTTCTGTTGTATGATTCTCCTGAATCAATATAGTTAATTGATATTTTGTCAATACCTTTTGATCCTTCGTGATTTCCCTCAACAATTGGATCAAGGTCTTCTGATGTCCCAGCATCAAAATTTGTGTGCATACTCGTGCTGGGTTCTGGATGTCCAACATCCTTCACGTGTCCTTCAACCCTAGGTTGAATATCAACATCTTGTTGACTTGCATTTACTATTTGAGGATTCCTCATTCCCCTTGGACGCTTCTGTGAAGCCTTATCCTTTGTGTCCAGATTCCTCTCCCTCCTAGGTGGCTGAGTAGATCTATGGGTCACATCTACTCTCTCTTGCACATTCATAGTGGGAACATTTGATTTTGTGACACCTTTATAATCAGTAAATGCGTCTGGCAGAATATTTGCAATATTTTGCAAATTTATAATCTTCTGAACATCCAGTTCAGACTCATTCGTATGCGGATCTAAGGACTAGATGGTTTTAACATCCCAATCTATTTCATGGCATTCTTTGTGGTTATTCTCTCCCCCTAATGCCGGGAAATTGTCCTCATAAAAAATGCAATCAGCGTACCGGGCTGTAAATAAATCCCCTATCAGGGGCTCCAGGTACTTAATGATTGACAGAGAATTGTACCCCACATAGATCCCCATTCGTCTATGAGGGCCCATTGCTGTACGACGCGGTGGTGAGATCGGTACATATACCGCACAACCGAATTCCTGCAGATGGGAAATACTTGGCTGGTTTCCATGTACTAACTGCAATGGGTAGACCGTATGATATGCAGTTGTTCGAATTTGTATCAACTTTGCAGCATGTAAAACTGCATGACCCCAACTTGAAGCTGGAAGATTATTGATCACCCACAAGTATAGGGGATCTATCATAGTCCTTTCGATAAGTAAGAGTGTCGAACCCAATGAGGAGCAGAAGGAAATGACAAGCGGTGTTCAGCAAGGTATTCTCTGCAAGTACTGAAATTATCGGTAACAGATAGTTTTGTGGTAAGATAATTTGTAATGGGTAGCAAGTGACAAATGTAGCAAAGGTGCAGCAAGGTGGCCCAATCCATTTTGTAGCAAGGGACAAGCCTGGACAAACTCTTATATAAAGCAAAGCGGTCCCGAGGACACATGGGAATTTCTGTCAAGCTAGTTTTCATCATGCTCAAATGATTCGCGTTCGTTACTTTGATAATTTGATATGTGGGTGGACCGGTGCTTGGGTGCTGTCCTTACTTGGACAAGCCTCCCACTTATGATTAACCCCTCTCGCAAGCATCCGCAACTACGAAAGAAGAATTAAGATAACTCTAACCATAGCATGAAACATATGGATCCAAATCAGCCCCTTACAAAGCAACTCATAAACTACGGTTTAAGCTTCGGTCACTCTAGCAACCCATCATCTACTTATTACTTCCCAATTCCTTCCTCTAGGCCTAAACAATGGTGAAGTGTCATGTAGTCGACGTTCACATAAAACCACTAGAGGAGAGACAAAATACATGTCATCAAAATATCGAACGAATACCAAATTCACATGATTACTTATAACAAGACTTATCCCATGTCCTCAGGAAGAAACGTAACTACTCACAAAGCATGTTCATGTTCATAATCAGAGGAGTATTAATTATCATCAAGGATCTGAACATATGATCTTCCACCAAACAAACCAACTAGCATCAACTACAAGGAGTAATCAACACTACTAGCAACACACAAGTACCAATCTGAGGTTTGAGACAAAGATCGGATACAAGAGATGAACTAGGGTTTGGAGAGGAGATGGTGCTAGTGAAGATGTTGATGGAGATTGACCCCCTCTCGATGAGAGGATCGTTGGTGATGACGATGGCTTCGATTTCCCCCTTCGGGAGGGAAGTTTCCCCGGCAGAACAGCTCCGTCGGAGCCCTAGATTGGTTCTGCCCATGTTCCGCCTCGAGACGGCGGCGCTTCGCCCCGAAAACTATGTTCTGGTTTTTTCCAGTCAAAACCCTCTATATAGCAGAAGATGGGCACCGGAGGCCAGCCAGGGGGCCCACAAGCCACAAGGGCGCGGCCAGGGGGGTAGGCCGCGCCCCTTGGCTTGTGGCCATGTGGTGGGCCCCCTCCGGTTGACTCTTTTGCCAGTATTTTTTATTAATTCCAAAAATATTCTCCATAAATTTTTAGGACTTTGGGAGTTGTGCAGAATAGGTCTCTCATATTCGCTCCTTTTCCAGTCCAGAATTCCAGCTGCTGGCATTCTCCCTGTTCAAGTAAACCTTGTAAAATAAGAGAGAAAAGCATAAGTATTGTACCATAATGTGTAATAACAGCCCATAATGCAATAAATATCAATATAAAAGCATGATGCAAAATGGACGTATCAACTCCCCCAAGCTTAGTCTCGCTTGTCCTCAAGCGAAAGCCGAAATCGATAAATACGTCCAGATGTTTAGAGATAGAGGTGTCGATAAAATAAAATACAGACATGAGAGCATCATGATCATCTTTAAAACAGCAACACTTACTGATATATAATTTCTTATACTGGAGTAACAATTCATTCACAAGTAAAGTATGAATCATGAACTCTATTGAGAACCAACAAACTATGATCTCAGTCATTGAAGCAATTGCAATTTATCATAAAATGGGAAAGAGTCAATATAAGAGCTTGTAAGGCAAATCCACATAATCAGTCATTTCTTACTCTTTCATAATTGCTAACACTCACGTGGTATTTCTGAGGTTAAAGCTTCAATTGGACACAGAGAAAGATAGGGGATTATAGTTTTGCCTCCCAACTATTTACCTTAAGGGTAATGTCAACAGAAATAACTCATGATCACCCACATCCGATTGGATATATGTGTCTAGATCATTCCCCAACACATGACGCTTGCCAAGAGAGAAAGGCGAAATAACAGAGGTGGTGAAGATCACCATGACTCTTGCATAAAGGTAAGTAGTAGAAAGTAAAAGTAACAGATAGGCCCTTCGCAGAGGGAAGCAGAGGTTGTCATGCGCTTTTATAGTTGGATGTGCAATCTCTTAATGCAAAATAATGACACTTTATATTGCCGCTTGTGATAAAGAACTTTATTATGCAGTCTGTCGCTTTTATTTCTTCCATATCACAAGTTCGTGTAAAGTTTATTTTCCTCACACTAATAGATCATAGATATTTAGAGAGCAATTTTAATTGCTTGCACCGATGACAACTTACTTGAAGGATCTTACTCAATCCATAGGTAGGTATAGTGGACTCTCATGGCAAAACTGGGTTGAGGTTGTTTGGATGCACAAGTAGTATCTCTACTTGGTGCGGAAGTTTTGGCTAGTATGGGGTGGAAGCAAGCGTCACATGTTAAAGGATCTATAACAATATAACTTCTATTCGGAAATAAGCAAACATAACCTATTATGTTGTCTTCCTTGTCCAACATCAACTTCTTAGCATATAATATTTTAATGAGTGCTCACAATCATAAAAGATGTTCAAGATAATATATTTATATGTGAACCTCTCTTTCTTTATTACTTCCTTTTTATTGCAACAATGACCAATCGCTATGTTTGTCAACTCACAACAAATTTCAAACGTCATACTACTTATATGTGAGGTCATCACTCCCCATAAGATCATCATATATACTCTTTGCTTTTATTCTATTCTTCTTTCTATTTCTTTTTCTCAAGATCAAGGCAAGCAAGCAAAGCCCTCAACTCAAAACTACCTTTTATTATATAACTCTCGGACTCGATTACATAGGGGGAGCATAAAACAAAACTCAAAACTAGATCACACTAAAAACTTTATTCTACTAGATCAAAATATAACCAAAAGAACTGAACTAAGAAAAACGATAAAAGTAAAAGATGTGATGGTGATACGATACCAGGGCACCTCCCCCAAGCTTGGTACAAGCCAAGGGGAGTACCCATACCCATGTGTTTAGTTGTCTTTCTTCGGAGGTGGTGATGATGGAGAAGTTGATGAGGTTGGGGGCTTGTCCTCCGTCTTCCAAGGCATAGGCTCACCATCGTAAAAAGATGAACGAGTCTCCGGGATCCTCAAATCTGCAGCCAAACTCATCTTCTTAAATCTGTATTCATACTCACAGTTTTGGTTTTGCAGGTCATAGATCTAGGCTTGGATATGCTCGATTTTCTCGTAAAGCTTGAAGATGTGCCCCCCGATATCCTTGGTGTCTAGCTTGTGCTTATGGGTAAACTCCGCGATCATCATGTGATTGGCATTGAGTCCACGTTCCACCATCCCTTGGCACTTGAAGACTTGCTGCTCCATTGCTTCGAGTCTTGTCTCCACGCTTCCGGTCTTCTTTTGCCCCTCAACGTCATGGATATGCAGCACCCCCTCACGCATCTCCATGGTTTGAGGGTGTCGCAGCACCTCCGCAAGGTAGGGGTTGACGACCTTCTCAATGACTTGTCCTTCGAAGCACTTGGGGACGTCATGGAGATCTAAACCTGTCCGGAAAATAGCAACAAACAAAAATAGAGGATTTTTCCGTGGTACGGTGGTCAAAACCTTCGGGAGATTATATAATGAATTTTTGCCGACCTAAAGGACTCCTCCACAAGAATTCGGAGTCCGGGGAGTACACGAGGTGGCCACAAGCCACAGGGGCGCGGCCAGGGGGGAGGCCGCGCCCTCCTGGCTTGTCGCCCCCTCGTGCGCTTTTCGGACTATTTTAAATTTTCCTAATTTATTAAATATTCCCAAATGGAGAAAAATTGCTATTGGAAAAGTTTTGGAGTCGGTTTGCTTAGCGTACCACATACCTATTCCTTTTCGGAGTCTGAAACGTTTTGGTAGGTCTCCCTAATGTACTCCTCCGGAGTTATGGTATTAATAATATTAGTTTCAACATTTATGGGAGTACCTGAGATATAATGTTTGATTCTTTGCCCGTTCACCACCTTCGGATTTGTGCCTTCGGCGTTGTTGATCTTGATGGCACCGGAACGATATACCTCCTCGATAATGTAAGGCCCTTCCCATTTAGAGAGAAGTTTTGCTGCAAAAAATCTTAAACGAGAATTGAATAGCAAGACATGATCACCTACATTGAATTCACACTTTTGTATCCTTTTATCATGCCATCTCTTAACTTTTTCTTTAAACAACTTGGCATTCTCATAGGCCTGGGTTCTCCATTCATCAAGTGATCAGCTAATGTCAAATAACCTCTTCTCACCAGCAAGTTTGAAATCATAGTTGAGCTCTTTAATTGCCCAATAAGCTTTATGTTCTAGTACAAGAGGTAAACGACAAGCTTTACCATAAACCATTTTATATGGAGACATACCCATATGGTTTTTGTAAGCAGTTCTATAAGCCCATAATGCATCATCAAGTTTCTTAGACCAATTCTTTCTAGATCTATTAACAGTCTTTTGCAAGATCAATTTAATTTCTCTATTGCTTAATTCTACTTGACCACTAGACTGAGGATGATAAGGAGATGCAACTCTATGATTAACATCATACTTAGCAAGCAATTTACGGAAAGCACCATGAATAAAGTGTGAACCACCATCAGTCATTAAATATCTAGGGACTCCAAATCTAGGGAAAATAACCTCTTTAAGCATTTTGATAGAAGTGTTATGATCAGCACTACTAGTTGGAATAGCTTCTATCCACTTAGTAACATAGTCAACAGCAACTAGAATATGAGTATTCCCATTGGACTTTGGAAAAGGTCCCATTTAATCAAAACCCCAAACATCAAATGGTTCAATAACAAGTGAGTAATTCATAGGCATTTCCTAACGTCTACTAATATTACCAATTCTTTGACATTCATCACAAGACAAGACAAACTTACGAGCATCCTTGAAGAGACTAGGCCAATAAAAACCAGATTGTAATACCTTGTGTGCTGTTCTATCCCCAGCATGGTGTCCTCCGTAGGCCTTAGAGTGACACTTGCGTAAGATTTGTTCCTGTCCATGCTCAGGCACACAATGTCTAATAATACCATCTACTCCTTCTTTATAAAGGTGTGGGTCATCCCAAAAGTAATGTCTCAAATCATAGAAGATTTTTCTTTTGCTGATATGTGAAACTAGGTGGTATAAATTTAGCAACAATGTAATTAGCATAATCAGCATACCATGGAGCATTATGTGAAGCACTTATGACAGCTAATTGTGCATCAGGAAAGCTATCATCAATAGGTAGTAGGTCATCAAGAACATTTTCTAACCTAGACAAGTTATCTGCTATGGGGTTCTTAGCACCCTTTCTATCAACAATATGCAAATCAAATTCTTGTAGGAGGAGAACCCATCTAATAAGTCTAGGTTTAGCATCTTTCTTTTCCATAAGGTATTTAATAGCAGCATGATCAGTGTGATCAGTAACTTTGGAATCAACAATATAAGGTCTGAACTTATCACATGCAAACACAACTTCTAAAAATTCCTTTTCAGTAGTAGCATAGTTTCTTTGAGCACTGTCTAGAGTTTTACTAGCATAATGGATAACATTCAATTTCTTATCGACTCTTTGTCCCAAAACAGCACCAACTGCATAATCACTAGCATCACACATGATTTCAAAGGGTAGGTTCCAATCAGGTGGTTGAACAACAGGTGCAGTGATTAAGGCTTTCTTAAGAATTTCAAATGCTTCTACACAATCATCATCAAAAACAAAAGGAACATCTTTTTGCAAGAGATTAGTGAGAGGCCTAGAAATCTTAGAGAAATCTTTAATAAACCTCCTATAAAAACCAGCATGACCAAGGAAACTTCTTATACCTCTAATATCCGTAGGACACGACATGTTTTCAATAGCATCAACTTTAGCTTTATCAACTTCAATACCTCTTTCGAAGATTTTGTGTCCCAAGACAATACCCTCGTTAACCATAAAGTGGCACTTCTCCCAATTCAAGACAAGATTAGTTTCTTCGCATCTCTGCTAAACTCGATCAAGGTTGCTCAAGCAATCATCAAAAGAAGTTCTGTAAATGGAGAAGTCATCCATGAAAACCTCAACAATCTTTTCACAAAAGTCAGAGAATATAGCCGTCATACATCTTTGAAAGGTAGCAGGTGCATTGCATAAACCAAAATGCATACGTTTATAAGCAACGGTACCGAAGGGACAAGTAAAAATGGTCTTCTCTTGGTCCTCTTTTGACACAGGAATTTGAGAGAAACCAGAATAACCATCTAGAAAGCAAAAATGTGTGTGTTTGGACAATCTTTCTAGCATTTGATCAATAAAAGGTAGAGGGTAATGATCTTTCCTAGTAGCTTTATTTAATTTTCTAAAATCAATTACCAATCTATATCCTATAACAATTCTTTGCGGGATCAATTCATTTTTATCATTAGGAGCAACAGTAATACCTCCCTTCTTAGGGACACAATGAACGGGACTAACCCATCTACTATCAGCAATAGGATAAATTATACCTGCCTCCAGAAGCTTTTATATTTCATTTCTTACCACTTCTTTCATTTTAGGATTTAATCGTCGTTGATGATAAACAACCAGTTTAGCATCAGGCTCCATATTAATTTTATGCTGACATAGAGTGAGACTAATGCCCTTAAGATAATCAAGAGTATATCCAATAGCAGCATGGTGCTTCCTCGGAGTTTTCAATAATCTCATTTCCTCATGCTCTGAAAGGTTAGCACTAATAATAACATGATATATCTTCTTTTCGTCAAGATAAGCATATTTCAAAGTATCCGGTAATTGTTTAAGCTCAAACACGGGATCACCCTTGGGTGGAGGAGGATCCCCAAGTATTTCGACAGGCAAGTTGTGTTTCAAAATAGGGTACTGATCAAAGAAAATCTTATCTATTTCATTCCTTTCATTCATATGCATATCGTTTTCATGGTCTAGCAAATATTGTTCCAAAGGATCAGTAGGAGGCACAGCAATAGAAGCAAGACCAACAATTTCATCCTTACTAGGAAATTCTTTATCATGTGGTTGTCTACGAAATTTAGAGAAATTGAACTCATGAGACATATCTCCAAAACTCATAGTAACAGTTTCTTTCTCACAGTCTATTTTAGCATTAACAGTATTCAAGAAAGGTCTACCAAAAATAATGGGGAAAAAATCATCCTGTGGGGAACCAAGAACAAGAAAATCAGTTGGATATTTTAGTTTCCCACACAAGACTTCAACATCTCTAACAATCCCAACTGGTGCTATAGTATCTCTATTAGCAAGCTTAATGGTAACATCAATTTCTTCTAACCCAGCTGGTGCAATATCATTCATAATTTCTTGATATAAGGTAAAGGGAATTGCACTCACACTTGCACCCACATCACATAAGCCATGATAACAATGATCTCCTATTTTAACAGAAACAACGGGCATGCCAACAATAGGTCTATGTTTATCTTTAGTATCAGGTCTAGCAATTCTAGCAGCTTCATCACAGAAATGAGTAACATGCCCATCAATATTATCAACCAAGAGATCTTTAACCATAGCAATACTAGGTTCAACTTTAATTTTTTCAGGGGGTGTAGGTGTTCTAACATAGCTCTTGTGAACCACAGTTGAAGCTTTAGCATGTTCCTTTATTCTAATAGGAAAATGTGGTTTCTCAATATAAGCAGCAGGAATAACAGGATCAACATTATAAGTAATAGTTTCTTCTTCAGATTTAATAGGTTCCCCTACTTTCACTTCAATGGGAGGATGTTATTTAAACCACTTCTCCTTAGGGAGATCAACATGAGCAGCAAATGATTCACAGAAAGAAGCTACTATCTTAGAGTCAAGTCCATATTTAGTGCTAAATTCACGAAACGCATCGGTGTCTATAAAGGATTTAACACAATCAAACTTAAGGTTTATACCTGACTCCTTACCTTCGTCGAGTTCCCAATCTTCAGAGTTGCGTTTAATTCTTTCCAATAAACCCCATTTGAATTCAATATCTTTCTTCATAAAGGAACCGGTACAAGAAGTGTCGAGCATGGATTGATCATAACGAGAAAGCTGAGCATAAAAATTCTGAATAATAATTTCTCTTGAGAGCTCATGATTGGGGCATGAATATAACATTGACTTAAGCCTCCCCCAAGCTTGAGCGATACTTTCTCCTTCATGAGGCCAAAAATTATAAATATAATTCCGATCACGATGAACCAGATGCATAGGATAAAACTTCTGATGAAATTCCAATTTCACCCGGTTGTAGTTCCATGATCCAATATCATCACATAGCCTATACCATGTCAATGCCTTCTCCTTCAAAGATAAAGGAAAGAACTTCTTCTTGACATCATCCTCGGGCAAACCTGCAAGCTTAAATAATCCACAAACTTCATCCACATAGAGCAGATGGAAATCAGGATGTATTGTTCCATCTCCTGCATAAGGATTAGCTAGCAGTTTCTCTATCATACCCGAAGGAATCTCATAATAAATATATTCAGTAGGTTCAGTAGGTTGAGGAGCAGCTCTTTGTGTTTCCGGTCGAGGTGAAGATACCCCGAACAAACCCCTCAAAGGATTATTTTCCATAGTAACAAGTGACAGTAAATTTCAGCACACTATATAATTTTTTCCTTACCAAATTCCACTTACCAAAGGCGCTTCAATCCCCGGCAACGGCGCCAGAAAAGAGTCTTGATGACCCACAAGTATAGGGGATCTATCATAGTCCTTTCAATAAGTAAGAGTGTCGAACCCAACGAGGAGCAGAAGGAAATGGCAAGCGGTGTTCAGCAAGGTATTCTCAGCAAGCACTGAAATTATCGGTAACAGATAGTTTTGTTGTAAGATAATTTGTAATGGGTAGCAAGTAAAAAATGTAGCAAAGGCGCAGCAAGGTGGCCCAATCCCTTTTGCAGCAAGGGACAAGCCTGGAGAAACTCTTATATAAAGCAAAGCGCTCCCGGGGACACATGGGAATTTCTGTCAAGCTAGTTTTCATCATGCTCAAATGATTCGCGTTCGTTACTTTGATAATTTGATATGTGGGTGGACCGGTGCTTGGGTGCTGCCCTTACTTGGACAAGCCTTCCACTTATGATTAACCCCTCTTGCAAGCATCCGCAACTACGAAAGAAGAATTAAGATAACTCTAACCATAGCATGAAACATATGGATCCAAATCAGCCCCTTACGAAGCAACTCATAAACTAGGGTTTAAGCTTCTGTCACTCTAGCAACCCATCATCTACTTATTACTTCCCAATTCCTTCCTCTAGGCCTAAACAATGGTGAAGTGTCATGCAGTCAACATTCACATAAAACCACTAGAGGAGAGACAAAATACATGTCATCAAAATATCGAACGAATACCAAATTCACATGATTACTTATAACAAGACTTATCCCATGTCCTCAGGAAGAAACGTAACTACTCACAAAGCATGTTCATGTTCATAATCAGAGGAGTATTAATTATCATCAAGGATCTGAACATATGATCTTCCACCAAACAAACCAACTAGCATCAACTACAAGGAGTAATCAACACTACTAGCAACACACAAGTACCAATCTGAGGTTTGAGACAAAGATCGGATACAAGAGATGAACTAGGGTTTGGAGAGGAGATGGTGCTAGTGAAGATGTTGATGGAGATTGACCCCCTCTCGATGAGAGGATCGTTGGTGATGACGATGGCTTCGATTTCCCCCTTCGGGAGGGAAGTTTCCCCGGCAGAACAGCTCCGTCGGAGCCCTAGATTGGTTCTGCCCATGTTCCGCCTCGAGACGGCGGCGCTTCGCCCCGAAAACTATGTTCTGGTTTTTTCCAGTCAAAACCCTCTATATAGCAGAAGATGGGCACCGGAGGCCAGCCAGGGGGCCCACAAGCCACAAGGGCGCGGCCAGGGGGGTAGGCCGCGCCCCTTGGCTTGTGGCCATGTGGTGGGCCCCCTCCGGTTGACTCTTTTGCCAGTATTTTTTATTAATTCCAAAAATATTCTCCATAAATTTTTAGGACTTTGGGAGTTGTGCATAATAGGTCTCTCATATTCGCTCCTTTTCCAGTCCAGAATTCCAGCTGCTGGCATTCTCCCTATTCAAGTAAACCTTGTAAAATAAGAGAGAAAAGCATAAGTATTGTACCATAATGTGTAATAACAGCCCATAATGCAATAAATATCAATATAAAAGCATGATGCAAAATGGACGTATCAACTCCCCCAAGCTTAGTCTCGCTTGTCCTCAAGCGAAAGCCGAAATCGATAAATACGTCCAGATGTTTAGAGATAGAGGTGTCGATAAAATAAAATACAGACATGAGAGCATCATGATCATCTTTAAAACAGCAACACTTACTGATATATAATTTCTTATACTGGAGTAACAATTCATTCACAAGTAAAGTATGAATCATGAACTCTATTGAGAACCAACAAACTATGATCTCAGTCATTGAAGCAATTGCAATTTATCATAACATGGGAAAGAGTCAATATAAGAGCTTGTAAGGCAAATCCACATAATCAGTCATTTCTTACTCTTTCATAATTGCTAACACTCACGTGGTATTTCTGAGGTCAAAGCTTCAATTGGACACAGAGAAAGATAGGGGATTATAGTTTTGCCTCCCAACTATTTACCTTAAGGGTAATGTCAACAGAAATAACTCATGATCACCCACATCCGATTGGATATATGTGTCTAGATCATTCCCCAACACATGACGCTTGCCAAGAGAGAAAGGCGAAATAACAGAGGTGGTGAAGATCACCATGACTCTTGCATAAAGGTAAGTAGTAGAAAGTAAAAGTAACAGATAGGCCCTTCGCAGAGGGAAGCAGAGGTTGTCATGCGCTTTTATAGTTGGATGTGCAATCTCTTAATGCAAAATAATGTCACTTTATATTGCCGCTTGTGATAAAGAACTTTATTATGCAGTCTGTCGCTTTTATTTCTTCCATATCACAAGTTCGTATAAAGTTTATTTTCCTCACACTAATAGATCATAGATATTTAGAGAGCAATTTTAATTGCTTGCACCGATGACAACTTACTTGAAGGATCTTACTCAATCCATAGGTAGGTATAGTGGACTCTCATGGCAAAACTGGGTTGAGGTTGTTTGGATGCACAAGTAGTATCTCTACTTGGTGCGGAAGTTTTGGCTAGTATGGGGTGGAAGCAAGCGTCACATGTTAAAGGATCTATAACAATATAACTTCTATTCGGAAATAAGCAAACATAACCTATTATGTTGTCTTCCTTGTCCAACATCAACTTCTTAGCATATAATATTTTAATGAGTGCTCACAATCATAAAAGATGTTCAAGATAATATATTTATATGTGAACCTCTCTTTCTTTATTACTTCCTTTTTATTGCAACAATGACCAATCGCTATGTTTGTCAACTCACAACAAATTTCAAACGTCATACTACTTATATGTGAGGTCATCACTCCCCATAAGATCATCATATATACTCTTTGCTTTTATTCTATTCTTCTTTCTATTTCTTTTTCTCAAGATCAAGGCAAGCAAGCAAAGCCCTCAACTCAAAACTACCTTTTATTATATAACTCTCGGACTCGATTACATAGGGGGAGCATAAAACAAAACTCAAAACTAGATCACACTAAAAACTTTATTCTACTAGATCAAAATATAACCAAAAGGACTGAACTAAGAAAAACGATAAAAGTAAAAGATGTGATGGTGATACGATACCAGGGCACCTCCCCCAAGCTTGGTACAAGCCAAGGGGAGTACCCATACCCATGTGTTTAGTTGTCTTTCTTCGGAGGTGGTGATGATGGAGAAGTTGATGAGGTTGGGGGCTTGTCCTCCGTCTTCCAAGGCATAGGCTCACCATCGTAAAAAGATGAACGAGTCTCCGGGATCCTCAAATCTGCAGCCAAACTCATCTTCTTAAATCTGTATTCATACTCACAGTTTTGGTTTTGCAGGTCATAGATCTAGGCTTGGATATGCTCGATTTTCTCGTAAAGCTTGAAGATGTGCCCCCCGATATCCTTGGTGTCTAGCTTGTGCTTATGGGTAAACTCCGCGATCATCATGTGATTGGCATTGAGTCCACGTTCCACCATCCCTTGGCACTTGAAGACTTGCTGCTCCATTGCTTCGAGTCTTGTCTCCACGCTTCCGGTCTTCTTTTGCCCCTCAACGTCATGGATATGCAGCACCCCCTCACGCATCTCCATGGTTTGAGGGTGTCGCAGCACCTCCGCAAGGTAGGGGTTGACGACCTTCTCAATGACTTGTCCTTCGAAGCACTTGGGGACGTCATGGAGATCTAAACCTGTCCGGAAAATAGCAACAAACAAAAATAGAGGATTTTTCCGTGGTACGGTGGTCAAAACCTTCGGGAGATTATATAATGAATTTTTGCCGACCTAAAGGACTCCTCCACAAGAATTCGGAGTCCGGGGAGTACACGAGGTGGCCACAAGCCACAGGGGCGCGGCCAGGGGGGAGGCCGCGCCCTCCTGGCTTGTCGCCCCCTCGTGCGCTTTTCGGACTATTTTAAATTTTCCTAATTTATTAAATATTCCCAAATGGAGAAAAATTGCTATTGGAAAAGTTTTGGAGTCGGTTTGCTTAGCGTACCACATACCTATTCCTTTTCGGAGTCTGAAACGTTTTGGTAGGTCTCCCTAATGTACTCCTCCGGAGTTATGGTATTAATAATATTAGTTTCAACATTTATGGGAGTACCTGAGATATAATGTTTGATTCTTTGCCCGTTCACCACCTTCGGATTTGTGCCTTCGGCGTTGTTGATCTTGATGGCACCGGAACGATATACCTCCTCGATAATGTAAGGCCCTTCCCATTTAGAGAGAAGTTTTGCTGCAAAAAATCTTAAACGAGAATTGAATAGCAAGACATGATCACCTACATTGAATTCACACTTTTGTATCCTTTTATCATGCCATCTCTTAACTTTTTCTTTAAACAACTTGGCATTCTCATAGGCCTGGGTTCTCCATTCATCAAGTGATCAGCTAATGTCAAATAACCTCTTCTCACCAGCAAGTTTGAAATCATAGTTGAGCTCTTTAATTGCCCAATAAGCTTTATGTTCTAGTACAAGAGGTAAACGACAAGCTTTACCATAAACCATTTTATATGGAGACATACCCATATGGTTTTTGTAAGCAGTTCTATAAGCCCACAATGCATCATCAAGTTTCTTAGACCAATTCTTTCTAGATCTATTAACAGTCTTTTGCAAGATCAATTTAATTTCTCTATTGCTTAATTCTACTTGACCACTAGACTGAGGATGATAAGGAGATGCAACTCTATGATTAACATCATACTTAGCAAGCAATTTACGGAAAGCACCATGAATAAAGTGTGAACCACCATCAGTCATTAAATATCTAGGGACTCCAAATCTAGGGAAAATAACCTCTTTAAGCATTTTGATAGAAGTGTTATGATCAGCACTACTAGTTGGAATAGCTTCTATCCACTTAGTAACATAGTCAACAGCAACTAGAATATGAGTATTCCCATTGGACTTTGGAAAAGGTCCCATTTAATCAAAACCCCAAACATCAAATGGTTCAATAACAAGTGAGTAATTCATAGGCATTTCCTAACGTCTACTAATATTACCAATTCTTTGACATTCATCACAAGACAAGACAAACTTACGAGCATCCTTGAAGAGACTAGGCCAATAAAAACCAGATTGTAATACCTTGTGTGCTGTTCTATCCCCAGCATGGTGTCCTCCGTAGGCCTTAGAGTGACACTTGCGTAAGATTTGTTCCTGTCCATGCTCAGGCACACAATGTCTAATAATACCATCTACTCCTTCTTTATAAAGGTGTGGGTCATCCCAAAAGTAATGTCTCAAATCATAGAAGATTTTTCTTTTGCTGATATGTGAAACTAGGTGGTATAAATTTAGCAACAATGTAATTAGCATAATCAGCATACCATGGAGCATTATGTGAAGAACTTATGACAGCTAATTGTGCATCAGGAAAGCTATCATCAATAGGTAGTAGGTCATCAAGAACATTTTCTAACCTAGACAAGTTATCTGCTATGGGGTTCTTAGCACCCTTTCTATCAACAATATGCAAATCAAATTCTTGTAGGAGGAGAACCCATCTAATAAGTCTAGGTTTAGCATCTTTCTTTTCCATAAGGTATTTAATAGCAGCATGATCAGTGTGATCAGTAACTTTGGAATCAACAATATAAGGTCTGAACTTATCACATGCAAACACAACTTCTAAAAATTCCTTTTCAGTAGTAGCATAGTTTCTTTGAGCACTGTCTAGAGTTTTACTAGCATAATGGATAACATTCAATTTCTTATCGACTCTTTGTCCCAAAACAGCACCAACTGCATAATCACTAGCATCACACATGATTTCAAAGGGTAGGTTCCAATCAGGTGGTTGAACAACAGGTGCAGTGATTAAGGCTTTCTTAAGAATTTCAAATGCTTCTACACAATCATCATCAAAAACAAAAGGAACATCTTTTTGCAAGAGATTAGTGAGAGGCCTAGAAATCTTAGAGAAATCTTTAATAAACCTCCTATAAAAACCAGCATGACCAAGGAAACTTCTTATACCTCTAATATCCGTAGGACACGACATGTTTTCAATAGCATCAACTTTAGCTTTATCAACTTCAATACCTCTTTCGAAGATTTTGTGTCCCAAGACAATACCCTCGTTAACCATAAAGTGGCACTTCTCCCAATTCAAGACAAGATTAGTTTCTTCGCATCTCTGCTAAACTCGATCAAGGTTGCTCAAGCAATCATCAAAAGAAGTTCTGTAAATGGAGAAGTCATCCATGAAAACCTCAACAATCTTTTCACAAAAGTCAGAGAATATAGCCGTCATACATCTTTGAAAGGTAGCAGGTGCATTGCATAAACCAAAATGCATACGTTTATAAGCAACGGTACCGAAGGGACAAGTAAAAATGGTCTTCTCTTGGTCCTCTTTTGACACAGGAATTTGAGAGAAACCAGAATAACCATCTAGAAAGCAAAAATGTGTGTGTTTGGACAATCTTTCTAGCATTTGATCAATAAAAGGTAGAGGGTAATGATCTTTCCTAGTAGCTTTATTTAATTTTCTAAAATCAATTACCAATCTATATCCTATAACAATTCTTTGCGGGATCAATTCATTTTTATCATTAGGAGCAACAGTAATACCTCCCTTCTTAGGGACACAATGAACGGGACTAACCCATCTACTATCAGCAATAGGATAAATTATACCTGCCTCCAGAAGCTTTTATATTTCATTTCTTACCACTTCTTTCATTTTAGGATTTAATCGTCGTTGATGATAAACAACCAGTTTAGCATCAGGCTCCATATTAATTTTATGCTGACATAGAGTGAGACTAATGCCCTTAAGATAATCAAGAGTATATCCAATAGCAGCATGGTGCTTCCTCGGAGTTTTCAATAATCTCATTTCCTCATGCTCTGAAAGGTTAGCACTAATAATAACATGATATATCTTCTTTTCGTCAAGATAAGCATATTTCAAAGTATCCGGTAATTGTTTAAGCTCAAACACGGGATCACCCTTGGGTGGAGGAGGATCCCCAAGTATTTCGACAGGCAAGTTGTGTTTCAAAATAGGGTACTGATCAAAGAAAATCTTATCTATTTCATTCCTTTCATTCATATGCATATCGTTTTCATGGTCTAGCAAATATTGTTCCAAAGGATCAGTAGGAGGCACAGCAATAGAAGCAAGACCAACAATTTCATCCTTACTAGGCAATTCTTTATCATGTGGTTGTCTACGAAATTTAGAGAAATTGAACTCATGAGACATATCTCCAAAACTCATAGTAACAGTTTCTTTCTCACAGTCTATTTTAGCATTAACAGTATTCAAGAAAGGTCTACCAAAAATAATGGGAAAAAAATCATCCTGTGGGGAACCAAGAACAAGAAAATCAGTTGGATATTTTAGTTTCCCACACAAGACTTCAACATCTCTAACAATCCCAACTGGTGCTATAGTATCTCTATTAGCAAGCTTAATGGTAACATCAATTTCTTCTAACCCAGCTGGTGCAATATCATTCATAATTTCTTGATATAAGGTAAAGGGAATTGCACTCACACTTGCACCCACATCACATAAGCCATGATAACAATGATCTCCTATTTTAACAGAAACAACGGGCATGCCAACAATAGGTCTATGTTTATCTTTAGTATCAGGTCTAGCAATTCTAGCAGCTTCATCACAGAAATGAGTAACATGCCCATCAATATTATCAACCAAGAGATCTTTAACCATAGCAATACTAGGTTCAACTTTAATTTTTTCAGGGGGTGTAGGTGTTCTAACATAGCTCTTGTGAACCACAGTTGAAGCTTTAGCATGTTCCTTTATTCTAATAGGAAAATGTGGTTTCTCAATATAAGCAGCAGGAATAACAGGATCAACATTATAAGTAATAGTTTCTTCTTCAGATTTAATAGGTTCCCCTACTTTCACTTCAATGGGAGGATGTTATTTAAACCACTTCTCCTTAGGGAGATCAACATGAGCAGCAAATGATTCACAGAAAGAAGCTACTATCTTAGAGTCAAGTCCATATTTAGTGCTAAATTCACGAAACGCATCGGTGTCTATAAAGGATTTAACACAATCAAACTTAAGGTTTATACCTGACTCCTTACCTTCGTCGAGTTCCCAATCTTCAGAGTTGCGTTTAATTCTTTCCAATAAACCCCATTTGAATTCAATATCTTTCTTCATAAAGGAACCGGTACAAGAAGTGTCGAGCATGGATTGATCATAACGAGAAAGCTGAGCATAAAAATTCTGAATAATAATTTCTCTTGAGAGCTCATGATTGGGGCATGAATATAACATTGACTTAAGCCTCCCCCAAGCTTGAGCGATACTTTCTCCTTCATGAGGCCAAAAATTATAAATATAATTCCGATCACGATGAACCAGATGCATAGGATAAAACTTCTGATGAAATTCCAATTTCACCCGGTTGTAGTTCCATGATCCAATATCATCACATAGCCTATACCATGTCAATGCCTTCTCCTTCAAAGATAAAGGAAAGAACTTCTTCTTGACATCATCCTCGGGCAAACCTGCAAGCTTAAATAATCCACAAACTTCATCCACATAGAGCAGATGGAAATCAGGATGTATTGTTCCATCTCCTGCATAAGGATTAGCTAGCAGTTTCTCTATCATACCCGAAGGAATCTCATAATAAATATATTCAGTAGGTTCAGTAGGTTGAGGAGCAGCTCTTTGTGTTTCCGGTCGAGGTGAAGATACCCCGAACAAACCCCTCAAAGGATTATTTTCCATAGTAACAAGTGACAGTAAATTTCAGCACACTATATAATTTTTTCCTTACCAAATTCCACTTACCAAAGGCGCTTCAATCCCCGGCAACGGCGCCAGAAAAGAGTCTTGATGACCCACAAGTATAGGGGATCTATCATAGTCCTTTCAATAAGTAAGAGTGTCAAACCCAACGAGGAGCAAAAGGAAATGGCAAGCGGTGTTCAGCAAGGTATTCTCAGCAAGCACTGAAATTATCGGTAACAGATAGTTTTGTTGTAAGATAATTTGTAATGGGTAGCAAGTAAAAAATGTAGCAAAGGCGCAGCAAGGTGGCCCAATCCCTTTTGCAGCAAGGGACAAGCCTGGAGAAACTCTTATATAAAGCAAAGCGCTCCCGGGGACACATGGGAATTTCTGTCAAGCTAGTTTTCATCATGCTCAAATGATTCGCGTTCGTTACTTTGATAATTTGATATGTGGGTGGACCGGTGCTTGGGTGCTGCCCTTACTTGGACAAGCCTTCCACTTATGATTAACCCCTCTTGCAAGCATCCGCAACTACGAAAGAAGAATTAAGATAACTCTAACCATAGCATGAAACATATGGATCCAAATCAGCCCCTTACGAAGCAACTCATAAACTAGGGTTTAAGCTTCTGTCACTCTAGCAACCCATCATCTACTTATTACTTCCCAATTCCTTCCTCTAGGCCTAAACAATGGTGAAGTGTCATGCAGTCAACATTCACATAAAACCACTAGAGGAGAGACAAAATACATGTCATCAAAATATCGAACGAATACCAAATTCACATGATTACTTATAACAAGACTTATCCCATGTCCTCAGGAAGAAACGTAACTACTCACAAAGCATGTTCATGTTCATAATCAGAGGAGTATTAATTATCATCAAGGATCTGAACATATGATCTTCCACCAAACAAACCAACTAGCATCAACTACAAGGAGTAATCAACACTACTAGCAACACACAAGTACCAATCTGAGGTTTGAGACAAAGATCGGATACAAGAGATGAACTAGGGTTTGGAGAGGAGATGGTGCTAGTGAAGATGTTGATGGAGATTGACCCCCTCTCGATGAGAGGATCGTTGGTGATGACGATGGCTTCGATTTCCCCCTTCGGGAGGGAAGTTTCCCCGGCAGAACAGCTCCGTCGGAGCCCTAGATTGGTTCTGCCCATGTTCCGCCTCGAGACGGCGGCGCTTCGCCCCGAAAACTATGTTCTGGTTTTTTCCAGTCAAAACCCTCTATATAGCAGAAGATGGGCACCGGAGGCCAGCCAGGGGGCCCACAAGCCACAAGGGCGCGGCCAGGGGGGTAGGCCGCGCCCCTTGGCTTGTGGCCATGTGGTGGGCCCCCTCCGGTTGACTCTTTTGCCAGTATTTTTTATTAATTCCAAAAATATTCTCCATAAATTTTTAGGACTTTGGGAGTTGTGCAGAATAGGTCTCTCATATTCGCTCCTTTTCCAGTCCAGAATTCCAGCTGCTGGCATTCTCCCTGTTCAAGTAAACCTTGTAAAATAAGAGAGAAAAGCATAAGTATTGTACCATAATGTGTAATAACAGCCCATAATGCAATAAATATCAATATAAAAGCATGATGCAAAATGGACGTATCAACTCCCCCAAGCTTAGTCTCGCTTGTCCTCAAGCGAAAGCCGAAATCGATAAATACGTCCAGATGTTTAGAGATAGAGGTGTCGATAAAATAAAATACAGACATGAGAGCATCATGATCATCTTTAAAACAGCAACACTTACTGATATATAATTTCTTATACTGGAGTAACAATTCATTCACAAGTAAAGTATGAATCATGAACTCTATTGAGAACCAACAAACTATGATCTCAGTCATTGAAGCAATTGCAATTTATCATAACATGGGAAAGAGTCAATATAAGAGCTTGTAAGGCAAATCCACATAATCAGTCATTTCTTACTCTTTCATAATTGCTAACACTCACGTGGTATTTCTGAGGTCAAAGCTTCAATTGGACACAGAGAAAGATAGGGGATTATAGTTTTGCCTCCCAACTATTTACCTTAAGGGTAATGTCAACAGAAATAACTCATGATCACCCACATCCGATTGGATATATGTGTCTAGATCATTCCCCAACACATGACGCTTGCCAAGAGAGAAAGGCGAAATAACAGAGGTGGTGAAGATCACCATGACTCTTGCATAAAGGTAAGTAGTAGAAAGTAAAAGTAACAGATAGGCCCTTCGCAGAGGGAAGCAGAGGTTGTCATGCGCTTTTATAGTTGGATGTGCAATCTCTTAATGCAAAATAATGTCACTTTATATTGCCGCTTGTGATAAAGAACTTTATTATGCAGTCTGTCGCTTTTATTTCTTCCATATCACAAGTTCGTATAAAGTTTATTTTCCTCACACTAATAGATCATAGATATTTAGAGAGCAATTTTAATTGCTTGCACCGATGACAACTTACTTGAAGGATCTTACTCAATCCATAGGTAGGTATAGTGGACTCTCATGGCAAAACTGGGTTGAGGTTGTTTGGATGCACAAGTAGTATCTCTACTTGGTGCGGAAGTTTTGGCTAGTATGGGGTGGAAGCAAGCGTCACATGTTAAAGGATCTATAACAATATAACTTCTATTCGGAAATAAGCAAACATAACCTATTATGTTGTCTTCCTTGTCCAACATCAACTTCTTAGCATATAATATTTTAATGAGTGCTCACAATCATAAAAGATGTTCAAGATAATATATTTATATGTGAACCTCTCTTTCTTTATTACTTCCTTTTTATTGCAACAATGACCAATTGCTATGTTTGTCAACTCACAACAAATTTCAAACGTCATACTACTTATATGTGAGGTCATCACTCCCCATAAGATCATCATATATACTCTTTGCTTTTATTCTATTCTTCTTTCTATTTCTTTTTCTCAAGATCAAGGCAAGCAAGCAAAGCCCTCAACTCAAAACTACCTTTTATTATATAACTCTCGGACTCGATTACATAGGGGGAGCATAAAACAAAACTCAAAACTAGATCACACTAAAAACTTTATTCTACTAGATCAAAATATAACCAAAAGGACTGAACTAAGAAAAACGATAAAAGTAAAAGATGTGATGGTGATACGATACCAGGGCACCTCCCCCAAGCTTGGTACAAGCCAAGGGGAGTACCCATACCCATGTGTTTAGTTGTCTTTCTTCGGAGGTGGTGATGATGGAGAAGTTGATGAGGTTGGGGGCTTGTCCTCCGTCTTCCAAGGCATAGGCTCACCATCGTAAAAAGATGAACGAGTCTCCGGGATCCTCAAATCTGCAGCCAAACTCATCTTCTTAAATCTGTATTCATACTCACAGTTTTGGTTTTGCAGGTCATAGATCTAGGCTTGGATATGCTCGATTTTCTCGTAAAGCTTGAAGATGTGCCCCCCGATATCCTTGGTGTCTAGCTTGTGCTTATGGGTAAACTCCGCGATCATCATGTGATTGGCATTGAGTCCACGTTCCACCATCCCTTGGCACTTGAAGACTTGCTGCTCCATTGCTTCGAGTCTTGTCTCCACGCTTCCGGTCTTCTTTTGCCCCTCAACGTCATGGATATGCAGCACCCCCTCACGCATCTCCATGGTTTGAGGGTGTCGCAGCACCTCCGCAAGGTAGGGGTTGACGACCTTCTCAATGACTTGTCCTTCGAAGCACTTGGGGACGTCATGGAGATCTAAACCTGTCCGGAAAATAGCAACAAACAAAAATAGAGGATTTTTCCGTGGTACGGTGGTCAAAACCTTCGGGAGATTATATAATGAATTTTTGCCGACCTAAAGGACTCCTCCACAAGAATTCGGAGTCCGGGGAGTACACGAGGTGGCCACAAGCCACAGGGGCGCGGCCAGGGGGGAGGCCGCGCCCTCCTGGCTTGTCGCCCCCTCGTGCGCTTTTCGGACTATTTTAAATTTTCCTAATTTATTAAATATTCCCAAATGGAGAAAAATTGCTATTGGAAAAGTTTTGGAGTCGGTTTGCTTAGCGTACCACATACCTATTCCTTTTCGGAGTCTGAAACGTTTTGGTAGGTCTCCCTAATGTACTCCTCCGGAGTTATGGTATTAATAATATTAGTTTCAACATTTATGGGAGTACCTGAGATATAATGTTTGATTCTTTGCCCGTTCACCACCTTCGGATTTGTGCCTTCGGCGTTGTTGATCTTGATGGCACCGGAACGATATATCTCCTCGATAATGTAAGGCCCTTCCCATTTAGAGACAACATTCACGTAACTACTCACAAAGCATGTTCATGTTCATAATCAGAGGAGTAGTAATTATCATCAAGGATCTGAACATGTGATCTTCCACCAAACAATCCAACTAGCATCAACTACGAGGAGTAATCAACACTACTAGCAACCCACAGGTACCAATCTGAGGTTTGAGACAAAGATCGGATACAAGAGCTGAACTAGGGTTTGGAGAGGAGATGGTGCTGGTGAAGATGTTGATGGAGATTGACCCCCTCTCGATGAGAGGATCGTTGGTGATGACGATGGCTTCGATTTCCCACTTCGGGAGGGAAGTTTCCCCGGCAGAACAGCTCTGCCGGAGCCCTAGATTGGTTCTGCCCAAGTTCCGCCTCGAGACGGCGGCGCTTCGCCCCGAAAGCTCTGTTCTGATTTTTTCCAGGTCAAAACCCTCTATATAGCAGAAGATGGGCACCGGAGGCCAGCCAGGGGGCCCACAAGCCACAAGGGCGCGGCCAGGGGGTAGGCCGCGCCCCCTGGCTTGTGGCCAGGTGGTGGGCCCCCTTTGGTTGATTCTTTCTCTAGTATTTTTTATTAATTCCAAAAATATTCTCCTTAAATTTTCAGGATTTTTGGAGTTGTGCAGAATAGGTCTCTCATATTTGCTCCTTTTCCAGTCCAGAATTCCAGCTGCCGGCATTCTCCCTCTTCATGTAAACCTTGTAAAATAAGAGAGAAAAGGCATAACTATTGTACCATAATGTGTAATAACAGCCCATAATGCAATAAATATCAATATAAATGCATGATGCAAAATGGACGTATCAATTACTATTCTGTAGGACCGGTCTTGCTATCAACTTGATCCTCTTGATAAGTGATTCCGCAAGGCCATTCTGGGTATGTACATAAGGTACTGAGTGCTCCACAGAAATGCCGAAAGCTAGGCAGTAATCATTAAATGCTCGTGAACTAAATTCCACAGCATTATCCATTCTGATGGATTTTATCCTGTGTTAAGGATTATTTGCTCTCAGTTTAATGATGTGAGCAATTAGCTTTGCAAAAGCATGGTTCCTTGTTGAAAGTAGACACACATTTGACAATCTCGTTGATGCATCAATTAAGACCATGAAATATCTGAATGGTCCAGATAATGGTTGTATTGGACCACAAATATCTCCTTGAATGCGTTCAAGAAAATCAAGTGGCTCATCCTTTAATTTCAGATAAGATGGCCTTGCGATCAATTTCCCAGTGGCACACGCCGTGCATACAAAATCCGATGATTTTGGGGACTTTCTATCCGTTACGTTGTGTCCAACAGAACCATCAATAATTTTTCTCATCATCCCAATACCAGGATGACCTAGGCGACCATGCCAAATCTTGAACTTATCAAAATTCTGAAAAACTATCTTGTACGCCATATGCGTTGCTGGTTTAATGTATGTATAATACAACCCAGAAGATAGAGAAGGCAAATTCTCAAGGAATTCCTTTTGAAATCCCTTTTGCTGAGTTATGAGTAGGCATTCAGACCCACTCTCTTCATTAGTTTCCACATGGAAACCATTTTTGTGGATATCCTTAAAACTCAGCAAGGTACGAGTAGAATCTGGATACAGTAGAGCATCTGGGATTACTAATTTAGTACCCATAGGGAGTGTAATTGTAGCTTGACCAGAACCAACAATTACAGTGTCTCGACCAGCAATTGTCATGACACTTCCATTACTCTTCTTGAGTGTCTGGAAATACTTCATCTCCCTAAATATCGTTTTAGTAGATCCACTATCCACTAAACACATTTCCTCCTCCATTGTAGTATTTCTTGAAGTTCGTTCCAAATCCTTCTCTGGCGAGTTCTTGTGTGGCCTAGTTGCTCTCGCAGGAGAGTCTACCAGTGCCGATAATGTGTAAAGAAACAGTAATGATTGATGTCTATTGATAATGATGTGTACATATTTATATCCTCTGAAAGGATGCATCACATAGGCGCGATTGTTACAACCGACACGAACGAAAGGATGTGTCGCTTAGGATGAGAGAGAGAGAGAGAGAATGGGTGCATCTCTTCGGTGAGCAAATCCGCACATGCATGTCGGTTTGGAAAAGCTAGGATTTCCTTTAATTAAACTAATTAATTAAATCCTAACATCAATAAAGAAAATCACAAGGCTCAAGACGAGCCTTCAGCTATCAATTGAGTTCTCATGGTATGAGTACTAATAGTAGATCGACCGAATCGATCAGCAAGCCAGAGTGGCTAGCTGGGTATTGCTCTGAACCTGCGCTTCTCGCTGGCCATACCAATTAGAGTTAGCTAGCCTCTTGTGGCATTTTACATCTCGGCATAAGTGAACCTCGTCAGGAATGCAGCGGCAAGGAGTTAGATCGAGTCAGTGTGCTACATCATCGTCATCGTGTGTTGCCATGGTTGGAAGTACTTCGCGTTGGGACCAGGCCAACAATCAGTATCGGAGCAAGGTTGATCTTCTAATAACGGGAGGTCATGGCAGACCATGACAAGGATAAGCAGCTGGCGGATTACTCTGATGTGGCTAAAGTAATTTGCTTCTTCGCTGAGAATGGAGTATCAGCAATTTGACTGTGGAAACTTCATGGTGTGGGCGACCATGATGAAGTGGGCGCTCGAGGCCAATGAGCTCTGGGAAGACGTCGATCCTGGGGGTGATGTGTGTTGCAATTTATCATGATTTAATTGAAAGAAATAGTAGATAAAACATGACCACAAAAACAGAGATAAGACAAGTCATGCAATCTAACAGAAAGTAGGCAAAAATCATCTGAAGTTGTGAACTTGAACAAAACATATCTAGTACAGATGCTAGAACAAGAAACTCTAGCATGATCTCGAACAGAAAAGACATGAACACATATTGAGCAGCAGAGGTAGCATTGGCGTTGGCATTGGCGTTGTTGTTGCCCATGTCGTCAAACACACTGTCGACGTCGGGGAAGTAGTTGTCGTCAGGGAAGAGATCGTCAGCATCCGTGGCAGACGTGATAAAGAATCCAGTAGTCACGCAGAGCGCTCCCCATTAACCTTGTCACCCTTCTCCTGTACGGGACTCAAAGTGGTGGGGTTTCGGAGGCCTACTGTCCCGACCTGCAGTGCACGCCACAAGCCAGGATGGGGAAGATCGTAGCAGCAACTCAGTGCTCTGGAACTCGATTGCGTGAGGCAAGTGATGTCTGGTGTGTCACCCTGGAGAGGAACGACCTCTCTCTTATAGGCACAGCAGGAGGAGGCGAACCGGCAGCGATAGGAGATGAAATGAAGAGACGGGAGGCACAGCAAACAGGCAGCAGTTGCACCGTTCGTATTTACTCTCCACTACAGCAAAAAATGTTTCAGCTCCTGTGTGACCTTTCATATGCCAATCATGCATGGCAAAAAGATAGACAACGGCTCGGCTTATTCCCCCAACCCGCGGAGTGCGCGCGCATGTCGTGACGAGGTAGACGGCAGAGGAGGAGCGTGCGTGTACGTCTCTCTTCTTCTCATGCTCATACATGTGGGGAAACAACCTCCCTTATAAGGAGGTCCAACTCCTACTAAACTAGCAATGTGGGACTAAATTTTAGTCCCACCTCTTGCCTTGCATGAATGGGCTAAGTGGGCCTCTAGGATTTATTAGGAATTCTAAAAATGGTTATTGGGTTGGACCAAAATAGACCAAATTCCAACAATCCCCCACCAGATCCCAGAGACACACAAAATTTTCCTTTGGTTCCAAAACAATGTTTATATACCGGTATCGCAGTGGAGACTATTAAGTTGAACTTTCACCTAGAACTCTATGCTACACTAGTAAGCAACTTGAACAGTCGACTAGGCCTTGAACTGCAAGTTTTCTGCGAATCTAGCTTCACACAAAGCCTTGACCGATACTGGGCTACCGTGGGACTTCCCCAGGGGTGGAGCTTATGTGTCATACTCCGAGGCCTTTCATGAGTTTACTAGAGAGCACCCCACTCTCATAGATTGCGATGTTTAACAATCAGACTCATATAGGTGTGTTCTTCCAAAGATGTTCTACACGATAACATCTCTGTTTAAATAAGCCACTCAGAACACATTTAGATAACCATCAACCTACCATGCAGATTAGGAGAGTATTGCATCTTCGTGGAGAGGTATTATTTACATTAAGGATATCCTCCTCTCAGTTGACCAAAAGCTTGTCTTCCAATTCTAATTCACAGGATCTCCAATCACATAGAGCAGGTTACCACTGTGAATAACTCATATTGTGGGACTCATACCCATCTCCTTCGATGCATTATCTATCACATTACGTGATAGACACTTAGTAAAAGGATTTGCCAGATTTTTAGATGTTTGGATATAATCCAATGCAATAACTCTGGAGTTTCTCATTTTTCTGATAGACTTTAATCTTCTCTTTACATGTCTTGATGACTTCATGTTATCCTTTGAACTACTCACTTTGGTGATAACAGTTTGATTGTCGCAGTTCATAAGGATACCCGGTACAGGTTTTTCAACAACCGACAACTCATTCAAGAGCATACGAAGCCATTCTGCTTCGACCGTAGCTGTATCTAGTGCTGTGAGTTCTGCTTCCATTGTTGACCTCCTTAAGATGGTCTGCTTACAAGACTTCCATGAAACAGTGCCACCTCCATGAGTGAATACATGGCTTGTGGCCTTTATCTTATTAGCATCAGAGCTCCAGTTTGAGTCACTATACCCTTCAAGTACCTTTTAGTACCCAGTCTAGTGAATTCCATAACTCGCAGTGCCTTTCAAATAACGCATAACTCTCTCTGGAGATTTCCAATGATCATCTCCCGGTTTTGAAACAAATCGGCTCAGTTTGCTAATAGCAAAAGAGATGTCATGTCTCATAGCGCTTGCTAAATACATAAGCGAGCCAATAATCTGAGAATATTTCAATTGATCTCAAGAAATTCTTCGATTCTTTTGAAGCAACACGCTAGCATCATACGGTGTTGGAGAAGGCTTGCAGTCACTATAGCCAAAGTGACTCAAGATCTTTTCCACATAGTGAGATTGAAGCAATGTAATCCCACCATCATTATCTCTCAATAGCTTGATGTTTAGAATAACATCTGCTACTCCTAAATCCTTTATCTCAAAACAACGAGATAGGAAATACTTGACCTCCTTAATAACATTCAGATTTGTCCCAAAAATAAATATGTCATCGACATACAAACAAAGGATAACTCCCTCGCCCCCACCATGGTGATAGTACACACATTTGTCAGTTTCGTTTATGACAAAGCCTGTAGCAGTTAAAGTTCTTTCAAACTTCTCATGCCATTGCTTAGCTGCTTGCTTAAGTGCATACAAAGACTTCAACAGCTTGCACATCTTTTCTTCCTGACCGTCTACTACAAACCCATCTGGCTGTTCCATGTAAATTTCCTGTTCCAAGTCTCCATTTAGGAAAGCAGTCTTAACATCCATTTGATGAACGAGAAGACCATGTGAGGCAGCCAGTGAAAGTAGTACTTGAATAGTGGTCAGTCAAGCCACAGGTGAGTAAGTATCAACAAATTCTTCACCTTCTTTTTGAGTACAACCCTTGGCCACGAGCCGTGCCTTGTATTTCTCAATAGTACTATCAGGCCTAAGCTTCTTCTTGAACACCCATTTGCATCCTACAGGTTTGCACCAATAAGGATGATAGTGATCTCCCAAGTTCCATTAGCCAAGATGGAATCTATCTTACTACGAAGAGCTTCCTTCCAGTTGTTAGCATCTTCAGATGCATAGGCCTCTGAAATAGAACCGTGAGTGTCATCTATGAGGTACACAAGAAAATCATCACCAAAGGACTTTGCAGTCCTCTGTCTCATGCTCCTTTTAGGAATTTCATTGTTGTCCTCCACAGGATTTTCAAGGTGTTCCATCGGAATGGTAGGTTCAGAAACTGCAACTAAATCCTGACTCGACGAACTACGCACCTCCTGATTTGATGAGCTATACATATCCTTCATTGGAAAGATATCTTCAAAGAAAGTCGCCTCATTCGACTCCATGATTGTACCGACATGCATGTCAGATACCTCAGATTTTAAAATCAAGAATCTATAACCAATGCTATGAAAAGCATATCCCAGGAAAATACAATCCACAATTTTTGGCCCAAGCTTTCGCTTCTTTGGAATTGGCACATTGACTTTTGCCAAACAGCTTCAGTTTCATAAGTAAGAGAGTTTTAACCTTTTCTTCTCCCATTCCTCAAATGGAGTTATCTCTTTGTTCTTTGTGGGAACTCAGTTTAGGACATGACATGCAGTCAATATCGCTTCCCCACACCATGCCTTGGAGAGACCCGATGTATTTAACATGACGTTAACCAAATCAGTTAGAGTACGGTTCTTTCTTTCGGCTATCCCATTTGACTGAGGTGAGTAGGGAGGCGTCCTCTCATGGATTATACCATGTTCCACACAAAAAGAATCAAATTCATTGGAAAAATACTCTAAACCATGCTTGGAGCTAAGCCTCTTGATCTTTCAATCAAGTTGATTTTTCGCTTCAGCTTTATAGATGTTGAAAAATTCAAAGCCTCATCCTTTGATTTCAGAAGATACACATTGCAATATCTAGTGGAGTCATCAATTAACGTCATGAAATATTTCTTACCACCTTTTGTTAAAATACCATTCATTTCAGAAAGATCTGAATGTATGAGCTCTAGTTGTGCCAGATTTCTCATCTCCACAGCTGTATGAGACTTATGAGGTTGCTTAGCTTGCACATAAACTTGACACTTAGATCCCTTGACAGTAGTGAAATTAGGGATTAAGCTCAACTTGGCTAGCCGCGTCATGCAACCAAAATTAATACGACAAAGACGTGAATGCCAGACATTTGATTCATTATTGTTGCAAACATGATGAACAACTTTATTACAAACCTCTGACAAGGATAGACGGAACAAGCCTCCTGATTCATACCCTTTACCAACAAAAGTTCCATACTTGGACACTACAAATTTATTGGACTAAAAAACAAGCTTGTAGCCATCTCGACACAGAAGAGTTCCACTAACAAGATTTTTATTGACGGAGGGGACATATTGCATGTTCTTCAGCCGCACGATCTTCCTCGAAGTAAACTTCATATCGACCATGCTAACACCGCGAACAGAATCACTTGAACCATTGCCCATCAACATGGTGGATGTCCCTGCGGCCTGATAAGAAGAAAACATGGAAATATCACCGCATACATGTATATTAGCACCCGTGTCAGTCAACCAACCAGGAGAATGACATACTGAAAAGATAGTGGGAAATATACCGTACCCAGCATCCTTCTTCTCAGTGTCACCAATGACAACATTGGCGGTCTTACTGCCTTTTCCATGTTGACGCTTCTCATAACGGTTAGGACAATTAGGAGCCCAATGATCAGGATCTCCGCACACATGACAAACACCTTTATTCTTATCAGTCTTCTTCTTGAAGTTGGTATGATGTGAAGCCTTGTTCTTCCCATCAAACTTTCCTTTACCATCAAACTTGCCCTTGTTCTTGAACTTGTGGGGCTAGATGTTTTTCTTCTGTACCAGATTGGCACTAGAACCTCCCTCAATACCTCGAGCACGTATGTCTTTTGCTCTCGCCTTTTCTTCCACATCAAGAGTACCAATGAGATTTGGAACGGAAAAATCCTGTCTCTTATGTTTTAGAGAGGTAGCAAAGTTCATCCACGAGGAAGGAAGTTTTGTGATGATGCCTTTGGCAACAAACTTTTCCGGTAACATACAATTGAAGTGCTCAAGTTCTCTGGCAAATGACTGTATCTCGTGAGCTTGCTCAACCACGGAGTGCTCATTGATACGTCTCCAACGTATCTACTTTTTCAAACTCTTTTGCCCTTGTTTTGGACTCTAATTTGCATGATTTGAATGGAACTAACCCGGACTGACGCTGTTTTCAGCAGAATTGCCTTGGTGTTATTTTTGTGCAGAAATAAAAGTTCTCGGATTGACCTGAAAATTTATGGAGAATATTTTTGGAATTAATAAAAAATATTGGTGAAAGAATCAACTGCAGGGGGCCCACCACCTGCCCACAAGCCAGGGGGGCGCGCCCACCCCCCTGTGGCTTGTGGGCCACCTGTTGCTCCTTCGACCTCGTTTCCACATCTATATATTCCTATTTGGGGAGAAAAAGATCAGAGAGAAGAGTTCATCGCGTTTTACGATACGGAGCCGCTGCCACCTCCTGTTCTTCCTTGGGAGGGCAGATGTGGAGTCTGATTTGTGCTCCGGAGAGGGGAAATCGACGCCGTCGTCATCACCAACCATCCTTCATCACCAATTTCATGATGCTCTCCGTCGTTTGTGAGTAATTCCATCGTAGGCTTGCTGGACGGTGATGGGTTGGATGAGATTTACCATGTAATCGAGTTAGTTTTGTTAGGGTTTGATCCCTAGTATCCACTATGTTCTGAGATTGATGTTGCGATGACTTTGCTATGCTTAATGCTTGTCACTAGGGCCCGAGTGCCATGATTTCAGATCTGAACCTATTATGTTTTCATGAATATATATGTGTTCTTGATCCTATCTTGCAAGTTGTAGACACCTATTACGAGTTATGATCCACATCCCCCAGGGTGACAATAACTACGATTCTTTTCGGTGATTACCTGTGACGCCCCCATTCTTAACCGTACGCTAATCAATCACGCAATGCGTACGACCAAGATTAGGGACTCACTGATTAGTACCACAACACGACAAAAGACACAAATACAAGTCATACAGCTTAATATTACAAGCCAGGGGCCTCGAGGGCTCGAATATAAGCTCCGACACAAACAAGAGTCAGCGGAAGCAACATATCTGAGTACAGACATTAGTTAGACAAGGGTGCCTTAAGAAGGCTAGCACAAACATAAACTACGGATCGAAAGAGGCGAGGCCTCCTGCCTGGGAACCTCCTAACTACTCCTGAACGCCAGAGAAGTCCACGTCGTAGTAGGCGCCATCCTGGTAGTAGTAGTGGCCTGCGTCGGGGTAGCTGTAGTCGTCCACCGGGTAGGCTGGATCCTGGGACTCCTGGGCTCCATCGTCTGATCGCGGCAACGTATCAAGGGGAAAAGGGGAGCAAAGCAACGGTGAGTACTCATCCAAAGTACTCGCAAGACTTACATCAGATCTATACTAGATATGCACCATTATCAAAGGAATGCGGCTATATCTTTGGACTAGACTGCAGAAATGCCAAAATAGAGAGGAAGGCCTAGTCCTATCGAAGACTAGCATCTTCAACATCTTGCAGCATGAGAAGAGAGTAGACCTGCAGCTCATGCATATAATCATATTGTTGAACAATTTTAGTTAAGTAACACGCCCAGAGATCCTTCCTCGACTCCCTGCGAGGAAGCAATCCCGGAGCCACAATTCAAAGTTTTAATTAAGATTATGGTTATAGTTGTAGTAGGTCAGAGCACAACTCCAAGTCGTCCTTTTATCCGGGGACACGGCTATTCGAATAGATTACTTCCCTGCAGGGGTGCACCAAATTACCCAACACGCTCGATAATCTACGGCCGGATACGATTTTCTGGTCAATACCCGGCCTCGACATATCGAGACGACGTAGTCCTACCTAGGCTCAGCAGAGAGGCCAACACGCCGGACTAACCTATGCACCCAGAGGTCTTGGGCCATCGCCCTGGGCACCCTGCACGTTACGCCGTCGGCCGGGACCAGTCCTAGCATGCCTTAGTAACAAGAGCCATGCGTTCCAGACCACCCGGGCGCGAGTCGAAAAATGTGGCATCTGAAGAGCTTTCGGGAGAATGTACGCCGCCGAGCAGCCCATACTGATTACCCCGCGTGGTGGTTAGTGCGACAAAGGTCCGTAGACCCAACTCAGATTAAATACTCAGCCCATTAATCAATTTATTAGTTGTGCGGGGCAAGCTCGAACATGTTGCAGTCCGTCGCCCCGCCAAGAACATTCGAGTGCCTTCCGGCGCACTCCACCAAGTATCCGGATGCCTTGCGGCGCATCCCACCAAATATCCGGATGCCTTGCGGCGCATCCCACCAATATCTCTCGCGGGTGCCCTTGGGGCCGACCCGACTTTAACAAGTAATTGTAACCCGGTCATAGTAACTGTGTGTCCATACACCAAGTGGAGATCCGAGGAATCACCCTCGAGGGATCCCACTCGACGTAAGGGTATGACAAGAGTCGATACCGGAAAATGGAAAGTAGGAATCACCCTCGATACCCATGACCGATATCTACGCTACAGAATTAACATCTGGAGTGCTAAGTGAGGTATCACCCTCGGCACTAGATGGTATCTCTGCAGTGCCATACTACAGGGATGTGCGGTGCTGTGAGGGGGCCTGGCTGATCAGTCATAATGACTAAGTCTTCTGTCTTCAAGTCGTCGGTGTCGTCGATGATCAAGCAGGGGCAACTGGGTCTCAGGGGTCACAGGGGGTTTACTGATCCACCTATACTAAGCAGTGGTATTTTTGCAAGTATAATAGCAGTTCATCAAAATCAGGCTATGCATCAGAATAGGAGCTATCTAATACAGTAGCAAAATTCTAATGCAAGCATAAGAGGGAGAGAGCTGGGTGATATCGGAATGCTCAAGGGGGTTTTGCTTGCCTTGTTGCTCTGCTGCAAAAGGCTGGTCGTCGGTGGTGTAGGCGATCACGGCAGCAGCGTCGGTCTCAGGGGCTGCGTCGGTACCGGGCTCTACCGAGAGAGAAGAGGGGGAAGAAACAATAAATACAAGCACTCAAATGCAATATGATGCATGACATGGCAATTCATAGTACTAGGGATGATCTATCGTAGTTCTACCGTCTCGGACAATGCGGGAGAATACCTGACGATATTTCCCGGGTCTGTTGAATTATCGAACAGACGAATCGAAGGGGGAAAGTCCATGCTTGCGGTGCTAGAGGCATGTGCCAGCTAGGGTGCAGTGCAGGGTTGCCTAAAATCATGTCTAAGGCATTTTAGTTATTTTTAGGATTTAATTAGAATTTATTTATCAGTAGGCCTGCACTATTCATCTATCTGAAACAGGCAAAAAGTTGCATGTTCAGATAGCTAGGGGCATGTGACAGATGAATGGATGGCACCATTGCATTCTTTGGATTTTTCTGATCAAGTTTCATATATAAATTATTTTCATCTGACTTATAGTTTATTTTCTATGATTTTCTAAAGTTTTATTGAATTTCTGGAATTATTTCTATTTAATAAATCCAACATTATCCAGAACAGTGACAGTGACGTCAGCACTGCGTCAGCATTGCATCAGCAGGTCAACAGGGGGCTGGCCAGGTCAAACTGACCAGTGGGTCCCACCTGTCATAGACTCTGGCCTAATTCAGTGTATTAATTTAATTAAATAGAGTAAATTAGGCAGTGGGGGCCACATGTCAGTGACTGATTAGGCAATTCAATTTATTTTAATTAATCCATTGCACTAATTAAACATCTGACAAGTGGGGCCCAAGTGTCATAGACACAGGGGGTGTGGGGCCCCACTGTCAGTGACAGGGGCCAGCCCAGTCAGCAGTTGACCGCGGTCAACGGGTCAACTGGGACTGGGGGCCCACCTGGCAGCGACCCTGAGGGTGGCCCCAGGTCAACCCCGTCGGCGACCGGTGCCGGAGCGTCGCCGGCGACCATTCCGCACGGCGGCGCGCACGGGACCGGCTCGGAAATCACCGTCCGGGGCCCATTTCGAGCGCGGTTTGGCCTGGCGTGCTCCTGGCGACGAGCCGCAGCGACCGGTGACTGCAGCTGGACCGGAGATGGCCGGAGCTGAGCGGCAGCTCCACAACGGCGGCGGCGGCGTTCGGGCGACAACGGGCTCGCGGCTACGGCGGCTAATTCGAGCGGGGCAAACGCGGAACGGGCCCTACGCGTTGCGGCGAAGCGAACGGGCGCACGCCCGGGACCATTTGGTCACCGGAGCAATGCCGGCGACGAGCGACAGCGGCGGCGCATTCGGGTGCTCGTCGGAGGCGACGCTAGGGGGCAAGAGCGGGCGCGTGCGTGTGCGCGTCGTGCTCCTGGAAGCACCAGGAGCGCGATGCCGTGCTTAGACGAGCGTGACAGCGACGGTGGCGACGAGCAGAAGCTCAACGGCGGCGACTCATTCGGGTACTCGTCGCCGGTGGTCCTAGGGGCAGCTAACGTCGACGAGAGCGAGAGAGGGAGGAAGAGGAGGGTCACAGCGAGGTGTAGTCGTTCAATGCGGGCTCGAGGAAGGCTCGGGGCGGCCGGAATTCGACGGCGACGGCGGCGACCCGAGGAGGAAGACGACAGCGCGCGGGCGTTCCAGAGGCTCCGGGGGTCCAGCTCGAGGTCGAGGAGGACGAGGGGGTCGAGGCGGGGCTTGTGGGCACGTCGGGGAGGCGCGGGGAAGGCTATGGCCGCGCCTAGCCGGCGGCCATGGCGACGGCGGTGCGGATCTGGAGGAGGGGAGAGAGGAGCTGGCGATGGAGCGGGGGAGAGAGGGGGAATGGGAGCGGCGGCGTCCAGGGGGAGTGGGCAGGGAGGCCTTATCCCCTCCCACCTGCTCCCGTCGCTGTGGCGGCCAGCGGCCGGCGCTGGCGAGCTCCAGCCATGGCGACGGTGACACGCGAGGGGGAGCAGGTGAACGGGGCCAGATGGGCCGGTTTGCTAGGCTCTGGCCCAGTTAGGCCAGGGGGGTTTCCCCCCCTTTTTATTTCCTTTTCTTTTCTGTTTTCTGTTTTTCAGTTTCTGTTTTATTTATTTTAGCATTATTTCTTCAGTGCAAAAATGTGTCACTGGTTCCAATAATTAGCTAGCAATATTGGGGAGGGCCACATCCAATTTGGGCATTTTCAGAGTCTGTTTGCATTTTCAAATTGATTTTAAATGCATTTTAGAATGCAATTAGTTACTGTTATTGATGGTGGGGGCCACATCAGAAACTTGGTGATGTTATTTTCCTCAACAATATTTGTTTTGGAATATTCCACAAATTTTGGAACATTTTACTTTTATTAATTGAGGATTTATTTTATCACCACAATTCCTATGGCAATTTGCATTGGAATTTGAATTGAATTTTGAATCCCACTCAATCCAACTTAAGCAAACTTTAATTAGCAAAGTAAGTAGGCACTATTCATGATCATTACTGTAGCTTAATTACAATGATCACTGTAGCATAAGCCCAGGGTGTCACAATTCTCCCCTACTAACAAGAATTCTTGTCCCGAGAATTAAGAAGTAGAAGGGAAGAGCCCGGGGTATTCTGCACGAAGATGATCTTCGCGTTCCCAAGTGGCTTCATCTTCAGAGTGATTTGCCCATTGCAGTTTGAAGAACTTGGTAACCTTCTGACGAGTCCGACATTCTGCTTCATCGAGAATGCGGACTGGTTGCTCCTTGTAAGAGAGGTCTTGCTACAGTTCCAGCATTTCATGGTCCACTGCTCGGATAGGATCCTTGAAGCAGCGACGAAGCTGTGACACGTGGAACACGTCGTGAACCTGAGAAAGGTTCGGCGGTAGTTCCAACTGATATGCCACCTTACCACGCCTTTCGAGAACAGTGAAAGGACCAATGTATCGAGGAGCCAGCTTGCCCTTGATTCCGAATCGGTGAGTACCTCTCATAGGCGTGACTCGAAGATAAGCCTTGTCGCCAGGTTGATAGACCATATCTTTGTGATGACGGTCATACTGACTCTTCTGACGAGACTGAGCAGCCTTCAGATTTGCTTGGATGATGCGGACTTGTTCTTCAGCATGTTGGATTATATCCGGACCAATAAGTGTATGTTCCCCAGTTTCTGACCAATTCAGAGGGGTCCGACACTTACGTCCATACAACACTTCAAAAGGAGCCATCTTCAGACTAGCTTGATAGCCATTTTTGTAGGAGAACTCAGCAAACGGAAGAGATTCCTCCCATTTCTTGCCGAATGAAATGACACAAGCTCGAAGCATGTCTTCGAGAATCTGGTTGACTCTTTCAACTTGTCCCTGAGACTGAGGGTGAAAAGCGGTGCTGAACTGTAAATGAGTTCCCATAGCTTCTTGGAAACTTGTCCAGAACCTTGAAGTGAACAAACTGCCACGGTCTGAACTGATAACCCGTGGAATATCGTGAAGTGAAACAATTCTGGACATGTATAAATCTGCCAGCTGACTAGCAGTAATAGTTTCCTTGACAGCCAGAAAATGTGCAACTTTGGATAATCGGTCAATGACGACCAGAATGGCATCATTACCTTTCTGTGACCTGGGAAATCCAGTAATGAAGTCCATTTCAACATGATCCCATTTCCATTCAGGTATAGAAATAGGTTGCAGAGTTCCAGCGGGCTTCTGATGTTCCGCTTTGACGCGACGGCAGACGTCACATTCTGAGACATAGCGAGCCATGTCTTGTTTCATGTTAGACCACCAGAATCTTTGACGAAGGTCTTGGTACATCTTGGTACTACCGGGATGAATCGACAGCGGAGTGTCATGTGCTTCCTTCATGACCTCCTGAGTCATTTCCTTGTTATTCGGCTCACATGATACCACTAGGCAGTTTTTGAAGTACAAAGTGCCATCTTCAGTAGTGGTGAAGGGTGAGGGCTTTCCTTCTGATAGATCGCGTTTAATCCTCTCGACTCCACTGTCACACTTCTGACTCCATTTGATGACATCCACAAGATCTGGTTTACCAATCAGGTTATTAAGTGAACCCTTGGTAACAACGTGGAGGTTCATCTTGAAGAACTCCTCAGTAGGAGGAGCGAGGTAACCCTGAGGGACAATATGGAGGTTCATCTTGCGAAACTCTTCTTGAAGCAGGGGGTGAACCTTGTGAACCTGAAGGTGGTTGCAGTATGACTTACGACTCAAGGCGTCAGCCACTACATTAGCCTTGCCAGGGGTATATGAAATACCAAAGTCATAATCTGTGAGAGATTCCATCCATCTTCGTTGGCGAAGATTCAGATCCGGCTGAGTAAACAAGTACTTCAGACTTTGGTGATCAGTATAGATCTCGCAACGATTACCAACAAGGTAATGTCGCCAATTCAACAGGGCATAGACCACTGCAGCTAACTCGAGATCATGAACTGGATAGTTCTCTTCATGAGGACGCAGCTGTCTTGAAGCATAAGCAATTACTCTGCGCTCTTGCATTAGAACACAACCTAATCCTTGACGGGAAGCATCACAATAAATGGCAAAGTCCTTACGAGTATCCGGAGGAGCAAGCACTGGGGCAGATGTCAGTTTGTCCTTAAGTGTCTGAAAGCTCTCCTGACATTTTTCTGTCCACTCGTATTTAACACCTTTGTGAATAAAATTGGTTAAGGGCTTTGCAATCTTGGAGAAGTTCTCGATGAATCGACGGCAATAGCTGGCGAGACCGAGAAAACTTCTGACTTGTTTGACATTCTTCGGGGGAGTCCAATCAAGAATAGCTTGAACTCGTTCAGGGTTGACGGCAATGCCATCCTTGGAGATCACATGACCAAGGTAAGTCACTTCATCTAGCCAGAACTCACACTTAGAGAACTTTGCATACAGTTGGTGTTCTCGAAGCCTTTCGAGCACAAGACGAAGATGTTCTGCATGTTCTTCTTCATTCTTGGAATATATCAGAATGTCATCCAGATATACCACGACAAACTTGTCGAGATAATCCATGAAGATGTAATTCATTAACCGAGAGAAGGTTGCTGGGGCATTTGTTAAGCCGAAAGACATGACGGTGTACTCGTATGAGCCATAGCGAGTAACAAATGCTGTCTTCGGTATATCCTCTTCACGAACACGGATTTGATGATAACCCAGCCTCAAGTCAAGCTTAGAGAACACTGATGATCCAGCAAGCTGATCATACAGGTCATTGATCCGGGGAAGCGGATACTTATTCTGAATTGTTGCTTGGTTAATAGGCCGGTAATCTTGAACTAACCGATTCGTACCATCCTTCTTCTTGACAAAGAGAGAAGGTGCTCCCCAAGCTGAGGAACTAGGACGAATAAAACCTTCTTGAGTGATTTGTCAATTTCTTCTTTAAGCTTAAGAAGTTCATGAGGAGGCATTTTATAAGGCCGCTTAGCAATAGGGGTGGTGCCTGGTTTCAAGTCGATGACAAACTCGACTGCTCTAGCAGGGGGAATGCCTGGAAGCTCTTCTGGAAACACATCTGGGAAGTCTCGAACCACTGGAATGTTTTCAATTCCTTTGAGAGGTGAAGCATTCAATGCGTTCATGAAATGAATCTGAGTCTCGGCATTACGAACGAGACGAGCGGTATGAACCACTAGCTCGTTGGAAGGGTGCAGAAGATGCACGGTATTAGTGGCGCAAACGACTGAAGCACTATGTGCTTTCATCCACTCCATTCCCAAGAGTAAGTCAATATTGGAAGACGCCAACACAATGGGCGAGACGAGGAATTCCAATCCTTCGATCTCAACGGCGACGTTGGGACATACCATAGAAGTCCGACAGTTTCCCGCGGGGGTGGACACCATAATTTGAATGTGCATGTTCTCGCTTCTAAAGCCATGCTTACATGCAAATTCTTCCGACATGAATGAATGCGATGACCCAGTATCAAATAATACGGAAGCAGGTATTGAGTTAACAAGAAGTGTACCCATCACAGTAGAAGGCTGTCCTGCAGTTTCAGCCATATCGGTATGATTGACTTGAGCACGAGCATATGGAGCTCTGGTGTTGCTGTGATGAGGCTGATTGTTTGGCAGTGCAAGTTGTTTCTGACCCTGCCTGCAGTCTCTAGCACGGTGTCCTGGACGTCCACACTTGAAGCACAGCCCATCCTCAGGACTGGGAGGTGGAGGCTGAGGTGCTCTTGGCGGTACAATTCTTGGCTGCCTTGGCGGTGGAGGGGGCAGACGAGGCGCCACATAGGATGGCCTCGGTGCATAAACAGGTGGACGGTAGTTGTTGGGGATCCAGATCCTTTGCTTCTGGGGACGAGGGCCCGAAGATGAACCCGCGTCAATCTTGCGCTTAGTGTGATCCTTGTACTCCTGCAGACCTGTCTCCACTTCAATGGACTTGTTCACCAAGGTGGCGAAGTTATTGAATTCTAGAGCAAGGAGTGCCAGCTTGATATCTGGGTGGAGGCCTTCACGGAACTTCTCCTGCCTACGAGCATCAGTTGCGACGTCTTCCTCAGCATACCGAGACAAATCCAGAAAGTCCCGCTGATAAGCATCCACAGTCTTGTTGCCCTGAACTAAGTTGCGGAATTCACGCTTCTTCTTGTCCATCATTCCCTGAGGAATGTGGCGAGCACGAAAAGCAGCTTGGAACTCCGGCCAGGTGATGATTGTTCCAACAGGCTGAGAGCGCCTGTGGCTATCGCACCATTGAGCAGCAGGGCCCTTCAGAAAGTACGAGGCAAAAGTGACATAGCTAGCCTCTGGGGCGCCTGAAGATTTCAGCTCGTAAGTGATGTCACAGAGCCAGTCATCTGCGTCAAGCGGCTGAGTTGAGCCGCGGAAGATTGTAGGGTTGAGACGCATAAAGTCCTGCAGCATCACTGGAGCTGGCGGCTGATTCATGTTCGGCCTTGGCATCTGATCCATCAGTCCTTGCATAAACTGACGGTTCATTTCAAATTGTTGCATCATAGCAGCCATGTAGTTCGGTGGCGGTGGTGGCTCAGGCGTACCACGACCACGACCAGCTGGTCTAACCATTCTGTCAAATTAATAACAGTGGCAGTTCAGCATTGGGTAATTGCAAAACCAACGAATCATTCATGAAGTAAATTGCACAAAGAAAGCAGTGCAATAGATACAACATGGTAGTTCAAACTTCATCCTACAGATCCATACATAAGTCTATTACAAACCATAAGTTCGTTACAAAATAGACGATAGATCCGACATGAAATTAACTAGACAACTAGGCAGCACGTAGGCACGCGGTGGAGTGATACAACAACGCATCAGCGTCGGGGACAACGATAGTAGCCAGGGAGCTGCATATGACCCCGGTGGTGAAAGCCGATGGCAGGATCCTGCATCCCGTGCAGACTCCGATGCAGAACCTGCATACCAAGCGGGAGCGCAGGTCCACGTGCCGGAGTACGACCTCCAACCTCAGGCCACTCAAGACCTGGGGGAAACACAGTCCGAGCGGGATAAAGGATGTGCTCCTGATGTATCCCCGCGCGAACAGCTGGCAGTAAGTGCTCCATAGCCTGATACAGACGAGCTCGAGTGGCGTACAGCTCGATGTTAAGAGCCCTGACGGTACGATCCAGAGCCTCAGTGTACTGAATCATAACCCGTGGGTCATAGCGACGACGCACATAAGGGGCGCAAACAGCAGTGTAGGTCCGGTCGGTACGCTGCGGCGCAAAAGGGGTCAAGACCTCAGCGTCGGCTGGCGTGTCAACTCCATCAGGGGTATACGGAATGTACCGATATACCGAATCCTCCAAGCTGGGGTGCGCTGCACGGAGACGAACAATCGCAGCATAGGCAGCATCCTGTACTGCCATCTCCACAGTCACTCCAATGCCACGAAAGGTGTGTAGCCCAGCAATGGTACGATCATGCTTATCCCAGATAACCATCTCAGCCTCATACTGTTCCTGGTTGAACTCGCGGTAATCCTCGTAAACAGTGTACTCGGGGTACCAACGATAACCTAGGGTCTTCAAGAGACCGTTCATAATGGCCGGGAACCCAGAAGTCTCGTGCGCAAAGGTCAGACGGATGATCTGTCTAGCAGGACGCATCTGTAACAAGAGATTCAAGATGTCAAATGACAGTGCGTGCATCATAGTTTCAAAGAAGATAATTATCAACAAAACAACTCTCCGGTGGATGTGATCACGAGAACCTAATGTTAGATTTTAGCGAAATCTTTTACCCGAAGAGAAGAGAGATCAGAATCCCAGAGTATAGACGAGGAATAAAAGATCCTAATACCACCCGATTGGCGACGTGGGCCCGTAAGCCACACAGCCAAGTTAGTAAAACAGTTTTCTTTGACTAGACTCAACTTCGGCCAAGGAGTTGGAAAGGGGGCTACCTATAGGCAGTCGGCTCTGATACCAACTTGTGACGCCCCCATTCTTAACCGTGCGCTAATCAATCACGCAATGCGTACGACCAAGATTAGGGACTCACTGATTAGTACCACAACACGACAAAACACACAAATACAAGTCATACAGCTTATTATTACAATCCAGGGGCCTCGAGGGCTCGAATATAAGCTCCAACACAAACAAGAGTCAGCGGAAGCAACATATCTGAGTACAGACATTAGTTAGACAAGGGTGCCTTAAGAAGGCTAGCACAAACATAAACTACGGATCGAAAGAGGCGAGGCCTCCTGCCTGGGAACCTCCTAACTACTCCTGAACGCCAGAGAAGTCCACGTCGTAGTAGGCGCCATCCTGGTAGTAGTAGTGGCCTGCGTCGGGGTAGCTGTAGTCGTCCACCGGGTAGGCTGGATCCTGGGACTCCTGGGCTCCATCGTCTGATCGCGGCAACGTATCAAGGGGAAAAGGGGAGCAAAGCAACGGTGAGTACTCATCCAAAGTACTCGCAAGACTTACATCAGATCTATACTAGATATGCACCATTATCAAAGGAATGCGGCTATATCTTTGGACTAGACTGCAGAAATGCCAAAATAGAGAGGAAGGCCTAGTCCTATCGAAGACTAGCATCTTCAACATCTTGCAGCATGAGAAGAGAGTAGACCTGCAGCTCATGCATATAATCATATTGTTGAACAATTTTAGTTAAGTAACACGCCCAGAGATCCTTCCTCGACTCCCTGCGAGGAAGCAATCCCGGAGCCACAATTCAAAGTTTTAATTAAGATTATGGTTATAGTTGTAGTAGGTCAGAGCACAACTCCAAGTCGTCCTTTTATCCGGGGACACGGCTATTCGAATAGATTACTTCCCTGCAGGGGTGCACCAAATTACCCAACACGCTCGATAATCTACGGCCGGATACGATTTTCTGGTCAATACCCGGCCTCGACATATCGAGACGACGTAGTCCTACCTAGGCTCAGCAGAGAGGCCAACACGCCGGACTAACCTATGCACCCAGAGGTCTTGGGCCATCGCCCTGGGCACCCTGCACGTTACGCCGTCGGCCGGGACCAGTCCTAGCATGCCTTAGTAACAAGAGCCATGCGTTCCAGACCACCCGGGCGCGAGTCGAAAAATGTGGCATCTGAAGAGCTTTCGGGAGAATGTACGCCGCCGAGCAGCCCATACTGATTACCCCGCGTGGTGGTTAGTGCGACAAAGGTCCGCAGACCCAACTCAGATTAAATACTCAGCCCATTAATCAATTTATTAGTTGTGCGGGGCAAGCTCGAACATGTTGCAGTCCGTCGCCCCGCCAAGAACATTCGAGTGCCTTCCGGCGCACTCCACCAAGTATCCGGATGCCTTGCGGCGCATCCCACCAAATATCCGGATGCCTTGCGGCGCATCCCACCAATATCTCTCGCGGGTGCCCTTGGGGCCGACCCGACTTTAACAAGTAATTGTAACCCGGTCATAGTAACTGTGTGTCCATACACCAAGTGGAGATCCGAGGAATCACCCTCGAGGGATCCCACTCGACATAAGGGTATGACAAGAGTCGATACCGGAAAATGGAAAGTAGGAATCACCCTCGATACCCATGACCGATATCTACGCTACAGAATTAACATCTGGAGTGCTAAGTGAGGTATCACCCTCGGCACTCGATGGTATCTCTGCAGTGCCATACTACAGGGATGTGCGGTGCTGTGAGGGGGCCTGGCTGATCAGTCATGACGACTAAGTCTTCTGTCTTCAAGTCGTCGGTGTCGTCGATGATCAAGCAGGGGCAACTGGGTCTCAGGGGTCACAGGGGGTTTACTGATCCACCTATACTAAGCAGTGGTGTTTTTGCAAGTATAATAGCAGTTCATCAAAATCAGGCTATGCATCAGAATAGGAGCTATCTAATACAGTAGCAAAATTCTAATGCAAGCATAAGAGGGAGAGAGATGGGTGATATCGGAATGCTCAAGGGGGTTTTGCTTGCCTTGTTGCTCTGCTGCAAAAGGCTGGTCGTCGGTGGTGTAGGCGATCACGGCAGCAGCGTCGGTCTCAGGGGCTGCGTCGGTACTGGGCTCTACCGAGAGAGAAGAGGGGGAAGAAACAATAAATACAAGCACTCAAATGCAATATGATGCATGACATGGCAATTCATAGTACTAGGGATGATCTATCGTAGTTCTACCGTCTCGGACAATGCGGGAGAATACCTGACGATATTTCCCGGGTCTGTTGAATTATCGGACAGACGAATCGAAGGGGGAAAGTCCATGCTTGCGGTGCTAGAGGCATGTGCCAGCTAGGGTGCAGTGCAGGGTTGCCTAAAATCATGTCTAAGGCATTTTAGTTATTTTTAGGATTTAATTAGAATTTATTTATCAGTAGGCCTGCACTATTCATCTATCTGAAACAGGCAAAAAGTTGCATGTTCAGATAGCTAGGGGCATGTGACAGATGAATGGATGGCACCATTGCATTCTTTGGATTTTTCTGATCAAGTTTCATATATAAATTATTTTCATCTGACTTATAGTTTATTTTCTATGATTTTCTAAAGTTTTATTGAATTTCTGGAATTATTTCTATTTAATAAATCCAACATTATCCAGAACAGTGACAGTGACGTCAGCACTGCGTCAGCATTGCATCAGCAGGTCAACAGGGGGCTGGCCAGGTCAAACTGACCAGTGGGTCCCACCTATCATAGACTCTGGCCTAATTCAGTGTATTAATTTAATTAAACAGAGTAAATTAGGCAGTGGGGGCCACATGTCAGTGACTGATTAGGCAATTCAATTTATTTTAATTAATCCATTGCACTAATTAAACATCTGACAAGTGGGGCCCAAGTGTCATAGACACAGGGGGTGTGGGGCCCCACTGTCAGTGACAGGGGCCAGCCCAGTCAGCAGTTGACCGCGGTCAACGGGTCAACTGGGACTGGGGGCCCACCAGGCAGCGACCCTGAGGGTGGCCCCAGGTTAACCCCGTCGGTGACCGGCGCCGGAGCGTCGCCGGCGACCATTCCGCACGGCGGCGCGCACGGGACCGGCTCGGAAATCGCCGTCCGGGGCCCATTTCGAGCGCGGTTTGGCCTGGCGTGCTCCTGGCGACGAGCCGCAGCGACCGGTGACTGCAGCTGGACCGGAGATGGCCGGAGCTGAGCGGCAGCTCCACAACGGCGGCGGCGGCGTTCGGGCGACAACGGGCTCGCGGCTACGGCGGCTAATTCGAGTGGGGCAAACGCGGAACGGGCCCTACGCGTTGCGGCGAAGCGAACGGGCGCACGCCCGGGACCATTTGGTCACCGGAGCAATGCCGGCGACGAGCGACAGCGGCGGCGCGTTCGGGTGCCCGTCGGAGGCGACCCTAGGGGGCAAGAGCGGGCGCGTGCGTGTGCGCGTCGTGCTCCTGGAAGCACCAGGAGCGCGATGCCGTGCTCAGACGAGCGTGACAGCGACGGTGGCGACGAGCAGAAGCTCAACGGCGGCGACTCATTCGGGTACTCGTCGCCGGTGGTCCTAGGGGCAGCTAACGTCGACGAGAGCGAGAGAGGGAGGAAGAGGAGGCTCACAGCGAGGTGTAGCCGTTCAACGCGGGCTCGAGGAAGGCTCGGGGCGGCCGGAATTCGACGGCGACGGCGGCGACCCGAGGAGGAAGACGACAGCGCGCGTTCGTTCCAGAGGCTCCGGGGGTCCAGCTCGAGGTCTAGGAGGACGAGGGGGTCGAGGCGGGGCTTGTGGGCACGTCGGGGAGGCGCGGGGAAGGCTGTGGCCACGCCTAGCCGGCGGCCATGGCGACGGCGGTGCGGATCTGGAGGAGGAGAGAGAGGAGCTGGCGATGGAGCGGGGGAGAGAGGGGGAATGGGAGCGGCGGCGTCCAGGGGGAGTGGGCAGGGAGGCCTTATCCCCTCCCACCTGCTCCCGTCGCTGTGGCGGCCAGCGGCCGGCGCTGGCGAGCTCCAGCCATGGCGACGGTGACACGCGAGGGGGAGCAGGTGAACGGGGCCAGATGGGCCGGTTTGCTGGGCTCTGGCCCAGTTAGGCCAGGGGGGTTTTCCCCCCTTTTTATTTCCTTTTCTTTTCTGTTTTTTTGTTTTTCAGTTTCTGTTTTATTTATTTTAGCATTATTTCTTCAGTGCAAAAATGTCTCACTGGTTCCAATAATTAGCTAGCAATATTGGGGAGGGCCACATCCAATTTGGGCATTTTCAGAGTCTGTTTGCATTTTCAAATTGATTTTAAATGCATTTTAGAATGCAATTAGTTACTGTTATTGATGGTGGGGGCCACATCAGAAACTTGGTGATGTTATTTTCCTCAACAATATTTGTTTTGGAATATTCCACAAATTTTGGAACATTTTACTTTTATTAATTGAGGATTTATTTTATCACCACAATTCCTATGGCAATTTGCATTGGAATTTGAATTGAATTTTGAATCCCACTCAAACCAACTTCAGCAAACTTTAATTAGCAAAGTAAGTAGGCACTGTTCATGATCATTACTGTAGCTTAATTACAATGATCACTGTAGCATAAGCCTAGGGTGTCACATTACCGTAGTTTGAGGAGTTCATGTATTCACTAAGTGCTAATGCTTTGGTCCGGTTCTCTATTAAAAGGAGGCCATAATATCCCTTAGTTTCCATTAGGACCCCACCGCCATGGGAGGGTAGGACAAAAGATGTCATGCAAGTTCTTTTCCATAAGCACGTATGACTATATATGGAATACATGCCTACATTATATTGATGAATTGGAGCTAGTTTTGTGTCACCCTATGTTATAACTGTTGCATGACGAATACCATCCGATATAATTATCCATCACTGATCCATTGCCTATGACCTTTCTACATATTGATCTTTGCTAAGTTACTTCTCCGTTGCTACTGTTACAATCACTACAATACTGCTACTATTACTTTGCCATTGTTACCATTACTCCCATATTACTTTGCTACTGAATACTTTGCTGTAGATATTAAGTCTTTTAGGTGTGGTTGAATTGACAACTCAGCTGCTAATACTCGAGAATATTCTTTGGCTCCCCTTGTGTCGAATCAATAAATTTGGGTAGAATACTCTACCCTCGAAAACTGTTGTGATCCCCTATACTTGTGGGTTATCACTCATCAGTCATCCTGTAGTCATAAAATTGTTCCATGATATGCAGTTCAGTGCCGGCATCCGAGACCCCAAACTTGGCCTCAAGTGTGTCCCACATATCTTTGCCATTATCAAATGACGCATAAGCATCAACTATGTTCTCACCAAGAACACTCAAGAGAGCAGCCTTAAACAGGGTATCAGTTTTCTCAAAAGATTGTTCCCATTGAGGATCAAGATCTCCCTCAGGTTTGTCAAGAGTGGCATCATAGTAGCTCATGGTTTGAAAACATAGAACTGCTCTCACATGCCACCTCTTGTAGTGCACACCTTCAAACATAGGAGGCCTCATGGATGCAGCAAAACCACTTGGAGTAAATTGCCTAATAATAAGGTTTTTGGGTTGTTGAAAATATGAGAAATTTACCATATGATTTAATTGAAAGAAATAGTAGATAAAACAAGACCACAAAAATAGAGAAAAGACAAGTCATGCAATCTAGCAGAGAGTAGGCAAAAACCATCTGAAGTTGTGAACTTGAACAGAACATATCTAGTACAGATGCTAGAACAAGAAACTCTAGCATGATCTCGAATAGGAAAGATATGAACACGTACTGAGCAGTAGAGGTAGCATTGGCGTTGGCGTTTTTGTCGCCCATGTCGTCAAAGAGACTGTCGACGTCAGGGAAGAGATCATCAGCGTTCGTGGCATCCGTGATGAAGAATCCAGTAGTCGCGCAGAGCGCTCCCCGAAAACCTTATCACCCTTCCCCCGTACAGGACTCGAAGTGGTGGGGTTTCGTAGGCCTACTGTCTCGACCTGCGGTGCATGTCGCAAGCCGGGATGGGGAAGATCGTAGCAGCAGCTCAGTGCTCTAGAACTCGATGGCGTGAGGCAAGTGATGTCTGGTGTGTCACTCTGGAGAGGAGCGACCTCTCTCTTATAGGCAGAGGAGGAGGAGGCAAACTGGCCGCGACAGGAGATGAAACAAAGAGACGGGAGGCGAAGCAAACAGGCAACAATTGCAGCATTCGTATTTACTCTCCACTACAGGAAAAAATGTTTCAGCTCCTATGTGACCTTTCGTACGCCAGTCATACGTGGCAAAAAGATAGACAATGGCTCGGCTCATTCCCGCAACCCACGGCGAGCGCGAGGTGGGCAGCGGAGGAGGAGCGTGGGTGTATGTCTCTCTTCTTCTCATGCTCATACATGTGGTGAAACAACCTCCCTTATAAGGAGGTCCAACTCTTACTAAACTAGCAATGTGGGACTAAACTTTAGTCCCACCTCTTGCCTTGCATGAATGGGCTAAGTGGGCCTATAGGATTTATTAGGATTTCTAAAAATGGTTATTGGGCTGGACCAAAATAGACAAAATTCCAACAATGTGTACCTAAAGGGTGGCGCTTTGTATAGGAAGGATCACCAGGCGATCATGGACATCTGCTCGGTGATGCCGATGGATGTACAACATCATCTTATCTCGAAGAAATCAATGAAGGAGGTGTGTGATGTGTTCAGGACATTGCATCTGGGGCACTCACGTGTGTGCAAGGCATTGCAAACTTTGCTGAAACGGTTATGAGAATCTGAAGATGGGAGAAGATGAGTCGGTGGAAGCCTTCGCCTCAAGGGCTGCCACGATGGTAAACGGGATTTGCGGTCTCGGGGAGAAGTTGGAAGACATCTCCACGGTCCGACATTTCCTACATGTTGCTCCACCGCGCTACATGCCAATTATATCTGCGATCGAGCAATGTGTTGATCTAAGGACACTCACTTTGAATGACCTGGTTGGTCGTTTCAAGGTACATGACAAGAGGATGAAACTGAGTTACGGCTACGCAAAATAGGATGAGTACCTGATGCTTACGCGCGCCCAGTGGTAGGCCATGATCTCCAATGAGAAAAACGAGAAGGCGTCCGGTAGCGATAGCAAATACCATCCAAGAATGGCGCCCATCGCAAGCTCACAACAACCAAAAGCAATCATAGCATATGAATATAATGGATTAAACCACCTAGCTACAACAGTAAATAAAGTAAAGCAAGAGATGCAGTAAAGCAACTGTGGAACCATTGTCCACCCTCATTTACGGTCACATAGACCAACTTTCCGGTGACCCTTCGGTCACTCAACTTTCTCATGTGATCACCCCGTGATCACTTCAGATATCCTGCCAAATGTTAGTTAAACAATAATATATATGAATTTTCCTTCATTATTGGTATGGATAAATAGTATAACTTATACTGGACTATGCCCAATACCATGGACGCGGCTATTCGAGTAGATTCATACACTCTGCAAAAGTTGTACACTTTTCCCACATTATGGACTTTAATCCAACAAAACTTGTCTATAATATGGCCCTACGGAGCTAGCTGTCCGACGAGACCCGCGGCGCAGAGCTTACGTGTAGTATGAATGCTTAGGTTGTTGCTCCAGTCATGTTATCTTATCTATCTCCTGTTGTAGGTGGGTAGTTGTTAACCTGGATCTGTTACATTCTTGATAATTGTTATGCTTCGGTATAAACATGCTAGTAAGATAAAAAAAAGGCAACAGTGGGAGGCCATGTTTGAGCGCATTGTGTTTTGTTCCACCCGAGAGTCTCCCTAGGACCTGAGTTCTTGTCGTATTGATCCAAGACGAGCGTGCTAACCACTCGTGGGAGGTTTATGGACCCCCTCGACCTAGTACCTGAAACTCAGACTGGTGCAGGGGCCACACTAGTTTAGGTTTTCCATTTGGCATAGACATTTAATCATGTTGTTGTAGGTACGGAGAAGACAATTCCGAATGTTTTTATTATTTTTGGGAGGTTATGCTATAAGGCTCTAACCATCCCCTGTGTTTGCATACATTGTAGGGTGCAGCATGTTGATGTGAAGTGGATATCCTGCTGGGCTCTATCCATTTTGGCCATGCACGCAACTATTGGGTCCATCTCGGAGCTCCGGTCAGACTCTCGATTCCGGTTAAACTCAGTTAGGTGGCTTCCTATACTTGTTTGCAGCGTAGGGGAAGTGTCGTGTTGATCCGCCTCTGTCAGTTCAAGCATATAATGTGCAAATAGCTAGCCAAATCAAGGAACGGTCAAATGGGAATGGGTGCATTGGTGCACCCTTGCTGGGTTAAATCTATTCGAATAGTCGTGTCTATGGTTATGGACGACTTTGTGATGTTCCACAAGTTCATCGAACAACTTCAACATTTAATTAATGAAACTTTCCAACCATTTGAGTACCATGGACTTACATCCTTGTGGGTGATGCAAGGGAGGATTCATGGTGTGGCTTTATGTTTGAGGATAGGGTAGATGCTCATATGTGGGTGCAGATTGCTCAGGCGGCCACCCTTTGAGGTGGACCTGTGGGGTTGTGTAGGACAACGTTTAGACTAGATAGCTCATATACATCCTCTCTCCTTATCTCTAATAGACGCAAGTTGTAGAATGGATCTATAGAATGCTTAGTGCTTGCCGCATAAACCCAAACATACCCCTTCCTTGAGAATGATGTATACTTAGCATAGATCTGATATCAGTCCTGCAAGTACAGCTGAGTACCCACCTTGCTATATTATTCTTTTTTTATCTAGATTGCTGCAAATCAAATGGTAGCAGTTCGGAAATAGGTATGATGAAGGACGACATTAGCTATGGTTATCCTAGGTTGTGGTCTAGGCAGGGATGGACGCCATTTGCTTTTGTTTGAACTTTCTAAAGGCATTTGGTAAACTTACCTATCTAAGGTATAATTCGCTTTCGTTGTGAGTTGTAATTTGGTCGAAACACCCTTCACGTATTCATTCATTAAATTTGACTCCTCGAGATTGTTTTATATATGTGTTGTTGCTACAGATTCTTTCGTGAATTATGTTGTAATACTTACTGTTCCACGAGCGTAGCGTGGATGTTGCGACGTGTATGTTGTGTTTGGTGGGCATCCTAGTATAGTTATTATACGAATGTTAGCAGAGGTGCTAAATCTGCATAGTGTCAGTCCCGGGGTGTTACAGGAGGATCTATGTTTCAAGAGGGAATGGGTCAGGTTTGCATGCGAAGTGTCGGACCCCTTACTCTGTTGGCCTTGAAACTTTTTCTACACTCAACACACACCATTACATCGCACATCCCAAGTTTTGGTCATTTTTGGGTTTTGTATGCTATACTTGGGACATTAAGTGCATTTCTAGGGTTTTAACGGTAGAACTTCAAAATTTAAACTGCGGCCACAACCATGGCCAGAAATGGGTTAAAATAATCCTATATGTGGTCTTTAGCCCATGTCTAGTCATTGCGCAACCAAAGGATAGGAGTCCCATACACCAGGGGGGCCAAGGCTAGGCCGGCGACATGCGGGTAATGGGACTTTTAATTCCTGGAAATTCATACGAAGCCAGAAATTCATGAGACCTAGCACAGTGTCATCATATGGGCCTTAGAGGCTTTGGTAAAATTTTGAGTGTTTTGCAAAAGCAATCACGCAAACTGCATAGAAACGGGTCCATCTCCCAGGAAGGATCTAGATTTCGAGAGGGAACGTGTCAGGTTTGCACGTGAAGTGTCGAGCCCATTCCTCCATTGGACTTCAGACTTTTTTCCATACTCAACACACACCATTACATGACACATGCCAAGTTCTGGCCCTTTCCGGGGGTCTGTCTGCTATACTTAACCATATAAGTTCATTTATAGGGATTTATTGCCAGAAATTCAAAATCTAAATTGTGGCTACATGAAATCTTGGCAAGAAATGGGTTGAAAAATCCTATCTGTGATCTGTAATCCATGTCTAGGACTTGTGCAACCAAAGGAAAGGAGGCCCATACACCGGGGGGCCAAGACGAGGCCACCGACATGCGGGTTATTGCCGTTTTAATCCATGAAAATTTATATGAATTCAGAAATGCATGAGACCTAGCACGGTATGATCATATGGCCTCTAGTGGGCGTGGTAAAAATTTGAGAGAGTTTTGCAAAATCAATCATGCAGTCTATGTAGAAACGAGATTATCTCCTAGGAAACATCTACGTGTCGAGAGGGAACAACTCAGGTTTGCACGCGAAGTGTCGTGCCCGTTTCTCCGTTGCCCTTGAAACTTTTTCTGCACTCAATAGAGACCTTGAAATGAAACATTATAATTCCTAGCCTTTTTCGGGGTCCATCTGCTATATTCGATACATGAAGTGCATATCTAGGGTTGTAACGCCGGAAATTCAAAATCAAAACTGTGGCCAGATGAAATCATGGCCAGAAATGGGTGGAAAATTCCTATCTATGTTCTTTGGTCCGTGAGCAACCCGAATCTCAAGGAAGCGATTCATCCTAAGGGGGCAGGTTTGTAACACCCTGATTTTGGCCCCATTTCCTTTTCGAGAATTTATTTGGATTTTATTTGGATCTTCGTTGGAAAAGCTCTTTAGACTTAACTCAAGAAATATTTTCCCCTCTTCTTTTCCCATGTGGATCCAACCTTTCAATATATCACCAAGGTTATGGCATTGTTGTCCAAGTTCATCCAACATTTTTATCTCAACCAAATATTCTTTTTTCCTATAAAGGTATATCCATTTATTCCATGGGTTGTGAAGCAACCTATATTCCAACTACAAAAATTCCAAAATTATTCTCATAAATTCCGGGGTGCATATAAAACTAGGATACACAAGAATATCCAGGTGTCCAATGCAAATGTTGAGTGCAGGGTCAAACCCTAGCCTTTAGAAAGAATTGACACTTGTGAAGCAACCACTTGGTATCCTTATCCATTTCCAGTGAAACTTGGTGAATTGACTCACTTTACTATCTTACCAGAGCACAGCAAAAATCAGAGTGAATCATCCAATCGATTTCTCTCAGAGCACTACAAACACCTGCTGTCCAGAACTATTTTCAGGTCAAAGCCTTCAGTGCAAGTCTATCCCTTGGACTCCAGTGTCCATGGTCAACTACTAGGAGTCAGGTCGACACAGTGGATAAGGTGTGGCAGATGTATGTGTCCGAGGCCACGAATACGAGTGGTGAGCACACCGTTGGCATGCCAAACGTGCACTCTGCGCCACGGGTCTCATCAGACTCCTAGCTCCGGCCGGTCATGGCTTGTCCGCATGCACCGACTAGCTGCCCACCGTCCACGTATGTCATCTGGGTCACTTCCCCTCACTGGCAGCTTCCTCATCGCGCCACGACAGTGGCCGCCACACTGACAGCATAGTGCGCTCATGACCCCTCCACCGTCTGCTTCCCCTTTGTCCACTAGCTCGCTATGTCGTCTACTCTGACCTCCGTGTCAAGTCAGCGCCTCTCTACGCTAGCCAGTGCAGCTCCAGCCCCTCGCCAAGTCACCCACTGCGGCATCTGGCCACGTCCACCCTCGTCCACCTATAAATGACACAGCCCGTGCTCGCATTCATCCCGCACACACTCCACTACCCCTCGATCACCCGCCAGCAGCAGAGGAGAAGCCAGGAGAGCCTTCTGCCTCGAGTTCAAGCCAGCACTCGGCTGCTTAGACACCACTGCCACCAGCAATCTTCGGTGCAATCCCCAACGATTCACTCCACCCCATGCTCCTCTCTGTCCTCTGTTGCCCATGCCATGCTCACTCCACCCCATTGCTCAGTCCCGTCCAGGAATTTCCGAGCTCGACAATGGCCACCGCTCGCTGCCTCTGGAGACGAAGCTCCCATCACCGTCCATCCACCTCTCGCAGTCCCACGACTACCAATCAACTTGTTGTCGTCTTCTCTGTCGATCCATCCCTTCCCCGAGCACCGCCGCTTCCTACTCGCCGCAGTCCATCGCCGGTGAGCCTCGCCAGCACAGTTCCTCCTCTCTCTCTTTAAAAACTGACTGGTAGACACCACATGTGAGTGACTCAGTTCACACCTGAACCAGTACGTAAGTGAAGGCTCACTAGCAAAATATGCCTTTGACATGGCTCACTCAGGAAACTCCTATTAAATTCAAATTAAAGTCATCTTTGACCAAACTTTGACCTGCTGTAACTTTTGATCCATAAGTCCAAATGTGCCCATTCTTTTTGCAATATTTTTTAACTGAACTCCTCTTACCAATGGTATTTGTTTTATATTTTTTGATTTGACTTGAAATTCTAGGCAAGTAATTTTCTTTATGTGATATTTACCAATGCCTATTAAAATTATAGCCAGAGGGAAATATCCTAGGTGGTGAAGACCAGGAGTACTTCGGCACTCCATTAGAGCAAGGCAAGCCACCACCTCCATTTGCTTGATGGAATTGCAATGCTATGGTTGATATTTGCAAAATTTGATTATTTTGGTATTATTTGCAATGGACTTCATGTTGCTTATTTTGCTATGAATATGTGGTATGCTACTGCCATGCCTTTATTTGTGTTATAGGTGATCAGTAGCATTCATGTTGGAGTATGAGTTTGAACCAAATAAAAATGGTCGCTATCCTTTATAGTACCTAGTAGAAATAAACTTGCTATGGATTGTGAATTATTCTTCAGAATGGTAAGTAATGAATTGCTATGAATTTGATCATGGATTAATGAATGTTTTGAAGGAATTGTTTGAACAGAAATAAACTTGATAAAATTAATTCATTCGTTGGTTGATCAAGTCATAGTGCCACTAAATCAAACTCAACAAGTGCAACCACATTTGCCTTGTATTGGAAGGCCATAGCATGGTTTACTTATATGCCTCGTATTGGTGTCGTCACGGAGGACAAGTTTGCATGGGTGTGCTACTGTGGCCGGGTAGCTGGCGTCAAACTCCGGGAGCCTAGGTTGGTAAGTTGAGCTTAGTAAAATTTATGAAATCCTGGATGGGATAGTTGTGCCATGGATTTGGCAGGGGCCTAGTTTCTCTCCCCCAAGATAAGCCCGAGGGCAAGTTGATGACACAGTAAGAGTGCCATAAGGTAGAGAAGTTTTGTTGGATTAAAGTCCATAGTGTGAGAAAAGTGCACAACCTCTGCCGAGTGTATGTATCTATTCAAATAGGCGCATCCACGGTATTGGGCACAGTCCGATATAAGTCACACTATTTGATCCATACCAATGATGAAGGAAAATTCATATATATTATTGAAGTGATCATGGGGTGATCATGTGAGAAAGTTGAGTGACTGGAGTGTCATAGGAAAGTTGGTCCATGTGACCTTAAACATGGGTGGACAGCGGTTCCACAGTTGCTTTACTGCATCTCTTGCTTTACTTTATTTATTATTGTAGCTAGGTGCTTTAATCTGTTATGTTCATATGCTATCATGCCAGATGCAGGAGATGTAGCTAGGTGCTTTAATCTGTTACTGCATCTATTGCTTTTGGTTTTTGTGAGCTTGCGAGTACATTCAAAGTACTCACCTGGCTTATCATGCCAGATGCAGGAGATGTCATGCCTAAGTATTCTGAGGATCCCGGGTTCATGAACTAGGAAGTGTCCCAGCAGTGTCCCTTTGATTGGAGTCCCACCATCATCAAGATGTTCCGTTGCTATACTATATTCCACTACTAGAAATTGAGGCCATAACATGCTGGATAAATAATGTTAATACTGTCGCCGCACAAGTCGTGCCCCCTTGCCTCGTTATGAGTTGTAGTATTTGAAACCTTGTACCCCTAGTATTGTAATAAAGTATGGTTCTATTCTATGCCAAGTTGTACTGTGTTTCTAGAAGACGTGAATCTCTAGGCTGGAATATAGGGCATCTGGTTCGCTGAACCGGGGTGCCACATCACTTGGTATCAGAGCCGAATTGAATTTAGGACACCCTAGTGAGCACAGGCGCTAGAATCCATCAGTAGTTTAGATTTCAACTTACTCTTGTGCTATATTTTGATTGCTACATAGCATGCATATATTCTTTATCTCGCTAACCATTCGATCTTGTGAGTGTAGATGGCACCTGTCCCCTACCACTTCATCCCCGATCTTGCACCATTCAGTTTTCCACCACTACTTCACACCACCTGGTTTCGACACGGTGTACGAGTACCATGCCGAGGTACTCATAACCCATAGGTCCTAGGATCTAAACCTGGCTCTGATACCAACTTGTGATGCCCCCATTCATAATCGTGCACTAATCATGCACGCATCATGCACAATCATGAATTGTGACTCCACATTAATATTACAACACAACTCTATGACACAAATGTAAAAATAAATCTTTATATTACAAACCAGGGTCATGAGGACCCGATAATATATCAATCTAAAAGCCAATATTATCTAGGTATAGACAAGTTAAGCAAGTTTTGCCTTAAGAAGGCTGAGCATAACAGCGACATTAGACCGAAAAGACGCAGGCCTCCTGCCTAGGACCTCCGAACTACTCGGCGATGTCAAACTCCACGTAGTAATCAGCATCGGGATCACCTGCATACACGGTGCTACCAGCTATTGCAGTAACTGGGTTGTATGAAAAGAATAGAAAAGCAACGGTGAGTACTCATCCAAAGTACTCGCAAAACTTACAGCAGAACTATACTAACTATGCATCGGTATCAAAGGAATGGGGCTATATCTTTGGACTAAACTGCAAAAATGCCAGAATAAGCGGGAGCAGCTCAACATAGTGAAGACTACCAGCATCTTGCAGCAATAGAAGAGAGGAGCGAACATAATACCAACTTGTACCTACATATAGCAGCAACATACCCAGAGATCCTTTCCTCATTGCCCAGTGAGAAAGCGATCACCGGGTATTCCTATCTATTATCTTGGTGACTTTTATCAAGTATCCGGATTAATTAGTAAGAGGTCGGGATACAACTCCAAGTCATCCTATTATCATGGATGCAGCTATTCGAATAGTTTAACTTCCCTGCAGGGGTGTGATGACCCACAAGTATAGGGGATCAATCATAGTCCTTTCAATAAGTAAGAGTGTCGAACCCAACGAGGAGCAGAAGGAATTGATAGGCGGTGTTCAGCAAGGTATACTCTGCAAGTGCTGTAAGATAGTTCTGATAGATAATTGGATAGCAGAATAATTGGTAGCAAGTAACAAATAACAAAAGTAGCAAGGTGCAGCGAGTGGCCCAATCCTTAATATTGCTAAGGACAATCCGGTGAAACTTCTTATAATGAGCAAATTGTTCTCGAGCACACATGGGAATATCACCAAGTTACTTTCATCACAATTCTTCAAATTACGTTCATTGCCTTGGTAATTTATTATGTGGGTGGACCGGAGCTAAGGTACTCTTCTTACTTGAACAAACACCTACTTATGATTATACCCTCCATGCAAGCATCCGCAACTACAGGAGATGTAATTAAGATAAATCTAACCATAGCATTAAACACGTGGATCCAACTCAGCCCCTCACAGAACAATTCATAAACTAGGGTTTAGGCTTCAGTCACTCCCGCAACCCATCATCTACAAACTAATTCCAAAATGCCTCCCCCTAGGCCAAACATGGTGAAGTGTTATGTAGTCGACGTTCACACAACACCACTAGAGGAAGAACAACACAACATATCATCAAAACATTGAACAGTGATCAACTTCACATGATTACTAATAACAAGACTTCTCCCATGTCCTCAAGAACAAATAGAACTACTCACAACTCATAATATTAAACATGTCCAGTAGGTATAAATATGATGTCAACAATCTGGATATAAAGTATCTTCCACCAAGGAAACCAACTAGCATCAACTACAAGACGTAATCAACACTACTAGAACCCCCAGGTACCAATCTGAGGTTGGATACAAAGATTGAACATAAGAGATGAACTAGGGTTTGGAGATGAGATGGTGCTGGTGGATAATACTAAGCTTCATGTTGTCTTAAGTAAGATAGAGGGAACCATAGAACTTGCTATATATGAAGAGACTAAATCATCTAGATGGGAAAATGACCAATCAATGTAATATCACTTTGCAAGCTAATAAAAGGATTGGCAGTATTGAAAGGGTAATGGGATTTTTAGGAACCACTTCGGGATCAATTAAAGAAGTGGGTAGCTCTTCCAAAACAAATGCACCTCCAACCACCATTTATGTACTAAAGTCTCCAAAACCAGGAATTTTGAATCAAGCTCTATCCACTAAAGAAGTAGAGAAAGGTGTCTTAAAGATGGTTACCCAGGGGGAATTTGTTCCTTTGGAATTTGGAAGTAATAATTATGAGCCTTCTCTTCCAAACCCTCTGAAAACTTTACATTATCCTTTTATTTTATTTTTTAGTCATATTGCTATATTACTGTAGCAATGAATTTTTTTATAAAGTGTCAAGGTTTACCTTTAGCATAATTAGGTTACAAAGTGATTGCTAAACTATGCAGTTTTTAGCATCTTTGCTATTCTTGAGAAATTAATAGCTCCCTGCCGGAACATCAATTAATCTTCAAATTTTACACCATATGCAATCATAAGTGATTTGTATGTGCTAATATTTTTGCAATTTTTTGTGCTGTCCTAATAAAAAAATATCTTTGTTGGATGCGCTGCTTAGGCAGAAATGTGCTTTACTTGTTTTAGACCTATAGATGCTTTATTTTTGGATTCTTATTATGGTGTAAGGACTCAATCATGGTGGCATATACTGTAGCAATTGATAAGTAATTTTATTATGATTTTTATATAGCCCATAAATGCTTAGATTATATGGTCTATGGACTAACAAACTCACATATCCTTCTAAGTTTGGTGAAGATAAAGTTTTTCAAGATTTAGGGGAGACTTGATGACAAGAGGAAAAGCATGGACTAGCTAGAATTCAAGCTTGGTGATGCCCCCGCATCGCCATTACTTTGAGGAGGTCTCGAGCTCTAAGCTTGGGGATGCCAAGCATCCCCCTCTTCCTCAACATCATCAATATGACTTCTTTAAACCTATGTTTTTATTTGTCTTCATGATATGTGTAAGATCTTGGAGTGTCAGTATTATTTTGTTTTCCATAATATTATCATCACATCTCAAAGGTACCGTTGGAATGAGAGAATTGCATGGCTACTACTACTGATTTACTCTATGTGCTTCACTTATATATGTTAGAGTAAATTTGAGGCAAATTTTTAACTCTTCATGCTTCACTTATATCTGGTGGGAAGTAAAATATGCATGCCTTTGCTTTAATTGGTACATCATGGTAGACTTGTTAATGGGTTGGAACATAAATTTGAACTTGCATATGTTATAAGAACAACTTAACTAGAGCAATAACTAGAATCTTTAAAGTATAGGAATGGATACTTGGCAATTATTTTGAAATGTTTTGAAAACTATTTATTTGCATTGTGATGAGGGACCTTCCATCTTAATACAGTTTGTGTTGATCTTCTGCATTTGAACCAATTGCCTTTCTTTAACTTAAATACAAATGTTGTGACTCTTGTGTCGCTTGACTAGAATTAGGATGTTTTCCTGGCTTTTACTGATTGCCTTGTGACTTTGGGCGAGCCGGGGCAACACGATGGTTAACCCCTACCAACCTTCCCCCTTCTGGTTACTTAGCTTTCAGTCTTATGCAACATGATGCCACAATGATTTTATGTAGTTTTTGAGTTCTTTATGATTCAAGCTAGTTCAAAGATTTTACACTTGCATTTTATGTTCATAATTGCTAGCCTGTTTTGTACTCAACATTGCCCACTCTCACATTGAGACATGGTGCATCCTTCGCTAGTGCATCCAACCCCGTGGGAGATCTACCTCCAGTTCTCCCACACATAAGCCCAAATATGTTCCTCAGAAAGTCCACCACACCTACCAATAATGGCATTTCCATAGCCATTATGAGTATATTGCCATACACTAGCATCATCATTCCACATATGTAGCATTACTAGAGGCTTGTTCTTTATTGTGTATGTTTTACTTGGTCATATAGCTATCTTTTATTTGGCACAGTTGCCATCATAATCATCATTCTTATATAGCTAGCTCTCACATGGTACACTATCATCTCATTGCATATAGTTATTACATTATTTGGTACAATGCCATTGATCTTCATTGTCATATGCTATGTTTAGACCAAGTAATCCTGGTACACTGCCAGAGCATTATTTATAATTTCTCTCATGTTTACAGATTGAGCTGTGATTATATTCAATAGAAGGATGTTAAAATGTGTATTGTTTATCAATGTAAGGTGTTGCACTTCGCAAAAAAATGATGCCGAGGGGGCAAAGAAAGAAAAAAATAAAAATAAAAATTGGGAGTAACACCAGTTTCCTTTTTAGTATACACAAAAGTGCTACAATGTAAGAATTAGTTCATGCATTGGAGAGTAGAAAGTTCATAAGCTTCATAGTATCATTACACTAGTGGGGAATTCACATTATAGAACTTGGCTTGTATTTTCCAATGATGAGCCTCCTCAAGTGCTCTAGGTCTTCATGAGCAAGCAAGTTGGATACACCCCCACTTAGTCCATACGAGAGGTTTCACATATGCATGGATCTATGTGTATCCTAGTTGAATGGCAATCCCTACTCCTTGCATTAACATTGATTATAAGGCCTTCACCATTGCCTAATGGTCATCTGCGTTAATGCTAGACTTTCTTTATTTTTAACTTCTTATCAATCCCCATCATTATTCTATTTTCCCTATAAGTGTTAGGCATAGACTTGTGCTCTTTTTTTTGCATTATTAGTTGCGTGGGCAACTAACGTAGACAGACAATCTTGCTATTGTACTTTGTTAGGCCTTGGGTTGGTGTTTTGATGTGATTGTCATTGCTTAACTTATTTTGTCGATAATGGTCATTGCTTTTGTTCCCAACCTAAATTTTTCTTCTCATTCGAAACCTTTCTCATGGGGAAGTCTGGCCTGACACGTTGATTGTTTACTGGAGAAAAATCCAAGAAAAATCAGAGGTCATTTATTTACTGGAGGAAGACACCTAGCAAAAGTGGGACCCGGGAGGACCATAGGACCCACGTGCCCTGGGCCTAGCGCGTGCACCTACGGCACCTGGGGCCCACTGACACCGCCTTGCCTTGAGTCTCATGCCCCTGGTTATATATTGCTTCAATACCCTTGCCCAAATTATCACGCTAGTTTCTGCTGCCGCCACTTCGCGATCCGAGGCGAAACTCACTGCAGCTCTCTATCGGCACCCTGCCGGATTGGGAATTCACTGCCTTCTTCATCAACCATTGATCTCTGCTGCTCCCATGACGAGGTGTGAGTAGTCCATCCCCTGGACTACATGTTCGTAGCAGTAGCTATGTAGCATCTTCGCTCCCATGGCTCAATACAAAGATCACATGTGCTGCCTAACATGATTGTGACCCATTTGTTGTAATTATTGAGGTAATCTTCTTGATATGTGATAAATAATTACTTTATTATTAGATCAAACATGTTGCATGGATTGTTTATAGATGTATATTGCTCTCCAATTCATTAATGTATTCATTGGATAATTTAGATGGAAGATCAACAGAGTGAGTTGTGTGCATTCGATGGAGTAGATCTCTATTTGTGAAGTACTTTCGGCGACAGTAAGAGAGGAAAAAACTTAGACGGATTTGCCTCACTAAGGATAAAAAGGCAATTGACTCGTTGTCCCAGTTGATGCATGGGGTGAGAGGGATATTTTTATCAATTGTATGTCATCATGCCTATTGCAATGCTCTGTTTTATTACTTAATACTTGATTGGATTTCACAAGGGTTTCGGTCACCTTGTGTGGATACTAGCCATTAGATGCAATGATAGTTGGTCTAGTGGATTTATGGACCAGCTGCCTATATAACATGATCCCAACATATGCTATGTTTTGTCCTGAATGTTTGTTTGTTCATTACACATACCTACGCTTATATTTATGTGTCACCGCTACTTTGAGAGAAGCTACTAGTGAACCCATGAACTCCGGTCCAATTTGTTATATTTAGTTATTATTTAATCTAAAAATTAAAAAATACTTCCGAACACATGATCTGCTCATAACTTGTTGCAACTAGCAAAGCTAGTGAGATTGACAACCTCACTAGAACCGTTGGGGTACAACTAAGTTCTTAATTTCTGTTGCAGTGCTCATGACAAAGGCTAGGGGTGTTGCCTCTATGGATTGATACCTTGGTTTCTCAACTGAGGAGAGGTACCACTTGAGGTAAACACTTGCACTTGGGGGCCCAACAACTTGGATTCCAAAGATATAGGTGGAAGCAAGCACTTATTCATGCACATATAGGATTTGCTAAACAAGACTCGGAACCTAAGCTAGACCTACACGGACTTGGTATCCTAGCATCACTCAAACAAGAACACATGGTACATGCGTACCAACTAAAACTCAGTTATATCACATTTTCTGCATTAAGTTTATGAGTGGTTCACTAAAGCAAACAGATAATTTTGCTATTGTACTTGGTTAGTCCTCAGGATGATGTTTTGATGTGATTTCTAATGTATAATTTCTTTTGTCTATGATGGTCATTGCTTTGTTCCCAGCATAATATTGACATTCTTTCTAAACCTTTGTCATTGGGAATTTTGGCATGACACACTGATTATTGATGGGTGATAGGGAATTTCTCTTTGTTAATTGGGATAGCTTATAATTGTTAACTATAGACAATTGCACTGTATCCTCTACCTGTTGTTTTAGTTCCACCAAGGAGGATTACACTTAATGATCATGCTCTTGTTAATTCATTCAATCTCCAAAAAATATATTTGGGTTATCATCCTACATGCTTGAGGACGAACATGGATTAAGCTTGGGGATACTAATACGTCCTAAACATATCTATAATTTTTGTAGTTTTCATGTCATAATCTTACTGAATATGCAATATTTTTATTATTTATTTGCACTAACATATTAATAAAGTCCCAGTTCCTGTTTCAATGTTTTTGGTTGCAGCGAAAATAGGTATTTTTTGAAAGTTTGGAAAATCTGAGAAAATTCAGTAGTTCTTTTTACGTCAGAAGAGACACTGTGCAAGCGGTGGACCCTGGCGAGGCCCACAGGCCCGAAATGGCTGACCCAGGCCTAGGGCGCGTGGTCAGATCATGTTGGGCCCTAGGGCACCACCTCCCCTTGGTTCTCGTACACATGGTTCTTATATACCCTGAAAACCCTCTCGGAAATATCAGCAATATTTTTGCTGCTGCCACTTTGGGTTTCGAGGCGATTTCATCTACAGCCTTGTTTCGGTACTCTGCCGGGGAGGGGGGGGGGTCGTCGCCTTCTTCATGAATATCAATCTCTGATGCTCCCATGATGAGGTGTGAGTAGTCCACCCCCTCGACTATAGGTTCGTAGGAGTAGCTATGTAGCATCTTTTCTTCCATGCCTCAATATAATTATCGCATGAGTTGCCTAGCTAACATGATTGTGATATTATGATATAATTCTTACAATGATCTATTGCGATGTGATGAATTATTACTTTATGATCAGATTATACATGTTCCCCTTGCATGATTTATAGATGTATATTGTTCTCCGATTCATTAGTCTAATCATTGGCCAGTTTAGATGAAAGATCAGTAGAGGGAGTGGTGTGCATTAGATGGAGTAAATCTCTATAAGTGATTATTTCGGTGACAGTAAGAAAAGAAAAAACTTATAGTTGTATTTGCGCCATTGAGGATAAAAAGATAGTTGACTCGTTGTCCCGGTGATGAGTGCGGGGTGAGGGGAATATTATTTTCAATTGTATGTCATCTTGCTCAATGCAATGCTCTATTTTATTACTTAATACTTAGAGATGCATGATGGATTTTGGTCTCTGGGTGGGGTATTAGCTATAGATGTAGCCGGATGTCGGTCTATAAATTTATGGACGTACTGCCTATATAAATTCATCTCAACATATGTCATTATTTGCCATTAATGTTTTGATCATTCATTACACATACCTATGCTTATATTTATGCACCGCTGTTACTTGAAGAGATGCTAAGAGTGAACCTTTGAATCCCTATCCAATTTTCCTCATGAAAACAACCATAACTTTATTTCTACATCCACTTTTATTTTCTGCAATTATTTATTCCGAAAATACAAAAAATACATCCAACTACATTATACGTTCATAACTTGTTGCCACTAGTAAATCTAGTGAGATTGACAACCTCACTAGAGTTGTTAGGGATACAAGTGAAATGCTTATTCTGTGTTCTAGTGCTGTTGACTGGGGCTAGCCATGTTGCCTCTATGGATTGATACCTTGGTTTCTCAACCGAGGGGAAAACTTACTTGTTTGCTACAAACCCTTGCACTTGGGGGCCCAACACTTGGTGCCACGTGTGATTCCTTGGAGCAACAAGCACCAAGCCGCGCAGGGCTCTATGGAGTGCGCCCCCCCCCCCCCCCCCCCCCCCAGGTTGCATTCCAAGTGAGAGTGAATGAGAGTACATGCCCGTGTGGGGTTTATATTGGCTAGGGTCCTTCACAAATGACCAAGTCTACCGTCGTGGTGGTAGGTAGGAGGCGTAAGAGAAGTAAAAATGCTCCACTCATCCATGGTGGACTTGGAAGGAGGGGTGGTCCATAGTCCATGCTGGACTAGCCCACTCATCCCTCCACTAGGGTGGCTTCTTTTCCTTGGGCGTTCTCTATTAACTTTGTCTATTATTCTCCCTCTTCTTTTTTGACTTTTGTTGACTTAGCTTAACTTGGACAATTTTCCACATAAATGTTATATAGAACTCGTGCGATCCTGGATAAAATTAGCTACTACACAACACATATATATTCTAGTTCTAGCTAGCTAGTGGAGTAGAAGCTGAGATTGATCTTCCATGTGCATCAGTTTGTGCAATGGAACTTGTTATTTTTCTAGCCTATATTTCTACCTGCCCAGCAGCTGCCTGCCTGCACACCAAACCATATTATTGTATTAGTCCCTGTATCTCACACTCAAGCCATGAGGCTTACAATGCTTTTCAGTTTAGCCCTCAGATTTCATGCTATTCACAAATAAGTCCTTGTTTTTTACATAAACAATCAAACAAGTCTCGGGTTGTTTTTACCGCACCCTTTCCCATAAGTTCCGGCGAGGAAGAAGCGATATTAAGGGGAGCGGGCTGTGAAGGTGTTTCATGAAGATAGGAGGAAAATATGAAATATGGAACTAACCCTGTGCGTCAATGCTTTCAGCTAATACGGAATGCCAATATAGTGTTGATGAGTAGACGGACGTGACAACACACGGCGATTGTGTTATGCAGAGTGGAAGGACATGATGCCACAATATTGGTTGTGCTAGTGACAAAGCCAAAAGACCAATTTACGAGAAAGAGTGTTTTGCATGCTATGTGTAGGAAAGAAGACGTATGAATGGAAGGGGAAAACTCTAGAGATGCACGGTGGTGAGTGGACGAGGACGTCGACGTTTGCCGTGAGGTTTCAAAATCAAACAAGTCTAAGGTTTTTTTATCGCACTCTTTACCATAAGTTCTGGCAAGGAAGAAGCGATGATTTTGTGGTTATCCGGTAGACAAGCGAGTACCGAAAGAAGGGGAGTGGGCTGTCAAGGTGTTTCATGAAGAAAGGAGGAAAATATGAAATATGGAACTAACCCTGTGCGTCAATGCTTTCAGCTAATACGGAATGCCAATAGAGTGTTGAGGAGTAGACGGACGTGAGTGACAACACACGGCAATTGTGTTATGCAGAGCGGAAGGACATGATGCCACAATATCGGTTATGCCAGTGACAAAGCCAAAGGAACAATTTACGAGAAAGAGTATTTTGCATGCTATGTGTAGGAAAGAAAACGTACGAATGGAAGGGAAAAACTCAAGAAAGGCACGGTGGTTGGTGGACGAGGACGTCAACGTTTACCGTGGGGTGGTAAATTTTTTAACTCGACACTTATGCTTATAACAAAAGTACCTCTACTCGACATCTTTAAGATAAAAAAAATTATTCCATAACAACGCGTGGGTATTTAGCAAGTTACATTATTTATAGCATGGACGGACGCACGCACGCTCTGATGCACCTGCACAAGAACTGCTACTCCGGTCCATTGTACTTTATCGATGGGGCGGAGTAGGTAGCTAGTAGCTACAGCCAAGGGACAAAACCTACGGAAAGAGAGGATATGCCGCCAGCGGGTTGTATACTATTGTCATGTTTGATTTTTCTTGTCTCGTACTATATTTGATCTTCCTTGTCTCGTATTATGTCAGACTGATCGTTAACAAATCGATGGTGACCACACACTAGTAGAAAACAGACCTTTCGTCTCGAGCATTAGTCCCGGTCTGGTCACGAGCCGGTACTAAAGATGGTATTAGTCCCGGTTCGTGCCGGCTCCAACGGCTAGGAGCAGGGCGACCTTTAGTACCGGCTCGTGAGCGATCTTTAGTACCGGTTCGTGTCACGAGCCGGTACTAAAGGGGGCGTGGCAGGCTGTTGGTCAGACTTGGGCCCCGCTTGCACCTTTAGTACCAGCTGGTGACACCAGCCGGTACTAAAGTGCAACCTTTAGTACCGGCTGGTGTCACCAGCCGGTACTAAAGACTTCCTACATATACGCGCTTCGTCCGCAGCCGATCGAAGGGGCTCTCATTTCTCTGTTTTCTCTCCTGTTCTTCTTCTTGCTCGAAGCTCATCCTCCATTTTGCCAAGGATTTATCAAGATTTAAAGGCACCCCATCTATCCAAGTGTTCATAAAGGTTAGCAACTTTGCACCTACATCTCTCATTGCTAGATTAGCTTGTGGTATGCTCAAAGATATGTGATTTGTGGGTTTTAGCTAGGTTTTGGAGGAGTGGTCATTATGTGGGAGTTTATTTGATTTATATGCAATTTGAGCTCAAATTAACTTGTTAGGTTGCATATGTGTAGGTGTGGTTTATTTGGTGCCTTCCCATCCCCGTCCTAACCACCGTCGATCGTCCGCACCGTCTCGTCGCGGCACCGGCCACCTTGGTGAGCCTCTTGTTCTTCTTAAAACTTTTTTGTTAAAAAAAAATTACTTGTATGATTTAGATAGCTGCGTGTACGATTTACTTACTTGTATTATTGTTAGTTATTCTATAGTGTCATGGGTATGGTATCAGTCCACGTCGGCCCTCGTCCAGTCTATGATTCAGATGATGTGGTATGTCGTTATCTTTTATAACTATTTCACACATCATCTAATGTCTATGACAATTAATTATGCCACCAAATTGACGTAGATGTTTTTATCTATAGGAAGTAGTTGAACCAGAAATTCCAACCGACTATGCAATTCTGCTCGAGAAATTAACACAAGCTGAAAAAGAAATTGATCATTTGAAAGAAAAATTGAAAAGAACTGAAGATGAGAAGATGGGATTGGAGTTGCATGTTGCCGATATCGTCGATGATCACAAGAACAAGATGGCTGGAATGCGCTTGAAGCTTAGAAATATTAGAAAATATGCCATTGATAAAGAGGCTTGGTATCATTATGCCGTTGGCTCAATTGTTACTTTAGTTGCTTTATGATCGCATTTGTTTTTGCATTTACATGTTTTAGATAGTTGTATGTTGTTTTATGAGATGTATGTATGAACTATAAGTATCTATTATTTGCAGTAATAACATTTGGTCACTGCTAGCTCTACTTTTGGTTGTAATGTGATGATGAAGTTGTATTAATTTGGTCACTTCGATGTTGTGTAGTGAACATGAGCCGGCAATGGATGTACGATGACCGACTAAGTCCAGGGTTTCTTAATGGCATGCATGATTTTCTTCATGTGGCTGAGGCAAACAAGCAGAATGGTTTCATGTGTTGTCCATGTCTTGACTGTAAGAATGATAGGAATTACTCTAACTCAAAAACCCTTCACGTCCACCTGCTTGAGAAGGGTTTCATGCCACACTATAATGTTTGGACCAAGCACGGAGAAAGAGGGGTTATAATGGAAGACAATGAAGAAGAAGAGGATGATGACAACTATCCTTTCGCCGATACAACAATGGGGGAAGCTGAAGAAGAGGCATCAATGGGGGAAGCTGAAGAAGAGGCATCAGATGAGCCCGCTGATGATTTGGGTCGGGTCATTGCTGATGCAAAGAGAAACTGCGAAAGTGACAAGGAGAGGTTGAAGTTGAAACGCATGTTAGAGGATCACAAGAAATTATTGTATCCAAATTGTGAAGATGACCAGAAAAAGCTGGGTACCACGCTGGAATTGCTGCAATGGAAGGCGAAGAATGGTGTAACTGACAAGGGATTTCAAGAATTGCTGATAATGATAAAGAAGATGCTTCCAAAGGATAACGAATTGCCTGAAAGTACGTACGAAGCAAAGAAGGTTGTCTGCCCTCTAGGATTAGAGGTGCAGAAGATACATGCATGCCCTAATGACTGCATCCTCTATTGCGGTGAGGAGTACGAGAATTTGGATGCATGCCCGGTATGCGGTGCACTACGCTATAAAATCCCCCGCGATGACCCTGGTGATGTGGAGGGCGAACGCCACAGGAAGAGGGTTCCTGCCAAGGTGATGTGGTATGCTCCTATAATACCACGATTGAAACGTTTGTTGCGATGGCACAAAGAAGAACGTAAGAAAGACGGGATGTTGAGAGCACCCGCTGATGGGTCACAGTGGAGAAAAATTGAGAGGGAGTTCGAGGACTTTGCAGCTGACGCAACGAACTTATGGTTTGGTCTTACTACAGATGGCATGAATCCTTTTGGGGAGCAGAGCTCCAGTCACAGCACCTGGCCCGTGACTCTATGTATCTACAACCTTCCTCCTTGGTTGTGCATGAAGCGGAAGTTCATTATGATGCCAGTGCTCATTCAAGGCCCTAAGCAACCCGGCAACGACATTGATGTATACCTAAGGCCACTAGTTGATGAACTTCTACAGTTGTGGAAAAAACCAGGTGTACGTGTGTGGGATGCGCACACACAGAAGGAAATTGACCTACGAGCGTTGCTGTTTGTAACCATCAATGATTGGCCTGCTCTTAGTAACCTTTCAGGACATACAAACAAGGGATACAATGCATGCACGCACTGTTTAGATGATACTGAAAGTATATATTTGGATAAATGTAAGAAGAATGTGTACCTGGGACATCGTCGATTTCTACCGATCAAGCATATCTTAAGAAAGGCAGGCAACCATTTCAAAGGTGAGCCAGATAACCGGAAGAAGCCTGGCCTCCGTACTGGTGAATATATATTTGATATGGTCAAGGATTTATAGGTAATCTTTGGAAAGGGTCCTGGCGGACAATCTGTTCCGAATGACGCCAACGGACACGCACCCATGTGGAAGAAGAAACCTATATTTTGGGAACTTGAATATTGGAAAGCCCTAGAGGTCCGCAATGCAATCGACATGATGCACGTGACGAAGAATCTTTGTGTGAACCTGCTAGGCTTCTTGGGCGTGTATGGAAAGCCAAAAGATACACCGGAGGCACGGGAGGACAAGCAAAAAATTAACGAAAAAGACGGCATGCCTCCAAAGCAGTATCAAGGTCCTGCCAGCTACGCTCGTACGAAAGAAGAGAAGGAAATCTTTTTTGAATGCCTGCTCAGTATCAAGGTCCCGTCTGGCTTCTCGTCTTATATAAAAGGAATAATAAATATGGCAGAGAAAAAATTTCAAAATCTAAAGTCTCATGACTGCCACGTGATTATGACGCAATTACTTCCGGTTGCACTTAGCGGGCTTCTACCGGAAAATGTTCGATTAGCCATTGTGAAGCTATGCGCATTCCTCAATGCAATTTCTCAGAAGGTAATCGATCCAGAAATCCTACCAAGGTTACAGAATGACCTGGTCCAATGTCTTGTCAGTTTCGAGTTGGTGTTCCCTCCATCCTTCTTCAATATTATGACGCACGTTCTAGTTCACCTAGTCGAAGAGATTAACATTCTGGGTCCTGTATTTCTACACAATATGTTCCCCTTCGAGAGGTTCATGGGAGTCTTAAAGAAATATGTTCATAACCGTGCTAGGCCAGAAGGAAGCATCGCCAAGGGATATGGAACAGAGGAGGTTATTGAGTTTTGTGTTGACTTTGTTCCTGACATTAAGCCGATTGGTCTTCCTTTCACTCAAGCAATAAATATGGACGGGCATTCTTTCACTCAAGCACACTACACGGTTCTACAAAATTCCACCTTGGTGACTCCATATATGGAGGAACACAAGGATATTGTACGGTCCAAGAACCCGGAGCAGTCTGACCCCTGGATTGAACGTAAACACATGGAGACTTTTGCCGGTTGGTTGCAAACAAAGCTCATCAATGACAACGATGTTCCAGATGAACTGTACAGGTTGGCCAAGACACCAAGTTCGACTGTAACGACTTTCAAAGGGTACGAGATAAATGGGAATACATTTTACACGATCGCCCAAGATAAAAAGAGCACCAACCAAAACAGTGGTGTCCGCTATGATGCAACCAACTTTCAAGACACATATTATGGTTACATAGAGGAGATATGGGAACTTGACTATGGACCTAATCTTAAGGTCCCTTTGTTTCGGTGCAAATGGGTCAAATATACTGGAGGCGGGGTACAGCTAGCAGACCCACAGTACGGAATGACAACAGTGGATCTCAACAATCTTGGATACACAGACGACTCATTCGTACTAGCCAATGATGTGGCTCAGGTTTTCTATGTGAAGGACATGTCTAGCAAACCGAGGAGAAAAAAAGATAAGCAAGCGAATACATCATACGATGAGCCAAAGCGCCACATAGTTCTTTCAGGGAAAAGAAACATTCTGGGAGTGGAGGACAAGACAGACATGTCAGAAGATTATGAAAAGTTTCATGAAATCCCTCCCTTCAGAGTGAAGACTCACCCAAGCATCCTGTTAAATGATGAAGATTCTCCATGGTTACGGCGCAATCATAAGCAAGGGACAAACACACAGAAAAAGTCTTACACCGCGAGATCCCACTCTGGGATGTGACCGGCTTCACCGTCATCACTTTCTATGTGAAGGACATGCATGCATTTTCTAGCATGGTATCTTTGTAACAGTTTGTACACGAAGTGCATCCACCAGTTTGTACACGAAGTGTAACAGTTTGTAATAGTAACCAGTTTGTACACGAAGTGTAACAGTAACCAATTCAGGGATGTGGGTGGGTGAAATTATGTGAAATTATGATGTCATGCCAAATTATGATGTCCGGAGTTAAAATAAGTTATTAAAAATGGAGAGGCGCAATGCTCACCTACACGTTGCTTAGCTTCAGGCCTTGAGAAACTGCAGATAGCTCCGTGCAGTTTACACCATTTCCTCAAGGCCTGAAGCTAAAGCAACGTGCAGGTGAGCATTGCGCCTCTCCTTCATCGTCTCTGCACTCAGGGCTTATAAACCGCTGCGAGTCCCTCTCGCTTGGCGAGGTGGGACTAAATTTTAGCCACTCCCAGGACCGAGGTCGTACCAATCAGGAAGAAGCACACGGATCGTGTGTTTCTTTCAAGCGCTTGTGAGCTGTTGGATCAGCACTATAACTAGTCCCCACCTCGCCAGCAGTCCTCCCCACCTCCCCAGCAGTCCTCCCCACCTCGCCAGCAGTCCTCCCCACCTCCCCAGCAGTCCTCCCCACCTCCCCAGCAGTCCTCCCCACCTCGAGAGGCGTCCCACCTCGCCAGCAGTCCTCCCCACCTCGCCAGCAGTCCTCCCAACCTCGGGACGGAGCACGATGCGAGTCCATATCATCGATATCGCTCTCCGCCGCGTGAGCCGACTCCACCCCGGCAACGGTCCCGCCAGCAGGGCTCCCAATTAAAGAGGAAGGCCACCAGCAGTCCTCTTCGGAGGAAAGCAAAGAAGAAACCCGAGCCTCCGGCCAAAAGGAAGCTGCCTTACGACATGACACCAGAGGAAAACGAAATTGAATGCGATCGCCAATTGAAAGCCTTTTTTGCAAAGATGACCGTGACGCCAAAGGAGGTAATACCCAAGGAAGTCCAAGAGCACTTTATGGAACACTTTATTGATCGACCCCCGGCATATGTCGAGCGTATGCCGACACACTATGAGCGACAGATTCAGAAGGCAAGTGAGCAGAGAAGTCGGCCCAGCCCAAGGAAGAAGTCGGGAAGTACGGCATCAACGACAGGTGGTACTACTACCGGGAAAACAGTTCCCCAGCTCGGAGAACAATCCAAGCAATCGATCTCTCCGCTCAAGGTGAGTACCAATCCAAGCAAGCAATCGATCCAACCAGTCGACGTGCAAGGCAACCCAATCGACCTCGAAGAAGTAGAGGCTGCAGGTCTCACTCTTGGCCAAATCCTTGGCACCGAGGAATTCCGCCGGTACGGTGCAACTGAGTACGCAATGCAATATGCCAAAGGAAAACCACTTGTCACACCCGAGGAGTACAAGGAACTACCAACTGCGATGCGACGGTTGCATGATTGGTACCTGCGTGAAGTAGAGCGAGGGGAGACGGCGGTCATGGTCAAAGTAAGGAAAGAGCATTACGTCAATGCATGTGACATATGTCTTGAATTCTCAGAACTTTTCCAGTTATACCACATGGACTCTATCGACAAAACTATCATCAGTTGCTATTGTCTGTAAGTGATTTATATCTTTAATAATGTAAGTCTCTAGCTAAGATATCGTTAATTGGCTTATCCTCACTATATATGTTCTTTTCTACGCTATTATGCAGATTGAAGATGTGGGAATTGAAACAAGAGGGAATCGATGACATTGGGTTCATCGACCCAAATACCGTTAATGGTCATGTGGTAAAACATTTTGCCAAGGACACAGAAGATCTCTTGGAAAAATTTCTAGAGGCACTAATGAATACCAAATCTACTATAATATTTCCTTACAACATGGGGTGAGTGTTTACTCTCTTGTATACTACAAATTCTATTTTTGCTTACTAGCTCGCTGTCTAGTGTAGTTGATGAGTTATATGCATGCCTGCTTTATTATATAAACTTCTGCGCAGAGACCACTATATCCTCCTAAATATTATCCTCGCGGATGGACTTGTTCAAGTGTACGACTCACTAGATACACGAGAACAATCATACGTGGACTTGTATTTTATGATAGAACGGTAATTTCAATCTTTATCGACCTCGCTTTCTTTCATTATTTCCTGATATATCAAAAGTAATTATAATAACTCTTCCGTTCTTTTTCTTTGCCGCGTAGTGTTTGGAAAAAGATGATAGAAAAAACCCATCACGGTCGTCAATGGAAACCGAAGCTAAAGTGGAGAAAGATGCAGGTAATTAAGTAGTACTACTAGGTCCGCTCATCTCTTTAATTCTAGTTTCAATACCATTATCATGCTTGATTATTAATTATCTTATTGAATTATATTCTTTTGCAAAGTGCGCGAAGCAAGATCAGGGGACAAATTTATGTGGATACTTCCTCTGCGAGAACATTCGCCTCCAGACCGAAGGCCGTATACGTCGCAGACGAGCACGTGAAAGACAACTCCAGGTTTGGCAGATGATGTCGAAGCTCTCACCCGAGCAACGCTTTGTAGCACTTCAAGAGGAATTTGCGGCATTTCTTTTTCAACATGTCATTGATGTAAACGGAGAGCACTATTACTTACCGTCGCCTCAATAATGCCAGTAAATCAGTAGTAGAAAACTGAGATTTCATCCGGAGCACTAGCTAGCTAGTCCCGGCCGGGTTTTGGGCCTTAAGTTATAAGTCCAGAATATATATGGATGTGTAATTCCATTTGTATATATACTGTGTATGAGATATTCTATATTATATTACACATATATATATGCATCAACTTGTGTAATTAATGTTTACAGTATGTAGCACCGTAAAATAAATTTGAAATGAATGGAAAACACAATAAATAGAGAGGAAAACTAAAATCTAATTAAAAGCGGAAAAAAAAAACAGAACACTTAGTACCGATTGGTATCACCAACCGGTACTAAAGGTCCTCCACCACCAGCCCACGCAGGCAGCCACGTGGTGGGCCTTTAGTACCGGTCTGTGGTCCAACCGGTACTAAAGGTCTGAACCTTTAGTCCCGACCCTTTAGTACCGGCTGGGGAACCGGTACTAAAGGCCCTTCCCGACCGGGACTACTGGTCGACATTCTACTAGTGACAGCAAGATTAACATGCGCTCCGTGTGTATGTACGTACGTCTTGCAGGCGTGGCGGCACGCAACTGATGCTTCGAAAATTAGTTCATATATTATTAGCAAGTTAATTAGCGGCCGGCATGCATATGTGCACATGATGTCTAGGAGGTCTATTATTCAGTATAAGAAGAAGAGAATTGCCCAATTAATTGAGAAAAACCGGGTGAAAACCAAATAACAAATACGGAAGACACTAAAAGAAACTAGAGCTTGGGGAGATGGTTTAGATGAACACACACACACAACATCAAGGAAATCCTCTGAGCCAGACACAAGATCGCAAGGCCCAAAACAACTGGACGCAACTCATCTGCAACCAAAACGACCACCGCACTCGAAAGATCTCATCCACACTGACACGCCACTGCCTTTCCATGCAAACGTCATTGACTAACATTATCAAATGGAGAGCTCCCCGGGATGTCACATAAGCCCATCTCAGCAAGATCCACCTTCGCCTTCCTATTGATGCCTGCCAAAGCACGGAGAGCCTCGATTGCCTGCCATGAAAGCGGATTTTTGTACATATCGAGATAGGCTTTCATCTTGTTCTTTGCGACGACACCATGGTTTCAACAAGCATAGGGTCATCATGCCACCAAAGGTCGTGGTCCCCCAGCCCTGCTAAGAGCATAGTGGCAAGAAGATCCTACTCGAGAGGGAAGGGGATCCACAGGACGAGCCAAGCAATCTCCAGGGCATGGAGCCATGATCGCCTCAGCGTAGGAGCTTGGCCATGAAGCAGACCAACCAGCACGCCATGAGCAAACTCAATAGCAGGACGCCAGCGGGAGGGGATGTCGAGGAGGACTTCCACGTTGGGACAGAACATTGGCTAGCAAGGTGAAAATCCCTGAAACAGTGCCAGCACCTGAGCGCCTCCCAGTAGGCAGCATTGAAGTGATTGCGGCTGAGGTAGCAGAAGCATCGCCCTACCATCCACTTGAGGTTAGTGGCACACAATGCCTGGCTGCCCACCGGACATGGCAGCGGTGCAACATGACTGCCTCTGGCCCCATCCGCGCCTCACGTACGCTCACGTGCTTGAATCAAACATCCACGGTCCTGCGGCTGCCGAGACAAGCCCCCCCCCCCCCCCCCCCCCCCCCGCCCCCCCACACACCAAAGCGAGCTTGGTCCCGGACCACCACTGATCTGAGACGAGGCCTCGGTATGGATGAAGACGAAGCAACAGTAGCACATGCCGGATGCTCGCTACCAGAACCTGGACCGGAGCAAGACCCCGCCATGGGAACCTGCGACGATGCCCCACAGCAAACCACTCCTGACCTCCACAAAAAGCGGAGCTAGACGCCACGACGGCAGGGAAGGCCACAGGGCACCTGATCCGAGCATGAGAAGTCCAGCAGACACCGGATCTAGGACACAGGAGGCAGCGGTCGGCTCCATCGGTGATGACTTCGGCACCACATCCACATCTTCCTCCTCATTGCTGCTCCACGAGAACCTCTTGGATGGTGAGCTGGAGGCGGGGGGACTCAGCTGGGGAGGGAGAAAGCAGAGCTAGAGGAGCAGGGGAGGGCGAAGGCAGTACTTAGGTATCTATAATCTATAATACCTAAATAGTTCATCCCCACTAACATATTTCTCTTGACATGCAGCTTATCCACATCAGCATAGATGCCATGTCAGCAGTTATCATCCAATCATTCTTCTCCGTTCCACGTAAACAACCGAACAGTCTCCCAGTAAAAAATACACTTTTCAACTGACGACGTGGGCATGTGAGGCCATCCGACCTGGCTAGCACTAAGGCCATAATTCTCATGTGATTCTTAGACTTCCGTAACTGACGTGCTTTGGCTTTCTAAAGAAGAGTTGATTTTCCATGGGCCACGGTTACTCCAGAGTCATAAAAATCCACCACCGCGTGTGCATGTACGACTCCTTCCTTATTCCGTCTCCGCTGCATCTCTAGATCCCTCCTTCTAGATATCATGCACCCTTCTCTGCTTATTAGCCGCCGGCCGCCGCCGCCCCCGTGCGCATTTCCGCCGGTCGAACCATGCCAGGCCGTCGACCTACTGCAGAGGTTAGGAGGAGTTGTCGTGTGATCGGATGCTCTCTGCAACGTGGATCTTGATTCTTGATCCGCCGCCACTCCCTGTCTTTTTCTATCAGGCTGGATGCTCCGCACAAACATCCGCATGGTTATTGGTGACTACAAGTGTTTCCCTATTCCCTGTCACAGGGTACTGATTCAAGGCACACCCAACGTCATCTATGATCAGAGGAAATTTTTTCCGTATGGACTTCATGAAACCGATCGAGGAGGTATGTAACAATATATCATAGGCTTCTATGTTTGACAAGCTTTGGTAACAACTAGTAAACATGCCCGTGCGTTGCAACGGGAGCAAAAATTACACACACCTAGTATAACCCATGCAAGCCCATGTCCTTCGTTTCAACATGACATCTCATCTGTGTTGGTCATTGCTACAGAAGTTCTTTTTTCATGCCAGAGCGACTACCCAACTGATCAAGCAAGATGACGATTGCATGAATCAAGCATTTATTCATAGTAATTTTCATTCCAGCCAAAACAATTTTATTTTTAGTTTGCAGAAGGAACAAACAAAAAATAGTAAGTAGAGATCTCACATGGTGCTTGGCCAGCATGAAGTAGGAGATGCCATGAACGGAGCCCTTGATGATGCCCTCCACTCACTCGATGGATCAACATCCATCGCCGTCGCCCTCCGCGATAACCCCGCATGACAGTTCCCTCTTGCTGTTGTGGCCAGCGCCAATGACGTCCTCCCCGATGGCGCTTCGTCTGGCGTGTCGTCCGCTGCTTCGTAGCCTCCTGTCGGGCTGCGTATTTATGGGAGGGGTTAGGGAAGGTTCAACTCCGAGCGAGAGTCTTGATCGTGAGGAGAACGTACGATAGGATTTGTTTCATAGCATACGACTTGGACACAAATATGAACGCCTCGGGTGACGAACGTGATACTGATTCCTGCACCAGTTATGTAGAAGCGGGAACAAAATCGTTTTCCAAAATGTACAAACTTAACTCTACTGCCTCTAGTGCGGGCTATAAAAAACTATAATCCCTATATGTTCTCTTACTGAGGAGGCTCTACTATACTTCAGTTAGCTGACTGAATTTCTTTTATGAACTTTTGCTCAACTTCAGTAAGTCTCAAAAGTTCCATTTGCATCATCTTGATGCTTTCACCACTTCCAACAGATCTCTTTTCTAATTCAACACTAAATCCTTGCCTCAACCCATTTATATATTGGTTTCTCCTGCTTATCAGATGCCCTTTGTAACCTTCAATCACATTGTGTAGTTCCTGATTAGTGCTATCTATCTTTAGATTTTCAGCATTCTTGTATCTTGTATTCTTGTCCCGTTCTTCTGCAGATTTCTAAAACTATCATGCAACTCTACCGAGGATCTGTGAAGACTGATGAGCTCACCTTTAACTTTCGCAAGGTCATCATCCAATTGTTTGTTTAGCAGTTCCAAACTTGTAATCCTGTTAGAAACTTTCTCAGGATCACCAACTCGATTGGACTAAAGCAAAGTAGCTTCTCTCTGAAATGAAACATCTGCTTTGCTAGCTCTGCCAGCGGTCGGAATGACTTATTGGCCAGAGACCAGAGTCACCATGATCTCCCACGGTGACTTTTTCACCATAATTTCCCACGGCAGCTCGGGCACCGCACCCCTCCAGCAGCGCGGGCCCGGTTCCGCCCGGATACGGCACCACAAGGTGTGCGACAGTGCGAGGTGGTAGTCACTTGGCACCCGGCGGCGCTGCTCCTCTGCACCGGGGCAACAACCTATGAGAGGGAGAAGGAGCAGGGGTGGTCGCGTGCACCAGGTGCGTGACCGTGAACTGGGGCCAGCACTTGGCGGTGCTTATCTTCTTGATTGTGGGCATTGAGCACACGGCGGCAGTTCTCCTTTTGATTGGGGGTGCTGACTTGCGAGAGGAAGGAGCATGGGGCGCTGAGTGCGGCAGGGGAGCGAGGTGGGGTCGCGTGGCATCCGGTGGCACTGCTCCTCTGGACAGGGGTGGCAAGCCGGCAACCTGTGAGCGGGAGAAGGAGCAATGGTTGGGCTGGCGTCCTGGCGGGTGTGCTGGCTTGGGCGGCTTCTACTGGAGGGGGCGTCGATCCAATTGTGGAAGGTCGACGGGGTTGATTGGGTTGGCATGGCGGAGGTGGCCAATGGGCTGCCGCCGGTGCCGGCGCGCGGCGGTGGGGCGGGGGCCGCACGTGACGGGGGCCGGCGGCGTGCGGCGGCGGGGTGGGGGTGCGCGTGTGGCAGGGGTGGCGGCGCACCGGAGGTGGAGACGGGATTGGGCGAGCAATACTGGACGAATCGTTTTCTTTTCAAACTCCAAAAAAGAAGATGAATCGTTTTTTCCACTTATTCGATGGTATGGTGGGTAAATATTAACACTTCGCAGGCATCGTGACGGTGAACCCGACGGAAGCAATAGCCACTTTATTATTATTAGGGAAAGATATGAGATGGTCACTTTCCTTGATTTTGTTCAGAGGTGCGGATCTATTATGTATATTTTTCATAGTTTTAAATAGCCCGCTATAGCCCCGCTATAGCCTTTTCAACAGGGTGCCGCTAAATGGTATCATGTACAAAAAGCACGCTATAGCTTGCTATAGCCCGCTATAGCTCCGCTATAGCCTATTTGGAGGTCCGCCGCTATTTGCCATAGCCCGCTATTTAAAACATTGATATTTTTGCCCCATGATGTATTCTTGCACATCCCAGGAACTGATCAGATTAAAAGAGAAGTATGATGTCCAGTTGTATGGAAATATTTTTTACATTCAGGACAACAGTCATAAGAAGATTGTTTCTACAGGACCAATGAAGATTTAATTAACTTTGCATACTTTTTATTGTCTAGCATTTGACCTTTGTTATGTTGCAACCTACAGTATGGACAGGATACTGAAAGTTGTTCCTCCGATATTTAAACAAAGTGCAAGAAAATGTATGACGATGACATAAATCCTTTTGATGCTTTCTCGAGGAAGGTAGATATATTTGAACAAATCATTAGCAAAGCATCTGCCCTCCAATCCAGTCTGACAGGGAAAAACTCTTCAGGAGGTGGTATATTTTATCATTCTAGCAGCATTAGAGGCAGATCACGTATAAAAAAAGAGTAGAAGCAGCTAACTGCAAGCACTTCTGTTCTATTGGCTTTGTAGAGTCACAACACGCAAAAAACTAAATCGAATATGTGGACACCAACTAACAGTCAAATATATCAATTAGAACGGAATACATGGATGCATTTTGTACTATTTACTTAATTGTCTTGGTATGGCCAGTCTTGTAATAATTCACATAAATGTGTTCATTTTCGAAGCTTACTGCAGTATATTCAGAACAAGGGAAAGAGCAGATTACTGCAGTGTATTCAGAACAAGGAAACCGGTAGTTGTCCAACTTTTCTATAGGTTATCTATGGTATGCGCTCAATTTAAGTTTGAACCTTTTTATTTTATATTTTTTGTAGTTGACAATTTGCTACTCATCTCTATGCATTAAGCCTGGATGGATCGTACATCCACATGTCCTCCTCTGACTAGTAGAAAAAGGTCCATTTGTCCCGGTTCCAGAGGCCCATTTGTCCCGGTTCTGGAACCGGGACTAAATGGTCGGGACTAAAGCCCAAAACCTTTAGTCCCGGTTCGCTTAGGAACAGGGACAGAAGGGGCTCCACGTGGCCGCTCTGGACAGCCCAGGCAGGAGAACCTTTAGTCCCGGTTGGTCACACCAACCGGGACCAAAGGGCATCCACGCGTCAGCATCTGGCTAGAGCTGGGGTTTCTTTTTTTTAAGGGGGTGGGGGGTTTTGGAGGGTTAATTTAGGGGTTTCATATTGTTTTAGCTAGCTAATAGAGAGAAGTGTCCTCTCTTTCTCCGTGCTTGGTCGACGCTAGCTATTATACATATACAGAGAATTCGACGCTAGCTAATAAGAAAATGAAGGAAACCATTAATTACACAAGATCGTCATGCTGAACATATATAGAGAGAAGTGACATCTCTTTCTCCGTGCTTGGTCGAACAACCAGTTTTCGTATATCTATCCGACGCTACTACGTATATATAATATAACATCTTTTACAATCCCTAACATCATCTACCTAAGATCCAATCACAAATCCGCATGGTATTCTCCGTCTTTAGGTATGACGTGGTCAAGAAAGAATCCCGCCAATTCCTCTTGAATTGCTCGTATGAGATCATGTGGTAGGAGTTCATCCCGCATCTTCCAGATCTAATTTAAAGAAGGGGGTCAATACATGCATATATATGAATAAAACTCAACACAATTGATGGTAATATATAAAATAAAATTGTGAATATTATTTACGTACTTGAAATTGTTTGTCAGAGGAGCCCCGCTCAGAGGTCGAGTGACGAATGAACTCGCATACATAGTATGCACATAAAACAGTCCCTTCTGTCTGGTACAAGCACTTTTACGAGAATAGAGTTCAATCAAACTGATAAGCAAGCATGGTAATGATATATTGATAAAAATTTGAATCAATTAGAGATGCGCGGAACTAGCTAGTACTACCTACTTTGGGGTGCGTAAATCGTAACTCTTTGTTTAGACCGGGAACCTTTCGGGTGAACTTCTTCCAAACCCTGCCAGTCAAAGAAAATGATTACTTGATATCAGGAAATTAATGAAAGTTGCATGCCGATATGGTCCCGGTATTGACTGAACTTACTTCTTGAGCATTGCAGTCATGTCCGCATAATTCTCGGGATCTTTACGTCTCGAGTCTATGACAGTTACTAATGCCCCGTCAAGCTTAATGGATAGCAGAATAAAATGGTAACTGCGCATGCATATATAACTCATCAATTACATTACTTAACCTCGAGTAAGCGAAACCGAGTATACAGAGAAGACAGCAACACTCACTTGAAGTTGTAAGGAAAGAGTATTTCCCTTTTGTTTTGATGTATAAGGAACAACTTTAGCAAGTTCTCCTCGGTCTCTTTGATTTCATTTCGTACCGTCCATTCATTTACGGCATCTGGGCTAATGAACCCAACGTCGAAGATTCCTGCTTTTTTGCATTCGACGATCTTCAATCTGCATAATATAGTGAGGATAATTATATATACATGCAATGAACGAGCTGAGCTAGAGACTTAACTATAGAAGTAATACTTACAGACAGTAGGAAGTCATGAGTTGTTTGTCGAGGGCCAGTTGATTGTATAACTGAAATAACTCCACAAATTCAATAGGCATCACGCTGAGTCCAATGAATTCGTGCTCTAGTTTCACTGCCACATACATAGTGTCTTTCCCAAACTCCCTACGGGTTTTCATGTACCACTCATGCAATTTGTACATCATCGTTGTTAGAGGAGGATGACCAGGTTTGACGAGAGGCTTCCCGTGCATGTATTTATATTTTTCTTTTGTTACCTCAGCCGTTTCGAAAATTACATCATCCCCCAAGTAATCACCAAGTTTGGTACCGGGCAGTAGCACCAGATGATTAGCAATATCGCTAGACACCTTGAGCGGGGGGCACGATTGCTTCTCCTGTTCGCCGAGCTGGGGAATTGTTTTCCCACTTCTTCGTTCTGCTAACCTTGCATCACTGGAAGTACTTCCTAACCGCTGCGCTTCATTATATGTCTTTATAATACAACGGTCATAGTTTGATGGCAGCGGAGGCGGTGGTGGTCGCTTCAGGGCATTGATAGTGCGCTTCACCTTCACCGGATCTAGCTTCTCCTTCGGAGTTTGACTTTTCTTTGCAAAATGGTCCCTCACTTGGGAACGACATATCTCCTCGTTTTTAGACTCGGTCCTCTCATATGGTAACTTTTCCAGAGGCTTGAGAGATCGACCGTATCTGAATTGCCTCCCGCCTCTGCTTGTACTGCTAGCCGTCGGAGCGGCGGCGTCTCTCTTCCGTCGTTGCTGACGAGGCAGAGAAGGAGGCGGAGTTCTCCGATGCGCTGGAGGAGCCGGAGCAGTGGCGTCTGTCTTCCGCCGTTGCCGACGAGGCGGAGGAGGAGGCGGACTGCTCCGACGTGCCGGAGTAGGCGAAGGAGGAGGCGGAGTGCCCTCACGCGTCGGAGGAGCCGGAGAAGGAGGCGGAGTGCCCTGATCACTCGCCGGAGGAGGATGAGGAGGAGGCGGAGTGCCCTGACTCGCCAGAGGAGGAGGAGGCGGAGGCGTCCAGTTTGGAAGCTTGATGTACTCCTTCTGCCATAGACATGTACTCCTCAGAGCACGAACCAGCTGATTCTCCCCTTCACCTGTAGAGTGGTCAAGCTCGAGCTCCTCAAATCCCTCCATTACTTCTTCCACCATCACAACAGCATAGCCATGTGGAATTGGAAGGCAGTGAAAAGTTCCATTGGGTTGAGGAGGTGCAACAGAGCCGACAGCCGCCTCGAAAGTGAGGTTCCGGTATTTCGTCATAAGCTCGCAATGTTGAGCCTTCGTGATAGTATCCACGGGGTAGATAGGAGCCGTGAAGTCAGGCTGAACGGGCTCCATGGAAGCCACGCTGCTTCTCTGCTGAGATGGCGGGGTAGCTTCTGGGGTAGCTTCATGCCGCTGAGATGGTTGGCCGGCAGCTCGCTGGCTCTCAAGTTCCTCTAGCTTTTGTAGTCTTGCATTGATCTTCTGCATGTCGCTCAGCTCCGCTTTCCTCTTTCTCTACCGGCTTCTATACCCGCCTGCGTCGGGAAACCCAACCTTCTACGGAACGGAGCCTGGTGTGCCTCGTGTTCGTCCAGGGTGCTCAGCATTCCCTAGGGCCTCAGTCAGCTCGTCCTTCTCTCTGTCGGGAATGAACGTCCCTTCCTGCGCTGCGGTGATATACTTCTGAAGCTTCGTGACGGGTATTGCAAGTTGCTCGTCTATCCAACGGCACTTCCCTGTTTCAGGGTCCAAAGTTCCCCCAACCCCGAAGAACCAAGTCCTTGAACGGTCTGGCCAGTTCAATGTCTGTGGTACGACCCCTTTAGCAATCAGGTCATTCTCAGCTTTGTCCCACAACGGCCGGTCTTTGAGGTAGCCACCTGACCCCGTGTGATGGTGATACTGCTTCTTTGCAGCATTGTTCTTGTTTGTCTCTGACATTTTCTTACTCTTGTCCGATGTCTTGTAGGCCACAAATGCGGGCCAGTGATCTCTTATCTTCTCAAATCGGCCGGTGAATTCTGGAGTCTTCCCTTTGTCGACAAACTTTGATTTCAACTCATTCTTTCACCTCCTGAATAGATCTGCCATCTTCTTAAGAGCACACGCCTTGACCAGTGGCTCTATAACTAGCTTATTCGGATCCTCCTCTGGTGGTAGGGTGAAATTTGCCTTCAGCGCGGTCCAAAAATAAACTTTCTGTCTATCGGTGACATAATCACCTTCAGGGGCGCCTGATGGGGATATGTACCTAGGGTAGGGTCATAGGCCTGACCTATATACCCTGCCTAAGGACACTGCCCCAAAAAGCTTAAGGGCTACAAAGAAATCTCCGACTGAAATAGCCAAGAAGCATAAACCACTCGACAATATACACTCGGAGATACCTTTCACTCGACGACTACCTTTTCACTCGGAAATGATTAGAAGACAGTCGACCACAGGAGTCCAGAAGTCACCCCAGGGAGGCTAACGGACCTGCATTCATCAAGACCATTACTAGCATTTATGGTGTACGTTACCAGTAACGTACACCTCTTTATGACCACAATTTAACCCTTGGATGCCGGACACTTATGAGGGGTAGCGCACTCTATATAAGCCGCCCCTCCCCTCTGGCACAAGGGTTCGCACCCCCTGTAACAACGCAAGCATTACACTCGACAAGAAGCTCCCGAGCACCTGAGACGTAGGGCTGTTACCTCCACGAGAGGGGCCTGAACTCATACATTCTTGCGTACAATCTCGCCGTAGCTAGGACTCTGCCCTCTCCTTTCGTACCCCTACCTTCTACTGTCAGGCTTATTCCCACGACAGTTGGCGCCCACCGTGGGGCAGACGTCTAAGCGACTTCCGGCGAGTTTGCATTTTTTCTCCTTCGTCATGTCTTCCGGCGGTGATCTGTTCCTGGGCCGCGAGATCCGTCTCGGAGCGCTCACCTTCATCGCCGACGATTCGGCATGGCTCCAGGATGCGCCTTTGGATGTGGAGGCGCTCCCGATTCGCGGGGCGACGCACTTCTGTGCAAGCTCCTGCGGCGTTCTTCTCCTTCAGCCGTCGACTCCGTATGTGTCGGCCCTTCCTGCTGTTCATCGTCGCAAGCGATCCGGTCGCTCGCGGCTACAGCGTTGGGTGCGGCACGCGGCGGCACGCCAGGTTTCGTCCCCGCAGATTGCGGCCATCGAGCCCGCCGAGTCACTTCACGGCGCGTTCGACTCGGCGTCGGATCGGTCCGACATCCCTTCCGAGTGCGAGAGCTGCGACCCTACGGCGGAAGTTTTTATGGCTGGCTCTCATCAGAGTCCGCCGCCTGGCTTCAACCACCCCAGGCGTGAGATTGGTGGAACGTCGAATGATCAGCAGCGCCGGGATGAGGATGTTCTCCGTACCCCCATCGTCGGTACGACTGCTGAGGCCCAGGCCATGGAGGCTACACGCCTTCGGCTCATAGAGATGCAGGAAGCACTCGACGAGCGCGCTGGGCAGCGTCCACCACGTCCCAATCGGCAGCAGCGACAGTTGTTTCCGAGTGGGTCTCAAAATAACGTCGAGGTATTTTGTACTCCAGTTTTGAATGTTGCAGCGGCTGCTAGAATTGCAGAGTCTATTCAACCGTCACGATCAGAGGCTGGTAGAGGTCTGCAGCAGATCAAGACATTGCTTGAGGCAGCGCAGCACCAGAATGCGGCTGTTTCTCAGTCACAAAACAGGTTACACGGCGATTCTCCCAGGGCGGAAACAGTTCAGTCGGCACACAGTCCTGGGTCACCTTCGCGTCACAGAGGCGGAGGCTACCGTGATGACCGCCGTCGAGTGTTTTCCCCTCCGCGGAATGATTCATATGTGTCCCGGCACAATAATGATAGGCGCCCGTTCGGTGATGAGCGGAACCCCGGATTTGACGCAAGGGATGTCCTTGCTCAAAGGAGGGTCGACAGAGGCAGAGCCCACAGAGATGGTCATAACAGAGACTATCCGAGTGGAAGCAGTGCTGCTGTTTCTGGACCCGAGTGTTTTAGCAGAGCCATTCGTTCTGCGGAGATTCCCCCCAACTTCAGGTTGGCGGCTGGAATTAGCAAGTTTTCTGGCGAGTCAAAGCCTGAAACTTGGTTGGATGATTACCGAGTGGCTGTACAGATAGGTGGAGGTAACGACAACGTAGCCATGAAGCATCTGTCCTTGATGTTGGATGGTTCGGCCAGAGCTTGGTTGAATCGTTTGGCTCCCTCTAGCATCTATTGCTGGGAGGATTTGGCCCGAGTGTTTGTCAGAACCTTCGAAGGCACTTGTAAACGTCCAGCTGGTTTGATTGATTTGCAGCACTGTGTCCAGAAGCCCAATGAAACCTTGCGAGATTACATTCAGCGCTGGTCCACCTTGCATCAAACGGTGGAGAATGTTTCCGAGCATCAAGCTGTTTGTGCCTTCAAGGCTGGGGTTAGATACAGAGAGCTCTATCTGAAGTTTGGTCGCACCGGTGACATTTCTATGAGCAAGATGATGGAGATTGCCACTCGGTACGCCAATGGAGAAGAAGAAGACCGCCTCCGAAGCGGTAAAGCCAAAATAGTCGACAATGATGCAGGTGGGAATTCTAGTCGGAAACAAAAGCGCAAAGCTGATCCCCCTGCTCAGGCAGAAGCGGCCGCCCTGGCGGCGCAAGGCAAGAATAAGGGAAAGTCCAAGGCTAAATTCACCCCAAAGAAGTCAAAGAATCAGTCGGGTACTGATGTTTTGGATTTACCGTGTGCAATCCACACGAGGAAAGATGAAGAGGGCAATTTGATATTGCCAAAGCATACCACTCGACAGTGCCGTTTGTTGATCCAGTCGTTCAAAGAGAGCCAGTCGAGTGAGAAAGACACTGAGAAGGAAACAGAAGAAGAAAAAGAAGAGTTCCCTGAAGTCAATGCCACCTTGTTGATTTTTGCTGATGTTGAGAGCAAGAGTCGACTGAAAGTTATCAACAGGGAGGTTAACATGGCGGTTCCCTCTACCCCAACATATCTCAAGTGGTCTCAGACTGCTATCACTTTCAGCCAGTCAGATCACCCTGCGCACATTGCTACCCCCGGGCGGCAAGCGCTGGTAGTGGATCCAGTTGTAGGGGGCACTCGACTCCGCAAAGTTTTGATGGATGGCGGGAGCGGTCTGAACATCCTGTATGCTGATACCCTTAAGGCAATGGGCATTCCGATGTCCCGGCTTAGTGAAAGCAACATGCAGTTTCATGGAGTAATCCCAGGGAAGAAGGCCCGTTCACTCGGCCAGATAGCATTGGATGTGGTGTTTGGGGACGACAAGCACTTTCGCAAGGAAAAACTGACATTTGAAGTGGTGGACTTTCAGAGTGCATACCATGCCATTCTTGGTCGACCAGCTTATGCTCGTTTCATGGCCCGACCATGTTACGTGTATCTAAAGTTGAAGATGCCTGGACCAAAAGGTGTGATCACAGTCACGGGCAATCGACAAAGGGCTGAGGAGTGCCTCCAGCAGGGCTCCAAGATCGCCGACCAGCAGATGGCTATGGTTGAGTTAGAAGAATACAAGAAAAATGCTGATCCTGCCGACCTGTTACGTGCTAAGAAGCCCGCTTCTGAGTCAGCTTTTCAGTCGGCAGGAGAGGTGAAGAAGGTGCACATTCACCCGACAGATCCTAATGCTGCCCCGACCAACATCTCAACAACACTCGACAGCAAATAGGAAGCCGAGCTCATCCAGTTCTTCCGTGAGAACTGGGACATCTTCGCATGGAAGCCCGCTGACATGCCTGGTGTACCTAGGGAACTGGCTGAGCACCGCTTGAGAGTTGATCCGAAGGCCAAGCCTGTGAAGGAACATTTGCGTCGATCAGCAACGGAGAAGCGAAAAGCAATCGGCGAAGAGGTGGCTCGTCTCTTGGCGGCCAAGTTTATACGTGAGATTTACCATTCCGAGTGGTTATCAAACGTTGTCATGGTCCCTAAGAAGGACAAGTCTCTTCGCATGTGTATTGATTTCAAACATATCAATCGGGTCTGCCCGAAAGATCATTTCCCGCTCCCCCGCATTGATCAGATTGTCGACTCAACTGCGGGATGCGAGCGTTTATCTTTTCTTGATGCTTATTCTGGCTACCATCAGATCCGTCTGTTTGGTCCAGATGAAATAAAGACAGCCTTCATCACCCCTTTCGGGTGTTTCTGTTATATCACCATGCCTTTTGGTTTGAAGAATGCTGGCGCTACTTTCATGCGCATGATTCAGAAGTGTTTGCTCGATCAGATCCCTCGGAACATCGAAGCTTATATGGATGATATCGTGGTCAAGTCTCGCAAAGGTTCCGACCTGTTGTCTGACTTGGCTGAAACATTCGCCAATTTGAGGATGTATGACATTAAGTTAAATCCGACTAAGTGCACTTTCGGCGTTCCCGGTGGCAAATTACTCGGTTTTCTCGTTTCCGAGAAAGGAATCGACGTTAACCCTGAGAAGATCGGTGCCATCGTCCGAATGAAAAGCCCTGAGCGTGTGCATGATGTCCAGAAGCTCACAGGTTGCTTGGCAGCATTGAGTCGATTCATTTCTCGTCTAGGTGAGAAGGCACTGCCTTTATACCGACTGATGAAAAAGTCTGATACATTTGAGTGGACTCCAGAAGCTGAAGCAGCGTTTGTCGAGCTCAAAGCCCTGCTTACCACCCAGCCGGTGCTTGCTGCTCCGCACAGCAAAGAGCCATTGTTATTGTACATCGCGACCACTAATCAGGTCGTCAGTACAGTACTAACTGTCGAGCGGGAAGAGGAAGGCAAGGCTTACAAGGTTCAACGCCCGGTCTACTATATTTCTGAAGTGCTGACTCCGTCGAAGCAAAGATATCCACATTACCAGAAGCTCGTATATGGTATATATCTGACTGCAAAGAAGGTGGCACACTATTTTCAGGATCACTCCATTTCAGTCGTCAGTGATGCTCCGTTATCTGAAATTCTCAATAATCGAGACGCGACTGGTCGAGTGGCCAAATGGGCTATTGAACTCCTTCATCTTGACATCAAGTTTGAGGCGAAGAAAGCAATCAAATCTCAAGCGCTGGCTGATTTCCTCGCCGAGTGGATTGAGCAACAGCAGCCAATCCAACTTCACTCGGCACACTGGACCATGTTCTTTGATGGTTCAAAGATGCTGAATGGGTCTGGTGCTGGCGTCGTTCTAGTATCCCCCAAAGGCGATAAGCTCAGTTATGTCTTACAGATTCACTTTGATTCCTCCAACAATGAAGCTGAATATGAAGCACTTTTGTATGGATTGCGTATGGCCATTTCACTCGGCGTCCGTCGCCTGATGGTATATGGCGATTCTGATTTAGTGGTTAATCAAGTGATGAAAGAGTGGGATGTCAGGAACCCCGCTATGACTGGATACTGCAATGCAGTAAGAAAACTTGAGAAGAAATTTGAAGAATCAAGCAGCTGATGAGTTGGCAAAGATTGGATTCACTCGGAAACCTGTCCCCAGCAATGTATTTCTCGAACACATTCATTCTCCTTCGGTGCAAGAAGATCCTTTCACTGAAGAGCCCCCGCAAGCAAAGAGCGCTTCTGATCCGACTGAAGTTGATGTCCCAGCTGTCATTGATCTGGTCATGGAGATTTTGGTAATCACGCCCGACTGGACTGTACCATATATTGCGTACATTCTCAGAAGAGAACTCCCAGACGATGAAGATGAGGCTCGACAGATAGTCCGCAGGTCCAAAGCTTTCACTGTGATCAATGAACAACTCTACAGAGAAAGTGTGACTGGCGTAGCTCAGCGGTGCATTTCTCCTGAAGAAGGTCGACTGATTCTGGAGGAGATTCACTCGGGAACTTGTGGCCATCATGCGTCCTCTAGGACGATTGTTGCCAAAGCCTATCGAGCTGGTTTCTTCTGGCCGCGCGCCAATGAGATGGCTAAAGATATTGTCGATCACTGCGAAGGATGTCAGTTTTACTCGAATATGTCACACAAACCTGCGTCTGCCTTGAAGACCATTCCACTCGTCTGGCCGTTTGCTGTGTGGGGCTTGGATATGGTTGGACCCCTTAGAACAGGTTAGAGTGGGTTTACTCATTTACTGGTTGCAGTCGACAAGTTCACTAAGTGGATCGAAGCTAAACCCATCAGGAAGCTGAACGCCCGCACTGCTATCAAATTCATAAAAGAGATAACGTTCCGGTATGGGGTCCCTCACAGTATCATTACAGACAATGGTTCTAACTTTGACTCGGAAGAGTTCAGGTACTTTTGCTCTTCTCAAGGCACTCGGGTGGATTACGCATCCGTTGCGCACCCCCAGTCAAATGGTCAAGCTGAGCGAGCGAATGGCCTTATCCTCCAAGGATTGAAGCCTCGGCTCATGCGAGATCTTGATCATGCTGCCGGAGCTTGGGTCACTGAGTTACCGTCTGTTCTGTGGGGCTTGAGGACAACTCCCAACCGGTCGACTGGACGTACTCCTTTCTTCCTTGTATATGGAGCTGAAGCCGTGTTGCCGAGTGACATCCTTCACAATTCTCCTCGAGTGGATCTTTACTCTGAAGACGAGGCTGAACAAGCGAGACAAGACGGAGTGGATCTCCTGGAGGAGGAGCGTGAGATGGCCCTGATCCGATCAACTGCGTATCAGCAAGACCTTCGCCGCTTCCATGCAAGACATGTCAAGAGCCGTTCGTTCCACGAAGGTGATTTGGTGCTTCGAGTGGATCAGCAGCGACCTCATAAGTTGGCCCCAGCATGGGAAGGCCCATTCGTCATCACCAAGGTGCTTAACAACGGGGCGTACCATCTTTTCAACTTGAAGAAGAATATTGACGAGCCACGCGCCTGGAATGCGGACCTGCTTCGACGTTTTTATTCTTGATAACAGAGTTGTTTTGATGTAATAAGAGTATCCCAGACGATGTTATTGGTTAAATGAAGACTCCCGCAGTCTATTGTCGATTCCGATCGCACAGTTTTACATTCAAAATTATTCCGAGTGAAGAGCAATCCTCTCTCTCGGGGGCTTAGCTGCGAATCCGTTTCGCCTAAGTTCAAAACTTTTCCGAGTGTATTACATTCAATACACTCGGAGACTTAGCTACGAGCCAGTCCTCGTCTAAGTTCAAAAATTTCTCCGAGTGAAGAGCAATCCTCTCTCTCGGGGGCTTAGCTGCGAATCCGTTTCGCCTAAGTTCAAAACTTGTCCGAGTGTATTACATTCAATACACTCGGAGACTTAGCTGCGAGCCAGTCCTCGTCTAAGTTCAAAAATTTCTCCGAGTGAAGAGCAATCCTCTCTCTCGGGGGCTTAGCTGCGAATCCGTTTCGCCTAAGTTCAAAACTTTTCCGAGTGTATTACATTCAATACACTCGGAGACTTAGGTGCGAGCCAGTCCTCGTCTAAGTTCAAAAATTTCTCCGAGTGAAGAGCAATCCTCTCTCTCGGGGGCTTAGCTGCGAATCCGTTTCGCCTAAGTTCAAAACTTTTCCGAGTGTATTACATTCAATACACTCGGAGACTTAGCTGCGAGCCAGTCCTCGTCTAAGTTCAAAAATTTCTCCGAGTGAAGAGCAATCCTCTCTCTCGGAGGCTTAGCTGCGAACCCGTTTCGCCTAAGTTCAAAACTTTTCCGAGTGTATTACATTCAATACACTCGGAGGCTTAGCTGCGAATCCGTTTCGCCTAAGTTCAAAACTTTTCCGAGTGTATTACAATCAATACACTCGGAGATTTAGCTGCGAGCCAGTCCTCGCCTAAGTTCAAAAATTACCCCAAGTGAAGAGCAATCCTCTCTCTCGGGGGCTTAGCTGCGAACCCGTTTCGCCTAAGTTCAAAACTTTTCCGAGTGTATTACATTCAATACACTTGGAGACTTAGCTGCGAGCCAGTCCTCGTTTAAGTTCAAAATTTACCCCGAGTGAAGAGCAATCCTCTCTCTCGGGGGCTTAGCTGCGAATCCGTTTCGCCTAAGTTCAAAACTTTTCCGAGTGTATTACGTTCAATACACTCGGAGACTTAGCTGCGAGCCAGTCCTCGCCTAAGCCCCAAATTCCTTCGAGTGCAGAACACCCGTTTCACTCGAGAATTAAATAAATTCAGCCAAGCTAAATATCAGAAAGCGAAATGCGAGTAAGATTAAAATCTCCGGCGCAGCAGAAACTTGTTCGCGCGAAAGGGAAGTTCTCAGGCTTAAGGCCTGAACGAAGTTTACTCGGTTACACCAACACTCGGCATACCGAGGCAAATAAAGTTTTTTGTTGTAAGCAAAATACCAATTTAAGCTCCAGCAGGACTTGAAGGCTCAACGAAGGTTTCCAGGTCGATTCCGTCAGCGATCCGAGTGGCAGCGTCGATGAAGGTCTCCATGAAATCTTCAAATTTGAGTTTCTTCGTGTTGGTCACTCGAAGATCCTTCAATTTGTCTTCTCTGGCTTCCTTGCAATGAACCCGGACGAGTGAAAGTGCCACGTCAGCACCACAGCGGGCAGCAGATTTCTTCCACGCTTGCACTCGACTGGGAATCTCATTGAGCCGAGTCATCATTGACTCGAGGTCAGTCTGGAGAGGATCTTTAGGCCACAGTTCTTTGTCGACCTTCTCAAATGCAGCCCTCAGCCGAGTAATGAATCCTTGGACGCTGTTGAGACGAGCTTCGAGACGAAACATATCCATTGCCACGGCATCTCCAACGAGAGATTTCGTGGGGTCCAGATTGGGTTCAAGTTCTTCAGTTTCCTTCTCGAAGTCTTGACAGAATTCTGCATGAAGAGGAAGGGAAAAGGTGATCATAATATCATTCTGGTAGAACCAAAGAAATTCATTCGACAGATGAAGGTTACCTTCAAGCATGCTGAACATTTTCTTCGCGAATCCTCCCAAGTGTTTCTCCAGAGCGGTCTTACTCTTGGTCTGCACTTCGAGTTTTTTGATCCATTCGGATCGTTCCTGCTTGAGCTTGGTATTCTCCTCTTCCAGTTTACTGGCTGCGGCAAGTTTCTTCTCAGCAGCCGCGGTTTTCTCCTTCGCTTCCTTCTGAGCATCAGCAAGTGATTTGTCCTTGTCCTCGAGGGCCTTCTTCATGGTATCTAAAGAAATAGCATTGTTGAGGCGCACTCGGAGACGACGGTTCTCATCACGTACGTCTGTTCGAGTGGATTCACTCGGTTCAAAGGAGGGAAGTCGAAAGTGATAATACAATTGATCAACAAAGGTTACCTCCCAAAGTCTTCAGTTCGGTCTGTGCACGGTCCAGGTTGTTGTTCGTCAGCTCCAGATCCAGCAGAAGTTGATTCTTTTCTTTCTCCAGCTCGACGTACTTGGTCCCGAGTCCACAGGCTTTCTGAAATCAGCAAAAATGGGGATTCAGTCGACATAATAATTTCTCTACTCCTGAGTGGAAAAGTTCAAACTGCAGTCGACTGAAAGACGACCCGCCGCCCCACCCCACAACCCTATACAAGCGTCATATCATGGTTGATGGAAATGATGTCCATGAAACCTGCAGAATGGTTCTAAAGACTACTGCCCATCGTCAACGATCGACAGTAGTCTCGGGGACTACACCCAGTGGGTGCACTCGGTGTGCCCCCACTGGAAACAAAAACACTCGACCAGGTCTGGCCTATCCGAGTATAAAAGAAAGAAGCAAGCAACCGAACATCGTCTCTATCAGACCCCCGCCGAAGCAAGAACTCGACGGCGGTCTCGGGGACTACACCCAGTGGGTGCACTCAGCGTGCCCCCACTGGAACTACATTTACTCGACAAGGTCTGCCTTGTTGAATGGAAACAATATTAAGACCCCCGCCGATGCCTTCGTCATTCGACGGCGGTCTCGGGGACTACACCCAGTGGGTGGACTCAGCGTGCCCCCACTGGACCGGAAAGTACTTGGTCTACCGGCGAAGAAAAACACCCCAGTGGGTGTAAAATCAAGACATGCAAGAATTCAATCGAAAATGAACTTACAATACAACTTACTCGGACGTTGGCCTGAAGCGCTGAGCTGGCATCATAGGCCAATTTGCTAGCTTCATATGCCTCCTTTGTTCGCAGCATCATCTGCCCAGCCTGGATCATGGCCTCCTTGGCAGCTCCGGTTTGGTCCTCCGGGACGTGGTACAAAGGATACGCAGGCGTCGGGTGTGCTGGTGTGGTCACTGGAGCAGCTGGAGGTGTCTGGGATTGTCCAATAAGCGTCGAAGTCACCAGAATTGAAGTGGCCGGCGGAGCACTCGACAGTGGAGTGACGAGGGTTGGAGGCGTCGCAGCAGTCGTCCCATGGGGCGTCTGGACAGACGGTGGTCCTCGAGTGCCCACACGTGAAACCTCCGGGAGCACAGCTTCACCCTCCACTCCCCGCCGTGGCTCCTCGTCATCTTCCAGTTCGATGACTGCGTCAGCTAAAGTCAACAATTATGGATGAGTAACTAACACACTCGACAATTATTCTTCTGCAAGCAGAGTAAAGTATGGAGTTGACATACCTCGTTGGGAGGTGGCGGCATCAGGAGTGTCCACTTCCATATGATCTCCATCATCCTGATGGGGCGACGTCACGGAGGTAGCAGCTCTGGCGAGTAAATTTCACTCGGTCAAACATCAACATAAAGTTCTTCAACGACGAGGCAAGGAAAATGAATACTCACGTGGAGGCAACAGGCACGGCTATCTTGATTCGGGGCAGGGCCTTCCGAGGCTTTGGCACGTCTGGTTTGGGCTGTTTCGCAGCCTTTTCAGTCGACCCCGATGTCGCGACACGATCACGCTTCGGGTTCCGGGTGCTCGACGCCACAGTCTTGCTCGGGATGACCTCCGGGTCGTTCTGCTGCTTCGCTCGACGTTCAGTGCGCGAAGGGACAGGGACCTCCACCTCGTCTTCATCCAGGTCGTCGTCGCTGCTCTCGGATTCGTCAGCGTAATCACCGTCAGCGCTGCCGTCGACGCTCCCTTCTTCTTCTTCTTCAGGGTGCCCTCCATTGGGCACAGGCGAATACATGTTTGTAAATTCCTGCAAGATTCAAGCTTCAAATTCAATCGACTGAAGATTCATTTATTCGGCAAAGTATTAAAACAATCGACAAGTATATAACTCACCAAGTTCTTTGGCGGGTTCAAAGCGGAGAAAGGCGGAATTCGTTTGGATCCTTCTGGGTTATCGCAGGCTCCAGTGATGCTTCTGAGCCACTGAGAAACGGTCTGATCGGAAACTTCCTCAGGATGAGTCCGAGTGGTATCCTCAGGTCCCGAATAATGCCACATGGTGTGATCCCGAGCATGGAGGGGCTGGATTCGTCGACTCAGAAACGTTTCAAGGAGGTCCAAACCTGTCACTCCCCCGCGAATCAGTTCGGATATGGCATTCACTAAGATCCCTACCTGGATTTTCTCTACCTTCGTCACATACAGAGGTTTGGGAGTAACAGGTCGATCCAAGGAGAAGAGGGGAAGTCCAGTCGACATATTTGGTGATGCTACATCTTTGCAGTAAAACCAAGTCGACTGCCAACCCCGAACGGAATCAGGAAAGGTCATAGAGGGGAACCCACTCCTACCTCTCTTCTGGATCCCTAGACCACCACACAGTTGGATCACATGGGTTTTGCTATCTTTGGGATTGGCTTTCTTGACGGCTTGAGATCGGACAGAGAATATATGTTTGAACAGACCCCAATGTGGGGGACAGCCCAGGAAACATTCGCACAAGGTAATGAAGCAGGAAAGATAAGCTACTGCATTCGGTGGAAGGTGGTGAAGCTGCGCTCCAAAATAGTTCAACAACGCACGGAAGAACGGGTGGGGAGGCATGGAGAAACCTCGCTCGATGTGGGTGAGAAGCATAACCCTCTCGCCTTCGCGTGGCTCCGGCTCGACCTCCCCCTTCGGCAACCTCCAGGAATCTGCAGCAATCAACCCGTCGACGACGAGGTTGTTCACATCGTCCGCCGTGACCGTCGATTGAAGAAAATCCCCCTGGATCCACCCCAGCGGCACCGTCGACCGGGGTCCCGACGGCTTCTTCGCCTTGGCGCCTCCTTTCTTGGCGCGCTCGAGCTTCTCCGTCTTGCCTTTCGTCATGGCGGCGGCGGTCAGCGAAGCAGGGCAGGGCGGAGGAAGAGGAGAGTAGATTTGGGGGAAAAGTACTGTGCCAGCACTGGCGTCGTCGCCTCTTATACGCACTCAAGTGAGCCACTGACCTGCGGGCCCGCCGGATCTCCGGATATCCCGAAATCAGAGGAGGAGCGATACGTGGCGATACGGGCGGCGCGATAATCGAGGCGTCGTTCCCACACTTGCCTTAGCAGTTACGCCATCTCCGCTGCGCGCGCGCGCGCTCTCTTATCCAAATTTCGAAACCCGCGAGACTCGGGCCCGGTGGAGCAAATTGTTTAGTCAGAAGATTCTCCAGATCACTCGAACTAGTTTCACTCGGACCAGTGTTCAAGCTCAGTTTTACTCGGATAACTTCAAGATGGAATCGATCAGGGCAAACGGTTAAGGTTTCAATCGACGCAGATTTCGGGGAAGCCTCAAGATACACTCGGAATTTTTGTGTCTCTTCTGAACCTGCATGGATACCTTTTACCCTTGAACCCCGATCCATTCGGGGGCTAATGATGGGGATATGTACCTAGGGTAGGGTCATAGGCCTGACCTATATACCCTGCCTAAGGACACTGCCCCAAAAAGCTTAAGGGCTACAAAGAAATCTCCGACTGAAATAGCCAAGAAGCATAAACCACTCGACAATATACACTCGGAGATACCTTTCACTCGACGACTACCTTTTCACTCAGAAATGATTAGAAGACAGTCGACCACAGGAGTCCAGAAGTCACCCCAGGGAGGCTAACGGACCTGCATTTATCAAGACCATTACTAGCATTTATGGTGTACGTTACCAGTAACGTACACCTCTTTATGACCACAATTTAACCCTTGGATGCCGGACACTTATGAGGGGTAGCGCACTCTATATAAGCCGCCCCTCCCCTCTGGCACAAGGGTTCGCACCCCCTGTAACAACGCAAGCATTACACTCGACAAGAAGCTCCCGAGCACCTGAGACGTAGGGCTGTTACCTCCACGAGAGGGGCCTGAACTCATACATTCTTGCGTACAATCTCGCCGTAGCTAGGACTCTGCCCTCTCCTTTCGTACCCCTACCTTCTACTGTCAGGCTTATTCCCACGACAGCGCCGTCCTTAGGCTTATTCCATTGCTTGATGCTGATCGGGATGTTGTCCCTAACAATAGCTCCGCACTAAGCAGAAAATGCGTCCTTGGTCTGCTTGGGTTCAATCGAATGGCCATCGTCCGTGAGTGCTGTAATCGTGAACCTTTCATCCTTGCGCAACCTCTTCTTCGGGCCTCGTCTCGTTACCGAAGTTTGGCTCGATTCGGAGGGCTATAAAAGAAGAAAGAAGAGTTAATATATGTACATACCAAAACAATTGATGCATCAATTAGCAAGTCAGCACATGCTTAATTAATATATATACCTCGCCGGACTTTGCAACAGCTCCCTCCTCCGTTCGGTCACCGGAGCCGTCATCATGGTCTCCTTCTTCCTCCGGCATTTGGTTATTGGAGACATCATGATGATGTCCTTCCTCCTCCATTGTTCGATCATCGGAGCCGTCATCCTCTCCTTCCAGACCATCGGTGTCGTTGAGAAATGACAAGACATCACGTCCGCTGAGTATTATGTCCCCCAACAACTGTTCTTGTTCCAAGTCTCTTTGATCCATAGTTTCTGCAAATATTACAACATGTCAATTAATATACAAACATGAATGTCCGACGTCCGGACCGCCTCTCTCATGAATGTCCGATGTCCGGACCACCTCTCTCATGAATGTCAAACAAGGGATTCTCTTAACCTTTAAGGGATTTAATTAACAAAATGGCGCCATTCTGAATGTGCAGAAAATGGTCCATATTTTTCCTGATCTCATCTACCCTTCTATATGTCACGTTGTCTAGTGTCAAAGGATTCAAGAAAACCATGGCTTCATCATTAGCCGGAAGTAACAGGCACATAATGGTACGAAGCTCTCGAAAATTGTTTTTGAACGGAGTCCCGGATAGGATAATTAATTAGCTTTTTGGTATGAAGTTCAGCAAGAGCCTTCCGAATATCGCTATTTGGAAGGCCTTTGTTGAAATTCGTACCAAAAAGTGAATTATTCTATCCGGAACTCCGTTCCAAAACAACTTTGAAGAGCTTCGTAGCATCAACTTCCGGCTAATGATGAAGCCATGGATTTCTTCAATACTTTGACAGACAACGTGATATATAGAAGAATATATATATAGATGAGATCAGAAAAAAATTGGATCAACTTGTGCACATCCATATTGGGGGCATTCTTGATAAATCTATGTTACCAGAGTTTTCTATATGAACAAAAAAAAATTCCACATGACATGTCCGATGTCCCCCCCTCATGTCGAAGTTATCGGGGAGGGGGTAGACGACAACAACGCTCACCCCTCATGTCATGTCCGATGTCCCCCCTCATGTCGAAGTTATCGGGGAGGGGGTAGACGACAACGATGCTCACCCCTCATGTCCGACGTCCGACGTCCCCCCTCATGTCGAAGTTATCGGGGAGGTGTCCTCGACAACGCTCTTTTAACTTAGTAAATTTGGGTGGCCTCGACAACTCTTCTAGGGTTGGGGTGGCCTCAATATATCTAGACTTGTTCCGGTTTGGGGTGGCCTCGAGAGTTGGCCGGGCGAGAGGGGGTTGATCGACGTCCCCCCTCATGTTGAAGTTACCGGAGTTTTCTTCTAGGGGTTTGGGTGGCCTCGAGAGTTTGTCGGGTAGGGCGGGAGGGGGTAGGAGATCGACAACACTATTTTTCTAGGGTTTGGGTGGCCTCGAGAGTTGGTCACCCGATATGTCTGACGTCCCCCCTCATGTCAAAGTTACCGGAGTTTTCTTCTAGGGGTTTGGGTGGCCTCAACAGTTTGTCGGGTAGGGGCGGGAGGGGGTAGGAAATCGACAAAATATTCTATCAACAAAAAAATTCTATCTATCCATACATACATAGCCACATACATACATGAAAAAATACATATATGAACAAAAAAATGCTATGAACAAAACACATCATATATACATCCATCCATACATACATATAGCCACATACATATATACATTATATATGAACAAAAATATTCATCATATAAAAAAATCAACATATATATATAAAAAATTGCATAGAGCCGGGGCGGCGGCGGCTCACAGCGGGGGCGGCCGGCGAGGGCATGGGCGACAGCGACGGCGGGGGCGGGCCGGGGCAGGGGCGCGGCCGGGTGCACTCGGGGGCGTGGGCTCGGGGGCGGGGTAGGGCCGCGGGCTCGGGGACGACGACGGCGATGGCGACGGCAACGACGGGGCAGGGGCACGACGATGGCGACGGCGTGGGCGGCGGACGGCGTCGGGGCAGCCTGGCGGCATCGAGGAGCTCGGCGTCGTCGGGCGATTTGGCGATGAAAACTGTGAAATTTCGCGAGTGCTACTTATATACACTCAGCATTGGTCCCGGTTTGTGCCACCAACCGGGACCAATACCAACCTTTGGTCCCGGTTGGTGCCACCAACCAGGACCAAAGGTCTCTTTTCGTCAGTCCAAAGGGCAGGAAGCAGAGGCCTTTGGTCCCGGTTAGCTAGTTCCACCAACTGGGACTAAAGGGTGGTGCTGCCCGGGGCCAAAAGTTTAGTCCCACCTCGCTAGCTGAGAGGGCTCGATAGTGGTTTATAAGCGCTGTTGCGCCAGCCCTCTCGAGCTCCTCTCAACTGCAAGCGTACAGGCCTAATCGCACACACCTCTGCCTGTGGGCCTTCTGGGCCTGCTGCGGGCGTGAATCCTGGCCCAACTAGCTGATTGTGTTTCTAGTCGTATTCAGGCCGTGGTGGCCCAGTAGGCGGCACTTTTTTTAAATTTTTTCCAGTTTTTTTGTTTTGTTTTTTGCTTTATTTATTTTCTTTTGTTTCTACTTACAGTGATTCTTTTTGCTTTTAGGTCACAAAAATTATAAACTTTCTGTTAGTGCCATTAGTTTCCAAATTTGAATAGTTTAAATTTGAATTCTTTTGCTTTATTTATTTTCTTTTGTTTCTACTTACAATTTTTCAGTGATTCTTTTTGCTTTTAGGTCACAAAAATTATAAACTTTCTGTTAGTGCCATTAGTTTCCAAATTTGAATAGTTTAAATTTGAATTCTTTTAAATTGGTGTGAATCACTAGTTTGTGAATAACTTTACAAAAAAAATATATTTTTGAGTGATTCTTTTTCCTGCTATTTAATATTACTTTGTTTTATCATTATATTCAATTTGGTAATTTTTAGGTTAATTTAAATGTCTGTTTTAATCAAAAACAGATTTGGTATTTTAGTTTCCTATTAAAGTTTCTAACAAAAAATTCTTTATGAAAATTCTTTTTGCTATTAATGTTTTGAATAGAAAATACTTTGATAACTTTAGTTGCATAAATTTTATATAATTTTAGTTTCAAAAATACTAGAGGTTTATAAAAGCTTTTTAGTTGATTCTTTTTGCATTGAAGAATATTATAGTTTTGTTTTAGTTGATCATAATATAATTTTTTAATTGATTATTTTTAGTTCATTATTTTTGCTATTAGAGTTTCATAAAAGTTTTCATGCATTTACTGAATTTTTCCAGCTAAATGACCCTGAAATTGAAAAGCACTACAAATGAACTTTGAAAAGGTTGAAAGTTGGCATGGTATCATCATTTCACCCATATAGCATGTGCTAAAAAGTTGAGAGGGTTACGGCAAAAACTGAATGCACTTCGTGTACAAAATGGACAATCTCTTTCCAAGTATCAGGGTTTCGCACGAAAACTCATCTGTTACAAAGGGATTTCATTTTTTTGAACTTATTTGAACTCCAGACTTTTTGTGTGTTCAAAATGCACCATTCAAAGCCACATCATCAATTTTCAACCCTTTCTGACTTCATTTGGTATTTTTCATGCATTTACTGAATTTTTTGAGCTAAATGACCTTGAAATTGAAAAGCACTACAAATGAACTCTGAAAAGGTTGAAAGTTGGCATGGTATCATCATTTCACCCACATAGCATCTGCTAAACAGTTGAGAGGGTTACGGAAAAAATTGGATGCACTTCGTGTACAAAATGGACAATCTCTTTGGAAGTATCAGGGTTTCGGATGAAAACTCATCTGTTACAAAGGAATTTCATTTTTTTGAACTTATTTGAACTCCAGACTTTTTGTGTGTTCAAAATGAACCATTCAAAGCCACATCATCAATTTTCAACTCATTCTGACTTCATCGGGTATTTTTCATGCATTTACTGATTATTTTGAGCTAAATGACCCTGAAATTGAAAAGCACTACAAATGAACTCTGAAAATGTTGAAAGTTGGCATGGTATCATGATTTCACCCACATAGCACGTGCTAAAAATTTGAGAAGGTTACGGCAAAAATTGGATGCACTTCGTTTACAAAACGGACAATCTCTTTCGAAGTATCAGGGTTTCGAACGAAAACTCATCTGTTACAAAGGTATTTCATTTCTTTGAACTTATTTGAACTCCAGACTTTTTGTGTGTTCAAAATGAACCATTCAAAGCCACATCATGAATTTTCAACCCTTTCTGACTTCATCTGGTATTTTTCATGCATTTACTGATTTTTTAAGCTAAATGACCCTGAAATTGAAAAGCACTACAAATGAATTTTGAAAAGGTTGAAAGTTGGCATGGTATCATCATTTCACCCACATAGCTTGTTATAAAAAGTTGAGAGGGTTACGGCAAAAACTGGATGCACTTCGTGTACAAAACGGACAATCTCTTTCGAAGTATCAGGGTTTCATACGAAAACTCATCTGTTACAAAAGGCATTTCATTTCTTCACATGTAACTGCAGTGATATTCTAGATCAAAGGCATCATCATACTAGTTGTGGAGAGAAAGTCTTCACTTTTTCTTCGCTTGTGTCCTTTGCTTATTGCACCGTAACCATGGATAATCTTCATCATTTAACAGGGTGCTTGGGTCAGCCTTGACTTTGAAGGGAGGAATTTCATGAAACTTTTCATAATCTTCAGACATGCCTGTCTTTCCCTCCAATCCCACGATGTCTCTTTTTCCTGAAAGAACTATGTGGCGCTTAGCTCATCGTATGATGTATTCAATTCCTTATCTTTTCTTTTTCTCGGTATCAGGGCCGGATTTCGGGGACACACAAAATCCCAAAAATTAACCCCTCGTGTCATCACCAACCTAGGATTACTGTTACTGGTGGACACGTCCTTGTTACAGATTACCAAGCAATTACAAGAGTTGGATACAAGACCATAAAGGTGCAATGTTACAATAATGATTTCTGGTGGTGGGTGACGAAAGTGATTCGTGAATTCTCCAACGTCGATGGGGCTCCATTCCACAGGAACGGCTGACCTGGATAACTCCTATCCCGCGTGGTAACTATCCTAGGCTCCGCCTGGACATCGTCATAATACTCTTCTGACCTGGCCAATGAAATAACCAGGGACAAGCCAGTGAGTACGTTTGAATGTACTCATAAACATTACGAACAAATGATATACCGAATGCAGCAGATAATATATGATCATGATGAATTAAACTATTTGCCTATGCTCATGCGGGACTATATTATATGCATGCTGATAGGAATTAAATCATGAAATGATGACATATTAGCATGTGCAGAAATAACATGTTAGTGACAAACAAATGAGGTTAATGCAAAATCGGACGAGACAGAACCATCCGAGAATCCAAAGAAAATATAAAAGAAATGCCGGTTGGATGTCAAGTGACACCACGGTAGGTCTTGAAGAGAAATGCCAAACGGGTGTCTAAAAGAGTAATCGGACGAGACAGACCATCCGAGAACTCAAGCGACGCCACGAGAGGTCTTGAAAAGAAATGCTAGACAGGTATCTACAAGAGAGTCGGGCGAGACAGGACCGCCCAAGCACTCGAGAGACGCCTCGTAAGGTCTTGAAAATAAAACTAAATGCCCGGGGTAGTCTAGCCAGCCCCTGAGACACTCAGAAAAATAAAATTAAGAGAGATGCGTTAGTCCACAATAATAATCATAACATCAATAATATTCATGATAACATCAGTAGTAGTGGTAATTATTCTGCAAAATAAACCATGCAGAATTATAATTATTTCCTCCGGAGACTGACTCTAAGACCGACACTTGACCAACCCAGACTGTAGTCCTTAACCGCGGACACGGGTATTCGAATAGATATCACTCTGCAGAGGTTGTACTCTTTACCCACAAGTAAAGGATTTCTTTAGTCAGTACCGTAACACCGACTAATTCCCATTTCGGTCTTTAGGTTGAAACACACCTGTCCAGCACACACCAGCTTAACTGTTCCGGATGCCGGGAATCACCCATAGCATCATTTCAGGAAAACTTTAAGACAGGGAAAACCGACGTTTCTGCATGGGATCACTTTATTTATATCGGCGCGCAAATAGGGAAGCTACCCCCTCGGCTACACTGTCGGAACACCCATGCCTCCTGACCCGATGACAGGATTTAGTCTGCGGCCGCAGAAACCCTCATCGTGGCCCTCTGTACGGTATGTGCATGGACAGAGGTTAACAACTTACTGAACCATACCCCACCTGATGGAGGCACAAGTGGTAGCACGAAACAAGTATGGGGGTTACTGGAACAAGACTCGATCTACGGTCGACTCAGGAGGTTATGTTTTCCTGCAGTGATTAGCTCAACAAAATTTCTCAGTAGTACCCAACAGGGTCGCCACCTGGCATGTCCCAACATGCCCTTACTGATCATTCTCGTCAGCACGAGAATTCAGTCTCACGGTCACTTCACCCGTGACCAATTCTTTCCTGCAGATTAGTCCAGACCAACTTGGCCATATATGACATGAGTAAATTATCATGCTCACTCATACATCATGCTTTAATGAAAATGAAATGCTCCAAGGTGATCATGCATGCATAACTTAGCCATATGCATATTCAATTAGAAATCAACATAGTCATGCTCTAATAATTCTAGCAAGTAATCTTCCATGCATTCACCATATCAAGTGTTCAAGATGCTCGCCTTAGGTATGAAATGGTGCTGGTTACTTAAACTTTTGTAAGAAACCATCTTCCCTCCATTTTCCCTATTTCAAAGAAATAATGAAATCACCACCTAATTCTAAAACAGCACGAAAAAGTGTTTCAAATATTTTTGAAATAAATACTAAAATCAACTAGAGGAAAAATGAAACATAACAGAAAAGGAATCAAATTATTTGGAGTTCATAAGAATTTCTAAGAGAGTTTCTAAGTCGAAAATAAATAAAGAAAAAGACTTTTTAACAAATCTTGAAGAAACAAAGTTCAGGGAAAATGTTCACCCTATTTATATTAATATGCTATGATCTTAGGAGTAGGTAGAAATTTGAATTATTAAATTTGGTGTAGAAATGGCCTCTGTGGAATTATTTGAACTATACTGAAAAGAAAGGAAAAGGGTCAGAGGAGCGCCCTGAGCGCTTTTTAGATGCACGGCGCCACTGGGCCAGGCCCAGCTGCTCAACCACGCGGCTCGCTGTGGCCTGAGCCGCTGACGGAGGGACCCCACCAGCCAGGTTTGACTAGGGCGTCGCCATCCTCCCGCGACATAATGGGGCGACGCTCCGGCGATCGCCGCCGGCGAAATACGGCGCCATTCGGGGTGCCAAGGCCACCGTTGTGTTCAGGAATGAGAGGCAGTTCGTTCGGTGCTCTTCGTGGTAACTGGGATGGACGGAATCGCCGGCGATGAGGTTCTCAGCGGACGACGGCGCCGGCAAGAGGGGGCTTTCGCCTATGGTGGTCCCCGAGCTAAATTGATGACGGGGATGGATTAGTGGGTGCTCAAGGAGGCTGGTGGAGAAGAAATATGTGAGGGGGAGGCTGCGGTTGGCTCGGAATCTTCCGGAAGGTGATGGCGGCCGTGGGTGCCGGAGAGGAGGAAGAAGACCTTCCCCGGCCGTTTCGCTGCTCGAGGAGATTATTAGGGGAGGGAGTGATCATCTGGTGAAGCCGTCGGTGCCGTGGCTTACAGAGAATGGCACGGCTGCGTGCGGCCATTGATTGCGCCGTCGAGGCCGGTAAGGGTCGGTGGAGGTCAGCGTGGCCAGTGCTACGTGGCGAGGACGGTGCCCGCCGCAGATAAGCCCTGGTGGGTGGCCATTTAAGGAGGCAGAGACGTGGCGGAGGGAAATTCTTCGGGCAGCAGCTGTGGGCGACGTGGTCGGCGATGGCCGGCGTTAGCGGCCAAGGGGGTGTGTCTGCGAGGGATGGGGATGATTTGAAGACCCAAGGGTGGACTCGGGCGAGCAGGGAAGGTAGCAGCAGAGTGGCAGTAGCCCGATGCCAGTGGTGCACAACGCACGCTCAGGACACGCTCTGTGCACGCGCACAGCGTGCTTGATGCAATGCCAGGGTGATCTAGGGTGATCTACTGCACTTGAGTTTTGGGCAGGGTGATGTTATCTTGGGTGGCAAAGATGATGGACATGTTAGTCTGGCCAGAAGAGTAGGTTTCTTATGTAGTTGAGAAAGAGATATAATTTCTATCAGACACACAAGGTGCTCGGCAGAATGCTAGGGCAATTTAGGGACTTTTGCTGGATATGAAAATTGACAAGTTGATGTCTCATTAAATGGTAGAGGTGATGGTGAAGTGGTTTGGGAAAAAAGAGAAACTTGCTAGTGCAAGTTTTATTAGAATATATTTCTGGACAGAAACTACAGAGGTATACTTGGTGGACTTGCAAGTTGAGATTGAGGCTTCCCATCTGGACTTAAGGTACTGGTTGGAAGGATTATAAGTGGGAAAAATTTGGGAATTGTTTGAGCAAGGAAAATTAGGGTTGTAGTTATAGCATAGAAAATGGACAGAATGGAAAAGAGGAAAGTTCACCCAAAATTTTCAAAACACCAAGTTGGGTTTTTGCATAATAGTAATCTAGGTACATCACATGACCTCCCATAATTTTTGTGGAATTTTTAAAGAATTATTTAAAATGGTTGTAGTGCAACAGAGGCATTTAAAACATTGAAATAGCTATTAAAATAATTGTCTTGGGGAAATTTTTATTATGAAAATAATTCCCACTGTTATTAAAGTAATAATGAAATGGTTTAAGAAAACACCCAAGGGCCACAATATTATTACCAAGAATTCCTATATGGAGGGAAGAATTTTGAAAGTCAGAACAGAAAAGGCTCTTAAAATTATTGAGGGAATTATTATAAATCAAATTTGTATTTCTGGCCAAATTTTACTTAATAAAATCATGGTTAAATTTTTGGGGTGTTACAAACTCTACCCCGCTTAAGAAAAATCTCGTCCTCGAGATTTGCTAAGGACGGTTTCAAAAATATTACTCCGACTATCACGCAATAAAAACACGGTAATATTTGTCCTACTCACACGATATGACGTGGCTACAGTGAGAGGGCAGATAATTCGTGCAACTACAGTGGGGTACTGGCGCTGCGTGGAAAAAAATCTACGGTTGGGGAAACCGAGAGATTTCTACTTATGGCTACGGTAAATTTAGAATTGATAAAATTCTAAATTTCATATTACGCTGGTCGTACCCGAGTGCACAGTGCTCTCTCTGGCTGACAGGTGGACCCAGGGCCCACTGTCAGTCTCTTCTTCTACCTCTGGCTCTCATCTCTTCCTCTCTCTCGCGCGCTTTCCCGCACTTTCTCCACTGGCGGCGTCTAGCGCGTAGGGCATCCAGGTCGTACTGCGATAGTGCGTGGCGTGCTAGCTGCCGGCGTAGCGTGCACTCACCTCGCGGGCCAGTGCGCTGTTGGCACTGCTCGCGGATTCGCCTCCGAACACCGGCGATCGAGCGACGAGTGGCGCTGGTGGACTTCGCTCACCGTACACCGATCTCGAGCTATAAAATGACCGCGGTGCTTCTCTCTTCTTCCTCACACCTGGTCTCATTTCTTCTTCTTCTTCCGCCCCCTCCATTTATGTTTGCAGGAGCTCGAGGCGAGGCTTTTGATGGCAGAGGTGATGCCGGATTGGTACACGATCCTGCTGTGTGGAGGGTTGGCGGCATTGCTTGGATTATCCGTGCTCCTATGCACGATGATCCACAATGATCACCGTCATGCTGTTGCTCAAGTGGTGGCTCTCCGCGGCAGCGGTGATCACGAGGATTAGGTGCCGGTGTCAGGTGCTGACTGCTGTCAGTGTGCTGGAGGCAATCTGCATTAGAATAATTACCCACAAATTTTTCTTTCAGAAAAACTATGGTGTGTTAGTGCGGTGATCAGTTAGGTGCTAAATGTGTATGCGTCTGCACTTAGGGCATGTAGTAGAGTGGTGTGGCTGTGAGCTGGATGCCGTGGTGGCACGTTAATTAAGCTTATGTTGGTAGAAATCCTTGTGACCGTGGTCCTTAAGAAAGTTCTCACCTTGAGATTTACCAGGGGCGGAAGGGAAATAACCTCAGAACAAAACATTCATATGCAAAATGCAATCCTGATAATATGTTCATGGCATACCCCCTAAGAACACTACAAAAATTACATCATGCAAACAAGCACTACACGCTACTCAAATGCACTCATGATCGTCTATGGTTCGAAAGTAAGGTCTACAGGGTCTTGCGGAAAAGTTCTGGGTGCTGGAGCACCCTCTTCTTCCGGAGGAAGTGGAGGTAGTTGAGGGAGCAAACGAAGAACATGTCCCTCCTGGGTTGGCATAGAAGGTCTACCAATAGCTATCTGAGTGTTCAGAAAAGCAAGATAAGAGAGGTAATCCATTAGTTGCTGGGTCAGACGATCTTGAGCCATCACATATTGAATGAGATTGGCCAGAGCTGGATCCCTTTCTATACGTTCACAGCGGAACATTGCATTTGCCCCTAATGCTGCATGGCTCAGAAAATAGCAGGTGTTGCGGGTAAAATCCCACAAAACTTTAACAAAACTTCCAGGACTTGCATCTGGAGTTCTCAGGTGGAAATCGGGGTGAGACATGGGGTGCAGATCGGGAAGGAGTGGTGTTCTAGTTTGATGGGGCTAGTGCTGGATGTGGCTTCTTATAGAGGGCCTGGGTTACGAGTCATGATGCGGCACCAATATGACTTATGTATTGGTCCTGTCATGGGATTAAAGTCTCGGTCCTCAATCCCCAAAAGGAATGCCACGTGCTACTGTGTGTGTCGGCCATGGTGACTAATAGTGGTTATGTCTAGAATTTACTGTGCAACCATACGTCAATTATGCTGGTTCACAAATGGTACCATCAAAATAGTGGTACACCATTAAATCACAAACCTGCTACATCATATGGCTGCTACTATAAAAATTACAGGGTGCTAGAGCCACTAGGGCTTGACACAAATCTAGTGGACTCAGTCCACCTCGTTGACATCCAGCCGGGCGCGTCTTGTGGATGTTGAGTCCTCCTCGTGGGCTTCTGCGTAGGAGCTGGCCGGAGTCGGATGGGGAGTTACAGGGCTGGGGTAGCGGTGGTGTCCTTCACGGGGTGTCGAGGTCACAGTCCCGCTGGAGTGATCTTCCAGGTGGCGGCGGAGTTACCCGGGGGTGACAAATGCATTGCCCGGGTGGACAACAGGGGCAGGCTCCGAGGGCTCGATCGGTCTCCCGAACAGCACGATCAGGGTGGGTGTGGCTCCTCTTCTTGCTGGGGTCACGAGAGTAAGTGTCCTGCGGGTTGTGATCAGATCATTGATGACCTGATCGAAAAGTGCCTCTTGCGCTCTCAGGTAGTGCACCAGATGCACCAGGGCAAGATCCGTCTCATGGTCTCCATTGGCGACTTGGGTTGGTCTACAATAGCCTTCACGACTAGGGTAGTAGAAAGAGCGACAGTTAACCCTCGGAGACAGATGCCGAAGGTGAACTACAACCTCTCGGGCTGCAAGTTGGATGGCTTGGGATTCGTTGGAGGTCATCCTCCCGGGGAACCGGTAGGGGCGTTCCGATGTGATGCTACTCCCGTACATGTGCACCGTGGCCCAGAAGTGATGGATGGCATCACTCATGTGCTCCTGGTACACAACATACTCCGGCGGCTCTTTGCTGCCGAAAGCACGATGGGTGAGATTGGCAAGGACGGCTACAAAGCCTTCATGCTCGACTGTGGTGGTCTCGTTGTGAACAATGGGGCCTGGCATCTTGCTGGTTGGATATCGAACTGGGAGTGGGGCTGTGATGTGCTGTGCTTGGGAAAGGCTTCCTTTATAAGCCATCGGAGTCTTCCATTGCACGCTTGCGGCTAGGGCAACTCAAGTGTCGGCCACAGGCACACGGCCTATGGACCGGCTGCTAGGTTGGGCACTGACTGTCAAAAGATATCGGCTGGCCACTGTGCAGGCTTATCGGATGAGATAGGCTTGGCTATGGGCAAGGAAAAGACTTGGATGGTGTGGAAACCTAAGGATAATGACCAGGCTAAGATAGGTTTAGCCAATGGTCAGCATGGCTCTGATACCAAGGCTGTCGGGGCCGGATTTCGGGGACACACAAAATCCCAGAAATTAACCCCTCGTGTCATCACCAGCCCAGGATTACTGTTACTGGTGGACACGTCCTTGTTACAGATTACCAAGCAATTACAAGAGTTGGATACAAGACCATAAAGGTCCAATGTTACAATAATGATTTCTGGTGGTGGGTGACGAAATTGATTCGTGAATTCTCCAACGTCGATGGGGCTCCATTCCACAGGAACGGCTGACCTGGATAACTCCTATCCCACGTGGTAACTATCCTAGGCTCCGCCTGGACGTCGTCATAATACTCTTCTGACCTGGCCAATGAAATAACCAAGGACAAGCCAGTGAGTACGTTTGAATGTACTCACAAACATTATGAACAAATGATATACCAAATGCAGCAGATAATATATGATCATGATGAATTAAACTATTTGCCTATGCTCATGCGGGACTATATTATATGCATGCTGATAGGAATTAAATCATGACATGATGACATATTAGCATGTGCAGAAATAACGTGTTAGTGACAAACAAAGGAGGTTAATGGAAAATCGGACGAGACAAAACCATCCGAGAATCCAAAGAAAATATAAAAGAAATGTCGATTGGATGTCAAGTGACACCACGGTAGGTCTTGAAGAGAAATGCCAAACGGGTGTCTAAAAGAGTAATCGGACGAGACAGACCATCCGAGAACTCAAGTAACGCCACGAGAGGTCTTGAAAAGAAATGCCAGACGGGTATCTACAAGAGAGTCGGGCGAGACAGGACCGCCCGAGAACTCGAGAGACGCCCCGTAAGGTCTTGAAAATAAAACTGAATGCCCGGGGTAGTCTAGCCAGCCCCTGAGACACTCAGAAAAATAAAATTAAGAGAGATGGGTTAGTCCACAATAATAATCATAACATCAATAATATTCATGATAACATCAGTAGTAGTAGTAATTATTCTGCATAATAAACCATGCATAATTATAATTATATCCTACGGAGACCGACTCTAAGACCGACACTTGACCAACCCAGACTGTAGTCCTTAACCGCGGACACGGCTATTCGAATAGATATAACTCTGCAGAGGTTGTACTCTTTACCCACAAGTAAAGGATTTCTTTAGTCAGTACCGTAACACCGACTAATTCCCATTACGGTCTTTAGGTTGAAACACACCTGTCTAGCACACAACAGCTTAACTGTTCCGGATGTCGGGAATCACCCACAGCATCATTTCAGGAAAACTTTAAGACGGGGAAAACCGATGTTTCTGCATGGGATCACTTTATTTATATCGACGCGCAAATAGCGAAGCTACCCCCTCGGCTACACTGCCGGAACACCCATGCCCCCTGACCCGATGACAGGATTTAGTCTGCGTCCGCAGAAACCCTCATCGTGGCCCTCTGTACGGTGTGTGCATGGAGAGAGGTTAACAACTTACTGAACCATACCCCACCTGATGCAGGGACAAGTGGTAGCACGAAACAAGTATGGGGGTTACTGGAACAAGACTCGATCTATGGTCGACTCAGGAGGTTATGTTTTCCTGCAGTGATTAGCTCAACAAAATTTCTCGGTAGTACCCAACAGGTTCGCCACCTGGCATGTCCCAACATGCCCTTACTAATCATTCTCGTCATCACGAGAATTCAGTCTCACGGTCACTTCACCCATGACCAATTCTTTCCTGCAGATTAGTCCAGACCAACTTGGGCATATATGACATGAGTAAATTATCATGCTCACTCATACATCATGCTTTAATGAAAATGAAATGCTCCAAGGTGATCATGCATGCATAACTTAGCCATATGCATATTCAATTAGAAATCAACATAGTCATGCTCTAATAATTCTAGCAAGTAATCTTCCATGCATTCACCATATCAAGTGTTCAAGATGCTCGCCTTAGGTATGAAATGGTGCTGGTTACTTAAACTTTTGTAAGAAACCATCTTCCCTCCATTTTCCCTATTTCAAAGAAATAATGAAATCACCACCTAATTCTAAAACAGCACTAAAAAGTGTTTCAAATATTTTTGAAATAAATGCTAAAATCAACTAGAGGAAAAATGAAAAATAACAGAAAAGGAATCAAATTATTTGGAGTTCATAAGAATTTCTAAGAGAGTTTCTAAGTTAAAAATAAATAAAGAAAAAGACTTTTTAACAAATCCTGAAGAAACAAAGTTCAGGAAAAATGTTCACCCTATTTATATTAATATGCTATGATCTTAGGAGTAGGTAGAAATTTGAATTATTAAATTTGGTGTAGAAATGGCCTCTGTGGAATTATTTGAACTATACTGAAAAGAAAGGGAAAGGGTCAGAGGAGCGCCATGAGCACTTTTTAGATGCCCGGCGCCACTGGGCCAGGCCCAGCTGCTCAACCGCGTGGCTCGCTGTGGCCTGAGCCACTGATGGAGGGACCCCACCAGCCAGGTTTGACTAGGGCGTCGCCATCCTCCCGCGACAAAACGGGGCGACGCTCCGGCGATTGCCGCCGGCGAAATATGGCGCCATTCGGGGTGCCAAGGCCACCGTTGTGTTCAGGAATGAGAGGCGGTTCGTCCGGTGCTCTCCATGGTAAGTGGGATGGACGGAATCACCGGCGACGAGGTTCTCGGCGGACGGCGGCGCCAGCAAGAGGGGGCTTTCGCCTATGTTGGTCCCCGAGCTAAATTGATGATGGGGATGGATTAGTGGCTGCTCAAGGAGGCTGGTGGAGAAGAAATATGTGAGGGGGAGGCCGTGGTTGGCTCGAAATCATCAGGAAGGTGACGGCGGCCGTGGGTGCCGGAGAGGAGGAAGAAGACCTTCCCCGGCCGTTTCGCTGCTCGAGGAGATTATTAGGGGAGGGAGTGATCATCTGGTGAAGCGCGACGAGCTCGAGGAGGTTTATATAGGGGGAGTCATCGGTGCCGTGGCTTACAGAGAATGGCACGGCTGCGGGCGGCCATTGATTGCGCCGTCGAGGTCGGTAAGGGTCGGTGGAGGTCAGCGTGGCCGGTGCTACGTGGCGAGGATGGTGGCCGCCGCAGATAAGCCCTGGTGGGTGGACATTTAAGGAGGCAGAGACATGGCAGAGAGAAATTCTTCGGGCGGCGGCTGTGGGCGACGTGGTCGGCGGTGGCCGGTGCTAGCGGCCAAGGGGGTGTGTCTGCGAGGGATGGGGATGATCTGAAGACCCATGGGTGGACTCGGGCGAGCAGGGAAGGCAGCAGCAGAGTGGCAGTAGCCCGATGCCAGCGGTGCACAACGCACGCTCTGGACGTGCTCTGTGCACGCACACAGCGTGCTCGATGCAATGCCAGGGTGATCTAGGGTGATCTACTGTAGTTGAGTTTTGGGCAGGGTGATGTTATCTGGGGTGGCAAAGATGATGGACATGTTAGTCTGGCCAGAAGAGTAGGTTTCTAATGTAGTTGAGAAAGAGGTAGAATTTCTATCAGGCACACAAGGTGCTCGATAGAATGCTAGGGCAATTTAGGAACTTTTGCTGGATATGAAAATTGACAAGTTGATGTCGTATTAAATGGTAGAGGTGATGGTGAAGTGGTTTGGGCAAAAAGAGAAACTTGCTAGTGCAAGTTTTATCAGAATATATTTCTGGACATAAACTACAGAGGTATATTTGGTGGACTTGCAAGTTGAGATTGAGGCTTCCCTTCTGGACTTAAGGTACTGGTTGGAAGGATTATAAGTGGGAAAAATTTGGGAATTGTTTGAGCAAGGAAAATTAGGGTTGTAGTTATAGCATAGAAAATGGACAGAATGGAAAAGAGGAAAGTTCACCCAAAATTTTCAAAACACCAAGTTGGGTTTTTGCATAATAGTGATCTAGGTACATCACATGACCTCCCATAATTTTTGTGGAATTTTTAAAGAATTATTTAAAATGGTTGTAGTGCAACAGAGGCATTTAAAATATTGAAATAGCTATTAAAAGAATTGTCTTGGGGAAATTTTTATTATGAAAATAATTCCCACTGTTATTAAAGTAATAATGAAATGGTTTAAGAAAACACCCAAGGGCCACAATATTATTACCAAGAATTCCTATATGGAGGGAAGAATTTTGAAAGTCAGAACAGAAAAGGCTCTTAAAATTATTGAGGGAATTATTATAAATCAAAATTTTATTTCTGGCCAAATTTTACTTAATAAAATCATGGTTAAATTTTTGGGGAGTTACTCTCGGTTTGGTAGACATGTCCTTCACATAGAAAACCTACGCCACATCATTGGCTAGGACGAATGGTTCGTCTGTGTACCCAAAATTGTTTAGATCCACTGTTGTCATTCCGTACTGTGGGTCTTCCTGTACCCCGCCTCCTGACAGATTGACCCATTTGCACTGAAACAAAGGGACCTTGAAATCATGTCCATAGTCAAGTTCCCAAATGTCCACTATGTAACCATAATATGTGTCCTTTCCCCTATTGGTTGCTGCATCAAAGCGGACACCGCTGTTTTGGTTGGTGCTCTTTTGATCTTAGGCGATCGTGTAAAATGTATTCCCATTTATCTCGTACCCTTTGTAAGTCAATACAGTCGAAGATGCTCCCCTGGCCAACGACTACAACTCATCAGAAACAGCGTTGTCACCCATGAGACGTGTTTGCAACCAGCTGCCGAAAGTCCTGATGTGTTCATATGTAATCCAGTCATCACACTGCTCTGGTTGTTTGGAGCGCAGAATATTCTTGTGTTCATCGACATACGGGGTCACCAAGGTAGAATTATGTAGAACTGTGTAGTGTGCTTGAGACCAAGAATGCCCGTCCCAACATATTATTGAGTCTTCTCCTAGCGTGCCTTTTCCAGTCAGTCTCCCCTCATACCGTGATTGAGGGAGACCAATCTTCTTAAGGCCAGGAATGAAGTCAACACAAAACCCAATGACATCCTCTGTTTGATGGCCCATGGAGATGCTTGCTTCTGGCCTAGTGCGGTTATAAACATATTTCTTTAAGACTCCCATGAACCTCTCAAAGGGGAACATATTGTGTAGAAATACAGGGCCCAGAACGACAATCTCGTCGACTAGATGAACTAGGGCGTGCGTCATGATATTGAAGAAGGACGGTGGGAACACCAGCTCGAAACTAACAAGAAATTGCACCAAATCACTCCTTAACCTTGGCAGGATTTCTAGATCGATCACCTTCTGAGAGATTGCATTGAGGAATGCACATAGCTTCACAATGGCTAATCGAACGTTTTCCGGTAGAAGCCCCCTCAATGCAACCGGAAGCAGTTGCATCATAATCACGTGGCAGTCATGAGACTTTAGGTTCTGAAACTTTTTCTCTGCCATATTTATTATTCCCTTTATATTCGACGAGAAGCCAGACGGGACCTTCATACTAAGCAGGCATTCAAAGAAGATTTTCTTCTCTTCTTTGGTAAGAGCGTAGCTGGCAGGACCTTCATACTGCTTTGGATGCATGCCGTCTTTTTCATGCACACGTTGTTGTTCCTCCCGTGCCTCTGGTGTATCTTTTGTCTTCCCATACACTCCCAAGAAGCCTAACAGGTTCACGCAAAGATTCTTCGTCACGTGCATCACGTCGATTGCAGAGCGGACCTCTAGGTCTTTCCAATAGGGTAGGTCCCAAAATATAGATTTCTTCTTCCACATGGGTGCGCGTCCCGTATCGTCAATCGGAACAGATAGTCCGCCAAGACCCTTTCCAAAGATTACTTGTAAATCATTGATCATATCAAGTATGTGATCACCAGTATGGAGGGCGGGCTTCTTCCGGTGATCTGCCTCACCTTTCAAATGATTTCCTTTCTTTCGACATTCATGGTTGGTCGGAAGAAATCGACGATGCCCCAGGTACAAATTCTTCCTGCATTTGTCCAAATATATACTGTCGGTGTCATCTAAACAGTGTGTGCATGCATCGTATCCCTTGTTTGTCTGTCCTGAAAGGTTACTGAGAGCAGGCCAATCGTTGATGGTTACAAACAGCAACGCATGTAGGTCAAATTCCTCCTGTTCGTTCTCATCCCACACACGTACACCTCTTCCATTCCATAGCTGTAAAAGTTCATCAACTAATGGCCTTAGGTACACATCAATGTCATTGCCGGGTTGCTTAGGGCCTTGGATGAGCACTGGCATCATAATGAACTTTCGCTTCATGCACAACGAAGGAGGAAGGTTATACATACATAGAGTCATAGACCATGTGCTATGCTTGCTGCTCTGCTCCCCAAAAGGATTAACGCCATCTGCACTTAAACCAAACCATACGTTCCTCGGGTCACCTGTAAAGTCGCTCCACTTTCTCTCAATCTTTCTCCACCGCGACCTGTGAGCGGGTGCTCTCAACTTCCCGTCTTTCTTATGGTCTTTTATGTGCCATTGCATCAACTCGGCATGCTTTTTGTTTCTTAACAGACGTTTCAATCGTGGTATTATAGGAGCATACCACATCACCTTGGCAGGAACCCTCTTCCCGGTGCGCTGGCCCTCAACATCACCAAGGTCATCTCTTCTGATCTTATACCACAATGCATCGCATACCGGGCATGCGTTCAAATCCTCGTACCCACCGCGGTAGAGGATGTAGTCATTAGGGCATGCATGTATCTTCTGCACCTCCAATCCTAGAGGGCATAGAACCTTATTTGCTTCGTACGTACTGCCGGGCAATTCGTTATCCTTTGGAAGCTTCTTCTTCATTATTTCCAGTAGCGAACTAAATCCCTTGTCAGATACACCAGTGTCTGCCTTCCATTGCAGCAATTCCAGTGTGGTACCGAGCTTTCTGTTGTCATCTTCGCAATTTGGGTATAACCCTTTTTTGTGATCCTCTAACATGCGATCGAACTTCAACTTCTCCCTTTCACTTTCACATTCTCTCTGTGCATCAACAATGACCCGGCGAAGATCATCATCGGGCACATCGTCTGGTTCCTCTTGATCTTCAGCTTTCCCCATTGCAGCATCACCGTATTCAGGGGACGGGTAGTTGTCATCATCCTCTTCTTCTTCGTTGTCTTCCATCATAACCCCTCTTTCTCCGTGGTTGGTCCAAACATTATAGTGTGGCATAAAACCCTTCTCAAGCATGTGGAAGTGAAGGGTTTTAGAGTTGGAGAAAGCCTTCGTATTCTCATAGACAGTACATGGACAATGCATAAAACCATTCTGCTTGTTTGCCTCAGCCGCTTCGAGAAAATTATGCAGGCCCTTAATATACTCGGAGGTGCGTCGGTCACCGTACATCCATTGCCGGTTCATCTGCGTGCATATCATGAATAGAGAAGTGACCAAATTAATAGAAATTCATCATCACATTAAAGCTAAAGTACAGTAGTGACCAAAATAAATACATAACGTTCATACATAGTTCTCATTATTGAACAACATATAGCTCTCTAGAGCATCTAATTAAAACATACATTCAAACTATAAAATTTAAATGCAACAACAAATGCGATCATAACCGCAACTAAGGTACCAATTGATCCAATGGCATAATGATACCAAGCCTCAGTATGAATGGCATATTTTCTAATCTTTCTAATCTTCAAGCGCATTGCATCCATCTTGATCTTGTGATCGTCGACGACATCGGCAACATTCAACTCCAACTTCATCTTCTCCTCTTCAACTCTTTGGAATTTTTCTTTCAAGTAATTGTTTTCTTTTTCAACCAAATTTAACTTCTCGACAAGAATTTCTATGTCGGTTGGAATTTCCGGTTCACATACCTCCTAGATTAAAAAATCTATGTCACGTTAGTCGGCATAATTGTGATAAACACTAAATAAAACAAATAGTTATAAAAGATAATATATACCACATCCGAATCATAGACAGGACGAGGGCCGACGGAGGCGGATACCAAAACCATCGCACTATATAATAACAAACAATAATAAAAGTAAGAAAATTACACAAGTATCTATCTAAATCATACAAGTAAGAACTTTTTTCTTTTAGAAAGAAGATAAGAAGAAGAGGCTAACCACGGTGGTGCCGGCGCCGAGATGGGCGCGGGCGATCGACGGCGGTGAGGACGGGGACGGGACAGGACGGACCGCCAAACCTAAACAAATCTTGAGAAAAATGGAGCTTGGACAAGGAGCTTCGAGAGGAGAAAGCTTAAGTGTGGCTCGGGCATTTCATCGAACACCTCATGTGCATAGGAGGTGAGCTAGAGCACCACAGAGCTCTCCCACGGCCGGCCAAAAAAACAAATGCACTGCTCTGCTCGCGGGCAGGGGGGTATATGTAGGCCGACCATTGGTCCCGGTTTGTGGCTGGAACCGGGACCAAATGACATTTGGTCCCGGTTCCAGCCACAAACTGGGACCAATGGTTGTGGGCCAAGAGCGAGGCCCATTGGCCCGGTTCGTGTCTGGAACCGGGACCAAAGGGGTCAGACGAACCGGGACCAATGGCCCACGAGGCCCGGCCGGCGCCCTGGCCTCACGAACCGGGACCGATGCCCCCATAGGTCCCGGTTCGTGAGTGAACCGGGATTCATGGGCTTTTCGGGGCTGGACCAAAGCCCTCTAATCTACTAGTGTCTGTTCAAGTATCTTGCTTATAAATCCAAACAAATCAATTAGTGGCGATTGTGTTATCTTCCCAAGTATTCTGCAATTTGCATATCTTGAACTGACCAACTAACAAGCTATTTGCATATGTTGAACTGACCAAGTAACAAGCTATTTGCATTTCTTGACTGTAAGACAATACGGATTTTACTATCTCATGCTTCTTAAATAGTTAGCTATGACCATCTTCACCTTGCACATGGGTCATAAGTAAATGTTTGTACAAATTTTCTATTAACATTTGTGTTTCAGAGACTGTATCCATGAAGTTGATCCAAGAGATTAGTGAATATATTCATCTCATCCTTGATACTGGATTGAAAGGCCACCATCATAACCTCCATCTCATCCGACCTATGTCCTGCAGTCTATTTTTATTAATTATATGAAGAACAAGTGTCACCTGACCAAATATTGAGAGGGTCACCACTGGGACATTGATGCAGGGCCGATACTATCTCATGTTGCACTTGGTGAGCTTTCCAATGACATGATTATTTGAGGTCAATACTTTTGCTGCCACACGAATAGAGATGTCTCATTTCATATTGTTATTTTACCCTACTACATTGGAGGGATAAACTTCATCTGGTATACAAATAAAGGATCATACGGACAGTGATCAGTAATTTAGTATAGATTGAAAGTTGAACGCTACATATCAAGTTAGCTCAAATCATGCAAGTTCGGTGTAGTATCTGATTCCTGACTCCATGCTTTTAGTCTTTAGTTTTCAATTGCTGAAATGTTTTTTTAACATGCCTATTTGTCCGAGATCTGAGCAAAACAGTTTGTCATGTTTGAGATTTTAAACCACAAAAATCGCCATTCTCTATTTTTCATTCGCCTAATGTAGCTTAGAAGGTTTCATGCATAGTTTCTCTTTGTTGCAACAAATTCTGGCTTCAACTCAATAATTTGGATCTCGGTGCTTATGTGTATAATTACTCATGGTTTATTCAGCCTAATGCTTTGAGAAAAAGGAATTGGTACTCACTTTGGTAAAAAGAGAGAAAAAGGAATCTGTTTTTTATTGATATGGGAGCTCCATCACTCACTAGGAACTATAGTGGCCAATTATGCACATATGAAGATTGATTTACAACAACTACTACAACATTTGTACATAATCTTTCATATTGTGTCGCTTTATGAAGCCCTGTTAGTGTGTCAATATACATTACTATTTATGTAAGTCACACGAGTTACATAACACATTATGCAAAAAGTTATTCAATTTATCCATCATCATGTTCATTGGACTAAGAGTTCCCGCAGCAACGCGCGGGGTATCATCTAGTTTCTATTAGTGTTTTACCCTGGTGTCGTCTTTTAGTCCTCCAAATCAGATTTTTTTTTCACGTGACACATAATTAATAAGGAGAGGAGATGAAGTCATCTCTTAACTTAGAGCAAGTATAATATGATGATGTACGAGGGCAATAGGAATTGCCACATCAAATCTGTGCTGACTTGAAGAAGAGAGGAGATTAGAGAGAAGAGAACCGGACTGTAGATTTATAGCCGACTGTAGCATGGACTCAAACAAGCTTTGTGAGAGAATGAGGTGGGCCAAGTATTAATGACGTAGTATGTATGTATAGCTAACTATTATATCGCTGGGCTATTTGATTGGTTGTAGATGACATGGCAATAAGATAGAGCCAGTACCTGGCTCTATTATTAGTCATGCTCTTAGATATCATATCTACACACAATTAATCCAATACATGGATCATTAAATTTCGTTCTCATCATCCAGTTAGGGTTACATAATTTTAATAAAAATGGGATCTATTATAATAAATACATAATCATTGAAAGATACAATGCATTGGGATAGTTGTATCTAAACATCTAACATGCACTAATAGAGATTATTCAGAAACGGTATATTGGAACTGGTTTTAGCTAAGAGTATTAATTAGCTAGGTAAGGTGTTAATTAATACATCCGATTGATGAGTGTGAAGATTTTACCACCATTCGTTCGACATATAAATTAATTAAATGAAGCAACAAATTAATTAATTTGTTCGGTTTCGTGCTGCTAGCTGGCAAAATAAGGTCGTGTGAGATTAGGTTGGATTGATTGATGAGTGTGAAGATTTCCCCACCAAAAGTGCCACACTTCACTTGCATAATCTAATTGTCATTACGAGCATCACATATCAACACAGGAGTTTAAAATTTGTCGAAACTGTAAAACAACAAATGAGTTCAGAATAGACATTGGGCAATTAAGAAGTTGGACAAAGGTATAAATACGACTCCTTCCATTTCAACATACACTACTAGGGAAAACCTTATACACAGAATATTAGCAGCAGCGCGGGACAGGACGGGGCGCTACTGCTACTTAGCAGTAGCGCGGCCTTCAGACATGCGCTTCTGCTACCAATTTAGCAGTAGCGCGTCTCGGTAGAACTACGCTGCTACTAAAATTGATCGACTGTTCCCGCCATGCTAGGTTTAGCAGTAGCGCGTCCACAATAACCGCGCTACTGCTAACTTGATAGTAGCAGCGCGCTTTCATGTCGCTACTGCTAATTTGGAACTGGCCACATGGCGGGCCCCGCTTAGCAGTAGCGCGGGTGACATAGGAGCGCTACTGCTATCTTATTAGCAGCAGCGCATTTTTCTTCCAGCGCTACTGCTAAGACGCAGCCATACCACCTTTTTCCACCCCCTCCCCTCCCCTCCCCGCCTCTCTTCCTCACTTTCCCCTAGCTCCCACCTCCTCTCTCCCTCACTTTGCTTCTTCCTCACTACTTCTCCCCCCCATTACTCTCCACTTCTACCTATCTTTCTCTCTCTTTATTACTCCTAGCTAACTACACCAACCTCCATTAATGCATCTCCTTTCTCTTTTTCCTTCCACTACTAGGGAAAACCTTATACATAGAATATTAGTAGCAGCGTGGGACAGGACGGGGCGCTACTGCTACTTAGCAGTAGCGCGGCCTTCAGACACGCGCTTCTGCTACCAATTTAGTAGTAGCGCATCTCGGTAGAACCGCGCTGCTACTAAAATTGACCGACCGTTCCCGCCACGCTAGGTTTAGCAGTAGCGCGTCCACAACAACCGCGCTACTGCTAACTTGATAGTAGCAGCGTGCTTTTTTTCATGTCGCTACTGCTAATTTTGGAACTGGCCACATGGCGGGCCCCGCATAGCAATAGCGCGGGTGACATAGGAGCGCTACTGCTATCTTATTAGCAGCAGCGCGTTTTTCTTCCAGCGCTACTGCTAAGATGCAGCCATACCACCTTTTCCCCCCCCTCCCCTCCCCTCCCCTCCTCTCTTCCTCACTTTCCCCTAGCTCCCACCTCCTCTCTCCCTCACTTTGCTTCTTCCTCACTACTTCTCCCCCCCATTACTCTCCTCTTCTACCTATCTTTCTCTCTGTTTATTACTCCTAGCTAACTACACCAACCTCCATTATTACATCTCCTTTCTCTTTTTCCTTCCCCCTCCACTAATTGAACTTGTCTCCTCCCAAACTAGCAAGCTCGGTAGATCTAGCTAGCATTTAGTGAAGTGACCTATGTACCTCCCTAACTAGATCTATAGCCTTGTCAAGAAGAGCTTTGTCCACTTTTGATCATTCCATAGGTGTGTGTGGCGACACCTATCGTCATCATCATCACCGTGCTCGATCTCGAGATAGGTGATTAAAATTTTATGCTTTTGCTAGAATGGAAATATGTGTATGTGTGCGATATGACATAATCGGGTGATATGATGGAAATTGTGTGTGTGGCATGAGTTGCCACTGAATTGTGCTTGTGAGTTGCCTATGTTTTGCCGAAATGTCGATTTATTTCTGTTTCGGCGAATTCCGGGGAAACTCTATATGTCCTATTTTTAGGGAAGGTCATGCCGAATTTTTGTATGACTTTGATGCATGCATGCATTTTTATAATCAATTTGTTTATTATTACCGTTCAGGCGTTCATGATGGCCAGTGGAACGGTGGTGGACAGGTGGTTGTGGTCGGCGGTGCAGGACATGAAAGAAAATAACCTGACAGAGGTTTTATGTCCGTGTCGAAGATGCAAAGGACGAGCTTGGCTCGACCCCTATGAAGATGGTCGTGTGAAGGCGCACTTGCTCATGACTGGTTTCATGGATGGCTATACTCGGTGGATAATTGAAGATAAGGATGATGATGTTGAGGACGCCGACGAGGCAGGCAATGATGACACGGGGCAAGACGAAGAGATGATCGATAATGGCAGCGGAGAAGGGGCCGGACATGGCGGCGAGGAAGAGGCCGGACATGGCGGCGGAGAAGGGGCCGGACATGGCGGCGGAGAAGGGGCCGGACATGGCGGCGGGGAAGGGGCCGGACATGGCGACGGAGAAAACGTGGACTCCACGCCGCAGAATTCGTCGGTACTAAGTTCAATCGTGCGGGACCCTCATGTTCATGCACTGCTCCGTAAGGAGACGAGTACTGAGAGAGCTGCTTCTAGAGAGGAGGCCAAGCTGCAGCAATTGGTGGTAGACTCGAACACTCCATTGTATCGTGGTTGCAATCCCGAGGTGACCCGCTTGAGTTTCATGCTCGAACTCCTGAAGACGAAGGCTAAAAACAAATGGACCGACACTAGTCTCGATGAGCTTCTCAAGTACCTAAAGGATGTTCTTCCCGTGGGGAATCTATGTCCTACTAGTGTGGATGAGGCCAAGAAGATTGTGTGCCCTCTTGATCTACCGCACGTTAGATACCATGCATGCATCAATGATTGCATAATTTATCGGAAGGAGCACGCGGAAAAAACAAGTTGTTCGGTGTGCAATGCTTCTCGATACAAGAAGGCCGGGAAGAAATCTCCCCAGAAAGTTGTATGATACTTACCGATCACTCCCCATCTCCAGCGGTATTTCAAAGATCCCAAGGAAGCAAAGCTCTTGCGCTGGCACGCGGAGAGGAAGAAGCCCGACGATGGAGATGATCCGAAGCTGAGACACGTCATGGATGGAAGCCAGTGGAGAGCATTCAATGGCGAATATCGGTATTTCGCATGTGATGCAAGGAACATCGTGCTCGGCGTGTGTACCGATGGCATGAATCCGTTTGGCAACCAGAACACCAATCATAGCACATGGCCCGTGTTTGTATGGATGTACAACCTCCCCCCTGGTTGTGCATGAAGTCGAAGGACATACACATGAGCATGCTGATTCAAGGGCCGAAACAACCGGGAAATAATATTAATCTGTATCTGGGGCTACTTCAAGAGGAGTTAGACACGTTATGGAAAACACCAGCCAAGACATGGGACGCCAGCAAAGACGAGTATTTCTATATGAGAGCCGCGTTGATCACGACGGTGCACGACTATCTCAGTTACGGATATGTCGCAGGACAGGTGTGCCATGGATATTGCGGATGCACGTGGTGCATGGATGATACGATGTCTCGGCAGCTAACGTCAAGGAAAGATGGCGGGTCTGGGAAAATCGTGTACATGGGGCATCAAAGATGGCTCGAGAAGGACGACCCGTGGAGAAACCATGGAGATCTATTCAATGGTGAGGCTGAGCATCGAGGATCTCCACGTAAGCGGAGTGGCACCGAAATCGATGAGCTGTTGAAAAACTGGGAACAGTGCCCCGCGCCGGGAAAGACGATGAAAAAGGCGCTGGAGCCGCTGCTGAAGGTATGGAAGACGAGGTCTGTTTTCTGGGACCTGGAGTACTGGCACAAACTCGACACACCTCATTGCCTTGATCAAATGCATATCTGTAAGAATGTCCTTGAGAGCTTGCTTGCGACACTGATGAACATGCCGGATAAGACCAAGGATGGGCCAAAGGCCAGAAAAGACTTGCAAGATTTGGAGATCAGGGCAGATCTGCACATGCCGCCCCGTAAAAAGTCAGAGGAGACAGAGACGGAGATAGAGGCGCGGGAGAAGAAGGGCAAAAAAATAAAGGAAGAGGATTATTGCCCCCCTTCTTGCTTCACCTTAAGTTCGGCTGAGATCGATCAATTCTTCAAGTACCTTACCGGAATCAAAGTTAGTTCCGGTTACTGTGGCAAGATAAGCAGATATCTAGACACGAAGAAGAAAAGGTTCAGTGGGATGAAGTCCCATGACTGTCATGTGATGATGACGCAGATACTACCTATTGCCCTTAGAGGGATAATGGACAAGCACGTCCGTGACACGCTTATTGGTCTCTGCAATGTTTTTGACGTCATCTCTTGAAAGTCGATCAGTGTGAAGCAGCTCCGAAGGCTACAGGAAGAGATCGTTGTCATACTAAATGAGCTTGAGATGTACTTCCCGCCCGCGTTCTTTGACATCATGGTTCATCTGTGTGTCCATATTGTGGACGACATAATAGACCTGGGGCCGTCATTCCTGCACAACATGATGCCGTTTGAGAGGATGAATGGGATCATCAAAGGATTCGTTCGTAACATGTCCCGTCCGGATGGAAGCATCATCCAGGGCTATCTGACACAAGAGTGCATCTCTTTCTGCGAGAATTTTCTATATGGCGCAGACCGGCCGCCTGGTGTTGGTTTGCCCGTTAACAAGCACGATGGGAGGCTTGAAGGAGAAGGTCGCTCCAACGGTCGCAGGGAACTGCATGTGGCCTACTCAGATCGACGCAATGACTTTGACAGCGCAAACTTGGTAGTGCTACAACACCTACACCAGGTAGATCCTTTTGCGACACTGCACAAAGAAACTATCGCAAAGAAGTATCGTGACCGGGGGGTATGCAGGACGGACGCCGAAGTTACTAGAGAGCACAACTCCACTTTCTTGCATTGGTTCAAAGAGCATATTGTTGCTAATCCCCCGGAAGAGGGCTCTAAGGATGGATTGCTCATATACGCCTTAGCACATGGCCCCTCGCCCAACCTCATCACCTATCAGGCATACGATATCAACGGATACATGTTTTACACGGAGGCCAAAGATATGGACAGTGATGATCAGAACTCAGGGTTGACGATGGAATGCATGACCGACAGCGACAACGGTGCAACTAAGAGATTTTACGGAAGGGTCGAGGAGATCTGGGAGCTTGACTACTCTGAACTACACAACGCGACGATGTTCCGTGTCAGATGGGCTAAGAATGTCGAAAGAGAAAACCAGTATTTCACTACCATGACTATACCCGACGCCAAGAGCGGTACCTTGAACGCTATCGCAAAAAACAAGCCATGGGTACACGCTAAGCACGTGACACAATGCTTCTTCATAACCGACCCGTGCAATCCCAGCCGTGTTGTCGTGAGGAGAGGCAAAAGGAACATCATTGGAATGGATGGAGTCGCCAACGAGGAAGACTATGACCAGTACGGCAACCCAATGAGGGAAGATGACAATGACGATGAAGTATACGTCAAAAGAAGAATCAATACTACATTACCTAAAAAAGATCGTACTCCATGGAAAAGGGAAAATCACAATGAGGGGCTCAATTATTCTTCAACGAACAAGAAGGGAAAGAAGCTCACTAAAAAAATGAAAACGTCGACGCTGAGGAACCGTTATCGGTCAAATGATGTAATATATATGTTCCTATTTTTGTGTACACACTTAACCATTATGCATGGGTCAAATGATGTAATCTATATGTTCCTATTTTGTATACATACTTAACCGTCAAATGATGTAATATATATCGCCTTAGTTATATACATTGTATCACCCTCCCTTCGTTCCTGCTCTCAGAAAAAAGGAAAAGAAAATACAATAGAAGAAAATAAAAGAAAAGACAATAGAAGAAAATAAAGGAAAAGACAATAGAAGAAAATAAAGGAAATGACAATAGAAGAAACTGCTATAAGTACTGGTTATAGCAGTAGCGCTTTTCCGAAAAAGAGATATAGCTAGTCGAAATAGCAGTAGCGCCGTTTGGAGAAATGCGCTATAGCTACCTATGATAGCAGTAGCACTTCTTGGAGAAACGCACTATAGATAACTTAGCTATAGCGTGTTGTTAGGAAACGCGCTACTGCTATGTTGACTTAACCCCCAAATCTGCTTCCCGCCTCTGCTTCTTCCCCCAAATCCCCACTCTCTCTTCTCCCCCTCATTGCTGTCGAAGCCCGTGCCCTCGCCCTTGCCCTCGACCTTGCCGTGCCCCTGCCTCAAGCGCCGGAGCCCTGCGCTCGCCCTTGACCCCGGCGCTCACCCCCGACCCCCCGGCCCCGGCGACCTCGCCCTCGCCCCTGACCCCGGCCCCGGCACACCACGCCTCCCTCCTCTGCTTCCTCCCCTCCCAACCTCGGCTGTCGTCGGGCCTGCCTCCTTGCCCCCGCACCCTCTGTAAGCCCCCCACCGCTCCTCCTCTCTCTGCTAGCTATTAGGTTTTAGTTATGAACCATCGGTTAATTTACTTAGTTTTTAGTTAGGGCAGTAGGTTAGTTAGGTTATCTATTTAGTTATGAACCCTAGTTATCAAACTGGTAGGTTAATTTGGCTATATTATGAATCCTAGTTAGTATGAACCCTAGTTAGTTAGGGCAGTAGGTTAATTAGGTTCTTTGTCAAATTAGGGCAGAAATTTAGGGTTAGGTGTTTTAGGTGTAGTTAAAAGAAAAAACAGAATTGATTATATAGGTTTCTTGTATTTTTTAGTTTAAGCAATTGTTGCTATTTAAATTTTTTAGTTAAAGGAATTGTTGCTATTTTTTAGTTTCAAATTTATGTACGCTGAATTTAATTAGTTTCAAATATTGTGAAGAAAAATGACTTCTTGCATTTTTCGTCAAGTTCTATATTTTTCTTCCTTTTATATGCAAATTTGAAGTGGACATGTGATATGTGGACATGTGATTTGGACATGTCGTATTTGGAATTTGGACATGTCATATTTGGACATGTGATGTTTTGGACATGTCATATTTGTACATGTCATATTTGGACATGTGATGTTTTGAACATGTCATATTTGGAAAATGATGATTATGTGCAGGGTAAATGATCCGAGTGGCCTATGTTTCGCCGGAATGTTGATTCATTTCCGTTCCGATGAATTTCAGCCGCTCGATATGTCCACTTTTTAGCAAAGGTCATGCTGAAATTTTCCGTGAATTTTGACATGACTTGTGCTAGAAAGTAGGCATATCGAGTGCCGGGATTTGCTGGGAAACGGCATTCCAACAAACATAGATCTTTTTTTATGTCATGTCTCGTTTTTTATAGTTTTAGAATTAAACGAGGAGACTTAATCATAGGAAACATGTCGAACAACGAAGAAACTGGGCCTTCTGACCAAGATGCAGACGAGATGGATTATGAGGGTGAACAACAGTACCTCGACTTTTTGTCTGCTAAGCACAGTCAAGGTTTGCAGGTCGGCCTCGATGATGGTACTGACGCCGACATCGACACCGACGGCGGCGCCAGCACCGATGGCGGTGCCGAGACCGGCGAGGAAGGTACCGGCGGGGAAGATACCGGCAGGGAAGGTACCGGCGCCGATGCCGCTACCGAAAATAAGAAGCAGAAGAAGCAGAGGATACGAAAACCTAACAAACTTGGCATCAGACGACTGGTGATCACAGAGATGGCCCCTGGCAAGTTTTAGCCATTAGAGCAGGAAGAACCTCGCAAGTGCTATGGGAACCAAGTAGGATGCATCCTACGGGAATGCGCGAGCATCAACGACGATGACTTAAGGAGTAAAGAACATTTGAGGCAGTTGCTCCTGACGAAGTTGCACAAGAGATTCAACTTCCCCGACCGGGATGATAGTATAGAACAACCGTGGGATGATCCGAAGATGAAAAAGATTAACAATCACGAAGGTGTTCTTCCTGCGGTTTGATCATATCTTCGAGATGTTTCTGACAAGGCGGCTCGATTGTACAATCGTCCGCCTTTTTGCGGTACATATGAGCTCCGTCATGAAGAGAGAAGAAGTCTCGCAAATCTGTGTGGCGGATCCATACTACATGCACGAGTCCTTCTTGAGTCTTGGCGAGTTTGAGCGTAAAACTGCTAGGGAGTACCTCGAAAACTTCATGGTATAGAATAAGGACCAGGAAATTGTCCTCCTGCCTTATCATCCAAAGTAAGTCAGTGCCGGACAACCCTTTCGTACATTTCAATCATTCCTTCTCGTTCATATGGAGAATAATTTGAGGTGTTTTTTTCCCCACAGCAACGGTCGCGCCGTCCTTATCGTTCTTTACCCGCGAGTCTCCCACGTCGTGTATTTCGACCCTACCAGAAACAACGAGAAGAAGGACTACACCCACGTAATGAATATTCTAGATGATGCTCTCCAAGGCTTCAGCTTGAGGGGTGGCCACATGCTGATCAGGAAACAAAGGAACCGCAAGACGGGTTTCTCGCATAAAACCAACTTCTGCTGCATCCATGTCCCGAAATCAAGTAAGAACGATGGATTCTACCTCCTCCATCTCATGATGGAGTTTAGAAGGGATCACCAAAAGCTTCGCATGACAACCAGAAACGATGATCATATCCGCAAGTGGGTAGAATCTCAAGGAGAAGCGGATTATAAACTTAAAGATGACTTCTTTCGCATCTAGAGGGACTTGCGACGATCATCATGAAAGAAGTCGTCGAAGTGAAGGGGATGTTCCACCACGGCCCTATATCGCGAGCTGACGTCCGAACTTGCATAGGCATGCAACGTCAGGACCTCACGCCGTTCAAGAAGCTTGGATCCATTCTCGATGATCTGGAAGGATGGAAGTTCTAGTGATTTACGATGCCGATGATGATGATATGTGTCGGTTGAACTTGTATACTTTCTGTAGCGATGAAACTTTGTGATGTCCACGGTCCCTACCGAACTTACGTAATGCTACTTTGTTAGTTTGGGTACGATGACTTGCGTAGCTCTAGTTAATTAGTTTGCGTACCATGAAACTGCATTGATTATTTATGTTTACTATATGTTGCATCTAGTTGCTAACCATTTCTTTTTTGTGTTGCTCAAGTATATTTTGTTGCATATGATTGTACATCCTCTTGATGAAGATGCATCTCAAACAGGTACCTAGATTCTTAATGGCGAAGTACTGGTGCTATGTCGTGTACAAAGGAAAGCTTCTGGGAGTATACGACGAGTGGTCCGAGTGTCAGGCGCAAGTGGAGGGGGTCTCGGGCGCCAGCCATAAAGGCTTCACAAGCAGACAAGAATCAGAAGCTAGTTACGTGAGGAGGCTCACGCTAGCGCGAGAGAGGGCTCATAACCACCGCCTCATGTACTACATAGTTTTGCTCTCACTCATAGTGATAGCTCTTCTCGCGTATATCATTGTTTAGATGGATGACGATGTAGTTGCATGTATTCGAGACTTGTATGTATATGATGATTATGATGATGACATGATTTGATGAGACTATTTGTATGTATATGCTATGATTACATTTGTGGTCTCGTAGCCATTTGTATGTGTATGATGATGACATTTGTATATGCTAAAGATTCTTGTATAAAGCCTGTTCAAATACAAAACAAATATGCAGTAAAAAAATCAGAAACTAATAAAGTTAGCAGCAGCGCGGGGAGAAAAGTTAGCACCAGCGTACCATTACCAGTAGCGCGGCCTAATACAAGGCGCTACAGATATTAGCAGTAGCGCCCTTTTTGGAGCTTGCTACTGCTACGCATGTATATCAGTAGCGCGGGCCGACACGCGCTACTGCTACAGGTTAGCCGTAGCGCCGTATCAGTAGCGCGGTCGCCCGCGCTACTGATATACATAATACCCGCGCTACTGCTAGGCTTTTCCCTAGTAGTGATATAAGACGTGTCTTGATTCATTACGACAATGTTTTGACCAATAATTTTTATTAATGTGGCTTATGTGCACTGCAGCTAGGGCAAAAATCACGACAAAGAGGACCTAGAGAAGCAGCCACCTCCGTCAATTCTCTTGTCTGGACTTGTAATTAACTCACACGCAGATCTTAATTTTATCAGTACGACGACTGACGAGTTAATCAAATTAAGGTAGCCAAGCATCAACAAGTGGTTGGCCATACCCTCCATTTCAAATTACCTTGCATATTAGGTTTTGTTGAGACAAGCCTTTGACCAACAATTGCTCTATTAGTATGTAACTTTGTGCCACAAATAAGTACTTTAGAATACGAATCTAATGATATCAATTTTGTCATACAAAACATATTCAAATAGAGAAATTGTTGGTCAAAGACTTGTCCGAACAATTTTTTTTTTTTTTTTTGAAAATGTGTCCTAACGAAACATAATATGCAAGATTTTTTAGAACCTAGGGGGTATTAGCTAGCTAGAGATTTTTGGAAGCAAGAAGTTACGTAGAGGATTCCCTACCTTACCTTATGGTCTTCATTCGTTTTGTACATAATTATATGATTTATATCGTACATTGGTTTCCCAATGAAACTCAATATATAATAATAGAAAAAAACAGAGGATGCTGGGGCTACTATATCGGTGTAGTGTTGTTTTTTACCCTTGGGTCCCAATCGTTCATCCCCAGGCACAGGACAGTGCTTGCCCCAGGTCGCCTGATGATGGACCTGGAGAAGAAGATGGGGGACAAGCTGGAGGAGAAGAGGTGGCAAGTGGAAGAGAAGAGGAGGCACATATCTAACATATAAACCCTCCTAGAGTACCCGCCATTCTGGAGCCTCCGCGTTCGGCGAGCTGGTTGGACCGAGCGATCTTTTACTGTCGCTCTTTTCTTACTGCTGGCAGCTGGTCAGCTGTTGGTTTTCATTCACGTCCATGACTGCTTCAAAAGTGGATGACGAGTGGGGCTTGTTATGTGTGGGGTCGAGAGAATGGTGTGCCTTTCGTTCAATTCTGGGTAAGGTAAGCATCCAACCCTAGAGCAACGAGGGGTAAAAAGGAAAAAGCAACACACCCGCCTCCTCTCCTCGCTCACTTCCTCATGTCCCCCCATTCCGCCCCTCCCCAATCCCCGCTCGTCTCCTGATCTCCTCTTCCGTCGACGTCGGCTTCCCTGTCTGCTTGCCTCTCCACCCTTGGCCAGAGCCTCGCCAGCTGCTCCCCCCAGGCTGCGCCCACTAGCTGCTGTCTCGACGCATCCTCCCCGAGATCCGGGCACGGAGAGAGTCGTGGTGGCAGCCGCACACCATCGCCCCCTCTGCTGCAAGCCCCGGCCCGTGCCTACCAACATCGCGGCTCCATACCTCGCCGCTTGTAAGGATGACGAGGTGAGTGCCCATCTCCCACGCCCGCCCACCCCTGCCCCAGCTCCACTATAGCAGCAGCAGGCATCTTACTGCTCTAAGTGCTGCCAGATCCCTTTCCCACGTAATTCTTGTGGTGTGTTTGTTGGGATCCGATGTATTGTGGATTTATGATCAGATTGTTCATTGAATTTATTTGAATCTCTTGAAGTTTCTCTAATGTGTAATTTATAGCTATGTATGCTTTCCGATCTATGAGTCTTCTCTGGCCAAGATAGAGTAGTTCTTTAGAGGGAGTGGTGCATAGTAGTGGCTTCAATCTTGCGGTGATCTTGTCCAATGCTAGAAAGGACAAACGCATGTATTGTGTTGTTGCTACTAAGGATAAAACAATGGGGTTAATCTTATTGATAGGTTTTCTTCTGTCTACATTATGTCATCTTGCTGATTGCGTTAGTCTATTTCTTGTAAACTTAATACCACGAGATGCATGCTGGATAGCGATTTTTGGGTGGAGTAATAGTAGTAGACGTCAGTAAGTTTAACGGTCTACTTATTACGAACGTAATGCCTATGTGAGATTATGCCACGAATGATCATAGTTATAATTTGCACTATTCTGTCAATTCTCCAACAGTAATTTGTTACCATGCCACTACATGCTTTCGAGAGAGATGCCTCTAGTGAACCTATGGCCCCCGGGTCTATTTTCCATCAATGCAAAAACTCCTACAATTGCTCATTTACATTCTTTTACTTTCTTGCCGCTTTGCCCTATCACTATTTGCTTTCAATCTTGTAGCTAGCAAGAACAAGGTGATTGACAACCCTCTTGCCTTTGTTGGGTGCAAGCAATTTATTTATTTGTGTGCAGGTACTGCCAATGTTGTTAGCTTAGTGACTCCTACTAGTTCGATAAACCTTGGTTCTTAACTAAGGAAAATACTTTCTGCTGCTATGCTACATCATCCTTCCTCTTTGGGGAAATCCAACAACTCCAACGTGAGTAGCAAACATTGACTAGCATATAGTCATAATCTAAGAAAACATGTTAGACACCTTGAAGCTTGACTCTCGATACACCTACTCGTCGGCCGAATCCGGCGGTGGTGGGGGAACTCTCGGTGGCATTAGCCCCAGGATACATCCCCATCGGGCTCTCCGAACCCGGATCGGAGACTTCATCTCTTGCATCGCCCATTTGAGGACCAATTCCGGTCTGCTCCTAGTCGGCATTTGAGCATGCTCTGCATCGGTTGCCTCCGAGATGACAACCTCTGCTGCATTCCTCAATTTACACTTCATAGGATTTTTGCAAAGTTGGAAACCCTCCACTAGGTCTGGGTTCTCGCGTGCGAGAGCCTATATCTTTTTCAGCTCCTCCATGCACTCCCACCAGCTGAACACTGCATGGCGAATCCTTGCTGCCCGCACCACCACCCATTGAGGAGGCCCCCGCGGCTCCTCTCGTGGAGTAGTGGAGGATGATGGTGCGGTACGGGAGGCATGATGACGATGAGGAGCCATGTAGTCGACGGCGGATGTCCTGAAATTCATCAAAAGCCTTAATTGTAGTACTAGCATGTTCGTGAGGTAATATTACTTACGTATCGAACAACAAAGCATTATTTTGCATGTGGGTTGACTTTCGGTCCGTCGAGGCTCCCTTCCGCAACTCTCAAATCTCAGGTGGTGGTGTATATGGTGGGCTCTTCCTCACGGGTACTTCGATTATCTAAGATGGTTGCTGTTGTACTTCCCCTGCTGCTTGACCAATGTCTCAGCAGAGGAGGGAAAGTACAGCAGCAACCACCTACGACAACAGTCGGGATGCTTGAACAACTCTTATCTCTCAAGTGGTGGTGTATATATGGTGGGCTCTGCCTCACGGGTATTTCGACTGTCGGTGATGGTCATTCATTCTCTTCCTTCCTTGTTACCAAGGTCGGCAGAGGAAGGAAAAGAAAGGAATGACCCCCTATGACAACAGTCGCTATCACAAAGGTAGCCACATCGAACTGGAAAGTCAACTCACAAATTAGATAATGATGCTAACACATGTGCCCTAAACCCTAAACCACCCTTAGTGAAAATAAGTGTTTATCAAATAAAATAGAAGAGAAAATGGGGGCTTTCTTCTCTCACAAGCATTATAATTAATATTGAAATGTAAGAGAGAAAATGGAGGGTTTCTTCTCTCTGTTTTATTTTCTTCTTCACTACTCTTCTCACAAGCATTTATCTCTTGTATCTCTCTTCTATAACTTTCTTATAAAAAACGTCTGCCAATAAAACAAATACTAATTTGGTATCATATATTTGTGCTAGGAACAACTAACAACTAAACTACACTACGAAGTTATCTATATAACTAGGTACACTACCAACTAATCGATCTACCAACTAATCGATCTATATAACTAGGTACACTACCTAATTGACCAACCAATGCCCTTCCCACCACTGCCCTAAACTCAAATTACTTTCCCCTTCAATTTGTATACAAATCTCACCGAGGAGCTCACCTAGGAGCTCGGGCAGGCAGTGGCATGGCGTTGGCAGGGGCGGGGCGTCGGGAGGGCCATAGGAGGCGCGTCGGCAGTGCCGGCAGCAAGGGCGGGATGTTGGAAGGGGTGGGGCGTCAGTAGGGGCACGACGTCGACGGAGCGTCGGCAAGGGCGGGCAGCGGGGGCGTCGGCAGGGGCGGGCAATGGCGTTGGCACCGAGAGAGAGAGAGAGAGAGGCGTGAGTGTTGAGAGAGAGAGAGTAAGATAGGTAGCTATGTGTAGAGGATATTTATACATGGTAAGAAACGTTAGTAGCGTTTGCAAAACTTCAAACACTGCTGATAGGACAAACTAGCAGCGTCTGCACTTGCATGCACGCTGCTAGTTAGAGCACTAGCCGCGTGTACGCCATGGACAGACGCTGCTGGTAGTGTTTGTATATTTTTTTAATTCTGTTTGTATTTAAAAAAAATGTAAACGCAAGTTGAAAAAAATGGAACTTGGTATGCTGTCATTGTATGACCACTTGAAGCTGTGGTTATTTGATTCATAATGTTACACATAAGTTGTGATATACGTCCCCTACAAACTCTTGGTCTTTTGCCTTCCAATTTGTATGAACAAAAAATTTAGTGTGTATTTAAGTCTTCATGAACACGACAATTAAAAATACCTAATTTTAATGGGATATTTCAAACACATAATTTTTTTATGATAGTTTCGAAGGGGGCGGTCATCCGGCATCAGATTTGTATAAATGTATATTATGCAGCATTTTACATTTACCTATCTAATTACGAATTTATTTCGGGCTGCGAGTGTTAATTATGGGGGTGTTCATTTCCTATTTTATTTTTTCTGTACATATGTTTTTCATTCAAGTAATTGCAAAATTCAAACACAATAACTTATTGTAAAATGTTCTTCAAATTTAACTAAACCACAAATATATTTACACGTAATGAACTAGCAGCTTCCCAACCCAGCAGCACGCTGCCAGCTTGCGTACAACTAGCGACATTCGGCAGCCTCGAAACGCTGCTAGTAGTGTCGGGCTCGCATGGGTGGATGGTGCACCTTACTAGCTGCGTTCGCGTGCGCCGGATGCTGCTAGTTGGAAAATATCAGCGGCGTTAGGTTTAGTCGTGGACGCTGCTGGTAGTGTGACAAAATTGCTGTCACATTTGCTTAATGTGGCACGCTGCTAATAACAAAATCCTATAAGGGGTTTCTGCACAAGTGTTATCAAACCCAACGACATCTACATAGAGCTTCCTGAGAACTTTCTATCTAGGACGGTATGTTTAAATTCAACATGCTGTGGCTGAGTTGCTCATATATAGTTGGGCCCAAAAATGTCTAATTGTTGTTTCTTTTAATTTTGCTCAGTACATCCCCTGCTGGGCAAGGCTTGGGTTTGTGGAGAAGATGAATGTAGTCATCGATCAGTAGATCACATTTGAGGTCAACCTGGTCATGTTAACAATGGGATATGACTTCAGTGTTCTTGTCACCAATGAGGCAGACCGAACCTTTTTTGGTTGCCCTCGATGGAGAGACCTTGCAGTAGCCTACAGGATGGAAGTTGGGAAGACGGTCTCGATATTTCTTGGCGAACCTGATGACGAGATCATGGTGTTCCACAACTACCCCAACTCACCATAGTTCTCGGTGCTGATCCCGAGTTTGTAGGCATGCTACATGGTATTAGTACTTCGTTGAGCATTTTATATGGTATTATTGTTATGTTGAAGTGTTAAACTTAAGAGTGTTGTTAAACTTAAGTGTTACTGTTAAACTGTGCTATATGGTACTAGCAAAAATGAGCCAAAGTGCTCATTTTGCTGCCATGGCAGCATTTTTGGATTTTTTTTTGCTATCGTGGCAATTCGGCTGAAGACGCTGCCGTGGCAGCTACGCTGCCGCGATAGCATTATTTTTTGACCTGGGCGACCTACTAGTGGCGGGCGCGTAGATATGCCCGGCACTGCTACTGGGACTTACTAGTGGCAGGCAAGACATACAGCCCATCACTGATAGAAACATTGCCAGCGGTGGGCGGGGCGCCCGCCATTAGTGACCTGTTAGCAGTGTCAGGACATCAGTGGCGGGCTTCGTCCACTACCCTGTCCTCCACTGGTGGGACTTTTGCGCCTGCCACTGCTAGCCTGTTTTGCAGTAGTGGTTGGCTGTCTGGTCGCCACCCAACAATACCCCACAGAAGAAAGGGAGAGGTGTCGAACAGGAATGAGGTGATCCAATGAGGATCACGAACCCGCTAACCCAGTTTCTGATGAAAAAATCAGACCCACTCCACCACATGGCTGAACCAAGATCATGCCGACTGAGAACCACCTTGGAAGAACACCACCGGCCACACAAGTCCGACCCCAAGCCGGCCACACCACCACCACCATCGACTCCAAGCCATCCACACCACCACCACCGACATCCCCGCAGCTCGCAGCCACCAAACAAATCCACTGGGCAGACCCCTAGATGATGCCTTCAAGAAGGGACGCGACGCGGGTTGCACCCCCATCGTGCGTTCCGGACTGGAATAGGGGTTTCCCCCGTAGTCTCGAAGAGGGCGAAGTCACAATGACAACGATGCCCCCAAGGAGGTTAGAGGCACCTGTGGGCGTCGCCGCTGCCGGCTCCGACCGGAGCAGGGCTTTCGCCCATAGTGAGCAGACCCCCTCCCCGAAGCACCGGTAGATCGATGTAGGTTGCAGGCATGCACCAGCATAGAGCAGAGGCCAAGGCATCCCCGCTTCCACCCATGGCCAGATCCGGGCCACCGCAGGGGAGATCCGGTGCATGTCCCCAAGCTAGCTCAGTGTCCATGGGGAGGCGCGGGTGTGCATCCCCGACGCCCACCAGAGCGCGCGCCACCGGAATTGACGGTGCATGGCAGGAACGGCGCCGAGATGGACGAAAGGTTGACGGGATCCACCCCAACTAGCCGCCTCACCCTACGCATAGTAGAACAGGGATACCATGACCAAGAACGGAAGCGCAAGCGGAGCCCGCCACCGATGTAGCCGCACAGCCACCACATCCGCAGCCACCACCATACCTGGTCCCCACCTTGCAGAACCACGTGCGCCAGAGGCACGCCACACCGCCTGCCGCCACACGGAGCTACCCCAGTTCGCGAGCACGCTGCACGGTGAACAACGGCCCGCCGGCGCTAGATCCGCGTGGGCTTTACCGAGCGGGAGCCATTGGCAGCGGTGAGGAGGAAGGCGTAGAGCGGGAGGGAAGGTTGGGCCAGGGGAAGGGCCGCTGCCGCCCAAGCCGCCCTGGGGAGGACGACGCGGGGGCTGGGGAAATTTCGTGTTCCAAATCGTCAGCCGCAACTGTTTCCTTTTTATGTTGTGATGAATGATTACTACGATGCTTTAATAAAGATGGATGTGTGCATCATAGAATGCAGAGGCCGGAGGTAAACCTCATTTTTGAATAAAAAATAAGTATAATATTATATCAGTATGCACAAATTCAAATCGCGAGCCAACCAATCAGTAGTTTGTATATGAGTTGGCATGTCGTTCATATGGTATTTGTATATGGTGTTATGAAAATTTGGATTGAAAGTCGATTGGTCATTTGCAGATGATATTTGAATAGTATGCGGAAATAATCGAGCACACCATATCTAGAAGTAGAAAAGTATATTGAGCGAACCTCTTGGTTGTTTGTACATGGCCTTGGCCTGCAAGTTATCCATGCATGATACCAGGTCACTACACGTACCTAAAGTTTAGATCATGAGATAGCCAATCGTGATAGGTATGTGAAATTAAGGTTTGGGTTGTCGAGCTAGGCGTTTGTTTGTTTGTTAGACCGACAGTCTTTTGTACAATATATTAGATCAATATTTCAATTAAAGTTGGGACTGCAAGTTGGTCAGCCAGCCATAGTACCGAGCTAGTAGGTAGTTTGTAGAAAGTAACTGCTTTTGAACTTTGGAAGCGATGTAGCAGACCGTTTACTTATGATACTTGATCAGGCAAAGTTAAATTAGTTGCCGCTACTAGATAAATATGCAGACCTAAAGCTCTTGTGCCTTTTGTATGAGGCGCAAAGTTATGGGTATACACGATTTGTGGCCATTAAAAGTTAATGTTTACCATATCAAAGGATAAATGGTATTTAGGTACATCCGTGAAGATCTATTGGTTGTGATCCATTAATAAAAGGTTTACTATGTCGATAGTTGTGTCATGTTTATAAGAGCTTATCAGTTCTAAAATGCTTAAGCACAGTTATGAAGACTATCGACCGACATATTTATGTACAATTATGAAGATCTACTGGTTATGGATTGTTCGTGCATACTTGTTAAAATTTATCGGTTGTGAAAAGCGTAGGTACAACTACGATGATCTTTCGGCTTTTGAGGTACATCTGTGATCTGTAGGCGGTGATCTGTTTAGGTACACTTACGACAATCTATCAGCCATGAATTATTTAGGTAAAGTTTTTTTTGTTTTGAAAAAAAACTGCAAGGCAAGCTCTATGGTATAAATACAAACCCAAATTCACATTCATTAGGACTTGTACTCAGGTGGTGGGTTGAACATCCACTCTGCCAACCAAGTGAGCTTGGCTCACTATTTCGATAAAGTTCTCAATATCTCTTGTCTGCGAACTCATTTATTGTATCTATCATATCTCCTTATGTAGAATTAACGTATGATGATCCACTGTATATGACATGTTAAGCTACAGTTATGATGATCTATATATGCTATGATATGTTTCTGGCATTTTTACCATAGATGACATTTTGGTTGTCCAGGTACAATTACGATGATATATATGTTCATGAACTGTTATGAAAACTTAGTGGTTTTGATTCACTTGTAAAAAAAAGGGCCAAACAAATTTACTGCCAAATGATTTGCCTGAAGTTTTATATATTAAATCTTGGACACATAAAGTTCCACACTATCGAGCCTAAATTGCAATATTGAAGGAATGTCATTGGAATAATGATGGTTGAATGTTGATCCAAAGGCTTAAGAAAGTAAAAGAGATATAGAAGAGAAATTAGACAACTTAGAAATATATAGACAATCCATTTATGATTATGTAATTTCATAAAAAGTGTTCTTTTATTTTTACCGACCTTGTTGGATTTACTACAAGATTCAGGTTCCGCGTGTCAGTTCCTCTGTTGATGGCCAAGTTTATCTCTCTAGATTATAATTAGGAAAAGAGTGGAGCTTGAGTGGTGGTGACCTAAACTTTGGAGGTATGATATGACAATCAAGTTGGCCAGTAGCTAGCTAGAGTTGTGGAATTAGGCATGCGAGTTCCTGCCAAAGGTGTGACGAATTATTAAATGTGATAGAGGAAGATCAATGATCATTGAATTATTCTAAAATATATGACCAACTTGCTTAAAATGACTTAAAACATGAGTAGGGAGTTTGTTTTCTCCCACTTGTTTGAATGGTGTGCAAGTAACTATGTTTGCAGCAGCGCATAGGTTTCTATAGATAATGGAAGAGGTTTCTCTCACAGCCTCTGCATCGATAGATGCATGCATCCCAAGCAGCTAGGTAGTAGCTATTTCTCGGAAACAGGAATCACAAAAGTAACTATTAGAATTTCATATATATTCTTATTTGTTGGACGCCGATAAGTACCTGACGTTCGGCAGGGAGGAAGGCGGACCGAACGCCCCTATAGCCACAGACTGCGCCACGTCACCGCATGGATGCATGTGAGAATCTTTTGGGTTTTCAATTTTTAAAATGTTTTATCTCTTAAATGAAAAATCCGATTGAAAAACCGTTTTCACCATTAAATCCGTCTCGACGAGATCTTCGAAACTAGATCTCATATCGATATGTTTCGACGACTTTTTTTTGGGTTAAAAGTTGGCATGTCTATTGCACATAAATTGCCATGGTGTTTACACTGAAGTTGCCATGATATATTTCAACTACTTTTTCTTCTACGTTTAAAGTAAATTTTGACATGTTATAAAAAAGGGAATTAAGAAACTAAACTTGCCATGGTGAATTACTAAAATTTGCCATGATCTATGAAATAATTTTGACATGGTTCATAATTAAAAAGAAATTCGTCATCAATTACTTTAAAAATGCATGGTCAATGACTCAAATTTGCCATGAATCATAAACTAAAATTGCCATGGTGAATTACTTAAATTTACCATGATACATGCACTAGAATTTGCCATGGTTCATACAGAAAATAATTTTCATGATCAAAATAATAGAATTGCCATGGTCAAAATACTAAAATTGTCATGATCTATAACCTAAAATTGCCATGATGAATTACTAAAAATTGCCATGATCCATGAATTAAATCTTTCATGGTTAATTACAAAAAATTGCCATGATCAATTAATAAAAATTGCCTTGAAAAGTAGTTGAAATACAATGGTACCTTTAAATCTAGAAGAAAAAAACAAGATGAAAGATGTCATGGGAACTTTAGTGTAAACGCTATGACAACTTCAGTGTAAATATCATGGCAACTTTTGGCCAAAAAAAAGGCGTCAAAACATATCAATATGGGATCTAGTTTTGAAGATCTCGTCGAGACGGATTTAATGGTGAAAACGGATTTTTAATCAGATTTTTTATTTAAGAGATAAAACATTTTTAAGTCCGAAAAACCAAAAAGATTCCACTGATGTCATCTGTTTGATGTGACAAGATGGATGGTAATGGGGGGTGTTTAGACCATATTGCTTCGTGCCACACGATGTGGCACTTATCATTTGAGTATTTGTTTGCTAATAACAACAAATGCCAATCTCACCTATCACGATTCAGGAGACAAATGTATAAAACCTTTTTAATTATATTGTTTGAGAGGTTAAAAATCTCGACTAGCAATTCTATTTAGACGAATAACCCATGAACAGCATGCGGAGGCCAGGCCTCGGACATGGGTGGATTGGGTGAGCACGACCCGAGAAATGCTCACTCATTTGATAGATCAGAAAGTATTGGCACATTTTGTGATGCAAACCTCATATTTCTTGCGATTCAAATAGTCATCATGTGAAAAGTTTTTTTTTGCGAGAAGTCATCATGTGAAAAGATAATGCATGCATACAACATTCCTGTGAGCATACAACATTCCTGTGAGTGTACTAGGCATCGGTCGTTTCTTTGAGATGGATTACTACTACAAAATTAAGTTGAAATCATTGCAGGACGTAGGGTCTAATCACAGATGAAGAGGCTTAAGAGTTAATAGTAGTACTGTTGAAAGAAGTACAGTACGTAGTATCCAAATAGATTAGTTTTCAAGCAAAGTGCTTATATACGGGCTGATCTCTCTTCTTCATAACTAGTGTTGATCAGGAGAGTTCCATAATATAGTTCAGCAGTCAAATTTTACCTTTGGTTCCAAGCTTCCACCAAAAGCAGACTCAGGTTCACACGAGCTTAATTAACTCGCAATTAAACCAAAAGAGCTTACATATCACATAGCCTAAACAACCGTATGTCACATTAGAGGTCCTACTTGCACAAAGATCGCAGACACAGAAAATCATCACCAGCTACCTTATTTAACCGGATTGCTCGAGACATGAAGACACGACAAAGTTGGTTGACTATGGCTGCTAACTACTCCCTAAACGCTCTTATATTTCTTTACAGAGGGAGTACTTAGTACAGGTTGAACTATTTCACGCAATAATTTAAGGGAAATACTAACGTCCACACGTGTCACACGAAGCAACATGGCCCAAACGCCTCCATTACCATTCATTTTGTCATGTCAAAACAGATGACATCAGCGAGAATCCTTTTGGTTTTCGGCTTAAAAATGTTTTATCTCCTAATTAAAAAATCCAATTAAAAATCAGTTTTCACCATTAAATCCGTCTCGACGAGATCTTCAAAACTAGATCTCATGTTGATATGTTTCGATGAATATTTTTGGGCAAAAATTGTCATAATGTTTACACTGTAGTTGCCATAGTGTTTACACTAAAGTTGCCATGACATGTTCTATCTATTTTTTCTTCCAGATTTAAAGCTACCGTTATATTTTCAACTACTTTTTACGGCAATTTTTATTAATTGACCATGGCAATTTTTAGTAAAAGTAATTCACCATGGCAATTTTAGTTTATGGATCATGGCAAGTCTAGTTTCTTAATTGCCCGTTGTATAATATGTCAAAATTTACATTTAAAGGTAGAAGAAAAAATAGTTAAAACATATCATGGCAACATCAGTGTAAACACCATGACAATTCATGTGCAATAGACATATTGATATGAGATCTAGTTTCGAAGATCTCGTCGCGATGGATTTAATGGTGAAAACGGATTTTCAATCGGATTTTTCATTTAAAAGATAAAACATTTTAAAAACTGGAAATCAAAAAAGATTCCCACATGCATGCATGAGGTGACGTGAACGCATGTGGGCGGATCTGTGTGTTATAGACGTGTGGGCGGATGTTGCTCTCACCACATGTGTGGGCGTTATCGCGACCCAAATTTAATTTATCTCATTCAACTAGTGGACCAAAGTTCAGATTTATTTGATGCAGATTAATTAGTGGACAAAGAGATATAATTCTCTCCCACTAAGACAAAGAGAGGTACTAAATTTCAAATTGACGGATATGATTGAAAAGTGAAAACAAATAAGTCCCAATTCATTTAATCTCGGAAAAGCGCAATCATTTCTAATTTCCCCAACCGATTCCAGTAGTGTTGTGAGCTTGACGGGCACCAATTGTCCGAGGGCGGGCATGGCGATCTGCCCGGACATCATCGAGATGACGGGGACGGAGAAAGTGGAGAGGGCGCCGGCAGTTCCGGCCAGCGACGAGCTCTGGGAGTCAGAGGTTATGGAGGGCGAAGTGGAGGCGGCGGTGCCGGAGGAAGTCATCACTGCGTCCGGGGGATCACCGCAAGGGTTTTAGATGGGATTGGGACGTGCGTTGAAGACCGGGTCTGGTACCATGTAAAGTAGAGAGAGGTTTGGGTTTCGCACATCAATACGATGGCACTGGCTCTTTATATATATACGAGGAGATATAAACAGATGGATGCTTCCACAATTAACCGGATCAGGCGACGTTCCCGTCGATAGGGAGGCGCCTGTGGTGGCTTCGTCAATCTCAAGACCCGACCCGTCGGCTCAGTCTCTCAGAGGTGCTCAAAGTGATAGAGTGCGCGTGCATGCGTTCATAGGGGTAAGTGTATGTACGTGTATGTGGGCGTCTGCGGTTGTACTGTGTTTCTCAAAACAAAAAACTAACCAGATCGCTATAACGGAGGTGACAACAGCCAAATATATCACAATCTCAACTAACTATGGCGGCTAACAGTAGGTAAACGCAATAGTCTCGAAGGTAGGAAGAGGTAGGGTCCGTCTCCCAACTCCTGTCTCCTGGGTTTGTCACCTGCCACCCGACCCTGTCCACCCACCAGTAGTGGCAATATATACCTGTGCCTCCCCCCGATCCATGCTCTGCACCTCCTGGACTTGGGCAAATCAAATTAGAACAAGCAAGCAGAGTGGTCAGGTCAGGTGACCGATATGGGGAGAGGCAGGGCACCGTGCTGCGCCAAGGTCGGGCTGAACAGGGGCTCGTGGACGCGGTTGGAGGACATGCGCCTCATCGCCTACATCCAGAAGCACGGCCACGCCAAATGGCACGCCCTCCCGAGGCAAGCGGGTTTACTGCGGTGCGGGAAGAGCTGCCGGCTGCGGTGGATCAACTACCTGCGGCCGGACCTGAGGCGCGGCACCTTCACCGCGGAGGAGGAGGCGACCGTCATCAAGCTGCACGGCTTGCTCGGCAACAAGTAAGCTTAATATGCATGCATTCGGTTCAGAGATTGATTGGTTGATTGATTTGGAGTTGAACGATAAGTGTTGGAAATTATTGGGCGTCCTTTAATTGGTCTAGGAGTGTACTTCGATTTTTTATTTATTTGTCTAGGTGGTCCAAGATTGCGGCGTGCCTGCCCGGGAGGACAGATAACGAGATCAAGAACGTCTGGAACACGCACCTGAAGAAGAAGAAGAAGAGGGAGCAGAAGCCAGGCCCCGAAGAGAACAACGGCGAAGCGGCCAACGGAGACTCCAACACGCCCGTCCCCTCATCCTCAACCACGATGACGACCAGCGACGGATCCAACGGCGGCGCGGGCGAGCAGTGCGGCACGAGCAGCGAGCCAGACATGATCGATGTACCATCCCCTCTCGAACTGGAGCTCGAGCCGGTCATCGACATCCTGGACATGCTGGTCGACGAGCCCACGGAGGCGCCAATGCCAACGTCTTCGTGCTCGTCGTCCTCCCTGACGACGTGCGCCGGCGTGGAGGAGCTGCTCGACCTGCCTGACATCTACATGGACTCCGACATTTGGAGCATCATCGATGACGATATCGCGCGCCTACGAGGCGATGCAACAGTGCCATGTACGACCAACGCCAGCCAAGAACAGGTAGGAAAAGAGTGGTCGTTGGAGGATTTGGAGAAGGAACTCGGCCTGGGGGGACCCACGGAGGAATCCCAGCCCCAAGTGGGCCCACCCGACCAGATAGGCTAACCGGGCCCACTCTACGACACGGAACCACCTGTCCAGATCGGATCATCAAGCGTCCAGTTCTGAATACAAGGTTGAGATCGACATGTTGTCCGTGTAGGTTTCTTATAACTGTCAACGTGTAGGAGTAGTATTCCCCGCAAAAAAAAAAAAAAAAAAAAAAAAAAAACGTGTAGAAGTAATATAGCTATAGATGTCTCTTGTAAATATACATATCCTGTCCCTTGTAAACACACCCGTGAATCAATAAAGAAAATCACAAGGATCGAGACGAGCCTTTGGCTATCAATTGAGTTCTCGTGGTGTGAGTAATACTAGTAGATCGATCGAATCGATTAGCAAGGCAGAGTTGGCTAGCTACCGTAGTACGTGGGTATTGCTCTGAACGTGCGCTTCTCGCTGGCCGTATTAATTAGAGTTAGCTAGCTTCTTGTGGCACGCTACATCTCGGCGTAAGTGAACCTCGTCAGGACTGCAGCGGCAAGGAGCGGGATCGAGTCAGCGTGCTACATCATCGTCACCGCGTGTCGCCGTCGCCCGAAGTACTTGCCGTCGGTACTAGGCCAACAATTGGTATCAGAGCAAGGTTGATCTTCTAATAACGGGAGGTCATGGCGGACGGCGACAAGGACAAGCAGCTGGCGGATTACTCTGGTGCGGCAAAAGTAATTGCTGCTCCGGTGAGAATGCACTATCTGCGATTCGACCGCGGAAACTTCATGGTGTGGGCGACCATGTTGAAGTGGGCGCTCGAGGCCAATGAGCTCTGAAAAGCCGTCGATCTTGGGGGTGATGTGTACCTAAAGGGTGACGCTTTGTATCGGAAGGATCGCCAAACGATCATGGCCATCTGCTCGTTGATGCCAATGGACGTACAACATCATCTTATCTCGAAAAAATCGGCGAAGGAGGTGTGTGACGCGCTCAAGAAGTTGCATCTGGGGCACACGCGTGTGTGCGAGCCAAACTTGCTAACTTTGCTGAAAAGTTACGAGAATCTGAAGATGGGAGAAGATGAGTCGGTGGACGCCTTTGGCTCGAGGGTTGCCACGATGGTAAACGGGATTCGCGGTCTCGGGGAGAAGTTGGAAGACATCTCCGTGGTCCGGCGTTTCCTACATGTCACTCCACCACGCTACATGTCGATTGTGTCAGCGATTGAGCAATGCGTTGATCTCAAGACTCGCACTTTGGATAACTTGGTTGGTCGTTTCAAGGCGCATGATGAGAGGATGAAACTGAGTTACGGCTGCGCGAAATAGGATGTGTACCTGATGCTTACGCGCGCCCAGTGGCAGGCGATGATCTCCAAGGAGAAGAACGAGAAGGCGGCCGGTAGCAGCGGCAAATACTGTCCCACAAAGGAGATCGACGAACAATCGGAGAAGCCAAAGAAAAAGTTCGATAAAAGGAATACCCGCTGCCGCCACTGTAATGTGCTCGGGCACTTCAAGTCGGCATGTAAGAAACCCCCGAAGGAGAGGGCGCTCATGGCCGAGGAAGGGGATGATGGAGACATGATGCAAATGTGCGAACTCATAGACGAGGAGGATCTAGTTTCTCAAGCGGCGACTAAAGAAATTATCACGTTTATGGATGAACAAGTTCACCTTCATGATTAAATTTCAGAAAGTCGTGTCGATGTTATGAACATGGGCGGTGATTCCGAAACTCATGTCGAAGCTATAAACACGAGAGCTACTTCTTCTGACAATAACGTAAGGACGTACGTGGTGTCAGAAGCCCATAAAGCGATGCGCACCAGAGTTGTGTCGCCAAGCAAACCAGATGCGTTGGGAGGTGTCACACCTTGCAAGGGCGATGTGTACGCTCGGCTAGAACGGCTAGAGCCAGCCGCACTTGGATGCACAGGAGCAGTGCGCGCTCGTCCTGGAGACCCACCAGGCAGCGCAGGTGATGGAAGGCCAACAAGAGGGCTAGGTGGCTCACATGATTGGCTCGGCCCATCACTAGGTGATTCCTCACGTGGTGGCAAGGTGCAACCCATGTAGCGTAGGAGGTACCGCTCAAAAAAAAAAATGTAGCGTAGGAGGTGACCCAAGTGACGGGTGAGGGACACTAGGAAGCCTAGCCTTGGGAGCTCAGGCTGGTGTTTTTGCTTTAGCCAAAAGAAACGCGTGCCGCAGCAGAGAACACCACGTCACCTCCAATGGCACAGGAGGAAAGGACACAGCCATGTGCACGTATGCACCTCGTACCGGTGTTGAACCTAAATCCGGAGGTAGCTCTTCGGACGATTGACCCCGAAAAGGTGAAACAGACTATGCGGCGGTGTCTAAGCGCTGAGGAACAGGCAGAATTCAAAGACGCAAATACGGAGAAGTGTTGGCGTCAGGCTATGGAAGAATAGTTGGGATCTATCCACGACAACAATGCATTGGAGATTGTCGATCTTCCCAACAACCATAAAGCCATAGAGCTCAGGTGGTTATTTAAAATCAAGAAAGATGCCGAAGGAAATTGTGTGAAGCACAAAGCGAGGCTAGTGGCCAAAGGATACGTGCAAGAGGAAGGTGTGAACTTTGAAGAAGTGTTCGTTCTCGTTGCAAGGATGGAATCGGTGAGATTACTCACAGCTCTCACGGCTCAAGAATCATAGAGGGTACATCAAATGGATGTAAAATCCACGTTTTTGAATGGGGAGTTAGAAGAAGAAGTTAATGTGAACCAGCCACCGGGATTAATCAAAGAGGGAGATGAACACAAGGTACTGAGCTACACAAAGTCTTGTACGGGCTACGGCAAGGCCCTTTGGCGTGGAACATCAAACTTGATCGGACGTTTATTTCTCTTGGATTTGATAAAGGCCCACTGGAGCATGCGATGTACAAGAGAGGTAAAGGACGGGATCGTCTACTAGTTGGCATCTATATCGACGACCTGGTGATAACTGGAGCAGATGAAGAGGTGACTGCAAAGTTCAAGCTACAAATGAAGGAGGTTTTCAAGATGGATGACCTAGGGCTATTGGATTACTACCTTGGGATCGAGGTACAACAAAAGCCGGAGGGAATCATGCTATGTCAGGAGGCATACACAAGGAAGGTACTTGAAAGTTGTGGCATGGAAGACTGCAATCCAACACATGTTCCAATGGAACCTCGTCTTGAACTAAGCAAGAAGAGCACCCGCGGTTGGTGCGACAGAATATGGGAGTGTGGTTGAAAGGTTGAGGTCTCTCGTGAATACAAGACTAGTCTTTGCCTATTTTGTTGGGATTGTGAGTCGCTTCATGGAAGCCCCCACTACGGAACATTGCACAAATGTGGAAAATATACTCAGATATAACAAAGGGGCTACAAACTTCGGTTGTGTCTATGCGAGGGAGAAGAAGAAGGAGATGGTGAGGCTACTAGGCTATAGTGATAGTGAGAAGGCAGGAGTTGTCACCTACCATAAGAGTATCTCGGGCATGGCATATTTCGTTGGCAGAAGCATAGTTAGTTGGCTATCACAAAAGCAGAAAGTGGTGACATTGACTTTGAGTGAAGCAGAGTATATTGCAGCTGCCACTGCGATGTGTCAAGGTGTGTGGCTAGGGAGGCTACACAGTGATCTCATGAATAGTGATCTAGAACAAGTGGTGCTCAACGTTGACATCAAGTCTACAGTCTCTATGCGAGAACCCAGTGCGGCGTGAAAGGAGCAAGCACATTGATATGATGTATCACTACATAAGGGAGTGCATGAAAAAAGGTAAGATGAAGGTGAACTACGTTTGCAGCGATGATCAGCTGGTGGACATCCTAACCAAGGCTTTGAATTGAGAGAAGTTCTTGGAGATACGAAGAAGGATAGGCGTCCAAGCTGTGACGTGACCACATCATGTTTAGTGGGTTGATTGTTGAAAATAAACACGACATGTTGTCCATGTAGGTTTGTTAACCGTGACTGTGTAGGAGAAGTATAGCTAGATGTAGCCTAGTATAAATATACATGTATCATGCCCCTTGTAAACACACCCATGAATCAATAAAGAAAATCACAAGGCCCGAGACGAGCCTTTGGCTATCAATTGAGTTCTCGTGGCGTGAGTACTACTAGTAGATGGATCGAATCGATCAGCAAGCCAGAGTAAGCTAGCTACCATAGTACGTGAGTGTTGCTCTGAAACGTCCACGTCTCGCCGGCCGTATCAATCATAGCTAGCTAGCTTCTTGTGACACAGTGCATCTCGACGGAAGTGAACCGAGTCAGCGTGCAACATCGTTGTCGTCGCCGTCGCCGGATGCACTCGGTGTCGGGACTGGGCCAACACACTGTTCTCATCGGATGCACGAGATCAAACATTACAACTTCAAGAAGTTTTTAACAAAATGTTGGAGTTGCTTACTTGGTTTCATCTTCTTTTTTAAAGTTGGGTTGATTAGAATGCACATACAAATTGAAGGAACGAAGGTTTGGTCAATACAAGACCAAGTAGCAGGAGTACCTCTACTATCTAACTGTTTAGCCAAAGGTACTTTTATTATATGTATATGCAACAGTACTCCATTGATGAAGAGCCAGTGAGAAGTGCTATACAAATATTCACCATTCATTTTAGGTCGAGCCCACCATGCCTGACAATGCACATCCATCGGTTTCAGAAATTCACGAGCCCTTTGGCTCTCGGGCCGCCGGTCATCGACCGTTCTCATTCCGACCGGTCTCACTAAAGTTGCCTATTAATAAGGGCTGGCATGCACAGAGAGAGAAATGGAGACATGGCGAAGCCGTGGTTCCGCCGCCGCATGCACCTCCGGTAGATCAGGTAGACGCCCGCGGTGAGCCGACGGCGAAGGCAGGGTCGGATCAGGAGGTGGCTAACCCCAGGGCCCTCAATGCCATGCTCATTGCGGAGCAGAAGGAACGGGCCTGCGCTGCCGAACTCGCCGTGCGCGATGATGGTGAGGTGGTGCTCCCTGAGGAGCCCGACCTTCAGGGCGCCGGCCGAAGACGAGTCTATCGAGCTCGAGGGGAAAGGGCCGGAGTCCGCGGAGGTTGTGCTTCCTGATGACGATGAGGAGGCGCCCGACCTTCATGGCGCCCCCGAGAAGTGGCCGGAGAAGCAGAAGTTTAAGTCCCTCAAGGCCGTGATGCTCCTTTGCGAGGAGCTGTTGTCGGCGGAACCCACCCCCCCCCCCCCCCCCCCCCCCCGCGCGCGCCTGTGCCCGCTGCCGAGACCCTGTGAAGAATCTCTGGGCCTTGGAGAGGCTCGCTGAATTGGAGAAGCGACTCGGGAAGATGAACCTCTCATCCGTCGAGCCCTCCGACGCCGTGATGAAGAGCGCTGAACCGCCGGCTGCCACAGCAGGACATGATAGTGGGAAGCCGTGTTAGCCCAAACTTGACCTTGCACCGTGATACGTCTCAAACGTATCTATAATTTATGAAGTATTCATGCTATATTTACATCATTTATTTATGTTTTTGGCACAATATTTTATTTGAACTAACCTATTAATCCAGTGCCAAATGCCAGTTCCTGTTTTCTATTGTTTTTGGAAATATAGGTCAAAAATTCACAGAGCCAGAACGAGCTGAATTTTTTTATGGAATATATCAGATTTTTGGGCGAAAGAATCTTCGTAAGGAGGTGCCCGAGGGAGCCATGCGGTCTTCCGGCGCAGCCAGGACCTCACCTGCGCCACCTACCCACGTGGGAGATCCCTAAGGCGGTTGGGGCTCTACTTTGGCGGCAAGAAAGCTAATTAATGAAAAAAAAATCGTGTTACCATTTCAGCCCGATCGGAGTTACGGATCTCCGGATATTTAAGACACGGTGCTCGGCCTCAGAAACAGTGCCGAAAAAGAGAGACATATAGAAAGTTCCAAGATCCAATCTCGAGGGAGGCTCTCGCCCCTGGGAGGCTAAAAAGACCATGGACTAGAGAAGGAAATCTTCTCCCATCTAGGGACAAGGCCAAGGAAGAAAAAGAAGGAGGGGGGCCTCTCTCGCACTCTCTTTCGATGGCGCCGGAATGCCACCGGGGGTACCATCTATAGGAGATATGCCCTAGAGGCAATAATAACAGCTATTATTTATCTCCAACTTCGTAATTATGTTTATTTTCCATGCTATAACTGCAATGGTCCTTGAGTCCGTATATCCATAAAGTCTCAGAGGGAAACCCATATGTACGTGTGAAATAATAAACGGTAAAATGTATTCCTAGTCATGCATCTAAGACTAGCTCAAGTGTTGCATGATGGTCATGTTTTCTTGATCATGGGCATGACTATGCCGGTAATTTTGAGGACACAATGTTAGAAGAACACTTGTGTTGAATTGGCCCATATTGATGTTATGCTATGAGATACATTCGAAATGAGTTAATGGTTTTATAACACAGAGAAAATTAGCGTTTGCATAATTCATTAGACCATGAGAGTATCGAGTTCCTTCATGCTTCCTTCATGAACTTTGGGGTTTATTAAACGTCATCCCTAATAGGGTAGCTATTACGGCGGCTTTCGGGTTCATGGATAAGTATGACAAGGGACTTGATAGTGCAAGATTGGGATTTGCTCCTCCGACAATGGATTGATATTCTTTGGGCCCTCTTGGTGTTACGGTAATCATCATCATCTGGCTAGACACAGCATGGTTTGATCACGGGAATGCCAGAACGCGGGAAATGAGAAAAGAGAACAAAACCAGTAACGAGAAAACTGGCATGGTGATCAAAGTTGTTAACTCACGGGGATGCCATTAAATCTCACCTCGGGTATTTGTAACATATCACGAATCAACAGGAATAGCAGTTGGTAATTACAGGTTCGCTCGAATATTCACTCGTGTGGTTATAGGGATCAATATGGATGTCCACGGTTCCGCTATTGATCATTGATCGCAAAGAGTTCCGGTCATGTCTATACTTCACCGAAGCTACGGCATCACACACTTAAGGGTCATCTATCTGCTAAGTAATAGACAGGGAGTCTGAGAGATTGTTGCCGGAAAAGTTTCGGAGATGACAGAAAAGTTCCAGAGAGAAAACCGGAAATGTTTCGAAGACAAAACTTCATACCAGAAATGTTCCGGAACGCATCCAAAATTATTTTAGGGGGTGCCGGAAATGTTTTGGACCTTCTGATTTTTTTTGGATTAAACAGACGCTGAAAAATAGTTCATGAAAAGTTGTCATGAATAGTGGCAACACTATTAGGGTACAACCCTCTTTTGTTGGCTTTTTGGAAAGCTACGTTTTGGGTCTTTTCCCCAAGGGCTTTTTGGTATTTTCTCATGGCCTCTACCCCTTGCCACGTCCATCTATGCATCGTTCAGAGTCACGGCGCATGGCTTCACCGGCGCCACCTCCTTCACAACCAGCAAAGTCGTCATGGCATCAGGCACCTCCTTCACATCCAGGGAGCTCGGCCTGGCAAGAGCCATCTCCTTCACAGCCAGGGAGGTCATCATGGCATCAGGCACCTCCTTCACATCCAGGGAGCTCGGCCTGGCAAGAGCCATCTCCTTCACAGCCAGGGAGGTCATCATGGCATCAGGCACCTCCTTCACATCCAGGGAGCTCGGCATGGCATCAACAAATGGGGCCAGGTAACTTTACTTTCGGTTTTTCTTTTAAGCAGTGTATGATCGCAATTCAATTTGACATGTGCTTCACTACTACAGTCAGCAACCAGCCGCATCCATTCACGCATGTCGTGCAGTCGCCGATGCTTAGTGGTGATGGTTCATTCTTAGACAACTATGGCGATGACGATGACCAAGATGCAAACACGTATGACTTCTCTCAGCCTATGTATCATACTCCACCACCACCACCGACGCAGGAGACACAGACCGAGTCAGGCGAGGTTATTTACGGTCATGGTTTTCGTGACCCTCGCCCACCGCGTCAGTGCTTATCACCTTCCGGTCCGCGTCCGAGGAAGATCCAGACTCGTCGCCGTCCTCAGCAGTGATATGATTATATATGTATGAGACACCCATGTTAGTTTTAGACTATTCTCATGTATGAGGACTTATCTATGTATCAGACATCCTTCATGTATGTGTTACTATCTATGTATGAGTCATTATCTATGTAAGAGACTGATTTGTTTTCAAGACAATTGTCTACTTCATATTAGTAGTACATCTGAATTAAACGGTACGACTCAACTAAACGGTACGAGATACGTTTCCAAACAGACTACAACAGATAATTAAGATACAAGTACATCTTAATTAGAAAAATTAAGATACATAAAATAGTACTACATTGTCGAAGTAGAACTCTTGCCCTTCGACGATGCAGTAGTCTCGACCTTGGTGCTCGGCATGAAGACGTCCTCTTCCTCCTCCGTCGATGCAGATCTCTTGCGCTTCGTCGATGTAGAGCTCTTGCACGTCGACGATGCGGTAGTCTTGACTTGGTGCTCGGCATGAAGAGGTCGTCTTCGTCCTCACTGTCTGCTGACCATAAATCTGAATTATTCCTCGCAAGCCTGATGTAAGATTCACTCTTATGCAGTTTGACCTTCTGCCATCTGCCATGCAACCTGAGAAGTTCTTTCCGTATCTCCTCAAATGTCCTGGGAGGCCACCCACTCCTAGCTAATGAGTGAGCCAACTCATTCATTATGGTGTCACTACTGATGAGTTCCTCCCATGGAACTACTCTATCATCCATCTTGAAATTGGCGGCTAGTTTGAGAAGACGATCGGGCATACCAGAGTGAAAACTACGATCAAAAGGATAATGAGGATGAGACATCTCCACGAAAGGATGGCGGGAGCGAAACGCGTGAGAGAAAGGGGGGGACAGAAGGGCCTGCTCACCCACCTTACTGCAGATGTGGTTATATAGGTTCACAAGAGAAGATGGCAGGAGAGAAAGGCGGGAAAGAAAATGGTGGGAGAGAAAGGCGGGAAAGAAAATGGCGGGAGAGAATGGCGGGAGAGAATGGCGGGAAAGAAAGTGGCGGGAGATTATGGCGGGAAAGAATAAGGCGGGAAAAGAAAATGGGGGGATAGTAGGGTGAGATAGTACGATCACTATGGCAGATGGCTGAAAACAACAACTAGCTCCTGATCACGCTCTTTGAAGGTTACGAGCACCAAATTGTTTACTTCAATAGACGATGCCAGAAGAAAATTACCGAAACCTTCCTTGTTCAACACCATTCTACCACCCAAGCCAATAAAGTAGGAACAAGGAATGCTCACAGATATATCATCATCTTCATAATCCAAAGTAATTTTAAGAGTTAAAGAACCAGTCTTAGGAATTGACAAAAATTCCTTCAAACTTCTCACAACCATGTGCGGAATAACCTGACAAAAAACATCTAGTTACATGATGTTCAGCTAACAAATTTAAAACAGTATAGTACAGCAAAGAACAAATATATAAACAGTAGCCAAAAACAAGGCTCACCATATGTTGACTATTAACATTCATGGAATCAATCCTATGAACAAAAGGAGTACACAATATGTAGTTGTCATCAAAGAGCTGTCGGGACATGACAAACATTTGGTGATAATTCAGACCGAAGATACCATGACTATAAAAACAACTGTCAACAAGTTCCCTCTGAGTTTCACTCAGATCCTCAAGAGCTACAAAAAAATAATTTCACAAATTTAGCATAACAGCAAAACGTATAAGTTGAAACAAAACTTTAAATCACTCAAAAAAAAACTTACCAACACAGGGTAAAGGGAACAACATAACACCATCCCGATGAAAATCAACAGTACACCATGTTCCATAGTGCTCAAGCCTAACAGTCATCATGTCACGATGACGGAGACCATAATCATTCACAAGTTCCTCCCAGGAAGGACCATGGAATTTACTGCTCACCCGACCATGTGTAAACAGAACATGGTATAAGTTACCCTCACTGTTGTGAAGAGCAAGATCAATATCTGTGTCACCCCTCCGAATAGCTAAAGCTCTGCACTCCTCAATGTACCGAGCAAGATGTGATCTAACACTGCACGGAACATACTACAAAAAGAATGGAAGCAAACATCATAATCATATAAATAAAGGCATTATAATACATTCCAACCTAAACAACATCAACCATATGCCACAATCAGATAAGTAAGATATAGAATCTTACAACACGCCTTGAACAACGACGATCCAGCACCACAGTGAAGACAGACGCACAAGAATCAAAGGAAGAACAAGGGCCACCTAGAGCTCGGCAAAAGGGGCAAGCCATTACCTGCAAAGAAACGGTGACAAAAAAAACACTACACTTGCCTGCTCACCCACCTTGCTGAGGGGGTTTTATAGGGTCAGAAGAGAAGATGGCGGGAGAGAATGGCGAGAAAGAAGGGCGGGAAAGAAGGGCGGGAGAGAATGGCGGGAGAGAGTGGCGGGAAAGAAGGGCAGGAGAGAATGGCGGGAAAGAAGGGCGGGAGAGAATGGCGGGAAAGAAGGGAGGGAACGAAATTCGCGGGAAAAAGGGTGGGAATGGAACTGGTGGGAAAATGCACTTTTCGGCGAAGGAAATACCAAAAAAAAAGAGTTTTCGTTCTGTAGAAAAACGAAACTGGCTTCGGTACCGAATGCATGGATGATTCGGCGAAGAAAATGCACTATCCGGCCGAGGAAATACCGAAAAGGACTCTTTGGTCAACGGAAAACCGAAATAGGTCACATGCAACTTCGGCCAACCGCTAACGTAAAGTGCATGGACTCTTTGGTCAACGGTTGACCAAAGAGTACTCTTCGGCCAACCAAAGACCAAAGAGTCCTCTTCGGCCCAGCACAGCAGGTTTTCGGTCAGGCAATGACCGAAGAAGAAGTCTTCGGTTTTCTGCTGAACGAAGAGTACTCTTCGGTCAACTGTTGACCGACGGGGTGCTATTTTTGAAATATACGTGTTAGGCCTGTTAGTTTTCAAAATTGCTCTAAATACGATGCTAGTTACAAAAAAAAATCTAGCTATGACTGTTCTTCGCAGTAGTTAGTAGTCTACGTCAAGGTGCAGTATGCCTCTTCCGCCCAAAAAAATAAAGGTGCAGGCTGCCTCGATGACTTGCAAGTTTAATCGAGAGTCTAATAATTATGTATACCCATGGGTTTTGAAATCAGAAGCGAACAAAGCGTGCGTAGTTATGTAGCAGATGATCACAGGACAGGCAAGGAAGTCGTGACTCTTCATCGGCGGCGGTTGCTGTTCTGGTGCGCTGGTCCTATGGGGCCTTAGCACGACGACTTCCCGACTGTCTACTACAACAAGTTTTGCCCGGCTCCGGTGAGGGAGGGGCTATGACGGCGGCGCGCCTTCGGCTCGCTTCAGTGCTTGTAGTCGTCGCTAGGTGGTCTTCGGATCGGGATGTAATTTTTATTATTTCTAGTTTTCGTTGTACTACCATGATTGAAGATGAATAGATTGAAAGTTTTTCTCGCAAAAAAAAAAAAGAAAAAAAAGGAAGTCGTGACAGGTAAGGTACACTAGTATACCTTACGGTCTTTTTCCGGTCCCCGTCGGCCGTCGCCGTTTTCGAGTTTCCCACGGGCACCGCGCGAAGGGGATCGGTGCATCTCCCTGTACTGTATTGTACCGACGCACCGCGCCGTTGCAGTTGCCGAGAACGCAGCTAATTCTTGGTTACTTTTGAAACTTTGGATCAAAATCCAAGTATTCACTTAAATATCATAAGAGAAAAAACTTCGAGGCAGAAAATAAATTTAGTTGATGTGAAACAAAATACCGACACAGACAAAATAAATCTTCCTAAAATCGAAATTATGATATGGTTTAACTTATATCCATGTACTATTTCAGACTGCAATTTCGGATTTTCGAGAGATTATATAGTTTTATGTGAGTAAGAGCGAAACTAATAGAAAAGTTACATGGTATATGATAGTATGAATTAAATATATATTCTGTAACAATGGTACGAGATTATTGCAAAAGTCCGCATCTCTCGGAAATTTGTGATGAATAGAGAAAGGAAAAATGTTATCCCATCATAAGGGAAGCCTATTATATATGGAAGCCTTGCGTGAATATTTGGTATCCCAAGTAAAATAAATAAATCCATTATGAATTTCCTTTAAACATATTGAAAAGAGAAGGTAAAAACTCCTTTAAACATACCTTTTTTTACAAGTGGTTACCATAATTAGAATATTACGCGTGGTCAAATGTACCCTTGACAAATGGACGGCTCAGATTAAATATTTCTCTTACCTTCTGGGAGGTAAGAGGGACCGTCGACTTAAAAGAGCTGAATATTAGGCGTGGTCAAATGTACCCTTGACAGATGAACGGCTGAGATTAAATATTTTTCTTAGAGCTCGTCAAACAGCCTTTAATTTGACTCGGAAAGGGACCGGCCGGTTGTTGAAAACCACACCGAATCTGCACTCACCGGCCGCTTAGCAACAAGTACGTAAAGTCCATGTATCACATACATGAGGGATGGGAGTGGGACAAAGATTGCAATCTGCAGCTGGGAAAATGTGTCACAAATTTCATAAACAAGAAGATCTTCCAATTGTACGTATCCGAGTCATTAAAATACTACGCCCTGCATGCAGCGTGGAACATCCTCCGCCGTGCAGTATCTGTTATTATCCAATGAAGCATCGTAGTCAGACTAACCAATGCTGGGTTGGTAGAGGAAGGTGGACAGTCTCGCATATTACTAGTACTGTAGTGTGAAGGAATGGATTTATTTCGGTTTTCTTACGGAAAACATTAATACGCACGTTACATAACCTAATAAGTCTTGCGGCTAACAGCTAAGGGCCGACGGATTCGCGTGCTGGTGCCCATTCATGGACGGCTAATCAGGTTACTTGAAAATATTACTACATGATTTGATCTCGTGAACGTCTTTTGATCCCGCGTTAACTCAGTGCACTTTCTCGCGACGGCTAGAAAGTCTCGTCGCCTAAGCTCTAGCTTAACTAGAAGATAACCCGTGCATTGCCGCAGAAACACTATAAAAAATGGCTCGGCCGAACATGTGGATAATTGGACTGATGATGTGAATAAATGTGACGATTAACTATGCTGAGATGTCAGGCTGATGATGTGGCAGACATGCATGATTTCTTGGTGTGGAAGGGCTCCATGCATGGGAAAAACTGGTAGTGAGGTGGCAGAGTTGATGATGTGGCAGGCATGCATGGTTTGTTGATGTAGAAAGGTTGCATGTTTATGTAAATTAGTTAGTGGGTTGCAACTATTTAAGAATAGAGGATATTGCTGCAATAGAAATACAGTTGGGTTTTAGACTTCTCAAGTAGCTGTCCTTTACTTTTGGAATTATAGTTTGTAAAATGTGTACTTTTCTAATGCATTCTTCCAGTATATCATATATGTGTAGTTATCTGAAAATTCGTTTTAAAGATGTTGTTTAGTTGTGTGATACTAGTGTGGTATTCCATGATACTCCCTCCGTTCCTGAATATAAGGTGTATTGATTTCCGTGCAAGGCAACTATTTAAATGTTTGACCAAGATTATAAAATAAAATAATAACATCTGCAATACCTAATAGATAAAATATGAAACTACTTTTCATGATGAATCAAATGATATAAACTTGGTATTGTGGATATTGATATAAACTTGGTATTGTAGATCAATATGCACTCGTTTGATTTTTGAAAAAATAAATACACCTTATATAAAGAAACGGAGGGAGTATTACGCAAGAAATACCTCTAATCATTTTAATGTTCAGACCCACCCCAGTTATGCTATTTACAAGGACGCCATATTTTTTTGACAGAAAAACAAGGACGCCATATTACGATTGGATGTGCCGTTTGTACATGATATTAGCCTACTAGTATAGTGAATTTGTTTGGGAACTGGCTAGGCGGGGTTCACCCCAAATTTAAGGCGCATATCCGTATGGGAGTGTGTGTCTTACTATGGTAATTGGGAATTGCCGCAATCACTATATTTTTAACAGAACAAATCTTCCAAAAAAATTGCAGGTTATTTTCTGAACTACATGATGGATCCATATGTGGTGCTCTGCGCAACGTGTGGAGAATCAGACGCCTATGGCCTTTGGGTGCAACCGTTGAGAGACGGTAGCACGTGATATGTTCAACCGGTCTGGGCGATCTGATAATAGGTTATCTGTACGAGTCATGTAATCTTGTTATCGGCCGGTTGTGGTTTTGCCTTTTGTCTTTTTTATACTCCTTTTTTAAGGAATCACGCGCGGGGGGGGGTTCCCCACCTGAATATACTACTGAAGAGAGTGATCCAGTTTATAAGGGAAACTGGATCGAAAATCTAAACAAATTGATCCAGTTTATAAGGGAAAGCGGATCGAAAACCTTAACAACCTGAGGGGCAAAGCATCTTAATGAAACAAGAAACACCGAAAACACAAAAAATACCTAGTACATAGTGACAACACAATGCAAGGATCAACCTCGTAAGCATGAGGGTGGTTCTGGGATGAAGCACCGATTGTGTCATGAGCATGTACAAGGCACGACAAACAAAATAGGTTGTCGAGGCAGAATAGGGAGATAGAAGACAGCGCAGAGGCAAACTCAGAGGGTCCCAAGATGAGGGCTCTAACAACAGCAATGCCGAAGCCACCGACATATGATGATGCAAGGTACCATCATCAAGGAGCTGCACCATCACCAGCCCCGAGCCATTCACCACTCAACATTAGGGTTTTCATTGCACGTGGCTTAGTGAGAGAGAAGACGGGAGAAGACTCTGACTCATCGAGCATGGACGGATAATGGAGTGACATGCTCTCAGAGAGTGCCTCAGATGAAAATATCTCAACCAAGGCTGGTCATTGTCCATGGAGGAGTGTAAATGAAGGTCACACACAACAAGAAGTTGGCGACAACAAAGGACCCAAGTAGCGGTGGCGAGTACCAAACCAGCAGTGGCGGGTACCACAAAATTGCCCGCCACTGGTTGGTAGAGCTGCAGTGGTGGGCCCTTCTGTTAGCACGCCACTGATAATATGTCTACTGATTTGTCCCGCCATAGTTGTGGGGCAAGCCTTACCAGTGGCGGGCACGTAGTAATGCCCGTCACTGGTAAACTATATAGGTAATTTGGTTTCGTGTATTTTGTTTTCGATTTTAGTGAGTTATTTTTTTATGGCATTGTACGAAAAATAGTTTGAACTTTGTAGGTTTCATTATTTGCTATATTTTAGGCATTTTATTAACAAATTTGTATTTTATTGGATATAATTCAAATTTAAACTGCATGTACATTTAAAATTTCCAAAGATTGGAAGAAATATCCTAAATAAAGTAGTTAACATATATTTAGATCTTATGAAACAAAAGTTTGGTACTTTAAAATATGTATATGTGAAAATTCAAACATGAACTTAATAATAATTATGTAAAATATTTTTTGAATTTTCAGAAAATTTAATGTTGTTTGAAACCTCTGAAACTTTGCATGGTGTCATTACATGACATGTAGTGTATTTGGTTAAAATTTAAAAAATATTTGAAAATGCTATGATGTAGATTGTTTAGAAACTGAAGACATCCTCGAGACATGCATGCCGCATATCAAATTAATGAAAGTGTAGTTGTTACGTGCAGATATGACCGAAATACATACTCAAGGACTTAAAGGGTAAGTTTTCACCAATCTTTGGGAAATTTTTAATGTACATGTAGTTCAGATTTGATTTATGTCCATGAAATAAATATAAATGCATTAAATGGCCTAAATATATCATATTAACTCAGAATAGTCCCAAATTTGACCATGAAATTTACAATGGTGTATATTCAACGTAAAAAAAAGTTTCAAGGGGAAATGATGAAAAAATTTGAGTTCCCCTTCAAACCCGACAGTTTCCTTTGAAACCCTGATTCTTCCCCGAAGACTCTGCAATTTCTGCATGAAGTGCATGCATTTTTTTTCTTCTAATTTTCTCAAATTTTTACCACACCCTCTAGGGGTCGTATCATGATACCACGCCAAGTTTCATCTTTTTCAAACTTCATTTATATCCTTTTTTAAATTAAAAAGCATTTAGCTTCTTTTAATAGCAAAAAATTCATTTATTGCCCTAAAAATAGCAAATCAACCCAAAATGTGGCAAAAGTTTCACATCACTCTTGTTATGAAGTAACTTCAACTCCTCTAAAAAATTGGACCATAAATCTATCCCTAAAACACTAAAACCATAAGATTGGCAAAAAATTGGAAAAAAAAGGTAGTGGCGGGCCTTCGAAATTACCCGTCGCTGGTAATGCATTGCACTGGGACTTTTCGCCTAGCCCGCCAGTAGTAACTTTGTTACCAGTGGTGGGCTCTGTGGTGCGCCCGCCAGTGGTACGTGCCGCGTTCCCCCAAATCCACCGCACGTGGTCCAATCCCCTTTCACGCCAAAAATCCCTAGCACGCGCCGTTTCACCTGATCCCCTTTTGCCGTCGCTGACATCTCCATCCCCGCCCATCGGTAAGCCATCCCCTCCCATCCCTAGCTAATTCTCCTTCTCCTAGGTTGCTAGCTAGATCTAACCCAACCACGCCGCCACCAAGATTGGAGCGCCGCCGGGGGCAGGGCACCGTCGCGGGGGGGGGGGGGGGGGGGGGGGGAGGTGTCCATTGCCAGGGAAAGGGTGCCACCGTGGGGTGGGCTCCATCGAGAACGCTACCGGTGAAGGCGTCCCAATGGTGTTGTAGGATTAGTTTTCTATGGGGAAAAGAAAAGTTGGACTGATCAGACCTTCAGCAACATCGAAATTAATGCGAAATCAAGATGCACGTTCAGAGATAGGCGAAATTCCTTTGGACCAACTCATCCTCTATGCAAGAGATTCTGGACACTATTTTTAACCACTAACCACATGGAAAACTTGTATCTTCAGAGGCAACTTAAGTTTACACAAATGCTTAAAAGATTTATATATAAACATCCACTCTAGTAACCAATTGCATCTATCAGGATTATCAGGCCATATCACAATACAACAGAAATGTGGCTGGCCCTCTTTATCACAACATTTCCCTGGGGCGAGTTTTCTAAACCCCTTAGGCAAGAAATATATAACCCGTAGACATAAATTTTCCTTTCCAAGAGCCTAGTTTAGTTTCAACCTTATCTTTAGTATTTTCCTAATCAGCATTACAAAGTTTTCTAAAGTGAACTAGTTTCAATCGTATCGTCGGCATATTGTAACATACTTTGTCCCCCATCAACTAAATTTGTAACCAAACCGTTAATAAGTCCCCTTGCCTGAGCTCTTCTCAGCAGAACATTAAGTATCGATCTCTCACCATATTAATTTGGTGAACGAAAGGTGTACACTGGGATCTCTCAGCATTTGAAACAGTGCTTTGAATTTTGTTCTGTCAACGAGATGTGGTGCACGTACCAAGTACTTCACGCTAAGTTATAATGAGTTGCATTGTGCCTCTTGTAGGTTTCTGCTTTCTTCGTTGTCGTCCATCGGTCAAAGTGCCTCCTTCCACTGTATGTTCTCTACTTCCACTGCCTTTTGTCGGAGAAACGACACCTATGGGATCGCAGGATCCCTTTACGGTTCGGCAAAGGGGAGAGTATGCACAGAGAGCAGATCGAAGTGATCGACGCACGGGCGAATTTTACCCAGGTTCGGGCCGCACGGATGTGTAAAACCCTACTCCTGCTTTGATTGTATTATCTGTTCTTAGACCAAGCTCAAAGAGTGCTACAGTAACTAGTAGCTACACACGCAGGTTGGCCCAGAAAAGTCCGATCCCCCTGTAGCGATGCCTCGGGCCTCCTTTTATATGATCGAAGGGGTCACCGACAGTGGCAGCACAGGGTACAGGCGAGGTGGAAAGCACCTACAGTGCTTATCATACCTAATTCTGACGGGTTAGGACAAGGGCATTTAATGCTCCGCCTGGGTGTCCTCCGCCTTTCTTGGGGACGGAAAAAGGGGCCATCCCATCACACCGCTTAAGCCTTCACACCGTCAGCGCCTGACACGCCCCAGGGAGACAACAGCTATAGGACAAATTGGTAGTTGCCCTGGGGTGGAGGGCTTTGAACAGTGGGGTAGGCTTGCCGAGCGTACGGCTTGTCGGGGCTGCGAATCGCCCCGACAAGATCTTGCCGGGGCGCCAGCCCTTGGCTTCTGTCTTCTCATCTCCTGTGGGTTGAACGCTTCTTTGGTGCTGTTATATTTAACTCCAAGGATTAGCTGAGTCTTGCCGGCTCCAAGGGGCTGCCCGCGCACAAGTCTGGGTAAAAGGTACCCTGGTCCTTTGTGCACCGACAGGAGCCCCCGGGCCTGGGCCATACATGCGCGCGCGGCGCTGTTGGGCTAGGCCCAAAACAGTGCGCGGGCACACGTGGCCACAGTAATGATGACTGTTGATGACTTTTCCCAAGGCGCGCAGTGACTGCAGGTCTTGAGAATATCGGAGCGGGGCGGTCCGCCTTCTTCCTCGGAAGAAGAAACGGCGAACAGGACGGCGTCCACTCGCCTCCGCATTAATGCCTTGGACGACGTGCCTTGGGCGACGCGTGTTGCTCAGAATTGCGAAGGGCCGGCTCTTCTCCTTCCTCAACACTCCTCCTTATAAAAGGGAAACGAGGGAAGAAGGAGGCCGCTCGCCTGCACATCTCCACACCTCCGCTGCTCGATTCCTTCTTCTTCTATCTTCCGCCACCTTCTCTAGCGCGTCTCCCCGGGATGGCGAGAGGACGAGGACGTGGCCGCCCTCGCGGCTCGCTTAGCGCCACGAGGAGCAGCCCCCAGACCTCGGCGCGTGTAGTGGTGACGATGGCGGGTTCAGGCTCCCGCAGCAGGTCCGCTTCTCGTGGCCGCGTGAGGACGGCCCCGGTTGGGCACGGTGGCCGCAGCAGCGCGCCTCTTCTGCAGCCCCACGCGGGTATCCACACGGGGGAGGAGGTGCGAGAGTTTGTTGTGGTCCTTCCACATCGAATTCGTAGCTGGCTACGCCTCCCCGACCCCTGCGCAAGAGCCATGGAGGGCAGCCGGCCGCGCGGCCTTTGGCTCCACGCGGATGGGTGCAGCAATGGCCCTTGGTGGGTGGCGGTTGACCTCTCCCCTGGAAGTGCCATGTTCCTGAGAAGGGGATGGAAGTCCTGCGCCCGCTCCCGGGGCGTCACCCCCGGGCAGCTCCTCCACTTCAAGCTCATCGACTCCGACACTCTTGTCGTGAAGTTCTTCGGAGCCACCGGTATCCGTCTGGAGTGCTGCGCCGAGAGCTCCAGCAACAGCGACTTCGACTCCTCCAGCGACAGTTGCAACAGTGACGACGAGGACAGCACCATCGGGAAGAGGAACGAAGACTCCGACTAGGCATGCTTAGCACCGTAGTTAGGTCCTGATGTTCCATCCGCGAGACCTCGTCTTCGGATCCATCACTGTGTCGCAATTTAAATTCCTTGTCTTTTGATGTATCGAACTGTACCCAATGTAGTCCTTGGCTACTTCGAGAAGAAATGCACTGGGTATCTGTCTTCAAAAAATTTTTGGCTTGAAAATCTTTGTTCTTGCATGCATCTTTGTCTCTTATTGTTTTCCCGACAAGAATCCTGTCGGTGGAACTATCCGGCAAGTCCTCGACAGTAGCGCAGCACTCCGAAGAGGTGCGCTTGCCGAAAGTCTTGTCGGGTGGAACTATCCGGCAAGTCCTCGACAGCAGCGCAGCACTCCAAAGAGGTGCGCTTGCCGGATGTCTTGTCGAGCTTTGAACTTGTCGATGATGCGGATGAATAGAACGGAGTGTCGACAAGAGCCGCGGGCCTAAGGATAGGGCACCGCGCCATGTGATGAAGAGTCAGCCCCCGGGCTCTCCCATAAAGGGCGCCACAAAGGCGATGCTCAATTCATGCACGCATTCTTGCCCTTGCCGCCGTCTGCCGTAGACATCCAATTGTTATCTTCAACTTGGAAGCCTTGTCTTTATGACCCTGTACCTGCCGCAGACGCATACTTGCCGCAAGCGTCCCTGCAAGCCTTGCCGCAAGCATCCCGCGGCAAGTCTTGCCGCAAGCGAAACCCCAGCGGCCCGCGCACAAGTGTCCGACACGGGAGCCCCCGGGCCTGGGCCAGACGGGGGCGTGCGGCGTCATTGGGCCAGGCCCTAACAGTGTGTGGGCACGCGTGGTAGAAGTTACTGCTGGTAATTATTCCTTTACTGCACCGCCCACGACGCCCATTAAATGCGGGACGTGGGAGACTTGCGCAACGCGACCGTTGCAGCAGCACGCTCGCGAGGTTCTCCATCATTACTTTTGATAAAGAGGCAACCCCCGCACCTTCCCCGTAAAAAGGAATCTGCAGGGCCGCGGCTCATTTACCTTCCGCCTCTCACAATTTAGGAACCGCCGTCGTCTTCCTCCTCAAGCCTCGAACAGAGTCTGCTTCCATCCCTTCCTCGCCTCCACACCCCTGCCAATCTCACCATCCATCCGCCATAGCCATTATGCCGCCTAAGGCAAGCAAGGGCAAGAAGGCAGCGGAGGGCAAGAAGATGGCGGAGAACAAGTTGGTGGCGCTGCGGAAGAAGCACGTCATCTTCGCGCCGGGTCTTGATGGGAGGGCCCTGACGGATCACTTCCTGTACATGTGGGCGGCGGAGACGACGGCGCATCCGGCGACCGATGTGAGTCCGAGCGCCTCTGGAGCTGATCCAATGAAATATCCCTTTTTCGCCGATTACTTTTATTGCGACCTTTGCCCCCCTTTCTCCGATTTCTTTAAGGACATCTTGAACACGTACGACTTCCAGCTCTTAGATTTCACACCAAACGCCGTAACGTGCATGTCCATTTTCGCTCATCTTTGCGAAAACTTCGCTGGAGTAAATCCCAGCACCGCCCTTTTTCGCCATTACTTCATTCCTCGAGTCGAGAAAGGCGATGCCCTTTCCGGTTCCGTCACTTGGATCCCACGGTCAGGAACCAAGGTGGTTTATCCAAAAGGGGCCTACCGCCGAAGGTGGGAGGAATGGCGGGGCAGGTGGTGCTGGATTAGGGAGACAGTAGAAAAAGAGATTCAACCTTTCTGCTTGCCGCGGGAGATGATGATAGCCCGCAACGATGATTGGAGTGCTTTCGATCCTGATGACGAAAAGCTCACCATCGCCACGACAAGGATCCTCCGACTGAGGGAGGCCGGGCTGACAATTGAGATGATAGGCGCCGACTTCCTTCGCCGGCGCATTGCCCCTTTGCAGAACAAGGGGAGGCCAGCTTGGGAGTTCCAGAACGCGGCGGACATCATGAGATTGTGCCCCGGACTGGGTCACAACTTGACAATCATGCAGCATGGATCCTTGTGTCAAAAGTTGTTCGGGAGCGCGGCGGTGCATGCCCTGCCGGGAGGTGTTGTCCCCTTGTGGAACAACTCTCGTCTGAGCCGAATCCTTGCCATGATGCCGGTCCTTGACGCCCACAGCGTTGACGAGCGCTGGGCCATTCCATCTGATGTCTTGGTCCAACAGTTCTTTAACAATCTGTCGGAGAAGGTCGTCCACGAGGACGAAAATCTTGTCGCCGCCACCACCCCAAGAGAAATGGCGTACATCGCCAGCAGAGCGGAAGAGGTAGGCCTCGCTGACGAGGCTGGTGGCTCTGGCTTCGGGGGAGAAGAATCCAGCGAAGAAGAAGAAGAAGAGGTCGTCGGACAAGGCGACACTGTTGAAGAACAGGGAGGCACGTCTGCCGGGGACCATCCTGCTGAAGAAACAGAGGAGGAGGAACTGGAAGAGGAGGCTCCAACCCTTAAACCGAAGAGCAGACGCATCCTCCGGAGCTCTGTTACAGGGATTCCGGTCCGCCAAGCTTCCTCAAGCAGCACAGCCCCCGACAAGGAGGCGGCCGGCAAGGCGACACAGCGACAAGAGGTTTGCCGGCAACCCGCGCCTGCCGTGACCAAGCGAGCAAGGAGCCCCCCTTCATCTCCTCACGCAAGCGCCATGACGGAGGTCACCTTCGACTTTTCCGTCCTTAGCTCGGGGGAAGATGAAGAGTAAGGATCTTGCCGTACTCTGTTTCCTTAATCTTCTGGTTTTGCTTTATCTGATCGTTTGCTTTGACTCGTTCCCGCAGAGATGTAGAAACCTTGGCGCGGAGGGCGGCGAAGAGGGCAAAGATCTCAACGGACGAGGAGCCGCTGGCAGGCACCTCAGGTGCACCAGACACGGCTACTACCAGTCCAAGACCCAGCCCGCGACGCAGTCCTCGCCTCAGCCCCCGGCGCAGCCCCCAGCGTGAGCCTGTTACTCACTTTCTGCTGGCAAGTGCTCGGGAGCCTATTTATATAGCTGATATCTCCGGGCATGCAGGAGGAGGGGAGCGACAAGGAGAGTCGCCAGAGGCCACTCCTGACATGCCACCTCCATCAACCACACCGCCCAGGGGTGCATCTCCAACCAGGACCTCCTCCAGCACGCTTTACCGTGACGAGGAGGGGTCGGCAAGTGGAGGCACCGACAGGTCTACGCCGGCAGCTGATGTTGTCGGAGGAGGAGAACCTACGACAGAGCAGCCTGGCGCAGGTGAATCATCTGCCTTAAGATGCCTGTTATTTGATCTTTCTTTTTGTCTTCTTGAACTTCCCCTTCATCTCTATCTTGCTTTCTTCTTTTGGCCTCCAGACATCCCCTCGGTGGAGGACATGGACGTCGAGGACACCGTTGAGAAGATCGCCTGGGACGCCGCCACCAAAGCCGACAGGGTTGCTACTGACGAAGCCGCCAGGAACGCTGCCGCCGAGGAGGCCGCCAAGCATGCTGCCGCTGAGGAGGTCGCCAGGCATGCTGCCGCTGAGGAGGCCGCCAGGCATGCACGCGGGAAGGCCACCGAGGAATCCGCTGAGGGGGCCGACGAGGAGTCCGGCGGCCGCACTGACGACATTCCTGACGCAAGAGCGCACGGTGCTGAGCCAGCCCCGGAGTCCTCGGCTGCCGGCGAGGCGGCTGCCGCAGAGCAACCTCCGACGGCCGAAGCCCCTCCAAGCAAATACCTCAGGGTCGGCGACAACTTGTTTGTGAGCCTGCCGGGGGCAGCGGGCATCAGGGCGCCTATCGAAGGAGAGACCCTTGAGGAGATCGTCAGAGCTGCCGGGCTTGAGATCGTTGAGGAATCCAACATTGGCCGCGGCAGGTCTGAGGAGGAAAAACTCATCTTGGCGATAAACAGCAACTATCAGAAGCTCCAGGCCCTGCATCGCGCTCGCAAGGAGAAGCTGGACTCCAGGGCAGCAATCGCCGCTAAGGCGGAGGCAGACTTTCAGCAGCGCGTCGAAGAAGTCCAGGGCTGGTTCGACGAGTCTTACAAAGACTTGGCGTTGAACCAAGCACAACTGAAGCAGCAGTGGACCGAGCTCCTCCTCAAGCAGTCCGATATTGAAAAAGCACAGGAGGAAGCCAAACAGCAAGTTGACGCAGAGGAAGCGCGCCAGAACGGGCTCCGCATCGAGCTCAAGGCTCATGATGAAGAACTTGAAGCTCGGGAGAAGACGCTGGTCGACAAGCTCCGCGCCAAGGATGAAGAGGTTGAAAAGCTCGTCGCACAGCGGGTCCAGGATCTGGAGCAGAGACATGAAGAGGCGTTGAAAGCCTTGGCTGTGGATCACGCCGGGAAGCTGCAGGAGGCCATCAATGCCGCCAAGGCTGCAGAGGCCACCAGGGACGAGCTTGCCGACAAAGTGAAGAAGCTGGAGTCCGGGCTCGAGGAGCACGGCAAGAAGGTCTCGACGCTCGAGACTGAAAGAGACGAAGCTCTTTGCAGCCTGGCGGAGGCACAAACTGCCGTCTCCAACAAGACCAAGGAGCTCTCCACAGCCAACGAATCCATCAAAGGCCTGCAACTGTAGTTGTCCAAGCTGAAGGAGACACTTGAAGCCGCAGAAGCTCACAAAAGCGCCCTGACCAAGGATCTTGAGAACGAGCGGGCGCTATTCAAGAGCGCCGCCCTTGAGCACAATGACTATGTCCGAGGCTTGGAGATCTGGACCCAGAAGCTCATTGACGTCGCGAAGAAGCTTGCCACACAACTGTCCACCATGGGCTTGGAAGATTACAGGGAGCCTTTTGATGACAAGCTGTCCCAAGACGCCAAGCTGACCATGTTCTTCAACTACGTGCTTGAAGCTCTAGAGCGACTCCACTCTGACCAAAAAGCTCGTCTGGCCAACGAGTCCCGCGAGCTCTGCCAAGGCGTCCTTCGCAAAGTGCTCACCAAGGTGGTGTTCAGGAATCCCGGCATCGACCTCACCAGGGTCTTCAACCACCTGCCGAAGGATGCGGATCTCAAGGCGGCAGAGGATCTCGTCGCACCCATCATTGACAGGGTGGCCGGCATCAAGCGAGTCGAAGGCGATCGCCGGGACTAACTGCATTTCTTCCTGCCGCCGCCATTTCCATGCCAAAAGACAATATCGCCTTATGTTAGAATTGCGGCAGCTTTTATTGTAATATAACTTGCTATGCTTTGGACAAATGTTATGTTATTCCCCTTGCTTAATTCCTTTCTGTATGTTTTTGCCCTATGCTTGTTAGAGACTTGCCGGCGTGCGCAACCTTGCCGCGAGCGCTAGGTGCGGGACTTTAGCAGCCTGCTGGCGGTGCTGCTGCCGGCAAGACCCCTTGGCGCAACCAGCGCAGCCACCTGAATTGTTGAGCGGACTCGAAACAAAACAAGGGCGCGGCTGATTACGGCAAGGTTCCTTCACGTGCAGGTTTTCCATACAAAAGTTGGAATCGTTCAAGGAGAATAACAAAACAAAATTTTTACTCGAAGTTCTTGCAACTTATCTCTTAGTTGCTGTGCTTCTTCCGGCAAGGCGTGTCCTTGAACGTCGCATGTAGGTGTCCATACCATCTATCCCCCCTGGCAAACTTGCATGCGAGGGAACCTTTCTGTCATTTGAGAAAAAGAAAGAAGAGAAAATAAATGTATGGAACCTTGGCGGTTCGTTAGTGCTTGCCGGGAATAAGTGTGACACAATATCTCAGATAAGCATGTATATAAACAAACATGGAAATCAAGGAGAATTGCAAAACACTTAAATCTTATTCAACTATGCGCGGGATCTGTGCCCGGCTTTGTACAAAGGATTACATGCAACAGCGGCAAGACTTGTACAAAAGATGGTTGCCGGGAGCCCCCGACAATCGCGCCTTATGGGTAGAACTTGCGAAGATGTTCAATATTCTAGGATTTGCTCACCAGAATACCATCTTCGGTCTCCAGGCGGACTGCGCCAGGCCTGGTGACCCGCACTACCCGATAAGGGCCTTCCCACTTTGGCGTCAACTTGTTTGAATTCTTGGCCGACTGAACGCGCCGAAGAGCAAGGTCGCCTTCCTCAAGACTCCGGGCATGAACCTTGCGGCTATGATAGCAGTGCAAGGCTTGCTGGTAGCGTGCAACTCGCACAGCAGCCTGAAGACGATCTTCCTCAAGGAGCGTCGCGTCATCTTGCCGCAACTGCTCTTGCTCAAGCTCATCATAAGTGAGCACTCGAGGTGACCCATATATGAGTTCTGTGGGGAGAACTGCTTCTGCTCCATATACTTAGGAGAAGGGTGTCTGAGCGGTGGCTCGATTTGGTGTCGTTCTGATTGACCAAAGAACCGCCGGCAACTCATCAATCCAGCGCCTTCTGCACTTGTGCAGCCTGTCGAAAGTTCTTGTATTGAGACCACGCAATACCTCAGCATTTGCCCTTTCTGCTTGGCCGTTGCTCCTTGGATGAGCAACAGAAGCAAAACAGATCTTGCCGCCAAGGTCTTGGACGTATTGCATGAAGGCGTTGCTGGTGAACTGTGTGCCATTGTCGGTGATGATCCTGTTAGGCACCCCGAAACGGCAAACTATTCCTTTGAAGAACTTGACGGCTGACTGTGCTGTCACCTTCCTCATTGCTTCCACTTCTGGCCACTTTGTGAACTTGTCGATAGCAACGTACAATTACTCAAAGCCCCCGACTGCGCGGGGGAAGGGACCCAAAATGTCGAGCCCCCAGACCGAGAAGGGCCAGGAGAGAGGAACTATTTGAAGAGCTTGAGCTGGTTGGTGTAGCTTCTTCGAATGGAACTGGCATGCTTCACACTTGGTTACTAACTCCGTCGCATCCTGGAGGGCAGTGGGCCAAAAGAAACCTTGCCGGAATGCTTTGCCGACAAGCACTCTTGATCCTATGTGGGAGCCACATATGCCTCCATGTATCTCTGCCAACAGCTCCAGTCCGTCTTCCCAGGGAATACACTTCAATTTCACACCGTTCAGCCTCTTCCTGTACAGGACGTTGTCCACAAACTGGTACATGTTGGACCGACGGGCTACTTTTTCTGCTTCTTCCTGTTCCTCGGGAAGTTCTCCAGTTTGCAGGAAACGGACGATATGTTGTGCCCACGTCGGAGCCTGAGGCTCGACAACAAGGGCTAAAGGCGAATCCTCCGCCAAAGGAACATTCGTCTCTACAGCGAAGGCCTGGACCCCCGCTGGAGTCTGTTGTTCCCCGGCAAGCTTGGCGGGAGCTTTTGCTTCTATGGCAAGAACCTGGGGTTCTGTCGGAGCCTGTCGCTCACCGGCAAGCTTGGCGCTGTCTCTGGCAACACTCTTGCCGGTGACCTCCGGAAGGTCTGCCGGGAAGTATTTGCCGGAGCTCAGCTTCCTCCTTTTCTCTTGCCCCATTGATGGCGTCATGGATGGTTGAGTCAGTTGGAGCACAAAAGTTCCTGGTTCCACAGGTAACTTGAGCGCAGCACATTTTGACAAGCCATCAGCAACATCATTCTCAGCACGAGGGACGTGCTCCATTTGCAGGCCGTCAAAGCGCTCTTCCAACTTCCTCACCTCATCTACGTAGGCCTCCATCAAAGGACTCTGATAATCTTTATTCACTTGCTTGACCATGACCTGAGAATCACCTCTGACAATGAGTTTCTTGATTCCGAGGTCTGCCGCGATCCTGAGACCGGCAAGCAGTCCTTCGTACTCGGCAGTATTATTTGTCGATCTCTCCCGGGGAAAGTGCATCTGGATTACATACTTGAGGTGCTCTCCGGTGGGTGCGACAAGCAGCACGCCAGCACCGGCCCCTTGCAAGGAGAAGGCTCCATCAAAGTACATAATCCATTCCTGGCTTGTTTCCTTGCCGGGGAGAGTTGACTCCGGAATCTCTTCGTCAGGTGTCGGGGTCCATTCTGCAATGAACTCCGCCAAGGTTCTGCTCTGAATGGTTGAAGTGCTTTCAAACTTAAGACCAAAGCTTGACAATTCTAATGCCCACTCCACAATCCTGCCAGTTGCGTCTGGATTCTGCAAAATTCGCTGCAATGGAAAGCGGGTGACGACAGTGATCTCATGCGCTTGAAAATAATGGCGCAACTTCCTCGAGGCCACAAGGAGGCCGAAGAGCAGCTTCTACACACCGGAATATCTTGATCTAGCCCCCTGCAAAAGGGAACTAACAAAATAAACTGGGTCCTGCACCATCCTTTTCTTCTGCATTGGTTCTCCTGTCTGCGCAAGTGCTGCCTTGTCGGCACCAGACTCTGCCGGGGGAGGTCCCGGCAAGTCGCTTGACGGTCCTGCCACCGCTGACATTTCTTCGTCCGCTTCCCTCTCTGCCACTAGCGTAGCGCTCACCACTTGATTTGTCGCCGCCAAATATAACAGCAGCAGTTCTTGTGGCCTTGGCGCAACTAGTATCGGCGGAGAGGAGAGGTACCTCTTCAAATCTTGCAGCGCTGCCTCCGCTTCCGGAGTCCATTTCATTGGACCCGCCTTTTTCAAAATTTTGAAAAACGGCAGGGCATGCTCAGCAGACTTGGAGATGAACCTACTTAAAGCAGCGACGCAGCCGGCAAGGCGACGCACATCCTTGACGCGCTTCGGTGCTTCAATCTGCTCAATTGCTTTGATCTCGTCGGGGTTGGCTTCAATCCCACGATGAGACACAAAGAACCCAAGAAGCTTGCCGGATGGAACACCAAACACACACTTCTCAGGGTTGAGTTTCAAGTTGATCTTGCGCAGATTGACAAATGTTTCTTCCAAATCTGAAATGAGTGTTGCTTTGTCCTTGGTTTTGACCACTATATCATCCATATAGGCTTCCATATTTCTATGCAGCTGAGGCTCAAAACCAATCTGGACTGCTCTTGCAAAAGTTGAACCGGTACTTTTCAACCCGAAAGGCATGCGCAAAAAATAGTATGTATCACATGTGGTGATGAATGCGTTCTTCTCCTCATCTTCCTTCGACATGAAGATTTGGTGATACCCGGAGTAGGCATCAAGGAATGAGAGCAAGTCGCAGCCGGCAGTGGAGTCCACAATCTGGTCAATGCGCGGCAAGGGAAAGGGATCTTTTGGACAGGCTTTATTGATATCTGTATAGTCAATACATAGCCTCCATTTGCCATTCGCCTTGCGCACCACGACTGGATTGGCCAACCATGTTGGGTGCAGTACTCCCCTGACCAGGCCTGTCGCTTCTAACTTTTTGATTTCTTCGGCGATAAACTGTTGCCGCTCCAAGGCTTGCTTCCTGACTTTTTGCTTGACGGGCCTCGCGTGGGGATAGACGGCAAGGTGGTGCTCAATTACCTCCTTGGGAACACCGGGGATGTCAGATGGTTGCCATGCAAACACATCGACATTCGCCCGCAGGAAGGCAACGAGCGCGCTTTCCTATTGGCTGTCAAGGGTGGAACTTATAGTGAAAGTTCCCCCCGTGCCGTCTTCCTTGGCGGGCACCTTCTTAGTTGCCGGTGGAGCCGCTTTGGATTTCTTGCTCTTGCCGGTGGAGCTCTTCGGCACGTCCTCAACGGCGGCGCAGCACTCCGAACAGGTGTGCTTGCCGGAGTGCGAGCGAGAGGTCTTACCGGTCTTCTTCCCCCCGGGAGCTTCAACGGCAGGAGCAAGCGCCTTGTCGGCAGATGCTGCAACTGCCTCCCGGTAGAGTTGGTCGGTGCAAACAAGTGCATCTTTCTTGTCGGAATTGACAGTAATGACACTTATCGGTCCCGGCATCTTTAGTGTATTTTAGGCGTAGTGCGATGCCGCCATGAACTTGGCCAACGCTGGGCGGCCAAGGATTCCATTATATGGCAAGGGAATCTTGGCGACGTCAAACACTACCTTCTCTGTCCCAAAATTCGAGTCGCTGCTGAATGTTACGGGCAACGTGATCTTGCCTTTCGGTTGGATTCTTCCTGGATTGACCCCTTGAAACGTACCGGTCTCTTCGAGGTCTCCATCAGGAATCTGCAGCCTTTTGATTACTTCAGGTGATATCAGATTCATGCCGGCCCCACCGTCAACTAACATTTTCGTCACCTTGAGGTTGCGAATTGTCGGTGATACCAACAATGGCAAGCACCCGACCGCAGTTATGCGATCAGGGTGATCCTCAACGTCAAAAACGATAGGCGTGCTGGACCATTTCAACGGCTTTCGGGCGCCGACAGAGGGTTCTGTCGCATTCACTTCACGCGCCCACTGTTTAAGTTGGCGATGGGAAGAATGCAAAGAAGCTCCTCCGTCCACACACATCATGTCTGTGGCTCTCTGAAATTCTTGTTCGCTGGACTCTTCGTCCTCGTCCATGTCATCATCATCCCCTTCTTGTTTGTCACGACCTCGGGCGGGCTTTTCTTTTCGCCGCTTGGCCTTGCCGCGACGGCCTCCTCGGCCATCACGCTTCTTGCCGGACCCCTCGGCACCATCTTGGGCTTTCTCCTTATCGCGTCTTTCGTATTCAGCCTTCTGCTTTTCGACAAGTTGCTCAACTTGTCGGCAGTCTTGGAGGTCGTGGCCCTTGGTGTGATGGATCTTGCAATACTGCTTGCCGGAGCCTTCCTGCTTGTCGGCAGCCGCCAAGGCTTGACAGTTGGCACACCCGGCAACGTGCTTGCCGGGGTCCTCAAATTTAGCCTTTTTGGCGGTGCCCGAGTTGCCGGATCCCTCAACAGCTAGCACGGCCTTGCCACCCTTGCGCTTCCTGTTGCGCCGCTTGCCATTCTTTGTCGGGGCAGTAGCGTCTTCATCTTCGGAGTCTGCTCCTGCGCCAGCATCCTCGCTGGGAAGCTTTCTTCCCTCTTCGGCTCGCGCACACTTGTCGGCCAGAGCATAGAGCTCGGCAACATCCTTAACCTTATTCATCGCCAGCTCTTCGCGCATCCGGCGGTTACGCACGTTCTGATGGAACGCGCTGACAACAGCGGCAGGATGAACGTCCGAGATGTTGTGATGTACGCGGCTGAACCTTTGGATGTACTTGCGTAGGGTTTCTCCTTCCTTCTGGGGGATGATATGTAGATCGCTCTCCTGGCCAGGAGCTTGGTGGCCACCAGTGAAGGCGCCGACAAACTGATGGCACAGGTCTGACCAAGAAGAAATAGATCTTTCCGGCAGATGCATCAGCCATGACCTAACGTTGGGTTTGAGCACCAACAGGAAATAATTGGCCAGTATCTTGTCATCACGAGCCCCGGCAGCCTGCACCGTGATGGTGTAGATGCTCAAGAACTCGGACGGATGAGTCTTGCAGTCATATTTCTCCGGGACTTCGGGCTTGAAAGTACGGGAGTTGGGCCACTGGACCCGCCGCAGCTCATGAGTAAACGCCGGACAGCCCACCTCATAAGGCAGGTCGACAGGGTACCCTGGTGCAGGTTGGTCAACAGTGGGCCCAGCATGCTTGTCAGATTGGTGACGCGCTTCCCGATGCCGGTCGATGGTAGTTCGAGCGTCTTCGTTCCTCCTTTCCCAAAGAACTTGTCGCTGATCGCAGCATGTCCGCGGATCAGATGAGGCAGTGGAGTCTGTGTCACAGGTGCCAGTCTGGCGTGTCGACGACCACTGCTGCCGTCGTGGAGGAGAGTGTACCATGGTCGTACCGGCTCCGGTCCTCTCACCTCCAACAGCGTGGGTCGGCTCAACGGACCGTCGTCGCGAAGGCTCCGCTTGCTCCGGTTTGTCCTGGTTGGCCAAACTGATGAGGCACTGGATGGTGGCCCTCCAGTCTTTGAGCTTGTCAGCAGCAGGAGGGAAGTCGAGGAGCAATTGCGCTCGTGCCAACGCTTCCACCCGCGTTGGTGGCTGCGACTGGTGTGAAGAACGTGAAGCGCTCGGACTCCCAACTATGTTGGAAGGAGCTACAACTCGATCCCGCGACCGTACGCCGCTACCTTCAACATGCGGGCGCGCACGCTGGTCTCGCGTATCTCGAGAATGATGCTCCGGAGACTTCCCATGAGGACGCCTATGTCCTTCGCCATCTCGACACTGCTCGTCGCGCGCGACCTGAGAAGGTCGCGGTGCATGCGCCGGTGTTGGAGTCTTAGAAGGCGTCCTCCCACCTCCGGAGTTCGTTGTGCCTCCAGCAGGCTGCATAGGTCTGTCCCTTGTCACCGCGGCGTGTGAGTTGACGTTGCCATCGCGAACGTCGCTCGCCTGGCTGTGATCACCAGAGCGTCGTGGAAGCTCTGGATCTCTATTTCCTCCACCTGCGTCGACACCATCGCCCGTGTGCGTAAGCACAGGCGCGGCGGACCCGGATGGTCCAACCGCCATGAGACCCTTCTTCTTGGGGGCCATGGCGATAAAGACGATGATGAAACTGACGCGCCGATCACTGGATCAGATCCACGCAACTCGATCCCCCTACCTGGCGTGCCAAAGATGTCACAGAAACGACACCTATGGGATCGCAGGATCCCTTTACGGTTCGGCAAAGGGGAGAGTATGCACAGAGAGCAGATCGAAGTGATCGACGCACGGGCGATTTTACCCAGGTTCGGGCCGCACGGATGCATAAAACCCTACTCCTGCTTTGATTGTATTATCAGTTCTTAGACCAAGCTCAAAGAGTGCTACAGTAACTAGTAGCTACACACGCAGGTTGGCCCAGAAAAGTCCGATACCCCTGTAGCGATGCCTCGGGCCTCCTTTTATATGATCGAAGGGGTCACCGACAGTGGCAGCACAGGGTACACGCGAGGTGGAAAGCACCTACAGTGCTTATCATACCTAATTCTGACGGGTTAGGACAAGGGCATTTAATGTTCCACCTGGGTGTCCTTCGCCTTTCTTGGGGATGGAAAAAGGGGCCATCCCATCACACCGCTTAAGCCTTCACACCGTCAGCGCCTGACACGCCCCAAGGAGACAACAGCTATAGGACAAATTGGTAGTTGCCCTGGGGTGGAGCGCTTTGAACAGTGGGGTAGGCTTGCCGGGCGTACGGCTTGTCGGGGCTGCGAATCGCCCCGGCAAGATCTTGCCGGGGCGCCAGCCCTTGGCTTCTGTCTTCTCATCTCCTGTGGGTTGAACGCTTCCTTGGTCCTGTTATATTTAACTCCAAGGATTAGCTGAGTCTTGTCGGCTCCAAGGGGCTGCCCGCGCACAAGTCTGGGTAAAAGGTACCCTGGTCCTTTGTACACCGACACCTTTGCATTCACACATTTGAGGGTTTACTTTGTAGAGTCTAGAGGGGGAGAAGTGTGATATTGTTGCACTAAATGGTGATTGTGATCTGTTAGAAACATTTGATATCTAGTGCGCATTATGTGTACCTCATTTGACTCCTTCGAAAAGAGGAATATTTCATTTCACTTTCTTGTGTGTATTATGTATTGTGAAATTCCGGCCATCGAGTCGAGGCAACCTTGTGTTGCTCGCGATGAATTCGTGATGTGCATGTCTTCAAAATTTGCAGGGATTCAAAATGAATGCCAACGTTTTGGTGAAACATTGATGAATCTTTGTTTCGCTTAATTTCTGGTACTCAATATTTCCAATTTTTAACAAAGTTCCTGCCGAATTTTTCTGTCGATTTATATTTTTTTATGCTTATTTTATCGTTGTACTATTTTGTTAGCATTAATGAGTGTTTAAATTATTCTTTGTGGTTTGATACCCTAGGAAGCACCCGCTTCGGTATGTGTGTTGACTTTCATTCCGATGGGGCTCCCTTTGTAAGAGATGTTCCCGAAGGAAGGATTCCGACTGTTGTCGTAGGGGGTCGATCCACTTGGCATCCTCCTATGAGACCTTGGTAACGCAGGAGGGGGCCGACGGATTCCGACTAGAGTGTTTAAATTATGCCATGAACTATGTGTTTTCTTTATGTTTCTTTGAAAATGTGTTTTCTTCATCATTTTTGATCATGATGTCTGTTTAATTTGTCAACATAAATGTAGCAAATGGATTGCGTGTGCGCCAAGTGTGGCGACAGCGGGGTAGGTGTGTGCGACAAGGTGGTTACACTAGTACAGGACCCCATATTAGCAGCGTTCTTTATGGCCTACTAGCTGCGTTTGATCGGCACACTGCTAGTACCACACCGCTGTTAACATACTACTAGCAGCGCTCGCCGCGAACGCTGCTAGTGTGTATCTCCCTAGCAGCGTTCAATTCCGCACACTGCTAGTAGTTTACATAATAGCAGTGTGTCGGCCATACAAGTGCTGCAAACTGTCAAGAAACCTTGTAGCATTTGACCTCACACGAACGCTGATGGTAGAATTTGCCCAAACAAAATCATAGCTGAATTTAGTGCCCTGATTTTGCTGCCATGTCATCATTGTGAGCAAAATGCCTCTTTTTGGAGCCCTAAATGGTGCCATGGGAGCTAATTGTGTGAGCCAAAAGGCCTCATTATACTGCCATGACACCTTTTTGGGCTACCAAAATCTAATGTAACATTGATACGTCATTATTTAGAATGATTATCTATAATTTTTTATTGTTAAATGCTATTATATTATCATTCTTACATATTTTTGTCATTATTTTATATCATTTTATTTTTCTGGACTAACATATTAATCCAGTGCCTAGTGCCAGTTGCTGTTTTCTTCTTGTTTTTGGTTTTACAAAAAATCAGTATTACGAAGGTCCAAACACGATGAAACTTTTTGACGATTTTTTCTGGAACATAAGAGACCCTAGAAGCTTTGGTGCGCCCCCTGCCTTGTGGCCACCCTGGGGGGGTAGGGCGCGCCACCCTAGCTTGTGGGCCCCTCATGACTCCGTTTGCCCTAATTCTTGGCCTATAAATTCATATATATTCAGAAACCCTCGGAGCGAGACCCGAAACAATTTTATCGTCATCGCAAGCCTCTGTTCCGAAGCGATCCCATCTAGAGCCCTTTTCTAGCACTCCACCGGAGGGGGGAATCATTGGGGAGGCCATCTTCATCAACCTTGCTGCCTCCATGATGATGTGTGAGAAGTTCTTTCAGGACCTATTGGTCCATAGTAATAGCTAGATGTCTCTCTCTCTCTCTCTCTCTCTCTCTCTCTCTCTCTCTCTCTCTCACAATCCCTATCTTTTGATGTTCAATACAACGATCTCTTCAGAGATCCATCCGATGTAATTCTTGTGGTGTGTTTGTTGGGATCCGATGAATTATGTATTTGTGATTAGATTGTTCATTGAATTTATTTGAATCTCTTGAAGTTTCTCTGATGTGTAATTTTATAGCTATGTACGCTTTCCGATCTATGAGTCTTCTCTGGCCAAGATAGATGAGTAGTTCTTAAGAGGGAGTGGTGCATAGTAGTGGCTTCAATCTTGCGGTGATCTTGTCCAGTGACAGAAAGGACAAAGTCACGTATTGTATTATTGCTACTAAGGATAAAATGATGTGGTTAATATTATTGCTAGATTTTCTTCTGTCTACATTATGTCATCTTGCTTATTGCGTTACTATGTTTCTTGTGAACTTAATACCACGAGATGCATGCTGGATAGCGGTTATTGGGTGGAGTAATAGTAGTAGACGTCAGTAAGTTTAACGGTCTACTTATTACGGACGTAATGCCTATGTGAGATTATGCCATGAATGATCATAGTTATAATTTGCGCTATTCTATCAATTGTCCAACAGTAGTTTGTTAACATGCCACTACATGCTTTCAAGAGAGATGTCTCTAGTGAACCTATGGCCCCCGGGTCTATTTTCCATCAGTACAAAAACTCCTGCAATTGCTCATTTACTTTCTTGCCGCATTGACCTATGACTATTTGCTTTTAATCTTGTAGCTAGCATGAACAAGGGGATTGACAACCCTCTTGCCTTTGTTGGGTGCAAGTAATTTATTTGTTTGTGTGCAGGTACTGCCAACGTTGTTAGCTTAGTTACTCCTACTGGTTCGATAAACCTTGGTTCTTAACTGAGGGAAATACTTTCTGCTGCTGTGCTATATCATCCTTCCTCTTCGGGGAAATCCAACAACTCCAACATGAGTAGACGTAGAATTTCTGGCGCCGTTATTGGAGAGTCATTATCTACCAAATCAGGTACCTACACACAAACATTTAATTTTTGCTTGTTTTAATTTCTTGTCTAGTTATGTTTTGCCTTTTGCCTTTTTATTTGCCTTCTTCTTTGTTTGCAATTTTTTTTCCAAAATAACAAAAAAATCTTGTGTTACTATTTTCGCTTGTGTTGCCACTATGTCTACTCCTGAAAATACCAAGCTTTGTGATTTCTGAAGTACAAATAACAATGATTTCATTAGTACTCCTATTGCTGCTCCCGCCACTAGTGCCGAATCTTATGATATTAAAGCTGCCTTGCTAAATCTTGTTATGAAAGAACAATTTTCTGGAAATTATAATGAAGATGCTGCTTCCCATCTTAATACCTTTGTTGAATTATGTAATATGCAAAAAAATTAAGATGTGGATAATGATAGTGTTAAACATAAACTATTTCCTTTTTCTCTAAGAGATAGAGCCAAAGCATGGTTAGTGTCTTTACCGAAAAATAGTATTGATTCTTGGTCTAAGTGTAAAGATGCTTTTATTGGCAAGTATTTTTTCTCCCGCAACAATTATATCTTTGAGGAATCAAATTATGAATTTCAAACAAGTTGATGCATGCATGTATTGAGTCCTTGGATGGTAGTACAAAATTTCTATGCAGTACTAAACTTTGTTTCCAAAAACCTTATAGATTCTGCTGTAGATGGAACATTTATGGGAAAGACTCTTGGAGATGCTACTAAGCTTCTTGATAATATGACCAAAACTATTTCCAATGGCACACCGAACGTGCTCCAAGTGGTAAGAAGGTAAATTCTATCGAGGAGATTTCCTCCCTAAGTGAAAAGGTTGATGCTATTATGTCCATGCTTGCTACTAAGAGTGTTACTATTGATCCAAATGATGTTTCTTTATCTACTTTGGTTGAGCAAAATAAGGACAATGTTCATGTGAATTTTATTTCGACAAGCAATTTCAATAATGCTTATAGGGGGAACTTTAATCCTAGACCGCATCCCGGTAACTCTTCAAATAATTATGGTAATTCTTATGATAATTATTATGATAAAAGATTGCAAGAAATTGAAAAGTCCACTAAGAATTTTATGCATGCTCAATATGAACAAAATGAATCTTTTACTGGAGAGATTAAGGAATATTCTTCTATGCTTAAGGAAATTAGGAAACAGTTGGATGATATTAATAGAGAAGTTATTAACCTACAATGGCAACTTGTTCAAATTGAAAGTATTTTGGGAAAAATGTCCGATAAGCAATGTACATTGGTTAATAGAATGGCGGCTAAGCAGGAATCTCATGATGAAGATGTTAAAACTATTGGTGTGTCAACCATTGAATCATTATTTAGAAATATTAAAGTTGATAATAATGGGACCGGACATGAGTCAACTTTAGACGAAAGGTGTCTCAATTATTCGGAGGGTGAAAATCTTGATGCTAAAAATGATAAAAGTCGGTTTGAAGAGGTCAGAACTTTAAGTAGTGATACCCCCACTATTTTGGATTTCAAGGATTTTAATTATGATAAATATTCTCTTACTGAATGTATTTCCTTACTTCAATCCATGATTAATTCACCCAAGGCTTATGAACAAAAGAAAGCTTTCACTAAACATACTGTAGAAGCCCTTATTAAAGCTAATAAAGAAAGACTTGAACTTGAGGTTTCTATCCCTAGAAAATTACATGATGAACTATAAAAATCAAGATTAATAATTATGAATGTAATGCTTTATGTGATTTAGGAGCAAGTGTTTCAACTATGCCGAAAGCGTTATATGATATTCTTGGTTTTGATGCTATGACTGAATGTTCCTTAAATTTGCATCCTGCGGATTCTCCTATTAAAAAGCCTATGGGAAGGATAAATGATGTGCTTATTACTACTAATAGAAATTATGTACCCGTAGACTTTATTGTTTTTGACATTGAATGCAATCCCAGTTGTCCTATTATACTTGGAAGATACTTTTTGAAAACTATAGGTGCCATTATTGATATGAAGGAAGGCAACATAAGATTATAACTTCCACTAAAGAAAGGTATGGAACATTTTCCTAGAAAGAAAATAAAGCCTCCTTTTGAATGTATTATGAGAGCTACATATGATCTATCACTAAAGGATGAGGAAACTTGATAGATTGCTTTATGCCTATCTAGGAGCCTTAAACAATAACGCTTGCTGGGAGGCAACCGAATAGTTATCTGTTATTTTTTTCCTTCTATTTTTGTGTGTCAACATGATTATTTCTACTGTAGTAATTATGTTTATATCTTTTATTTTTCTTTTTGTGCCAAGTAAGACCTTTGGGGTGATGTGAATGCTTGTTGATTTGATTTTGTGCAGAAACAAAAACTTTTGGGTTCAGTATTTGAATTTTCTTTCTGTACTGGAACATGATTAATTGCTGATATTTTTACATAGTATTTAGTTACAATTTTTTTGCGTTGTGCTAAGGTTTTAGAATTTTTAGAGTTGCAGAAGTATGACGATAAATTATATCTTTACGTAATCTTATGTTTTTGACAGATTCTGTTGTTGTTTTTTAGTTTGCTTGTTTTGGAGTTTCCATGGCTTATATTGAGGGATATAAATTATGGAAATGATAGAATACAGTAGACATTATTTGGGAATGATTATGAATCATGCTTTGACAGTACATGAGTGAATGATTTATTTTTATACTAACCCATCTCACGAGTTCCGTTAAGTTTTGTGTGAATGAATTTTTCAAGTTTCGGCTGAGATGACAATGGAAAGAGAATAAGGAGCAGGAACACTCTAAGCTTGGGGATATCCAAGGCACCCCAAGGTAATATCTAAGTAAGGCTCAAGCATCTAAGCTTGGGGATGCCCAGGAAGGCATCCCCTCTTTTGTCCTCAAATCTATCGGTAATCCTGCTTGGAGCTATATTTTTATTCTTCGCATGATATGTGTTTTGCTTGGAGCGTCTTTTGATTTTGTTTGGTTTGTTTGCTTATTTTCACAATCATTGTTTCGTGATCACACCTTTTAAGAAGACCCACATTCATCTCATATTTATAGAGTGCTCATTTGTTCTTCACTTACCTCTTTTGAGTTGAGGCAATTGTTCTTGTACTTCACTTATATTTGTTTGAGCACGGTGATATGCTTTTGTAGAAAAGATTAGGACTCTCTTGCTTCACTTATATCTTTTTATAAAGTTGAATAGTAATTGGTAATTTGCATGGAATGTGTGTTGGTTCAAAAATAATGGGTATGTAGAAGTGGTATAATAAAAACTAGTGCAAACTTGTAGATCATTGAACTAAGAAAATTGAAGTTCCTAGTAATAATTTTGAGAGAAGATGTGAGTAATTGATTTTTGTGAAGCTAAAAGAACTTGAGCTTATTAGTGAGAAGGTGTAATAATGTTATACTTGTTAACACTTGCCATCATTGAAGTAGAACTAATTACGAAGGGTCTAAATTAAAGAACATTGTAAGTAACCACCTTTGTAGAATGGGTTGGGATGCTTAACGGACTTCCGTTCATCAAACTCACCCCTTAGAGTAGTTGGTTTTATGGTTGACTCGGTGTAGACTATGAAGTATTAGCGATATGATTTTATTTATGAGTTGTGGTCTTTAAAGCAGTTCCACCTATACATATTTTTGCTAGCCTTTTCGGTACCGTGCATTGCCCTATTTCACCTCGTGATACGGTGCATACTTCGTCGGTGCATCCAAATCCCATAGAGAGAACTTCCTCTTGTTCTCCTACACATAAACCACCTCCTTCCTCAAAACAGCCACCATAACTACCTATTATAGCATTTCCATAGCCATTCCGAGATATATTGCCATGCAACTTCCATTGTTACTATTCATTACATGACTTGAGCATTATTTTGCTTTGCATGATCATATAGTGTGACATGATATTTGTGGCAAAGCCACCGTTCATCATTGTTATACATGTTATGCTAGATCATTGCCCATCCTGGTACACTGTCAGAGGCATTCATATGTAGTAATCATTTTCAGTTTTGAGTTGTAAGTAAATAAAAGTGTGATGATCATCATTATTAGGGTGTGTCCCTACCTGTGAGGATATTAAAAAAAGAAAAAAACGAGAAGCCAAAAAGAGCCCACCAAAAAGAAAGAAAAAAAGAGAGAGAAAAAGAAAGAGTGGACACACTACTATCCTTTTTTCCACACTTGTGTTTCAAAGTAGCATCATGTACTTCATATAGAGAGTTTTCATATACTTCATGATTATGCTAGTGGGAATTTCACATGATAGAACTTGGCTTGTATATTCTGATGACGAGCTTTCTCAAATGCTCGAGGTCTTCATGAGCAAACAAGTTGGATGCACACCCATTTAGTTGCATTTAGAGACAACTTTCATACACTTATAGCTCTAGTGCATCCGTTGCATAGCAATCCCTACTCCGTAGATTGACATCGATTGTAAGGTCTCTCCATTGACTAACGATCAAGCCTCATTGATGTGAGACTATCTTATATTTTTGTCTTCTCAAAACCCCCATTATCATTCTCTTTTGCCATCCAGAGTGCTAAGACCAAACCTTATAAGTTTGTCATTGAATGAAATGCTAAGTATTTGAAAAGGGTACGTCATAAATATTGATTACTTGACTGGAACTCTAGGTTGTGTTTTGATAAAATGTTTGAATACGACAAAGGCTTGACATATTGGGGATATGAATATGACATAGAGTGTTAACTTTGTATTTCATAAAAACATTGAACCATGAAAAGCAATTGTGATTTTTCTTTACACATTTTGGTGTTACTTGCTGTTTGTCAAATATAGATTATTACTTCGAATTGCTTTTATCCCAACATCGTGCTACAATTTACATCATTTGATCAAGATCCTGCTAGGTAGCATTCAACATCAAAAATTATTTTGTTTATCACTTACCTACTCGAGGACAAGTATGAATTAAGCTTGGGGATGCTGATACGTCTCAAATGTATCTATAATTTTTTATTGTTAAATGCTATTATATTATCATTCTTACATATTTTAGCCATTATTTTATATTATTTTTCTAGACTAACATATTAATCCAGTACCTAGTGCCAGTTGTTGTTTTCTGCTTGTGTTTTGTTTTATAGAAAATCAATACCTACGAAGGTCCAAACATGACGAAACTTTTTGACGATTTTTTTGGAACATAAGAGACCGTAGAAGCTTCAAGGGAGGATCAGAAGACCCACGAGGTGGCCACAAGGCAGGGGGTGCACCCTTTGGGTAGGGCGTACCACCCTGGCTTGTGGACCCCTCGTGAATCCGTTTGCCCTAATTCTTGGCTTATAAATTCTCATATATTCAGAAACCCTCGGAGCGAGACCCGAAACAATTTTATCGCTGCCGCAAGCCTCTGTTCAGAAATACTATCTGGAGCTCTTTTTGGCACTCCGCCAGAGGGAGGGATCATTGGGGAGGCCATCTTCATCAACCTTGCTGCCTCGATGATGATGTGTGAGTAGTTCTTTTATTACCTACGGATCCATAGTAGTAGCTAGATGGCTCTCTCTCTCTCTCTCTCTCTCTCTTTTGATGTTCAATACAATGATCTCTTCGGAGATCCATCAGATCTAATTCTTGTGGTGTGTTTGTTGGGATCCGATGTATTGTGGATTTATGATCAGATTGTTCATTGAATTTATTTGAATCTCTTGAAGTTTCTCTGATGTGTAATTTTATAGCTATGTATGCTTTCCGATCTATGAGTCTTCTCTGGCCAAGATAGATGAGTAGTTCTTTAGAGGGAGTGTTGCATAGTAGTGGCTTCAATCTTGCGGTGATCTTGTCCAGTCACAGAAAGGACAAAGGCATGTATTGTGTTGTTGCTACTAAGGATAAAACAATGGGGTTAATCTTATTGATAGGTTTTCTTCTGTCTACATTATGTCATCTTGCTGATTGCATTACTCTATTTCTTGTAAACTTAATACCACGAGATGCATGCTGGATAGCGGTTTTTGGGTGGAGTAATAGTAGTAGACGTCAGTAAGTTTAACGGTCTACTTATTACGAACGTAATGCCTATGTGAGATTATGCCATGAATGATCATAGTTATAATTTGCACTATTCTGTCAATTGTCCAATAGTAATTTGTTACCATGCCACTACATGCTTTCGAGAGAGATGCCTCTAGTGAACCTATGGCCCCCGGGTCTATTTTCCATCAATGCAAAAAGTCCTACAATTGCTCATTTACTTTCTCTTACTTTCTTGCCGCTTTGCCCTATCACTATTTGCTTTTAATCTTGTAGCTAGCAAGAACAAGGTGATTGACAACCCTCTTGCCTTTGTTGGGTGCAAGCAATTTATTTGTTTGTGTGCAGGTACTGCCAATGTTGTTAGCTTAGTGACTCCTACTAGTTCGATAAACCTTGGTTCTTAACTAAGGGAAATACTTTCTGCTGCTATGCTACATCACCCTTCCTCTTCGGGGAAATCCAACAACTCCAACGTGAGTAGCAAACATTGACTAGCATATAGGCATAATCTAAGAAAACATGTTAGACACCTTGAAGCTTGACTCTCGATACACCTACTCGTCAGCAGAATCCGGCGGTGGTGGGGGAGCTCTCGGTGGCATTAGCCCCAGGATACATCCCCATCGGTCTCTCTGAACCCGGATCGGAGACTTCATCTCTTGCAATGCCCATTTGAGGACCAATTCCGGTCTGCTCCTAGTCGGCATTCAAGCATGCTCTGCATCGGTGGCCTCTGAGATGACAACCTCTGCTGCATTCCTCAATTTACACTTCATAGGATTTTTGCAAAGTTGGAAACCCTCCACTAGGTCTGGGTTCTCATGTGCGAGAGCCTGCATCATTTTCAGCTCCTCCATGCACTCCCACCAGCTAAACACCGCGTGGCGAATCCTTGCTGCCCGCACCACCACCCATTTAGGAGGCCCCCGCGGCTCCTCTCATTGAGGAGTGGAGGATGATGGTGCGGTACGGGAGGCGTGATGACGATGAGGAGCCATGTAGTCGACGGCGGATGTCCTGAAATTCATCAAATGCCTTAATTGTAGTACTAGCATGTTCGTGAGGTAATATTACTTACGTATCGAACAACAAAGCATTATTTTACATGTGGGTTGACTTTCGGTCCGTCGACGCTCCCTTCAGCAACTCTCAAATCTCAGGTGGTGGTGTATATGGTGGGCTCTTCCTCATGGGTATTTTGAATATCTAAGATGGTTGTTGTTGTACTTCCCCTGCTGCTTGACCAATGTCTCAGCAGAGGAGGGAAAGTACAGCAGCAACCACCTAAGACAATAGTCGGGATGCTTGAACAACTCTCATCTCTCAAGTGGTGGTGTATATATGGTGGGCTCTGCCTCACGGGTATTTTGACTGTCGGTGATGGTCAGTCATTCTCTTCCTTCCTTGTTACGAAGGTCGGCAGAGGAAGGAAAAGAAAGGAACGACCCCCTACGACAACAGTCGCTATCACAAAGGTAGCCACATCGAACTGGAAAGTCAACTCACAAATTAGATAATGATGCTAACACTTGTGCCCTAAACCCTAAACCACCCTTAGTGAAAATAAGTGTTTATCAAATAAAATAGAAGAGAAAATGGAGGCTTTCTTCTCTCACAAGCATTATAATTAATGTTGAAATGTAAGAGAGAAAATGGAGGGTTTCTTCTCTCTGTTTTATTTTCCTCTTCACTACTCTTCTCACAAGCATTTATCTCTTCTATCTCTCTTCTATAACTTTCTTATAAAAAACGTCTGTCAATAAAACAAATACTAATTTGGTATCATATATTTGTGCTAGGAACAACTAACAACTAAACTACACTACGAAGTTATCTATATAACTAGGTACACTACCAACTAATTGATCTACCAACTAATCGATCTATATAACTAGGTACACTACCTAATTGACCAACCAATGCCCTTCCCACCACTGCCCTAAACTCAAATTAATTTCCCCTTCAATTTGTATAAAAATCTCACCGAGGAGCTCACCTAGGAGCTCGAGCAGGCAGTGGCATGGCGTCGGCAGGGGCGGGGCGTTGGGAGGGCCATAGGCGGCTCGTCGGCAGTGGCGGCAGCAAGGGCGGGGTGTTGGAAGGGGTGGGGCGTCAGCGGGGGTGCGACGTCGGCGGAGCGTTGGTAAGGGCAGGCAGCGGAGGTGTCGGCAGGGGCGGACAGTGGCGTTGGCACCGGGAGAGAGAGAGGCGCGAGTGTTGAGAGAGAGAGTGAGATAGGTAGCTCTGTGTAGAGGATATTTATGCATGGTAAGAAACGTTAGTAGCGTTTGCAAAACTTCAAACACTGCTGATAGGACAAACTAGCAGCGTCTGCACTTGCATGCACGCTGCTAGTTAGAGCACTAGCCGCGTGTACGCCGTGGACAGACGCTGCTGGTAGTGTTTGTATATTTTTTTAAATCTGTTTGTATTTAAAAAAAATGTAAACGCAAGTTGAAAAAAATGAAACTTGGTATGCTGTCATTGTATGACCACTTGAAGCTGTGGTTATTTGATTCATAGTGTTACACATAAGTTATGATATACGTCCCCTACAAACCGAAGGGATATCCACGGGATCGAGATTCGAAGGGTATTTTGAAGGGGGGGGCAAAGCGTCCAGTTTGCGAGAGAGAGAGGGGGGGGGGGGGGGGGGGGCAAAGCACCATTTTATTTGACTACATAAGTTTCTATACATGTATTATGCAGCATTTTACATTTACATGTCAAATTATGGATTTATTTGGGGTAACTTTGAAATTTGAAGATAACATCATACAATATTTACCTTAGCAGCGTTCCTTAGGTATTACACGCAGCTAGATAGCATACCAGCAGCGCTTGAGAAGCACCAAACACTGCTGGTAAAATTTATGCATTTTAAGATTTTAAGCAGAACTCTTGGTCTTTTGCCTTCCAATTTGTATGAACAAAAAATTTAGTGTGTACTTAAGTCTTCATGAACACAACAATTAAAAATACCTAATTTTAATGGGATATTTCAAACACAACATTTGTTTATGATAGTTTCGAAGGGGGCGGTCATCCGGCATCAGATTTGTATAAATGTATATTATGCAGCATTTTACATTTACCTATCTAATTACGAATTTATTTCAGGCTGCTAGTGTTAATTATGGGGGTGTTCATTTCCTATTTTATTTTTTTCATGTACATATGTTTTTCATTCAAGTAATTGGAAAATTCAAACACAACAACTTATTGTAAAATGTTCTTCAAATTTAACTAAACCACAAATATATTTACACGTAATGAACTAGCAGCTTCCCAACCCAGCAGCACGCTGCCAGCTTGCGTACAACTAGCGACATTCGGCAGCCTCGAAACGCTGCTAGTAGTGTCGGGCTCGCATGGGTGGATGGTGCACCTTACTAGCTGCGTTCGCGTGCGCCGGATGCTGCTAGTTGGAAAATATCAGCGGCGTTTGGTTTAGTCGTGGGCGCTGCTGGTAGTGTGACAAAATTGCTGTCACGTTTGCTTAATGTGGCACGCTGCTAATAACAAAATCCTATAAGGGGTTTCTGCACTAGTGTTATCAAACCCAACGACATCTACATAGAGCTTCCCGAGAACTTTCTATCTAGGACGGTATGTTTAAATTCAACATGCTGTGGCTGAGTTGCTCATATATAGTTGCGCCCAAAAATGTATAATTGTTGTTTCTTTTAATTTTGCTCCGTACATCCCCTGCTGGGCAAGGCTTGAGTTCCTGGACAAGATGAATGTAGTCATCGATCAGTAGATCACATTTGAGGTCAACCTGGTCATGTTAAAAAAGGGATATGACTTCAGTGTTCTTGTCACCAATGAGGCAGACCGAACCTTTTTTGGTTGCCCTCGATGGAGAGACCTTGCAGTAGCCTACAGGATGGAAGTTGGGAAGACGGTCTCGATATTTCTTGGCGAACCTGATGACGAGATCATGGTGTTCCACAACTACCCCAACTCACCATAGTTCTCGGTGCTGATCCCGAGTTCGTAGGCATGCTACATGGTATTAGTACTTCGTTGAGCATTTTATATGGTATTATTGTTATGTTGAAGTGTTAAACTTAAGAGTGTTGTTAAATTTAAGTGTTACTGTTAAACTGTGCTATATGGTACTAGCAAAAATGAGCCAAAGTGCTCATTTTGCTGCCATGGCAGCATTTTTGGATTTGTTTTGCTATCGTGGCAATTTGGCTGAAGACGCTGCCGTGGCAGCTACGCTGCCGCGACAGCATTATTTTTTGACCTGGGCGACCTACTAGTGGCGGGAGCGTAGATATGCCCGGCACTGCTACTGGGACTTACTAGTGGCAGGCAAGACATACAGCCCATCACTGATAGAAACATTGCCAGCGGTGGGCGGGGTGCCCGCCATTAGTGACCTGTTAGCAGTGGCAGGACATCAGTGGTGGGCTTCCTCCACTACCCCGTCCTCCACTGGTGGGACTTTTGCGCCTGCCACTGCTAGCCTGTTTTGCAGTAGTGGTTGGCTATCTGGTCGCCACCCAACAACACCCCACAGAAGAAAGGGAGAGGTGTCGAACAGGAATGAGGTGATCCAATGAGGATCACGAACCCGCTAAGCCAGTTTCTGATGAAAAATCAGACCTACTCCACCACATGGCTGAACCAAGATCATGCCGACTGAGAAGCACCTTGGAAGAACACCACCGGCCACACAAGTCCGACCCCAAGCCGGCCACACCACCACCACCGTCGACTCCAAGCCATCCGCACCACCACCACCGACATCCCCACAGCTCGCAGCCACCAAATAAATCCACTGGGCAGACCCCTAGATGATGTCTTCAAGAAGGGACGCGACGCGGGTTGCACCCCCATCGTGCGTTCCGGACTGGAATAGGGGTTTCCCCCGTAGTCTCGAAGAGGGCGAAGTCACAATGACAACGACGCCCCCAAGGAGGTTAGAGGCGCCTGCGGGTGTTGCCGCTGCCGGCTCCAACCGGAGCAGGGCTTTCGCCCATAGTGAGCAGACCCCCTCCCCGAAGCACCGGTAGATCAAGGTAGGTTGCAGGCATGCACCAGCACAGAGCAGAGGCCAAGGCAGCCCCGCTTCCACCCATGGCCAGATCCGGGCCACCGCAGGGGAGATCCGGTGCATGTCCACAAGCTAGCTCAGTGTCCATGGGGAGGCGCGGGTGTGCATCCCCGACGCCCACCAGAGCGCGCGCCGCCGGAATTGACGGTGCATGGCAGGAACGGCGCCGAGATGGATGGAAGGTTGACGGGATCCGCCCCGCCGCACAAGACCGACCAGCAGCCCGCTGCGCATCGCCAACTAGCCGCCTCACCCTATGCGTAGTAGAACAGGGATACCATGACCAAGAACGGAAGCGCAAGCGGAGCCCGCCGCTGATGTAGCCGCACCGCCACCACATCCGCAGCCACCACCATACCCGGTCCCCACCTTGCAGAACCACGTGCGCCGGAGGCACGCCACACCGCTTGCCGCCACACGGAGCTACCCCAGTTTGCGAGAGCGCAATGTGAACAACGGCCCGCCGGCGCTAGATCCGCGTGGGCTTTACCGAGCGGGAGCCCTTGGCGGCGGTGAGGAGGAAGGCGTAGAAAGGGAGGGAAGGTTGGGCCGGGGTAAGGGCCGCTGCCGCCCAAGCCGCCCTAGGGAGGACGACGAGGGGGCTGGGGAAATTTCGTGTTCCAAATCGTCAGCCGCAACTGTTTCCTTTTTATGCTGTGATGGATGATTACTACGATGCTTTAATAAAGATGGATGTGTGCATCATAGAATGCAGAGGCCGGAGGTAAACCTCATTTTTGAATAAAAAATAGGTATAATATTATATCAGTATGCACAAATTCAAATCGCGAGCCAACCAATCAGTAGTTTGTATATGAGTTCGCATGTCGTTCATATGGTATTTGTATATGGTGTTATTAAAATTTGGATTGAAAGTCGATTGGTCATTTGCAGATGATATTTGAATAGTATGCGGAAATAATCGAGCACACCATATCTAGAAGTAGAAAAGTATATTGAGCGAACCTCTTGGTTGTTTGTACATGGCCTTGGCCTGCAAGTTATCCATGCATGATACCAGGTCACTACACGTAACTAAAGTTTAGACCATGAGATAGCCAATCGTGATAGGTATGTGAAATTAAAGTTTGGGTTGTTGAGCTAGTCGTTTGTTTGTTTGTTAGACCGACAGTCTTTTGTACAATATATTAGATCAATATTTGCAATTAAAGTTGGGACTGCAAGTTGGTCAGCCAGCCATAGTACCGAGCTAGTAGGTCGTTTGTAGAAAGTAACTGCTTTTGAACTTTGGAAGCGATGTAGCAGACCGTTTACTTATGATACTTGATCAGGCAAAGTTAAATTAGTTGCCGCTACTAGATAAATATGCAGACCTAAAGCTCTTGTGCCTTTTGTATGAGGCGCAAAGTTATGGGTATACACTATTTGTGGCCATTAAAAGTTAGGGTTTACCATATCAAAGGATAAATGTCATTTAGGTACATCCGTGAAGATCTATTGGTTGTGATCCATTAATAAAAGGTTCACTATGTCGATAGTTGTGTCATGTTTATAAGAGCTTATCAGTTCTAAAATGCTTAAGCACAGTTATGAAGACTATCGACTGACATATTTATGTACAATTATGAAGATCTACTGGTTATGGATTGTTCGTACGTGCATACTTGTTAAAATTTATCGGTTGTGAAAAGCGTAGGTACAACTACGATGATCTTTCGGCTTTTGAGGTACATCTGTGATCTGTAGGCGGTGATCTGTTTAGGTACATTTACGATGATCTATCATCCATGAATTATTTAGGTAAAGTTTTTTTTGTTTTGAAAAAAAACTGTAAGGCAAGCTCTATGGTATAAATACAAACCCAAATTCACATTCATTAGGACTTGAACTCAGGTGGTGGGTTGAACATCCACTCTGCCAACCAAGTGAGCTTGGCTCGCTATTTCGATAAAGTTCTCAATATCTCTTGTCTGCGAACTCATTTATTGTATCTATCAGCTATCTCCTTATGTAGAATTAACGTATGATGATTCACTGTATATGACATGTTAAGCTACAGTTATGATGATCGATATATGCTATGATATGTTTCTGGCATTTTTACCATAGATGACATTTTGGTTGTCCAGGTACAATTACGATGATATATATGTTCATGAACTGTTATGAAAACTTAGTGGTTTTGATTCACTTGTAAAAAAAAAGGGCCAAACAAATTTACTGCCAAATGATTTGCCTGAAGTTTTATATATTAAATCTTGGACACATAAAGTTCCACACTATCGAGCCTAAATTGCAATATTGAAGGAATGTCATTTGAATAATGATGGTTGAATGTTGATCCAAAGGCTTAAGAAAGTAAATGAGATATAGAAAAGAAATTAGACAACTTAGAAATATATAGACAATCCATTTATGATTATGTAATTTCATAAAAAGTGTTCTTTTTATTTTTACCGACCTTGTTGGATTTACTACAAGATTCAGGTTCCGCGAGTCAGTTCCTCTGTTGTTGGCCAAGTTTATCTCTCTAGATTATAATTAGGAAAAGAGTGGAGCTTGAGTGGTGGTGGCCTAAACTTTGGAGGTATGATATGACAATCAAGTTGGCCAGTAGCTAGCTAGAGTTGTGGAATTAGGCATGCGAGTTCCTGCCAAAGGTGTGACGAATTATTAAATGTGATAGAGGAAGATCAATGATCATTGAATTATTCTAAAATATATGACCAACTTGCTTAAAATGGCTTAAAACATGAGTAGGGAGTTTGTTTTCTCCCACTTGTTTGAATGGTGTGCAAGTAACTATGTTTGCAGCAGCGCATAGGTTTCTATAGATAATGGAAGAGGTTTCTCTCACAGCCTCTGCATCGATAGATGCATGCATCCCAAGCAGCTCGGTAGTAGCTATTTCTCGGAAACAGGAATCACAAAAGTAACTATTAGAATTTCATATATATTCTTATTTGTTGGACGCCGATAAGTACCTGACGTTCGGCAGGGAGGAAGGCGGACCGAACGCCCCTATAGCAACAGACTGCGCCACGTCACCGCATGCATGCATGTGAGAATCTTTTAGGTTTTCAATTTTTAAAATGTTTTATCTCTTAAATGAAAAATCCAATTGAAAAACCATTTTCACCATTAAATCCGTCTCGACGAGATCTTCGAAACTAGATCTCATATCGATATGTTTCGACGACTTTTTTGGGGTTAAAAGTTGGCATGTCTATTGCACATAAATTGCCATGATGTTTACACTGAAGTTGCCATGCTATATTTTAACTATTTTTTTTCTACGTTTAAAGTAAATTTTGACATGTTATAAAAAAGGAATTAAGAAACTAAACTTGCCATGGTGAATTACAAAAATTTTCCATGATCCATGAAATAATTTTGACATGGTTCATAATTAAAAAGAAATCCGTCATCAATTACTTTAAAAATGCATTGTCAATGACTCAAATTTGCCATGAATCATAAACTAAAATTGCCATGGTGAATTACTTAAATTTTCCATGATACATGCACTAGAATTTGCCATGGTTCATACAAAAAATAATTTTCATGATCAAAATAATAGAATTGCCATGGTCAAAATACTAAAATTGCCATCATCTATAACCTAAAATTGCCATGATCAATTACAAAAAATTGCCATGATCCATGAATTAAATTTGTCATGGTTAATTACTAAAAATTGCCATGATCAATTAATAAAAATTGCCTTGAAAAGTAGTTGAAATACAATGGTACCTTTAAATTTAGAAGAAAAAACAAGATGAAAGATGTCATGGCAACTTTAGTGTAAACACTATGGCAACTTTTGACCCAAAAAAAGGCGTCAAAACATATCAATATGGGATCTAATTTCGAAGATCTCGTCGAGACAGATTTAATGGTGAAAACGGATTTTTAATCAGATTTTTTATTTAAGAGATAAAACATTTTAAGTCCGGAAAACCAAAAAGATTCCACTGATGTCATCTGTTTAATGTGACAAGATGGATGGTAATGGGGGGGCGTTTGGACCATATTGCTTCGTGCCACACGTGTGGCACTTATCATTTGAGTATTTGTTTGCTAATAACAACAAATGTCAATCTCACCTATCAGGATTCAGGAGACAAATGTATAAAACCTTTTTAATTATATTGTTTGAGAGGTTAAAAATATCGACTAGCAATTCTATTAAGACGAATAATCCATGAACACCACGCGGAGGCCAGGCCTCGGACATGGGTGGATTGGGTGAGCACGACCCCGAGAAATGCTCACTCATTTGATAGATCAGAAAGTATTGGCACATTTTGTGATGCAAACCTCATATTTCTTGCGATTCAAATAGTCATCATGTGAAAAGTTTTTTTTTTGCGAGAAGTCATCATGTGAAAAGATAATGCATGCATACAACATTCCTGTGAGTGTAGTAGGCATCGGTCGTTTCTTCGAGATGGATTACTACTACAAAATTAAGTTGAAATCATTGCAGGACGTAGGGTCTAATCACAGACGAAGAGGCTTAGGAGTTAACAGTAGTACTGTTGAAAGAAGTACAGTACGTAGTATCCAAATAGATTAGTTTTCATGCAAAGTGCTTATATACGGGCTGATCTCTCTTCTTCATAACTAGTGTTGATCAGGAGAGTTCCATAATATAGTTCAGCAGTCAAATTTTACCTTTGGTTCCAAGCTTCCACCAAAAGCAGACTCAGGTTCACACGAGCTTAATTAACTCGCAATTAAAACAAAAGAGCTTACATATCACATAGCCTAAACAACCGTATGTCACATTAGAGGTACTACTTGCACAAAGATCGCAGACACAGGAAATCATCACCAGCTACCTTATTTAACCGGATTGCTCGAGACATGAAGACACCACAAAGTTGATTGACTATGGCTGCTAACTACTCCCTAAACTGTAACACCCCCCCCATGTAATGGTGCACACTAATGACAAGGGTTAGTGCCTAATCATTTTGCTAAGTGGAGCATGATCAAGTTGGAGTTCAAATTCCAAATCAGATTCCAATTCAAATGCCCTGTGGTTTCATGTGATAATCTTAATCCTCAAACAGCACAAATAAAATGTTCCAAAGTTGTGGAATATTTCAAAACAAATATTGTTGAGGAAAAGAACATCACCAAACATATGGTGTGGACCCCACTATTAATAACAGAGCTTAATTGCATTTTCAAATCAATTTAAATTCAAATTGAAAATGTCAACAGTTTCTAAAAGATTCCCAAACTCCTTGTAGACCCCTGGAATATTACAAGTTAATATTTGGGCCATGTCTCACATTTTTGTGGTAAAGGAAAATGCCAAAATAGAATAAAACAGAAACTATAAAATAAAACAGAAAAAGAAAAGAAATAAAAAGGGGAAAAGCCCTTGTGCACTTGGCCTGGCAGCTACAATGCCAGTCCCGGCCCAACTAGACCCCCATCCCCTACCTCTGGCGCCCGCAGGCACGCTGTCGAGCACCGGCCGTGCGCGCCCGCCCGGGGCCCCCTCGCTCGCTCGCCCGCGTCGTTGCCGCCGTCGATGGATAAGAGCCACGCGGGGCCCTCTCTGGACGAACCCTAGCCGCCTCTCGCTCACTCCCTCGTCCCTCTTCACCTCTCCCGAGCGCCGCCGCCGCCATGGACGCCGGATAGCCGCGGCCACAGCCACCCTCGAGCCATGCCGTCGCGTCCACGAGAACCGCCGCGACCTCCTCGTCCTCCTCGACCACAACCCCGAGCTCCTACGCCCCTGCATCCCCTCCACGCCGTCGTCTTCTACCTCCGGACCCGCAAGATCGCCGCCGTGATTGCGTCGCCGTCAAGCCCTCCCCGAGCTTGCTTTGAACGGCTACGCCCCACTGTGAGCTCCCGCATGTCCTCCCCTTCCTCTGGATGCGCCCCTGGGCCGCCGTAGCTAGTTTCCCCACCGCACCCGAGCTCTGCTCGCCGCAGTTGAGCTCATGCTCGTCGTCACCGTCGTCGTTGGACTCGCCTGAGCACAGCCCCGAGCTCCTGGTGCTTCCAGGAGCACGACGCGCGCACCCACGCTTCCTCTCGTGCCTCCTAGCCCCTCTATCGCCGTGCACCCAAAACCGCCGCCGCAAGAACTCATCGCCGGCGTGCCTCCGGTGACCAAATGGTCAAGGGCATGCGCCCATCTGCTTCGCCGCATCGCGTAGGACCAATCCCGAGCTAGTCCCGATCATTTTGCTCCCTGTACGCACGCGCCGGAGTTCACCCGAAGCTCACCTCCACCGCCGTCGACCTGCCGCTCGCCACCGTTCACCGTAGCCCCCGCTGATGGCCGGAATGGGTCGGCGACGTCTCCAGCTCGCGAACGCGCCAGACGGCGCTCGTTTTGGTGCCCTGCGCGCCGTTTCCGAGCCTCGCCGGCAACTCGGGTGCTCGCCGGAGCGCCGCCGCCGACGTGGCTAGCCTGGGGCCACCCCCAGTGCCACTGCCAGTGGGCCAGGCTGACCCCAGTTGACCAGTTGACTTGGTCAACTGGCTGACTGGGCACTGCGCAGTCACTAACTGGTGGGGCCCTTGCCCCTGTGTGTATGACAGATGGGCCCCCCTTGTCAGCTGCCTAATTAACTAATTTGATTAATTAAAATAATTAGTTTAACCCTAATCTGTCACTGACATGTGGACCCCACTGCTAATTTAATCTCTGTTAGTTTAATTAATAAACTGAAATAGACCTGTGCCTATGACAGGTGGGGCCCACTGGTCAGTTTGACCTGGTCAGCCCCACTATTGACTGCTGATGCAATGCCTATGACATGCTGACATCATCATTCACTATTCTGGATAATGTTGATTTATTTAATTAAAATAATTCCAGAAAATCAATAAAACTTTAGAAAATCATATCTTTTAAACCGTAGCTCAGATGAAAATAATTTATATATGAAAGTTGTTCAGAAAAATCTCACGAATCCAAATATGCCAACCATTCATCTGTCACATGTCTCTGGCTATCTGAACATGCAACTTTTTGCCTGTTTCGGATAGGTGAATAGTGCATGATATTATTAAAATAATTCGAATTTTTTTATAAATTAGTTATCGCACATAGATAGGCCGTAAACACCCCTAGCCCTGCGTATTGCCATGTCATGCATCGTGTTGCATCTGTGTGCTTTATATTTATTGTTTCTTCCCCCTCTTCTCTCCGATAGGCCCCAAGGCTGACGGTGCTGCCATGATCGACTACACCGCCGACGACCAGCCTTTTGCCGCAGAGCAGCAAGGCAAGCAAAACCCCCTTGAGCATTCCGATATCGCCTATTCTTCTCCCTCTTGTTCTTGCATTAGATTTTGCTACTGTATTAGCTAGCCCCTATATCTGATGCATAGCCTGTTCTTGATGAACTGTTACTACACCTGATTTTATATCAACTGCCTAGAATAGGTTGATCAGTGAACCCCTGAGACCCCTTAGTCCTAGTTGCCCCTGCTTTCAACGACATCGAGGACTTGAAGACAGAAGACTCAGTCGTCTTGACTGACAAGCCGTTACCGACAAATCACCTCACACCCCTTTAAGTATGGTACTGCAGAGCTACTACCGTGTGCCGAGGGTGATACCTCATTTAGCACTCCCGGTGTTAATTCTGTAGCATAGCTATCGGTCATGGGTATCGAGGGTGATTCCTCCTCCCCATTTATCGATAGCGACTCTTGTCATACACTTATCTCGAGTGGGATCCATCGAGGGTGATTCCTCGGATATCCACTTGGAGTATGGACACACAGTTACTATGACCTGGTTACTGAAACATGTTGAAGACGGGTCGGCCCCATGGATACCCGCGAGAGTGATATGTGGTGGGGTGCGCCGCTAAGGCACCCGAGTGAAATGTGGTGGGGTGCGCCGATAAGGCACCCGAGGGTTATTGGCGGGGCGACGGACTGCACTTTATGGTTCGCGCTTGCCCCAAACTAACAAAATGCTAATGGGTTGAGTATTTATTCTGAGTTGGTTTATACGACTTTTAACGCACCAAACCTTCACGTGGGGAAGTTATGGGCATTCAGCGTCGTTGTATCAGCCGAAGCTCTTCGGACGTCAGCAATGGAGCGCCGCGCGCCAGATTGGTCTGGAACGCAGGGACCTTGACGGAAGGCATGCTAGGACTGTTTTCGGCCGCGTTCGCATCGTGCAGGAGTGCAAGGGCAAGTGGGCCCACGAACCTGCGTGCTTAGGAGTAGACCGGCGGGCTGGCCTCTTCGTTGAGTCTAGGTGGGGCGACGACGTGCTGTATCTCGAGGCCGGGCATTACTCAGGAATGTGTGTCCGGCCGGAGGTGACCAGGCGTGTTGGAAATGAGGTGCACCCCTGCAGGGAAGAACAAACTATTCGAAATGCCGTGTCCACGGTAACAGGACGACTTGGAGTTGTACTTTGACCTACTACAACTATAACTGTGATTTAAAATTGAAATAAATTGTGGCTCCGAGATTGCTTCCTCGCAGGGAGTCGGGGAAGGATCTCTGGGCGTGGTTACTTAATAAAATTGCTACAATAATATGACTATATATATGAGATACCCGTCTACTCTTTTCTAATGCTGCAAGATGCTGAAGACGCTAGTCTTCGATAGGACTAGGCCTTCTTCTCTCTTCTGGCATTTCTGCAGTCACTACAAGAGATCTGATATACTGTGACGAAAATGCTCGTGACAGTGACTCGTAACGTCACCGAATATGATAATGCGTGACAATACACACCTAGCATCACAAAATCCCCCAAATCCGTGACGGCCACATAATCACCGTCACTCATTACCATATTCTGTGACGGTGTTGGTAGTTCCCATGATAGACATGGTTGGGTCACGGAAGAATTCAAATCAGTGATGCTAGTATATTGTCACATATATCTGGTGGTGAGATCTAAGGAGGTGGGACGCACATGTCAAAAAAGAAACACAGTAAAAATATATCATAAAAATTGTACACATTGGCATATCCGGGGGTGCGCCAATATACTCTGGGGCCATTCGGGGGTCCGCCGGGTGTGCCGTGACACACCCAGAAATATACTCTGGGGCCATCCCGTATGTTGTTCATGGTATGATTTTTTTTCATACTAAGAAATCATAGTCGTATCATAGTAGGAATCATAGTCATATCATAGTAGGATTTTTTTTCATACCAAGGAATCATAGTCGTATCATAGTAGAAATATACTCTGGGGCCATCTTGTATGTTGTTCATACTAAGGAATCATAGTCGTATCATAGTAGGATTTTTTTTCTCCACGTACTATTTGGCCCAATTCCGAACTGAGGCCATCCCAAAAATATACTACTACGTATTTTTTTCCTCAGTTTCTCCTGGGCGAGCGAGACGCAAGTAGCGACGAGCGACCTAATCCCCATCTGGCTCAGGCGCTTGGCTGCCGCTCCCGCTGCCTTACGCGCCGCCGCACTCCGGCACGACGTGCCGCCCCTCCACTCACCTTCTCCTCCACCGGATTTCCTCCCACCACACGGCCACGACACGAGCCGCCGGACTCCGGCACGACGAGCCCCTCCGCTCACCTTCTCCTCCACCGGCTCTCCTCCCACCACACGGCCACGACACGAGCCGCCGGACGTCCGGGGCAAGCCGCTGACCTGGAGTGAGTCCCGGATCTCCGGAGGAGCTGCTGGCCTGCCGCCGCCTGGCGGTGGTCAGTGGACTGGCTGCTGTAGTCCCTCCCATCCCCAGTTCTCCACCACGACTGCAACACTTCTGACGGCCGACGGCCTCGTGAGTTTTTCTGCAGTTCTTCTCAACTTCTTCAGTAGCAAAGAACATGGATTTTTAATCAATTGATGCAATTTACTTTTAGATAATTTGGCATTGTGTTACTTGTGTAATGAGATCCAGACGTGTGAATTGATTTCATTTATTTCCTGAACCTGAATGTACAATCAGTTTGTTGTATGGAACTATGAAGTATGAACTGATGCCATTTACTTGAATGATTGCTGACCTCCTCTAGTTGATCATCGAGACACCGTGCAGTTTCCGAACAGCCGGTCTCATCTCCTTGATCACCGGGATGCCGCCACAGCACATGAATTTGTTTTAACGAACTGAATTTCTATAGATGTGTCATGTGAAGTCTCTGTTTAATGTAGCTCCTGCGCAGCCGAGCCGTGGTCATCGAGACATCATACTAACAGATAGAGAATGATTTATAAATGAATTTATCCTTTTTTTGTACTGTATTAACCGCCGCACTCCGCATGTATTTAAGTTGCAAATTTTGGTTGGACAGTCTGCACGCGGTGATTAGCTCTGTAGCTTTTGGGACTTGGTAACGTTGGAATCAAATTATAGTTTGGAGATTAAAGTTTGGTGAGATGTTTAACATGTACTAAAAAAGTATTATGCTTGCTAGACTTCATGGTAAATAATAGTTTCATGTACATATTGAAAGTGTACTGCTCAAAGTCTTTAGTTTTCAGTTTTTATGAATGTGGGAAATATGAGCAATATTGTATTGTTTGCAAAAAGTAAATATTTTCCATATGGCACATGTGTGCTAGTTATGGTGTAAGCATATTTTTCTCACAAGTAAATTAATTTTTTGTAGGACAATGGACCGAAGCTGGATACACGGAACTCGTTTCACAACATCGTACTTGAAAGGTGTTGAGGAGTTTATGGATATTGTTCGCCAAAATTTCCCAGAAAATCAAGACGTACTATGCCCATGCCGAAACTGCCTGAATCTGGAACTCCAGAGCCAGTCAGTTGTTGAGGAGCACGTACAATGCGCTGGTATGTCCAACACATATACGAGGTGGATCTATCATGGTGAATCGTTGAGTGATGACGAAGGGGGTGAGATGGAGGATGTTGCATACACGTCTGATGACGATGACTTTAATGAAGACAATCGAGATGATGTTTCGTATATGGTAGATGATTTGGCTAGGTCTGGAAGGCGAGGTGAGGGTCAGCCAAACCTCTATTGCAAGCTAATTGAGGAAGCCAAGAAAGAACTGTACGAAGGATGCAGCGAGTTCACACGACTATCCTTTATCATTAAGCTCCTCCATGTTAAGTCATACAACCGGGTCACAAACAGAGGATTCAGTATGTTTCTTGAGGTGTTCAGCGCGGCGTTTCCACATGCTGATATACCAAAGTCATATGAAGCAGCTAAGAGTGTTCTCCGTGAAGCTGGGCTTGGTTACGAGACTATTCATGTATGCAAGTTTGATTGTGCATTGTTTTGGGGGAACTATGCCAACAACACACATTGTCCTGAGTGCGGGACATCAAGATGGAAAGACACGGAGGGAAGGAAAAAGATACCCCACAAGGTTCTTAGGTACTTTCCTATAATCCCTAGGCTTCAAAGATTTTTTGTGTCAAAGGAACAGTCGGCAGATGCTAGGTGGCACAAGGAGAAGAGGGTCGCCGAGAAAGGTGTTATGAGACACCCAGTTGATGGTGAAGCATGGAAGCACTTTGACAGAGAGTATGGTTGGTTTGCTAAAGATGCTCGTAACTTTAGGCTTGGCATTGCCACGGATGGATTCAACCCCTTTGGAAACATGAGTAGCTCATATAGTATGTGGCCAGTTTTTGTCATCCCGTACAACTTCCCACCGTGGATGTGCATGGACCAATCCAATTTCATGATGGCTTTGCTTATTCCTGGAAAAAAGCACCTGGAAAGGAGTTCCATGTATTTATGCAGCCATTGATAGCAGATATGATGAAGCTTTGGGGAACCGGTGTGGAAACGTATGATGCATTGACTGATGATCCATTTACTTTGCATGTTGCGTTCTTGTGGTCTATTCATGATTACCCTGGACTAGCCACTCTATCAGGCCGTAGCACTAGAGGCTATTATGCATGTGTGCACTGTGATGAGAACCCTTGCTCCGAGGCTCTGGAAAAAAAGATTGGGTATGTTGGGCATCGCAGATTTCTTCCCACCAATCATCGTTTTAGGAGAAGCAAGGATTTCAACGGGTCAATTGAGAAACGAGAGAAACCTCGTAAGTTCACAAATGCCGAAGTGTTGGAGAAGTTAGAGAAAGTTAAGAATTTCAAACCAGGGAAGTATCCAGGCAATAAGAAGAGAAAGCGCACTCAGAAAGATGAACCAATCTGGAGTCAGAAGGTTAGCCTGTATGATCTGCCATATTGGTCAAACCTAAAATTAGCATACAACATTGATGTGATGCACGTCGAGAAGAACATATGTGAAAATATACTTGGGACCCTACTTGAGATTGAGGGAAAGAATAAGGATACAGCAAATGCCAGGATAGATTTGCAGAAGTTAGGAATCAGGGATGATCTGCATCTGAAACCTGATGGAAAGGGCGGAATGGTGAAGAAAAAGGCAGAGTATAATCTCACCAAGGAGAACAAGAAAAGATTCTGCGAGTATTTAGCTAATGTGAAATTCCTAGATGGGTATGCTGCTAATCTAGCAAGATGTGTGGATCTTGAAACATATAAAGTGCATGGGTTGAAGACCCATGACTGTCACATGCTACTACGGCAAGTCATACCAGCTGCACTAAGAGGGCTTGTGAGGAAGGACATATATGAGGCCATTGCTGAACTTGGTAATTTTTCCAGACAGTTGTGCTCAAAAACTCTTCGAGTTGATGTGCTTCACCAGATGAAAGAGGATATTCCTGTAATTCTTAGCAAGCTTGAGAGGATTTTTCCACCCACCTTCTTTGATGTCATGGTTCATTTAGCTGTTCACCTTCCTGAAGAGGCAATTCTGAGGGGCCCTGTGCATTATGGATGGATGTATCCAATAGAAAGAAGGCTTGGGTACATAAAGGGAACAGTTCGTAACAGAGCAAAGCCAGAAGGGTCAATTGCGGAGGCATATGTCGTGGATGAGTGCTTGTCCTACTGCTCTAGATATCTGACAAATATTGAGACAAGATTTAACAAAGAAGATAGGAACAAAGATGGGAAGAGGAATGTTTCTTCTGATGAACTGGCAATTTTTTCAATGGCTGCAAAAGGTCTCGGTGCGTCAAAACTGAACCTTTATGATACTGAGTACGATGAAATGGTTTGGTACGTGCTTAATAATTGTCCTGATGTAGACAAGTACATGAAGTAAGTATTCTTGCCATCTTTTTATGCATATTATGCGGTTGGCTCGTAGAGATAATGAATTTTGATGTGTTTATTTTTTTGTTTGTTGTTGTAGGGTTTGCCGAGAAGAGTTACGAATGAAAGGTGTGGCTAACATTGAGCAGACACTTAAGAAGGAATTCCCTACGTGGTTTGAGAAGCATGTAAGCTATTTATTTTTGTGTGTCATATATCCATCTTGCATTACTGACGCCATTAACCTTATCATTTTGATGTGTGGTCATCATGTACAGATTCATAATATAGGAGAGCAGAATGTTTCAGAGGATTTGTACTCACTATCATGTGGCCCAGACAAGCGTTTACTGGTGTACTCTGCCTGCAACGTGAATGGTGTTCGATATCACACTCTGGATCGTGAGAGGAAGAGAAGAACTCAAAATTCAGGCATCATGGTAAAGGGAGATAAAAATGGTGCAGAGATTCTGTACTATGGTGTTCTGAAGGAAGTTCTTGAGTTGATGTACTCGAAAAACAAGCATGGTGACAGGTCAGTATATTTGTTTCGTTGTGATTGGTATGATATTACAAGCAAGACGACCGGGTTGAGAGATGATGGGTACTTCAAAAGTCTGATTCATAAGGCTCTTCGCTACAAAAAGGATCCTTTCATATTGGCTTCTCAAGCAGAGCAAGTGTTTTACATGGAGGACACACATCTTGGAAAAGACTGGAAAGTGGTACAGACTTTTAGTCATAGACATTTGTATGATGTTCCCGAATCAGAGACGGGTGAGCTCAATGCTACAGATGCATACCAAGAAGATATCGTAGCGCCAACTTTTACAGTGAACGATGTTGATCCGGTGTTTCACACTTTCGGCCGTGATGATGAAGAAGGCACACCCGTTGATCCTAAAATCATCGCCGAGATTGAGAAGATTGTCGAGAACAATGATGAAGATAGTGCCACCGATGAGGATGAACAAGAAGATGACGGGTTGAGTAGAAACAGAAGTGAGCACTCAAGTGATGATGAAGTTTAGCATGCTTTTGGACGTTCGCATCTCCAATGAAGTTTTTTGCTTGTTTCATGATTTTTGTAATGGCTTATATATCCTCCTACTTTATTGAAGTGACGTGCAATAGGTTTGCTTGTTTCCTGAAGTTTTGCTTATTTGGGTTCCTGAAGTTTTGCTTATTTGGGTTCACGTGCAATAGGTTTGCTTGTTTACTGAAGTTTTCCTGAAGGCTGTCCCCCGGTACTCATCCTCCCTACATTCCTGTTTCTGCTACTCGTTGGATCTGGCTGGTTTTTAAGTTTTTCTTTTGACAAAACTCGTTTATTGTCTATATAAAAGGGGGTCTTCCAATTCTATCTCACATAGGGATTCAGATAGGTGAGCTGGTTCAAGCAAGCGTACTGAAGCATTCGTGGGCAGGTTTCGAGTCTCACGGAACGCAATTAATTTTTTATTTACGAAACGCAATTTTTTCCTTGAAGGACGGAGGAAAACATCTTGATGGACAAAATAATTACAATTCGTCCTTTAATATTAGGTAGAGAAGTAGAGCGAAAGCCTTTTTCGGTATACAAATTGTCGAGACCTCTTTTTATTTTAGTGTTATCTAAACGTAGCACTGAAATTTCTACTAATCCCTAACGACTTTGTTTTTTTTTTAAACACTAATGGTCAATGTCAAATTGCAAGTATGGATTACACATTTATTTCTTCATTGCAATATTTATAAATGAAGTATATTATTTTAGATCATGAAAAAACGAACACTGAACGGGTGAACCAGCCGACGAATTGTCAACACCGTCTTGCCATGGCGCCCTAGGCGCAGTGTGGTCAGGTTTCGAGTCTCACGGAACGCAATTAATTTTTAATTTACGAAACGCAATTTTTTCCTTGAAGGACGGAGGAAAACATCTTGATGGACAAAATACGTGATTTGTTAACTGTCCCCGATCTCGCCGTTCTTTCTGCATGTGTTCCACGCCAATTGCTTTGATGTACACGCGGGTGTACAATCTGCTCCTGCTCTGTGCGGACTCTAGTAGACAGGCCATGTGACAGACTGATATAAGATGAGATCTGTAGACAGTGTGTGTTTATTCCGTTACCAACTGATCCACATTCTGAAAGGTGATGTGTTGATCGATTCATTTATGTGGGTCTGGGGTTGATTATACTACAATCATTGACAGGAGAGTATAGTGCTTTTAGTTCCAGTATACTACACACCAATCAAATCAGAATGTTGTGTGCCTGCACCCTGACTCGCCTTGAGCCCTAGTAGCTGCTTTGGTCCGATTATCAAATATGTACATGTTTAATTTATGCTCTTAGAGTAGTTACTAAAATAATATGGTTCCTGTGCATTTTAATTACATCTGCTTATGGTTGATGCTCTTCAGTGTTTGTGTTGGTTTTCTAGGTGTGCCCAGTTCTTGTATTTTGCTTGCCTCATCTATCTGAAATCTGGGAGCATCCAGTAGTATTTTGTGTTGGTATTTAGGTGAGCTAGATAGACAGACTTGCTGAGAGTGGATTACATAGTTGCCTGACCCTTGACAAATCTGACTTGTTTTGCTGCAGCTAAGCTAAACTACAGGATGGCCAAGCTAAATTAGGTGCTGCCTAACAAGGTTAGTCATACTGGTTTAGATAGTTTAAAAAACTAATGTTGTATTCTGCTGTTTCCTGTCTTTCAGAAAATAAAGTGAACTTGTATAACTCATGAGTCTGATATATGCATCTGAAGGGTTACTCGTTCTAATGTTTTAACCATTTTCCCTTAGTCTGAACATGACTTCTACTGGATTACCTCCAATGTGTTCTTCTAAACAAGTAACACCTATTTAACTGAAAACTGCACCTACAGTTGCATGCTCTCTGTTTCTAAGTAGTTTGGTTCAGCATTCTATTCAAATCTACTCAGAGATAACTTGGTTCTTAGTAGATTTTGTTTGCTGAAATACCTATGAACAGTAACTCTTTTGAACTCTTTCCAGCTTGAACTGTGATGTTACTATCTGTATACTTGTATGGATAATTTTCTGTCTTTTCAGTCATGAACCGAACTGTCTCTACGCAGCTTTGACTATGCACCATATGTTAACATATTGCTTCCTAATTTTCATGATATCCTTCTTTTCCAATGTAGTACGACCATGCCGGCAACACCGGAGTATGAGAGGAACAGGTTGGCAAGGATTGCGAGGAACACGGCAGAAGGTGCAGCGCCTCTTGCGCACATTAAAAAATTAGCCGGTCAATTGGTATACGGTGGGAGTGGTCATGAAGAACAAAGGAACAGAGGTAAAAATGCTGGTAGTGGCTCTGAATATGAGCCAAATGATGATGAGGAGGCTGATGATGCCAATGAGGATTCTTGGGAAGAAGAGGAGCATGAGCCAACTCTACTTATCTCAAAGGCAAGAGTACTATATATTAGTGTAGTACATAGTAGATAATACATTTCTTTCTAACCTGTTCATAAACATGTGTTTATCAGTGTTGGTACACCACCTAAATCTCAAAGTTGTTCATATCATGTGTAAATTATAATGCCAACTAAGTAACATAATTAATTGGTATCCTCTGATGAATTGTTATAGCAATGTAAACGTCAATGTTTTCCCAACTTATTTGAATCAGGAAAAGCAAGCTTCTGCAAAGCCACAAGGGAGAAAGCATGCTCGGCCCAAACCTACTGTACCTACTACCACAAGAACCACAAGAGCATCAAAATCAAAACCTAACCAGACAGAACAGATCCCATCGGGTGACAATGACAGTTCACTTCTCCAAACTTCCAAGGACAGCAATACACCTCACGCTGATACAGAGATGCAACATTCTCAAGACATGACAAACACCTCTTGCCAAATTGATAGCACAGTTACAGTACGTGGCCAAGGTATATGCAACATCATCACTTAACAGTGTTTGCATTCTAGTTTCCCCTTTGAAATAATAAAGTTCCACCTTTTTTGCTACCTTGTGATGTAGGTGTTGTAGTATGCTCCACTCGGCCAACTAATCCAGAAACCTCAAAGAGGGGTAAACGTAGACCAACCATGGGGCATGGACTACAGGATTATGCTAAAAGGAACGGAGGGAGGAAGATGAAGATTGAGTTCTCAGCTGGTAGAGTGAGACCTCTTGACCCTGTCCAAGCAGCCAAGCTTACTTCTCAGTGTGGTATACATGTCCGTAGCCACATGCATGTTGCTACACATTGGAAAGATTACAGCAAAGACGGCCTAGACCATCATATTCCTAAGGCTATTGGTCATGTAGCGGTGAGACATTTTTGTTCACTCTTCAGATTCTCATTTTCGCATGTCATGCTGTTATTTGATGATGTATCTTACCACTCATTGTTTTCAGAAACATTTTGAAATGGATCCAAAAGAGGAGCTATCCAGAAGTGTATGCAAAAATATACTCCAGAAAAGTATTCGGCAACAACGGTATAGGTTGAAGAGGGATTATAACAATGGCCTTACCTTTGAAGAAGCGTTAGCCAATAAGCCCAATGTGAGTCAGGAAAATTGGGAAGCCCTTGTCAACAAATGGTCAGATCCAAGAAACAAGGTCTGTAGTCAAATATGCCACTAGAAACATCTATACTGAATCTTAAGTTTACCTTCCTTGCGATTTTCCTTTTGTTGTGACTTTGATACGAGCAACGACACTACTTATAATACTAATATTCATTTGTTTCATACAGGAACTTTGTCAAAAGAACAAGGATAACAGAGAAGCTGTCAAGCATCAACAAACTACAGGCTCTAGGTCTTATCCTTCCCATTTGCACCAAATTGTAAGTATTCTAGCTAACTCATTGTTGTCCCATGTCGAATACAACATGACTTCATATATGGAATAATGATTATTTCGAACAACTTGTAGAAAAAAGACAAGTACAACAATGAGGACCCTAGTCCAATTGACTTTTTCAAAGAGACCCATACGAAAAGAAAGACTGGAAGTATGAGCACGGCTGCACTTAACGCTTATGTGAGTTTTCTTTCTCTTTTCTCGATGACTTGAATACCTGTTGGTGTTGCCTCACTGTTTTGCTGTTGGCTGCTACTTATATTGCTGTTGTGATGCTGCCTTCCATTGTTGTATTGCTTCTGGTTTTATCTTTGTTGGCTTTGGCTACTTCCTATATATGTTGCTTATTCTGCTGTTGACTGCTGGTAGCTATGCTTCAGATCAAAAGTCTCCCTCATATGTCTTGCAAGTTTCTGATTACTTTATTTAGGGAACCATACTTAATAGCAGACATACATGTATCTCAGTTCTATAGGTGTTTACGGTTATTATCTATGCTTTTCTAAGTGTATAATCTAACCTTTCATGTCCCTCTAACTTATGAAAGACTACTTTCTTGTACAGACTGCCATGCAAAATAAAAAGAGTGAAGCACAACCAGAAGATGAGCAGCCAGTATCTGATACACAGATTTTGGCTGATGTTCTAAAGGAGCATAGCTCCTCAAGCACCTTTCTTTCCACTATGGGCTACCAATCAAGATCTGGGAGGTCTAGGACCTCCGCTTCCACATAACGTGTTCGAGAGCTAGAAGAAAGAGTTGAGCAACAGAAGAGAGAGGCAATTGAGGCACGCAAGATGTATCAGCGACAATTAACCGAAAGAGTTAAAGCGCAAGAGTCCGCACTTGAAGAGATGCAAAAGAAGCAACAACAAGAAATCGAAGCTTTGAAGAAGAGCCAGGAAGAGAAGATGAAATCCTATGAAAAGAAGCAAGAGGAAACAGACAACCTTATCAGTTTCCTCTTACGGAAACATGCAACTCAAAACTAAGCAACATACCTACTGGTTCATGAAGGCCATCATTACGTGGTGGTGATATCTAGAACATACATAGTTTGCTTTTCTTTAGTTATGTTAGTTCCATTACATGGTGGTGATATCTAGAACATACATAGTTTGCTTTTCTTTAATTATGTTAGTTTCATATTGCAAGTTATTTATTGTCATTTTCTTTGAATGTACGATGATATTTGGTTGTGTTAAATATATATTGTTATTTGGCAATCGAGTATATATTGTTGTATGTATTGAAGTTGAATTTTGATTCAAAATTTGTAGTAAAGTAAATTTGGAAGTGTTACCAAAAATAATATGATATAAAATTAAATTAAAAAATAATTAATATTACCCTCACAAAATAATTCTACAAAATAATATGTGAAAATATCTGGAAAATAATTATTTTTTAATGAAAATGTAATTGACAAAAATATTCCAAAAATAAATAATTATTTAAAAAAATTGGGAAAATAAAAAAATCCAGAAAAATGAAAAATAATTTCAATTTTTTAGAGAAATAAATTCTAATAAAATTACATGACATCATAGATGACGTCATCCACCTTCGGTGACGCTAATCAGTGATGTTTTAGGGCCATGGGATGGACTCCTAGGTGTTATGCCAGTGACGGTGCACCATCTGCATCGTCACAGAAGGTCCCATATTCGGTGACAGTCTTTCGCGCGCCGCGTCACTAGGAGGAATCTGTGACGGTGATTCAGTGACGATGCTCGTGACGCTCAAAATACGTCACAACGAGGTTTTCCATGACGTTCCTGGATATTGCATGACGATAGTAGCTCGTCACAATATACCAGATCCCTTGTAGTCTAGTCCAAAGATATAGCCCCATTCCGTTAATACTGGTGCATATCTAGCATAGTTTTGATGTAAGTCTTGCGAGTACTTTGGATGAGTACTCACGCTGCTTTGCACTTGTCTTTCCTCGATACGAATCCGCGTTCAGACGATGGAGCCTAGGAGTTGGAGTACGCTGGAGACGTCGACTACTACTACCCCGACGAAGGCCTTTACCAGCAGGATGGAGCCTACTACGACGTGGACTTCTTCGACGTCCAGGATTAGTTAGGAGGTTCCCAGGCAGGAGGCCTCGTCTCTTCGGTCCGCTGCTTATGTTTGTGCTAGCCTTCTTAAAGCAAAACTTGTTTAACTTATGTCTGTACTCAGATATTATTTGCTTTCGCTGACTCGTGTATGTCGAACTTTGTATTCGAGCCCTCGAGGCCCCTGACTTGTAATATGAAGCTGTATGACTTTATATTTGTGTTTAGAGTTGTGTTGTGATTCCTTCCAGTGAGTCTCTGGTCTTGATCGTGCACAGTTATGTGTATGGATAGTGCACGGTTGGGGTCGGGGTCCCACATAAACGCTCTTATATTTCTTTACAGAGGGAGTACTTAGTACAGGTTGAACTATTTCACGCAATAATTTAAGGGAAATACTAACGTCCACACGTGTGGCACGAAGCAACATGGCCAAACGCCTCCATTACCATTCATTTTGCCATGTCAAAACAGATGACATCAGCGAGAAACTTTTTGGTTTTCGGTTTAAAAATGTTTTATCTCCTAATTAAAAAATCCAATTAAAAATCCGTTTTCACCATTAAATCATTCTCGACGAGATCTTCAAAACTAAATACTATGTTGATATGTTTCGATGAAAAAAAAATTTGGGCAAAAGTTGTCATAATGTTTACACTGTAGTTGCCATAGTGTTTACACTAAAGTTGCCATGACATGTTCTATCTATTTTTTCTTCTAGATTTAAAGCTACCATTATATTTTTCAACTACTTTTTACGGCAATATTTATTAATTGACCATGGCAATTTTTAGTAAAAGTAATTCACCATGGCAATTTTAGTTTATGGTTCATGGCAAGTCTAGTTTCTTAATTTCCCGTTGTATAATATGTCAAAATTTACATTTAAAGGTAGAAGAAAAAATAGTTAAAACATATCATGGCAACTTTAGTGTAAACACCATGACAATTCATGTGCAATAGATATAGCATCTTTTAACCAAAAAAAAAAGTCGTCGAAACATATTGATATGAGATCTAGTTTCGAATATCTCATCGCGATGGATTTAATGGTGAAAACGGATTTTCAATCGGATTTTTCATTTAAAAGATAAAACATTTTAAAAACTGGAAACAAAAAAGATTCCCACATACATGCATGCGGTGACGTGAATGCATGTGGGCGGATCTGTGTGTTATAGGCGTGTGGACGGATGTTGCTCCCACCACACGTGTGGGCGTTATCGCGACCCAAATTTAATTTATCTCATTCAACTAGTGATCCAAAGTTCAGATTTAGTTGATGCAAATTAATTAGTGGACAAAGAGATATAATTCTCTCCCACTAAGACAAAGAGAGGTACTAAATTTCAAATTGACGGATATGATTGAAAAGTGAAAACAAATAAGTCCCAATTCATTTAATCCCGGAAAAGCGCAATCATTTCTAATTTCCCCAACCGATTCCAGTAGTGTTGTGAGCTTGACGGGCACCAATTGTCCGAGGGCGGGCATGGCTATTTGCCCGGACATCATCGAGACGACGTGGACGGAGAAAGTGGAGAGGGCGCCGGCAGTTCCGGCCAGCGACGAGCTCTGGGAGTCAGAGGTTATGGAGGGCGAAGTGGAGGCGGCGGTGCCGGTGGAAGTCATCACTGCGTCGGGGGGATCACGGCGAGGGTTTTAGATGGGACTGGGACGTGCGTTGAAGACTGGGTCTGGTACAATGTAAAGTAGAGAGAGGTTTGGGTTTCGCACATCAATACGATGGCACTGGCTCTTTATATATATACGAGGAGATATAAACAGATGGATGCTTCCACAATTAACCGGATCAGGCGACGTTCCCGTCGATAGCGAGGCGCCTGTGGTGACTTCGTCAATCTCAAGACCCGACCCGTCGGTTCAGTCTCTCAGTAGTGCTCAAAGTGATAGAGTGCGCGTGCATGCGTTCATAGGGGTAAGTGTATGTACGTGTATGTGAGCGTCTGCGTTTGTACTGTGTTTCTCAAAACAAAAAACTAACCAGATCGCTATAACGGAGGTTACAACAGCCAAATATATCACAATCTCAACTAACTATGGCGGCTAACAGTAGGTAAACGCAATAGTCTCGAAGGTAGGAAGAGGTCGGGTCTCCCAACTCCTGTCTCCTGGGTTTGTCACCTGCCACCCGACCCTGTGCACCCACCAGTAGTGGCAATATATACCTGTGCCTCCCCCCGATCCATGCTCTGCACCTCCTGGACTTGGGCAAATCAAACTAGAACAAGCAAGCAGAGTGGTCAGGTCAGGTGACCGATATGGGGAGAGGCAGGGCTCGTAGACGCCGCTGGAGGACATGCGCCTCATCGCTTACATCCAGAAGCACGGCCACGCCAAATGGCACGCCCTCCCGAGGCAAGCGGGTTTGCTGCGGTGCGGGAAGAGCTGCCGGCTGCGGTGGATCAACTACATGCGGCCGGACCTGAGGCGCGGCACCTTCACCGCCGAGGAAGAGGCGACCGTCATCAAGCTGCACGGCTTGCTCGGCAACAAGTAAGCTTAATATGCATGCATTCGATTCAGAGATTGATTGGTTGATTGATTTGGAGTTGAACGATCAGTGCTGGAAATTATTGGGCGTGCTTTAATTGGTCTAGGAGTGTACTTCGATTTTTTTTTTATTTGTCCAGGTGGTCCAAGATCGCGGCGTGCCTGCCCGGGAGGACGGACAACGAGATCAAGAACGTCTGGAACACGCACATGAAGAAGAAGAAGAGGGGGCAGAAGCCAGGCCCTAACGAGAACAACGGCGAAGCGGCCAACGGAGACTCCGGCACGCCCGTCCCCTCATCGTCAACTACGATGACGACCAGCGACGGATCCAACGGCGGCGTGGGCGAGCAGTGCGGCACGACCAGTGAGCCCGACACGATCGATTTACCATCCCCTCTCGAACTAGAGCTTGAGCCAGTCATCGACATCATGGACATGCTGGTCGACGTGCCCACGGAGGCGCCAATGCCAATGTCTTCGTGCTTGTCGTCCTCCCTGATGACGTGCGCCGGCGTGGAGGAGCTGCTCGACCTGCCTGACATCGACATGGACGCTGACATTTGGAGCATCATAGATGACGATATCACAGGCGATGCAACAATGCCATATACGACCAACGCTACCCGAGAAGAGGCGGGAAAAGAGTGGTCGTTGGAGGATTTGGAGAAGGAACCATAGTTTTAAATAGCCGGCTATAGCCTTTTTAGAAAGGGTGCCGCTAAATGGTACTCATGTACAATCGCCCGCTATTAGCCGGCTATAGCCCGCTATAGCCCCGCTATAGCTGATTTGGAGGGCCGCCGCTATTTCGCATAGCCCGCTATTTTAAACACAGGAACTCGGCCGGGGGGACCCACAGAGGAATCTCAGCCCAAGTGGGCCCAGCCGACCAGATAGGCTATCCGGGCCCACTCTGCGACACGGAACCACCAGTCCAGATCGGATCATCAAGCGTCTAATTCTGAATACAAGGCCGAGATTCACACGGTGTTGGAAATAAACACGACATGTTGTCTGTGTAGGTTTCTTAACCGTCAACGTGTAGTAGTATAGCTAGATGTAGCCTAGTATAAATATACATATCCTGCTCTTTGTAAACACACACGTGAATCAATTGTAAAGAAACAGTAATGATTGATGTCTATTGATAATGATGTGTACATATTTATATCCTCTGAAAGGATGCATCGCACTGGCGCGATTGTTACAAACGACGCAAACGAAAGGATGCGTCGCTTAGGATGAGAGAGAGAGAGAACGGGTGCATCTCTTCGTTGAGGAAAACCGCACATGCATTTGGAAAAACTGGGATTTCCTTTAATTAAACTAACTAATTAAATCCTAACACTCCCCCTAATCCCTGCTTCAATTATTCTTGTAAACATCATCATCATCATTCTCCTCCAAAAACCCTATAGGAAAAATATAAGGAGATATATGCAATATGCCATAAAAAACTCCTTCCAAAAACCCAGTAGGAAAATAAGGAGAAACTGACATATCACAATGCTTGTATTACTATCGCCTCATTAAAAACCTTCCATGAGAAACCATTCAGGAAAAACTCATAAAGGAAAAGAGTTCAATATCAAAGATCCAAGGATCACAAACATAATATCATTCAGGGACGCACTCCCCGCTGAACTTTGCAAATCTCGAAGTCGTTTCATACCAATCCCTTTGATATACTTCTCAAATAAAGAACTTGGTAATGACTTTGTAAATAAATCAGCAAGATTATTACATGACTTCGTTTGCAAAATATTTATCTCCCCAGTTTGCTGTAACTCATGGGGATAAAATAATTTAGGAGAAATATGCTTTGTAATATTGCTCTTTATATAACCTGTTTGCATCTGTGTAATACATGCAGTATTATCTTCATAGATAATGGTGGGTGATTCCAATGAACCAATCCCACTTGAACTTTCAATAGAGTTTATCACTCTGCGAAGCCATACACATTCACGTGATGCTTCAAACAAAGCCATAATTTCAGAATGATTCGTGGACGTAGCCATCAGGGTTTGTTTTGTCGACTTCCAAGAAAAGGCCATGCCTCCACTCAAGAAAACAAAACCAGTCTGTGATCTGGCATTATGGGAATCCGATAGGTATCCAGCATCACTATATCCCACCATGGTCTTATCATGATTTTTCTGATAGAACAAAGCAAGATCTTTGGTGCCTTGAAGATATATGAAAATGTTCTTCGCACCAACCCAATGCCTCTTTGTTGGTGATGCACTGAATCTAGCCAGTAAATTTACTGCAAACGATATATCAGGCCTGGTGCAGTTCGTTAGATACATTAGTGCTCCAATAGCACTGAGGTAAGGAAACTCAGGTCCTAATACCTCTTCATCATCACCCTTAGGTCTAAATGGGTCTTTATCTCTATCAAGAGACCTAACAACCATTGGTGTTTTCGATGGATATGCTTTATCCATATTAAATTTCTCAAAAATCTTTTGAATATAAGCAGACTGATGAACAAGTATTCCCGAAGGAAGATGTTCAAGTTGTAAGCCCAAACAAAATTTAGTCTTCCCCAAACCTTTCATCTCAAACTCCGTCTTAAGATGATTACTTGCCTCATGTATTTCTTGTGTAGTCCCAATAATATTCAGATCATCCACATACACAGAAATAATACAAAATCCATCTTTAGATTTCTTAATAAACACACATGGGCAATCACTATTATTCGAGTAACCCTTCTAAAGAAAGAATACACTCAGTCGGTTATACCACATTCTTCCCGACTGCTTCAAGCCATACTATGACTTCTGAAGCTTTACGCAATACATGTTGCGATTAGCCTTTGGATTCGGAAGCTTCATTCCCTCAGGAACTTTCATATAAATATCCGAATCCAGTGACCCATATAAATATGTAGTCACAACATCCATTAGCTGGACAGACAAATTCATTTTCACTGCCACTGATATTAAATATCGAAATGTTGTTCCACTCATAACAGGAGAATATGTTTCATCATAATTGATGCCGGGTCTCTGCGTGAACCCCTGTGCTACAAGCCTCACCTTGTATCTCACCACCTCATTGTTCTCGTTCCTCTTACGAACGAAAACCCATTTTGCTCCCACAGGGAACACATGCAGAGGAGTGGGTATTACTGCAGTAAATACCCATCTTTTTATGAGCGAGCGCAATTCATCCTCAATTGCTGCCTTCCATTTGGACCAGTCTGAGCACTTCATGCACTCTGCCATGGATTTAGGTTCTCGATCCAACTCACGGCCTTCTGTAATTCTAGAGGAGAAATAAATGTCGACAACTATACTCTTTCTGTTGTATGATTCTCCTGAATCAATATAGTTAATTGATATTTTGTCAATACCTTTTGATCCTTCGTGATTTCCCTCAACAATTGGATCAAGGTCTTCTGATGTCCCAGCATCAAAATTTGTGTGCATACTCGTGCTGGGTTCTGGATGTCCAACATCCTTCACGTGTCCTTCAACCCTAGGTTGAATATCAACATCTTGTTGACTTGCATTTACTATTTGAGGATTCCTCATTCCCCTTGGACGCTTCTGTGAAGCCTTATCCTTTGTGTCCAGATTCCTCTCCCTCCTAGGTGGCTGAGTAGATCTATGGGTCACATCTACTCTCTCTTGCACATTCATAGTGGGAACATTTGATTTTGTGACACCTTTATAATCAGTAAATGCGTCTGGCAGAATATTTGCAATATTTTGCAAATTTATAATCTTCTGAACATCCAGTTCAGACTCATTCGTATGCGGATCTAAGGACTAGATGGTTTTAACATCCCAATCTATTTCATGGCATTCTTTGTGGTTATTCTCTCCCCCTAATGCCGGGAAATTGTCCTCATAAAAAATGCAATCAGCGTACCGGGCTGTAAATAAATCCCCTATCAGGGGCTCCAGGTACTTAATGATTGACAGAGAATTGTACCCCACATAGATCCCCATTCGTCTATGAGGGCCCATTGCTGTACGGCGCGGTGGTGAGATCGGTACATATACCGCACAACCGAATTCCTGCAGATGGGAAATACTTGGCTGGTTTCCATGTACTAACTGCAATGGGTAGACCGTATGATATGCAGTTGTTCAAATTTGTATCAACTTTGCAGCATGTAAAACTGCATGACCCCAACTTGAAGCTGGAAGATTATTGATCACCCACAAGTATAGGGGATCTATCATAGTCCTTTCGATAAGTAAGAGTGTCGAACCCAATGAGGAGCAGAAGGAAATGACAAGCGGTGTTCAGCAAGGTATTCTCTGCAAGTACTGAAATTATCGGTAACAGATAGTTTTGTGGTAAGATAATTTGTAATGGGTAGCAAGTGACAAATGTAGCAAAGGTGCAGCAAGGTGGCCCAATCCATTTTGTAGCAAGGGACAAGCCTGGACAAACTCTTATATAAAGCAAAGCGGTCCCGAGGACACATGGGAATTTCTGTCAAGCTAGTTTTCATCATGCTCAAATGATTCGCGTTCGTTACTTTGATAATTTGATATGTGGGTGGACCGGTGCTTGGGTGCTGTCCTTACTTGGACAAGCCTCCCACTTATGATTAACCCCTCTCGCAAGCATCCGCAACTACGAAAGAAGAATTAAGATAACTCTAACCATAGCATGAAACATATGGATCCAAATCAGCCCCTTACAAAGCAACTCATAAACTACGGTTTAAGCTTCGGTCACTCTAGCAACCCATCATCTACTTATTACTTCCCAATTCCTTCCTCTAGGCCTAAACAATGGTGAAGTGTCATGTAGTCGACGTTCACATAAAACCACTAGAGGAGAGACAAAATACATGTCATCAAAATATCGAACGAATACCAAATTCACATGATTACTTATAACAAGACTTATCCCATGTCCTCAGGAAGAAACGTAACTACTCACAAAGCATGTTCATGTTCATAATCAGAGGAGTATTAATTATCATCAAGGATCTGAACATATGATCTTCCACCAAACAAACCAACTAGCATCAACTACAAGGAGTAATCAACACTACTAGCAACACACAAGTACCAATCTGAGGTTTGAGACAAAGATCGGATACAAGAGATGAACTAGGGTTTGGAGAGGAGATGGTGCTAGTGAAGATGTTGATGGAGATTGACCCCCTCTCGATGAGAGGATCGTTGGTGATGACGATGGCTTCGATTTCCCCCTTCGGGAGGGAAGTTTCCCCGGCAGAACAGCTCCGTCGGAGCCCTAGATTGGTTCTGCCCATGTTCCGCCTCGAGACGGCGGCGCTTCGCCCCGAAAACTATGTTCTGGTTTTTTCCAGTCAAAACCCTCTATATAGCAGAAGATGGGCACCGGAGGCCAGCCAGGGGGCCCACAAGCCACAAGGGCGCGGCCAGGGGGGTAGGCCGCGCCCCTTGGCTTGTGGCCATGTGGTGGGCCCCCTCCGGTTGACTCTTTTGCCAGTATTTTTTATTAATTCCAAAAATATTCTCCATAAATTTTTAGGACTTTGGGAGTTGTGCAGAATAGGTCTCTCATATTCGCTCCTTTTCCAGTCCAGAATTCCAGCTGCTGGCATTCTCCCTGTTCAAGTAAACCTTGTAAAATAAGAGAGAAAAGCATAAGTATTGTACCATAATGTGTAATAACAGCCCATAATGCAATAAATATCAATATAAAAGCATGATGCAAAATGGACGTATCAACTCCCCCAAGCTTAGTCTCGCTTGTCCTCAAGCGAAAGCCGAAATCGATAAATACGTCCAGATGTTTAGAGATAGAGGTGTCGATAAAATAAAATACAGACATGAGAGCATCATGATCATCTTTAAAACAGCAACACTTACTGATATATAATTTCTTATACTGGAGTAACAATTCATTCACAAGTAAAGTATGAATCATGAACTCTATTGAGAACCAACAAACTATGATCTCAGTCATTGAAGCAATTGCAATTTATCATAACATGGGAAAGAGTCAATATAAGAGCTTGTAAGGCAAATCCACATAATCAGTCATTTCTTACTCTTTCATAATTGCTAACACTCACGTGGTATTTCTGAGGTCAAAGCTTCAATTGGACACAGAGAAAGATAGGGGATTATAGTTTTGCCTCCCAACTATTTACCTTAAGGGTAATGTCAACAGAAATAACTCATGATCACCCACATCCGATTGGATATATGTGTCTAGATCATTCCCCAACACATGACGCTTGCCAAGAGAGAAAGGCGAAATAACAGAGGTGGTGAAGATCACCATGACTCTTGCATAAAGGTAAGTAGTAGAAAGTAAAAGTAACAGATAGGCCCTTCGCAGAGGGAAGCAGAGGTTGTCATGCGCTTTTATAGTTGGATGTGCAATCTCTTAATGCAAAATAATGTCACTTTATATTGCCGCTTGTGATAAAGAACTTTATTATGCAGTCTGTCGCTTTTATTTCTTCCATATCACAAGTTCGTATAAAGTTTATTTTCCTCACACTAATAGATCATAGATATTTAGAGAGCAATTTTAATTGCTTGCACCGATGACAACTTACTTGAAGGATCTTACTCAATCCATAGGTAGGTATAGTGGACTCTCATGGCAAAACTGGGTTGAGGTTGTTTGGATGCACAAGTAGTATCTCTACTTGGTGCGGAAGTTTTGGCTAGTATGGGGTGGAAGCAAGCGTCACATGTTAAAGGATCTATAACAATATAACTTCTATTCGGAAATAAGCAAACATAACCTATTATGTTGTCTTCCTTGTCCAACATCAACTTCTTAGCATATAATATTTTAATGAGTGCTCACAATCATAAAAGATGTTCAAGATAATATATTTATATGTGAACCTCTCTTTCTTTATTACTTCCTTTTTATTGCAACAATGACCAATCGCTATGTTTGTCAACTCACAACAAATTTCAAACGTCATACTACTTATATGTGAGGTCATCACTCCCCATAAGATCATCATATATACTCTTTGCTTTTATTCTATTCTTCTTTCTATTTCTTTTTCTCAAGATCAAGGCAAGCAAGCAAAGCCCTCAACTCAAAACTACCTTTTATTATATAACTCTCGGACTCGATTACATAGGGGGAGCATAAAACAAAACTCAAAACTAAATCACACTAAAAACTTTATTCTACTAGATCAAAATATAACCAAAAGGACTGAACTAAGAAAAACGATAAAAGTAAAAGATGTGATGGTGATACGATACCAGGGCACCTCCCCCAAGCTTGGTACAAGCCAAGGGGAGTACCCATACCCATGTGTTTAGTTGTCTTTCTTCGGAGGTGGTGATGATGGAGAAGTTGATGAGGTTGGGGGCTTGTCCTCCGTCTTCCAAGGCATAGGCTCACCATCGTAAAAAGATGAACGAGTCTCCGGGATCCTCAAATCTGCAGCCAAACTCATCTTCTTAAATCTGTATTCATACTCACAGTTTTGGTTTTGCAGGTCATAGATCTAGGCTTGGATATGCTCGATTTTCTCGTAAAGCTTGAAGATGTGCCCCCCGATATCCTTGGTGTCTAGCTTGTGCTTATGGGTAAACTCCGCGATCATCATGTGATTGGCATTGAGTCCACGTTCCACCATCCCTTGGCACTTGAAGACTTGCTGCTCCATTGCTTCGAGTCTTGTCTCCACGCTTCCGGTCTTCTTTTGCCCCTCAACGTCATGGATATGCAGCACCCCCTCACGCATCTCCATGGTTTGAGGGTGTCGCAGCACCTCCGCAAGGTAGGGGTTGACGACCTTCTCAATGACTTGTCCTTCGAAGCACTTGGGGACGTCATGGAGATCTAAACCTGTCCGGAAAATAGCAACAAACAAAAATAGAGGATTTTTCCGTGGTACGGTGGTCAAAACCTTCGGGAGATTATATAATGAATTTTTGCCGACCTAAAGGACTCCTCCACAAGAATTCGGAGTCCGGGGAGTACACGAGGTGGCCACAAGCCACAGGGGCGCGGCCAGGGGGGAGGCCGCGCCCTCCTGGCTTGTCGCCCCCTCGTGCGCTTTTCGGACTATTTTAAATTTTCCTAATTTATTAAATATTCCCAAATGGAGAAAAATTGCTATTGGAAAAGTTTTGGAGTCGGTTTGCTTAGCGTACCACATACCTATTCCTTTTCGGAGTCTGAAACGTTTTGGTAGGTCTCCCTAATGTACTCCTCCGGAGTTATGGTATTAATAATATTAGTTTCAACATTTATGGGAGTACCTGAGATATAATGTTTGATTCTTTGCCCGTTCACCACCTTCGGATTTGTGCCTTCGGCGTTGTTGATCTTGATGGCACCGGAACGATATACCTCCTCGATAATGTAAGGCCCTTCCCATTTAGAGAGAAGTTTTGCTGCAAAAAATCTTAAACGAGAATTGAATAGCAAGACATGATCACCTACATTGAATTCACACTTTTGTATCCTTTTATCATGCCATCTCTTAACTTTTTCTTTAAACAACTTGGCATTCTCATAGGCCTGGGTTCTCCATTCATCAAGTGAGCTAATGTCAAATAACCTCTTCTCACCAGCAAGTTTGAAATCATAGTTGAGCTCTTTAATTGCCCAATAAGCTTTATGTTCTAGTACAAGAGGTAAACGACAAGCTTTACCATAAACCATTTTATATGGAGACATACCCATATGGTTTTTGTAAGCAGTTCTATAAGCCCATAATGCATCATCAAGTTTCTTAGACCAATTCTTTCTAGATCTATTAACAGTCTTTTGCAAGATCAATTTAATTTCTCTATTGCTTAATTCTACTTGACCACTAGACTGAGGATGATAAGGAGATGCAACTCTATGATTAACATCATACTTAGCAAGCAATTTACGGAAAGCACCATGAATAAAGTGTGAACCACCATCAGTCATTAAATATCTAGGGACTCCAAATCTAGGGAAAATAACCTCTTTAAGCATTTTGATAGAAGTGTTATGATCAGCACTACTAGTTGGAATAGCTTCTATCCACTTAGTAACATAGTCAACAGCAACTAGAATATGAGTATTCCCATTGGACTTTGGAAAAGGTCCCATTTAATCAAAACCCCAAACATCAAATGGTTCAATAACAAGTGAGTAATTCATAGGCATTTCCTAACGTCTACTAATATTACCAATTCTTTGACATTCATCACAAGACAAGACAAACTTACGAGCATCCTTGAAGAGACTAGGCCAATAAAAACCAGATTGTAATACCTTGTGTGCTGTTCTATCCCCAGCATGGTGTCCTCCGTAGGCCTCAGAGTGACACTTGCGTAAGATTTGTTCCTGTCCATGCTCAGGCACACAATGTCTAATAATACCATCTACTCCTTCTTTATAAAGGTGTGGGTCATCCCAAAAGTAATGTCTCAAATCATAGAAGATTTTTCTTTTGCTGATATGTGAAACTAGGTGGTATAAATTTAGCAACAATGTAATTAGCATAATCAGCATACCATGGAGCATTATGTGAAGCACTTATGACAGCTAATTGTGCATCAGGAAAGCTATCATCAATAGGTAGTAGGTCATCAAGAACATTTTCTAACCTAGACAAGTTATCTGCTATGGGGTTCTTAGCACCCTTTCTATCAACAATATGCAAATCAAATTCTTGTAGGAGGAGAACCCATCTAATAAGTCTAGGTTTAGCATCTTTCTTTTCCATAAGGTATTTAATAGCAGCATGATCAGTGTGATCAGTAACTTTGGAATCAACAATATAAGGTCTGAACTTATCACATGCAAACACAACTTCTAAAAATTCCTTTTCAGTAGTAGCATAGTTTCTTTGAGCACTGTCTAGAGTTTTACTAGCATAATGGATAACATTCAATTTCTTATCGACTCTTTGTCCCAAAACAGCACCAACTGCATAATCACTAGCATCACACATGATTTCAAAGGGTAGGTTCCAATCAGGTGGTTGAACAACAGGTGCAGTGATTAAGGCTTTCTTAAGAATTTCAAATGCTTCTACACAATCATCATCAAAAACAAAAGGAACATCTTTTTGCAAGAGATTAGTGAGAGGCCTAGAAATCTTAGAGAAATCTTTAATAAACCTCCTATAAAAACCAGCATGACCAAGGAAACTTCTTATACCTCTAATATCCGTAGGACACGACATGTTTTCAATAGCATCAACTTTAGCTTTATCAACTTCAATACCTCTTTCGAAGATTTTGTGTCCCAAGACAATACCCTCGTTAACCATAAAGTGGCACTTCTCCCAATTCAAGACAAGATTAGTTTCTTCGCATCTCTGCTAAACTCGATCAAGGTTGCTCAAGCAATCATCAAAAGAAGTTCTGTAAATGGAGAAGTCATCCATGAAAACCTCAACAATCTTTTCACAAAAGTCAGAGAATATAGCCGTCATACATCTTTGAAAGGTAGCAGGTGCATTGCATAAACCAAAATGCATACGTTTATAAGCAACGGTACCGAAGGGACAAGTAAAAATGGTCTTCTCTCGGTCCTCTTTTGACACAGGAATTTGAGAGAAACCAGAATAACCATCTAGAAAGCAAAAATGTGTGTGTTTGGACAATCTTTCTAGCATTTGATCAATAAAAGGTAGAGGGTAATGATCTTTCCTAGTAGCTTTATTTAATTTTCTAAAATCAATTACCAATCTATATCCTATAACAATTCTTTGCGGGATCAATTCATTTTTATCATTAGGAGCAACAGTAATACCTCCCTTCTTAGGGACACAATGAACGGGACTAACCCATCTACTATCAGCAATAGGATAAATTATACCTGCCTCCAGAAGCTTTTATATTTCATTTCTTACCACTTCTTTCATTTTAGGATTTAATCGTCGTTGATGATAAACAACCGGTTTAGCATCAGGCTCCATATTAATTTTATGCTGACATAGAGTGAGACTAATGCCCTTAAGATAATCAAGAGTATATCCAATAGCAGCATGGTGCTTCCTCGGAGTTTTCAATAATCTCATTTCCTCATGCTCTGAAAGGTTAGCACTAATAATAACATGATATATCTTCTTTTCGTCAAGATAAGCATATTTCAAAGTATCCGGTAATTGTTTAAGCTCAAACACGGGATCACCCTTGGGTGGAGGAGGATCCCCAAGTATTTCGACAGGCAAGTTGTGTTTCAAAATAGGGTACTGATCAAAGAAAATCTTATCTATTTCATTCCTTTCATTCATATGCATATCGTTTTCATGGTCTAGCAAATATTGTTCCAAAGGATCAGTAGGAGGCACAGCAATAGAAGCAAGACCAACAATTTCATCCTTACTAGGCAATTCTTTATCATGTGGTTGTCTACGAAATTTAGAGAAATTGAACTCATGAGACATATCTCCAAAACTCATAGTAACAGTTTCTTTCTCACAGTCTATTTTAGCATTAATAGTATTCAAGAAAGGTCTACCAAAAATAATGGGAAAAAAATCATCCTGTGGGGAACCAAGAACAAGAAAATCAGTTGGATATTTTAGTTTCCCACACAAGACTTCAACATCTCTAACAATCCCAACTGGTGCTATAGTATCTCTATTAGCAAGCTTAATGGTAACATCAATTTCTTCTAACCCAGCTGGTGCAATATCATTCATAATTTCTTGATATAAGGTAAAGGGAATTGCACTCACACTTGCACCCACATCACATAAGCCATGATAACAATGATCTCCTATTTTAACAGAAACAACGGGCATGCCAACAATAGGTCTATGTTTATCTTTAGTATCAGGTCTAGCAATTCTAGCAGCTTCATCACAGAAATGAGTAACATGCCCATCAATATTATCAACCAAGAGATCTTTAACCATAGCAATACTAGGTTCAACTTTAATTTTTTCAGGGGGTGTAGGTGTTCTAACATAGCTCTTGTGAACCACAGTTGAAGCTTTAGCATGTTCCTTTATTCTAATAGGAAAATGTGGTTTCTCAATATAAGCAGCAGGAATAACAGGATCAACATTATAAGTAATAGTTTCTTCTTCAGATTTAATAGGTTCCCCTACTTTCACTTCAATGGGAGGATGTTATTTAAACCACTTCTCCTTAGGGAGATCAACATGAGCAGCAAATGATTCACAGAAAGAAGCTACTATCTTAGAGTCAAGTCCATATTTAGTGCTAAATTCACGAAACGCATCGGTGTCTATAAAGGATTTAACACAATCAAACTTAAGGTTTATACCTGACTCCTTACCTTCGTCGAGTTCCCAATCTTCAGAGTTGCGTTTAATTCTTTCCAATAAACCCCATTTGAATTCAATATCTTTCTTCATAAAGGAACCGGTACAAGAAGTGTCGAGCATGGATTGATCATAACGAGAAAGCTGAGCATAAAAATTCTGAATAATAATTTCTCTTGAGAGCTCATGATTGGGGCATGAATATAACATTGACTTAAGCCTCCCCCAAGCTTGAGCGATACTTTCTCCTTCATGAGGCCAAAAATTATAAATATAATTCCGATCACGATGAACCAGATGCATAGGATAAAACTTCTGATGAAATTCCAATTTCACCCGGTTGTAGTTCCATGATCCAATATCATCACATAGCCTATACCATGTCAATGCCTTCTCCTTCAAAGATAAAGGAAAGAACTTCTTCTTGACATCATCCTCGGGCAAACCTGCAAGCTTAAATAATCCACAAACTTCATCCACATAGAGCAGATGGAAATCAGGATGTATTGTTCCATCTCCTGCATAAGGATTAGCTAGCAGTTTCTCTATCATACCCGAAGGAATCTCATAATAAATATATTCAGTAGGTTCAGTAGGTTGAGGAGCAGCTCTTTGTGTTTCCGGTCGAGGTGAAGATACCCCGAACAAACCCCTCAAAGGATTATTTTCCATAGTAACAAGTGACAGTAAATTTCAGCACACTATATAATTTTTTCCTTACCAAATTCCACTTACCAAAGGCGCTTCAATCCCCGGCAACGGCGCCAGAAAAGAGTCTTGATGACCCACAAGTATAGGGGATCTATCATAGTCCTTTCAATAAGTAAGAGTGTCAAACCCAACGAGGAGCAAAAGGAAATGGCAAGCGGTGTTCAGCAAGGTATTCTCAGCAAGCACTGAAATTATCGGTAACAGATAGTTTTGTTGTAAGATAATTTGTAATGGGTAGCAAGTAAAAAATGTAGCAAAGGCGCAGCAAGGTGGCCCAATCCCTTTTGCAGCAAGGGACAAGCCTGGAGAAACTCTTATATAAAGCAAAGCGCTCCCGGGGACACATGGGAATTTCTGTCAAGCTAGTTTTCATCATGCTCAAATTATTCGCGTTCGTTACTTTGATAATTTGATATGTGGGTGGACCGGTGCTTGGGTGCTGCCCTTACTTGGACAAGCCTTCCACTTATGATTAACCCCTCTTGCAAGCATCCGCAACTACGAAAGAAGAATTAAGATAACTCTAACCATAGCATGAAACATATGGATCCAAATCAGCCCCTTACGAAGCAACTCATAAACTAGGGTTTAAGCTTCTGTCACTCTAGCAACCCATCATCTACTTATTACTTCCCAATGCCTTCCTCTAATCCCAAACAATGGTGAAGTGTCATGCAGTCAACATTCACATAACACCACTAGAGGAGAGACAACATACATCTCATCAAAATATCGAACGAATACCAAATTCACATGATTACTTATAACAAGACTTGTCCCATGTCCTCAGGAAGAAATGTAACTACTCACAAAGCATGTTCATGTTCATAATCAGAGGAGTATTAATTATCATCAAGGATCTGAACATGTGATCTTCCACCAAACAATCCAACTAGCATCAACTACGAGGAGTAATCAACACTACTAGCAACACACAAGTACCAATCTGAGGTTTGAGACAAAGATCGGATACAAGAGATGAACTAGGGTTTGGAGAGGAGATGGTGCTAGTGAAGATGTTGATGGAGATTGACCCCCTCTCGATGAGAGGATCGTTGGTGATGACGATGGCTTCGATTTCCCCCTTCGGGAGGGAAGTTTCCCCGGCAGAACAGCTCCGTCGGAGCCCTAGATTGGTTCTGCCCATGTTCCGCCTCGAGACGGCGGCGCTTCGCCCCGAAAACTATGTTCTGGTTTTTTCCAGTCAAAACCCTCTATATAGCAGAAGATGGGCACCGGAGGCCAGCCAGGGGGCCCACAAGCCACAAGGGCGCGGCCAGGGGGGTAGGCCGCGCCCCTTGGCTTGTGGCCATGTGGTGGGCCCCCTCCGGTTGACTCTTTTGCCAGTATTTTTTATTAATTCCAAAAATATTCTCCATAAATTTTTAGGACTTTGGGAGTTGTGCAGAATAGGTCTCTCATATTCGCTCCTTTTCCAGTCCAGAATTCCAGCTGCTGGCATTCTCCCTGTTCAAGTAAACCTTGTAAAATAAGAGAGAAAAGCATAAGTATTGTACCATAATGTGTAATAACAGCCCATAATGCAATAAATATCAATATAAAAGCATGATGCAAAATGGACGTATCAACTCCCCCAAGCTTAGTCTCGCTTGTCCTCAAGCGAAAGCCGAAATCGATAAATACGTCCAGATGTTTAGAGATAGAGGTGTCGATAAAATAAAATACAGACATGAGAGCATCATGATCATCTTTAAAACAGCAACACTTACTGATATATAATTTCTTATACTGGAGTAACAATTCATTCACAAGTAAAGTATGAATCATGAACTCTATTGAGAACCAACAAACTATGATCTCAGTCATTGAAGCAATTGCAATTTATCATAACATGGGAAAGAGTCAATATAAGAGCTTGTAAGGCAAATCCACATAATCAGTCATTTCTTACTCTTTCATAATTGCTAACACTCACGTGGTATTTCTGAGGTCAAAGCTTCAATTGGACACAGAGAAAGATAGGGGATTATAGTTTTGCCTCCCAACTATTTACCTTAAGAGTAATGTCAACAGAAATAACTCATGATCACCCACATCCGATTGGATATATGTGTCTAGATCATTCCCCAACACATGACTCTTGCCAAGAGAGAAAGGCGAAATAACAGAGGTGGTGAAGATCACCATGACTCTTGCATAAAGGTAAGTAGTAGAAAGTAAAAGTAACAGATAGGCCCTTCGCAGAGGGAAGCAGAGGTTGTCATGCGCTTTTATAGTTGGATGTGCAATCTCTTAATGCAAAATAATGTCACTTTATATTGCCGCTTGTGATAAAGAACTTTATTATGCAGTCTGTCGCTTTTATTTCTTCCATATCACAAGTTCGTATAAAGTTTATTTTCCTCACACTAATAGATCATAGATATTTAGAGAGCAATTTTAATTGCTTGCACCGATGACAACTTACTTGAAGGATCTTACTCAATCCATAGGTAGGTATAGTGGACTCTCATGGCAAAACTGGGTTGAGGTTGTTTGGATGCACAAGTAGTATCTCTACTTGGTGCGGAAGTTTTGGCTAGTATGGGGTGGAAGCAAGCGTCACATGTTAAAGGATCTATAACAATATAACTTCTATTCGGAAATAAGCAAACATAACCTATTATGTTGTCTTCCTTGTCCAACATCAACTTCTTAGCATATAATATTTTAATGAGTGCTCACAATCATAAAAGATGTTCAAGATAATATATTTATATGTGAACCTCTCTTTCTTTATTACTTCCGTTTTATTGCAACAATGACCAATCGCTATGTTTGTCAACTCACAACAAATTTCAAACGTCATACTACTTATATGTGAGGTCATCACTCCCCATAAGATCATCATATATACTCTTTGCTTTTATTCTATTCTTCTTTCTATTTCTTTTTCTCAAGATCAAGGCAAGCAAGCAAAGCCCTCAACTCAAAACTACCTTTTATTATATAACTCTCGGACTCGATTACATAGGGGGAGCATAAAACAAAACTCAAAACTAGATCACACTAAAAACTTTATTCTACTAGATCAAAATATAACCAAAAGGACTGAACTAAGAAAAACGATAAAAGTAAAAGATGTGATGGTGATACGATACCAGGGCACCTCCCCCAAGCTTGGTACAAGCCAAGGGGAGTACCCATACCCATGTGTTTAGTTGTCTTTCTTCGGAGGTGGTGATGATGGAGAAGTTGATGAGGTTGGGGGCTTGTCCTCCGTCTTCCAAGGCATAGGCTCACCATCGTAAAAAGATGAACGAGTCTCCGGGATCCTCAAATCTGCAGCCAAACTCATCTTCTTAAATCTGTATTCATACTCACAGTTTTGGTTTTGCAGGTCATAGATCTAGGCTTGGATATGCTCGATTTTCTCGTAAAGCTTGAAGATGTGCCCCCCGATATCCTTGGTGTCTAGCTTGTGCTTATGGGTAAACTCCACGATCATCATGTGATTGGCATTGAGTCCACGTTCCACCATCCCTTGGCACTTGAAGACTTGCTGCTCCATTGCTTCGAGTCTTGTCTCCACGCTTCCGGTCTTCTTTTGCCCCTCAACGTCATGGATATGCAGCACCCCCTCACGCATCTCCATGGTTTGAGGGTGTCGCCGCACCTCCGCAAGGTAGGGGTTGACGACCTTCTCAATGACTTGTCCTTCGAAGCACTTGGGGACGTCATGGAGATCTAAACCTGTCCGGAAAATAGCAACAAACAAAAATAGAGGATTTTTCCGTGGTACGGTGGTCAAAACCTTCGGGAGATTATATAATGAATTTTTGCCGACCTAAAGGACTCCTCCACAAGAATTTGGAGTCCGGGGAGTACACGAGGTGGCCACAAGCCACAGGGGCGCGGCCAGGGGGGAGGCCGCGCCCTCTTGGCTTGTCGCCCCCTCGTGCGCTTTTCGGACTATTTTAAATTTTCCTAATTTATTAAATATTCCCAAATGGAGAAAAATTGCTATTGGAAAAGTTTTGGAGTCGGTTTGCTTAGCGTACCACATACCTATTCCTTTTCGGAGTCTGAAACGTTTTGGTAGGTCTCCCTAATGTACTCCTCCGGAGTTATGGTATTAATAATATTAGTTTCAACATTTATGGGAGTACCTGAGATATAATGTTTGATTCTTTGCCCGTTCACCACCTTCGGATTTGTGCCTTCGGCGTTGTTGATCTTGATGGCACCGGAACGATATATCTCCTCGATAATGTAAGGCCCTTCCCATTTAGAGACAACATTCACGTAACTACTCACAAAGCATGTTCATGTTCATAATCAGAGGAGTAGTAATTATCATCAAGGATCTGAACATGTGATCTTCCACCAAACAATCCAACTAGCATCAACTACGAGGAGTAATCAACACTACTAGCAACCCACAGGTACCAATCTGAGGTTTGAGACAAAGATCGGATACAAGAGCTGAACTAGGGTTTGGAGAGGAGATGGTGCTGGTGAAGATGTTGATGGAGATTGACCCCCTCTCGATGAGAGGATCGTTGGTGATGACGATGGCTTCGATTTCCCACTTCGGGAGGGAAGTTTCCCCGGCAGAACAGCTCTGCCGGAGCCCTAGATTGGTTCTGCCCAAGTTCCGCCTCGAGACGGCGGCGCTTCGCCCCGAAAGCTCTGTTCTGATTTTTTCCAGGTCAAAACCCTCTATATAGCAGAAGATGGGCACCGGAGGCCAGCCAGGGGGCCCACAAGCCACAAGGGCGCGGCCAGGGGGTAGGCCGCGCCCCCTGGCTTGTGGCCAGGTGGTGGGCCCCCTTTGGTTGATTCTTTCTCTAGTATTTTTTATTAATTCCAAAAATATTCTCCTTAAATTTTCAGGATTTTTGGAGTTGTGCAGAATAGGTCTCTCATATTTGCTCCTTTTCCAGTCCAGAATTCCAGCTGCCGGCATTCTCCCTCTTCATGTAAACCTTGTAAAATAAGAGAGAAAAGGCATAACTATTGTACCATAATGTGTAATAACAGCCCATAATGCAATAAATATCAATATAAATGCATGATGCAAAATGGACGTATCAATTACTATTCTGTAGGACCGGTCTTGCTATCAACTTGATCCTCTTGATAAGTGATTCCGCAAGGCCATTCTGGGTATGTACATAAGGTACTGAGTGCTCCACAGAAATGCCGAAAGCTAGGCAGTAATCATTAAATGCTCGTGAACTAAATTCCACAGCATTATCCATTCTGATGGATTTTATCCTGTGTTAAGGATTATTTGCTCTCAGTTTAATGATGTGAGCAATTAGCTTTGCAAAAGCATGGTTCCTTGTTGAAAGTAGACACACATTTGACAATCTCGTTGATGCATCAATTAAGACCATGAAATATCTGAATGGTCCAGATAATGGTTGTATTGGACCACAAATATCTCCTTGAATGCGTTCAAGAAAATCAAGTGGCTCATCCTTTAATTTCAGATAAGATGGCCTTGCGATCAATTTCCCAGTGGCACACGCCGTGCATACAAAATCCGATGATTTTGGGGACTTTCTATCCGTTACGTTGTGTCCAACAGAACCATCAATAATTTTTCTCATCATCCCAATACCAGGATGACCTAGGCGACCATGCCAAATCTTGAACTTATCAAAATTCTGAAAAACTATCTTGTACGCCATATGCGTTGCTGGTTTAATGTATGTATAATACAACCCAGAAGATAGAGAAGGCAAATTCTCAAGGAATTCCTTTTGAAATCCCTTTTGCTGAGTTATGAGTAGGCATTCAGACCCACTCTCTTCATTAGTTTCCACATGGAAACCATTTTTGTGGATATCCTTAAAACTCAGCAAGGTACGAGTAGAATCTGGATACAGTAGAGCATCTGGGATTACTAATTTAGTACCCATAGGGAGTGTAATTGTAGCTTGACCAGAACCAACAATTACAGTGTCTCGACCAGCAATTGTCATGACACTTCCATTACTCTTCTTGAGTGTCTGGAAATACTTCATCTCCCTAAATATCGTTTTAGTAGATCCACTATCCACTAAACACATTTCCTCCTCCATTGTAGTATTTCTTGAAGTTCGTTCCAAATCCTTCTCCGGCGAGTTCTTGTGTGGCCTAGTTGCTCTCGCAGGAGAGTCTACCAGTGCCGATAATGTGTAAAGAAACAGTAATGATTGATGTCTATTGATAATGATGTGTACATATTTATATCCTCTGAAAGGATGCATCACATAGGCGCGATTGTTACAACCGACACGAACGAAAGGATGTGTCGCTTAGGATGAGAGAGAGAGAGAGAGAATGGGTGCATCTCTTCGGTGAGGAAATCCGCACATGCATGTCGGTTTGGAAAAGCTAGGATTTCCTTTAATTAAACTAATTAATTAAATCCTAACATCAATAAAGAAAATCACAAGGCTCAAGACGAGCCTTCAGCTATCAATTGAGTTCTCATGGTATGAGTACTAATAGTAGATCGACCGAATCGATCAGCAAGCCAGAGTGGCTAGCTGGGTATTGCTCTGAACCTGCGCTTCTCGCTGGCCATACCAATTAGAGTTAGCTAGCCGTCAGGAATGCAGCGGCAAGGAGTTAGATCGAGTCAGTGTGCTACATCATCGTCATCGTGTGTTGCCATGGTTGGAAGTACTTCGCGTTGGGACCAGGCCAACAATCAGTATCGGAGCAAGGTTGATCTTCTAATAACGGGAGGTCATGGCAGACCATGACAAGGACAAGCAGCTGGCGGATTACTCTGATGTGGCTAAAGTAATTTGCTTCTTCGCTGAGAATGGAGTATCAGCAATTTGACTGTGGAAACTTCATGGTGTGGGCGACCATGATGAAGTGGGCGCTCGAGGCCAATGAGCTCTGGGAAGACGTCGATCCTGGGGGTGATGTGTGTTGCAATTTATCATGATTTAATTGAAAGAAATAGTAGATAAAACATGACCACAAAAACAGAGATAAGACAAGTCATGCAATCTAACAGAAAGTAGGCAAAAATCATCTGAAGTTGTGAACTTGAACAAAACATATCTAGTACAGATGCTAGAACAAGAAACTCTAGCATGATCTCGAACAGAAAAGACATGAACACATATTGAGCAGCAGAGGTAGCATTGGCGTTGGCATTGGCGTTGTTGTTGCCCATGTCGTCAAACACACTGTCGACGTCGGGGAAGTAGTTGTCGTCAGGGAAGAGATCGTCAGCATCCGTGGCAGACGTGATAAAGAATCCAGTAGTCACGCAGAGCGCTCCCCATTAACCTTGTCACCCTTCTCCTGTACGGGACTCAAAGTGGTGGGGTTTCGGAGGCCTACTGTCCCGACCTGCAGTGCACGCCACAAGCCAGGATGGGGAAGATCGTAGCAGCAACTCAGTGCTCTGGAACTCGATTGCGTGAGGCAAGTGATGTCTGGTGTGTCACCCTGGAGAGGAACGACCTCTCTCTTATAGGCACAGCAGGAGGAGGCGAACCGGCAGCGATAGGAGATGAAATGAAGAGACGGGAGGCACAGCAAACAGGCAGCAGTTGCACCGTTCGTATTTACTCTCCACTACAGCAAAAAATGTTTCAGCTCCTGTGTGACCTTTCATATGCCAATCATGCATGGCAAAAAGATAGACAACGGCTCGGCTTATTCCCCCAACCCGCGGAGTGCGCGCGCATGTCGTGACGAGGTAGACGGCAGAGGAGGAGCGTGCGTGTACGTCTCTCTTCTTCTCATGCTCATACATGTGGGGAAACAACCTCCCTTATAAGGAGGTCCAACTCCTACTAAACTAGCAATGTGGGACTAAATTTTAGTCCCACCTCTTGCCTTGCATGAATGGGCTAAGTGGGCCTCTAGGATTTATTAGGAATTCTAAAAATGGTTATTGGGTTGGACCAAAATAGACCAAATTCCAACAATCCCCCACCAGATCCCAGAGACACACAAAATTTTCCTTTGGTTCCAAAACAATGTTTATATACCGGTATCGCAGTGGAGACTATTAAGTTGAACTTTCACCTAGAACTCTATGCTACACTAGTAAGCAACTTGAACAGTCGACTAGGCCTTGAACTGCAAGTTTTCTGCGAATCTAGCTTCACACAAAGCCTTGACCGATACTGGGCTACCGTGGGACTTCCCCAGGGGTGGAGCTTATGTGTCATACTCCGAGGCCTTTCATGAGTTTACTAGAGAGCACCCCACTCTCATAGATTGCGATGTTTAACAATCAGACTCATATAGGTGTGTTCTTCCAAAGATGTTCTACACGATAACATCTCTGTTTAAATAAGCCACTCAGAACACATTTAGATAACCATCAACCTACCATGCAGATTAGGAGAGTATTGCATCTTCGTGGAGAGGTATTATTTACATTAAGGATATCCTCCTCTCAGTTGACCAAAAGCTTGTCTTCCAATTCTAATTCACAGGATCTCCAATCACATAGAGCAGGTTACCACTGTGAATAACTCATATTGTGGGACTCATACCCATCTCCTTCGATGCATTATCTATCACATTACGTGATAGACACTTAGTAAAAGGATTTGCCAGATTTTTAGATGTTTGGATATAATCCAATGCAATAACTCTGGAGTTTCTCATTTTTCTGATAGACTTTAATCTTCTCTTTACATGTCTTGATGACTTCATGTTATCCTTTGAACTACTCACTTTGGTGATAACAGTTTGATTGTCGCAGTTCATAAGGATACCCGGTACAGGTTTTTCAACAACCGACAACTCATTCAAGAGCATACGAAGCCATTCTGCTTCGACCGTAGCTGTATCTAGTGCTGTGAGTTCTGCTTCCATTGTTGACCTCCTTAAGATGGTCTGCTTACAAGACTTCCATGAAACAGTGCCACCTCCATGAGTGAATACATGGCTTGTGGCCTTTATCTTATTAGCATCAGAGCTCCAGTTTGAGTCACTATACCCTTCAAGTACCTTTTAGTACCCAGTCTAGTGAATTCCATAACTCGCAGTGCCTTTCAAATAACGCATTACTCTCTCTGGAGATTTCCAATGATCATCTCCCGGTTTTGAAACAAATCGGCTCAGTTTGCTAATAGCAAAAGAGATGTCATGTCTCATAGCGCTTGCTAAATACATAAGCGAGCCAATAATCTGAGAATATTTCAATTGATCTCAAGAAATTCTTCGATTCTTTTGAAGCAACACGCTAGCATCATACGGTGTTGGAGAAGGCTTGCAGTCACTATAGCCAAAGTGACTCAAGATCTTTTCCACATAGTGAGATTGAAGCAATGTAATCCCACCATCATTATCTCTCAATAGCTTGATGTTTAGAATAACATCTGCTACTCCTAAATCCTTTATCTCAAAACAACGAGATAGGAAATACTTGACCTCCTTAATAACATTCAGATTTGTCCCAAAAATAAATATGTCATCGACATACAAACAAAGGATAACTCCCTCGCCCCCACCATGGTGATAGTACACACATTTGTCAGTTTCGTTTATGACAAAGCCTGTAGCAGTTAAAGTTCTTTCAAACTTCTCATGCCATTGCTTAGCTGCTTGCTTAAGTGCATACAAAGACTTCAACAGCTTGCACATCTTTTCTTCCTGACCGTCTACTACAAACCCATCTGGCTGTTCCATGTAAATTTCCTGTTCCAAGTCTCCATTTAGGAAAGCAGTCTTAACATCCATTTGATGAACGAGAAGACCATGTGAGGCAGCCAATGAAAGTAGTACTCGAATAGTGGTCAGTCAAGCCACAGGTGAGTAAGTATCAACAAATTCTTCACCTTCTTTTTGAGTACAACCCTTGGCCACGAGCCGTGCCTTGTATTTCTCAATAGTACTATCAGGCCTAAGCTTCTTCTTGAACACCCATTTGCATCCTACAGGTTTGCACCAATAAGGATGATAGTGATCTCCCAAGTTCCATTAGCCAAGATGGAATCTATCTTACTACGAAGAGCTTCCTTCCAGTTGTTAGCATCTTCAGATGCATAGGCCTCTGAAATAGAACCGTGAGTGTCATCTATGAGGTACACAAGAAAATCATCACCAAAGGACTTTGCAGTCCTCTGTCTCATGCTCCTTTTAGGAATTTCATTGTTGTCCTCCACAGGATTTTCAAGGTGTTCCATCGGAATGGTAGGTTCAGAAACTGCAACTAAATCCTGACTCGACGAACTACGCACCTCCTGATTTGATGAGCTATACATATCCTTCATTGGAAAGATATCTTCAAAGAAAGTCGCCTCATTCGACTCCATGATTGTACCGACATGCATGTCAGATACCTCAGATTTTAAAATCAAGAATCTATAACCAATGCTATGAAAAGCATATCCCAGGAAAATACAATCCACAATTTTTGGCCCAAGCTTTCGCTTCTTTGGAATTGGCACATTGACTTTTGCCAAACAGCTTCAGTTTCATAAGTAAGAGAGTTTTAACCTTTTCTTCTCCCATTCCTCAAATGGAGTTATCTCTTTGTTCTTTGTGGGAACTCAGTTTAGGACATGACATGCAGTCAATATCGCTTCCCCACACCATGCCTTGGAGAGACCCGATGTATTTAACATGACGTTAACGAAATCAGTTAGAGTACGGTTCTTTCTTTCGGCTATCCCATTTGACTGAGGTGAGTAGGGAGGCGTCCTCTCATGGATTATACCATGTTCCACACAAAAAGAATCAAATTCATTGGAAAAATACTCTAAACCACGCTTGGAGCTAAGCCTCTTGATCTTTCAATCAAGTTGATTTTTCGCTTCAGCTTTATAGATGTTGAAAAATTCAAAGCCTCATCCTTTGATTTCAGAAGATACACATTGCAATATCTAGTGGAGTCATCAATTAACGTCATGAAATATTTCTTACCACCTTTTGTTAAAATACCATTCATTTCAGAAAGATCTGAATGTATGAGCTCTAGTCGTGCCAGATTTCTCATCTCCACAGCTGTATGAGACTTATGAGGTTGCTTAGCTTGCACATAAACTTGACACTTAGATCCCTTGACAGTAGTGAAATTAGGGATTACGCTCAACTTGGCTAGCCGCGTCATGCAACCAAAATTAATACGACAAAGACGTGAATGCCAGACATTTGATTCATTATTGTTGCAAACATGATGAACAACTTTATTACAAACCTCTGACAAGGATAGACGGAACAAGCCTCCTGATTCATACCCTTTACCAACAAAAGTTCCATACTTGGACACTACAAATTTATTGGACTAAAAAACAAGCTTGTAGCCATCTCGACACAGAAGAGTTCCACTAACAAGATTTTTATTGACGGAGGGGACATATTGCATGTTCTTCAGCCGCACGATCTTCCTCGAAGTAAACTTCATATCGACCATGCTAACACCGCGAACAGAATCACTTGAACCATTGCCCATGAACATGGTGGATGTCCCTGCGGCCTGATAAGAAGAAAACACGGAAATATCACCGCATACATGTATATTAGCACCCGTGTCAGTCAACCAACCAGGAGAATGACATACTGAAAAGATAGTGGGAAATATACCGTACCCAGCATCCTTCTTCTCAGTGTCACCAATGACAACATTGGCGGTCTTACTGCCTTTTCCATGTTGACGCTTCTCATAACGGTTAGGACAATTAGGAGCCCAATGATCAGGATCTCCGCACACATGACAAACACCTTTATTCTTATCAGTCTTCTTCTTGAAGTTGGTATGATGTGAAGCCTTGTTCTTCCCATCAAACTTTCCTTTACCATCAAACTTGCCCTTGTTCTTGAACTTGTGGGGCTAGATGTTTTTCTTCTGTACCAGATTGGCACTAGAACCTCCCTCAATACCTCGAGCACGTATGTCTTTTGCTCTCGCCTTTTCTTCCACATCAAGAGTACCAATGAGATTTGGAACGGAAAAATCCTGTCTCTTATGTTTTAGAGAGGTAGCAAAGTTCATCCACGAGGAAGGAAGTTTTGTGATGATGCCTTTGGCAACAAACTTTTCCGGTAACATACAATTGAAGTGCTCAAGTTCTCTGGCAAATGACTGTATCTCGTGAGCTTGCTCAACCACGGAGTGCTCATTGATACGTCTCCAACGTATCTACTTTTTCAAACTCTTTTGCCCTTGTTTTGGACTCTAATTTGCATGATTTGAATGGAACTAACCCGGACTGACGCTGTTTTCAGCAGAATTGCCTTGGTGTTATTTTTGTGCAGAAATAAAAGTTCTCGGATTGACCTGAAAATTTATGGAGAATATTTTTGGAATTAATAAAAAATATTGGTGAAAGAATCAACTGCAGGGGGCCCACCACCTGCCCACAAGCCAGGGGGGCGCGCCCACCCCCCTGTGGCTTGTGGGCCACCTGTTGCTCCTTCGACCTCGTTTCCACATCTATATATTCCTATTTGGGGAGAAAAAGATCAGAGAGAAGAGTTCATCGCGTTTTATGATACGGAGCCGCTGCCACCTCCTGTTCTTCCTTGGGAGGGCAGATCTGGAGTCTGATTTGTGCTCCGGAGAGGGGAAATCGACGCCGTCGTCATCACCAACCATCCTTCATCACCAATTTCATGATGCTCTCCGTCGTTTGTGAGTAATTCCATCGTAGGCTTGCTGGACGGTGATGGGTTGGATGAGATTTACCATGTAATCGAGTTAGTTTTGTTAGGGTTTGATCCCTAGTATCCACTATGTTCTGAGATTGATGTTGCTATGACTTTGCTATGCTTAATGCTTGTCACTAGGGCCCGAGTGCCATGATTTCAGATCTGAACCTATTTTGTTTTCATGAATATATATGTGTTCTTGATCCTATCTTGCAAGTTGTAGACACCTATTACGAGTTATGATCCACATCCCCCAGGGTGACAATAACTACGATTCTTTTCGGTGATTACCTGTGACGCCCCCATTCTTAACCGTACGCTAATCAATCACGCAATGCGTACGACCAAGATTAGGGACTCACTGATTAGTACCACAACACGACAAAAGACACAAATACAAGTCATACAGCTTAATATTACAAGCCAGGGGCCTCGAGGGCTCGAATATAAGCTCCGACACAAACAAGAGTCAGCGGAAGCAACATATCTGAGTACAGACATTAGTTAGACAAGGGTGCCTTAAGAAGGCTAGCACAAACATAAACTACGGATCGAAAGAGGCGAGGCCTCCTGCCTGGGAACCTCCTAACTACTCCTGAACGCCAGAGAAGTCCACGTCGTAGTAGGCGCCATCCTGGTAGTAGTAGTGGCCTGCGTCGGGGTAGCTGTAGTCGTCCACCGGGTAGGCTGGATCCTGGGACTCCTGGGCTCCATCGTCTGATCGCGGCAACGTATCAAGGGGAAAAGGGGAGCAAAGCAACGGTGAGTACTCATCCAAAGTACTCGCAAGACTTACATCAGATCGATACTAGATATGCACCATTATCAAAGGAATGCGGCTATATCTTTGGACTAGACTGCAGAAATGCCAAAATAGAGAGGAAGGCCTAGTCCTATCGAAGACTAGCATCTTCAACATCTTGCAGCATGAGAAGAGAGTAGACCTGCAGCTCATGCATATAATCATATTGTTGAACAATTTTAGTTAAGTAACACGCCCAGAGATCCTTCCTCGACTCCCTGCGAGGAAGCAATCCCGGAGCCACAATTCAAAGTTTTAATTAAGATTATGGTTATAGTTGTAGTAGGTCAGAGCACAACTCCAAGTCGTCCTTTTATCCGGGGACACGGCTATTCGAATAGATTACTTCCCTGCAGGGGTGCACCAAATTACCCAACACGCTCGATAATCTACGGCCGGATACGATTTTCTGGTCAATACCCGGCCTCGACATATCGAGACGACGTAGTCCTACCTAGGCTCAGCAGAGAGGCCAACACGCCGGACTAACCTATGCACCCAGAGGTCTTGGGCCATCGCCCTGGGCACCCTGCACGTTACGCCGTCGGCCGGGACCAGTCCTAGCATGCCTTAGTAACAAGAGCCATGCGTTCCAGACCACCCGGGCGCGAGTCGAAAAATGTGGCATCTGAAGAGCTTTCGGGAGAATGTACGCCGCCGAGCAGCCCATACTGATTACCCCGCGTGGTGGTTAGTGCGACAAAGGTCCGTAGACCCAACTCAGATTAAATACTCAGCCCATTAATCAATTTATTAGTTGTGCGGGGCAAGCTCGAACATGTTGCAGTCCGTCGCCCCGCCAAGAACATTCGAGTGCCTTCCGGCGCACTCCACCAAGTATCCGGATGCCTTGCGGCGCATCCCACCAAATATCCGGATGCCTTGCGGCGCATCCCACCAATATCTCTCGCGGGTGCCCTTGGGGCCGACCCGACTTTAACAAGTAATTGTAACCCGGTCATAGTAACTGTGTGTCCATACACCAAGTGGAGATCTGAGGAATCACCCTCGAGGGATCCCACTCGACGTAAGGGTATGACAAGAGTCGATACTGGAAAATGGAAAGTAGGAATCACCCTCGATACCCATGACCGATATCTACGCTACAGAATTAACATCTGGAGTGCTAAGTGAGGTATCACCCTCGGCACTCGATGGTATCTCTGCAGTGCCATACTACAGGGATGTGCGGTGCTGTGAGGGGGCCTGGCTGATCAGTCATAACGACTAAGTCTTCTGTCTTCAAGTCGTCGGTGTCGTCGATGATCAAGCAGGGGCAACTGGGTCTCAGGGGTCACAGGGGGTTTACTGATCCACCTATACTAAGCAGTGGTATTTTTGCAAGTATAATAGCAGTTCATCAAAATCAGGCTATGCATCAGAATAGGAGCTATCTAATACAGTAGCAAAATTCTAATGCAAGCATAAGAGGGAGAGAGCTGGGTGATATCGGAATGCTCAAGGGGGTTTTGCTTGCCTTGTTGCTCTGCTGCAAAAGGCTGGTCGTCGGTGGTGTAGGCGATCACGGCAGCAGCGTCGGTCTCAGGGGCTGCGTCGGTACCGGGCTCTACCGAGAGAGAAGAGGGGGAAGAAAACATAAATACAAGCACTCAAATGCAATATGATGCATGACATGGCAATTCATAGTACTAGGGATGATCTATCGTAGTTCTACCGTCTCGGACAATGCGGGAGAATACCTGACGATATTTCCCGGGTCTGTTGAATTATCGAACAGACGAATCGAAGGGGGAAAGTCCATGCTTGCGGTGCTAGAGGCATGTGCCAGCTAGGGTGCAGTGCAGGGTTGCCTAAAATCATGTCTAAGGCATTTTAGTTATTTTTAGGATTTAATTAGAATTTATTTATCAGTAGGCCTGCACTATTCATCTATCTAAAACAGGCAAAAAGTTGCATGTTCAGATAGCTAGGGGCATGTGACAGATGAATGGATGGCACCATTGCATTCTTTGGATTTTTCTGATCAAGTTTCATATATAAATTATTTTCATCTGACTTATAGTTTATTTTCTATGATTTTCTAAAGTTTTATTGAATTTCTGGAATTATTTCTATTTAATAAATCCAACATTATCCAGAACAGTGACAGTGACGTCAGCACTGCGTCAGCATTGCATCAGCAGGTCAACAGGGGGCTGGCCAGGTCAAACTGACCAGTGGGTCCCACCTGTCATAGACTCTGGCCTAATTCAGTGTATTAATTTAATTAAATAGAGTAGATTAGGCAGTGGGGGCCACATGTCAGTGACTGATTAGGCAATTCAATTTATTTTAATTAATCCATTGCACTAATTAAACATCTGACAAGTGGGGCCCAAGTGTCATAGACACAGGGGGTGTGGGGCCCCACTGTCAGTGACAGGGGCCAGCCCAGTCAGCAGTTGACCGCGGTCAACGGGTCAACTGGGACTGGGGGCCCACCTGGCTGCGACCCTGAGGGTGGCCCCAGGTCAACCCCGTCGGCGACCGGTGCCGGAGCGTCGCCGGCGACCATTCCGCATGGCGGCGCGCACGGGACCGGCTCGGAAATCACCGTCCGGGGCCCATTTCGAGCGCGGTTTGGCCTGGCGTGCTCCTGGCGACGAGCCGCAGCGACCGGTGACTGCAGCTGGACCGGAGATGGCCGGAGCTGAGCGGCAGCTCCACAACGGCGGCGGCGGCGTTCGGGCGACAACGGGCTCGCGGCTACGGCGGCTAATTCGAGCGGGGCAAACGCGGAACGGGCCCTACGCGTTGCGGCGAAGCGAACGGGCGCACGCCCGGGACCATTTGGTCACCGGAGCAATGCCGGCGACGAGCGACAGCGGCGGCGCATTCGGGTGCTCGTCGGAGGCGACGCTAGGGGGCAAGAGCGGGCGCGTGCGTGTGCGCGTCGTGCTCCTGGAAGCACCAGGAGCGCGATGCCGTGCTTAGACGAGCGTGACAGCGACGGTGGCGACGAGCAGAAGCTCAACGGCGGCGACTCATTCGGGTACTCGTCGCCGGTGGTCCTAGGGGCAGCTAACGTCGACGAGAGCGAGAGAGGGAGGATGAGGAGGGTCACAGCGAGGTGTAGTCGTTCAATGAGGGCTCGAGGAAGGCTCGGGGCGGCCGGAATTCGACGGCGACCCGAGGAGGAAGACGACAGCGCGCGGGCGTTCCAGAGGCTCCGGGGGTCCAGCTCGAGGTCGAGGAGGACGAGGGGGTCGAGGCGGGGCTTGTGGGCACGTCGGGGAGGCGCGGGGAAGGCTATGGCCGCGCCTAGCCGGCGGCCATGGCGACGGCGGTGCGGATCTGGAGGAGGGGAGAGAGGAGCTGGCGATGGAGCGGGGGAGAGAGGGGGAATGGGAGCGGCGGCGTCCAGGGGGAGTGGGCAGGGAGGCCTTATCCCCTCCCACCTGCTCCCGTCGCTGTGGCGGCCAGCGGCCGGCGCTGGCGAGCTCCAGCCATGGCGACGGTGACACGCGAGGGGGAGCAGGTGAACGGGGCCAGATGGGCCGGTTTGCTAGGCTCTGGCCCAGTTAGGCCAGGGGGGTTTCCCCCCCTTTTTATTTCCTTTTCTTTTCTGTTTTCTGTTTTTCAGTTTCTGTTTTATTTATTTTAGCATTATTTCTTCAGTGCAAAAATGTGTCACTGGTTCCAATAATTAGCTAGCAATATTGGGGAGGGCCACATCCAATTTGGGCATTTTCAGAGTCTGTTTGCATTTTCAAATTGATTTTAAATGCATTTTAGAATGCAATTAGTTACTGTTATTGATGGTGGGGGCCACATCAGAAACTTGGTGATGTTATTTTCCTCAACAATATTTGTTTTGGAATATTCCACAAATTTTGGAACATTTTACTTTTATTAATTGAGGATTTATTTTATCACCACAATTCCTATGGCAATTTGCATTGGAATTTGAATTGAATTTTGAATCCCACTCAATCCAACTTAAGCAAACTTTAATTAGCAAAGTAAGTAGGCACTATTCATGATCATTACTGTAGCTTAATTACAATGATCACTGTAGCATAAGCCCAGGGTGTCACAATTCTCCCCTACTAACAAGAATTCTTGTCCCGAGAATTAAGAAGTAGAAGGGAAGAGCCCGGGGTATTCTGCACGAAGATGATCTTCGCGTTCCCAAGTGGCTTCATCTTCAGAGTGATTTGCCCATTGCACTTTGAAGAACTTGGTAACCTTCTGACGAGTCCGACATTCTGCTTCATCGAGAATGCGGACTGGTTGCTCCTTGTAAGAGAGGTCTTGCTACAGTTCCAGCATTTCATGGTCCACTGCTCGGATAGGATCCTTGAAGCAGCGACGAAGCTGTGACACGTGGAACACGTCGTGAACCTGAGAAAGGTTCGGCGGTAGTTCCAACTGATATGCCACCTTACCACGCCTTTCGAGAACAGTGAAAGGACCAATGTATCGAGGAGCCAGCTTGCCCTTGATTCCGAATCGGTGAGTACCTCTCATAGGCGTGACTCGAAGATAAGCCTTGTCGCCAGGTTGATAGACCATATCTTTGTGATGACGGTCATACTGACTCTTCTGACGAGACTGAGCAGCCTTCAGATTTGCTTGGATGATGCGGACTTGTTCTTCAGCATGTTGGATTATATCCGGACCAATAAGTGTATGTTCCCCAGTTTCTGACCAATTCAGAGGGGTCCGACACTTACGTCCATACAACACTTCAAAAGGAGCCATCTTCAGACTAGCTTGATAGCCATTTTTGTAGGAGAACTCAGCAAACGGAAGAGATTCCTCCCATTTCTTGCCGAATGAAATGACACAAGCTCGAAGCATGTCTTCGAGAATCTGGTTGACTCTTTCAACTTGTCCCTGAGACTGAGGGTGAAAAGCGGTGCTGAACTGTAAATGAGTTCCCATAGCTTCTTGGAAACTTGTCCAGAACCTTGAAGTGAACAAACTGCCACGGTCTGAACTGATAACCCGTGGAATATCGTGAAGTGAAACAATTCTGGACATGTATAAATCTGCCAGCTGACTAGCAGTAATAGTTTCCTTGACAGCCAGAAAATGTGCAACTTTGGATAATCGGTCAATGACGACCAGAATGGCATCATTACCTTTCTGTGACCTGGGAAATCCAGTAATGAAGTCCATTTCAACATGATCCCATTTCCATTCAGGTATAGAAATAGGTTGCAGAGTTCCAGCGGGCTTCTGATGTTCCGCTTTGACGCGACGGCAGACGTCACATTCTGAGACATAGCGAGCCATGTCTTGTTTCATGTTAGACCACCATAATCTTTGACGAAGGTCTTGGTACATCTTGGTACTACCGGGATGAATCGACAGCGGAGTGTCATGTGCTTCCTTCATGACCTCCTGAGTCATTTCCTTGTTATTCGGCTCACATGATACCACTAGGCAGTTTTTGAAGTACAAAGTGCCATCTTCAGTAGTGGTGAAGGGTGAGGGCTTTCCTTCTGATAGATCGCGTTTAATCCTCTCGACTCCACTGTCACACTTCTGACTCCATTTGATGACATCCACAAGATCTGGTTTACCAATCAGGTTATTAAGTGAACCCTTGGTAACAACGTGGAGGTTCATCTTGAAGAACTCCTCAGTAGGAGGAGCGAGGTAACCCTCAGGGACAATATGGAGGTTCAGCTTGCGAAACTCTTCTTGAAGCAGGGGGTGAACCTTGTGAACCTGAAGGTGGTTGCAGTATGACTTACGACTCAAGGCGTCAGCCACTACATTAGCCTTGCCAGGGGTATATGAAATACCAAAGTCATAATCTGTGAGAGATTCCATCCATCTTCGTTGGCGAAGATTCAGATCCGGCTGAGTAAACAAGTACTTCAGACTTTGGTGATCAGTATAGATCTCGCAACGATTACCAACAAGGTAATGTCGCCAATTCAACAGGGCATAGACCACTGCAGCTAACTCGAGATCATGAACTGGATAGTTCTCTTCATGAGGACGCAGCTGTCTTGAAGCATAAGCAATTACTCTGCGCTCTTGCATTAGAACACAACCTAATCCTTGACGGGAAGCATCACAATAAATGGCAAAGTCCTTACGAGTATCCGGAGGAGCAAGCACTGGGGCAGATGTCAGTTTGTCCTTAAGTGTCTGAAAGCTCTCCTGACATTTTTCTGTCCACTCGTATTTAACACCTTTGTGAATAAAATTGGTTAAGGGCTTTGCAATCTTCGAGAAGTTCTCGATGAATCGACGACAATAGCTGGCGAGACCGAGAAAACTTCTGACTTGTTTGACATTCTTCGGGGGAGTCCAATCAAGAATAGCTTGAACTCGTTCAGGGTTGACGGCAATGCCATCCTTGGAGATCACATGACCAAGGTAAGTCACTTCATCTAGCCAGAACTCACACTTAGAGAACTTTGCATACAGTTGGTGTTCTCGAAGCCTTTCGAGCACAAGACGAAGATGTTCTGCATGTTCTTCTTCATTCTTGGAATATATCAGAATGTCATCCAGATATACCACGACAAACTTGTCGAGATAATCCATGAAGATGTAATTCATTAACCGAGAGAAGGTTGCTGGGGCATTTGTTAAGCCGAAAGACATGACGGTGTACTCGTATGAGCCATAGCGAGTAACAAATGCTGTCTTCGGTATATCCTCTTCACGAACACGGATTTGATGATAACCCAGCCTCAAGTCAAGCTTAGAGAACACTGATGATCCAGCAAGCTGATCATACAGGTCATTGATCCGGGGAAGCGGATACTTATTCTGAATTGTTGCTTGGTTAATAGGCCGGTAATCTTGAACTAACCGATTCGTACCATCCTTCTTCTTGACAAAGAGAGAAGGTGCTCCCCAAGCTGAGGAACTAGGACGAATAAAACCTTCTTGAGTGATTTGTCAATTTCTTCTTTAAGCTTAAGAAGTTCATGAGGAGGCATTTTATAAGGCCGCTTAGCAATAGGGGTGGTGCCTGGTTTCAAGTCGATGACAAACTCGACTGCTCTAGCAGGGGGAATGCCTGGAAGCTCTTCTGGAAACACATCTGGGAAGTCTCGAACCACTGGAATGTTTTCAATTCCTTTGAGAGGTGAAGCATTCAATGCGTTCATGAAATGAATCTGAGTCTCGGCATTACGAACGAGACGAGCGGTATGAACCACTAGCTCGTTGGAAGGGTGCAGAAGATGCACGGTATTAGTGGCGCAAACGACTGAAGCACTATGTGCTTTCATCCACTCCATTCCCAAGAGTAAGTCAATATTGGAAGACGCCAACACAATGGGCGAGACGAGGAATTCCAATCCTTCGATCTCAACGGCGACGTTGGGACATACCATAGAAGTCCGACAGTTTCCCGCGGGGGTGGACACCATAATTTGAATGTCCATGTTCTCGCTTCTAAAGCCATGCTTACATGCAAATTCTTCCGACATGAATGAATGCGATGACCCAGTATCAAATAATACGGAAGCAGGTATTGAGTTAACAAGAAGTGTACCCATCACAGTAGAAGGCTGTCCTGCAGTTTCAGCCATATCGGTATGATTGACTTGAGCACGAGCATATGGAGCTCTGGTGTTGCTGTGATGAGGCTGATTGTTTGGCAGTGCAAGTTGTTTCTGACCCTGCCTGCAGTCTCTAGCACGGTGTCCTGGACGTCCACACTTGAAGCACAGCCCATCCTCAGGACGGGGAGGTGGAGGCTGAGGTGCTCTTGGCGGTACAATTCTTGGCTGCCTTGGCGGTGGAGGGGGCAGACGAGGCGCCACATAGGATGGCCTCGGTGCATAAACAGGTGGACGGTAGTTGTTGGGGATCCAGATCCTTTGCTTCTGGGGACGAGGGCCCGAAGATGAACCCGCGTCAATCTTGCGCTTAGTGTGATCCTTGTAGTCCTGCAGACCTGTCTCCACTTCAATGGACTTGTTCACCAAGGTGGCGAAGTTATTGAATTCTAGAGCAAGGAGTGCCAGCTTGATATCTGGGTGGAGGCCTTCACGGAACTTCTCCTGCCTACGAGCATCAGTTGCGACGTCTTCCTCAGCATACCGAGACAAATCCAGAAAGTCCCGCTGATAAGCATCCACAGTCTTGTTGCCCTGAACTAAGTTGCGGAATTCACGCTTCTTCTTGTCCATCATTCCCTGAGGAATGTGGCGAGCACGAAAAGCAGCTTGGAACTCCGGCCAGGTGATGATTGTTCCAACAGGCTGAGAGCGCCTGTGGCTATCGCACCATTGAGCAGCAGGGCCCTTCAGAAAGTACGAGGCAAAAGTGACATAGCTAGCCTCTGGGGCGCCTGAAGATTTCAGCTCGTAAGTGATGTCACAGAGCCAGTCATCTGCGTCAAGCGGCTAAGTTGAGCCGCGGAAGATTGTAGGGTTGAGACGCATAAAGTCCTGCAGCATCACTGGAGCTGGCGGCTGATTCATGTTCGGCCTTGGCATCTGATCCATCAGTCCTTGCATAAACTGACGGTTCATTTCAAATTGTTGCATCATAGCAGCCATGTAGTTCGGTGGCGGTGGTGGCTCAGGCGTACCACGACCACGACCAGCTGGTCTAACCATTCTGTCAAATTAATAACAGTGGCAGTTCAGCATTGGGTAATTGCAAAACCAACGAATCATTCATGAAGTAAATTGCACAAAGAAAGCAGTGCAATAGATACAACATGGTAGTTCAAACTTCATCCTACAGATCCATACATAAGTCTATTACAAACCATAAGTTCGTTACAAAATAGACGATAGATCCGACATGAAATTAACTAGACAACTAGGCAGCACGTAGGCACGCGGTGGAGTGATACAACAACGCATCAGCGTCGGGGACAACGATAGTAGCCAGGGAGCTGCATATGACCCCGGTGGTGAAAGCCGATGGCAGGATCCTGCATCCCGTGCAGACTCCGATGCAGAACCTGCATACCAAGCGGGAGCGCAGGTCCACGTGCCGGAGTACGACCTCCAACCTCAGGCCACTCAAGACCTGGGGGAAACACAGTCCGAGCGGGATAAAGGATGTGCTCCTGATGTATCCCCGCGCGAACAGCTGGCAGTAAGTGCTCCATAGCCTGATACAGACGAGCTCGAGTGGCGTACAGCTCGATGTTAAGAGCCCTGACGGTACGATCCAGAGCCTCAGTGTACTGAATCATAACCCGTGGGTCATAGCGACGACGCACATAAGGGGCGCAAACAGCAGTGTAGGTCCGGTCGGTACGCTGCGGCGCAAAAGGGGTCAAGACCTCAGCGTCGGCTGGCGTGTCAACTCCATCAGGGGTATACGGAATGTACCGATATACCGAATCCTCCAAGCTGGGGTGCGCTGCACGGAGACGAACAATCGCAGCATAGGCAGCATCCTGTACTGCCATCTCCACAGTCACTCCAATGCCACGAAAGGTGTGTAGCCCAGCAATGGTACGATCATGCTTATCCCAGATAACCATCTCAGCCTCATACTGTTCCTGGTTGAACTCGCGGTAATCCTCGTAAACAGTGTACTCGGGGTACCAACGATAACCCAGGGTCTTCAAGAGACCGTTCATAATGGCCGGGAACCCAGAAGTCTCGTGCGCAAAGGTCAGACGGATGATCTGTCTAGCAGGACGCATCTGTAACAAGAGATTCAAGATGTCAAATGACAGTGCGTGCATCATAGTTTCAAAGAAGATAATTATCAACAAAACAACTCTCCGGTGGATGTGATCACGAGAACCTAATGTTAGATTTTAGCGAAATCTTTTACCCGAAGAGAAGAGAGATCAGAATCCCAGAGTATAGACGAGGAATAAAAGATCCTAATACCACCCGATTGGCGACGTGGGCCCGTAAGCCACACAGCCAAGTTAGTAAAACAGTTTTCTTTGACTAGACTCAACTTCGGCCAAGGAGTTGGAAAGGGGGCTACCTACAGGCAGTCGGCTCTGATACCAACTTGTGACGCCCCCATTCTTAACCGTGCGCTAATCAATCACGCAATGCGTACGACCAAGATTAGGGACTCACTGATTAGTACCACAACACGACAAAACACACAAATACAAGTCATACAGCTTATTATTACAATCCAGGGGCCTCGAGGGCTCGAATATAAGCTCCAACACAAACAAGAGTCAGCGGAAGCAACATATCTGAGTACAGACATTAGTTAGACAAGGGTGCCTTAAGAAGGCTAGCACAAACATAAACTACGGATCGAAAGAGGCGAGGCCTCCTGCCTGGGAACCTCCTAACTACTCCTGAACGCCAGAGAAGTCCACGTCGTAGTAGGCGCCATCCTGGTAGTAGTAGTGGCCTGCGTCGGGGTAGCTGTAGTCGTCCACCGGGTAGGCTGGATCCTGGGACTCCTGGGCTCCATCGTCTGATCGCGGCAACGTATCAAGGGGAAAAGGGGAGCAAAGCAACGGTGAGTACTCATCCAAAGTACTCGCAAGACTTACATCAGATCTATACTAGATATGCACCATTATCAAAGGAATGCGGCTATATCTTTGGACTAGACTGCAGAAATGCCAAAATAGAGAGGAAGGCCTAGTCCTATCGAAGACTAGCATCTTCAACATCTTGCAGCATGAGAAGAGAGTAGACCTGCAGCTCATGCATATAATCATATTGTTGAACAATTTTAGTTAAGTAACACGCCCAGAGATCCTTCCTCGACTCACTGCGAGGAAGAAATCCCGGAGCCACAATTGAAAGTTTTAATTAAGATTATGGTTATAGTTGTAGTAGGTCAGAGCACAACTCCAAGTCGTCCTTTTATCCGGGGACACTGCTATTCGAATAGATTACTTCCCTGCAGGGGTGCACCAAATTACCCAACACGCTCGATAATCTACGGCCGGATACGATTTTCTGGTCAATACCCGGCCTCGACATATCGACACGACGTAGTCCTACCTAGGCTCAGCAGAGAGGCCAACACGCCGGACTAACCTATGCACCCAGAGGTCTTGGGCCATCGCCCTGGGCACCCTGCACGTTACGCCGTCGGCCGGGACCAGTCCTAGCATGCCTTAGTAACAAGAGCCATGCGTTCCAGACCACCCGGGCGCGAGTCGAAAAATGTGGCATCTGAAGAGCTTTCGGGAGAATGTACGCCGCCGAGCAGCCCATACTGATTACCCCGCGTGGTGGTTAGTGCGACAAAGGTCCGTAGACCCAACTCAGATTAAATACTCAGCCCATTAATCAATTTATTAGTTGTGCGGGGCAAGCTCGAACATGTTGCAGTCCGTCGCCCCGCCAAGAACATTCGAGTGCCTTCCGGCGCACTCCACCAAGTATCCGGATGCCTTGCGGCGCATCCCACCAAATATCCGGATGCCTTGCGGCGCATCCCACCGATATCTCTCGCGGGTGCCCTTGGGGCCGACCCGACTTTAACAAGTAATTGTAACCCGGTCATAGTAACTGTGTGTCCATACACCAAGTGGAGATCCGAGGAATCACCCTCGAGGGATCCCACTCGACATAAGGGTATGACAAGAGTCGATACCGGAAAATGGAAAGTAGGAATCACCCTCGATACCCATGACCGATATCTACGCTACAGAATTAACATCTGGAGTGCTAAGTGAGGTATCACCCTCGGCACTCGATGGTATCTCTGCAGTGCCATACTACAGGGATGTGCGGTGCTGTGAGGGGGCCTGGCTGATCAGTCATGACGACTAAGTCTTCTGTCTTCAAGTCGTCGGTGTCGTCGATGATCAAGCAGGGGCAACTGGGTCTCAGGGGTCACAGGGGGTTTACTGATCCACCTATACTAAGCAGTGGTATTTTTGCAAGTATAATAGCAGTTCATCAAAATCAGGCTATGCATCAGAATAGGAGCTATCTAATACAGTAGCAAAATTCTAATGCAAGCATAAGAGGGAGAGAGATGGGTGATATCGGAATGCTCAAGGGGGTTTTGCTTGCCTTGTTGCTCTGCTGCAAAAGGCTGGTCGTCGGTGGTGTAGGCGATCACGGCAGCAGCGTCGGTCTCAGGGGCTGCGTCGGTACCGGGCTCTACCGAGAGAGAAGAGGGGGAAGAAACAATAAATACAAGCACTCAAATGCAATATGATGCATGACATGGCAATTCATAGTACTAGGGATGATCTATCGTAGTTCTACCGTCTCGGACAATGCGGGAGAATACCTGACGATATTTCCCGGGTCTGTTGAATTATCGGACAGACGAATCGAAGGGGGAAAGTCCATGCTTGCGGTGCTAGAGGCATGTGCCAGCTAGGGTGCAGTGCAGGCATGTCTAAGGCATTTTAGTTATTTTTAGGATTTAATTAGAATTTATTTATCAGTAGGCCTGCACTATTCATCTATCTGAAACAGGCAAAAAGTTGCATGTTCAGATAGCTAGGGGCATGTGACAGATGAATGGATGGCACCATTGCATTCTTTGGATTTTTCTGATCAAGTTTCATATATAAATTATTTTCATCTGACTTATAGTTTATTTTCTATGATTTTCTAAAGTTTTATTGAATTTCTGGAATTATTTCTATTTAATAAATCCAACATTATCCAGAACAGTGACAGTGACGTCAGCACTGCGTCAGCATTGCATCAGCAGGTCAACAGGGGGCTGGCCAGGTCAAACTGACCAGTGGGTCCCACCTATCATAGACTCTGGCCTAATTCAGTGTATTAATTTAATTAAACAGAGTAAATTAGGCAGTGGGGGCCACATGTCAGTGACTGATTAGGCAATTCAATTTATTTTAATTAATCCATTGCACTAATTAAACATCTGACAAGTGGGGCCCAAGTGTCATAGACACAGGGGGTGTGGGGCCCCACTGTCAGTGACAGGGGCCAGCCCAGTCAGCAGTTGACCGCGGTCAACGGGTCAACTGGGACTGGGGGCCCACCAGGCAGCGACCCTGAGGGTGGCCCCAGGTTAACCCCGTCGGTGACCGGCGCCGGAGCGTCGCCGGCGACCATTCCGCACGGCGGCGCGCACGGGACCGGCTCGGAAATCGCCGTCCGGGGCCCATTTCGAGCGCGGTTTGGCCTGGCGTGCTCCTGGCGACGAGCCGCAGCGACCGGTGACTGCAGCTGGACCGGAGATGGCCGGAGCTGAGCGGCAGCTCCACAACGGCGGCGGCGGCGTTCGGGCGACAACGGGCTCGCGGCTACGGCGGCTAATTCGAGTGGGGCAAACGCGGAACGGGCCCTACGCGTTGCGGCGAAGCGAACGGGCGCACGCCCGGGACCATTTGGTCACCGGAGCAATGCCGGCGACGAGCGACAGCGGCGGCGCGTTCGGGTGCCCGTCGGAGGCGACGCTAGGGGGCAAGAGCGGGCGCGTGCGTGTGCGCGTCGTGCTCCTGGAAGCACCAGGAGCGCGATGCCGTGCTCAGACGAGCGTGACAGCGACGGTGGCGACGAGCAGAAGCTCAACGGCGGCGACTCATTCGGGTACTCGTCGCCGGTGGTCCTAGGGGCAGCTAACGTCGACGAGAGCGAGAGAGGGAGGAAGAGGAGGCTCACAGCGAGGTGTAGCCGTTCAACGCGGGCTCGAGGAAGGCTCGGGGCGGCCGGAATTCGACGGCGACGGCGGCGACCCGAGGAGGAAGACGACAGCGCGCGTTCGTTCCAGAGGCTCCGGGGGTCCAGCTCGAGGTCGAGGAGGACGAGGGGGTCGAGGCGGGGCTTGTGGGCACGTCGGGGAGGCACGGGGAAGGCTGTGGCCGCGCCTAGCCGGCGGCCATGGCGACGGCGGTGCGGATCTGGAGGAGGAGAGAGAGGAGCTGGCGATGGAGCGGGGGAGAGAGGGGGAATGGGAGCGGCGGCGTCCAGGGGGAGTGGGCAGGGAGGCCTTATCCCCTCCCACCTGCTCCCGTCGCCGTGGCGGCCAGCGGCCGGCGCTGGCGAGCTCCAGCCATGGCGACGGTGACACGCGAGGGGGAGCAGGTGAACGGGGCCAGATGGGCCGGTTTGCTGGGCTCTGGCCCAGTTAGGCCAGGGGGGTTTTCCCCCCTTTTTATTTCCTTTTCTTTTCTGTTTTTTTGTTTTTCAGTTTCTGTTTTATTTATTTTAGCATTATTTCTTCAGTGCAAAAATGTCTCACTGGTTCCAATAATTAGCTAGCAATATTGGGGAGGGCCACATCCAATTTGGGCATTTTCAGAGTCTGTTTGCATTTTCAAATTGATTTTAAATGCATTTTAGAATGCAATTAGTTACTGTTATTGATGGTGGGGGCCACATCAGAAACTTGGTGATGTTATTTTCCTCAACAATATTTGTTTTGGAATATTCCACAAATTTTGGAACATTTTACTTTTATTAATTGAGGATTTATTTTATCACCACAATTCCTATGGCAATTTGCATTGGAATTTGAATTGAATTTTGAATCCCACTCAAACCAACTTCAGCAAACTTTAATTAGCAAAGTAAGTAGGCACTGTTCATGATCATTACTGTAGCTTAATTACAATGATCACTGTAGCATAATCCTAGGGTGTCACATTACCGTAGTTTGAGGAGTTCATGTATTCACTAAGTGCTAATGCTTTGGTCCGGTTCTCTATTAAAAGGAGGCCATAATATCCCTTAGTTTCCATTAGGACCCCACCGCCATGGGAGGGTAGGACAAAAGATGTCATGCAAGTTCTTTTCCATAAGCACGTATGACTATATATGGAATACATGCCTACATTATATTGATGAATTGGAGCTAGTTTTGTGTCACCCTATGTTATAACTGTTGCATGACGAATACCATCCGATATAATTATCCATCACTGATCCATTGCCTATGACCTTTCTACATATTGATCTTTGCTAAGTTACTTCTCCGTTGCTACTGTTACAATCACTACAATACTGCTACTATTACTTTGCCATTGTTACCATTACTCCCATATTACTTTGCTACTGAATACTTTGCTGTAGATATTAAGTCTTTTAGGTGTGGTTGAATTGACAACTCAGCTGCTAATACTCGAGAATATTCTTTGGCTCCCCTTGTGTCGAATCAATAAATTTGGGTAGAATACTCTACCCTCGAAAACTGTTGTGATCCCCTATACTTGTGGGTTATCACTCATCAGTCATCCTGTAGTCATAAAATTGTTCCATGATATGCAGTTCAGTGCCGGCATCCGAGACCCCAAACTTGGCCTCAAGTGTGTCCCACATATCTTTGCCATTATCAAATGACGCATAAGCATCAACTATGTTCTCACCAAGAACACTCAAGAGAGCAGCCTTAAACAGGGTATCAGTTTTCTCAAAAGATTGTTCCCATTGAGGATCAAGATCTCCCTCAGGTTTGTCAAGAGTGGCAACATAGTAGCTCATGGTTTGAAAACATAGAACTGCTCTCACATGCCACCTCTTGTAGTGCACACCTTCAAACATAGGAGGCCTCATGGATGCAGCAAAACCACTTGGAGTAAATTGCCTAATAATAAGGTTTTTGGGTTGTTGAAAATATGAGAAATTTACCATATGATTTAATTGAAAGAAATAGTAGATAAAACAAGACCACAAAAATAGAGAAAAGACAAGTCATGCAATCTAGCAGAGAGTAGGCAAAAACCATCTGAAGTTGTGAACTTGAACAGAACATATCTAGTACAGATGCTAGAACAAGAAACTCTAGCATGATCTCGAATAGGAAAGATATGAACACGTACTGAGCAGTAGAGGTAGCATTGGCGTTGGCGTTTTTGTCGCCCATGTCGTCAAAGAGACTGTCGACGTCAGGGAAGAGATCATCAGCGTTCGTGGCATCCGTGATGAAGAATCCAGTAGTCGCGCAGAGCGCTCCCCGAAAACCTTATCACCCTTCCCCCGTACAGGACTCGAAGTGGTGGGGTTTCGTAGGCCTACTGTCTCGACCTGCGGTGCATGTCGCAAGCCGGGATGGGGAAGATCGTAGCAGCAGCTCAGTGCTCTAGAACTCGATGGCGTGAGGCAAGTGATGTCTGGTGTGTCACTCTGGAGAGGAGCGACCTCTCTCTTATAGGCAGAGGAGGAGGAGGCAAACTGGCCGCGACAGGAGATGAAACAAAGAGACGGGAGGCGAAGCAAACAGGCAACAATTGCAGCATTCGTATTTACTCTCCACTACAGGAAAAAATGTTTCAGCTCCTATGTGACCTTTCGTATGCCAGTCATACGTGGCAAAAAGATAGACAATGGCTCGGCTCATTCCCGCAACCCACGGCGAGCGCGAGGTGGGCAGCGGAGGAGGAGCGTGGGTGTATGTCTCTCTTCTTCTCATGCTCATACATGTGGTGAAACAACCTCCCTTATAAGGAGGTCCAACTCTTACTAAACTAGCAATGTGGGACTAAACTTTAGTCCCACCTCTTGCCTTGCATGAATGGGCTAAGTGGGCCTATAGGATTTATTAGGATTTCTAAAAATGGTTATTGGGCTGGACCAAAATAGACAAAATTCCAACAATGTGTACCTAAAGGGTGGCGCTTTGTATAGGAAGGATCACCAGGCGATCATGGACATCTGCTCGGTGATGCCGATGGATGTACAACATCATCTTATCTCGAAGAAATCAATGAAGGAGGTGTGTGATGTGTTCAGGACATTGCATCTGGAGCACTCACGTGTGTGCAAGGCATTGCAAACTTTGCTGAAACGGTTATGAGAATCTGAAGATGGGAGAAGATGAGTCGGTGGAAGCCTTCGCCTCAAGGGCTGCCACGATGGTAAACGGGATTTGCGGTCTCGGGGAGAAGTTGGAAGACATCTCCACGGTCCGACATTTCCTACATGTTGCTCCACCGCGCTACATGCCAATTATATCTGCGATCGAGCAATGTGTTGATCTAAGGACACTCACTTTGAATGACCTGGTTGGTCGTTTCAAGGTACATGACAAGAGGATGAAACTGAGTTACGGCTACGCAAAATAGGATGAGTACCTGATGCTTACGCGCGCCCAGTGGTAGGCCATGATCTCCAATGAGAAAAACGAGAAGGCGTCCGGTAGCGATAGCAAATACCATCCAAGAATGGCGCCCATCGCAAGCTCACAACAACCAAAAGCAATCATAGCATATGAATATAATGGATTAAACCACCTAGCTACAACAGTAAATAAAGTAAAGCAAGAGATGCAGTAAAGCAACTGTGGAACCATTGTCCACCCTCATTTACGGTCACATAGACCAACTTTCCGGTGACCCTTCGGTCACTCAACTTTCTCATGTGATCACCCCGTGATCACTTCAGATATCCTGCCAAATGTTAGTTAAACAATAATATATATGAATTTTCCTTCATTATTGGTATGGATAAATAGTATAACTTATACTGGACTATGCCCAATACCATGGACGCGGCTATTCGAGTAGATTCATACACTCTGCAAAAGTTGTACACTTTTCCCACATTATGGACTTTAATCCAACAAAACTTGTCTATAATATGGCCCTACGGAGCTAGCTGTCCGACGAGACCCGCGGCGCAGAGCTTACGTGTAGTATGAATGCTTAGGTTGTTGCTCCAGTCATGTTATCTTATCTATCTCCTGTTGTAGGTGGGTAGTTGTTAACCTGGATCTGTTACATTCTTGATAATTGTTATGCTTCGGTATAAACATGCTAGTAAGATAAAAAAAAGGCAACAGTGGGAGGCCATGTTTGAGCGCATTGTGTTTTGTTCCACCCGAGAGTCTCCCTAGGACCTGAGTTCTTGTCGTATTGATCCAAGACGAGCGTGCTAACCACTCGTGGGAGGTTTATGGGCCCCCTCGACCTAGTACCTGAAACTCAGACTGGTGCAGGGGCCACACTAGTTTAGGTTTTCCATTTGGCATAGACATTTAATCATGTTGTTGTAGGTACGGAGAAGACAATTCCGAATGTTTTTATTATTTTTGGGAGGTTATGCTATAAGGCTCTAACCATCCCCTGTGTTTGCATACATTGTAGGGTGCAGCATGTTGATGTGAAGTGGATATCCTGCTGGGCTCTATCCATTTTGGCCATGCACGCAACTATTGGGTCCATCTCGGAGCTCCGGTCAGACTCTCGATTCCGGTTAAACTCAGTTAGGTGGCTTCCTATACTTGTTTGCAGCGTAGGGGAAGTGTCGTGTTGATCCGCCTCTGTCAGTTCAAGCATATAATGTGCAAATAGCTAGCCAAATCAAGGAACGGTCAAATGGGAACGGGTGCATTGGTGCACCCTTGCTGGGTTAAATCTATTCGAATAGTCGTGTCTATGGTTATGGACGACTTTGTGATGTTCCACAAGTTCATCGAACAACTTCAACATTTAATTAATGAAACTTTCCAACCATTTGAGTACCATGGACTTACATCCTTGTGGGTGATGCAAGGGAGGATTCATGGTGTGGCTTTATGTTTGAGGATAGGGTAGATGCTCATATGTGGGTGCAGATTGCTCAGGCGGCCACCCTTTGAGGTGGACCTGTGGGGTTGTGTAGGACAACGTTTAGACTAGATAGCTCATATACATCCTCTCTCCTTATCTCTAATAGACGCAAGTTGTAGAATGGATCTATAGAATGCTTAGTGCTTGCCGCATAAACCCAAACATACCCCTTCCTTGAGAATGATGTATACTTAGCATAGATCTGATATCAGTCCTGCAAGTACAGCTGAGTACCCACCTTGCTATATTATTCTTTTTTTATCTAGATTGCTGCAAATCAAATGGTAGCAGTTCGGAAATAGGTATGATGAAGGACGACATTAGCTATGGTTATCCTAGGTTGTGGTCTAGGCAGGGATGGACGCCATTTGCTTTTGTTTGAACTTTCTAAAGGCATTTGGTAAACTTACCTATCTAAGGTATAATTCGCTTTCGTTGTGAGTTGTAATTTGGTCGAAACACCCTTCACGTATTCATTCATTAAATTTGACTCCTCGAGATTGTTTTATATATGTGTTGTTGCTACAGATTCTTTCGTGAATTATGTTGTAATACTTACTGTTCCACGAGCGTAGCGTGGATGTTGCGACGTGTATGTTGTGTTTGGTGGGCATCCTAGTATAGTTATTATACGAATGTTAGCAGAGGTGCTAAATCTGCATAGTGTCAGTCCCGGGGTGTTACAGGAGGATCTATGTTTCGAGAGGGAATGGGTCAGGTTTGCATGCGAAGTGTCGGACCCCTTACTCTGTTGGCCTTGAAACTTTTTCTACACTCAACACACACCATTACATCGCACATCCCAAGTTTTGGTCATTTTCGGGTTTTGTATGCTATACTTGGGACATTAAGTGCATTTCTAGGGTTTTAACGGTAGAACTTCAAAATTTAAACTGCGGCCACAACCATGGCCAGAAATGGGTTAAAATAATCCTATATGTGGTCTTTAGCCCATGTCTAGTCATTGCGCAACCAAAGGATAGGAGTCCCATACACCAGGGGGGCCAAGGCTAGGCCGGCGACATGCGGGTAATGGGACTTTTAATTCCTGGAAATTCATACGAAGCCAGAAATTCATGAGACCTAGCACAGTGTCATCATATGGGCCTTAGAGGCTTTGGTAAAATTTTGAGTGTTTTGCAAAAGCAATCACGCAAACTGCATAGAAACGGGTCCATCTCCCAGGAAGGATCTAGATTTCGAGAGGGAACGTGTCAGGTTTGCACGTGAAGTGTCGAGCCCATTCCTCCATTGGACTTCAGACTTTTTTCCATACTCAACACACACCATTACATGACACATGCCAAGTTCTGGCCCTTTCCGGGGGTCTGTCTGCTATACTTAACCATATAAGTTCATTTATAGGGATTTATTGCCAGAAATTCAAAATCTAAATTGTGGCTACATGAAATCTTGGCAAGAAATGGGTTGAAAAATCCTATCTGTGATCTGTAATCCATGTGTAGGACTTGTGCAACCAAAGGAAAGGAGGCCCATACACCGGGGGGCCAAGACGAGGCCACCGACATGCGGGTTATTGCCGTTTTAATCCATGAAAATTTATATGAATTAAGAAATGCATGAGACCTAGCACGGTATGATCATATGGCCTCTAGTGGGCGTGGTAAAAATTTGAGAGAGTTTTGCAAAATCAATCATGCAGTCTATGTAGAAATGAGATTATCTCCTAGGAAACATCTACGTGTCGAGAGGGAACAACTCAGGTTTGCACGCGAAGTGTCGTGCCCGTTTCTCCGTTGCCCTTGAAACTTTTTCTGCACTCAATAGAGACCTTGAAATGAAACATTATAATTCCTAGCCTTTTTCGGGGTCCATCTGCTATATTCGAGACATGAAGTGCATATCTAGGGTTGTAACGCCGGAAATTCAAAATCAAAACTGTGGCCAGATGAAATCATGGCCAGAAATGGGTGGAAAATTCCTATCTATGTTCTTTGGTCCGTGAGCAACCCGAATCTCAAGGAAGCGATTCATCCTAAGGGGGCAGGTTTGTAACACCCTGATTTTGGCCCCATTTCCTTTTCGAGAATTTATTTGGATTTTATTTGGATCTTCGTTGGAAAAGCTCTTTAGACTTAACTCAAGAAATATTTTCCCCTCTTCTTTTCCCATGTGGATCCAACCTTTCAAGATATCACCAAGGTTATGGCATTGTTGTCCAAGTTCATCCAACATTTTTATCTCAACCAAATATTCTTTTTTCCTATAAAGGTATATCCATTTATTCCATGGGTTGTGAAGCAACCTATATTCCTACTACAAAAATTCCAAAATTATTCTCATAAATTCCGGGGTGCATATAAAACTAGGATACACAAGAATATCCAGGTGTCCAATGCAAATGTTGAGTGCAGGGTCAAACCCTAGCCTTTAGAAAGAATTGACACTTGTGAAGCAACCACTTGGTATCCTTATCCATTTCCAGTGAAACTTGGTGAATTGACTCACTTTACTATCTTACCAGAGCACAGCAAAAATCAGAGTGAATCATCCAATCGATTTCTCTCAGAGCACTACAAACACCTGCTGTCCAGAACTATTTTCAGGTCAAAGCCTTCAGTGCAAGTCTATCCCTTGGACTCCAGTGTCCATGGTCAACTACTAGGAGTCAGGTCGACACAGTGGATAAGGTGTGGCAGATGTATGTGTCCGAGGCCACGAATACGAGTGGTGAGCACACCGTTGGCATGCCAAACGTGCACTCTGCGCCACGGGTCTCATCAGACTCCTAGCTCCGGCCGGTCATGGCTTGTCCGCATGCACCGACTAGCTGCCCACCGTCCACGTATGTCATCTGGGTCACTTCCCCTCACTGGCAGCTTCCTCATCGCGCCACGACAGTGGCCGCCACACTGACAGCATAGTGCGCTCATGACCCCTCCACCGTCTGCTTCCCCTTTGTCCACTAGCTCGCTATGTCGTCTACTCTGACCTCCGTGTCAAGTCAGCGCCTCTCTACGCTAGCCAGTGCAGCTCCAGCCCCTCGCCAAGTCACCCACTGCGGCATCTGGCCACGTCCACCCTTGTCCACCTATAAATGACACAGCCCGTGCTCGCATTCATCCCGCACACACTCCACTACCCTTCTGCCTCGAGTTCGAGCCAGCACTCGGCTGCTTAGACACCACTGCCACCAGCAATCTTCGGTGCAATCCCCAACGATTCACTCCACCCCATGCTCCTCTCTGTCCTCTGTTGCCCATGCCATGCTCACTCCACCCCATTGCTCAGTCCCGTCCAGGAATTTCCGAGCTCGACAATGGCCACCGCTCGCTGCCTCTGGAGACGAAGCTCCCATCACCGTCCATCCACCTCTCGCAGTCCCACGACTACCAATCAACTTGTTGTCGTCTTCTCTGTCGATCCATCCCTTCCCCGAGCACCGCCGCTTCCTACTCGCCGCAGTCCATCGCCGGTGAGCCTCGCCAGCACAGTTCCTCCTCTCTCTCTTTAAAAACTGACCGGTAGACACCACATGTGAGTGACTCAGTTCACACCTGAACCAGTACGTAAGTGAAGGCTCACTAGCAAAATATGCCTTTGACATGGCTCACTCAGGAAACTCCTATTAAATTCAAATTAAAGTCATCTTTGACCAAACTTTGACCTGCTGTAACTTTTGATCCATAAGTCCAAATGTGCCCATTCTTTTTGCAATATTTTTTAATTGAACTCCTCTTACCAATGGTATTTGTTTTATATTTTTTGATTTGACTTGAAATTCTAGGCAAGTAATTTTCTTTATGTGATATTTACCAATGCCTATTAAAATTATAGCCAGAGGGAAATATCCTAGGTGGTGAAGACCAGGAGTACTTCGGCACTCCATTAGAGCAAGGCAAGCCACCACCTCCATTTGCTTGATGGAATTGCAATGCTATGGTTGATATTTGCAAAATTTGATTATTTTGGTATTATTTGCAATGGACTTCATGTTGCTTATTTTGCTATGAATATGTGGTATGCTACTGCCATGCCTTTATTTGTGTTATAGGTGATCAGTAGCATTCATGTTGGAGTATGAGTTTGAACCAAATAAAAATGGTCGCTATCCTTTATAGTACCTAGTAGAAATAAACTTGCTATGGATTGTGAATTATTCTTCAGAATGGTAAGTAATGAATTGCTATGAATTTGATCATGGATTAATGAATGTTTTGAAGGAATTGTTTGAACAGAAATAAACTTGATAAAATTAATTCATTCGTTGGTTGATCAAGTCATAGTGCCACTAAATCAAACTCAACAAGTGCAACCACATTTGCCTTGTATTGGAAGGCCATAGCATGGTTTACTTATATGCCTCGTATTGGTGTCGTCACGGAGGACAAGTTTGCATGGGTGTGCTACTGTGGCCGGGTAGCTGGCGTCAAACTCCGGGAGCCTAGGTTGGTAAGTTGAGCTTAGTAAAATTTATGAAATCCTGGATGGGATAGTTGTGCCATGGATTTGGCAGGGGCCTAGTTTCTCTCCCCCAAGATAAGCCCGAGGGCAAGTTGATGACACAGTAAGAGTGCCATAAGGTAGAGAAGTTTTGTTGGATTAAAGTCCATAGTGTGAGAAAAGTGCACAACCTCTGCCGAGTGTATGTATCTATTCAAATAGCCGCATCCACGGTATTGGGCACAGTCCGATATAAGTCACACTATTTGATCCATACCAATGATGAAGGAAAATTCATATATATTATTGAAGTGATCATGGGGTGATCATGTGAGAAAGTTGAGTGACTGGAGTGTCATAGGAAAGTTGGTCCATGTGACCTTAAACATGGGTGGACAGCGGTTCCACAGTTGCTTTACTGCATCTCTTGCTTTACTTTATTTATTATTGTAGCTAGGTGCTTTAATCTGTTATGTTCATATGCTATCATGCCAGATGCAGGAGATGTAGCTAGGTGCTTTAATCTGTTACTGCATCTATTGCTTTTGGTTTTTGTGAGCTTGCGAGTACATTCAAAGTACTCACCTGGCTTATCATGCCAGATGCAGGAGATGTCATGCCTAAGTATTCTGAGGATCCCGGGTTCATGAACTAGGAAGTGTCCCAGCAGTGTCCCTTTGATTGGAGTCCCACCATCATCAAGATGTTCCGTTGCTATACTATATTCCACTACTAGAAATTGAGGCCATAACATGCTGGATAAATAATGTTAATACTGTCGCCGCACAAGTCGTGCCCCCTTGCCTCGTTATGAGTTGTAGTATTTGAAACCTTGTACCCCTAGTATTGTAATAAAGTATGGTTCTATTCTATGCCAAGTTGTACTGTGTTTCTAGAAGACGTGAATCTCTAGGCTGGAATATAGGGCATCTAGTTCGCTGAACCGGGGTGCCACATCACTTGGTATCAGAGCCGAATTGAATTTAGGACACCCTAGTGAGCACAGGCGCTAGAATCCATCAGTAGTTTAGATTTCAACTTACTCTTGTGCTATATTTTGATTGCTACATAGCATGCATATATTCTTTATCTCGCTAACCATTCGATCTTGTGAGTGTAGATGGCACCTGTCCCCTACCACTTCATCCCCGATCTTGCACCATTCAGTTTTCCACCACTACTTCACACCACCTGGTTTCGACACGGTGTACGAGTACCATGCCGAGGTACTCATAACCCATAGGTCCTAGGATCTAAACCTGGCTCTGATACCAACTTGTGATGCCCCCATTCATAATCGTGCACTAATCATGCACGCATCATGCACAATCATGAATTGTGACTCCACATTAATATTACAACACAACTCTATGACACAAATATAAAAATAAATCTTTATATTACAAACCAGGGTCATGAGGACCCGATAATATATCAATCTAAAAGCCAATATTATCTAGGTATAGACAAGTTAAGCAAGTTTTGCCTTAAGAAGGCTGAGCATAACAGCGACATTAGACCGAAAAGACGCAGGCCTCCTGCCTAGGACCTCCGAACTACTCGGCGATGTCAAACTCCACGTAGTAATCAGCATCGGGATCACCTGCATACACGGTGCTACCAGCTATTGCAGCAACTGGGTTGTATGAAAAGAATAGAAAAGCAACGGTGAGTACTCATCCAAAGTACTCGCAAAACTTACAGCAGAACTATACTAACTATGCATCGGTATCAAAGGAATGGGGCTATATCTTTGGACTAAACTGCAAAAATGCCAGAATAAGCGGGAGCAGCTCAACATAGTGAAGACTACCAGCATCTTGCAGCAATAGAAGAGAGGAGCGAACATAATACCAACTTGTACCTACATATAGCAGCAACATACCCAGAGATCCTTTCCTCATTGCCCAGTGAGAAAGCGATCACCGGGTATTCCTATCTATTATCTTGGTGACTTTTATCAAGTATCCGGATTAATTAGTAAGAGGTCGGGATACAACTCCAAGTCATCCTATTATCATGGATGCAGCTATTCGAATAGTTTAACTTCCCTGCAGGGGTGTGATGACCCACAAGTATAGGGGATCAATCATAGTCCTTTCAATAAGTAAGAGTGTCGAACCCAACGAGGAGCAGAAGGAATTGATAGGCGGTGTTCAGCAAGGTATACTCTGCAAGTGCTGTAAGATAGTTCTGATAGATAATTGGATAGCAGAATAATTGGTAGCAAGTAACAAATAACAAAAGTAGCAAGGTGCAGCGAGTGGCCCAATCCTTAATATTGCTAAGGACAATCCGGTGAAACTTCTTATAATGAGCAAATTGTTCTCGAGCACACATGGGAATATCACCAAGTTACTTTCATCACAATTCTTCAAATTACGTTCATTGCCTTGGTAATTTATTATGTGGGTGGACCGGAGCTAAGGTACTCTTCTTACTTGAACAAACACCTACTTATGATTATACCCTCCATGCAAGCATCCGCAACTACAGGAGATGTAATTAAGATAAATCTAACCATAGCATTAAACACGTGGATCCAACTCAGCCCCTCACAGAACAATTCATAAACTAGGGTTTAGGCTTCAGTCACTCCCGCAACCCATCATCTACAAACTAATTCCAAAATGCCTCCCCCTAGGCCAAACATGGTGAAGTGTTATGTAGTCGACGTTCACACAACACCACTAGAGGAAGAACAACACAACATATCATCAAAACATTGAACAGTGATCAACTTCACATGATTACTAATAACAAGACTTCTCCCATGTCCTCAAGAACAAATAGAACTACTCACAACTCATAATATTAAACATGTCCAGTAGGTATAAATATGATGTCAACAATCTGGATATAAAGTATCTTCCACCAAGGAAACCAACTAGCATCAACTACAAGACGTAATCAACACTACTAGAACCCCCAGGTACCAATCTGAGGTTGGATACAAAGATTGAACATAAGAGATGAACTAGGGTTTGGAGATGAGATGGTGCTGGTGGATAATACTAAGCTTCATGTTGTCTTAAGTAAGATAGAGGGAACCATAGAACTTGCTATATATGAAGAGACTAAATCATCTAGATGGGAAAATGACCAATCAATGTAATATCACTTTGCAAGCTAATAAAAGGATTGGCAGTATTGAAAGGGTAATGGGATTTTTAGGAACCACTTCGGGATCAATTAAAGAAGTGGGTAGCTCTTCCAAAACAAATGCACCTCCAACCACCATTTATGTACTAAAGTCTCCAAAACCAGGAATTTTGAATCAAGCTCTATCCACTAAAGAAGTAGAGAAAGGTGTCTTAAAGATGGTTACCCAGGGGGAATTTGTTCCTTTGGAATTTGGAAGTAATAATTATGAGCCTTCTCTTCCAAACCCTCTGAAAACTTTACATTATCCTTTTATTTTATTTTTTAGTCATATTGCTATATTACTGTAGCAATGAATTTTTTTATAAAGTGTCAAGGTTTACCTTTAGCATAATTAGGTTACAAAGTGATTGCTAAACTATGCAGTTTTTAGCATCTTTGCTATTCTTGAGAAATTAATAGCTCCCTGCCGGAACATCAATTAATCTTCAAATTTTACACCATATGCAATCATAAGTGATTTGTATGTGCTAATATTTTTGCAATTTTTTGTGCTGTCCTAATAAAAAAATATCTTTGTTGGATGCGCTGCTTAGGCAGAAATGTGCTTTACTTGTTTTAGACCTATAGATGCTTTATTTTTGGATTCTTATTATGGTGTAAGGACTCAATCATGGTGGCATATACTGTAGCAATTGATAAGTAATTTTATTATGATTTTTATATAGCCCATAAATGCTTAGATTATATGGTCTATGGACTAACAAACTCACATATCCTTCTAAGTTTGGTGAAGATAAAGTTTTTCAAGATTTAGGGGAGACTTGATGACAAGAGGAAAAGCATGGACTAGCTAGAATTCAAGCTTGGTGATGCCCCCGCATCGCCATTACTTTGAGGAGGTCTCGAGCTCTAAGCTTGGGGATGCCAAGCATCCCCCTCTTCCTCAACATCATCAATATGACTTCTTTAAACCTATGTTTTTATTTGTCTTCATGATATGTGTAAGATCTTGGAGTGTCAGTATTATTTTGTTTTCCATAATATTATCATCACATCTCAAAGGTACCGTTGGAATGAGAGAATTGCATGGCTACTACTACTGATTTACTCTATGTGCTTCACTTATATATGTTAGAGTAAATTTGAGGCAAATTTTTAACTCTTCATGCTTCACTTATATCTGGTGGGAAGTAAAATATGCATGCCTTTGCTTTAATTGGTACATCATGGTAGACTTGTTAATGGGTTGGAACATAAATTTGAACTTGCATATGTTATAAGAACAACTTAACTAGAGCAATAACTAGAATCTTTAAAGTATAGGAATGGATACTTGGCAATTATTTTGAAATGTTTTGAAAACTATTTATTTGCATTGTGATGAGGGACCTTCCATCTTAATACAGTTTGTGTTGATCTTCTGCATTTGAACCAATTGCCTTTCTTTAACTTAAATACAAATGTTGTGACTCTTGTGTCGCTTGACTAGAATTAGGATGTTTTCCTGGCTTTTACTGATTGCCTTGTGACTTTGGGCGAGCCGGGGCAACACGATGGTTAACCCCTACCAACCTTCCCCCTTCTGGTTACTTAGCTTTCAGTCTTATGCAACATGATGCCACAATGATTTTATGTAGTTTTTGAGTTCTTTATGATTCAAGCTAGTTCAAAGATTTTACACTTGCATTTTATGTTCATAATTGCTAGCCTGTTTTGTACTCAACATTGCCCACTCTCACATTGAGACATGGTGCATCCTTCGCTAGTGCATCCAACCCCGTGGGAGATCTACCTCCAGTTCTCCCACACATAAGCCCAAATATGTTCCTCAGAAAGTCCACCACACCTACCAATAATGGCATTTCCATAGCCATTATGAGTATATTGCCATACACTAGCATCATCATTCCACATATGTAGCATTACTAGAGGCTTGTTCTTTATTGTGTATGTTTTACTTGGTCATATAGCTATCTTTTATTTGGCACAGTTGCCATCATAATCATCATTCTTATATAGCTAGCTCTCACATGGTACACTATCATCTCATTGCATATAGTTATTACATTATTTGGTACAATGCCATTGATCTTCATTGTCATATGCTATGTTTAGACCAAGTAATCCTGGTACACTGCCAGAGCATTATTTATAATTTCTCTCATGTTTACAGATTGAGCTGTGATTATATTCAATAGAAGGATGTTAAAATGTGTATTGTTTATCAATGTAAGGTGTTGCACTTCGCAAAAAAATGATGCCGAGGGGGCAAAGAAAGAAAAAAATAAAAATAAAAATTGGGAGTAACACCATTTTCCTTTTTAGTATACACAAAAGTGCTACAATGTAAGAATTAGTTCATGCATTGGAGAGTAGAAAGTTCATAAGCTTCATAGTATCATTACACTAGTGGGGAATTCACATTATAGAACTTGGCTTGTATTTTCCAATGATGAGCCTCCTCAAGTGCTCTAGGTCTTCATGAGCAAGCAAGTTGGATACACCCCCACTTAGTCCATACGAGAGGTTTCACATATGCATGGATCTATGTGTATCCTAGTTGAATGGCAATCCCTACTCCTTGCATTAACATTGATTATAAGGCCTTCACCATTGCCTAATGGTCATCTGCGTTAATGCTAGACTTTCTTTATTTTTAACTTCTTATCAATCCCCATCATTATTCTATTTTCCCTATAAGTGTTAGGCATAGACTTGTGCTCTTTTTTTTGCATTATTAGTTGCGTGGGCAACTAACGTAGACAGACAATCTTGCTATTGTACTTTGTTAGGCCTTGGGTTGGTGTTTTGATGTGATTGTCATTGCTTAACTTATTTTGTCGATAATGGTCATTGCTTTTGTTCCCAACCTAAATTTTTCTTCTCATTCGAAACCTTTCTCATGGGGAAGTCTGGCCTGACACGTTGATTGTTTACTGGAGAAAAATCCAAGAAAAATCAGAGGTCATTTATTTACTGGAGGAAGACACCTAGCAAAAGTGGGACCCGGGAGGCCCATAGGACCCACGTGCCCTGGGCCTAGCGCGTGCACCTACGGCACCTGGGGCCCACTGACACCGCCTTGCCTTGAGTCTCATGCCCCTGGTTATATATTGCTTCAATACCCTTGCCCAAATTATCACGCTAGTTTCTGCTGCCGCCACTTCGCGATCTGAGGCGAAACTCACTGCAGCTCTCTATCGGCACCCTGCCGGATTGGGAATTCACTGCCTTCTTCATCAACCATTGATCTCTGCTGCTCCCATGACGAGGTGTGAGTAGTCCATCCCCTGGACTACATGTTCGTAGCAGTAGCTATGTAGCATCTTCGCTCCCATGGCTCAATACAAAGATCACATGTGCTGCCTAACATGATTGTGACCCATTTGTTGTAATTATTGAGGTAATCTTCTTGATATGTGATAAATAATTACTTTATTATTAGATCAAACATGTTGCATGGATTGTTTATAGATGTATATTGCTCTCCAATTCATTAATGTATTCATTGGATAATTTAGATGGAAGATCAACAGAGTGAGTTGTGTGCATTCGATGGAGTAGATCTCTATTTGTGAAGTACTTTCGGCGACAGTAAGAGAGGAAAAAACTTAGACGGATTTGCCTCACTAAGGATAAAAAGGCAATTGACTCGTTGTCCCAGTTGATGCATGGGGTGAGAGGGATATTTTTATCAATTGTATGTCATCATGCCTATTGCAATGCTCTGTTTTATTACTTAATACTTGATTGGATTTCACAAGGGTTTCGGTCACCTTGTGTGGATACTAGCCATTAGATGCAATGATAGTTGGTCTAGTGGATTTATGGACCAGCTGCCTATATAACATGATCCCAACATATGCTATGTTTTGTCCTGAATGTTTGTTTGTTCATTACACATACCTACGCTTATATTTATGTGTCACCGCTACTTTGAGAGAAGCTACTAGTGAACCCATGAACTCCGGTCCAATTTGTTATATTTAGTTATTATTTAATCTAAAAATTAAAAAATACTTCCGAACACATGATCTGCTCATAACTTGTTGCAACTAGCAAAGCTAGTGAGATTGACAACCTCACTAGAACCGTTGGGGTACAACTAAGTTCTTAATTTCTGTTGCAGTGCTCATGACAAAGGCTAGGGGTGTTGCCTCTATGGATTGATACCTTGGTTTCTCAACTGAGGAGAGGTACCACTTGAGGTAAACACTTGCACTTGGGGGCCCAACAACTTGGATTCCAAAGATATAGGTGGAAGCAAGCACTTATTCATGCACATATAGGATTTGCTAAACAAGACTCGGAACCTAAGCTAGACCTACACGGACTTGGTATCCTAGCATCACTCAAACAAGAACACATGGTACATGGGTACCAACTAAAACTCAGTTATATCACATTTTCTGCATTAAGTTTATGAGTGGTTCACTAAAGCAAACAGATAATTTTGCTATTGTACTTGGTTAGTCCTCAGGATGATGTTTTGATGTGATTTCTAATGTATAATTTCTTTTGTCTATGATGGTCATTGCTTTGTTCCCAGCATAATATTGACATTCTTTCTAAACCTTTGTCATTGGGAATTTTGGCATGACACACTGATTATTGATGGGTGATAGGGAATTTCTCTTTGTTAATTGGGATAGCTTATAATTGTTAACTATAGACAATTGCACTGTATCCTCTACCTGTTGTTTTAGTTCCACCAAGGAGGATTACACTTAATGATCATGCTCTTGTTAATTCATTCAATCTCCAAAAAATATATTTGGGTTATCATCCTACATGCTTGAGGACGAACATGGATTAAGCTTGGGGATACTAATACGTCCTAAACATATCTATAATTTTTGTAGTTTTCATGTCATAATCTTACTGAATATGCAATATTTTTATTATTTATTTGCACTAACATATTAATAAAGTCCCAGTTCCTGTTTCAATGTTTTTGGTTGCAGCGAAAATAGGTATTTTTTGAAAGTTTGGAAAATCTGAGAAAATTCAGTAGTTCTTTTTACGTCAGAAGAGACACTGTGCAAGCGGTGGACCCTGGCGAGGCCCACAGGCCCGAAATGGCTGACCCAGGCCTAGGGCGCGTGGTCAGATCATGTTGGGCCCTAGGGCACCACCTCCCCTTGGTTCTCGTACACATGGTTCTTATATACCCTGAAAACCCTCTCGGAAATATCAGCAATATTTTTGCTGCTGCCACTTTGGGTTTCGAGGCGATTTCATCTACAGCCTTGTTTCGGTACTCTGCCGGGGAGGGGGGGGGGGGGGGTCGTCGCCTTCTTCATGAATATCAATCTCTGATGCTCCCATGATGAGGTGTGAGTAGTCCACCCCCTCGACTATAGGTTCGTAGGAGTAGCTATGTAGCATCTTTTCTTCCATGCCTCAATATAATTATCGCATGAGTTGCCTAGCTAACATGATTGTGATATTATGATATAATTCTTACAATGATCTATTGCGATGTGATGAATTATTACTTTATGATCAGATTATACATGTTCCCCTTGCATGATTTATAGATGTATATTGTTCTCCGATTCATTAGTCTAATCATTGGCCAGTTTAGATGAAAGATCAGTAGAGGGAGTGGTGTGCATTAGATGGAGTAAATCTCTATAAGTGATTATTTCGGTGACAGTAAGAAAAGAAAAAACTTATAGTTGTATTTGCGCCATTGAGGATAAAAAGATAGTTGACTCGTTGTCCCGGTGATGAGTGCGGGGTGAGGGGAATATTATTTTCAATTGTATGTCATCTTGCTCAATGCAATGCTCTATTTTATTACTTAATACTTAGAGATGCATGATGGATTTTGGTCTCTGGGTGGGGTATTAGCTATAGATGTAGCCGGATGTCGGTCTATAAATTTATGGACGTACTGCCTATATAAATTCATCTCAACATATGTCATTATTTGCCATTAATGTTTTGATCATTCATTACACATACCTATGCTTATATTTATGCACCGCTGTTACTTGAAGAGATGCTAAGAGTGAACCTTTGAATCCCTATCCAATTTTCCTCATGAAAACAACCATAACTTTATTTCTACATCCACTTTTATTTTCTGCAATTATTTATTCCGAAAATACAAAAAATACATCCAACTACATTATACGTTCATAACTTGTTGCCACTAGTAAATCTAGTGAGATTGACAACCTCACTAGAGTTGTTAGGGATACAAGTGAAATGCTTATTCTGTGTTCTAGTGCTGTTGACTGGGGCTAGCCATGTTGCCTCTATGGATTGATACCTTGGTTTCTCAACCGAGGGGAAAACTTACTTGTTTGCTACAAACCCTTGCACTTGGGGGCCCAACACTTGGTGCCACGTGTGATTCCTTGGAGCAACAAGCACCAAGCCGCGCAGGGCTCTATGGAGTGCGCCCCCCCCCCCCCCCCCCCCCCAGGTTGCATTCCAAGTGAGAGTGAATGAGAGTACATGCCCGTGTGGGGTTTATATTGGCTAGGGTCCTTCACAAATGACCAAGTCTACCGTCGTGGTGGTAGGTAGGAGGCGTAAGAGAAGTAAAAATGCTCCACTCATCCATGGTGGACTTGGAAGGAGGGGTGGTCCATAGTCCATGCTGGACTAGCCCACTCATCCCTCCACTAGGGTGGCTTCTTTTCCTTGGGCGTTCTCTATTAACTTTGTCTATTATTCTCCCTCTTCTTTTTTGACTTTTGTTGACTTAGCTTAACTTGGACAATTTTCCACATAAATGTTATATAGAACTCGTGCGATCCTGGATAAAATTAGCTACTACACAACACATATATATTCTAGTTCTAGCTAGCTAGTGGAGTAGAAGCTGAGATTGATCTTCCATGTGCATCAGTTTGTGCAATGGAACTTGTTATTTTTCTAGCCTATATTTCTACCTGCCCAGCAGCTGCCTGCCTGCACACCAAACCATATTATTGTATTAGTCCCTGTATCTCACACTCAAGCCATGAGGCTTACAATGCTTTTCAGTTTAGCCCTCAGATTTCATGCTATTCACAAATAAGTCCTTGTTTTTTACATAAACAATCAAACAAGTCTCGGGTTGTTTTTACCGCACCCTTTCCCATAAGTTCCGGCGAGGAAGAAGCGATATTAAGGGGAGCGGGCTGTGAAGGTGTTTCATGAAGATAGGAGGAAAATATGAAATATGGAACTAACCCTGTGCGTCAATGCTTTCAGCTAATACGGAATGCCAATATAGTGTTGATGAGTAGACGGACGTGACAACACACGGCGATTGTGTTATGCAGAGTGGAAGGACATGATGCCACAATATTGGTTGTGCTAGTGACAAAGCCAAAAGACCAATTTACGAGAAAGAGTGTTTTGCATGCTATGTGTAGGAAAGAAGACGTATGAATGGAAGGGGAAAACTCTAGAGATGCACGGTGGTGAGTGGACGAGGACGTCGACGTTTGCCGTGAGGTTTCAAAATCAAACAAGTCTAAGGTTTTTTTATCGCACTCTTTACCATAAGTTCTGGCAAGGAAGAAGCGATGATTTTGTGGTTATCCGGTAGACAAGCGAGTACCGAAAGAAGGGGAGTGGGCTGTCAAGGTGTTTCATGAAGAAAGGAGGAAAATATGAAATATGGAACTAACCCTGTGCGTCAATGCTTTCAGCTAATACGGAATGCCAATAGAGTGTTGAGGAGTAGACGGACGTGAGTGACAACACACGGCAATTGTGTTATGCAGAGCGGAAGGACATGATGCCACAATATCGGTTATGCCAGTGACAAAGCCAAAGGAACAATTTACGAGAAAGAGTATTTTGCATGCTATGTGTAGGAAAGAAAACGTACGAATGGAAGGGAAAAACTCAAGAAAGGCACGGTGGTTGGTGGACGAGGACGTCAACGTTTACCGTGGGGTGGTAAATTTTTTAACTCGACACTTATGCTTATAACAAAAGTACCTCTACTCGACATCTTTAAGATAAAAAAAATTATTCCATAACAACGCGTGGGTATTTAGCAAGTTACATTATTTATAGCATGGACGGACGCACGCACGCTCTGATGCACCTGCACAAGAACTGCTACTCCGGTCCATTGTACTTTATCGATGGGGCGGAGTAGGTAGCTAGTAGCTACAGCCAAGGGACAAAACCTACGGAAAGAGAGGATATGCCGCCAGCGGGTTGTATACTATTGTCGCGTTTGATTTTTCTTGTCTCGTACTATATTTGATCTTCCTTGTCTCGTATTATGTCAGACTGATCGTTAACAAATCGATGGTGACCACACACTAGTAGAAAACAGACCTTTCGTCCTGAGCATTAGTCCCGGTCTGGTCACGAGCCGGTACTAAAGATGGTATTAGTCCCGGTTCGTGCCGGCTCCAACGGCTAGGAGCAGGGCGACCTTTAGTACCGGCTCGTGAGTGATCTTTAGTACCGGTTCGTGTCACGAGCCGGTACTAAAGGGGGCGTGGCAGGCTGTTGGTCAGACTTGGGCCCCGCTTGCACCTTTAGTACCAGCTGGTGACACCAGCCGGTACTAAAGTGCAACCTTTAGTACCGGCTGGTGTCACCAGCCGGTACTAAAGACTTCCTACATATACGCGCTTCGTCCGCAGCCGATCGAAGGGGCTCTCATTTCTCTGTTTTCTCTCCTGTTCTTCTTCTTGCTCGAAGCTCATCCTCCATTTTGCCAAGGATTTATCAAGATTTAAAGGCACCCCATCTATCCAAGTGTTCATAAAGGTTAGCAACTTTGCACCTACATCTCTCATTGCTAGATTAGCTTGTGGTATGCTCAAAGATATGTGATTTGTGGGTTTTAGCTAGGTTTTGGAGGAGTGGTCATTATGTGGGAGTTTATTTGATTTATATGCAATTTGAGCTCAAATTAACTTGTTAGGTTGCATATGTGTAGGTGTGGTTTATTTGGTGCCTTCCCATCCCCGTCCTAACCACCGTCGATCGTCCGCACCGTCTCGTCGCGGCACCGGCCACCTTGGTGAGCCTCTTGTTCTTCTTAAAACTTTTTTGTTAAAAAAAATTACTTGTATGATTTAGATAGCTGCGTGTACGATTTACTTACTTGTATTATTGTTAGTTATTCTATAGTGTCATGGGTATGGTATCAGTCCACGTCGGCCCTCGTCCAGTCTATGATTCAGATGATGTGGTATGTCGTTATCTTTTATAACTATTTCACACATCATCTAATGTCTATGACAATTAATTATGCCACCAAATTGACGTAGATGTTTTTATCTATAGGAAGTAGTTGAACCAGAAATTCCAACCGACTATGCAATTCTGCTCGAGAAATTAACACAAGCTGAAAAAGAAATTGATCATTTGAAAGAAAAATTGAAAAGAACTGAAGATGAGAAGATGGGATTGGAGTTGCATGTTGCCGATATCGTCGATGATCACAAGAACAAGATGGCTGGAATGCGCTTGAAGCTTAGAAATATTAGAAAATATGCCATTGATAAAGAGGCTTGGTATCATTATGCCGTTGGCTCAATTGTTACTTTAGTTGCTTTATGATCGCATTTGTTTTTGCATTTACATGTTTTAGATAGTTGTATGTTGTTTTATGAGATGTATGTATGAACTATAAGTATCTATTATTTGCAGTAATAACATTTGGTCACTGCTAGCTCTACTTTTGGTTGTAATGTGATGATGAAGTTGTATTAATTTGGTCACTTCGATGTTGTGTAGTGAACATGAGCCGGCAATGGATGTACGATGACCGACTAAGTCCAGGGTTTCTTAATGGCATGCATGATTTTCTTCATGTGGCTGAGGCAAACAAGCAGAATGGTTTCATGTGTTGTCCATGTCTTGACTGTAAGAATGATAGGAATTACTCTAACTCAAAAACCCTTCACGTCCACCTGCTTGAGAAGGGTTTCATGCCACACTATAATGTTGGGACCAAGCACGGAGAAAGAGGGGTTATAATGGAAGACAATGAAGAAGAAGAGGATGATGACATCTATCCTTTCGCCGATACAACAATGGGGGAAGCTGAAGAAGAGGCATCAATGGGGGAAGCTGAAGAAGAGGCATCAGATGAGCCCGCTGATGATTTGGGTCGGGTCATTGCTGATGCAAAGAGAAACTGCGAAAGTGACAAGGAGAGGTTGAAGTTGAAACGCATGTTAGAGGATCACAAGAAATTATTGTATCCAAATTGTGAAGATGACCAGAAAAAGCTGGGTACCACGCTGGAATTGCTGCAATGGAAGGCGAAGAATGGTGTAACTGACAAGGGATTTCAAGAATTGTTGATAATGATAAAGAAGATGCTTCCAAAGGATAACGAATTGCCTGAAAGTACGTACGAAGCAAAGAAGGTTGTCTGCCCTCTAGGATTAGAGGTGCAGAAGATACATGCATGCCCTAATGACTGCATCCTCTATTGCGGTGAGGAGTACGAGAATTTGGATGCATGCCCGGTATGCGGTGCACTACGCTATAAAATCCCCCGCGATGACCCTGGTGATGTGGAGGGCGAACGCCACAGGAAGAGGGTTCCTGCCAAGGTGATGTGGTATGCTCCTATAATACCACGATTGAAACGTTTGTTGCGATGGCACAAAGAAGAACGTAAGAAAGACGGGATGTTGAGAGCACCCGCTGATGGGTCGCAGTGGAGAAAAATTGAGAGGGAGTTCGAGGACTTTGCAGCTGACGCAACGAACTTATGGTTTGGTCTTACTACAGATGGCATGAATCCTTTTGGGGAGCAGAGCTCCAGTCACAGCACCTGGCCCGTGACTCTATGTATCTACAACCTTCCTCCTTGGTTGTGCATGAAGCGGAAGTTCATTATGATGCCAGTGCTCATTCAAGGCCCTAAGCAACCCGGCAACGACATTGATGTATACCTAAGGCCACTAGTTGATGAACTTCTACAGTTGTGAAAAAAACCAGGTGTACGTGTGTGGGATGCGCACACACAGAAGGAAATTGACCTACGAGCGTTGCTGTTTGTAACCATCAATGATTGGCCTGCTCTTAGTAACCTTTCAGGACATACAAACAAGGGATACAATGCATGCACGCACTGTTTAGATGATACTGAAAGTATATATTTGGATAAATGTAAGAAGAATGTGTACCTGGGACATCGTCGATTTCTACCGATCAAGCATATCTTAAGAAAGGCAGGCAACCATTTCAAAGGTGAGCCAGATAACCGGAAGAAGCCTGGCCTCCGTACTGGTGAATATATATTTGATATGGTCAAGGATTTATAGGTAATCTTTGGAAAGGGTCCTGGCGGACAATCTGTTCCGAATGACGCCAACGGACACGCACCCATGTGGAAGAAGAAACCTATATTTTGGGAACTTGAATATTGGAAAGCCCTAGAGGTCCGCAATGCAATCGACATGATGCACGTGACGAAGAATCTTTGTGTGAACCTGCTAGGCTTCTTGGGCGTGTATGGAAAGCCAAAAGATACACCGGAGGCACGGGAGGACAAGCAAAAAATTAACGAAAAAGACGGCATGCCTCCAAAGCAGTATCAAGGTCCTGCCAGCTACGCTCTTACGAAAGAAGAGAAGGAAATCTTTTTTGAATGCCTGCTCAGTATCAAGGTCCCGTCTGGCTTCTCGTCTTATATAAAAGGAATAATAAATATGGTAGAGAAAAAATTTCAAAATCTAAAGTCTCATGACTGCCACGTGATTATGACGCAATTACTTCCGGTTGCACTTAGCGGGCTTCTACCGGAAAATGTTCGATTAGCCATTGTGAAGCTATGCGCATTCCTCAATGCAATTTCTCAGAAGGTAATCGATCCAGAAATCCTACCAAGGTTACAGAATGACCTGGTCCAATGTCTTGTCAGTTTCGAGTTGGTGTTCCCTCCATCCTTCTTCAATATTATGACGCACGTTCTAGTTCACCTAGTCGAAGAGATTAACATTCTGGGTCCTGTATTTCTACACAATATGTTCCCCTTCGAGAGGTTCATGGGAGTCTTAAAGAAATATGTTCATAACCGTGCTAGGCCAGAAGGAAGCATCGCCAAGGGATATGGAACAGAGGAGGTTATTGAGTTTTGTGTTGACTTTGTTCCTGACATTAAGCCGATTGGTCTTCCTGAATCGCGGCATGAGGGGAGACTGTGTGGAAAAGGCACATTAGGAAAGAAAGAAGCAATAAATATGGACGGGCATTCTTTCACTCAAGCACACTACACGGTTCTACAAAATTCCACCTTGGTGACTCCATATATGGAGGAACACAAGGATATTGTACGGTCCAAGAACCCGGAGCAGTCTGACCCCTGGATTGAACGTAAACACATGGAGACTTTTGCCGGTTGGTTGCAAACAAAGCTCATCAATGACAACGATGTTCCAGATGAACTGTACAGGTTGGCCAAGACACCAAGTTCGACTGTAACGACTTTCAAAGGGTACGAGATAAATGGGAATACATTTTACACGATCGCCCAAGATAAAAAGAGCACCAACCAAAACAGTGGTGTCCGCTATGATGCAACCAACTTTCAAGACACATATTATGGTTACATAGAGGAGATATGGGAACTTGACTATGGACCTAATCTTAAGGTCCCTTTGTTTCGGTGCAAATGGGTCAAATATACTGGAGGCGGGGTACAGCTAGCAGACCCACAGTACGGAATGACAACAGTGGATCTCAACAATCTTGGATACACAGACGACTCATTCGTACTAGCCAATGATGTGGCTCAGGTTTTCTATGTGAAGGACATGTCTAGCAAACCGAGGAGAAAAAAAGATAAGCAAGCGAATACATCATACGATGAGCCAAAGCGCCACATAGTTCTTTCAGGGAAAAGAAACATTCTGGGAGTGGAGGACAAGACAGACATGTCAGAAGATTATGAAAAGTTTCATGAAATCCCTCCCTTCAGAGTGAAGACTCACCCAAGCATCCTGTTAAATGATGAAGATTCTCCATGGTTACGGCGCAATCATAAGCAAGGGACAAACACACAGAAAAAGTCTTACACCGTGAGATCCCACTCTGGGATGTGACCGGCTTCACCGTCATCACTTTCTATGTGAAGGACATGCATGCATTTTCTAGCATGGTATCTTTGTAACAGTTTGTACACGAAGTGCATCCACCAGTTTGTACACGAAGTGTAACAGTTTGTAATAGTAACCAGTTTGTACACGAAGTGTAACAGTAACCAATTCAGGGATGTGGGTGGGTGAAATTATGTGAAATTATGATGTCATGCCAAATTATGATGTCCGGAGTTAAAATAAGTTATTAAAAATGGAGAGGCGCAATGCTCACCTACACGTTGCTTAGCTTCAGGCCTTGAGAAACTGCAGATAGCTCCGTGCAGTTTACACCATTTCCTCAAGGCCTGAAGCTAAAGCAACGTGCAGGTGAGCATTGCGCCTCTCCTTCATCGTCTCTGCACTTAGGGCTTATAAACCGCTGCGAGTCCCTCTCGCTTGGCGAGGTGGGACTAAATTTTAGCCACTCCCAGGACCGAGGTCGTACCAATCAGGAAGAAGCACACGGATCGTGTGTTTCTTTCAAGCGCTTGTGAGCTGTTGGATCAGCACTATAACTAGTCCCCACCTCGCCAGCAGTCCTCCCCACCTCCCCAGCAGTCCTCCCCACCTCGCCAGCAGTCCTCCCCACCTCCCCAGCAGTCCTCCCCACCTCCCCAGCAGTCCTCCCCACCTCGAGAGGCGTCCCACCTCGCCAGCAGTCCTCCCCACCTCGCCAGCAGTCCTCCCAACCTCGGGACGGAGCACGACGCGAGTCCATATCATCGATATCGCTCTCCGCCGCGTGAGCCGACTCCACCCCGGCAACGGTCCCGCCAGCAGGGCTCCCAATTAAAGAGGAAGGCCACCAGCAGTCCTCTTCGGAGGAAAGCAAAGAAGAAACCCGAGCCTCCGGCCAAAAGGAAGCTGCCTTACGACATGACACCAGAGGAAAACGAAATTGAATGCGATCGCCAATTGAAAGCCTTTTTTGCAAAGATGACCGTGACGCCAAAGGAGGTAATACCCAAGGAAGTCCAAGAGCACTTTATGGAACACTTTATTGATCGACCCCCGGCATATGTCGAGCGTATGCCGACACACTATGAGCGACAGATTCAGAAGGCAAGTGAGCAGAGAAGTCGGCCCAGCCCAAGGAAGAAGTCGGGAAGTACGGCATCAACGACAGGTGGTACTACTACCGGGAAAACAGTTCCCCAGCTCGGAGAACAATCCAAGCAATCGATCTCTCCGCTCAAGGTGAGTACCAATCCAAGCAAGCAATCGATCCAACCAGTCGACGTGCAAGGCAACCCAATCGACCTCGAAGAAGTAGAGGCTGCAGGTCTCACTCTTGGCCAAATCCTTGGCACCGAGGAATTCCGCCGGTACGGTGCAACTGAGTACGCAATGCAATATGCCAAAGGAAAACCACTTGTCACACCCGAGGAGTACAAGGAACTACCAACTGCGATGCGACGGTTGCATGATTGGTACCTGCGTGAAGTAGAGCGAGGGGAGACGGCGGTCATGGTCAAAGTAAGGAAAGAGCATTACGTCAATGCATGTGACATATGTCTTGAATTCTCAGAACTTTTCCAGTTATACCACATGGACTCTATCGACAAAACTATCATCAGTTGCTATTGTCTGTAAGTGATTTATATCTTTAATAATGTAAGTCTCTAGCTAAGATATCGTTAATTGGCTTATCCTCACTATATATGTTCTTTTCTACGCTATTATGCAGATTGAAGATGTGGGAATTGAAACAAGAGGGAATCGATGACATTGGGTTCATCGACCCAAATACCGTTAATGGTCATGTGGTAAAACATTTTGCCAAGGACACAGAAGATCTCTTGGAAAAATTTCTAGAGGCACTAATGAATACCAAATCTACTATAATATTTCCTTACAACATGGGGTGAGTGTTTACTCTCTTGTATACTACAAATTCTATTTTTGCTTACTAGCTCGCTGTCTAGTGTAGTTGATGAGTTATATGCATGCCTGCTTTATTATATAAACTTCTGCGCAGAGACCACTATATCCTCCTAAATATTATCCTCGCGGATGGACTTGTTCAAGTGTACGACTCACTAGATACACGAGAACAATCATACGTGGACTTGTATTTTATGATAGAACGGTAATTTCAATCTTTATCGACCTCGCTTTCTTTCATTATTTCCTGATATATCAAAAGTAATTATAATAACTCTTCCGTTCTTTTTCTTTGCCGCGTAGTGTTTGGAAAAAGATGATAGAAAAAACCCATCACGGTCGTCAATGGAAACCGAAGCTAAAGTGGAGAAAGATGCAGGTAATTAAGTAGTACTACTAGGTCCGCTCATCTCTTTAATTCTAGTTTCAATACCATTATCATGCTTGATTATTAATTATCTTATTGAATTATATTCTTTTGCAAAGTGCGCGAAGCAAGATCAGGGGACAAATTTATGTGGATACTTCCTCTGCGAGAACATTCGCCTCCAGACCGAAGGCCGTATACGTCGCAGACGAGCACGTGAAAGACAACTCCAGGTTTGGCAGATGATGTCGAAGCTCTCACCCGAGCAACGCTTTGTAGCACTTCAAGAGGAATTTGCGGCATTTCTTTTTCAACATGTCATTGATGTAAACGGAGAGCACTATTACTTACCGTCGCCTCAATAATGCCAGCAAATCAGTAGTAGAAAACTGAGATTTCATCCGGAGCACTAGCTAGCTAGTCCCGGCCGGGTTTTGGGCCTTAAGTTATAAGTCCAGAATATATATGGATGTGTAATTCCATTTGTATATATACTGTGTATGAGATATTCTATATTATATTACACATATATATATGCATCAACTTGTGTAATTAATGTTTACAGTATGTAGCACCGTAAAATAAATTTGAAATGAATGGAAAACACAATAAATAGAGAGGAAAACTAAAATCTAATTAAAAGCGGAAAAAAAAAACAGAACACTTAGTACCGATTGGTATCACCAACCGGTACTAAAGGTCCTCCACCACCAGCCCACGCAGGCAGCCACGTGGTGGGCCTTTAGTACCGGTCCGTGGTCCAACCGGTACTAAAGGTCTGAACCTTTAGTCCCGACCCTTTAGTACCGGCTGGGGAACCGGTACTAAAGGCCCTTCCCGACCGGGACTACTGGTCGACATTCTACTAGTGACAGCAAGATTAACATGCGCTCCGTGTGTATGTACGTACGTCTTGCAGGCGTGGCGGCACGCAACTGATGCTTCGAAAATTAGTTCATATATTATTAGCAAGTTAATTAGCGGCCGGCATGCATATGTGCACATGATGTCTAGGAGGTCTATTATTCAGTATAAGAAGAAGAGAATTGCCCAATTAATTGAGAAAAACCGGGTGAAAACCAAATAACAAATACGGAAGACACTAAAAGAAACTAGAGCTTGGGGAGATGGTTTAGATGAACACACACACACAACATCAAGGAAATCCTCTGAGCCAGACACAAGATCGCAAGGCCCAAAACAACTGGACGCAACTCATCTGCAACCAAAACGACCACCGCACTCGAAAGATCTCATCCACACTGACACGCCACTGCCTTTCCATGCAAACGTCATTGACTAACATTATCAAATGGAGAGCTCCCCGGGATGTCACATAAGCCCATCTCAGCAAGATCCACCTTCGCCTTCCTATTGATGCCTGCCAAAGCACGGAGAGCCTCGATTGCCTGCCATGAAAGCGGATTTTTGTACATATCGAGATAGGCTTTCATCTTGTTCTTTGCGACGACACCATGGTTTCAACAAGCATAGGGTCATCATGCCACCAAAGGTCGTGGTCCCCCAGCCCTGCTAAGAGCATAGTGGCAAGAAGATCCTACTCGAGAGGGAAGGGGATCCACAGGACGAGCCAAGCAATCTCCAGGGCATGGAGCCATGATCGCCTCAGCGTAGGAGCTTGGCCATGAAGCAGACCAACCAGCACGCCATGAGCAAACTCAATAGCAGGACGCCAGCGGGAGGGGATGTCGAGGAGGACTTCCACGTTGGGACAGAACATTGGCTAGCAAGGTGAAAATCCCTGAAACAGTGCCAGCACCTGAGCGCCTCCCAGTAGGCAGCATTGAAGTGATTGCGGCTGAGGTAGCAGAAGCATCGCCCTACCATCCACTTGAGGTTAGTGGCACACAATGCCTGGCTGCCCACCGGACATGGCAGCGGTGCAACATGACTGCCTCTGGCCCCATCCGCGCCTCACGTACGCTCACGTGCTTGAATCAAACATCCACGGTCCTGCGGCTGCCGAGACAAGCCCCCCCCCCCCCCCCCCCCCCCCCGCCCCCCCACACACCAAAGCGAGCTTGGTCCCGGACCACCACTGATCTGAGACGAGGCCTCGGTATGGATGAAGACGAAGCAACAGTAGCACATGCCGGATGCTCGCTACCAGAACCTGGACCGGAGCAAGACCCCGCCATGGGAACCTGCGACGATGCCCCACAGCAAACCACTCCTGACCTCCACAAAAAGCGGAGCTAGACGCCACGACGGCAGGGAAGGCCACAGGGCACCTGATCCGAGCATGAGAAGTCCAGCAGACACCGGATCTAGGACACAGGAGGCAGCGGTCGGCTCCATCGGTGATGACTTCGGCACCACATCCACATCTTCCTCCTCATTGCTGCTCCACGAGAACCTCTTGGATGGTGAGCTGGAGGCGGGGGGACTCAGCTGGGGAGGGAGAAAGCAGAGCTAGAGGAGCAGGGGAGGGCGAAGGCAGTACTTAGGTATCTATAATCTATAATACCTAAATAGTTCATCCCCACTAACATATTTCTCTTGACATGCAGCTTATCCACATCAGCATAGATGCCATGTCAGCAGTTATCATCCAATCATTCTTCTCCGTTCCACGTAAACAACCGAACAGTCTCCCAGTAAAAAATACACTTTTCAACTGACGACGTGGGCATGTGAGGCCATCCGACCTGGCTAGCACTAAGGCCATAATTCTCCTGTGATTCTTAGACTTCCGTAACTGACGCGCTTTGGCTTTCTAAAGAAGAGTTGATTTTCCATGGGCCACGGTTACTCCAGAGTCATAAAAATCCACCACCGCGTGTGCATGTACGACTCCTTCCTTATTCCGTCTCCGCTGCATCTCTAGATCCCTCCTTCTAGATATCATGCACCCTTCTCTGCTTATTAGCCGCCGGCCGCCGCCGCCCCCGTGCGCATTTCCGCCGGTCGAACCATGCCAGGCCGTCGACCTACTGCAGAGGTCAGGAGGAGTTGTCGTGTGATCGGATGCTCTCTGCAACGTGGATCTTGATTCTTGATCCGCCGCCACTCCCTGTCTTTTTCTATCAGGCTGGATGCTCCGCACAAACATCCGCATGGTTATTGGTGACTACAAGTGTTTCCCTATTCCCTGTCACAGGGTACTGATTCAAGGCACACCCAACGTCATCTATGATCAGAGGAAATTTTTTCCGTATGGACTTCATGAAACCGATCGAGGAGGTATGTAACAATATATCATAGGCTTCTATGTTTGACAAGCTTTGGTAACAACTAGTAAACATGCCCGTGCGTTGCAACGGGAGCAAAAATTACACACACCTAGTATAACCCATGCAAGCCCATGTCCTTCGTTTCAACATGACATCTCATCTGTGTTGGTCATTGCTACAGAAGTTCTTTTTTCATGCCAGAGCGACTACCCAACTGATCAAGCAAGATGACGATTGCATGAATCAAGCATTTATTCATAGTAATTTTCATTCCAGCCAAAACAATTTTATTTTTAGTTTGCAGAAGGAACAAACAAAAAATAGTAAGTAGAGATCTCACATGGTGCTTGGCCAGCATGAAGTAGGAGATGCCATGAACGGAGCCCTTGATGATGCCCTCCACTCACTCGATGGATCAACATCCATCGCCGTCGCCCTCCGCGATAACCCCGCATGACAGTTCCCTCTTGCTGTTGTGGCCAGCGCCAACGACGTCCTCCCCGATGGCGCTTCGTCTGGCGTGTCGTCCTCTGCTTCGTAGCCTCCTGTCGGGCTGCGTATTTATGGGAGGGGTTAGGGAAGGTTCAACTCCGAGCGAGAGTCTTGATCGTGAGGAGAACGTACGATAGGATTTGTTTCATAGCATACGACTTGGACACAAATATGAACGCCTCGGGTGACGAACGTGATACTGATTCCTGCACCAGTTATGTAGAAGCGGGAACAAAATCGTTTTCCAAAATGTACAAACTTAACTCTACTGCCTCTAGTGCGGGCTATAAAAAACTATAATCCCTATATGTTCTCTTACTGAGGAGGCTCTACTATACTTCAGTTAGCTGACTGAATTTCTTTTATGAACTTTTGCTCAACTTCAGTAAGTCTCAAAAGTTCCATTTGCATCATCTTGATGCTTTCACCACTTCCAACAGATCTCTTTTCTAATTCAACACTAAATCCTTGCCTCAACCCATTTATATATTGGTTTCTCCTGCTTATCAGATGCCCTTTGTAACCTTCAATCACATTGTGTAGTTCCTGATTAGTGCTATCTATCTTTAGATTTTCAGCATTCTTGTATCTTGTATTCTTGTCCCGTTCTTCTGCAGATTTCTAAAACTATCATGCAACTCTACCGAGGATCTGTGAAGACTGATGAGCTCACCTTTAACTTTCGCAAGGTCATCATCCAATTGTTTGTTTAGCAGTTCCAAACTTGTAATCCTGTTAGAAACTTTCTCAGGATCACCAACTCGATTGGACTAAAGCAAAGTAGCTTCTCTCTGAAATGAAACATCTGCTTTGCTAGCTCTGCCAGCGGTCGGAATGACTTATTGGCCAGAGACCAGAGTCACCATGATCTCCCACGGTGACTTTTTCACCATAATTTCCCACGGCAGCTCGGGCACCGCACCCCTCCAGCAGCGCGGGCCCGGTTCCGCCCGGATACGGCACCACAAGGTGTGCGACAGTGCGAGGTGGTAGTCACTTGGCACCCGGCGGCGCTGCTCCTCTGCACCGGGGCAACAACCTATGAGAGGGAGAAGGAGCAGGGGTGGTCGCGTGCACCAGGTGCGTGACCGTGAACTGGGGCCAGCACTTGGCGGTGCTTATCTTCTTGATTGTGGGCATTGAGCACACGGCGGCAGTTCTCCTCTTGATTGGGGGTGCTGACTTGCGAGAGGAAGGAGCATGGGGCGCTGAGTGCGGCAGGGGAGCGAGGTGGGGTCGCGTGGCATCCGGTGGCACTGCTCCTCTGGACAGGGGTGGCAAGCCGGCAACCTGTGAGCGGGAGAAGGAGCAATGGTTGGGCTGGCGTCCTGGCGGGTGTGCTGGCTTGGGCGGCTTCTAGTGGAGGGGGCGTCGATCCAATTGTGGAAGGTCGACGGGGTTGATTGGGTTGGCATGGCGGAGGTGGCCAATGGGCTGCCGCCGGTGCCGGCGCGCGGCGGTGGGGCGGGGGCCGCACGTGACGGGGGGCGGCGGCGTGCGGCGGCGGGGTGGGGGTGCGCGTGTGGCAGGGGTGGCGGCGCACCGGAGGTGGAGACGGGATTGGGCGAGCAATACTGGACGAATCGTTTTCTTTTCAAACTCCAAAAAAGAAGATGAATCGTTTTTTCCACTTATTCGATGGTATGGTGGGTAAATATTAACACTTCGCAGGCATCGTGACGGTGAACCCGACGGAAGCAATAGCCACTTTATTATTATTAGGGAAAGATATGAGATGGTCACTTTCCTTGATTTTGTTCAGAGGTGCGGATCTATTATGTATATTTTTCATAGTTTTAAATAGCCCGCTATAGCCCCGCTATAGCCTTTTCAACAGGGTGCCGCTAAATGGTATCATGTACAAAAAGCACGCTATAGCTTGCTATAGCCCGCTATAGCTCCGCTATAGCCTATTTGGAGGTCCGCCGCTATTTGCCATAGCCCGCTATTTAAAACATTGATATTTTTGCCCCATGATGTATTCTTGCACATCCCAGGAACTGATCAGATTAAAAGAGAAGTATGATGTCCAGTTGTATGGAAATATTTTTTACATTCAGGACAACAGTCATAAGAAGATTGTTTCTACAGGACCAATGAAGATTTAATTAACTTTGCATACTTTTTATTGTCTAGCATTTGACCTTTGTTATGTTGCAACCTACAGTATGGACAGGATACTGAAAGTTGTTCCTCCGATATTTAAACAAAGTGCAAGAAAATGTATGACGATGACATAAATCCTTTTGATGCTTTCTCGAGGAAGGTAGATATATTTGAACAAATCATTAGCAAAGCATCTGCCCTCCAATCCAGTCTGACAGGGAAAAACTCTTCAGGAGGTGGTATATTTTATCATTCTAGCAGCATTAGAGGCAGATCACGTATAAAAAAAGAGTAGAAGCAGCTAACTGCAAGCACTTCTGTTCTATTGGCTTTGTAGAGTCACAACACGCAAAAAACTAAATCGAATATGTGGACACCAACTAACAGTCAAATATATCAATTAGAACGGAATACATGGATGCATTTTGTACTATTTACTTAATTGTCTTGGTATGGCCAGTCTTGTAATAATTCACATAAATGTGTTCATTTTCGAAGCTTACTGCAGTATATTCAGAACAAGGGAAAGAGCAGATTACTGCAGTGTATTCAGAACAAGGAAACCGGTAGTTGTCCAACTTTTCTCCAGGTTATCTATGGTATGCGCTCAATTTAAGTTTGAACCTTTTTATTTTATATTTTTTGTAGTTGACAATTTGCTACTCATCTCTATGCATTAAGCCTGGATGGATCGTACATCCACATGTCCTCCTCTGACTAGTAGAAAAAGGTCCATTTGTCCCGGTTCCAGAGGCCCATTTGTCTCGGTTCTGGAACCGGGACTAAATGGTCGGGACTAAAGCCCAAAACCTTTAGTCCCGGTTCGCTTAGGAACAGGGACAGAAGGGGCTCCACGTGGCCGCTCTGGACAGCCCAGGCAGGAGAACCTTTAGTCCCGGTTGGTCACACCAACCGGGACCAAAGGGCATCCACGCGTCAGCATCTGGCTAGAGCTGGGGTTTCTTTTTTTTAAGGGGGTGGGGGGTTTTGGAGGGTTAATTTAGGGGTTTCATATTGTTTTAGCTAGCTAATAGAGAGAAGTGTCCTCTCTTTCTCCGTGCTTGGTCGACGCTAGCTATTATACATATACAGAGAATTCGACGCTAGCTAATAAGAAAATGAAGGAAACCATTAATTACACAAGATCGTCATGCTGAACATATATAGAGAGAAGTGACATCTCTTTCTCCGTGCTTGGTCGAACAACCAGTTTTCGTATATCTATCCGACGCTACTACGTATATATAATATAACATCTTTTACAATCCCTAACATCATCTACCTAAGATCCAATCACAAATCCGCATGGTATTCTCCGTCTTTAGGTATGACGTGGTCAAGAAAGAATCCCGCCAATTCCTCTTGAATTGCTCGTATGAGATCATGTGGTAGGAGTTCATCCCGCATCTTCCAGATCTAATTTAAAGAAGGGGGTCAATACATGCATATATATGAATAAAACTCAACACAATTGATGGTAATATATAAAATAAAATTGTGAATATTATTTACGTACTTGAAATTGTTTGTCAGAGGAGCCCCGCTCAGAGGTCGAGTGACGAATGAACTCGCATACATAGTATGCACATAAAACAGTCCCTTCTGTCTGGTACAAGCACTTTTACGAGAATAGAGTTCAATCAAACTGATAAGCAAGCATGGTAATGATATATTGATAAAAATTTGAATCAATTAGAGATGCGCGGAACTAGCTAGTACTACCTACTTTGGGGTGCGTAAATCGCAACTCTTTGTTTAGACCGGGAACCTTTCGGGTGAACTTCTTCCAAACCCTGCCAGTCAAAGAAAATGATTACTTGATATCAGGAAATTAATGAAAGTTGCATGCCGATATGGTCCCGGTATTGACTGAACTTACTTCTTGAGCATTGCAGTCATGTCCGCATAATTCTCGGGATCTTTACGTCTCGAGTCTATGACAGTTACTAATGCCCCGTCAAGCTTAATGGATAGCAGAATAAAATGGTAACTGCGCATGCATATATAACTCATCAATTACATTACTTAACCTCGAGTAAGCGAAACCGAGTATACAGAGAAGACAGCAACACTCACTTGAAGTTGTAAGGAAAGAGTATTTCCCTTTTGTTTTGATGTATAAGGAACAACTTTAGCAAGTTCTCGGTCTCTTTGATTTCATTTCGTACCGTCCATTCATTTACGGCATCTGGGCTAATGAACCCAACGTCGAAGATTCCTGCTTTTTTGCATTCGACGATCTTCAATCTGCATAATATAGTGAGGATAATTATATATAAATGCAATGAACGAGCTGAGCTAGAGACTTAACTATAGAAGTAATACTTACAGACAGTAGGAAGTCATGAGTTGTTTGTCGAGGGCCAGTTGATTGTATAACTGAAATAACTCCACAAATTCAATAGGCATCACGCTGAGTCCAATGAATTCGTGCTCTGGTTTCACTGCCACATACATAGTGTCTTTCCCAAACTCCCTGCGGGTTTTCATGTACCACTCATGCAATTTGTACATCATCGTTGTTAGAGGAGGATGACCAGGTTTGACGAGAGGCTTCCCGTGCATGTATTTATATTTTTCTTTTGTTACCTCAGCCGTTTCGAAAATTACATCATCCCCCAAGTAATCACCAAGTTTGGTACCGGGCAGTAGCACCAGATGATTAGCAATATCGCTAGACACCTTGAGCGGGGGGCACGATTGCTTCTCCTGTTCGCCGAGCTGGGGAATTGTTTTCCCACTTCTTCGTTCTGCTAACCTTGCATCACTGGAAGTACTTCCTAACCGCTGCGCTTCATTATATGTCTTTATAATACAACGGTCATAGTTTGATGGCAGCGGAGGCGGTGGTGGTCGCTTCAGGGCATTGATAGTGCGCTTCACCTTCACCGGATCTAGCTTCTCCTTCGGAGTTTGACTTTTCTTTGCAAAATGGTCCCTCACTTGGGAACGACATATCTCCTCGTTTTCAGACTCGGTCCTCTCATATGGTAACTTTTCCAGAGGCTTGAGAGATGGACCGTATCTGAATTGCCTCCCGCCTCTGCTTGTACTGCTAGCCGTCGGAGCGGCGGCGTCTCTCTTCCGTCGTTGCTGACGAGGCAGAGAAGGAGGCGGAGTTCTCCGATGCGCTGGAGGAGCCGGAGCAGTGGCGGAGGAGGAGGCGGACTGCTCCGACGTGCCGGAGTAGGCGAAGGAGGAGGCGGAGTGCCCTCACGCGTCGGAGGAGCCGGAGAAGGAGGCGGAGTGCCCTGATCACTCGCCGGAGGAGGATGAGGAGGAGGCGGAGTGCCCTGACTCGCCAGAGGAGGAGGAGGCGGAGGCGTCCAGTTTGGAAGCTTGATGTACTCCTTCTGCCATAGACATGTACTCCTCAGAGCACGAACCAGCTGATTCTCCCCTTCACCTGTAGAGTGGTCAAGCTCGAGCTCCTCAAATCCCTCCATTACTTCTTCCACCATCACAACAGCATAGCCATGTGGAATTGGAAGGCAGTGAAAAGTTCCATTGGGTTGAGGAGGTGCAACAGAGCCGACAGCCGCCTCGAAAGTGAGGTTCCGGTATTTCGTCATAAGCTCGCAATGTTGAGCCTTCGTGATAGTATCCACGGGGTAGATAGGAGCCGTGAAGTCAGGCTGAACGGGCTCCATGGAAGCCACGCTGCTTCTCTGCTGAGATGGCGGGGTAGCTTCTGGGGTAGCTTCATGCCGCTGAGATGGTTGGCCGGCAGCTCGCTGGCTCTCAAGTTCCTCTAGCTTTTGTAGTCTTGCATTGATCTTCTGCATGTCGCTCAGCTCCGCTTTCCTCTTTCTCTACCGGCTTCTATACCCGCCTGCGTCGGGAAACCCAACCTTCTACGGAACGGAGCCTGGTGTGCCTCGTGTTCGTCCAGGGTGCTCAGCATTCCCTAGGGCCTCAGTCAGCTCGTCCTTCTCTCTGTCGGGAATGAACGTCCCTTCCTGCGCTGCGGTGATATACTTCTGAAGCTTCGTGACGGGTATTGCAAGTTGCTCGTCTATCCAACGGCACTTCCCTGTTTCAGGGTCCAAAGTTCCCCCAACCCCGAAGAACCAAGTCCTTGAACGGTCTGGCCAGTTCAATGTCTGTGGTACGACCCCTTTAGCAATCAGGTCATTCTCAGCTTTGTCCCACAACGGCCGGTCTTTGAGGTAGCCACCTGACCCCGTGTGATGGTGATACTGCTTCTTTGCAGCATTGTTCTTGTTTGTCTCTGACATTTTCTTACTCTTGTCCGATGTCTTGTAGGCCACAAATGCGGGCCAGTGATCTCTTATCTTCTCAAATCGGCCGGTGAATTCTGGAGTCTTCCCTTTGTCGACAAACTTTGATTTCAACTCATTCTTTCACCTCCTGAATAGATCTGCCATCTTCTTAAGAGCACACGCCTTGACCAGTGGCTCTATAACTAGCTTATTCGGATCCTCCTCTGGTGGTAGGGTGAAATTTGCCTTCAGCGCGGTCCAAAAATCATCTTTCTGTCTATCGGTGACATAATCACCTTCAGGGGCGCCTGATGGGGATATGTACCTAGGGTAGGGTCATAGGCCTGACCTATATACCCTGCCTAAGGACACTGCCCCAAAAAGCTTAAGGGCTACAAAGAAATCTCCGACTGAAATAGCCAAGAAGCATAAACCACTCGACAATATACACTCGGAGATACCTTTCACTCGACGACTACCTTTTCACTCGGAAATGATTAGAAGACAGTCGACCACAGGAGTCCAGAAGTCACCCCAGGGAGGCTAACGGACCTGCATTCATCAAGACCATTACTAGCATTTATGGTGTACGTTACCAGTAACGTACACCTCTTTATGACCACAATTTAACCCTTGGATGCCGGACACTTATGAGGGGTAGCGCACTCTATATAAGCCGCCCCTCCCCTCTGGCACAAGGGTTCGCACCCCCTGTAACAACGCAAGCATTACACTCGACAAGAAGCTCCCGAGCACCTGAGACGTAGGGCTGTTACCTCCACGAGAGGGGCCTGAACTCATACATTCTTGCGTACAATCTCGCCGTAGCTAGGACTCTGCCCTCTCCTTTCGTACCCCTACCTTCTACTGTCAGGCTTATTCCCACGACAGTTGGCGCCCACCGTGGGGCAGACGTCTAAGCGACTTCCGGCGAGTTTGCATTTTTTCTCCTTCGTCATGTCTTCCGGCGGTGATCTGTTCCTGGGCCGCGAGATCCGTCTCGGAGCGCTCACCTTCATCGCCGACGATTCGGCATGGCTCCAGGATGCGCCTTTGGATGTGGAGGCGCTCCCGATTCGCGGGGCGACGCACTTCTGTGCAAGCTCCTGCGGCGTTCTTCTCCTTCAGCCGTCGACTCCGTATGTGTCGGCCCTTCCTGCTGTTCATCGTCGCAAGCGATCCGGTCGCTCGCGGCTACAGCGTTGGGTGCGGCACGCGGCGGCACGCCAGGTTTCGTCCCCGCAGATTGCGGCCATCGAGCCCGCCGAGTCACTTCACGGCGCGTTCGACTCGGCGTCGGATCGGTCCGACATCCCTTCCGAGTGCGAGAGCTGCGACCCTGCGGCGGAAGTTTTTATGGCTGGCTCTCATCAGAGTCCGCCGCCTGGCTTCAACCACCCCAGGCGTGAGATTGGTGGAACGTCGAATGATCAGCAGCGCCGGGATGAGGATGTTCTCCGTACCCCCATCGTCGGTACGACTGCTGAGGCCCAGGCCATGGAGGCTACACGCCTTCGGCTCATAGAGATGCAGGAAGCACTCGACGAGCGCGCTGGGCAGCGTCCACCACGTCCCAATCGGCAGCAGCGACAGTTGTTTCCGAGTGGGTCTCAAAATAACGTCGAGGTATTTCGTACTCCAGTTTTGAATGTTGCAGCGGCTGCTAGAATTGCAGAGTCTATTCAACCGTCACGATCAGAGGCTGGTAGAGGTCTGCAGCAGATCAAGACATTGCTTGAGGCAGCGCAGCACCAGAATGCGGCTGTTCATCAGTCACAAAACAGGTTACACGGCGATTCTCCCAGGGCGGAAACAGTTCAGTCGGCACACAGTCCTGGGTCACCTTCGCGTCACAGAGGCGGAGGCTACCGTGATGACCGCCGTCGAGTGTTTTCCCCTCCGCGGAATGATTCATATGTGTCCCGGCACAATAATGATAGGCGCCCGTTCGGTGATGAGCGGAACCCCGGATTTGACGCAAGGGATGTCCTTGCTCAAAGGAGGGTCGACAGAGGCAGAGCCCACAGAGATGGTCATAACAGAGACTATCCGAGTGGAAGCAGTGCTGCTGTTTCTGGACCCGAGTGTTTTAGCAGAGCCATTCGTTCTGCGGAGATTCCCCCCAACTTCAGGTTGGCGGCTGGAATTAGCAAGTTTTCTGGCGAGTCAAAGCCTGAAACTTGGTTGGATGATTACCGAGTGGCTGTACAGATAGGTGGAGGTAACGACAACGTAGCCATGAAGCATCTGTCCTTGATGTTGGATGGTTCGGCCAGAGCTTGGTTGAATCGTTTGGCTCCCTCTAGCATCTATTGCTGGGAGGATTTGGCCCGAGTGTTTGTCAGAACCTTCGAAGGCACTTGTAAACGTCCAGCTGGTTTGATTGATTTGCAGCACTGTGTCCAGAAGCCCAATGAAACCTTGCGAGATTACATTCAGCACTGGTCCACCTTGCATCACACGGTGGAGAATGTTTCCGAGCATCAAGCTGTTTGTGCCTTCAAGGCTGGGGTTAGATACAAAGAGCTCTATCTGAAGTTTGGTCGCACCGGTGAAATTTCTATGAGCAAGATGATGGAGATTGCCACTCGGTACGCCAATGGAGAAGAAGAAGACCGCCTCCGAAGCGGTAAAGCCAAAATAGTCGACAATGATGCAGGTGGGAATTCTAGTCGGAAACAAAAGCGCAAAGCTGATCCCCCTGCTCAGGCAGAAGCGGCCGCCCTGGCGGCGCAAGGCAAGAATAAGGGAAAGTCCAAGGCTAAATTCACCCCAAAGAAGTCAAAGAATCAGTCGGGTACTGATGTTTTGGATTTACCGTGTGCAATCCACACGAGGAAAGATGAAGAGGGCAATTTGATATTGCCAAAGCATACCACTCGACAGTGCCGTTTGTTGATCCAGTCGTTCAAAGAGAGCCAGTCGAGTGAGAAAGACACTGAGAAGGAAACAGAAGAAGAAAAAGAAGAGTTCCCTGAAGTCAATGCCACCTTGTTGATTTTTGCTGATGTTGAGAGCAAGAGTCGACTGAAAGTTATCAACAGGGAGGTTAACATGGCGGTTCCCTCTACCCCAACATATCTCAAGTGGTCTCAGACTGCTATCACTTTCAGCCAGTCAGATCACCCTGCGCACATTGCTACCCCCGGGCGGCAAGCGCTGGTAGTGGATCCAGTTGTAGGGGGCACTCGACTCCGCAAAGTTTTGATGGATGGCGGGAGCGGTCTGAACATCCTGTATGCTGATACCCTTAAGGCAATGGGCATTCCGATGTCCCGGCTTAGTGAAAGCAACATGCAGTTTCATGGAGTAATCCCAGGGAAGAAGGCCCGTTCACTCGGCCAGATAGCATTGGATGTGGTGTTTGGGGACGACAAGCACTTTCGCAAGGAAAAACTGACATTTGAAGTGGTGGACTTTCAGAGTGCATACCATGCCATTCTTGGTCGACCAGCTTATGCTCGTTTCATGGCCCGACCATGTTACGTGTATCTAAAGTTGAAGATGCCTGGACCAAAAGGTGTGATCACAGTCACGGGCAATCGACAAAGGGCTGAGGAGTGCCTCCAGCAGGGCTCCAAGATCGCCGACCAGCAGATGGCTATGGTTGAGTTAGAAGAATACAAGAAAAATGCTGATCCTGCCGACCTGTTACGTGCTAAGAAGCCCGCTTCTGAGTCAGCTTTTCAGTCGGCAGGAGAGGTGAAGAAGGTGCACATTCACCCGACAGATCCTAATGCTGCCCCGACCAACATCTCAACAACACTCGACAGCAAATAGGAAGCCGAGCTCATCCAGTTCTTCCGTGAGAACTGGGACATCTTCGCATGGAAGCCCGCTGACATGCCTGGTGTACCCAGGGAACTGGCTGAGCACCGCTTGAGAGTTGATCCGAAGGCCAAGCCTGTGAAGGAACATTTGCGTCGATCAGCAACGGAGAAGCGAAAAGCAATCGGCGAAGAGGTGGCTCGTCTCTTGGCAGCCAAGTTTATACGTGAGATTTACCATTCCGAGTGGTTATCAAACGTTGTCATGGTCCCTAAGAAGGACAAGTCTCTTCGCATGTGTATTGATTTCAAACATATCAATCGGGTCTGCCCGAAAGATCATTTCCCGCTCCCCCGCATTGATCAGATTGTCGACTCAACTGCGGGATGCGAGCGTTTATCTTTTCTTGATGCTTATTCTGGCTACCATCAGATCCGTCTGTTTGGTCCAGATGAAATAAAGACAGCCTTCATCACCCCTTTCGGGTGTTTCTGTTATATCACCATGCCTTTTGGTTTGAAGAATGCTGGCGCTACTTTCATGCGCATGATTCAGAAGTGTTTGCTCGATCAGATCCCTCGGAACATCGAAGCTTATATGGATGATATCGTGGTCAAGTCTCGCAAAGGTTCCGACCTGTTGTCTGACTTGGCTGAAACATTCGCCAATTTGAGGAGGTATGACATTAAGTTAAATCCGACTAAGTGCACTTTCGGCGTTCCCGGTGGCAAATTACTCGGTTTTCTCGTTTCCGAGAAAGGAATCGACGTTAACCCTGAGAAGATCGGTGCCATCGTCCGAATGAAAAGCCCTGAGCGTGTGCATGATGTCCAGAAGCTCACAGGTTGCTTGGCAGCATTGAGTCGATTCATTTCTCGTCTAGGTGAGAAGGCACTGCCTTTATACCGACTGATGAAAAAGTCTGATACATTTGAGTGGACTCCAGAAGCTGAAGCAGCGTTTGTCGAGCTCAAAGCCCTGCTTACCACCCAGCCGGTGCTTGCTGCTCCGCACAGCAAAGAGCCATTGTTATTGTACATCGCGACCACTAATCAGGTCGTCAGTACAGTACTAACTGTCGAGCGGGAAGAGGAAGGCAAGGCTTACAAGGTTCAACGCCCGGTCTACTATATTTCTGAAGTGCTGACTCCGTCGAAGCAAAGATATCCACATTACCAGAAGCTCGTATATGGTATATATCTGACTGCAAAGAAGGTGGCACACTATTTTCAGGATCACTCCATTTCAGTCGTCAGTGATGCTCCGTTATCTGAAATTCTCAATAATCGAGACGCGACTGGTCGAGTGGCCAAATGGGCTATTGAACTCCTTCATCTTGACATCAAGTTTGAGGCGAAGAAAGCAATCAAATCTCAAGCGCTGGCTGATTTCCTCGCCGAGTGGATTGAGCAACAGCAGCCAATCCAACTTCACTCGGCACACTGGACCATGTTCTTTGATGGTTCAAAGATGCTGAATGGGTCTGGTGCTGGCGTCGTTCTAGTATCCCCCAAAGGCGATAAGCTCAGTTATGTCTTACAGATTCACTTTGATTCCTCCAACAATGAAGCTGAATATGAAGCACTTTTGTATGGATTGCGTATGGCCATTTCACTCGGCGTCCGTCGCCTGATGGTATATGGCGATTCTGATTTAGTGGTTAATCAAGTGATGAAAGAGTGGGATGTCAGGAACCCCGCTATGACTGGATACTGCAATGCAGTAAGAAAACTTGAGAAGAAATTTGAAGAATCAAGCAGCTGATGAGTTGGCAAAGATTGGATTCACTCGGAAACCTGTCCCCAGCAATGTATTTCTCGAACACATTCATTCTCCTTCGGTGCAAGAAGATCCTTTCACTGAAGAGCCCCCGCAAGCAAAGAGCGCTTCTGATCCGACTGAAGTTGATGTCCCAGCTGTCATTGATCTGGTCATGGAGATTTTGGTAATCACGCCCGACTGGACTGTACCATATATTGCGTACATTCTCAGAAGAGAACTCCCAGACGATGAAGATGAGGCTCGACAGATAGTCCGCAGGTCCAAAGCTTTCACTGTGATCAATGAACAACTCTACAGAGAAAGTGTGACTGGCGTAGCTCAGCGGTGCATTTCTCCTGAAGAAGGTCGACTGATTCTGGAGGAGATTCACTCGGGAACTTGTGGCCATCATGCGTCCTCTAGGACGATTGTTGCCAAAGCCTATCGAGCTGGTTTCTTCTGGCCGCGCGCCAATGAGATGGCTAAAGATATTGTCGATCACTGCGAAGGATGTCAGTTTTACTCGAATATGTCACACAAACCTGCGTCTGCCTTGAAGACCATTCCACTCGTCTGGCCGTTTGCTGTGTGGGGCTTGGATATGGTTGGACCCCTTAGAACAGGTTAGAGTGGGTTTACTCATTTACTGGTTGCAGTCGACAAGTTCACTAAGTGGATCGAAGCTAAACCCATCAGGAAGCTGAACGCCCGCACTGCTATCAAATTCATAAAAGAGATAACGTTCCGGTATGGGGTCCCTCACAGTATCATTACAGACAATGGTTCTAACTTTGACTCGGAAGAGTTCAGGTACTTTTGCTCTTCTCAAGGCACTCGGGTGGATTACGCATCCGTTGCGCACCCCCAGTCAAATGGTCAAGCTGAGCGAGCGAATGGCCTTATCCTCCAAGGATTGAAGCCTCGGCTCATGCGAGATCTTGATCATGCTGCCGGAGCTTGGGTCACTGAGTTACCGTCTGTTCTGTGGGGCTTGAGGACAACTCCCAACCGGTCGACTGGACGTACTCCTTTCTTCCTTGTATATGGAGCTGAAGCCGTGTTGCCGAGTGACATCCTTCACAATTCTCCTCGAGTGGATCTTTACTCTGAAGACGAGGCTGAACAAGCGAGACAAGACGGAGTGGATCTCCTGGAGGAGGAGCGTGAGATGGCCCTGATCCGATCAACTGCGTATCAGCAAGACCTTCGCTGCTTCCATGCAAGACATGTCAAGAGCCGTTCGTTCCACGAAGGTGATTTGGTGCTTCGAGTGGATCAGCAGCGACCTCATAAGTTGGCCCCAGCATGGGAAGGCCCATTCGTCATCACCAAGGTGCTTAACAACGGGGCGTACCATCTTTTCAACTTGAAGAAGAATATTGACGAGCCACGCGCCTGGAATGCGGACCTGCTTCGACGTTTTTATTCTTGATAACAGAGTTGTTTTGATGTAATAAGAGTATCCCAGACGATGTTATTGGTTAAATGAAGACTCCCGCAGTCTATTGTCGATTCCGATCGCACAGTTTTACATTCAAAATTATTCCGAGTGAAGAGCAATCCTCTCTCTCGGGGGCTTAGCTGCGAATCCGTTTCGCCTAAGTTCAAAACTTTTCCGAGTGTATTACATTCAATACACTCGGAGACTTAGCTACGAGCCAGTCCTCGTCTAAGTTCAAAAATTTCTCCGAGTGAAGAGCAATCCTCTCTCTCGGGGGCTTAGCTGCGAATCCGTTTCGCCTAAGTTCAAAACTTGTCCGAGTGTATTACATTCAATACACTCGGAGACTTAGCTGCGAGCCAGTCCTCGTCTAAGTTCAAAAATTTCTCCGAGTGAAGAGCAATCCTCTCTCTCGGGGGCTTAGCTGCGAATCCGTTTCGCCTAAGTTCAAAACTTTTCCGAGTGTATTACATTCAATACACTCGGAGACTTAGCTGCGAGCCAGTCCTCGTCTAAGTTCAAAAATTTCTCCGAGTGAAGAGCAATCCTCTCTCTCGGGGGCTTAGCTGCGAATCCGTTTCGCCTAAGTTCAAAACTTTTCTGAGTGTATTACATTCAATACACTCGGAGACTTAGCTGCGAGCCAGTCCTCGTCTAAGTTCAAAAATTTCTCCGAGTGAAGAGCAATCCTCTCTCTCGGAGGCTTAGCTGCGAACCCGTTTCGCCTAAGTTCAAAACTTTTCCGAGTGTATTACATTCAATACACTCGGAGGCTTAGCTGCGAATCCGTTTCGCCTAAGTTCAAAACTTTTCCGAGTGTATTACAATCAATACACTCGGAGATTTAGCTGCGAGCCAGTCCTCGCCTAAGTTCAAAAATTACCCCAAGTGAAGAGCAATCCTCTCTCTCGGGGGCTTAGCTGCGAACCCGTTTCGCCTAAGTTCAAAACTTTTCCGAGTGTATTACATTCAATACACTCGGAGACTTAGCTGCGAGCCAGTCCTCGTTTAAGTTCAAAATTTACCCCGAGTGAAGAGCAATCCTCTCTCTCGGGGGCTTAGCTGCGAATCCGTTTCGCCTAAGTTCAAAACTTTTCCGAGTGTATTACGTTCAATACACTCGGAGACTTAGCTGCGAGCCAGTCCTCGCCTAAGCCCCAAATTCCTTCGAGTGCAGAACACCCGTTTCACTCGAGAATTAAATAAATTCAGCCAAGCTAAATATCAGAAAGCGAAATGCGAGTAAGATTAAAATCTCCGGCGCAGCAGAAACTTGTTCGCGCGAAAGGGAAGTTCTCAGGCTTAAGGCCTGAACGAAGTTTACTCGGTTACACCAACACTCGGCATACCGAGGCAAATAAAGTTTTTTGTTGTAAGCAAAATACCAATTTAAGCTCCAGCAGGACTTGAAGGCTCAACGAAGGTGTCCAGGTCGATTCCGTCAGCGATCCGAGTGGCAGCGTCGATGAAGGTCTCCATGAAATCTTCAAATTTGAGTTTCTTCGTGTTGGTCACTCGAAGATCCTTCAATTTGTCTTCTCTGGCTTCCTTGCAATGAACCCGGACGAGTGAAAGTGCCACGTCAGCACCACAGCGGGCAGCAGATTTCTTCCACGCTTGCACTCGACTGGGAATCTCATTGAGCCGAGTCATCATTGACTCGAGGTCAGTCTGGAGAGGATCTTCAGGCCACAGTTCTTTGTCGACCTTCTCAAATGCAGCCCTCAGCCGAGTAATGAATCCTTGGACGCTGTTGAGACGAGCTTCGAGACGAAACATATCCATTGCCACGGCATCTCCAACGAGAGATTTCGTGGGGTCCAGATTGGGTTCAAGTTCTTCAGTTTCCTTCTCGAAGTCTTGACAGAATTCTGCATGAAGAGGAAGGGAAAAGGTGATCATAATATCATTCTGGTAGAACCAAAGAAATTCATTCGACAGATGAAGGTTACCTTCAAGCATGCTGAACATTTTCTTCGCGAATCCTCCCAAGTGTTTCTCCAGAGCGGTCTTACTCTTGGTCTGCACTTCGAGTTTTTTGATCCATTCGGATCGTTCCTGCTTGAGCTTGGTATTCTCCTCTTCCAGTTTACTGGCTGCGGCAAGTTTCTTCTCAGCAGCCGCGGTTTTCTCCTTCGCTTCCTTCTGAGCATCAGCAAGTGATTTGTCCTTGTCCTCGAGGGCCTTCTTCATGGTATCTAAAGAAATAGCATTGTTGAGGCGCACTCGGAGACGACGGTTCTCATCACGTACGTCTGTTCGAGTGGATTCACTCGGTTCAAAGGAGGGAAGTCGAAAGTGATAATACAATTGATCAACAAAGGTTACCTCCCAAAGTCTTCAGTTCGGTCTGTGCACGGTCCAGGTTGTTGTTCGTCAGCTCCAGATCCAGCAGAAGTTGATTCTTTTCTTTCTCCAGCTCGACGTACTTGGTCCCGAGTCCACAGGCTTTCTGAAATCAGCAAAAATGGGGATTCAGTCGACATAATAATTTCTCTACTCCTGAGTGGAAAAGTTCAAACTGCAGTCGACTGAAAGACGACCCGCCGCCCCACCCCACAACCCTATACAAGCGTCATATCATGGTTGATGGAAATGATGTCCATGAAACCTGCAGAATGGTTCTAAAGACTACTGCCCATCGTCAACGATCGACAGTAGTCTCGGGGACTACACCCAGTGGGTGCACTCGGTGTGCCCCTACTGGAAACAAAAACACTCGACCAGGTCTGGCCTGTCCGAGTATAAAAGAAAGAAGCAAGCAACCGAACATCGTCTCTATCAGACCCCCGCCGAAGCAAGCACTCGACGGCGGTCTCGGGGACTACACCCAGTGGGTGCACTCAGCGTGCCCCCACTGGAACTACATTTACTCGACAAGGTCTGCCTTGTTGAATGGAAACAATATTAAGACCCCCGCCGATGCCTTCGTCATTCGACGGCGGTCTCGGGGACTACACCCAGTGGGTGCCCTCAGCGTGCCCCCACTGGACCGGAAAGTACTTGGTCTACCGGCGAAGAAAATCAAGACATGCAAGAATTCAATCGGAAATGAACTTACAATACAACTTACTCGGACGTTGGCCTGAAGCGCTGAGCTGGCATCATAGGCCAATTTGCTAGCTTCATATGCCTCCTTTGTTCGCAGCATCATCTGCCCAGCCTGGATCATGGCCTCCTTGGCAGCTCCGGTTTGGTCCTCCGGGACGTGGTACAAAGGATACGCAGGCGTCGGGTGTGCTGGTGTGGTCACTGGAGCAGCTGGAGGTGTCTGGGATTGTCCAATAAGCGTCGAAGTCACCAGAATTGAAGTGGTCGGCGGAGCACTCAACAGTGGAGTGACGAGGGTTGGAGGCGTCGCAGCAGTCGTCCCATGGGGCGTCTGGAAAGACGGTGGTCCTCGAGTGCCCACGCGTGAAACCTCCGGGAGCACAGCTTCACCCTCCACTCCCCGCCGTGGCTCCTCGTCATCTTCCAGTTCGATGACTGCGTCAGCTAAAGTCAACAATTATGGATGAGTAACTAACACTCTCGACAATTATTCTTCTGCAAGCAGAGTAAAGTATGGAGTTGACATACCTCGTTGGGAGGTGGCGGCATCAGGAGTGTCCACTTCCATATGATCTCCATCATCCTGATGGGGCGACGTCACGGAGGTAGCAGCTCTGGCGAGTAAATTTCACTCGGTCAAACATCAACATAAAGTTCTTCAACGACGAGGCAAGGAAAATGAATACTCACGTGGAGGCAACAGGCACGGCTATCTTGATTCGGGGCAGGGCCTTCCGAGGCTTTGGCACGTCTGGTTTGGGCTGTTTCGCAGCCTTTTCAGTCGACCCCGATGTCGCGACACGATCACGCTTCGGGTTCCGGGTGCTCGACGCCACAGTCTTGCTCGGGATGACCTCCGGGTCGTTCTGCTGCTTCGCTCGACGTTCAGTGCGCGAAGGGACAGGGACCTCCACCTTGTCTTCATCCAGGTCGTCGTCGCTGCTCTCGGATTCGTCAGCGTAATCACCGTCAGCGCTGCCGTCGACGCTCCCTTCTTCTTCTTCTTCAGGGTGCCCTCCATTGGGCACAGGCGAATACATGTTTGTAAATTCCTGCAAGATTCAAGCTTCAAATTCAATCGACTGAAGATTCATTTATTCGGCAAAGTATTAAAACAATCGACAAGTATATAACTCACCAAGTTCTTTGGCGGGTTAAAAGCGGAGAAAGGCGGAATTCGTTTGGATCCTTCTGGGTTATCGCAGGCTCCAGTGATGCTTCTGAGCCACTGAGAAACGGTCTGATCGGAAACTTCCTCAGGATGAGTCCGAGTGGTATCCTCAGGTCCCGAATAATGCCACATGGTGTGATCCCGAGCTTGGAGGGGCTGGATTCGTCGACTCAGAAACGTTTCAAGGAGGTCCAAACCTGTCACTCCCCCGCGAATCAGTTCGGATATGGCATTCACTAAGATCCCTACCTGGATTTTCTCTACCTTCGTCACATACAGAGGTTTGGGAGTAACAGGTCGATCCAAGGTGAAGAGGGGAAGTCCAGTCGACATATTTGGTGATGCTACATCTTTGCAGTAAAACCAAGTCGACTGCCAACCCCGAACGGAATCAGGAAAGGTCATAGAGGGGAACCCACTCCTACCTCTCTTCTGGATCCCTAGACCACCACACAGTTGGATCACATGGGTTTTGCTATCTTTGGGATTGGCTTTCTTGACGGCTTGAGATCGGACAGAGAATATATGTTTGAACAGACCCCAATGTGGGGGACAGCCCAGGAAACATTCGCACAAGGTAATGAAGCAGGAAAGATAAGCTACTGCATTCGGTGGAAGGTGGTGAAGCTGCGCTCCAAAATAGTTCAACAACGCACGGAAGAACGGGTGGGGAGGCATGGAGAAACCTCGCTCGATGTGGGTGAGAAGCATAACCCTCTCGCCGTCGCGTGGCTCCGGCTCGACCTCCCCCTTCGGCAACCTCCAGGAATCTGCAGCAATCAACCCGTCGACGACGAGGTTGTTCACATCGTCCGCCGTGACCGTCGATTGAAGAAAATCCCCCTGGATCCACCCCAGCGGCACCGTCGACCGGGGTCCCGACGGCTTCTTCGCCTTGGCGCCTCCTTTCTTGGCGCGCTCGAGCTTCTCCGTCTTGCCTTTCGTCATGGCGGCGGCGGTCAGCGAAGCAGGGCAGGGCGGAGGAAGAGGAGAGTAGATTTGGGGGAAAAGTACTGTGCCAGCACTGGCGTCGTCGCCTCTTATACGCACTCAAGTGAGCCACTGACCTGCGGGCCCGCCGGATCTCCGGATATCCCGAAATCAGAGGAGGAGCGATACGTGGCGATACGGGCGGCGCGATAATCGAGGCGTCGTTCCCACACTTGCCTTAGCAGTTACGCCATCTCCGCTGCGCGCGCGCGCTCTCTTATCCAAATTTCGAAACCCGCGAGACTCGGGCCCGGTGGAGCAAATTGTTTAGTCAGAAGATTCTCCAGATCACTCGAACTAGTTTCACTCGGACCAGTGTTCAAGCTCAGTTTTACTCGGATAACTTCAAGATGGAATCGATCAGGGCAAACGGTTAAGGTTTCAATCGACGCAGATTTCGGGGAAGCCTCAAGATACACTCGGAATTTTTGTGTCTCTTCTGAACCTGCATGGATACCTTTTACCCTTGAACCCCGATCCATTCGGGGGCTAATGATGGGGATATGTACCTAGGGTAGGGTCATAGGCCTGACCTATATACCCTGCCTAAGGACACTGCCCCAAAAAGCTTAAGGGCTACAAAGAAATCTCCGACTGAAATAGCCAAGAAGCATAAACCACTCGACAATATACACTCGGAGATACCTTTCACTTGACGACTACCTTTTCACTCGGAAATGATTAGAAGACAGTCGACCACAGGAGTCCAGAAGTCACCCCAGGGAGGCTAACGGACCTGCATTCATCAAGACCATTACTAGCATTTATGGTGTACGTTACCAGTAACGTACACCTCTTTATGACCACAATTTAACCCTTGGATGCCGGACACTTATGAGGGGTAGCGCACTCTATATAAGCCGCCCCTCCCCTCTGGCACAAGGGTTCGCACCCCCTGTAACAACGCAAGCATTACACTCGACAAGAAGCTCCCGAGCACCTGAGACGTAGGGCTGTTACCTCCACGAGAGGGGCCTGAACTCATACATTCTTGCGTACAATCTCGCCGTAGCTAGGACTCTGCCCTCTCCTTTCGTACCCCTACCTTCTACTGTCAGGCTTATTCCCACGACAGCGCCGTCCTTAGGCTTATTCCATTGCTTGATGCTGATCGGGATGTTGTCCCTAACAATAGCTCCGCACTAAGCAGAAAATGCGTCCTTGGTCTGCTTGGGTTCAATCGAATGGCCATCGTCCGTGAGTGCTGTAATCGTGAACCTTTCATCCTTGCGCAACCTCTTCTTCGGGCCTCGTCTCGTTACCGAAGTTTGGCTCGATTCGGAGGGCTATAAAAGAAGAAAGAAGAGTTAATATATGTACATACCAAAACAATTGATGCATCAATTAGCAAGTCAGCACATGCTTAATTAATATATATACCTCGCCGGACTTTGCAACAGCTCCCTCCTCCGTTCGGTCACCGGAGCCGTCATCATGGTCTCCTTCTTCCTCCGGCATTTGGTTATTGGAGACATCATGATGATGTCCTTCCTCCTCCATTGTTCGATCATCGGAGCCGTCATCCTCTCCTTCCAGACCATCGGTGTCGTTGAGAAATGACAAGACATCACGTCCGCTGAGTATTATGTCCCCCAACAACTGTTCTTGTTCCAAGTCTCTTTGATCCATAGTTTCTGCAAATATTACAACATGTCAATTAATATACAAACATGAATGTCCGACGTCCGGACCGCCTCTCTCATGAATGTCCGATGTCCGGACCACCTCTCTCATGAATGTCAAACAAGGGATTCTCTTAACCTTTAAGGGATTTAATTAACAAAATGGCGCCATTCTGAATGTGCAGAAAATGGTCCATATTTTTTCTGATCTCATCTACCCTTCTATATGTCACGTTGTCTAGTGTCAAAGGATTCAAGAAAACCATGGCTTCATCATTAGCCGGAAGTAACAGGCACATAATGGTACGAAGCTCTCGAAAATTGTTTTTGAACGGAGTCCCGGATAGGATAATTAATTAGCTTTTTGGTATGAAGTTCAGCAAGAGCCTTCCGAATATCGCTATTTGGAAGGCCTTTGTTGAAATTCGTACCAAAAAGTGAATTATTCTATCCGGAACTCCGTTCCAAAACAACTTTGAAGAGCTTCGTAGCATCAACTTCCGGCTAATGATGAAGCCATGGATTTCTTCAATACTTTGACAGACAACGTGATATATAGAAGAATATATATATAGATGAGATCAGAAAAAAATTGGATCAACTTGTGCACATCCATATTGGGGGCATTCTTGATAAATCTATGTTACCAGAGTTTTCTATATGAACAAAAAAAATTCCACATGACATGTCCGATGTCCCCCCCTCATGTCGAAGTTATCGGGGAGGGGGTAGACGACAACAACGCTCACCCCTCATGTCATGTCCGATGTCCCCCCTCATGTCGAAGTTATCGGGGAGGGGGTAGACGACAACGATGCTCACCCCTCATGTCCGACGTCCGACGTCCCCCCTCATGTCGAAGTTATCGGGGAGGTGTCCTCGACAACGCTCTTTTAACTTAGTAAATTTGGGTGGCCTCGACAACTCTTCTAGGGTTGGGGTGGCCTCAATATATCTAGACTTGTTCCGGTTTGGGGTGGCCTCGAGAGTTGGCCGGGCGAGAGGGGGTTGATCGACGTCCCCCCTCATGTTGAAGTTACCGGAGTTTTCTTCTAGGGGTTTGGGTGGCCTCGAGAGTTTGTCGGGTAGGGCGGGAGGGGGTAGGAGATCGACAACACTATTTTTCTAGGGTTTGGGTGGCCTCGAGAGTTGGTCACCCGATATGTCTGACGTCCCCCCTCATGTCAAAGTTACCGGAGTTTTCTTCTAGGGGTTTGGGTGGCCTCAACAGTTTGTCGGGTAGGGGCGGGAGGGGGTAGGAAATCGACAAAATATTCTATCAACAAAAAAATTCTATCTATCCATACATACATAGCCACATACATACATGAAAAAATACATATATGAACAAAAAAATGCTATGAACAAAACACATCATATATACATCCATCCATACATAAATATAGCCACATACATATATACATTATATATGAACAAAAATATTCATCATATAAAAAAATCAACATATATATATAAAAAATTGCATAGAGCCGGGGCGGCGGCGGCTCACAGCGGGGGCGGCCGGCGAGGGCATGGGCGACAGCGACGGCGGGGGCGGGCCGGGGCAGGGGCGCGGCCGGGTGCACTCGGGGGCGTGGGCTCGGGGGCGGGGTAGGGCCGCGGGCTCGGGGACGACGACGGCGATGGCGACGGCAACGACGGGGCAGGGGCACGACGATGGCGACGGCGTGGGCGGCGGACGGCGTCGGGGCAGCCTGGCGGCATCGAGGAGCTCGGCGTCGTCGGGCGATTTCGCGATGAAAACTGTGAAATTTCGCGAGTGCTACTTATATACACTCAGCATTGGTCCCGGTTTGTGCCACCAACCGGGACCAATACCAACCTTTGGTCCCGGTTGGTGCCACCAACCAGGACCAAAGGTCTCTTTTCGTCAGTCCAAAGGGCAGGAAGCAGAGGCCTTTGGTCCCGGTTAGCTAGTTCCACCAACTGGGACTAAAGGGTGGTGCTGCCCGGGGCCAAAAGTTTAGTCCCACCTCGCTAGCTGAGAGGGCTCGATAGTGGTTTATAAGCGCTGTTGCGCCAGCCCTCTCGAGCTCCTCTCAACTGCAAGCGTACAGGCCTAATCGCACACACCTCTGCCTGTGGGCCTTCTGGGCCTGCTACGGGCGTGAATCCTGGCCCAACTAGCTGATTGTGTTTCTAGTCGTATTCAGGCCATGGTGGCCCAGTAGGCGGCACTTTTTTTAAATTTTTTCCAGTTTTTTTGTTTTGTTTTTTGCTTTATTTATTTTCTTTTGTTTCTACTTACAGTGATTCTTTTTGCTTTTAGGTCACAAAAATTATAAACTTTCTGTTAGTGCCATTAGTTTCCAAATTTGAATAGTTTAAATTTGAATTCTTTTGCTTTATTTATTTTCTTTTGTTTCTACTTACAATTTTTCAGTGATTCTTTTTGCTTTTAGGTCACAAAAATTATAAACTTTCTGTTAGTGCCATTAGTTTCCAAATTTGAATAGTTTAAATTTGAATTCTTTTAAATTGGTGTGAATCACTAGTTTGTGAATAACTTTACAAAAAAAAATATTTTTGAGTGATTCTTTTTCCTGCTATTTAATATTACTTTGTTTTATCATTATATTCAATTTGGTAATTTTTAGGTTAATTTAAATGTCTGTTTTAATCAAAAACAGATTTGGTATTTTAGTTTCCTATTAAAGTTTCTAACAAAAAATTCTTTATGAAAATTCTTTTTGCTATTAATGTTTTGAATAGAAAATACTTTGATAACTTTAGTTGCATAAATTTTATATAATTTTAGTTTCAAAAATACTAGAGGTTTATAAAAGCTTTTTAGTTGATTCTTTTTGCATTGAAGAATATTATAGTTTTGTTTTAGTTGATCATAATATAATTTTTTAATTGATTATTTTTAGTTCATTATTTTTGCTATTAGAGTTTCATAAAAGTTTTCATGCATTTACTGAATTTTTCCAGCTAAATGACCCTGAAATTGAAAAGCACTACAAATGAACTCTGAAAAGGTTGAAAGTTGGCATGGTATCATCATTTCACCCATATAGCATGTGCTAAAAAGTTGAGAGGGTTACGGCAAAAACTGAATGCACTTCGTGTACAAAATGGACAATCTCTTTCGAAGTATCAGGGTTTCGCACGAAAACTCATCTGTTACAAAGGGATTTCATTTTTTTGAACTTATTTGAACTCCAGACTTTTTGTCTGTTCAAAATGCACCATTCAAAGCCACATCATCAATTTTCAACCCTTTCTGACTTCATTTGGTATTTTTCATGCATTTACTGAATTTTTTGAGCTAAATGACCTTGAAATTGAAAAGCACTACAAATGAACTCTGAAAAGGTTGAAAGTTGGCATGGTATCATCATTTCACCCAAATAGCATCTGCTAAACAGTTGAGAGGGTTACGGAAAAAATTGGATGCACTTCGTGTACAAAATGGACAATCTCTTTGGAAGTATCAGGGTTTCGGATGAAAACTCATCTGTTACAAAGGAATTTCATTTTTTTGAACTTATTTGAACTCCAGACTTTTTGTGTGTTCAAAATGAACCATTCAAAGCCACATCATCAATTTTCAACTCATTCTGACTTCATCGGGTATTTTTCATGCATTTACTGATTATTTTGAGCTAAATGACCCTGAAATTGAAAAGCACTACAAATGAACTCTGAAAATGTTGAAAGTTGGCATGGTATCATGATTTCACCCACATAGCACGTGCTAAAAATTTGAGAAGGTTACGGCAAAAATTGGATGCACTTCGTTTACAAAACGGACAATCTCTTTCGAAGTATCAGGGTTTCGAACGAAAACTCATCTGTTACAAAGGTATTTCATTTCTTTGAACTTATTTGAACTCCAGACTTTTTGTGTGTTCAAAATGAACCATTCAAAGCCACATCATGAATTTTCAACCCTTTCTGACTTCATCTGGTATTTTTCATGCATTTACTGATTTTTTAAGCTAAATGACCCTGAAATTGAAAAGCACTACAAATGAATTTTGAAAAGGTTGAAAGTTGGCATGGTATCATCATTTCACCCACATAGCTTGTTATAAAAAGTTGAGAGGGTTACGGCAAAAACTGGATGCACTTCGTGTACAAAACGGACAATCTCTTTCGAAGTATCAGGGTTTCATACGAAAACTCATCTGTTACAAAAGGCATTTCATTTCTTCACATGTAACTGCAGTGATATTCTAGATCAAAGGCATCATCATACTAGTTGTGGAGAGAAAGTCTTCACTTTTTCTTCGCTTGTGTCCTTTGCTTATTGCACCGTAACCATGGATAATCTTCATCATTTAACAGGGTGCTTGGGTCAGCCTTGACTTTGAAGGGAGGAATTTCATGAAACTTTTCATAATCTTCAGACATGCCTGTCTTTCCCTCCAATCCCACGATGTCTCTTTTTCCTGAAAGAACTATGTGGCGCTTAGCTCATCGTATGATGTATTCAATTCCTTATCTTTTCTTTTTCTCGGTATCAGGGCCGGATTTCGGGGACACACAAAATCCCAAAAATTAACCCCTCGTGTCATCACCAGCCTAGGATTACTGTTACTGGTGGACACGTCCTTGTTACAGATTACCAAGCAATTACAAGAGTTGGATACAAGACCATAAAGGTGCAATGTTACAATAATGATTTCTGGTGGTGGGTGACGAAAGTGATTCGTGAATTCTCCAACGTCGATGGGGCTCCATTCCACAGGAACGGCTGACCTGGATAACTCCTATCCCGCGTGGTAACTATCCTAGGCTCCGCCTGGACATCGTCATAATACTCTTCTGACCTGGCCAATGAAATAACCAGGGACAAGCCAGTGAGTACGTTTGAATGTACTCATAAACATTACGAACAAATGATATACCGAATGCAGCAGATAATATATGATCATGATGAATTAAACTATTTGCCAATGCTCATGCGGGACTATATTATATGCATGCTGATAGGAATTAAATCATGAAATGATGACATATTAGCATGTGCAGAAATAACATGTTAGTGACAAACAAATGAGGTTAATGCAAAATCGGACGAGACAGAACCATCCGAGAATCCAAAGAAAATATAAAAGAAATGCCGGTTGGATGTCAAGTGACACCACGGTAGGTCTTGAAGAGAAATGCCAAACGGGTGTCTAAAAGAGTAATCGGACGAGACAGACCATCCGAGAACTCAAGCGACGCCACGAGAGGTCTTGAAAAGAAATGCTAGACAGGTATCTACAAGAGAGTCGGGCGAGACAGGACCGCCCAAGCACTCGAGAGACGCCTCGTAAGGTCTTGAAAATAAAACTAAATGCCCGGGGTAGTCTAGCCAGCCCCTGAGACACTCAGAAAAATAAAATTAAGAGAGATGCGTTAGTCCACAATAATAATCATAACATCAATAATATTCATGATAACATCAGTAGTAGTGGTAATTATTCTGCAAAATAAACCATGCAGAATTATAATTATTTCCTCCGGAGACTGACTCTAAGACCGACACTTGACCAACCCAGACTGTAGTCCTTAACCGCGGACATGGGTATTCGAATAGATATCACTCTGCAGAGGTTGTACTCTTTACCCACAAGTAAAGGATTTCTTTAGTCAGTACCGTAACACCGACTAATTCCCATTTCGGTCTTTAGGTTGAAACACACCTGTCCAGCACACACCAGCTTAACTGTTCCGGATGCCGGGAATCACCCACAGCATCATTTCAGGAAAACTTTAAGACAGGGAAAACCGACGTTTCTGCATGGGATCACTTTATTTATATCGGCGCGCAAATAGGGAAGCTACCCCCTCGGCTACACTGTCGGAACACCCATGCCCCCTGACCCGATGACAGGATTTAGTCTGCGGCCGCAGAAACCCTCATCGTGGCCCTCTGTACGGTATGTGCATGGACAGAGGTTAACAACTTACTGAACCATACCCCACCTGATGGAGGCACAAGTGGTAGCACGAAACAAGTATGGGGGTTACTGGAACAAGACTCGATCTACGGTCGACTCAGGAGGTTATGTTTTCCTGCAGTGATTAGCTCAACAAAATTTCTCAGTAGTACCCAACAGGGTCGCCACCTGGCATGTCCCAACATGCCCTTACTGATCATTCTCGTCAGCACGAGAATTCAGTCTCACGGTCACTTCACCCGTGACCAATTCTTTCCTGCAGATTAGTCCAGACCAACTTGGCCATATATGACATGAGTAAATTATCATGCTCACTCATACATCATGCTTTAATGAAAATGAAATGCTCCAAGGTGATCATGCATGCATAACTTAGCCATATGCATATTCAATTAGAAATCAACATAGTCATGCTCTAATAATTCTAGCAAGTAATCTTCCATGCATTCACCATATCAAGTGTTCAAGATGCTCGCCTTAGGTATGAAATGGTGCTGGTTACTTAAACTTTTGTAAGAAACCATCTTCCCTCCATTTTCCCTATTTCAAAGAAATAATGAAATCACCACCTAATTCTAAAACAGCACGAAAAAGTGTTTCAAATATTTTTGAAATAAATACTAAAATCAACTAGAGGAAAAATGAAACATAACAGAAAAGGAATCAAATTATTTGGAGTTCATAAGAATTTCTAAGAGAGTTTCTAAGTCGAAAATAAATAAAGAAAAAGACTTTTTAACAAATCTTGAAGAAACAAAGTTCAGGGAAAATGTTCACCCTATTTATATTAATATGCTATGATCTTAGGAGTAGGTAGAAATTTGAATTATTAAATTTGGTGTAGAAATGGCCTCTGTGGAATTATTTGAACTATACTGAAAAGAAAGGAAAAGGGTCAGAGGAGCGCCCTGAGCGCTTTTTAGATGCACGGCGCCACTGGGCCAGGCCCAGCTGCTCAACCACGCGGCTCGCTGTGGCCTGAGCCGCTGACGGAGGGACCCCACCATCCAGGTTTGACTAGGGCGTCGCCATCCTCCCGCGACATAATGGGGCGACGCTCCGGCGATCGCCGCCGGCGAAATACGGCGCCATTCGGGGTGCCAAGGCCACCGTTGTGTTCAGGAATGAGAGGCAGTTCGTTCGGTGCTCTTCGTGGTAACTGGGATGGACGGAATTGCCGGCGATGAGGTTCTCAGCGGACGACGGCGCCGGCAAGAGGGGGCTTTCGCCTATGGTGGTCCCCGAGCTAAATTGATGACGGGGATGGATTAGTGGGTGCTCAAGGAGGCTGGTGGAGAAGAAATATGTGAGGGGGAGGCTGCGGTTGGCTCGGAATCATCCGGAAGGTGATGGCGGCCGTGGGTGCCGGAGAGGAGGAAGAAGACCTTCCCCGGCCGTTTCGCTGCTCGAGGAGATTATTAGGGGAGGGAGTGATCATCTGGTGAAGCCGTCGGTGCCGTGGCTTACAGAGAATGGCACGGCTGCGTGCGGCCATTGATTGCGCCGTCGAGGCCGGTAAGGGTCGGTGGAGGTCAGCGTGGCCAGTGCTACGTGGCGAGGACGGTGGCCGCCGCAGATAAGCCCTGGTGGGTGGCCATTTAAGGAGGCAGAGACGTGGCGGAGGGAAATTCTTCGGGCAGCAGCTGTGGGCGACGTGGTCGGCGATGGCCGGCGTTAGCGGCCAAGGGGGTGTGTCTGCGAGGGATGGGGATGATTTGAAGACCCAAGGGTGGACTCGGGCGAGCAGGGAAGGTAGCAGCAGAGTGGCAGTAGCCCGATGCCAGTGGTGCACAACGCACGCTCTGGACACGCTCTGTGCACGCGCACAGCGTACTCGATGCAATGCCAGGGTGATCTAGGGTGATCTACTGCACTTGAGTTTTGGGCAGGGTGATGTTATCTTGGGTGGCAAAGATGATGGTCATGTTAGTCTGGCCAGAAGAGTAGGTTTCTTATGTAGTTGAGAAAGAGATATAATTTCTATCAGACACACAAGGTGCTCGGCAGAATGCTAGGGCAATTTAGGGACTTTTGCTGGATATGAAAATTGACAAGTTGATGTCTCATTAAATGGTAGAGGTGATGGTGAAGTGGTTTGGGAAAAAAGAGAAACTTGCTAGTGCAAGTTTTATTAGAATATATTTCTGGACAGAAACTACAGAGGTATACTTGGTGGACTTGCAAGTTGAGATTGAGGCTTCCCATCTGGACTTAAGGTACTGGTTGGAAGGATTATAAGTGGGAAAAATTTGGGAATTGTTTGAGCAAGGAAAATTAGGGTTGTAGTTATAGCATAGAAAATGGACAGAATGGAAAAGAGGAAAGTTCACCCAAAATTTTCAAAACACCAAGTTGGGTTTTTGCATAATAGTAATCTAGGTACATCACATGACCTCCCATAATTTTTGTGGAATTTTTAAAGAATTATTTAAAATGGTTGTAGTGCAACAGAGGCATTTAAAACATTGAAATAGCTATTAAAATAATTGTCTTGGGGAAATTTTTATTATGAAAATAATTCCCACTGTTATTAAAGTAATAATGAAATGGTTTAAGAAAACACCCAAGGGCCACAATATTATTACCAAGAATTCCTATATGGAGGGAAGAATTTTGAAAGTCAGAACAGAAAAGGCTCTTAAAATTATTGAGGGAATTATTATAAATCAAATTTGTATTTCTGGCCAAATTTTACTTAATAAAATCATGGTTAAATTTTTGGGGTGTTACAAACTCTACCCCGCTTAAGAAAAATCTCGTCCTCGAGATTTGCTAAGGACGGTTTCAAAAATATTACTCCGACTATCACGCAATAAAAACACGGTAATATTTGTCCTACTCACACGATATGACGTGGCTACAGTGAGAGGGCAGATAATTCGTGCAACTACAGTGGGGTACTGGCGCTGCGTGGAAAAAAATCTACGGTTGGGGAAACCAAGAGATTTCTACTTATGGCTACGGTAAATTTAGAATTGATAAAATTCTAAATTTCATATTACGCTGGTCGTACCCGAGTGCACAGTGCTCTCTCTGGCTGACAGGTGGACCCAGGGCCCACTGTCAGTCTCTTCTTCTACCTCTGGCTCTCATCTCTTCCTCTCTCTCGCGCGCTTTCCCTCACTTTCTCCACTGGCGGCGTCTAGCGCGTAGGGCATCCAGGTCGTACTGCGATAGTGCGTGGCGTGCTAGCTGCCGGCGTAGCGTGCACTCACCTCGCGGGCCAGTGCGCTGTTGGCACTGCTCGCGGATTCGCCTCCGAACACCGGCGATCGAGCGACGAGTGGCGCTGGTGGACTTCGCTCACCGTACACCGATCTCGAGCTATAAAATGACCGCGGTGCTTCTCTCTTCTTCCTCACACCTGGTCTCATTTCTTCTTCTTCTTCCGCCCCCTCCATTTATGTTTGCAGGAGCTCGAGGCGAGGCTTTTGATGGCAGAGGTGATGCCGGATTGGTACACGATCCTGCTGTGTGGAGGGTTGGCGGCATTGCTTGGATTATCCGTGCTCCTATGCACGATGATCCACAATGATCACCGTCATGCTGTTGCTCAAGTGGTGGCTCTCCGCGGCAGCGGTGATCACGAGGATTAGGTGCCGGTGTCAGGTGCTGACTGCTGTCAGTGTGCTGGAGGCAATCTGCATTAGAATAATTACCCACAAATTTTTCTTTCAGAAAAACTATGGTGTGTTAGTGCGGTGATCAGTTAGGTGCTAAATGTGTATGCGTCTGCACTTAGGGCATGTAGTAGAGTGGTGTGGCTGTGAGCTGGATGCCGTCGTGGCACGTTAATTAAGCTTATGTTGGTAGAAATCCTTGTGACCGTGGTCCTTAAGAAAGTTCTCACCTTGAGATTTACCAGGGGCGGAAGGGAAATAACCTCAGAACAAAACATTCATATGCAAAATGCAATCCTGATAATATGTTCATGGCATACCCCCTAAGAACACTACAAAAATTACATCATGCAAACAAGCACTACACGCTACTCAAATGCACTCATGATCGTCTATGGTTCGAAAGTAAGGTCTACAGGGTCTTGCGGAAAAGTTCTGGGTGCTGGAGCACCCTCTTCTTCCGGAGGAAGTGGAGGTAGTTGAGGGAGCAAACGAAGAACATGTCCCTCCTGGGTTGGCATAGAAGGTCTACCAATAGCTATCTGAGTGTTCAGAAAAGCAAGATAAGAGAGGTAATCCATTAGTTGCTGGGTCAGACGATCTTGAGCCATCACATATTGAATGAGATTGGCCAGAGCTGGATCCCTTTCTATACGTTCACAGCGGAACATTGCATTTGCCCCTAATGCTGCATGGCTCAGAAAATAGCAGGTGTTGCGGGTAAAATCCCACAAAACTTTAACAAAACTTCCAGGACTTGCATCTGGAGTTCTCAGGTGGAAATCGGGGTGAGACATGGGGTGCAGATCGGGAAGGAGTGGTGTTCTAGTTTGACGGGGCTAGTGCTGGATGTGGCTTCTTATAGAGGGCCTGGGTTACGAGTCATGATGCGGCACCAATATGACTTATGTATTGGTCCTGTCATGGGATTAAAGTCTCGGTCCTCAATCCCCAAAAGGAATGCGACGTGCTACTGTGTGTGTCGGCCATGGTGACTAATAGTGGTTATGTCTAGAATTTACTGTGCAACCATACGTCAATTATGCTGGTTCACAAATGGTACCATCAAAATAGTGGTACACCATTAAATCACAAACCTGCTACATCATATGGCTGCTACTATAAAAATTACAGGGTGCTAGAGCCACTAGGGCTTGACACAAATCTAGTGGACTCAGTCCACCTCGTTGACATCCAGCCGGGCGCGTCTTGTGGATGTTGAGTCCTCCTCGTGGGCTTCTGCGTAGGAGCTGGCCGGAGTCGGATGGGGAGTTACAGGGCTGGGGTAGCGGTGGTGTCCTTCACGGGGTGTCGAGGTCACAGTCCCGCTGGAGTGATCTTCCAGGTGGCGGCGGAGTTACCCGGGGGTGACAAATGCATTGCCCGGGTGGACAACAGGGGCAGGCTCCGAGGGCTCGATCGGTCTCCCGAACAGCACGATCAGGGTGGGTGTGGCTCCTCTTCTTGCTGGGGTCAGGAGAGTAAGTGTCCTGCGGGTTGTGATCAGATCATTGATGACCTGATCGAAAAGTGGCTCTTGCGCTCTCAGGTAGTGCACCAGATGCACCAGGGCAGGATCCGTCTCATGGTCTCCATTGGCGACTTGGGTTGGTCTACAATAGCCTTCACGACTAGGGTAGTAGAAAGAGCGACAGTTAACCCTCGGAGACAGATGCCGAAGGTGAACTACAACCTCTCGGGCTGCAAGTTGGATGGCTTGGGATTCGTTGGAGGTCATCCTCCCGGGGAACCGGTAGGGGCGTTCCGATGTGATGCTACTCCCGTACATGTGCACCGTGGCCCAGAAGTGATGGATGGCATCACTCATGTGCTCCTGGTACACAACATACTCCGGCGGCTCTTCGCTGCCGAAAGCACGACGGGTGAGATTGGCAAGGACGGCTACAAAGCCTTCATGCTCGACTGTGGTGGTCTCGTTGTGAACAATGGGGCCTGGCATCTTGGTGGTTGGATATCGAACTGGGAGTGGGGCTGTGATGTGCTGTGCTTGGGAAAGGCTTCCTTTATAAGCCATCGGAGTCTTCCATTGCACGCTTGCGGCTAGGGCAACTCAAGTGTCGGCCACAGGCACACGGCCTATGGACCGGCTGCTAGGTTGGGCACTGACTGTCAAAAGATATCGGCTGGCCACTGTGCAGGCTTATCGGATGAGATAGGCTTGGCTATGGGCAAGGAAAAGACTTGGATGGTGTGGAAACCTAAGGATAATGACCAGGCTAAGATAGGTTTAGCCAATGGTCAGCATGGCTCTGATACCAAGGCTGTCGGGGCCGGATTTCGGGGACACACAAAATCCCAGAAATTAACCCCTCGTGTCATCACCAGCCCAGGATTACTGTTACTGGTGGACACGTCCTTGTTACAGATTACCAAGCAATTACAAGAGTTGGATACAAGACCATAAAGGTCCAATGTTACAATAATGATTTCTGGTGGTGGGTGACGAAATTGATTCGTGAATTCTCCAACGTCGATGGGGCTCCATTCCACAGGAACGGCTGACCTGGATAACTCCTATCCCACGTGGTAACTATCCTAGGCTCCGCCTGGACGTCGTCATAATACTCTTCTGACCTGGCCAATGAAATAACCAAGGACAAGCCAGTGAGTACGTTTGAATGTACTCACAAACATTATGAACAAATGATATACCAAATGCAGCAGATAATATATGATCATGATGAATTAAACTATTTGCCTATGCTCATGCGGGACTATATTATATGCATGCTGATAGGAATTAAATCATGACATGATGACATATTAGCATGTGCAGAAATAACGTGTTAGTGACAAACAAAGGAGGTTAATGGAAAATCGGACGAGACAAAACCATCCGAGAATCCAAAGAAAATATAAAAGAAATGTCGATTGGATGTCAAGTGACACCACGGTAGGTCTTGAAGAGAAATGCCAAACGGGTGTCTAAAAGAGTAATCGGACGAGACAGACCATCCGAGAACTCAAGTAACGCCACGAGAGGTCTCGAAAAGAAATGCCAGACGGGTATCTACAAGAGAGTCGGGCGAGACAGGACCGCCCGAGAACTCGAGAGACGCCTCGTAAGGTCTTGAAAATAAAACTGAATGCCCGGGGTAGTCTAGCCAGCCCCTGAGACACTCAGAAAAATAAAATTAAGAGAGATGGGTTAGTCCACAATAATAATCATAACATCAATAATATTCATGATAACATCAGTAGTAGTAGTAATTATTCTGCATAATAAACCATGCATAATTATAATTATATCCTACGGAGACCGACTCTAAGACCGACACTTGACCAACCCAGACTGTAGTCCTTAACCGCGGACACGGCTATTCGAATAGATATAACTCTGCAGAGGTTGTACTCTTTACCCACAAGTAAAGGATTTCTTTAGTCAGTACCGTAACACCGACTAATTCCCATTACGGTCTTTAGGTTGAAACACACCTGTCTAGCACACAACAGCTTAACTGTTCCGGATGTCGGGAATCACCCACAGCATCATTTCAGGAAAACTTTAAGACGGGGAAAACTGATGTTTCTGCATGGGATCACTTTATTTATATCGACGCGCAAATAGCGAAGCTACCCCCTCGGCTACACTGCCGGAACACCCATGCCCCCTGACCCGATGACAGGATTTAGTCTGCGTCCGCAGAAACCCTCATCGTGGCCCTCTGTACGGTGTGTGCATGGAGAGAGGTTAACAACTTACTGAACCATACCCCACCTGATGCAGGGACAAGTGGTAGCACGAAACAAGTATGGGGGTTACTGGAACAAGACTCGATCTATGGTCGACTCAGGAGGTTATGTTTTCCTGCAGTGATTAGCTCAACAAAATTTCTCGGTAGTACCCAACAGGTTCGCCACCTGGCATGTCCCAACATGCCCTTACTAATCATTCTCGTCATCACGAGAATTCAGTCTCACGGTCACTTCACCCATGACCAATTCTTTCCTGCAGATTAGTCCAGACCAACTTGGGCATATATGACATGAGTAAATTATCATGCTCACTCATACATCATGCTTTAATGAAAATGAAATGCTCCAAGGTGATCATGCATGCATAACTTAGCCATATGCATATTCAATTAGAAATCAACATAGTCATGCTCTAATAATTCTAGCAAGTAATCTTCCATGCATTCACCATATCAAGTGTTCAAGATGCTCGCCTTAGGTATGAAATGGTGCTGGTTACTTAAACTTTTGTAAGAAACCATCTTCCCTCCATTTTCCCTATTTCAAAGAAATAATGAAATCACCACCTAATTCTAAAACAGCACTAAAAAGTGTTTCAAATATTTTTGAAATAAATGCTAAAATCAACTAGAGGAAAAATGAAAAATAACAGAAAAGGAATCAAATTATTTGGAGTTCATAAGAATTTCTAAGAGAGTTTCTAAGTTAAAAATAAATAAAGAAAAAGACTTTTTAACAAATCCTGAAGAAACAAAGTTCAGGAAAAATGTTCACCCTATTTATATTAATATGCTATGATCTTAGGAGTAGGTAGAAATTTGAATTATTAAATTTGGTGTAGAAATGGCCTCTGTGGAATTATTTGAACTATACTGAAAAGAAAGGGAAAGGGTCAGAGGAGCGCCATGAGCAATTTTTAGATGCCCGGCGACACTGGGCCAGGCCCAGCTGCTCAACCGCGTGGCTCGCTGTGGCCTGAGCCACTGATGGAGGGACCCCACCAGCCAGGTTTGACTAGGGCGTCGCCATCCTCCCGCGACAAAACGGGGCGACGCTCCGGCGATTGCCGCCGGCGAAATATGGCGCCATTCGGGGTGCCAAGGCCACCGTTGTGTTCAGGAATGAGAGGCGGTTCGTCCGGTGCTCTCCATGGTAAGTGGGATGGACGGAATCACCGGCGACGAGGTTCTCGGCGGACGGCGGCGCCAGCAAGAGGGGGCTTTCGCCTATGTTGGTCCCCGAGCTAAATTGATGATGGGGATGGATTAGTGGCTGCTCAAGGAGGCTGGTGGAGAAGAAATATGTGAGGGGGAGGCCGTGGTTGGCTCGAAATCATCAGGAAGGTGACGGCGGCCGTGGGTGCCGGAGAGGAGGAAGAAGACCTTCCCCGGCCGTTTCGCTGCTCGAGGAGATTATTAGGGGAGGGAGTGATCATCTGGTGAAGCGCGACGAGCTCGAGGAGGTTTATATAGGGGGAGTCATCGGTGCCGTGGCTTACAGAGAATGGCACGGCTGCGGGCGGCCATTGATTGCGCCGTCGAGGTCGGTAAGGGTCGGTGGAGGTCAGCGTGGCCGGTGCTACGTGGCGAGGATGGTGGCCGCTGCAGATAAGCCCTGGTGGGTGGACATTTAAGGAGGCAGAGACATGGCAGAGAGAAATTCTTCGGGCGGCGGCTGTGGGCGACGTGATCGGCGGTGGCCGGTGCTAGCGGCCAAGGGGGTGTGTCTGCGAGGGATGGGGATGATCTGAAGACCCATGGGTGGACTCGGGCGAGCAGGGAAGGCAGCAGCAGAGTGGCAGTAGCCCGATGCCAGCGGTGCACAACGCATGCTCTGGACGTGCTCTGTGCACGCACACAGCGTGCTCCATGCAATGCCAGGGTGATCTAGGGTGATCTACTGTAGTTGAGTTTTGGGCAGGGTGATGTTATCTGGGGTGGCAAAGATGATGGACATGTTAGTCTGGCCAGAAGAGTAGGTTTCTAATGTAGTTGAGAAAGAGGTAGAATTTCTATCAGGCACACAAGGTGCTCGATAGAATGCTAGGGCAATTTAGGAACTTTTGCTGGATATGAAAATTGACAAGTTGATGTCGTATTAAATGGTAGAGGTGATGGTGAAGTGGTTTGGGCAAAAAGAGAAACTTGCTAGTGCAAGTTTTATCAGAATATATTTCTGGACATAAACTACAGAGGTATATTTGGTGGACTTGCAAGTTGAGATTGAGGCTTCCCTTCTGGACTTAAGGTACTGGTTGGAAGGATTATAAGTGGGAAAAATTTGGGAATTGTTTGAGCAAGGAAAATTAGGGTTGTAGTTATAGCATAGAAAATGGACAGAATGGAAAAGAGGAAAGTTCACCCAAAATTTTCAAAACACCAAGTTGGGTTTTTGCATAATAGTGATCTAGGTACATCACATGACCTCCCATAATTTTTGTGGAATTTTTAAAGAATTATTTAAAATGGTTGTAGTGCAACAGAGGCATTTAAAATATTGAAATAGCTATTAAAAGAATTGTCTTGGGGAAATTTTTATTATGAAAATAATTCCCACTGTTATTAAAGTAATAATGAAATGGTTTAAGAAAACACCCAAGGGCCACAATATTATTACCAAGAATTCCTATATGGAGGGAAGAATTTTGAAAGTCAGAACAGAAAAGGCTCTTAAAATTATTGAGGGAATTATTATAAATCAAAATTTTATTTCTGGCCAAATTTTACTTAATAAAATCATGGTTAAATTTTTGGGGAGTTACTCTCGGTTTGGTAGACATGTCCTTCACATAGAAAACCTACGCCACATCATTGGCTAGGACGAATGGTTCGTCTGTGTACCCAAAATTGTTTAGATCCACTGTTGTCATTCCGTACTGTGGGTCTTCCTGTACCCCGCCTCCTGACAGATTGACCCATTTGCACTGAAACAAAGGGACCTTGAAATCATGTCCATAGTCAAGTTCCCAAATGTCCACTATGTAACCATAATATGTGTCCTTTCCCCTATTGGTTGCTGCATCAAAGCGGACACCGCTGTTTTGGTTGGTGCTCTTTTGATCTTAGGCGATCGTGTAAAATGTATTCCCATTTATCTCGTACCCTTTGTAAGTCAATACAGTCGAAGATGCTCCCCTGGCCAACGAGTACAACTCATCAGAAACAGCGTTGTCACCCATGAGACGTGTTTGCAACCAGCTGCCGAAAGTCCTGATGTGTTCATATGTAATCCAGTCATCACACTGCTCTGGTTGTTTGGAGCGCAGAATATTCTTGTGTTCATCGACATACGGGGTCACCAAGGTAGAATTATGTAGAACTGTGTAGTGTGCTTGAGACCAAGAATGCCCGTCCCAACATATTATTGAGTCTTCTCCTAGCGTGCCTTTTCCAGTCAGTCTCCCCTCATACCGTGATTGAGGGAGACCAATCTTCTTAAGGCCAGGAATGAAGTCAACACAAAACCCAATGACATCCTCTGTTTGATGGCCCATGGAGATGCTTGCTTCTGGCCTAGTGCGGTTATAAACATATTTCTTTAAGACTCCCATGAACCTCTCAAAGGGGAACATATTGTGTAGAAATACAGGGCCCAGAACGACAATCTCGTCGACTAGATGAACTAGGACGTGCGTCATGATATTGAAGAAGGACGGTGGGAACACCAGCTCGAAACTAACAAGAAATTGCACCAAATCACTCCTTAACCTTGGCAGGATTTCTAGATCGATCACCTTCTGAGAGATTGCATTGAGGAATGCACATAGCTTCACAATGGCTAATCGAACGTTTTCCGGTAGAAGCCCCCTCAATGCAACCGGAAGCAGTTGCATCATAATCACGTGGCAGTCATGAGACTTTAGGTTCTGAAACTTTTTCTCTGCCATATTTATTATTCCCTTTATATTCGACGAGAAGCCAGACGGGACCTTCATACTAAGCAGGCATTCAAAGAAGATTTTCTTCTCTTCTTTGGTAAGAGCGTAGCTGGCAGGACCTTCATACTGCTTTGGATGCATGCCGTCTTTTTCATGCACACGTTGTTGTTCCTCCCGTGCCTCCGGTGTATCTTTTGTCTTCCCATACACTCCCAAGAAGCCTAACAGGTTCACGCAAAGATTCTTCGTCACGTGCATCACGTCGATTGCAGAGCGGACCTCTAGGTCTTTCCAATAGGGTAGGTCCCAAAATATAGATTTCTTCTTCCACATGGGTGCGCGTCCCGTATCGTCAATCGGAACAGATAGTCCGCCAAGACCCTTTCCAAAGATTACTTGTAAATCATTGATCATATCAAGTATGTGATCACCAGTATGGAGGGCGGGCTTCTTCCGGTGATCTGCCTCACCTTTCAAATGATTTCCTTTCTTTCGACATTCATGGTTGGTCGGAAGAAATCGACGATGCCCCAGGTACAAATTCTTCCTGCATTTGTCCAAATATATACTGTCGGTGTCATCTAAACAGTGTGTGCATGCATCGTATCCCTTGTTTGTCTGTCCTGAAAGGTTACTGAGAGCAGGCCAATCGTTGATGGTTACAAACAGCAACGCATGTAGGTCAAATTCCTCCTGTTCGTTCTCATCCCACACACGTACACCTCTTCCATTCCATAGCTGTAAAAGTTCATCAACTAATGGCCTTAGGTACACATCAATGTCATTGCCGGGTTGCTTAGGGCCTTCGATGAGCACTGGCATCATAATGAACTTTCGCTTCATGCACAACCAAGGAGGAAGGTTATACATACATAGAGTCATAGACCATGTGCTATGCTTGCTGCTCTGCTCCCCAAAAGGATTAACGCCATCTGCACTTAAACCAAACCATACGTTCCTCGGGTCACCTGTAAAGTCGCTCCACTTTCTCTCAATCTTTCTCCACCGCGACCTGTGAGCGGGTGCTCTCAACTTCCCGTCTTTCTTATGGTCTTTTATGTGCCATTGCATCAACTCGGCATGCTTTTTGTTTCTGAACAGACGTTTCAATCGTGGTATTATAGGAGCATACCACATCACCTTGGCAGGAACCCTCTTCCCGGTGCGCTGGCCCTCAACATCACCAAGGTCATCTCTTCTGATCTTATACCACAATGCATCGCATACCGGGCATGCGTTCAAATCCTCGTACCCACCGCGGTAGAGGATGTAGTCATTAGGGCATGCATGTATCTTCTGCACCTCCAATCCTAGAGGGCATAGAACCTTATTTGCTTCGTACGTACTGCCGGGCAATTCGTTATCCTTTGGAAGCTTCTTCTTCATTATTTCCAGTAGCGAACTAAATCCCTTGTCAGATACACCAGTGTCTGCCTTCCATTGCAGCAATTCCAGTGTGGTACCGAGCTTTCTGTTGTCATCTTCGCAATTTGGGTATAACCCTTTTTTGTGATCCTCTAACATGCGATCGAACTTCAACTTCTCCCTTTCACTTTCACATTCTCTCTGTGCATCAACAATGACCCGGCGAAGATCATCATCGGGCACATCGTCTGGTTCCTCTTGATCTTCAGCTTTCCCCATTGCAGCATCACCGTATTCAGGGGACGGGTAGTTGTCATCATCCTCTTCTTCTTCGTTGTCTTCCATCATAACCCCTCTTTCTCCGTGGTTGGTCCAAACATTATAGTGTGGCATAAAACCCTTCTCAAGCATGTGGAAGTGAAGGGTTTTAGAGTTGGAGAAAGCCTTCGTATTCTCATAGACAGTACATGGACAATGCATAAAACCATTCTGCTTGTTTGCCTCAGCCGCTTCGAGAAAATTATGCAGGCCCTTAATATACTCGGAGGTGCGTCGGTCACCGTACATCCATTGCCGGTTCATCTGCGTGCATATCATGAATAGAGAAGTGACCAAATTAATAGAAATTCATCATCACATTAAAGCTAAAGTACAGTAGTGACCAAAATAAATACATAACGTTCATACATAGTTCTCATTATTGAACAACATATAGCTCTCTAGAGCATCTAATTAAAACATACATTCAAACTATAAAATTTAAATGCAACAACAAATGCGATCATAACCGCAACTAAGGTACCAATTGATCCAATGGCATAATGATACCAAGCCTCAGTATGAATGGCATATTTTCTAATCTTTCTAATCTTCAAGCGCATTGCATCCATCTTGATCTTGTGATCGTCGACGACATCGGCAACATTCAACTCCAACTTCATCTTCTCCTCTTCAACTCTTTGGAATTTTTCTTTCAAGTAATTGTTTTCTTTTTCAACCAAATTTAACTTCTCGACAAGAATTTCTATGTCGGTTGGAATTTCCGGTTCACATACCTCCTAGATTAAAAAATCTATGTCACGTTAGTCGGCATAATTGTGATAAACACTAAATAAAACAAATAGTTATAAAAGATAATATATACCACATCCGAATCATAGACAGGACGAGGGCCGACGGAGGCGGATACCAAAACCATCGCACTATATAATAACAAACAATAATAAAAGTAAGAAAATTACACAAGTATCTATCTAAATCATACAAGTAAGAACTTTTTTCTTTTAGAAAGAAGATAAGAAGAAGAGGCTAACCACGGTGGTGCCGGCGCCGAGATGGGCGCGGGCGATCGACGGCGGTGAGGACGGGGACGGGACAGGACGGACCGCCAAACCTAAACAAATCTTGAGAAAAATGGAGCTTGGACAAGGAGCTTCGAGAGGAGAAAGCTTAAGTGTGGCTCGGGCATTTCATCGAACACCTCATGTGCATAGGAGGTGAGCTAGAGCACCACAGAGCTCTCCCACGGCCGGCCAAAAAAACAAATGCACTGCTCTGCTCGCGGGCAGGGGGGTATATGTAGGCCGACCATTGGTCCCGGTTTGTGGCTGGAACCGGGACCAAATGGACCAATGGTTGTGGGCCAAGAGCGAGGCCCATTGGCCCGGTTCGTGTCTGGAACCGGGACCAAAGGGGTCAGACGAACCGGGACCAATGGCCCACGAGGCCCGGCCGGCGCCCTGGCCTCACGAACCGGGACCGATGCCCCCATAGGTCCCGGTTCGTGAGTGAACCGGGATTCATGGGCTTTTCGGGGCTGGACCAAAGCCCTCTAATCTACTAGTGTCTGTTCAAGTATCTTGCTTATAAATCCAAACAAATCAATTAGTGGCGATTGTGTTATCTTCCCAAGTATTCTGCAATTTGCATATCTTGAACTGACCAACTAACAAGCTATTTGCATATGTTGAACTGACCAAGTAACAAGCTATTTGCATTTCTTGACTGTAAGACAATACGGATTTTACTATCTCATGCTTCTTAAATAGTTAGCTATGACCATCTTCACCTTGCACATGGGTCATAAGTAAATGTTTGTACAAATTTTCTATTAACATTTGTGTTTCAGAGACTGTATCCATGAAGTTGATCCAAGAGATTAGTGAATATATTCATCTCATCCTTGATACTGGATTGAAAGGCCACCATCATAACCTCCATCTCATCCGACCTATGTCCTGCAGTCTATTTTTATTAATTATATGAAGAACAAGTGTCACCTGACCAAATATTGAGAGGGTCACCACTGGGACATTGATGCAGGGCCGATACTATCTCATGTTGCACTTGGTGAGCTTTCCAATGACATGATTATTTGAGGTCAATACTTTTGCTGCCACACGAATAGAGATGTCTCATTTCATATTGTTATTTTACCCTACTACATTGGAGGGATAAACTTCATCTGGTATACAAATAAAGGATCATACGGACAGTGATCAGTAATTTAGTATAGATTGAAAGTTGAACGCTACATATCAAGTTAGCTCAAATCATGCAAGTTCGGTGTAGTATCTGATTCCTGACTCCATGCTTTTAGTCTTTAGTTTTCAATTGCTGAAATGTTTTTTTAACATGCCTATTTGTCCGAGATCTGAGCAAAACAGTTTGTCATGTTTGAGATTTTAAACCACAAAAATCGCCATTCTCTATTTTTCATTCGCCTAATGTAGCTTAGAAGGTTTCATGCATAGTTTCTCTTTGTTGCAACAAATTCTGGCTTCAACTCAATAATTTGGATCTCGGTGCTTATGTGTATAATTACTCATGGTTTATTCAGCCTAATGCTTTGAGAAAAAGGAATTGGTACTCACTTTGGTAAAAAGAGAGAAAAAGGAATCTGTTTTTTATTGATATGGGAGCTCCATCACTCACTAGGAACTATAGTGGCCAATTATGCACATATGAAGATTGATTTACAACAACTACTACAACATTTGTACATAATCTTTCATATTGTGTCGCTTTATGAAGCCCTGTTAGTGTGTCAATATACATTACTATTTATGTAAGTCACACGAGTTACATAACACATTATGCAAAAAGTTATTCAATTTATCCATCATCATGTTCATTGGACTAAGAGTTCCCGCAGCAACGCGCGGGGTATCATCTAGTTTCTATTAGTGTTTTACCCTGGTGTCGTCTTTTAGTCCTCCAAATCAGATTTTTTTTTCACGTGACACATAATTAATAAGGAGAGGAGATGAAGTCATCTCTTAACTTAGAGCAAGTATAATATGATGATGTACGAGGGCAATAGGAATTGCCACATCAAATCTGTGCTGACTTGAAGAAGAGAGGAGATTAGAGAGAAGAGAACCGGACTGTAAATTTATAGCCAGCTGTAGCATGGACTCAAACAAGCTTTGTGAGAGAATGAGGTGGGCCAAGTATTAATGACGTAGTATGTATGTATAGCTAACTATTATATCGCTGGGCTATTTGATTGGTTGTAGATGACATGGCAATAAGATAGAGCCAGTACCTGGCTCTATTATTAGTCATGCTCTTAGATATCATATCTACACACAATTAATCCAATACATGGATCATTAAATTTCGTACTCATCATCCAGTTAGGGTTACATAATTTTAATAAAAATGGGATCTATTATAATAAATACATAATCATTGAAAGATACAATGCATTGGGATAGTTGTATCTAAACATCTAACATGCACTAATAGAGATTATTCAGAAACGGTATATTGGAACTGGTTTTAGCTAAGAGTATGAATTAGCTAGGTAAGGTGTTAATTAATACATCCGATTGATGAGTGTGAAGATTTTACCACCATTCGTTCGACATATAAATTAATTAAATGAAGCAACATATTAATTAATTTGTTCGGTTTCGTGCTGCTAGCTGGCAAAATAAGGTCGTGTGAGATTAGGTTGGATTGATTGATGAGTGTGAAGATTTCCCCACCAAAAGTGCCACACTTCACTTGCATAATCTAATTGTCATTACGAGCATCACATATCAACACAGGAGTTTAAAATTTGTCGAAACTGTAAAACAACAAATGAGTTCAGAATAGACATTGGGCAATTAAGAAGTTGGACAAAGGTATAAATACGACTCCTTCCATTTCAACATACACTACTAGGGAAAACCTTATACACAGAATATTAGCAGCAGCGCGGGACAGGACGGGGCGCTACTGCTACTTAGCAGTAGCGCGGCCTTCAGACATGCGCTTCTGCTACCAATTTAGCAGTAGCGCGTCTCGGTAGAACTACGCTGCTACTAAAATTGATCGACTGTTCCCGCCATGCTAGGTTTAGCAGTAGCGCGTCCACAATAACCGCGCTACTGCTAACTTGATAGTAGCAGCGCGCTTTCATGTCGCTACTGCTAATTTGGAACTGGCCACATGGCGGGCCCCGCTTAGCAGTAGCGCGGGTGACATAGGAGCGCTACTGCTATCTTATTAGCAGCAGCGCATTTTTCTTCCAGCGCTACTGCTAAGACGCAGCCATACCACCTTTTTCCACCCCCTCCCCTCCCCTCCCCGCCTCTCTTCCTCACTTTCCCCTAGCTCCCACCTCCTCTCTCCCTCACTTTGCTTCTTCCTCACTACTTCTCCCCCCCATTACTCTCCACTTCTACCTATCTTTCTCTCTCTTTATTACTCCTAGCTAACTACACCAACCTCCATTAATGCATCTCCTTTCTCTTTTTCCTTCCACTACTAGGGAAAACCTTATACATAGAATATTAGTAGCAGCGTGGGACAGGACGGGGCGCTACTGCTACTTAGCAGTAGCGCGGCCTTCAGACACGCGCTTCTGCTACCAATTTAGTAGTAGCGCATCTCGGTAGAACCGCGCTGCTACTAAAATTGACCGACCGTTCCCGCCACGCTAGGTTTAGCAGTAGCGCGTCCACAACAACCGCGCTACTGCTAACTTGATAGTAGCAGCGTGCTTTTTTTCATGTCGCTACTGCTAATTTTGGAACTGGCCACATGGCGGGCCCCGCATAGCAATAGCGCGGGTGACATAGGAGCGCTACTGCTATCTTATTAGCAGCAGCGCGTTTTTCTTCCAGCGCTACTGCTAAGATGCAGCCATACCACCTTTCCCCCCCCCTCCCCTCCCCTCCCCTCCTCTCTTCCTCACTTTCCCCTAGCTCCCACCTCCTCTCTCCCTCACTTTGCTTCTTCCTCACTACTTCTCCCCCCCATTACTCTCCTCTTCTACCTATCTTTCTCTCTGTTTATTACTCCTAGCTAACTACACCAACCTCCATTATTACATCTCCTTTCTCTTTTTCCTTCCCCCTCCACTAATTGAACTTGTCTCCTCCCAAACTAGCAAGCTCGGTAGATCTAGCTAGCATTTAGTGAAGTGACCTATGTACCTCCCTAACTAGATCTATAGCCTTGTCAAGAAGAGCTTTGTCCACTTTTGATCATTCCATAGGTGTGTGTGGCGACACCTATCGTCATCATCATCACCGTGCTCGATATCGAGATAGGTGATTAAAATTTTATGCTTTTGCTAGAATGGAAATATGTGTATGTGTGCGATATGACATAATCGGGTGATATGATGGAAATTGTGTGTGTGGCATGAGTTGCCACTGAATTGTGCTTGTGAGTTGCCTATGTTTTGCCGAAATGTCGATTTATTTCTGTTTCGGCGAATTCCGGGGAAACTCTATATGTCCTATTTTTAGGGAAGGTCATGCCGAATTTTTGTATGACTTTGATGCATGCATGCATTTTTATAATCAATTTGTTTATTATTACCATTCAGGCGTTCATGATGGCCAGTGGAACGGTGGTGGACAGGTGGTTGCGGTCGGCGGTGCAGGACATGAAAGAAAATAACCTGACAGAGGTTTTATGTCCGTGTCGAAGATGCAAAGGACGAGCTTGGCTCGACCCCTATGAAGATGGTCGTGTGAAGGCGCACTTGCTCATGACTGGTTTCATGGATGGCTATACTCGGTGGATAATTGAAGATGAGGATGATGATGTTGAGGACGCCGACGACGCAGGCAATGATGACACGGGGCAAGACGAAGAGATGATCGATAATGGCAGCGGAGAAGGGGCCAGACATGGCGGCGAGGAAGAGGCCGGACATGGCGGCGGAGAAGGGGCCGGACATGGCGGCGGAGAAGGGGCCGGACATGGCGGCGGGGAAGGGGCCGGACATGGCGACGGAGAAAACGTGGACTCCACGCCGCAGAATTCGTCGGTACTAAGTTCAATCGTGCGGGACCCTCATGTTCATGCATTGCTTCGTAAGGAGACGAGTACTGAGAGAGCTGCTTCTAGAGAGGAGGCCAAGCTGCAGCAATTGGTGGTAGACTCGAACACTCCATTGTATCGTGGTTGCAATCCCGAGGTGACCCGCTTGAGTTTCATGCTCGAACTCCTGAAGACGAAGGCTAAAAACAAATGGACCGACACTAGTCTCGATGAGCTTCTCAAGTACCTAAAGGATGTTCTTCCCGTGGGGAATCTATGTCCTACTAGTGTGGATGAGGCCAAGAAGATTGTGTGCCCTCTTGATCTACCGCACGTTAGATACCATGCATGCATCAATGATTGCATAATTTATCGGAAGGAGCACGCGGAAAAAACAAGTTGTTCGGTGTGCAATGCTTCTCGATACAAGAAGGCCGGGAAGAAATCTCCCCAGAAAGTTGTATGATACTTACCGATCACTCCCCATCTCCAGCGGTATTTCAAAGATCCCAAGGAAGCAAATCTCTTGCGCTGGCACGCGGAGAGGAAGAAGCCCGACGATGGAGATGATCCGAAGCTGAGACACGTCATGGATGGAAGCCAGTGGAGAGCATTCAATGGCGAATATCGGTATTTCGCATGTGATGCAAGGAACATCGTGCTCGGCGTGTGTACCGATGGCATGAATCCGTTTGGCAACCAGAACACCAATCATAGCACATGGCCCGTGTTTGTATGGATGTACAACCTCCCCCCTGGTTGTGCATGAAGTCGAAGGACATACACATGAGCATGCTGATTCAAGGGCCGAAACAACCGGGAAATAATATTAATCTGTATCTGGGGCTACTTCAAGAGGAGTTAGACACGTTATGGAAAACACCAGCCAAGACATGGGACGCCAGCAAAGACGAGTATTTCTATATGAGAGCCGCGTTGATCACGACGGTGCACGACTATCTCAGTTACGGATATGTCGCAGGACAGGTGTGCCATGGATATTGCGGATGCACGTGGTGCATGGATGATACGATGTCTCGGCAGCTAACGTCAAGGAAAGATGGCGGGTCTGGGAAAATCGTGTACATGGGGCATCAAAGATGGCTCGAGAAGGACGACCCGTGGAGAAACCATGGAGATCTATTCAATGGTGAGGCTGAGCATCGAGGATCTCCACGTAAGCGGAGTGGCACCGAAATCGATGAGCTGTTGAAAAACTGGGAACAGTGCCCCGCGCCGGGAAAGACGATGAAAAAGGCGCTGGAGCCGCTGCTGAAGGTATGGAAGACGAGGTCTGTTTTCTGGGACCTGGAGTACTGGCACAAACTCGACACACCTCATTGCCTTGATCAAATGCATATCTGTAAGAATGTCCTTGAGAGCTTGCTTGCGACACTGATGAACATGCCGGATAAGACCAAGGATGGGCCAAAGGCCAGAAAAGACTTGCAAGATTTGGAGATCAGGGCAGATCTGCACATGCCGCCCCGTAAAAAGTCAGAGGAGACAGAGACGGAGATAGAGGCGCGGGAGAAGAAGGGCAAAAAAATAAAGGAAGAGGATTATTGCCCCCCTTCTTGCTTCACCTTAAGTTCGGCTGAGATCGATCAATTCTTCAAGTACCTTACCGGAATCAAAGTTAGTTCCGGTTACTGTGGCAAGATAAGCAGATATCTAGACACGAAGAAGAAAAGGTTCAGTGGGATGAAGTCCCATGACTGTCATGTGATGATGACGCAGATACTACCTATTGCCCTTAGAGGGATAATGGACAAGCACGTCCGTGACACGCTTATTGGTCTCTGCAATGTTTTTGACGTCATCTCTTGAAAGTCGATCAGTGTGAAGCAGCTCCGAAGGCTACAGGAAGAGATCGTTGTCATACTAAATGAGCTTGAGATGTACTTCCCGCCCGCGTTCTTTGACATCATGGTTCATCTGTGTGTCCATATTGTGGACGACATAATAGACCTGGGGCCGTCATTCCTGCACAACATGATGCCGTTTGAGAGGATGAATGGGATCATCAAAGGATTCGTTCGTAACATGTCCCGTCCGGATGGAAGCATCATCCAGGGCTATCTGACACAAGAGTGCATCTCTTTCTGCGAGAATTTTCTATATGGCGCAGACCGGCCGCCTGGTGTTGGTTTGCCCGTTAACAAGCACGATGGGAGGCTTGAAGGAGAAGGTCGCTCCAACGGTCGCAGGGAACTGCATGTGGCCTACTCAGATCGACGCAATGACTTTGACAGCGCAAACTTGGTAGTGCTACAACACCTACACCAGGTAGATCCTTTTGCGACACTGCACAAAGAAACTATCGCAAAGAAGTATCGTGACCGGGGGGTATGCAGGACGGACGCCGAAGTTACTAGAGAGCACAACTCCACTTTCTTGCATTGGTTCAAAGAGCATATTGTTGCTAATCCCCCGGAAGAGGGCTCTAAGGATGGATTGCTCATATACGCCTTAGCACATGGCCCCTCGCCCAACCTCATCACCTATCAGGCATACGATATCAACGGATACATGTTTTACACGGAGGCCAAAGATATGGACAGTGATGATCAGAACTCAGGGTTGACGATGGAATGCATGACCGACAGCGACAACGGTGCAACTAAGAGATTTTACGGAAGGGTCGAGGAGATCTGGGAGCTTGACTACTCTGAACTACACAACGCGACGATGTTCCGTGTCAGATGGGCTAAGAATGTCGAAAGAGAAAACCGGTATTTCACTACCATGACTATACCCGACGCCAAGAGCGGTACCTTGAACGCTATCGCAAAAAACAAGCCATGGGTACACGCTAAGCACGTGACACAATGCTTCTTCATAACCGACCCGTGCAATCCCAGCCGTGTTGTCGTGAGGAGAGGCAAAAGGAACATCATTGGAATGGATGGAGTCGCCAACGAGGAAGACTATGACCAGTACGGCAACCCAATGAGGGAAGATGACAATGACGATGAAGTATACGTCAAAAGAAGAATCAATACTACATTACCTAAAAAAGATCGTACTCCATGGAAAAGGGAAAATCACAATGAGGGGCTCAATTATTCTTCAACGAACAAGAAGGGAAAGAAGCTCACTAAAAAAATGAAAACGTCGATGCTGAGGAACCGTTATCGGTCAAATGATGTAATATATATGTTCCTATTTTTGTGTACACACTTAACCATTATGCATGGGTCAAATGATGTAATCTATATGTTCCTATTTTGTATACATACTTAACCGTCAAATGATGTAATATATATCGCCTTAGTTATATACATTGTATCACCCTCCCTTCGTTCCTGCTCTCAGAAAAAAGGAAAAGAAAATACAATAGAAGAAAATAAAAGAAAAGACAATAGAAGAAAATAAAGGAAAAGACAATAGAAGAAAATAAAGGAAATGACAATAGAAGAAACTGCTATAAGTACTGGTTATAGCAGTAGCGCTTTTCCGAAAAAGAGATATAGCTAGTCGAAATAGCAGTAGCGCCGTTTGGAGAAATGCGCTATAGCTACCTATGATAGCAGTAGCACTTCTTGGAGAAACGCACTATAGATAACTTAGCTATAGCGTGTTGTTAGGAAACGCGCTACTGCTATGTTGACTTAAGCCCCAAATCTGCTTCCCGCCTCTGCTTCTTCCCCCAAATCCCCACTCTCTCTTCTCCCCCTCATTGCTGTCGGAGCCCGTGCCCTCGCCCTTGCCCTCGACCTTGCCGTGCCCCTGCCTCAAGCGCCGGAGCCCTGCGCTCGCCCTTGACCCCGGCGCTCACCCCCGACCCCGGCGCTCACCCCCGACCCCCCGGCCCCGGCGACCTCGCCCTCGCCCCTGACCCCGGCCCCGGCACACCACGCCTCCCTCCTCTGCTTCCTCCCCTCCCAACCTCGGCTGTCGTCGGGCCTGCCTCCTTGCCCCCGCACCCTCTGTAAGCCCCCCACCGCTCCTCCTCTCTCTGCTAGCTATTAGGTTTTAGTTATGAACCATCGGTTAATTTACTTAGTTTTTAGTTAGGGCAGTAGGTTAGTTAGGTTATCTATTTAGTTATGAACCCTAGTTATCAAACTGGTAGGTTAATTTGGCTATATTATGAATCCTAGTTAGTATGAACCCTAGTTAGTTAGGGCAGTAGGTTAATTAGGTTCTTTGTCAAATTAGGGCAGAAATTTAGGGTTAGGTGTTTTAGGTGTAGTTAAAAGAAAAAACAGAATTGATTATATAGGTTTCTTGTATTTTTTAGTTTAAGCAATTGTTGCTATTTAAATTTTTTAGTTAAAGGAATTGTTGCTATTTTTTAGTTTCAAATTTATGTACGCTGAATTTAATTAGTTTCAAATATTGTGAAGAAAAATGACTTCTTGCATTTTTCGTCAAGTTCTATATTTTTCTTCCTTTTATATGCAAATTTGAAGTGGACATGTGATATGTGGACATGTGATTTGGACATGTCGTATTTGGAATTTGGACATGTCATATTTGGACATGTGATGTTTTGGACATGTCATATTTGTACATGTCATATTTGGACATGTGATGTTTTGAACATGTCATATTTGGAAAATGATGATTATGTGCAGGGTAAATGATCCGAGTGGCCTATGTTTCGCCGGAATGTTGATTCATTTCCGTTCCGATGAATTTCAGCCGCTCGATATGTCCACTTTTTAGCAAAGGTCATGCTGAAATTTTCCGTGAATTTTGACATGACTTGTGCTAGAAAGTAGGCATATCGAGTGCCGGGATTTGCTGGGAAACGGCATTCCAACAAACATAGATCTTTTTTTATGTCATGTCTCATTTTTTATAGTTTTAGAATTAAACGAGGAGACTTAATCATAGGAAACATGTCGAACAACGAAGAAACTGGGCCTTCTGACCAAGATGCAGACGAGATGGATTATGAGGGTGAACAACAGTACCTCGACTTTTTGTCTGCTAAGCACAGTCAAGGTTTGCAGGTCGGCCTCGATGATGGTACTGACGCCGACATCGACACTGACGGCGGCGCCAGCACCGATGGCGGTGCCGAGACCGGCGAGGAAGGTACCGGCGGGGAAGATACCGGCAGGGAAGGTACCGGCGCCGATGCCGCTACCGAAAATAAGAAGCAGAAGAAGCAGAGGATACGAAAACCTAACAAACTTGGCATCAGACGACTGGTGATCACAGAGATGGCCCCTGGCAAGTTTTAGCCATTAGAGCAAGAAGAACCTCGCAAGTGCTATGGGAACCAAGTAGGATGCATCCTACGGGAATGCGCGAGCATCAACGACGATGACTTAAGGAGTAAAGAACATTTGAGGCAGTTGCTCCTGACGAAGTTGCACAAGAGATTCAACTTCCCCGACCGGGATGATAGTATAGAACAACCGTGGGATGATCCGAAGATGAAAAAGATTAACAATCACGAAGGTGTTCTTCCTGCGGTTTGATCATATCTTCGAGATGTTTCTGACAAGGCGGCTCGATTGTACAATCGTCCGCCTTTTTGCGGTACATATGAGCTCCGTCATGAAGAGAGAAGAAGTCTCGCAAATCTGTGTGGCGGATCCATACTACATGCACGAGTCCTTCTTGAGTCTTGGCGAGTTTGAGCGTAAAACTGCTAGGGAGTACCTCGAAAACTTCATGGTATAGAATAAGGACCAGGAAATTGTCCTCCTGCCTTATCATCCAAAGTAAGTCAGTGCCGGACAACCCTTTCGTACATTTCAATCATTCCTTCTCGTTCATATGGAGAATAATTTGAGGTGTTTTTTTTCCCCACAGCAACGGTCGCGCCGTCCTTATCGTTCTTTACCCGCGAGTCTCCCACGTCGTGTATTTCGACCCTACCAGAAACAACGAGAAGAAGGACTACACCCACGTAATGAATATTCTAGATGATGCTCTCCAAGGCTTCAGCTTGAGGGGTGGCCACATGCTGATCAGGAAACAAAGGAACCGCAAGACGGGTTTCTCGCATAAAACCAACTTCTGCTGCATCCATGTCCCGAAATCAAGTAAGAACGATGGATTCTACCTCCTCCATCTCATGATGGAGTTTAGAAGGGATCACCAAAAGCTTCGCATGACAACCAGAAACGATGATCATATCCGCAAGTGGGTAGAATCTCAAGGAGAAGCGGATTATAAACTTAAAGATGACTTCTTTCGCATCTAGAGGGACTTGCGACGATCATCATGAAAGAAGTCGTCGAAGTGAAGGGGATGTTCCACCACGGCCCTATATCGCGAGCTGACGTCCGAACTTGCATAGGCATGCAACGTCAGGACCTCACGCCGTTCAAGAAGCTTGGATCCATTCTCGATGATCTGGAAGGATGGAAGTTCTAGTGATTTACGATGCCGATGATGATGATATGTGTCGGTTGAACTTGTATACTTTCTGTAGCGATGAAACTTTGTGATGTCCACGGTCCCTACCGAACTTACGTAATGCTACTTTGTTAGTTTGGGTACGATGACTTGCGTAGCTCTAGTTAATTAGTTTGCGTACCATGAAACTGCATTGATTATTTATGTTTACTATATGTTGCATCTAGTTGCTAACCATTTCTTTTTTGTGTTGCTCAAGTATATTTTGTTGCATATGATTGTACATCCTCTTGATGAAGATGCATCTCAAACAGGTACCTAGATTCTTAATGGCGAAGTACTGGTGCTATGTCGTGTACAAAGGAAAGCTTCTGGGAGTATACGACGAGTGGTCCGAGTGTCAGGCGCAAGTGGAGGGGGTCTCGGGCGCCAGCCATAAAGGCTTCACAAGCAGACAAGAATCAGAAGCTAGTTACGTGAGGAGGCTCACGCTAGCGCGAGAGAGGGCTCATAACCACCGCCTCATGTACTACATAGTTTTGCTCTCACTCATAGTGATAGCTCTTCTCGCGTATATCATTGTTTAGATGGATGACGATGTAGTTGCATGTATTCGAGACTTGTATGTATATGATGATTATGATGATGACATGATTTGATGAGACTATTTGTATGTATATGCTATGATTACATTTGTGGTCTCGTAGCCATTTGTATGTGTATGATGATGACATTTGTATATGCTAAAGATTCTTGTATAAAGCCTGTTCAAATACAAAACAAATATGCAGTAAAAAAATCAGAAACTAATAAAGTTAGCAGCAGCGCGGGGAGAAAAGTTAGCACCAGCGTACCATTACCAGTAGCGCGGCCTAATACAAGGCGCTACAGATATTAGCAGTAGCGCCCTTTTTGGAGCTTGCTACTGCTACGCATGTATATCAGTAGCGCGGGCCGACACGCGCTACTGCTACAGGTTAGCCGTAGCGCCGTATCAGTAGCGCGGTCGCCCGCGCTACTGATATACATAATACCCGCGCTACTGCTAGGCTTTTCCCTAGTAGTGATATAAGACGTGTCTTGATTCATTACGACAATGTTTTGACCAATAATTTTTATTAATGTGGCTTATGTGCACTGCAGCTAGGGCAAAAATCACGACAAAGAGGACCTAGAGAAGCAGCCACCTCCGTCAATTCTCTTGTCTGGACTTGTAATTAACTCACACGCAGATCTTAATTTTATCAGTACGACGACTGACGAGTTAATCAAATTAAGGTAGCCAAGCATCAACAAGTGGTTGGCCATACCCTCCATTTCAAATTACCTTGCATATTAGGTTTTGTTGAGACAAGCCTTTGACCAACAATTGCTCTATTAGTATGTAACTTTGTGCCACAAATAAGTACTTTAGAATACGAATCTAATGATATCAATTTTGTCATACAAAACATATTCAAATAGAGAAATTGTTGGTCAAAGACTTGTCCGAACAATTTTTTTTTTTTTTTTTGAAAATGTGTCCTAACGAAACATAATATGCAAGATTTTTTAGAACCTAGGGGGTATTAGCTAGCTAGAGATTTTTGGAAGCAAGAAGTTACGTAGAGGATTCCCTACCTTACCTTATGGTCTTCATTCGTTTTGTACATAATTATATGATTTATATCGTACATTGGTTTCCCAATGAAACTCAATATATAATAATAGAAAAAAACAGAGGATGCTGGGGCTACTATATCGGTGTAGTGTTGTTTTTTACCCTTGGGTCCCAATCGTTCATCCCCAGGCACAGGACAGTGCTTGCCCCAGGTCGCCTGATGATGGACCTGGAGAAGAAGATGGGGGACAAGCTGGAGGAGAAGAGGTGGCAAGTGGAAGAGAAGAGGAGGCACATATCTAACATATCAACCCTCCTAGAGTACCCGCCATTCTGGAGCCTCCGCGTTCGGCGAGCTGGTTGGACCGAGCGATCTTTTACTGTCGCTCTTTTCTTACTGCTGGCAGCTGGTCAGCTGTTGGTTTTCATTCACGTCCATGACTGCTTCAAAAGTGGATGACGAGTGGGGCTTGTTATGTGTGGGGTCGAGAGAATGGTGTGCCTTTCGTTCAATTCTGGGTAAGGTAAGCATCCAACCCTAGAGCAACGAGGGGTAAAAAGGAAAAAGCAACACACCCGCCTCCTCTCCTCGCTCACTTCCTCATGTCCCCCCATTCCGCCCCTCCCCAATCCCCGCTCGTCTCCTGCTCTCCTCTTCCGTCGACGTCGGCTTCCCTGTCTGCTTGCCTCTCCACCCTTGGCCAGAGCCTCGCCAGCTGCTCCCCCCAGGCTGCGCCCACTAGCTGCTGTCTCGACGCATCCTCCCAGAGATCCGGGCACGGAGAGAGTCGTGGTGGCAGCCGCACACCATCGCCCCCTCTGCTGCAAGCCCCGGCCCGTGCCTACCAACATCGCGGCTCCATACCTCGCCGCCTGTAAGGATGACGAGGTGAGTGCCCATCTCCCACGCCCGCCCACCCCTGCCCCAGCTCCACTATAGCAGCAGCAGGCATCTTACTGCTCTAAGTGCTGCCAGATCCCTTTCCCACGTAATTCTTGTGGTGTGTTTGTTGGGATCCGATGTATTGTGGATTTATGATCAGATTGTTCATTGAATTTATTTGAATCTCTTGAAGTTTCTCTAATGTGTAATTTATAGCTATGTATGCTTTCCGATCTATGAGTCTTCTCTGGCCAAGATAGAGTAGTTCTTTAGAGGGAGTGGTGCATAGTAGTGGCTTCAATCTTGCGGTGATCTTGTCCAATGCTAGAAAGGACAAACGCATGTATTGTGTTGTTGCTACTAAGGATAAAACAATGGGGTTAATCTTATTGATAGGTTTTCTTCTGTCTACATTATGTCATCTTGCTGATTGCGTTAGTCTATTTCTTGTAAACTTAATACCACGAGATGCATGCTGGATAGCGATTTTTGGGTGGAGTAATAGTAGTAGACGTCAGTAAGTTTAACGGTCTACTTATTACGAACGTAATGCCTATGTGAGATTATGCCACGAATGATCATAGTTATAATTTGCACTATTCTGTCAATTCTCCAACAGTAATTTGTTACCATGCCACTACATGCTTTCGAGAGAGATGCCTCTAGTGAACCTATGGCCCCCGGGTCTATTTTCCATCAATGCAAAAACTCCTACAATTGCTCATTTACATTCTTTTACTTTCTTGCCGCTTTGCCCTATCACTATTTGCTTTCAATCTTGTAGCTAGCAAGAACAAGGTGATTGACAACCCTCTTGCCTTTGTTGGGTGCAAGAAATTTATTTATTTGTGTGCAGGTACTGCCAATGTTGTTAGCTTAGTGACTCCTACTAGTTCGATAAACCTTGGTTCTTAACTAAGGAAAATACTTTCTGCTGCTATGCTACATCATCCTTCCTCTTTGGGGAAATCCAACAACTCCAACGTGAGTAGCAAACATTGACTAGCATATAGTCATAATCTAAGAAAACATGTTAGACACCTTGAAGCTTGACTCTCGATACACCTACTCGTCGGCCGAATCCGGCGGTGGTGGGGGAACTCTCGGTGGCATTAGCCCCAGGATACATCCCCATCGGGCTCTCCGAACCCGGATCGGAGACTTCATCTCTTGCATCGCCCATTTGAGGACCAATTCCGGTCTGCTCCTAGTCGGCATTTGAGCATGCTCTGCATCGGTTGCCTCCGAGATGACAACCTCTGTTGCATTCCTCAATTTACACTTCATAGGATTTTTGCAAAGTTGGAAACCCTCCACTAGGTCTGGGTTCTCGCGTGCGAGAGCCTATATCTTTTTCAGCTCCTCCATGCACTCCCACCAGCTGAACACTGCATGGCGAATCCTTGCTGCCCGCACCACCACCCATTGAGGAGGCCCCCGCGGCTCCTCTCGTGGAGTAGTGGAGGATGATGGTGCGGTACGGGAGGCATGATGACGATGAGGAGCCATGTAGTCGACGGCGGATGTCCTGAAATTCATCAAAAGCCTTAATTGTAGTACTAGCATGTTCGTGAGGTAATATTACTTACGTATCGAACAACAAAGCATTATTTTGCATGTGGGTTGACTTTCGGTCCGTCGAGGCTCCCTTCCGCAACTCTCAAATCTCAGGTGGTGGTGTATATGGTGGGCTCTTCCTCACGGGTACTTCGATTATCTAAGATGGTTGCTGTTGTACTTCCCCTGCTGCTTGACCAATGTCTCAGCAGAGGAGGGAAAGTACAGCAGCAACCACCTACGACAACAGTCGGGATGCTTGAACAACTCTTATCTCTCAAGTGGTGGTGTATATATGGTGGGCTCTGCCTCACGGGTATTTCGACTGTCGGTGATGGTCATTCATTCTCTTCCTTCCTTGTTACCAAGGTCGGCAGAGGAAGGAAAAGAAAGGAATGACCCCCTATGACAACAGTCGCTATCACAAAGGTAGCCACATCGAACTGGAAAGTCAACTCACAAATTAGATAATGATGCTAACACATGTGCCCTAAACCCTAAACCACCCTTAGTGAAAATAAGTGTTTATCAAATAAAATAGAAGAGAAAATGGGGGCTTTCTTCTCTCACAAGCATTATAATTAATATTGAAATGTAAGAGAGAAAATGGAGGGTTTCTTCTCTCTGTTTTATTTTCTTCTTCACTACTCTTCTCACAAGCATTTATCTCTTGTATCTCTCTTCTATAACTTTCTTATAAAAAACGTCTGCCAATAAAACAAATACTAATTTGGTATCATATATTTGTGCTAGGAACAACTAACAACTAAACTACACTACGAAGTTATCTATATAACTAGGTACACTACCAACTAATCGATCTACCAACTAATCGATCTATATAACTAGGTACACTACCTAATTGACCAACCAATGCCCTTCCCACCACTGCCCTAAACTCAAATTACTTTCCCCTTCAATTTGTATACAAATCTCACCGAGGAGCTCACCTAGGAGCTCGGGCAGGCAGTGGCATGGCGTTGGCAGGGGCGGGGCGTCGGGAGGGCCATAGGAGGCGCGTCGGCAGTGCCGGCAGCAAGGGCGGGATGTTGGAAGGGGTGGGGCGTCAGTAGGGGCACGACGTCGACGGAGCGTCGGCAAGGGCGGGCAGCGGGGGCGTCGGCAGGGGCGGGCAATGGCGTTGGCACCGAGAGAGAGAGAGAGAGAGGCGTGAGTGTTGAGAGAGAGAGAGTAAGATAGGTAGCTATGTGTAGAGGATATTTATACATGGTAAGAAACGTTAGTAGCGTTTGCAAAACTTCAAACACTGCTGATAGGACAAACTAGCAGCGTCTGCACTTGCATGCACGCTGCTAGTTAGAGCACTAGCCGCGTGTACGCCATGGACAGACGCTGCTGGTAGTGTTTGTATATTTTTTTAATTCTGTTTGTATTTAAAAAAAATGTAAACGCAAGTTGAAAAAAATGGAACTTGGTATGCTGTCATTGTATGACCACTTGAAGCTGTGGTTATTTGATTCATAATGTTACACATAAGTTGTGATATACGTCCCCTACAAACTCTTGGTCTTTTGCCTTCCAATTTGTATGAACAAAAAATTTAGTGTGTATTTAAGTCTTCATGAACACGACAATTAAAAATACCTAATTTTAATGGGATATTTCAAACACATAATTTTTTTATGATAGTTTCGAAGGGGGCGGTCATCCGGCATCAGATTTGTATAAATGTATATTATGCAGCATTTTACATTTACCTATCTAATTACGAATTTATTTCGGGCTGCGAGTGTTAATTATGGGGGTGTTCATTTCCTATTTTATTTTTTCTGTACATATGTTTTTCATTCAAGTAATTGCAAAATTCAAACACAATAACTTATTGTAAAATGTTCTTCAAATTTAACTAAACCACAAATATATTTACACGTAATGAACTAGCAGCTTCCCAACCCAGCAGCACGCTGCCAGCTTGCGTACAACTAGCGACATTCGGCAGCCTCGAAACGCTGCTAGTAGTGTCGGGCTCGCATGGGTGGATGGTGCACCTTACTAGCTGCGTTCGCGTGCGCCGGATGCTGCTAGTTGGAAAATATCAGCGGCGTTAGGTTTAGTCGTGGGCGCTGCTGGTAGTGTGACAAAATTGCTGTCACATTTGCTTAATGTGGCACGCTGCTAATAACAAAATCCTATAAGGGGTTTCTGCACAAGTGTTATCAAACCCAACGACATCTACATAGAGCTTCCTGAGAACTTTCTATCTAGGACGGTATGTTTAAATTCAACATGCTGTGGCTGAGTTGCTCATATATAGTTGGGCCCAAAAATGTCTAATTGTTGTTTCTTTTAATTTTGCTCAGTACATCCCCTGCTGGGCAAGGCTTGGGTTTGTGGAGAAGATGAATGTAGTCATCGATCAGTAGATCACATTTGAGGTCAACCTGGTCATGTTAACAATGGGATATGACTTCAGTGTTCTTGTCACCAATGAGGCAGACCGAACCTTTTTTGGTTGCCCTCGATGGAGAGACCTTGCAGTAGCCTACAGGATGGAAGTTGGGAAGACGGTCTCGATATTTCTTGGCGAACCTGATGACGAGATCATGGTGTTCCACAACTACCCCAACTCACCATAGTTCTCGGTGCTGATCCCGAGTTTGTAGGCATGCTACATGGTATTAGTACTTCGTTGAGCATTTTATATGGTATTATTGTTATGTTGAAGTGTTAAACTTAAGAGTGTTGTTAAACTTAAGTGTTACTGTTAAACTGTGCTATATGGTACTAGCAAAAATGAGCCAAAGTGCTCATTTTGCTGCCATGGCAGCATTTTTGGATTTTTTTTTGCTATCGTGGCAATTCGGCTGAAGACGCTGCCGTGGCAGCTACGCTGCCGCGATAGCATTATTTTTTGACCTGGGCGACCTACTAGTGGTGGGCGCGTAGATATGCCTGGCACTGCTACTGGGACTTACTAGTGGCAGGCAAGACATACAGCCCATCACTGATAGAAACATTGCCAGCGGTGGGCGGGGCGCCCGCCATTAGTGACCTGTTAGCAGTGTCAGGACATCAGTGGCGGGCTTCGTCCACTACCCTGTCCTCCACTGGTGGGACTTTTGCGCCTGCCACTGCTAGCCTGTTTTGCAGTAGTGGTTGGCTGTCTGGTCGCCACCCAACAATACCCCACAGAAGAAAGGGAGAGGTGTCGAACAGGAATGAGGTGATCCAATGAGGATCACGAACCCGCTAACCCAGTTTCTGATGAAAAAATCAGACCCACTCCACCACATGGCTGAACCAAGATCATGCCGACTGAGAACCACCTTGGAAGAACACCACCGGCCACACAAGTCCGACCCCAAGCCGGCCACACCACCACCACCATCGACTCCAAGCCATCCACACCACCACCACCGACATCCCCGCAGCTCGCAGCCACCAAACAAATCCACTGGGCAGACCCCTAGATGATGCCTTCAAGAAGGGACGCGACGCGGGTTGCACCCCCATCGTGCGTTCCGGACTGGAATAGGGGTTTCCCCCGTAGTCTCGAAGAGGGCGAAGTCACAATGACAACGATGCCCCCAAGGAGGTTAGAGGCACCTGTGGGCGTCGCCGCTGCCGGCTCCGACCGGAGCAGGGCTTTCGCCCATAGTGAGCAGACCCCCTCCCCGAAGCACCGGTAGATCGATGTAGGTTGCAGGCATGCACCAGCATAGAGCAGAGGCCAAGGCAGCCCCGCTTCCACCCATGGCCAGATCCGGGCCACCGCAGGGGAGATCCGGTGCATGTCCCCAAGCTAGCTCAGTGTCCATGGGGAGGCGCGGGTGTGCATCCCCGACGCCCACCAGAGCGCGCGCCACCGGAATTGACGGTGCATGGCAGGAACGGCGCCGAGATGGACGAAAGGTTGACGGGATCCACCCCAACTAGCCGCCTCACCCTACGCATAGTAGAACAGGGATACCATGACCAAGAACGGAAGCGCAAGCGGAGCCCGCCACCGATGTAGCCGCACAGCCACCACATCCGCAGCCACCACCATACCTGGTCCCCACCTTGCAGAACCACATGCGCCGGAGGCACGCCACACCGCCTGCCGCCACACGGAGCTACCCCAGTTCGCGAGCACGCTGCACGGTGAACAACGGCCCGCCGGTGCTAGATCCGCGTGGGCTTTACCGAGCGGGAGCCATTGGCAGCGGTGAGGAGGAAGGCGTAGAGCGGGAGGGAAGGTTGGGCCAGGGGAAGGGCCGCTGCCGCCCAAGCCGCCCTGGGGAGGACGACGCGGGGGCTGGGGAAATTTCGTGTTCCAAATCGTCAGCCGCAACTGTTTCCTTTTTATGTTGTGATGAATGATTACTACGATGCTTTAATAAAGATGGATGTGTGCATCATAGAATGCAGAGGCCGGAGGTAAACCTCATTTTTGAATAAAAAATAAGTATAATATTATATCAGTATGCACAAATTCAAATCGCGAGCCAACCAATCAGTAGTTTGTATATGAGTTGGCATGTCGTTCATATGGTATTTGTATATGGTGTTATGAAAATTTGGATTGAAAGTCGATTGGTCATTTGCAGATGATATTTGAATAGTATGCGGAAATAATCGAGCACACCATATCTAGAAGTAGAAAAGTATATTGAGCGAACCTCTTGGTTGTTTGTACATGGCCTTGGCCTGCAAGTTATCCATGCATGATACCAGGTCACTACACGTACCTAAAGTTTAGATCATGAGATAGCCAATCGTGATAGGTATGTGAAATTAAGGTTTGGGTTGTCGAGCTAGGCGTTTGTTTGTTTGTTAGACCGACAGTCTTTTGTACAATATATTAGATCAATATTTCAATTAAAGTTGGGACTGCAAGTTGGTCAGCCAGCCATAGTACCGAGCTAGTAGGTAGTTTGTAGAAAGTAACTGCTTTTGAACTTTGGAAGCGATGTAGCAGACCGTTTACTTATGATACTTGATCAGGCAAAGTTAAATTAGTTGCCGCTACTAGATAAATATGCAGACCTAAAGCTCTTGTGCCTTTTGTATGAGGCGCAAAGTTATGGGTATACACGATTTGTGGCCATTAAAAGTTAATGTTTACCATATCAAAGGATAAATGGTATTTAGGTACATCCGTGAAGATCTATTGGTTGTGATCCATTAATAAAAGGTTTACTATGTCGATAGTTGTGTCATGTTTATAAGAGCTTATCAGTTCTAAAATGCTTAAGCACAGTTATGAAGACTATCGACCGACATATTTATGTACAATTATGAAGATCTACTGGTTATGGATTGTTCGTGCATACTTGTTAAAATTTATCGGTTGTGAAAAGCGTAGGTACAACTACGATGATCTTTCGGCTTTTGAGGTACATCTGTGATCTGTAGGCGGTGATCTGTTTAGGTACACTTACGACAATCTATCAGCCATGAATTATTTAGGTAAAGTTTTTTTTGTTTTGAAAAAAAACTGCAAGGCAAGCTCTATGGTATAAATACAAACCCAAATTCACATTCATTAGGACTTGTACTCAGGTGGTGGGTTGAACATCCACTCTGCCAACCAAGTGAGCTTGGCTCACTATTTCGATAAAGTTCTCAATATCTCTTGTCTGCGAACTCATTTATTGTATCTATCAGCTATCTCCTTATGTAGAATTAACGTATGATGATCCACTGTATATGACATGTTAAGCTACAGTTATGATGATCTATATATGCTATGATATGTTTCTGGCATTTTTACCATAGATGACATTTTGGTTGTCCAGGTACAATTACGATGATATATATGTTCATGAACTGTTATGAAAACTTAGTGGTTTTGATTCACTTGTAAAAAAAAAGGGCCAAACAAATTTACTGCCAAATGATTTGCCTGAAGTTTTATATATTAAATCTTGGACACATAAAGTTCCACACTATCGAGCCTAAATTGCAATATTGAAGGAATGTCATTGGAATAATGATGGTTGAATGTTGATCCAAAGGCTTAAGAAAGTAAAAGAGATATAGAAGAGAAATTAGACAACTTAGAAATATATAGACAATCCATTTATGATTATGTAATTTCATAAAAAGTGTTCTTTTATTTTTACCGACCTTGTTGGATTTACTACAAGATTCAGGTTCCGCGTGTCAGTTCCTCTGTTGATGGCCAAGTTTATCTCTCTAGATTATAATTAGGAAAAGAGTGGAGCTTGAGTGGTGGTGACCTAAACTTTGGAGGTATGATATGACAATCAAGTTGGCCAGTAGCTAGCTAGAGTTGTGGAATTAGGCATGCGAGTTCCTGCCAAAGGTGTGACGAATTATTAAATGTGATAGAGGAAGATCAATGATCATTGAATTATTCTAAAATATATGACCAACTTGCTTAAAATGACTTAAAACATGAGTAGGGAGTTTGTTTTCTCCCACTTGTTTGAATGGTGTGCAAGTAACTATGTTTGCAGCAGCGCATAGGTTTCTATAGATAATGGAAGAGGTTTCTCTCGCAGCCTCTGCATCGATAGATGCATGCATCCCAAGCAGCTAGGTAGTAGCTATTTCTCGGAAACAGGAATCACAAAAGTAACTATTAGAATTTCATATATATTCTTATTTGTTGGACGCCGATAAGTACCTGACGTTCGGCAGGGAGGAAGGCGGACCGAACGCCCCTATAGCCACAGACTGCGCCACGTCACCGCATGGATGCATGTGAGAATCTTTTGGGTTTTCAATTTTTAAAATGTTTTATCTCTTAAATGAAAAATCCGATTGAAAAACCGTTTTCACCATTAAATCCGTCTCGACGAGATCTTCGAAACTAGATCTCATATCGATATGTTTCGACGACTTTTTTTTGGGTTAAAAGTTGGCATGTCTATTGCACATAAATTGCCATGGTGTTTACACTGAAGTTGCCATGATATATTTCAACTACTTTTTCTTCTACGTTTAAAGTAAATTTTGACATGTTATAAAAAAGGGAATTAAGAAACTAAACTTGCCATGGTGAATTACTAAAATTTGCCATGATCTATGAAATAATTTTGACATGGTTCATAATTAAAAAGAAATTCGTCATCAATTACTTTAAAAATGCATGGTCAATGACTCAAATTTGCCATGAATCATAAACTAAAATTGCCATGGTGAATTACTTAAATTTACCATGATACATGCACTAGAATTTGCCATGGTTCATACAGAAAATAATTTTCATGATCAAAATAATAGAATTGCCATGGTCAAAATACTAAAATTGTCATGATCTATAACCTAAAATTGCCATGATGAATTACTAAAAATTGCCATGATCCATGAATTAAATCTTTCATGGTTAATTACAAAAAATTGCCATGATCAATTAATAAAAATTGCCTTGAAAAGTAGTTGAAATACAATGGTACCTTTAAATCTAGAAGAAAAAAACAAGATGAAAGATGTCATGGGAACTTTAGTGTAAACGCTATGACAACTTCAGTGTAAATATCATGGCAACTTTTGGCCAAAAAAAAGGCGTCAAAACATATCAATATGGGATCTAGTTTTGAAGATCTCGTCGAGACGGATTTAATGGTGAAAACGGATTTTTAATCAGATTTTTTATTTAAGAGATAAAACATTTTTAAGTCCGAAAAACCAAAAAGATTCCACTGATGTCATCTGTTTGATGTGACAAGATGGATGGTAATGGGGGGTGTTTAGACCATATTGCTTCGTGCCACACGTGTGGCACTTATCATTTGAGTATTTGTTTGCTAATAACAACAAATGCCAATCTCACCTATCACGATTCAGGAGACAAATGTATAAAACCTTTTTAATTATATTGTTTGAGAGGTTAAAAATCTCGACTAGCAATTCTATTTAGACGAATAACCCATGAACAGCATGCGGAGGCCAGGCCTCGGACATGGGTGGATTGGGTGAGCACGACCCGAGAAATGCTCACTCATTTGATAGATCAGAAAGTATTGGCACATTTTGTGATGCAAACCTCATATTTCTTGCGATTCAAATAGTCATCATGTGAAAAGTTTTTTTTTGCGAGAAGTCATCATGTGAAAAGATAATGCATGCATACAACATTCCTGTGAGCATACAACATTCCTGTGAGTGTACTAGGCATCGGTCGTTTCTTTGAGATGGATTACTACTACAAAATTAAGTTGAAATCATTGCAGGACGTAGGGTCTAATCACAGATGAAGAGGCTTAAGAGTTAATAGTAGTACTGTTGAAAGAAGTACAGTACGTAGTATCCAAATAGATTAGTTTTCAAGCAAAGTGCTTATATACGGGCTGATCTCTCTTCTTCATAACTAGTGTTGATCAGGAGAGTTCCATAATATAGTTCAGCAGTCAAATTTTACCTTTGGTTCCAAGCTTCCACCAAAAGCAGACTCAGGTTCACACGAGCTTAATTAACTCGCAATTAAACCAAAAGAGCTTACATATCACATAGCCTAAACAACCGTATGTCACATTAGAGGTCCTACTTGCACAAAGATCGCAGACACAGAAAATCATCACCAGCTACCTTATTTAACCGGATTGCTCGAGACATGAAGACACGACAAAGTTGGTTGACTATGGCTGCTAACTACTCCCTAAACGCTCTTATATTTCTTTACAGAGGGAGTACTTAGTACAGGTTGAACTATTTCACGCAATAATTTAAGGGAAATACTAACGTCCACACGTGTCACACGAAGCAACATGGCCCAAACGCCTCCATTACCATTCATTTTGTCATGTTAAAACAGATGACATCAGCGAGAATCCTTTTGGTTTTCGGCTTAAAAATGTTTTATCTCCTAATTAAAAAATCCAATTAAAAATCAGTTTTCGCCATTAAATCCGTCTCGACGAGATCTTCAAAACTAGATCTCATGTTGATATGTTTCGATGAATATTTTTGGGCAAAAATTGTCATAATGTTTACACTGTAGTTGCCATAGTGTTTACACTAAAGTTGCCATGACATGTTCTATCTATTTTTTCTTCCAGATTTAAAGCTACCGTTATATTTTCAACTACTTTTTACGGCAATTTTTATTAATTGACCATGGCAATTTTTAGTAAAAGTAATTCACCATGGCAATTTTAGTTTATGGATCATGGCAAGTCTAGTTTCTTAATTGCCCGTTGTATAATATGTCAAAATTTACATTTAAAGGTAGAAGAAAAAATAGTTAAAACATATCATGGCAACATCAGTGTAAACACCATGACAATTCATGTGCAATAGACATATTGATATGAGATCTAGTTTCGAAGATCTCGTCGCGATGGATTTAATGGTGAAAACGGATTTTCAATCGGATTTTTCATTTAAAAGATAAAACATTTTAAAAACTGGAAATCAAAAAAGATTCCCACATGCATGCATGAGGTGACGTGAACGCATGTGGGCGGATCTGTGTGTTATAGACATGTGGGCGGATGTTGCTCTCACCACATGTGTGGGCGTTATCGCGACCCAAATTTAATTTATCTCATTCAACTAGTGGACCAAAGTTCAGATTTATTTGATGCAGATTAATTAGTGGACAAAGAGATATAATTCTCTCCCACTAAGACAAAGAGAGGTACTAAATTTCAAATTGACGGATATGATTGAAAAGTGAAAACAAATAAGTCCCAATTCATTTAATCTCGGAAAAGCGCAATCATTTCTAATTTCCCCAACCGATTCCAGTAGTGTTGTGAGCTTGACGGGCACCAATTGTCCTTGGGCGGGCATGGCGATCTGCCCGGACATCATCGAGATGACGGGGACGGAGAAAGTGGAGAGGGCGCCGGCAGTTCCGGCCAGCGACGAGCTCTGGGAGTCAGAGGTTATGGAGGGCGAAGTGGAGGCGGCGGTGCCGGAGGAAGTCATCACTGCGTCCGGGGGATCACCGCAAGGGTTTTAGATGGGATTGGGACGTGCGTTGAAGACCGGGTCTGGTACCATGTAAAGTAGAGAGAGGTTTGGGTTTCGCACATCAATACGATGGCACTGGCTCTTTATATATATACGAGGAGATATAAACAGATGGATGCTTCCACAATTAACCGGATCAGGCGACGTTCCCGTCGATAGGGAGGCGCCTGTGGTGGCTTCGTCAATCTCAAGACCCGACCCGTCGGCTCAATCTCTCAGAGGTGCTCAAAGTGATAGAGTGCGCGTGCATGCGTTCATAGGGGTAAGTGTATGTACGTGTATGTGGGCGTCTGCGGTTGTACTGTGTTTCTCAAAACAAAAAACTAACCAGATCGCTATAACGGAGGTGACAACAGCCAAATATATCACAATCTCAACTAACTATGGCGGCTAACAGTAGGTAAACGCAATAGTCTCGAAGGTAGGAAGAGGTAGGGTCCGTCTCCCAACTCCTGTCTCCTGGGTTTGTCACCTGCCACCCGACCCTGTCCACCCACCAGTAGTGGCAATATATACCTGTGCCTCCCCCCGATCCATGCTCTGCACCTCCTGGACTTGGGCAAATCAAATTAGAACAAGCAAGCAGAGTGGTCAGGTCAGGTGACCGATATGGGGAGAGGCAGGGCACCGTGCTGCGCCAAGGTCGGGCTGAACAGGGGCTCGTGGACGCGGTTGGAGGACATGCGCCTCATCGCCTACATCCAGAAGCACGGCCACGCCAAATGGCACGCCCTCCCGAGGCAAGCGGGTTTACTGCGGTGCGGGAAGAGCTGCCGGCTGCGGTGGATCAACTACCTGCGGCCGGACCTGAGGCGCGGCACCTTCACCGCGGAGGAGGAGGCGACCGTCATCAAGCTGCACGGCTTGCTCGGCAACAAGTAAGCTTAATATGCATGCATTCGGTTCAGAGATTGATTGGTTGATTGATTTGGAGTTGAACGATAAGTGTTGGAAATTATTGGGCGTCCTTTAATTGGTCTAGGAGTGTACTTCGATTTTTTATTTATTTGTCTAGGTGGTCCAAGATTGCGGCGTGCCTGCCCGGGAGGACAGATAACGAGATCAAGAACGTCTGGAACACGCACCTGAAGAAGAAGAAGAAGAGGGAGCAGAAGCCAGGCCCCGAAGAGAACAACGGCGAAGCGGCCAACGGAGACTCCAACACGCCCGTCCCCTCATCCTCAACCACGATGACGACCAGCGACGGATCCAACGGCGGCGCGGGCGAGCAGTGCGGCACGAGCAGCGAGCCAGACATGATCGATGTACCATCCCCTCTCGAACTGGAGCTCGAGCCGGTCATCGACATCCTGGACATGCTGGTCGACGAGCCCACGGAGGCGCCAATGCCAACGTCTTCGTGCTCGTCGTCCTCCCTGACGACGTGCGCCGGCGTGGAGGAGCTGCTCGACCTGCCTGACATCTACATGGACTCCGACATTTGGAGCATCATCGATGACGATATCGCGCGCCTACGAGGCGATGCAACAGTGCCATGTACGACCAACGCCAGCCAAGAACAGGTAGGAAAAGAGTGGTCGTTGGAGGATTTGGAGAAGGAACTCGGCCTGGGGGGACCCACGGAGGAATCCCAGCCCCAAGTGGGCCCACCCGACCAGATAGGCTAACCGGGCCCACTCTACGACACGGAACCACCTGTCCAGATCGGATCATCAAGCGTCCAGTTCTGAATACAAGGTTGAGATCGACATGTTGTCCGTGTAGGTTTCTTATAACTGTCAACGTGTAGGAGTAGTATTCCCCGCAAAAAAAAAAAAAAAAAAAAAAAAAACGTGTAGAAGTAATATAGCTATAGATGTCTCTTGTAAATATACATATCCTGTCCCTTGTAAACACACCCGTGAATCAATAAAGAAAATCACAAGGATCGAGACGAGCCTTTGGCTATCAATTGAGTTCTCGTGGTGTGAGTAATACTAGTAGATCGATCGAATCGATTAGCAAGGCAGAGTTGGCTAGCTACCGTAGTACGTGGGTATTGCTCTGAACGTGCGCTTCTCGCTGGCCGTATTAATTAGAGTTAGCTAGCTTCTTGTGGCACGCTACATCTCGGCGTAAGTGAACCTCGTCAGGACTGCAGCGGCAAGGAGCGGGATCGAGTCAGCGTGCTACATCATCGTCACCGCGTGTCGCCGTCGCCCGAAGTACTTGCCGTCGGTACTAGGCCAACAATTGGTATCAGAGCAAGGTTGATCTTCTAATAACGGGAGGTCATGGCGGACGGCGACAAGGACAAGCAGCTGGCGGATTACTCTGGTGCGGCAAAAGTAATTGCTGCTCCGGTGAGAATGCACTATCTGCGATTCGACCGCGGAAACTTCATGGTGTGGGCGACCATGTTGAAGTGGGCGCTCGAGGCCAATGAGCTCTGAAAAGCCGTCGATCTTGGGGGTGATGTGTACCTAAAGGGTGACGCTTTGTATCGGAAGGATCGCCAAACGATCATGGCCATCTGCTCGTTGATGCCAATGGACGTACAACATCATCTTATCTCGAAAAAATCGGCGAAGGAGGTGTGTGACGCGCTCAAGAAGTTGCATCTGGGGCACACGCGTGTGTGCGAGCCAAACTTGCTAACTTTGCTGAAAAGTTACGAGAATCTGAAGATGGGAGAAGATGAGTCGGTGGACGCCTTTGGCTCGAGGGTTGCCACGATGGTAAACGGGATTCGCGGTCTCGGGGAGAAGTTGGAAGACATCTCCGTGGTCCGGCGTTTCCTACATGTCACTCCACCACGCTACATGTCGATTGTGTCAGCGATTGAGCAATGCGTTGATCTCAAGACTCGCACTTTGGATAACTTGGTTGGTCGTTTCAAGGCGCATGATGAGAGGATGAAACTGAGTTACGGCTGCGCGAAATAGGATGTGTACCTGATGCTTACGCGCGCCCAGTGGCAGGCGATGATCTCCAAGGAGAAGAACGAGAAGGCGGCCGGTAGCAGCGGCAAATACTGTCCCACAAAGGAGATCGACGAACAATCGGAGAAGCCAAAGAAAAAGTTCGATAAAAGGAATACCCGCTGCCGCCACTGTAATGTGCTCGGGCACTTCAAGTCGGCATGTAAGAAACCCCCGAAGGAGAGGGCGCTCATGGCCGAGGAAGGGGATGATGGAGACATGATGCAAATGTGCGAACTCATAGACGAGGAGGATCTAGTTTCTCAAGCGGCGACTAAAGAAATTATCACGTTTATGGATGAACAAGTTCACCTTCATGATTAAATTTCAGAAAGTCGTGTCGATGTTATGAACATGGGCGGTGATTCCGAAACTCATGTCGAAGCTATAAACACGAGAGCTACTTCTTCTGACAATAACGTAAGGACGTACGTGGTGTCAGAAGCCCATAAAGCGATGCGCACCAGAGTTGTGTCGCCAAGCAAACCAGATGCGTTGGGAGGTGTCACACCTTGCAAGGGCGATGTGTACGCTCGGCTAGAACGGCTAGAGCCAGCCGCACTTGGATGCACAGGAGCAGTGCGCGCTCGTCCTGGAGACCCACCAGGCAGCGCAGGTGATGGAAGGCCAACAAGAGGGCTAGGTGGCTCACATGATTGGCTCGGCCCATCACTAGGTGATTCCTCACGTGGTGGCAAGGTGCAACCCATGTAGCGTAGGAGGTACCGCTCAAAAAAAAAAATGTAGCGTAGGAGGTGACCCAAGTGACGGGTGAGGGACACTAGGAAGCCTAGCCTTGGGAGCTCAGGCTGGTGTTTTTGCTTTAGCCAAAAGAAACGCGTGCCGCAGCAGAGAACACCACGTCACCTCCAATGGCACAGGAGGAAAGGACACAGCCATGTGCACGTATGCACCTCGTACCGGTGTTGAACCTAAATCCGGAGGTAGCTCTTCGGACGATTGACCCCGAAAAGGTGAAACAGACTATGCGGCGGTGTCTAAGCGCTGAGGAACAGGCAGAATTCAAAGACGCAAATACGGAGAAGTGTTGGCGTCAGGCTATGGAAGAATAGTTGGGATCTATCCACGACAACAATGCATTGGAGATTGTCGATCTTCCCAACAACCATAAAGCCATAGAGCTCAGGTGGTTATTTAAAATCAAGAAAGATGCCGAAGGAAATTGTGTGAAGCACAAAGCGAGGCTAGTGGCCAAAGGATACGTGCAAGAGGAAGGTGTGAACTTTGAAGAAGTGTTCGTTCTCGTTGCAAGGATGGAATCGGTGAGATTACTCACAGCTCTCACGGCTCAAGAATCATAGAGGGTACATCAAATGGATGTAAAATCCACGTTTTTGAATGGGGAGTTAGAAGAAGAAGTTAATGTGAACCAGCCACCGGGATTAATCAAAGAGGGAGATGAACACAAGGTACTGAGCTACACAAAGTCTTGTACGGGCTACGGCAAGGCCCTTTGGCGTGGAACATCAAACTTGATCGGACGTTTATTTCTCTTGGATTTGATAAAGGCCCACTGGAGCATGCGATGTACAAGAGAGGTAAAGGACGGGATCGTCTACTAGTTGGCATCTATATCGACGACCTGGTGATAACTGGAGCAGATGAAGAGGTGACTGCAAAGTTCAAGCTACAAATGAAGGAGGTTTTCAAGATGGATGACCTAGGGCTATTGGATTACTACCTTGGGATCGAGGTACAACAAAAGCCGGAGGGAATCATGCTATGTCAGGAGGCATACACAAGGAAGGTACTTGAAAGTTGTGGCATGGAAGACTGCAATCCAACACATGTTCCAATGGAACCTCGTCTTGAACTAAGCAAGAAGAGCACCCGCGGTTGGTGCGACAGAATATGGGAGTGTGGTTGAAAGGTTGAGGTCTCTCGTGAATACAAGACTAGTCTTTGCCTATTTTGTTGGGATTGTGAGTCGCTTCATGGAAGCCCCCACTACGGAACATTGCACAAATGTGGAAAATATACTCAGATATAACAAAGGGGCGACAAACTTCGGTTGTGTCTATGCGAGGGAGAAGAAGAAGGAGATGGTGAGGCTACTAGGCTATAGTGATAGTGAGAAGGCAGGAGTTGTCACCTACCATAAGAGTATCTCGGGCATGGCATATTTCGTTGGCAGAAGCATAGTTAGTTGGCTATCACAAAAGCAGAAAGTGGTGACATTGACTTTGAGTGAAGCAGAGTATATTGCAGCTGCCACTGCGATGTGTCAAGGTGTGTGGCTAGGGAGGCTACACAGTGATCTCATGAATAGTGATCTAGAACAAGTGGTGCTCAACGTTGACATCAAGTCTACAGTCTCTATGCGAGAACCCAGTGCGGCGTGAAAGGAGCAAGCACATTGATATGATGTATCACTACATAAGGGAGTGCATGAAAAAAGGTAAGATGAAGGTGAACTACGTTTGCAGCGATGATCAGCTGGTGGACATCCTAACCAAGGCTTTGAATTGAGAGAAGTTCTTGGAGATACGAAGAAGGATAGGCGTCCAAGCTGTGACGTGACCACATCATGTTTAGTGGGTTGATTGTTGAAAATAAACACGACATGTTGTCCATGTAGGTTTGTTAACCGTGACTGTGTAGGAGAAGTATAGCTAGATGTAGCCTAGTATAAATATACATGTATCATGCCCCTTGTAAACACACCCATGAATCAATAAAGAAAATCACAAGGCCCGAGACGAGCCTTTGGCTATCAATTGAGTTCTCGTGGCGTGAGTACTACTAGTAGATGGATCGAATCGATCAGCAAGCCAGAGTAAGCTAGCTACCATAGTACGTGAGTGTTGCTCTGAAACGTCCACGTCTCGCCGGCCGTATCAATCATAGCTAGCTAGCTTCTTGTGACACAGTGCATCTCGACGGAAGTGAACCGAGTCAGCGTGCAACATCGTTGTCGTCGCCGTCGCCGGATGCACTCGGTGTCGGGACTGGGCCAACACACTGTTCTCATCGGATGCACGAGATCAAACATTACAACTTCAAGAAGTTTTTAACAAAATGTTGGAGTTGCTTACTTGGTTTCATCTTCTTTTTTAAAGTTGGGTTGATTAGAATGCACATACAAATTGAAGGAACGAAGGTTTGGTCAATACAAGACCAAGTAGCAGGAGTACCTCTACTATCTAACTGTTTAGCCAAAGGTACTTTTATTATATGTATATGCAACAGTACTCCATTGATGAAGAGCCAGTGAGAAGTGCTATACAAATATTCACCATTCATTTTAGGTCGAGCCCACCATGCCTGACAATGCACATCCATCGGTTTCAGAAATTCACGAGCCCTTTGGCTCTCGGGCCGCCGGTCATCGACCGTTCTCATTCCGACCGGTCTCACTAAAGTTGCCTATTAATAAGGGCTGGCATGCACAGAGAGAGAAATGGAGACATGGCGAAGCCGTGGTTCCGCCGCCGCATGCACCTCCGGTAGATCAGGTAGACGCCCGCGGTGAGCCGACGGCGAAGGCAGGGTCGGATCAGGAGGTGGCTAACCCCAGGGCCCTCAATGCCATGCTCATTGCGGAGCAGAAGGAACGGGCCTGCGCTGCCGAACTCGCCGTGCGCGATGATGGTGAGGTGGTGCTCCCTGAGGAGCCCGACCTTCAGGGCGCCGGCCGAAGACGAGTCTATCGAGCTCGAGGGGAAAGGGCCGGAGTCCGCGGAGGTTGTGCTTCCTGATGACGATGAGGAGGCGCCCGACCTTCATGGCGCCCCCGAGAAGTGGCCGGAGAAGCAGAAGTTTAAGTCCCTCAAGGCCGTGATGCTCCTTTGCGAGGAGCTGTTGTCGGCGGAACCCACCCCCCCCCCCCCCCCCCCCCCCGCGCGCCTGTGCCCGCTGCCGAGACCCTGTGAAGAATCTCTGGGCCTTGGAGAGGCTCGCTGAATTGGAGAAGCGACTCGGGAAGATGAACCTCTCATCCGTCGAGCCCTCCGACGCCGTGATGAAGAGCGCTGAACCGCCGGCTGCCACAGCAGGACATGATAGTGGGAAGCCGTGTTAGCCCAAACTTGACCTTGCACCGTGATACGTCTCAAACGTATCTATAATTTATGAAGTATTCATGCTATATTTACATCATTTATTTATGTTTTTGGCACAATATTTTATTTGAACTAACCTATTAATCCAGTGCCAAATGCCAGTTCCTGTTTTCTATTGTTTTTGGAAATATAGGTCAAAAATTCACAGAGCCAGAACGAGCTGAATTTTTTTATGGAATATATCAGATTTTTGGGCGAAAGAATCTTCGTAAGGAGGTGCCCGAGGGAGCCATGCGGTCTTCCGGCGCAGCCAGGACCTCACCTGCGCCACCTACCCACGTGGGAGATCCCTAAGGCGGTTGGGGCTCTACTTTGGCGGCAAGAAAGCTAATTAATGGAAAAAAAATCGTGTTACCATTTCAGCCCGATCGGAGTTACGGATCTCCGGATATTTAAGACACGGTGCTCGGCCTCAGAAACAGTGCCGAAAAAGAGAGACATATAGAAAGTTCCAAGATCCAATCTCGAGGGAGGCTCTCGCCCCTGGGAGGCTAAAAAGACCATGGACTAGAGAAGGAAATCTTCTCCCATCTAGGGACAAGGCCAAGGAAGAAAAAGAAGGAGGGGGGCCTCTCTCGCACTCTCTTTCGATGGCGCCGGAATGCCACCGGGGGTACCATCTATAGGAGATATGCCCTAGAGGCAATAATAACAGCTATTATTTATCTCCAACTTCGTAATTATGTTTATTTTCCATGCTATAACTGCAATGGTCCTTGAGTCCGTATATCCATAAAGTCTCAGAGGGAAACCCATATGTACGTGTGAAATAATAAACGGTAAAATGTATTCCTAGTCATGCATCTAAGACTAGCTCAAGTGTTGCATGATGGTCATGTTTTCTTGATCATGGGCATGACTATGCCGGTAATTTTGAGGACACAATGTTAGAAGAACACTTGTGTTGAATTGGCCCATATTGATGTTATGCTATGAGATACATTCGAAACGAGTTAATGGTTTTATAACACAGAGAAAATTAGCGTTTGCATAATTCATTAGACCATGAGAGTATCGAGTTCCTTCATGCTTCCTTCATGAACTTTGGGGTTTATTAAACGTCATCCCTAATAGGGTAGCTATTACGGCGGCTTTCGGGTTCATGGATAAGTATGACAAGGGACTTGATAGTGCAAGATTGGGATTTGCTCCTCCGACAATGGATTGATATTCTTTGGGCCCTCTTGGTGTTACGGTAATCATCATCATCTGGCTAGACACAGCATGGTTTGATCACGGGAATGCCAGAACGCGGGAAATGAGAAAAGAGAACAAAACCAGTAACGAGAAAACTGGCATGGTGATCAAAGTTGTTAACTCACGGGGATGCCATTAAATCTCACCTCGGGTATTTGTAACATATCACGAATCAACAGGAATAGCAGTTGGTAATTACAGGTTCGCTCGAATATTCACTCGTGTGGTTATAGGGATCAATATGGATGTCCACGGTTCCGCTATTGATCATTGATCGCAAAGAGTTCCGGTCATGTCTATACTTCACCGAAGCTACGGCATCACACACTTAAGGGTCATCTATCTGCTAAGTAATAGACAGGGAGTCTGAGAGATTGTTGCCGGAAAAGTTTCGGAGATGACAGAAAAGTTCCAGAGAGAAAACCGGAAATGTTTCGAAGACAAAACTTCATACCAGAAATGTTCCGGAACGCATCCAAAATTATTTTAGGGGGTGCCGGAAATGTTTTGGACCTTCTGATTTTTTTTGGATTAAACAGACGCTGAAAAATAGTTCATGAAAAGTTGTCATGAATAGTGGCAACACTATTAGGGTACAACCCTCTTTTGTTGGCTTTTTGGAAAGCTACGTTTTGGGTCTTTTCCCCAAGGGCTTTTTGGTATTTTCTCATGGCCTCTACCCCTTGCCTCCCACTATAAATAGTGGTGGAGAGAGCTCTCCATTTCACTCAAGTTCTCTCTCAACACATGGCATGCAATGATCTGGCTTTCTAACTTTCTCCCCGTGAAATAGTTTCGTACGCCGAAAGGCTGTCTAGTCTTCGGTAGGGCCTAGTTCTGGACGGTGAAGCCCAGCCAGATACTTGACACCAAATGTGTGCAATCCGGTAGAGAGGTCGTAGTTTTGATTTTAGTTCGAGAGATAAGTCGAGGTTCTGTCCGAGGGCCTCCCGAAGGGCTGTCCGAGGGTCTTTCTGGGGTTTTGTCCAAGGGCCTCCCAAACGGCTGTCCGAGGGACTGTCCGAGGTTCTGTCTGAGGGCCTCCCGAAGGGCTATCCAAGGGCCTCCCGAAGGGTTGTTCGAGGGACTGTCCGAGGTTCTGTCTGAGGGCCTCCCAAAGGGTTGTCCAAATGACTGTTCGAGGTTCTGTCCGAGGGCCTCCCGAAGGTCTGTTCGAGGGACCGTCCGAGGGGCTATCCGAGGGAGAACATCCTAGCAGTTGGGAGGTTGTAAAATCCTAGCTATGGGGATCTGCACTGATGATCTTCGCCAACTATACTTCCGCTGCGCTACGAGTTGGTAACAATCAGATCAAACCTTGTATGCATCTTCATAGTGGTCCTAGGCTGGTGCGTAGGTCGGTTTTTTTGTTTTCTGCTGCGTTACCCTACAGTGGCATCATGAGCCGTGCTATGAGTAGATGCAGGTTACGATCTAGAATACATGAGATGTATGGGTGTTGCACAATATAATTTTGTAGTAGATGAGATCTATTGGTAAAAATTAGTTGTGCGGGTAGTAAATGAAATCTATTAACTGATGTTCTTGTTGCTTCCCTTGAATTTGCGTATTTGTGATCTTGACGGCATGGCGTAGTTTTTCTTACAAAGTTCTAGCAATCCGCGATCATGACAGATCAACGAAGTGCTTCAGTTCTTTGGATTCCACCATAGTTAACGAAAGATGAAATTTAGAAGACTAAAGGGCAATGCAGATATGATCTGGACGGGGTTCTTGCGTATGATGAAGTTCAGTATGGGGCTCCAGATTTTTTATCTCATGTTTCATACGCCCTGCAAAGTTAATCTAGCGACTTGAATAATCATACTTGATGATGAATGTTGGTGACTGCGGTTTGTTTCGAAACCTTAGAAGCCACGTAAAATAAATTCCGCACAAACTGATTAGAGGTGTCTAACTTGGTTTTGCAGGATGACATGTGATGTGGTATGTCCTTTGTTAGAATAATTTGATTATGTATGAGATGACCATATGATGTAAATTAATTAACATGATCTGCGTGTCATGGTTTGGCAGCATGGCTGGAGCCATATGATTGTCACTTTAATGACCTGCGTGTCAACCTCAATGTAATGCATTAATTTTAATAGCTATAGAGATAGTAATATTATTTGATGCATCAAAAATGTGGTTACAAGCTTTGCGAAGGTGGTCACCAACGCAAAATCCAAAGATGGAGAAAAAGTTAAAACAAGCCTTGGCAGAACGGTTCTGCCACGACAGTAGTTTTAGAAATTGCCGCCACGGCAAAGTTTTGGCTGAATTTTCATGAAGACAATGAAGACTTCTCTGTCAGAAAGGGCTATACCGTACCATGCCATTGTGAATTGGTTGAGATGTTTATCCCTTTGATTCACCCTTTTGATTGCACGGTAGTCGCTTTTATTAGGGTGATCTCTCACTTAAAATATCAAGTAGCTAGTGTTCTCCCTAGTGTAGCACCGTCTGAAATACGTATCTTTTTGGGGTGCGCCATTTCCACATGGGTATGAATGAATTGAGAGTTATGAGGCGGGTGATGGTGAGACTTCGCAGCGAGATCACTTGGTTGTCTTGACGTTCTGGCTTGACCGTCCTGAGCTTGGAACACGCCCATCGAAACATGAACCAGAGTCACATAGAGATGTGATCGGCAAGATGGCCTACCGATTGTAATTCTCGTCATCAGTGATGTGGCGTTGAATTGCAATACGGGTCTTGTATCACTCAATATCAATTATGAGAGATATTGATTTCAGTGGGAGCGCATTTTAGAATTAAATTGTTTAATTCTTAGTGCAATTAATTATGAACCTAGTCTAAGTGTGATTTGCATAATAGTTGTAGAATAGTGGCTCGCATTTCCACCTTCCCTGTTGAAATTAAATAGCTCTTAATTATCTGGTTAAAACTTTATGATTCGTAATGTAATGAGAGGATTGTCCTCAAGAGTGCCGAGAAGGACTTTGTCCTATTGCATGCTTTCGGTATTTTTTCACTGATGCTACGGATGATGTGACTCTCGTCCTTTGATCAAAAAGCTAGAATTCCATTATGGTCTTGTGCAATATGTTTGTTTCCATGAGACCCAAACTTTGAAAGTTTGGGATAGTTATGAGATATTCATGGAACTAAAAATAAGTTTCAGATACAAACAAAGGCTAGCAGATATGAGATATCCAAAGCAATGTTTCTTTGCAAATATTAGTGAAGTGTTCGCTATGCGTTAGACTGATGAAAGATGGGATCTAGAAGAACACCAGTCATATGATGATGGTGCATATAACAACAACCTAAAGAGAAAGGACAAGCCCAAAGGGTGTTAGCGAGACTTACACGCCTAGGATGTCCGGGGCTAATGCCGCTCTTAAAGTTAGGTGCTTGTTCTGTGAGTAGGAAATATATTGGAAGTAAAACTATTAGAAGTATAAAGGCAAAAAGAAATAAGACAGGAAGGTCCAGCTCAGGTATGAATGTCATACATGTTATAAATGTATAGGAGGCTAGTCAAAGAAGTAATTCTTGGGAATTATGATTGAACTCTTAGCCACTGATTCTTGGGTATTGTGATTAAAAGTTAATCACAAGGACACCCGTTCGATTGCATTCTATTGCAACTCGATGCAAGAACTACTATGCCCTAACAGACTAGCCAGTAATAAATTTTTGGATACATGCTGGGAACATAGTAAAAGTTACTATACTTTCCATCGGTGTGTTACCTCTGCATGATTTTCATAATTCATTTTAGAGTTTCATACACTTTAGCCCATTGCATAATGTTTTGTTGCAAGAAGGTTGTTCATAAGAGAACAATTGTTGTCCAGGGTTATGAATACCATAAGGGCCATGCTTCCATCATGAATGGGATGTATGTTATGAATAGCACTGAAAATAGAATATATCCATAACAATGACGTTAAATGTTGCAAGACTAAAAGAATACCACATATGTTTGGCACAACATTTTGGTCACATTGGAGAAACCTGCATGGAGATATTTCATACTGATGGATTTTGAAGTCATTTTGGTTATGAATCATCTGACACTTGCAACTTTTGTATGAAATATGAAGTGACTAAAATACCGTTCACACGCCATAAGGAACAAGCAATGAACTTGCTGGTAATCATACATTTTTTATGTGTGTAGTCCAATAAGTATTGTTACCAGCAGTGGATTTGTCAATCTTCAGTAATGACTCAAGTAGATATGTGAATATTTTCTTAATGATACATAAGTCTGGATCCTTTCAAATAATTCAAAAGGTTTTTCAGAATGAAGTAGAAATCATTGTAAGAAGAAAAAATTATATTTCTGCAATTAGATTGCAGAAAGAATATTTGAGTTAGAAGTTTAGTAAATGTCCGATGAGTTATGTTTTCATAACTTGCACCTCCCGGAACACTGCTGATAGTAGAATGTCCGAGAAGATGTAATCAAACCATATATGACATGGTAAGATCAAAGATGACTTAAATCAATATGCCATTATCACTTTTAAAGTAATGCTTTAGAGACTATGGCTTTTACACTGAAAAGAGCGCCATCAGATATGTTGAAATAACGCCATGGTGTGGTATGCCAAACCATATTGTGTCTTTTCCTAACATTTCGAATATGGGGCTAGTGTAAAATGTTTACAAACCTATTCCAAATCAGACAAGTACTACTTTGTAGGTTATCCCAAATTGTTGGGTATTCCTCCATCACTATGCCAAGGCAAAAGGTTTGCCAGATAGAGTGGTATGATTTTTGAAGAAAATGTTTCTTGCAAAAGAGTGAGTGAGAGGGCAGTGCAACTCGACGAGAGAACAGTATCTTTGTCATCAAATCAAAGGAAAGAAACCTTGGAAGTAATTCTAGAGTTTCCTACTATGACTGATACGGAAGCCTCTACATGAGATGTATGGATTTCGGTCGAACTTGGAGCTAAACCACGTATGTAAAACTCGTGCAAACCTCTCAGGTGTGCAAACGAGATATTGTTGTTACACAACAGTATACCTACAATATACAAGGAAGCATTGATGAGCCCTGACTTCGGAATTGGCTAAATGCCAAAATAATCCAAGATAGTATCCATATAAATGATTCAAGATTAGATCCTGATAAACCCTACAGAAGACTTAAAGTCTAACGAATATTAATGGAACTATAAACTGATATGAATAAAAATGTTTTATCCATAAACCTTGACTTGTTGCTTATAACAAATTCAAGGAGTTGACTACGACAAGATTGTCTCGCCGTAGAAATGCTTAAAGTCGGTTCGGGTTATACTAGCAATTAACACATATTTCAATTATGAGATATGACAGATGGACGCCAAAAGGATTTTCATTAGAAGGAAATACAACCAAGGACATGTATGTGATACAGTCCAAAGTATTTTGAAGATCCAGAGGATGCTAGCGAGTGCGCAAACTTCAGAGTTCTAGTAATGGACGGAAGCGAGCAAAATGGAGTTGGAATCTTTGTTTTGATGAAATAGTCAAAGAGTTTGATTTCAGCAAGGATAACAAAGATGCTTGTGTTTACAAGAAAGTAAGTGGCAGCATAATAATATTTCTAAGACTTTGTGTGCATGACACATTGTTGATTAGAGATAATATAAATTTCTTAACACGAAGTAGGACTTCACTGAAAATAGTTTTTCAATGAAAGTAATAAGGGCTAGGTAGCCTCGTTAATAGGCATAATTATATATGGAGATAGAATTACCTAAATAGGGTTAAGCCAAAATACATATTGGCAAGATGCTAAAATGTTTTAGCATAAGAACGCCAAGAAGAGTTTCTTGCCGAAGTCACATGGAAAGAGTTTTTAGCAAGACTCGATGTCCTTAAAAACACTGATGAGCAAAATACATGATGGAGATTTCACATACTTTTGTGTTTGGGTTAATTATGTATTCCATGGTATGTAAATCAACCAGATATATCCAGTACTCCAAACTTATTGGGAGTAAGGTACCAAAGTGATCAAAGTGTTGATCATTGGACAACAGTGAAAAATGTCATTGAGTACTAAAGTAGCACTGATGACATGTTTTCTCGCAAGCAGAGATTATGAAGAGTTCATTGTAATAAGTTACATTGATACAGTCTTCATCAATGCTCCGAGTGATTTTTGATTTAAATTAAGGGTTATGTGTTATACACAAAATGGTGGCACAGTAAGTTGGAATTGTTTCAAAACAAGTTACTGTGGTGAATTCTATAACAAAGGGTAAGTATATTGCCGCATAGAAAGCAACAAAAGAGGGTGTTGGATCATACAGTTCATTCATGAACTTGGTATGGTTCCAAGATGACTTTGGTCAATGGAACACTATTGTAAATAGTTGCTCAATAGCTCAGTCTGAGGAATCATGGTTCAACCAGTGATTCACATATATACAAAGCCAAGTCCACACAAATTATGAATTTTGTGAAAGCATGAAAACGTGAGGATGTGCAAAGATACACATGGACCTGAAGTTGTCAGATCCGTAGGACAAAGACTATAACACAACCGAAGCATATTTTACACCGGTGTTCCACAGGTGTAAAGTGCACTAACATTGACTAGATTATTGACTCTAGTGCAAGTGGGAGTCTATATGAGATATGCCCTACAGGCAATAATAATAGCTATTATTTATCTCCAAGTTCATAATTATGTTTATTTTCCATGCTATAACTACCATGATCCTTGAGTCCGTATATCCAAAAAGTCTCAGAGGGAAACTCATATGCATGTGTGGAATAATAAATGGTAAAATGTATTCCCGGCCATGCATCTACGACTAGGTCAAGTGTTGCATGATGGTCATGTTGTCCTGATCATGGGCTTGACTATGCCGGCAATTTTGAGGACACAATTTTAGAAGAACACTTGTGTTGAATTGACCCATATTAATGTTATGCTATGAGATACATTCGTCAAGGGTTAATGGTTTTATAACACAGAGAAAGTTAGTGTTTGCATAATTCCATAGACCATGAGAGTATCGAGTTCCTTCATGCTTGCTTCATGAACTTTGGGGTTTGTTAAACGTCATCCGTAACAGGGTGGCTATTACGGCGGCTTTCGGGTTAATGGAAAAGTATGACAAGGGACTTGATAGCTCCCGATTGGGATTTGCTCCTTCGACGATGGAGAGACATTATTTGAGCCCTCCTCGTGTTACGATATCCATCATCGTCTGGCAAGACACGGCGTGATTTGATCATGGCGATGCCGGAATGCGGGAACGAGAAAAGAGAACAAAACCGGTAACGAAGAAACTGGCATGGTGAACAAAGTTGTTGATTCATGGGGATGCCATTAAATCTCACCTCTGGTAATTGTAAAATATCACTAAGCAACATGAATAGCATTTGGTAATTACAGGTTCTCTAGAATATTCATTCGTGTGGGTATAGGGATCAATATGGGTGTCCACGGTTCCACTATTGATCATTTATCGAAAAAAGTTCCGGTCATGTCTATACTTCATCGAACCTATAGGGTCACACACTTAAGGGTCATCTATCCGCTAAGTAATAGACTGGGAGTCCGAGAGATTGTTGCCAGAAAAGTTTTGAAGACGACAGAAAAGTTCCAGAGAGAAAATCGAAAATGTTTCGGAGACAAATCTTCATACCGGAAATGTTCTGGAACGCATCTAAAATTATTTTAGGGAGTGCCAGAATTGTTTTGGACCTTACAGATTTTTTTTGGATTAAACAGACGCTGAAAAATATTTCATGAAAAGTTGTCATGAATAGTGGAGTGAATAGTGGCAACAGTATTAGGGTACAACCCCGTTTTGGTGGCTTTTTGGAAAGCCATCTTTTGCGGCATTTCCCCAAGGGCTTTCTGGTATTTTCCCATGGCGTCTACTACTTGCCTCCCACTATAAATATAGGTGGAGATAGCTCTCCATATCACTCAAGTTCTTTCTCAACACATGCCACGCAATGATCTGGCTTTCTATCTCTCTCCCCGCGAAATAGTTTCGTAGGCCGAAAGGCTATCTAGTCTTCTATAGGGCCTAGTTGTGGACGAGGAAGCCCTGCCAGATAGTTGACACAGGATATGTGCAACCCAGTAGAGAGGTCGTAGTTTCAACCTTAGTTCAAGAGACACATCGAGGTTCTGTCCAAGGGCCTCCCAAAGGGCTGTCCGAGGGACTATCTGTGGTTTTATCCAAGGGCCTCCCAAAGGGCTGTCAGAGGGACTGTCTGAGGTTCTGTCCGAGGGCCTCCCAAAGGGCTATCCGAGGTTCTGTCCAAGGGCCTCCCAAAGGGCTGTCCGAGGGATTGTCCGAGGTTCTGTCCAAGGGCCTCCCAAAGAGCTGTCCGAAGGACTGTTCGAGGTTCTATCCGAGGGCCTCCCAAAGGGCTGTCCGAGGGATCGTCCGAGGGGCTGTCCGAGGGGGAACATCCTCGCGGTTGGGAGGTTGTAAAATCTTATTTGCGGGGATCTACACCAATGATCTTTGCCAACTGTACTTTTGCTACGCTACGAGTTGGTGACGATCAGATGAAACCTTGTATGCATCCTCATACTGGTCCCGGGCTGGTGCGTAGGTCGAATTTTTTTGTTTTCTGCTGCGTTACCCTACACCATCATCACTAGCATCATCTCCAACATCTTCATCTCCATCTCCATCACCTTCCTCCCTCTCTATACAGTGGTCCACTCTCCCACAAACCTTTGTAATCCCTTGTTTGAACATGGTGTTTTATGGTATAAATTATTTACCGATGATCTGTTCCATCTCTATTATGTCTGAGTAAATTATTCTTATCCTATGGGTTAATTGGTGAATTGCTATGATTGATTTGAGTTGCATGTGGTTGTGTTGTTGTCCTTTGGTGCCCATCATATGAGCACGCATGTGGATCACACCTTAGGGTTAGTAGTATGTTGATAGGATCATGCATACGGTGGCAGGAGTGACTGAAACCTCGCCACACCATAGAACTTGATGCATATTGGTTTGAAGTGGGACCAATATATCTTAATGCTATGGTTGGGTTTACCTTAATGAACGTGTTAGTATTTGCAGATGCTTGCTAATAGTTCCAATCATAAGTACGTCTGTTTTCAAGTATGGATAGTATGTTAGCAGAGGCCTCTCCAACATATAAAACTGCAATGATGATAATCGTTCTAGTAACTGAGCAAATTGCCTAGGGGCAATTCCGCACATCCTACCACCACTTTTCCACACTCGCTATATTTATTTTATTGCACTTTTATTTAAAAAATACCGAACTTTTATATACAAGTTGTTTATTATCTTGTAGAACTATTTTTTCATACCCGCAAACTAGATTTACTTCTTGTTTTTGATAAAGCAAACTTTCGGTGTGCGTAGGGTTGTATCAGTGTGATGGCTCGAGAATTTGTGATATTTTTCGATTGATTCTCATTTGGTCTTCACTGGATCTTTATTACTTCTCAGTTATTTCTAACGCTAATCCTCCAAAAGAGCAGAAAATATGTTTTCCATTGTTTGGCAGGAAATATCATATATGGAAGGAAACCAAGGAGAATTACTGCAAATCAAGCCAAATGGAGCAACTTCCATGAAGAGAGCCAGGCCAACAGGCGCACCAGAGCAAAGACGGCCTTTCATGCTACCGCAAGTGCTCGTATGAGTGGTCGTATGGAGTGCCAACAGCACCACCGCGTCTATACAAGACGCTTTCGCGAAGGGACCCAGGGGGAAGAGAACCCTAGCCGCTGTCACCACAACAAGAACAGAAGAAGAGGAGATCCGAAGAACCTTAGGAGATCTTCTTAGTTTTAGTTCTTTCATCTCCATCATCATCTCATCCTTCACTATTGTAAGAGGAATTCCAAGTTGTGACGAACAATTGTTACTCTATTCAATCTTATGTAGAGATCAAGACTAATTGAATTATCCATTTCATATTATTTCGGATCTTCACGGTATTATCAGTATGGTTTTCATTGAATCAATCTCTGGTGTGGAAGGTTTCTCTCTTATGATGTGTGAGTAATCCCCCATAGGCGTGGGGGATGTAGGGGAGTGGTAAGATTCATTTGTGCCTAATCTATAGGTCATCATTCATGTCTGTAGTAGTATGATCTGTCTAGTACGTTGTTATACTATGGTGAACTCTATGCGTGTTGTCCAATTTAAGGGCCCAGGCAACATGATCCCAAGACCTACACATGCAACACATATTGTTTAGGAAATCTATGACTGATACGTTCCAACGTATCGATAATTTATGAAGTATTCATGCCATATTCATCTATGTTTACAATACTTTTATATGATTTTGATGCACTTTATATGATTTATTTAGAACTAACCCGGACTGACATTGTTTTCAGCAGAATTACCGTGGTGTAGTTTTTTGTGTAGAAAATGAAAGTTCTCGGAATCGCCCGAAGCTTTTTTATGATTTTTCTGGAGGAAATAAGAAATACCAGAGTGAAGAACCGCCGGAGGGGAGCCACCTGTGGGGCCCACGTGGCTCCGGTGCGCGTGATTCCAACGCTGAAAAATCATATAAATCCCAGAAACTCCAGAAATAAAGAGAGAACTTCCGCTCCGCTGCCGCAACTCTCTGTATCGCCAAAAAACCAATCTGGAGCGATTCCAGTACCCTGCCGGAGAGGGGAAACCATCACCAGTGGCCATCGTCATCATCCCAGCGGAGGCCATGACGAGGAGGGAGTAGTTCAGCCTCGGGGCTGAGGGTATGTACCAGTAGCTATGTGTTCAATCTCTCTCTCTCGTGTTCTTGAGATGGCACGATCTTGATGTATCATGGGCTTTGTTAATATAGTCAGATCATATGATGTATTTCCCTTGCCATCTTGTTGTGATGAATTGAATCTTTCCCTTTAAGATCTTGTTATGTTGGATTGAATATATTGGTTTGAGAACACTTGAGGTACGTCTTGCGTGGGATACCCGTAGTGACATTGGGGTATTCTATTGATTCACTTGATATATGTTGAGGCATCCACTTGCGGATTCTGGTGACCTTGGGGATCTAGGCATAGGGGTTGATTGCACGTTTTCATACCATGTTCTCCGATAGAAATCTTGGGGTGCTCCTTGAAGTTCTTTGAGTTGGATTTAATATGATAGATCTGAAGTTGTTTGATGCATGTCGAATAATTTACCCATGGATACATGAGGTGACATTGGAGTATCTTGGTGACATTAGGGTTGATTGATATGTATCATGGGTGTTATTCTAGTACAAACTCTAGGGCTGTTTGTGACACTTATAGGAATAGCCCAAAAGATTGACCAGAAAGAATAACTTTGAGGTGATTCTACTACCTACACCAATTTCATCTATTTGTTCTCCGCTAGATAGGAACTTTGGAGTGATTCTTTGCTGCACGTTGAGCGATGATCATATGATTTAACTATGTTAGCATTGCTGGGAGATTGCACTAGTGAAAGTATGAACCCTAGGCCTTGTTTCCAAGCATTAATATACCGGTTTGCTCACTGTTTACTACTTGTTACCTTGCTGTTTTTATATTTTCAGATTACAAAAACCTATATCTACCATCCATATTGCACTTGTATCACCGTCTCTTCGCCGAACTAGTGCACCTATACAATTTGCCATTTTATTGGGTGTGTTGGGGACACAAGAGATTTCTTGTATTTGATTGCAGGGTTGTTTGAGAGAGACCATTTTCATCCTACACATCCCATGGATTGATAAACCTTAGGTCATCCATTTGAGGGAAAATTGCTACTGTCCTACAAAACTCTGCGCTTGGAGGCCCAACACGAGTATACAAGAATAAAGTTGTGTAGTAGACATCAAGCTATTTTCTAGCGCCGTTGCCGGGGAGGGGAGTGCTTAAAGGTATGTCTTTAGATCTTGAAATTGAATCTTTTAGTTTCTTGTTTTTCACTAGTTTGGTTTTATAAAAGAAAACTACAAAAAAATGGAGTTTAGTTTGCCTCAATAGTTTCGTCTTTTTAATGTCTTTCGCGAAAATGATGGCTCGGAAAATTGTGCTCAATTGTTAGAGGAAGAAATTATGGAAATACTTAATGAGAATTCCTAGAATGATGAGCGTGATTGCAATGTTGTTAGTTTGAATTCTCTGAATTTCCATGATTTTAATGATATGCAAAGCCACAAGCTTGGGGATGCTATGTTTGATGAAGATGATATTTTAAGTCCCCCAAGTTTTGATGAGCCAATTTATTATGATGATGGCATGCCTCCTATCTATGATGATTATGGTGATTACATATATGCTACAATGAGTAATGATAACCATGAAACTTGTCATCATGATTTTAATATTCAATGTGGTTATGTCAATCAAGTGTCTCATTATAGTTATTTTGTTGAGTTTGCTCCCACTACTATGAATGAGAAGAAAATTGCTTATGTGGAGAGTAACAAAAATTCTATGCTTGTGCATCATGAAAATAATGCTTTATATGATACTTATATTATGGAATTCCTTCATGATGCTACTGAAAATTATTATGAGGGAGGAACATATGCCTGTAGGAATTGCAATAATATCAAGTTTCCTCTCTATGTGCTCAAATTTTTGAAGATATCTTGTTTTGCCTTCCTATGCTAGTTGATTATTGCTCCCATAAATTGTTTGCTGACAAAATTCCTATGCATAGGAAGAGGGTTAGACTTAAATGTGCTTGTCATATGCTTCACGATGCTCCCATTGTGTTCCAATTCAATATTTTTGTGAGCATAATTGAAATCATCATGCCTAGCTAAAAGGCATTAAAGAAAAGCGCTTGTTGGGAGACAACCCAACACTTTTACTTTCTGTTTTTGTGTGTTCACATGATTAAGCTACTGTATTAATCATGTTTTGTGTCTTTTATTTCAGTAATGTACCAAGTAAAGCGTTTGGGATAGTGTTGAAACTTGTTAGTTTGAATCTGTGCAAAAACCGAAACTTTTGCGTCCAGTATATGAATTATATCATTTTACTGAAAAGTCAAAAAATTCTGAACTTTTTACACAGTTTTTATATGCAAATTTTCTGCTTTTTCCTAATTGTTCAGAATTTTTAGAGTCAGGGAAGTATGGTGTTCATTCAGATCTTCAGAGACTGTTCTGTTTTTGACAGATTCTATTTTGCATGCATAGTTTGCTTGTTTTAGTGTTCCCATAGCTTATATTGGGTGATATAAATCATGGGAATGATATAATACAGTAGGTATCATGTGGGAACAATTATGAATCTTGTCTTGACAGTACCTAAGTGAATGATGTATTTTTATTATACTAACCCATCTCAAGAAGTTTCGTTAAGTTTTTTGTGATTGAAGTTTTCATGTTTTGGGTGAGATACCTATATAAGGAGAATAAGGAGTGGCAAGACCATAAGCTTGGGTATGCCCAAGGTATCCCCAAGGTAATATTCAAGGAAGACTCAAGCGTCTAAGCTTGGGGATGCCCCGGAAGGCATCCCCTCTTTCGTTTTCAACACTATCGGTATATCTTACTTGGAGCTATATATTTATTCCTCACATAATATGTGTTTTGCTTGGAGCATCATTTTATTTTGTCATTATTTTCTTTCTGTTATTTATAATCTTGTTTTTCAATAAAAAAAGTTCCAAGAATTGCCTTTAGAATGCTTGAATCGCATGTGTGATTTGTGCTGTATAAAAACAGAAACTTTTTCTGTAGTATTTGAATTATGTAATTTTACTGGAACATGGAAAGTTTCTGAAATTTTTACATAGTATTGTAATACAAATTTTGTATCATGTCCTAAATTTTAATAATTTTTGGAGATACATAAGTACACTGTTTTAATAAATTGCTGCAGACTGTCCTGTTTAGACAGATTGCTGTTATAGTTTTATTATCTACTTTTCCTAAAGTTTTCATGACTTATATTGGTATATATAAAGTGTGGAAATGATAGTATACAGTAGATAATGTTCAGAAATTATTATGCAACTTGTCTTGGTAGTACATGAAGTGTTGATTCATTCTTATGTGTACTAACCTATCTCACGAGTTATTTTCAAGTTTTGTGTGGATGAAGTTTTTGAGACATAGGTGAAACCGGGACATGAGAGGATTGAACGAGATACAAATGCTCAAGATTGGGGATGCCCAAGGCACCCCAAGACAATAATACAAGAAGTCTCAAGCATCTAAGCTTGGGGATGTTACGCATCCAACCTCTCTTCGTCAACTATCGGTTAGCCTATGTTGAGCCTAAATTTTTATTCGTTCACCTGATATGTGCTATTGTTGGAGTGCCATTTTTGTTTTGTTTGCTGTTTGAATAAAATATCAAGATCTGAAAATCTTTACCGAGAGGGAGTCCTCAAATAGCTACTTAATTGTTTGACTACTCATTGATCTTCACTTATATCTTTTGAGAGTAGTTTGATGTTTACTCTGGTGCTTCACTTATATCCTAAGAGTAAAACGTTGAATGAATTGAATATCATAAATGTGAAATTATATATATGCTTCATATGCTTATCCCATGGGGAGTAGTGACTTCACATACTAGGAGTATAAGCCGTAAAATTTATTGGAAGTTAGCAAACATAACATTGGTCATTTAAACGATTCATGAAAGAACATTGAAGGAAGAGAGGTTTCACATATAGATATACTATCTTGGACATCTTCTATGATTGTGAGCCCCATTAATTATTTTCAAACCTGATCAAGTAGTTGACGTTGGACAAGGAAGACAACTTAATGGTTATGTTTGTTTATATTCACATAGCAGTTATATTGTCATGGATCCTCTAACATGTGGTGCTTGTTTAGAACCTTTTGCTAGCAAAAACTTCGTACTAAGTAGAGATACTACTTGTGCATCCAAATCCTTGAACCAAGTTTCTTCCATGAGAGTACACCATACCTACCTATATATGGTATTTCACTGACATTCCAAGTAAATTTGCATGTGACACCTCTAAACATTCAAATAAACATCCATTTTGTATGCTCATAGCGCTCATGGAGCGATGGGGCAGTCATTATCTTCCATGCTAAGCGAGTTATTCTCAAGATGAGTGTTTATTCACTTGTCATTACACAAGAGAGGCTGGTAAAAAGGATGCCCAGTCCTTCATAATACAAAAATAAATAAACAAGAACTCCCCCTAGAAAATTGATTGTTTGGATGGTACCCGTGGATTCGGCTAGCCATGGAATGTGTTTGAATGGTGGAAGGGGGAGTAAAATTTCAATTCCATTTGGGAACCGCCAATAATGTGATTAGCATGGAAGATATTGAAAACTCTGTTGTGACGTTGATAGCAAAAGTATACCACTCAATATTACATATTCATCTCTGTTTTAAAACAATGAGCTCTGGCACATCTGCAAATCCCTGCTTCCCTCTGCGAAGGGCCTATCTTTTACTTTTCATGTCGAGTCAACTTCTTATTCCAATCTATTAATTCGTTAGTTAGCAAGCATCATGTGGTTTGGAAAGATCCAGACACATAAATCCAATTGAATATAGGTGATCATGATTCATTATTTCTTGACATTATCCCCGAGATAAATAAGTTGGGAGGCGAAACTTTAAGCCCCTATCTTCCTTGTGTTTGACTGAAACTATTTGTTCTAAAAATATGCTTTGAGTGTCAGCAATCATGGAAGACTAAATGATACTTGAGTATGTGGAATTTGCTGAACCAAAGCTCTTACATAGACCCTTCCTGAAAATAAGATGAATTGTAATTGTTTGATGACCGAAAACATAGTTTGCTATTTTTCAAGAAAGTTTATGGTCTAGACTTTAACATGTGAATAACTTGCTACTCGATCATGACAAGCTTTATGAGAAATACTTGCTGGTTATGATGCTAGAAAAATGGCTGAAATTATCCTTGATCAATATTATACACTATGCTAGCATCCTTGATAAATTATTTCTTTTATCATTTACCTACTCGAGGACGCGTAGGAATTAAGCTTGGGGATGCTGATACGTCTCCAACGTATCGAGAATTTATGAAGTATTCATGCCATATTCATCTATGTTTACAATACACTTTATATGATTTATTTAGAACTAACCCGGACGGACGTAGTTTTCAGTAGAATTACCGTGGTGTTGTTTTTTGTGCAGATAATGAAAATTCTCGGAATCGCCCGAAACTTTTTTATGAATTTTTATGCAGGAAATAAGAAATACTGGAGCGAAGAATCACCGGAGGCGAGCCACCTATGGGCCACAAGCCAATAGGGCGTGCCCCCCTAGGGCACGTCCTGATTGCTTGTGGGGCCCACGTGGCTCCGTTGCGCATGATTCCAACACTGAAAAATCCTATAAATCCCAGAAACCCCGGAAATAAAGAGAGAACTTCCGCTCCACCGCCGCAACTCTCGTATTGCCGAAAACCAATCTGGAGTGATTCCAGTACCCTCCGGAGAGGGGAAACCATCACCGGTGGCCATCTTCGTCATGCCGGCGGAGGCCATGACGAGGAGGTAGTAGTTCACCCTCGGGGCTGAGGGTATGTACCAGTAGCTATGTGTTCAATCACTCTCTCTCGTGTTCTTGAGATGGCACGATCTTGATGTATCGTGGGATTTGTTAATATAGTCGGATCATATGATGTATTTTCCTTGCCATCTTGTTGTGATGAATTGAATCTTTCCCTTTAAGATCTCGTTATGTTGGATTGAATATATTGGTTTGAGAACAATTGACGTACGTCTTGCATGGGATACCCGTAGTGACATTGGGGTATTCTATTGATTCACTTGATATATGTTGAGTCATCAACTTGCGGATTCCGGTGACCTTAGGGATCTATGCATAGGGGTTGATTGCACGTTTTCATACCATGTTCTCCGATAGAAATCTTGGGGTGCTCCTTGAAGTTCTTTTTGTTGGATTGAATACGATAGATCTGAAGTTGTTTGATGCATGTCGTATAATTTACCCATGGATATTTGAGGTGACATTGGATTATCTAGGTGACATTAGGGTTGATTGATACGTATCATGGGTGTTATTATTGTACGAACTCTAGGGCTGTTTGTGATACTTATAGGAATAGCCCAAAAGATTGATCAGAAAGAATAACTTTGAGGTGGTTCTACTACCTACACCAATTTCATCTATTTGTTCTCCGCTGGATAGGAACTTTGGAGTGATTCTTTGTTGCACGTTGAGGGATGATCATATGATTCAACTATGTTAGCATTGTTGGGAGATTGCACTATTGAAAGTATGAACTCTAGGCCTTGTTTCCAAGAATTAATATACCATTTTGCTTGCTGTTTACTACTTCTTACCTTGCTGTTTTTATATTTTCAGATTACAAAAACCTATATCTACCATCCATATTGCAATTGTATCACCGTTTCTTCGCCGAACTAGTGCACCTATACAATTTGCCATTGTATTTGGTGTGTTGGGGACACAAGAGATTTCTTGTATTTGATTGCAGGTTTGTTTGAGAGACACCATCTTCATACTACACCTCCCACGGATTAATAAACCTTAGGTCATCCACTTGAGGGAAAATTGCTACTGTCCTACAAAACTCTGTGCTTGGAGGCCCAACATGAGTCTACAAGAATAAAGTTGTGTAGTAGACATCAATGACCTCTGACATGATAGTTGGAGATATCTATGAGGACAGAAGACAATAGGAGATAACGGTGAACCACAAAACTTAATGCTTGGTTCCGGTCCAAGGACCTTAATTGTGGAGACGACCACTCTGTGGCAATGGCGAAATAGGACCATAGAATGAAATGAAATCCTCTGAGGAGGAATTTCATAACTTTAGGGGGAACCGCCTACAGAACACGTATATCAAATACTATGACTATGATACAAGGTAACTGGTATTACCGTCGCACTGGGACACTTGATATATTCTTACCATGAACTGAATTCTCTCCGTGCCTAATCTCTTCATTGCAGAAAACACAACTACTTCTATTTATGTTATTACTTTCGTTAGTTTCTACTTTCATTACTATCAATCTTTTATCCTTGTCAATCTGGTTTATTCTTCCACCAGGATAGTAACGATATTTGCAGAAGCTCCAGCAGTTACTTCACACAAGAACTATGACACCATGTGTGTGACAGAAGCACTAATATAAATACTCTCCTCTGCTCTTCGTTGGGACGACAACTAATTGGGATACTTCCATGGAAGTGCTACACCACCCTGTTTGGTTGCAGGCACCAAAGCATTTTCTGGCACCGTTGCCGGGGAGCTAAGTGCAGAGTATTTGTTTTGTAACTGTTTTTGCAGGTGTTGTCACTGTAGATGCTTTCTGTAAGTGACAGGGGATCTACTCATTTTAGATGAACGTATTTACTAGATTATATTGCTCGTTTCCCCCAGGAGCAACAAGCTTCATTAATAGAAAAATACAAAAATAATCAAACAGTTGAGCTTAACACTTTGTTTGCAGAGATGTCGATTACTCAGAAGCCAAAGAAGACTATGAGAGATCATTGTGCTCCAGTAAATATCCAAAGATCTCCTATAGTATATCCTACAAACTATGCAATAGAGTATTCAATTGACTGTGATCTTATTACCTAAGCGGATATATGCGGTAAGTAAAGAGAATCTCGGGCCACCAGGGACTTAAAACATTACTAAGGTATGAGGTTGAGCTTAGCAACCTAAAAACCAGCGCTTAATGGGAGGCAACCCATCTCTTAATTAAGTTTTTGTAGTCTGTATTTTCTCTCATAAATAAACCGATGAAGAATTCTCAAAAAAGTTTGTTTATTACTTTGTGTCATAGGAGAAAAATCGAAGAATGAAGATAGGAGGAGGAGAGCCAGGAAGAAGAAAAACAGAGTGAAAGACGGCACTTTAAACAAGTAGTCGGGGTCATTTGGGCGATCACATGGAAATGCTGAGGAAACGTCGAAGAGGATCATAGTGAACGACAGTGTTTCATATGATCACAAGCGCTCATATGTTCGATCATATGGAACCCAGATCGAAAATCATCAGACGAGTCCTGATCAGACGATGGCGTATCATGCGACGGCCAGCGCTCGCACGAGCGATCATATGGATCTTCGACCAGAGCGAGCAGTGGAAGCAAAACATAAGACGGTCTTTCCTACACGCACGCGCGCCCGTTTGACTGCCCGTATGGAGTTCTGCCCAGAATAGTTTTCGCCTCCAGGTTGAAAGACGGCCTTTCATATGAGCGCTAGAGCTCGTATGGGCGCTCGTCCCAGGTACGCAAACCCTAGATCATCTGTTTTGAACATGAGACGGCGTTCCATATGAGCGGCCCTACTCGTATGGGCGGTCGTATGGCGTGATATCTCATATAATGCAGCCGCCGGCACAAGGGGAACTTCTTCTTCTTCCTCCTTGCGCCCCGATCTCTCACATCTCTCTCTCAAACCCTAAATAAAATCCTCTAAAACCTCCATTTCTTCATGGATTTGTTCGTTTCATCATGCATCTTCATCCTTGGTAAGTTTCTCCTCCGATCCATGGTTCATTTGCAAGTTTCCACGGTGATTTCATCATTGGTCATACCCTAGATGAGATGCAAATATTTTCGATTTGAACATTAGGATTCAAAGTAATTGGTTAGGATCTATCTTAGATGGTGTTAGAACTCGATGCTCACGTAAAACTTATGTTTTTCTATTTTTATTTTTGTTTTTGTGTAGGAAATGATGAAGTCAGTGATAGCCGCGGGGAAGAAGGCAATGGGCTCGCGTTCCAAGCATGCCCGGAATGAGGGGGGTGACCTCCGTGCCGCTGTGAACAAGGACTTTGCACGAGTCAACACTCGGGGGATGACGCCCTTGAGGTGGAAGTGCGATGCATTCTTGGAGTCCCAAGGACTCCACAATGACTTTGCATGGTTGGCAAATAACGCCGAAATGGGTGTTTTCAGCAACTTCCACTACTACACCTACCGCGCCATCACCATCGAGTTCCTCTCCACCTTCGAGCACACTCTCGAGGACTCAAGGGTGCCGACGAGCTGCTCCTTCACACTCAGAGGGGTGCCACATTCGATGATGCTTGAGTAGTGGTGCACCGTCTTTGAGTTCGAGAAGCATGGGTTTCTCGATAGGAAGGGTGTGCCCACCACCGAGGTGTTGGGGACTTGGGACCTCATCTCCGTCAAGGATGAGAATGACCTCTCCGGCAGGAAGGTATCGAGTATACAGAACCCTACCATTTGCTATTACATGACTTTCATCGGTAACACTCTATTTGCGAGAGAGAACCACTACAAGAAATATGCTAACTTGCGGCCATCAATATTGGTCACCGAATGGTCATTGTTTTTCAGTTACGACCTTTTTATGACCAAAAACAGTTGGTCAAAAGCTGAGCCTCTTTAATAGAAATTAACGAGCTTTCTTCTGGATTGGTCGTAGACGTTTACGACCAAAAAAAGGTCGTAGGTTCTACGACCAATCATTTTGGTCGTTAGAAGTCTGCCCACACCATGTCAGATCCAACGTCGCAAGGTAACCTGGCAAAATTATGACCAATTGGATTGGTCATTGATAAGAATCGGCCCGGTCCAATTCGACACTTTAGTTGGGGCAAGCCCAACAATTCAGCCTTTTTATAATTTTTTTCTGTCATTTTTTGGTCGGCTTCATGGGCCAGGCCCAACAGCTTAATTTTCTTAATTTTTGGGCCATGGCCTTTGTTTTTATCATGTTTAAATAAATAACTAATATTTAAATCAAAATAGACAAAAAAACAAAAGTAAAAAATCATTCAAAACAAACAGCCAAACTTGGCACATTACAATCGAACAATCAAGGGTATCACATCAGGTATAGAACAAAATATGGTTTACAATCAAACATGATTCACATCAGGTATCCAGCAACCTCAAACACAATTAGACATCAAAATATAACTAGCTATTGAAGTATGACTAGCTCCAAAATTCTAGAACTTAACTTCTTTTGACTTCTTCATCCTCGAACTCACGACAAAACATGAACAAAGGACAACTTCTGCATGTTATAGAACAAAATGGTTAGGAGCACGACATAGTTCCTGGCTGTGGAGTTTATATGCAAGCAAATCTCAAATCTATATTGTTTAGGCATCAAGTCCTATCACGGCCAATTTCAAAACAGAACATGGTGTTACAACAGAATTGAGCAAGACGAAAACATGGAAGTAGAACTAGCATTGGAATTTCAGGTCGAAGTTTTTTCAAATGAAGCTCACAAAATACTATGATTCTCTATGCCATCAGTCTGAAGAAAGGAGCACAACCAAGCATATATAAAGCCTAACAAAGGAAATTCTCTAAAGTTGATGTTCTACAACAAAAGAATGGTGATTCATTATCCTGGTTACAAATTTCAAGGTACCAACAAGTATACGTGAAGCATTAAGTTCAGAAGTACAATTGTCAAGTAAAATAGCAGCCACCGGGACAAGTACAAGCGCTATGTTACGATTTGACATTAAAAATAAAGGCAAGTATAATAACTTCCAGAATTAGCAGCAGTATATATACTAGATTGTATACACAACTAGGACTTCATTTGGATGAAAAAGAACCAAATCTATCTATACCTTGATGTTGTGATCCTGGTGTTTTCATGGACTCATAATCCACCTCCAACAACCCACCATCCTATTTATATACATCTAAACCATAAAAAGAGTAATCAAACAACAAGGAAGTGAAAAAAGGTGTTGTGCTACATCACTATCATTCACGCAATTATAATCAAGTACTTGCATCGATAGTTCATACTTCCTATAGAACATGAAAAAGTCTGACAAGATCATTGTGCATTTTATTTTTCAGTGTGAGACACAATAAGCTTAACTAGCCACCATGAAACTAACTTGCTAACTATACGTCATGTTATCAGCAACACAGAACAGTATATTTTCCATACAATCCTAAATGACAGGCATGATAATAGAAGAGCAGTAGCAGCATCTAGTTGAAGAAAAATGCATGTGTGATCAGCCAATTATTGATCATAAATAGGTCCAGCTGCAGTGCTAATTAACCAATCAGTGTAGCACGCAGCAGGAAAAACAATAGCAATCGAGCGGCCAGACATGGATGGATGAATGAAACAAACATAAGCCTAAATTGAACTGGTGGCGCACCTCCATCCTACGGCCCCTTTCGCTAGATAGATTTGATTGTACAGTATTGTCTGGTCTCCAACCCAGTTTGGTGGATAGATGAACTCTGCAGAATTCGGATAAATTACAGTTAACAATCTAGCATAACTGGCATATGTATACAAGTATTTCATAGAAGATATTGCACATGATGTATCTTATTGATGCTAGAAAGCATCCACACTGGCCATATTGTCCTCAACCGGGGTAAACATTCCACAGAACAAACCCCCAAAACATGTTATCTTTTTGAGAATCGGCCACGAGATGGCATCAATGATCAGTTGTGCTGACATGGAGCACATGTGGCATTCAGCTCCTGGCCCTAAATGCAGCCACAGATAGCTTAGAGTACCCTCTCAACCTCCTTAGTTTAACCAAATAAACTAAATTTTCAAAAGTTATGTGACTTCTGAAAATTCAGTTCATTTAGTTGAACTAAAGAGGGTCACAGAATACCCTACAAGGTGCCCATTTGCACTCCTACACTCGAACACACACCCACACTATGGAGACTTTTGAGATTCACATCTCACATTCACATGAACATTCAGTAAATTCAGTGAAATTCAGTAAACATGGAGTACAGAAGAGAGGTTCAGACTTCATACCCAGGCTGTAGGCGTTGGTGACGGAGATGATCCAGGCTGTAGGACTTGGAGATGATCTGCAGCAGTGGAGAAAACTTGTAGCCGCCGCCACTGCTACCAGGTGAGCAGGCGTGACCCACTGGACCATGGCGGAGATGAAGCGGGGCGGCGACGCGGATGAACTGCAGAGGCGGCAGGAGCTCCAGAGGAGGCCATCCATGGCGGGGCTATTGTAGATGTACCTGAGAGATAGGGAAGATGCGTTAGGGAGAGAGAGACAGAGGAAAGGAGAAGGACGAGACGGTAACAGAGGAGAGGGACTACTCCGCAGGGTGCCACGTCGCCTCGTCGGCCCTGAGCGAATTGGGAAGGACAGCGTACATGGTCGGCACGTCGCCGACGAAGAGGGACACCGCCTCCATGGCCGGTGACGGGTGTAGGTGTGCTGGGCGCCGTCAAATCCCTCCTGACGTCGCCGGGATTGGGCCCGGAGGTGGCGGTGGGAAGTTGGATCTGGGAGTGGGGAGAGGGGAGAGGATCTGAGGTGGGGAGGGGAGGTGTGGTGGAGGTGGGTGGCGGCGAGGGGAAGGGTGGGTGGCGGAGGTAGGTGGCGGCGGATGAGGGGTGGGTGGCGGCGAGGGGAGGGAAGGGGAGGGGTCTGGATCGGGGAGCGCTAGGGTTTGCTGCCGGTGCAGAGGAGAGAGTGAGATGAGCGAGAGAGGGGAAAGTTCCAGAGAGGGTGGGCGGGTTGGTGGGAGAGGGACGAGAGGTGAGCGAGAGACGCTGGATCGAGGGACTGAAGGAGAGTGTGGACGGCTCAGATCGACTGCAGTGGGGGTAGATCCGTGGGCTTCTTCCTGATTGGTTCAAAACATGAGGCATTTATTAAAATTATCTCTTTGTGCTAAAAACAGGGGGTTTCGTGAAGCAGCTACCAAAATTATTTTGCAAAATGGCATCACTAAAATTTTCAATTAATTTAGACCACATTTTATGGATGATCACCAATTTGTATGCATTTTCGATCCTACTAGCTATTTTTGGTCATTTAAACAAATTTCCACCGATTCAGCTGGAAGCGGGTCAAATTTTAACTGTAGCTGCCTTATAGTTTGCTCTTTATTTTTTTCAAAAATCATTTCTAGGTACATAAGTATGTATATAATCATAGAAACACCAAATTTTTTCCAAGATTCAACCACTAGCTATGAACGGTCATGCCCGCCGTTTTGACCGCATTTTGAAACAGGCATGAAAAATTCAAAAAAAATAAAAAAATTGGAAAACCTTCGCATTGTGTCATTCTATGTGACCAAGTTACCAGAAGAAATAATAAACTTGTAATACGGCAATTATTTAAAAACAGTGTTCTTAGAAATGACCTATCATGTGTGAAGATTCATGGCTTTCAAGCTAAATGATCAATCTTATGGCCACATTCATGGCATAGTTTATTAAAATTATCTCATATTGTGCACAAGGGTGCATCTTGGAATGGCAAACAATGTTGCCTAAGGAAGTTTTCATTTTCTTTGCGTGAAAAAATCGTTTTCCATTTTTCGAGTGCCCAAAATGAGTTTTTTTGTGAAGGACCTACCATATATTTATTGAAAAATTGGACCAAATCAATTTTCTAAAATATTAGGCCATATTTAATGAACAATTGACCAAATGGTTGGGTGTCAAAAGCTTTGATCCACCTCTCGTGAAAAAGGCAAATTTCCACCGATTCAGTTGGAAGCGGGTCAAATTTGAACTGCAGCCGCCTTATAGTTTGCTCTTTATTTTTTTAAAAATCATTTCTAGGTACATAAGTATCTATTTAATCATAGAAACACCAAAAAATTTCCAAGATTCAACCACTAGCTAGGAACGGTCATGCCCGCCGTTTTGACCGCATTTTGAAACAGGCATGAAAAATTCAAAAAAAAACAAAAAATAGGAAAACATTTGCATTGTGTCATTATATGTGACCAAGTTACCGTAAAATTAATAAACTTGTTATACAACAATTATTTTAAAACAATGTTTTTAGAAATGAGCTATCATGTGCGAAAATTCATGGCTTTCAAGCCAAATGATCAATCTTATGGCCACATTCATGGCATAGTTTATTCAAATGATCTCATATTGTGCACAAGGGTGCATCTTGGAATGGCAAACAATGTTGCCTAATTAAGTTTTCATTTTCTTTGCACGAAAAATTCGTTTTCCATTTTTCGAGTGCCCAAAATGAGTTTTTTTGTCAAGGACCTACCATATATTTGTTGAAAAATTGGACCAAATTAATTTTATAAAATACTAGGCCATATTTAATCTATAATTGACCAAATGGTTGGGTGTAAAAATCTTTGATACATCTCTCGTGAAAAAGACAAATTTCTGTCGATTTAGTAGGAAGCGGGTCAAATTCGAACTGCGGCTGCCTTATAGTTTGCTCATGATTTTTTCCAAAAATCATTTTTAGGTACATAAGCATCTATTTAATCAGAGATACATGGTTTGGTGGAGAGACATCGAGGTTTGGATGGTGGACGATGGCCCCAACTCCAAAGCGCGCAAACTAGCATGCCAGCCGCGTGGTCACCGCGTGACCTTAGCGTTGCCACGCATTATGGGTGGCCTAGGCATGTATGATGGGTTGGGTACCCCCCGGTAGGTGTTAGGAAGAAGAATACAAGAGAAGAATCTCACGAGGACACTGAACTAAGCTCAAACATGAATTAGCAGCCAAGTGTTTGATTAGCGGTGGGGGAAACAAACATGGCCAATGGGCTTGAGTTTTGTCTGAGGATGATAATATACTAAGGAGACTATCTTTACAAATTTTTAGCTCAAATGGAGGATCCTAGTTGGCACTTGCTTTGCAAAGTACCACATTGGACAGAAATATGAATGTTGAAGCTGGGCTCAAATGAATGAATGGATTGAGCTGAAATTTGGTGGAGAATAGTCATTTGGGCGTAGGAATGTACGGTAAAAATTTGACACCATTTGCACATGCCAAGGTGGTACTTCCTTCACAACGCTCTTCTCTGGACAAAAAAGTAGATATTGATGTTGGGCCCACATAGATGATTGGATTGAGTTGAAATTTGGAGGAGGATGATAATATGGTCATATTAATAAACTATACAAATTTAATACCATTTGGAAAAATAAAAATGGTACTTCCTTCACAATGCTATGCAATGAACAGAAAATTGGGAAAACTATTGAGGAAAATTGGCTACATTAAAATTAGATACACTTTGTTGTAGGGCAGTTGTATGGGCATGGTAATGTCCTGGTAAGTTTTCAGCAATTATAAAGCAATATAAAATATAGTTGCTTCACAAATTAAAAATATTACCAGAAACAAAGATTGGATGGTGAGCTCACATGGATTATGAGATGGGGATCAAATTTTGTGGAGGGCTATGATATGGTCATATAGAATATGTGGAAAAAATTCAGATCATTAGGAGATGCCTAGATAGTACTTACTTCACAAAGCTTCTAGCTGAACAGAAACTTTGGAAATTTGCTGGGGAAGATTTAATAGGCAAATGGATATGACTTTTATCATGAGGCAATGATTTGGATAGAAAAGAGTGCCCAAAAATTTTCAGCTAAAATGGAGGATCCTAGGTGGCACCTGCTTTGCAAAGTACCACACAGGACAGAAATATGAATGTTGAATCCGGGCTCAAATGAATGAATGTATTGAGCTTAAATTTCGTGAAGGATGGTTATTTGTGCATAGGAAGGCACTGTAAAAATTTGATACCATTTCGACATGCCAAAGTGGTACTTCCTTCACAATGCTCTTCTCTAGACAGAAAGTTGGGAAAATTATTGAGAGAAATTGGCTAAATGAAATGAGCTCAAATTTGGTGGAGGCAAATTATATAGGTAAAAACATGACCTGGTAAAGTTTAAGAAATAATTAAGCAATATAAAATATAGTTGGTTCACAAACTGAGGAGGTGGCCTTATCCACGTTCACAACTTCATGACCATTTATATTGGTCATAATCAGGTAGAAATAAGGTTGTCGACCACTGTTGACTGCTTTATGACCATTTGGTGTAAGGCAATTTCAGGGTTTGAGCCCTTCCTAGCGAAATGGTCGTGGATTTATGACCAATTCAGCTAGGGTCACTAAGAGAAGGTCACAAGTTGACATATTTCTTGTAGTAAACCTTGGGGGCATATCTAGCTACGATATGTGTGTGCTCCATGCAGCACTCCACCCCAACGTAACCCCCAAGCCTAATTTGTGAGCTTTTCTTATGATCCACCTCGGTAGGCAACAAAAGCAGCCGAGGGGGCATGTTGTTGTGGGAGGCATAGTGACTCACCTCGCTGAGCACTTTGTGCTCAATTTGGATAATGTTGAGTGCATTCCAGGGCCAACCCTACTTAACCGTAGGGTGATGACCAACTATCACTTCCTTGGCCCTGTGCAGGGGGAGCATTGCTACAAGTGCCCCTGCCAAACACTCATACTACTGATGTGCACTTGCCCTTGCCGCAAGCTTTTACTATTTTTACGCGTGATATGTGGGTTCTATCTATTGATAAACCCAATGAGAATATGCATGCAGCCGGGTTCGAGAACAACATTCAGCCCAAACCAGCACCTGAGTGGGATGCCGCTGCTCAGGGGCACGGTCACGGTTGGGATGCATGGGATAATGCACCCCAGTAGGCTCCCCAGGTTCACGCGGGCCAGGCAATGACTATGTGCCTAGGTATGAGTTTCAGCAGTTGCAGCAGCAGGTCGGAGTGATCCGTACGGACCTCCGTGAGACTAACGATAACATTAACCTGCTTAGTGGGAACATGTAGTCCCTCTTTTCTTTCTGGCAGCCACAATCGAGTGCTGGAGACCATCCTCTAGTGGTCCGGCTGGGATGCAGTGGCCTCATACTGCCCAGAGGGACGACAATGACAAGGACATGGACTAGAGAGAAGGCCAAGAGCCTAAGCTTGGGGGAGCTCATCCCCTAGTTATCCATGCATGCATATTTATTTTTCTTATTTTTCTTTTGTTTAGCATGTTTATTTTCAGTTTGCATAATAAATTGTAGAGCAAGCTATGCCTTTGCTTCGTTGGAATTCTCTTCATTTGTGTTTTGTTTCTTCAAGCCCACATATTTGTTCACCACTAGCAAGTTGGAAATGAAGAGGAGAATTGACTGAGGGAGGAAGTGAGCCAGCACGGGAAGGTATAACATATGCATAATCCTTTGTCTCGCAATATTATTTAGGAAAGTGTTTTCATTTGACTGGGTGCACTTGAGTTAGTTCCCCTCGTTAGTTGAATATCATTTAGTCATAACTTCTAACTTCGAATTTTGCTAGTGAAACCTTGTTGTGAAGCATGATTTTGATCTAAAAGAAATTCTCAAAAAAACTTAGGGGCTTGGATTTTTGAAGAAAACAAGTATTCAAACACTTCAATTCCAATGCTGAATTTGATTGACTCGATGACACCTATTGATAGAGTTGTTTTGAGGAATAGATATTTGAGGTGATCGGAGTTATGCCAAAAATTATGCGCGAGACTAAAACCATGGAGCTCCAGCTTATGGCTGGCTTTACGTCTCGTTGCTATATGTTGAGATAATTCATGTAAATGCAACACCGTCACGAAATTGGAGATTGTGTGGTAGATGATTGACCTTCTCCAAAAAAGTGTGTAAGTGGCAAATAAGAGCACTGATCGCTGTGCTCGAAAGAGACAACCATTCTTGATCCATAGTGCACAAAATTAAGCCACATCGAAAACCCGTTGCATGTAGTAAATTTTTGCATAACCCCGTCATTAAGAGTTGAAGTTCCAAGGAACAACCATTGAGAGAAGTGTTTGAGAGCCATGACTACGAGGTACTCGTGGGTGTTAATTAAATGTTTGAATTCTTTGCTCTCTTCATGTCTGAAAACCCCTAATGCTTTTTTTTATGAAGAGCCTAAAAAGAATATCCATCTTAAGAAAGAAATGTTTTCGCTTGCCTAAACAATTGGCTAACGATGAAAATTTTGGCTTGAGAAATTATAACTAGTGATATAAAACTACACGTGGTCGGCAATGAGCTTAAGTGCCGCTTTTCAACTGCGAATACTTTCTTGAATGAAATTGCAGGATAAGTGAAGATGGATATGTCATATTTTCTCAAGCCGGTAAAACTTCTTTCAACTCAATCAAGTTCCCTCTCATTTCCTTGATTTCTTGTTTGCTCGAGGATGAGCAAGTTTTAAGCTTGGGGGAGCTGATGGCTCGAGAATTTGTGAATTTTTTTGAATGATTCTCCTTTGGTTTTCATTCGGTTATTTCTAACACTAATCCTCCAAAAGGGAATAAAATATGTTTTTCCATTGTTTGGCAGGAAATATCATATATGGAAGGAAACCAAGGAGAAATACTACAAATCAAGCCAAATGGAACAACTTCCATGAAGAGAGCCAGGCCAACAGGCGCACCAGAGCAAAAGACGGCTTTCCATATGACGACAAGCGCTCATATGAGTGGTCATATGGAGTGTCAATGGCACCACCGTGTCTACACAAGACACTTTCGTGAAGGGACCCAGGTGGGAAGAGAACCCTAGCCGCCGCCACCACAACCAGAACGGAAGAAGAGGAGATCCAAAGAACCTTACGAGATCTTCTTAGTTTTGGTTCTTTCATTTCCATCATCAGCTCACCCTTCACTATTGTAAGAGGAATTCTAAGTTGTGAGGAACAATTGTTACTCTATTCAAGCTTATCTAGAGATCAAGACTAGTTGAATTATCCAGTTCATCTTATTGTGGATCTTCACGGTATTATCGGTATGGTTTTCATTGAATCAATCTCTGGTGTGGATGATTTCTCTCTTATGATGTGTGAGTAATCCCCCATAGGCGTGGGAGATGCAGGGGAGTGATAAGATTCATTTGTGCCTAATCTATATGTCGCCATGGATGTTTGTTGTAGTATGATCTGTTTAGTACATTGTTATATTGTGGTGAACTCTATGCATGTTGTCCAATTTAAGGGCCCAGGCAACATTATCTCAAGATCTATATAGGTAACACATATTGTTTAGAAAACCTGTGACCTCTGACGTGACAGGTGGAGATATCTATGAGGACCGAAGACAATATGAGATAATGGTGAACGACAAAACTTAATGCTTGGTTCCAGTCCAAGGACCTTAATTGTGGAGATGACCACTCTGTGGCAATGGCGAAAGAGGACCATAGAATGAAATGAAATCCTGCGAGGAGGAGTTTCATAAATTTAGGGGGAACCGCCTACAGAACACATATATCAAATACTATGAGTATGATACAAGCTAACTGGTATTACCGTCGCACTGGCACACTTGATATATTCTTACCATGAACTGAATTCTCTCCATGCCTAATCTCTTCATTGTAGAAAACACAACTACTTCTATTTATGTTATTTACTTTCGTTAGTTTGTACTTTCATTACTATCAATCTTTTATCTTTGTCAATCTGGTTTATTTGTCCACCAGGACAGTAACGATATTTGCAGAAGCTCCAGCAGTTACTTCACACAAGAACTGTGACACCTTGTGTGTGGCAGAAGCGCTAATATAAATACTCTCCTCTGCTCTTCGTTGGGACAATAACAAATGGGGATACTTCCATGAAAGTTGTACACCACCCTGTTTGGCTGCCGACACGACAGTGGCAGATAGAACCTGAAAGAATACTAATCATACCTTTAGGTCCTTGTGGGTTCGACACTCCATAGTTACCACCTCCATCTTTGGAAAGTGCTACGACAATTCCTTGCACTTGGGGATTATCACATCAACGACCGGAGCTCTTCCCGGGAAGGGGAGAGTGTCGACAAGAGGAAGAGGAGCTAGGGGAGTGAGCGGAGAAGAACGTGACGAAGTGAATGGGGATATTTTTGCTTGCTTTGCTACTCACACAGTGAGCGTTCCATTCCTTATATGTTGTACAGAGCATTAAATGACCATTATCTAACATGTAGGAGCTAATCTATTCCCTAGACTATGACTACTCTCTGGCGCAGCAGAGAGCCGGTTATCTACTACATGACACGTCTTGCGTCAAGACTTTCTTGGCACATGGCGTGCAAACCGGGCGACCCCGTGTGCGGCGCACATGGGGCCCTACGTGGGGCTACCCTGTCTACAGCTGTACACGGGGCTTGCCAGGAGACGGGGTTGAACCCAACATTCTCCCCCTCAACCCTATCGTCGGGGTTGGACATCGACTATCCTGATCTTGTTGCGTAGTTCCAGGAACCGGATGTGACCAAGAGCCTTTGTGAGGATGTCGGCCTTCTGCTCACCAGTCTTGATGAACTCCACGTTAACCTTGCCCTTCTCGACGCAGTCACATATGAGGTGATAGAGGAGATTGAGGTACTTGCTGTGGTCATGGATCACTAGGTTCTTGCAGAGAGAAATCGCTGACTTGTTGTTGATGAAGATGGGAGCAGGGGCAGTGTCTTGGTTCAGCATCTCGTCGAGAAGACGAGCAAGCCAGATGCCTTGACATGCTACAGTAGCTGCCGCGATGTAGTCCACCTCGCACGAAGATCCGGTGACAACCTTCTACCTCACCGATTGCCAGGTAACGGGGCTACTCCTAAGAAAAAACAACACGCCTGAGGTGCATTTTTGGGAGTCCACATCACCAGCATGGTCGGAGTCGCTGTAGCCAACCAGGTTTTCGCTGTTACCATGATGATACATGCATCCGTGCATGATCATGCCTATGATGTATCGGAGCAGGTGCTTAATGGCAGCAAGGTGATCGCTTGTCGGGGCTTCCATGAACCTTCTCAAGTACCCATCAACAAGTGAGATGTACAACCGGGTGTGCATGATGTACATGAGGCTCCCGATGAGGCTACGGTAGAACGTAGCGTCCACCGCCTTATATGGGCTTTCCTTGCTAAGCTTCATCCTCGCCTCCATAGGATCTTGCATGGCATGGCAGTCCTCCATGCCTGCTCGCCCTAGCATCTTGGCAGGATAGGCTGCCTGCGTGGTCATCATCCGACCATGCTCCTGGTTTACCTCCAGCCCAAGGTAGTACCAGAGCAGTCTGAGGTAGCTCATGCTGAAGAGATGATGCATCTCTCCCGTGAAGCATTGAACCTCGTTGGGCTCTGCCCTGGTGATGACCAGGTCATCGACGTAGATGCCGACAATGAGCAGTGTGTTCACGGTCCCCTGCGAGTACACGCCATGCTCAGAAGCACTACGTGAGAACCCAATTGATGCAAGGCTTGCCTAAGGCATACATGGCATTGTGTAGCCTGTACATGCCCTATTCATGGTTCCCAGCAATGAAACCCGATGGCTGGGAGACGTACACTTCCACATCAAGGTCTCCATTGAGGAACGTTCACTTGACATCCATGTGGTATACCTCCCATCCATGATAAGCCGCCAAGACAAGGATGAGTCTCATGGAGTCCAGCCTTGCCACCGGGGCAAAGTTTCCTCGAGGTCCACCCCCATGCATTGTACGTAGCCCTTTGCGATGATATGTGCCATGTGCTTGACGATGGAGCCATGCTCGTCCTTCTTCACCATGAACACTCACTTGAGCCTAATGCCTCGATGCCCTGCAGGCAGTGTGGCCAGTGTCCAGGTGGCATTGTCGTTGATCGATGACAGCTCGTCCAACATCGCCCGGTGCCAACAATCCTCTTGCTCGGACTCTACGAATGTGGTCGGCTCCTCACTAGCCATCAGATGCAGGACGTCGTCATCCTCCACCTCATTCTTGGTGTTCTCAGGCAGCTGCGATGGTCCAGGAGGCTCGCCGAGAAGGTCCTCGAGAAGACGGGACCTGTGAGGGCTGTCGGTGTTGTCATTGGCATCGAATAGGTACGACTGCGTTGTTGGTGGGGACACAAACTTCCCAAGACCAACGTCGCTTAAAGACGGGGTACTTGGGGAAGTTGTGTCTGGGGTCAGTGTGGCCGGGATTGTCATTCCCGTGCCCACACAACCCATGGTCTCAGCTAATCCCGGGGATGCCGTTCCCGGGGTATTGTGCTGAGCAATGCGCTTCCCAAGATCGAGCTTCCCGGGGTCGCCATGCCTGACGTCGTACTACCCAGAGAGAGACTTCTCTGGGTAGCGTTTCCCTTGGATGTCCTTCCCTGGGTCCTGAAGTATGATGAATACTACACGACAAAGGAGCTGCTCGTCGGGGCCTCCCCCGGTGTCTCCCAACTCCAGCGCGTGTCCTCGTCGAAGATGACGTCGTGTGAGATTTGTACATGCTTTGAGATGGGGTCGTACATCTTGTACGCCTTGGAGCCCCTCTCATAGCACATGAACACCATCCGCGTGCTCCTATCATCAAGCTTTTTGAGCTATGGGCGCGCTGTCTTGACGTGCCCAACGCAGCCGAAAGTACAGAGAAAGCGCACATCGGGCTTTCTCCCATACCATGCCCTATAGGGCATCTTGCCATCGATGCTCCTCGTGAAGGAGTGGTTGACGATGAAGACAGCCGTGGGCACGGCCTCCCTGTTGGGGATATTACCCACACATTAGACCCGGCTACCTGGACCGGGTCTCAAAGAGCTGGAGAGCCTGAAGGAAACCCGGCCTATGAAGACGAAAGGGCCCAAGATCGGGTCATCCCGAGACTACGTGGGCCAGGTCCTTATAGGCCAATGGGCCTGGAGGGAACTCGACCAGAAGAGACCAAAGGCCCAAGACCGGGTCTTCGCGGAAGACACCTGGGCCGGGTCTCCGAAGGCTGGTAAGCCTAGATGAGACCCGACAATGGTTGGCAAGACCCGGCATGATGGAGTTCGTATATGAGCCGGAGGCTTCCTAACTTGGAAGGCACGAAGGATTTAGAATAGGACTCCGACCACGGGTAGAACGCAGAGTCTATTGTAACACCATGAACCCGGCTAATATATGAAGGGGGTTCCTGGGTCGTCCAAAGGGACAAGAAAAGTTAGAAACTCTCGAGGCATAGGTACTGAAACAGCACCCTTGTAGTCGAGATCAACACATCTCTACTACTAATAAACAATCAAACATATTTGTTTCTAAACGCACCCGGGAACGTGTACACAGAACAACCAGGATAAAATACCACCTCACGATCCGACCGACCTAATTAGATCTAACGGTTAATATAAAAAGTAACCCTCATTTGTGTACCTGTAGCAATTTAGAGAAGCGGACGAAACTCTGCCACTATCGACAAAACATTCCACTGCGCGATCAAAAAATAAACCGACTCGCGTGATTAATGGCCTGCATGCAACGGCATGGCCCACGTCCAGCAATATGGCGTTCGCATGCATTGGTTCGGCCTGCGGCGGCGCATCTACTACCCCTATAAAAGCACGAGAAGGCAAATCCAACTCAGCATATTAACCGTCTAATCACAATCTAATGGTCCAAAGCTGAGCACTAACGAAAACGCAAATTGAGCGCCACTAACCCATCGATTCCCACTAATCACGTCGTGCCGCTTCGTGGACGAGAAAAACAACTCCCTCACGCGGACGAGAAAACAACTTCCCCAAACCACCTGACCCTCAGCCGCCGCTCGCCTCGCGTATGTTTCCGACGTCGCCGCCGCTCCTCCTCTCCGCCGTCACCTCCACCCCTCGCCCGCCGTCGCCGTCGCCTCCGCCCCGAGACCGCCATCGTGACCACCTCGAGCTGCCGGACTCTCATGTGCGGGTCTCCGCCCACCGCTCGACCGTCGGCCCACATCTAGCCGGCCCTGTCACCATTCCTAATGTGGCGAAAGCAAGGAACGGCGGCAACAGCTCGAACATGAGCTGCCTGCACCAACGCACACGATCAGGTGACGAACAGAGCACATGAGCGTTGCTGCAGTTTTCGTTCAACTCGATCTTCTAGCAGTTCAGAACAGGGATATGATCTTATTACTGTGGCTGGACACTGAATGGATGCGATGCGATCTCTCTTGTGGTGTGGGGATATCTATGTTCCTGCTTCTTCTGAAGTTTTTCTCAAGCTAAAAGTTCATCCTTTCTTTTCCAGTTTCAGGTTCAAGGAGGCTGCCCAACAACTGTTTGTATCAATGCCTAAATGAAAGCTTTATGCTCCTTTTTATCTTTCCATTTAAATCTTTGTATCTATATCCCATGGAGTATTAACCCATCATAAGAAATTTAGTATGGTAATACATTATGGAACACCATTGGCTTCATATGCAGTTTGATTTTTTTCATAAAGATACGTACTGAAACCACAAGTTTGTTTATTAAGATGAATTCTTATATCTAATTAACTACTTTTGGTATGATGCATGGATGATGTGCTCAAGGATTTGGAGATCATGAGGATCATATGATTACATGCAGGGGACTGAGCGAAGAGAGGATTACTGATCCGTACCTGCATATACATGCAACGTAATGCAAAGATGGTATGTATAATCATATGGTCTATTTATTTGATCATGTATAAAATATAATAAAATCTCATAAAACAGTAAGAGAGAAAAGCATCTATTAGATCATGGCTTACTATACAATTCAAGCGAGGAAGCAATTAAACCTGTAGAAACCGTGAATGAAAAATATCATATTCCTAACCTATGTTTACCGTATATCACTTAATCATATGTTTGATTCATTTAGCCACATTGTCACCTGGTTAATGTCAACTGGTTCATGGAAACTCCTTAATAGTCAGCCGAAGAAACCTCGACGCATGGGCACCAGATTAGCCTTGCTGCGACCCTGTGATACACGCCAGTTTCACTCAGCCGGGCCCAGAAGTGAGTCGATGGTTATTGCCTACCTCACGCTGAGCTCATCGCTTTGTAATTGACTAGGCACAGGTCATTGTGATCAGGTGGACACCGCGGCAACCACGGCTTACAGCGGGAAGGAGGATAAATAGGGCCTAGAATGGGAAGAAGGATAAGCGGTGACAAGGGTGGGATACCGTGCTAAAATTGAGATGTGGACATGTGTGTCGAAGGAGGTGTTGAGACATTATATTGTCTAGGAGCCTATCATATATTTTCTCCTGTTGCAAGCTAAAATACAGTAACTGATTGCTTGAATACTATATGGAATGTGAAACAACATTATTTCCAGTAATTGGAATAGAGCTGACTTTTTAAAATCAGGTTGTTCATGTTCAGGTTGTTACTGTTGAGCAAGAGTTCTGCTTTGGAAGGTATGATGTGATTCTCTATCATCTCTGGTAACTTTTGGCTTTTCCACTTAGATCCATGGTCATTAGTATTTTCTTCCTCAAAATTTAACTGGTAGCACTTTGTGAGATTCCAAGCTTTTGATCTTTTCTCCAATGTCTTCCCATGAAAATACTGGAAAGGTTGGGCATTTTGGAGAGTATGGTTCATGAGTTCTATGGTGGCATGCTGCTGAGAGTTTGTTTATTTATTTTTGCCTTCAATATTTGAATATATGCCTTGAAATATGCAAAATTATAGTTTCCTTTATGAGTATGACGCAGGATTTGTTGGGAGACGTAGTAGTAAATCAAAAAAATTCCTACGTGTTCACCAAGATCTATCCATGGAGAAGCCAGCAACGAGTAAGGGGAGAGTGCATCTTCATACCTTTGAAGATCGCAAAGCGGAAGCGTTACAAGAACGCGGTTGGTGGAGTCGTACTCGCAGCGATTCAGATCGCGGTCGGTTCCGATCTAAGCGCCGAACAACGGCGCCTCCGCGTTCAACACACGTACAGCCCGGTGACGTCTCCTATGCCTTGATCCAGCAAGGAGGAAGGAGAGGTTGAGGGAGAGCTCCAGCAGCACGACGGCGTGGTGGCGGTGGAGCTGCGTGGTACTCCGGCAGGGCTTTGCCAAGCACTACGGAGGAGGTGGAAGGTGTAGGAGGGGGAGGGCTGCGCCAGGGGCTGAGGTGTGGCCTCCCTCCCACCCCTCCACTATTTATAGGCTGAGGGGGAGAGGGGGCCGGCCCCCTAGATCCCATCTAGGGTTGGGGCGGCGGCCAAGGGGGGGAGGAGTGCCTCCCAAGTCAAGTGGAGGCCCTCCCCCTTAGGGTTTCCCCTCTCCCATGCGCATGGGCCTTAGGGGGCCTGGTGCCCCAGGCCCATTAAGGCTAGGGCGCCCCCTTACAACCCATGCTGCTGTATTGTACGTGGTGGAACCTTTCCCGGACCTCCGAACCCCTCCGGAATCCTCCGGAACCTTCTGGAAGCTTCCCGGTACAATACCGGAAAAAACCGAACTTTTTCCGGAACCCCAATAACAACTTCCTATATATAAATCTTTACCTCCGGACCATTCCGGAGCTCCTCGTGACGTCCGGGATCTCATACGGGACTCCGAACAACCTTCGGTAAACACGTACACTATTTCCCTATAACCCTAGCGTCATCGAACCTTAAGTGTGTAGACCCTACAGGTTCGGGAGACACGTAGACATGACCGAGACACCTCTCCGGTCAATAACCAACAGCGGGATCTGGATACCCATGTTGGCTCCCACATGCTCCACGATGATCTCATCGGATGAACCACGATGTCGGGGATTCAATCAATCCCGTATACAATTCCCTTTGTCTACCGGTATGATACTTGCCCGAGATTCGATCGTCGGTATCCCTATACCTTGTTCAATCTCGTTACCGGCAAGTCTCTTTACTCGTTCTGTAACACATCATCCCATGGCTAACTCCTTAGTGACATTGAGCTCATTATGACGATGTCTTACCGAGTGGGCCCAGAGATACCTCTCCATCATACGGAGTGACAAATCCCAGTCTCGATTCGTGCCAACCCAACAGATACTTTCGGAGATACCCGTAGTGTACCTTTATAGCTACCCAGTTACGTTGTGACGTTTGGCACACCCAAAGTATTCCTACGGTATCCGGGAGTTGCACAATCTCATGGTCTAAGGAAACGATACTTGACATTGTAAAAGCTTTAGCAGACGAACTACACGATCTTGTGCTATGCTTAGGATTCGGTCTTGTCCATCACATCATTCCCCTAATGATGTGATCCCGTTATCAACGACATCCAATGTCCATGGTCATGAAACCGTGACCATCTATTGATCAACGAGCTAGCCAACTAGAGGCTCACTAGGGACATGTTATGGTCTATGTATTCACACATGTATTACAGTTTCCGGTTAACACAATTATAGCATGAACAATAGACAATTATCATGAACAAGGAAATACAATAATAACCATTTTATTATTGCCTCTAGGGCATATTTCCAACAGTCTCCCACTTGCACTAGAGTCAATAATCTAGTTACATTGTGATGAATCGAACACCCATAGCATTGTAGTGTTGATCATGTTTCGCTCGTGAGAGAGGTTTAGTCAACGGATCTGCGACATTCAGATCCGTATGTACTTTACAAATATCTATATCTCCCTCCTGAATGTAATCACGGATGGAGTTGAAGCGGCGCTTGATGTGTCTTGTCTTCTTGTGAAACCTGGGCTCCTTGGCAAGGGCAATAGCTCCAGTGTTGTCACAGAATAGAGTCATCGGGCCCGACGCAGTGGGAATTACTCCTAGGTCGGTGATGAACTCCTTCATCCAGACTCCTTCCTTTGCTGCTTCCGAAGCATCTATATACTCCGCTTCACATGTAGATGCTGCCACGACACTTTGCTTGCTACTGCAGCAGCTGACTGCCCCTCCGTTCAAAATATACATGTATCCGGTTTGTGACTTGGAGTCATCCGGATCTGTGTCGAAGCTAGCATCGACGTAACCCTTTACGACGAGCTCTTCGGCACCTCCATATACGAGAAACATGTCCTTTGTCCTTTTCAGGTACTTCAAGATATTCTTGACCGCTGTCCAGTGTTCCACTCCGGGATCACTTTGGTACCTCCGTACCAAACTTATGGCAAGGTTCACATCAGGTCTGGTACACAGCATGGCATACATAATAGAGCCTATGGCTGAAGCATAGGGGATGACACTCATCTCTTCTCTATCCTTTGCCGTGGTCGGGCATTGAGTCGTACTCAATCTCACACCCTATAACACAGGAAAGAACCCCTTCTTGGACTGATCCATATTGAACTTCTTCAATATCTTTTCAAGGTATGTGCTTTGTGAAAGACCTATGAGGCGTTTCGACCTATCTCTATAGATCTTAATACCTAATATGTAAGCAGCTTCTCTAAGATCCTTCATTGAAAAACATTTATTCAAGTAGGCCTTTACACTTTCCAAAAGTTTTATATCATTTCCCATCAACAATATGTCATCCACATATAATATGAGAAATGCTACAGAGCTCCCACTCACTTTCTTGTAAATACAGGGTTCTCCATAAACCTGTATAAACCCAAACGCTTTAATCACCTCATTAAAGCGAATGTTCCAACTCCGAGATGCTTGCACTAGCCCATAGATGGAGCGCTGGAGCTTGCATACTTTGTTAGCATCTTTAGGATCGACAAAACCTTCCGGCTGCATCATATACAGTTCTTCCTTAAGGAAGCCATTAAGGAATGCCGTTTTGACGTCCATTTGCCAGATCTCATAATCATAAAATGCGGCAATTGCTAACATGATTCGGACAGACTTCAGCATCGCTACGGGTGAGAAAGTCTCATCGTAGTCAACTCCTTGAACTTGTCGATAACCCTTAGCGACAAGCCGAGCCTTATAGACGGTCACATTACCATCCACGTCAGTCTTCTTCTTAAAGATCCATTTATTTTCAATGGCTCCCTTATCATCAGGCAAGTCCACCAAAGTCCACACTTTGTTCTCATACATGGATCCTATCTCGGATTTCATGGCTTCAAGCCATTTGTTGGAATCCGGGCCCGCCATCGCTTCTTCATAGTTTGAAGGTTCACCGTTGTCCAACAACATGATCTCTAGGACAGGGTTGCCGTACCACTCTGGTGCGGAACGTGTCCTAGTGGACCTTCGACGTTCAATAGTAACTTGATCTGAAGTTTCATGATCATCATCATTAACTTCCTCTCCAGCCGGTGTAGGCACCACAGAAACAACTTCCCGTGCTGCGCCACTCTCCGGTTCGAGTGGAGGTACAATTACATCATCAAGTTCTATTTTTCTCCCACTTACTTCTTTCGAGAGAAACTCTTTCTCGAGAAAGGATCCATTCTTGGCAACAAAAACTTTGCCCTCGGATCTGAGGTAGAAGGTATACCCAATAGTCTCTTTGGGATATCCTATGAAGACGCACTTTTCCGCTTTGGGTTCGAGCTTCTCAGGTTGAAGTTTCTTCACATAAGCATCGCATCCCCAAACTTTTAGACACGACAGCTTAGGTTTCTTTCCAAACCATAATTCATACGGTGTCGTCTCAACGGACTTTGACGGTGCCCTATTTAAAGTGAATGCGGCAGTCTCTAATGTATATCCCCAAAATGATAGCGGTAAGTCGGTAAGGGACATCATAGATCGCACCATATCCAATAGAGTGCGATTACGACGTTCAGACACACCATTTCGCTGAGGTGTGCCAGGCGGCGTGAGTTGTGAAACAATTCCACATTTCCTTAGGTGCGTGCCAAACTCGTGACTTAAATATTCTCCGCCACGATCAGATCGTAGGCACTTTATTTTTCTGTCACGTTGATTCTCTACCTCACTCTGAAATTCCTTGAACCTTTCAAAGGTTTCAGACTTGTGTTTCATTAAGTAGACATACCCATATCTGCTTAAGTCATCAGTGAGGGTGAGAACATAACGGTAGCCACCGCGAGCCTCGACGCTCATTGGACCACATACATCGGTATGTATTATCTCCAACAAGTCAGTTGCTCGCTCCATTGTTCCAGAGAACGGAGTCTTGGTCATCTTGCCCATGAGGCACGGTTCGCACGTGTCAAATGATTCGAAATCAAGAGATTCCAAAAGTCCATCAGTATGGAGCTTCTTCATACGTTTGACACCAATATGACCAAGGCGGCAGTGCCACATGTAAGTGGGACTATCGTTATCAACCTTACACTTTTTGGTACTCACACTATGGACATGTGTAACATCACGTTCGAGATTCATCAAAAATAAACCATTGACCAGCGGGGCATGACCATAAAACATTTCTCTCATATAAATAGAAGAACCATTATTCTCAGATTTGAATGAGTAGCCATCTCGCATCAAACGAGATCCAGATACAATGTTCATGCTCAAAGCTGGTACTAAATAACAATTATTGAGGTTTAAAACTAATCCCGAAGGTAGATGTAGAGGTAGCGTGCCGACGGCGATCACATCGACCTTGGAACCATTCCCGGCGCGCATCGTCACCTCGTCCTTTGCCAGTCTCCGCTTATTCCGCAGCTCCTGCTTGGAGTTACAAATGTGAGCAACTGCACCGGTATCAAATACCCAGGAGCTACTACGAGCGCTGGTTAGGTACACATCAATAACAAGTATATCACATATACCTTTAACGTTGCCGGCCTTCTTATCCGCTAAGTACTTGGGGCAGTTCCGCTTCCAGTGACCGGTACCCTTGCAATAAAAGCACTCAGTCTTAGGCTTGGGTCCATTCTTGTTCTTCTTCCCGGCAACTTGCTTACCGGGCGCGGCAACAGCTTTGCCGTCCTTTTTGAAGTTCTTCTTACCCTTGCCTTTCTTGAAACTAGTGGTCTTATTCACCATCAACACTTGATGCTCCTTTTTGATCTTGACCTCCGCTGATTTCAGCATCGAGTACAACTCAGGAATGGACTTCTCCATACCTTGCATGTTGTAGTTCATCACAAAGCTCTTGTAGCTAGGTGGGAGCGACTGGAGGATTCTGTCAATGACCGAGTCATCCGGGAGATTAACTCCCAGCTGAGTCAAGCGGTTGTGCAACCCAGACATTTTGAGTATGTGCTCACTGACAGAACTATTCTCCTCCATCTTACAGCTGAAGAACTTGTCGGAGACGTCATATCTCTCGACCCGGGCATGAGCCTGGAAAACCAGTTTCAGCTCTTGGAACATCTCATATGCTCCGCGTTGCTCAAAACGCTTTTGGAGCCCCGGTTCTAAACTGTAAAGCATGCCGCACTGAACAAGGGAGTAATCATCGCAGCGTGACTGCCAAGCGTTCGTAACGTCTTGGTCCGCTGGGAAAATGGGTGGGTCACCTAGCGGTGCATCAAGGACATACAATCTCTTGGAAGCTATGAGGATGATCCTCAAGCTACGGACCCAGTCCGCATAGTTGATTCCATCATCTTTCAGCTTGGTTTTCTCTAGGAACGCGTTGAAGTTGAGGGTGACATTAGCGTTGGCCATTGGATCTACAATATAGATTGTAAAGACAATTTTTAGACTAAGTTCATGATAATTAAGTTCACATAATCAAATTATTCAATGAACTCCCACTTAGATAGACATCTCTCTAGTCATCCAAGTGATACATGATCCATGTCAACTAGCCCGTGTCCGATCATCACGTGAGACGGACTAGTAATCCATGGTGAACATCTCCATGTTTATCACATCTACTATACGACTCATGTTCGACCTTTCGGTCTTCCGTGTTCCGAGGCCATGTCTGTACATGCTAGGCTCGTCAAGTCAACCTAAGTGTTTCGCGTGTGTAAATCTGGCTTACACCCGTTGTATGCGAACGTTAGAACCTATCACACCCGATCATCACGTGGTGCTTCGGAACAACGATCCGTAGCAACGGTGCACAGTTAGGGTGAACACCTTTCCTGAAATTTTATTGAGGGATCATCTTATTTACTACCGTCGTTCTAAGCAAATAAGATGTAAACATGATAAACATCACATGCAATCAATATAGTGACATGATATGGCCAATATCATCTTGCTCCTTTGATCTCCATCTTTGGGGCACCATGATCATCACTGTCACCGGCACGACACCATGATCTCCATCATCATGATCTCCATCATTGTGTCTTCATGAGGTTGTCTCGCCAACTATTACTTCTACTACTATGGCTAACATTTAGCAATAAAGTAAAGTAATTACATGGCGTTTATGATTGACACGCAGGTCATACAATAAAATAAGACAAGTCCTATGGCTCCTGCCGGTTGTCATACTCATCGACATGCAAGTCGTGAATCCTATTACAAGAACATGATCAATCTCATACATCACAATGCATCACATCACATCCTTTGGCCATATCACATCACAAGGCATATGCTGCAAAAACAAGTTAGACGTCCTCTAATTTGTAGTTGCAAGTTTTTACGTGGCTGCTATAGGTTTCTAGCAAGAACGTTTCTTACCTACGCCAAAACCACAACGTGATATGCCAATTGCTATTTACCCTTCATAAGGACCCTTTTCATCGAATCCAATCCAACTAAGGTGGGAGAGACAGACACCCGCTAGCCACCTTATGCAACAAGTGCATGTCAGGCGGTGGAACCGGTCTCACGTAAGCGTACGTGTAAAGTTGGTCCAGGCCGCTTCATCCCACAATACCGCCGAATCAAGATAAGACTAGTAACGGCAAGCAAATTAACAAGATCGACACCCACAACAACTTGTGTTCTACTCGTGCATAGATTTTACGCATAGACCTAGCTCTGATACCACTGTTGGGAGACGTAGTAGTAAATCAAAAAATTTCCTACGTGTTCAACAAGATCTATCCATGGAGAAGCCAGCAACGAGTAAGGGGAGAGTGCATCTTCATACCTTTGAAGATCGCAAAGCGGAAGCGTTACAAGAACGCGGTTGGTGGAGTCGTACTCGCAGCGATTCAGATCGCGGTCGGTTCCGATCTAAGCGCCGAACAACGGCGCCTCCGCGTTCAACACACGTACAGCCCGGTGACGTCTCCTATGCCTTGATCCAGGAAGGAGGAAGGAGAGGTTGAGGGAGAGCTCCGGCAGCATGACGGCGTGGTGGCGGTGGAGCTGCGTGGTACTCCGGCAGGGCTTCGCCAAGCACTACGGAGGAGGAGGAAGGTGTAGGAGGGGGAGGGCTGCGCCAGGGGCTGAGGTGTGGCCTCCCTCCCACCCCTCCACTATTTATAGGCTGAGGGGGAGAGGGGGCCGGCCCCCTAGATCCCATCTAGGGTTGGGGCGGCGGCCAAGGGGGGGAGGAGTGCCTCCCAAGTCAAGTGGAGACCCTCCCCCTTAGGGTTTCCCCTCTCCCATGCGCATGGGCCTTGGGGGGGCTGGTGCCCCAGGCCCATTAAGGCTAGGGCGCCCCCTTACAGCCCATGCTGCTGTATTGTACGTGGTGGAACCTTTCCCGGACCTCCGGACCCCTCCGGAATCCTCCGGAACCTTCTGGAAGCTTCCCGGTACAATACCGGAAAAAACCGAACTTTTTCCGGAACCCCAATAACAACTTCCTATATATAAATCTTTACCTCCGGACCATTCCGGAGCTCCTCATGACATCCGGGATCTCATTCGGGACTCCGAACAACCTTCGGTAACCACGTACACTATTTCCCTATAACCCTAGCGTCATCGAACCTTAAGTGTGTAGACCCTACGGGTTCGGGAGACACGTAGACATGACCGAGACACCTCTCCGGTCAATAACCAACAGCGGGATCTGGATACCCATGTTGGCTCCCACATGCTCCACGATGATCTCATCGGATGAACCACGATGTCGGGGATTCAATCAATCCCGTATACAATTCCCTTTGTCTACCGGTATGATACTTGCCCGAGATTCGATCGTCGGTATCCCTATACCTTGTTCAATCTCGTTACCGGCAAGTCTCTTTACTCGTTCTGTAACACATCATCCCATGGCTAACTCCTTAGTGACATTGAGCTCATTATGACGATGTCTTACCGAGTGGGCCCAGAGATACCTCTCCATCATACGGAGTGACAAATCCCAGTCTCGATTCGTGCCAACCCAACAGATACTTTCGGAGATACCCGTAGTGTACCTTTATAGCCACCCAGTTACGTTGTGACGTTTGGCACACCCAAAGTATTCCTACGGTATCCGGGAGTTGCACAATCTCATGGTCTAAGGAAACGATACTTGACATTGTAAAAGCTTTAGCAGACGAACTACACGATCTTGTGCTATGCTTAGGATTCGGTCTTGTCCATCACATCATTTCCCTAATGATGTGATCCCATCATCAACGACATACAATGTCCATGGTCATGAAACCGTGACCATCTATTGATCAACGAGCTAGCCAACTAGAGGCTCACTAGGGACATGTTATGGTCTATGTATTCACACATGTATTACAGTTTCCGGTTAACACAATTATAGCATGAACAATAGACAATTATCATGAACAAGGAAATACAATAATAACCATTTTATTATTGCCTCTAGGGCATATTTCCAACAGGATTATCACTTATGCAGTTTCATACTTGTACCAATATCTTCACTCAAATCTCAGTTTTGTTCCAAGAATACTTTGTCGAATTCTCATTGGTTTCATGGTTTCTACAAAATAAAACGTCCACTTTAGTTCTCAACTTCTAATTGGTTTCATTGTTTTTAGGAAACAAAAAACATCCACTTTGTCAATCACTCAAGATGGATGTGTATACGGTTTTCCTGAAAGTTAAGTCTGAGGTAGTCAACATCACATATGCATTGATGAACTTGTCTACTGGACTTGAACTTTGATTAGAAAGACACTTTCAAACTTGTCAGTTTCATTCACACATTGTTGTGATCTACTCCCTCCGGCCCACAATATAAGAACGCTTTTCAAGCTAACAAGAAAGCATACCATAGAACTGCTTTTTGAAAATGCTCTTGGCTCCGATCATGTATGGATCCCAGCGAACCACCTTCCACTCAATTTTGGAGAAATATGATAATTCCTATCACTATTTTTTTCCTTTTTCCTTTATTATATCTTGCTAATTTCGCCTTTTTTTAGAAACATTGTATGCTAATTTCTTTTCCTTTACTTGAGGCTTTTGCTACCATAGTGCAGACACAGTAAGTCTGAACTTAAAAGCTGAGGTGGTCAAGTCTGAAATCAGCCATCATCATTTTACATTTTGACCATCTAAAGTTTTATTTTCAATACGATACTTTGGCACGACGCTCCGTTGCCGATGACAATGGCTTCGCTGGGATCAAGATCCTCGCCCATGGCATTTGGTGCCGGTTGACCCTGATGGTGCGGCATCCGCCCTTTTCAGAGCCTGCACCTACAAAAAGTTGGGTGACAGGACGACGACTAATTTCTGGGAGGACAAATGGCTGCCGGGTGGGCGTTTCGTCTAGGACCTCGCGCCGACACTGCTCACTTTTGTGCCCAAGAAACGTCACACGGCGGCCGACGCCTTGTCCAGCAGAAACTTAATCAGAGACATCAAGGCCTCTCTCAGTTGGCGTTGGCCCAATATCTCCTCTGGGACGTTGTCGCCGATGTGATCACTTCGCCGGACATCCCCAACTCGGTTGTTTGGATACATGAAGACCATCACACCTTCTCTGTCAAGAGCGCTTCCAGTTGCAATTTCATGTCCGTTGGTGATGTATTGATGCTCATGCTGAGCTATGGGATAATAACTGGGAACTTTTCACCGCTCAATTCTTAATTACCGGATGAATCTTTGTTAGTAATCCTTTATCCTTACCCCTTCTTATGCTCTGCTTCCCTCTGCCGTAAACATGTGGTTATTTATTATCGCTGATTAAGAATGAACAGCCTCTACATTCTTGAATATTGAGACTGTGTTATTTGGTTGAGGTTAAACTTGATAAATGCAATTTACTTTTTTGTTCCATCTGACTATTCAGATGTATTATTGATTTCGATAGTTTTCAGGAATTTTAAGCCGTCTTTGGATTGTAGCTTCCTCAATCATTCTGAATTATTTAATGTTAGTACGAGATATACGTGTTCCCACGATTAAACCTGAGAAATGTGTAGCAAACGACTTGGATATGTTTGATTTCTTTAGTAGATGCAGCGACAACCACCATAGTCCATGATCTATTCTAAAGATAGACTATTAGCAGTCCAACATCTTTATTGGTTCAGTCGAATAGTTCAGCCTGGTCGGTTCTTACTAATATTTAATCCAGCTTGTTTTTTAGCCTGCTCGGTCATTTTGAATTATTTAGTTTCAGTTTTGGGTGCATGCCTTTAATAGAACAACAAACTGATTTTAGGTGTTAAAATATACACTGAACGCTACTTCTTCATGGCAACTATTTGTAGACAGACCATCCCGGTGGAGGAGATCCCGACTATCAATGTGAAGCCGGGGTGGAAGAAGGGCACGAAGATCACCTTCCTAGAAGGATGGATCTGATTTTTCCGGTGCAGTTATGTTTTTCAAAAAGTTATTGGGATGCAATTTTTATGTTAACACTATAGTCTATGAATTTATATTTACAGATATTTCATTTTTTTGCATAAGACGACGCACCAATTTATTTTAAAATAATTTCTGAAGTAAAATTTGTGAATTTTTTTCAAGAACATGCAGGAGCGTTGCATGTCTTTTCAATTAAGGAGAAGAGGGAGTCCCAATTACAAAGGTCATTACAAAGTCATGTCCGCCCTCGGCCCAGCTCGTGTGTGCGTTTTAGTGAATTTGAAAGGGGTGGCCGCCCTCTACCCTAGCATGAATCCATAAGCGGAGCTCAGCCCTAATTAGCGCTACTGTGGCTGCCGGCGGGGACGCCTTGCGCTCAAAGACTCGACTGTTACGCTCGAGCCAGAGGAAGCGTAGTGTGGCCAAGGCAGTGGTGTTCAAGTGTCTTCTCTGGCTTGCTGTCACCGCATCCGCCATCTGTGGCCACCATTCTGCCAGGCACTTCGCGCCATCCGGTGTGAACCGATGTAATCTCAGGGGAAGCAGCATGCTGTACCAGACCTCGCGAGCGTAGGAGCAGCCCAGGAGCATGTGCGTGGTATCCTCGTCGTGCTGGCAACACAACTGACATAATCGTGTGTGAGGCAAATTTGTGAATATACTGCATGATGTTTCATGTGTGTGAATTGCACTTTAGCTATGAAAAATGAGATAATAAGGTGCAGAGGATATGAATAGTTGTGACTTCTGGGGTTGCCCGCCCGGGGAGGCGAGGGCGGCGGGGAGCAGCGGCACATCGGCGGACAGCAACACATGTGTAGCGTGCAGCCGTAGCGACTGCACGTACACGACGGACGGGCAACAACGCGGAGCAGGTGCAGGTGGGGGTAAGAGTAAGTATAACTTGTCAAGTTTAACTCATGGCCAACAAAGAGTAAGGATCACTTGACACTCACTACAGGAAGAATACTGCTGTGACGATTATATACATATATGTTCCACTTGGTTGCTCAGTTAGTATTAATTTCCTATCGCTTCCTTTTTCTTGCAGACAAGTTTTGAAACTAGACTTCGATGAGAAGTTAATCCGTATATGGGAATTCTACCTTGTATACTCTGCCTCTGGTTCCACGTCATAAGCATTTCGAAATTACCAGGTACAAATGTATATATGTGTGCTGTTATACGTTTACCTGCATTATTCCTAGACAAATTGAAGTCATATGCTCCCTCTATTCTTCAAAAAACATCTTGCTGTCAATTGTTTGGTGTTTTCCAATTCAGATTAAGATTTGAGTTGGTGTTGCTTTCTGCAATTATCTTAATCTCAGCCATAAGATTAAGAGAGATCAGTAGACATCCGATCTTTGACTAAAAAGCAGTAAATTAGAACCTTTGGTGAACTGTAGAAAGCAAGCTTTAATCGTTTGAGATTGTAAATAACCTGGGATAGAGACTTGATGGCCACATAATTATTTTACACTAACCTACTGAACCATAAAGCAACATTGCTGAGCTTCAACATTTCAGTGTAATATCACATGGAAAATCGGCTACAACCAACCAGATTGTTAAATCCTGATGTGTTTTATGCCAAATTCAAGAAGTGTGAATAAGCATGAAAGCTTCTGAAGAGATCAGTGCATCATTTCTTACGCAACTGCTACTGTAATGGACTCCTTTCCAAGCACTGGTAAGATCTTTCAACAGATCTCAGCGACATCTTTCTTCTTAAAGTTATTGGGATATTATGTAGTTGCTTTTCCTCTAATTGTGCAGAAAGGCTACATTCTATTAATTTCTGCATCTTTCATCAGATCATGATTACTGTTGGATGTGCATATGAATAACTAAAAGCGTCATGATGTCACGCATTTCCTTCATTTTAGACATTATAAACTTACTTATGTATCCCGTGTTAATTTAGTATGATTTCTTGTATATTCATCTTAGTTAGGAAGGTCTTTGAGTGGCTTTGGTCATCCTAAATTTTCTGTAGATTCTTTTTTTCAGTCCTGGTTAGCTTTAAGAAACAACATTTTTTATAGTCCTTGATCTGCACATGCCCAATTTCCTTATATTGTACAGTTTCCCATTCTATAATAGTAGCCTTTCTACACTGCTAAGATGTTGAAGCACGACGACATGTTTAACTCGTGTTTAATATTGTCAGCACTAAGCATATGGTAGAGAAAGGGTTGCTTGCGTGCCATCCATGTCATAGAAAAAATGTTAAATTCCCTCTCTCCATTTCCTTACCATGAACCTAACACTTTATTGATCTGTTTTTAGTTTCTAGAAGTTCTGCAGCTATATACACAATAGATAATGTCTGTTGAAAATTAGTTCCACTCCATGAGAAGCTGATATAAACTAAGAATGGGGCAAAAAAAAAATCCGATTCTTCCTGCTCACAGGCAGTGCCCGCTATGGCTCCCATAGGTGGCTTTACCGCAGCCGGAAAGCCTTCAAATTCTGAAGATAACAAGCAGCTCGAATCCAAGAAGAAAACTAATTTAGTTATTCCAAGACTACTATTTTTTTGGGTATCTTTGTTCCAACTTTGCATTGACACCATGTCCACTTGGACAATGTTTATATATTCCTTTGATTTTCACCCTAGAAAATAAAATTTATGAAATCTTCATAGGATATTTGATTCCATTTTTACTATACAATAGACGAAATAGGCTACACCCTTACATTCTATGTGGAGAAGTTATTCAGCCAGTCGATTGCCATTGATTTGTGTCATCCTAAAGTTTGAATTCAAAAATTTATAACCACAAAATTTAACATGGTTTGATTGAGACGTGCGTTGCACGTGCACGCTTACTAGTCCGATAAACAAAACAAGCAGGAGTTCACTTTTACCTCAGCAAAGGGGTTGAGACTGGGTAAACTCGCGTCTCTCGTTTTCGATCAACCCCCTCCAAGGCTTCACCTAGTAGCTATGGCCCCACAACGTAGTTGTCCTATGCGGACACCTGTCATGACAACCCCAAGACAGTTGGCGCCCACCGTGGGGCCTGCGCACAAGGGTGTTGTCTTCTTGGAGGGAGCCCTCCCAGGGATCGAGAAGCTCGTGATCGGCCGGATGATGATGAGCCAACGTGGTCTGATGTACATCAATGACATAGACTGGGGCCCCGGGACCGACTCCCTCGAGTCAGGATTCCGGGTCCCCTTTGGAAAGATCGACATCTTTGTCGGCTTCATTGGCAAGATTGTGCAAGAGCTAGAAATCGCCGCTGACCCCCTCGAGTAAGGAAACCAGGTCTACTCTGGCCCGACTGATGTCTTCGTCGGCTTCTTCGGTGGGTCCACACAGGAGATGGAAGATGCTACCAACTCCATCTCAGGAGGCGCCACGCTCGTCTACTCAAATGGTGAATCGTCTGTCGACGACAATGACCACGATGAAACCGGGTCCATCCTCCCACTTTTTGATGAGAAGTTGGGTGGATACTCAGATGAGGAAGAGTACCCGGTCACCCATGGGCCACTTCATCATGCAGCTGTCTACATGGGAGGAGGGCAACAGAACTAGCCTCGTTACGATGCCAACGAAAGCCTGATCACGACCGCGCCGACTGCAGCCCCTGTCCAGAACCCGGTTTTTGATACGCCGGCTTCAGGAGCTGACACCACGGCAGCAGCAGCAGTGGCCGAAACAGCCGGCACGAAGAACTCAGGTCCACAGGGACTGGTGGCCACTGTGGCGGTGCTCAATGCACTCTTGGCGGACCCGGTTACCCCAGAGAATCAGTCAACGCGAGCAGCAGTGATCAAAAAGTGTCAAGAACAGCTTGCCAAGATGCAATAGGACATCGAAGCAGAGAAGGCAAGTATCAGCAATGCACAGAATCAAATCCTCGAGGAGGCCCATCATCTAGAGAATGAGGGAATCCATTTCCATTTCCGCCAAGGAGAACTAACCTCGGTACAGCAAAGGAGGCACCAATGCTGTTTCAGACACCACACGATACTCCTCCCCTAGCGGCTGGAAGAGTCGGCACGGGAGTAGCGGTAGAAGTGCCAGGTGCAGGAACGGTCCCAGGAACCATAGCGCCCCAGACCCAGCATCAGCCGGCGCCCCAGCAGCCAATACAGCATCAACCGGCTCCCCAACAGGCAATTTAGCAATAGCCGACCCATTTTCACACACGAACTGGTCACTTTTCTAACCTGGTGGACAACGTGTGGGCAGCAACACACAACCTTTCTCTGATGCTGCTCAATGGGAATAATCCGTTCGAGGTCGAGGCAAGGAAGGCAATTCAGATGTTGTAGACAGCGGTCACGCAACAGGCGAATTATTCCAACATGACCAATAGGTTACACTCCGCGGCCTACAATAGCTAGAGGACCTCTAGCCGACATGGAAACTCGCCTGTTCCCATAGGCTCGAGCAATGCGCGGCACCAAAGGGAGCGTCAAGTAAATGATCAACAACGAAGTCTGGTGGTCTCCCATGCGCGAGCTATTGTTGATTCCGCACGCGCAGCAGGTGCATGCAATGTGGTTTCTGAGCATGTCTAGCCAGAGGCAGGGAACGTAACAAACCCACCCGCTGCAAGCACACCAGCTTTAACCCCATCAGGGACAGGGTTCATTGGAAGGACCATTGGGACCATGTTTAGGACCGGCCTTGAGGAACGAGCGTCTACCTCCAAAGATCAAGGGACCTCATAAAGTTCCTAACTACACTACAGACATGGAACCAGCAGACTAGATAGAGAGTTACAAGCTAGCTATGGATATGCTAGAAGTCAGCGATGGAGTTTGTGCCAGGTACCTGACCATGATGTTGGAAGGACCAGCACGGACGTGGCTAAAGAATCTGCCTACAAATTCAATCTACACATGGAAGGAGTTGAAGGATCGCTCTATCAAAAACTTTTAGGGAACTTGCAAGTGTCCGGCAATGATTGTTGATTTAGAGCACTGTGTTTAGAAAGATGGTGAGTCAGCTCACCATTGGGCACGCCAAGTCGCGGAGATTATGCACACCTTAGAGAGCATCATGGCACAGACAGTTGTTCTCATCCTCGAGAAAAACTGCATGTTTGGCCTTTGACTCACAAACTCGGGTGTATCAACTGAACTGTCAGGGATATGAGCAAGCTCATGGCTACGATGACCAAGTATGTTGATTCTGACAAAACCAAGGACCTAGATTCTAATGATGAGAAGTCTAGGAAAGGCAAGAAGAATGGTGGCAAGGGCCATCAGAACAATAACAATGGGAATAACAATGACAACAATAACAAGCGAAAGAACAGAGATGGGAATTCTGACTTGGTTGCCAATACCAATTCAGGCTACAAGAATCAATGGCAGAACATCAACTTCAAAAAGCAGTCATAGGAATTCCACCCAAGAAACTACCATCAAGCCCTCAAGGCTCCGTGCCCTCGTCATAGCAGGCCTGGACGGCCATCAGATCACTCTTGGGAGGATTGTTTCATCATGCAGGATTTAAAAAATGGGGGTCCCGGTGGCAACAACAATGGAGGAAATAGTGGTGGACACCCTAGAAATCCAAGAGCTAGTAATACGGGAACTGGAAACCATGGAAATAGCAACCATGGCGCCTGTCCGAGGACACACCATCAGGGCAGTCAGTCCGGGTTCCAAAGCAATCCGAAGCAGTTGAACAGTGGATAGTACCATGTTTTTACTACCAGTACATGTAAGAGAGATAGGAAGTTGCACAGGCAAACTGTTAATATGGTAGCACCGGTAGTACCACAATGGCTGAATTGCTCAGAGCAACCCATCACCTGGAGTCAAGCAGATCATCCTCTGTGGGTTGATAACCCTGAGAGTCTAGCTTTGGTCATTGCTCCCCAGGTCGGAGGTTACAAGTTGTCAAAGCTAATGATGGACAGCAGTAGTAGCATCAACATACTGTACTATGACACCTTCAAGAGGATGAATCTCATAGACAAACAGCTGCAGCCATCATCGACTGTCTTTCATGGCCTTGTTCCTGGGAAGTCAGCTCAGCCCGTCGGCAAGATTTACTTGGAAGTTGCTTTTGGTACGACAGAAAACTACAAGTCTGAGATTTTGCTGTTTGATGTTGTGAAATTCAAAAGGACATATCATGCCCTATTCGGACGGCCGGCCTATGCACGGTTCATGGCGCGTCCATGCTATGTCTATCTCAAGTTGAAAATGCCGGGTGCCAATGGGACTATCACCATTAACGGAGACTGAGACATCGCACTTGAATGCGAGGAAGGAGACACCGCTTACACAGAAACAACCTGTGCAGAGGAAGAGCTGAAGCTTTACACACTCCAGGTTGATCCAGAGGACATGACCTCACTGAAGAAGCCTGCTATGGAGTCCAAGCTGAAGTTTGAGTTAGCTAAGGATATACCAAGCAGATTGATTTAACCCCTGGCGACTCCTCCAAGCAGTTCACCATTGGGGCACACATGACTGACAAATAGGAAAGCACGTTCATAGAATTCATCCGTGAGAATCGGGACATCTTTGCATGGAAACATTCTGACATGCCTGGTGTACCGAGAGAACTCGCTGAGCATAGCTTAAATGTTGACCCCCAGATGAAGCAAATCAAAAAATTCCTCCATCATTTTAATGATGAGAGACGCAAGGCTATTGGAGAAGAGGTAGCCCGGCTACTGGTAGCTGGGTTCATTGTCGCAGTGTTTCACCTTGAGTGGCTGGCTAACCTAGTCCTCGTACTGGAGAAGAATAGAACTTGGAGAATGTGTGTTGACTACACCGACCTGAACAAGGCGTATCCCAAGGACCCGTTTGCTGTGCCTCACATTGACCAGATCATTGACTCCATGGCTGGATGTGAGTCACTATGTTTTTTGGATGTTTATTTTGGCTATCATCAGATCAAGATGAAGCAAGAAGACGAGGAAAAGACGTCATTCATCACACCCTTTGGAGCATTCTGTTATACATCAATGCCCTTTGTCTGAAGAGCACGGGCGCAACCTATCAGTGGTGCATCCAGAATTGTCTAAGTCCACAGATTGGACACAATGTGCACGCCTATGTCGATGACATTCTGGTCAAATCCTAGAAAAGCGAAACTCCGATTGATGACTTGAAGGAGACATTTGCGAACCTTCGCACATATCAGATGAAGCTGAAGCCGACAAAGTGTGTTTTTGGGGTTCCAGCAAGCAAACTCCTTGGTTTCATTATATCTAAGAGAGGAATCATGGCGAACCCAAAAAAAATTCAGGCCATCTGCAACCTGAAGAAGCCGGCCTGCCTCAAAGATATTCAGAAGCTCACAGGCTATGTTATAGCCTTAAGTCGGTTCATCAGTCGGCTTGGAAAGAAGGCATACCTCTTTACTGGCTCCTGAAGAAGACAGACAATTTTGTCTAGAACAAGGAAGCCGATGATGCTTTGGAGGCTCTCAAGAAGTAGTTATCCGAAGCGCCTATCCTTGCAGCTCCTAAGGAGATGGAGCCTATGTTGCTGTGCATCGCAACAAACAATAGAGCCATTAGCATAGTTGTGGTGGTCGAGCGCTAAGAAGAAGGAAAGAGCACCTGGTCCAATGACCGGTTTATTTTATTAGCAAAGTCCTTACAGAATCCAAACAACGATACCCACATTGGCAGAAGCTAGTTTTCGGTGTTTTCATGGCAAGTTGCAAACTGAAGCATTATTTCCAGGAGCACCACATCACCTTCATTAGCTCCGCACCTTTGACTGACATTATTCTGAACAGAGATGCAATGGGGAGTGTTGCAAAGTGGGCTATCAAGATTGGACCATATCATATTAAGTATGAGCCTCGTACTGCCATCAAGTCATAGGCCTTGATCGATTTCATCAATGATTGGAAAGAGCTGCAGGACCCTCCAGAGAAGCTGGATACAAAATATTGGACTTTGCATTTTGATGGGTCCAGGCAGTGGGAGGGCTCGGGGCTGGAGTTGTTTTGACCTCCTCGAGAGGAGACAAGTTCTGCTATGTGTTGCAAATTTCGTTTACCTGCACCAACAATGCAGAAGAATATGAGGCTTTGCTTCATGGATTAAGTATTGCCAAGGAGATGAATATCAGTCGCATCAGATGTTTTGGAGACTCTGATTTTGTTTCGCAGCAAGTTACAGGGACGTGGGATTCCAAAGTTCCAGTTATGGCAGCTTATAGACATGCAGTCATAGCATTGGTAGGTCACTTCAAAGGATATCAGGTTGATCATATAGACCGCCGACTCTATGAAGCAGCTGATGCTTTATCTTGGCTGGGTTCTCATAAAAAGCCAGTACCACCCAATGTATTCCTGGACGTGTTGCACAGTCCGTCCGTCAAGTTACCAATAGAAGAGGACATCGCTAACCCGGACCCTGAATCTGAGTTGGTTGCAGCACTTCATGCGACACCAGAGTGGACAGAGCCTTATCTAGCCTACAAAATGCGGGGTGATCTCCCAACAGAGGAAATCATCGCCCGACAGATTGTACGGCGTTCCAAAGCATACACCATCATCAATGGAGAGCTTCACAAACAGAGTGCCACAGGAGGTTTTCAATGATGCGTTTCTCCAGAACAAGACCGGAAAATTCTCAATGAGATTCACTCAGGAGATTGTGGTCATCATGCAAGTTCTAGGTCCTTGGTCGCAAAAGCTTTTAGACATGGATTTTACTGGCTTACAGCACCTGCTGACCCATAATAGATTGTTCGCACATGCGATGGATGCCAGAGATACGCACGACAGGACCGTATGCCAGCACAGGCTCTCAGGATGATTCCAATTACTTGGCCATTTGCAGTCTGGGGGCTTGACATGGTTGGACCTTTTAGGCCATCGTCTTGCAAGAAGACCCACCTCTTGATCGCAGTTGATAAATTCACCAAGTGGGTAGAGGGAGAACCTGTCAGCAGTTGCGATGCGGAAACAACAGTAAAATTCCTGAAGAAGATCATCTATCGTTTCAGATATCCCCATAGCATCATCATAGATAATGACAGTAACCTATCCGAGGGAGCCATGTAGAAGTTTTGTGGCAGGGAACACATCCGGATTGATCTGGCATCGGTGGCACATCCATAGTCCAATGGGCAAGCAGAGCGGGCAAACTAGGAGTTGCTGCGTGGTATTAAACCCAGACTCCAGGTCCCCCTCGAGCGCACCGTGGGCTGTTGGATTGAAGAACTCCCTGTTGTAGTATGGAGCATACGCCCTACTTGTCATGGGGTTGCCATGGAAAGTGTCTTGATAGGAGAACTTAGTTGTCAGGCCATAGCACCGAGGTGAAGCCTTGGATGGGGTTGATCGGGAATGAGAGAGGCGAGTTTACCCAGGTTCGGCCCCTCGGATGAGGTAAAAGCCTACTCCTTCTTGTTTTCCGTATTGGATGTTTAAGATCTCGATTACAAGGGTGCTGTTTTGCTACTTATGGCTCGAGAGCTTCTAACTTGATCTCTCTGAAACTTGTCCCCTTGGACATCCCAGGAACCCTCCTTATATACTGGCTGGGCTCCTGGAGACGGTGTCCTGGACTAGGGGGTACTCACCACGTCGTCTCCCGACTTATGGGTCGGGCCGAGGACCCCCATGGCAGTTTACTAATGGGCCAGTCCGGACAGCCCATGATGCCGAATACAAGGAGGATTCCACAAGACTTGGCGCACAAGACAAGGACTCCTCTAAACCCTAGGCCTATGGTGCATATGTAAACCGAGGCCACGCTAGTCAATAGATCATTATATTACATCTCATAATCTCGTGGTAGATACATGTACTCTGTACTATCCCACATATCAATACAATCAAAAGCAGGACGTAGGGTATTATCTCCTTGGGAGAGCCCAAACCTGGGTAAACTCCTATGTTCATGTTACCATCGCTCCAATACGCCTAGCTTAGGACCCCTACTACGAGATATGCTCGATTTGACACCGACATTGGTGCTTTCATTGAGAGCCTATTGGGTAGTCGCCGCGGTGCGATGGGAATTCAGATCGGCTCCTTCGCGATCTACGTGTCGGAACCGAGCTACATCGTCAACGTCGGCATGTTCGTCGTCGGCTTGACTGATCACCTCGGCTAGGCCGATGTGACATCCTGGGCTTATGCTATAGTGATCATTGTAATTAAGCTACAGTAATGATCATGAACAGTGCCTAGTTATTTTGCTAAATGAAGTTTGTCTAAGTTGGATGAAGTGGGATGCAAAAATTCAATTCAAAATTCCACTGCAATTGCCATAGGAAATATGGTGATAAAATAAATCCTCAAATAATGAAAGTAAAATGTTCCAAATTTATGGAATATTCTAAAACAAATAATGTTGAGGAAAATAACATCACTAAACTATTGGTGTGGACCCCACCTAATAAAACAGGAGCTGAAAGTATTTTTGAATACATTTAAATTCAAAATTATATTACAAACAGCTATTAAAAATTCTCAAAACTACAGAGGCCCTTTGAAATATTGCAACTAATTATTTCAGCTATGTCTCACATTTTTGTGTGATGAGTAAATGCCAGAATAAAATAAAAACAGAAACTGGAAATTAAAAACAGAATAGAAAAAGGAAAAGGAAAAAAGGGGGGCAAAGGCTCTGGCCACTGGGCCAACCGGCCCAGCCAGCCGGCCCAGCCGGCCCGACAGGCCATCTTCCACCTGCTCCCGCTCGGTGTCGCGCTCGCCGTGGCTGGGAGCGCGCCGCCCCGCTCACAGGCCGCCACGGCGACAGGGTGGTTGGCCAGAGGGGATAAGGTCGACCCTGGGGCGTCCCCCTGGCTCTCCTCCTCCACTTTCCCCTCCTCCCCTGCTCTCTCTCTCGCTCCCATCGGCGCCGGGCGCTGCGATGGCCGCGACGCCGCCGTACCCGTAGCCACCGGGCCTCCCTCGCCTCCCTGACCGGTTCGTCAGCACCGCCGCCGTCTTCTCCTTCTTCCCCGACCGCGCAAGCAAGCCCGAGGCCGCCTCGTTGCGCGAATCGGGCCGGCGCCCGCCTCGGATCGCCGGAGCCACGCCGCACCGTACGTCGCCGTCCCTGCGCTACAAAGCCACCAAGGGCCACCGTGTGCCGCTGCGGTGAGCTACGCATCTCCCCCTCTCTTTTCTGCTCTCTCCCGCGTTAGAGCGTTCGGCTCCACCATGGCCGAGCCCGGCTCCGCCGGTGAGCTCGCCGCCGCCGCGTTAGTACTTGTCAGGACCTGCCGAACCTCGGACCGTGATTGCAACGTCGAGTAGATGCCGTAGGAGTAGCGCGCCGCCCGTTTTGGCCTCCGAATCGACGCGCGCGAGTTCGCCGGACTTCGGGTCCCCGCTGACCTCGACGCCGGCGATGATACCGACCGCCTCCGCCCGTGCTGTCGTCGGGAATGGATCCGCGGGTGTGTGGCCGTTCGAGCACAATTGGAATCACGCCAAATGGTGCACCACAGCGGATTCCCGACACTCGCCGGCGTTCGGCTGGCGTTTTGGAGCTCGCCGGAGCGCTCCCAGCCGCCGCCGCCTGCGTGGCATGCCTGGGGCCCACCCCCAGGTCACTGCCAGAGGGCCCCATGCCGCCATTTGACCGCGTTGACCACGGTCAACGCGGGGGAACTATTCATCTAGGTCACTGACTGGTGGGCCCGCTCCAATTAAGTACTGTTAGCGTTAATTAATTTCCCTAATCACTCACTGACTGATGGGCCCCGCACTGTTAATAAACTCTGGTAAGTTAAATTAATAAACTGAATTAGCTATGTGAGTATGACATGTGGGTCCCCCCCCATCACTATTCCTTTGGATAAGGTTGGCCCCGTCAGCTGCTGACTCAGCCCCTGGACCGCCTTTTCAGTTTTAAAAAAAATAAAAGAGAATGATGGAAATGTCAAAAAAATAAAAGAAAATAAGTTTCCCATGTGATATGTGGTCTAGTTGTTGGGAAAATTTACAAATATGAATTTCGACTTTATCTGCACAATCTCTCTGGAATTTAGTAAAATGGGCATAACTTTTGCATACGAACTCGGATTAAAAAGTTTTTTATATGAAAAAGCATCTATTCGAAAAGTTACATCCGAATTCAAAAGATACGGGGCTTTTAAGATCTAGAGGGGGGAAAATGGAAAAAATTTCAAACTTATTAATGGCGCACCATCTACTAGGTGCGCCACTAGTAACAGAAAAAAAAATTGGTTTCCAAAATTTTTTTTTTGGAAAAAATGTTCAAAATATGATACGTTATATGACCGGGAAGTTTGAAATATTTTTTCAAAATTTCATCACACTCATGAACATGAACAAAGGGAAAGACATCAACAAGGTTTAATAGGATTGATATGATAGATATATCAACAAGTGCTTGTTAAGTGAGCTGGTGCTGGGGTTGGATAGAACTGAGAAGTTAAGCGTGCTCGGGCTGGAGTAGTGTGAGGATGGGTGACCTTCCGGGAAGTTTGACCACGGAGTGCGATTTGACTTGAGATTAAGCATATTGACCCGAGATTAAGCCATAGTGACCCGAGATTAAGAAAAAAACTGAAAAAAATTTGAAATTTTTTTTGTTAGTAATGGCGCACTTCTATGTGGTGCGCCATTACTAAGTCAGATAGTAATGGCGCATTATCTAGGAGTGCGCCATTAGTAACCCAGAGCACAAGGTAAATATGGCCCCCTGGGAGGCATAGTAATGGCGCACCAGGGGACATAGTAATGGCGCACTGCCAGGTGCGCCACTATTGTCTGGTATACTAATGGCGCACTAGGGGTGCGCCATTAGTACTTGTTACTAGTGGCGTGATGATAGTGGCGCACCTGTAGTGCGCCATTAATGGCCAAAACAGGTGCGCCACTAACAGGCCTTTTCCTAGTAGTGTTGCTTTCGCTGACTTGTGCTCGTCAGAGCTTTATATTCGAGCCCTCGAGGCCCCTGGCTTGTAATATTAAGCTGTATGACTCTTTATTTGTGTCTTTTGTCGTGTTGTGGTACTAATCAGTGAGTCCCTAATCTTGGTCGTACGCACTGTGTGTATGATTAGCGTACGGTTAAGAATGGGGGCGTCACAAGTTGGTATCAGAGCCGACTGCCTGTAGGTAGCCCCCTTTTCCTCATCCTTGGCCGAAGTTGAGTCTAGACAAAGAAAATTATTTTACTAACTTGGCTGTGTGGCTTACGGGCCCACGTCGCCAACCGGGTGGTATTAGGATCTTTTATTCCTCGTCTATACTCTGGGATTCTGATCTCTCTCCTCTTTGGGTTAAAGATTTTACTAAATCTAACATTAGGTTCTCGTGATCACATCCATCGGAGAATTGTTTCGTCGAAGATTGTCTTCTTTGAAGTTATGATGCACACACTGTCATTTGACATCTTGAATCTTATTGTTACAGATGCGTCCTGCTAGGCAGATCGTCCGTCTGACCTTTGCGCACGAGACGTCTGGGTTCCCGGCCATTCTGAACGGTCTCTTGAAGACACTGGGTTATCGTTGGTACCCCGAGTACACTGTTTACGAGGATTACCGCGAGTTCAACCAGGAACAGTATGAGGCTGAGATGGTTATCTGGGATAAGCATGATCGCACCATTGCTGGGCTGCACACCTTTCGTGGCATTGGAGTGACTGTTGAGATGGCAGTACAGGATGCTACCTATGCTGCTATTGTTCGTCTCCGTGCAGCGAACCCCAGCTTGGAGGATTCGGTATACCGGTACATTCCGTATACCCCTGATGGAGTTGACAGGCCAGCCGACGCTGAGGTCTTGGCCCCTTCCGCGCCGCAGCGTACCGACAGGACCTACACTGCTGTCTGCACCCCCTATGTGAGTCGCCGCTACGACCCACGGGTTATGATTCAGTACATTGAGGCTCTGGATCGCACTGTCAGGGCTCTTCACGTCGAGCTGTACGCCACTCGAGCTCGTCTGTATCAGGCTAGGGAGCACTTGCTGCCAGCTGTTCGTGCGAGGATACATCAGGAGCACATCCTTTATCCTGCTCGGACTGCGTTCCCTCCAGGTCTTGAGTGGCCCGAGGTTGGAGGTCGTACTCCGGCACGTGGACCTGCGCTCCCGCTTGGTATGCAGGTTCTGCATCGGAGTCTGCACGGGATGCAGGATCCTGCTATCGGCTTTCACCACCGGGGTCATATGCAGCTCCCTGGCTACTATCGTTGTCTCCGACGCTGATGCGTTGTGGTATCTTTCCACCGCGTGCCTGCGTGCCGCCTAGTTGTCTAGTTTAATTCATGCCGGATCTATCGTCTATGTTGTAACGAACTTATGGTTTGTGATAGACCTATGTATGGATCTGCTTGTGAAATGTGAACTACTATGTTGTATTTATTGCACTGCTTTCTTTGTGCAATTTACTTCATGAATGATTCATTGAATCTGCAATTACAAAATGCTGAACTACCACTGTTATTAGTTTGACAGAATGGTTAGGCCAGCTGGTCGTGGTCGTGGTGCGCCTGAGCCACCACCACCACCGGACTACATGGCTGGTATGATGCAACAATTTGAGCTGAACCGTCAGTTTATGCAAGGGCTGATGGATCAGATGCCAAGGCCGAACATGAATCAGCCGCCAGCCCCAGTGACGCTGCAAGACTTCATACGTCTCAACCCTACAACATACCGCTGCTCAACTCAGCCGCTTGATGCTGATGACTGGCTACGTGACATCACCTATGAACTGGAGTCTTCAGGCGCCCCCGAGGCTAGCTATGTCACGTTTGCCTCGTACTTTCTGAAGGGCCCCGCTGCTCAATGGTGGGACATCCACAGGCGCTCTCAGCCTGTTGGAACCATCATCACCTGGACGGAATTCCAAGCTGCCTTCCGTGCTCGTCACATTCCTCAGGGAATGATGGATAGGAAGAAGCGTGAGTTCCGCAATCTAGTCCAGGGCAACAAGACTGTGGATGCTTATCAGCGGGAATTTCTGGATCTGTCTCGCTATGCAGAAGAAGACGTTGCAACTGATGCTCGTAGACAGGAGAAGTTCCGTGAAGGTCTCCAACCGGATATCAAGCTGGCACTCATTGCTCAAGACTTCAATAGCTTTGCCGCCTTGGTGAACAAGTCGATTATGGTGGAAACAGGTCTGCAGGAATAAAAAGACAGCAACAAACGCTACCGTGACACGGGCTCATCTTCGGGCCCAGCAAGTCAGAAGCGAAAGGTCTGGATCCCCCACAACGTGTACCATGCACCGCCTCCTGCACCGAGGCCGTCTTATGCTGCACCTCGTCTGCCTCCACCCCCACCTAGGCAGTCGAGGCTTCCAGCTCCACCACCAAGAGGTCCTGCTCCCCCTCCTCGTCCTGAGGATGGGCTGTGCTTCAAGTGTGGTCGTCCAGGGCACCGTGCTAGAGAATGCAGGCAGGGTCATAAGCATCCTGCAATGCCTTCCAACCAGCCTCGCAACAACAATAATCAGGCTAACAACATTGATCTGAATCAAGCTCAAGGCCAGCCTGCTACTGTGATGGGTACACTTCTCGTCAACTCAGTACTAGCTTCTGTATTATTTGATACAGGAGCATCGCATTCTTTTATGTCTGAAGAATTTGCATACATGCATGGCATTAAGTATGAGGGGATGGACGTTCCGATAGTCATAAACACCCCCGCTGGTCAATGTCAAGCCTCCATGGTTTGTCCAGATGTTCTCATTGAAATAGAAGGTCTGGAATTCCTTGCCTCGCCCATACTACTAAAATCTTGCAAGATTGATCTTATTCTGGGGATGGATTGGTTGGAAGCACATACTGCTTCTGTCGATTGTGCCACCAAAACCGTCCACCTTCTGCATCCTTCGGATGAGATAGTCAACTACCATGTTCATCTTGTTCGTGATGCTGAAACTCGACTGTATGCCCTGAATGCATTAAATGAATCACCTCTTGAGGGGATTGAAAACATTCCAGTTGTCCGGGATTTCCAAGATGTCTTTCCGGAAGAACTTCCAGGGATTCCCCCTGCTAGAGCTGTCGAGTTTGTCATTGACTTGGTACCTGGTACCACTCCTATTGCCAAGCGTCCGTATAAGATGCCACCTCATGAACTGCTTGAGCTTAAGGAAGAAATTGATAATTCGCTTCGTCTGGGTTTTATTCGTCCGAGTTCCTCTGCATGGGGAGCACCTTCTCTCTTTGTCAAGAAGAAGGATGGAACGAATCGGTTGGTCCAAGATTACCGACCTATCAATCAAGCAACAATTCAAAACAAATATCCGCTTCCTCGGATTAACGATCTGTATGATCAACTTGCTGGTTCAGCAGTGTTTTCTAAACTCGACTTGAGGTTGGGTTATCATCAGATCCGGGTTCGTGAAGAGGATATACCCAAGACTGCATTTGTTACTCGTTATGGTTCATACGAGTACACCGTCATGTCCTTCGGCTTAACCAATGCTCCAGCAACTTTCTCTCGGTTGATGAATTATATATTCATGGATTACCTCGACAAGTTTGTCGTGGTTTATCTGGATGATATTCTGGTTTTCTCCAAGAACAAAGAAGAACATGCTGAGCATCTTCGTCTTATATTGGAGAGGCTTCGAGAACATCAACTCTATGCTAAATACTCAAAGTGTGAGTTCTGGATGGACGAAGTAACATACCTTGGTCATGTGATCTCCAAGGATGGTATTGCGGTCAACCCTGATCGAGTTCAGGCTATTCTTGACTGGACTCCTCCGAAGAGTGTCAAGCAAGTCAGAAGTTTTCTCGGTCTCGCCAGCTATTGCCGTCGATTCGTCGAGAACTTCTCCAAGATTGCAAAGCCCTTAACCAATTTGCTTCACAAGGGTGTTAAATACGAGTGGACAGAAAAATGTCAGGAGAGCTTTCAGGCACTTAAGGACAAACTGACGTCTGCCCCAGTGCTTGCTCCTCCGGATACTCGTAAGGATTTTGTCATTTATTGTGATGCCTCACGTCAAGGAATGGGTTGTGTTCTAATGCAAGAACGCAGAGTGGTTGCTTATGCATCCCGTCAATTGCGTCCTCATGAAGAGAACTACCCAGTTCATGACCTTGAACTTGCCGCAGTAATTCACGCATTGAAAGAGTGGCGGCAATATCTTGTCGGAAACCGTTGCGAGATCTACACCGATCATCAAAGTTTGAAGTACTTGTTTACTCAGCCAGATCTGAACCTCTGTCAACAAAGATGGATGGAACGGATAGCAGATTTCAATGTGGGTATTTCGTATACCCCAGGCAAGGCTAATGTAATGGCTGATACTTTAAGCCGCAAGTCATACTGCAACTACCTCGAGGTTCATAAGGTTCACCCCCTGCTTCAAGAAGAAATGCGCAAGTTGAACCTCCATATTGTTCCTCAGGGTTATCTTGTTCCCCCACCACCGGAGGCCCGTAAAATGCACCTCCATGTTGTTAATCAGGGATCTCTGTGCAACTTGGTTGCTGTGCCAGATCTCGAGGGCAGTATCAAAACCATGCAGCACTATTGCAGTGAGGTCGAAAAGATTAAGCGCCACCTGGCGAAAGGTAAACCCTCATGCTTCACCGTGGCTGATGATGAAGCCGTGTACTTCAAGGGTCGATTATTCGTCCCCACAAGGAAGGAAAACCTGGATATGACTGCTAAGATAATGGAAGAAGCTCACGATACTCCACTGTCTATTCATCCGGGTAGTACCAAGATGTACCAGGACATCCGTCAAAGGTTCTGGTGGCCAAATATGAAGCAAGACATTGCACGCTATGTTTCAGAATGTGACATTTGTCGTCGGATAAAGGCAGAACACCAAAAGCCTGCTGGAACTCTGCATCCTATTTCTATTCCTGAATGGAAATGGGATCATGTTGAAATGGACTTCATTACTGGTTTTCCCAGATCGCAGAAAGGTAATGCTGCTATTCTTGTCGTCATTGACCGACTGTCCAAAGTTGCACATTTCCTGGCTGTCAAGGAAACTATTACTGCTAGTCAGCTGGCAGATTTGTACATGTCCAGAGTTGTTTCACTCCACGGTATTCCACTGGTTATCAGTTCGGACCGTGGCAGTTTATTCACCTCAAGATTCTGGGCAAGCTTCCAGGAAACTATGGGAACTCGTTTGAATTTCAGCACCGCCTTTCACCCTCAATCTCAGGGACAAGTTGAAAGAGTCAACCAAATTCTCGAAGACATGCTTCGAGCTTGTGTTATATCTTTCGGCAAGAAATGGGAGGAATCTCTTCCTTATGCTGAGTTCTCCTATAACAACAGCTATCAAGCTAGTCTGAAGATGGCTCCATTTGAAGTATTGTATGGACGTAAGTGTCGGACCCCTCTGAATTGGTCAGAAACTGGGGAACGAACACTTATTGGTCCGGATATTATCCAACATGCCGAAGATCAAGTCCGCACCATTCAAGCAAATCTGGAGGCTGCTCAGTCCCGTCAGAAGAGTCAGTATGACCGTCATCACAAGGATATGGTCTATCAACCTGGCGATAAGGCTTATATTCGGGTCACGCCTATGAGAGGTACTCACCGATTTGGGATCAAGGGCAAGCTGGCTCCTCGATATATTGGTCCTTTCACCGTCCTTGAACGGCGTGGTAAAGTGGCATATCAGTTGGAACTACCGCCAAACCTTTCTCAGGTTCACGACGTGTTCCACGTGTCACAGCTTCGTCGCTGCTTCAAGGATCCTATCCGAGCAGTGGATCATGAAATGCTGGAACTGCAACAAGACCTTTCTTATAAGGAGCAACCAGTCCGCATTCTCGATGAGACTGAACGTCGGACTCGTCAGAAGGTTACTAAGTTCTTCAAAGTGCAGTGGGCAAATCATTCTGCAGATGAAGCCACTTGGGAACGCGAAGATCTTCTTCGTGCAGAATACCCCGGGCTCTTCCCTTCTACTTCTTAATTCTCGGGACGAGAATTCTTGTTAGTAGGGGAGAATTGTGACATCCTGGGCTTATGCTACAGTGATCATTGTAATTAAGCTACAGTAATGATCATGAACAGTGCCTAGTTATTTTGCTAAATGAAGTTTGTCTAAGTTGGATGAAGTGGGATGCAAAAATTCAATTCAAAATTCCACTGCAATTGCCATAGGAAATATGGTGATAAAATAAATCCTCAAATAATGAAAGTAAAATGTTCCAAATTTATGGAATATTCTAAAACAAATAATGTTGAGGAAAATAACATCACTAAACTACTGGTGTGGACCCCACCTAATAAAACAGGAGCTGAAAGTATTTTGAATACATTTAAATTCAAAATTAAATTACAAACAGCTATTAAAAATTCTCAAAACTACAGAGGCCCTTTGAAATATTGCAACTAATTATTTCAGCTATGTCTCACATTTTTGTGTGATGAGTAAATACCAGAATAAAATAAAACAGAAACTGGAAATTAAAAACAGAATAGAAAAAGGAAAAGGAAAAAAAGGCTCTGTCCACTGGGCCAACCGGCCCAGCCAGCCGGCCCAGCCGGCCCGACAGGCCATCTTCCACCTGCTCCCGCTCGGTGTCGCGCTCGCCATGGCTGGGAGCGCGCCACCCCGCTCACAGGCCGCCACGGCGACAGGGTGGTTGGCCGGAGGGGATAAGGTCGACCCTGGGGCGTCCCCCTGGCTCTCTTCCTCCACTTTCCCCTCCTCCCCTGCTCTCTCTCTCGCTCCCATCGGCGCCGGGCGCTGCGATGGCCGCGACGCCGCCGTACCCGTAGCCACCGGGCCTCCCTCGCCTCCCTGACCGGTTCGTCAGCACCGCCGCCGTCTTCTCCTTCTTCCCCGACCGCGCAAGCAAGCCCGAGGCCGCCTCGTTGCGCAAATCGGGCCGGCGCCCGCCTCGGATCGCCGGAGCCACGCCGCACCGTACGTCGCCGTCCCTGCGCTACAAAGCCACCAAGGGCCACCGTGTGCCGCTGCGGTGAGCTACGCATCCCCCCCCCTCTCTTTTCTGCTCTCTCCCACGTTAGAGCGTTCGGCTCCACAATGGCCGAGCCCGGCTCCGCCGGTGAGCTCTCCGCCGCCGCGTTAGTACTTGTCAGGACCTGCCGAACCTCGCACCGTGATTGCAACGTCGAGTAGATGCCGTAGGAGTTGCGCGCCGCCTGTTTTGGCCTCCGAATCGACGCGCGCGAGTTCGCCGGACTTCGGGTCCCCGCTGACCTCAACGCCGGCGACGATACCGACCGCCTCCGCCCGTGCTGTCGTCGGGAATGGATCCGCGGGTGTGTGGCCGTTCGAGCACAATTGGAATCACGCCAAATGGTGCACCACAGCGGATTCCCGACACTCGCCGGCATTCGGCTGGCGTTTTGGAGCTCGCCGGAGCGCTCCCAGCCGCCGCCGCCTGCGTGGCACGCCTGGGGCCCACCCCCAGGTCACTGCCAGAGGGCCCCATGCCGCCATTTGACCGCGTTGACCACGGTCAACGCGGGGGCATCCAGGTCACTGACTGGTGGGCCCGCTCCAATTAAGTACTGTTAGCGTTAATTAATTTCCCTAATCACTCACTGACTGATGGGCCCCGCACTGTTAATAAACTCTGTTAAGTTAAATTAATAAACTGAATTGGCTATGTGAGTATGACATGTGGCTCCCCCCCCCATCACTATTCCTTTGGATAAGGTTGGCCCCGTCAGCTGCTGACTCAGCCCCTGGCCCCACTTGTCATTGACTGTGGCTAGCTGCTGCTGGGTATAAAAAGTATTTGACACTGTTTCGGATAATGTTTGAATTAATAAATAAAAATAAATTTAGAAAATCAATAAAACTTTAGAAAATCATAGAAAATAATCTGTAAGTCAGATGAAAATAATTTATATATGAAAGTTGATCAGAAAAATACGACGGATGCAATGGTGCCATCCATTCATCTGTCACATGCCTCTAACTAGCTGAACATGCAACTTTTTGCCTGTTTCGGTTAGGTGAATACTACATGACAGTATCGAAATAAATTTCAAATAATTTTCTAAATTAACTATCGCACCTAGATAGGCCGTTAAACACCGCTAGCCATGCATATTGCCATGTCATGCATCTGGTTGCATCTGTGTGCTTTGTATTTATTGTTTCTTCCCCCTCTTCTCTCCGGTAGACCCCGAGACTGACGGAGCTGCCGGGTACGACTACGCACTTGACGTCCAGCCTTTTGCCGCAGAGCAGCAAGGCAAGCAAAACCCCCTTGAGCATTCCGATATCACCCATCTCTCTCTCTCTTATGCTTGCATTAGAATTTTGCTACTGTATTAGATAGCTCCTATTCTGATGCATGGCCTGTTTTTGATGAACTGTTACCGCACTTGTTGTTATATCAGCTGTCTAGTTAGGTGGATCAGTGAACCCCTGATTCCCCCTGAGTCCCCGTTGCCCCTGCTTTCATCGTCGACACCGAGGACTTGAAGACAGAAGACTCGGTCAACTGACCGACGAGCCAGACCCCTCACATCACCGCACACCCCTTTAGTAGGGCACTGCAGAGCTACCATCGAGTGCCGAGGGTGATACCTCACTTAGCACTCCCGATGTTAATTCTGTAGCGTAGTTATCGGTAATGGGTATCGAGGGTGATTCCTCCTTTCCATTTACCGGTAACGACTCTTGTCTTACTCCTACCTCGAGTGGGATCCATCGAGGGTGATTCCTCGGATCTCCACTTGGCGTATAGCCACACAGTTACTATGACCGGGTTATTGATTCATGTTAAAGAAGGGTCGGCCCCAAGGGTACCCGCGAGAGATATTGGTGGGATGCGCCGCAAGGCATCCGGAGACTTGGTGGGGTGCGCCGGAAGGCACTCGAGTGTTCTTGGCGGGGCGACGGGCTGCAATATGTCCGAGCTTGCCCCGCACCTCTAATAATTTGCTAATGGGCCGAGTATTTAATCTGAGTTGGTCGATACGACCTTTAACGCACTAAACCTTCACGTGGGAAAGTTATGGGCACTCAGCGTCGTTGTATCAGCCGAAGCTCTTCGGACGTCAGCAATGGAGCGGCGCGCGCCGAATTGGGCTGGAACATACAGCTCTGGAGTGGCGTGTACTAGGTCTGCTTTCGGCCGCGTTCGCACCGTGCAGGTGTGCAAAGGGTGATTGGGCCCATGACCCCTGAGCGCCTAGGATATAGACCGGCGGGCTGGCCTCTTCATTGAGTCTAGGTGGGGCGACGACGTGCTGTATCCCGAGGGCGGGCATCACCGCGGAAAGTGTGTCCGGCCGGAGGTGACAGACGTGAGCGGAAATGAGGTGCACCCCTGCAGGGAAGAACAAACTATTCGAATAGCCGTGTCCACGGTAACAGGACGATTTGGAGTTGTGCTTGGGCCTACTACAACTACAATCATAATTTAAATTAAAAATTGAATTGTGGCTCCGGGATTGCTTCCTCGCAGGGAGTCGAGGAAGGATCTCTGGGCGTGTTACTTAATTAAAATTTGTTCAACAATATGACTATATCTATGAGATGCAGATCTACTCTCTTCTTATGCTGCAAGATGCTGAAGAGGTTGAAGATGCTAGTCTTCGATAGGACTAGGTCTTCCCCTATTCTTGCTTTCTGCAGTCAGTCCAGAGATACCTTCTTTCATTGAGAATGATGCATATCTAGCTTAGTTCTGATGTAAGTCTTGCGAGTACTTTGGATGAGTACTCACAGCTGCTTTGCTCCCCTTTTCCCCCCTTCGATGCGTTGCTGCGTTCAGAGGATGGAGCCCCGGAGATGGAGTTCGCTGGAGACGGCTACTACACCGCCGATGGAGCTTACTACTACGTGGAGACCGCCGACGCTCAGGAGTAGTTAGGAGGTTCCCAGGCAGGAGGCCTCGCCTCTTTCGATCCGCTATCTATGTTTGTGCTTGCCTTCTTAAGGCACCCTTGTCTAACTAATGTCTGTACTCAGATATTGTTGCTTTCGCTGACTTGTGCTCGTCAGAGCTTTATATTCGAGCCCTCGAGGCCCCTGGCTTGTAATATTAAGCTGTATGACTCTTTATTTGTGTCTTTTGTCGTGTTGTGGTACTAATCAGTGAGTCCCTAATCTTGGTCGTACGCACTGTGTGTATGATTAGCGTACGGTTAAGAATGGGGGCGTCACAGCCGAGGACTACGCGCCACGTCTGATCATCTAGATCAGACGGGTGTCTTCATCAACATCAACTCCAATCTCAACCAAGATCATGGAAGAATCCTCCATGGTGCTCGGGGGCTCAACGTCAACATTGCCCTCGCACGATCATGCAGTTTTTCTAGACAGTGAATTCGTGTTCGTCGTCCCCGTCTCCTCGAGTGTCTCTTTGACGATTGCTTCGGTGGAAGTGTGCGGAATTGAGTCTATAACAACCCTGCAGAATTTCGTCGCGTTCCGGTGGAGGAATCTCCAGCGATCTATAATATACCGAAGCCCTATCGAATCTGGACGGGAATCTAGAAGAGTTTAGGATGAGGAGTCCAGTATCTAGCTCGGATATCCGTTGGAAAATCCCACCGTTCATCAGCTGCGGAATTCCTATACCGATCACCCTTCAAAATTTCAGCTCGATCCGACCATCCAAACTCCAGGAAACGTCCGATGAGTACAACGAATTTTGGATCTATTTTCTACGCGAAAACGAATCCGACCCTAATTCATCTTTCTTCATGAACGGGATATTGGACATCCTTTTTGAAGGAATATTTTTTTAGGGTATTGTGTTCTTCTCAAACACATACCCACAAATTTTAAGTCTTTTTTGATGCAATTTTCACCATCGTGCCGATGTCAATCCGGCCCGATAACATTGCTTCATCTAGATCGTCGCTTTGTCGGGTCGAGGTCAACCTCTTCAGATTCATCACCTCGGCAACCCAACCAAGAGTTCGGCAACCTGACCAAGAGTTCGGCATCATCGCCCCATAGATTGCACGGGGCTGGCACACCGGAATCGCTGTGCGGTCACTTCATCAAGCTGGCATCGACCGCTTCACAAATTTTGACCTGCGTTAGCACCGACGTGCCGCCTTTTCTTCAAGCCAATAACCACCACGCCGATCTACTTTAACACGTCGGCTGACATGGAGGCTCCAGCATCTCACCGCCGATCTGCTCCAACACACCGGTTAGACTGGGGGCTCCGTCATCTCCTATCAACCCGCTCCGGAGAGTTCGGCGTCACCAGCCGACCTGCTTCAACACCTCGGCTGGCAGGAGTATTCGGCATCACCAGCCGACCTGCTTCAACACCTCGGCTGGCAGGAGTATTCGGCGTCACCAGCCAACCTGCTTCAACACCACAGCTGGCAGGAGTATTCGGCGTCACCAGCCGACCTGCTTCAACACCTTGGCTGGCGTGAGACTTCGGCGTCACCAGCCGACCTGCTTCAACACCTCGGCTGGCATGAGACTTCGGCGTCACCAGCCGACCTGCATGAGACTTCGGCGTCCGCCGACCACAGCTTCGCCATGTTAACTGGACCGAGGACTTCATCTCGCCACATCGACCGTACTGCGTCGCCACTTCGTCAAGCCGAACTCTTCGTTCAGGCACCTCGGCGCCCAGGCCATATTCCTTTACTTATTTGCTTCATTTAAATTAACTAAGTAGAATAAAAAAAATTAATATATTATTACCTTTATTTATCATTACTCTTGGCTTGCACTATTTTATGTGTGCAGGTAATCGGCTTCGGCTGTGTCGCGCGGTCAGTTCGGCGTCACCTTGCCGACCTACTCCGCCACCTCGGCTAGACCGGAGGCTTCGCCTCGCCACATTGGCCGAGCCGTGACACTACTTCGGAGTGCCAAACTCCTCGCTCGGTCACCTCGGGACGGGCTTGGGGGCTGGGACCTCGGTCATGCTGAAGACTACACACCGGATCTGTCAAAGTTCGATGGGCGTCCTCGTCCCGCAACAAGCCCGGATCGCGTCATCGACACCAAGCACATTAACCAGCTAAGTCGATTTCATGCTCAACTTTTTTTTTCAATTTTTAACTTTTGTTCAGTTCGACCAAGCATTATATCTATGTTAAATAAAAAAGTTTGTTTGTTAGAAACACTTTCTTTTCTCATGATAACTGGGGGCTTCGTCGTCATGCTGCCGAACTACTCTGTCTCCTCGGCTAGACCGGGGGCTTTGCCTCGCCGCAGCAACCGTGTTGCGTTGCCACTTCTCGACCTGAGCTCTTCACTCGGCTACCTCGGGCTTGGGGGCTGGGACCTCGACCAGGCCGAGGACTACGTCTTCGTCCCGCCACAACCCCGGACCGCACTGAGCATATTAACCAGCTAAGTCGCTTTCATGCTCAAAAACATTCAGTTTTAAATTTTGTTCGGTTAGACCAAGCATTATACTTTTTTGACAAAAAGTTGTTTGCAAAAAACTTTCTTTGTCAAAACTTTATTTGTTACAAACAAATTCAAATACCCCGTTTACTTGGGGGCTTCCTTTATGAAGCCATTCTTCTTGCATATAATTATAATGTATCGCACCCTTCCTTGTTCGTGTTTACGCCAATATATGCATCATGTTGACTTAAGTGTTCTGCTAAGCTGGGTTGCCTTGCTCTTGTGCTTACCCCTACATTCCCGATTGTTCGGCTAGGGAGTAAAGGGAGCACCTCTGCGATTGTTACGATCGGATCATCCGAACTCGTACCTCAGACGGGTGAAGCCGAAAGCTAGCGCTCTTATTGTTTTCAACTATGGTCGGTACACGACGGAACTCACGTTTACACAAATCTATTGCACAAGTCTCATAGTAATCATGAGCGACCAAAGAAAGGTACCGTTGGGGGCACTATTTTCTTTGAAGATGCTTCTTACGTTACATAAGTAATATAGCATAAGTTCCCTGGGCGCGCTTTGTCTGTTACAGCCTCATGGCCTGATTGCCAGGTTATCCGAAACACTGCCGATATTCTTGGTAGGCGGAGTAGATAACACTTTTCGGTCTTTGGCCGAAGAGGGAGAAGCCGACGGTCGGTTAAGACGCGTTCAAAGTTCGGGTGAACCCAGATATTATATAAGTACTTCGATACATACAATCATTATACATAAAAATTCTTTTACCCAAGTTACTTGGGGCCTCTTAAATTTGTATGAGCTGTTTTATAATAAATGTTTTCTTCTTAGTCATTGCAAAGTCTTTTTCTACCACTCCTTTCTCGACTCAAGCGTATGATCAATAGCCGGGTAGCCTGTTTTCTCTCTAAAGCCGCTCGCGTTTAGTTCGCTAAATTGGCCTGAGAAACACTCCACCTTCGGGATAGGGAGGTTGAAGCCGAAGGCTGACCCACTTGAAGTCTAGAGATCGGATGTGTCATGTCAAAGCACGATGGAAGCACAATTTCAAGACCAATTTCGTATTAGCATCAAAAAACTTGATTCAATCTAGACATAAAGTTTTTTACGTAAGTTCTTTGGTCTTTTGAGCTTATAACATCTTTCACCTATTTTATGTTTTCCTTTCAGGAAGCGGGACATTCTCTTGGTTGAGGTGTTCGGCATGATGGTCTTGTCCGAAATCTCTTTTCTGAACTACGGTTCGGCATCTTTCCATCCGAACTCCACCTCGGCGTTGTCAAAACGTACATGACAGTTGAACTAGTTCCCGAGGAGGTACGATCCTAGGGTCGGCCATGTTGCCCAACCCAAGTCTTGGGGGCTACTGCATTGACAATTCAATGCAAAAAATTTCAGTGCAATACAGTTTCCGAGGAGATTATGATCCTTGGGTTGGTCGGCCGCACCCAACCTGAGTCTCGAGGTCTGTGCACACCGCTTTTTGTGTTCCGAAGTATGCTGCCGAGCTAGGAGTTAATCCTCAGGCCGATTTTGCTAATCGACCTGAGTCTCAGGGGCTACTGGGATCAGCAGTTTTATGTCATCCTTCAGGTGCATCTCAGGTTTTAGACCGACACACACCTTAAGGGCTACTGGCTATATATCTCGGCAGAGAATAAATTGCACCAATCGAAATTATCCATAGAAGGCATTTCCGGCATTAAGCTCGGACGAATCCCTTTAATTTTTAAGGTCCAAGGTAGTTTATGATACCTCGAACTCGGATCATCATTGGAGCTCGGATGCAGTCTGGCGTTGGAGCTCGGAAGCAGTCCGGCATAAAGCTCAAGATCGGAGACGCCTCAGAAGCAGTCCGGCATAAAGCTCGGATGTGAATGGCTGGCTCCATAAAAGACTATTTCGGCATTTAAGCTCGGATGAAGTCCTCCAAACTTTCCAAGACCGAGGTAATCTATGACACTTCGGATGCCGAACAACATTAGACTTCGGCTACAAAAAGACACCTCGGACACAGTCCGGCATCAAGCTCGGACGCGAGTGGTTATCTCCCTAGAGGGCTTCTCCGGCATTATGTTCGGTTGAACTCCTCCAAACTTTTCATGACCGAGGTAGTCTATGACACCTCGGATGCTGACCAGCGTTGGAGCTCGGCTAAAAATACACTTCGAACATAGTCCGGCGTTGGAGCTCGGACACAGTCCGGCATTAGGGCTCGGCTACAAAAGGATACCTCGGATACAGTCCGGCGTTGGAGCTTGGACATAGTCCCGCGTTGGAGCTCGGCTGTAAAAAGACACCTCGGATGCAGTTCGGCGTTGGAGCTCGGACGCAAGAGGACACCGCCGCACGGGAAACACTTCAAACCCGAGGTGTGGCATAAAAAATAATAAGGCGTTGATAAAGGCCGATAACTTAAAGGGGCTCCTCGGATGCCCGACGTGTGAGCTCTTTGGATTCAGCTCGGCGATCCTCAAGATCGAAGATGGGAAGATTTGTTGAACCAGTTTCCAAGGCCGATGACCAAAGACAAAGAACTGTTCGGAAGAACCGAGGAGCGTCCCCAACTTGAAGACCGGTTCAGGGGGCTACTGACGGTGTCCTGGACTAGGGGGTACTCACCACGTCGTCTCCCGACCTATGGGTCGGGCCGAGGACCCCCATGGCGGTTTACTAATGGGCCAGTCCGAACAGCCCATGATGACGAATACAAGGAGGATTCCACAAGAATTGGCGCACAAGACAAGGACTCCTCTAAACCCTAGGCCTATGGTGCATATATAAACCGAGGTCAGGCTAGTCAATAGATCATTATATTACATCTCATAATCTCGTGGTAGATACATGTACTCTGTACTATCCCCCATATCAATACAATCACAAGTAGGACGTAGGGTATTATCTCCTTGAGAGAGCCCAAACCTGGATAAAATCATGTGATCATGTAACCATCGCTCCAAGACGCCTAGCTTAGGACCCCTACTACGAGATATGCCGGATTTGACACCGACACCTGGGGTTACAATAGATGTTGGGTTCTACCCATAGTCAGAATCCTACTCTAGGTCCTCTAGGTCATCCTCGTCTTCCAAGTTGGGGGTCTCCATCTTATATTTGGACTCCTTCTTGATGGAACTTTGCCTAGGTCCAGGTACTGTAGCAGACCGGGTCCTGTTGCAAGCCAGGTCCTATCCTATAGCAGGCCGGGTCTTATCCTGTAGTAGACCGGGCCCTATCTTGTAGCAGGCCGGGTGCTATCATGTAGCAGGCCGGTCTTGTCTTGTAGCATGCCGGGTCTAGTCCCCAATCCGGGTCTTCTTCTCAGGCCGGGTCTTGTCTCAAGCCGGGTCTTCTCCTCAGGCCGGGTCTCCTCCTCAGGCCGGGTCTTGTCTCCAGGCCGGGTCTTGTCCTCAGGCCGGGTCTTGTCTCCAGGTCGGGTCTTCTCCTCAGGCTGGTTCTTTCAGGCACTGCTAGTTTCTCTTCGTCTTGTGGGCCTACCCAGTTGGGTATTCCCCCGACAGTAGCCCCCGAATTTAGCTTGGGTGCAATCTTGGCATGGGCTTCATTTTTCTTTGCTTATTTTTTGTGAATGCGAGATTGTGTGGAAGAAAATGCCATGTGGGCGTCCATGGTAAATTCCAGAAATAATAATGGGTTATGTGTTCAAAACAAGTTAATGAGTCCTTGCGACGAGTTACCCAGTTTTTTGCGAGCTTCTTTATACTACCTTTGCCTGTTGGAGTGACTCCCTTTAAGTGACTCGATGGAGTTCATGATAATACTGAGTTCGATTCCCTCAGGAGCATATTGTAGCTTGTTGAATGAATGGGACAAGTGGCGAAATCGCGTTGCGTTGTTTCATCTTCTCCGCACAAATCATGGCTAGATGAATGAACGGGGCAAGTGCCCTATGCCTCCTGAACATGATACGATTGCAGTTCCTCCTAGGATTTCAAAGTACGATGCTGCTCTCAACCAAACCCACAAGTCTTTCTGTATTTTTCTTCAACTCTAATCACATATATATATATCATCTGTAGCCCCCAAGCTCCTAATTTATCACCTCGTGATGACTTGGAGCTTTGCATAGAAAAGTAGTTGCTTGTTTAGCCCCCAAGTGTTGGGTTGTCTTCCCTGCGACAACCTGGGACCTGTAAATTTTACTGATGAACTTTCGAGTAGTGTATCCTTCAAGTGCCGGGTTGCATACTTGCAACAGCTCGGGACTTTTCCTTATTCTTATATAATTCGAGCTTCAAATACTGTAGCCCCCAAGTGCCGGGTTGTGTTGCCTGCAGCAACCTGGGACTTGTAATTGTCTTGTGCTTCATAAAGCTTTCAAATATTGTAGCCCCCAAGTGCCGGGTTGTCTTGCCTGTAGCGACCTGGGACTTTATCATTTTTTGAAGCCGTTGCCGGGTTTGATGCACCACCTGCATAATTGATGTATACTCTCTGAATATGCATTTTATAATGAACTGAGTCAATTTTATCATGAATACCGGCTTTGATAGCCCTTTTTGGCTTGTCTCTACATATCCATAAAGCAGGCTTTTGCGTGACTTGCTCCAGAGTTTTCAACTCAAAATAAATTCAGGGTTAACTAAGTCCTTAATGGGCATCAAAGTTGATTGATTTATCAGGGATACAACCGGGTTTTGCATGACTTACTCTGGTGCTTTCAACTCAAAATAAATTCAGGGTCAACAAAGTCCTCAATGGGCATGAGAGTTGATTGATTTATCAGGGATATTGCCAGGTTTTAGGTGACTTTCCTCTGGTGTTTTCAACTTAAAATAAATTCAGGGTCAACTAAGTCCTCAATGGGCATCAGAGTTGATTGATTTATCAGGGATACATCCGGGTCTTAGGTGACTTTGCTCCAGTCTTTTCAACTCAAAATAAATTCATGGTCAACTAAGTCCTCAATGGGCATCAGAGTTGATTGATTTATCAGGGATACGGCCGAGCTGGTTCAAGGGTAATGAGTTGAACTCAGTAAGTTACAAGCCCCCAAGTAACCAATGATAGAAATAAAGAGTCAACGCTCAATGATATGAGGTGAAATGACAAGCCCCCGGGTTCCAGAGGTGTCGGCTTGATTCCAGTGATCATATTTGGGCCAGTAAGGTAGGATACCTATTTTTAGACTGTGCATCATGGCGACTAGTCTTCTTTGGTAACTTTTATTTATTTTTCGCTAATAAGGCAGAATACCTTTGTTTAGACAGTGCATCATGGTGACTAGTCTTCTTTGGTAACCTTATTCATTTGAGAAGAAACGACAGCCCCTGAGATTGACTCAAAAGGTGCCGGCTTGTTTACTTGATTGAAAAGAAACATATGAAATTTAAACATGAAATTGACTTAGCTGGTTTTATGCCTCCAACGTTGATGTCGTAGTATAAGCCCCATAGACCAGCGAGGTCGGTCGCGGAAAGGTTGTAGACGGTCCCGTAGGAGTTGCAAGTCAATAACCCAGCTGACGGTTCGAGCCGGCAGCGAAAGCCAGAATTTTGAAGACGTTGCAGCTGGTAACCGCCGAATAGAAGGTGGTGTAGTGCGAGCCGGCTTGGCCGGTGTCGGAAAAGGTCGCGATGTTGGCGAAGCCGGAACTTGTCGGAGGCGAAGCCGTCACTTTTTTGGAGGCGAAAATGGCACTTTTCGGCAAGGAAGCTGGAACTTTTCGGAGGTGAAGACGACACTTTTCGAAGGCGAAGCCGGCACTTTTCGGTGGCGAAGCCGGCAATTTGCAGAGGCGAAGCTGGCACTTTTTGGCGGCGAATCCGGCACTTTACGACGGTGAAGCCGGAACTTCTCGAAGGCGAAGGTGGCACTTTTCAGAGGCGAAGCCGGCACTTTTTGGAGGCAAAGACGACACTTTTTCGGCGGCAAAGCTGGCACTTTTCGGAGGCAAAGCCAACACTTTTTGGAGGTGAAGCCAGAACTTCTTGGAGGCGAAGCCAGCACTTTTCGGTGATGAAGCCAACACTTTACAACGGTGAAGTCAAAACTTTTCATAGACGAAGCCGGCACTTTTCCGTGATGTAGCCAGATTTTTTGTCCAAAGCCGAATTTTTCTGTCGAAGCCGGATTTTTCGGCGAAAGCCGGATTTTTGGCCAAAGCCGGAATTTTTGGCCAAAGCCGGATTTTTTGGCCGAAGCCGTAATTTTTTGGCCAATTTTTTTTTGGCTCTCCTTGCTCCTACAAGGCCGACTACTTTATGGCCGGCTCTCCTGGCTCTCCATGGCCGGCTCTTCTAGGGCCAACTATCCTGGCTCCTCGAGGGCCGGTTCTCCTGCGATGAAGCCTACGAAGTCATCGATGTAGATCTTTCCGCGTGGGCTATTCCTCATCCGGCCGACCACGAGCATCTCAATCTTTGGGAGGACTCCCTTCAAGAAGACAACAGCTTTGTGCACGAGCGCCACGGTGGGCGCCAACTGTCATGGGAAGTGTCCTCATAGGAGAACTTAGTTGTGAGGCCATAGCGCCGAGGTGAAGCTTTGGATGGGGTTGATTGGGAAGGAGAGAGGCAAGTTTACCCAGATTCAGCCCCGCAGATGAGGTAAAAACATCCTCGTGCTTATTTTGCTTATTGGATGTTAAAGATCTCAATTACAAGGGTGCTCTTTCGCTACCTTTGGCTCGAGAGCTTCTAACTTGATCTCTCTGAAACTTGTCCCCTTGGACGTCCCAGGAACCCTCCTTATATACTCGCCGGGTTCCTAGGGTTACAATAGACGTCGTGTTCTACCCGCAGTCGGAGTCCTACTCTAGGTCCTCTGCATCTTCCAAGTTGGGGGTCTCCATCTTGTATTTGGACTCCTTCTTGATGGAACTTCGCCTAGGTTTAGGTCCTATAGTAGGCCGGGTCCTGTCCTATAGTAAGCCGGGTCCTGTAGCAGGCCAGGTCTTGTCTTGTAGCAGGTCGGGCCCTGTCCTGTAGTAGGCCGGGTCTTGTATTGTAGTAGGCCAGATCCTGTAGCGGGTCGGGTCTTGTCTCCATGCCGGGTCTTGTCCTCAGACCGGGTCTTGTCTCCAGGCCAGGTCTTCTCCTTTGGCCGGGTCTTTCAGGCAACTACTGGCTTCTCTTCGTCTTGTTGGCCTACCCGGTTGGGTATTCCCCCGACACTACTCCCAATAGGTCAACAGGCTATACGCCGTTTTTCCTTGTGTATGGTGCAGAAGCCGTACTCAGGGGCGGAGCTCAAAGGGCCAATCCTGTGGCACAGGCTACAGGGTCCGAAATTATTTCTAGTGCTAAATAATAGGCATTTGGTCCAGGGCAACAGGATGGCCCAGCAAGTGGGCTACAGGGCCCAGCCGCACCATGCTCCATTTGCTTCGTTCTGGCAGCCCACGTACGCTCGCAGTCCACCGCGCACGTACCCATTGACGAAGAAGCTAGCGATCCCTTCTAAAAAAAACTAGCGATCCATCATCGGACAAAAAAAAACGCAATCCATCTCTTGCGTACCCTCTCTCCTGTAGGCTGTAGCCAACATAGTAGGCAACTAGCGATCTCATCCAAAAAAAAAGAGGCAACTAGCGATCCAACTTTTGTACTCCAAACTGTTTTGATCCCGTCTGGTCTCCTCATCTCCTTTCCGTCCCGAGCAGACGAGCACAGGGAGCGCGGCGGCAATCGATCGATCAGATCCATTCGTGAAGATTCAAAGCAGCCGGCAAGAGGGATCCGTTCCTGATCGATCCAAACATATGCGCAGCAGCGACAGCCGATCGATGATGCCTGACACTGCAGGCTGCAGCACCCAAAGCGACCATGCGGACGTTGTAATTATTTCTTCCTCTCTCTAAGCAAACTAGCAATGTGTTTCTGATTTTTTTTGTCCAGATTACAGTCATCAGTTGATTCGAATTTGCCCCTTTTTTCGTCTTTTGTGCTAATTGTTTTTTTAAGTTGCAACAATTGTATGTATGAAATTGGGCTAGTAGATTAAATCATATTTAAATATGTTTGAATCTATGTGTTTTAATAATATGTGAGTCATTAGCTATTGTTTTAACATGTAATTAGGTGTACTTCATTGGCTTCATAATTTTTGATATCTAATTTGTAATTGTATTTGCTAAAATGCAGATAATATGGACAAGTTTCTTCTTAAAAGAAAGTCACTGTCACAAGATGCTGCAGAAGACATGAATTTGGAGGAGATTCTATATAATCGAAAAAAGAGAGGCCAGGTAATTTATTATGTCCTACTTGAAAATTTAATTCTAGTTTCTCTATTGTAGATTATTGAACCTTGGTGTCTGATGATGTATTTTCGAATTTGAGAATGGAAGACATTCTTTTCAAGTATTTTTGTTCTAGCATTATGTTAAGCAGTTTGACTGTTGCATTTTATTTTCATAAATTGACTTCTATTATGTGCGATAATCCATGTTATAAGCTATAAAACACATCTTTATTTAATGCATGGTTGCTTGAAAAAATTACTTCATGGTTAAGCAGTGCATCAGGGTAAGATTAGCTTCAGCTCCGCCCCTGGCCGTACTGCCAAGTGACGTCTATCATGACTCACCCAGGGTTGCTGCATACGTCGAAATAGAAAATGAGGTAGCTCGTCAAGACTCCCTTGACACCCTGGACGAAGCACACAATCTTGCAGTGTGAAGATTAGCGATATATTAGCAAAACCTACGTCGTTATGATAGCCGTAGAGTTCAAAGTCATGCTTTTCAGGAGGTGATTCAGTTCTGCATCTGATACAGAAGTAGATGGGGATGCACAAGCTTTCCCCACCATGGGAAGGACCCTTTCTTGTCAGCAAAAATCTAGGCAATGGGTCCTACTACCTCATTGACCTACGTGAGCATGATAAAGCACGTACTCCTAAGGAAGAAAGACCCAGACCATGTAACATCGCTCAGCTACGCCCTTATTACACACAGGTTTATTGCAATAGTTTTATATTTTATTACTTCATTTATATTTATATTATGCATAGGTTTATTATCATCACTATGTACGTATTATGATCAATGGAATAAAGCCGACACCTCTGGAACCCGGAGTTTATCGTTTTACCTCATATAATTGTGTGTTGAGTCTTTATTTTTATCATTGATCATTGGTTACTTGGGGGCTTGTAACTTACCAAGTTCAGCTAATCACCCTTGGACCCGGCATACGCTAACATATTTTCTTGGTTATACTTGCCTGTAAGCCAGATGCCACTCGCAATTTTGTGACACGGCTGTGCACTTGTTAAATCAATCAACTTTGAAGTCTACTAAGGACTTAGTTGACCCTGAATTTATCAGAGTTGATCGCATCGGAGCAAGTCATGTGAAATCTGGCTTATCAGAAAGGCAAATACAAATCAAAAGGGCAACCAAAGCCGGGATTTGCGATGAAACTAACCTAGTTCATTACATAAAGCAAATTCAAAGGTGTACAGGCACACCATCCTGATAAGACTTATTACAAAGCCCATGGGGCTGAATATCATTGTTTTTGTAGAATAAAAACATCTACTCTGCTGCAGTTATAATCTCAGACCCGGCAATGGTCTTGCCCTTCTCTGATGCGGATGGAGCTGGCTGAGTATTTTTCTCTATGGCATAGGAAGCCGGGTCATCATTCTTCTCTGCTTCGAAAGAAGCCGGGTTGTCACCTTTTTGCTCAGCTATCTTCCCCTGATCAACATCATGGGTCTTGGGGGGCTTGGTCCTTGCCTGCTCCCTCATCTCCACCTCCTTGGCCGGCTTCTGCACTACCAGTTCCAGCTTCGGTCTCTTCATCGTCCTGCTTGAAGATTGAAGCTAATGTTTCCGTGGAACTTCCACCACCATCCTCACCTTGCATGCTCGCTCTGGGAGGAGCCAGGATCGCTGGCGTATTTGAGCCGGATGGTGTAGATGGAGCCGAAGGGGTTTGACCCTTATTTTTTGATACTTGCGCAAAGGGTTATGGTTTTGGTATATCCATGCGCATGTTGCGAGCATCAAATTTCGGCTGGAACGTTGCCAAGTCTAGCTAGCGTGCAATGATAGAAGGATAGACCTGGGTCTCCTTACATACCCTGATGAAGTTGGCCTTCTCAAATGGAGTGTTATCAGCTTTCAATTCAGGGAAGCCACCAACCAACAGATTCGGCTTCAACTCCGGATGGTATGCCTTTGCCAAGGCCATGACACACATCGCCCCTTTGCGGTAGGCAGATAGTTTCAGCTCTTCTGTCCACTCTAGGACGGTTAACAACTCCTTCAACAAAACATCCAGTCTTTTAGGTGGCTTCTCCCAACCTCTTACAACATTGACGGCTCCCGCATCTCCAATAAAGAACTACTTGATCAGTGTATATAGAGCTTTCAGCTTCAGTTTAGGTGCCTGGAGAGTTATGTTAGTCTTTTTACCTAACGAAAGACAAACAGATTAGGAAAGCACAAGCCGGAATTCATGGGAGGAAAACCAATGGTCGTGTTCAGATTAAAAATACAAGAGGAAAACGGCTTACCAAACGTGAGATTGCAGATATAGTTCAGCGCAACTTTTAGATTTACTTACTCAGCCTCCACATCACCAAGCTTTTTCTCTACCGCCTCTGCTCGTTCCGTCCAGACCTCTTCAAGCTGTGCAAAATAACTTTGCATTTTCAAAATCTTGCACGGCTTTGTGGGCGGCTTCTTGGGATTCACGAGATAGTTGCGCTACCTTTTCTCGTTTACCGGCTTCAATAACAAGCTGTTCTTTCAGCCTAGCAATTTCCTGCTCTACCTCAGAGGTATATTTTTGTAAGTACAGCATTGCAAGTTTGATTGGCCTATAAAACCCTGTGTCACCATAGGTAAGACAACCGGGCGCTTGGGGGCTACAATATGCCAATTTAAAAAGGCAAAGATTTCAAAGGAAATAGTAAGTCCCTGGTTGCTGCAGGCAAGGCAACCCACACTTGGGGCCTACACTATTTGAAACTTCATATTGCAAATAATAAGTTCCAGGCCGCTGCAGGCATACAACCTGGCACTTTAGGGCTACACAGTTTGAAGTTAAAATTTTACAACGATTAAGACCAAGTCCCATGTTGCTACAGGCATGCAACCCGACACTTGGGGGCTACACAATTATAGTCCTAATTTATGCAAAGCACCAAGTCATCAAGAGGTGATAAAGTGAGAGCTTGGGGGCTACAGATAAGTATGAATATAAGGGAATGAGTGTACCTCATGACTTCTCTTCATATGTGCAACCAGCGCACCTTCACGCCCTCTGTTTTGGATCAGCCGGGTCTCATATTGGTGGTGGAGAGTTGCAAAGCTCATGTCTTCATATGTTTCCAAATGGACTTCAGCAGGTGGCTCTCGACGCAGCGCCGGCTTCTCTTTAATCACCATCTTGGAGAGGACATTGGAGGTGCTCGGTGGCGTATTATGCTTTTCAGCAATGATGACCATATCATCATCTTGGGCCTTCTTGGCCCTAGGAGAAGCCGTCCTATCAACAGCCGACTCCCTCTGCTCTTCTGCTTCAGGTTCTGGAGGACTTGGGCCATGGAGAAACTGATCACTCAAAACCGGCTCTTCTGCGATATTTTCCTGGGCGGCTGAAGCCACCATCTCTACATTAGTGGTAATCGCAGAAGTGCAGCCAGGCTTTTCCTTCAATATCATCTTAGCCCTGCTTAAATGAGAACAAAACAATTGAGAATAGAGCGGTTGATATAAAATGGCAAGTTTTATAAAACTTACCCAACATTTATAGTAAAATCAGATGGTATGCTGGACGCATCAGATGAAGGTGATGAAGTGTGGTAACCCTTGTCTGATGGATTCAAGGGGGTCTTTATCTGGTCGACTCTTGGGTGAGAAGAGGTTGAACTTAGAGGCTCTTTCCTGCGAGACAACCGAGGAGAAGGCCGATGAGGGAGACCCTCAGAGAGTAGATCCTCAGAACTGGAACTTCGGGTCCTCCGTTTCTTGCTTTCGACATGCTGTATTTTCTTCAAAGGTAAGAATGGGTCCAAGTAAGCTGATGGATGAGAAAAAGGTACCTTTGTAATAACCATCCGGGTTCTTCTTCTGCCAAGAGTCTCTATATCTGACGCACCAGGAGTCAGCTCCCTATCAGATGGGTTGTTATTCTCAACAATTTCCTGTGAAGAGCCCACGTCAGCTAACTGATTATGAAGCCGACAAAGGGAGTCAAGTTCTTCTACCTCATTGAATTCCTCAGTTTCATCCACCAATTCTTCTTCTACAGTGGTTGATGGCTCAGAGTCGGTTTTCCACCAGTCATCATCAAGCTAAAAGGACAACAGCCGGTTTTCTTATAAGAAAACAAAGGGAAAGAAAGGTATAAGGTAGACAGAGTAAAAAGAAGTTTACGTACGACAGGAGCCGGGTTGCAGGCCTCAAAAGGAGCAAGACCCACTGCTTGGATCTCTTTCACAAGCTCACCCAGGATTTTCTTCTCTGCTTTAGCTACTTTTGCTGGGTCCAACTCTTCGACCGCATAACGCATATCATCATCAGGACGGCTTGTGTATTCGCAGAACAAGCAAGAATGCACACTAAGTGGTTGAATGTGCCATCCAACTCAACATCGGGTCAGATCTGTTGCCTTGAGTCCATGAGCAAGCCAAGCGTTGATCCTCCTGAAGACGGGTTCCAATTTCTTCAAGCTCTCATCTTGCGCGTACGAGTTCATGCTATCTTCTCACTTGAGCCGGCTGATGCGGTAACCCGGCAAGGGATTTTCGTTGACTGGGGAAGTGTCTTTGCAGTAGAAGAATGTTTTTATCGCCCTTTTGGGTGACTCGCCAGCTTCATATAAGGATATACACAATTGAAGCGCTTCTGGATTCTCATGCCACCGCACTCGAACAAAGGACCACTGTTGTATTTGGTTTGTTTATAGCAGTAAAACAATTCTAGGAACAAGTCCAGAGTCGGCTCCATCTGAAGGTAGTCCACAAAATACTTGAAAGTTGCTAATGTTGAGGACGGAATTGGGAGAAAGGTCTTGGGGTCACAAGTTATAATAAGCAAGGACATTGCGGAAGAACCTAGAGCCGGGCGGTCTAAATCCCTGGCTTATGTGATCGGCGAAGACGATAACATCACCTTGGTCAGGTTGTGGCCGGGTCTCCTCTTCGGGCACGCGCCAACCTATCTCTTCTTTGGGTGGCAGCAACCCATCTTTCGCAAGCTCTTCCAGATAGAGCTCGGAGGCCTGGGACTTAGCCAAATTTGCCTGAAGATGCTTGGCGATGGCTGGACCCAGAGCTGATGCCGGCTCTGTGTTCTTCCCCTTGCTTTTGTTCTTCTGAGCCATCACTTTGGGGCGCATACAGGAGCAGAAAAACTACAAGCGGTGGTGGTGATGCAAGTTAAATGAAACGGCAATTGATGAACCCTAGTAATGGCGATGTCAGCTAAAGGAGGAAAACAAAACGACAACGGATGAACCCTAGTAGACGCCATGAAAGCTAAAAAGAGCTCGATCTTACCGATGCTAGAAGAAGGAGAGGTTGAAGCAGATGCGCAACGGCGGCGTCGGCGGCGGCGTCAGTGGTGGCGCAGATGAAGATGAGTTTGGTATAGACCGGTGCCAGAAGGAGATACAGGATCAATAGCTGCGGATGAGCTCCGGCGACAACATCAGCGGCGGCGTTGCAGGCAAAGCAAGCTCAGATCTGAGTGGCGTTGGAGGAGGAAGGCGAAGCGGGAACGTTTGGGGGTAAATGAGCCTTGGGCTCCCCCCCCCCCACCCACACTATTTATAGGCGGGGTAAAAACCCTAAACGTCGTGGTAATTTTTTGTGTGCAAAGTGGTCCCTGAGAAACCCTAGCGCTCGCCGAATATGGACATGTGTCATTTGGAAAAACATGTGTGAAAGGTAAAATAAATCCCGAGTGTGGGAAGCTATGCTCACAACCCGGCTGCCTAAACAGGCCTTTGATAAGGACCCGGCCGAATAGCAGGATATGGGCCAAGAGGTGTACGAACTCAAATAGGCAAAAGCCGGGTATGTTGAATGAAAATCAATGGAGCGAGCCAGCCCATTGATATGACAACAAGACCCGAACTTTGGTCCTTGGCATATTTTGTTTATTTTTCAGGAGCTTAGCGTGGATGAATCCAAGCTAACCTGGGGGTTAATGTTGGGGATATTACCCACACATTAGACCCGGCTACCTGGGACGGGTCTCAAAGAGCTGGAGAGCCTGATGGAAACCTGGCCTATGAAGACCAAAGGGCCCAAGACCGGGTCGTCCAAAGACTACGTTGGCCAGGTCCCTATAGGTCAATGGGCCTGGAGGGAACTCGACCAGAAGAGACCAGAGGCCCAAGACCGGGTCTTCGAGGAAGACACCTGGGCCGGGTCTTCGAAGGCTAGTAAGCCTAGATGATACCTGAGAATGGTTGGCAAGACCCGGCTTGATGGAGTTCATATACGAGCCGGAGGCTTCCTAACTTGGAAGGCACGAAGGACTTAAAATAGGACTCCGACCATGGGTAGAACCCGGAATCTATTGTAACACGAGGAACCTGGCTAATATATAAGGGGGTTCCTGGGTCATCCAAGGGGACAAGACAAGTTAGAAGCTCTCGAGGCATAGGTAGTGAAACAACACCGTTTTAATCAAGATCAACACATCCAATAAGCAAAACAAGCAGGAGTAGGATTTTACCTCAGCAAAGGGGCCGAACCTGGGTAAACTCGTGTCTCCCATTTCTAATCAATCCATCTAAGGCTTCACCTAGTAGCTATGGCCCCACAACATAGTAATTCTATGATGACACTTGCCGTTACAACCCCACGACACTCCCACCCTTCGTGCTCAGCACCTGCTTTGCCTTGAGCATGCAGTGTGCCATCCCAAGCACCATCTCGTTCCTCCTCTCAATGACATCGTTCTGCTGTGGTGAGTACGGAGTATTGAGCTGCCGCTGCACCCTTTTCTCGGTGTAGTGCTTGTAGAACATGGCCGACATGAACTAGCCACCATGATCCGTATGCAGCACGCATAGTTTGTGGCCTCACTCCACTTCCGCTACAACTTGGTGCTTGACGATGGCCTGCTTTGCCTCATCCTTGGAGGAGAGCAGCATCGCCCACATGAACCTGCTGTAGTCATCAACAAGTAGTAGGATGTAGCGACGCCCTCCTAGTGTTGCTGAGGTGATCGGGCCACAGTGGTCCCCGTGAACGAGCTCCAGGGGTTTCTGCGCCAAAGGGCATACGCCGCTGCTTCCTAGGAAGACACGCATCGCACGGCTCGTCGGCGTGTACGAGGCAGCCCGCGAACCACATCGCCACGCGCCATTGATATCTCTATATTTTACGTATTTTTGGAGCTCATTTGTTGCATGTTCTCTTCGTATATCATGTCCCATTGAATCAAATATATGTCCAATGCTCATTTCAGTGTGAGCAATGCATTGCATATTAGTGTTTTTATTAGTTTTCTTTGTTTTGTCGTGTCTATAGGTGTTTTGGAGCAAGCTAGGACCAAGCACCGGACATAGGCGTTTTGGAAGGTCAAAAAATTTATTTTTCCAAAGTGCTCCAAACCCAGATCTAATACAACCGGTGCATCGGTGTCATTCTCATGATTTCAATGAGTACTAGAATGTCAAAAACGGAGTTCGGATGAGTAAGTTATGACCGTTTATCCTAAGGTGTCCAGAGCGCAAGATGGTGTCCAGTACGACCACAGATGATCATACCAGTGGTCGTACGAGGACCAGACAGCTACAAAAGTTGCCCTTTCAGACGGGATTCTTCACCGATTTCATCCACGTTTGTTCCCTCGTGATCCTTCACCAGTAAGGAAGGGTTTGGGAGAGGATTTAGCTCATCTTGATCCTTTGGATCAAAGAAGAGAGGCCATATCTACGAAGGAGGCTTGGGGAGAGCTCTATAAATACCTCTCCAACCCTAGCCGCCGCCTTCACCACGTCATTCCTCCAAGATCAATCTCCATTGCTTCTCCATCTCCACCTCATAGAAGAAGGGACAAGACCATGGGAAGAAGAGGAGGCTCCGCCATCGCGCGCACCGACCTTCGGGCCGGTGCCATTTCCATCACACCGGCCCCATAGGCGCCACCGTCTCCATCACCACAATGCCTTCTCCCTTCACCGGCTTGATGCCGGCTTGTAACTTGACCCTCTCTTTTGTGTCTTCCTTCTACATGTTAGAGTAGTTGTACTAGTTCTAGGGGATATGTATGAACTCTATATATTTACTTGATGCGATCACTTATCTACTTGTTCATGTTCGAGTTAGTAGCCTTCACGAATGTTGAGAGGAGCGCTCGCTCGCATTATCGCCGTGATTGGCCGTGGAGCATATTACTATTGTTGTAGAGGTGAGGAAGTCGAGGCAATTCGAGGTGACAATAAAATCCTCAATTATGCGCCTTTGCAATTGATAGGGGAGTAACAGGGAAACCCACATCTGGCAGTGTCCATGGGGAAACCCTTAATTAACCGTATGTGATAACTAGCATGAGGAAACTACGGTTGGTGGTGTATGTGGCATGAAGTCTACCAAGAGTAGAACATGTTCTGTACCGGGAACCGCCCACTTATAAGTGGCTTGGAGATACGATAGTTCATATTAGTAGTGATGATTTCCGAACCTTCGAGAATGCTTTACTACTCAAGTACTGTCCTTACTAACTTAGTGTCTTTTAATTCCTATTTTTACCTTTCCGTTTGTAGTTTAGTAAAACCCCCTTTTATTAAGTTCCTTAGCAACCGATAGAGTAGACTATTTCCAAACTCCGGTTTGGGTGCGTACGTAACTGCGTAGGTGACAATGTAGTTGCGGGGTTTGTGGTGTCTTCAATTCCGTTCCCTGTAGGTTCGACACTTACATATCATGAAAGTGCTACAACAGCCTTGTGCATTTGCAGGACATCAAGCATTTTCTGGCACCATTGCCAGGGAGCATAGCGCTTGGTCATTACTTACCCGCTCGCACTTAGTTTATTTTGTTTGTTGCTATTATCTTACTATTTTCCTTTAAACCCAAAAAAAAATACTTATCATGTCTTCTAAGATCACTATTCTTGAGCAGATGAAACCTGCAATGGAAGAGAAGAGAGACATGAATCTACCAGACTTGGCTACCAGAGATACGAAGACACAAGAATTGCTAGATTGGGTGCTTGAATTTGCATTCATATTATGTTATTCATATCAAGAAACTTGTGATCATTGTGGATCCGCTCACCTAAATTTTCTGTGTAAATCCAAGACTTACCCCTTAATAGCTTCTTTCAATAATAATCCTAAATGCAATGCTAGGAAAGAGGTTTGGGATTTCATACTAACTATAGGTACAATGGAGGTGCTAACCCGAGGTGTATTCCACCTCCGAAGGGATAATGGCACCTCAATTAAAAATGTCTGTCGTGAGATGCTATTGATTCTTCAATATTGTTTTGAAATGTTTTGTGATGACCACCCGGCAAGTGGATATAAGAAGGCCTATGCCAAGTCCGGATATAAAAAATGTGTGGAATCACTTTTGAATAGTGAAGAAGAGGAGGAATAAAAAAGAGCATCTGATGCAAGGATTAGATCAGGTGTGTGTAGAAAAAGAAGACGGCAGTAAAGAGGCAGTAGAACAGATTGGTCACCCGTCCACACCTTCCGCTCTGCACAGTAATTTTCTGCACCAAAATAGTATGATCTCTACTAATAAAAACTGTTCTAGTAATAAATCTTATGATGCCCAAATCCTCGATGAAAATTCTCGAGAGGACTTCGATTGTCTTAGTGAATTTATTGAAGTCATTCATAATGATAAGCAAGAACTGAAATCTGCTATTCCTCCATTGGTTCCTTGTTTTACTACCGTGGTGCAGGGAGTCTCAATGGAGAAGGGTGAATGACAGCCTTCAACTGAGGTGTTCACCAGCAATAGTAGCCATGGTAAGCATTTAAATTTATATATCCCTCTAACCCTCTCATTGCAGATAAGTGAGGAGACATGGTCACCTAGCTCGATGCATCAGTGCTCGCCAAGGAGCGAGTATGAATTTTCCTATATGATACCGATGCACCGGAAGCGAGTACGACTCCGACCAGACTTTGCTATGAGGTGCTCCGAACCCCGGTCGGACGTAAGACATACATTCGGGGTTGATATCCCTTGGGATCCCGGTGGATGAATGCATGGAGCACCGAAGCCTAGCTATATTTATACCTCTATATTATATATACCTACTAATAAAGTAAGGTGATATTCTTGGTTTCGTCCCGCTTAGATGTAGTCTTTCTTCAATTATATAAATGCAAGGTGGTACTAATTCCCTGATCATCAACAGATTAAGGGTGGTGCATCTCGCCCGGCTGGGCCCAATTCGACAGTGCGTTGATTTTTGTCTGTCTTCAAACCCATGAAAGCATCGGCAGCCCACGAAAGACTCCCGACCCAAACTGTGTCCCTCTCCAAAGTGCCAACACGTCGCCCAATCGTCCTCTGAGCCTCCACGTGCGCTCCATGCGCCGCAGGCCGAGGCAGCCGTCGTCGCCTCCATCATGCTCGCCTCGGGCCCCAGGCAGATCTCCGCCGCGAGTGCTCCCCAGCCCCCCCCCCCCCCCCCCCCCCCTCTCCATGCCTTACAGGTGTCCAAGCTGGAGGCGACCATGGCGTCCCATGCCGCCAAGTCCGAATCGCTCTGACCAGGAGGCGGAGATCTCCGCGCTCCGGATAAGGTTGCCGCCCTTGAGGCCAGGCTGGGCACGCAGCGACCCGCCCTTGCCAAGCTGCCGAAAGCTTTCACGGATGATGCAGCTGCTGCTACGGGCTGGTCATGTCTCCAATACCGTTGTCGTCGCGTATCCCGATGAATTTGACTTGGCGAAAATCCTGGCCTCGGCTCGGTGGTACATGGCGCAAGGTCAAGGGCCCGTGGCCGTGGAGCAGCAAGGGGGCTTTGGTGGACTTGGAGGTTTTGTTAGAGGGCATAGCACACAAGCAGCCGGGGTCGTGGGCGTACTCGTTGTGATGGCCGGAGCAGCAGCAACAAGGTGGAGGGAAGCAGCAGGCAGAGGCGGTAGGAGACACATGGCAGAGGCTGGTCGTAGTGGAGGCCTCGGGCAGGAAGACCCAAGCCGAGCTTGGTCGTGGCAATAGGAATAGGATCAACGTCCATGGTGGACACAAGAGAAGGGAGGAAGGACGAGGCTCGTCGGATTGGTGTGAGCCAGGGAGCTCAAGGAGGCCGGGCTCCAGGGCGAGTTGCATGCTACGGCGAGGAGCGCGAAAGCTGCAGCCATGGTCGACGGCCATGGTGCAGGCTCGGGAGCGAGGGAAGCGACGGCGCGTCTGGGCATGGCGCAAGCGAGAAGAGAAGGATGGAGAGGAGCCTTCAGTGTTCATCTGAATCGTCTCGACAGCAAAGCTCACATGGCCACGGAGGTGCACGTGGTGTTGGCGTGTTGATCATCACATGGCCTCCCTCCAGGAATTTGCTCTCGTGGCCACATGAGCCCTGAGCGGCGTACATACACGGCGTGCGTGCATGGAGTATGCACCATGTACAAGTTTGATGGAGTAGTAGCTCCTTGACTAATCTTTGTCCAAAGTTTCAAAGCAATGATCGGTTTGGCAGGTAAATTTTGAAGCACAATGCTAAAATTTCAATTTTCAATGATCGATATGGCATGTATAATTTGAAGTACATTGCTAAAGTTTCAATTTTCAATGACATGCATGGCAGGTAAAATTTGAAGCACAATGCTAAAGTTTCAATTTTTAGTGATCGATCGGTATGGCACGGGGACATGCTTTATGTTCAGGAATTTGACATGCACATGGAGATTTAACGGAGAAAATCCATATCTAATTACGGACACATGCAATTACCAGCTACTACATTCTGTTAATCATACAGAGAGCTCCGCTGGAAAGTTTTTGTTTAGTGGGAGAAGTATGAGTGCAAGAGGGCTGGAAAAAAACACAAAACAGTGTGCTAAATATAGTCCCGTGGAGCAGAAGAAATATTTTACGTCCCATGGTTTTCCTCCCAGCGACATCTTGCTCGTGCTGCTTGCTATGGAGGCTCCCTGACATCTGCCACGTGTGGTAATTTTAAGCAGTCGATATTTTTCTACTTCATTGTTCCTACACTGTTTTTTTTTCAGATAATCCTCCTATTTTTGGTCATGATATCGTAGAATAAAATGAAGCTATTTCGACGTGCTCGGGTTGACATCTTGCTTGGTCATCACATGGACATGAGTATTTAATAATTTAATTGATGAACTGAAATATAACTGCAATTTGACAATATATTTGGAGTGGTATCTGATGTCCATTTTGATGTGTTAAATTTTTAATAGGATATTGCAAACAGTAATGCTTTAGCGGACATATGTTGAGTTGGTATTGCTAATCAACAAAGAAAGTGCATCTTGATTGTAGCATGGCTTCCCAACAATTTTGCATTAAAATAAAGATATGGCAAGGCAGAAGCATGAAAATCGGAAGCTACAACTCAACAATGCATTTTAAAAGATACACTCTCAAATACCACACAAATCATCAAATTTATATTTTATACCCGTTGCAACGCACGGGCCTTCTTGCTAGTACTAATAAAGGGCTATTGTTTCTTATCACCATAATTTCGTCCGTCCTTCGTCCGTCGTTGGTTTCGTCCGTCCATGCGCATTTATCTATAGGAGTCAAATCGAACCATGGTGCAAAGGAAAGAGCTGGCACGTAGATAAAGGAAGTTACCCTCTTACACACATCTCCCATTGCCATCAGGTTTTTGTATGTACGTCCACACTTACATAGAATATACTAAATCACAACTTCCTCTTCGGGTTAGATACAAAACAATCCAGGATCTGCCTCAATATACGAGACCGATACAGCCCTATTACCATCACCAAACATATTCGCCTCAATGCCACCGCCGCCTTCAACGCCGAGATCTGCTGCCCCTCATGCGGGTGCAGATGCGTCGATCTCGACACCGCCGCCTTCAACGGCGAGGTCTACAGCTCTTTGTATGCCCTTCATCGCCTACCTTCTCTACTTTCTGGAGCCGTCAACCTGCACGCCGTGAAGGCGCTGCCTACTGCTGGGTGTTGAACTACTGACCCACTCCTGACCTTCGCCACAAGCCGGCAACAAGGCAGGCGGTCCAGCCACCCACGTTAGACATCGGCGGCCACCGCTGAAGAATCGTGAGGAGATTGACGAGTCCACGTCCCTCTTCGTCATTGGCATCGGCGATAGCAATGCCGCAACTGTTCAACCTCAGCGTCCTCAACCGCACCGGGAAGCCGTCTTGCACTCAAGCTCAACGTGGGGCTGGGAGTGTTTTTTTTTCGAGCTCAGGAAAGAGATACCCACACTAGTAGAAAACAGTCCTTTAGTGCCGGTTCGTAAGGGTCTTTAGTGCCGGTTCTCCAACCGGCACTAAAGGGTGGGGACTAAAGGCTCCCCCCTTTAGTCCCGGTTCAACACAACCCGGCACTAAAGGCCCACCACGTGGCACCTGCCGGTGCCGTAGGGCTGGGGGACCTTTAGTCCCGGTTGGTAACACCAACCGGGACTAAAAGTATTTAATTCTTTTAATTTTGGTTTATTTTTCCTTTTAATCCTTTAGGGGTTTATGAATTAATTATGGTTTATTTTTCCTTTTAATTTTGTGTTTTCCATTGAATTATTTTTCATTTCAAACATACTGTACACGTTGTGCATATATATAAATAGAATTTCTCGTAGAACCGATCATATATATATATATCATCGAATTTCTCGTACAACGACCATTCACATACATATAAATATACAATTTCTCCTATAAATTGCGGATCATTACATTTGCAGGCATTAGTGCTTCTTGTAATGGTATTCTCCTTTGGGATCTATGACCTGGTCGACCAGAAATCCAGCTATTTCCTCTTGAATTGCTTGTATGCGAGCCGTTGGTAGGAGCTGGTCCCGCATCTCCGTCAGCTATAAAAAGGAGATCAAGATGAATATATTAGTTGTGTGTATATATATTAGCTAGATCATGATAAAAAAAATTATGGATAGTGTTCTGGCAAACGTATCCAAAGATTTCTTTCATCTCTGCTCCTTTCAGACGTGATAAGGCGAATGGTCTCGCAAACGTAGTATGCGCATAAACTATTTCCCTGCTCCTGCCTCATGCACTTTACGAGTATAAAATTCAATCAGGTAATAATTAATCAAGCATGATAATGGTATTGAAACTAGAATTAAAGAGATGCACGGACGTATCTAGCTAGTAGTACTTAATTACCTTGGGTCGCACCCATCTCAGCGTTTGTGGCCAGTCGACGCCTCGGACCAGTTTGACGAACTTGGCCCAAGCCCTGCCCGTCGGCAAAGAAAATTAATAAAGGATTTATTAACTAGTTGATATCACGAAATGAACTAAAGAGGCCGACATAGTGCGATAATGATTGAAATTACCTGTCCAGCATCCCCCTCACGATTGCGTATTCGGATGGATCTTTATATAGTGAGTCCAGTACTTGAACTTTTCCCTTCTCAACTTCAATGATTAGCAAGATCCAGTGGTAACTGCATGCGCACACGTTTTGTATAATTAAGCGGGCATGTGCATAACTCATCAACTACACTTATTTATAACATCTAGTAAGCAAAAATAGAATTTGTAGTACAAGATATAGTAACACTCACCCAAAATTGTAAGGAAATAGTATTTCTCGTTGGGTGTTTAGTCGCTTCAAAAGCTCTAGCAGGAATCTCTCCGTGTCTTTTCTCGAGTATTCAGTATTCCATATCTCTTGATTAATCGTATTTGGGTCAATGAACCCCATGCCATAGCGTCCAGTTTTTTTCATTTCAGACATCTTCATTCTGCATAATACCACAGAAAAGAATATAGTGAGGATAATTACAGGTAATGAACGAGAGCACAGCCAGCTAGAGACTTAAATTACAGAAAGAAATCACTTACAGACAATAGCAACTGGCGATAGATTTGTCGAGTGCGTCTTGATTGAATAACTGAAACAACTCTGGATACTCAATCCAGGAATCTTTTGTATGGAAGTAATGCTCTTCCTTGACTTTCACCATGAGGGACTCTTGATTGGTATTTGCTATTTCTTGCATGTACCACGTATGCAAATTGTACATTCTCGTTGGTAGAAGCTTGACATCGTCAGGCTTGACCAGAGATTTGCCGCGGGCATATTGCCATTTTACTTCATCCTCTTTAAGCCCGGGGATTTCCTCAAGGCCTAGGATTTGTTCAACAGTGACACCGGCCTCTTTAGCCTGCCTTTTATGATCGTTGGTTATTACCAGCAGATCGACGGTACTCACAGGTGTTTGTACAATGAGCGGGGGGATCGATTGCACTGCCTGTTCTCCCAGCTGGGGAACAGTTTTCCCGCTTTTTTGCCAACTTCTTGGCTCGAGCTCGAGCTCGACTCCTTTTGTTGTGCATCATATGACTTCTTGATAGACCGCACATAGGCGCAGTCCTTATGCTTGACAGCCGGTTGAGCCATATCAATAAAGTGTTGTCAGACATGCTCAGGTACTTCCTCCTTTGGCGGCGGGGGCGGTTTCGGTCCAAAATGGGCCTTCAATTGGGCATCCACTTCGACATTGAGTTCCTCCTCAGTCCGGTGGTAAGGCAACTTCGAAAGAGGCTTGAGGCTGCTTGGACCATATTTGAATTTCTTGCCTGTTGTACAGCTAGCCGTCGTAGCTGCGGCCTCTCTCTTCCGCTGTTGCTTAGGCAGCGGAGCACGCTGAGTCGGCGGAGGAGGAGTCGGCTGACGCCGTGCCGGACTTGGAGGAGGAGTCGGCTGACGCGGTGCCGGACTTGGAGGAGGAGTCGGCTGACGCGGTGCCGGACTTGGAGGAGGAGGAGTCGGCTGACGCCGTGCCGGACTTGGAGGAGGAGTCGGCTGATGCGGTGCCGGACTTGGAGGAGGAGGAGTCGACCGACGCGGCGGCGGACTTGGAGGAGGAGGAGTCGGTGGCCTTGGAAAGACGATGCAATCCTTTTTCCATAGAATGATACGATGTAAGGCCTCTCCCAGTGTTCTCTCATCGTCACCTCCAAGAATGTCAAGTTGTAGGTCGTGATATCCTGACATCACTTCATCAACCCCGACACGAGCATAGCCAGCTGGAATGGGATTGCAATGGTAGGTTGCTTCAGGGGGATTTGCTAAAGCATAGCCATCCGCCACCTTTATGGATAAGTTCTTCACTTTCATGTGTAGCTCATAGTTAGTCCTGTCTTTGATATCATCCACAGGGTAGCTAGCTAGCAGTGCATCATCGATATGGGCCGGGGCGGAACCCACACTGCTTCTCGGCATAGATGGGACGGTGCTATCCAATGCTGGATCGATCTGCTCATGCTGCCGATGAGACGCCCTTTCCTGGCTGAGTGAGTCGATCTGCTCCTGCTGCCGCCTCAAAGCGCATTCCAACTCCAGGTGCTTTGATTCTAGACCTTCAAGGCGGAGTGCTTCCTCCTTCTTCTTCTGCTCCTCCTGCTTCTTCTTACTCGCACGGCTTCTTTAGTCGTCGTTCCAATCCGCAAACCCCTCAAACCACGGAACAACGCCTTTGCCTCGTGTTCTTCCCGGGTGTTCAGGATTCTTCAGGGTGCGCGTAAGCTCATCGTTTTCTCTGTTGGGCGTGAACACCCCCGTTCGAGCTTCTTCTATTGCAAGAAGTATTTCGTCTGTCGCTTCTTTAAGACTTGCCTTCACCATAATCTGCCCTATCTTTGGGTCCAACTTCCCCCCATGTGCATAAAACCATGTCCTGTACCTGGGGGGCCATGTCAATGTAACTGGAGTGACCCCTGCACTAAGCATCTCTTGCTCAGATTGATCCCACTTAGGCAGGGCCACCTGGTAGCCACCTGGCCCCAGATGATGGTGCCACTTCTTTTTTGCAGCATTAATCTTGTTTTTTCTCAACCGTTCCTTAGCGTGTTCCGATTCCTTGAACTGCACGAAAGCGTCCCAGTGATCTTTTGCCTTCACCAGTGCTCCCTTGAATTCTGGAGTCTACTTTTCTGCTTTGACGTACGCAGTCCATATATTTTTCTTGAAGGTGTTGAATGCGATCACCATCTTTTTAAGAGCATAGTTTTTGACTTTCTTTAGATCTGCATCTGTCAAATTATCTGGTAGGGTGAAATGTGACATGAGCGATTCCCAAAGCAGCTCTTTTGCTCTTTCGTCGACAAAAGTAACTCCTGCTCAATCTTCCTTTGCTAGCTTTTTCCATTCTTGAACGGAGATCGGGATTTGGTCCCTGACAATAACTCCGCATTGATTCTTAAACTTGGTCGCATTTTTCCTAGGTTCAAGCGGTTCGTCATTTGATGTTTTGATGGAATCGATGTTAAACTTTATGCCAGACTCCAACTTTTTGGCCGGGCCTCGAACTGTCCTATCGCTTGTACAAGATTTGCTCGATCCGGAGGCCTAAAAGAAGAAAGATCGATTCGTTAATACATACAAATCAATTAATACATGTAATAATCACCGGATGGCTTATATAATAAATATACCTCGCCGGTCTTTGTTATTTGAAGAACATTTTCTTCGTCAACATCGTTGTCGCCTTCATCTATTTGTTTGTCTTCATCAAATATCAAACAACCCTCACCGGAATTGTTCAGATATTGTGAGCCGTCGTCTTCTGGTTCATGCTCTGGGCTCGTGGAGCGTATGATGTCGAACAGGGCCTCTTCTCCTTCTCTGCCGGTATTGTCCATAGCTTTTATTTAACTAATCCAGAAGAAAGATAAAACAATTTAGTATTCAAATTAGAAATGCATGCAATCAATAAGGAAAAACTGAATCATAGTACATAATATGCATCTTGAATAATTCATATATATAATATGCATCATTGAATATAATTTCGAATAAATCGTCTCGAATATTCTCAAATATAATCTCGAATACATCTCGAGTATTATCACTATTACATCTTGAATATTATCATATATATAACATCACTAGCTAATACAGATCGAATATTATCGAAGAATCTAGTTCACTCGCGGTTCCTGAGGTGCGGGCGGTGGACACCCAAAGAGAAGGAACCATCACAGGATCATGGCTCGGGTGAGATCCCTGAAGAACCTGCAAGGTATTGGAGAACCTGACGTCCAACGCATCCATGTAGCGATGGACGTGCTCGTCCTCCTCCCTGACACGGCGACGTGCCACCTCCGGCGGGGCCGGCTGCCTCCTCACCGAACGTGGCCCACGCGAACGCCACCAAAGAAGCTCCGGGTGGACGACGGGACCCGAGGCCGGGTTCCTCACCAAGATGCGTGCCCCTAAAGGCAGCAGTTCCTAGTGCCAGCCCGGCGGAGCCCAGTCCCGAACGTTGCCCCTCTGAAGCATGACGTCGTCGCGAACGAGTCGACGACGAGGATGCGGGCCGGGCATATCGTTGACTCCGAGAAGAAATTCTATGCAAATTTCACATATTTTAAATGCTTGATTGTGATTTCTTACATACGAGGAAGCTTCAGAATCATAACGGATTCTCTTAACCTTTAAGGGATTTAACAAATGGCGCCATTGTGGATGTGCAGAAAATGGCGCCAAGATTATTAGCGGGCTCATCTGATGCCTCTTCTTCAGCTCCTTCCCGCATTGCCAGCTCAGCTTCTTCCCCCATTGTTGTACCATCGTATTCATGGAACCCATGGCAAGGATAGTTGTCGTCATCCTTTTCTTCATTCTCTTCCATTAGGACCCCTCTTTCTCCGTGCTTGGTCCAACAGTTATAGCCGGACATGAAACCGGACTCAATGGTTCTTGAGTTAGAGTAATTTCGATCATTCTTACAGCCAGCACATGGATAATACGTAAAACCATCCGCCCGCTTGTTTGCCTCAGCCGCAACCAGAAAAGTATGCACGTCATTAATGAACTGGGGAGAGCATCAATCATCGTACATCCATTGCCGGCTCATCTTCATTACACAACACCGAAAAGACCAAATTAATATAAGTTCATATGTAAACTTCATACACACTTGTTCTCATAAAACAATATACAAACTCTCTAGCTAAAGCATTTAAATGCAACAACAAATGCGATCAATATCGCAACTAAGGTAACAATTGATCCAACAGCATAGTGATACCAAGTCTCACTATCAATGGCATATTTTTTAAATTTTCTAATCTTCAAGCGCATTGCATCCATCTTGATCTTGTGATCATCGACGACATTGGCAACATACAACTCCAGTTTCATCTTCTCTTCTTCAACTGTTTTCAATTTTTCTTTCAAATACTCGTTTTCATTTTCAACTAAATTTAACTTCTTGACAAGAATATCTATGTCGGTTGCAATTTTCGGTTCACATATATACCTCCTAGATAAAAATATCTCTGTCAACTTGATGGGCATAATTGTCATAAACACGAAATGCAACAAATAGTTATAAAAGAGAGTATATACCACATCCGAATCATAAACCGGACGAGGGCCGATAGGGACGGATATCAAAACCATTCCACTATGTATAACAAACAACCATATAGGTAAGAAAACTATACAAGTAACTATCTAAATCTTGCAAACAAGATTTTTTTAATAAAAAAGGATAAGAACAAGAGGCTCACCAAGGTGGTGCCGACGACGGGACGGTGCGGGCGATCGACGGTGATTAGGACGGGGACAGTAAGGCACTAAGTAAACCACACCAACACATGCAAAGTAAGAAGTTAATTTGAGCTCAAATTGCATATAAATCAAATAAACTACCACATATAAATACTCCCAAACTAAAACCCACAAATAACTATACTTATAGAGCATTGCAAGAGCTAATCTAGCAATGAGAGATGAAAGGACAAAGTTTCTAACCTTTGTGAACACTTGGATGGATGGGGTGCCTCCAAATCTTGACAAATTTTGGCAAAAATGGAGGATGAACTCGAGGAAGAGGGGAAGAACAGAGAGGGGAAAGAAAAAAACAGAGAAATGGGCTCGGGCTGGATGAAGGATTTATATAGGGACATCTTTAGTCCCGGTTCATGACACAAACCGGGACTATAGGCTCACCTTTAGTCCCGGTTTGAGACACGAACCGGGACAAAAGGTGATCGTGGGGCCCAGGCTGACACCAGCCTGCCAACACCCCTTTAGTCCCGGTTTGTATCTCAAAGCGAGACTATTGGTCCCATATGAACCGGGACTAATGACTAGCCTTTTGAACCGGGACTATGTTACCTTTAGTCCGGGTTCAAAACACGGCCGGGACTAATGCTATGGACGAAAGGCCTGTTTTCTACTAGTGACACGCGGCGCAGGAAGTTTTGTGCTACCTAAATCGCAAAGTTTTTACCTGGCGGATAGCTTGTTGAACTACCTCCCGGCCGACAAGCTCGCTGTGATCCGTAACAGCAGCGCCTTGCCACGACTTCATCACACAGGGCAATTGCCAACCGGGAGAAACACAACGAGAGAGGTAGTCCGTGCATGCGACACTTCTTCACAAGATACGTGCATGTGGAGGTCACATCAACAGCCATGCATACATTATTTAAACAGAAAACAAAACAAAACTATACGGCTGTGAACTTAGCTTAGCTTTGGGCAACAGAGAGTGGGGCCGCGCGCGTATCACGCAGCAGCTGCCAGAACTGCTCCGGTGGGTGCAGCGCGAGCGAGGGTAGGTGATTTTGGATTAGCTAGGATTTGTGGTTGTGGTCACCCGGCTCTATGTGTGTCCGATCACCCCAAGTACGACCTCGGAGAGTCGGAGTGTCCGCCACTGCAGCCGACCGGTCATCCCCCGGGAGCCGTCCTCATTGATCTCCCTTGGCGCACACTGCTACGACTCCGCTGCCCCGCGATGCTGTGGCGCTGCGCAGTACTGAACTACTGATGTAGCTTGCCGACCATGTCCCCGGTAATTGGCCATCAACTTCTATTACTTCGGTTCGTTGTCTCCTAGGAGTTACATGGTAGCTAAACGTAGATGCATTTCAGTACTAATAAATTGATAGCATAACTGGTAGCAATGAGATTCTCTTGGCATCAGGGAGATTCGCTGGAAATCTTCTCTATTAACAATAATGTTTTTAACCTTTGAAATAGACATAAGGTCGACAATGAATTTGTTTCATGTAGGTTGTTGCTTACTATTGAACTATTAGTTTTGTTCTGAACTATTAGTGTTTATTGTTAGAAGCTTCCAGTTGTGAAATGCAATTATGAAAACTAATGGTTGGTGAAACTATTAGTCTCATGCTTACCACCGTAGTCTGCCTAAGCTGATGTTGAGAAGATTGCAATGCTTAGTAATCAGTATCGTGTTCTGATTAAATTGGGCGCATGCTTTCAATTTCGGTCTTTTTAGCTAAAATATAAAACAGAGTTACTGAATATCATACTGCTTACATGCATGTCTTTATTTTCTAAGCACTTCCTGTTATTTTTTATGATTAGTTGATTAACCTTCGACTCATATCATTTTTTTAACTTGTTCCATAACATCTTTTTATGTGTAACTGAATCATTTTTTTCCGGTGTAACGCACGGGCATATCTGCTAGTGGCTATAAAGAAAGCACTGCCAGGGAGGTAACCCGGAAGTCCGTAGGTGTCTTTCTTAGCTTTGTGCCATTGAGTCTAATTGCATTCATGTTGCATTGACACTTTTGTTTTCATTTTGCATAGTTGTTATTGGAGTTAGTTTTGGAATAATCTTCGTTGGTAAAAAATTATAGCGTATCGGTAGCCTATATTTTGTTGCATAACTCCTCTTATCTTTATTGCAATTGCTATGTACCTAAGGAGAGGACGGAGCACAAATTTTTTCATGAAGTTCTGTAGTTCCAGGAGAAAAGACGGCGTGTGGTACGACCGCCTGTGGTCGTACCCCTGCTCGCACCAGCTCGTAGCCTCAAGCAGAAGGAGGTCCGAGCGAAAGACGGCCTGCGATACAAGCACTCGTGCTCGTACGCGTGGTCATACCACTCGCAGCCATGCAAGAGCACCTCCGCAAAGCTATCGACGGGGTACAGTACGAGCGCTCGCGTTCGTACCAGTGTTCGTGTACCCGACATCAACCCCGACTAACAGAAACCTCAAGATTCCAAGACGGACTGGGGTACCGGCGCTCGTGCTTGTACTCGCACTCGTACCAGAGGGTGACGCTGGGCGTTGATGGTCAGAATGAACGACGGTGTACGGTACGACCGCTCCCGGTCGTACTCGCACTCGTACCATGTAAAAGTACCTCCATTTGATTCATTCTCGATGTCTGAGGTCGCCGACGTATTTTCTAACCGATCATTTGCTTTCTAATTTGCATTAATTACCACCAAAACTCCATAACCAATAATCCTCTGTAGCAATTATGTTTTCTTTAATTTATATTTCCCGGTTGGGTCCGTTCGTACAGGGGCAGACGTACGTTAGTCCTCCCGGTGTCACGGGACACCGGGTAAATTTGATGCTAACGCTATATGTGGTCCATATTTCTGTGCTGGACACCGGTAATCTTTTGAGCTGGACACCCGGTAGCCCAGCGATTAAGTAGCGAGGCAGTGCACAGCTCACCTTGGCACCTAGCGGTCAAAATGTCCATCCAGCTAGAGAGAGACATGATTATTAATCGGTAGTAATTTAGCTAGCAAATCTGCGCACACCCAACTAGGCCTCGCTAGCTAATTACTGCCGATGTTTACTCGTATCCTGTACCGCGGCTCGCCTGTAATATGTTTGTCCTTGTTTTTTTTCCACTTCGTATTTTGTTCTAAATTTTGACCATAAATTTAACTAACATAATATTAGTATATGTCTTCAAAAATTATATTGTTGGATTCGTATTTAAACATAGTTCAATGTTATTACTTTTTATCATATGCATTAACATTTTGTTAGTTAAATCTAAGATCAAAATTTGATACACAATACAAAAAAAACCAATAAACCAGGACGGAGGTAGTACGTCTCATGTCATCTGGTCATGGTGTCGCCTGCCACCCTCCGCCGCTCGGCCAATCGCCAGTACTAATTGTCGAACTCCCTCAGCTATGAGTAGGCATCTCAATTTTTCCTAATTTATGTTCTCCTAATTGTATGGTTAGGATTTTAAAATTTAAAGATAATATAATTGGGGATAACTTGTTGTGATTTGCTAATTCCACTTAGCGATTCAGATCTAACTGGATTATTTTTCGACGGCGTGCGACAACAATTAGGGAGAGTGTCAAGTAAGCAGGCACTGAGTGATTTTCTTTTATTTTGTAGGGTCCGATCATGTTTACTTTCATTGTTTGGAGTTTATATGCTTTAGTGTTGAACATTACATAATGAAGTAGTATTTCAAGTGGAAGTAAAACATTTCATTTTGGTAAGGAATCTTACTGCTATACATTTTAACTTGTTGAGTGTGCTATCATATATATGATGTACTCCCTCCGTTTTTTTAGTCCGCATATAAGGTTTGGTCAAAGTCAAGCTTTATAAAGTTTGACTAATTTTATATTAAAAATATAAACATTCACAACATGAAATCAATATTATTAGATGCACACGAAATGTATTTTCATACTATATAATTTTAGTATTGTAGATATGTATTTTTTTAATATAAATTTGGTCAAGGTATGTGTACTTTGACATTGACCAAATCTTATATGCGTAGTAAAAAGAAACATAGTGAGTATATGTGGACACCGGGATATTTTTGTTCTGGGTCCGCCCCTGCGTTCGTATACCGAATCGATGCTTTTTATTTCGTGTGTTATTTTTATAGGGGCTTGGACCTTATGTGGCGACGTGTACGGTATGGTGCAAACCGTATAAAGACCCGCACAAGCCGCTTGGTTGCTTCAACTTGCGGACTGCTCCGACAAGTGCCCGGTAATGTTTTCCAATATGAACTTCGCTTAAATAGAAGTTTCTTAGTACCGAGTTTCTCGCCATAAGTGAGAATCTGTCTTTTTAATTTGGCACTTGGGGGATGCATACTCATGTTTTATATCTTGTCTCACTTGCATTTCATCCAACCTAGGAGCGAGCTAACTCCTAGACTTGGTTTGTCAACTTAAGCGTGGTTCTTAGGTTGATGAACCGATCTTTATGAGGTAGGTTTTTTTATCACTTGTGCGCTAATCCTTTGTACTAAAAAAAAATGAAAAACCTGAAAAGCACAAAAATACCTCATTTTCTTTTAAGTTTCGTTCTAGCAGGTTTTATCGGAGGGCAGCCGCCAGACCACGACCAGGAGATTCTATGAAGCAAGGTCCACGTCTATTAGAGAGAGGTCACAGTAAAAGTATCTAACCATTGCTTAATTAAGCTCAGGGAGGTAATCACTTCTTACGCCCTTTTTTTAATAATTGCCCTTTCTTTTTTACTTTCATAGTTTTTCCTAGTTTAGTATTGCAAAGTTCTAAGTGTGGGGAGGTTACTTTTACATGCATATTGTCTTGTGCAATGCTCTGTATCATAAGGTTTTCGTGCAATAGTTTGTCCCGCTGTTTTGACATGCTTGATTCGCATTCGTTTTACTTAGCATGCGGAAATCTTGTTATCTTCTGAAAAACATTGCCATGTTCTTTTGTCAAAAACCTATAAAGGAGTCCTTTGAACTGTTGCCTTTCTTTCACCTAATTACATAAGTTGGGGACTCTAGTGGTGGATTGATTAGCGATCGAATGTTGTAGAGGCTTTCTGCTGATAAACCCAGCGACTTTGGTTGATTCGGATGCGCAATGGGGCAACTCCCGCCAAACTACCCCCTCAGGGTACTTAGCTTTTGAGTCTTATGAAATATGACACCGCGACGCTCTTGTGTAGTGTTTGAGTTCTTTATGACTAAAGCAAGTTTGAAGCCTTTGCACTTCTGTTCATCTTTTATTGCTAGCCTCTATGGTATCGAGCATTGCCCACTCTCACATTGGGACTTGGCGCATACTTCGCTGGTGCATCCAAACCCGTGGGAGGACTTTCTCTTGTTCTCTTACACATAAACCCCACATCTCCTCAAAACAGCCACCATACCTACCTAGTGATACGTCCATTTTGCATCATTATGTCTTACTATAAGTTATTCTATTTTACTGATATATTTCACATTATGGTGCAATTGTAATGCCTTTTCTCTCTTAAAATGCAAGATATACAAAGAGAGGGGGATTGTTAGACAGCTGGAAATCTGCCCTGAAAATGCAACAGAAGAAAAAGCAATTCTCCGGAGCTCAAAATGAAGCGTGGATTTTTGGAGAATTATTTTGGAATATATAATACATTATGGAACAGAGGGGACCCACCAGGCCGCTTCACGGCAAGGAGGCGCGGCTACCCCCAGGTCGCGCCACCTGCCCGTGTGGGGCCCTGGAGGCTTGTCTCCCAATGCCCTTTGGCCATAAATTCCCATTTGCCCTAGAAAAAATCACGGAAAATTCTCGGGACTTTCCGCCGCCGTCTGCGAGGTGGAACTTGGGCGGAGCACTTTGCTCTCCGGTGGCATGATTCCGTCGGGGAAACTTCCCTCCGGGACGGGGAAATCAAAGCATTCATCATCACCAACACTTCGTTCAACGTAGGGATCATCATTTTCATCAGCACCATCTCATCTCCAAACCCTAGTTCTTCTCTTGTGCTTAATCTTTGTATCAAACCTCAGATTGGTACCTGGGAGTTCTTGTAGTATTTATTACATCTTGTAGTTGATGCTAGTTGGATTAATTGATGGAAGATTGTTATGTTCAGATTGTTAATCATATATTTATACCCACTGATCATGATCAATATGATGAGTTGTGAGTAGTTCCATTAGTTCTTGAGGACATGGGAGAAGTCTTGTTACTAGTAATCATGTGAAGTTGATGCCCGTTCAATGTTTTGATATTATGCTGTGTTGTTCTTCCTCTAATGGTGTTATGTGAACCTCGACTACATGACACTTCACCATCTTTGGGCCTAGGCAAAGGCATTGTGGATGATGGGTTTCGGGAGTGATAGAAACCTAAACCCTAGTCTGTGAATTATTCCGTGAGGGGCTGTTTTGGATCCAACTATTTAATGCTATGGTTGGCTTTATCTTAATTACTTCTCTTGTAGTTGCAGATGCTTGCATGGAACGTATAATCATAAGTAGGTATTTTTTCAAGTAAGAATAGTACCTTAGATCCAGACACCCACATAACACATACCAAGGCAATGAACATTAACTCAATGAATCGTGGTGAAAGTAACTTGGCGATATTCCCGTGTATCCTCAAGAGCATTTTTGCCACTATAAGAAACACCACCGGCTTGTCCTTAGCACAATTAAGGATTGGGCCACTTGCTGCACTTTTCTATCTTGTTACTTGTTACCTTGTTACTATTTATCTTGCTATCAAACTATCTATCAAAATTATCTTATAGCACTTGCAGTGTAACCTTGCTGAAAACCACTTGTCGATTCCTTCTGTTCCTCATTGGATTTGATACTCTTACTTATCAAAAGGACTATGATTGATACCCTATACTTGTGAGTCATCAAGACTCTTTTCTGGCACCATTGCCGGGGAGTGTAGCGCTCTTGTTAAGTGGAATTTAGTAAGGAAACTTTTATCGTATGTGCTGATTTGTATTCTCACTTGCTATTATGGAAAATAATCCTTTGAGAGGCTTGTTTGGAGTGTCCTCTCCACATATTGAAGAGGTTAGGAAGGATCCCCGACCTACTGGAAATATCTATTATGAAATTCCTCTTGGTATTCTCGAATGATTGCACACTAACCGTTATGCAGGAGACGGAACAGTACATCCTGATATGCACTTGCTTGTTATAGATGAACTCTGTGGATTATTTAAGCTTGCGGGTTTATCAGGGGATGAAGTTAATAAGAAGTTATTCCCTTTATCTTTGGTGATAAAGCATTGGCATGGTATAGGCTATTGGATAATTCTCGCTCATGGGATTGGAATGGGTGGAAACAGGAGTTCCATAATAAATTTTATCCTATGCATCTAGTTCATCATGATCGGAATTATATCTATAATTTTTGGCCTCGTGGTGGAGAAAGTATGGCTCCGGCTTGGGGGGAGGCTTAAGGATTTAATGATCAAATGCCCCAATCATGAGCCCTTGAGAGATATTATTGTTCATAATTTTTATGCTAGCCTTTCTCTTCGTGGTAAGGAAATGCTTGATGCTTCTTCTACTGGTTCTTTTTCAAGTAGACAAATTGAATTCAAATGGGATCTTATTGATAGAATTAAACGTAACGCTGAAGATTGGGAAGTCAACAAAGGTAAAGAGTCAGGTATAAATCCCAAATACGATCGTTTTAAGTCTTTTGTTGAAACTGGTGTTTTTCATGAGCTTAGTGCAAAATATGGACTTGATTCTGATATAGTTGTTAATTCATGTAAGTCTTTTACTGCCCATGTTGATCTCCCTAAGGAAAAATGGTTTAAATATCATGAACGCATTAAAGATATTTGTAAAGAACCTATCATTGCTAATACTCAAATACAAGCTTATGCTGTTAATCCTGTTGTACCAAATGCTTATATTGAAAATCATCCTTTTCCTGTTAGAATTAAGGAGCACTCTAGGGCTAAAACTATGGTTCATAAAAGTAATATCAAAGCACCTAAACATTCTGAACAAATTAAAGTAGAACCTTCAATAGCCATGGTTAAAGATCTTTTGGCTGAAAATCTTCATGGGAATGTTATCTATTTCTGTGATGATGCGGCTAGAATTGCTAAGCCAATTAAAGAACCAAAAGATAAAAATGTTAGAGTTGTTGGCATGCCCGTTGTTTCTGTTCAGATTGGAGACCATTGTTCTCATGGTTTGTGTGATATTGGTGCTAGGATAAGTGCAATTCCTTTCTCTCTCTATCAAGAAGTAATGCATGATATTTCACCCGTGGAGATAGTAGAGACTGATGTTACTATTGAGCTTGCAAATAGGGATACCATCTCACTGATACGTCTCCGTCGTATCTATAATTTTTGATTGCTTCATGCCAACATTCTACAACTTTCATACACTTTTGGCAACATTTTATATTATTTTTTGGGACTAACTTACTTACCTAGTGCCCAGTGTCACTTCTTGTTTTTTGTGTGTTTTTTGTTTCGCAGAAAATCCATATCAAATGAAGTCCAAATGCGATAAAACTTTAAGGAGATTTTTTTTGGAATATATATGATTTTTGAGAGTCGGAATCAACGGAAGACGATGCTCGAGGGCCCCAGAAGCCAACAGGCTGCGTCCCCAGGGGGGTCGCGACCTGATGGCTGGTGGCCAGCCCTTAGGTCGGTTGAGGCTCTCCTTCTGCCGCAAGGAAGATAATTTTATAATAAAAATTCCCTCAAATTTCAGCCCGATCGGAGTTACGGATCTCCGGATATTAAAGAAATGGTGAAGGGGTTAGAAAACAGTCGCGAAAACTGGAGAAAAACAGAGAGAGAGATCCAATCTCGTAGGGGATCTTGCCCTCCGGGAGCCATGGCGGCCATGGACCAGAGGGGAAACCCTCCTCCAATCTAGGGAGGAGGCCAAGGAAGAAGAAGAAGGAGAGGGGCTCTCTCCCCCTCTCTCCCGGTGGCGCCGGAGCGTCGCCGGGGCAACCATCATGATGGCGATCTACACCAACAACTTCGCCGCCGTCATCACCAACCCTTCTCCATACTACAACAGGAACCCCCCTATAGCAACGCATCAATGCGTTGGTGTATGTCCGTATAAACGTTGCAATGGTCTACACCAACGGATTAATATGCGTTGCCGTTGGTGGCGTTGCAAGGGTCTACAACAACGTATATACATCCGTTGGTAAACGACGTCTAGAAACGTTGCTAGATAGCAACGTATATTGTTATAGTCTAACAACAGTACATATACGTTGCTGGCCACCATCCACAGAAGCTTTTCAAATGGGTTCAAATGGGCTCCAGCTCAATATGGGTTAGGCTTTTCAAATGGGCTCCAACCCAATATGGGTTAGGCTTTTCAAATGGGCATATATATGTAATATTGCCATCCAGCCCAATACGGGTTGATGAGTCCACATTTTTAGTAGGCAGTGACCATCTCTCCTATTTACTATTGAAAAAAGAAATCTCTATAGTTATTAGTTAGCCGAATTCCATAGTCTATTTTTTTTCATCCACCAAGTCAACATACCAACACATAGTATTTTCAAATCACATGACAATTAATTAATCTATAAACATCAATGCCAATTCCACATCACCTTTCATAGTTCACATTCCCCATAAGCCAAAATAACACAAGCTATATATCAACATGATACAACATGTAGCATCGACAGATAGAAATAGATTAACAGATGATGGTCATCTTGACTCTCAAACATAATGATATAGCTCTCCTCTTCAGCAAAATTACATTTGTTGGAGGCCTTTTCTCCTGCGTCTTGAACGTGTGCTGTTTTGGTCTTTATTTGTTCATCCCAACTTCTTGAAAGATGAGCTGCATATCATCCCATCAAAAGAATAGGGCTAGGATTTGCAACAACGATGTAAACATATCAGTAAGCATGAGTTACAAAAGAATATCTACAATTGCAACAAAATTTAGAGTTTAGTATGACCCATGTTCTCCTGACTGTAGCTTATGCAAATATTACCTAACAAAACACTACTTTTCCTAATATTCATCATGACATTTTACATATGCTGATAAGAGAACCATATCCAAATGAAAATGATAAATTAAGTTAATGGCTCAAAATATTACCTTATCTACTAATCAGAACAGAAGCCACGATCTTCCTCACACAAACCACCAAGATCATTACCATTAGGGATTTGCTTCTCAAATAGGGCTCCAATTTTTGAAGATCCATCTGTTCAAAAGCAAGCATCCCTCAGTCTCAAAAGCCACAGCTTGGGCCCCTAAAGACCAACCAAAATATTTATCAAGATGTATATGTTAAGAATATGGTCATCATGACAAAAAGGTAGTCTACTTTCTGTCTAACTCAAATACATACGTAGATAGTCAAGTCAGCAAATTCATTGTTGTTGCAAAGAGGTTATCATTGTTGATTAAGTTCTACGATGAAGTCTGCCGTCATCATAGTCTTCGTTGTAATTGACTCTTCCCTTGGCCTTTGCACTATACTCCACATTGTGTAATCTATTACGTTAGCTTGTCACAAGGTATTTTTACTGTCTTTGGAGATAACAGCCCATGCTCCATAACCTGCAGTTGTATCAATGGTGCGTTTGTCATGTATAATGCATCGTTGTTACTCCCCACAAAAAAAAAGCATTGTTGTTACTGTGGTAACCTAGGCAGTTTTGTAACCTGTCTGCTCCGTATGGCGATCCAAAGCTACTACTTTAAAATATGCTAAACTGGGCCTGGATACATGTAGAAATCAACCAAACTAGCTGGGGAATCCCTCGTGAGTAGTACTTCTAGCATAGAATAGTACATGTTTCGACACGTTACATCTACCATTGAGAAATCAATCAGATATGCATGCGCCTAATCACTAGCTAGGATTTGACGCGCAGAAATCAATCAGACAGACTAGCTAGAGACTAGCTACAACATAAACTTGTGGAGAAGTACTGCTAGTACTTATTAGTACCTGGTGAGTATCCTGAGCGTACAAGAATCCGGTCATCTCACTGGGGTGGAACTGCGATAGTAATTTGTAAAATATCCTCAGCAGTTCCTTTGGCCAGATTTGGATGACTTATATGAAGCTAGCATTATGGATCTCACACCTCCTGTACACTGCAAAGGAGAACAGAGCAGATTAGATCACGTAACATTGTTGAAGTGAACTGCAAGCTTGCTTGGAACTAATTAGTTGCCACTTATAGAGCACATTAGTGTCACAGGACATGATTATTAGTAGTAATTGAGTTAGCAATTAAGCAGATCGATGAAGCTAGAAAAATATGAGGAGGTTAGGTATGGACGAGAAAATTACATCTCAGTGCGCAGCAGTTAACAATTCAATTGGTGAATTTTAAATTGTTAACAAGCGTCAAGCAATCAGACAGGCGGGCGACCGGGTAGAAAGAGTCTGGGCTACTGAGGGTTGAGCGATATAGCAGGTGCACTTACCATGTCGGCCGTGCTGCCGCGATGGGAGGTAGGTAGGCGAAGCGACTACCAGGAGGCACCGGTGAGTTGGAGATACCTGAGGTGAACGGACGTGCCACGAGGCACTAGCGGTGCTTCTGGCCGGAGACCATTGAGGCGGCGATGCGGAGGGAGCTCGAATTTGACGTCGTCCCGCATCGGAGGTGGCCCACCGCCGTGAACCTTGCCGCTGCCGCATGATCCAGGAGAACGGGGGAGGTGGATCAGAACGACAGAGACAGTGAGGGAATAGGTGGCGACTGACTTCCCCACGGTGCCCGTCTTCGTCTCCGGCGGCGCAAGGTAAACGAGCGGCGACACAACGTCGGGGAGGGGTTAGCCGAATGAAGAGGACAAACACCGGAGAGGCTAGATCCGGCGGGGAGGAGAGCCGTGAAGGCGCAAGCGGTGGCGGGTCAGATTAGATCGGCGGCTCTAGTATAGTGGGCGGTTGCAGGGAGGGAGCCGGCGGCGTTGCGGTCGTGCGTTCGAGCGAATGAAACTTAGGGTTTCTCGAGCTAGATTGCTTGATTAATAAGTACTCCGTATACGGTAACAGGAAATTTCCATGATCCCGCCACGCGTGTCCAAAACATCTCGCGCCGTGCGCTCGTTTTTTTGTTATATATTGCACGATGTCTTTCTCCGTTGGTGTAGCTGGCTATTGGGAACCCACCTCCTGAGGTCCCACGTTACATTGTTAGTTTTGACTGATCTTCTTGTTCAAAAATTCTTAGATGTACCACGTCACATTGTTTATCTCATCAAGTTTAACTAAATAATTCCTTCATTCACTTATTTCAGTTTGTACGTAATCTATACTAAAACACTACTAATCGCACGTATTTCTTTTTTTATATTTATATTTTATTTTTACGCGGTTATACATATTAATATAGAACATCAATAAAATTTGTGAAAGAAACAACATTTAGATTAAAGTAGATGGATGCAAGAGACCAAGTTGAATTAAAGGAAAATACGATGTTGCGAATCGCAACATCACACCACGTTCGCTTTCGCTCCTCCTCCGCACCGCCTCCGTCATGAGTTCTGTAGCGTGTTGTAGGAGTGCCTCTCGATGGAGCAGAAGCACGAGGTAGCCGCCTTGCGGTCGGATGGCAGGCCTGTCATGCGTGACGGATAGAGGCCGGCTTGCCAACGAGCTTGCCTGAGGTGAGCGATGGCGACAGGAGATGAGGGAGGCATCCCGTGACGACCCAACACCCGCACCGGTCCATGCCGACTTCACAATGGAGTAGGTGCAGGCACACTTCAACGTCGTCATGTCGAAGGAGCAACCGGCGCCGGTGTCGGCGTTCCGGCTGGTGCATGAGGACGATGGCTAAAACCTTGCCCTCCTCACGCATCACTAGATGGCGAAGGGCCAAATCTACGGCGGGTTTGCGAGTGAAGAGGCCATGGCTACATGGTAGCGGAGGACCCGAACTTCATCGATCAGCAACGTGCGCTCTACGAGGCCACATGTAGTGCTCAAGTCGGATGTAATGCGATCACGGCAGTGGCGGACGTGGAGGAGGCGTTGACGATCACGGACGAGAACGTCGGCAGCTCCGCGTCTTTCGTGTCGGGTTGCAAGGACCACGAGGTGATCGTGAACCTTGCCTCGTCCTGCGACGTCCACATGGCGAACTCCGAAAATTGTAGGAAATGGAATGTTTTGTGTCCCATGTGGGCCTCTGCCGGCAACCCATAGCTTCACTTCCCGGGGCTCACGGTTGCTGAGCTCGCCACACGACAGAAGAACATGACGTGGAACATAGACGCCTCCACAAGCGAATATTTAGACTACATTTTGAAAATTACACTAAATCGACAGCACGAAAAAGAGACACCTGCAAGCACGCTTGTCATATAAGGCTCTGAAACCACAATAGACACTTATCGATAGCAATGAGATCTATAAAACCACGAAAGGAACATCCACTAAGAAATCACACCATGCACACAGATGCTTGCAATGTTCACCAGTGACCCAGAGGCCAGGGTTTGCGAAAATCAGGCATTGCTACAAAATTAAGTAGAAGAAGAAGTCAAAGTTGTTGTACCAAGAGCCGACCAACTGTTGTCCTTTGTTGACACCACAAATAACACGATCCAGAGAAAAGAAACAAATACGTACCCTTACAGGCTATTCATCGGTGCCAGATCAGGCATCATCCCCAAAGAGAGATCGGAAAGTCCTTACCCTAATGCGCCATTGTCGTCACCACCATGTCGACGTCACCAAGGAACCAATACCCAAGGGAAATCAAGAACATACTAGAACTTAGAACAGAGAAAGGGCAGGGACACCTCAAGCTAACAACGAGGTTGTTGGACCAAAGAGAGGAAGGGGACCGAGGCAGTAACAAGGAACCCCAGAATTGTATATGTTTTTCCATGTTTCCTTTTTCATTTTTAATAACTTTTATATATGAAAACTTTTAAATATATGATGAACTTTTTCTAACTGCGCAATAAACATGTTAAAATATGTGATGAACATTTCTAAACACACAATAAACCTTTTGAAATATATATTCAACATGTAAAATTCTTGATGACCACTTTGAAATACACAACAAATTCATTAAAAATGCACGATCAACTTTATTTTCGAATACATAATTTTCTTTGAAATTTGTGAACATTTGTCTAAATACACAATGAACAAATTTCGAATACACAGTAAACATTTTTAAAATTACACTATGACTTTTTGATAATACATGATGAGCATTATTTAAATATACAATGAAAAAATTCTAAAATGGAGCATGTATAATTTTTAAAATAGATGGTGAATATTTATCAAATACATGATAACCATTTTTAAATGCACAATGAACAATTTTAAAATTCACAGCAAAATTTTCCCATTATTTATTTTTAAAAATTCCATTTTTCCAAGAAGTGCGAACACTCTTCAGAATTACAACAACCATTTTCACTCACATGAACAAAAATTTCACAACTTAATTTTTTCGACCTAGTTAAATAAAATCCTTAAATATAGATATTTTTTTAAATAGATTTATAATTTCCTAAATTGTCCGATTTCAAATGAACATACACGTACAAGTTTTTTTTTGAGCGGTACATACACGTACACGTACAAGTAGCAACCTTTTGTTTTGAGAATTCGTACATATTAGCAACTTTATTTTTTAGACACGTACATATTAGCAACTGATCAATATCAAAAATCACCGGCGGCCCGATTCGCTAGCAGTGTGCATGTTCGTGGGCCCTGACTCCCTAAGGCCCAGCTGAGGGAGTATTGTTTCATTAAGGTGGAATTGGAAGCTAAACTATGTGATGTCCCAGGCCGAGTTGGTTTGTCTCTATCCTAACTTCCTTGAGGTTGCTGGTTCGAGTAACTTTTGGCACTTTTTTTTCTTTTTGAATCTTGTAATTAAAAACTAACATGCGACCGCACAGTGCATGTATGGATGATGTCTAAATGATAGTAATATTATCTTATAAATAAAATGTTTCTCTATTTATTAAAAATGGCAACACACAAACCAGCACACAAAGTATTCATTATTGTTCAGCAACGTATAAGTCCCAACGCATATATGCGTGGCTATGGCAGATTTTTTACAACACATCCTTAAGGCGTTGCAGATCATGCGTTGCTATATGGGGGTTCTTGTTGTAGTACCATGGTGCTCATCACTTGGAGTGAGTAATTCCTTTGTAGGCTTGCTGGACGGTGGTGGGATTAGATGAGATTGATCATGTAATCGAGTTAAGTTTGATAGGGTTTGATCCCTAGTGTCCACTATGTTCTGAGATTGATGTTGCTAGGACTTTGCTATGCTTAATGCTTGTCACTAGGGCCCGAGTGCCATGATTTCAGATCTGAACCTATTATGTTTTCATGATTATACAAGTATCTTGCATCCTATGTTGCAAGTGGTAGTCACCTATTACGTGTCATGATCCGCATACCCCAAGGTGACAATAATTGGGATTCTTTGTGATGATTGCCGTAGTTTGAAGAGTTCATGTATTCACCATGTGTTAATGCTTTGTTCCGGTTCTCTATTAAAAGGAGGCCTTAATATCCCTTAGTTTCCAATAGGACCCCGCTGCAACGGGAGGGTAGGAGAAAAGATGTCATGCAAGTTCTTATCGCAAGCACGCATGACTATATACGGAATACATGCCTACATTATATTGACGAATTGGAGCTAGTTCTGTGTCGCCCTAGTGTCTAACTGTTACATGATTGATGTCATCTAAATCAGTACCGATCCATGTGCCTACGCTTTTCGCATACTGAATCTCGCTAAGTTACTCGCCATTCTTTATTACCTTGCAAAACTATCTTTTAAACCTATTAAGTACTTCTAGTTTCGTTCCCGCAAAATAGTTTCATACTTGTTCTAGGTAAAGTAAGCGTTAGCGTGCGTAGAGTTGTATCGGTGGTCGATAGAACTTGAGAGAATATTAATTCTACCTTTAGCTCCTCGTTGGGTTCGACACTCTTACTTATCAAAAAAGGCTACAAATGATCCCCTACACTTGTGGGTTATCAAGACATTTTTCTAGCACCGTTGCCGGGAGCAATAGCGTAGTGGTTTATATTCTCATGTGTGCTTGTTTGCTTTATCACTAAGTAATTTTTATTTTCTGTTTTTAGTTGTTTTTTTTTGCTATTAGATGTTTTATATCTTTAGTTATGGATATGGAACACGAAACACCAAAAAAATTAGTCGTACTTGCCACTCATGGAGATGGGGAACCTCCTAAAACTCTCGATGCTAGTTATGTGAAACACGTTAATTACTCCTTTGATAATCCTAAGAAATCTTCATTCAACTTTATAATGGGAGACACGTTGGATCAACGTGAGTACTTTAGGGATTATCGCTTATCTCAAAAAGGGAAACACTTATGGGATCAAATTAAAATATTGCGTTGGTTTGATTGGGATGTATGCTTGAAATGTGATTATACTTGTTGCTCTAAGATGAAAGGTCTTCACATTCCCTTTCAATGTGAATTTAATGACAATGAAACCTTGGCTTCTTATGCTAAGGGTATATATGATTACTATGATGTGGAACTAATAGAAAAATTTGTTGCTTTTAAGGGGCTTATGAAATTGCTTCTTTGATTGAAAAGTATGATTATGTTCCTTACAAATCTGGAAATTTGGCCATACTTAAATATTGCTATGAGAATTATGAATACAATGCTGATATTATTGAATTTATTTAGAGAATGTCTGCTGCCTTGGAAGAGACTAAAATTTTGCAGGAATCTATGAAAGAAGAAATTGCTGAAATTGTGAGCTCATTAGATGAAAAAGATGAGGAGGAGAGCAAAGAACAAAAGGAGGAAGAGTGGATTTGCTACCCGTGCCCACCTTCTAATGAGAGTAACTCTTCAACTCATACATTGTTTAATTTGCCTTCGCACATACCGAAGGATGAATGCTATGATAATTGCTATGATCCCTTCGATTCATTTGAAATATCCCTTTTTGATGAACTTGATGCTTGCTATGCTTGTGGCCATGATGCCAATATGAATAATGCTTATGAAGATGAACTTGTTATAGTTCCTTATGTTAAGCATGAAATTGTTGTTATTACACCCACACATGATAGTCCTATTATCTTTTTGAAATGTCCCAACTACACTATATCGGAGATGTTTGCACTTATTAAGGATTATATTGATGGGTTGCATTTTACTATTGCACATAATGATTTTGATGAGTATAATATGCATGTGCTTGCTACTCCTACTTGCAATTATTGTGAGAGAGGAACCAAATCTTCATCTCTCTATGTTTCCAATACTATAAAATTGCAAGAAACTACGTATGCTATGTATTGGCCTTTACTTGATGTGCAGGAATTGTTCTTGTATGAGATGCCAATGCATAGGAAGAGAGTTAGACTTCGTTGTCACATGATATATATCACTTTGTGCTCACTACTAAATTACAAATCATTGTTAATTAAAATTGGCTTTGATATACCTTGGGATCCGGGTGGATCAATTACTTGAGCACTATATGCCTAGCTTAATGGCTTTAAAGAAAGAGCTGCCAGGGAGACAACCCGGAAGTTTTAGAGAGTCATTTATTTCTTTTGTGTACCTTTAAAATAATTAAAAACAAAAAAAATAAAGTGGGGAACTTAAAACTTTTTCAAAAAGAGAAGTGAAAGTGAGAAAGACGAGCATCGTTGAAGTGGGGGCTAGCCTTGAACTTTGTTCATGCCCATGGAAACTTTGTGAATCTTGATTACAAAAATAATTATCCCCTTGTACAAATCCATTGTATTATAAAAATAATGTGCCAAGAATTACCTTTAAGATGTTTAAATTGCTTGTTTGATATGTGTTGTGCAAAAACAGAAACTTTTACTGTAGTGTTTGAATTTTAATATTTTACTGGAGCATGAAAAAATTCTGAAATTTTTACACAGTACTGTTATACAAAATTTTGATTACACCCTAATTTTTCAGAAGTTTTAAGTTAGATAAGTATGGTAACCAAACAGATCTTTTCAGAGTGTCCTGTTTTTCACAGATTGCTATTATAGTTGCTTTGTCTGCTTATGTTTGAGTTCTTGTTCAGCCCCATTGACTTGGGAGCCATAGAATTGTGATAGCATACAGTCGCTAAAGTTAAATTATAATTATACAATAATGTGATGGCAGGACATGATGAGATTTGATGTTATATGTACTAACCTTTTTAATGAGAATTCTGTTAAGTTTTGTGTGGATGAAGTGTTCGAAGATCGAGGAGGTATCGATATGAGAAGAATAAGGAGAGGAAAGAGTTCAAGCTTGGGGATGCCCAAGGCACCCCAAGTAAATATTCAAGGAGACTCAAGCGTCTAAGCTTGGGGATGCCCCGGAAGGCATCTCATCTTTCTTCTTCAACAATTATCGGTATGTTTCGGTTTTTGTTTTGTTCACATGATATGCATAAATTCTTGGAGCGTCATGTGCCTTTTATTTTCCTTTTAGCAATGCACCATGCTGGTATGGGAAAGTCCATGGTTGATTTATAGAATGCTCTTTGCACTTCACTTATATTTTTTGAATATGGATTTAGAGAATGCTTCATGTGCTTCACTTATATCATTTGAAGTTGGATGCCTGTTTCTCTACATATAGAAAACCGTTATTTGTAGAATGCTCTTTTGCTTCACTTATATTTATTAGAGCATGTCCAGGCCTTTTGTAGAAAGAATTAAACTCTCATGCTTCACTTATACCTATTTAGAGAGTCAACAGGAATTGGTCATTTACATGGTTAGTCATAAAATCCTACATAAAACTTGTTGATCACTGAATATGATATGTTTGATTCCTTGCAATAGTTTTGCGACATTAAGATAGTAATACGTGGGTGCACTAGTTGATGATTATGGATTAGTAAGAATATTGATGTTAAGGTTTGTGATTCCCGAAGCATGCACGTATAGTCTCTAGTTATACGATGAAGTTGGAGCATAATTTATCCTTGATTGAAATCCTTGTGCTGTTATAATCGGGGGGGCGCGATGGTTAATTCCTCCCAACCTCCTCCCTAGGGGCATGCGAGTAGTACTTTGCTTCGAGAGAGCTAATAAAACCTTGCAATAAGTATGTGAGTTCTTTATGACTAATGTGAATCCATGGATATACGTGCTCTCACCACCTCATATTTGCTAGCCTCTTCGGTATCGTGCATTGCCCATTCTCACCTCGAGGATCGGTGCAACCTTCGCCGGTGCATCCAAACCCCTTGACATGATACGCTCTGTTGCACATAAGCCTCATTATATCTTCCTCATAACAGCCATCATACCTACCTATCATGGCATTTCCACAGCCATTCTGAGATATATTGCCATGCAACTTCCACCGTTACATCATATGACTTGTACATCTATTGTCATATTGCTTTGCATGATCGCAAGATAGCTTGCATGATATTTCCATGGCTTGTCCGTTTTTTGATATCTTTTGCTACACTAGATCATTGCACATCCTGGTACACTGCCAGAGGCATTCATATATAGTCATACTATAGTTCTTCATATTGAGTTGTAAGTAAATAAAACTGTGATGATTATCATTATTAGGGCACTGTCTCAGTGAGGAAAGGATGATGGAGACAATGATTCCCCCACAAGCCGGGATGAGACTCCGGACAAAGAAAAAAAAGAAAAAAAGGGAAAAAAAGAAAAAAAGAGAAAACGAAAAAAGAAGAAAAAAAGGGGGAGAAAAAAAAAGGGGGAGATAAAAAAAGAAAAAAGAAGAAGAAATAAATGAGAGAAAAGAGAGAAGGGACAGTGCTACTACCTCTTATTCCACACTTGTGCCTCAAAGTGGCACCATGTTCTTCATATAGAGAGTCTCTCGTTTTGTCACTTCCATATGCTAGTGGGAATTTTTTATTATAGAACTTGGCTTGTATATTCCGATGACGGGCGTCCTCAAAAGACCGAGGTCTTCATGAACAAGCAAGTTGGATGCACACCCACTTTGCTTCAGTCGAGCTTTCATACACTTATAGCTCTAGTGCATCCGTTGCATGGCAGTCCCTAGTCCTCGCATTGATATCTATTGATGTTCATCTCCATAGCCCATTGATACGCCGAGTTGCTGCGAGATTTTCTTCTCCACTTTTACCCCTTTGAAACTTACCACCATATTCTATTCCACCTTTATGCTATATCCATGGTTCACGCTCATATATTGCGTGAGTGATAAAAAGCTGAAGTGCATTAAAAAGTATGATCCAATTGCTTGGTTTGACACCGGGGTGCTCCTGATTTATACTTTATTCTAGGAAGACCAAGCATGATAGACTATATGATTTTGTAGGGATAACATTCTTTGGCATTGATATTTTGAAAGGTCATGATTGTTTGCTAGTAAACCTGAGTATGGAGGTCTTTTTGTCAGACTATTGCCTTGAATCACTTGTATCTTAATATTCATGCCATAACTAGACATTTGTTCAAGATTATGTTAGGTAGCATTCCACATGAAAAATTATCTTTTTATCATTTACCTACTCGAGGATGAGCAGGAATTAAGCTTGGGGATGCTGATACGTCTCCGTCGTATCTATAATTTTTGATTGCTTCATGCCAATATTCTACAAATTTCATACACTTTTGGCAACATTTTATATTATTTTTTGGGACTAACATACTTACCCAGTGCCTAGTGCCAGTTCCTGTTTTTTGTGTGTTTTTTATTTCGCAGAAAATCCATATCAAACGAAGTCCAAACGCGATCAAAATTTACGGAGATTTTTTTGCGAATATATATGATTTTTGAGAGTCGGAATCACCGGAAGACGATGCCCGACGGCCCCACAAGCCAACAGGCTGCGCCCCTAGGGGGGTCGCGGCCTGATGGTTGGTCGCCATCCCTTAGGTCGGTTGAGGCTCTCCTTATGCCACAAGGAAGATAATTTTATAATAAAAATCCCCTTAAAATTTCAGCCCAATTGGAATTATGGATCTCCGGATATTAAAGAATGGTGAATGGGTCAGAAAACAGTCGCGAAAATAGGAGAGAAACAGAGAGAGAGAGAGAGAGAGATCCAATCTCGAAGGGGCTCTTGCCTTCCGGGAGCCATGGCGGCCATGGACCAGAGGGGAAACCCTCCTCCCATCTAGGGAGGAGGCCAAGGAAGAAGAATAAGGAGGGGGGTTCTCTCCCGGTGGCGCCAGAGCAACCATCGTGATGGCGATCTACACCAACAACTTTGCCGCAGTCATCACCAACCCTTCTCCATCAACACCGCCATGATGCTCATCACCGAGAGTGAGTAATTCCTTTGTAGGCTTGCTGGACAGTGGTGTGATTAGATGAGATTGATCATGTAATCTAGTTAAGGTTGATAGGGCTTGATCCCTAGTGTCCACTATATTCTGAGATTGATGTTGCTATGACTTGCTATGCTTAATGCTTGTCACTAGGGCCCGAGTGCCATGATTTTAGATCTTAACCTATTATGTTTTCATGATTATAAGAGTGTCTTGCATCCTATCTTGCAAGTTGTAGTCACCTATTACGTGTCACGATCCACATACCCCAAGGTGACAATAATTGGGATTCTTTCCGATGATTGCCGTAGTTTTAGGAGTTCATGTATTCACCATGTGTTAATGCTTTGTTCTGGTTCTCTATTAAAAGGAGGCCTTAATATCCCTTAGTTTCCAATAGGACCCCGCTGCAATGGGAGGGTAGGACAAAAGATGTCATGCAAGTTCTTATCGCAAGCACGCATGACTATATACGGAATACATGCCTACATTATATTGACGAATTGGAGCTAGTTCTGTGTCGCCCTAGTGTGTAACTGTTACATGATTGATGTCATCTAAATCATTACCGATCCATGTGCCTACGCTTTTCGCATACTGAATCTCGCTAAGTTACTTGCCATTCTTTATTACCTTGCAAAACTATCTTTTAAACCTATTAAGTACTTCTAGTTTCATTCCCGCAAAATAGTTTCATACTTGTTCTAGGTAAAGTAAGCGTTAGTGTGCATAGAGTTGTATTGGCGGTCGATAGAACTTGAGAGAATATTAATTCTACATTTAGCTACTTGTTGGGTTTGATACTCTTACTTATCGAAAAAGGCTACAAACGATCCCCTACACTTGTGCGTTATCACTCACCACTTGGGATTGCTAGAGATGTTGAAGTCTTATGTGGTAAGCTCAAATATCCTATAGATTTCTTAGTACTTGGATCTAAACAAGATAATTTTTGTCCCATTATATTTGGTAGACCCTTCCTGAATACTGTTGGTGCTGAAATTGATTGTGTTAAACTGAAATTTAAAGTTAAGTTTTGTGATGAATCTCATGAATTTAATTTTTCTAAGTACACCAAACAACATCATACTCAAGATTTACCTAATGAGGATATAATTGTTGGTCTTGCTTCTATTGATGTGCCTCCTACTCATCCTTTAGAGCAATACTTGTTAGATCATGAGAATGATATGAATATGAAGGAAAGAAATGAAATACATGAAATTTTCTTTAGGAAAGAACCAATTCTAAAACATAATTTGCCTGTTTAAATTTTGGGAGATCCTCCACCACCGAAAGGTGATCCAGTGTTTGAATTAAAGAAACTCCCTAACACTTTGAAATATGCTTATCTTGATGAAAACAAAATATATCCTATTATTATCAATTCTAACCTTTCAATGCACGAAGAAAAGAGATTGCTGAAAACTTTAAGGAAACATCGGGCTGCAATCGGATATACTCTGGATGATCTTAAGGGCATTAGCCCAAGTATGTATCAACACAAAATTAGCATGGAGCCAGATGCTAAACCTGTTGTTGATCAGCAACACCGCCTAAATCCAAAGATGAAGGAAGTGGTATGAAATGGAATATTAAAGCTTCCAGAAGTAGGTATAATTTATCCTATAGCTGATAGTAGATGGGTAAATCCTGTTCATTGTGTACCTAAGAAAGATGGCATTACTGTCGTTCCTAATGATAAAAATTAACTTATCTCACAAAGTGTTCTAACTATTTATAGGATGGTTATAGATTTCAGAAAATTAAATAAGGCTACTAGAAAAGATCATTATCCTTTGCCTTTTATTGATCAAATGCACCTACTACCTTTCAAAGATGTATGACTGCTATATTTTATGATTTATGCAAAAAAAATGTTGAAGTTTTCATGGACGATTTCTCCGTCTATGGGACTTCTTTTGATGACAGCTTGCACAATCTTGATAAAGTTTTGCAGATATATGAGGAAACTAGTCTTGTATTAAACTAGTAGAACTGCCACTTCATGGTAAAAGAAGGTATAGTCCTTAGTCATAAAATTTCTGAAGGAGGCATTGAAGTAGATAAAGCTAAGATGGATGCCATTCAGAAAATGCCATGTCCTAAAGATATCAAAGGTATAAGAAGTTTTTCTTGGTCATGCTGGTTTCTATAAAAGGTTTATTAAGGACATCTCTAAAATTTCTAGGCCTCTTACTAATCTTTTGAAAAAATGTTCCTTTTGTTTTTTATGATGATTGTGTAGAAGCCTTTGAAATTCTTAAGAAAGCCTTGATTTCCGCTACTATTGTTCAACCACCTAATTGGAATTTACCCTTTGAAATAATGTGTGATGCTAGTGACTATGTTGTAGGGATTGTCCTTGGTTAAAGAGTTGATAAGAAATTGAATGTTATTCATTATGCTAGTAAAACTTTGGATAGTGCCCAGAAAAACTATGCTACTATTGAGAAAGAGTTTTTAGAAGTTGTGTTTGCTTGTGATAAGTTTAGTTCTTATATTGTTGATTTTTAAATAACTATTCACATTGATCATGCTGCAATTAAATATCTTATGGATAAAAAAGATGCTAAGCCTAGGTTGATTAGGTGGGTTCTTTTATTACAAGAGTTTGATTTGCATATTGTTGATAGAAAGTGGGCTGAAAATCCTGTACCTGATAATTTGTCTAAGACGGAAAATATTCTTGATGAACCAATTCCTGTTATTGATAGTTTTCTTGATGAGCAATTGGCTGTTATAAATGCTTCCTCTCATGATAATCCTTGGTATCCTGATCATGCAAATTATATTGTTGCCAAATATTTGCAACCTAACTTTACATACCAACAAAAGAAAAAAAATCTTCTTTGACTTGAGACATTATTTTTTGGGATGACCCACATTTGTATAAAGGAGTAGATGGTATTATTATACATTATATACCTGAGCATGAACAGGAACAAATCTTGAGGAAATGTCACTCCAGTCTGTATGGAGGGCACCACGCTGGAGACCGAACTGCACACAAGGTATTACAATCTAGTTTTTATTGGCCTACTCTCTTCAAAGATGCATGGAAGTTTATACTTTCTTGTGATGAATGTCAAAGAGTTAGAAATATTGGTAGAAGTCAGGAAATGCCTATGAATTATTCACTTGTTATTGAACCATTTGATGTTTAGGATTTTGATTATATGGGACCTTTTCCTTCTTCTCATGGTAGCACTCATATTCTAGTTGTTGTTGATTATGTCACTAAGTGGCTAGAAGCTATTCCAACTAAAAGTGCTGATCATAAGACTTCTATTAAAATGTTTAAATATGTTATCTTTTCGAGGTTTGGAGTCCCTAGATATTTAATGACTGATGGTAGTTCACATTTTATTCATGGTGCTTTTAGAAAAGTTTTAGCTAAATATGATGTAAACCATAGAGTAGCATTACCTTATAATCCTTAGTCTAGTGGGCAAGTTGAATTAACTAATAGAGAAATTAAATTGATCTTGCAAAAGACTGTTAATAAATCTGGAAAGAATTGGTCTAAGACACTAGATGGTGCACTCTGGGCATATAGAACTGCTTATAAAAATCCTATGGGAATGCCCCCGTATAAAATGATTTATGGAAAAGCTTGTCATTTACCTCTTGAGTTAGAACATAAAGCTTATCGGGCGATTAAAGAACTCAATTATGATTTCAAAATTGCTGGAGAAAATAGGTTATTTGATATGAGTTCTTTGGATGAATGGTGAACTGAAGCTTACGAAAATGCCAAGTAGTTTACAGAAAAAGTTAAAAGATGCCATGAAAAAAGAATTAAGAAATGAGCATTTAATGTTGGTGATAAAGATCTTTTGTACAAGTCTTGTTTCAGACATTTTGTAGGCAAACTTCTTTGCAAATGGAAAGGTCCATATATCATCAAAGAAGTTTACCATTCTGAAGCTATCAAGATAAATAACACCGAAGGAGAGAAATCAAAAGTAGTTAATGGGTAAAGACTTAAACATTATATTGCAGGTAATCCCATTAACATAGATTCAGACGTTATTCAAGTAATTACACCAGAAGAATACATAGAAGAAACCTTCCGAAAGACTCTAGAATCCTGAAAAAGGAATAGGTACGTGATACGGTAAGTAAAACGACTCCGAAAATTCCATAAAAAATATTTCTGGTGGTTTTGGAATATTTAAGAATTTTAGGGAAAAAGAAGCAGCCAAGGCGGTGCTCGAGGGCCCCACATGGGCAAGGGGCGCGGCCACCCCCTAGCCGCGCCCCCTGGCCATGTGGGAGCCTCATGTATTTTCCCGACTCCGTCTTTTGCCCATATGCTTGTCCTACATGGTAAAAATTCCTATAAAATCCCCCGGATGTTTCGATCTATGTATCACAAATTTTTCTCCTATTTTTGTTTTGAGATGTTTTCTGCCAGGGTATCAAGGTCAAGTTCATCATGTCTTCTCAAGGTTCTCGTGTCAGGAGCTATATGATACTTGTGATCTGCGTTGGGTTTTCCGTGAAGAGGAACGGGTTATCGCAGAACAATATGGGTAAGTATTTCCCTCAGTTATGAAACCAATGTTTATCGAACCAATAGGAATACCAATCCTCAACCATCTTCAGTGGCTGCACACAAAAGAACAAACAACTTGCACCCAACGCGGGCACGAGGGTTGTCAATCCCCTTGATCTCGTTATTTGCAAGCAAGTGAGTTGTGTAGATAATTGTAGATAATTGTAAATTGCAAAATAAAATAAAAGACAAATAATGGCAGCAAGGTATCAATAGCATTTGTGAATATATAAGTGAATAGACCCGAGGGCCGTAGTGTTCCCTAGTGGCATCTCTCATGGCAAAGGCATACGGTGGGTAAACAAATTACTGTTGGGCAATTGATAGAAAAGCGAATAATTATGCGATTTTCACGGCAATGATCATGTATATATAGGAATCATGTCCATAAGCAAATTGGCCAACTCCTGCCTGCACCTATTACTATTACTCCACTTCAAGAGCGCTTCTATGCTTGCCTCTCTATGTATTAAGTAAAACAGAGTAATGCTTGGAGAACAATTACATGATGTAGACAAAGTAAACTCAATTAATATGAATAAACGCCATCATTTTATCCTTAGTAGCAGCAACACAGAGACGCATCTTGTCCCCTTGTGTCACTGGGATATAGAAACTCGCCAGGTTGAACCTACTACAACGCACCACTCTCACTAAAGAAATATCAATCTAGTTGGCCAAACTATCTCAATAGATCGGAGAGCATTATGATGCTATAATAATCATGAAAATAAGAATCTTAATAATCAGAGGTGCCTCAAATACTTTTCATGAATAATCTGAACATAAACTCACAATTCATCGAATCTCAACAAACACACCATACAAAGGGATTACATCGGATAGATCAAAGCGAAGATGCGATGACCATTGTATTGAAGATCATGAGAGAGAGAGATTGCCATCTTGGTACTGCATACGGACCCGTAGGTCTGTGGTGAACTACTCACACATCATGGTGAGGGAAGCAAGCACTATTAGGAGAAACCTTATAGGTAGGACACTATTAGTAGCGCTGGAAAAATAAAACCGTTGCTGCTAAGTACCAGTAGCGCTGTATATAGGCAGCGCTACAAGTAAGGACTTAGCAGTAGCGCTGGAAAAATCAAGAGCGCTACTGCTAAGCGGGACCCGACGAGCCCACCGACACTATTGGTATTAGCAGCAGTGCCAACAATCCAACGCTACTGCTAAGCCTCATAACAATAGCGGTTGCTGGGAGGAAACCGCTACTGCTATGGGGCCCCACTTAGTAGTAGCGCTGCTCCTAGCAAGCGCTACCGCTCAGCCTCATAGCAGTAGCGCACTGTTGAATCCAGCGCTACTACTAATCGTCACAGACCACATTTTCACCCACCCCCCTCTCTCCCCCTTCTTCCTCAACCCTTTGCCCTCTCCCCTCCTTTCCCTTCTCCCCTCTCTAAGTTACTTCTCCACCATTATTGCCCTTCTTCTCTCTTCCTTCTACCTCTCTTCTCTCCCCATTAATGCCCGCCTCTCCACCATAATTCTCCTCCATAAATGGCCTCTTCTAGCTCTATCTTCCACATTTATTTGGCACTCCCTCCTTCCATACATATAGATCTAGCTGGATCATCTCTCTCCCTCTCCATTAGTTAGCTATAGTCATCTCTCCTCCCAACAACTAGATCTAGCTAGCTATTTAGCCATCCACTCTCGATCCCTATATATATATAGGTCACGAAGGTATAATGATCTAACCGTGCACAATCTCTCTCGGGATATTGGTGAGTAAAAAGTTGTGCATTTCAAGAATGGGAATATGTGTGTCTGTGATACGAAAGGATATTGCGTGAATGACATGCCCCGTGAGTTGCTTATGTTCTGCCGAAATGTTGATTTATTTCCATTTCGGCGAATTCGAGCAAACTCGATATGTCCTATTTTTAGCCAAGGTTGTGCCAAATTTTTATATGACTTTTGCTTGTTATACCATGCAGTCATGAGGGTGAGTGGAAGGAAGGTGGAGCGATACTTGCAATGCGCAGTGATAGACATGTGTGCAAATAATCGGATTGGGATTAGATGTCCGTGTACAAAATGCAAAGAAGGAGTCATTTTGGACCCTTTTGATCATGGCAGTTTGAAGGCGCATGTAATGATGCATTGTTTCATGGATGGCTATACTCGGTGGATAAGTGAAGATGATGATGAGGACGTCAACATGGCAGGGAATAACGACATGATGGGGCTAGACAAAGAGATGACCGATCGACACGAAGACGATGGCGCTAGACATGGCGCCGGGGAAGAGTCCGAAAATGGCGGGGAAGAAGATTCCGGACACGACGAAGAAGAGTCCAGACATGACGGAGAAGAGACGGGCATGTCGCAGTCTTCGATGCTACTAAGTTCAGTCGTGCAGGACCGTCATGTTCGAGACCTCCTTCGCAAGAGTACGACTAGCGACAGAGCTGCTTCTAGAGAGGAGGCCAAGCTGGCGCAATTTGAAGTAGACTCGAAGACTCCATTGTATGATGGTTGCGATCCCGAGGTGACCCACTTGAGTTTCACGCTCGAACTTCTAAAGACGAAGGCCAAAAACTAATGGACAGACAAAAGCCTCGATGAGCATTTGAAGTATCTACATAGTAAAGGTCTTCCCGCGGGGAACCTATGTCCTACTAGTGTCGAGGAGGCCAAGAAAATCATTTGCCCTCTTGATCTGCCGCACATTAGATACCATGCATGCATCAATGATTGCATCATTTATTGGGGGGAGCACGTGGAAATAACCAACTGTCCAATGTGCAATGCTTCTCGATACAAGAAGGCAGGAAAGAAAACTCCTCAAAAAGTTGTATGGTACTTTCCGATCACTCCCCGTCTGCAGCGGTATTTCATAGATCCTAAGGAAGCAAAACTCATGTGCTAGCACGTGGAGAGGAAGAAGCCCGATGATGGAGATGATCCGAAGCTGAGACACCTCGCAGATGCTAGCCAGTGGAGAGCATTTAATGCCGAATATCCATTTTTTGGAGAAGATGCAAGGAACATCGTGCTTGGTGCGAGTACCGATGCATAAATCTGTTTGGAAACCAGAACACCAACCAAAGCACATGGCCCGTCTTTGTATGGATGTACAACCTCCCCCCATGGAAGTTCATGAAGAAAAAGTACATACACATGACCATGCTGATTCAAGGGACGAAACAATCGGGAAATAATATTAACCTGTATATGGGGCTTCTGAAAGAGGAGCTAGACACGTTATGGAAATCACCGGTCAAGACATGTGGTGCCAGCACAGGAGATTATTTCTATATGAGAGCCACACTTATGACGATGGTGCATGACTATCTCTGTTACGGGTACACCTCAGGACAGGTGTGCCATGGATACTACGGATGCACGAGGTGCATGGATGATACAATGTCTCAGCAGCTTACGTCAATGAAAAATGGCAGGTCTGGGAAAATTGTGTACATGGGGCATCGTAGTTGGCTCGAGAAGGATGCCCCGTGGAGAAAATGTGGAGATCTATTCAATGGTTTGGCTGAGCATCGAGGAACTCCACGTAAGAGGAGCGGCGCCAAAATCAAGGAGCTGTTGAATAGCTTGTATCACTCCCTTGCTAGTTAACTTTTGCATGCTTGCATGAAGAACATGGATTCACTTTCGGGGTTTGGTTCAGTGTAAGCTTTAGAGTTGGCAAAAGTGAGTTTTGGTAGTCAACCTTCTTACTCGAGGACGAGCAAGGTTTAAGCATGGTAGGTTGATGGCTCTATATTTTACACATTTTTAGAGCTCATTTGTTGCACGTTCACTTCATAAATCATGTCCCATTGAACCAAATATACGTCCATTATGCATGATTACCGTTTTTTACTCTTTTTAGTGTGAGCATTGCACATTAGTGTTTTTATTTGGTTTTTATTAGTTTCCTTTATTTTATTGTGTCTACAGGTGTTTTGGAGCAACCTAGGACCAAGCATGATGAAAACGATGAGGTGATGTCGAACAAGCCCTCGTCAAGTGATACATCTCCGTCGTATCTATAATTTTTGATAGTTTCATGCCAATATTCTACAACTTTTGGCAACTTTTTATACTATTTTTGGGACTAACATATTGATCCAGTGCCCAGCGCCAGTTCCTGTTTGTTACATGTTTTTTATTTCGCAGAAAATCCATATCAAACAAAGTCCAAACGGGATAAAAACTTACGGAGATTTTTTTGGAATATATGTGAATTTTGGGAAGTGGAATCAACAGAAGGCGGTGCCCGAGGGGCCCACAAGCCAGGAGGGCGCGTCCTGGGGGTAGGGCGTGCCCTGAGGGCTTGTGGCCACCCCTTAGCTCGGTTAGAGCTGTCCTTTGGCCACAAGAAAGCTAATTTTTGGATAAAGATCCCCTCAAAATTTCAGCCCGATCAGAGTTACGGATCTCCGAATATTTAAGAAACGGTGAAAGGCCAGAATCTGGGAACGCAGAAACAGAAGAAAACAAAGAGAGAGATCCAATCTCGAGGGGCTCTCGCCCGTCCGCCGCCATGCATTCCATGGACCATAGGGTAAACCCTTCTCCCATCTAGGGGGAAGGTCAAGGAAGAACAATAAGGAGGGGGGCTCTCTCCCCCTCTCTCCCGGTGGCACCGGAACGCCGCCAGGGCCATCATCGTGACGGCGATCTACTCCAACAACTCCGTCATCTTCACCAACACCTCCATCACCTTCCCCCATCTATCTACAGTGGTCCACTCTCCTGCAATCCGCTGTACCCTCTACTTGAACATGGTGTTTTATGCTTCATATTATTATCGAATGATGTGTTGCCATCCTATGATGTCTGAGTAGATTTTTGTTGTCCTATGGGTTGATTGATGATCATGACTGGTTTGAGTTGCATGTTTTATTATTGGTGCTGTCCTATGGTGCTCTCCATGTCGCGCAAGCGTGAGGGATCCTCGTTGTAGGGTGTTGCAATGTGTTCATGATTTGCCTATGGTGGGTTGCTTGAGTGACAGAAGCATAAACCCGAGTAGGTGGGTTGTTGCATATGGGAGTAAAGAGGACTTGATACCTTATAATGCTAGGGTTGGGTTTTACTTTAATGATCTTTAGTAGTTGTGGATGCTAGCTAGAGTTCCAATCATAAGTGCATATGATCCAAGTAGAGAAAGTATGTTAGCTTATGCCTCTCCCTCATATAAAATTACAATAATGATTACCGGTCTAGTTATCGATTGCCTAGGGACAATTCCGCAACTCCTACCACCACTTTTCCACACTCGTTAAACTAACTTAGTTGTTTCTTTATCTTAGCAGCCCCTAGTTTTTATTTCCGTGCCCTTTATTATCTTGCAAACCTATCCTATCACACCTACAAAGTACTTCTAGTTTCATACTTGTTCTAGGTAAAGCGAATGTTAAGCGTGCGTAGAGTTGTATCGGTGGTCGATAGAACTTGAGGGAATATTTGTTCTACCTTTAGCTCCTCGTTGAGTTCGACACTCTTACTTATCGAAAGAGGCTACAATTGATCCCCTTTACTTGTGGGTTATCAAGACCTTTTGCTGGCGCCGTTGCCGGGGAGCAATAGCGTGGGGTGAATATTCTCGTGTGTGCTTGTTTGCTTTATCACTAAGTAGATTTTATTTGCTGTTCTAAGTTGTTCTCTATCTTTAGTTATGGATATGGAACACGAAATACCAAAAAAATTAGGTGTACTTGCTACTCATGGAGATGGGGAACCTCCTAAAACCCTCGATGCTCGTTATGTGGAAAATATTATGCACTACTTTGATAATCCTGAGAAAACCCCATTCAACTTGATAATGGGATACACGTTGGATCAACGTGAATACTTTAGGGATTATCGCTTATCTCAAAAAGGGAAACACTTATGGGATCAAATTAGAATACTGGGATGGTTTGCTTGGGATGCATGCTCAAGATGTGACTTTACTTGTTGCTCTAATATAGAAGCTCGATACCTTCCCTTTTAATGCAAATTTAATGATAATGAAACCTTAGCTTCTTATGCTAAAGGTATTTATGATTACTATGATGTGGAACGAATAGAAGAATTTGTTGTTTTTAAAGGTGCTTACGAAATTGCTTCTTTGCTTGAAAACTATGATGATGATGTTCCTTACGAATCTGAAATTTTTGCCATACTTAAATATTGCTATGAGAATTATGATTGCAATGCTGATATTATTGAATTTATTGAAAGAATGACCGCTGCTTTGGAAGAGACTAATATCTTGCAGGAAACTATGGAAGAAGAAATTGCTGAAACTGTGAGCTCATTAGATGAAAAAGATGAGGAGGAGAGTGAAGAACAAAAGGAGGAAGAGCGGATTAGCTACCCGTGCCCACCTTCTAATGAGAGTAACTCTTCAACTCATACACTGTTTAATTTCCCTTCGTTCTTATTGAAGAATGAATGCTATGATAATTGCTATGATCCCTTGGATTCGTTTGAAATATCCCTTTTTGATGAACTTGATGCTTGCTATGCTTGTGGCCGTGATGCCAATATGAATGATGCTTATGGAGATGAACTTGCTATAGTTCCTTATGTTAAACGTGAAATTGTTGCTATTGCACCCACACATGATAGTCCTATTATCTTTTTGAGTTCTCCCAACTACACTATATCGGAGAAGTTTGCTCTTATTAGGGATTACATTGATGGGTTGCCTTCTACTATTACACATGATGATTATGATAAATATAATATGCATGTTCTTGCTGCTCCTACTTGTAGTTATTATGAGAGAGGAACTACATCTCCACCTCTCTATGTTTCCAATACGATAAAATTGCAACAAACTGTTTATACTATGCAATGGCCTTCACTTTGTGTGCATGAATTGTTCTTTTATGACATGCCGATGCATAGGAAGAGAGTTAGACTTCGTTGTTGCATGATATATGTTACTTTGTGCTCACTACTAAATTACAAATCATTGTTAATTAAAATTGGCTTTGATATACCTTGGGATCCGGGTGGATCCATTACTTGAGCACTTTAGCCTAGCTTAATGGCTTTAAAGAAAGCGCTGCCAGGGAGACAACCCGGAAGTTTTAGAGAGTCATTTTATTCTATTGTGTGCTTTTATATAGTTTAAAAAATAAATAAAGAGGGGAACCTAAAACTTTTTCAAAAAGAGAAGTGAAAGTAAGAAGGACGAGCACTGTTGAAGTGGGGGAGCTCCTTGAACTTTGTTCATGCCCATGGAAACTTTGCAAATATTGATTACAGAAACTTTTCTACAAAAATAACTATCCCCTTGTATAAATCCATTGTATTATAAAAATAATGTGCCAAGATTTGCCTTTAGGATGATTAGATTGCTTGTTTGGTGTGTGCAGTGCAAAAACAGAAACTTTGGCTGTAGTGCATGAATTTACATTTTTTACTGGAATGTCAAAAGTTTCTTAATTTTTTACACAGTACTTATATGCAAATTTGTAATTGTTTCCTAATTTTCCGGAATTTTTAGAGGTACATAAGTATGGTGAATGTTCATATTACTACAGACTATCCTGTTTAAGACATATTCTGTTTTTTATGCATTGTTTTGCTAGTTTCGATGAAACTATCGATTTTATCGATGGTATAAGCCATAAAATAAGTTATAATACAGTAGCTACAATGCAAAAATAAAATGTGAATGGGTTTGCAACAGTACTTAAAGTGGTAATTTGCTTTATTGTACTAACGGATCTCACGAGGGTTTTGTTAAGTTTTGTGTGATTGTTGTTTTCAAGTTTTGGGTGAGATCACGATGGATGAAGGAATAAGGAGTGGAAAGAGACTAAGCTTGGGGATGCCTGAGGCACCCCAAGGTAATATTCAAGGACTCCCAAGAAAATAAGCTTGGGGATGCCCCGGAAGGCATCCCCTCTTTCTTCTAACAACCATCGGTAATTTTACTTGGAGCTATATTTTTATTCGTCACATGATATGCGTAAATCTTGGAGCATCGTGTGATTTTTATTATTATTTTAATAATGCACCATGCTGGTATGAGAAAGTCCTTGGTTGATTTATAGAAGGCTCTTTGCACTTCACTTATATCTTTTGAGTATGGCTTTATAGAATGCTTCATGTGCTTCACTTATATCATTTGAAGTTTGGATTGCCTGTTTCTCTACAAATAGAAAACCGTAATTTGTAGAATGCTCTTTTGCTTCACTTATATCTATTTAGAGAGTTAACAGGAGTTGGTCATTCACATGGTTAGTCATAAAATCCTACATAAAACTTGTAGATCACTGAATATGATATGTTTGATTCCTTGCAATAGTTTTGTGATGTGAAGATGGTAATATGAGAGTCATGCTAGTGAGTAGTTGTGACTTGGAGAAATACATGTGTTGAAGTTTGTGATTCCCGTAGCATGCACGTATGGTGAACCATTATGTAACGAAGTCAGAGCATGATTTGTTTAATGATTCTCAACCTTTGTGTGTGGGTCGGGAGCGCGCGATGGTTAACTCCTACCAACCTCTCCCCTAGGAGCATGCGTCTAATGCTTTGTTTGATAACTAATAGACTTTTGCAATAAGTATGTGAGTTCTTTATGACTAATGTTAAGTCCATGGATTATACGCACTCTCACCCATCCACCTTTGCTAGCCTCTCTAGTACCGCGCAACTTTCGCCGGTGCATCAAACCCACCTTCCTCAAAACAGCCACCATATATTTTCCTCAAAACAGCCACCATACCTACCTATTATGGCATTTCCATAGCCATTCCGAGATATATTGCCATACAACTTCCACCATTCCGTTTTTCATGACATGCATCACCACTTTCATATTGCATATAGAGTCATATTTTGTTCTAGGTATCGAGTTGTAAGTAAATAAAAGTGTGATGATTTCCATTATTAGAGCATTTGTCCCGTGTGAGAAAAGGATGATGAAAGCTATGAATGCCTCACAAGTTGGGATGAGTCTCCGGACTTTACAAAAAATAAAAGAGGCCAGCGAAGCCCAAATAAAAAAAAGAGGCCAAAGATGCCCACCAAAAAGAAAAAAAGAAAAAAAAATGAGAGAAAGAGAGAAGGGACAATGCTACTATCTTTTTCCACACTTGTGCTTCAAAGTAGCACCATGATCTTCATGATAGAGAGTCTCCTATTTTGTCACTTTCATATAGCTAGTGGAATTTTCATCATTTGCACGACCACTTAGTTTTCTTTTTGAGCTTTCATACACTTATATATCTAGTGCACCCATTGCATGGCAATCCCTACTCACTCACATTGATATCTATTGATGGGCATCTCCATAGCCAGTTGATACGCCTAGTTGATGTGAGACTATCTTCTTCTTTTTCATGATCACCTCCACCATATTCTATTCCACCTATAGTGCTATATCCATGGCTCACGCTCATGTATTGTGTGAGAGTTGAAAAGGTTTGAGAACATAAAAAGTGTGAAACAATTGCTTGACTTGTCATCGGGGTTGTGCATGATTTAGATACTTTGTGTGGGGAAGATGGAGCATAGACAGACCATATGATTTTGTAGGGATAACTTTCTAAGGCCATGTTATTTCAAAAGGACACAATTGCCTTGTTGGTGTGCTCGAAGTATTACTGTTTTTATGTCAATATAGACTATTGCATTGAATCACTCGTTTCAATATTTATGCCATGATTAGATTATATGATCAAGATTATGCAAGGTACCATTCCACATCAAAAATTATCTTTTTTATCATTTACCTACTCGAGGACGAGCAAGAATTAAGCTTGGGGATGCTGATATGTCTCCATCGTATCTATAAATTTTGATTGTTTCATGCCAATATTCTACAACTTTCATATACTTTTGGCAACTTTTTATACTATTTTTGGGACTAACATATTGATCCAGTGCCCAGTGCCAGTTCCTATTTGTTGCATGTTTTTTGTTTCGCATAAAATCCATATCAAATGAAGTCCAAACGGGTAAAAACTAACGAAGATTTTTTTTGGAATATATGTCAATTTTGGGAAGTGGAATCAACAGAAGGCGGTGCCCGAGGGGCTCACAAGCCAGGAGGGCGCGCCCTGGGGGGTAGGGCGCGCCCTGAGGGCTTGTGGCCACCCCTTAGCTCGGTTGGAGCTGTCCTTTGGCCACAAGAAAGCTAATTTTCGGATAAAGATCCCCTCAAAATTTCAGCCCGATCGGAGTTACGGATCTCCGGATAATTAAGAAATGGTGAAAGGCTAGAATTTGGGAACGCAGAAACAGAAGGAAACAGAGAGAGAGATCCAATCTCGGAGGGGCTCTCGCCCCTCTGCTGCCATGGAGGCCATGGACCAGAGGGTAAACCCTTCTCCCATCTAGGGGGAAGATCAAGGAAGAAGAAGAAGGAGGGGGGCTCTCTCCCCCTCTCTCCCGGTGGCACTGGAACGCCGCCGGGGCCATCATCGCGACGGCGATCTACTCCAACAACTCCGTCATCTTCACCAACACCTCCATCACCTTCCCCCATCTATCTACAGCGGTCCACCCTCACGCAACCCACTGTACCCTCTACTTGAACATGGTGCTTTATACTTTATATTATTATCCAATGATGTGTTGCCATCCTATGATGTCTGAGTAGATTTTTGTTGTCCTATGGGTTGATTGATGATCATGATTGGTTTGAGTTGCATGTTTTATTATTGGTGTTGTCCTATGGTGCTCTCCGTGTCACGCAAGCATGAGGGATCCTCGCTGTAGGGTGTTGCAATGTGTTCATGATTTTCCTATGGTGGGTTGCTTGTGTGATAGAAGCATAAACCCGAGTAGGTGGGTTGTTGCATATGGGAGTAAAGAGGACTTGATACCTTATAATGCTATGATTGGGTTTTACCTTAATGATCTTTAGTAGTTGCGGATTCTTGCTAGAGTTCCAATCATAAGTGCATATGATCCAAGTAGAGAAAGTATGTTAGCTTATGCCTCTCCCTCATATAAAATTGCAATAATGATTACCGGTCTAATTATCGATTGCCTAGGGACAATTCCGCAACTCCTACCACCACTTTTCCACACTCGTTAAACTAACTTAGTTTTTTATTTATCTTAGCAGCCCCTAGTTTTTATTTGCGTGCTCGTTATTATCTTGCAAACCTATCCTATCACACCTACAAAGTACTTCTAGTTTCATACTTGTTCTAAGTAAAGCGAACGTTAAGCATGCGTAGAGTTGTATCGGTGGTCGATAGAACTTGAGGGAATATTTGTTCTACCTTTAGCTCCTCGTTGGGTTTGACAGTCTTACTTATCAAAAGAGGCTACAACTGATCCCCTATACTTGTGGGTTATCATCGAGTTGGTCGAGGCTCACGACGCTGCTCTTGAGAGCCGGGATAAGGAAGACATCCGTCAACACCTTGTGATCACCCCCGTTGTCGGCAAAGATGATAGTCCCATGCCCGTGGATGTCAACCACGGAGCTGTCGGCTAACCACACCTTCCAGGAGATAGAGCGATCCAGCTCTGCGAAGGTGTCGACCGAACCAGTCATGTGGTTCTTGGCGCCGGTGTCGAGGAACCAACCCTCATTGCGCTTGTCGCCTACAAGCGTAAGTGTAGTCATGGCCCTCTCCTCGTTTAGGAAGACAAAGCCGCATGCACATGCCATTGTCGAGGAGCCATCTCGGCCAAAGCAGTGGACCCGAACACCTAGTTGTCGGGGCATGGCCAACCTGAGTCGCCAAGCGCTTCTGCCCGGACTGAATGGTTGCCGGCATCATGGTCGGAGCGTGGTCCACCAGATGCGCCGTGTCCTCTCACATAGTCTTGATGGGGTTCGAATTTGTCGGGACCATTGTTTCTGGGGCAACGGCCAGTATTGACGGGGACTTGGTTGTCTGGACATGGCTTCCCCACGCTCGTGCCTTCAACCCCTCACAGTCGATAGGCCCCGAGAACAATGTTGTCGGGGAATAGCCTACCACTATAGGAATGGATTTCGCTAACGGGCTCCGTACCTCCTGCATGGACGATTGCCTGGACCATGGTTGCAGGAGGCATTACGCCCTCCTGCACGGTTTCGATGCCTACCAGCATCATTGCTGGCCCACCGTCTACGTCTGCCTGGACGAGGTTTGTAGCCATTGCGGTCGCCTCGCCAGCCAGCCTCTTGCGGCATTCCCGGGTCCAGTGACCCGGCCCACCACAGTAGTGGTATTTGTCAAGGTCGGCATCATTGCCGGAACCGTGTGCACGTCCACCCTACTACTGGGACTGGCCTAGCTACGCCCGCAGTTGCCGCCACCACTCTCGATGCGACTGCTGCCTCTACCGGTGATGCCTCCGCTGCTCGAGTCAGCGCCACCATGGCCTTGTCGCTTGCTCACCTCCCGCTCCTTCTCCGAGATAAGGAGCCGTCCGCCGCCGGAGTTCTTGCGGCTGTCCTCGAGGCGGTCCTCGACCACCGGCAGCCGGCCTATGAGCTGCTCGGTGGAAAGCTCATGCAAGTCAAGCAAAATATCGATGGAGATTGCTACTTGAGCGAAACGAGGCAGAACGACACACAGAAACTTCTGCATGACTCTCGCGACATCCATGGTATCCCCGAGCGAGCGGAGCCATATCGCTGTAACACCCCCATGCATTAAGCTACAAAGCTTCCCTTATAAAGTTGCCTAGTCATCATGATTACTATGTGAATCACCATTGTGATCCAAATTCAATTCAATTTCAATTTTAAATTGGAAGTTAAAATATTATTTCTTCAAATAGTCAAATAAAAATGTTGGTAATATTCCAAATAATCCCCAGGTAATTCTCATGAAGAAACCAACCATGTTTGAATTACCAAAATGCCCCTAGCAATATTTAAAGTGGACCAACAGCAATTATTAAAGCCATTTAAATTCAAACTCAAATTTGGATAATTCCAAATAGCCTGAAACTTTTCGAGCAACCCTGAAATATTGTTTCGTATTTATGTGACAATTTTCAAATTTAACTAAATTAATTTAGTGGCTAAAATAAATACAAAACAGAGATAAATAAAAGAAAAAGAAAAGAAAAAAAGAAAAAGATAAAGACCCACTGTGCACTTAGGCCTGCACATCACAGTGCACGGCCCGGCCCGTTTGGCCAGCCTTTCTGCTATACCTCTCGCAGGAGAGAGGCAGAGCCATGCGTGCCGGCCATCCACGCTGCCATGGCTACCGATGGGGACGTCTCGACCCTGCGAGGACTCCCCGCAATGGATAAGCAGATCCTGAACCCCCCTGACGAACCCTAATCCCCTCATTCTCCCACCTCATGCCTCTCTCTCGACCGGAGCTCCCCTGAATGTAGCCCACGCCACGCTGTCATCACTAGCGTGACCACCGGTTGTCCCTCGTCGCCTTGCTATGTCCAAGAGCTGCGCGTCATCGTCCTAACCGTCTACACGGACCCACATGAGCTAGGACGCCCTCGAGCCATCGCCATCGAGCTTCTTCTTCAACTTCGGGCACCGCCACCACCGTTGTCGATTCGCTCGTCCTCGACCTCCTCCGGCCACATTGAGTGGCTCCCCCTCACCGCTGTGAGCTCACGATGCTTTCCCCTCTTTCCCTGAGCTCCGGCTCCCCCATAGCAAGCTCCCCCCAAGCTCTGGCTCTGCCGCTGCCGCACCGTGTCACCACCATGGCCAGGGCCCATGTCCGTCGATGCAGAGCACGACATTGTGCTCCAGGAGATCCCAGGAGCCGTAGCACTCCTCGTCTCTCCTGCTTGTGCGTCGTGGCACCGATGCCGCAACCACCCGAGCCCCGGCCTCCGCTCCGCTTGCCGCCACTGTCGCCACAGGCCATCACTGGAAACCCCGCGTCCACCCTTAGACGCGTCGCGCTGCCAGCTACACGTAGAGCCCTCCCACACATCCAGCCGACGCCTATACCGCTGTCTCGAGTGAATTCCGCCGCACTGGAAGGTCGCCGGCGCCTAATTCCGGCGATGCTGATGTGGCGCATGGTTAACCCCTAATTAACCCCCATGTGTGACACTGACCAGTGGGACCCGCCCTTAATTAACTTAATTAAACATATTTAAAAATTCTGTTAAAATAACTATGTCACTGACATATGGACCCCACTGGTCCCAATTAACCAGTCAACTGCTGACTGTGATTGACCCAGTCAATGACATGTGGGTCCCATTCACCCTTTTGACCAATCAACATTGACTGGTTGACCTACTAACTCAGCCCCACTGGACCCCACTTGTCAGCCACATAACCCACTGCCGTGTACACTTCTCTGTGTGCACTTAGCAAATTCTATTTAATTTTCAAAATAACAATAAAATAAAAAATTCTAGAAAATCCCTTAAACTTTGGAAATTCATATAAAATAATCAATAACTTAGATAAAAATAATTTATATTTGAAATATGATCAGAAAAATATAATGAATCGGGATATGTTATTTGCAAGCATGACAAACCCCTCTATAATAATGAACATTGATAATTTCCTCACGATCAAATAACCGAATAATACTTGGAGCTGGGAAAATATTTCCCCGCTTTACTTAAAATGCGTAGTAATGCATTAGAACACGTCATCACCATATTTTTCCATGCCATGCATTGTGTTGCATTTGTTTGCTCTGTTATTTATTTGTTTCCGCCACATTTGCTTTTATCGGTAGACTCCGACACCGCAGTAGAACCCGAATACAACTATGACTACACTTCCGAGGATCCCCTTCATCTGTAGAGAAACCAGGCAAGCAAACCCCCTTGATCATTCCGATATCACCTATTCTTTCTCTCTACTTCCTGCATTAGGTATTGTCACCGTTGTTGTTCGGTAGATCCTACTGAGATGCATAGCCTGATTTTGTCGCCTGCTATAGATGCTTACCTATTATCCTAGCATGCCTAGATTAGCTATGCTTGTATTCCATCAGTTGGCCCTAGACCATTGTCTGTGTTGCTATGCTAGATTATCGGGCCGCGATCCCCTCTGGGCAATGATCACGGGTATGCGTTACATTACTACATTACAATGTTACATTTATGTTTGATATAGGGGCTGAAGGGCAGGTGGTACCATATAGCAAGAGATGGACCTAAGTCCTGACAGCTCCTGAGTGGTACTGTACGGGAGCCCAGTAGATATCCACAGGATGATGGTGAGGCTGGCACCATCCCTGCATGTTTAAAGTTGGCAGAATGACAGGGCAGGCGGAGACCATCCAGGATGAGGTGGGCCTGGGCCCTGGTCATGGTCCGCGGTTACTTAACAATAATATGACTAACAAGATTTGGGTATTTGAACCGAAACTGCTAGTGGCATATACGCACTAACCTCCGCACGTGATAATGGTTATGGGGCCCTCGGCATCATCAGTTCCTCCCGAAAGCTCTGTCAGATGTCACAGGAAATGCGGCACGTGCCCAGGTGAGCGGATACTTCCTATTCCTGGAAGAGCTTGGTTGGGTTGGTCCCGGCCGTCCACGCAACGTGTAGGAGCACTTAGGGTGAGCAGACAAATAGCCCTTCATGGTTAGGATGTAGACCGACGTGTTGACCTCTCTGGAAAGATGAGGTAGGACTTTGGCATGTCAATTGCCTGAGGCCAGGCAGACCCGCGGAAAAGTGTGTCCGGCCATAGGGTAATCAAGTGTATCGGGCTATGTGGTGCACCCCTGCAGGGAAGACAAACTAATTGAATAGCTACGTCCACGGTAATGGACGGCTTTGAGATGTATCCCGATCTTATACTACTCGAACCGGATACTTGATAAAAACACACCCACCTTATATGTCTATACAACTTGAACTGGTTACTAAGTAAGATACACCAACTCAATAAATATGGAATGCCCGCAGATCTTTTCTCGAAGGGAGTCAAGGAAGGATCTCTAGGTATGGTATTGTTGTATTATATGCATATACTCGTATGCACTCCGACCCTTCCTTTGCTGCAAGATGCTCTAATTATCTTCTCTTGCTGCAAGATGGTGGTGCCTTGTGATACATTGAGCTTTCTCCCCATGATCTAACATTTCTATAGTTTAGTCCACAGATATATCTGCATTCCTTTGATACCAATGCATACGTAGTATAGATATGATGTATGTCTTGTGAGTACTTTGGATGAGTACTCACCATTGCTTTGCACTTCTCTTCCTTCAACCTGGTTGCTACTATTAGATAGTAGCCTCTCGGATGCAGGTATCCCTGATGATGGATACTACTTAGAGTTTGACATCGACGAGTAGTTTGGAGGTCCCATGCAGGAGGCCTGCGCCTTTTCCTTTTAGAGTCATTGTTTGATTCTGCCTTCTCAAGGCACCCTTATAATTGTCTGTAGTCAGACCTAACTCTTGATGTAATATCTGGACTTGTGACCCATCTTTGTAATAAAATGTTTCTTTCATTAAATTTGGGTCATAGAGTTTTGTTGTGGTACTATCGTGAGTCATTGTTCGTGGTGCATGCTGCATTGGATGTTTAGTGCATGGTTAGGAATGGGGGCATCACAAGTTGGTATCAGAGTAGACTGTCTGTAGGAACCCTGAAACCTCTTGGTCAATGTTGAGTCTAGTCTTGAAAATTATTTTCAAACTACTAGGAGTGTTGTGTGGCTTACGAGCCCACATTAGATATGGATGGGATTAGGACTCTTTTATTCCACATCCTTACTCTAGGTTCTGAAACTCCTTAGCTCTTCAGATTAAAGATTTTGTTAATTCTAGGTTCTCATGACGACTTCAATCCAAAGATCCAGTTGTTCCCTCTACTCTCTTGAATTTCCAGATGATTCTGAAGACACTCTCCAATATTTCGAGAATCCTATGTGCCTACTGCCTTGCAGTTCCTTGTCGCATGAATACACTTCTAAATAATTCATAACCCTTACCGGGGATCCATTCATCCCCAGTTGTTCATGTGTTTCACAAAATACTTTGAAATGCTATCCAATCTTCTGAGAATCCTCTGCACCCTATTGCTCTTGAAATTCTTGCCTGCCTGCTTTATGGTTAATCCCATATGTCTAGCAATATTCATTAGCATCCTTTCTCCTTGTCATTTTGAGTCTATTAGTTCAATATGTATGCGAATACTCGCAATCATCAGTTAAAACTAGAATTAGTCCTTCCGGCTCAGACGTCATTTTGGGCATGAGCTGGTTCTTGGCCAATCAAGTCTTGATTTGTTGTCCATCTAAGTCTATTCAACTTATTAATTCTTTGATCACAGCATCTATTTCTGATCCCCCACTTTGGAAATTGTAATTCCTTTGTATTTAAGCTTCGAAGTATTCAGATGTTTCCATAAACCAATGCGCTTTGATTCTTTCCACTTCTGGTTGAGTACCAATACTCACATCGGATTCTTTGCAGACCACCTGATCTTTTGGTGGATTGCTACCCTACAGTTCCTTTGTGTTTTAAATCATTGACAAATTTCCCCTGATGGAAAATGCCTTTGGCAATTGTATCATCTACCCCGTGTCGTTAGCCCTCTACTTTCGAGCTTGTATCGATTGCTTCTATAATTGTGTTGTATAGTTTTCTAAACTCCTCTGATGAGTTGTATCTATGCTTTCTGCAATCTGTGTGAACCTGAAAGTTTTCATGGGTCATACTCTTTTGATGTTTCACCAGATAAATTTTCAACACTAAAACTTTTTCAAAAGAGAGGTGAATGAAAAGCTATGCATTGGAGAATAGGGGTCTACCTTGAATTTTTGTGTTCATGCCCATGGACAAGATGTAACTCTTATCATGGAAGCTTCTTATAAATATTTATTCATTTGTGTAAACCATCAGATGTCCTTGATTTAATCCCTTGCAACTAAGGTTCTGACCCTGTTGTTCTCATATGAAATGCCTTGGAGAAATCCATTCCAGAATCTCGCCCATCTCTCGAACAAGGTTAAAGTATTTGTGCTCTGTAGAGCAATAAGCCAGTTCAACCTCTATGCTGATCTACCTTTGAGTATGAACCTCTGGTATCTCGAGAATATCACAGAACTACATTACTTCTTATGGGTTCTTCGTCAAGAATTACTTTTTACCGATTTCAGTTTTTCCCCGGGTTCTGAGTTGTTCATCACTCGAGAACACTGACAAGTGAATCGAGTCTGCACTGCAATTCAATAACTCTTAATAATCTTTGTTGCTTATGAGTTTGTACTCAATCATGTCATTCCCAGTCGATTGGCTATATCATCATCGTCATGCTAAAGCTTGACTATGTTACCTAGTCGTTCATCCCCGGAACACAATTTCGACAGTGCACTAAGCTTACGTCGAGCTTTCAACAGCATATTGTTTGTCTTGAAAAGCAACTCTGATTCTAAACTTGCATCTTATCTGTGGTTCCAATAACCTTTCGCTTCACCATTCCTTTTCCTTGATGTCGTTGCTGATCGATTACATCTTCATGAAACCTCTCGACAAAATGTGTCGTGATCATCGTCAACATTTTAACTTCTTCCAAGATGCGAATCGAATTCATGATGAGAAATACCATCCTTGCCCCTCGATAATTTGTGTTGTCGTTGACAACATCTTTGCCTTCCTTCCAACTCAGACTTGGTCAAGTTTTGGTTATACCTTAAGTTCCTTGCTATTCTTGAAATTGTTCCTTGCGTATATCTTATGGTATTCTTGAAATTGTTCCTTGCGTATATCTTATGGTCTTCAAACCCAACCTTTACTTAAAAACCATATCATTGCTACCCCGAAGCATGACGGTGGTACTCCAAATATCAATAGGAACATTGGAAGCATAGTGCTAAATGTTTCTTGATTGATTACCCAAACCCTGTTATATGGGTAAGCCTCACACTACTAGGGAAAAGCCTAGTAGTTGCGCGGGGGTAAAGGGCTAGCAGTAGCGCGGGGGCCCGCGCTACTGCTAGCGTGTTGCACCTAACTTTTAGCAGTAGCGCGGGCCTGGCCCCGTGCTACTGCGAGTGCGCTGCAGCTAATTTTTAGCAGTAGCGCGGGCCGGGCCCCGCGCTACTACTACTTTTGTTAGTAGTAGCATGGGGTAGGACCCGCACTACTATTAAATAACAGCAGCGTCAGGTATTACCCCGCGCCACTACTATACATGCGTATTTCATTTCTACACATATATACTGTATTTATACACCCGTATACAAAAAATTTATACAGTAGCAATGATATAACAACTCATCATCATTGTAGTGATATAACAACTCATCATCGTCGTAGTGATATAACAACTCATCATCATCGTAGTGATATAACAACTCATCATCATCATAGTGATCTAATAATGTCTCACCATAATGATCATCATAAGTTCACCACTACCCGCTAAGTGTTATCATACTAGGTAAATAAGTTCCTAGCACATGACAAGCACTAGGAACTACTCCTCTCTCTTAGGTAAAATAGTATAAAATAGAAAAGCCCCTCCATCTCCATAATGGAGCATAGAGATCCACTGGTCTCCAATTTGTGGGCTGTGCTCATTCACTAGTCTTCTCCATCCCTTGATTTTGAGGCCTTCATCTATTTGAGAAGTCGAGTATGCACATTCGAAAGTCCCCGTCTCTGGACGTACGCTAACAATTGTCATCTGACCTTCGACAAACATCAATGGAGGCACAACATCATTCGGGAGCTTCTGTTGAAGAACATAACAGTAACATAGTTAGAAATGTAGTTTACTTAAGAAGAAAGATGGACTAGTGACACAATAGTAAAAAAACTTACCATGATATTTGCATGAATGTTACCATTGCTCAACTCGTGGACTAGTGGCACATATCCACTATAATTTTGGCCAGCTCCAAAAATGATCTTAAAGGTCAGAACATCACTAACAAAGTCGACAAGCGAATTCTTCTCCTCCCAAGTTAGCTCTGAGCCATAACTGTAGTAGGTCTTGTCTATTATGTTTCATATATCTTTCGAAGAAAGGAAATAAGCTGTCAATTACAAATAAAAAAGTTAAGTAGGGGTGAATAACAACTATTTTAAATAAGCAATATAGATTATTTAACAAATTTGTTTAACAAACTCACATTGAGGTAGAATTGGAATCATGTCCAGATCCACCAAAATGTCTTTATCATGTTCAGAATCATCTTGAGGAATGCCAATATCAAAGGTTATTTTCATACCCTCGTCAAATCCATAGGCCTTGCATAATCCTTTCCAATTTGAACAACCAAAATGAGTGTGACCTACTTCATTTATGATCTTATCCTCAAAAATGAAACCATGTTTTGATTTAAGGTTAGCTTTCTAAGTGTCCACCTTTTCCCTCTCTTCGAAAGAGAGCTTCTCTAAGACATAAGGTCTTGCATAGCAGGGGATGCACTAGTTAAATTATAAAAAATGGAAATTACACGTTAGAGCAAAAATCTGAAGTCATGCTTAATTAAGAAGAAATACTTGCCGCTGAAGTTTCATAACGTAAAATATTCAAAGCCCTCCTTAAGCGTGAGGGAGAAGCATCTACCATTTTCCAAGTGAGGCCTGTCACACATACCCCCGTCATCGGTATAGTCATCACACTCGGGGATCCTATCATCGTCATCCATTTGATGTGTTCATAATTGAAAGATTAAAAATGGACGACAAATAGCAGGAACTCAACAAACAGATCACTATTCAGCATGGGTTGACTTTCGGTCTGTCGAGTCTCCCTTGAAAAACTCTCATCTCTGGTGATGTATATGGTGGCCACTCCCTCTCTGATATTTCGATCGTCGGTGATGGTCGCTCCTTCCTTCTTCCCTGAGTGCATTACCAAAAGGTCTGTCACACGGGAAAGAAGGAGAAGTGACCCCCACGACAACAGTCGGGATTCTCCCTCAGTGATATTTTGACCGTATATGGTGGTGTATATGGAGGACACTCCCTCTCTAAAATTTCGACCATCGGTGATGGCCGCTTCCCCCTCTTCTCTTGTGCATTACCAAGGTATATCACGATAATAAGAAGAGGGAAACAACCCCCATGACAACAGTCGGGATCATTCCATCAAGAACAGACTAAAAGTCACACAAGGAGCCCCAACAGCTGAAAGTCAACCCTAAGCATCAGTCAATTAACATTACATATATCGAGTAATGACATAAGAAAATGGCCTATGTTTTGCCGGAATTTCATTTAATTCCTGTTCAGGCAAATCCCGGGCAATCGTTATGTCCTACTTTCTCACACACGTCATGCCAAAATCCATGAAATTTTTTGGCATGACCTTTGCTAAAAACAGGACATAGCAAGCGCCTGAAATTTGCCGGAACGGAAATGAATGAACATTCTGGCAAAACACATGTAGTAGACATATCCACAAATCACATGTCCAAATAGACAATCCTTACTCACTAGATGGCTGCCAAGGATGCGGGTGTCGTCGTTGATCTTCTGGGCGTCGTCGAGCGGCTCGTCGTGATCTACCCTGCATCACATGTGAAGATAATAGTTTCAGGATCACTTTAAGCATGAACAGATGATACGTCTCCAACGTATCTATAATTTTTGATTGTTCCATGCTATTATATTATCGGTTTTGGATGTTTTATATGCATTAATATGCTATTTTATATTAGTTTTGGGACTAACTTATTGACCTAGAGCCCAATGCCAGTTTCTGTTTTTTCCTTGTTTTTGAGCTTCGCAGAAAAGGAATATCAAACGGAGTCCAAACGGAATAAAATCTTTGAAATGATTTTTTTTGGATCAGAAGGAGCCTACGAAACTTGGAGATGAAGTCAGAAGGTTCCCGAGGAGGTCACAAGCCACAGGGGCATGCCCCCCTAGGCCGCGCCCCCCTGGCTTGTGGGTTCCTCGGGAGTCCACCGACCTCCCTCTCAGCTCTATAAATCCTCAAAAATTCCAAAAACCCCAACGCAGAACCTGGATCGGGAGTTCCGCCGCCGCAAGCCTCTGTAGCCATGAAAAACCAATCGGGGGCCCGTTTCGGCACCCTGCCGGAGGGGGAAACCATCACCGGAGGCCATCTTCATCATCCCGGCAGTCTCCATGATGAGGAGGGAGTAGTTCACCCTCGGGGCTGAGGGTATGTACCAGTAGCTATGAGTTTGATCTCTCTCTTTCGTGTTCTTGAGATGGCACTATCTCGATGTACCGCGAGCTTTATTAATATAGATGAATCATATGGAGTTTTCCCCTCTCTATCTTCTTGTGATGGATTGAGTTTTCCCTTTGAAGTTTTCTTATCGAATTGAGTCTTTAAGGATTTGAGAACACTTGATGTATGTCTTGCGATGGGATATCCGTGGTGACAATGGGATATTCTATTGATCCACTTGGTGTATGTTTTGGTGATCAACTTGCGGCTTCCGTGACCTTGGGAATCTATGCATAGGGGTTGGCACATGTTTTCGTCTTGACTCTTCGGTAGAAACTTTGGGGCACTCTTTGAAGTTCTTTGTGTTGGATTGAACATGATGAATCTGAAATTGTGTGATGCATATCGTATAATCAAGCCCATGGGTACTCGTGGTGACATTGGACTATCTAGGTGACATTAGGGTTTTGGTTGATGTGTATCTTAAGGTGCTATTTTAGTACGAACTCTAGGGCTGTTCGTGACACTTATAGGGATAGCTCATAAGATTGATCAGAAAAGATAACTTTGAGGTGGTTTCGTACCCTACAATAATTTCTTCATTTGTTCTCCGTTATTTGTGACTTTGGAGTGAACTCTTTATCGCACGTGAGGGATTTACATATGATTCAACTATGTTAGTATTGTTGAGAGAACTTGTACTAGTGAAAGTATGAACCCTAGGCCTTGTTTCTAAGCATTGCAATACCATTTGTGCTCACTTTTATCATTAGTTACCTTGCTGTTTATATATTTTCAGATTATAAAAACCTATATCTGCCATCCATATTACACTTGTATCACCATCTCTTCGCCAAACTAGTCCACCTATACAATTTACCATTGTATTGGGTGTGTTGGGGACGCAAGAGACTCTTTGTTATTTGGTTGCAGGGTTCCTTGAGAGAGACCATATTCATCCTACACCTCCCATGGATTGATAAACCTTAGGTCATCCACTTGAGGGAAAATTGCTACTGTCCTACAAAACTCTATGCTTGGAGGCCCAACACGAGTCTACAAGAATAAAGTTGTGTAGTAGACATCAAGCTCTTTTCTGGCACCGTTGCCAGGGAGGTGAGTGCTTGAAGGTATATCTTTAGATCTTGCAGTTAAATCTTTTAGTTTCTTGTTTTTCACTAGTTTGGTTTTATAAAAGAAAACTACAAAACAAATTGGAATTGAGGTTGCCTCATATGCTTCATCTTTTTAATGTCTTTCGTGAAAATGATGGAAAGGAAAATTGTGCTCAAGTATTAGAAGAAGAAGTTATTAAAATGTTTGGAACTAAATCTTTGAGTGATGACCATGATAGCAATATTGTTAGTATGAATTCTCTGAATATTCATGATGCTAATGATATGCAAAGGCACAAGCTTGGGGATGCTATGTTTGATGAAGATGATATTTTTAGTCCCCCAAGTTTTGATGAGAAAAATTATTATGATGAAAGCATGCCTCCTATTTATGATGATTATTGTGATGACATGTCTGCCATAAAGAATAATGATAACCATGAAACTTATCATCATTATTTTAATTTTCAATTGGATTATGCTTCACATGATAGTTATTTTGTTGAGTTTGCCCCCACTATTATGAATGAGAAGAAAATTGCTTATGTGGAGAGTGAAAAAAATTCTATGCTTGTGGATCATGAAGATAATACTTTATGTGATAGTTATATTGTTGAATTCCTTCATGATGCTACTGAAAATTATTATGAGGGAGGAACTTATGCTTGTAGGAATTGCAATCGTATCAAGTTTCCTCTCTATGTGTTCAAAGTTTTGAAGTTATGCTTGTTTCGCCTTCCTATGCTAGTTGATTCTTGCTCTCATAAATTGTTTGATCACAAAATCCCTATGCATAGGAAGTGGGTTAGACTTAAATGTGCTTGTCATGTGTTTCATGATGCTCCCTTGCATGTTTCAAATACTTTTCCTATACGAGCATCATTGAAATCATCATGCTAGCTAAAAGGCATTAAAGAAAAGCGCTTGTTAGGAGACAACCCAACACTTATCCTTTCTGTTTTTGTGTGTTCACATGATTAGGCTACTGTATAATCATGTTTTATAGCTTTTATTTCAATAAAGTGCCAAGTAAAGCCTTTGGGATAGTGTGGCTGATAGTTGACTTGAATCTGTGCAAAAACAGGAACTTTAGACTCCAGTGAAGAACTTGTTGTTCTCTGCTGGAGCATGGTAAATTCTTGAAATTTTTACACAGTCTTAACATACAAATCATTCAGGTTGTCCTAATTTTTCAAAAGTTTTCGAGACAGGGAAGTATGGCTACACTACAGATCTTCACAGACTGTTCTGTTTTTAACAGATTCCGTTTTGCATGCATAGTTTGCTTGTTTTAGTGTTCCCATAGATTATATTGAGTGATATAAATTATGGGAATGATATAATACAGTAGGTATCATGTGGGAACAATTATGAATCTTGTCTTGACAGTACCTAAGTGAATGATCTTTATTTATTATACTAACCCATCTCAAGAAGTTCTGTTAAGTTTTGTGTGATTGAAGTTTTCAAGTTTTGGGTGAGACACCGATATGAGGAGAATAAGGAGTGACAAGAACCTAAGCTTGGGGTTGCCCAAGGCACCCCCAAGGTAATATCCATGGAAGACTCAAGCGCCTAAGCTTGGGGATGCCCCGGAAGAATCCCCTCTTTCGTCTTGAGCCTGTCATTCTTTAGAATTCTTTACGGGAACTCTCTCATTAATTATGAAGTTTCATGCAAATGACTATGTGATCCTTGTATCTAAAATTACCCTTGCACTTTGCTTCGTACGCGTTTCCAGGAGCCACCTTCCTTGAGATGATCCATTCCGCTATTAGATGCAAGATTCATTCTTTGACAATCTAAACCCTTTTCACATCCTGTTTTAGGCCTTAAATGATTGCCTACCCAAATGAAGCTATTCGTATCTTCTTAAATCACTCTCGTTATGATTCCTATGTTCCAAAACTTGAGGGATACTTATGTGTTTCATTCATGAGACAAACCCAGATGATTACCCCTTATTGAATTCCATCATTACCGAGCTAACCGTTATCCCTTTCGTAACTAAGTTGAATATTTTGAAGAAGGATGACAATTTCGTCATGATGCACTAATGCAGAGAAATACAAACTTGAACGCAGTGGACCAACCTCTTCAGGAAGACCAACCAATACCGAGAAGATTCATTAGATTCGTAGCCAGAACTTTTCCTCCTTACTCGGCCTCTTAAATCTCAGGACGAAATTTCTTTTCATGGAGGAGAGTTGTAACACCCCCAAGCATGAAGCTACAGTGCTTCCCTAATAAAGTTGCCCAGTCGTCATGATCACTCTGTTAATCACCACTTTGATCCAAATTCAATTTAATTTCAATTTCAAATTGGAAGTCAAAATATTATTTCATCAAACAGTCAAATAAACATGTTGGTAGCAATCCAAAAAATACCCAAGTAATTGTCATGAAGAAACCAATCATGTTTGAATTACCAAAATGCCCCTACACTACTGGAATTAGCTTCTTTGCTGTCTGCCATAGCAGACGGCAAAGGCATGCCTGGCGGACGGTAAAGCCTTTGCCGTCTGCTAGCAGACGGCCAACAGTCCGGCCGAACAGCTAACGGCAAAGGCCCCTTTGCCGTCTGCTGGCAGACGGCAATGAAGCGAAGCTCTTTGCCGTCTGCTGGCAGACGGCAAAGCCCCTGGACGGCAGACAAAAGGTGCCAGCCCCGTTAGGGGGCTAACGGCGCTCTTTGTCGTCTGCCAGCAGACGGTAAAGAGCTGCAGCTGACGTCAGCTGGCATCAGGCGTCAGCTGGGCCAACGCAGGCTCTTTGCCGTCTACCAGCAGACGGCAAAGAGGTAAAGGTCTTCGCCGTCTGCCAGCAGACGGCAAAGAGGCCAAATAGGCCAGCCCAGGTTGCATAGGCTGCTGCCACGTGGCCTCTTTGCCGTCTGCTAGCAGACGGCAAAGTGGCTATATTGCCACTGTTTTTTTTAATTCAATCAATTTCACAGATATATATATATATATATATATATATACATTTCAAAATATTTCAACAAGTACATATAGCCAACATATCCCTGCCATATGGATATGATCATCCAACACATATATACACCAAATGAAAAGTCCAACATATCCAACAATTAAGCAAAAGGTCCATATAGTTTCATCCATACATACATATATAGGTAGCAAGTTTCACATTGTTCATCCTACAAAATCAAAACAAAAAGGAAGCACAAGAAGAAGAGTAGACTCCATCAACGCAAGCTTCCTCATCGAAAGCAAATCTGCAAATTGGGAAAGAAGAAAGTTAGAAGAAGAAGAAGAAGAAGAAGAAGACTAGCTAGAAGAAGAAGAAGAAGAAGAAGACTAGAAGAAGAAGAAGAAGAAGACTAGCTAGAAGAAGAAGAAGAAGAAGAAGAAGACTAGAAGAAGAAGACTAGGTCATTTTGGAGCTAAACCAAGGTTATTATGCCATTTTTTTACCTAAGTGAGCTAATTATGTCATAAATGAACTAGCTAAGGTAAGTATAGATCATTATTGAGCTATCCTAGGTAGTTATGCCATTTGTTTAGCTAACTAAGCATATCAAGTCATTTTGGAGAAAAAAATGCTAAGTATAGGTCATTTTATAGCTATCCTAGGTAAAATATGTCATTTTGGAGCTAAGTAAGGTTATTATGTCATTTTCGAGGAAAATAAGCTAAGTATAGGTCATTTTGGAGCTAAGTAGGTCATTTTTTAAGCTAAGTATGCATTTGTTAAGCAAAACACTTGGGAAAACTTACCATCATCATGGAGGTGAAGGACCGGTCGGGCTTGCGCCAGTGTGAGACGGAGAAGGACCGGTCGGGGTTGCGGCAGACGCAGAAGGACCGGTCATAATCACAACTCCTCCTCCTCATCATCATCAACTCTAACACATTGTAGCACATAATAACACATTGTACTCGGGCTAGCAATATTTAAAGTGGACCAACAGCACTTATTTGAGCCATTTAAATTCAAACTCAAATTTGGATAATTCCAAATGTCCTGAAACTCTTTAAGCAACCCTTAAATATTGTCGATTATTTATGTGACAAGTTTCATATTTTACTAAATTCATTTAGTGGCTAAAATAATACAAAACAGAGATAATTAGAAGAAACAAAAAAGAAAAAAAGAAAAAGAGAAAGACCCACTCTGAACTTAGGCCTGCACTATTGGGGAACGCGACAGAAAACAAAAAAATTCGGTACTGCGAGCATGCCCAGGATCACTATGTAGATGCATACAAGGTTTTGATCTGATCATTACTGACTCATAGCACAGCGTAAGTAGAGTCGATGAAGATCGTTGGTGCAGATTCCGACAGCTAGGATTTACAACTTCCCAACCGCGAGAATGTATTCCCTCGTCGGACAGCCGTTCGGGAGGTGGTCGAACAGTCCCTCGGACGATGTCACAGACAGCCCTTCGGGAAGACCCTCAAACAGCCCCTCGGGCAAAAGATCAAAACTACGACCTCTCTACGGGGTTGCACACATACGGCGTCAGCTATCCGGCAGGGCTTCGTCGTCCAGAGCTAGTTCCTGCCGGAACCTAGCCTGCCTTTCGGCTCTACAAAACTATTTCGCAGGGAGGGAGAGAGAAGGCCAGATCATGCATGGCATTTGTATGTTGAGAAAGAGTGAGTGTGGAGAGTGCATCTCCACCTCTATTTATAGGAAAACTCAAGGGGTAGGGTGGCACTTGAAATACCCAAAAACCCCATGAAAGAAGTCCTTCACAAGGGCATAAAGGGAAGGCAAGTGGGGCAAGTGAGGCTCCAAGGTGGAGCGCCACCTTGGCCGGCTAAGCCCACCTAGGGCACCCCATGTGGTGCCCTAATCCTTTTATGTCATCCCCTTGAGATATTTTGTGGAAAGTCAACAAAGGTGACCATCCAAAAATAACCATAAATGCATTTTTCACTATTCACGAAACCAATTTTTCGTGACCGATAAATCCAAAAATACTTCTATGGGTCCTAGAATAATTCCAGTACCCACTAAACCAATTCCGGACACGTTCTGAAACATTTTCAGATCAGTGGTTTTCATCTGTGAAAGCAACCAAAGCTGTTCCGGTAGTCCGGAACATTTTCGGTTTTGGTCTCCGAAAAATCCTAGAAGTTACCAGAACAATTCTGGTACCCTCCAATAATTTCTAAGCATATGCCGAAACCAATTTGACTTAATGGTATACTTCGAAACAACTTTCCGGTTTTATCGAAACTCTTCCGGTGTTCTCTCTTCGGAACTCTTCCGTTGTCCCCGAAACTTTTTCGGTGATTTTCTCTCAGACTCCCTGTCTAGTATTCAACAAATAGATGACCCTTAAGTGTGTGACCCTATAGGTTCGGTGAAGTATAGACATGAGCAGAACACTTTCCGATCAATGATCAACATCGAAGCTGTGGACACCCATATTGACCCCTATACCCATACGAATAAATATTCGAGTGAACCAGTAGTTTGCCGTGTGCTATTTCTGTTGCTTCGCGATATGATACAAACACCCGAGGTGAGACTTGTTGGTATCCCCATGGATCAACACTTGTCCACTATGCCAGTTACCTCATTACCGGTTTTGTTCTCCTTTCTCGTTTCCGTGTAACGGCATCCCTATGATCAAATCACATTGTGTCTAGCCAGACGATGATGGATACCGCAATACCAAGAGGGCCCAAGAATATCTCTCCATCGTCGGAGGAGCAAATCCCAATCTTGAGCTACCAAGTTACTTGTCATACTTTGCCGTGAACCAGTAAGCCGCCATAATAGCCACCCTGTTACAGATGACGTTTAACAAACCCCTAAGTTCACGAAGCAAGTACGAAGCAACTCGATACTCTCATGGTCTAAGGAATTATGCAAACGTTAAGTAACTCTATGTTATTAACAATTAACTTGTGATGTATGTATCTCATAGCATAACATCAATGCGGGTCGATTCAACACAAATGTTCTTCTAACATTTTGCCCTCAAAATTGCCGGCATAGCCATGCCCATGATCAGGAAAACAGGATCATCATGCAATACTTGAGCTAGTTTTAGAGGCATCACTAGGAATACAATTTATCTTTATTATACCACACGTGCACATCAGTTTCCCTCCGTGCCTCGTGGTTATTGTAGACACGGGAATCATTGCAGTTATATCATGGAACATAAACATTCATTACAAACTTGGAGATACAAAATAACTATTATTATTGCCTCTAGGGCATATCTCCTATAGACTCACACTTGCACTAGAGTCGACAATCTAGTTACTTGGCTTCCCTAAAACCAATGGCTGTCCGGTGTTGCTCATGCTTTCCTCGTGGTAGAGGCTTTGTCATCGGGTCTGACACGTTCAGATCCGTGTGAACTTTGCGTACTTTCACTAAACCCTGTTCGACATCATGTCGAATGAGTTTATATTTGCTTTGAATATGCCTTGTCTTATGGTGCGAACTTGGCTCCCTAGCCTGAGCCATGGCGCCACTATTATGACAATAGGTCTCCATCGGGTCCAGTGCACTTGGGACCATGCCAAGGTCTTTAAGAAACTGCTTGATCTAGACTGCCACTTTGGAGGCTTCTGAAGCTGCAACACATTCTGCCTCCATCGTAGAATCCGCCACAGTCTTTTGTTTGGAACTTTTCCAGTCAACTGCGCCACCGATCAATATGAAAACATAGCCTGATTGAGATTTGAAGTCATCTGGGTCAGTCATGAAGCCTGCATCAGTGTAACCACTTACAATGAGCTCTTCATCACCTCCGTACACAAGCAGTAAATCCTTGGTCCTTCTGATGTACTGAAGAATATTTTTGACTGCGGCCCAGTGTTCCAATCCTGGATCACTTTGGTACCTGCTGCTAACACTTAGCGCATAGGAAACATCTGGTTTCGTACATAGCATGGCATACATAATAGAACCAACTGCCGAAGCATATGGAACATCATTCATTTGTACTCGCTCATCGAAAGTCCGAGGACACTGCTTCTTGCTCAGTACTGTGCCAGGTGACATTGGGAGTAGGCCTTTCTTGGCGTTCTCCATGTTGAACCTTTTTAACACTTTGTCAATGTACATGCTTTGGCTATGCACTATTAGGCGTTTTGATCTATCCCTATAGATCCTGATGCCCAATACACATGCCGCTTCACCTAAGTCCTTCATTGAAAAACTCTTCTTCAATGAGTATTTTATTCCGCTAAGAAAATTCATGTCATTTCCAATCAACAATATGTCATCCACATACAAGATTATAAATGCTTTTGCGCTCCCACTAAACTTCTTGTAAACACAAGATTCTTCGTCATTCCTGATGAAGCCAAACTGTTTGCTCACTTCATCAAAACGAATGTTCCAGCTCCTAGCTACTTTCTTCAGACCATAAATGGCCTTCTGAAGTTTGCATACCTTTCCAGCATCCTTATGAACGACAAAACCTTCAGGCTGTATCATGTATACATCTTCTTTGAGATTTCCATTTAGGAAAGCCGTTTTGACGTCCATCTGCCATATTTCATAATCGAAATAAGCAGCAATTGCTAGTAATATCCGAACAGACCTAAGCATAGCTACGGGCGAGAAAGTCTCGTCGTAGTCCTCTCCTGGAACTTGCATGAACCCTTTCGCGACAAGTCTAGGTTTGTGTAATGTTACCATCCGCGTCTGTCTTTCTTTTGAAAATCCATTTACAACCAATGGGCTTTACGCCTTCTGGAAGTTCTTCCAAGTTCCAAACTTGGTTTTCATACACGGATTCCATTTCGGATTTCATGGCTTTGTGCCATTCCCTTGAGCTAGGCCCCATCATTGCTTTCTTGTAGTGCACAGGTTCATCGTCTTCAAGAATGAAGATTTCATTATGAAACCACTCAGGTGGCTGGATAGCCCTACCTGATCTGTGTGGTTCAGTTACAACCCTGTCTGAAGTTACCGTATCATATGCGATGATTTCCGATTTGGTTGTATGGATAATTTGTGGATTTTCTTCCGGTTCCTTAGCCATATCAATGGTTGCCGAAGATTCACTAATCTCATTAAGTTGTACTGTCCTCCCACTTAATTCTTTAGAGAGAAATTCTTTCTCGAGAAAGTGTCCAACTCTTGCAACAAACACTTTGCCCTCGAACTGGTTGTAGAAGGAATACCCAATGCTGTCTTTTGGATAACCTACAAAGTAACATTTGTCTGATCTGGGATCGAGTTTGCTTGGTTGTAAACGTTTTACATAAGCTTCACAACCCCAAACCTTGAGACGCGACACATTGGGTTTCTTCCCATACCATAATTCAAATGGCGTCGTCTCAACAGACTTAGACGGTGCTCTGTTTAATGTATAAGCGGTAGTAAGTAGTGCGTGACCCCAAAAAGATATCGGCAGATCTGTAAGAGACAATATCGACCTAACCATGTCTAACAGGGTTCGATTACGTCTTTCCGACACTCCGTTTCTCTGTGGAGTTTTGGGGGCCGGGGCGTAATATGTGAAACGATTCCACGGTCACTCAGATGTTGGCTAAACTCGTGACTAAGAAATTCGCCCCCACGATCTAATCGTAGAAACTTAATCCTTTTGTTACGATGATTTTTTACCTCATTCTGAAATTCTTTGAACTTTTCAAAGGTGTCTGACTTATGCTTCATCAAGTAGATATATCCATACCTACTTAAATCGTCAGTAAAAGTCACGAAGTAGAAATACCCACCCGTGCGATTGTGTTCATTGGACCACATACATCACTATGTATTATTTCCAATAATTCACTCGCCCGTTCAGGATGACCCGTGAATGGTGTCTTGGTCATTTTTCCCATCAAGCAAGCCTCACATGCGTCAAATGATTCAAAATCAAAAGACGGTAAAACTCCATCTTTATGGAGTCTTCACATGCTTTTCTTTCCGATGTGGCCAAGATGACAATGCCACAAGTAAGTGGTGGTGGTATCAGCCTTCTTAAGACGTTTAGCATTCACGTTAAAGACATTATTTTCACATTCAAGATTTAGTATGAAAAGGCCCCCAACAATGGGTGCAAATCCATAAAACATATCCTTACAATAAAGTGAACAACCATTGTTCTCAGACTTGTAGGAGTACCCATCGTGCACTAAACATGATCCAGAGATAATGTTTCTACACAATGTCGGAACAAAATAACAGTTACTTAGTTCTAAGGTAAATCCTGAAGGGAGACGTAGAGGCATATTGCCGACGGCTTGAGCGGTGATCCCAGCACCGTTCCCGATGCGCATCACGACTTCATTCTTTGCCACCTTGTGCACCTCCTGAAGCCCCTGTATTGAGTTGCAAATGGGAGCAACCGATCCGGTATCAAATACCAAGACTTAGAATTTTCGCTAGCAAGCAAAACATCAATGACATTAACTTGTATAAGAGTTATACCTTTCTTCTTATCAGCCTGGTACTTCTTGCAGTTTCTCTTCCAGTGTCATGTGCCTTTGCAATAGAAGCACTCAGTTTCAGCCTTGGCTCCGCCCTTAGAGCTGCTTTGGGAGCCGGTCTTACTGGAGCCCTTGCCCTTCTTGGACTTGCCTTTCTTTTTGAAACTAGCGGTTTTATTCACAAGCAACACTTGCTTGTGATTTTTCCGCAGTCCTCCTTCAGCAGTTTTTAGCATGGCAAGCACCTCATTAGGTGTTTTGTCCATCCCATTCATGTTGTAGTTCATGATAAAACTGTCGTAAGATGAGGGGAGTGAACCGAGCAACATGTCCATAACATGCTCTGGCGGAAGTGGAAATTCCAGGGTTTAAAGCCTTTCAGCGTAGCTAATCATATTGACCACGTGCTCGCCAACTGAACTGCCCTTAGCCATCTTGGTCTCCGTCATGATCTTCATGATATCAAAATGTTCAGACCATGCATTATTCTTGTACAGAGCATCCAATTCCTTGATCATATCAAGGGCGTTATGGAATTCAAAACGTTTTTGATCCTCTGGACTCATGCAAGACAGCATGAGGCACTGCACTAAGTTGAAATCATCATCCTTAGTGGCCCAAACATTTTGTTCATCTGCCGGGGCAGTTGCTGCCGGCTTAGGTGGAAGAGGTCCGTCAAGCACGTACACTTTCGTAGCACTCCCGAGGACAATCCTCAGGGTACGAACCCAGTCTGCATAGTTGTTTCCATTTGCAGCTAACTTCTCTTTCTCTAACATTGGGCTTAAGTTGAACGGTGTGTTGGGAGCCATGTGATCTACAACGGTTAACACAAAATTCACTTTAGACATTGTTCATAATTAAATTTGCACTAGTGAATAATTTTTTTATTCTAAAGTGCGCTTCCACTCAAATCAATATCTCTCATAATTGATTGTGAGTGATTCAAGACCCATATTTCAATTCAACGTCACGATTCGAGATGAACTCAAATGGCGTGAACTTCAATCAGTAGGCAAACTTGCCGATCACATCTCTATGTGATTCTTGTTCATGTTTCGATGCGTGTGTTCCGAGGTCAGGACTGTCCTACCTAAACATCAAGTCAACCAAGTGATCTTACTACGAGGTCTCAACTCACCCGTCTCACACTTCTCTAATCGTTCGCACCCATGGAGATCATGTGATGCCCCGAAGAGATAGGTGTCGTGACGGTGCTACACTTGGGAGAACACTAACTACTTGATATTTTAAGTGAGAGATCACCCTAATAAAAAGCGACTACCGTGCAATCAAAAAGGTGCATCATAAGGGATAAACATCTCCGGCAATTCATAATAGCATGATATGGTATAGCCCTTTCTGATGGAGAAATCATTAATTTCTTCGTCTTCGACATTTGTGTTGGTGTTCACCTTCGCGAAGATCGCCACCACCTTGTCGATGCACCAGATAATATTGCTATCTCTATAGCTAATAAAATAAGTGCATTACACAAGGTTGACACACAGGTCATTAAAGTGACAATAATATGGCTCCAGCCATCATGCCGAATCATGACACTCAGGTCATGTATATTAATTTTACATCATATAGTCATCTCATACATAATCAAATCAATATGAGAACTGCTATACCACATCACATGCGATCCTGTAAAACCAAGTTAGACGCCTCTAATCGGTTTATGCAAAATTTTATTTTTCGTGGCTTCTAAGGTTTTGACTTAAACTGCAACTACCAATGTTTTATCATTAAGTATGATCATTCAAGTTGTTAGATTAACTTTGCGGGGTGTATGAAGCACGAGATAAAATCTTGAGCCCCATACTAAACTTCGTCATACGCATGACCCCCGTGCAGATCATATCGGAATTTGCCCTTTCGTCTGTGAAACATCCATCTTTCTCAACTATGGCGGAACCCAAAGACACTGAAGCACTTTGTTGATCTATCAATCAGCATACTCAGGAGCAGCATGAAAGGATCGCGGATTGCCAGAACTTTGTCAGATTGCACCATGCCGTCAAGATCAGGACTACGCAAATTCAAGGGAAGCAACAAGAATATCGGGTAAAAGATTTCATCTACTTCCCGCATAAATAATTTTCAGCAATAGATCTTATCTACTACAAAATTATACTATGCAATACCCATACATCTCATGTATTCTAGATTGTAACCTGCATCTACGCATAGCCTGGCTCATGATGCCACTGTTGGGGAACACGACAGAAAACAAAAAAAATCGGTACTGCGAGCACGCCCAGGATCACTATGTAGATGCATACAAGGTTTTGATATGATCATTACCGACTCATAGCACAGCGGAAGTAGAGTCGATGAAGATCATTGGTGCAGATTCCCGCAGCTAGGATTTACAACATCCCAACCGTGAGAATGTATTCCCTCGTCGGACAGCCCTTCGGGAGGCGGTCGGACAGTCCCTCGGATGATGTCACGGACAGCCCTTCGGGAAGACCCTCGAACAGCCCCTCGGGCAAAAGATCGAAACTACGACCTCTCTACGGGGTTGCACACATACGGTGTTAGCTATCCGGCAGGGATTCGCCGTCCAGAGCTAGTTCCTGCCGGAACCCAGACGGCCTTTCGGCTCTACGAAACTATTTCGACGGGATGGAGAGAGAAGGCCAGATCATGCATGGCATTTGTATGTTGAGAAAGAGTGAGTGTGGAGAGTGCATCTCCACCTCTATTTATAGGAAAACTCAAGGGGTAGGGTGGCACTTAAAATACCCAAAAACCCCATGAAAGGAGTCCTTCATAAGGTCATAAAGAGAAGGCAAGTGGGGCAAGTGAGGCTCCAGGGTGGAGCCCCACCTTGGCTGGCCAAGCCCTCCTAGGGCACCCCATGTGGTTCCCTAATCCATCCATGTCATCCCCTTGAGATATTTTGTGGAAAGTCAACAAAGGTGACCATCCAAAAATAACCATAAATGTATTTTTCACTATTCATTAAACCAATTTTTCGTGACTGATAAATCCAAAAATATTTCTATGGGTCCTAGAATAATTCTAGTACCCACTAAAACAATTTGGACTCGTTCCAAAACATTTTCAGATCAGTGATTTTCATCTGTGAAAAGCAACTAAAGCGGTTCCGGCAGTCCGGAACATTTCCAGTTTTTGTCTCCGAAAAATCCCAGAAGTTACCAGAACAATTCTGGTACCCTCCAATAATTTCCAGGCATATGTCGAAACCAATTTGACTTAATGGTATACTCTGAAACAACTTTCCGGTTTTACCAAAACTCTTCCGGTGTTCTCTCTCTGGAACTCTTCCGTTGTCCCTGAAACTTTTTCGGTGATTTTCTCTCAGACTCCCTGTCTAGTATTCAGGAGATAGATGACCCTTAAGCGTGTGACCCTATAGGTTCGGTGAAGTATAGACATGAGCAGAACACTATCCGATTAATGATCAACATCGAAGCCGTGGACACCCATATTGACCCCTATACCCATACGAATAAATATTCGAGTGAACCAGTAGTTTGTCGTGTGCTATTCCTGTTGCTTCGCGATATGATACAAACACCCGAGGTGAGACTTGTAGGCATCCCCATGGATCAACACTTGTCCACTATGCCAGTTACCTCGTTACCGGATTTGTTCTGCTTTCTCGTTTCTGTGTAACGGCATCTCTGTGATCAAATCACATTGTGTCTGGCCAGACGATGATGGATACCGGAACACCGAGAGGGTCTAAGAATATCTCTCCATCATCGGAGGAGCAAATCCCAATCTTGAGCTACCAAGTGACTTGTCATACTTTTTCGTGAACCCGTAAGCCGCCGTAATAGCCACCCTGTTACAGATGACGTTTAACAAACCCCAAAGTTCACGAAGCAAGTACGAAGGAACTCGATACTCTCCTGATCTAAGGAATTATGCAAACGTTAACTAACTCTGTGTTATTAACCATTAACTTGTGACGAATGTATCTCATAGCATAACATCAATGTGGGTCAATTCAACACAAATGTTCTTCTAACATTGTGCCCTCAAAATTGCTGGCATAGCCATGCCCATGATCAGGAAAACAAGATCATCATGCAATACTTGAGCTAGTTTTAGAGGCATAACTAGGAATACAATGTACCGTTTATTATACCACACGTGCACATGAGTTTCCCTCCGTGCCTCGTGGTTATTGTAGACACGGGAATCATTGCAATTATAGGATGGAACATAAACATTCATTACAAACTTGGAGATACAAAAGAACTATTATTATTGCCTCTAGGGCATATCTCCTACATGCATAGCATTGTGCATGGCCCAGTCCGTTTGGCCGGCCTTTCTCCTACCTCTCGCAGAGGAGAGGCAGAGCCGTGCGTGCCGGCCATCCACGCTGCCATGGCCGCCGATGGGGACATGTTGATCATCTAACGACTCCCTCCTGACGAACCCTAATCCACTCATTGTCCACCCACACGCCTCTCTCTTGATCCGGAGCTCCCCCGAACGCATCCGACAGCATGCTGCCATCACTAGCATGACCAGCCGCCATCCCTCATCGCCTCTCCATGTCCAGGAGCTGCACGCCATCGTCCTAATCGTCTACGTGGACCCACATGTGTTAGGATACCATCGAGCCGTCGCCATCGAGCTTCTTCTTCAACTTTGGCTACCGCCACCACCGCTATCGATTCGCTCGTCCTCGACCTCCTCCGACCACATTGAGCAGCTCCCCGTCACTGCTATGAGCTCACGCTGCCTTCCCCTCTCTCCCTGAGCTCCGGCTTCTCCCCAAGCTAGCTCCCCACTCCCCCCCGAGCTCTGGCTCCTCCTCCGCTGCACCGTGTCACCACCATGGCTAGAGCCCATGCCCGTCGATGCCGAGCACGGCATTGTACCCGTTGAGATCCCAGGAGGCTGTTGCACTCCTCGTCTCTCAAGCTTGTGCGCCGTGGCACCGATGCCGCATGCACCCGAGCTCCGGCCACCGCTCCGCTTGAAGCCGCCGTCGCCACAGGCCATCTCCGGCAACCCCGCGACCACCCTTAGACGCGTCACGCCGCCAACTACGTGTAGAGCCCACCCACGCATCCAGCCGACGCCAGTAGCGCCGTACTGAGCGGACTTCGCCACACTGGAAGGTCCCTGGCGCCTAATTCCGGCGATGATGGCGTGGCGCGTGGTTAACCCCTAATTAAACCCCACGTGTGACACTGACCAGTGGGACCCACCCTTAATTAGCTTAATTAAACATATTTAAAAATTATGTTAAAATAACTATGTCATTGACATATGGAACCCGCTGGTCCCAATTAACCAGTCAACTACTGACTGTGATTGACCCAGTCAATGACATGTGGGTCCCATAGACCCTGTTGACCAATCAACATTGACTGGTTGACCTGCTGACTCACCCAGACTGGACCCCACCTCTCAACCTCACAGCCCAATGCTGTGTACAGTTCTCTGTGTGCAATTAGCAAATTCTATTTAATTTTCGAAATAACAATGAAACCAGAAATTCCAGAAAATCCTTTAAACTTTGGAAATTCATATAAAATAATCTATAACTCATATGAAAAGAATTTATATATGAAAAATTATCAGAAAAATATAACGAATCCGGATATGTCATTTGCAAGCAGGACAAACCCCTCTATCATAATGAACATTGATAATTTGCCTCACGATAAAATAACCAAATAATACTTGGAGCTGGGAAAATATTTTCCTGCTTGAATTAAAATGCGTAGTAATGCATTAGAACACGTCATCACCATATTTTTCCATGCCATGCATTGTGTTGCATTTTTTTCCTCTGTTATTTATTTGTTTCCCCCACATTTGCTTTTATTAGTAGACCCCGAGACCGTAGTAACACGCGAATACAACTACGACAACACTTCCGAGGATCCCTTTTAGTTTGCAGAGCAACCAGGTAAGGAAACCCCCTTAATCATTCCGATATCACCTAGTCTTTCTCTCTACTTCCTGCATTAGGTATTGTCACCGTTGTTCTTCGGTAAATCCTACTCAGATGCATAGCCTGGTTTTGTCGCCTGCTATAGATGCTTACCTGTTATCCTAGCATGCCTAGATTAGCTATGCTTGTATTCCATCAGTTGGCCCTACACCCTTGTCCGTGTTGCTATGCTAGATTATCAGGCCGCGATCCCCTCTAGGCAATGATCATGGGTATGCTTTGCACTACTACATTACAATGTTACATTTATGTTTGATATGGGGGCTAAAGGGCAGGTAGTACCATACAGTAAGAGATGGACCTGAGTCCCGACAGCTCCTGGGTGGTGCGGTACAGGAACCCAGCAGATATCCACAAGATCATGGTGAGGCTGGTATCGTCCCCACATGTTTAAAGTTGGCAAAATGACAGGGCAGGCGGAGACCATCCAGGATGAGGTGGGCATGGGCCCTGGTCATGGTCCAGGGTTACTTAACAATAATATGACTAACTAGATTTGGGTATTTGAACCGAGACTGCCACTGGTATATACGCACTGACCGCAGCGCGGGATAATGGTTATGGGGCCCTCGGCATCGTCAGTTCCTCCCGAAAGCTCTGTCAGTTGTCACAGGAAATGCTGGACGCGCCCGGGTGAGCGGATACTGCCTATGCCTGGAAGAGCTATGTGGGCTTGGTCCCGGCCACCCACGCAACGTGCAGGAGCGCTTAGGATGAGTGGCTGAATAGCCCTTCGTGCTTAGGATGTAGACCGATGTGTTGACCTCTCCGGAGAGCTGAGGTAGGACTTCGGCATGTCGATTGCCTGATGCCGGGCAGACCCATGGAAAAGTGTGTTTGGCCATAAGGTAATCGAACGTATTTGGCTATGTGGTGCACCCCTGCAGGGAAGACAAACTATTCGAATAGCCATGTCCACAGTAACAGACGGCTTGGAGATGTATCCCGATCTTATACTACTTGAACCGGATACTTGACAAAAACACACCCACCTTATATATCTATACAACTTGAACCGGTTACTAATTAAGTAAGAAACACCAACTCAATAAATATGGAATGCCCGCGTATCTTTTCTCGCAGAGAGTGGAGGAAGGATCTCTGGGAATGGTATTGTTGTATTACTTACTTATACTCGTATGCGCTCCTACTCTTCCTTTGCTACAAGATGCTCTAATTCTCTTCTCTTGCTGCAAGATGGTGGTGCCTTGTGATACATAGAGCTTTCTCCCCTGTTCTGCCATTTTTGTAGTTTAGTCCACAGATATATCCCGATTCGTTTGATACCGATGCATATGTAGTATAGATCTGATGTAAGTCTTGTGATTACTTTGGATGAGTACTCACCATTGCTTTGCACTTCTTTTTTTCCTGCAACCTGGTTGCTGCTATCAGATAGTAGCCACTCGGATGCAGGTATCACCGATGATGGATAATACTTGAAGTTCAAAGTCGACGAGTAGTTCGGAGGTCCCAGACAGGAGGCCTGCTCCTTTTTGATTCAGAGTCGTTGTTTCATTCTGCCTTCTTAAGGCACCCTTATAATTGTCTGTAGTCTGACCTAACTCTTAATGTAATATCGGGTCTTGCGACCGCTGTTTGTAATAAAATGTTTCTTTGTTCAAATTTGGGTCGTAGAGTTGTGTTGTGGTACTATCGTTAGTCATCGTTCGTGATCGTGCATGCTGCGTCGATGTTTAGTGCACGGTTATGAATGGGGCCGTCACAGTCGCAAGGCTGGAGATCCACATGGCGAAGTCGTCGAAGAGCTCGCCTTGCTTGAAGGCGATCTTCTGGAAGTATGCTTGCAGCTTCTGCGCATTCGCCTCGCGTACGCGGTTGCTGCTGAGGTGCTGGGTCCTGATGGCCGCCCGAGCCTCCTTGGCACTCGCCTTAGCCGCGAGCATGCCGTACATCTCCGGCGGGGTCGAGCGGATCAGCGCCGCCATGGCTTGCCGATCGTGCTTCCTCGTGACCATGTCGTCCTCCATGGGGAGCCACAGGCTCGCTGCATGGAGATTGCACTCCATGATCAGTGCCCACTCGCCGTAGTTCCCGCGCGTGAGCATCGGGAAGGTGAGATTCGTGCCGCCGCCGCTGCTGGCTTCTCACACAATCTCCCTTACCACGACCTCACCGTGGTAGCCGCGCCGAGACCGGCTGCGCCCTCGCCGCTTCCACGGAGCCGGCGACTTGGAGCCATCCTTTGAAGGCTGCGACTTCGAGCTACCCGAGCGCTGCTACTTCCCTCCTTCACCGTCAGACATCACTACCGGAACGTGGAGGCTCTGATACCAATTGTTGGCCCAAACTTGACCTTGTGCCGGCGGCCGGAGTTCTTTCTGGGAAGGGGAGAGTGTCGATGAGAGGAAGAGGAAGAGCTAGGGGAGCGAGCGGAGAAGAACGTGACGAAGTGAATGGGGATATTATTGCTTGCTTTGCTACTCACACAGTGAGCATTCCATTGCGTATATGCTGTACAGAGCATTAAACTACCATTATCTAACATCTAGGAGCTAATCTATTCCCTAGACTATGACTACCCTTGTTGGAATTGCGCACACAGGATCGATCACATCACAGTACGACGAACACGCGCACAAAAACTTTTATAGCCAAAGGCACGTGTCCTGCCTTGTTCTTGTCCTCTTTATTTATTTTCTTAACTCATCACTCGATGTTACAAATCTCACGAAGCAAACCTGTGTATATATATATATATATATATATATATATATATATATATATATATATATATATATATAGAACCAACCGACCCAACTTTTACTATTCCTATACGGACACAGCATACAAACCTATCACGACTCTAGCCTAGCCCTACTCGGACCCCTAACACGTATTGGACCTGGATTAGTACTACCAGCATACAAGCCAACTAGTACTACTCCACGGCAGCCAGCTAACTTGCACCTAATTAGCAATATCAAAATTAAATAGCTCAAGATTACTCTAACAATCTCTTCCTAATCTTGACACTTTGTCTTCGTGCTTCTCCGATCTTGGCTTGTTGACGATTCACCTCTTGTCGACTCATCTGCTCGCACCATGCCAAGTTAAATTGATAGGCTTCATTGATCGCAACAATCTCTCCCCAATTTCAATTTGACGAATTTTACGGACCACCTCAAATATGCCTTGGACTACCCAGCGTGGCTAGTAACACGTGGAATACACCACCCGGTGGAATCCACCCTAGCAAGATACATGCCGGCTCCTTGTGGATCACACCACCCCGTGGACTACACCATGCACTTCAGTCTCATATAGAGACATGGCCTCATTAAAGTGACTCACCTTCACTGGTTTACCGCCCCCACATACTTGAAATTGATCCTCTCGTCGAGACACATGGACGACCTGGATGCGCTTCATCTTCAACGCCTCCTCACAGAGGCGAGTACTTGGACATGACGACGCTGACACGACGACGACCGAGATGTGCTAACCCGCACGACTCCTTGACTCATCTAATTCCGTCGGATGATGATCTTGACGACTTCTCGGCACCGCACCTCGGCACCACCGCTCCCATCAACGATCATCTTCTACCACCTTGCCGACGACAACCTGCCGCCTCCCTCCTTGTCGCTCCGCCGAACGACGATCACCTGATCTTTCCCATCGCTGCACCACCCGGCGACTTCATCGCCCGCCCGGAGGCGCTAATAGGTCGCCACCCCAGGGCAAGCGCAGCTTCAGATTCTTGAACGTTGCTCAGATACCAAATGTTGAACTTCTGCCCACAGGATCGATCACATCACGATACGACGAACACGTGCACAAAAACTTTTATAGCCAAAGGCACGTGTAGTGCCTTGTTCTTCTCCTCTTTATTTATTTTCTTAACGCATCACTCGATGTTACAAATCTCACGCAGCCAGACCTGTATATATATACAGAACCAAGCGATCCAACTTTTACTATTCCTATACGGACACAGCATACAAACCTATCAGGACTCTAGCCTAGACCTACTCGGACCCCTAGCACGTATTGGACCTGGATTAGTACTACCAGCATACAAGCCAACTAGTACTACTCCACGGCAGCCAGTTAACTTGCACCTAATTAGCACTTGTCAAAATTAACTAGCTCAAGATTACTCTAACAACCTTCTGGGGCAACAGAGAGCAGGTTATCTACTGCATCACACATCTTGCATCAAGACTTTGTTGGCACAAGGCGTGCAAACCGGGCCACCCCATATGCGATGCATATGATGCCCTACGCGGGGCCACCCTGTGTACAGCTGTATCTGTATATGGGGCTTGCCGGGAGACGGGGTTGAACCCAACAGCCGCAGCAGAAGAAGGACAAGGCCCCGGCAGCAACTGGAGCACGCCACGCGCCGGGGACGGCGAAAGCCGCGAAACCTCTCATGACGGCGGCGGCGGCGCGCCCGGGCGGGGAGCCGGATGCGGAACACGCGCACGGACAGAGGTCCAGGAGTGGAGGCCCATTAAACCGAACACCCTCTATTCGGCTGATGCGTTCCAGTTGTACGGCGACGCTGCCCGCGCGTGACCGGCGGACCAGGGACGCCCTAAATTTCATATTCGCTCATATATGGAACTCGAAAACTGAAGTTAAATACTTATCTTTACGTGCTTTACAACTTCGCGAGTGCTAACGCCAGAGCCTGAACCCTAGCCGCCGCCCCAAAAAAGCTAGGGCTCCACCGCCTCCCACCGGCGCCGTCGCTGATCTGCTCTGTCTCCGGTGGCCCTAGGGCCATGGAGGCGGAGTGGATCTCGGCCCTTGCCGGTGGGAGGGCTCCTTTTTTAGATCTTTCATCGAGTTTTATTAGGGTTTGTGTCCTGCTCAAGAAGACGAGACGGCGACGGCTCCTTGAAGATGGAATAAGGTTCTCCCCGCCCAGCCCCGTTCCGGTGGTGCATCTTGCATTGTCGGTGGGCGTGTGGAGGTGTGTCTCCGGCAGATCTGTCTTTGGTGGATTTGCTCGGATTTGTTCGTCGTTCGTCTTCGTTCGTGCGTTTTCAGGTTGGATCCTTTCGATCTACGTTACTCTTCATCGGCGGCGGTTGCTGTTCTGGTGCGCTGGTCCTATGGGGCCTTAGCACGACGACTTCCCGACTGTCTACTACAACAAGTTTTGCCCGGCTCCGGTGAGGGAGGGGCAATGACGGCGGCGCGCCTTCGGCTCGCTTCAGTGCTTGTAGTCGTCGCTAGGTGGTCTTCGGATCTGGATGTAATTTTTATTATTTCTAGTTTTCGTTGTACTACCATGATTGAAGATGAATAGATTGGAAGTTTTTTCTCGCAAAAAAAAAAAGAAAAAGAAAACTGAAGTTAAATATTACAGTCAGCTGAAGACTTTTCTTTTCATATATACGACAGCTGTCCACTAAATTTAGCTGAATACATGAATCAACCACTGAACATGCATGGCGCCTAGATACAAAAGCATGTTTTGATAAGAGAAACATCTGGAAAAAAAACTGAACTCGCAATATCAGAAATCGGCACCCTGTACTTACTGATCCCAGTCATTCATGTCCTTAAAACTGTTTGTCGCACCAGAAAAAAGCCGATCCTGACCAGGATCAGTTGCTTCTCTCATTGACTATGCGGACCCACATGTCATCTCCATCCTCTCTCTCTCTTTCTCTCCACCCGCCTCCACTCCCCACGATAGTAGTTCCCTCCTGATTCTAGTCGGCTGGGAGCGCGGCTCACCGGTGCTGGCTGAGGACCTTTTTGCTGACGGCCGCATCAGGCATGCCGCCTTTTACCTATTCTTCGGCCGCCGCCCTGGAGCAGCATCAGCGGGAGCCGTCGACGGCCTCGCCCCGACGCAACCGGAGCGGAGGATGAGAGGGTGGCTTGGGTCCCACCTCGGACTGGAGGGGGTGACGGGGATGGCAGTGGCCTTGACGGTGCGGCGGTGGAGAGCTACCGCATGTCGGCCCCAAGGTCTGACGTCTCGGCATCCTTCTCGCCGCGGCCCAAGAAGAGCAGCTCCACGGGGTCCATGGTGTGGTGGCGCCGCATCAGCGACCTCGTCGTTGGTCGCAGCCATAGAGATGATGCACGTTTTTGGATCTGCACCCCAGAGAGAGACTACTAGAAAAATGGTTTTTAACGACGGCATATGTGGTCGTTAAAAGTCGGATTGTGGTCGTTAAATGTCATTAAATAATCTGGTGGTCGTTATAGGCTCCGTCGTTAAAAGTATAACGACTACATAGCTTTTGTGGTCGTTATTCTGTAACGACAGGATGATGTGTTGTTGTCAATCCCAAGGCAATGACGACCACAATTGTAGTATTACCGAGACCGACCACTTTTGTCATCGCTAATAATGTTCTCATAGTGATCAAAGTATCATTAACGACCACTTTATAATATTAACGACCACTCTCTTCACCATTTTGATATCCTTCAGAACCACTTATGTTTAGTATAACTTTCCATTCAGCGATCACTTTATGCAACATCCAACATTTGAATATTAACTTCCACATCAATAAAGGAACAAAAAAATATGAATTGAAAGGATCATAAACTCTTTTACTAATAGAAATCATATAAATTAACAAAATTCTGACATACATTCCGGAATTAAAATACCATTTAAGAAATTTGAGTCAAAAGCACTCCTTATATGACCAATGTACTTGATCATATCTAACTAGAAAATGAGACAACTAGAAAAGATAATATTTATTAATCTTCAATCGAGGGACACCATCATTGTCTAAATGGATAGCATTCTACGTCGGCGCTTACAATTCCTACTGATGCTTCTATATGTTACGGTCGACCATCAGTCCTACAAAACGTTGAGTAATTTACGAAAGTTAGTCCATGTAAATAAATTGGCACAAAGTATAATAGCACATAAAATCAATGTATGAGACCAACTTACTTGATCATGTTGGCTTTCACGAGAACTATCACTTAGAGATCTACCAGACATAAGATTCCTAATTTCTGACACTTATTGCACCATGCCATTGAGGCTTTCTTCGAGTACTTGTTTCGCTTGCTCAAAAGTTTGAAGTTTAGAAACCAATTCAGCCTTACTTAATGCTGATTCTCGCAAATCTCTTGCTCTAATTCCACCACCAAAGCCAACTACGCGATCATGCCTTTAGATGAGTCAAATTTCTGCATGACTTCACCATTCGAAAGACCAGGATTCAATTGAACTATGTTCTTAATTTGTGCCTGAAGTGCCAACAGTAAATTATTTGCAACAACTTCTATATGTAAGCATGTATCGTACACTTGCAATTCATTATAGAAGTTTGTTGCATTTAAATTAAGTCTTACTTGTTTGGTGGCGGCTATAGAATCAGCAAAGGTAGTACCCTTCTAGTGAGTCTAAAAAAATAGTTTATCCATACTCGGTGGCTTGTCTTCCTTTCCTCTCTGTTCCAACAGAGGCAAGTGCCTATTATTAGTTCAAATAAAATTGCAAGACAAGTCACTGGCCCTCAATAGAATTTTTCAGCAACATTATAAACATTCAGTACGAGAGCAAATATTTTGTAGCAAACAGTCTCATCAGTCAACTAAAGATCAGAATAGGCCATGAACATAATTGTTGTAGAAGGTAGTAGAGCTAATCTAATGAAAACCGACACATTCGAAATAACTTTTGAAGCAAAGTATCATCACATGTGCTCAAATGTAAAACAGTGTGGTCAGCTGCTAACGAAAATGGCCTACTTAATCCCAATAGCTGCAGTTAGCACTTAGCGTTAATCAAGCAACACTTGGCACTTATTATATTTGATAACTAACTTAACTAATTATGAACCTGCCACTTTTGCAAAATCTAGGACAAACATTATATACCATGTTCAGAAGAATTCCTAACTGAGAACTCTGCTTATAGGACTGAACCAACTTGCTAATACAAACATGAATTGGACAACTCATATGCAGTTGAAGGCTGACATGCATAAAAGGAGCAGTATACTGTAGCTACAAAGTAATGCCATGTCCAATCAGAGTAAATGTGAAGCGATTCAATGTGGCAATCTGGCTTCAGTATCATTTCAGTTCATTGCTACAAAATAACACTTAGTGCTAGTACAACATATTGAACACACTTAACTGCCATGTGGTGAGACATGTCTACAAATATTTATAGGGCATATAATTTTTGGTGTGTGTCAAATAAGTGAACTCTGGCACAATTTACAGAAAAAAAATTATGTACAGAAATCAAACCATTTATCCAAAATGTCATGTTTCTTAAGCAAGTGGTGCTTATAACTGTACTCATGCTGAAAAATTAATCATATAATACATCCTCCAGCACACAGAATCACACACAAAATTTACCAAAAATGCAATGCCCTAGCAGACACCATCCAGATTACAGTCTCGCACATAAATATCACAAATTTCAGATCACTCATCTCCAAATACAATCAGCATGATCCTCCTTCAATCTCCAGCCTGGGCGTCTCCAGATTGTCCTTCACCTCCGTCGCCTTGAAAAGATGGCCAGGGGTCACCTTTGGAGCGTGGGAAGACAAAATTGGTGTGTCTCCGCTGTTGTGGGCCACACGCGCCACCTGACAAAGATGGCATCACCGACGCAGGCAGAGAGGTGACCTCGTAGAAGCGTCGTCTCCCAAAATAGGATCCGATGGTTCACTCTAGTGACACCACTCTGTCGTAGCCAGTGGCGCGGCCCTGCCACGACTCCGCCAATCATGGCCCGATCTTCTCCTTCGCAAGACCTGTCCCCAACGGCGCGGTCAGCGCTGCTAGAATGATGTAGCTCCTCCAGAGAGTGGTCATAGTCTAGGGAATAGATTAGCTCCTAGATGATTAGATAATGATAGTTTAATGCTCTGTACAGCACACAAGCAATGGAACGCTCACTTTGTGTGAGTAGCGTAGCAAGTGAAAATATCCCCATTCACTTCGTCTCACTCTTCCCGTGCTCGTTCCCCTTGCTCCTGCTCCTCTCATCGACAATCTCCCCTTCCTGGGAAGAGCTCCCACCACGGGCGCAAGGTCAAGTTTGGGCCAACAATTGGTATCAGAGCCCCCAGTTTCTAGCAGACATGGGAGAAGGAAGAGAGCAGCAGCAGCGGCCGCGCGACAGCTTTGTGGCTCCAAGTCATGGGCCTCGGCAGATGGTTCCAAGTCGTCGCTGCCATGGGAGGAGCGCCATCGTTCGGTGAGTCCAGGCCGCAGCCCGGTATGGTGCGGTAACCGCGGTGAGGTTGTGGTAAGGGAGATTGTGCGCGAGACCGTTGGAGGCGGCGGCGGCACGAATCTCGCCTTACCGAAGCTCGCCCGCTCGAACTATAGCAAGTGGGCGCTCATCATGTAGTGCAACCTACAGGCGGTGAGCCTCTGGCACCCCATGGAGGATGACTTGGTCACGAGTAAGGAGGACCGACAAGCGGTGGCAGCGCCGATGCGCTCTACCCCACCAGAGATGCACGACATGCTCGTGGCGAAGGCGAGTGCCAAGGGGGGTTGGGCGTCCATCAGGACCCAGCGCCTCGGCGCGACCGTGTGCGCGAGGCAAACGCACAAAGGCTGTCGGCGGATTTTGAGAACATCATCTTCAAGGACGGGGAGCGTGTTGACAACTTCGCCATGAGGATCGACGCTCTCGTGACGTAGCTCCACACTCATGGTGACCCCGTCGATGACACAAGGGTTATCCAGAAGTTCTTGCACGTCGTTCCCTCCCATTTTGCGCAGGTAGCAATCTCCATCGAGATACTGCTTGACCTGCGCATGCTCTCCATCGAGGAGCTTATGGGCTGTTTTTTGGTGGTCGAGGACCTCCTTGACAATGGCCGCGAGAACTCTGACGGGGCATGGCTCCTTCTCACGGATAGGGAGTGGGTGGTGAAAAAGCGACAAGGTCATGGCGGTGGTACCTCGAGCAGTGGCTCCAATCTCGGCAGAGGCGAAGGTCGCGCCCAGAGTGGCGGTGGCAACCGCGAATGCAAGCCAGGCAGTCCCAGTAGTAGGGTGGGCCTGCGCGTGGTTTCGGCAAGGAGGCCGACTGCGACAAATGCCACTACTACGGCAGGCCGGGTCACTGGACCCGAGAATTCCGCAAGAAGTTGGCTGACGAGGCGGCTACAGCAGTAGCAAATCTCGTCCAAGCTGATGTAGACGGTCGGCCAGCCATGATGCTAGCAAGCATCAAAACTGTGCAGGAGGGCGATGTGCCTCCCACGACCATGGTCCCAGTAACCGTCGGGTCCGTGTACGAGGCACGGAGCCTGTGAGCGGGATCCATCCCTACAATGGTAGGCAACCCCCGACAACATCATTTTTGGGGCCTATCAACTGGGAGGTGATGAAGGCATGGGTGCGGGGAAGACACACCCCGGCAACCACGTACTCGGGAACACACGACGTTGCCCCGGCAATCTCATGCCCGATGACACTGGCAGCGGCCCCGACAATATCAGGACCCGACAAGGCCGTGTTAGAACATATGGCGCATCGGGTGGACTACACTCTGGCCATGATGCTGGCAACTATCGGGGCCGTGCAGGAGTGCATGACAACTCAGGTTGGCCACACCCCGACAATAAGGTGCTCGGGGTCCACTGCGTTGGCAGCAGATGGCTCCCCGACAAAGCCATTGTGCGTGCCGCTTCGTCTTCCTCAACGAGGAGAGAGCCGTGACCACACCCACGCTTGTAGGCGAGAAGTGCACGGAGGGTTGGTTCCTCGACATCGGTGCCACAAATCACATGAATGGTTTGGTCGATGCCTTTGCAGAGCTGGATCGCTCTGTCTTCGGGCAGGTGCGGTTCGTCGATGGCTCTGTGGTTGACATCCATGGACGCGGGACCGTCGTCTTCGCCGACAACGGGGGTGATCACAAGGCGTTCATGAACGTCTACTTCATCCCGACGCTCAAGAGTAGCGTCGTGAGTCTCGGCCAGTTCGACGAGGGCTAGTTCAACATCACAATCCATCACGGGGTTCTCTCCGCGCATGACCCGCGTAGCCGCAAACTCATTGAGGCAACCCACTTGACGAATAGCCTCTACAAGCTCTTTGCCATGGGTCATGTCTCCGACGCGTGGCATTGGCATGCCCGGCTAGGACACCAGCACTTTGACGGGCTGTGGAAGATGGCGCGTGGCGAACTCGTTCGTGGGCTGCCACGCATTATACATGCTGACGAGCTGTGTGACGCAGCTAAATCCGTTGGATCTTGGGTAGGGGCCCCGAGCTGGTAGCCTTGGCACGATGGTAATAGGGATACAATATTTTACCCAGGTTCGGGCTCTCTCGAAGAGATAATACCCTATGTCCTGCTTTGATTGTATTGATTTGAGGTAGTATTGAGTACAGGTTGATCTACCATGAGATCGTCGTCTAAGATTCTAATCATCTATCGACAAGCCTGGCCTTGGTTTATATAATGTACCGGAGGCCTAGGATAACAGGAGTCCTAGTCAGCTACGTCGGTGAAGGGGAGTCCTCCATGAATACGGAGTCCCTGTCTTGTCCTGTATGCCAAGTTTCCTTGTAGATCGTCATGGGCCGCCCAAAGTGGCCCATCAATGAACCGCCATGGGGGTCCTCGCCCGGCTCACCTGGCTGGGACACGATGTATTGAGTACCCAATAGTCTAGGACTACGTCAGTAGCCCCTGAAGCTGTCTTCAAGTCGGGGACGCTCCTCGGTGTTGGAAATATGCCTTAGAGGCCATAATATTGTATTATTATATTTCCTAATTCATAATTAAGTGTTGACATTCTATGCTATAACTGCTATGATTCTGGAATATGAGATTCAGTGGAAAACTCATAAGCACGTGTGGAATGATAAACGGTAAAATAAGGTTCCTAGTCTTGCCTCTAAAACTGGCTCAAGTGTTGTTGGTGATCATGTTTTTTGGATCTTGGGATATCGTTAAGTGTAACGATAGTCCTAAAATAACATTGAGAGTATGACATTAGAAGAATGATCATATTAAATTGACCCAAGCTTATATGTTATACTTTGAGATAATATCGTCTGAAATCAGTTATTATAACATAGAGTGTTAACATGTGTTTTTATGTTCCTTAGGCCATGAGAGTATCATAGTCACTTCTTACAGTACGATGAGCTTTGGGGTTACTCAAACATCATCTGTAACTCGGTGATCATAACGACAACTTACAGGTTCATCGGAAAGTTTGACATGGGAGTAGATAGCTCGAGAGTGGGATTTGCTCCTCCGACGATGGAGAGATATTCTTACGGCCCTCTCGGTCTGATGGTATCCATCATCGTCTGGCCAGACACAGGTGACTATGTCTCGGGGATGCCGAAACAGATCAACGAGAAAGAAGTACAAAACCGGTAACGAGGACAACGGTATAGTGAGCATGTGAATGACTCAGGAGGATACCAATGCACCTCGGGTTTTGTAAAGTATTGCGAAGAAAAGGGAATATTACATGGTAACCAAAGGTTCACTTGAATATCATTCGTGTACTCATAGGGATCGATATGGATGTCCACGATTTCGCTATCGGTCATTGAGCGAAGGGGTTTCGTTCATGTCTATGAGTTACCGAACCTACAGGGTCACAAGATTAAGGTAATCACGATCTGCCGAGTGTTAGTAATGCGGGAGTAATGAGAACATATTTGTGAAATTGTTTCATTAATATTTGAAATAGTTTCTAGAGGATCCGGAAGCGTTTCGGGGTCACCGGAAGGGTTTCGGAGATTATCGGGCAATACCTGGTATTACCGATAAATAATATATAGGTGAAAAATGTTTCCAGAAATGTTAAATTAATAATAAAAGGCTATTAATATAGTTAGGAGGCTTTTATATTTAATTTAATATCAACGGGCCTTAAAAGTCCAAGTAGAGGAAGTAGTATTGGGCCACCATGGCCCAATAGGGAAGGCTCCCCACTTTTCCAAGTGGGGACGCCGAATTGGAGTGGGGGGAGGACTCCTCCTCCTCCCCCTTGGCCAGCGCACCAAGGAGGGACTTTCCCTCCGTGGTGGCAGCACCTCGTCCCCTCTCCCACCTATATATACTAGAGGTTTTTCACCCTTTAGGACACATAACTTTTGAAGTCTCCTCTAGTCCTCTAGTTCGACTTCTAGTTGATCCTAGTTGGTCAATTAGAGCTAGACCTAGATCCTCTAATCATCATAATTAGAAGCCCAGTGTGGTTCTAATACCCTCCCTCTAATTCTTCGGTGACGATTAGCTCTGGACGGTGAAGCGCTGCCGGATCGTGGAGACCGTACGATTGCAACCAAGTAGAGAGGCCGTGCATTCTGTCTTCCGTTCGAGGGATCATTCGTGGGCAGTTCATGGGATCATTCGTCTATGGTTTGAGGGACTTCATTAACAATCTACACCAACTCATTTTCTTCCACTGCAACTTGGAGTTGGTAATAATTCGATCCTAACCGTTATTGTATCTTAATAGTGTTCCTGGTTGATTGTAGGGCGATTTTTTTTCTACTACGTTTGCCAACACTTGGTTCGTCCGATCTGTTCCTCGTCTTCAGTCGTTGGTCTTGAAAACTGGTTCAACAAATCCTCCCATCTTCGTCCTTGTGTTTTGTCGAGGTACGTATGAGGAGTATACATGTTGGGCATCCGAGGGGCCCCTTTAAGTTTTTTTCCCGCGCAGCGGTGTCTTTTTGCTGCTGAGCTCCAATGCCGGACTACATCCGAGGTGATCTAGACCACCTCAGTTTTGAAAAAGTTGAAGGAGTTTATCTGACCTTCATGCCAGAAAAGTGTCATGTGTAGCCAGCCGCTCGCACTCGACCTCCATGCCGGACTGCTTCTGAAGTGGTCCACCACCTCGGTTTTAGGCTGATTTTCCATGGAATTTTTTCTGATTGGTATAATTTATTTTTTGCCGAGATGTATAGCCAGTATCCCTCAAGGTGTGTGCAGGCTTAAAATCTGGGATGCCCCTGAAGGATTACATAAAACCACTGATTCCAGTAGCCCCCGAGACTCAGTTCGATTCGCAAAAATCAGCCGGAGGATCAAATCCTTGCTTAGGAGCGTACTTTAGGAATAGAAACGCGGCGTGCAGTAGCCCCCGAGGCTCTGGTCGGGTGTGGCTGACCGACCTAAGGATCGTAATCTCCTCGGAAACCGTATTGCACTTAAATTTTCTGCATTGAATTGTCAATGCAGTAGCCGGCTGTTCACTAGGGAAGATGCCAAGCTGCGGGTCCGAAAAAATTCCTTCCTAAGCAAAATTACAACTCAGTACAATCCAGGCCAGTTCTGTGGGACTCGCCAGTCACCTGTGAGATGCCAATGTGGAAATTTTTCTTTAACAGCCTCCAGGCTGGCTCTGCGGAACCAGTTGGTCGACCAGCGAGATGCCGGCATGGAAATTTTCTGCATTCAATCGTCAATGCAGTAGCTGAGGGAGTCCTGGACTAAGGGATCCTCGGGCCGCTGGCCGATCTCTCAGTAGGCCGGCTTGGTGGGCCACTCTCTGACTATCGCAGGAAAGGCCGGGTATGCAACCACCCCATGTTCTAGAAGGAAACCTCAGAAGGCACGTCATGCACTCCAAGTCAAGATGAGGAAATCGGTAGGCAACCGACTATGTGTAAACCCTAGTACCCCCGGTGTCTATATAAACCGAGGGGTTTTATCTGGTAGGGCTGAGAAACTCATCTAGGGTTTTAGCTATTCGATCTCGAGGTAGATCAACTCTGTAACCTTCATACATATCAATATAATCAAGCAGGACATAGGGTTTTACCTCCATAGGAAGGCCCGAACCTGGGTAAACATCGTCTCCTTCATCCCCTGTTACCATTGATCCTAGACTCACAGCTCGGGACCCCCTACCTGAGATCCGCCGGTTTTGACACCGACATTGGTGCTTTCATTGAGAGTTCCCCTGTGATCGTCAAAGGGATCGATGGCTCATTTAGTCATTAGCGAGGAAGTCCGTAACATGGACTCCTTTGTCCCTGGACAGATCTTCGCTTTCGGTAGCATCATGCTGCACGCCGACCCGACCGGCCGTCTTGGCCAGGTCAGGAGTTTTGCCCCTAATCAAGAGGTCAGATTCGGGAGCCTAGAGTTCTCCGTAGACTCTCGGGGCGATCTTTTGCCCATCGGGCTTGCGATCTCATCTGATGCGCTGGAAGACTCCGAGGCTTTAACTACGGATTTCGCTCTTGACTCCGCCCACAGGACCAACCGCGACGATGATCTGGCTTTTAGTCTGGATCTGGTCACAGTACCGGAGGGCCAGGGGTCGGCTCCTGCCGAACACACTCTTTGTGCGGATGCGTCGGAGGTTAACTCCGAAAGTTCTAGGCAGATCGACCCGGTCGAGCTCTCGACACTCAACGAGGCTCTAGATCGGATCCTATCAATAAAAATCACTGACGACCCAACCCCAATCCATGATCAGATCGATCTGAAGGTCGGTCAAGAGGAATTTTTCATCCCACCTACCACCCACTTGGTAGCCACTATCGAAGACATAACCGATATGTTGGACTACGCCTCCGAGGAGGCCGAAGACATGGATGAAGAGGACGGCGCTCCCGCCCCTGTCAGCACCGGGCGATGCACTGCCACCTCCACCTACGACGTCTACATGGTGGATACTCCAGCCGATAAGGGCGAGCACACACCTGGAAATAATGGCGATAAATCTGGTGAAGAGCCATCAAGGCACCGGAAACAGCGCAAACGATCAAACGCAAAAAAGGGAAGGGAAGCCATTACTGGCACTGGGGAAAACGACACCCCGAAAGACCTCGGCGATCTCGAGATCCCGAAATAGCCACTGGAGGACTAGGAGAGGCCGAAGGATCAGCGCAACCCTGAGGATCTATACGATTCCGAGGATGACAACTACCTCCCCCCTGTCGAGGAGGAGGACAGCCTGGAAGCCGAAGACTTCACCATCCCCGAAAACCTTGAGGATCAGGAACGGTTTAGGTAGCAGCTTATAGCCACCGCCCGAAGCCTGAAGGCAAAAGAACGGCAGCTTAAAACCGAACAAGATACCCTCAATGATAGATGGATGAGGGTCCTATTAGCCGAAGAACGGTACGGTACCAGTCTATCGGACCAAGCCAAGAGCTATCCACGCCGGCGGCTGCTGCCGCAGTTCGACGACGAGGTCCCCAATACACCATCTCCCAAGCACACTCCATACGATCAGCCGGACCGCTCTCCCCGAGGATGGGATAGGACAGCTGGCGATGCCGGTTTTAGGCCGGCGATACCCCGCACAAGGGGAAAAGAGCCAGTACAGCCTAAGGACAGGTACGACTTGCGACATGACCTGGATTATAGAGCAGGCCGCACGAGATCCATCTACGGATCTAGAGGGTACTCCCCCGATAGACTAGACGGGTACCAGCCTTGGCTCGACCGCAACAATAGAGGTCAGGAACAAAACTGGGCCAGATCAGGCGCCGACCACAGGCAAGACATAGCCCGGGTCAGAGGCGCTGCCCACCTACTGTGCTTCACCGACGAGGTCATGCAACATTAGTTCCCGGAAGGGTTTAAACCCGTGAACATAGAGCAATACGACGGGACAACAGACCCAGCCGTGTGGATCGAGAATTTCCTCCTCCACACTCATATGGCACGAGGAGATGATCTCCACATCATTAAGTATCTGCCCCTAAAACTTAAGGGGCCTGCTCGACACTGGTTGAACAGTCTCCCTGAGAATTCGATCAGGAGCTAGAGGAACTCGAGGATGCCTTCCGATCTAACTTCCAGGGCACCTATGTCCGGCCGCCGGACTCCTCTGACCTGAGCAATGTCGTCCAAAAAATAGGTGAATCAGCTAGACAATTCTGGAATCGGTTCTTGACCAAGAAAAACCAGATTGTTGACTTCCCAGACGCCGAGGCAATAGCCTCCTTCACACACAATATTCGGGACGATTGGTTAGCTTGTCAGCTCGGCCAGGACAAGCCGAGGACCATGTCAGCCCTCACCTCACTTATTACCCACTTTTGCACGGGCGAGGACAATTGGCTAGCTCGACGAAGCCACCACCCTGAAGACCCCGGCACCTTCGAACTCCGGGACGAAAAAGAGAAACCACGATGCAACAAAAACAAATGACGGCACAACAACGGTGATTCCGAAGACACGGCCGTTAATGCCGGTTTCCGCAACCCAAGATCCGGGCAGCGGAAGAAACCTTCTAAAGGCAATCGTGATGGACCTGCCCCGCTGGACAAAATCATGGAGAGGCCTTGCCAGATCCACGGCACCCAAGACATGCCCGCCACCCACACCAACCGTAACTGTTGGGTGTTCAAACAAGCTGGCAAACTCGCAGCCAAAGAGCAAGGCAAGGGCCCATGCAGCGAGGACGATGACGAGCCCCGCGGTCTGAGCAATGGAGGACAGAAGCAGTTCCCTCTAGAGGTAAAGACTGTGAACATGATATATGCCACTCACATACCAAAAAAGGAGAGGAAGTGTGCCCTTCGAGTGGTCTACGCCGTAGAGCCCATAGCCCCGAAGTATAACCCATGGTCGGCTTGTCCGATCACCTTCGATCGACAGGACCATCCGGCCAGTATTCGTCCTGGGGGTTCGGCAGCCCTCGTCCAAGACCCCATTATCGATGGGTATCACCTCACTAGAGTCCTAATGGATGGAGGAAGTAGCCTTAATCTGATTTACGCAGACACGGTGAAAAAGATGGGTATAGATCCGTCAAGGATCAAACCTAGCAACACTACCTTTAAAGGAGTGATCCCAGGCGGTGAAGTGCGCTGCTCGGGCACTGTGAACCTGGAAGTAGTATTCGGCTCGCCCGACAACTTCCACAGCGAGGAGTTGATCTTTGACATTGTCCCTTTCCGCAGCGGTTACCATGCCCTACTCGGCCGCACAGCATTCGCTCACTTCAACGCCGTCCCCCACTACGCATACCTCAAGCTCAAGATGCCCGGGCCCAAAGGGGTCATTACTGTCAACGGGAAGATAGAGCGTTCTCTTCGAACTGAGGAACACACAGTGGCCCTCACGGCCGAATTCCAGTACGGCGACGACTGGCCAACATCCAAAGCAACCGTAAAGGCACGCAGGGTTGATAAACGAGCTCGGCCTCAGCCCGAACTCCCGGAATCTTCTTCCGCCCATCCAAAATAAGGATACGCTCCCCACAGCACGGTCTTAATGCCTGCTAAACATGTGCCAAGAAGGCACAACTTCGTGCTCAAAATTCCATGGGCAGCTGTGGGGAACAGCCATCAAAGGGTGGGTGTTCGGCTGGACCGAACTACTGCCAATACATGCCTTCAGGCAAGTCACAGGTACCATCTAGGACCCATCAAGCGTAAAGCCCATCTACACTTCGGCGACTTCTCAAGATCTTCTTCAGAAGGTCCGTTCGCCGATAGCAATCACCTTTAAAGGATTGCAACCCCCTCGGGAGCACAGGAGCGGACACACGACAGGGCACACTGAGGACGTCAAGCCACCCATCGACGACCCCTGGTACAACCTCTCCTTTGTAAACTTTATCTTTCATCTCCATATACCTTTAAACAGTTGCTTCGGCAGTTTGAGTTATAAGAATTATTGAGAAAATAAAAGACCATTGTACATGGCCTCTCCGCTGTATCTTATGCTACATACTTTGTTCTTTCCTCACCAATGCTTCTTACGAAACTACTCGGTATACATTACAATGCAACCTGCTAATAGACCAAGGGCTTGAATTTAAAATATCGCCCTAAGCATCACCCCGGCACAATTTATCGTGTGTTCAGCGTCTCGGATGTTGCTTTATATGCATTGGTTCTGAACTATGTCTTGGGTCAATAGTTGGGTTGCCCGGCTCTTGTGTTTGCCCTCTTACGTTCCACTTGTTCGGCTAAAAGGGCAAAGGGAGAACCACTGCGATTGTGCTTCCAGCCTACCTGCTCAAGCACCTCAGGGAAGAAAGCCAAAAACTGACTGTCATAGTAAGCGAGAACCGGTCTGCAATCCAAGTATAAGTGTCAAACTAAAAAATAGATAGAGATTATTCCATGTTATATGAAGGGTTTTTGTAGTTTTACAAACCATGTGATACTGGCTTCGGCCTCGGTATACCCGAATATCGCAAAACACTGGGGGCTAGTCATCAACCCCACATTTTTAAAGCTCCTATGGCTAAGTGAAAGCAATAAAGCATCATAGTCCAATTGCCTTGTTCCCCTCGCACTACCGCCTTCGGGCACCGATACCTCGGCTAAGGGTCACAATGCGGAGGCAAAAACACCTCGCGTAGTATCTACACGGGGGGCTGAAGCCGACGACTCACAACTTTCAGATAAAACGGCCACATGGGAGTCAAAATAAATACAAATCTCAAAAGACATGATAAACCATGCAACCTCAACATAAAGCGATAAAAATCTTCGGATACATTATAGCGCGCACATTCATAAAATACATCCTTAGAGCATTGGGCCTCTATCACCCGAGCACCATCCATCACTGCAGAGAAGTATTGCTCAGGGCGCCTATGCTCCTTTCCAGGGGGTGGAGGTGCGGTGGCCATCTCGATCGGCTTGAGCTTCGGCCAGTGCATCATGGTCCTTGCAAAGGCCATTTGAGCTCCCTCGATGCATGTAGAATGCTTTAAAGCGTCAATCCAAGGCGCAACATCGCATAGGTTTTGCACCAAGCCGAAGTAACTGCTCGACAACGGCTCTGTAGGCCATAGGCGGATTCAAAGATCCTTCATGGCCGGCTCTGCCATCCTGTGCAGCTCCATCAGTTGTTTCATCTGCTCGATTAGAAGAGGAGAGCGCTCGAGGGATTCAAACTGTGCCCAGAATAGCTAAGCCTCATCATCCTCATCCCACGAGGCGTAGAACTTGTTCGTATTCGCTGCACTCCTTGGGAGGTCCGTACAGGCGCCTGAGGAATGCCACACCTGGGTGAGCAATGCAAACCTGCTACCACCAAAGGCACATTGTAGTAAATACGGCTTACCATCCGTGATCGCCTTGACTTGGCGGACTTCTTCTTCAAAGAACCGCCTGTCCACCCGCTCCTTTTGGAGCCCGGATTTGAGCGTGGATAGCTCGGTGGCCTGCTCTCTGCCCTTCTGCTCAAGGGCCTCGCACTTCATGCTGGCATCCTTGAGCTCCAGCTGTACCTCCACCACCCGGGCCTCATGCTTATTGCTCGCAGCTTTTAATGTCGACAATGCGGTTGCTACTTCTTCGGCCGCCGCTTTCTCATTCGCGGCCTCCTGCTAAATCTTTTTCAGCTCGGCCTTGAAGTTCTCGACATCCGCAGCCAAAGCTATGGTAGCAATAAATGAATGATTACACTGGGTTAACAATCTGGATTACTAACGACAGATAGCCCGGATATTACAATTCGGCTTACCTTGCGCCTCGTCGAACCTCTTGTTCAGGTGATCGAGCTCCTCATCGAAGCTCTTGACCTTCCGATTTAGCTCGGCAAGCCCCGCGGCATTGACGGCCACCGCCGATGACGAGGTCTGCAAAAATAAATAAATAAATATCAGGTTATGTGCGTTCAAGTTCCCGAACTGTCAAAGTATGACCCTGTGCTAATCTTTCTTAAGGGCTCCTGGAATAATGCGGGACCAAAGGTGCCTTGAGCATCGTTAGTAACTTCCGGGTATTTGATCCCCGGGTGGGTTTTTTCAAACTCACCCAGGGCTTGGGGGCTGCTACATGTATCAGGATGGCACAAACTTGGTAAAATTAATTTTTTTTGGAAAAAGGGCATTACGTGGCTCACCTTAAAGCCCGTCAAGAGACCGTTGAAGGCCGCCTTCAGTCCACTATCAATGGACTGAATGCCTTGCAAAACCGCACTCATAAGGGTGCGGTGATCCTCGAAGATGGAGGTGCTAGATAGAGCTTCGTCCATCATGACCGGCTACCCACTCATGGGTAGCACCGATGGTGAACGGCCAACCCTATCTTCGATGGGGGATTGAGCTGGTAGCTCCAGAGGCATAGTACGCTCCGGAGATGTCCTTGGAGGGGACTATACTGTACTCCGTCCCCCCTCCTCAGCCGCCAGGAGATGTTCCTCCTCTTGATCTTCAGCGGTCGAGGCATTAACCTCGGCCATAACGTGATCACCCCCACCGCCGGTGTTCAGCTCAGAAGGAGCTTGGCGCAATAACACCTCCACGGCCTCCTTCGAAGCCTCCAGAGGCGTAGGGTGTGATGCAGTCCCGCTTTCCGCTAGGTCGGTGGGCAGAGACTCCCCGTCCGATATCTGGTCGGTGGGGAGATCGCGTGGTGGGCTGCAAATTAAAAAAACATTCTTCCATTTAAACATCAAAAACTTCATATAAATAATCCAGAGGGTCTTCGGATTTATACCTCTGGGCTGGGGGCTTGACCCTTGGGTTCCTTTGAGGAACCCTCTCAAAATCCTCGGACATCTTATCGGAGTCCGAAGTGTCATCGGCCATGACTATCTTTGTCCGGCATGACCTCTTTGGGGCAGGAGGAGGTAGGTCCTCCGCGGCGTCTGCTGACACTGCCCCTTTCCTTGTGAGGGGGAATTGCTCTCCCCTCTGTCCTTGTGCTCCTCCTCGTGAGTGGAAGAGGCATGGGTCTCCTCGGACATAGTGTCCGGAAGAGCCCATAGTCGAAGACCGTCTCTGGTTTTATTTTTCCTCTCCTTGTTTTCTGGCACCTAGTATGGTGCCACGACGAGCATCGCCGTCAGCAAATCCGACCCGGGGCCTTCGGGCTGCTGGGCCAGATAGTCAATTTCCATGCTCTTGCTTAGCCATTTCTGCAAAGATGAGGGAGAAGGGGTTCAACCCTTTGTCAAAAAACAGAGCCGAAGAATTAAGGGTTTTATCGTACCTGGGCAGGAGGATTTTCAGCGTCAAGGCCAGTGTCCTCCTCCTCGGCCGGCCAGCTCTTCTGAGGTTTGAATAGCACTTTCCACAATTTTTCATGGGTAGTGCGGATGGGTCAATGCACGGTAGGCGGGTCCTCCGGCGTGAAGGTCCACATGGGGGAGGCCCGGCACTGGCAAGGAAGGAGACGGTGGTGGAGCATGACCTGGACCACGTCGATCAGCTCAATCTTGGCCCCGATCATCGAGGAAACGCACTTCTGCAGTGATTTTGACTTTGCGTCCGACCCCCAGTCAAGGCCCTTCTTGAGCCACGAGGTTTATCTCGTAGGGGTTCCTGATCTGAACTCGGTAGGTGCCACCCAGCCCTCGTCCCTTGGTTCGGTGGTATAGAGCCATTCCTTCTGCCAGATCTTGATTGTGTTGATGAAGGTGCCCGCCGGCCACTCAACACGGGGGAGCTTACTGATCACCACCCCTCCACAATCTACATGCTCACCCGCGACTATCTTCGGTTTGACATTAAATACCTTGAGCCACAGGCCGAAGTGTAGTTGGACCCGCAGGAAGGCTTTGCGGACAATGATGAATGCCGAAATATGCATAAAGGAGTTCGGGGGAAGGTCGTGGAAATCCTACCCATAAAAGAAGATGAGACCCCTCACGAAGGGGTTGAGCGGAAAGCTCAGTCCCCGGATGAAATTTGGGACGAACACCACCCTCTCGCCTGGTTTTGGTGTAGGGACCACCTGATTCGCCTCTGGAGTGTGGTGGAAGACGTTGGTAGGGAGGTAGCCGGCGAGCTTTAACTCCCGGATGTCCTCGTCGGTGACCGAGGAGGCCTCCCACTTGCCCATGGAGCCTGAGCTAGCCATGACCGAGCCCGGGGAAGGATTGAGGAAGAACTGGATCTGGGCTCACGGAGCTGGAGAAAGGGCAAGAAGGCAAATGGTGCAGATTGAGAGCGTGAATAGGCCTCGGGGGATTTTTTTTCCTTTTATGGTGCCGCAATACCAATAGCCTCCCTTTTACTGTCCCGCGGGCCTCGCCACTTCCCGAAATATTCATGTCGTTACGCACGCGTGAGATAACCTGGGGCATTAATTATATCCCGTGTGAAACGGAGCACAATCTATACATTGATAAGATGTGCCAATGTAAAAACGGCCACGAACTGCAAATCAAGTTTTCATAACTGATCCAGTGGCCGTGATAGGCCACGACCCTTCATCAAATAGGTTGTTACAAAACACTGTTTACACTTGGATGTTTGCCTTTCGGGGCTAAGCAACTCATGGCATTCGGACGATCATATGATCGGAAACACTACGCGTCATCGAAAGCCGAACTAGTCTCGGCCGATCATTAATGAGAAGAAGAACTCACCCCGCAAGCCGAAGACTGCGATCACACGAAGCTGCTAGTACTGTGACCCTTGGCGTTGGGGGCTAGTTCGGGGGCTATTGAGGGAGTCCTGGACTAAGGGGTCCTCGGGCCACTGGCCGATCTCTCAATAGGCCGGCTTGGTGGGCCGCTCTCTGACTATCGCAGGAAAGGCCGGGTATGCAATGACCCCATGTTCTAGAAGGAAACCTCTGAAGGCACGTCGTGCACTCCAAGTCAAGACGAGAAAATTGGCAGGCAACCAACTATGTGTAAACTCTAGTACCCCCGGTGTCTATATAAACCGAGGGGTTTTAGCTGGTAGGGCAGAGAAACTCATCTAGGGTTTTAGCTATTCAATCTCGAGGTAGATCAACTCTGTAACCCTCATACATATCAATATAATCAAGCAGGACGTAGGGTTTTACCTCCATAGGAGGGCCCAAACCTGGGTAAACATCGTCTCCTTCATCCCCTGTTACCATCGGTCCTAGACTCACAGCTCGGGACCCCCTACCCGAGATCCGTCGGTTTTGACATCGACAGTAGCCACCAAGACTTGGGTAGGGCAACATGGCTGACCCTAGGATCGCATCTCCTCGGGAACTTGTTTAGCCAAATACTGGCATGTGCATTTTGTCTTTGCCGAGGTGCAGCTCGGCAGGGAAGATGCCGAACTATGGGTCGGATAAGAAAAAGTACAACTCTATACAACCCAGGCCGGTTCTGCGGGACCCATCGATTGACCTGCGAGACACCAGCGTGGAAATTTTTGGTTTAACAGCTCCTCGGCCGTCTCTGCGGGACCAGTCGGTCTACCTGCAAGATGTCGGCATGGAAATTTTTGCTTTAACAGCTCCTCAGCCGGCTCTGTGGGACCCGTCGATCGACCTGTGAGATGCCGGCGTGGAATTTTTTGCTTTAGCAGCTCCTCAGCCATCTCTGCGGGACACGTCGATCGACCTGCGAGATGCCGGCATGGAAATTTTTGCTTTAATAGGTCCTCGGTCGGCTCTGTGGGACCCATCAGTTAACCTGCGAGATGCCGCTGTGGAATTTTTTACTTCAACAGCTCCTCGGCCGGCTCTACAGGACCCATCGGTTGACCTGCGAGATGGCAGCATGGAAATTTTTGCTTTAATAGCTCCTCGACCGGCTCTGCGGGACCCGTCGGTCGACCTGCCAGATGCCGACATGGAAATTTTTGCTTTAACAGCTCCTCGGCTAGCTCTACGGGACCCGTCTGTAGACCTGTGAGATGCCAGGGCAGAAATTTTTGGTGTAACAGCTCCTCGGCCAGCTATATGGGACCCGTCGGTCGACGTGCGAGATGCCGGCGTGAATTTTTTTGTTGTAACAGCTCCTCAGCCGGCTATGTGGGACCCGTCAGTCGACGTGCGAGATGCCGGCGTGGAAATATTTGCTTTACTAGCTCCTTGGCCAGCTCTATGGGACCTGTCGATCGACCTGCGAGATGCCAACTTGGAAATTTTTATTGACTCGGCATGACGTTAAGTGCTTAGTTAGCCAGTCGTCGGCTTCTACCTCTAAGATAATTTCTTAGAGTGTTTTCGATGGTAATCTCTTTAGCCGAGATCTCTGCACCCTGAGGCGGCTTGAACCAGAAAACCAGACAATCAGACTTGTTGGGCCTAAACATAAGCTGTCAGAGAGCTTCACTGGGTGAGCGTTTTAGCCCTCGAGCAGGATATTATGTTCCGAGGACCCCCCCCCCCCCATTACTGGTCTTTAGTGGCCAGCATGGTCTAGCCGTTTTTTCCATGGTGTCGATAGCATCGAGCACCTACGTGAAAGAAATTTTGATGACTTATCAAAAAGCATTTTCTCACATGGGCAACCTTTATGGTTTGGCTATGTTCATGCTTCTTCCGACCTGTCAATCGAGTTTGCGCATTGTGTGACAGCCAGCTTTTGGCTTCTCCCACTTGAGGTATTTTACCGGTTTAACCAAAAGTAACAATCATAGAGGTGCTCTCTGTACACCCTTAGCCGAACGTGTGGAAATGTAAGGGGTAAACGTAGGAACCAGGCAACCCAGCTTTTGACCCATGACACAAGTTTGAGGAAGTGATCGTTCGCTCATCGGAGCATCACGATGTTCTGTAGTTTGGGTTGCTTCAGCCCCCGGGTGTGTCCTGTGGTGCCATTTTGGCATCCGATGAGGTACGTGACCGGAAGTAATGGTAGATATCCCTGTTTGCTATCATGACTGGGTTTGACGTCCCATTTGATCTTTTGACACTTCGGATAGAACCGGTTACGCATAGCTTGGATGATTCTTTGTCCCAAAGCTTGATGCTTGGTTTTTGAGGTATGGCTTAACACCTGTTCCTCCGGCCTCGGGTCGGAGATAGTACTGAGGATGCACTTCACTGCCTCCTTTGGGGTTGCTGGTACCTCTAATGGGTTCCCGGCAAAATTTCCCTCTTCTTATGAGGGAGTGTGCAGAGCATGTTTTCCTTTTTGATAATGGCGGCTCACCGAGGTGGCTATGTAGTGCCATCGTATTTTCTTTACCTGCACACAGAAAATGGTGCAAATGAAAGTAAAAAGTTATTTGCATAATAAATTTAAGCAAAATAAATAATGGAAGAGATATTGCCTGCATGCCAAAGGCAGATCGACAGGGTCGTGGCACGGGCGGCCAACATCGGCTCGGCATAGTAACAGTGCAGCAATGTTAGCGCATCTCGGAACACTCGGGACAACGACGTCGATGCAGGTTGATGTCGGCACAAGGCGCCTTGCCGCGGTGATGACACAACTTGGTCGACGCAGGTTGATAATCCCCAATTGCAAGGAATCATCATAGCAATTCCAAAGGTGGAAGTGATAAGTATGGAGTGTCGAACCCACAAGGAGCTAAAGGTAAGATCAATATTCTCTCAAGTCCTATCTGCCACTGATATGACTCTACGTACACCGAACGTTTGCTTCCAACTAGAAAAGAGAAATAAAACTACGTTGTGGGTATGAAGAGAGTATCTTTGCATGATATCGGAGAATTAAAATATAAACATAGGTGCTGTTATCATAAAGTTAGAATATATTACAATATATTACAAATAGTGAGTGTGGAATAATGATGGGTCGGTGTGCGGAATTGTCCTAGGCAATTGTTAACAAGATCGATAATCATTATTGCAATTTTATATGAGGGAGAGGCATAAGCTAACATACTTTCTCTACTTGGATCATATGCACTTATGATTGGAACTCTAGCAAGCATACGCAACTACTCCAGATCATTAAGGTAAAACCCAACCATAGCATTAAAGCATCAAGTCCCCTTTATGCCATACGCAACAACCCACCTACTCGGGTTTATGCTTCTGTCACTCAAACAACCCACTATAAGTGAATCATGAACGTATTGCAACACCCTACAACGGGAATCCTTCACGTGTGCGTGGCACGGAAGGAACAATAGGACAGCACCAAAATAATCATACAACTCAAACCAATCTAGATCATCAATCAACCCAAACGACAAAAAGGAATCTACTCAAAACATCATAGAATGGCAACACATCATTGGATCATAATATGTGGCATAAAGCACCATGTTCAAGTAGGGGATTACTGTGGGGTGCAGGAGAGTGGACCGCTGAAAGAAGATGGGGATGGTGATGAAGAAGGTGATGTTGATGAAGAAGATCACTGCGGCGATGCACTAGTAGAAAACAGGGCTTTGAAACGGGCCAAAATATTGCATTACTCCCGGTCGTGTTACGAACTGGGACTAATGGGTGCATCAGTCACGGTTCAAGCAGCCAGGGCACCGGCCGGGGTTCGTCAGGAACCAGTCCCGGTTCGTGTGACAACTTTAGTCCTGGTTCCAGACACGAACCGGGACTAAAGGGCCTCACTCCTGGCCCAGTCCCTTTAGTCCCGGTTGTTGGCTGGAACCGGGACTAAAGGGTAGTCTTCTATCCCAGTTCTAGCCACAAACCGGGACTAAATATATGCCTATATATATGCTCGCCCCTGCCCACTCACTCCTCTATTTTTTGGTCGGCCGGCATGTGCGAGGTGTGTGCTGCTCTGCTCTCACCTCCTATGCACACGAGGTGTTTGATGAAAAGCCCGAGCCACGCTTAAGCTTTCTCCTCTCCAAGCTCCATTTTCCCCAAGATTTGTCTAGGTTTGGTGGTCCGTCATGTCCGGTCCCTGTACTCACCGTCGTCGATTGCCCGCGCCGATCTCGTCGCCGGCACCATCGTGGTGAGCCTCTTGTTCTTATCTTCTTTTTAAAAGAAAAAATTCTTACTTGTATGATTTACATAGATACTTGTATAAATTTCTTACTTTTATTATTGTTTCTTATTATATAGTGCCATGGTCATGGTATCCGCCCACGTCGGCCCTCGTCCAGTCTATGATTCGGATGTGGTATATTATCTTTTATAACTATTTGTTTCATTTAGTCTTTATGACAATTGTGCCGACCAACGTGACATAGATGTGTTTATCTAGGAGGTATGTGAACCAAAAATTCCAACTGATCCTCTTGTCGAGAGGTTAAATTTAGTTGAAAAAGAAAACAAGGATTTGAAAGAAAAATTGAAAAGAATTCAGGAGGAGAAGATGAAATTGGAGTTGCATGTTGCCGATGTCGTCGATGACCACAAGATCAAGATGGACGCAATGCGCTTGAAGATTAGAAAGATAAGAAAATATGCCATTGATAATGAGGCTTGGTATCATTATGCGATTGGATCAATTGTTACCTTAGTTGTGATTATGATCGCATTTATTGTTGCATTTAAATGTTTTACATAGTTGTATGTTAGATTCAATTTATGTTCTAATTAGATGCTCTAGAGAGCTGTATGTTGTTCTATGAGAACTATGTACGAACTTTATGTATTTATTTTTTCAGTAATAACATTTGATCACTTCTCTATTCATGATGTTCTGTAATGGTTTTTGATACATTTAATTATATAATGCATGCAGTTGAACCGGCAATGGATGTGGGTGAAATTATGATGCCATGCCAACTTTCAACAATTTCAGAGTTCATTTGCAGTGCTTTTCAATGGTTGAAAACTAGCAAATGAAGTCAGAAAATGGTTGAAAAGTGATGATGTGGCTTTCAATGGTGCATATTGAATGCAGAAAAAGTCTTGAGCTAAAATATGTTCAAAAAATTGAAATCACTTTGTAATAGACGTGTTTTCGTCCGAAACCCTGATATTTCAAAAGAGATTGTCCAGTTTGTACACGAAGTGCATCCAATTTTTCCGGTAAACGTGTCAACTTTTTAGCACATGCTATGTGGGTGAAATTATGATGCCATGCCAACTTTCAACCATTTCAAAGTTCATTTGCAGTGCTTTTCAATTCAGGGTCATTTTAGCTCAAAATAAATAATGAAATGCATGAAAACTAGCAAATGAAGTCAGAAAATGGTTGAAAAGTGATGATGTGGCTTTGAATGGTGCATATTGAATGCAGAAAAAGTCTTGAGTTAAAATATGTTCAAAAAATTGAAATCCCTTTGTAATAGACGTGTTTTCGTCTGAAACCCTGATACTTCGAAAGAGATTGTCCAGTTTGTACACGAAGTGCATCTAGTATTTCCGGTAACCCTCTCAACTTTTTAGCACATGCTATGTGGGTGAAATTATGATGCCATGCCAACTTTCAACCATCTCAGAGTTCATTTGCAGTGCTTTTCAATTCATGGTCATTTTAGATCAAAATAAATCATGAAATGCATGAAAACTAGCAAATGAAGTCAGAAAATGGTTGAAAAGTGATGATGTGGATTTGAATGGTGCATATTGAATGCAGAAAAAGTCTTGAGTTAAAATATGTTCAAAAAATTGAAATCCCTTTGTAATAGACGTGTTTTCGTCCGAAACCCTGATACTTCGAAAGAGATTGTCCAGTTTGTACACGAAGTGCATCCAGCTTTTCCGGTAACCCTCGCAACTTTTTAGCACATGCTATGTGGGTGAAATTATGATGCCATGCCAACTTTCAACCATTTCAGAGTTCATTTGCTGTGCTTTCCAATTCAGGGTCATTTTAGCTCAAAATAAATCATGAAATGCATGAAAACTAGCAAATGAAGTCCGAAAATGGTTGAAAAGGGATGATGTGGCTTTGAATGGTGCATATTGAATGCAAAAAAAGTATTGAGTTAAAATATTTTCAAAAAATTGAAATCCCTTTGTAATAGACGTGTTTTCGTCCGAAACCCTGATACTTCGAAAGAGATTGTCCAGTTTGTACACGAAGTGCATCCAGTTTTTTTGGTAACCCTCTCAACTTTTTAGCACATGCTATGAGGGTGAAATTATGATGCCATGCCAACTTTTAACCATTTCAGAGTTAATTTTCAAAATAAATCATGAAATGCAAGAGAACTAGCGAATGAAGTCACAAAATGGTTGAAAGTGATGATGTGGCTTGGAATGGTGCATATGGAATGCAGAAAAAGTCTTGAGTTAAAATATGTTCAAAAAATTGAAATCCCTTTGTAATAGACGTGTTTTCGTCCGAAACCCTGATACTTCGAAAGAGATTGTCCAGTTTGTACACGAAGTGCATCTAGTTTTTCCGGTAACCCTCTCAACTTTTTAGCACATGCTATGTGGGTGAAATTATGATGCCATGCCAACTTTCAACCGTTTCAGAGTTCATTTGCAGTGCTTTCCAATTCAGGGTCATTTTAGCTCAAAATAAATCATGAAATGCATGAAAACTAGCAAATGAAGTCCGAAAATGGTTGAAAAGTGATGATGTGGCTTTGAATGGTGCATATTGAATGCAAAAAAAGTCATGAGTTAAAATATGTTCAAAAAATTGAAATCCCTTTGTAATAGACGTGTTTTCCTCCGAAACCCTGATACTTCGAAAGAGATTGTCCAGTTTGTACACGAAGTGCATCCAGTTTTTTTGGTAACCCTCTCAACTTTTTAGCACATGCTATGAGGGTGAAATTATGATGACATGCCAACTTTTAACCATTTCAGAGTTAATTTTCAAAATAAATCATGAAATGCAGGAAAACTAGCGAATGAAGTCACAAAATGGTTGAAAAGTGATGATGTGGCTTTGAATGGTGCATATTGAATGCAGAAAAAGTCTTGAGTTAAAATATGTTCAAAAAATTGAAATCCCTTTGTAATAGACGTGTTTTCGTTCGAAACCCTGATACTTCGAAATAGATTGTCCAGTTTGTACACGAAGTGCATCCAGTTTTTCCAGTAACCCTCTGAACTTTTTAGCACATGCTATGTGGGTGAAATTATGATGCCATAACAACTTTCAACCATTTCAGAGTTCATTTGCAGTGCTTTTCAATTCAGGGTCATTTTAGCTCAAAATAAGTCATGAAATGCATGAAAACTAGCAAATGAAGTCAGAAAATTGTTTAAAAGTGATGATGTGGCTTTGAATGGTGCGTATTGAATGCAGAAAAAGTCTTGAGTTAAAATATGTTCAAAAAATTGAAATCCCTTTGTAATAGACGTGTTTTCGTCCGTAACCCTGATACTTCGAAAGAGATTGTCCAGTTTGTACACGAAGTGCATCTAGTTTTTCCGGTAACCCTCTCAACTTTTTAGCACATGCTATGTGGGTGAAATTATGATGCCATGCCAACTTTCAACCATCTCAGAGTTCATTTGAAGTGCTTTTCAATTCATGGTCATTTTAGCTCAAAATAAATCATGAAATGCATGAAAACTAGCAAATGAAGTCAGAAAATGGTTGAAAAGTGATGATGTGGCTTTGAATGGTGCATATTGAATGCAGAAAAAGTCTTGAGTTAAAATATGTTCAAAAAATTGAAATCCCTTTGTAATAGACGTGTTTTCGTCCGAAACCCTGATACTTCGAAAGAGATTGTCCAGTTTGTACACGAAGTGCATCCAGTTTTTTCGGTAACCCTCTCAACTTTTTAGCACATGCTATGTGGGTGAAATTATGATGCCATGTCAACTTTCAACCATTTCAGAGTTCATTTGCTGTGCTTTCCAATTCAGGGTCATTTTACCTCAAAATAAATCATGAAATGCATGAAAACTAGCACATGAAGTCCGAAAATGGTTGAAAAGGGATGATGTGGCTTTGAATTGTGCATATTGAATGCAAAAAAAGTCTTGAGTTAAAATATTTTCAAAAAATTGAAATCCCTTTGTAATAGACGTGTTTTCGTCCGAAACCCTTATACTTCGAAAGAGATTGTCCAGTTTGTACACGAAGTGCATCCAGTTTTTTTGGTAACCCTCTCAACTTTTTAGCACAAGCTATGAGGGTGAAATTATGTTGCCATGCCAACTTTTAACCATTTCCGATTTAATTTTCAAAATAAATCATGAAATGCAAGAAAACTAGCGAATGAAGTCACAAAATGGTTGAAAAGTGATGATGTGGCTTTGAATGGTGCATATTGAATGCAGAAAAAGTCTTGAGTTAAAATATGTTCAAAAAATTGAAATCCCTTTGTAATAGACGTGTTTTCGTCCGAAACCCTGATACTTCGAAAGAGATTGTCCAGTTTGTACACGAAGTGCATCTAGTTTTTCCGGTAACCCTCTCAACTTTTTAGCAAATGCTATGTGGGTGAAATTATGATGCCATGCCAACTTTCAACCATCTCAGAGTTCATTTGCAGTGCTTTTCAATTCATGGTCATTTTAGCTCAAAATAAATCATGAAATGCATGAAAACTAGCAAATGAAGTCAGAATTTTTTTGAAAAGTGATGATGTGGCTTTGAATGGTGCATATTGAATGCAGAAAAAGTCTTGAGTTAAAATATGTTCAAAAAATTGAAATCCCTTTGTAATAGACGTGTTTTCGTCCGAAACTCTGATACTTCGAAAGAGATTGTCCAGTATGTACACAAAGTGCATCTAGTTTTTCCGGTAACCCTCTCAACTTTTTAGCACATGATATGTGGGTGAAATTATGATGCCATGCTAACTTTCAACCATCTCAGAGTTCATTTGCAGTGCTTTTCAATTCATGGTCATTTTAGCTCAAAATAAATCATGAAATGCATGAAAACTAGCAAATGAAGTCTGATTTTTTTTGAAAGTGATGATGTGGCTTTGAATGGTGCATATTGAATGCAGAAAAAGTCTTGAGTTAAAATATGTTCAAAAAATTGAAATCCCTTTGTAATAGACGTGTTTTCGTCCGAAACCCTGATCCTTCGAAAGAGATTGTCCAGTTTGTACACGAAGTGCATCTAGTTTTTCCGGTAACCCTCTCATCTTTTTAGCACATGCTATGTGGGTGAAATTATGATGCCATGCCAACTTTCAACCATCTCAGAGTTCATTTGCAGTGCTTTTCAATTCATGGTCATTTTAGCTCAAAATAAATCATGAAATGCATGAAAACTAGCAAATGAAGTCAGAAAATGGTTGAAAAGTAATGATGTGGCTTTGAATGGTGCATATTGAATGCAGAAAAAGTCTTGAGTTAAAATATGTTCAAAAAATTGAAATCCCTTTGTAATAGACGTGTTTTCGTTCGAAACCCTGATACTTCGAAAGAGATTGTCCAGTTTGTACACGAAGTGCATCCAGTTTTTCCGGTAACCCTCTCAACTTTTTAGCACATGCTATGTGGGTGAAATTATGATGCCATGCCAACTTTCAACCGTTTCAGAGTTAATTTGCAGTGCTTTCCAATTCGGGGTCATTTTAGCTCAAAATAAATCATGAAATGCATGAAAACTAGCAAATGAAGTCCGAAAATGGTTGAAAAGGGATGATGTGGCTTTGAATGGTGCATATTGAATGCAAAAAAAGTCTTGAGTTAAAATATTTTCAAAAAATTGAAATCCCTTTGTAATAGACGTGTTTTCGTCCGAAACCCTGATACTTCCAAAGAGATTGTCCAGTTTGTACACGAAGTGCATCCAGATTTTTTGGTAACCCTCTCAACTTTTTAGCACATGCTATGAGGGTGAAATTATGATGCCATGCCAACTTTTAACCATTTCAGAGTTAATTTTCAAAATAAATCATGAAATGCAAGAAAACTAGCGAATGAAGTCACAATATGGTGGAAAAGTGATGATGTGGATTTGAATGGTGCATATTGAATGCAGAAAAAGTCTTGAGTTAAAATATGTTCAAAAAATTGAAATCCCTTTGTAATAGACGTGTTTTCGTCCGAAACCCTGATACTTCGAAAGAGATTGTCCAGTTTGTACACGAAGTGCATCCAGCTTTTCCGGTAACCCTCGCAACTTTTTAGCACATGCTATGTGGGTGAAATTATGATGCCATGCCAACTTTCAACCATTTCAGAGTTCATTTGCTGTGCTTTCCAATTCAGGGTCATTTTAGCTCAAAATAAATCATGAAATGCATGAAAACTAGCAAATGAAGTCCGAAAATGGTTGAAAAGGGATGATGTGGCTTTGAATGGTGCATATTGAATGCAAAAAAAGTATTGAGTTAAAATATTTTCAAAAAATTGAAATCCCTTTGTAATAGACGTGTTTTCGTCCGAAACCCTGATACTTCGAAAGAGATTGTCCAGTTTGTACACGAAGTGCATCCAGTTTTTTTGGTAACCCTCTCAACTTTTTAGCACATGCTATGAGGGTGAAATTATGATGCCATGCCAACTTTTAACCATTTCAGAGTTAATTTTCAAAATAAATCATGAAATGCAAGAGAACTAGCGAATGAAGTCACAAAATGGTTGAAAGTGATGATGTGGCTTGGAATGGTGCATATGGAATGCAGAAAAAGTCTTGAGTTAAAATATGTTCAAAAAATTGAAATCCCTTTGTAATAGACGTGTTTTCGTCCGAAACCCTGATACTTCGAAAGAGATTGTCCAGTTTGTACACGAAGTGCATCTAGTTTTTCCGGTAACCCTCTCAACTTTTTAGCACATGCTATGTGGGTGAAATTATGATGCCATGCCAACTTTCAACCGTTTCAGAGTTCATTTGCAGTGCTTTCCAATTCAGGGTCATTTTAGCTCAAAATAAATCATGAAATGCATGAAAACTAGCAAATGAAGTCCGAAAATGGTTGAAAAGTGATGATGTGGCTTTGAATGGTGCATATTGAATGCAAAAAAAGTCATGAGTTAAAATATGTTCAAAAAATTGAAATCCCTTTGTAATAGACGTGTTTTCCTCCGAAACCCTGATACTTCGAAAGAGATTGTCCAGTTTGTACACGAAGTGCATCCAGTTTTTTTGGTAACCCTCTCAACTTTTTAGCACATGCTATGAGGGTGAAATTATGATGACATGCCAACTTTTAACCATTTCAGAGTTAATTTTCAAAATAAATCATGAAATGCAGGAAAACTAGCGAATGAAGTCACAAAATGGTTGAAAAGTGATGATGTGGCTTTGAATGGTGCATATTGAATGCAGAAAAAGTCTTGAGTTAAAATATGTTCAAAAAATTGAAATCCCTTTGTAATAGACGTGTTTTCGTTCGAAACCCTGATACTTCGAAATAGATTGTCCAGTTTGTACACGAAGTGCATCCAGTTTTTCCAGTAACCCTCTGAACTTTTTAGCACATGCTATGTGGGTGAAATTATGATGCCATAACAACTTTCAACCATTTCAGAGTTCATTTGCAGTGCTTTTCAATTCAGGGTCATTTTAGCTCAAAATAAGTCATGAAATGCATGAAAACTAGCAAATGAAGTCAGAAAATTGTTTAAAAGTGATGATGTGGCTTTGAATGGTGCGTATTGAATGCAGAAAAAGTCTTGAGTTAAAATATGTTCAAAAAATTGAAATCCCTTTGTAATAGACGTGTTTTCGTCCGTAACCCTGATACTTCGAAAGAGATTGTCCAGTTTGTACACGAAGTGCATCTAGTTTTTCCGGTAACCCTCTCAACTTTTTAGCACATGCTATGTGGGTGAAATTATGATGCCATGCCAACTTTCAACCATCTCAGAGTTCATTTGAAGTGCTTTTCAATTCATGGTCATTTTAGCTCAAAATAAATCATGAAATGCATGAAAACTAGCAAATGAAGTCAGAAAATGGTTGAAAAGTGATGATGTGGCTTTGAATGGTGCATATTGAATGCAGAAAAAGTCTTGAGTTAAAATATGTTCAAAAAATTGAAATCCCTTTGTAATAGACGTGTTTTCGTCCGAAACCCTGATACTTCGAAAGAGATTGTCCAGTTTGTACACGAAGTGCATCCAGTTTTTTCGGTAACCCTCTCAACTTTTTAGCACATGCTATGTGGGTGAAATTATGATGCCATGTCAACTTTCAACCATTTCAGAGTTCATTTGCTGTGCTTTCCAATTCAGGGTCATTTTAGCTCAAAATAAATCATGAAATGCATGAAAACTAGCACATGAAGTCCGAAAATGGTTGAAAAGGGATGATGTGGCTTTGAATTGTGCATATTGAATGCAAAAAAAGTCTTGAGTTAAAATATTTTCAAAAAATTGAAATCCCTTTGTAATAGACGTGTTTTCGTCCGAAACCCTTATACTTCGAAAGAGATTGTCCAGTTTGTACACGAAGTGCATCCAGTTTTTTTGGTAACCCTCTCAACTTTTTAGCACAAGCTATGAGGGTGAAATTATGTTGCCATGCCAACTTTTAACCATTTCCGATTTAATTTTCAAAATAAATCATGAAATGCAAGAAAACTAGCGAATGAAGTCACAAAATGGTTGAAAAGTGATGATGTGGCTTTGAATGGTGCATATTGAATGCAGAAAAAGTCTTGAGTTAAAATATGTTCAAAAAATTGAAATCCCTTTGTAATAGACGTGTTTTCGTCCGAAACCCTGATACTTCGAAAGAGATTGTCCAGTTTGTACACGAAGTGCATCTAGTTTTTCCGGTAACCCTCTCAACTTTTTAGCAAATGCTATGTGGGTGAAATTATGATGCCATGCCAACTTTCAACCATCTCAGAGTTCATTTGCAGTGCTTTTCAATTCATGGTCATTTTAGCTCAAAATAAATCATGAAATGCATGAAAACTAGCAAATGAAGTCAGAATTTTTTTGAAAAGTGATGATGTGGCTTTGAATGGTGCATATTGAATGCAGAAAAAGTCTTGAGTTAAAATATGTTCAAAAAATTGAAATCCCTTTGTAATAGACGTGTTTTCGTCCGAAACTCTGATACTTCGAAAGAGATTGTCCAGTATGTACACAAAGTGCATCTAGTTTTTCCGGTAACCCTCTCAACTTTTTAGCACATGATATGTGGGTGAAATTATGATGCCATGCTAACTTTCAACCATCTCAGAGTTCATTTGCAGTGCTTTTCAATTCATGGTCATTTTAGCTCAAAATAAATCATGAAATGCATGAAAACTAGCAAATGAAGTCTGATTTTTTTTGAAAGTGATGATGTGGCTTTGAATGGTGCATATTGAATGCAGAAAAAGTCTTGAGTTAAAATATGTTCAAAAAATTGAAATCCCTTTGTAATAGACGTGTTTTCGTCCGAAACCCTGATCCTTCGAAAGAGATTGTCCAGTTTGTACACGAAGTGCATCTAGTTTTTCCGGTAACCCTCTCATCTTTTTAGCACATGCTATGTGGGTGAAATTATGATGCCATGCCAACTTTCAACCATCTCAGAGTTCATTTGCAGTGCTTTTCAATTCATGGTCATTTTAGCTCAAAATAAATCATGAAATGCATGAAAACTAGCAAATGAAGTCAGAAAATGGTTGAAAAGTAATGATGTGGCTTTGAATGGTGCATATTGAATGCAGAAAAAGTCTTGAGTTAAAATATGTTCAAAAAATTGAAATCCCTTTGTAATAGACGTGTTTTCGTTCGAAACCCTGATACTTCGAAAGAGATTGTCCAGTTTGTACACGAAGTGCATCCAGTTTTTCCGGTAACCCTCTCAACTTTTTAGCACATGCTATGTGGGTGAAATTATGATGCCATGCCAACTTTCAACCGTTTCAGAGTTAATTTGCAGTGCTTTCCAATTCGGGGTCATTTTAGCTCAAAATAAATCATGAAATGCATGAAAACTAGCAAATGAAGTCCGAAAATGGTTGAAAAGGGATGATGTGGCTTTGAATGGTGCATATTGAATGCAAAAAAAGTCTTGAGTTAAAATATTTTCAAAAAATTGAAATCCCTTTGTAATAGACGTGTTTTCGTCCGAAACCCTGATACTTCCAAAGAGATTGTCCAGTTTGTACACGAAGTGCATCCAGATTTTTTGGTAACCCTCTCAACTTTTTAGCACATGCTATGAGGGTGAAATTATGATGCCATGCCAACTTTTAACCATTTCAGAGTTAATTTTCAAAATAAATCATGAAATGCAAGAAAACTAGCGAATGAAGTCACAATATGGTGGAAAAGTGATGATGTGTCTTTGAATGGTGCATATTGAATGCAGAAAAAGTCTTGAGTTCAAATATGTTCAAAAAATTGAAATCCCTTTGTAATAGACGTGTTTTCGTCCGAAACCCTGATACTTCGAAAGAGATTGTCCAGTTTGTACACGAAGTGCCTCCAGTTTTTCCAGTAACCCTCTGAACTTTTTAGCACATGCTATGTGGGTGAAATTATGATGCCATGCCAACTTTCAACCATTTCAGAGTTCATTTGCAGTGCTTTTCAATTCAGGGTCATTTTAGCTCAAAATAAGTCATGAAATGCATGAAAATTAGCAAATGAAGTCAGAAAATTGTTTAAAAGTGATGATGTGGTTTTGAATGGTGCGTATTGAATGCAGAAAAAGTCTTGAGTTAAAATATGTTCAAAAAATTGAAATCCCTTTGTAATAGACGTGTTTTCGTCCGAAACCCTGATACTTCGAAAGAGATTGTCCAGTTTGTAAACGAAGTGCATCCAGTTTTTTCGGTAACCCTCTCAACTTTTTAGCACATGCTATGTGGGTGAAATTATGATGCCATGCCAACTTTCAACTATTTCAGAGTTCATTTGCAGTGCTTTTTAATTTAGGGTCATTTTAGCTCAAAATAAATCATGAAATGCATGAAAACTAGCAAATGAAGTCAGAAAATGGTTGAAAAGTGATGATGTGGCTTTGAATGGTGCATATTGAATGCAAAAAAAGTCTTGAGTGAAAATATGTTCAAAAAATTGAAATCCCTTTGTAATAGACGTGTTTTCGTCCGAAACCCTCATACTTCGAAAGAGATTGTCCAGTTTGTACATGAAGTGCATCCAGTTTTTTCGGTAACCCTCTCAACTTTTTAGCACATGCTATGTGGGTGAAATTATGATGCCATGCCAACTTTCAACCATTTCAGAGTTCATTTGTTGTGCTTTCCTATTCAGGGTCATTTTAGCTCAAAATAAATCATGAAATGCATGAAAACTAGCAAATGAAGTCCGAAAATGGTTGAAAAGGGATGATGTGGCTTTGAATGGTGCATATTGAATGCAAAAAAAGTCTTGAGTTAAAATATTTTCAAAAAATTGAAATCCCTTTGTAATAGACGTGTTTTCGTCCGAAACCCTGATACTTCGAAAGAGATTGTCCAGTTTGTACACGAAGTGCATCCAGTTTTTTTGGTAACCCTCTCAACTTTTTAGCACATGCTATGAGGGTGAAATTATGATGCCATGCCAACTTTTAACAATTTCCGAGTTAATTTTGAAAATAAATCATGAAATGCAAGAAAATAGCGAATGAAGTCACAAAATGGTTGAAAAGTGATGATGTGGCTTTGAATGGTGCATATTGAATGCAGAAAAAGTCTTGAGTAAAAATATGTTCAAAAAATTGAAATCCCTTTGTAATAGACGTGTTTTCGTCTGAAACCCTGATACTTCGAAAGAGATTGTCCAGTTTGTACACGAAGTGCATCTAGTTTTTCCGGTAACCCTCTCAACTTTTTAGCACATGCTATGTGGGTGAAATTATGATGCCATGCCAACTTTCAACCATCTCAGAGTTCATTTGCAGTGCTTTTCAATTCATGGTCATTTTAGCTCAAAATAAATCATGAAATGCATGAAAACTAGCAAATGAAGTCAGAAAATGGTTGAAAAGTGATGATGTGGATTTGAATGGTGCATATTGAATGCAGAAAAAGTCTTGAGTTAAAATATGTTCAAAAAATTGAAATCCCTTTGTAATAGACGTGTTTTCGTCCGAAACCGTGATACTTCGAAAGAGATTGTCCAGTTTGTACACGAAGTGCATCCAGTTTTTCCGGTAACCCTCGCAACTTTTTAGCACATGCTATGTGGATGAAATTATGATGCCATGCCAACTTTCAACCATTTCAGAGTTCATTTGCTGTGCTTTCCAATTCAGGGTCATTTTAGCTCAAAATAAATCATGAAATGCATGAAAACTAGCAAATGAAGTCCGAAAATGGTTGAAAAGGGATGATGTGGCTTTGAATGGTGCATATTGAATGCAAAAAAAGTCTTGAGTTAAAATATTTTCAAAAAATTGAAATCCCTTTGTAATAGACGTGTTTTCGTCCGAAACCCTGATACTTCGAAAGAGATTGTCCAGTTTGTACACGAAGTGCATCCAGTTTTTTTGGTAACCCTCTCAACTTTTGAGCACATGCTATGAGGGTGGAATTATGATGCCATGCCAACGTTTAACCATTTCAGAGTTAATTTTCAAAATAAATCATGAAATGCAAGAAAACTAGCGAATGAAGTCACAAAATGGTTGAAAAGTGATGATGTGACTTTGAATGGTGCATATGGAATGCAGAAAAAGTCTTGAGTTAAAATATGTTCAAAAAATTGAAATCCCTTTGTAATAGACGTGTTTTCGTCCGAAACCCTGATACTTCGAAAGAGATTGTCCAGTTTGTACACGAAGTGCATCTAGTTTTTCCGGTAACCCTCTCAACTTTTTAGCACATGCTATGTGGGTGAAATTATGATGCCATGCCAACTTTCAACTATTTCAGAGTTCATTTGCAGTGCTTTTTAATTTAGGGTCATTTTAGCTCAAAATAAATCATGAAATGCATGAAAACTAGCAAATGAAGTCAGAAAATGGTTGAAAAGTGATGATGTGGCTTTGAATGGTGCATATTGAATGCAAAAAAAGTCTTGAGTGAAAATATGTTCAAAAAATTGAAATCCCTTTGTAATAGACGTGTTTTCGTCCGAAACCCTCATACTTCGAAAGAGATTGTCCAGTTTGTACATGAAGTGCATCCAGTTTTTTCGGTAACCCTCTCAACTTTTTAGCACATGCTATGTGGGTGAAATTATGATGCCATGCCAACTTTCAACCATTTCAGAGTTCATTTGTTGTGCTTTCCTATTCAGGGTCATTTTAGCTCAAAATAAATCATGAAATGCATGAAAACTAGCAAATGAAGTCCGAAAATGGTTGAAAAGGGATGATGTGGCTTTGAATGGTGCATATTGAATGCAAAAAAAGTCTTGAGTTAAAATATTTTCAAAAAATTGAAATCCCTTTGTAATAGACGTGTTTTCGTCCGAAACCCTGATACTTCGAAAGAGATTGTCCAGTTTGTACACGAAGTGCATCCAGTTTTTTTGGTAACCCTCTCAACTTTTTAGCACATGCTATGAGGGTGAAATTATGATGCCATGCCAACTTTTAACAATTTCCGAGTTAATTTTGAAAATAAATCATGAAATGCAAGAAAATAGCGAATGAAGTCACAAAATGGTTGAAAAGTGATGATGTGGCTTTGAATGGTGCATATTGAATGCAGAAAAAGTCTTGAGTAAAAATATGTTCAAAAAATTGAAATCCCTTTGTAATAGACGTGTTTTCGTCTGAAACCCTGATACTTCGAAAGAGATTGTCCAGTTTGTACACGAAGTGCATCTAGTTTTTCCGGTAACCCTCTCAACTTTTTAGCACATGCTATGTGGGTGAAATTATGATGCCATGCCAACTTTCAACCATCTCAGAGTTCATTTGCAGTGCTTTTCAATTCATGGTCATTTTAGCTCAAAATAAATCATGAAATGCATGAAAACTAGCAAATGAAGTCAGAAAATGGTTGAAAAGTGATGATGTGGATTTGAATGGTGCATATTGAATGCAGAAAAAGTCTTGAGTTAAAATATGTTCAAAAAATTGAAATCCCTTTGTAATAGACGTGTTTTCGTCCGAAACCGTGATACTTCGAAAGAGATTGTCCAGTTTGTACACGAAGTGCATCCAGTTTTTCCGGTAACCCTCGCAACTTTTTAGCACATGCTATGTGGATGAAATTATGATGCCATGCCAACTTTCAACCATTTCAGAGTTCATTTGCTGTGCTTTCCAATTCAGGGTCATTTTAGCTCAAAATAAATCATGAAATGCATGAAAACTAGCAAATGAAGTCCGAAAATGGTTGAAAAGGGATGATGTGGCTTTGAATGGTGCATATTGAATGCAAAAAAAGTCTTGAGTTAAAATATTTTCAAAAAATTGAAATCCCTTTGTAATAGACGTGTTTTCGTCCGAAACCCTGATACTTCGAAAGAGATTGTCCAGTTTGTACACGAAGTGCATCCAGTTTTTTTGGTAACCCTCTCAACTTTTGAGCACATGCTATGAGGGTGGAATTATGATGCCATGCCAACGTTTAACCATTTCAGAGTTAATTTTCAAAATAAATCATGAAATGCAAGAAAACTAGCGAATGAAGTCACAAAATGGTTGAAAAGTGATGATGTGACTTTGAATGGTGCATATGGAATGCAGAAAAAGTCTTGAGTTAAAATATGTTCAAAAAATTGAAATCCCTTTGTAATAGACGTGTTTTCGTCCGAAACCCTGATACTTCGAAAGAGATTGTCCAGTTTGTACACGAAGTGCATCTAGTTTTTCCGGTAACCCTCTCAACTTTTTAGCACATGCTATGTGGGTGAAATTATGATGCCATGCCAACTTTCAACCATCTCAGAGTTCATTTGCAGTGCTTTTCAATTCATGGTCATTTTAGCACAAAATAAATCATGAAATGCATGAAAACTAGCAAATGAAGTCCGAAAATGGTTGAAAAGTGATGATGTGGCTTTGAATGGTGCATATTGAATGCAAAAAAAGTCTTGAGTTAAAATATGTTCAAAAAATTGAAATCCCTTTGTAATAGACGTGTCTTCATCCGAAACCCTGATACTTCGAACGAGATTGTCCAGTTTGTACACGAAGTGCATCCAGTTTTTTTGGTAACCCTCTCAACTTTTTAGCACATGCTATGAGGGTGAAATTATGATGCCATGCCAACTTTTAACCATTTCAGAGTTAATTTTCAAAATAAATCATGAAATGCAAGAAAACTAGCGAATGAAGTCACAAAATGGTTGAAAAGTGATGATGTGGCTTTGAATGGTGCATATTGAATGCAGAAAAAGTCTTGAGTTAAAATATGTTCAAAAAATTGAAATCCCTTTGTACTAGACGTGTTTTCGTTCGAAACCCAGATACTTCGAAATAGATTGTCCAGTTTGTACACGAAGTGCATCCAGTTTTTCCGGTAACCCTCTGAACTTTTTAGCACATGCTATGTGGGTGAAATTATGATGCCATGCCAACTTTCAACCATTTTAGAGTTCATTTGCAGTGCTTTTCAATTCAGGGTCATTTTAGCTCAAAATAAGTCATGAAATGCGTGAAAACTAGCAAATGAAGTCAGAAAATTGTTTAAAAGTGATGATGTGGCTTTGAATGGTGCGTATTGAATGCAGAAAAAGTCTTGAGTTAAAATATGTTCAAAAAATTGAAATCCCTTTGTAATAGACGTGTTTTCGTCCGAAACCCTGATACTTCGAAAGAGATTGTCCAGTTTGTACACGAAGTGCATCTAGTTTTTCCGGTAACCCTCGCAACTTTTTAGCACATGCTATGTGGGTGAAATTATGATGCCATGCCAACTTTCAACCATTTCAGAGTTCATTTGCTATGCTTTCCAATTCAGGGTCATTTTAGCTCAAAATAAATCATGAAATGCATGAAAACTAGCAAATGAAGTCAGAAAATGGTTGAAAAGTGATGATGTGGCTTTGAATGGTGCATATGGAATGCAGAAAAAGTCTTGAGTTAAAATATTTTCAAAAAATTGAAATCCCTTTGTAATAGACGTGTTTTCGTCTGAAACCCTGATACTTCGAAAGAGATTGTCCAGTTTGTACACAAAGTGCATCCAGTTTTTCCGGTAACCCTCTCAACTTTTTAGCACATGCTATGTGGGTGAAATTATGATGCCATGCCAACTTTCAACCATCTCAGAGTTCATTTGCAGTGCTTTTCAATTCATGGTCATTTTAGCACAAAATAAATCATGAAATGCATGAAAACTAGCAAATGAAGTCAGAAAATGGTTGAAAAGTGATGATGTGGCTTTGAATGGTGCATATTGAATGCAGAAAAAGTCTTGAGTTAAAATATGTTCAAAAAATTGAAATCCCTTTGTAATAGACGTGTTTTCGTCCGAAACCCTGATACTTCGAAAGAGATTGTCCAGTTTGTACACGAAGTGCATCTAGTTTTTCCGGTAACCCTCTCAACTTTTTAGCACATGCTATGTGGGTGAAATTATGATGCCATGCCAACTTTCAACCATCTCAGAGTTCATTTGCAGTGCTTTTCAATTCATGGTCATTTTAGCTCAAAATAAATCATGAAATGCATGAAAACTAGCAAATGAAATCAGAATTTTTTTGAAAAGTGATGATGTGGCTTTGAATGGTGCATATTGAATGCAGAAAAAGTCTTGAGTTAAAATATGTTCAAAAAATTGAAATCCCTTTGTAATAGACGTGTTTTCGTCCGAAACCCTGATACTTCGAAAGAGATTGTCCAGTTTGTACACAAAGTGCATCTAGTTTTTCCGGTAACCCTCTCAACTTTTTAGCACATGATATGTGGGTGAAATTATGATGCCATGCTAACTTTCAACCATCTCAGAGTTCATTTGCAGTGCTTTTCAATTCATGGTCATTTTAGCTCAAAATAAATCATGAAATGCATGAAAACTAGCAAATGAAGTCTGAAATTTTTTGAAAAGTGATGATGTGGCTTTGAATGGTGCATATTGAATGCAGAAAAAGTCTTGAGTTAAAATATGTTCAAAAAATTGAAATCCCTTTGTAATAGACGTGTTTTCGTCCGAAACCCTGATCCTTCGAAAGAGATTGTCCAGTTTGTACACGAAGTGCATCTAGTTTTTCCGGTAACCCTCTCAACTTTTTAGCACATGCTATGTGGGTGAAATTATGATGCCATGCCAACTTTCAACCATCTCAGAGTTCATTTGCAGTGCTTTTCAATTCATGGTCATTTTAGCACAAAATAAATCATGAAATGCATGAAAACTAGCAAATGAAGTCAGAAAATGGTTGAAAAGTGATGATGTGGCTTTGAATGGTGCATATTGAATGCAGAAAAAGTCTTGAGTTAAAAGATGTTCAAAAAATTGAAATCCCTTTGTACTAGACGTGTTTTCGTTCGAAACCCTGATACTTCGAAAGAGATTGTCCAGTTTGTACACGAAGTGCATCCAGTTTTTCCGGTAACCCTCTCAACTTTTTAGCACATGCTATGTGGGTGAAATTATGATGCCATGCCAACTTTCAACCATCTCAGAGTTCATTTGCAGTGCTTTTCAATTCATGGTCATTTTAGCTCAAAATAAATCATGAAATGCATGAAAACTAGCAAATGAAATCAGAATTTTTTTGAAAAGTGATGATGTGGCTTTGAATGGTGCATATTGAATGCAGAAAAAGTCTTGAGTTAAAATATGTTCAAAAAATTGAAATCCCTTTGTAATAGACGTGTTTTCGTCCGAAACCCTGATACTTCGAAAGAGATTGTCCAGTTTGTACACAAAGTGCATCTAGTTTTTCCGGTAACCCTCTCAACTTTTTAGCACATGATATGTGGGTGAAATTATGATGCCATGCTAACTTTCAACCATCTCAGAGTTCATTTGCAGTGCTTTTCAATTCATGGTCATTTTAGCTCAAAATAAATCATGAAATGCATGAAAACTAGCAAATGAAGTCTGAATTTTTTTGAAAAGTGATGATGTGGCTTTGAATGGTGCATATTGAATGCAGAAAAAGTCTTGAGTAAAAATATGTTCAAAAAATTGAAATCCCTTTGTAATAGACGTGTTTTCGTCTGAAACCCTGATACTTCGAAAGAGATTGTCCAGTTTGTACACGAAGTGCATCTAGTTTTTCCGGTAACCCTCTCAACTTTTTAGCACATGCTATGTGGGTGAAATTATGATGCCATGCCAACTTTCAACCATCTCAGAGTTCATTTGCAGTGCTTTTCAATTCATGGTCATTTTAGCTCAAAATAAATCATGAAATGCATGAAAACTAGCAAATGAAATCAGAATTTTTTTGAAAAGTGATGATGTGGCTTTGAATGGTGCATATTGAATGCAGAAAAAGTCTTGAGTTAAAATATGTTCAAAAAATTGAAATCCCTTTGTAATAGACGTGTTTTCGTCCGAAACCCTGATACTTCGAAAGAGATTGTCCAGTTTGTACACAAAGTGCATCTAGTTTTTCCGGTAACCCTCTCAACTTTTTAGCACATGATATGTGGGTGAAATTATGATGCCATGCTAACTTTCAACCATCTCAGAGTTCATTTGCAGTGCTTTTCAATTCATGGTCATTTTAGCTCAAAATAAATCATGAAATGCATGAAAACTAGCAAATGAAGTCTGAATTTTTTTGAAAAGTGATGATGTGGCTTTGAATGGTGCATATTGAATGCAGAAAAAGTCTTGAGTAAAAATATGTTCAAAAAATTGAAATCCCTTTGTAATAGACGTGTTTTCGTCTGAAACCCTGATACTTCGAAAGAGATTGTCCAGTTTGTACACGAAGTGCATCTAGTTTTTCCGGTAACCCTCTCAACTTTTTAGCACATGCTATGTGGGTGAAATTATGATGCCATGCCAACTTTCAACCATCTCAGAGTTCATTTGCAGTGCTTTTCAATTCATGGTCATTTTAGCTCAAAATAAATCATGAAATGCATGAAAACTAGCAAATGAAGTCAGAAAATGGTTGAAAAGTGATGATGTGGATTTGAATGGTGCATATTGAATGCAGAAAAAGTCTTGAGTTAAAATATGTTCAAAAAATTGAAATCCCTTTGTAATAGACGTGTTTTCGTCCGAAACCGTGATACTTCGAAAGAGATTGTCCAGTTTGTACACGAAGTGCATCCAGTTTTTCCGGTAACCCTCGCAACTTTTTAGCACATGCTATGTGGATGAAATTATGATGCCATGCCAACTTTCAACCATTTCAGAGTTCATTTGCTGTGCTTTCCAATTCAGGGTCATTTTAGCTCAAAATAAATCATGAAATGCATGAAAACTAGCAAATGAAGTCCGAAAATGGTTGAAAAGGGATGATGTGGCTTTGAATGGTGCATATTGAATGCAAAAAAAGTCTTGAGTTAAAATATTTTCAAAAAATTGAAATCCCTTTGTAATAGACGTGTTTTCGTCCGAAACCCTGATACTTCGAAAGAGATTGTCCAGTTTGTACACGAAGTGCATCCAGTTTTTTTGGTAACCCTCTCAACTTTTGAGCACATGCTATGAGGGTGGAATTATGATGCCATGCCAACGTTTAACCATTTCAGAGTTAATTTTCAAAATAAATCATGAAATGCAAGAAAACTAGCGAATGAAGTCACAAAATGGTTGAAAAGTGATGATGTGACTTTGAATGGTGCATATGGAATGCAGAAAAAGTCTTGAGTTAAAATATGTTCAAAAAATTGAAATCCCTTTGTAATAGACGTGTTTTCGTCCGAAACCCTGATACTTCGAAAGAGATTGTCCAGTTTGTACACGAAGTGCATCTAGTTTTTCCGGTAACCCTCTCAACTTTTTAGCACATGCTATGTGGGTGAAATTATGATGCCATGCCAACTTTCAACCATCTCAGAGTTCATTTGCAGTGCTTTTCAATTCATGGTCATTTTAGCACAAAATAAATCATGAAATGCATGAAAACTAGCAAATGAAGTCCGAAAATGGTTGAAAAGTGATGATGTGGCTTTGAATGGTGCATATTGAATGCAAAAAAAGTCTTGAGTTAAAATATGTTCAAAAAATTGAAATCCCTTTGTAATAGACGTGTCTTCATCCGAAACCCTGATACTTCGAACGAGATTGTCCAGTTTGTACACGAAGTGCATCCAGTTTTTTTGGTAACCCTCTCAACTTTTTAGCACATGCTATGAGGGTGAAATTATGATGCCATGCCAACTTTTAACCATTTCAGAGTTAATTTTCAAAATAAATCATGAAATGCAAGAAAACTAGCGAATGAAGTCACAAAATGGTTGAAAAGTGATGATGTGGCTTTGAATGGTGCATATTGAATGCAGAAAAAGTCTTGAGTTAAAATATGTTCAAAAAATTGAAATCCCTTTGTACTAGACGTGTTTTCGTTCGAAACCCAGATACTTCGAAATAGATTGTCCAGTTTGTACACGAAGTGCATCCAGTTTTTCCGGTAACCCTCTGAACTTTTTAGCACATGCTATGTGGGTGAAATTATGATGCCATGCCAACTTTCAACCATTTTAGAGTTCATTTGCAGTGCTTTTCAATTCAGGGTCATTTTAGCTCAAAATAAGTCATGAAATGCGTGAAAACTAGCAAATGAAGTCAGAAAATTGTTTAAAAGTGATGATGTGGCTTTGAATGGTGCGTATTGAATGCAGAAAAAGTCTTGAGTTAAAATATGTTCAAAAAATTGAAATCCCTTTGTAATAGACGTGTTTTCGTCCGAAACCCTGATACTTCGAAAGAGATTGTCCAGTTTGTACACGAAGTGCATCTAGTTTTTCCGGTAACCCTCGCAACTTTTTAGCACATGCTATGTGGGTGAAATTATGATGCCATGCCAACTTTCAACCATTTCAGAGTTCATTTGCTATGCTTTCCAATTCAGGGTCATTTTAGCTCAAAATAAATCATGAAATGCATGAAAACTAGCAAATGAAGTCAGAAAATGGTTGAAAAGTGATGATGTGGCTTTGAATGGTGCATATGGAATGCAGAAAAAGTCTTGAGTTAAAATATTTTCAAAAAATTGAAATCCCTTTGTAATAGACGTGTTTTCGTCTGAAACCCTGATACTTCGAAAGAGATTGTCCAGTTTGTACACAAAGTGCATCCAGTTTTTCCGGTAACCCTCTCAACTTTTTAGCACATGCTATGTGGGTGAAATTATGATGCCATGCCAACTTTCAACCATCTCAGAGTTCATTTGCAGTGCTTTTCAATTCATGGTCATTTTAGCACAAAATAAATCATGAAATGCATGAAAACTAGCAAATGAAGTCAGAAAATGGTTGAAAAGTGATGATGTGGCTTTGAATGGTGCATATTGAATGCAGAAAAAGTCTTGAGTTAAAATATGTTCAAAAAATTGAAATCCCTTTGTAATAGACGTGTTTTCGTCCGAAACCCTGATACTTCGAAAGAGATTGTCCAGTTTGTACACGAAGTGCATCTAGTTTTTCCGGTAACCCTCTCAACTTTTTAGCACATGCTATGTGGGTGAAATTATGATGCCATGCCAACTTTCAACCATCTCAGAGTTCATTTGCAGTGCTTTTCAATTCATGGTCATTTTAGCTCAAAATAAATCATGAAATGCATGAAAACTAGCAAATGAAATCAGAATTTTTTTGAAAAGTGATGATGTGGCTTTGAATGGTGCATATTGAATGCAGAAAAAGTCTTGAGTTAAAATATGTTCAAAAAATTGAAATCCCTTTGTAATAGACGTGTTTTCGTCCGAAACCCTGATACTTCGAAAGAGATTGTCCAGTTTGTACACAAAGTGCATCTAGTTTTTCCGGTAACCCTCTCAACTTTTTAGCACATGATATGTGGGTGAAATTATGATGCCATGCTAACTTTCAACCATCTCAGAGTTCATTTGCAGTGCTTTTCAATTCATGGTCATTTTAGCTCAAAATAAATCATGAAATGCATGAAAACTAGCAAATGAAGTCTGAAATTTTTTGAAAAGTGATGATGTGGCTTTGAATGGTGCATATTGAATGCAGAAAAAGTCTTGAGTTAAAATATGTTCAAAAAATTGAAATCCCTTTGTAATAGACGTGTTTTCGTCCGAAACCCTGATCCTTCGAAAGAGATTGTCCAGTTTGTACACGAAGTGCATCTAGTTTTTCCGGTAACCCTCTCAACTTTTTAGCACATGCTATGTGGGTGAAATTATGATGCCATGCCAACTTTCAACCATCTCAGAGTTCATTTGCAGTGCTTTTCAATTCATGGTCATTTTAGCACAAAATAAATCATGAAATGCATGAAAACTAGCAAATGAAGTCAGAAAATGGTTGAAAAGTGATGATGTGGCTTTGAATGGTGCATATTGAATGCAGAAAAAGTCTTGAGTTAAAAGATGTTCAAAAAATTGAAATCCCTTTGTACTAGACGTGTTTTCGTTCGAAACCCTGATACTTCGAAAGAGATTGTCCAGTTTGTACACGAAGTGCATCCAGTTTTTCCGGTAACCCTCTCAACTTTTTAGCACATGCTATGTGGGTGAAATTATGATGCCATGCCAACTTTCAACCATCTCAGAGTTCATTTGCAGTGCTTTTCAATTCATGGTCATTTTAGCTCAAAATAAATCATGAAATGCATGAAAACTAGCAAATGAAATCAGAATTTTTTTGAAAAGTGATGATGTGGCTTTGAATGGTGCATATTGAATGCAGAAAAAGTCTTGAGTTAAAATATGTTCAAAAAATTGAAATCCCTTTGTAATAGACGTGTTTTCGTCCGAAACCCTGATACTTCGAAAGAGATTGTCCAGTTTGTACACAAAGTGCATCTAGTTTTTCCGGTAACCCTCTCAACTTTTTAGCACATGATATGTGGGTGAAATTATGATGCCATGCTAACTTTCAACCATCTCAGAGTTCATTTGCAGTGCTTTTCAATTCATGGTCATTTTAGCTCAAAATAAATCATGAAATGCATGAAAACTAGCAAATGAAGTCTGAATTTTTTTGAAAAGTGATGATGTGGCTTTGAATGGTGCATATTGAATGCAGAAAAAGTCTTGAGTTAAAATATGTTCAAAAAATTGAAATCCCTTTGTAATAGACGTGTTTTCGTCCGAAACCCTGATCCTTCGAAAGAGATTGTCCAGTTTGTACACGAAGTGCATCTAGTTTTTCCGGTAACCCTCTCATCTTTTTAGCACATGCTTTGTGGGTGAAATTATGATGCCATGCCAACTTTCAACCATCTCAGAGTTCATTTGCAGTGCTTTTCAATTCATGGTCATTTTAGCTCAAAATAAATCATGAAATGCATGAAAACTAGCAAATGAAGTCAGAAAATGGTTGAAAAGTGATGATGTGGCTTTGAATGGTGCATATTGAATGCAAAAAAAGTATTGAGTTAAAATATGTTCAAAAAATTGAAATCCCTTTGTAATAGACGTGTTTTCATTCGAAACCCTGATACTTCGAACGAGATTGTCCAGTTTGTACACGAAGTGCATCCAGTTTTTTTGGTAACCCTCTCAACTTTTTAGCACATGCTATGAGGGTGAAATTATGATGCCATGCCAACTTTTAACCATTTCAGAGTTAATTTTCAAAATAAATCATGAAATGCAAGAAAACTAGCGAATGAAGTCACAAAATGGTTGAAAAGTGATGATGTGGCTTTGAATGGTGCATATTGAATGCAGAAAAAGTCTTGAGTTAAAATATGTTCAAAAAATTGAAATCCCTTTGTACTAGACGTGTTTTCGTTCGAAACCCTGATACTTCGAAATAGATTGTCCAGTTTGTACACGAAGTGCATCCAGTTTTTCCGGTAACCCTCTGAACTTTTTAGCACATGCTATGTGGGTGAAATTATGATGCCATGCCAACTTTCAACCATTTCAGAGTTCATTTGCAGTGCTTTTCAATTCAGGGTCATTTTAGCTCAAAATAAGTCATGAAATGCATGAAAACTAGCAAATGAAGTCAGAAAATTGTTTAAAAGTGATGATGTGGCTTTGAATGGTGCGTATTGAATGCAGAAAAAGTCTTGAGTTAAAATATGTTCAAAAAATTGAAATCCCTTTGTAATAGACGTGTTTTCGTCCGAAACCCTGATACTTCGAAAGAGATTGTCTAGTTTGTACACGAAGTGCATCTAGTTTTTCCGGTAACCCTCTCAACTTTTTAGCACAAGCTATGTGGGTGAAATTATGATGCCATGGCAACTTTCAACCATCTCAGAGTTCATTTGCAGTGCTTTTCAATTCATGGTCATTTTAGCTCAAAATAAATCATGAAATGCATGAAAACTAGCAAATGAAGTCAGAAAATGGTTGAAAAGTGATGATGTGGCTTTGAATGGTGCATATTGAATGCAGAAAAAGTCTTGAGTTAAAATAAGTTCAAAAAATTGAAATCCCTTTGTAATAGACGTGTTTTCGTCCGAAACCCTGATACTTCGAAAGAGATTGTCCAGTTTGTACACGAAGTGCATCCAGTTTTTCCGGTAACCCTCGCAACTTTTTAGCAAATGCTATGTGGGTGAAATTATGATGCCATGCCAACTTTCAACCATTTCAGAGTTCATTTGCTGTGCTTTCCAATTCAGGGTCATTTTAGCTCAAAATAAATCATGAAATGCATGAGAACTAGCAAATGAAGTCCGAAAATGGTTGAAAAGGGATGATGTGGCTTTGAATGGTGCATATTGAATGCAAAAAAAGTCTTGAGTTAAAATATTTTCAAAAAATTGAAATCCCTTTGTAATAGACGTGTTTTCGTCCGAAACCCTGATACTTCGAAAGAGATTGTCCAGTTTGTACACGAAGTGCATCCAGTTTTTTGGTAACCCTCTCAACTTTTTAGCACATGCTATGAGGGTGAAATTATGTTGCCATGCCAACATTTAACCATTTCCGAGTTAATTTTCAAAATAAATCATGAAATGCAAGAAAACTAGCGAATGAAGTCACAAAATGGTTGAAAAGTGATGATGTGGCTTTGAATGGTGCATATTGAATGCAGAAAAAGTCTTGAGTTAAAATATGTTCAAAAAATTGAAATCCCTTTGTAATAGACGTGTTTTCGTCCGAAACCTTGATACTTCGAAAGAGATTGTCCAGTTTGTACACGAAGTGCATCTAGTTTTTCCGGTAACGCTCTCAACTTTTTAGCACATGCTATGTGGGTGAAATTATGATGCCATGCCAACTTTCAACCATCTCAGAGTTCATTTGCAGTGCTTTTCAATTCATGGTCATTTTAGCTCAAAATAAATCATGAAATGCATGAAAACTAGCAAATGAAGTCAGAATTTTTTTGAAAAGTGATGATGTGGCTTTGAATGGTGCATATTGAATGCAGAAAAAGTCTTGAGTTAAAATATGTTCAAAAAATTGAAATCCCTTTGTAATAGACGTGTTTTCGTCCGAAACCCTGATACTTCGAAAGAGATTGTCCAGTTTGTACACAAAGTGCATCTAGTTTTTCCGGTAACCCTCTCAACTTTTTAGCACATGATATGTGGGTGAAATTATGATGCCATGCTAACTTTCAACCATCTCAGAGTTCATTTGTAGTGCTTTTCAATTCATGGTCATTTTAGCTCAAAATAAATCATGAAATGCATGAAAACTAGCAAATGAAGTCTGAATTTTTTTGAAAAGTGATGATGTGGCTTTGAATGGTGCATATTGAATGCAGAAAAAGTCTTGAGTTAAAATATGTTCAAAAAATTGAAATCCCTTTGTAATAGACGTGTTTTCGTCCGAAACCCTGATCCTTCGAAAGAGATTGTCCAGTTTGTACACGAAGTGCATCTAGTTTTTCCGGTAACCCTCTCAACTTTTTAGCACAAGCTATGTGGGTGAAATTATGATGCCATGGCAACTTTCAACCATCTCAGAGTTCATTTGCAGTGCTTTTCAATTCATGGTCATTTTAGCTCAAAATAAATCATGAAATGCATGAAAACTAGCAAATGAAGTCAGAAAATGGTTGAAAAGTGATGATGTGGCTTTGAATGGTGCATATTGAATGCAGAAAAAGTCTTGAGTTAAAATATGTTCAAAAAATTGAAATCCCTTTGTAATAGACGTGTTTTCGTCCGAAACCCTGATACTTCGAAAGAGATTGTCCAGTTTGTACACGAAGTGCATCTAGTTTTTCCGGTAACCCTCTGAACTTTTTAGCACATGCTATGAGGGTGAAATTATGATGCCATGCCAACTTTTAACCATTTCAGAGTTAATTTTCAAAATAAATCATGAAATGCAAGAAAACTAGCGAATGAAGTCACAATATGGTTGAAAAGTGATGATGTGGCTTTGAATGGTGCATATTGAATGCAGAAAAAGTCTTGAGTTAAAATATGTTCAAAAAATTGAAATCCCTTTGTACTAGACGTGTTTTCGTTCGAAACCCTGATACTTCGAAATAGATTGTCCAGTTTGTACACGAAGTGCATCCAGTTTTTCCGGTAACCCTCTGAACTTTTTAGCACATGCTATGTGGGTGAAATTATGATGCCATGCCAACTTTCAACCATTTCAGAGTTCATTTGCAGTGCTTTTCAATTCAGGGTCATTTTAGCTCAAAATAAGTCATGAAATGCATGAAAACTAGCAAATGAAGTCAGAAAATTGTTTAAAAGTGATGATGTGGTTTTGAATGGTGCGTATTGAATGCAGAAAAAGTCTTGAGTTAACATATGTTCAAAAAATTGAAATCCCTTTGTAATAGACGTGTTTTCGTCTGAAACCCTCATACTTCGAAAGAGATTGTCTAGTTTGTACATGAAGTGCATCCAGTTTTTTTGGTAACCCTCTCAACTTTTTAGCACATGCTATGTGGGTGAAATAATGATGCCATGCCAACTTTCAACTATTTCAGAGTTCATTTGCAGTGCTTTTTAATTTAGGGTCATTTTAGCTCAAAATAAATCATGAAATGCATGAAAACTAGCAAATGAAGTCAGAAAATGGTTGAAAAGTGATGATGTGGCTTTGAATGGTGCATATTGAATGCAAAAAAAGTCTGGAGTGAAAATATGTTCAAAAAATTGAAATCCCTTTGTAATAGACGTGTTTTCGTCCGAAACCCTCATACTTCGAAAGAGATTGTCCAGTTTGTACACGAAGTGCATCCAGTTTTTTCGGTAACCCTCTCAACTTTTTAGCACATGCTATGTGGGTGAAATTATGATGCCATGCCAACTTTCAACCATTTCAGAGTTCATTTGCTGTGCTTTCCTATTCAGGGTCATTTTAGCTCAAAATAAATCATGAAATGCATGAAAACTAGCAAATGAAGTCCGAAAATGGTTGAAAAGGGATGATGTGGCTTTGAATGGTGCATATTGAATGCAAAAAAAGTCTTGGGTTAAAATATTTTCAAAAAATTGAAATCCCTTTGTAATAGACGTGTTTTCGTCCGAAACCCTGATACTTCGAAAGAGATTGTCCAGTTTGTACACGAAGTGCATCCAGTTTTTTTGGTAACCCTCTCAACTTTTTAGCACATGCTATGAGGGTGAAATTATGATGCCATGCCAACTTTTAACAATTTCCGAGTTAATTTTGAAAATGAATCATGAAATGCAAGAAAATAACGAATGAAGTCACAAAATGGTTGAAAAGTGATGATGTGGCTTTGAATGGTGCATATTGAATGCAGAAAAAGTCTTGAGTAAAAATATGTTCAAAAAATTGAAATCCCTTTGTAATAGACGTGTTTTCGTCCGAAACCCTGATACTTCGAAAGAGATTGTCCAGTTTGTACACGAAGTGCATCCAGTTTTTCCGGTAACCCTCTCAACTTTTTAGCACATGCTATGAGGGTGAAATTATGATGCCATGCCAACTTTTATCCATTTCAGAGTTAATTTTCAAAATAAATAATGAAATGCAAGAAAACTAGCGAATGAAGTCACAATATGGTTGAAAAGTGATGATGTGGCTTTGAATGGTGCATATTGAATGCAGAAAAAGTGTTGAGTTAAAATATGTTCAAAAAATTGAAATCCCTTTGTAATAGACGTGTTTTCGTCCGAAACCCTGATACTTCGAAAGAGATTGTCCAGTTTGTACACGAAGTGCATCCAGTTTTTCCGGTAACCCTCTGAACTTTTTAGCACATGCTATGTGGGTGAAATTATGATGCCATGCCAACTTTCAACCATTTCAGAGTTCATTTGCAATGCTTTTCAATTCAGGGTCATTTTAGCTCAAAATAAGTCATGAAATGCATGAAATCGAGCAAATGAAGTCAGAAAATTGTTTAAAAGTGATGATGTGGCTTTGAATGGTGCGTATTGAATGCAGAAAAAGTCTTGAGTTAAAATATGTTCAAAAAATTGAAATCCCTTTGTAATAGACGTGTTTTCGTCCGAAACCCTGATACTTCGACAGAGATTGTCCAGTTTGTAAACGAAGTGCATCCAGTTTTTTCGGTAACCCTCTCATCTTTTTAGCACATGCTATGTGGGTGAAATTATGATGCCATGCCAACTTTCAACCATTTCAGAGTTCATTTGCAGTGCTTTTTAATTTAGGGTCATTTTAGCTCAAAATAAATCATGAAATGCATGAAAACTAGCAAATGAAGTCAGAAAATGGTTGAAAAGTGATGATGTGGCTTTGAATGGTGCATATTGAATGCAGAAAAAGTCTTGAGTTAAAATATGTTCAAAAAATTGAAATCCCTTTGTAATAGACGTGTTTTCGTCCGAAACCCTCATACTTCGAAAGAGATTGTCCAGTTTGTACACGAAGTGCATCCAGTTTTTTCGGTAACCCTCGCAACTTTTTAGCACATGCTATGTGGGTGAAATTATGATGCCATGCCAACTTTCAACCATTTCAGAGTTCATTTGCTGTGCTTTCCTATTCAGGGTCATTTTAGCTCAAAATAAATCATGAAATGCATGAAAACTAGCAAATGAAGTCCGAAAATTGATGTGGCTTTGAATGGTGCATATTGAATGCAAAAAAAGTCTTGAGTTAAAATATTTTCAAAAAATTGAAATCCCTTTGTAATAGACGTGTTTTCGTCCGAAACCCGGATACTTCGAAAGAGATTGTCCAGTTTGTACACGAAGTGCATCCAGTTTTTTTGGTAACCCTCTCAACTTTTTAGCATATGCTATGAGGGTGAAATTATGATGCCATGCCAACTTTTAACAATTTCCGAGTTAATTTTGAAAATAAATCATGAAATGCAAGAAAATAGCGAATGAAGTCACAAAATGGTTGAAAAGTGATGATGTGGCTTTGAATGGTGCATATTGAATGCAGAAAAAGTCTTGAGTTAAAATATGTTCAAAAAATTGAAATCCCTTTGTAATAGACGTGTTTTCGTCCGAAACCCTGATACTTCGAAAGAGATTGTCCAGTTTGTACACGAAGTGCATCCAGTTTTTCCGGTAACCCTCTCAACTTTTTAGCACATGCTATGTGGGTGAAATTATGATGCCATGCCAACTTTCAACAATTTCAGAGTTCATTTGCAGTGCTCTCCAATTCAGGGTCATTTTAGCTCAAAATAAATAATTAAATGCATGAAAACTAGGAAATGAAGTCCGAAAATGGTTCAAAAGTGATGATGTGGCTTTGAATGGTGCATATTGAATGCAAAAAAAGTCTTGAGTGAAAATATGTTCAAAAAATTGAAATCCCTTTGTAATAGACGTGTTTTTGTCCGAAACCCTGATACTTCGAAAGAGATTGTCCAGTTTGTACACGAAGTGCATCCAGTTTTTTTGGTAACCCTCTCAACTTTTTAGCACATGCTATGAGGGTGAAATTATGATACCATGCCAACTTTTAACCATTTCAGAGTTAATTTTCAAAATAAATCATGAAATGCAAGAAAACTAGCGAATGAAGTCACAATATGGTTGAAAAGTGATGATGTGGCTTTGAATGGTGCATATTGAATGCAGAAAAAGTCTTGAGTTAAAATATGTTAAAAAAATTGACATCCCTTTGTAATAGACGTGTTTTCGTCCGAAACCCTGATACTTCGAAAGAGATTGTCCAGTTTGTACACGAAGTGCATCCAGTTTTTCCGGTAACCCTCTGAACTTTTTAGCACATGCTATGTGGGTGAAATTCTGATGCCATGCCAACTTTCAACCATTTCAGAGTTTATTTGCAATGCTTTTCAATTCAGGGTCATTTTAGCTCAAAATAAGTCATGAAATGCATGAAAACTAGCAAATGAAGTCGGAAAATTGTTTAAAAGTGATGATGTGGCTTTGAATGGTGCGTATTGAATGCAGAAAAAGTCTTGACATAAAATATGTTCAAAAAATTGAAATCCCTTTGTAATAGACGTGTTTTCGTCCGAAACCCTGATACTTCGAAAGAGATTGTCCAGTTTGTAAACGAAGTGCATCCAGTTTTTTCGGTAACCCTCTCAACTTTTTAGCACATGCTATGTGGGTGAAATTATGATGCCATGCCAACTTTCAACCATTTCAGAGTTCATTTGCAGTGCTTTTTAATTTAGGGTCATTTTAGCTCAAAATAAATCATGAAATGCATGAAAACTAGCAAATGAAGTCAGAAAATGGTTGAAAAGTGATGATGTGGCTTTGAATGGTGCATATTGAATGCAGAAAAAGTCTTGAGTTAAAATATGTTCAAAAAATTGAAATCCCTTTGTAATAGACGTGTTTTCGTCCGAAACCCTCATACTTCGAAAGAGATTGTCCAGTTTGTACACGAAGTGCATCCAGTTTTTTCGGTAACCCTCTCAACTTTTTAGCACATGCTATGTTGGTGAAATTATGATGCCATGCCAACTTTCAACCATTTCAGAGTTCATTTGCTGTGCTTTCCTATTCAGGGTCATTTTAGCTCAAAATAAATCATGAAATGCATGAAAACTAGCAAATGAAGTCCGAAAATGGTTGAAAAGGGATGATGTGGCTTTGAATGGTGCATATTGAATGCAAAAAAAGTCTTGAGTTAAAATATTTTCAAAAAATTGAAATCCCTTTGTAATAGACGTGTTTTCGTCCGAAACCCTGATACTTCGAAAGAGATTGTCCAGTTTGTACACGAAGTGCATCCAGTTTTTTCGGTAACCCTCTCAACTTTTTAGCACATGCTATGTGGGTGAAATTATGATGCCATGCCAACTTTCAACCATTTCAGAGTTCATTTGCTGTGCTTTCCTATTCAGGGTCATTTTAGCTCAAAATAAATCATGAAATGCATGAAAACTAGCAAATGAAGTTCGAAAATGGTTGAAAAGGGATGATGTGGCTTTGAATGGTGCATATTGAATGCCAAAAAAGTCTTCAGTTAAAATATTTTCAAAAAATTGAAATCCCTTTGTAATAGACGTGTTTTCGTCCGAAACCCTGATACTTCGAAAGAGATTGTCCAGTTTGTACACGAAGTCCATCCAGTTTTTTTGTTAACCCTCTCAACTTTTTAGCACATGCTATGAGGGTGAAATTATGATGCCATTCCAACTTTTAACAATTTCCGAGTTAATTTTCAAAATAAATCATGAAATGCAAGAAAACTAGCGAATGAAGTCAAAAAATGGTTGAAAAGTGATGATGTGGCTTTGAATGGTGCATATTGAATGCAGAAAAAGTCTTGAGTTAAAATATGTTCAAAAAATTGAAATCCCTTTGTGATAGACGTGTTTTCGTCCGAAACCTTGATACTTCGAAAGAGATTGTCCTGTTTGTACACGAAGTGCATCTAGTTTTTCCGGTAACCCTCTCAACTTTTTAGCACATGCTATGTGGGTGAAATTATGATGCCATGCCAACTTTCAACCATCTCAGAGTTCATTTGCAGTGCTTTGCAATTCATGGTCATTTTAGCTCAAAATAAATCATGAAATGCATGAAAACTAGCAAATGAAGTCAGAAAATGGTTGAAAAGTGATGATGTGGCTTTGAATGGTGCATATTGAATGCAGAAAAAGTCTTGAGTTAAAATATGTTCAAAAAATTGAAATCCCTTTGTAATAGACGTGTTTTCGTCCGAAACCCTCATACTTCGAAAGAGATTGTCCAGTTTGTACACGAAGTGCATCCAGTTTTTTCGGTAACCCTCTCAACTTTTTAGCACATGCTATGTGGGTGAAATTATGATGCCATGCCAACTTTCAACTATTTCAGAGTTCATTTGCAGTGCTCTCCAATTCAGGGTCATTTTAGCTCAAAATAAATAATGAAATGCATGAAAACTAGGAAATGAAGTCCGAAAATGGTTCAAAAGTGATGATGTGGCTTTGAATGGTGCATATTGAATGCAAAAAAAGTCTTGAGTGAAAATATGTTCAAAAAATTGAAATCCCTTTGTAATAGACGTGTTTTTGTCCGAAACCCTGATACTTCGAAAGAGATTGTCCAGTTTGTACACGAAGTGCATCCAGTTTTTTTGGTAACCCTCTCAACTTTTTAGCACATGCTATGAGGGTGAAATTATGATGCCATGCCAACTTTTAACCATTTCAGAGTTAATTTTCAAAATAAATCATGAAATGCAAGAAAACTAGCGAATGAAGTCACAATATGGTTGAAAAGTGATGATGTGGCTTTGAATGGTGCATATTGAATGCAGAAAAAGTCTTGAGTTAAAATATGTTAAAAAAATTGACATCCCTTTGTAATAGACGTGTTTTCGTCCGAAACCCTGATACTTCGATAGAGATTGTCCAGTTTGTACACGAAGTGCATCCAGTTTTTCCGGTAACCCTCTGAAGTTTTTAGCACATGCTATGTGGGTGAAATTATGATGCCATGCCAACTTTCAACCATTTCAGAGTTCATTTGCAATGCTTTTCAATTCAGGGTCATTTTAGCTCAAAATAAGTCATGAAATGCATGAAAACTAGCAAATGAAGTCAGAAAATTGTTTAAAAGTGATGATGTGGCTTTGAATGGTGCGTATTGAATGCAGAAAAAGTCTTGACTTAAAATATGTTCAAAAAATTGAAATCCCTTTGTAATAGACGTGTTTTCGTCCGAAACCCTGATACTTCGAAAGAGATTGTCCAGTTTGTAAACGAAGTGCATCCAGTTTTTTCGGTAACCCTCTCAACTTTTTAGCACATGCTATGTGGGTGAAATTATGATGCCATGCCAACTTTCAACCATTTCAGAGTTCATTTGCAGTGCTTTTTAATTTAGGGTCATTTTAGCTCAAAATAAATCATGAAATGCATGAAAACTAGCAAATGAAGTCAGAAAATGGTTGAAAAGTGATGATGTGGCTTTGAATGGTGCATATTGAATGCAGAAAAAGTCTTGAGTTAAAATATGTTCAAAAAATTGAAATCCCTTAGTAATAGACGTGTTTTCGTCCGAAACCCTCATACTTCGAAAGAGATTGTCCAGTTTGTACACGAAGTGCATCCAGTTTTTTCGGTAACCCTCTCAACTTTTTAGCACATGCTATGTGGGTGAAATTATGATGCCATGCCAACTTTCAACCATTTCAGAGTTCATTTGCTGTGCTTTCCTATTCAGGGTCATTTTAGCTCAAAATAAATCATGAAATGCATGAAAACTAGCAAATGAAGTTCGAAAATGGTTGAAAAGGGATGATGTGGCTTTGAATGATGCATATTGAATGCCAAAAAAGTCTTCAGTTAAAATATTTTCAAAAAATTGAAATCCCTTTGTAATAGACGTGTTTTCGTCCGAAACCCTGATACTTCGAAAGAGATTGTCCAGTTTGTACACGAAGTGCATCCAGTTTTTTTGTTAACCCTCTCAACTTTTTAGCACATGCTATGAGGGTGAAATTATGATGCCATGCCAACTTTTAACAATTTCCGAGTTAATTTTCAAAATAAATCATGAAATGCAAGAAAACTAGCGAATGAAGTCAAAAAATGGTTGAAAAGTGATGATGTGGCTTTGAATGGTGCATATTGAATGCAGAAAAAGTCTTGAGTTAAAATATGTTCAAAAAATTGAAATCCCTTTGTAATAGACGTGTTTTCGTCCGAAACCTTGATACTTCGAAAGAGATTGTCCTGTTTGTACACGAAGTGCATCTAGTTTTTCCGGTAACCCTCTCAACTTTTTAGCACATGCTATGTGGGTGAAATTATGATGCCATGCCAACTTTCAACCATCTCAGAGTTCATTTGCAGTGCTTTGCAATTCATGGTCATTTTAGCTCAAAATAAATCATGAAATGCATGAAAACTAGCAAATGAAGTCAGAAAATGGTTGAAAAGTGATGATGTGGCTTTGAATGGTGCATATTGAATGCAGAAAAAGTCTTGAGTTAAAATATGTTCAAAAAATTGAAATCCCTTTGTAATAGACGTGTTTTCGTCCGAAACCCTCATACTTCGAAAGAGATTGTCCAGTTTGTACACGAAGTGCATCCAGTTTTTCCGGTAACCCTCTCAACTTTTTAGCACATGCTATGTGGGTGAAATTATGATGCCATGCCAACTTTCAACTATTTCAGAGTTCATTTGCAGTGCTCTCCAATTCAGGGTCATTTTAGCTCAAAATAAATGATGAAATGCATGAAAACTTGCAAATGAAGTCCGAAAATGGTTGAAAAGTGATGATGTGGCTTTGAATGGTGCATATTGAATGCAAAAAAAGTCTTGAGTGAAAATATGTTCAAAAAATTGAAATCCCTTTGTAATAGACGTGTTTTTGTCCGAAACCCTGATACTTCGAAAGAGATTGTCCAGTTTGTACACGAAGTGCATCCAGTTTTTTTGGTAACCCTCTCAACTTTTTAGCACATGCTATGAGGGTGAAATTATGATGCCATGCCAACTTTTAACCATTTCAGAGTTAATTTTCAAAATAAATCATGAAATGCAAGAAAACTAGCGAATGAAGTCACAATATGGTTGAAAAGTGATGATGTGGCTTTGAATGGTGCATATTGAATGCAGAAAAAGTCTTGAGTTAAAATATGTTAAAAAAATTGACATCCCTTTGTAATAGACGTGTTTTCGTCCGAAACCCTGATACTTCGAAAGAGATTGTCCAGTTTGTACACGAAGTGCATCCAGTTTTTCCGGTAACCCTCTGAACTTTTTAGCACATGCTATGTGGGTGAAATTATGATGCCATGCCAACTTTCAACCATTTCAGAGTTCATTTGCAATGCTTTTCAATTCAGGGTCATTTTAGCTCAAAATAAGTCATGAAATGCATGAAAACTAGCAAATGAACTCAGAAAATTGTTTAAAAGTGATGATGTGGCTTTGAATGGTGCGTATTGAATGCAGAAAAAGTCTTGACTTAAAATATGTTCAAAAAATTGAAATCCCTTTGTAATAGACGTGTTTTCGTCCGAAACCCTGATACTTCGAAAGAGATTGTCCAGTTTGTAAACGAAGTGCATCCAGTTTTTTCGGTAACCCTCTCAACTTTTTAGCACATGCTATGTGGGTGAAATTATGATGCCATGCCAACTTTCAACCATTTCAGAGTTCATTTGCAGTGCTTTTTAATTTAGGGTCATTTTAGCTCAAAATAAATCATGAAATGCATGAAAACTAGCAAATGAAGTCAGAAAATGGTTGAAAAGTGATGATGTGGCTTTGAATGGTGCATATTGAATGCAGAAAAAGTCTTGAGTTAAAATATGTTCAAAAAATTGAAATCCCTTTGTAATAGACGTGTTTTCGTCCGAAACCCTCATACTTCGAAAGAGATTGTCCAGTTTGTAAACGAAGTGCATCCAGTTTTTTCGGTAACCCTCTCAACTTTTTAGCACATGCTATGTGGGTGAAATTATGATGCCATGCCAACTTTCAACCATTTCAGAGTTCATTTGCAGTGCTTTTTAATTTAGGGTCATTTTAGCTCAAAATAAATCATGAAATGCATGAAAACTAGCAAATGAAGTCAGAAAATGGTTGAAAAGTGATGATGTGGCTTTGAATGGTGCATATTGAATGCAGAAAAAGTCTTGAGTTAAAATATGTTCAAAAAATTGAAATCCCTTTGTAATAGACGTGTTTTCGTCCGAAACCCTCATACTTCGAAAGAGATTGTCCAGTTTGTACACGAAGTGCATCCAGTTTTTCCGGTAACCCTCTCAACTTTTTAGCACATGCTATGTGGGTGAAATTATGATGCCATGCCAACTTTCAACTATTTCAGAGTTCATTTGCAGTGCTCTCCAATTCAGGGTCATTTTAGCTCAAAATAAATGATGAAATGCATGAAAACTTGCAAATGAAGTCCGAAAATGGTTGAAAAGTGATGATGTGGCTTTGAATGGTGCATATTGAATGCAAAAAAAGTCTTGAGTGAAAATATGTTCAAAAAATTGAAATCCCTTTGTAATAGACGTGTTTTTGTCCGAAACCCTGATACTTCGAAAGAGATTGTCCAGTTTGTACACGAAGTGCATCCAGTTTTTTTGGTAACCCTCTCAACTTTTTAGCACATGCTATGAGGGTGAAATTATGATGCCATGCCAACTTTTAACCATTTCAGAGTTAATTTTCAAAATAAATCATGAAATGCAAGAAAACTAGCGAATGAAGTCACAATATGGTTGAAAAGTGATGATGTGGCTTTGAATGGTGCATATTGAATGCAGAAAAAGTCTTGAGTTAAAATATGTTAAAAAAATTGACATCCCTTTGTAATAGACGTGTTTTCGTCCGAAACCCTGATACTTCGAAAGAGATTGTCCAGTTTGTACACGAAGTGCATCCAGTTTTTCCGGTAACCCTCTGAACTTTTTAGCACATGCTATGTGGGTGAAATTATGATGCCATGCCAACTTTCAACCATTTCAGAGTTCATTTGCAATGCTTTTCAATTCAGGGTCATTTTAGCTCAAAATAAGTCATGAAATGCATGAAAACTAGCAAATGAAGTCAGAAAATTGTTTAAAAGTGATGATGTGGCTTTGAATGGTGCGTATTGAATGCAGAAAAAGTCTTGACTTAAAATATGTTCAAAAAATTGAAATCCCTTTGTAATAGACGTGTTTTCGTCCGAAACCCTGATACTTCGAAAGAGATTGTCCAGTTTGTAAACGAAGTGCATCCAGTTTTTTCGGTAACCCTCTCAACTTTTTAGCACATGCTATGTGGGTGAAATTATGATGCCATGCCAACTTTCAACCATTTCAGAGTTCATTTGCAGTGCTTTTTAATTTAGGGTCATTTTAGCTCAAAATAAATCATGAAATGCATGAAAACTAGCAAATGAAGTCAGAAAATGGTTGAAAAGTGATGATGTGGCTTTGAATGGTGCATATTGAATGCAGAAAAAGTCTTGAGTTAAAATATGTTCAAAAAATTGAAATCCCTTTGTAATAGACGTGTTTTCGTCCGAAACCCTCATACTTCGAAAGAGATTGTCCAGTTTGTAAACGAAGTGCATCCAGTTTTTTCGGTAACCCTCTCAACTTTTTAGCACATGCTATGTGGGTGAAATTATGATGCCATGCCAACTTTCAACCATTTCAGAGTTCATTTGCAGTGCTTTTTAATTTAGGGTCATTTTAGCTCAAAATAAATCATGAAATGCATGAAAACTAGCAAATGAAGTCAGAAAATGGTTGAAAAGTGATGATGTGGCTTTGAATGGTGCATATTGAATGCAGAAAAAGTCTTGAGTTAAAATATGTTCAAAAAATTGAAATCCCTTTGTAATAGACGTGTTTTCGTCCGAAACCCTCATACTTCGAAAGAGATTGTCCAGTTTGTACACGAAGTGCATCCAGTTTTTTCGGTAACCCTCTCAACTTTTTAGCACATGCTATGTGGGTGAAATTATGATGCCATGCCAACTTTCAACCATTTCAGAGTTCATTTGCTGTGCTTTCCTATTCAGGGTCATTTTAGCTCAAAATAAATCATGAAATGCATGAAAACTAGCAAATGAAGTTCGAAAATGGTTGAAAAGGGATGATGTGGCTTTGAATGATGCATATTGAATGCCAAAAAAGTCTTCAGTTAAAATATTTTCAAAAAATTGAAATCCCTTTGTAATAGACGTGTTTTCGTCCGAAACCCTGATACTTCGAAAGAGATTGTCCAGTTTGTACACGAAGTGCATCCAGTTTTTTTGTTAACCCTCTCAACTTTTTAGCACATGCTATGAGGGTGAAATTATGATGCCATGCCAACTTTTAACAATTTCCGAGTTAATTTTCAAAATAAATCATGAAATGCAAGAAAACTAGCGAATGAAGTCAAAAAATGGTTGAAAAGTGATGATGTGGCTTTGAATGGTGCATATTGAATGCAGAAAAAGTCTTGAGTTAAAATATGTTCAAAAAATTGAAATCCCTTTGTAATAGACGTGTTTTCGTCCGAAACCTTGATACTTCGAAAGAGATTGTCCTGTTTGTACACGAAGTGCATCTAGTTTTTCCGGTAACCCTCTCAACTTTTTAGCACATGCTATGTGGGTGAAATTATGATGCCATGCCAACTTTCAACCATCTCAGAGTTCATTTGCAGTGCTTTTCAATTCATGGTCATTTTAGCTCAAAATAAATCATGAAATGCATGAAAACTAGCAAATGAAGTCAGAAAATGGTTGAAAAGTGATGATGTGGCTTTGAATGGTGCATATTGAATGCAGAAAAAGTCTTGAGTTAAAATATGTTCAAAAAATTGAAATCCCTTAGAAATAGACGTGTTTTCGTCCGAAACCCTCATACTTCGAAAGAGATTGTCCAGTTTGTACACGAAGTGCATCCAGTTTTTCCGGTAACCCTCTCAACTTTTTAGCACATGCTATGTGGGTGAAATTATGATGCCATGCCAACTTTCAACCATTTCAGAGTTCATTTGCAGTGCTTTCCAATTCAGGGTCATTTTAGCTCAAAATAAATGATGAAATGCATGAAAACTTGCAAATGAAGTCCGAAAATGGTTGAAAAGTGATGATGTGGCTTTGAATGTTGCATATTGAATGCAAAAAAAGTCTTGAGTTAAAATATGTTCAAAAAATTGAAATCCCTTTGTAATAGACGTGTTTTCGTCGGAAACCCTGATACTTCGAAAGAGATTGTCCAGTTTGTACACGAAGTGCATCCAGTTTTTTTGGTAACCCTCTCAACTTTTTAGCACATGCTATGAGGGTGAAATTATGATGCCATGCCAACTTTTAACCATTTCAGAGTTAATTTTCAAAATAAATCATGAAATGCAAGAAAACTAGCGAATGATGTCACAAAATGGTTGAAAAGTGATGATGTGGCTTTGAATGGTGCATATTGAATGCAGAAAAAGTCTTGAGTTAAAATATGTTCAAAAAGTTGAAATCCCTTTGTAATAGACGTGTTTTCGTCCGAAACCCTGATACTTCGAAAGAGATTGTCCAGTTTGTACACGAAGTGCATCCAGTTTTTCCGGTAACCCTCTCAACTTTTTAGCACATGCTATGTGGGTGAAATTATGATGCCATGCCAACTTTTAACCATTTCAGAGTTAATTTTAAAAATAAATCATGAAATGCAAGAAAACTAGCGAATGAAGTCACAATATGGTTGAAAAGTGATGATGTGGCTTTGAATGGTGCATATTGAATGCAGAAAAAGTCTTGAGTTAAAATATGTTAAAAAAATTGAAATCCCTTTGTAATAGACGTGTTTTCGTCCGAAACCCTGATACTTCGAAAGAGATTGTCCAGTTTATACACGAAGTGCATCCAGTTTTTCCGGTAACCCTCTGAACTTTTTAGCACATGCTATGTGGGTGAAATTCTGATGCCATGCCAACTTTCAACCATTTCAGAGTTTATTTGCAATGCTTTTCAATTCAGGGTCATTTTAGCTCAAAATAAGTCATGAAATGCATGAAAACTAGCAAATGAAGTCAGAAAATTGTTTAAAAGTGATGATGTGGCTTTGAATGGTGCGTATTGAATGCAGAAAAAGTCTTGACTTAAAATATGTTCAAAAAATTGAAATCCCTTTGTAATAGACGTGTTTTCGTCCGAAACCCTGATACTTCGAAAGAGATTGTCCAGTTTGTACACGAAGTGCATCCAGTTTTTCCGGTAACCCTCTCAACTTTTTAGCACATGCTATGTGGGTGAAATTATGATGCCATGCCAACTTTTAACCATTTCAGAGTTAATTTTCAAAATAAATCATGAAATGCAAGAAAACTAGCGAATGAAGTCACAATATGGTTGAAAAGTGATGATGTGGCTTTGAATGGTGCATATTGAATGCAGAAAAAGTCTTGAGTTAAAATATGTTAAAAAAATTGAAATCCCTTTGTAATAGACGTGTTTTCGTCCGAAACCCTGATACTTCGAAAGAGATTGTCCAGTTTGTACACGAAGTGCATCCAGTTTTTCCGGTAACCCTCTGAACTTTTTAGCACATGCTATGTGGGTGAAATTATGATGCCATGCCAACTTTCAACCATTTCAGAGTTCATTTGCAATGCTTTTCAATTCAGGGTCATTTTAGCTCAAAATAAGTCATGAAATGCATGAAAACGAGCAAATGAAGTCAGAAAATTGTTTAAAAGTGATGATGTGGCTTTGAATGGTGCGTATTGAATGCAGAAAAAGTCTTGAGTTAAAATATGTTCAAAAAATTGAAATCCCTTTGTAATAGACGTGTTTTCGTCCGAAACCCTGATACTTTGAAAGAGATTGTCCAGTTTGTAAACGAAGTGCTTCCAGTTTTTTCGGTAACCCTCTCAACTTTTTAGCACATGCTATGTGGGTGAAATTATGATGCCATGCCAACTTTCAACCATTTCAGAGTTCATTTGCAGTGCTTTTTAATTTAGGGTCATTTTAGCTCAAAATAAATCATGAAATGCATGAAAACTAGCAAATGAAGTCAGAAAATGGTTGAAAAGTGATGATGTGGCTTTGAATGGTGCATATTGAATGCAGAAAAAGTCTTGAGTTAAAATATGTTCAAAAAATTGAAATCCCTTTGTAATAGACGTGTTTTCGTCTGAAACCCTGATACTTCGAAAGAGATTGTCCAGTTTGTACACGAAGTGCATCCAGTTTTTTTGGTAACCCTCTCAACTTTTTAGCACATGCTATGTGGGTGAAATTATGATGCCATGCCATCTTTCAACCATTTCAGAGTTCATTTGCTGTGCTTTCCTATTCAGGGTCATTTTAGCTCAAAATAAATCATGAAATGCATGAAAACTAGCAAATGAAGTTCGAAAATGGTTGAAAAGGGATGATGTGGCTATGAATGGTGCATATTGAATGCAAAAAAAGTCTCGAGTTAAAATATTTTCAAAAAATTGAAATCCCTTTGTAATAGACGTGTTTTCGTCCGAAACCCTGATACTTCGAAAGAGATTGTCCAGTTTGTACACGAAGTGCATCCAGTTTTTTTGCTAACCCTCTCAACTTTTTAGCACATGCTATGAGGGTGAAATTATGATGCCATGCCAACTTTTAACAATTTCCGAGTTAATTTTCAAAATAAATCATGAAATGCAAGAAAACTAGCGAATGAAGTCACAAAATGGTTGAAAAGTGATGATGTGGCTTTGAATGGTGCATATTGAATGCAGAAAAAGTCTTGAGTTAAAATATGTTCAAAAAATTGAAATCCCTTTGTAATAGACGTGTTTTCGTCCGAAACCTTCATACTTCAAAAGAGATTGTCCTGTTTGTACACGAAGTGCATCCCGTTTTTTTGGTAACCCTCTCAACTTTTTAGCACATGCTATGAGGGTGAAATTATGATGCCATGCCAACTTTTAACCATTTCAGAGTTAATTTTCAAAATAAATCATGAAATGCAAGAAAACTAGCGAATGATGTCACAAAATGGTTGAAAAGTGATGATGTGGCTTTGAATGGTGCATATTGAATGCAGAAAAAGTCTTGAGTTAAAATATGTTCAAAAAGTTGAAATCCCTTTGTAATAGACGTGTTTTCGTCCGAAACCCTGATACTTCGAAAGAGATTGTCCAGTTTGTACACGAAGTGCATCCAGTTTTTCCGGTAACCCTCTCAACTTTTTAGCACATGCTATGTGGGTGAAATTATGATGCCATGCCAACTTTTAACCATTTCAGAGTTAATTTTCAAAATAAATCATGAAATGCAAGAAAACTAGCGAATGAAGTCACAATATGGTTCAAAAGTGATGATGTGGCTTTGAATGGTGCATATTGAATGCAGAAAAAGTCTTGAGTTAAAATATGTTAAAAAAATTGAAATCCCTTTGTAATAGACGTGTTTTCGTCCGAAACCCTGATACTTCGAAAGAGATTGTCCAGTTTGTACACGAAGTGCATCCAGTTTTTCCGGTAACCCTCTGAACTTTTTAGCACATGCTATGTGGGTGAAATTATGATGCCATGCCAACTTTCAACCATTTCAGAGTTCATTTGCAGTGCTTTTTAATTTAGGGTCATTTTAGCTCAAAATAAATCATGAAATGCATGAAAACTAGCAAATGAAGTCAGAAAATGGTTGAAAAGTGATGATGTGGCTTTGAATGGTGCATATTGAATGCAGAAAAAGTCTTGAGTTAAAATATGTTCAAAAAATTGAAATCCCTTTGTAATAGACGTGTTTTCGTCCGAAACCCTCATACTTCGAAAGAGATTGTCCAGTTTGTACACGAAGTGCATCCAGTTTTTTCGGTAACCCTCTCAACTTTTTAGCACATGCTATGTGGGTGAAATTATGATGCCATGCCAACTTTCAACCATTTCAGAGTTCATTTGCTGTGCTTTCCTATTCAGGGTCATTTTAGCTCAAAATAAATCATGAAATGCATGAAAACTGGCAAATGAAGTTCGAAAATAGTTGAAAAGGGATGATGTGGCTTTGAATGATGCATATTGAATGCCAAAAAAGTCTTCAGTTAAAATATTTTCAAAAAATTGAAATCCCTTTGTAATAGACGTGTTTTCGTCCGAAACCCTGATACTTCGAAAGAGATTGTCCAGTTTGTACACGAAGTGCATCCAGTTTTTTTGTTAACCCTCTCAACTTTTTAGCACATGCTATGAGGGTGAAATTATGATGCCATGCCAACTTTTAACAATTTCCGAGTTAATTTTCAAAATAAATCATGAAATGCAAGAAAACTAGCGAATGAAGTCAAAAAATGGTTGAAAAGTGATGATGTGGCTTTGAATGGTGCATATTGAATGCAGAAAAAGTCTTGAGTTAAAATATGTTCAAAAAATTGAAATCCCTTTGTAATAGACGTGTTTTCGTCCGAAACCTTGATACTTCGAAAGAGATTGTCCTGTTTGTACACGAAGTGCATCTAGCTTTTCCGGTAACCCTCTCAACTTTTTAGCACATGCTATGTGGGTGAAATTATGATGCCATGCCAACTTTCAACCATCTCAGAGTTCATTTGCAGTGCTTTTCAATTCATGGTCATTTTAGCTCAAAATAAATCATGAAATGCATGAAAACTAGCAAATGAAGTCAGAAAATGGTTGAAAAGTGATGATGTGGCTTTGAATGGTGCATATTGAATGCAGAAAAAGTCTTGAGTTAAAATATGTTCAAAAAATTGAAATCCCTTAGAAATAGACGTGTTTTCGTCCGAAACCCTCATACTTCGAAAGAGATTGTCCAGTTTGTACACGAAGTGCATCCAGTTTTTCCGGTAACCCTCTCAACTTTTTAGCACATGCTATGTGGGTGAAATTATGATGCCATGCCAACTTTCAACCATTTCAGAGTTCATTTGCAGTGCTTTCCAATTCAGGGTCATTTTAGCTCAAAATAAATGATGAAATGCATGAAAACTTGCAAATGAAGTCCGAAAATGGTTGAAAAGTGATGATGTGGCTTTGAATGTTGCATATTGAATGCAAAAAAAGTCTTGAGTTAAAATATGTTCAAAAAATTGAAATCCCTTTGTAATAGACGTGTTTTCGTCGGAAACCCTGATACTTCGAAAGAGATTGTCCAGTTTGTACACGAAGTGCATCCAGTTTTTTTGGTAACCCTCTCAACTTTTTAGCACATGCTATGAGGGTGAAATTATGATGCCATGCCAACTTTTAACCATTTCAGAGTTAATTTTCAAAATAAATCATGAAATGCAAGAAAACTAGCGAATGATGTCACAAAATGGTTGAAAAGTGATGATGTGGCTTTGAATGGTGCATATTGAATGCAGAAAAAGTCTTGAGTTAAAATATGTTCAAAAAGTTGAAATCCCTTTGTAATAGACGTGTTTTCGTCCGAAACCCTGATACTTCGAAAGAGATTGTCCAGTTTGTACACGAAGTGCATCCAGTTTTTCCGGTAACCCTCTCAACTTTTTAGCACATGCTATGTGGGTGAAATTATGATGCCATGCCAACTTTTAACCATTTCAGAGTTAATTTTCAAAATAAATCATGAAATGCAAGAAAACTAGCGAATGAAGTCACAATATGGTTGAAAAGTGATGATGTGGCTTTGAATGGTGCATATTGAATGCAGAAAAAGTCTTGAGTTAAAATATGTTAAAAAAATTGAAATCCCTTTGTAATAGACGTGTTTTCGTCCGAAACCCTGATACTTCGAAAGAGATTGTCCAGTTTGTACACGAAGTGCATCCAGTTTTTCCGGTAACCCTCTGAACTTTTTAGCACATGCTATGTGGGTGAAATTCTGATGCCATGCCAACTTTCAACCATTTCAGAGTTTATTTGCAATGCTTTTCAATTCAGGGTCATTTTAGCTCAAAATAAGTCATGAAATGCATGAAAACTAGCAAATGAAGTCAGAAAATTGTTTAAAAGTGATGATGTGGCTTTGAATGGTGCGTATTGAATGCAGAAAAAGTCTTGACTTAAAATATGTTCAAAAAATTGAAATCCCTTTGTAATAGACGTGTTTTCGTCCGAAACCCTGATACTTCGAAAGAGATTGTCCAGTTTGTACACGAAGTGCATCCAGTTTTTCCGGTAACCCTCTCAACTTTTTAGCACATGCTATGTGGGTGAAATTATGATGCCATGCCAACTTTTAACCATTTCAGAGTTAATTTTCAAAATAAATCATGAAATGCAAGAAAACTAGCGAATGAAGTCACAATATGGTTGAAAAGTGATGATGTGGCTTTGAATGGTGCATATTGAATGCAGAAAAAGTCTTGAGTTAAAATATGTTAAAAAAATTGAAATCCCTTTGTAATAGACGTGTTTTCGTCCGAAACCCTGATACTTCGAAAGAGATTGTCCAGTTTGTACACGAAGTGCATCCAGTTTTTCCGGTAACCCTCTGAACTTTTTAGCACATGCTATGTGGGTGAAATTATGATGCCATGCCAACTTTCAACCATTTCAGAGTTCATTTGCAATGCTTTTCAATTCAGGGTCATTTTAGCTCAAAATAAGTCATGAAATGCATGAAAACGAGCAAATGAAGTCAGAAAATTGTTTAAAAGTGATGATGTGGCTTTGAATGGTGCGTATTGAATGCAGAAAAAGTCTTGAGTTAAAATATGTTCAAAAAATTGAAATCCCTTTGTAATAGACGTGTTTTCGTCCGAAACCCTGATACTTTGAAAGAGATTGTCCAGTTTGTAAACGAAGTGCATCCAGTTTTTTCGGTAACCCTCTCAACTTTTTAGCACATGCTATGTGGGTGAAATTATGATGCCATGCCAACTTTCAACCATTTCAGAGTTCATTTGCAGTGCTTTTTAATTTAGGGTCATTTTAGCTCAAAATAAATCATGAAATGCATGAAAACTAGCAAATGAAGTCAGAAAATGGTTGAAAAGTGATGATGTGGCTTTGAATGGTGCATATTGAATGCAGAAAAAGTCTTGAGTTAAAATATGTTCAAAAAATTGAAATCCCTTTGTAATAGACGTGTTTTCGTCTGAAACCCTGATACTTCGAAAGAGATTGTCCAGTTTGTACACGAAGTGCATCCAGTTTTTTTGGTAACCCTCTCAACTTTTTAGCACATGCTATGTGGGTGAAATTATGATGCCATGCCATCTTTCAACCATTTCAGAGTTCATTTGCTGTGCTTTCCTATTCAGGGTCATTTTAGCTCAAAATAAATCATGAAATGCATGAAAACTAGCAAATGAAGTTCGAAAATGGTTGAAAAGGGATGATGTGGCTATGAATGGTGCATATTGAATGCAAAAAAAGTCTTGAGTTAAAATATTTTCAAAAAATTGAAATCCCTTTGTAATAGACGTGTTTTCGTCCGAAACCCTGATACTTCGAAAGAGATTGTCCAGTTTGTACACGAAGTGCATCCAGTTTTTTTGCTAACCCTCTCAACTTTTTAGCACATGCTATGAGGGTGAAATTATGATGCCATGCCAACTTTTAACAATTTCCGAGTTAATTTTCAAAATAAATCATGAAATGCAAGAAAACTAGCGAATGAAGTCACAAAATGGTTGAAAAGTGATGATGTGGCTTTGAATGGTGCATATTGAATGCAGAAAAAGTCTTGAGTTAAAATATGTTCAAAAAATTGAAATCCCTTTGTAATAGACGTGTTTTCGTCCGAAACCTTGATACTTCGAAAGAGATTGTCCAGTTTGTACACGAAGTGCATCTAGTTTTTCCGGTAACCCTCTCAACTTTTTAGCACATGCTATGTGGGTGAAATTATGATGCCATGCCAACTTTCAACCATCTCAGAGTTCATTTGCAGTGCTTTTCAATTCATGGTCATTTTAGCTCAAAATAAATCATGAAATGCATGAAAACTAGCAAATGAAGTCAGAAAATGGTTGAAAAGTGATGATGTGGCTTTGAATGGTGCATATTGAATGCAGAAAAAGTCTTGAGTTAAAATATGTTCAAAAAATTGAAATCCCTTTGTAATAGACGTGTTTTCGTCCGAAACCCTCATACTTCGAAAGAGATTGTCCAGTTTGTACACGAAGTGCATCCAGTTTTACGGTAACCCTCTCAACTTTTTAGCATATGCTATGTGGGTGAAATTATGATGCCATGCCAACTTTCAACCATTTCAGAGTTCATTTGCAGTGCTTTCCAATTCAGGGTCATTTTAGCTCAAAATAAATCATGAAATGCATGAAAACTTGCAAATGAAGTCCGAAAATGGTTGAAAAGTGATGATGTGGCTTTGAATGTTGCATATTGAATGCAAAAAAAGTCTTGAGTTAAAATATGTTCAAAAAATTGAAATCCCTTTGTAATAGACGTGTTTTCGTCCGAAACCCTGATACTTCGAAAGAGATTGTCCAGTTTGTACACGAAGTGCATCCAGTTTTTCCGGTAACCCTCTGAACTTTTTAGCACATGCTATGTGGGTGAAATTATGATGCCATGCCAACTTTCAACCATTTCAGAGTTCATTTGCAATGCTTTTCAATTCAGGGTCATTTTAGCTCAAAATAAGTCATGAAATGCATGAAAACGAGCAAATGAAGTCAGAAAATTGTTTAAAAGTGATGATGTGGCTTTGAATGGTGCGTATTGAATGCAGAAAAAGTCTTGAGTTAAAATATGTTCAAAAAATTGAAATCCCTTTGTAATAGACGTGTTTTCGTCCGAAACCCTGATACTTTGAAAGAGATTGTCCAGTTTGTAAACGAAGTGCATCCAGTTTTTTCGGTAACCCTCTCAACTTTTTAGCACATGCTATGTGGGTGAAATTATGATGCCATGCCAACTTTCAACCATTTCAGAGTTCATTTGCAGTGCTTTTTAATTTAGGGTCATTTTAGCTCAAAATAAATCATGAAATGCATGAAAACTAGCAAATGAAGTCAGAAAATGGTTGAAAAGTGATGATGTGGCTTTGAATGGTGCATATTGAATGCAGAAAAAGTCTTGAGTTAAAATATGTTCAAAAAATTGAAATCCCTTTGTAATAGACGTGTTTTCGTCTGAAACCCTGATACTTCGAAAGAGATTGTCCAGTTTGTACACGAAGTGCATCCAGTTTTTTTGGTAACCCTCTCAACTTTTTAGCACATGCTATGTGGGTGAAATTATGATGCCATGCCATCTTTCAACCATTTCAGAGTTCATTTGCTGTGCTTTCCTATTCAGGGTCATTTTAGCTCAAAATAAATCATGAAATGCATGAAAACTAGCAAATGAAGTTCGAAAATGGTTGAAAAGGGATGATGTGGCTATGAATGGTGCATATTGAATGCAAAAAAAGTCTTGAGTTAAAATATTTTCAAAAAATTGAAATCCCTTTGTAATAGACGTGTTTTCGTCCGAAACCCTGATACTTCGAAAGAGATTGTCCAGTTTGTACACGAAGTGCATCCAGTTTTTTTGCTAACCCTCTCAACTTTTTAGCACATGCTATGAGGGTGAAATTATGATGCCATGCCAACTTTTAACAATTTCCGAGTTAATTTTCAAAATAAATCATGAAATGCAAGAAAACTAGCGAATGAAGTCACAAAATGGTTGAAAAGTGATGATGTGGCTTTGAATGGTGCATATTGAATGCAGAAAAAGTCTTGAGTTAAAATATGTTCAAAAAATTGAAATCCCTTTGTAATAGACGTGTTTTCGTCCGAAACCTTGATACTTCGAAAGAGATTGTCCAGTTTGTACACGAAGTGCATCTAGTTTTTCCGGTAACCCTCTCAACTTTTTAGCACATGCTATGTGGGTGAAATTATGATGCCATGCCAACTTTCAACCATCTCAGAGTTCATTTGCAGTGCTTTTCAATTCATGGTCATTTTAGCTCAAAATAAATCATGAAATGCATGAAAACTAGCAAATGAAGTCAGAAAATGGTTGAAAAGTGATGATGTGGCTTTGAATGGTGCATATTGAATGCAGAAAAAGTCTTGAGTTAAAATATGTTCAAAAAATTGAAATCCCTTTGTAATAGACGTGTTTTCGTCCGAAACCCTCATACTTCGAAAGAGATTGTCCAGTTTGTACACGAAGTGCATCCAGTTTTACGGTAACCCTCTCAACTTTTTAGCATATGCTATGTGGGTGAAATTATGATGCCATGCCAACTTTCAACCATTTCAGAGTTCATTTGCAGTGCTTTCCAATTCAGGGTCATTTTAGCTCAAAATAAATCATGAAATGCATGAAAACTTGCAAATGAAGTCCGAAAATGGTTGAAAAGTGATGATGTGGCTTTGAATGTTGCATATTGAATGCAAAAAAAGTCTTGAGTTAAAATATGTTCAAAAAATTGAAATCCCTTTGTAATAGACGTGTTTTCGTCCGAAACCCTGATACTTCGAAAGAGATTGTCCAGTTTGTACACGAAGTGCATCCAGTTTTTTTGGTAACCCTCTCAACTTTTTAGCACATGCTATGAGGGTGAAATTATGATGCCATGCCAACTTCTAACCATTTCAGAGTTAATTTTCAAAATAAATCATGAAATGCAAGAAAACTAGCGAATGATGTCACAAAATGGTTGAAAAGTGTTGATGTGGCTTTGAATGGTGCATATTGAATGCAGAAAAAGTCTTGAGTTAAAATATGTTCAAAAAGTTGAAATCCCTTTGTAATAGACGTGTTTTCGTCCGAAACCCTGATACTTCGAAAGAGATTGTCCAGTTTGTACACGAAGTGCATCCAGTTTTTCCGGTAACCCTCTCAACTTTTTAGCACATGCTATGTGGGTGAAATTATGATGCCATGCCAACTTTCAACCATTTCAGAGTTCATTTGCAGTGCTTTTCAATTCAGGGTCATTTGAGCTCAAAATAAGTCATGAAATGCATGAAAACTAGCAAATGAAGTCAGAAAATGGTTGAAAAGGGATGATGTGGCTTTGAATGGTGCGTATTGAATGCAGAAAAAGTCTTGAGTTAAAATATGTTCAAAAAATTGAAATCCCTTTGTAATAGACGTGTTTTCGTCCGAAACCCTGATACTTCAAAAGAGATTGTCCAGTTGGTACACGAAGTGCGTCCAGTTTTTCCGATAACCCTCTCAACTTTTTAGCACATGCTATGTGGGTGAAATTATGATGCCATTCCAACTTTTAACCATTTTAGAGTTAATTTGCAAAATAAATCATGAAATGCATGAAAACTAGCGAACGAAGTCAGAAAATGGATGAAAAGTGATGATGTGGCTTTGAATGGTGCATATTGAATGCTGAAAAATTCTTGAGTTAAAATATGTTCAAAAAATTGAAATCCCTTCGTAATGGACGTGTTTTCGTCCGAAACCCTGATACTTGAAAAGAGATTGTCCAGTTTCTACACGAAGTGCATCCATTTTTTCTAGTAACCCTCTCAAATTTTTAGCACATGCTATGTGGGTGAAACTTTGATGCCATGCGAACTTTCAACCATTTCAGAGTTCATTTGCAGTGCTTTTCAATTCAGGGTCATTTTAGCTCAAAATAAATCATGAAATGCATGAAAACTAACAAATGAAGTCAGAAAATGGTTGAAAAGTGATGATGTGGCTTTGAATGGTGCATATTGAATGCAGAAAAAGTCTTGAGTTAAAATATGTTCAAAAAATTGAAATCCCTTTGTAATAGACGTGTTTTCGTCCGAAACCCTGATACTTCAAAAGAGATTGTCCAGTTTGTACACGAATTGCATCCAGTTTTTCCAGTAACCCTCTCAACTTTTTAGCACATGCTATGTGGGTGAAATTATGATGCCATGCCAACTTTCAACCATTTTAGAGTTCATTTGCAGTGCTTTTCAATTCTGGGTCATTTTAGCTCAAAATAAATAATGAAGTCCGAAAATGGTTGAAAAGTGATGATGTGGCTTTGAATGGTGCATATTGAATGCAAAAAAAGTCTTGAGTGAAAATATGTTCAAAAAATTGAAATCCCTTTGTAATAGACGTGTTTTCGTCCGAAACCCTGATACTTCGAAAGAGATTGTCCAGTTTGTACACGAAGTGCATCCAGTTTTTTTGGTAACCCTCTCAACTTTTTAGCACATGCTATGAGGTTGAAATTATGATGCCATGCCAACTTTTAACCATTTCAGAGTTAATTTTCAAAATAAATAATGAAATGCAAGAAAACTAGCGAATGAAGTCACAATATGGTTGAAAAGTGATGATGTGGCTTTGAATGGTGCATATTGAATGCAGAAAAAGTCTTGAGTTAAAATATGTTCAAAAATATGAAATCCCTTTGTAATAGTCGTGTTTTCGTCCGAAACCCTGATACTTCGAAAGAGATTGTCCAGTTTGTACACGAAGTGGATCCAGTTTTTCCGGTAACCCTCTGAACTTTTTAGCACATGCTATGTGGGTGAAATTATGATGCCATGCCAACTTTCAACCATTTCAGAGTTCATTTGCAATGCTTTTCAATTCAGGGTCATTTTAGCTCAAAATAAGTCATGAAATGCATGAAATCGAGCAAATGAAGTCAGAAAATTGTTTAAAAGTGATGATGTGGCTTTGAATGGTGCGTATTGAATGCAGAAAAAGTCTTGAGTTAAAATATGTTCAAAAAATTGAAATCCCTTTGAAATAGACGTGTTTTCGTCCGAAACCCTGATACTTCGAAAGAGATTGTCCAGTTTCTACACGAAGTGCATCCAGTTTTTTTGGTAACCCTCTCAACTTTTTAGCACATGCTATGAGGGTGAAATTATGATGCCATGCCAACTTTTAACCATTTCAGAGTTAATTTTCAAAATAAATCATGAAATGCAAGAAAACTAGCGAATGATGTCACAAAATGGTTGAAAAGTGATGATGTGGCTTTGAATGGTGCATATTGAATGCAGAAAAAGTCTTGAGTTAAAATATGTTCAAAAAATTGAAATCCCTTTGTAATAGACGTGTTTTCGTCCGAAACCCTGATACTTCGAAAGAGATTGTCCAGTTTGTACACGAAGTGCATCCAGTTTTTCCGGTAACCCTCTCAACTTTTTAGCACATGCTATGTGGGTGAAATTATGATGCCATGCCAACTTTCAACCATTTCAGAGTTCATTTGCAGTGCTTTTCAATTCAGGGTCATTTTAGCTCAAAATAAGTCATGAAATGCATGAAAACCAGCAAATGAAGTCAGAAAATGGTTGAAAAGGGATCATGTGGCTTTGAATGGTGCGTATTGAATGCAGAAAAAGTCTTGAGTTAAAATATGTTCAAAAAATTGAAATCCCTTTGTAATAGACGTGTTTTCGTCCGAAACCCTGATACTTCGAAAGAGATTGTCCAGTTGGTACACGAAGTGCGTCCAGTTTTTCCGATAACCCTCTCAACTTTTTAGCACATGCTATGTGGGTGAAATTATGATTGCATTCCAACTTTTAACCATTTTAGAGTTAATTTGCAAAATAAATCATGAAATGCATGAAAACTAGCGAACGAAGTCAGAAAATGGATGAAAAGTGATGATGTGGCTTTGAATGGTGCATATTGAATGCTGAAAAAGTCTTGAGTTAAAATATGTTCAAAAAATTGAAATCCCTTCGTAATGGACGTGTTTTCGTCCGAAACCCCGATACTTGAAAAGAGATTGTCCAGTTTCTACACGAAGTGCATCCATTTTTTCTGGTAACCCTCTCAACTTTTTAGCACATGCTATGTGGGTGAAATTATGATGCCATGCCAACTTTCAACCATTTTAGAGTTCATTTGCAGTGCTTTTCAATTCTGGGTCATTTTAGCTCAAAATAAATAATGAAATGCATGAAAACTAGCAAATGAAGTCCGAAAATGGTTGAAAAGTGATGATGTGGCTTTGCATGGTGCATATTGAATGCAAAAAAAGTCTTGAGTGAAAATATGTTCAAAAAATTGAAATCCCTTTGTAATAGACGTGTTTTCGTCCGAAACCCTGATACTTCGAAAGAGATTGTCCAGTTTGTACACGAAGTGCATCCAGTTTTTTTGGTAACCCTCTCAACTTTTTAGCACATGCTATGAGGGTGAAATTATGATGCCATGCCAACTTTTAACCATTTCAGAGTTAATTTTCAAAATAAATCATGAAATGCAAGAAAACTAGCGAATGAAGTCACAATATGGTTGAAAAGTGATGATGTGGCTTTGAATGGTGCATATTGAATGCAGAAAAAGTCTTGAGTTAAAATATGTTCAAAAAATTGAAATCCCTTTGTAATAGACGTGTTTTAGTCCGAAACCCTGATACTTCGAAAGAGATTGTCCAGTTTGTACACGAAGTGGATCCAGTTTTTCCGGTAACCCTCTGAACTTTTTAGCACATGCTATGTGGGTGAAATTATGATGCCATGCCAACTTTCAACCATTTCAGAGTTCATTTGCAATGCTTTTCAATTCAGGGTCATTTTAGCTCAAAATAAGTCATGAAATGCATGAAATCGAGCAAATGAAGTCAGAAAATTGTTGAAAAGTGATGATGTGGCTTTGAATGGTGCGTATTGAATGCAGAAAAAGTCTTGAGTTAAAATATGTTCAAAAAATTGAAATCCCTTTGTTATAGACGTGTTTTCGTCCGAAACCCTGATACTTCGAAAGAGATTGTCCAGTTTGTAAACGAAGTGCATCCAGTTTTTTTGGTAACCCTCTCAACTTTTTAGCACATGCTATGAGGGTGAAATTTTGATGCCATGCCAACTTTTAACCATTTCAGAGTTAATTTTCAAAATAAATCATGAAATGCAAGAAAACTAGCGAATGATGTCACAAAATGGTTGAAAAGTGATGATGTGGCTTTGAATGGTGCATATTGAATGCAGAAAAAGTCTTGAGTTAAAATATGTTCAAAAAGTTGAAATCCCTTTGTAATAGACGTGTTTTCGTCCAAAACCCTGGTACTTCGAAAGAGATTGTCCAGTTTGTACACGAAGTGCATCCAGTTTTTCCGGTAACCCTCTCAACTTTTTAGCACATGCTATGTGGGTGAAATTATGATGCCATGCCAACTTTTAACCATTTCAGAGTTAATTTTCAAAATAAATCATGAAATGCAAGAAAACTAGCGAATGAAGTCACAATATGGTTGAAAAGTGATGATGTGGCTTTGAATGGTGCATATTGAATGCAGAAAAAGTCTTGAGTTAAAATATGTTAAAAAAATTGAAATCCCTTTGTAATAGACGTGTTTTCGTCCGAAACCCTGATACTTCGAAAGAGATTGTCCAGTTTGTACACGAAGTGCATCCAGTTTTTTTGGTAACCCTCTCAACTTTTTAGCACATGCTATGAGGGTGAAATTATGATGCCATGCCAACTTTTAACCATTTCAGAGTTAATTTTCAAAATAAATCATGAAATGCAAGAAAACTAGCGAATGATGTCACAAAATGGTTGAAAAGTGTTGATGTGGCTTTGAATGGTGCATATTGAATGCAGAAAAAGTCTTGAGTTAAAATATGTTCAAAAACTTGAAATCCCTTTGTAATAGACGTGTTTTCGTCCGAAACCCTGATACTTCGAAAGAGATTGTCTAGTTTGTACACGTAGTGCATCCAGTTTTTCCGGTAACCCTCTCAACTTTTTAGCACATGCTATGTGGGTGAAATTATGATGCCATGCCAACTTTCAACCATTTCAGAGTTCATTTGCAGTGCTTTTTAATTTAGGGTCATTTTAGCTCAAAATAAATCATGAAATGCATGAAAACTAGCAAATGAAGTCAGAAAATGGTTGAAAAGTGATGATGTGGCTTTGAATGGTGCATATTGAATGCAGAAAAAGTCTTGAGTTAAAATATGTTCAAAAAATTGAAATCCCTTTGTAATAGACGTGTTTTCGTCCGAAACCCTGATACTTCGAAAGAGATTGTCCAGTTTGTACACGAAGTGCATCCAGTTTTTTTGGTAACCCTCTCAACTTTTTAGCACATGCTATGTGGGTGAAATTATGATGCCATGCCAACTTTCAACCATTTCAGAGTTCATTTGCTGTGCTTTCCTATTCAGGGTCATTTTAGATCAAAATAAATCATGAAATGCATGAAAACTAGCAAATGAAGTTCGAAAATGGTTGAAAAGGGATGATGTGGCTTTGAATGGTCCATATTGAATGCAAAAAAAGTGTTGAGTTAAAATATTTTCAAAAAATTGAAATCCCTTTGTAATAGACGTGTTTTCGTCCGAAACCCTGATACTTCGAAAGAGATTGTCCAGTTTGTACACGAAGTGCATCCAGTTTTTTTGCTAACCCTCTCAACTTTTTAGCACATGCTATGAGGGTGAAATTATGATGCCATGCCAACTTTTAACAATTTCCGAGTTAATTTTCAAAATAAATCATGAAATGCAAGAAAACTAGCGAATGAAGTCACAAAATGGTTGAAAAGTGATGATGTGGCTTTGAATGGTGCATATTGAATGCAGAAAAAGTCTTGAGTTAAAATATGTTCAAAAAATTGAAATCCCTTTGTAATAGACGTGTTTTCGTCCGAAACCTTGATACTTCGAAAGAGATTGTCCAGTTTGTACACGAAGTGCATCTAGTTTTTCCGGTAACCCTCTCTACTTTTTAGCACATGCTATGTGGGTGAAATTATGATGCCATGCCAACTTTCAACCATCTCAGAGTTCATTTGCAGTGCTTTTCAATTCATGGTCATTTTAGCTCAAAATAAATCATGAAATGCATGAAAACTAGCAAATGAAGTCAGAAAATGGTTGAAAAGTGATGATGTGGCTTTGAATGGTGCATATTGAATGCAGAAAAAGTCTTGAGTTAAAATATGTTCAAAAAATTGAAATCCCTTTGTAATAGACGTGTTTTCGTCCGAAACCCTCATACTTCGAAAGAGATTGTCCAGTTTGTACACGAAGTGCATCCAGTTTTACGGTAACCCTCTCAACTTTTTAGCACATGCTATGTGGGTGAAATTATGATGCCATGCCAACTTTCAACCATTTCAGAGTTCATTTGCAGTGCTTTCCAATTCAGGGTTATTTTAGCTCAAAATAAATCATGAAATGCATGAAAACTTGCAAATGAAGTCCGAAAATGGTTGAAAAGTGATGATGTGGCTTTGAATGGTGCATATTGAATGCAAAAAAAGTCTTGAGTGAAAATATGTTCAAAAAATTGAAATCCCTTTGTAATAGACGTGTTTTCGTCCGAAACCCTGATACTTCGAAAGAGATTGTCCAGTTTGTACACGAAGTGCATCCAGTTTTTTTGGTAACCCTCTCAACTTTTTAGCACATGCTATGAGGGTGAAATTATGATGCCATGCCAACTTTTAACCATTTCAGAGTTAATTTTCAAAATAAATCATGAAATGCAAGAAAACTAGCGAATGATGTCACAAAATGGTTGAAAAGTGTTGATGTGGCTTTGAATGGTGCATATTGAATGCAGAAAAAGTCTTGAGTTAAAATATGTTCAAAAAGTTGAAATCCCTTTGTAATAGACGTGTTTTCGTCCGAAACCCTGATACTTCGAAAGAGATTGTCCAGTTTGTACACGAAGTGCATCCAGTTTTTCCGGTAACCCTCTCAACTTTTTAGCACATGCTATGTGGGTGAAATTATGATGCCATGCCAACTTTCAACCATTTCAGAGTTCATTTGCAGTGCTTTTCAATTCAGGGTCATTTTAGCTCAAAATAAGTCATGAAATGCATGAAAACTAGCAAATGAAGTCAGAAAATGGTTGAAAAGGGATGATGTGGCTTTGAATGGTGCGTATTGAATGCAGAAAAAGTCTTGAGTTAAAATATGTTCAAAAAATTGAAATCCCTTTGTAATAGACGTGTTTTCGTCCGAAACCCTGATACTTCGAAAGAGATTGTCCAGTTGGTACACGAAGTGCGTCCAGTTTTTCCGATAACCGTCTCAACTTTTTAGCACATGCAATGTGGGTGAAATTATGATGCCATTCCAACTTTTAACCATTTTAGAGTTAATTTGCAAAATAAATCATGAAATGCATGAAAACTAGCGAACGAAGTCAGAAAATGGATGAAAAGTGATGATGTGGCTTTGAATGGTGCATATTGAATGCTGAAAAAGTCTTGAGTTAAAATATGTTCAAAAAATTGAAATCCCTTCGTAATGGACGTGTTTTCGTTCGAAACCCTGATACTTGAAAAGAGATTGTCCAGTTTCTACACGAAGTGCATCCATTTTTTCTGGTAACCCTCTCAACTTTTTAGCACATGCTATATGCGTGAAACTTTGATGCCATGCCAACTTTCAACCATTTCAGAGTTCATTTGCAGTGCTTTTCAATTCAGGGTCATTTTAGCTCAAAATAAATCATGAAATGCATGAAAACTAACAAATGAAGTCAGAAAATGGTTGAAAAGTGATGATGTGGCTTTGAATGGTGCATATTGAATGCAGAAAAAGTCTTGAGTTAAAATATGTTCAAAAAATTGAAATCCCTTTGTAATAGACGTGTTTTCGTCCGAAACCCTGATACTTCAAAAGAGATTGTCCAGTTTGTACACGAATTGCATCCAGTTTTTCCGGTAACCCTCTCAACTTTTTAGCACATGCTATGTTTGTGAAATTATGATGCCATGCCAACTTTCAACCATTTTAGAGTTCATTTGCAGTGCTTTTCAATTCTGGGTCATTTTAGCTCAAAATAAATAATGAAATGCATGAAAACTAACAAATGAAGTCCGAAAATGGTTGAAAAGTGATGATGTGGCTTTGAATGGTGCATATTGAATGCAAAAAAAGTCTTGAGTGAAAATATGTTCAAAAAATTGAAATCCCTTTGTAATAGACGTGTTTTCGTCCGAAACCCTGATACTTCGAAAGAGATTGTCCAGTTTGTACACGAAGTGCATCCAGTTTTTTTGGTAACCCTCTCAACTTTTTAGCACATGCTATGAGGGTGAAATTATGATGCCATGCCAACTTTTAACCATTTCAGAGTTAATTTTCAAAATAAATCATGAAATGCAAGAAAACTAGCGAATGAAGTCACAATATGGTTGAAAAGTGATGATGTGGCTTTGAATGGTGCATATTGAATGCAGAAAAAGTCTTGAGTTAAAATATGTTCAAAAAATTGAAATCCCTTTGTAATAGACGTGTTTTAGTCCGAAACCCTGATACTTCGAAAGAGATTGTCCAGTTTGTACACGAAGTGGATCCAGTTTTTCCGGTAACCCTCTGAACTTTTTAGCACATGCTATGTGGGTGAAATTATGATGCCATGCCAACTTTCAACCATTTCAGAGTTCATTTGCAATGCTTTTCAATTCAGGGTCATTTTAGCTCAAAATAAGTCATGAAATGCATGAAATCGAGCAAATGAAGTCAGAAAATTGTTGAAAAGTGATGATGTGGCTTTGAATGGTGCGTATTGAATGCAGAAAAAGTCTTGAGTTAAAATATGTTCAAAAAATTGAAATCCCTTTGTTATAGACGTGTTTTCGTCCGAAACCCTGATACTTCGAAAGAGATTGTCCAGTTTGTAAACGAAGTGCATCCAGTTTTTTTGGTAACCCTCTCAACTTTTTAGCACATGCTATGAGGGTGAAATTATGATGCCATGCCAACTTTTAACCATTTCAGAGTTAATTTTCAAAATAAATCATGAAATGCAAGAAAACTAGCGAATGATGTCACAAAATGGTTGAAAAGTGTTGATGTGGCTTTGAATGGTGCATATTGAATGCAGAAAAAGTCTTGAGTTAAAATATGTTCAAAAACTTGAAATCCCTTTGTAATAGACGTGTTTTCGTCCGAAACCCTGATACTTCGAAAGAGATTGTCTAGTTTGTACACGTAGTGCATCCAGTTTTTCCGGTAACCCTCTCAACTTTTTAGCACATGCTATGTGGGTGAAATTATGATGCCATGCCAACTTTCAACCATTTCAGAGTTCATTTGCAGTGCTTTTTAATTTAGGGTCATTTTAGCTCAAAATAAATCATGAAATGCATGAAAACTAGCAAATGAAGTCAGAAAATGGTTGAAAAGTGATGATGTGGCTTTGAATGGTGCATATTGAATGCAGAAAAAGTCTTGAGTTAAAATATGTTCAAAAAATTGAAATCCCTTTGTAATAGACGTGTTTTCGTCCGAAACCCTGATACTTCGAAAGAGATTGTCCAGTTTGTACACGAAGTGCATCCAGTTTTTTTGGTAACCCTCTCAACTTTTTAGCACATGCTATGTGGGTGAAATTATGATGCCATGCCAACTTTCAACCATTTCAGAGTTCATTTGCTGTGCTTTCCTATTCAGGGTCATTTTAGATCAAAATAAATCATGAAATGCATGAAAACTAGCAAATGAAGTTCGAAAATGGTTGAAAAGGGATGATGTGGCTTTGAATGGTCCATATTGAATGCAAAAAAAGTGTTGAGTTAAAATATTTTCAAAAAATTGAAATCCCTTTGTAATAGACGTGTTTTCGTCCGAAACCCTGATACTTCGAAAGAGATTGTCCAGTTTGTACACGAAGTGCATCCAGTTTTTTTGCTAACCCTCTCAACTTTTTAGCACATGCTATGAGGGTGAAATTATGATGCCATGCCAACTTTTAACAATTTCCGAGTTAATTTTCAAAATAAATCATGAAATGCAAGAAAACTAGCGAATGAAGTCACAAAATGGTTGAAAAGTGATGATGTGGCTTTGAATGGTGCATATTGAATGCAGAAAAAGTCTTGAGTTAAAATATGTTCAAAAAATTGAAATCCCTTTGTAATAGACGTGTTTTCGTCCGAAACCTTGATACTTCGAAAGAGATTGTCCAGTTTGTACACGAAGTGCATCTAGTTTTTCCGGTAACCCTCTCTACTTTTTAGCACATGCTATGTGGGTGAAATTATGATGCCATGCCAACTTTCAACCATCTCAGAGTTCATTTGCAGTGCTTTTCAATTCATGGTCATTTTAGCTCAAAATAAATCATGAAATGCATGAAAACTAGCAAATGAAGTCAGAAAATGGTTGAAAAGTGATGATGTGGCTTTGAATGGTGCATATTGAATGCAGAAAAAGTCTTGAGTTAAAATATGTTCAAAAAATTGAAATCCCTTTGTAATAGACGTGTTTTCGTCCGAAACCCTCATACTTCGAAAGAGATTGTCCAGTTTGTACACGAAGTGCATCCAGTTTTACGGTAACCCTCTCAACTTTTTAGCACATGCTATGTGGGTGAAATTATGATGCCATGCCAACTTTCAACCATTTCAGAGTTCATTTGCAGTGCTTTCCAATTCAGGGTTATTTTAGCTCAAAATAAATCATGAAATGCATGAAAACTTGCAAATGAAGTCCGAAAATGGTTGAAAAGTGATGATGTGGCTTTGAATGGTGCATATTGAATGCAAAAAAAGTCTTGAGTGAAAATATGTTCAAAAAATTGAAATCCCTTTGTAATAGACGTGTTTTCGTCCGAAACCCTGATACTTCGAAAGAGATTGTCCAGTTTGTACACGAAGTGCATCCAGTTTTTTTGGTAACCCTCTCAACTTTTTAGCACATGCTATGAGGGTGAAATTATGATGCCATGCCAACTTTTAACCATTTCAGAGTTAATTTTCAAAATAAATCATGAAATGCAAGAAAACTAGCGAATGATGTCACAAAATGGTTGAAAAGTGTTGATGTGGCTTTGAATGGTGCATATTGAATGCAGAAAAAGTCTTGAGTTAAAATATGTTCAAAAAGTTGAAATCCCTTTGTAATAGACGTGTTTTCGTCCGAAACCCTGATACTTCGAAAGAGATTGTCCAGTTTGTACACGAAGTGCATCCAGTTTTTCCGGTAACCCTCTCAACTTTTTAGCACATGCTATGTGGGTGAAATTATGATGCCATGCCAACTTTCAACCATTTCAGAGTTCATTTGCAGTGCTTTTCAATTCAGGGTCATTTTAGCTCAAAATAAGTCATGAAATGCATGAAAACTAGCAAATGAAGTCAGAAAATGGTTGAAAAGGGATGATGTGGCTTTGAATGGTGCGTATTGAATGCAGAAAAAGTCTTGAGTTAAAATATGTTCAAAAAATTGAAATCCCTTTGTAATAGACGTGTTTTCGTCCGAAACCCTGATACTTCGAAAGAGATTGTCCAGTTGGTACACGAAGTGCGTCCAGTTTTTCCGATAACCGTCTCAACTTTTTAGCACATGCAATGTGGGTGAAATTATGATGCCATTCCAACTTTTAACCATTTTAGAGTTAATTTGCAAAATAAATCATGAAATGCATGAAAACTAGCGAACGAAGTCAGAAAATGGATGAAAAGTGATGATGTGGCTTTGAATGGTGCATATTGAATGCTGAAAAAGTCTTGAGTTAAAATATGTTCAAAAAATTGAAATCCCTTCGTAATGGACGTGTTTTCGTTCGAAACCCTGATACTTGAAAAGAGATTGTCCAGTTTCTACACGAAGTGCATCCATTTTTTCTGGTAACCCTCTCAACTTTTTAGCACATGCTATATGCGTGAAACTTTGATGCCATGCCAACTTTCAACCATTTCAGAGTTCATTTGCAGTGCTTTTCAATTCAGGGTCATTTTAGCTCAAAATAAATCATGAAATGCATGAAAACTAACAAATGAAGTCAGAAAATGGTTGAAAAGTGATGATGTGGCTTTGAATGGTGCATATTGAATGCAGAAAAAGTCTTGAGTTAAAATATGTTCAAAAAATTGAAATCCCTTTGTAATAGACGTGTTTTCGTCCGAAACCCTGATACTTCAAAAGAGATTGTCCAGTTTGTACACGAATTGCATCCAGTTTTTCCGGTAACCCTCTCAACTTTTTAGCACATGCTATGTTTGTGAAATTATGATGCCATGCCAACTTTCAACCATTTTAGAGTTCATTTGCAGTGCTTTTCAATTCTGGGTCATTTTAGCTCAAAATAAATAATGAAATGCATGAAAACTAACAAATGAAGTCCGAAAATGGTTGAAAAGTGATGATGTGGCTTTGAATGGTGCATATTGAATGCAAAAAAAGTCTTGAGTGAAAATATGTTCAAAAAATTGAAATCCCTTTGTAATAGACGTGTTTTCGTCCGAAACCCTGATACTTCGAAAGAGATTGTCCAGTTTGTACACGAAGTGCATCCAGTTTTTTTGGTAACCCTCTCAACTTTTTAGCACATGCTATGAGGGTGAAATTATGATGCCATGCCAACTTTTAACCATTTCAGAGTTAATTTTCAAAATAAATCATGAAATGCAAGAAAACTAGCGAATGAAGTCACAATATGGTTGAAAAGTGATGATGTGGCTTTGAATGGTGCATATTGAATGCAGAAAAAGTCTTGAGTTAAAATATGTTCAAAAAATTGAAATCCCTTTGTAATAGACGTGTTTTAGTCCGAAACCCTGATACTTCGAAAGAGATTGTCCAGTTTGTACACGAAGTGGATCCAGTTTTTCCGGTAACCCTCTGAACTTTTTAGCACATGCTATGTGGGTGAAATTATGATGCCATGCCAACTTTCAACCATTTCAGAGTTCATTTGCAATGCTTTTCAATTCAGGGTCATTTTAGCTCAAAATAAGTCATGAAATGCATGAAATCGAGCAAATGAAGTCAGAAAATTGTTGAAAAGTGATGATGTGGCTTTGAATGGTGCGTATTGAATGCAGAAAAAGTCTTGAGTTAAAATATGTTCAAAAAATTGAAATCCCTTTGTTATAGACGTGTTTTCGTCCGAAACCCTGATACTTCGAAAGAGATTGTCCAGTTTGTAAACGAAGTGCATCCAGTTTTTTTGGTAACCCTCTCAACTTTTTAGCACATGCTATGAGGGTGAAATTTTGATGCCATGCCAACTTTTAACCATTTCAGAGTTAATTTTCAAAATAAATCATGAAATGCAAGAAAACTAGCGAATGATGTCACAAAATGGTTGAAAAGTGATGATGTGGCTTTGAATGGTGCATATTGAATGCAGAAAAAGTCTTGAGTTAAAATATGTTCAAAAAGTTGAAATCCCTTTGTAATAGACGTGTTTTCGTCCGAAACCCTGATACTTCGAAAGAGATTGTCCAGTTTGTACACGAAGTGCATCCAGTTTTTCCGGTAACCCTCTCAACTTTTTAGCACATGCTATGTGGGTGAAATTATGATGACATGCCAACTTTTAACCATTTCAGAGTTAATTTTCAAAATAAATCATGAAATGCAAGAAAACTAGCGAATGAAGTCACAATATGGTTGAAAAGTGATGATGTGGCTTTGAATGGTGCATATTGAATGCAGAAAAAGTCTTGAGTTAAAATATGTTAAAAAAATTGAAATCCCTTTGTAATAGACGTGTTTTCGTCCGAAACCCTGATACTTCGAAAGAGATTGTCCAGTTTGTACACGAAGTGCATCCAGTTTTTTTGGTAACCCTCTCAACTTTTTAGCACATGCTATGAGGGTGAAATTATGATGCCATGCCAACTTTTAACCATTTCAGAGTTAATTTTCAAAATAAATCATGAAATGCAAGAAAACTAGCGAATGATGTCACAAAATGGTTGAAAAGTGTTGATGTGGCTTTGAATGGTGCATATTGAATGCAGAAAAAGTCTTGAGTTAAAATATGTTCAAAAAGTTGAAATCCCTTTGTAATAGACGTGTTTTCGTCCGAAACCCTGATACTTCGAAAGAGATTGTCCAGTTTGTACACGTAGTGCATCCAGTTTTTCCGGTAACCCTCTCAACTTTTTAGCACATGCTATGTGGGTGAAATTATGATGCCATGCCAACTTTCAACCATTTCAGAGTTCATTTGCAGTGCTTTTTAATTTAGGGTCATTTTAGCTCAAAATAAATCATGAAATGCATGAAAACTAGCAAATGAAGTCAGAAAATGGTTGAAAAGTGATGATGTGGCTTTGAATGGTGCATATTGAATGCAGAAAAAGTCTTGAGTTAAAATATGTTCAAAAAATTGAAATCCCTTTGTAATAGACGTGTTTTCGTCCGAAACCCTGATACTTCGAAAGAGATTGTCCAGTTTGTACACGAAGTGCATCCAGTTTTTTTGGTAACCCTCTCAACTTTTTAGCACATGCTATGTGGGTGAAATTATGATGCCATGCCAACTTTAAACCATTTCAGAGTTCATTTGCTGTGCTTTCCTATTCAGGGTCATTTTAGCTCAAAATAAATCATGAAATGCATGAAAACTAGCAAATGAAGTTCGAAAATGGTTGAAAAGGGATGATGTGGCTTTGAATGGTCCATATTGAATGCAAAAAAAGTGTTGAGTTAAAATATTTTCAAAAAATTGAAATCCCTTTGTAATAGACGTGTTTTCGTCCGAAACCCTGATACTTCGAAAGAGATTGTCCAGTTTGTACACGAAGTGCATCCAGTTTTTTTGCTAACCCTCTCAACTTTTTAGCACATGCTATGAGGGTGAAATTATGATGCCATGCCAACTTTTAACAATTTCCGAGTTAATTTTCAAAATAAATCATGAAATGCAAGAAAACTAGCGAATGAAGTCACAAAATGGTTGAAAAGTGATGATGTGGCTTTGAATGGTGCATATTGAATGCAGAAAAAGTCTTGAGTTAAAATATGTTCAAAAAATTGAAATCCCTTTGTAATAGACGTGTTTTCGTCCGAAACCTTGATACTTCGAAAGAGATTGTCCAGTTTGTACACGAAGTGCATCTAGTTTTTCCGGTAACCCTCTCTACTTTTTAGCACATGCTATGTGGGTGAAATTATGATGCCATGCCAACTTTCAACCATCTCAGAGTTCATTTGCAGTGCTTTTCAATTCATGGTCATTTTAGCTCAAAATAAATCATGAAATGCATGAAAACTAGCAAATGAAGTCAGAAAATGGTTGAAAAGTGATGATGTGGCTTTGAATGGTGCATATTGAATGCAGAAAAAGTCTTGAGTTAAAATATGTTCAAAAAATTGAAATCCCTTTGTAATAGACGTGTTTTCGTCCGAAACCCTCATACTTCGAAAGAGATTGTCCAGTTTGTACACGAAGTGCATCCAGTTTTACGGTAACCCTCTCAACTTTTTAGCACATGCTATGTGGGTGAAATTATGATGCCATGCCAACTTTCAACCATTTCAGAGTTCATTTGCAGTGCTTTCCAATTCAGGGTTATTTTAGCTCAAAATAAATCATGAAATGCATGAAAACTTGCAAATGAAGTCCGAAAATGGTTGAAAAGTGATGATGTGGCTTTGAATGGTGCATATTGAATGCAAAAAAAGTCTTGAGTGAAAATATGTTCAAAAAATTGAAATCCCTTTGTAATAGACGTGTTTTCGTCCGAAACCCTGATACTTCGAAAGAGATTGTCCAGTTTGTACACGAAGTGCATCCAGTTTTTTTGGTAACCCTCTCAACTTTTTAGCACATGCTATGAGGGTGAAATTATGATGCCATGCCAACTTTTAACCATTTCAGAGTTAATTTTCAAAATAAATCATGAAATGCAAGAAAACTAGCGAATGATGTCACAAAATGGTTGAAAAGTGTTGATGTGGCTTTGAATGGTGCATATTGAATGCAGAAAAAGTCTTGAGTTAAAATATGTTCAAAAAGTTGAAATCCCTTTGTAATAGACGTGTTTTCGTCCGAAACCCTGATACTTCGAAAGAGATTGTCCAGTTTGTACACGAAGTGCATCCAGTTTTTCTGGTAACCCTCTCAACTTTTTAGCACATGCTATGTGGGTGAAATTATGATGCCATGCCAACTTTCAACCATTTCAGAGTTCATTTGCAGTGCTTTTCAATTCAGGGTCATTTTAGCTCAAAATAAGTCATGAAATGCATGAAAACTAGCAAATGAAGTCAGAAAATGGTTGAAAAGGGATGATGTGGCTTTGAATGGTGCGTATTGAATGCAGAAAAAGTCTTGAGTTAAAATATGTTCAAAAAATTGAAATCCCTTTGTAATAGACGTGTTTTCGTCCGAAACCCTGATACTTCGAAAGAGATTGTCCAGTTGGTACACGAAGTGCGTCCAGTTTTTCCGATAACCCTCTCAACTTTTTAGCACATGCAATGTGGGTGAAATTATGATGCCATTCCAACTTTTAACCATTTTAGAGTTAATTTGCAAAATAAATCATGAAATGCATGAAAACTAGCGAACGAAGTCAGAAAATGGATGAAAAGTGATGATGTGGCTTTGAATGGTGCATATTGAATGCTGAAAAAGTCTTGAGTTAAAATATGTTCAAAAAATTGAAATCCCTTCGTAATGGACGTGTTTTCGTTCGAAACCCTGATACTTGAAAAGAGATTGTCCAGTTTCTACACGAAGTGCATCCATTTTTTCTGGTAACCCTCTCAACTTTTTAGCACATGCTATATGGGTGAAACTTTGATGCCATGCCAACTTTCAACCATTTCAGAGTTCATTTGCAGTGCTTTTCAATTCAGGGTCATTTTAGCTCAAAATAAATCATGAAATGCATGAAAACTAACAAATGAAGTCAGAAAATGGTTGAAAAGTGATGATGTGGCTTTGAATGGTGCATATTGAATGCAGAAAAAGTCTTGAGTTAAAATATGTTCAAAAAATTGAAATCCCTTTGTAATAGACGTGTTTTCGTCTGAAACCCTGATACTTCAAAAGAGATTGTCCAGTTTGTACACGAATTGCATCCAGTTTTTCCGGTAACCCTCTCAACTTTTTAGCACATGCTATGTTTGTGAAATTATGATGCCATGCCAACTTTCAACCATTTTAGAGTTCATTTGCAGTGCTTTTCAATTCTGGGTCATTTTAGCTCAAAATAAATAATGAAATGCATGAAAACTAGCAAATGAAGTCCGAAAATGGTTGAAAAGTGATGATGTGGCTTTGAATGGTGCATATTGAATGCAAAAAAAGTCTTGAGTGAAAATATGTTCAAAAAATTGAAATCCCTTTGTAATAGACGTGTTTTCGTCCGAAACCCTGATACTTCGAAAGAGATTGTCCAGTTTGTACACGAAGTGCATCCAGTTTTTTTGGTAACCCTCTCAACTTTTTAGCACATGCTATGAGGGTGAAATTATGATGCCATGCCAACTTTTAACCATTTCAGAGTTAATTTTCAAAATAAATCATGAAATGCAAGAAAACTAGCGAATGAAGTCACAATATGGTTGAAAAGTGATGATGTGGCTTTGAATGGTGCATATTGAATGCAGAAAAAGTCTTGAGTTAAAATATGTTCAAAAAATTGAAATCCCTTTGTAATAGACGTGTTTTCGTCCGAAACCCTGATACTTCGAAAGAGATTGTCCAGTTTGTACACGAAGTGGATCCAGTTTTTCCGGTAACCCTCTGAACTTTTTAGCACATGCTATGTGGGTGAAATTATGATGCCATGCCAACTTTCAACCATTTTAGAGTTCATTTGCAATTCTTTTCAATTCAGGGTCATTTTAGCTCAAAATAAGTCATGAAATGCATGAAATCGAGCAAATGAAGTCAGAAAATTGTTTAAAAGTGATGATGTGGCTTTGAATGGTGCGTATTGAATGCAGAAAAAGTCTTGAGTTAAAATATGTTCAAAAAATTGAAATCCCTTTGTAATAGACGTGTTTTCGTCCGAAACCCTGATACTTCGAAAGAGATTGTCCAGTTTGTAAACGAAGTGCATCCAGTTTTTTCGGTAACCCTCTCAACTTTTTGGCACATGCTATGTGGGTGAAATTATGATGCCATGCCAACTTTCAACCATTTCAGAGTTCATTTGCAGTGCTTTTTAATTTAGGGTCATTTTAGCTCAAAATAAATCATGAAATGCATGAAAACTAGCAAATGAAGTCAGAAAATGGTTGAAAAGTGATGATGTGGCTTTGAATGGTGCATATTGAATGCAGAAAAAGTCTTGAGTTAAAATATGTTCAAAAAATTGAAATCCCTTTGTAATAGACGTGTTTTCGTCCGAAACCCTCATACTTCGAAAGAGATTGTCCAGTTTGTACACGAAGTGCATCCAGTTTTTTCGGTAACCCTCTCAAATTTTTAGCACATGCTATGTGGGTGAAATTATGATGCCATGCCAACTTTCAACCATTTCAGAGTTCATTTGCTGTGCTTTCCTATTCAGGGTCATTTTAGCTCAAAATAAATCATGAAATGCATGAAAACTAGCAAATAAAGTCCGAAAATGGTTGAAAAGTGATGATGTGGCTTTGAATGGTGCATATTGAATGAAAAAAAAGTCTTGAGTTAAAATATTTTCAAAAAATTGAAATCCCTTTGTAATAGACGTGTTTTCGTCCGAAACCCTGATACTTCGAAAGATATTGTCCAGTTTGTACACGAAGTGCATCCATTTTTTTTGTTAACCCTCTCAACTTTTTAGCACATGCTATGATGGTGAAATTATGATGCCATGCCAACTTTTAACAATTTCCGAGTTAATTTTCAAAATAAATCATGAAATGCAAGAAAACTAGCGAATGAAGTCACAAAATGGTTGAAAAGTGATGATGTGGCTTTGAATGGTGCATATTGAATGCAGAAAAAGTCTTGAGTTAAAATCTGTTCAAAAAATTGAAATCCCTTTGTAATAGACGTGTTTTCGTCCGAAACCTTGATACTTCGAAAGAGATTGTCCAGTTTGTACACGAAGTGCATCTAGTTTTTCCGGTAACCCTCTCAACTTTTTAGCACATGCTATGTGGGTGAAATTATGATGCCATGCCAACTTTCAACCATCTCAGAGTTCATTTGCAGTGCTTTTCAATTCATGGTCATTTTAGCTCAAAATAAATCATGAAATGCATGAAAACTAGCAAATGAAGTCTGAAAATGGTTGAAAAGTGATGATGTGGCTTTGAATGGTGCATATTGAATGCAGAAAAAGTCTTGAGTTAAAATATGTTCAAAAAATTGAAATCCCTTTGTAATAGACGTGTTTTCGTCCGAAACCCTCATACTTCGAAAGAGATTGTCCAGTTTGTACACTAAGTGCATCCAGTTTTTCCGGTAACCCTCTCAACTTTTTAGCACATGCTATGTGGGTGAAATTATGATGCCATGCCAACTTTCAACCATTTCAGAGTTCATTTGCAGTGCTTTCCAATTCAGGGTCATTTTAGCTCAAAATAAGTCATGAAATGCATGAAAACAAGCAAATGAAGTCCGAAAATGGTTGAAAAGTGATGATGTGGCTTTGAATGGTGCGTATTGAATGCAGAAAAAGTCTTGAGTTAAAATATGTTCACAAAATTGAAATCCCTTTGTAATAGACGTGTTTTCGTCCGAAACCCTGATACTTCGAAAGAGATTGTCCAGTTTGTAAATGAAGTGCATCCAGTTTTTTCGGTAACCCTCTCAAATTCTTAGCACATGCTATGTGGGTGAAAGTATGATGCCATGCCAACTTTTAAGCATTTCAGAGTTCATTTGCAGTGCTTTTTAATTTAGGGTCATTTTAGCTCAAAATAAATCATGAAATGCATGAAAACTAGCAAATGAAGTCAGAAAATGGTTCAAAAGTGATGATGTGGCTTTGAATGGTGCATATTGAATGCAGAAAAAGTCTTGAGTTAAAATATGTTCAAAAAATTGAAATCCCTTTGTAATAGACGTGTTTTCGTCCGAAACCCTCATACTTCGAAAGAGATTGTCCAGTTTGTACACGAAGTGCATCCAGTTTTTTCGGTAACCCTCTCAACTTTTTAGCACATGCTATGTGGGTGAAATTATGATGCCATGCCAACTTTCAACTATTTCAGAGTTCATTTGCAGTGCTCTCCAATTCAGGGTCATTTTAGCTCAAAATAAATAATGAAATGCATGAAAACTAGGAAATGAAGTCCGAAAATGGTTCAAAAGTGATGATGTGGCTTTGAATGGTGCATATTGAATGCAAAAAAAGTCTTGAGTGAAAATATGTTCAAAAAATTGAAATCCCTTTGTAATAGACGTGTTTTTGTCCGAAACCCTGATACTTCGAAAGAGATTGTCCAGTTTGTACACGAAGTGCATCCAGTTTTTTTGGTAACCCTCTCAACTTTTTAGCACATGCTATGAGGGTGAAATTATGATGCCATGCCAACTTTTAACCATTTCAGAGTTAATTTTCAAAATAAATCATGAAATGCAAGAAAACTAGCGAATGAAGTCACAATATGGTTGAAAAGTGATGATGTGGCTTTGAATGGTGCATATTGAATGCAGAAAAAGTCTTGAGTTAAAATATGTTCAAAAAATTGAAATCCCTTTGTAATAGACGTGTTTTCGTCCGAAACCCTGATACTTCGAAAGAGATTGTCCAGGTTGTACACGAAGTGCATCCAGTTTTTCCGGTAACCCTCTGAACTTTTTAGCACATGCTATGTGGGTGAAATTATGATGCCATGCCAACTTTCAACCATTTCAGAGTTCATTTGCAGTGCTTTTTAATTTAGGGTCATTTTAGCTCAAAATAAATCATGAAATGCATGAAAACTAGCAAATGAAGTCAGAAAATGGTTGAAAAGTGATGATGTGGCTTTGAATGGTGCATATTGAATGCAGAAAAAGTCTTGAGTTAAAATATGTTCAAAAAATTGAAATCCCTTTGTAATAGACGTGTTTTCGTCCGAAACCCTCATACTTCGAAAGAGATTGTCCTGTTTGTACACGAAGTGCATCCAGTTTTTTCGGTAACCCTCTCAACTTTTTAGCACATGCTATGTGGGTGAAATTATGATGCCATGCCAACTTTCAACCATTTCAGAGTTCATTTGCTGTGCTTTCCTATTCAGGGTCATTTTAGCTCAAAATAAATCATGAAATGCATGAAAACTAGCAAATGAAGTCCGAAAATGGTTGAAAAGGGATGATGTGGCTTTGAATGGTGCATATTGAATGCAAAAAAAGTCTTAAGTTAAAATATTTTCAAAAAATTGAAATCCCTTTGTAATAGACGTGTTTTCGTCCGAAACCCTGATACTTCGAAAGATATTGTCCAGTTTGTACACGAAGTGCATCCATTTTTTTTGTTAACCCTCTCAACTTTTTAGCACATGCTATGATGGTGAAATTATGATGCCATGCCAACTTTTAACAATTTCAGAGTTAATTTTCAAAATAAATCATGAAATGCAAGAAAACTAGCGAATGAAGTCACAAAATGGTTGAAAAGTGATGATGTGGCTTTGAATGGTGCATATTGAATGCAGAAAAAGTCTTGAGTTAAAATCTGTTCAAAAAATTGAAATCCCTTTGTAATAGATGTGTTTTCGTCCGAAACCTTGATACTTCGAAAGAGATTGTCCAGTTTGTACACGAAGTGCATCCAGTTTTTCCGGTAACCCTCTCAACTTTTTAGCGCATGCTATGTGGGTGAAATTATGATGCCATGCCAACTTTCAACCATCTCAGAGTTCATTTGCAGTGCTTTTCAATTCATGGTCATTTTAGCTCAAAATAAATCATGAAATGCATGAAAACTAGCAAATGAAGTCAGAAAATGGTTGAAAAGTGATGATGTGGCTTTGAATGGTGCTTATTGAATGCAGAAAAAGTCTTGAGTTAAAATATGTTCAAAAAATTGAAATCCCTTTGTAATAGACGTGTTTTCGTCCGAAACCCTCATACTTCGAAAGAGATTGTCCAGTTTGTACACGAAGTGCATCCAGTTTTTCCGGTAACCCTCTCAACTTTTTAGCACATGCTATGTGGGTGAAATTATGATGCCATGCCAACTTTCAACCATTTCAGAGTTCATTTGCAGTGCTTTCCAATTCAGGGTCATTTTAGCTCAAAATAAGTCATGAAATGCATGAAAACAAGCAAATGAAGTCCGAAAATGGTTGAAAAGTGATGATGTGGCTTTGAATGGTGCGTATTGAATGCAGAAAAAGTCTTGAGTTAAAATATGTTCAAAAAATTGAAATCCCTTTGTAATAGACGTGTTTTCGTCCGAAACCCTGATACTTCGAAAGAGATTGTCCAGTTTGTAAACGAAGTGCATCCAGTTTTTTCGGTAACCCTCTCAAATTCTTAGCACATGCTATGTGGGTGAAATTATGATGCCATGCCAACTTTTAACCATTTCAGAGTTCATTTGCAGTGCTTTTTAATTTAGGGTCATTTTAGCTCAAAATAAATCATGAAATGCATGAAAACTAGCAAATGAAGTCAGAAAATGGTTGAAAAGTGATGATGTGGCTTTGAATGGTGCATATTGAATGCAGAAAAAGTCTTGAGTTAAAATATGTTCAAAAAATTGAAATCCCTTTGTAATAGACGTGTTTTCGTCCGAAACCCTCATACTTCGAAAGAGATTGTCCAGTTTGTACACGAAGTGCATCCAGTTTTTTCGGTAACCCTCTCAACTTTTTAGCACATGCTATGTGGGTGAAATTATGATGCCATGCCAACTTTCAACTATTTCAGAGTTCATTTGCAGTGCTCTCCAATTCAGGGTCATTTTAGCTCAAAATAAATAATGAAATGCATGAAAACTAGGAAATGAAGTCCGAAAATGGTTCAAAAGTGATGATGTGGCTTTGAATGGTGCATATTGAATGCAAAAAAAGTCTTGAGTGAAAATATGTTCAAAAAATTGAAATCCCTATGTAATAGACGTGTTTTTGTCCGAAACCCTGATACTTCGAAAGAGATTGTCCAGTTTGTACACGAAGTGCATCCAGTTTTTTTGGTAACCCTCTCAACTTTTTAGCACATGCTATGAGGGTGAAATTATGATGCCATGCCAACTTTTAACCATTTCAGAGTTAATTTTCAAAATAAATCATGAAATGCAAGAAAACTAGCGAATGAAGTCACAATATGGTTGAAAAGTGATGATGTGGCTTTGAATGGTGCATATTGAATGCAGAAAAAGTCTTGAGTTAAAATATGTTCAAAAAATTGAAATCCCTTTGTAATAGACGTGTTTTCGTCCGAAACCCTGATACTTCGAAAGAGATTGTCCAGGTTGTACACGAAGTGCATCCAGTTTTTCCGGTAACCCTCTGAACTTTTTAGCACATGCTATGTGGGTGAAATTATGATGCCATGCCAACTTTCAACCATTTCAGAGTTCATTTGCAGTGCTTTTTAATTTAGGGTCATTTTAGCTCAAAATAAATCATGAAATGCATGAAAACTAGCAAATGAAGTCAGAAAATGGTTGAAAAGTGATGATGTGGCTTTGAATGGTGCATATTGAATGCAGAAAAAGTCTTGAGTTAAAATATGTTCAAAAAATTGAAATCCCTTTGTAATAGACGTGTTTTCGTCCGAAACCCTCATACTTCGAAAGAGATTGTCCTGTTTGTACACGAAGTGCATCCAGTTTTTTCGGTAACCCTCTCAACTTTTTAGCACATGCTATGTGGGTGAAATTATGATGCCATGCCAACTTTCAACCATTTCAGAGTTCATTTGCTGTGCTTTCCTATTCAGGGTCATTTTAGCTCAAAATAAATCATGAAATGCATGAAAACTAGCAAATGAAGTCCGAAAATGGTTGAAAAGGGATGATGTGGCTTTGAATGGTGCATATTGAATGCAAAAAAAGTCTTGAGTTAAAATATTTTCAAAAAATTGAAATCCCTTTGTAATAGACGTGTTTTCGTCCGAAACCCTGATACTTCGAAAGATATTGTCCAGTTTGTACACGAAGTGCATCCATTTTTTTTGTTAACCCTCTCAACTTTTTAGCACATGCTATGAGGGTGAAATTATGATGCCATGCCAACTTTTAACCATTTCAGAGTTAATTTTCAAAATAAATCATGAAATGCAAGAAAACTAGCGAATGAAGTCACAAAATGGTTGAAAAGTGATGATGTGGCTTTGAATGGTGCATATTGAATGCAGAAAAAGTCTTGAGTTAAAATATGTTCAAAAAATAGAAATCCCTTTGTAATAGACGTGTTTTCGTCCGAAACCCTGATACTTCGAAAGAGATTGTCCAGTTTGTACACGAAGTGCATCCAGTTTTTCCGGTAACCCTCTGAACTTTTTAGCACATGCTATGTGGGTGAAATTATGATGCCATGCCAACTTTCAACCATTTCAGAGTTCATTTGCAATGCTTTTCAATTCATGGTCATTTTAGCTCAAAATAAATCATGAAATGCATGAAAACTAGCAAATGAAGTCAGAAAATGGTTTAGAAGTGATGATGTGGCTTTGAATGGTGCGTATTGAATGCAGAAAAAGTCTTGAGTTAAAATATGTTCAAACAATTGAAATCCCTTTGTAATAGACGTGTTTTCGTCCGAAACCTTGATACTTCGAAAGAGATTGTCCAGTTTGTACACGAAGTGCATCTAGTTTTTCCGGTAACCCACTCAACTTTTTAGCACATGCTATGTGGGTGAAATTATGATGCCATGCCAACTTTCAACCATCTCAGAGTTCATTTGCAGTGCTTTTTAATTTAGGGTCATTTTAGCTCAAAATAAATCATGAAATGCATGAAAACTAGCAAATGAAGTCAGAAAATGGTTGAAAAGTGATGATGTGGCTTTGAATGGTGCATATTGAATGCAGAAAAAGTCTTGAGTTAAAATATGTTCAAAAAATTGAAATCCCTTCGTAATAGACGTGTTTTCGTCCGAAACCATGATACTTCGAAAGAGATTGTCCAGTTTGTACACGAAGTGCATCCAGTTTTTTCGGTAACCCTCTCAAGTTTTTAGCACATGCTATGTGGGTGAAATTATGATGCCATGCCAACTTTCAACCATTTCAGAGTTCATTTGCAATGCTTTCCTATTCAGGGTCATTTTAGCTCAAAATAAGTCATGAAATGCATGAAAACGAGCAAATGAAGTTCGAAAATGGTTGAAAAGTGATGATGTGGCTTTGAATGGTGCGTATTGAATGCAAAAAAAGTCTTGAGTTAAAATATTTTCAAAAAATTGAAATCCCTTTGTAATAGACGTGTTTTCGTCCGAAACCCTGATACTTCGAAAGAGATTGTCCAGTTTGTAAACGAAGTGCATCCAGTTTTTTCGGTAACCCTCTCAACTTTTTAGCACACGCTATGTGGGTGAAATTATGATGCCATGCCAACTTTTAACCATTTCAGAGTTCATTTGCAGTGCTTTTTAATTTAGGGTCATTTTAGCTCAAAATAAATCATGAAATGTATGAAAACTAGCAAATGAAGTCAGAAAATGGTTGAAAAGTGATGATGTGGCTTTGAATGGTGCATATTGAATGCAGAAAAAGTCTTGAGTTAAAATATGTTCAAAAAATTGAAATCCCTTTGTAATAGACGTGTTTTCGTCCGAAACCCTCATACTTCGAAAGAGATTGTCCAGTTTGTACACGAAGTGCATCCAGTTTTTTCGGTAACCCTCTCAACTTTTTAGCACATGCTATGTGGGTGAAATTATGATGCCATGCCAACTTTCAACCATTTCAGAGTTCATTTGCAGTGCTCTCCAATTCAGGGTCATTTTAGCTCAAAATAAATAATGAAATGCATGAAAACTAGGAAATGAAGTCCGAAAATGGTTGAAAAGTGATGATGTGGCTTTGAATGGTGCATATTGAATGCAAAAAAAGTCTTGAGTGAAAATATGTTCAAAAAATTGAAATCCCTTTGTAATAGACGTGTTTTTGTCCGAAACCCTGATACTTCGAAAGAGATTGTCCAGTTTGTACACGAAGTGCATCCAGTTTTTTTGGTAACCCTCTCAACTTTTTAGCACATGCTATGAGGGTGAAATTATGATGCCATGCCAACTTTTAACCATTTCAGAGTTAATTTTCAAAATAAATCATGAAATGCAAGAAAACTAGCGAATGAAGTCACAATATGGTTGAAAAGTGATGATGTGGCTTTGAATGGTGCATATTGAATGCAGAAAAAGTCTTGAGTTAAAATATGTTCAAAAAATTGAAATCCCTTTGTAATAGACGTGTTTTCGTCCGAAACCCTGATACTTCGAAAGAGATTGTCTAGTTTGTACACGAAGTGCATCCAGTTTTTCCGGTAACCCTCTGAACTTTTTAGCACATGCTATGTGGGTGAAATTATGATGCCATGCCAACTTTCAACCATTTCAGAGTTCATTTGCAGTGCTTTTTAATTTAGGGTCATTTTAGCTCAAAATAAATCATGAAATGCATGAAAACTAGCAAATGAAGTCAGAAAATGGTTGAAAAGTGATGATGTGGCTTTGAATGGTGCATATTGAATGCAGAAAAAGTCTTGAGTTAAAATATGTTCAAAAAATTGAAATCCCTTTGTAATAGACGTGTTTTCGTCCGAAACCCTCAAACTTCGAAAGAGATTGTCCAGTTTGTACACGAAGTGCATCCAGTTTTTTCGGTAACCCTCTCAACTTTTTAGCACATGCTATGTGGGTGAAATTATGATGCCATGCCAACTTTCAACCATTTCAGAGTTCATTTGCAGTGCTCTCCAATTCAGGGTCATTTTAGCTCAAAATAAATAATGAAATGCATGAAAACTAGGAAATGAAGTCCGAAAATGGTTGAAAAGTGATGATGTGGCTTTGAATGGTGCATATTGAATGCAAAAAAAGTCTTGAGTGAAAATATGTTCAAAAAATTGAAATCCCTTTGTAATAGACGTGTTTTTGTCCGAAACCCTGATACTTCGAAAGAGATTGTCCAGTTTGTACACGAAGTGCATCCAGTTTTTTTGGTAACCCTCTCAACTTTTTAGCACATGCTATGAGGGTGAAATTATGATGCCATGCCAACTTTTAACCATTTCAGAGTTAATTTTCAAAATAAATCATGAAATGCAAGAAAACTAGCGAATGAAGTCACAATATGGTTGAAAAGTGATGATGTGGCTTTGAATGGTGCATATTGAATGCAGAAAAAGTCTTGAGTTAAAATATGTTCAAAAAATTGAAATCCCTTTGTAATAGACGTGTTTTCGTCCGAAACCCTGATACTTCGAAAGAGATTGTCCAGTTTGTACACGAAGTGCATCCAGTTTTTCCGGTAACCCTCTGAACTTTTTAGCACATGCTATGTGGGTGAAATTATGATGCCATGCCAACTTTCAACCATTTCAGAGTTCATTTGCAGTGCTTTTTAATTTAGGGTCATTTTAGCTCAAAATAAATCATGAAATGCATGAAAACTAGCAAATGAAGTCAGAAAATGGTTGAAAAGTGATGATGTGGCTTTGAATGGTGCATATTGAATGCAGAAAAAGTCTTGAGTTAAAATATGTTCAAAAAATTGAAATCCCTTTGTAATAGACGTGTTTTCGTCCGAAACCCTCATACTTCGAAAGAGATTGTCCTGTTTGTACACGAAGTGCATCCAGTTTTTTCGGTAACCCTCTCAACTTTTTAGCACATGCTATGTGGTTGAAATTATGATGCCATGCCAACTTTCAACCATTTCAGAGTTCATTTGCTGTGCTTTCCTATTCAGGGTCATTTTAGCTCAAAATAAATCATGAAATGCATGAAAACTAGCAAATGAAGTCCGAAAATGGTTGAAAAGGGATGATGTGGCTTTGAATGGTGCATATTGAATGCAAAAAAAGTCTTGAGTTAAAATATTTTAAAAAAATTGAAATCCCTTTGTAATAGACGTGTTTTCGTCCGAAACCCTGATACTTCGAAAGATATTGTCCAGTTTGTACACGAAGTGCATCCATTTTTTTGGTTAACCCTCTCAACTTTTTAGCACATGCTATGAGGGTGAAATTATGATGCCATGCCAACTTTTAACCATTTCAGAGTTAATTTTCAAAATAAATCATGAAATGCAAGAAAACTAGCGAATGAAGTCACAAAATGGTTGAAAAGTGATGATGTGGCTTTGAATGGTGCATATTGAATGCAGAAAAAGTCTTGAGTTAAAATATGTTCAAAAAATTGAAATCCCTTTGTAATAGACGTGTTTTCGTCCGAAACCCTGATACATCGAAAGAGATTGTCCAGTTTGTACACGAAGTGCATCCAGTTTTTCCGGTAACCCTCTGAACTTTTTAGCACATGCTATGTGGGTGAAATTATGATGCCATGCCAACTTTCAACCATTTCAGAGTTCATTTGCAATGCTTTTCAATTCATGGTCATTTTAGCTCAAAATAAATCATGAAATGCATGAAAACTAGCAAATGAAGTCAGAAAATGGTTTAGAAGTGATGATGTGGCTTTGAATGGTGCGTATTGAATGCAGAAAAAGTCTTCAGTTAAAATATGTTCAAAAAATTGAAATACCTTTGTAATAGACGTGTTTTCGTCCGAAACCCTCATACTTCGAAAGAGATTGTCCAGTTTGTACACGAAGTGCATCCAGTTTTTCCGGTAACCCTCTCAACTTTTTAGCACATGCTATGTGGGTGAAATTATGATGCCATGCCAACTTTCAACCATTTCAGAGTTCATTTGCAGTGCTTTTTAATTTAGGGTCATTTTAGCTCAAAATAAATCATGAAATGCATGAAAACTAGCAAATGAAGTCAGAAAATGGTTGAAAAGTGATGATGTGGCTTTGAATGGTGCATATTGAATGCAGAAAAAGTCTTGAGTTAAAATACGTTCAAAAAATTGAAATCCCTTTGTAATAGACGTGTTTTCGTCCGAAACCCTGATACTTCGAAAGAGATTGTCCAGTTTGTACACGAAGTGCATCCAGTTTTTTCGGTAACCCTCTCAACTTTTTAGCACACGCTATGTGGGTGAAATTATGATGCCATGCCAACTTTTAACCATTTCAGAGTTCATTTGCAGTGCTTTTTAATTTAGGGTCATTTTAGCTCAAAATAAATCATGAAATGTATGAAAACTAGCAAATGAAGTCAGAAAATGGTTGAAAAGTGATGATGTGGCTTTGAATGGTGCATATTGAATGCAGAAAAAGTCTTGAGTTAAAATATGTTCAAAAAATTGAAATCCCTTTGTAATAGACGTGTTTTCGTCCGAAACCCTCATACTTCGAAAGAGATTGTCCAGTTTGTACACGAAGTGCATCCAGTTTTTTCGGTAACCCTCTCAACTTTTTAGCACATGCTATGTGGGTGAAATTATGATGCCATGCCAACTTTCAACCATTTCAGAGTTCATTTGCAGTGCTCTCCAATTCAGGGTCATTTTAGCTCAAAATAAATAATGAAATGCATGAAAACTAGGAAATGAAGTCCGAAAATGGTTGAAAAGTGATGATGTGGCTTTGAATGGTGCATATTGAATGCAAAAAAAGTCTTGAGTGAAAATATGTTCAAAAAATTGAAATCCCTTTGTAATAGACGTGTTTTTGTCCGAAACCCTGATACTTCGAAAGAGATTGTCCAGTTTGTACACGAAGTGCATCCAGTTTTTTTGGTAACCCTCTCAACTTTTTAGCACATGCTATGAGGGTGAAATTATGATGCCATGCCAACTTTTAACCATTTCAGAGTTAATTTTCAAAATAAATCATGAAATGCAAGAAAACTAGCGAATGAAGTCACAATATGGTTGAAAAGTGATGATGTGGCTTTGAATGGTGCATATTGAATGCAGAAAAAGTCTTGAGTTAAAATATGTTCAAAAAATTGAAATCCCTTTGTAATAGACGTGTTTTCGTCCGAAACCCTGATACTTCGAAAGAGATTGTCTAGTTTGTACACGAAGTGCATCCAGTTTTTCCGGTAACCCTCTGAACTTTTTAGCACATGCTATGTGGGTGAAATTATGATGCCATGCCAACTTTCAACCATTTCAGAGTTCATTTGCAGTGCTTTTTAATTTAGGGTCATTTTAGCTCAAAATAAATCATGAAATGCATGAAAACTAGCAAATGAAGTCAGAAAATGGTTGAAAAGTGATGATGTGGCTTTGAATGGTGCATATTGAATGCAGAAAAAGTCTTGAGTTAAAATATGTTCAAAAAATTGAAATCCCTTTGTAATAGACGTGTTTTCGTCCGAAACCCTCAAACTTCGAAAGAGATTGTCCAGTTTGTACACGAAGTGCATCCAGTTTTTTCGGTAACCCTCTCAACTTTTTAGCACATGCTATGTGGGTGAAATTATGATGCCATGCCAACTTTCAACCATTTCAGAGTTCATTTGCAGTGCTCTCCAATTCAGGGTCATTTTAGCTCAAAATAAATAATGAAATGCATGAAAACTAGGAAATGAAGTCCGAAAATGGTTGAAAAGTGATGATGTGGCTTTGAATGGTGCATATTGAATGCAAAAAAAGTCTTGAGTGAAAATATGTTCAAAAAATTGAAATCCCTTTGTAATAGACGTGTTTTTGTCCGAAACCCTGATACTTCGAAAGAGATTGTCCAGTTTGTACACGAAGTGCATCCAGTTTTTTTGGTAACCCTCTCAACTTTTTAGCACATGCTATGAGGGTGAAATTATGATGCCATGCCAACTTTTAACCATTTCAGAGTTAATTTTCAAAATAAATCATGAAATGCAAGAAAACTAGCGAATGAAGTCACAATATGGTTGAAAAGTGATGATGTGGCTTTGAATGGTGCATATTGAATGCAGAAAAAGTCTTGAGTTAAAATATGTTCAAAAAATTGAAATCCCTTTGTAATAGACGTGTTTTCGTCCGAAACCCTGATACTTCGAAAGAGATTGTCCAGTTTGTACACGAAGTGCATCCAGTTTTTCCGGTAACCCTCTGAACTTTTTAGCACATGCTATGTGGGTGAAATTATGATGCCATGCCAACTTTCAACCATTTCAGAGTTCATTTGCAGTGCTTTTTAATTTAGGGTCATTTTAGCTCAAAATAAATCATGAAATGCATGAAAACTAGCAAATGAAGTCAGAAAATGGTTGAAAAGTGATGATGTGGCTTTGAATGGTGCATATTGAATGCAGAAAAAGTCTTGAGTTAAAATATGTTCAAAAAATTGAAATCCCTTTGTAATAGACGTGTTTTCGTCCGAAACCCTCATACTTCGAAAGAGATTGTCCTGTTTGTACACGAAGTGCATCCAGTTTTTTCGGTAACCCTCTCAACTTTTTAGCACATGCTATGTGGTTGAAATTATGATGCCATGCCAACTTTCAACCATTTCAGAGTTCATTTGCTGTGCTTTCCTATTCAGGGTCATTTTAGCTCAAAATAAATCATGAAATGCATGAAAACTAGCAAATGAAGTCCGAAAATGGTTGAAAAGGGATGATGTGGCTTTGAATGGTGCATATTGAATGCAAAAAAAGTCTTGAGTTAAAATATTTTAAAAAAATTGAAATCCCTTTGTAATAGACGTGTTTTCGTCCGAAACCCTGATACTTCGAAAGATATTGTCCAGTTTGTACACGAAGTGCATCCATTTTTTTGGTTAACCCTCTCAACTTTTTAGCACATGCTATGAGGGTGAAATTATGATGCCATGCCAACTTTTAACCATTTCAGAGTTAATTTTCAAAATAAATCATGAAATGCAAGAAAACTAGCGAATGAAGTCACAAAATGGTTGAAAAGTGATGATGTGGCTTTGAATGGTGCATATTGAATGCAGAAAAAGTCTTGAGTTAAAATATGTTCAAAAAATTGAAATCCCTTTGTAATAGACGTGTTTTCGTCCGAAACCCTGATACATCGAAAGAGATTGTCCAGTTTGTACACGAAGTGCATCCAGTTTTTCCGGTAACCCTCTGAACTTTTTAGCACATGCTATGTGGGTGAAATTATGATGCCATGCCAACTTTCAACCATTTCAGAGTTCATTTGCAATGCTTTTCAATTCATGGTCATTTTAGCTCAAAATAAATCATGAAATGCATGAAAACTAGCAAATGAAGTCAGAAAATGGTTTAGAAGTGATGATGTGGCTTTGAATGGTGCGTATTGAATGCAGAAAAAGTCTTCAGTTAAAATATGTTCAAAAAATTGAAATACCTTTGTAATAGACGTGTTTTCGTCCGAAACCCTCATACTTCGAAAGAGATTGTCCAGTTTGTACACGAAGTGCATCCAGTTTTTCCGGTAACCCTCTCAACTTTTTAGCACATGCTATGTGGGTGAAATTATGATGCCATGCCAACTTTCAACCATTTCAGAGTTCATTTGCAGTGCTTTTTAATTTAGGGTCATTTTAGCTCAAAATAAATCATGAAATGCATGAAAACTAGCAAATGAAGTCAGAAAATGGTTGAAAAGTGATGATGTGGCTTTGAATGGTGCATATTGAATGCAGAAAAAGTCTTGAGTTAAAATACGTTCAAAAAATTGAAATCCCTTTGTAATAGACGTGTTTTCGTCCGAAACCCTGATACTTCGAAAGAGATTGTCCAGTTTGTACACGAAGTGCATCCAGTTTTTTCGGTAACCCTCTCAACTTTTTAGCACACGCTATGTGGGTGAAATTATGATGCCATGCCAACTTTTAACCATTTCAGAGTTCATTTGCAGTGCTTTTTAATTTAGGGTCATTTTAGCTCAAAATAAATCATGAAATGTATGAAAACTAGCAAATGAAGTCAGAAAATGGTTGAAAAGTGATGATGTGGCTTTGAATGGTGCATATTGAATGCAGAAAAAGTCTTGAGTTAAAATATGTTCAAAAAATTGAAATCCCTTTGTAATAGACGTGTTTTCGTCCGAAACCCTCATACTTCGAAAGAGATTGTCCAGTTTGTACACGAAGTGCATCCAGTTTTTTCGGTAACCCTCTCAACTTTTTAGCACATGCTATGTGGGTGAAATTATGATGCCATGCCAACTTTCAACCATTTCAGAGTTCATTTGCAGTGCTCTCCAATTCAGGGTCATTTTAGCTCAAAATAAATAATGAAATGCATGAAAACTAGGAAATGAAGTCCGAAAATGGTTGAAAAGTGATGATGTGGCTTTGAATGGTGCATATTGAATGCAAAAAAAGTCTTGAGTGAAAATATGTTCAAAAAATTGAAATCCCTTTGTAATAGACGTGTTTTTGTCCGAAACCCTGATACTTCGAAAGAGATTGTCCAGTTTGTACACGAAGTGCATCCAGTTTTTTTGGTAACCCTCTCAACTTTTTAGCACATGCTATGAGGGTGAAATTATGATGCCATGCCAACTTTTAACCATTTCAGAGTTAATTTTCAAAATAAATCATGAAATGCAAGAAAACTAGCGAATGAAGTCACAATATGGTTGAAAAGTGATGATGTGGCTTTGAATGGTGCATATTGAATGCAGAAAAAGTCTTGAGTTAAAATATGTTCAAAAAATTGAAATCCCTTTGTAATAGACGTGTTTTCGTCCGAAACCCTGATACTTCGAAAGAGATTGTCTAGTTTGTACACGAAGTGCATCCAGTTTTTCCGGTAACCCTCTGAACTTTTTAGCACATGCTATGTGGGTGAAATTATGATGCCATGCCAACTTTCAACCATTTCAGAGTTCATTTGCAGTGCTTTTTAATTTAGGGTCATTTTAGCTCAAAATAAATCATGAAATGCATGAAAACTAGCAAATGAAGTCAGAAAATGGTTGAAAAGTGATGATGTGGCTTTGAATGGTGCATATTGAATGCAGAAAAAGTCTTGAGTTAAAATATGTTCAAAAAATTGAAATCCCTTTGTAATAGACGTGTTTTCGTCCGAAACCCTCAAACTTCGAAAGAGATTGTCCAGTTTGTACACGAAGTGCATCCAGTTTTTTCGGTAACCCTCTCAACTTTTTAGCACATGCTATGTGGGTGAAATTATGATGCCATGCCAACTTTCAACCATTTCAGAGTTCATTTGCAGTGCTCTCCAATTCAGGGTCATTTTAGCTCAAAATAAATAATGAAATGCATGAAAACTAGGAAATGAAGTCCGAAAATGGTTGAAAAGTGATGATGTGGCTTTGAATGGTGCATATTGAATGCAAAAAAAGTCTTGAGTGAAAATATGTTCAAAAAATTGAAATCCCTTTGTAATAGACGTGTTTTTGTCCGAAACCCTGATACTTCGAAAGAGATTGTCCAGTTTGTACACGAAGTGCATCCAGTTTTTTTGGTAACCCTCTCAACTTTTTAGCACATGCTATGAGGGTGAAATTATGATGCCATGCCAACTTTTAACCATTTCAGAGTTAATTTTCAAAATAAATCATGAAATGCAAGAAAACTAGCGAATGAAGTCACAATATGGTTGAAAAGTGATGATGTGGCTTTGAATGGTGCATATTGAATGCAGAAAAAGTCTTGAGTTAAAATATGTTCAAAAAATTGAAATCCCTTTGTAATAGACGTGTTTTCGTCCGAAACCCTGATACTTCGAAATAGATTGTCCAGTTTGTACACGAAGTGCATCCAGTTTTTCCGGTAACCCTCTGAACTTTTTAGCACATGCTATGTGGGTGAAATTATGATGCCATGCCAACTTTCAACCATTTCAGAGTTCATTTGCAGTGCTTTTTAATTTAGGGTCATTTTAGCTCAAAATAAATCATGAAATGCATGAAAACTAGCAAATGAAGTCAGAAAATGGTTGAAAAGTGATGATGTGGCTTTGAATGGTGCATATTGAATGCAGAAAAAGTCTTGAGTTAAAATATGTTCAAAAAATTGAAATCCCTTTGTAATAGACGTGTTTTCGTCCGAAACCCTCATACTTCGAAAGAGATTGTCCTGTTTGTACCTGAAGTGCATCCAGTTTTTTCGGTAACCCTCTCAACTTTTTAGCACATGCTATGTGGTTGAAATTATGATGCCATGCCAACTTTCAACCATTTCAGAGTTCATTTGCTGTGCTTTCCTATTCAGGGTCATTTTAGCTCAAAATAAATCATGAAATGCATGAAAACTAGCAAATGAAGTCCGAAAATGGTTGAAAAGGGATGATGTGGCTTTGAATGGTGCATATTGAATGCAAAAAAAGTCTTGAGTTAGAATATTTTCAAAAAATTGAAATCCCTTTGTAATAGACGTGTTTTCGTCCGAAACCCTGATACTTCGAAAGATATTGTCCAGTTTGTACACGAAGTGCATCCATTTTTTTTGTTAACCCTCTCAACTTTTTAGCACATGCTATGAGGGTGAAATTATGATGCCATGCCAACTTTTAACCATTTCAGAGTTAATTTTCAAAATAAATCATGAAATGCAAGAAAACTAGCGAATGAAGTCACAAAATGGTTGAAAAGTGATGATGTGGTTTGAATGGTGCATATTGAATGCAGAAAAAGTCTTGAGTTAAAATATGTTCAAAAAATTGAAATCCCTTTGTAATAGACGTGTTTTCGTCCGAAACCCTGATACATCGAAAGAGATTGTCCAGTTTGTACACGAAGTGCATCCAGTTTTTCCGGTAACCCTCTGAACTTTTTAGCACATGCTATGTGGGTGAAATTATGATGCCATGCCAACTTTCAACCATTTCAGAGTTCATTTGCAATGCTTTTCAATTCATGGTCATTTTAGCTCAAAATAAATCATGAAATGCATGAAAACTAGCAAATGAAGTCAGAAAATGGTTTAGAAGTGATGATGTGGCTTTGAATGGTGCGTATTGAATGCAGAAAAAGTCTTCAGTTAAAATATGTTCAAAAAATTGAAATACCTTTGTAATAGACGTGTTTTCGTCCGAAACCCTCATACTTCGAAAGAGATTGTCCAGTTTGTACACGAAGTGCATCCAGTTTTTCCGGTAACCCTCTCAACTTTTTAGCACATGCTATGTGGGTGAAATTATGATGCCATGCCAACTTTCAACCATTTCAGAGTTCATTTGCAGTGCTTTTTAATTTAGGGTCATTTTAGCTCAAAATAAATCATGAAATGCATGAAAACTAGCAAATGAAGTCAGAAAATGGTTGAAAAGTGATGATGTGGCTTTGAATGGTGCATATTGAATGCAGAAAAAGTCTTGAGTTAAAATATGTTCAAAAAATTGAAATCCCTTTGTAATAGACGTGTTTTCGTCCGAAACCCTGATACTTCGAAAGAGATTGTCCAGTTTGTACACGAAGTGCATCCAGTTTTTTCGGTAACCCTCTCAACTTTTTAGCACATGCTATGTGGGTGAAATTATGATGCCATGCCAACTTTCAACCATTTCAGAGTTCATTTGCAAGGCTTTCCTATTCAGGGTCATTTTAGCTCAAAATAAGTCATGAAATGCATGAAAACGAGCAAATGAAGTTCGAAAATGGTTGAAAAGGGATGATGTGGCTTTGAATGGTGCCTATTGAATGCAAAAAAAGTCTTGAGTTAAAATATTTTCAAAAAATTGAAATCCCTTTGTAATAGACGTGTTTTCGTCCGAAACCCTGATACTTCGAAAGAGATTGTCCAGTTTGTAAACGAAGTGCATCCAGTTTTTTCGGTAACCCTCTCAACTTTTTAGCACACGCTATGTGGGTGAAATTATGATGCCATGCCAACTTTTAACCATTTCAGAGTTCATTTGCAGTGCTTTTTAATTTAGGGTCATTTTAGCTCAAAATAAATCATGAAATGCATGAAAACTAGCAAATGAAGTCAGAAAATGGTTGAAAAGTGATGATGTGGCTTTGAATGGTGCATATTGAATGCAGAAAAAGTCTTGAGTTAAAATATGTTCAAAAAATTGAAATCCCTTTGTAATAGACGTGTTTTCGTCCGAAACCCTCATACTTCGAAAAAGATTGTCCAGTTTGTACACGAAGTGCATCCAGTTTTTTCGGTAACCCTCTCAACTTTTTAGCACATGCTATGTGGGTGAAATTATGATGCCATGCCAACTTTCAACCATTTCAGAGTACGTTCATTTGCAGTGCTCTCCAATTCAGGGTCATTTTAGCTCAAAATAAATAATGAAATGCATGAAAACTAGGAAATGAAGTCCGAAAATGGTTGAAAAGTGATGATGTGGCTTTGAATGGTGCATATTGAATGCAAAAAAAGTCTTGAGTGAAAATATGTTCAAAAAATTGAAATCCCTTTGTAATAGACGTGTTTTTGTCCGAAACCCTGATACTTCGAAAGAGATTGTCCAGTTTGTACACGAAGTGCATCCAGTTTTTTTGGTAACCCTCTCAACTTTTTAGCACATGCTATGAGGGTGAAATTATGATGCCATGCCAACTTTTAACCATTTCAGAGTTAATTTTCAAAATAAATCATGAAATGCAAGAAAACTAGCGAATGAAGTCACAATATGGTTGAAAAGTGATGATGTGGCTTTGAATGGTGCATATTGAATGCAGAAAAAGTCTTGAGTTAAAATATGTTCAAAAAATTGAAATCCCTTTGTAATAGACGTGTTTTCGTCCGAAACCCTGATACTTCGAAAGAGATTGTCCAGTTTGTACACGAAGTGCATCCAGTTTTTCCGGTAACCCTCTGAACTTTTTAGCACATGCTATGTGGGTGAAATTATGACGCCATGCCAACTTTCAACCATTTCAGAGTTCATTTGCAGTGCTTTTTAATTTAGGGTCATTTTAGCTCAAAATAAATCATGAAATGCATGAAAACTAGCAAATGAAGTCAGAAAATGGTTGAAAAGTGATGATGTGGCTTTGAATGGTGCATATTGAATGCAGAAAAAGTCTTGAGTTAAAATATGTTCAAAAAATTGAAATCCCTTTGTAATAGACGTGTTTTCGTCCGAAACCCTCATACTTCGAAAGAGATTGTCCAGTTTGTACACGAAGTGCATCCAGTTTTTTCGGTAACCCTCTCAACTTTTTAGCACATGCTATGTGGGTGAAATTATGATGCCATGCCAACTTTCAACCATTTCAGAGTTCATTTGCAGTGCTTTTTAATTTAGGGTCATTTTAGCTCAAAATAAATCATGAAATGCATGAAAACTAGCAAATGAAGTCCGAAAATGGTTGAAAAGGGATGATGTGGCTTTGAATGGTGCATATTGAATGCAAAAAAAGTCTTGAGTTAAAATATTTTCAAAAAATTGAAATCCCTTTGTAATAGACGTGTTTTCGTCCGAAACCCTGATACTTCGAAAGATATTGTCCAGTTTGTACACGAAGTGCATCCATTTTTTTTGTTAACCCTCTCAACTTTTTAGCACATGCTATGAGGGTGAAATTATGATGCCATGCCAACTTTTAACCATTTCAGAGTTAATTTTCAAAATAAATCATGAAATGCAAGAAAACTAGCGAATGAAGTCACAAAATGGTTGAAAAGTGATGATGTGGCTTTGAATGGTGCATATTGAATGCAGAAAAAGTCTTGAGTTAAAATATGTGCAAAAAATTGAAATCCCTTTGTAATAGACGTGTTTTCGTCCGAAACCCTGATACTTCGAAAGAGATTGTGCAGTTTGTACACGAAGTGCATCCAGTTTTTCCAGTAACCCTCTGAACTTTTTAGCACATGCTATGTGGGTGAAATTATGATGCCATGCCAACTTTCAACCATTTCAGAGTTCATTTGCAATGCTTTTCAATTCATGGTCATTTTAGCTCAAAATAAATCATGAAATGCATGAAAACTAGCAAATGAAGTCAGAAAATGGTTTAGAAGTGATGATGTGGATTTGAATGGTGCGTATTGAATGCAGAAAAAGTCTTGAGTTAAAATATGTTCAAAAAATTGTAATCCCTTTGTAATAGACGTGTTTTCGTCCGAAACCCTCATACTTCGAAAGAGATTGTCCAGTTTGTACACGAAGTGCATCCAGTTTTTCCGGTAACCCTCTCAACTTTTAAGCACCTGCTATGTGGGTGAAATTATGATGCCATGCCAACTTTCAACCATTTCAGAGTTCATTTGCAGTGCTTTTTAATTTAGGGTCATTTTAGCTCAAAATAAATCATGAAATGCATGAAAACTAGCAAATGAAGTCAGAAAATGGTTGAAAAGTGATGATGTGGCTTTGAATGGTGCATATTGAATGCAGAAAAAGTCTTGAGTTAAAATATGTTCAAAAAATTGAAATCCCTTTGTAATAGACGTGTTTTCGTCCGAAACCCTGATACTTCGAAAGAGATTGTCCAGTTTGTACACGAAGTGCATCCAGTTTTTTCGGTAACCCTCTCAACTTTTGAGCACATGCTATGTGGGTGAAATTATGATGCCATGCCAACTTTCAACCATTTCAGAGTTCATTTGCAATGCTTTCCTATTCAGGGTCATTTTAGCTCAAAATAAGTCATGAAATGCATGAAAACGAGCAAATGAAGTTCGAAAATGGTTGAAAAGGGATGATGTGTCTTTGAATGGTGCATATTGAATGCAAAAAAAGTCTTGAGTTAAAATATTTTCAAAAAATTGAAATCCCTTTGTAATAGACGTGTTTTCGTCCGAAACCCTGATACTTCGAAAGAGATTGTCCAGTTTGTACACGAAGTGCATCCAGTTTTTTTGTTAACCCTCTCAACTTTTTAGCACATGCTATGAGGGTGAAATTATGATGCCATGCCAACTTTTAACAATTTCCGAGTTAATTTTCAAAATAAATCATGAAATGCAAGAAAACTAGCGAATGAAGTCACAAAATGGTTGAAAAGTGATGATGTGGCTTTGAATGGTGAATATTGAATGCAGAAAAAGTCTTGAGTTAAAATATGTTCAAAAAATTGAAATCCCTTTGTAATAGACGTGTTTTCGTCCGAAACCTTGATACTTCGAAAGAGATTGTCCAGTTTGTACACGAAGTGCATCTAGTTTTTCCGGTAACCCTCTCAACTTTTTAGCACATGCTATGTGGGTGAAATTATGATGCCATGCCAACTTTAAACCATCTCAGAGTTCATTTGCAGTGCTTTTCAATTCATGGTCATTTTAGCTCAAAATAAATCATGAAATGCATGAAAACTAGCAAATGAAGTCAGAAAATGGTTGAAAAGTGATGATGTGGCTTTGAATGGTGCATATTGAATGCAGAAAAAGTCTTGAGTTAAAATATGTTCAAAAAATTGAAATCCCTTTGTAATAGACGTGTTTTCGTCCGAAACCCTCATACTTCGAAAGAGATTGTCCAGTTTGTAAACGAAGTGCTTCCAGTTTTTTCGGTAACCCTCTCAACTTTTTAGCACATGCTATGTGGGTGAAATTATGATGCCATGCCAACTTTCAACCATTTCAGAGTTCATTTGCAGTGCTTTTTAATTTAGGGTCATTTTAGCTCAAAATAAATCATGAAATGCATGAAAACTAGCAAATGAAGTCAGAAAATGGTTGAAAAGTGATGATGTGGCTTTGAATGGTGCATATTGAATGCAGAAAAAGTCTTGAGTTAAAATATGTTCAAAAAATTGAAATCCCTTTGTAATAGACGTGTTTTCGTCCGAAACCCTCATACTTCGGAAGAGATTGTCCAGTTTGTACACGAAGTGCATCCAGTTTTTTCGGTAACCCTCTCAACTTTTTAGCACATGCTATGTGGGTGAAATTATGATGCCATGCCAACTTTCAACCATTTCAGAGTTCATTTGCTGTGCTTTCCTATTCAGGGTCATTTTAGCTCAAAATAAATCATGAAATGCATGAAAACTAGCAAATGAAGTCCGAAAATGGTTGAAATGGGATGATGTGGCTTTGAATGGTGCATATTGAATGCAAAAAAAGTCTTGAGTTAAAATATTTTCAAAAAATTGAAATCCCTTTGTAATAGACGTGTTTTCGTCCGAAACCCTGATACTTCGAAAGAGATTGTCCAGTTTGTACACGAAGTGCATCCAGTTTTTTTGTTAACCCTCTCAACTTTTTAGCACTTGCTATGAGGGTGAAATTATGATGCCATGCCAACTTTTAACAATTTCCGAGTTAATTTTCAAAATAAATCATGAAATGCAAGAAAATAGCGAATGAAGTCACAAAATGGTTGAAAAGTGATGATGTGGCTTTGAATGGTGCATATTGAATGCAGAAAAAGTCTTGAGTTAAAATATGTTCAAAAAATTGAAATCCCTTTGTAATAGATGTGTTTTCGTCCGAAACCCTCATACTTCGAAAGAGATTGTCCAGTTTGTACACGAAGTGCATCCAGTTTTTCCGGTAACCCTCTCAACTTTTTAGCACATGCTATGTGGGTGAAATTATGATGCCATGCCAACTTTCAACCATTTCAGAGTTCATTTGCTGTGCTTTCCTATTCAGGGTCATTTTAGCTCAAAATAAATCATGAAATGCATGAAAACTAGCAAATGAAGTCCGAAAATGGTTGAAAAGGGATGATGTGGCTTTGAATGGTGCATATTGAATGCAAAAAAAGTCTTGAGTTAAAATATTTTCAAAAAATTGAAATCCCTTTGTAATAGACGTGTTTTCGTCCGAAACCCTGATACTTCGAAAGAGATTGTCCAGTTTGTACACGAAGTGCATCCAGTTTTTTTGTTAACCCTCTCAACTTTTTAGCACTTGCTATGAGGGTGAAATTATGATGCCATGCCAACTTTTAACAATTTCCGAGTTAATTTTCAAAATAAATCATGAAATGCAAGAAAATAGCGAATGAAGTCACAAAATGGTTGAAAAGTGATGATGTGGCTTTGAATGGTGCATATTGAATGCAGAAAAAGTCTTGAGTTAAAATATGTTCAAAAAATTGAAATCCCTTTGTAATAGACGTGTTTTCGTCCGAAACCCTGATACTTCGAAAGAGATTGTCCAGTTTGTACACAAAGTGCATCCAGTTTTTCCGGTAACCCTCTCAACTTTTTAGCACATGCTATGTGGGTGAAATTATGATGCCATGCCAACTTTCAACCATTTCAGAGTTCATTAGCAGTGCTTTCCAATTCAGGGTCATTTTAGCTCAAAATAAGTCATGAAATGCATGAAAACTAGCAAATGAAGTCCGAAAATGGTTGAAAAGTGATGATGTGGCTTTGAATGGTGCGTATTGAATGCAGAAAAAGTCTTGAGTTAAAATATGTTCAAAAAATTGAAATCCCTTTGTAATAGACGTGTTTTCGTCCGAAACCCTGGTACTTCGAAAGAGATTGTCCAGTTTGTAAACGAAGTGCATCCAGTTTTTTCGGTAACCCTCTCAACTTTTTAGCACATGCTATGTGGGTGAAATTATGATGCCATGCCAACTTTTAACCATTTCAGAGTTCATTTGCAGTTCTTTTTAATTTAGGGTCATTTTAGCTCAAAATAAATCATGACATGCATGAAAACTAGCAAATGAAGTCAGAAAATGGTTGAAAAGTGATGATGTGGCTTTGAATGGTGCATATTGAAAGCAGAAAAAGTCTTGAGTTAAAATATTTTCAAAAAATTGAAATCCCTTTGTAATAGACGTGTTTTCGTCCGAAACCCTGATACTTCGAAAGAGATTGTCCAGTTTGTACACGAAGTGCATCCAGTTTTTTTGTTAACCCTCTCAACTTTTTAGCACTTGCTATGAGGGTGAAATTATGATGCCATGCCAACTTTTAACAATTTCCGAGTTAATTTTCAAAATAAATCATGAAATGCAAGAAAATAGCGAATGAAGTCACAAAATGGTTGAAAAGTGATGATGTGGCTTTGAATGGTGCATATTGAATGCAGAAAAAGTCTTGAGTTAAAATATGTTCAAAAAATTGAAATCCCTTTGTAATAGATGTGTTTTCGTCCGAAACCCTCATACTTCGAAAGAGATTGTCCAGTTTGTACACGAAGTGCATCCAGTTTTTCCGGTAACCCTCTCAACTTTTTAGCACATGCTATGTGGGTGAAATTATGATGCCATGCCAACTTTCAACCATTTCAGAGTTCATTTGCTGTGCTTTCCTATTCAGGGTCATTTTAGCTCAAAATAAATCATGAAATGCATGAAAACTAGCAAATGAAGTCCGAAAATGGTTGAAAAGGGATGATGTGGCTTTGAATGGTGCATATTGAATGCAAAAAAAGTCTTGAGTTAAAATATTTTCAAAAAATTGAAATCCCTTTGTAATAGACGTGTTTTCGTCCGAAACCCTGATACTTCGAAAGAGATTGTCCAGTTTGTACACGAAGTGCATCCAGTTTTTTTGTTAACCCTCTCAACTTTTTAGCACTTGCGATGAGGGTGAAATTATGATGCCATGCCAACTTTTAACAATTTCCGAGTTAATTTTCAAAATAAATCATGAAATGCAAGAAAACTAGCTAATGTAGTCACAAAATGGTTGAAAAGTGATGATGTGGCTTTGAATGGTGCATATTGAATGCAGAAAAAGTCTTGAGTTAAAATATGTTCAAAAAATTGAAATCCCTTTGTAATAGACGTGTTTTCGTCCGAAACCTTGATACTTCGAAAGAGATTGTCCAGTTTGTACACGAAGTGCATCTAGTTTTTCCGGTAACCCTCTCAACTTTTTAGCACATGCTATGTGGGTGAAATTATGATGCCATGCCAACTTTCAACCATTTCAGAGTTCATTTGCTGTGCTTTCCTATTCAGGATCATTTTAGCTCAAAATAAATCATGAAATGCATGAAAACTAGCAAATGAAGTCCGAAAATGGTTGGAAAGGGATGATGTGGCTTTGAATGGTGCATATTGAATGCAAAAAAAGTCTTGAGTTAAAATATTTTCAAAAAATTGAAATCCCTTTGTAATAGACGTGTTTTCGTCCGAAACCCTGATACTTCGAAAGAGATTGTCCAGTTTGTACACGAAGTGCATCCAGTTTTTTTGTTAACCCTCTCAACTTTTTAGCACTTGCTATGAGGGTGAAATTATGATGCCATGCCAACTTTTAACAATTTCCGAGTTAATTTTCAAAATAAATCATGAAATGCAAGAAAACTAGCTAATGAAGTCACAAAATGGTTGAAAAGTGATGATGTGGCTTTGAATGGTGCATATTGAATGCAGAAAAAGTCTTGAGTTAAAATATGTTCAAAAAATTGAAATCCCTTTGTAATAGACGTGTTTTCGTCCGAAACCTTGATACTTCGAAAGAGATTGTCCAGTTTGTACACGAAGTGCATCTAGTTTTTCCGATAACCCTCTCAACTTTTTAGCACATGCTATGTGGGTGAAATTATGATGCCATGCCAACTTTCAACCATCTCAGAGTTCATTTGCAGTGCTTTTCAATTCATGGTCATTTTAGCTCAAAATAAATCATGAAATGCATGAAAACTAGCAAATGAAGTCAGAAAATGGTTGAAAAGTGATGATGTGGCTTTGAATGGTGCATATTGAATGCAGAAAAAGTCTTGAGTTAAAATATGTTCAAAAAATTGAAATCCCTTTGTAATAGACGTGTTTTCGTCCGAAACCCTGATACTTCGAAAGAGATTGTCCAGTTTGTACACGAAGTGCATCCAGTTTTTCCGGTAACCCTCTCAACTTTTTAGCACATGCTATGTGGGTGAAATTATGATGCCATGCCAACTTTCAACCATTTCAGAGTTCATTTGTAGTGCTTTCCAATTCAGGGTCATTTTAGCTCAAAATAAGTCATGAAATGCATGAAAACTAGCAAATGAAGTCCGAAAATGGTTGAAAAGTGATGATGTGGCTTTGAATGGTGCGTATTGAATGCAGAAAAAGTCTTGAGTTAAAATATGTTCAAAAAATTGAAACCCCTTTGTAATAGACGTGTTTTCGTCCGAAACCCTGGTACTTCGAAAGAGATTGTCCAGTTTGTAAACGAAGTGCATCCAGTTTTTTCGGTAACCCTCTCAACTTTTTAGCACATGCTATGTGGGTGAAATTATGATGCCATGCCAACTTTTAACCATTTCAGAGTTCATTTGCAGTTCTTTTTAATTTAGGGTCATTTTAGCTCAAAATAAATCATGAAATGCATGAAAACTAGCAAATGAAGTCAGAAAATGGTTGAAAAGTGATGATGTGGCTTTGAATGGTGCATATTGAATGCAGAAAAAGTCTTGAGTTAAAATATGTTCAAAAAATTGAAATCCCTTTGTAATAGACGTGTTTTCGTCCGAAACCCTCATACTTCGAAAGAGATTGTCCAGTTTGTACACGAAGTGCATCCAGTTTTTTCGGTAACCCTCTCAACCTTTTAGCACATGCTATGTGGGTGAAATTATGATGCCATGCCAACTTTCAACCATTTCAGAGTTCATTTGCTGTGCTTTCCTATTCAGGGTCATTTTAGCTCAAAATAAATCATGAAATGCATGAGACCAAGCAAATGAAGTCCGAAAATGGTTGAAAAGGGATGATGTGGCTTTGAATGGTGCATATTGAATGCAAAAAAAGTCTTGAGTTAAAATATTTTCAAAAAATTGAAATCCCTTTGTAATAGACGTGTTTTTGTCCGAAACCCTGATACTTCGAAAGAGATTGTCCAGTTTGTACACGAAGTGCATCCAGTTTTTTTGTTAACCCTCTCAACTTTTTAGCACTTGCTATGAGGGTGAAATTATGATGCCATGCCAACTTTTAACAATTTCCGAGTTAATTTTCAAAATAAATCATGAAATGCAAGAAAATAGCGAATGAAGTCACAAAATGGTTGAAAAGTGATGATGTGGCTTTGAATGGTGCATATTGAATGCAGAAAAAGTCTTGAGTTAAAATATGTTCAAAAAATTGAAATCCCTTTGTAATAGACGTGTTTTCGTCCGAAACCCTCATACTTCGAAAGAGATTGTCCAGTTTGTACACGAAGTGCATCCAGTTTTTTCGGTAACCCTCTCAACTTTTTAGCAAATGCTATGTGGGTGAAATTATGATGCCATGCCAACTTTCAACCATTTCAGAGTTCATTTGCTGTGCTTTCCTATTCAGGGTCATTTTAGCTCAAAATAAATCATGAAATGCATGAAAACTAGCAAATGAAGTCCGAAAATGGTTGAAAAGGGATGATGTGGCTTTGAATGGTGCATATTGAATGCAAAAAAAGTCTTGAGTTAAAATATTTTCAAAAAATTGAAATCCCTTTGTAAGAGACGTGTTTTCGTCCGAAACCCTGATACTTCGAAAGAGATTGTCCAGTTTGTACACGAAGTGCATCCAGTTTTTTTGTTAACCCTCTCAACTTTTTAGCACTTGCTATGAGGGTGAAATTATGATGCCATGCCAACTTTTAACAATTTCCGAGTTAATTTTCAAAATAAATCATGAAATGCAAGAAAACTAGCTAATGAAGTCACAAAATGGTTGAAAAGTGATGATGTGGCTTTGAATGGTGCATATTGAATGCAGAAAAAGTCTTGAGTTAAAATATGTTCAAAAAATTGAAATCCCTTTGTAATAGACGTGTTTTCGTCCGAAACCTTGATACTTCGAAAGAGATTGTCCAGTTTGTACACGAAGTGCATCTAGTTTTTCCGGTAACCCTCTCAACTTTTTAGCACATGCTATGTGGGTGAAATTATGATGCCATGCCAACTTTCAACCATCTCAGAGTTCATTTGCAGTGCTTTTCAATTCATGGTCATTTTAGCTCAAAATAAATCATGAAATGCATGAAAACTAGCAAATGAAGTCAGAAAATGGTTGAAAAGTGATGATGTGGCTTTGAATGGTGCATATTGAATGCAGAAAAAGTCTTGAGTTAAAATATGTTCAAAAAATTGAAATCCCTTTGTAATAGACGTGTTTTCGTCCGAAACCCTGATACTTCGAAAGAGATTGTCCAGTTTGTACACGAAGTGCATCCAGTTTTTCCGGTAACCCTCTCAACTTTTTAGCACATGCTATGTGGGTGAAATTATGATGCCATGCCAACTTTCAACCATTTCAGAGTTCATTTGTAGTGCTTTCCAATTCAGGGTCATTTTAGCTCAAAATAAGTCATGAAATGCATGAAAACTAGCAAATGAAGTCCGAAAATGGTTGAAAAGTGATGATGTGGCTTTGAATGGTGCGTATTGAATGCAGAAAAAGTCTTGAGTTAAAATATGTTCAAAAAATTGAAACCCCTTTGTAATAGACGTGTTTTCGTCCGAAACCCTGGTACTTCGAAAGAGATTGTCCAGTTTGTAAACGAAGTGCATCCAGTTTTTTCGGTAACCCTCTCAACTTTTTAGCACATGCTATGTGGGTGAAATTATGATGCCATGCCAACTTTTAACCATTTCAGAGTTCATTTGCAGTTCTTTTTAATTTAGGGTCATTTTAGCTCAAAATAAATCATGAAATGCATGAAAACTAGCAAATGAAGTCAGAAAATGGTTGAAAAGTGATGATGTGGCTTTGAATGGTGCATATTGAATGCAGAAAAAGTCTTGAGTTAAAATATGTTCAAAAAATTGAAATCCCTTTGTAATAGACGTGTTTTCGTCCGAAACCCTCATACTTCGAAAGAGATTGTCCAGTTTGTACACGAAGTGCATCCAGTTTTTTCGGTAACCCTCTCAACCTTTTAGCACATGCTATGTGGGTGAAATTATGATGCCATGCCAACTTTCAACCATTTCAGAGTTCATTTGCTGTGCTTTCCTATTCAGGGTCATTTTAGCTCAAAATAAATCATGAAATGCATGAGACCAAGCAAATGAAGTCCGAAAATGGTTGAAAAGGGATGATGTGGCTTTGAATGGTGCATATTGAATGCAAAAAAAGTCTTGAGTTAAAATATTTTCAAAAAATTGAAATCCCTTTGTAATAGACGTGTTTTTGTCCGAAACCCTGATACTTCGAAAGAGATTGTCCAGTTTGTACACGAAGTGCATCCAGTTTTTTTGTTAACCCTCTCAACTTTTTAGCACTTGCTATGAGGGTGAAATTATGATGCCATGCCAACTTTTAACAATTTCCGAGTTAATTTTCAAAATAAATCATGAAATGCAAGAAAATAGCGAATGAAGTCACAAAATGGTTGAAAAGTGATGATGTGGCTTTGAATGGTGCATATTGAATGCAGAAAAAGTCTTGAGTTAAAATATGTTCAAAAAATTGAAATCCCTTTGTAATAGACGTGTTTTCGTCCGAAACCCTCATACTTCGAAAGAGATTGTCCAGTTTGTACACGAAGTGCATCCAGTTTTTTCGGTAACCCTCTCAACTTTTTAGCAAATGCTATGTGGGTGAAATTATGATGCCATGCCAACTTTCAACCATTTCAGAGTTCATTTGCTGTGCTTTCCTATTCAGGGTCATTTTAGCTCAAAATAAATCATGAAATGCATGAAAACTAGCAAATGAAGTCCGAAAATGGTTGAAAAGGGATGATGTGGCTTTGAATGGTGCATATTGAATGCAAAAAAAGTCTTGAGTTAAAATATTTTCAAAAAATTGAAATCCCTTTGTAATAGACGTGTTTTCGTCCGAAACCCTGATACTTCGAAAGAGATTGTCCAGTTTGTACACGAAGTGCATCCAGTTTTTTTGTTAACCCTCTCAACTTTTTAGCACTTGCTATGAGGGTGAAATTATGATGCCATGCCAACTTTTAACAATTTCCGAGTTAATTTTCAAAATAAATCATGAAATGCAAGAAAACTAGCTAATGAAGTCACAAAATGGTTGAAAAGTGATGATGTGGCTTTGAATGGTGCATATTGAATGCAGAAAAAGTCTTGAGTTAAAATATGTTCAAAAAATTGAAATCCCTTTGTAATAGACGTGTTTTCGTCCGAAACCTTGATACTTCGAAAGAGATTGTCCAGTTTGTACACGAAGTGCATCTAGTTTTTCCGGTAACCCTCTCAACTTTTTAGCACATGCTATGTGGGTGAAATTATGATGCCATGCCAACTTTCAACCATTTCAGAGTTCATTTGCTGTGCTTTCCTATTCAGGGTCATTTTAGCTCAAAATAAATCATGAAATGCATGAAAACTAGCAAATGAAGTCCGAAAATGGTTGAAAAGGGATGATGTGGCTTTGAATGGTGCATATTGAATGCAAAAAAAGTCTTGAGTTAAAATATTTTCAAAAAATTGAAATCCCTTTGTAATAGACGTGTTTTCGTCCGAAACCCTGATACTTCGAAAGAGATTGTCCAGTTTGTACACGAAGTGCATCCAGTTTTTTTGTTAACCCTCTCAACTTTTTAGCACTTGCTATGAGGGTGAAATTATGATGCCATGCCAACTTTTAACAATTTCCGAGTTAATTTTCAAAATAAATCATGAAATGCAAGAAAACTAGCTAATGAAGTCACAAAATGGTTGAAAAGTGATGATGTGGCTTTGAATGGTGCATATTGAATGCAGAAAAAGTCTTGAGTTAAAATATGTTCAAAAAATTGAAATCCCTTTGTAATAGACGTGTTTTCGTCCGAAACCTTGATACTTCGAAAGAGATTGTCCAGTTTGTACACGAAGTGCATCTAGTTTTTCCGGTAACCCTCTCAACTTTTTAGCACATGCTATGTGGGTGAAATTATGATGCCATGCCAACTTTCAACCATCTCAGAGTTCATTTGCAGTGCTTTTCAATTCATGGTCATTTTAGCTCAAAATAAATCATGAAATGCATGAAAACTAGCAAATGAAGTCAGAAAATGGTTGAAAAGTGATGATGTGGCTTTGAATGGTGCATATTGAATGCAGAAAAAGTCTTGAGTTAAAATATGTTCAAAAAATTGAAATCCCTTTGTAATAGACGTGTTTTCGTCCGAAACCCTGATACTTCGAAAGAGATTGTCCAGTTTGTACACGAAGTGCATCCAGTTTTTCCGGTAACCCTCTCAACTTTTTAGCACATGCTATGTGGGTGAAATTATGATGCCATGCCAACTTTCAACCATTTCAGAGTTCATTTGTAGTGCTTTCCAATTCAGGGTCATTTTAGCTCAAAATAAGTCATGAAATGCATGAAAACTAGCAAATGAAGTCCGAAAATGGTTGAAAAGTGATGATGTGGCTTTGAATGGTGCGTATTGAATGCAGAAAAAGTCTTGAGTTAAAATATGTTCAAAAAATTGAAATCCCTTTGTAATAGACGTGTTTTCGTCCGAAACCCTGGTACTTCGAAAGAGATTGTCCAGTTTGTAAACGAAGTGCATCCAGTTTTTTCGGTAACCCTCTCAACTTTTTAGCACATGCTATGTGGGTGAAATTATGATGCCATGCCAACTTTTAACCATTTCAGAGTTCATTTGCAGTTCTTTTTAATTTAGGGTCATTTTAGCTCAAAATAAATCATGAAATGCATGAAAACTAGCAAATGAAGTCAGAAAATGGTTGAAAAGTGATGATGTGGCTTTGAATGGTGCATATTGAATGCAGAAAAAGTCTTGAGTTAAAATATGTTCAAAAAATTGAAATCCCTTTGTAATAGACGTGTTTTCGTCCGAAACCCTCATACTTCGAAAGAGATTGTCCAGTTTGTACACGAAGTGCATCCAGTTTTTTCGGTAACCCTCTCAACTTTTTAGCACATGCTATGTGGGTGAAATTATGATGCCATGCCAACTTTCAACCATTTCAGAGTTCATTTGCTGTGCTTTCCTATTCAGGGTCATTTTAGCTCAAAATAAATCATGAAATGCATGAAAACTAGCAAATGAAGTCCGAAAATGGTTGAAAAGGGATGATGTGGCTTTGAATGGTGCATATTGAATGCAAAAAAAGTCTTGAGTTAAAATATTTTCGAAAAATTGAAATCCCTTTGTAATAGACGTGTTTTCGTCCGAAACCCTGATACTTCGAAAGAGATTGTCCAGTTTGTACACGAAGTGCATCCAGTTTTTTTGTTAACCCTCTCAACTTTTTAGCACTTGCTATGAGGGTGAAATTATGATGCCATGCCAACTTTTAACAATTTCCGAGTTAATTTTCAAAATAAATCATGAAATGCAAGAAAACTAGCTAATGAAGTCACAAAATGGTTGAAAAGTGATGATGTGGCTTTGAATGGTGCATATTGAATGCAGAAAAGTCTTGAGTTAAAATATGTTCAAAAAATTGAAATCCCTTTGTAATAGACGTGTTTTCGTCCGAAACCTTGATACTTCGAAAGAGATTATCCAGTTTGTACACGAAGTGCATCTAGTTTTTCCGGTAACCCTCTCAACTTTTTAGCACATGCTATGTGGGTGAAATTATGATGCCATGCCAACTTTCAACCATCTCAGAGTTCATTTGCAGTGCTTTTCAATTCATGGTCATTTTAGCTCAAAATAAATCATGAAATGCATGAAAACTAGCAAATGAAGTCAGAAAATGGTTGAAAAGTGATGATGTGGCTTTGAATGGTGCATATTGAATGCAGAAAAAGTCTTGAGTTAAAATATGTTCAAAAAATTGAAATCCCTTTGTAATAGACGTGTTTTCGTCCGAAACCCTGATACTTCGAAAGAGATTGTCCAGTTTGTACACGAAGTGCATCCAGTTTTTCCGGTAACCCTCTCAACTTTTTAGCACATGCTATGTGGGTGAAATTATGATGCCATGCCAACTTTCAACCATTTCAGAGTTCATTTGTAGTGCTTTCCAATTCAGGGTCATTTTAGCTCAAAATAAGTCATGAAATGCATGAAAACTAGCAAATGAAGTCCGAAAATGGTTGAAAAGTGATGATGTGGCTTTGAATGGTGCGTATTGAATGCAGAAAAAGTCTTGAGTTAAAATATGTTCAAAAAATTGAAATCCCTTTGTAATAGACGTGTTTTCGTCCGAAACCCTGGTACTTCGAAAGAGATTGTCCAGTTTGTAAACGAAGTGCATCCAGTTTTTTCGGTAACCCTCTCAACTTTTTAGCACATGCTATGTGGGTGAAATTATGATGCCATGCCAACTTTTAACCATTTCAGAGTTCATTTGCAGTTCTTTTTAATTTAGGGTCATTTTAGCTCAAAATAAATCATGAAATGCATGAAAACTAGCAAATGAAGTCAGAAAATGGTTGAAAAGTGATGATGTGGCTTTGAGTGGTGCATATTGAATGCAGAAAAAGTCTTGAGTTAAAATATGTTCAAAAAATTGAAATCCCTTTGTAATAGACGTGTTTTCGTCCGAAACCCTCATACTTCGAAAGAGATTGTCCAGTTTGTACACGAAGTGCATCCAGTTTTTTCGGTAACCCTCTCAACTTTTTAGCACATGCTATGTGGGTGAAATTATGATGCCATGCCAACTTTCAACCATTTCAGAGTTCATTTGCTGTGCTTTCCTATTCAGGGTCATTTTAGCTCAAAATAAATCATGAAATGCATGAAAACTAGCAAATGAAGTCCGAAAATGGTTGAAAAGGGATGATGTGGCTTTGAATGGTGCATATTGAATGCAAAAAAAGTCTTGAGTTAAAATATTTTCAAAAAATTGAAATCCCTTTGTAATAGACGTGTTTTCGTCCGAAACCCTGATACTTCGAAAGAGATTGTCCAGTTTGTACACGAAGTGCATCCAGTTTTTTTGTTAACCCTCTCAACTTTTTAGCACTTGCTATGAGGGTGAAATTATGATGCCATGCCAACTTTTAACAATTTCCGAGTTAATTTTCAAAATAAATCATGAAATGCAAGAAAACTAGCTAATGAAGTCACAAAATGGTTGAAAAGTGATGATGTGGCTTTGAATGGTGCATATTGAATGCAGAAAAAGTCTTGAGTTAAAATATGTTCAAAAAATTGAAATCCCTTTGTAATAGACGTGTTTTCGTCCGAAACCTTGATACTTCGAAAGAGATTGTCCAGTTTGTACACGAAGTGCATCTAGTTTTTCCGGTAACCCTCTCAACTTTTTAGCACATGCTATGTGGGTGAAATTATGATGCCATGCCAACTTTCAACCATCTCAGAGTTCATTTGCAGTGCTTTTCAATTCATGGTCATTTTAGCTCAAAATAAATCATGAAATGCATGAAAACTAGCAAATGAAGTCAGAAAATGGTTGAAAAGTGATGATGTGGCTTTGAATGGTGCATATTGAATGCAGAAAAAGTCTTGAGTTAAAATATGTTCAAAAAATTGAAATCCCTTTGTAATAGACGTGTTTTCGTCCGAAACCCTGATACTTCGAAAGAGATTGTCCAGTTTGTACACGAAGTGCATCCAGTTTTTCCGGTAACCCTCTCAACTTTTTAGCACATGCTATGTGGGTGAAATTATGATGCCATGCCAACTTTCAAGCATTTCAGAGTTCATTTGTAGTGCTTTCCAATTCAGGGTCATTTTAGCTCAAAATAAGTCATGAAATGCATGAAAACTAGCAAATGAAGTCCGAAAATGGTTGAAAAGTGATGATGTGGCTTTGAATGGTGCGTATTGAATGCAGAAAAAGTCTTGAGTTAAAATATGTTCAAAAAATTGAAATCCCTTTGTAATAGACGTGTTTTCGTCCGAAACCCTGGTACTTCGAAAGAGATTGTCCAGTTTGTAAACGAAGTGCATCCAGTTTTTTCGGTAACCCTCTCAACTTTTTAGCACATGCTATGTGGGTGAAATTATGATGCCATGCCAACTTTTAACCATTTCAGAGTTCATTTGCAGTTCTTTTTAATTTAGGGTCATTTTAGCTTAAAATAAATCATGAAATGCATGAAAACTAGCAAATGAAGTCAGAAAATGGTTGAAAAGTGATGATGTGGCTTTGAATGGTGCATATTGAATGCAGAAAAAGTCTTGAGTTAAAATATGTTCAAAAAATTGAAATCCCTTTGTAATAGACGTGTTTTCGTCCGAAACCCTCATACTTCGAAAGAGATTGTCCAGTTTGTACACGAAGTGCATCCAGTTTTTTCGGTAACCCTCTCAACTTTTTAGCACATGCTATGTGGGTGAAATTATGATGCCATGCCAACTTTCAACCATTTCAGAGTTCATTTGCTGTGCTTTCCTATTCAGGGTCATTTTAGCTCAAAATAAATCATGAAATGCATGAAAACTAGCAAATGAAGTCCGAAAATGGTTGAAAAGGGATGATGTGGCTTTGAATGGTGCATATTGAATGCAAAAAAAGTCTTGAGTTAAAATATTTTCGAAAAATTGAAATCCCTTTGTAATAGACGTGTTTTCGTCCGAAACCCTGATACTTCGAAAGAGATTGTCCAGTTTGTACACGAAGTGCATCCAGTTTTTTTGTTAACCCTCTCAACTTTTTAGCACTTGCTATGAGGGTGAAATTATGATGCCATGCCAACTTTTAACAATTTCCGAGTTAATTATCAAAATAAATCATGAAATGCAAGAAAACTAGCTAATGAAGTCACAAAATGGTTGAAAAGTGATGATGTGGCTTTGAATGGTGCATATTGAATGCAGAAAAAGTCTTGAGTTAAAATATGTTCAAAAAATTGAAATCCCTTTGTAATAGACGTGTTTTCGTCCGAAACCTTGATACTTCGAAAGAGATTGTCCAGTTTGTACACGAAGTGCATCTAGTTTTTCCGGTAACCCTCTCAACTTTTTAGCACATGCTATGTGGGTGAAATTATGATGCCATGCCAACTTTCAACCATCTCAGAGTTCATTTGCAGTGCTTTTCAATTCATGGTCATTTTAGCTCAAAATAAATCATGAAATGCATGAAAACTAGCAAATGAAGTCAGAAAATGGTTGAAAAGTGATGATGTGGCTTTGAATGGTGCATATTGAATGCAGAAAAAGTCTTGAGTTAAAATTTGTTCAAAAAATTGAAATCCCTTTGTAATAGACGTGTTTTCGTCCGAAACCCTGATACTTCGAAAGAGATTGTCCAGTTTGTACACGAAGTGCATCCAGTTTTTCCGGTAACCCTCTCAACTTTTTAGCACATGCTATGTGGGTGAAATTATGATGCCATGCCAACTTTCAACCATTTCAGAGTTCATTTGTAGTGCTTTCCAATTCAGGGTCATTTTAGCTCAAAATAAGTCATGAAATGCATGAAAACTAGCAAATGAAGTCTAAAAATGGTTGAAAAGTGATGATGTGGCTTTGAATGGTGCGTATTGAATGCAGAAAAAGTCTTGAGTTAAAATATGTTCAAAAAATTGAAATCCCTTTGTAATAGACGTGTTTTCGTCCGAAACCCTGGTACTTCGAAAGAGATTGTCCAGTTTGTAAACGAAGTGCATCCAGTTTTTTCGGTAACCCTCTCAACTTTTTAGCACATGCTATGTGGGTGAAATTATGATGCCATGCCAACTTTTAACCATTTCAGAGTTCATTTGCAGTTCTTTTTAATTTAGGGTCATTTTAGCTCAAAATAAATCATGAAATGCATGAAAACTAGCAAATGAAGTCAGAAAATGGTTGAAAAGTGATGATGTGGCTTTGAATGGTGCATATTGAATGCAGAAAAAGTCTTGAGTTAAAATATGTTCAAAAAATTGAAATCCCTTTGTAATAGACGTGTTTTCGTCCGAAACCCTCATACTTCGAAAGAGATTGTCCAGTTTGTACACGAAGTGCATCCAGTTTTTTCGGTAACCCTCTCAACCTTTTAGCACATGCTATGTGGGTGAAATTATGATGCCATGCCAACTTTCAACCATTTCAGAGTTCATTTGCTGTGCTTTCCTATTCAGGGTCATTTTAGCTCAAAATAAATCATGAAATGCATGAAAACTAGCAAATGAAGTCCGAAAATGGTTGAAAAGGGATGATGTGGCTTTGAATGGTGCATATTGAATGCAAAAAAAGTCTTGAGTTAAAATATTTTCAAAAAATTGAAATCCCTTTGTAATAGACGTGTTTTCGTCCGAAACCCTGATACTTCGAAAGAGATTGTCCAGTTTGTACACGAAGTGCATCCAGTTTTTTTGTTAACCCTCTCAACTTTTTAGCACTTGCTATGAGGGTGAAATTATGATGCCATGCCAACTTTTAACAATTTCCGAGTTAATTTTCAAAATAAATCATGAAATGCAAGAAAATAGCGAATGAAGTCACAAAATGGTTGAAAAGTGATGATGTGGCTTTGAATGGTGCATATTGAATGCAGAAAAAGTCTTGAGTTAAAATATGTTCAAAAAATTGAAATCCCTTTGTAATAGACGTGTTTTTGTCCGAAACCCTCATACTTCGAAAGAGATTGTCCAGTTTGTACACGAAGTGCATCCAGTTTTTTCGGTAACCCTCTCAACTTTTTAGCACATGCTATGTGGGTGAAATTATGATGCCATGCCAACTTTCAACCATTTCAGAGTTCATTTGTAGTGCTTTCCAATTCAGGGTCATTTTAGCTCAAAATAAGTCATGAAATGCATGAAAACTAGCAAATGAAGTCCAAAAATGGTTGAAAAGTGATGATGTGGCTTTGAATGGTGCGTATTGAATGCAGAAAAAGTCTTGAGTTAAAATATGTTCAAAAAATTGAAATCCCTTTGTAATAGACGTGTTTTCGTCCGAAACCCTGGTACTTCGAAAGAGATTGTCCAGTTTGTAAACGAAGTGCATCCAGTTTTTTCGGTAACCCTCTCAACTTTTTAGCACATGCTATGTGGGTGAAATTATGATGCCATGCCAACTTTTAACCATTTCAGAGTTCATTTGCAGTTCTTTTTAATTTAGGGTCATTTTAGCTCAAAATAAATCATGAAATGCATGAAAACTAGCAAATGAAGTCAGAAAATGGTTGAAAAGTGATGATGTGGCTTTGAATGGTGCATATTGAATGCAGAAAAAGTCTTGAGTTAAAATATGTTCAAAAAATTGAAATCCCTTTGTAATAGACGTGTTTTCGTCCGAAACCCTCATACTTCGAAAGAGATTGTCCAGTTTGTACACGAAGTGCATCCAGTTTTTTCGGTAACCCTCTCAACCTTTTAGCACATGCTATGTGGGTGAAATTATGATGCCATGCCAACTTTCAACCATTTCAGAGTTCATTTGATGTGCTTTCCTATTCAGGGTCATTTTAGCTCAAAATAAATCATGAAATGCATGAAAACTAGCAAATGAAGTCCGAAAATGGTTGAAAAGGGATGATGTGGCTTTGAATGGTGCATATTGAATGCAAAAAAAGTCTTGAGTTAAAATATTTTCAAAAAATTGAAATCCCTTTGTAATAGACGTGTTTTCGTCCGAAACCCTGATACTTCGAAAGAGATTGTCCAGTTTGTACACGAAGTGCATCCAGTTTTTTTGTTAACCCTCTCAACTTTTTAGCACTTGCTATGAGGGTGAAATTATGATGCCATGCCAACTTTTAACAATTTCCGAGTTAATTTTCAAAATAAATCATGAAATGCAAGAAAATAGCGAATGAAGTCACAAAATGGTTGAAAAGTGATGATGTGGCTTTGAATGGTGCATATTGAATGCAGAAAAAGTCTTGAGTTAAAATATGTTCAAAAAATTGAAATCCCTTTTTAATAGACGTGTTTTCGTCCGAAACCCTCATACTTCGAAAGAGATTGTCCAGTTTGTACACGAAGTGCATCCAGTTTTTTCGGTAACCCTCTCAACTTTTTAGCACATGCTATGTGGGTGAAATTATGATGCCATGCCAACTTTCAACCATTTCAGAGTTCATTTGCTGTGCTTTCCTATTCAGGGTCATTTTAGCTCAAAATAAATCATGAAATGCATGAAAACTAGCAAATGAAGTCCGAAAATGGTTGAAAAGGGATGATGTGGCTTTGAATGGTGCTTATTGAATGCAAAAAAAGTCTTGAGTTAAAATATTTTCAAAAAATTGAAATCCCTTTGTAATAGACGTGTTTTCGTCCGAAACCCTGATACTTCGAAAGAGATTGTCCAGTTTGTACACGAAGTGCATCCAGTTTTTTTGTTAACCCTCTCAACTTTTTAGCACTTGCTATGAGGGTGAAATTATGATGCCATGCCAACTTTTAACAATTTCCGAGTTAATTTTCAAAATAAATCATGAAATTCAAGAAAACTAGCTAATGAAGTCACAAAATGGTTGAAAAGTGATGATGTGGCTTTGAATGGTGCATATTGAATGCAGAAAAAGTCTTGAGTTAAAATATGTTCAAAAAATTGAAATCCCTTTGTAATAGACGTGTTTTCGTCCGAAACCTTGATACTTCGAAAGAGATTGTCCAGTTTGTACACGAAGTGCATCTAGTTTTTCCGGTAACCCTCTCAACTTTTTAGCACATGCTATGTGGGTGAAATTATGATGCCATGCCAACTTTCAACCATTTCAGAGTTCATTTGCTGTGCTTTCCTATTCAGGGTCATTTTAGCTCAAAATAAATCATGAAATGCATGAAAACTAGCAAATGAAGTCCGAAAATGGTTGAAAAGGGATGATGTGGCTTTGAATGGTGCATATTGAATGCAAAAAAAGTCTTGAGTTAAAATATTTTCAAAAAATTGAAATCCCTTTGTAATAGACGTGTTTTCGTCCGAAACCCTGATACTTCGAAAGAGATTGTCCAGTTTGTACACGAAGTGCATCCAGTTTTTTTGTTAACCCTCTCAACTTTTTAGCACTTGCTATGAGGGTGAAATTATGATGCCATGCCAACTTTTAACAATTTCCGAGTTAATTTTCAAAATAAATCATGAAATGCAAGAAAACTAGCTAATGAAGTCACAAAATGGTTGAAAAGTGATGATGTGGCTTTGAATGGTGCATATTGAATGCAGAAAAAGTCTTGAGTTAAAATATGTTCAAAAACTTGAAATCCCTTTGTAATAGACGTGTTTTCGTCCGAAACCTTGATACTTCGAAAGAGATTGTCCAGTTTGTACACGAAGTGCATCTAGTTTTTCCGGTAACCCTCTCAACTTTTTAGCACATGCTATGTGGGTGAAATTATGATGCCATGCCAACTTTCAACCATTTCAGAGTTCATTTGCTGTGCTTTCCTATTCAGGGTCATTTTAGCTCAAAATAAATCATGAAATGCATGAAAACTAGCAAATGAAGTCCGAAAATGGTTGAAAAGGGATGATGTGGCTTTGAATGGTGCATATTGAATGCAAAAAAAGTCTTGAGTTAAAATATTTTCAAAAAATTGAAATCCCTTTGTAATAGACGTGTTTTCGTCCGAAACCCTGATACTTCGAAAGAGATTGTCCAGTTTGTACACGAAGTGCATCCAGTTTTTTTGTTAACCCTCTCAACTTTTTAGCACTTGCTATGAGGGTGAAATTATGATGCCATGCCAACTTTTAACAATTTCCGAGTTAATTTTCAAAATAAATCATGAAATGCAAGAAAACTAGCTAATGAAGTCACAAAATGGTTGAAAAGTGATGATGTGGCTTTGAATGGTGCATATTGAATGCAGAAAAAGTCTTGAGTTAAAATATGTTCAAAAAATTGAAATCCCTTTGTAATAGATGTGTTTTCGTCCGAAACCTTGATACTTCGAAAGAGATTGTCCAGTTTGTACACGAAGTGCATCTAGTTTTTCCGGTAACCCTCTCAACTTTTTAGCACATGCTATGTGGGTGAAATTATGATGGCATGCCAACTTTCAACCATCTCAGAGTTCATTTGCAGTGCTTTTCAATTCATGGTCATTTTAGCTCAAAATAAATCATGAAATGCATGAAAACTAGCAAATGAAGTCAGAAAATGGTTGAAAAGTGATGATGTGGCTTTGAATGGTGCATATTGAATGCAGAAAAAGTCTTGAGTTAAAATATGTTCAAAAAATTGAAATCCCTTTGTAATAGACGTGTTTTCGTCCGAAACCCTGATACTTCGAAAGAGATTGTCCAGTTTGTACACGAAGTGCATCCAGTTTTTCCGGTAACCCTCTCAACTTTTTAGCACATGCTATGTGGGTGAAATTATGATGCCATGCCAACTTTCAACCATTTCAGAGTTCATTTGTAGTGCTTTCCAATTCAGGGTCATTTTAGCTCAAAATAAGTCATGAAATGCATGAAAACTAGCAAATGAAGTCCGAAAATGGTTGAAAAGTGATGATGTGGCTTTGAATGGTGCGTATTGAATGCAGAAAAAGTCTTGAGTTAAAATATGTTCAAAAAATTGAAATCCCTTTGTAATAGACGTGTTTTCGTCCGAAACCCTGGTACTTCGAAAGAGATTGTCCAGTTTGTAAACGAAGTGCATCCAGTTTTTTCGGTAACCCTCTCAACTTTTTAGCACATGCTATGTGGGTGAAATTATGATGCCATGCCAACTTTTAACCATTTCAGAGTTCATTTGCAGTTCTTTTTAATTTAGGGTCATTTTAGCTCAAAATAAATCATGAAATGCATGAAAACTAGCAAATGAAGTCAGAAAATGGTTGAAAAGTGATGATGTGGCTTTGAATGGTGCATATTGAATGCAGAAAAAGTCTTGAGTTAAAATATGTTCAAAAAATTGAAATCCCTTTGTAATAGACGTGTTTTCGTCCGAAACCCTCATACTTCGAAAGAGATTGTCCAGTTTGTACACGAAGTGCATCCAGTTTTTTCGGTAACCCTCTCAACTTTTTAGCACATGCTATGTGGGTGAAATTATGATGCCATGCAAACTTTCAACCATTTCTGAGTTCATTTGCTGTGCTTTCCTATTCAGGGTCATTTTAGCTCAAAATAAATCATGAAATGCATGAAAACTAGCAAATGAAGTCCGAAAATGGTTGAAAAGGGATGATGTGGCTTTGAATGGTGCATATTGAATGCAAAAAAAGTCTTGAGTTAAAATATTTTCAAAAAATTGAAATCCCTTTGTAATAGACGTGTTTTCGTCCGAAACCCTGATACTTCGAAAGAGATTGTCCAGTTTGTACACGAAGTGCATCCAGTTTTTTTGGTAACCCTCTCAACTTTTTAGCACATGCTATGAGGGTGAAATTATGATGCCATGCCAACTTTTAACAATTTCCGAGTTAATTTTGAAAATAAATCATGAAATGCAAGAAAATAGCGAATGAAGTCACAAAATGGTTGAAAAGTGATGATGTGGCTTTGAATGGTGCATATTGAATGCAGAAAAAGTCTTGAGTTAAAATATGTTCAAAAAATTGAAATCCCTTTGTAATAGACGTGTTTTCGTCCGAAACCCTGATACTTCGAAAGAGATTGTCCAGTTTGTACACGAAGTGCATCCAGTTTTTCCGGTAACCCTCTCAACTTTTTAGCACATGCTATGTGGGTGAAATTATGATGCCATGCCAACTTTCAACCATTTCAGAGTTCATTTGCAGTGCTCTCCAATTCAGGGTCATTTTAGCTCAAAATAAATAATGAAATGCATGAAAACTAGGAAATGAAGTCCGAAAATGGTTGAAAAGTGATGATGTGGCTTTGAATGGTGCATATTGAATGCAAAAAAAGTCTTGAGTGAAAATATGTTCAAAAAATTGAAATCCCTTTGTAATAGACGTGTTTTTGTCCGAAACCCTGATACTTCGAAAGAGATTGTCCAGTTTGTACACGAAGTGCATCCAGTTTTTTTGGTAACCCTCTCAACTTTTTAGCACATGCTATGAGGGTGAAATTATGATGCCATGCCAACTTTTAACCATTTCAGAGTTAATTTTCAAAATAAATCATGAAATGCAAGAAAACTAGCGAATGAAGTCACAATATGGTTGAAAAGTGATGATGTGGCTTTGAATGGTGCATATTGAATGCAGAAAAAGTCTTGAGTTAAAATATGTTCAAAAAATTGAAATCCCTTTGTAATAGACGTGTTTTCGTCCGAAACCCTGATACTTCGAAAGAGATTGTCCAGTTTGTACACGAAGTGCATCCAGTTTTTCCGGTAACCCTCTGAACTTTTTAGCACATGCTATGTGGGTGAAATTATGATGCCATGCCAACTTTCAACCATTTCAGAGTTCATTTGCAATGCTTTTCAATTCAGGGTCATTTTAGCTCAAAATAAGTCATGAAATGCATGAAAACGAGCAAATGAAGTCAGAAAATTGTTTAGAAGTGATGATGTGGTTTTGAATGGTGCGTATTGAATGCAGAAAAATTCTTGAGTTAAAATATGTTCAAAAAATTGAAATCCCTTTGTAATAGACGTGTTTTCGTCCGAAACCCTGATACTTCGAAAGAGATTGTCCAGTTTGTAAACGAAGTGCATCCAGTTTTTTCGGTAACCCTCTCAACTTTTTAGCACATGCTATGTGGGTGAAATTATGATGCCATGCCAACTTTCAACCATTTCAGAGTTCATTTGCAGTGCTTTTTAATTTAGGGTCATTTTAGCTCAAAATAAATCATGAAATGCATGAAAACTAGCAAATGAAGTCAGAAAATGGTTGAAAAGTGATGACGTGGCTTTGAATGGTGCATATTGAATGCAGAAAAAGTCTTGAGTTAAAATATGTTCAAAAAATTGAAATCCCTTTGTAATAGACGTGTTTTCGTCCGAAACCCTGATACTTCGAAAGAGATTGTCCAGTTTGTACACGAAGTGCATCCAGTTTTTTCGGTAACTGACGGGGATATTACCCCCCGGTATAACCCGGCAGACATGCTGACCCGGTATAACCCGGCAGACATGCTGACCCGGCAAACAGTACAGACCTGGTTACAGTTCTAACCCGGCAGCTACAGTGTCAGGGTGTAACCCGGCAGCTACAGTGTCAGGGTGTAACCCGGCAGCTACAGTGTCAGGGATGGTAACCCGGCTACAGTGTCAGGATGGTAACCCGACTACAGTGTCAGGAGGCTAACCCGGCTACAGTGTCAGGAGGATAACCCGGATGCTACAGTGCCAGGAGATGAACAGTGTTATCAGACAGTCACGGAGACGAGTCTCTGAAGATAAGCCCTGGTTGTAACCCGCCCGGTGTAAGCCGCCCGGGACGGGTTACAAGCCCAGGACTCGGAAGCCCATGAAGAGAAGCCCGCGATGGGAAGTCATCAATCCGACTTAGACTCTACATGTAAACCGCCCCTTCAGCCTTTATAAGGAGGGGCGGGTCACCCCAAGAGGGTCAGGTTAGACGTCTCATAGACAGGTCTCATAGACAGGTCTCATAGACAGGTCAGAAAGATAGTCAGATTAGAGGGTCTCGAGATTAGAGGTGCTGACTCTGCACCCTTGTAACCGAGATCGTCATCGTCATCAATATAAGACACAAAGCAGGACGTAGGCTTTTACCTCCATCGGAGGGGCCGAACCTGGGTAAAAACTCCGCGTCTCTCGTCCCGCTCAACCCCTCTCAAGCTACCAGTTACGTGCGCCGGACCTCACGACTAAGTCCTCACACTAGGACATCTGCCGTGACAAAACCACGACAGTTGGCGCCCACCGTGGGGCGTGTGCACGGTAGTGTTGAGTTCTTGGAGGAATCTTTCGCAGGGATGAAGAGATTCGCAATTTTTCAGATCAGCAAGTGCTACTACGGAGGGATCTGTCATATAGCCATGGATGATCTCTACAAATTTTATTTCGACGTGTGGGACTGTCAAGCAAAACATGCCAAGGTCCAATCTGTGGGGATACCTACCGAAGGAATCTAAAAGTTGTCAGACGAGTCAAACAAGAGGTCGGGTCATACCATGGCGACTCGATCTGAGTTACAGCGAAGTCAAGTTGAAAAAAAAAAGAAAAAAGAAAAGGGGCCAGACTCGGAAACGGAGACGACAGGGACTCGAACTCTGCTTTTGCTCGCCCGAGCCGGCCTTGCCTCGGTCCGGCGCCTCCGAGTCGCCACTCCGTCGGCCTGGCCTCTGCCTGAGTCGCCGCGGTCCGGCGCTTCCGAGCCGCCACTCCGCCGGCCTTCCACTTCGAGCCGCGCGTCCCCTCGAGCCGGCCGCCCTCCGAGCCGCCGTTCTCCGCCTCCGGGCCGCAGCCTTCATCGCCACAGCCGCGCGGGGCCGGCCTACGCTCCGAGCCGCCCGGCCACTTCCGCCGCGTCGCTTCTGCCAAGTCACCCGCGAGCCCCCCGGCTGTCAAGTAGCCTTCGCTCGCGTCACCCTACGCCGCAACCCGCCTTGCTCCGCTGCCGGCCCGGCGTTCGCCGTGCCTCCGTTTCCAGGTCGCCGAGTACCAGCTCTGCCCTTCCTCTGCTCTTTGCCGGTCGGCTCTACGCCACCCGCAAGCTGGCGCCGGCCTCTCGCATCGCCTCTGCTTGGCCGTGTAGCCCATCTTCACAGCCGCGGCCAAGCCGCTGAGCCGCCGCAACCGCACCAAGCCGCCATCGACCGATTCGAACCACCGCAAGCCGCCTCCGTCTTCCGCCTGGCTGGGGTGTCTTCCACAGTCGCCGTCGCGCTCCACTTTGGCCGAGTCGTCGCCCATGCCGTGAGCTGCCGTCTTACCCCAACCAGCACAGCGCCACGACCCGCCTCGCTCTTCCTCACCAGCGAGCCACCGCAGCACCCGCACGCCGCCTCCATCCCATCCGCCTCGTGGCTTTACTGCCACCCCTGCGGTCCGGACTCCGCCGCATGCTGCCATCTTCTTTTGTCGCCAGCAAACGCCACAGCCGGCCTCGCATGTGAAAACCACGGACAGCACCATGGAAGACTGCCCGTTGCCGTCGTGAGCATCACCAGGAACAAGTACACATACGTGTTTGGAAGCAAGCAAGCTAGCAGCTTGATTGATTTTCCCTGAGAACAGCGTACGTGCGTGTTTAGCCGGGACTCCCGTACGTACATACGAGCCGCCAGCTCGCCATGACCCGCCTCTAGCCGTGGTTGAGCCGCCGTCGCTCCTACCGGCGAGCCGGCCCCGCGCTGCCGTGCCTGCCGGCTGGGTCGCCCCCGTGCCGCCCGGCCATGCATGGGCCAAAGCCGCCGCGCAAGCCGCCGGCTCTCCTCACCGGCGCGCTTTCGCCGCCGCACCTTCACCTCAAGCCGGCCCCGCGCTACTTCGAGCTGCTGCGGCCTCGCGCCGCCTCGCCCCGCCACCACCTCGCTGAGCCGCCTCCGGCTCGCCGCAATCGCCCAGCGCCTCACCTCCGACGGCTTACTCCGCCTGCCTCCGCTGCCACATCTGAGCCGGCGCCGCCGCGCCCGTCGACCCGCCGCCGCGCGCGTCAACTCGCCGCCGCGCCCGTCGACCCGCCGCCGCGCTCGTCAACTCGCCGCCACGGCTCCGTCGACCAGCCGCCGCGCTCGCCGCCGCGGCCTCGTCGACCCGCCGTTGCCGCCTCCTCCGGCCACAGCCGCCTCGCCGTTAAACCGCCGGCCCCCGCGGGAAGCACGCTGCCCTCACGAGAGCCGCCTCCTCTGCGCCGCCCCGCTTCTGCCCGGCTCTACCTCGCCATGAGCCGCCATGGCGTCAGCCGCCGCCGCGCCACGAGCCGGCTGGCCCGCCTCCGCTCCGCGCCGCCGCGCCTCTCAAGCCGCCGCCGCGCCTTCGCTCCGCCCCGCCGCGGGCTCCTCCCGCCTCCGGCGCTGTCTCCGAGCTGCCGCAGGCCACAAGCCGCCCCCACGCCTCCAACAGCCGGCCCTGCATTGGTTGTCTTCCTCCCCTGAGCTGCTTACACAAGGTAGAAAATTAAGATAAGGAAAGGGCCGGCTGGAGAAAAGTGGCCGGTTAAAAAAAAAAAAAAAAAAAAAAGGTGTGGCCAGGCCAGTACGCCAATAATTGCAAAGCAACTATGACTCGCCCGAGGTTCATTTCAGCTCCATTGCAGTGATCATTAACTCTGCGGCTGATAATTTTCAACAAACCACATCAGGTGAAGTCAGTCCATTCAATTTTTATTGATACACTTATTATTCTTTCGAGAACAGTTACTCTCGTCTGCGATGTCGTTATGCAGGACTGCCAAGGTGACCGGCGTACTGCGGGTGCAAAGCTCATATCAGCAACCGCCCGTACGAGTTGTCCAACGGACGCACGGAAACTACCTATGGTCCGATATACATCAACGCCGCGGCCGTCTTTCGCGACTGCGCCGGCTGACAACGCCGCGGCCGTCTCCCGCGACCGCACCGGCTTACAACGCCGTGGCCGTCTCCTGCAACCGCGCCGCCCCCGTAGTCTGATCTACATCAACATACCGGTGCGGTGCTCGCTTGTACGAGCCGCCCAACGGACGCGCGCAAGACGCCGCCCACAGTCTGATCTACATCAACATATCGGTGCAGTACTCGCTTGTACGAGCCGCCCGATCAGACAGGCGCACAAGTCGCCACCACTGCAGTTTGGTTAACTTCAACAACCAGCCGGGACGAACCATCGACCGGGCCATTGAAACAATTCTTACGGGATCATCTATAACCCGCCACGGTTGACCTCAACCTGCACTAGAGATTCTCAAGTCACCTCTTTGAGTCGACTCAAGACTCAGGGGCTACAGACATGGCTCGACACACTTGGACGTTTTTCAACGAGAGCCACAGATCATGGCAAGAAAGTTAACCCGATTTCGGGGGATATTACATTATTGGCGGAAGGATTCAAAGTTACCCAAGAAGACGAGTCGCCATGATGCACCGTTCAAACTTGGGGGCTTCTGCTATTTTCTTCATACAAGATGGCGGCTTATAAGATGCTGCCACAATGTTGATACTTCAACAAGCTCGTTTGGGGGCTTTCAATCTGCCGGGTTAAGCTTCAACCCTCTCGGTCAGGCTCTTCAGCCAATATAAGGCGGGTCGTGGACCCAAAGGTTGACTCCGGCTACAAAGATCACTAGGGGTGCAGCGAGTTCTAAAACTTACCTCCTTTTCGATCTGCAAGGCCGGGTTATACCTGCCTGTAAGTAGATGCGCTTTGTCAGGGGTGCAGCGAGTTCTAAAACTCACCCTCTGCAAAGGCCTCTTACAGCGGCGAGGCAAACCCTTACATCCGCAAATCCGAGTTATACCTGCCTGTAAGTTGATGCCGCTTTGTCAGGGGTGCAGCGAGTTCTAAAACTTACCCCCTGCAAGGGCCTCTTACAGCGGCGAGGTAAACTCTCCCATCTGCTGTGTCTCTCTCTGGTTCGTTGCGCTCTTATCAGTTAATCTCGCCTAGAGACCCTGAGCCGTTCAAAGGAGTTGACGGCCACTCTCGTTAGAGACCCTGTACTGGTATGAGTTCAAGCATCGAGTCCACCCAGAAGAACCATCATATGAAATTTTGAGAATAAAAGGCAAAGCAAGAACATCATACATTGCATCATACATTGCATTGCATCATACATTGTATCATGCATCATATTTACATGTCATGCCGGTTTGCCAAACCGGGTCAGAGCAAGATTGTGAAAGAGGAAGTAAGGCTATACGAGATTTTAACATCTCCGGGTTGTGCTTTTTCAAGCCGCCCTTACAACAATGCAGAATATACTCTGTTTTGTTTATTTTTGCAGGTCTTGTCTTATAAGATAAGCCGCCAGAACAAATAGATCTTTAATAGCCAACATGGCTGGATCTTCATCATGGATTTCTCACATACTCGCCGGGTTGCACCGCAACTACGAGCAGGGATTTCATATCAAAGACAAAGGAATTATTCCAGGATATTCATTCCGGGTTATATTACAACCACGGTCAAGGATTCATCCAACAATTATGATGAGTCATATTATTATCACAATAGTCCCGAGTCGCCGCAGGCAGACGACCCGGCACTTGGGGGCTACATTATTCAAAGTCAAGTTTATATCAAGTATGCAAAGTCCCATGTCGCTGCAAGCATGCACCATGGCACTTGGGGGCTAATGCAAGCTAGTTTTCAAAGCATTACATTGTCAACAAGACCCTGTTATCTCAAGGAGATGAGCAAGCCTTTCAATATTTTTCTAAGTCCCAGCCCAGTACTTCTTACTGACCTGGCACTTGGGGGCTACACCGCTCAGATCAAATTTTTCTAAAAGTCCCAAGTCGCCGCAGGCGTGTAACCCGGCACTTGGGGGCTACAGTATTCAGTTGTTCAAACAGATTATAAGGTACAAATTGAAGACCCGGCGCATCACATATTGATGAGCCGGCCCTTGGGGGCTACACCAGCTGAAGCTTTATAAGGTATAAGACAGTTATAAGTCCCAGGCTGCTGCAGGCAAGACAACCTGGTACTTGGGGGCTACACAATGAAAGATATTGTTGCAAAGCGCCAAGTCATCATGGATCAACTTGGAGCTTGGGGGCTACAGGTAGTATGAATATATCAAAAAATTGGAGAGAGTTTTTCAAGATGTCAATTTCAGCTGGAGTCCAGTTATTTGACCCGGCGTCACCAACAATCATAACCCGGCACCATCAATGATTATAACCCGGCGGAGGAGACCCGCCAAGAGCATTGAAGGCCGACTCAACGGCATATGGGTGTTGTATCCCAATATTTTATTTCAAAGGACATATACCTGCAAGACGATGGAGCTTACCATGAATAAATTCAAGCTAACCTGGGGGCTAATGACGGGGATATTACCCCCCGGTATAACCCGGCAGACATGCTGACCCGGTATAACCCGGCAGACATGCTGACCCGGCAAACAGTACAGACCTGGTTACAGTTCTAACCCGGCAGCTACAGTGTCAGGGTGTAACCCGGCAGCTACAGTGTCAGGGTGTAACCCGGCAGCTACAGTGTCAGGGATGGTAACCCGGCTACAGTGTCAGGATGGTAACCCGACTACAGTGTCAGGAGGCTAACCCGGCTACAGTGTCAGGAGGATAACCCGGATGCTACAGTGCCAGGAGATGAACAGTGTTATCAGACAGTCACGGAGACGAGTCTCTGAAGATAAGCCCTGGTTGTAACCCGCCCGGTGTAAGCCGCCCGGGACGGGTTACAAGCCCAGGACTCGGAAGCCCATGAAGAGAAGCCCGCGATGGGAAGTCATCAATCCGACTTAGACTCTACATGTAAACCGCCCCTTCAGCCTTTATAAGGAGGGGCGGGTCACCCCAAGAGGGTCAGGTTAGACGTCTCATAGACAGGTCTCATAGACAGGTCTCATAGACAGGTCAGAAAGATAGTCAGATTAGAGGGTCTCGAGATTAGAGGTGCTGACTCTGCACCCTTGTAACCGAGATCGTCATCGTCATCAATATAAGACACAAAGCAGGACGTAGGCTTTTACCTCCATCGGAGGGGCCGAACCTGGGTAAAAACTCCGCGTCTCTCGTCCCGCTCAACCCCTCTCAAGCTACCAGTTACGTGCGCCGGACCTCACGACTAAGTCCTCACACTAGGACATCTGCCGTGACAAAACCACGACAGTAACCCTCTCAACTTTTTAGCACATGCTATGTGGGTGAAATTATGATGCCATGCCAACTTTCAACCATTTCAGAGTTCATTTGCTGTGCTTTCCTATTCAGGGTCATTTTAGCTCAAAATAAATCATGAAATGCATGAAAACTAGCAAATGAAGTTCGAAAATGGTTGAAAACGGATGATGTGGCTTTGAATGGTGCATATTGAATGCAAAAAAAGTCTTGAGTTACAATATTTTCAAAAAATTGAAATCCCTTTGTAATAGACGTGTTTTCGTCCGAAACCCTGATACTTCGAAAGAGATTGTCCAGTTTGTACACGAAGTGCATCCAGTTTTTTTTTAACCCTCTCAACTTTTTAGCACATGCTATGAGGGTGAAATTATGATGCCATGCCAACTTTTAACAATTTCCGAGTTAATTTTCAAAATAAATCATGAAATGCAAGAAAACTAGCGAATGAAGTCACAAAATGGTTGAAAAGTGATGATGTGGCTTTGAATGGTGCATATTGAATGCAGAAAAAGTCTTGAGTTAAAATATGTTCAAAAAATTGAAATCCCTTTGTAATAGACGTGTTTTCGTCCGAAACCTTGATACTTCGAAAGAGATTGTCCAGTTTGTACACGAAGTGCATCTAGTTTTTCCGGTAACCCTCTCAACTTTTTAGCACATGCTATGTGGGTGAAATTATGATGCCATGCCAACTTTCAACCATCTCAGAGTTCATTTGCAGTGCTTTTCAATTCATGGTCATTTTAGCTCAAAATAAATCATGAAATGCATGAAAACTAGCAAATGAAGTCAGAAAATGGTTGAAAAGTGATGATGTGGCTTTGAATGGTGCATATTGAATGCAGAAAAAGTCTTGAGTTAAAATATGTTCAAAAAATTGAAATCCCTTTGTAATAGACGTGTTTTCGTCCGAAACCCTCATACTTCGAAAGAGATTGTCCAGTTTGTACACGAAGTGCATCCAGTTTTTCCGGTAACCCTCTCAACTTTTTAGCACATGCTATGTGGGTGAAATTATGATGCCATGCCAACTTTCAACCATTTCAGAGTTCATTTGCAGTGCTTTCCAATTCAGGGTCATTTTAGCTCAAAATAAATCATGAAATGCATGAAAACTAGCAAATGAAGTCCGAAAATGGTTGAAAAGTGATGATGTGGCTTTGAATGTTGCATATTGAATGCAAAAAAAGTCTTGAGTTAAAATATGTTCAAAAAATTGAAATCCCTTTGTAATAGACGTGTTTTCGTCCGAAACCCTGATACTTCGAAAGAGATTGTCCAGTTTGTACACGAAGTGCATCCAGTTTTTTTGGTAACCCTCTCAACTTTTTAACACATGCTATGAGGGTGAAATTATGATGCCATGCCAACTTTTAACCATTTCAGAGTTAATTTTCAAAATAAATCATGAAATGCAAGAAAACTAGCGAATGAAGTCACAAAATGGTTGAAAAGTGATGATGTGGCTTTGAATGGTGCATATTGAATGCAGAAAAAGTCTTGAGTTAAAATATGTTCAAAAAGTTGAAATCCCTTTGTAATAGACGTGTTTTCGTCCGAAACCCTGATACTTCGAAAGAGATTGTCCAGTTTGTACACGAAGTGCATCCAGTTTTTTTGGTAACCCTCTCAACTTTTTAGCACATGCTATGAGGGTGAAATTATGATGCCACGCCAACTTTTAACCATTTCAGAGTTAATTTTCAAAATAAATCATGAAATGCAAGAAAACTTGCGAATGAAGTCACAAAATGGTTGAAAAGTGATGATGTGGCTTTGAATGGTGCATATTGAATGCAGAAAAAGTCTTGAGTTAAAATATGTTCATAAAATTGAAATCCCTTTGTAATAGACGTGTTTTCGTCCGAAACCCTGATACTTCGAAAGAGATTGTCCAGTTTGTACACGAAGTGCATCCAGTTTTTCCGGTAACCCTCTCAACTTTTTAGCACATGCTATGTGGGTGAAATTATGATGCCATGCCAACTTTCAACCTGTTCAGAGTTCATTTGCAGTGCTTTCCAATTCAGGGTCATTTTAGCTCAAAATAAATCATGAAATGCATGAAAACTAGCAAATGAAGTCCGAAAATGGTTGAAAAGTGATGATGTGGCTTTGAATGTTGCATATTGAATGCAAAAAAAGTCTTGAGTTAAAATATGTTCAAAAAATTGAAATCCCTTTGTAATAGACGTGTTTTCGTCCGAAACCCTGATACTTCGAAAGAGATTGTCCAGTTTGTACACGAAGTGCATCCAGTTTTTTTGGTAACCCTCTCAACTTTTTAACACATGCTATGAGGGTGAAATTATGATGCCATGCCAACTTTTAACCATTTCAGAGTTAATTTTCAAAATAAATCATGAAATGCAAGAAAACTAGCGAATGAAGTCACAAAATGGTTGAAAAGTGATGATGTGGCTTTGAATGGTGCATATTGAATGCAGAAAAAGTCTTGAGTTAAAATATGTTCAAAAAGTTGAAATCCCTTTGTAAAAGACGTGTTTTCGTCCGAAACCCTGATACTTCGAAAGAGATTGTCCAGTTTGTACACGAAGTGCATCCAGTTTTTTTGGTAACCCTCTCAACTTTTTAGCACATGCTATGAGGGTGAAATTATGATGCCATGCCAACTTTTAACCATTTCAGAGTTAATTTTCAAAATAAATCATGAAATGCAAGAAAACTTGCGAATGAAGTCACAAAATGGTTGAAAAGTGATGATGTGGCTTTGAATGGTGCATATTGAATGCAGAAAAAGTCTTGAGTTAAAATATGTTCATAAAATTGAAATCCCTTTGTAATAGACGTGTTTTCGTCCGAAACCCTGATACTTCGAAAGAGATTGTCCAGTTTGTACACGAAGTGCATCCAGTTTTTCCGGTAACCCTCTCAACTTTTTAGCACATGCTATGTGGGTGAAATTATGATGCCATGCCAACTTTCAACCTGTTCAGAGTTCATTTGCAGTGCTTTCCAATTCAGGGTCATTTTAGCTCAAAATAAATCATGAAATGCATGAAAACTAGCAAATGAAGTCCGAAAATGGTTGAAAAGTGATGATGTTACTTTGAATGGTGCATATTGAATGCAAAAAAAGTCTTGAGTTAAAATATGTTCAAAAAATTGAAATCCCTTTGTAATAGACGTGTTTTCATCCGAAACCGTGATACTTCAAAAGAGATTGTCCAGTTTGTACACGAATTGCATCCAGTTTTTTTGGTAACCCTCTCAACTTTTTAGCACATGCTATGAGGGTGAAATTATGATGCCATGCCAACTTTTAACCATTTCAGAGTTAATTTTCAAAATAAATCATGAAATGCAAGAAAACTAGCGAATGAAGTCATAAAATGGTTGAAAAGTGATGATGTGGCTTTGAATGGTGCATATTGAATGCAGAAAAAGTCTTGAGTTAAAATATGTTCAAAAAAATGAAATCCCTTTGTAATAGACGTGTTTTCGTCCGAAACCCTGATACTTCGAAAAAGATTGTCCAGTTTGTACACGAAGTGCATCTAGTTTTTCCGGTAACCCTCTCAACTTTTTAGCACATGCTATGTGGGTGAAATTATGATGCCATGCCAACTTTCAACCATTTCAGAGTTCATTTGCAGTGCTTTTCAATTAAGGGTCATTTTAGCTCAAAATAAATCATGAAATGCATGAAAACTAGCAAATGAAGTCAGAAAATGGTTTAAAAGTGATGATGTGGCTTTGAATGGTGCGTATTGAATGCAGAAAAAGTCTTGAGTTGAAATATGTTAAAAAAAATTGAAATCCCTTTGTAATAGACGTGTTTTCGTCCGAAACCCTGATACTTCGAAAGAGATTGTCCAGTTTGTAAACGAAGTGCATCCAGTTTTTCCGGTAACCCTCTCAACTTTTTAGCACATGCTATGTGGGTGAAATTATGATGCCATGCCAACTTTCAACCATTTCAGAGTTCATTTGCAGTGCTTTTTAATTCGGGGTCATTTTAGCTCAAAATAAATCATGAAATGCATGAAAACTAGCAAATGAAGTCAGAAAATGGTTCAAAAGTGATGATGTGGCTTTGAATGGTGCATATTGAATGCAGAAAAAGTCTTGAGTTAAAATATGTTCAAAAAATTGAAATCCCTTTGTAATAGACGTGTTTTCGTCCGAAACCTTGATACTTCGAAAGAGATTGTCCAGTTTGTACACGAAGTGCATCTAGTTTTTCCGGTAACCCTCTCAACTTTTTAGCACATGCTATGTGGGTGAAATTATGATGCCATGCCAACTTTCAACCATCTCAGAGTTCATTTGCAGTGCTTTTCAATTCATGGTCATTTTAGCTCAAAATAAATCATGAAATGCATGAAAACTAGCAAATGAAGTCAGAAAATGGTTGAAAAGTGATGATGTGGCTTTGAATGGTGCATATTGAATGCAGAAAAAATCTTGAGTTAAAATATATTCAAAAAATTGGAATCCCTTTGTAATAGACGTGTTTTCGTCCGAAACCCTGATACTTCGAAAGAGATTGTCCAGTTTGTACACGAAGTGCATCCAGTTTTTCCGGTAACCCTCTCAACTTTTTAGCACATGCTATGTGGGTGAAATTATGATACCATGCCAACTTTCAACCATTTCAGAGTTCATTTGCTGTGCTTTCCTATTCAGGGTCATTTTAGCTCAAAATAAATCATGAAATGCATGAAAACTAGCAAATGAAGTCAGAAAATGGTTGAAAAGTGATGATGTGGCTTTGAATGGTGCATATTGAATGCAGAAAAAATCTTGAGTTAAAATATATTCAAAAAATTGGAATCCCTTTGTAATAGACGTGTTTTCGTCCGAAACCCTGATACTTCAAAAGAGATTGTCCAGTTTGTACACGAAGTGCATCCAGTTATTCCGGTAACCCTCTCAACTTTTTAGCACATGCTATGTGGGTGAAATTATGATGCCATGCCAACTTTCAACCATTTCAGAGTTCATTTGTAGTGCTTTCCAATTCAGGGTCATTTTAGCTCAAAATAAGTCATGAAATGCATGAAAACTAGCAAATGAAGTCCGAAAATGGTTGAAAAGTGATGATGTGGCTTTGAATGGTGCGTATTGAATGCAGAAAAAGTCTTGAGTTAAAATATGTTCAAAAAATTGAAATCCCTTTGTAATAGACGTGCTTTCGTCCGAAACCCTGGTACTTCGAAAGAGATTGTCCAGTTTGTAAACGAAGTGCATCCAGTTTTTTCGGTAACCCTCTCAACTTTTTAGCACATGCTATGTGGGTGAAATTATGATGCCATGCCAACTTTTAACCATTTCAGAGTTCATTTGCAGTTCTTTTTAATTTAGGGTCATTTTAGCTCAAAATAAATCATGAAATGCATGAAAACTAGAAAATGAAGTCAGAAAATGGTTGAAAAGTGATGATGTGGCTTTGAATGGTGCATATTGAATGCAGAAAAAGTCTTGAGTTAAAATATGTTCAAAAAATTGAAATCCCTTTGTAATAGACGTGTTTTCGTCCGAAACCCTCATACTTCGAAAGAGATTGTCCAGTTTGTACACGAAGTGCATCCAGTTTTTTCGGTAACCCTCTCAACTTTTTAGCACATGCTATGTGGGTGAAATTATGATGCCATGCCAACTTTCAACCATTTCAGAGTTCATTTGCTGTGCTTTCCTATTCAGGGTCATTTTAGCTCAAAATAAATCATGAAATGCATGAAAACTAGCAAATGAAGTCCGAAAATGGTTGAAAAGGGATGATGTGGCTTTGAATGGTGCATATTGAATGCAAAAAAAGTCTTGAGTTAAAATATTTTCAAAAAATTGAAATCCCTTTGTAATAGACGTGTTTTCGTCCGAAACCCTGATACTTCGAAAGAGATTGTCCAGTTTGTACACGAAGTGCATCCAGTTTTTTTGGTAACCCTCTCAACTTTTTAGCACATGCTATGAGGGTGAAATTATGATGCCATGCCAACTTTTAACAATTTCCGAGTTAATTTTGAAAATAAATCATGAAATGCAAGAAAATAGCGAATGAAGTCACAAAATGGTTGAAAAGTGATGATGTGGCTTTGAATGGTGCATATTGAATGCAGAAAAAGTCTTGAGTTAAAATATGTTCAAAAAATTGAAATCCCTTTGTAATAGACGTGTTTTCGTCCGAAACCCTGATACTTCGAAAGAGATTGTCCAGTTTGTACACGAAGTGCATCCAGTTTTTCCGGTAACCCTCTCAACTTTTTAGCACATGCTATGTGGGTGAAATTATGATGCCATGCCAACTTTCAACCATTTCAGAGTTCATTTGCAGTGCTCTCCAATTCAGGGTCATTTTAGCTCAAAATAAATAATGAAATGCATGAAAACTAGGAAATGAAGTCCGAAAATGGTTGAAAAGTGATGATGTGGCTTTGAATGGTGCATATTGAATGCAAAAAAAGTCTTGAGTGAAAATATGTTCAAAAAATTGAAATCCCTTTGTAATAGACGTGTTTTTGTCCGAAACCCTGATACTTCGAAAGAGATTGTCCAGTTTGTACACGAAGTGCATCCAGTTTTTTTGGTAACCCTCTCAACTTTTTAGCACATGCTATGAGGGTGAAATTATGATGCCATGCCAACTTTTAACCATTTCAGAGTTCATTTTCAAAATAAATCATGAAATGCAAGAAAACTAGCGAATGAAGTCACAATATGGTTGAAAAGTGATGATGTGGCTTTGAATGGTGCATATTGAATGCAGAAAAAGTCTTGAGTTAAAATATGTTCAAAAAATTGAAATCCCTTTGTAATAGACGTGTTTTCGTCCGAAACCCTGATACTTCGAAAGAGATTGTCCAGTTTGTACACGAAGTGCATCCAGTTTTTCCGGTAACCCTCTGAACTTTTTAGCACATGCTATGTGGGTGAAATTATGATGCCATGCCAACTTTCAACCATTTCAGAGTTCATTTGCAATGCTTTTCAATTCAGGGTCATTTTAGCTCAAAATAAGTCATGAAATGCATGAAAACGAGCAAATGAAGTCAGAAAATTGTTTAGAAGTGATGATGTGGTTTTGAATGGTGCGTATTGAATGCAGAAAAATTCTTGAGTTAAAATATGTTCAAAAAATTGAAATCCCTTTGTAATAGACGTGTTTTCGTCCGAAACCCTGATACTTCGAAAGAGATTGTCCAGTTTGTAAACGAAGTGCATCCAGTTTTTTCGGTAACCCTCTCAACTTTTTAGCACATGCTATGTGGGTGAAATTATGATGCCATGCCAACTTTCAACCATTTCAGAGTTCATTTGTAGTGCTTTTTAATTTAGGGTCATTTTAGCTCAAAATAAATCATGAAATGCATGAAAACTAGCAAATGAAGTCAGAAAATGGTTGAAAAGTGATGACGTGGCTTTGAATGGTGCATATTGAATGCAGAAAAAGTCTTGAGTTAAAATATGTTCAAAAAATTGAAATCCCTTTGTAATAGACGTGTTTTCGTCCGAAACCCTGATACTTCGAAAGAGATTGTCCAGTTTGTACACGAAGTGCATCCAGTTTTTTCGGTAACCCTCTCAACTTTTTAGCACATGCTATGTGGGTGAAATTATGATGCCATGCCAACTTTCAACCATTTCAGAGTTCATTTGCTGTGCTTTCCTATTCAGGGTCATTTTAGCTCAAAATAAATCATGAAATGCATGAAAACTAGCAAATGAAGTTCGAAAATGGTTGAAAAGGGATGATGTGGCTTTGAATGGTGCATATTGAATGCAAAAAAAGTCTTGAGTTACAATATTTTCAAAAAATTGAAATCCCTTTGTAATAGACGTGTTTTCGTCCGAAACCCTGATACTTCGAAAGAGATTGTCCAGTTTGTACACGAAGTGCATCCAGTTTTTTTTTAACCCTCTCAACTTTTTAGCACATGCTATGAGGGTGAAATTATGATGCCATGCCAACTTTTAACAATTTCCGAGTTAATTTTCAAAATAAATCATGAAATGCAAGAAAACTAGCGAATGAAGTCACAAAATGGTTGAAAAGTGATGATGTGGCTTTGAATGGTGCATATTGAATGCAGAAAAAGTCTTGAGTTAAAATATGTTCAAAAAATTGAAATCCCTTTGTAATAGACGTGTTTTCGTCCGAAACCTTGATACTTCGAAAGAGATTGTCCAGTTTGTACACGAAGTGCATCTAGTTTTTCCGGTAACCCTCTCAACTTTTTAGCACATGCTATGTGGGTGAAATTATGATGCCATGCCAACTTTCAACCATCTCAGAGTTCATTTGCAGTGCTTTTCAATTCATGGTCATTTTAGCTCAAAATAAATCATGAAATGCATGAAAACTAGCAAATGAAGTCAGAAAATGGTTGAAAAGTGATGATGTGGCTTTGAATGGTGCATATTGAATGCAGAAAAAGTCTTGAGTTAAAATATGTTCAAAAAATTGAAATCCCTTTGTAATAGACGTGTTTTCGTCCGAAACCCTCATACTTCGAAAGAGATTGTCCAGTTTGTACACGAAGTGCATCCAGTTTTTCCGGTAACCCTCTCAACTTTTTAGTACATGCTATGTGGGTGAAATTATGATGCCATGCCAACTTTCAACCATTTCAGAGTTCATTTGCAGTGCTTTCCAATTCAGGGTCATTTTAGCTCAAAATAAATCATGAAATGCATGAAAACTAGCAAATGAAGTCCGAAAATGGTTGAAAAGTGATGATGTTACTTTGAATGGTGCATATTGAATGCAAAAAAAGTCTTGAGTTAAAATATGTTCAAAAAATTGAAATCCCTTTGTAATAGACGTGTTTTCATCCGAAACCGTGATACTTCAAAAGAGATTGTCCAGTTTGTACACGAATTGCATCCAGTTTTTTTGGTAACCCTCTCAACTTTTTAGCACATGCTATGAGGGTGAAATTATGATGCCATGCCAACTTTTAACCATTTCAGAGTTAATTTTCAAAATAAATCATGAAATGCAAGAAAACTAGCGAATGAAGTCATAAAATGGTTGAAAAGTGATGATGTGGCTTTGAATGGTGCATATTGAATGCAGAAAAAGTCTTGAGTTAAAATATGTTCAAAAAAATGAAATCCCTTTGTAATAGACGTGTTTTCGTCCGAAACCCTGATACTTCGAAAAAGATTGTCCAGTTTGTACACGAAGTGCATCTAGTTTTTCCGGTAACCCTCTCAACTTTTTAGCACATGCTATGTGGGTGAAATTATGATGCCATGCCAACTTTCAACCATTTCAGAGTTCATTTGCAGTGCTTTTCAATTAAGGGTCATTTTAGCTCAAAATAAATCATGAAATGCATGAAAACTAGCAAATGAAGTCAGAAAATGGTTTAAAAGTGATGATGTGGCTTTGAATGGTGCGTATTGAATGCAGAAAAAGTCTTGAGTTGAAATATGTTAAAAAAAATTGAAATCCCTTTGTAATAGACGTGTTTTCGTCCGAAACCCTGATACTTCGAAAGAGATTGTCCAGTTTGTAAACGAAGTGCATCCAGTTTTTCCGGTAACCCTCTCAACTTTTTAGCACATGCTATGTGGGTGAAATTATGATGCCATGCCAACTTTCAACCATTTCAGAGTTCATTTGCAGTGCTTTTTAATTCGGGGTCATTTTAGCTCAAAATAAATCATGAAATGCATGAAAACTAGCAAATGAAGTCAGAAAATGGTTGAAAAGTGATGATGTGGCTTTGAATGGTGCATATTGAATGCAGAAAAAGTCTTGAGTTAAAATATGTTCAAAAAATTGAAATCCCTTTGTAATAGACGTGTTTTCGTCCGAAACCTTGATACTTCGAAAGAGATTGTCCAGTTTGTACACGAAGTGCATCTAGTTTTTCCGGTAACCCTCTCAACTTTTTAGCACATGCTATGTGGGTGAAATTATGATGCCATGCCAACTTTCAACCATCTCAGAGTTCATTTGCAGTGCTTTTCAATTCATGGTCATTTTAGCTCAAAATAAATCATGAAATGCATGAAAACTAGCAAATGAAGTCAGAAAATGGTTGAAAAGTGATGATGTGGCTTTGAATGGTGCATATTGAATGCAGAAAAAGTATTGAGTTAAAATATGTTCAAAAAATTGAAATCCCTTTGTAATAGACGTGTTTTCGTCCGAAACCCTGATACTTCGAAAGAGATTGTCCAGTTTGTACACGAAGTGCATCCAGTTATTCCGGTAACCCTCTCAACTTTTTAGCACATGCTATGTGGGTGAAATTATGATGCCATGCCAACTTTCAACCATTTCAGAGTTCATTTGTAGTGCTTTCCAATTCAGGGTCATTTTAGCTCAAAATAAGTCATGAAATGCATGAAAACTAGCAAATGAAGTCCGAAAATGGTTGAAAAGTGATGATGTGGCTTTGAATGGTGCGTATTGAATGCAGAAAAAGTCTTGAGTTAAAATATGTTCAAAAAATTGAAATCCCTTTGTAATAGACGTGTTTTCGTCCGAAACCCTGGTACTTCGAAAGAGATTGTCCAGTTTGTAAACGAAGTGCATCCAGTTTTTTCGGTAACCCTCTCAACTTTTTAGCACATGCTATGTGGGTGAAATTATGATGCCATGCCAACTTTTAACCATTTTAGAGTTCATTTGCAGTTCTTTTTAATTTAGGGTCATTTTAGCTCAAAATAAATCATGAAATGCATGAAAACTAGCAAATGAAGTCAGAAAATGGTTGAAAAGTGATGATGTGGCTTTGAATGGTGCATATTGAATGCAGAAAAAGTCTTGAGTTAAAATATGTTCAAAAAATTGAAATCCCTTTGTAATAGACGTGTTTTCGTCCGAAACCCTCATACTTCGAAAGAGATTGTCCAGTTTGTACACGAAGTGCATCCAGTTTTTTCGGTAACCCTCTCAACTTTTTAGCACATGCTATGTGGGTGAAATTATGATGCCATGCCAACTTTCAACCATTTCAGAGTTCATTTGCTGTGCTTTCCTATTCAGGGTCATTTTAGCTCAAAATAAATCATGAAATGCATGAAAACTAGCAAATGAAGTCCGAAAATGGTTGAAAAGGGATGATGTGGCTTTGAATGGTGCATATTGAATGCAAAAAAAGTCTTGAGTTAAAATATTTTCAAAAAATTGAAATCCCTTTGTAATAGACGTGTTTTCGTCCGAAACCCTGATACTTCGAAAGAGATTGTCCAGTTTGTACACGAAGTGCATCCAGTTTTTTGGTAACCCTCTCAACTTTTTAGCACATGCTATGAGGGTGAAATTATGATGCCATGCCAACTTTTAACAATTTCCGAGTTAATTTTGAAAATAAATCATGAAATGCAAGAAAATAGCGAATGAAGTCACAAAATGGTTGAAAAGTGATGATGTGGCTTTGAATGGTGCATATTGAATGCAGAAAAAGTCTTGAGTTAAAATATGTTCAAAAAATTGAAATCCCTTTGTAATAGACGTGTTTTCGTCCGAAACCCTGATACTTCGAAAGAGATTGTCCAGTTTGTACACGAAGTGCATCCAGTTTTTCCGGTAACCCTCTCAACTTTTTAGCACATGCTATGTGGGTGAAATTATGATGCCATGCCAACTTTCAACCATTTCAGAGTTCATTTGCAGTGCTCTCCAATTCAGGGTCATTTTAGCTCAAAATAAATAATGAAATGCATGAAAACTAGGAAATGAAGTCCGAAAATGGTTGAAAAGTGATGATGTGGCTTTGAATGGTGCATATTGAATGCAAAAAAAGTCTTGAGTGAAAATATGTTCAAAAAATTGAAATCCCTTTGTAATAGACGTGTTTTTGTCCGAAACCCTGATACTTCGAAATAGATTGTCCAGTTTGTACACGAAGTGCATCCAATTTTTTTGGTAACCCTCTCAACTTTTTAGCACATGCTATGAGGGTGAAATTATGATGCCGTGCCAACTTTTAACCATTTCAGAGTTAATTTTCAAAATAAATCATGAAATGCAAGAAAACTAGCGAATGAAGTCACAATATGGTTGAAAAGTGATGATGTGGCTTTGAATGGTGCATATTGAATGCAGAAAAAGTCTTGAGTTAAAATATGTTCAAAAAATTGAAATCCCTTTGTAATAGACGTGTTTTCGTCCGAAACCCTGATACTTCGAAAGAGATTGTCCAGTTTGTACACGAAGTGCATCCAGTTTTTCCGGTAACCCTCTGAACTTTTTAGCACATGCTATGTGGGTGAAATTATGATGCCATGCCAACTTTCAACCATTTCAGAGTTCATTTGCAATGCTTTTCAATTCAGGGTCATTTTAGCTCAAAATAAGTCATGAAATGCATGAAAACGAGCAAATGAAGTCAGAAAATTGTTTAGAAGTGATGATGTGGTTTTGAATGGTGCGTATTGAATGCAGAAAAATTCTTGAGTTAAAATATGTTCAAAAAATTGAAATCCCTTTGTAATAGACGTGTTTTCGTCCGAAACCCTGATACTTCGAAAGAGATTGTCCAGTTTGTAAACGAAGTGCATCCAGTTTTTTCGGTAACCCTCTCAACTTTTTAGCACATGCTATGTGGGTGAAATTATGATGCCATGCCAACTTTCAACCATTTCAGAGTTCATTTGCAGTGCTTTTTAATTTAGGGTCATTTTAGCTCAAAATAAATCATGAAATGCATGAAAACTAGCAAATGAAGTCAGAAAATGGTTGAAAAGTGATGACGTGGCTTTGAATGGTGCATATTGAATGCAGAAAAAGTCTTGAGTTAAAATATGTTCAAAAAATTGAAATCCCTTTGTAATAGACGTGTTTTCGTCCGAAACCCTGATACTTCGAAAGAGATTGTCCAGTTTGTACACGAAGTGCATCCAGTTTTTTCGGTAACCCTCTCAACTTTTTAGCACATGCTATGTGGGTGAAATTATGATGCCATGCCAACTTTCAACCATTTCAGAGTTCATTTGCTGTGCTTTCCTATTCAGGGTCATTTTAGCTCAAAATAAATCATGAAATGCATGAAAACTAGCAAATGAAGTTCGAAAATGGTTGAAAAGGGATGATGTGGCTTTGAATGGTGCATATTGAATGCAAAAAAAGTCTTGAGTTACAATATTTTCAAAAAATTGAAATCCCTTTGTAATAGACGTGTTTTCGTCCGAAACCCTGATACTTCGAAAGAGATTGTCCTGTTTGTACACGAAGTGCATCCAGTTTTTTTTAACCCTCTCAACTTTTTAGCACATGCTATGAGGGTGAATTATGATGCCATGCCAACTTTTAACAATTTCCGAGTTAATTTTCAAAATAAATCATGAAATGCAAGAAAACTAGCGAATGAAGTCACAAAATGGTTGAAAAGTGATGATGTGGCTTTGAATGGTGCATATTGAATGCAGAAAAAGTCTTGAGTTAAAATATGTTCAAAAAATTGAAATCCCTTTGTAATAGACGTGTTTTCGTCCGAAACCTTGATACTTCGAAAGAGATTGTCCAGTTTGTACACGAAGTGCATCTAGTTTTTCCGGTAACCCTCTCAACTTTTTAGCACATGCTATGTGGGTGAAATTATGATGCCATGCCAACTTTCAACCATCTCAGAGTTCATTTGCAGTGCTTTTCAATTCATGGTCATTTTAGCTCAAAATAAATCATGAAATGCATGAAAACTAGCAAATGAAGTCAGAAAATGGTTGAAAAGTGATGATGTGGCTTTGAATGGTGCATATTGAATGCAGAAAAAGTCTTGAGTTAAAATATGTTCAAAAAATTGAAATCCCTTTGTAATAGACGTGTTTTCGTCCGAAACCCTCATACTTCGAAAGAGATTGTCCAGTTTGTACACGAAGTGCATCCAGTTTTTCCGGTAACCCTCTCAACTTTTTAGCACATGCTATGTGGGTGAAATTATGATGCCATGCCAACTTTCAACCATTTCAGAGTTCATTTGCAGTGCTTTCCAATTCAGGGTCATTTTAGCTCAAAATAAATCATGAAATGCATGAAAACTAGCAAATGAAGTCCGAAAATGGTTGAAAAGTGATGATGTGGCTTTGAATGTTGCATATTGAATGCAAAAAAAGTCTTGAGTTAAAATATGTTCAAAAAATTGAAATCCCTTTGTAATAGACGTGTTTTCGTCCGAAACCCTGATACTTCGAAAGAGATTGTCCAGTTTGTACACGAAGTGCATCCAGGTTTTTTGGTAACCCTCTCAACTTTTTAACACATGCTATGAGGGTGAAATTATGATGCCATGCCAACTTTTAACCATTTCAGAGTTAATTTTCAAAATAAATCATGAAATGCAAGAAAACTAGCGAATGAAGTCACAAAATGGTTGAAAAGTGATGATGGGGCTTTGAATGGTGCATATTGAATGCAAAAAAAGTCTTGAGTGAAAATATGTTCAAAAAATTGAAATCCCTTTGTAATAGACGTGTTTTTGTCCGAAACCCTGATACTTCGAAAGAGATTGTCCAGTTTGTACACGAAGTGCATCCAGTTTTTTTGGTAACCCTCTCAACTTTTTAGCACATGCTATGAGGGTGAAATTATGATGCCATGCCAACTTTTAACCATTTCAGAGTTAATTTTCAAAATAAATCATGAAATGCAAGAAAACTAGCGAATGAAGTCATAAAATGGTTGAAAAGTGATGATGTGGCTTTGAATGGTGCATATTGAATGCAGAAAAAGTCTTGAGTTAAAATATGTTCAAAAAAATGAAATCCCTTTGTAATAGACGTGTTTTCGTCCGAAACCCTGATACTTCGAAAAAGATTGTCCAGTTTGTACACGAAGTGCATCCAGTTTTTCCGGTAACCCTCTGAACTTTTTAGCACATGCTATGTGGGTGAAATTATGATGCCATGCCAACTTTCAACCATTTCAGAGTTCATTTGCAGTGCTTTTCAATTAAGGGTCATTTTAGCTCAAAATAAATCATGAAATGCATGAAAACTAGCAAATGAAGTCAGAAAATGGTTTAAAAGTGATGATGTGGCTTTGAATGGTGCGTATTGAATGCAGAAAAAGTCTTGAGTTGAAATATGTTAAAAAAAATTGAAATCCCTTTGTAATAGACGTGTTTTCGTCCGAAACCCTGATACTTCGAAAGAGATTGTCCAGTTTGTAAACGAAGTGCATCCAGTTTTTTCGGTAACCCTCTCAACTTTTTAGCACATGCTATGTGGGTGAAATTATGATGCCATGCCAACTTTCAACCATTTCAGAGTTCATTTGCAGTGCTTTTTAATTCGGGGTCATTTTAGCTCAAAATAAATCATGAAATGCATGAAAACTAGCAAATGAAGTCAGAAAATGGTTGAAAAGTGATGATGTGGCTTTGAATGGTGCATATTGAATGCAGAAAAAGTCTTGAGTTAAAATATGTTCAAAAAATTGAAATCCCTTTGTAATAGACGTGTTTTCGTCCGAAACCCTGATACTTCGAAAAAGATTGTCCAGTTTGTACACGAAGTGCATCCAGTTTTTTCGGTAACCCTCTCATCTTTTTAGCACATGCTATGTGGGTGAAATTATGATGCCATGCCAACTTTCAACCATTTCAGAGTTCATTTGCTGTGCTTTTCAATTAAGGGTCATTTTAGCTCAAAATAAATCATGAAATGCATGAAAACTAGCAAATGAAGTCAGAAAATGGTTTAAAAGTGATGATGTGGCTTTGAATGGTGCGTATTGAATGCAGAAAAAGTCTTGAGTTGAAATATGTTAAAAAAAATTGAAATCCCTTTGTAATAGACGTGTTTTCGTCCGAAACCCTGATACTTCGAAAGAGATTGTCCAGTTTGTACACGAAGTGCATCTAGTTTTTCCGGTAACCCTCTCAACTTTTTAGCACATGCTATGTGGGTGAAATTATGATGCCATGCCAACTTTCAACCATTTCAGAGTTCATTTGCAGTGCTTTTCAATTAAGGGTCATTTTAGCTCAAAATAAATCATGAAATGCATGAAAACTAGCAAATGAAGTCAGAAAATGGTTTAAAAGTGATGATGTGGCTTTGAATGGTGCGTATTGAATGCAGAAAAAGTCTTGAGTTGAAATATGTTCAAAAAAATGAAATCCCTTTGTAATAGACGTGTTTTCGTCCGAAACCCTGATACTTCGAAAAAGATTGTCCAGTTTGTACACGAAGTGCATCTAGTTTTTCCGGTAACCCTCTCAACTTTTTAGCACATGCTATGTGGGTGAAATTATGATGCCATGCCAACTTTCAACCATTTCAGAGTTCATTTGCAGTGCTTGTCAATTAAGGGTCATTTTAGCTCAAAATAAATCATGACATGCATGAAAACTAGCAAATGAAGTCAGAAAATGGTTTAAAAGTGATGATGTGGCTTTGAATGGTGCGTATTGAATGCAGAAAAAGTCTTGAGTTGAAATATGTTAAAAAAAATTGAAATCCCTTTGTAATAGACGTGTTTTCGTCCGAAACCCTGATACTTCGAAAGAGATTGTCCAGTTTGTAAACGAAGTGCATCCAGTTTTTCCGGTAACCCTCTCAACTTTTTAGCACATGCTATGTGGGTGAAATTATGATGCCATGCCAACTTTCAACCATTTCAGAGTTCATTTGCAGTGCTTTTTAATTCGGGGTCATTTTAGCTCAAAATAAATCATGAAATGCATGAAAACTAGCAAATGAAGTCAGAAAATGGTTGAAAAGTGATGATGTGGCTTTGAATGGTGCATATTGAATGCAGAAAAAGTCTTGAGTTAAAATATGTTCAAAAAATTGAAATCCCTTTGTAATAGACGTGTTTTCGTCCGAAACCCTCATACTTCGAAAGAGATTGTCCAGTTTGTAAACGAAGTGCATCCAGTTTTTCCGGTAACCCTCTCAACTTTTTAGCACATGCTATGTGGGTGAAATTATGATGCCATGCCAACTTTCAACCATTTCAGAGTTCATTTGCAGTGCTTTTCAATTCAGGGTCATTTTAGCTCAAAATAAATCATGAAATGCATGAAAACTAGCAAATGAAGTCAGAAAATGGTTAAAAAGTGATTATGTGGCTTTGAATGGTGCATATTTAATGCAAAAAAAGTCTTGAGTTAAAATATGTTCAAAAAATTGAAATCCCTTTGTAACAGACGTGTTTTCGTCCGAAACCCTGATACTTCGAAAGAGATTGTCCAGTTGGTACACGAAGTGCGTCCAGTTTTTCCGATAACCCTCTCAACTTTTTAGCACATGCTATGTGGGTGAAATTATGATGCCATGCCAACTTTTAACCATTTCAGAGTTAATTTGCAAAATAAATCATGAAATGCACGAAAACTAGCGAATGAAGTCAGAAAATGGATGAAAAGTGATGATGTGGCTTTGAATGGTGCATATTGAATGCTGAAAAAGTCTTGAGTTAAAATATGTTCAAAAAATTGAAATCCCTTCGTAATAGACGTGTTTTCGTCCGAAACCCTCATACTTCGAAAGAGATTGTCCAGTTTCTACACGAAGTGCATCCAGTTTTTCTGGTAACCCTCTCAACTTTTTAGCACATGCTATGTGGGTGAAACTTTGATGCCATGCCAACTTTCAACCATTTCAGAGTTCATTTGCAGTGCTTTTCAATTCAGGGTCATTTTAGCTCAAAATAAATCATGAAATGCATGAAAACTAGAAAATGAAGTCAGAAAATGGTTGAAAAGTGATGATGTGGCTTTGAATGGTGCATATTGAATGCAGAAAAAGTCTTGAGTTAAAATATGTTCAAAAAATTGAAATCCCTTTGTAATAGACGTGTTTTCGTCCGAAACCCTGATACTTCAAAAGAGATTGTCCAGTTTGTACACGAAGTGCATCCAGTTTTTCCGGTAACCCTCTCAACTTTTTAGCACATGCTATGTGGGTGAACTTATGATGCAATGCCAACTTTCAACCATTTCAGAGTTGATTTGCAGAGCTTTTCAATTCAGGGTCATTTTAGCTCAAAATAAATCATGAAATGCATGAAAACTAGCAAATGAAGTCAGAAAATGGTTGAAAAGTGATGATGTGACTTTGAATGGTGCATATTGAATGCAGAAAAAGTCTTGAGTTAAAATATGTTCAAAAAATTGAAATCCCTTTGTAATAGACGTGTTTTCGTCCGAAACCCTGATACTTCGAAAGAGATTGTCCAGATTGTACACGAAGTGCATCCAGTTTTTCCGATAACCCTCTCAAATTTTTAGCACATGCTATGTGGGTGAAATTATGATGCCATGCCAACTTTTAACCATTTCAGAGTTAATTTGCAAAATAAATCATGAAATGCATGAAAACTAGAGAATGAAGTCAGAAAATGGTTGAAAAGTGATGATGTGGCTTTGAATGGTGCATATTGAATGCAGAAAAAGTCTTGAGTTAAAATATGTTCAAAAAATTGAAATCGCTTTGTAATAGACGTGTTTTCGTCCGAAACTCTGATACTTCAACAGAGATTGTCCAGTTTGTAGATGAAGTGCATCCAGTTTTTCCGGTAACCCTCTCAACTTTTTAGCACATGCTATGTGGGTGAAATTATGATGCCATGCCAACTTTCAACCATTTCAGAGTTCATTTGCAGTGCTTTTCAATTCAGGGTCATTTTAGCTCAAAATAAATCATGAAATGCATGAAAACTAGCAAATGAAGTCAGAAAATGGTTTAAAAGTGATGATGTGGCTTTGAATGGTGCGTATTGAATGCAGAAAAAGTCTTGAGTTAAAATATGTTCAAAAAATTGAAATCCCTTTGTAATAGACGTGTTTTCGTCCGAAACCCTGATACTTCGAAATAGATTGTCCAGTTTGTACACGAAGTTCATCCAGTTTTTCCGGTAACCCTCTCATCCTTTTAGCACATGATATGTGGGTGAAATTATGATGCCATGCCAACTTTTAACCATTTCAGAGTTAATTTGCAAAATCAATCATTAAATGCATGAAAACTAGCTAATGAAGTCAGAAAATGGTTGAAAAGTGATGATGTGGCTTTGAATGGTGCATATTGAATGCAGAAAAAGTCTTGAGTTAAAATATGTTCAAAAAATTGAAATCCCTTCGTAATAGACGTGTTTTTGGCCGAAACCCTGAGACTTCGAAAGAGATTGTCCAGTTTCTACACGAAGTGCATCCAGTTTTTCTGGTAACCCTCTCAACTTTTTAGCACATGCTATGTGGGTGAAACTTTGATGCCGTGCCAACTTTCAACCATTTCAGAGTTCATTTGTAGTGCTTTTCAATTTAGGGTCATTTTAGCTCAAAATAAATCATGAAATGCATGAAAACTAGCAAATGAAGTCAGAAAATGGTTGAAAAGTGATGATGCGCCTTTGAATGGTGCATATTGAATGCAGAAAAAGTCTTGAGTTAAAATATGTTCAAAAAAATGAAATCCCTTTGTAATAGACGTGTTTTCGTCCAAAACCCTGATACTTCAAAAGAGATTGTCCAGTTTGTACACGAAGTGCATCCAGTTTTTCCGGTGACCCTCTCAACTTTTTAGCACATGCTATGTGGGTGAAATTATGATGCAATGCCAACTTTCAACCATTTCAGAGTTCATTTGCAGAGCTTTTCAATTCAGGGTCATTTTAGCTCAAAATAAATCATGAAATGCATGAAAACTAGCAAATGAAGTCAGAAAATGGTTGAAAAGTGATGATGTGGCTTTGAATGGTGCATATTGAATGCAGAAAAAGTCTTGAGTTAAAATATGTTCAAAAAATTGAAATCCCTTTGTAATAGACGTGTTTTCGTCCGAAACCCTGATACTTCGAAAGAGATTGTCCAGTTTGTACACGAACTGCATCCAGTTTTTCCGGTAACCCTCTCAAGTTTTTAGCACATGCTATGTGGGTGAAATTATGATGCCAAGCCAACTTTCAACCATTTCAGAGTTCATTTGCAGTGCTTTTCAATTCAGGGTCATTTTAGCTCAAAATAAATCATGAAATGCATGAAAACTAGCAAATGAAGTCTGAAAATAGTTGAAAAGTGATGATGTGGCTTTGAATGGTGCATATTGAATGCAAAAAAAGTCTTGAGTTAAAATATTTCCAAAAAATTGATATCCCTTTGTAATAGACGTGTTTTCGTCCGAAACCCTGATACTTCGAAAGAGATTGTCCAGTTTGTACACGAACTGCATCCAGTTTCTCCGATAACCCTCTCAACTTTTTAGCACATGCTATGTGGGTGAAATTATGATGCCATGCCAACTTTTAACCATTTCAGAGTTAATTTGCAAAATAAATCATGAAATGCATGAAAACTAGCGAATGAAGTCAGAAAATGGTTGAAAAGTGATGATGTGGCTTTGAATGGTGCATATTGAATGCAGAAAAAGTCTTGAGTTAAAATATGTTCAAAAAATTGAAATCCCTTCGTAATAGACGTGTTTTCGTCTGAAACCCTGATACTTCGAAAGAGATTGTCCAGTTTCTACATGAAGTGCATCCTGTTTTTCTGGTAAACCTCTCAACTTTTTAGCACATGCTATGTGGGTGAAACTTTGATGCCATGCCAACTTTCAACCATTTCAGAGTTTATTTGCAGTGCTTTTCAATTCAGGGTCATTTTAGCTCAAAATAAATCATGAAATGCATGAAAACTATCAAATGAAGTCAGAAAATGGTTGAAAAGTGATGATGTGGCTTTGAATGGTGCATATTGAATGCAGAAAATGTCTTGAGTTAAAATATGTTCAAAAACTTCAAATCCCTTTGTAATAGACGTGTTTTCGTCTGAAACCCTGATACTTCAAAAGAGATTGTCCAGTTTGTACACGAAGTGCATCCAGTTTTTCCGGTAACCCTCTCAACTTCTTAGCACATGCTATGTGGGTGAAATTATGACGCCATGCCAACTTTCAACCATTTCAGAGTTCATTTGCAGTGCTTTTCAATTCAGGGTCATTTTAGCTCAAAATAAATCATGAAATGCATGAAACCTAGCAAATGAAGTTAGAAAATGGTTGAAAAGTGATGATGTGGCTTTGAATGGTGCATATTGAATGCAAAAAAGTGTTGAGTTAAAATATGTTCAAAAAATTGAAATCCCTTTGTAATAGACGTGTTTTCGTCCGAAACCCTGATACTTCGAAAGAGATTGTCCAGTTGGTACACGAAGTGCGTCCAGTTTTTCCGATAACCCTCTCAACTTTTTAGCACATGCTATGTGGGTGAAATTATGATGCCATGCCAACTTTTAACCATTTCAGAGTTAATTTGCAAAATAAATCATGAAATGCATGAAAACTAACGAATGAAGTCAGAAAATGGTTGAAAAGTGATGATGTGGCTTTGAATGGTGCATATTGAATGCAGAAAAAGTCTTGAGTTAAAATATGTTCAAAAAATTGAAATCCCTTTGTAATAGACGTGTTTTCATCCGAAACCGTGATACTTCAAAAGAGATTGTCCTGTTTGTACACGAATTGCATCCAGTTTTTCCGGTAACCCTCTTAACTTTTTAGCACATGCTATGTGGGTGAAATTATGATGCCATGCCAACTTTCAACCATTTTAGAGTTCATTTGTAGTGCTTTTTAATTCTGGGTCATTTTAGCTCAAAATAAATCATGAAATGCATGAAAACTAGCAAATGAAGTCACAAAATTGTTGAAAAGTGATGATGTGGCTTTGAATGGTGCATATTGAATGCTGAAAAAGTCTTGAGTGAGAATATGTTCAAAAAATTGAAATCCCTTCGTAATAGACGTGTTTTCGTCCGAAACCCTGATACTTCGAAAAAGATTGTGCAGTTTCTACACGAAGTGCATCCAGTTTTTCTGGTAACCTTCTCAACTTTTTAGCACATGCTATGTGGGTGAAACTTTGATGCCATGCCAACTTTCAACCATTTCAGAGTTCATTTGCAGTGCTTTTCAATTCAGGGTCATTTTAGCTCAAAATAAATCATGAAATGCATGAAAACTAGCAAATGAAGTCAGAAAATGGTTGAAAAGTGATGATGTGGCTTTGAATGGTGCATATTGAATGCAGAAAAAGTCTTGAGTTAAAATATGTTCAAAAAATTGAAATCCCTTTGTAATAGACGTGTTTTCATCCGAAACCGTGATACTTCAAAAGAGATTGTCCAGTTTGTACACGAATTGCATCCAGTTTTTCCGGTAACCCTCTCAACTTTTTAGCACATGCTATGTGGGTGAACTTATGATGCAATGCCAACTTTCAACCATTTCAGAGTTGATTTGCAGAGCTTTTCAATTCAGGGTCATTTTAGCTCAAAATAAATCATGAAATGCATGAAAACTAGCAAATGAAGTCAGAAAATGGTTGAAAAGTGATGATGTGACTTTGAATGGTGCATATTGAATGCAGAAAAAGTCTTGAGTTAAAATATGTTCAAAAAATTGAAATCCCTTTGTAATAGACGTGTTTTCGTCCGAAACCCTGATACTTCGAAAGAGATTGTCCAGATTGTACACGAAGTGCATCCAGTTTTTCCGATAACCCTCTCAAATTTTTAGCACATGCTATGTGGGTGAAATTATGATGCCATGCCAACTTTTAACCATTTCAGAGTTAATTTGCAAAATAAATCATGAAATGCATGAAAACTAGAGAATGAAGTCAGAAAATGGTTGAAAAGTGATGATGTGGCTTTGAATGGTGCATATTGAATGCAGAAAAAGTCTTGAGTTAAAATATGTTCAAAAAATTGAAATCGCTTTGTAATAGACGTGTTTTCGTCCGAAACTCTGATACTTCAACAGAGATTGTCCAGTTTGTAGATGAAGTGCATCCAGTTTTTCCGGTAACCCTCTCAACTTTTTAGCACATGCTATGTGGGTGAAATTATGATGCCATGCCAACTTTCAACCATTTCAGAGTTCATTTGCAGTGCTTTTCAATTCAGGGTCATTTTAGCTCAAAATAAATCATGAAATGCATGAAAACTAGCAAATGAAGTCAGAAAATGGTTTAAAAGTGATGATGTGGCTTTGAATGGTGCGTATTGAATGCAGAAAAAGTCTTGAGTTAAAATATGTTCAAAAAATTGAAATCCCTTTGTAATAGACGTGTTTTCGTCCGAAACCCTGATACTTCGAAATAGATTGTCCAGTTTGTACACGAAGTTCATCCAGTTTTTCCGGTAACCCTCTCATCCTTTTAGCACATGATATGTGGGTGAAATTATGATGCCATGCCAACTTTTAACCATTTCAGAGTTAATTTGCAAAATCAATCATTAAATGCATGAAAACTAGCTAATGAAGTCAGAAAATGGTTGAAAAGTGATGATGTGGCTTTGAATGGTGCATATTGAATGCAGAAAAAGTCTTGAGTTAAAATATGTTCAAAAAATTGAAATCCCTTCGTAATAGACGTGTTTTTGGCCGAAACCCTGAGACTTCGAAAGAGATTGTCCAGTTTCTACACGAAGTGCATCCAGTTTTTCTGGTAACCCTCTCAACTTTTTAGCACATGCTATGTGGGTGAAACTTTGATGCCGTGCCAACTTTCAACCATTTCAGAGTTCATTTGTAGTGCTTTTCAATTTAGGGTCATTTTAGCTCAAAATAAATCATGAAATGCATGAAAACTAGCAAATGAAGTCAGAAAATGGTTGAAAAGTGATGATGCGCCTTTGAATGGTGCATATTGAATGCAGAAAAAGTCTTGAGTTAAAATATGTTCAAAAAAATGAAATCCCTTTGTAATAGACGTGTTTTCGTCCAAAACCCTGATACTTCAAAAGAGATTGTCCAGTTTGTACACGAAGTGCATCCAGTTTTTCCGGTGACCCTCTCAACTTTTTAGCACATGCTATGTGGGTGAAATTATGATGCAATGCCAACTTTCAACCATTTCAGAGTTCATTTGCAGAGCTTTTCAATTCAGGGTCATTTTAGCTCAAAATAAATCATGAAATGCATGAAAACTAGCAAATGAAGTCAGAAAATGGTTGAAAAGTGATGATGTGGCTTTGAATGGTGCATATTGAATGCAGAAAAAGTCTTGAGTTAAAATATGTTCAAAAAATTGAAATCCCTTTGTAATAGACGTGTTTTCGTCCGAAACCCTGATACTTCGAAAGAGATTGTCCAGTTTGTACACGAACTGCATCCAGTTTTTCCGGTAACCCTCTCAAGTTTTTAGCACATGCTATGTGGGTGAAATTATGATGCCAAGCCAACTTTCAACCATTTCAGAGTTCATTTGCAGTGCTTTTCAATTCAGGGTCATTTTAGCTCAAAATAAATCATGAAATGCATGAAAACTAGCAAATGAAGTCTGAAAATAGTTGAAAAGTGATGATGTGGCTTTGAATGGTGCATATTGAATGCAAAAAAAGTCTTGAGTTAAAATATTTCCAAAAAATTGATATCCCTTTGTAATAGACGTGTTTTCGTCCGAAACCCTGATACTTCGAAAGAGATTGTCCAGTTTGTACACGAACTGCATCCAGTTTCTCCGATAACCCTCTCAACTTTTTAGCACATGCTATGTGGGTGAAATTATGATGCCATGCCAACTTTTAACCATTTCAGAGTTAATTTGCAAAATAAATCATGAAATGCATGAAAACTAGCGAATGAAGTCAGAAAATGGTTGAAAAGTGATGATGTGGCTTTGAATGGTGCATATTGAATGCAGAAAAAGTCTTGAGTTAAAATATGTTCAAAAAATTGAAATCCCTTCGTAATAGACGTGTTTTCGTCTGAAACCCTGATACTTCGAAAGAGATTGTCCAGTTTCTACATGAAGTGCATCCTGTTTTTCTGGTAAACCTCTCAACTTTTTAGCACATGCTATGTGGGTGAAACTTTGATGCCATGCCAACTTTCAACCATTTCAGAGTTTATTTGCAGTGCTTTTCAATTCAGGGTCATTTTAGCTCAAAATAAATCATGAAATGCATGAAAACTATCAAATGAAGTCAGAAAATGGTTGAAAAGTGATGATGTGGCTTTGAATGGTGCATATTGAATGCAGAAAATGTCTTGAGTTAAAATATGTTCAAAAACTTCAAATCCCTTTGTAATAGACGTGTTTTCGTCTGAAACCCTGATACTTCAAAAGAGATTGTCCAGTTTGTACACGAAGTGCATCCAGTTTTTCCGGTAACCCTCTCAACTTCTTAGCACATGCTATGTGGGTGAAATTATGACGCCATGCCAACTTTCAACCATTTCAGAGTTCATTTGCAGTGCTTTTCAATTCAGGGTCATTTTAGCTCAAAATAAATCATGAAATGCATGAAACCTAGCAAATGAAGTTAGAAAATGGTTGAAAAGTGATGATGTGGCTTTGAATGGTGCATATTGAATGCAAAAAAGTGTTGAGTTAAAATATGTTCAAAAAATTGAAATCCCTTTGTAATAGACGTGTTTTCGTCCGAAACCCTGATACTTCGAAAGAGATTGTCCAGTTGGTACACGAAGTGCGTCCAGTTTTTCCGATAACCCTCTCAACTTTTTAGCACATGCTATGTGGGTGAAATTATGATGCCATGCCAACTTTTAACCATTTCAGAGTTAATTTGCAAAATAAATCATGAAATGCATGAAAACTAACGAATGAAGTCAGAAAATGGTTGAAAAGTGATGATGTGGCTTTGAATGGTGCATATTGAATGCAGAAAAAGTCTTGAGTTAAAATATGTTCAAAAAATTGAAATCCCTTTGTAATAGACGTGTTTTCATCCGAAACCGTGATACTTCAAAAGAGATTGTCCAGTTTGTACACGAATTGCATCCAGTTTTTCCGGTAACCCTCTTAACTTTTTAGCACATGCTATGTGGGTGAAATTATGATGCCATGCCAACTTTCAACCATTTTAGAGTTCATTTGTAGTGCTTTTTAATTCTGGGTCATTTTAGCTCAAAATAAATCATGAAATGCATGAAAACTAGCAAATGAAGTCACAAAATTGTTGAAAAGTGATGATGTGGCTTTGAATGGTGCATATTGAATGCTGAAAAAGTCTTGAGTGAGAATATGTTCAAAAAATTGAAATCCCTTCGTAATAGACGTGTTTTCGTCCGAAACCCTGATACTTCGAAAAAGATTGTGCAGTTTCTACACGAAGTGCATCCAGTTTTTCTGGTAACCTTCTCAACTTTTTAGCACATGCTATGTGGGTGAAACTTTGATGCCATGCCAACTTTCAACCATTTCAGAGTTCATTTGCAGTGCTTTTCAATTCAGGGTCATTTTAGCTCAAAATAAATCATGAAATGCATGAAAACTAGCAAATGAAGTCAGAAAATGGTTGAAAAGTGATGATGTGGCTTTGAATGGTGCATATTGAATGCAGAAAAAGTCTTGAGTTAAAATATGTTCAAAAAATTGAAATCCCTTTGTAATAGACGTGTTTTCATCCGAAACCGTGATACTTCAAAAGAGATTGTCCAGTTTGTACACGAATTGCATCCAGTTTTTCCGGTAACCCTCTCAACTTTTTAGCACATGCTATGTGGGTGAAATTATGATGCCATGCCAACTTTTAACCATTTCAGAGTTAATTTGCAAAATAAATCATGAAATGCACGAAAACTAGCGAATGAAGTCAGAAAATGGATGAAAAGTGATGATGTGGCTTTGAATGGTGCATATTGAATGCTGAAAAAGTCTTGAGTTAAAATATGTTCAAAAAATTGAAATCCCTTCGTAATAGACGTGTTTTTGGCCGAAACCCTGAGACTTCGAAAGAGATTGTCCAGTTTCTACACGAAGTGCATCCAGTTTTTCTGGTAACCCTCTCAACTTTTTAGCACATGCTATGTGGGTGAAACTTTGATGCCATGCCAACTTTCAACCATTTCAGAGTTCATTTGTAGTGCTTTTCAATTTAGGGTCATTTTAGCTCAAAATAAATCATGAAATGCATGAAAACTAGCAAATGAAGTCAGAAAATGGTTGAAAAGTGATGATGCGGCTTTGAATGGTGCATATTGAATGCAGAAAAAGTCTTGAGTAAAAATATGTTCAAAAAAATGAAATCCCTTTGTAATAGACGTGTTTTCGTCCGAAACCCTGATACTTCAAAAGAGATTGTCCAGTTTGTACACGAAGTGCATCCAGTTTTTCCGGTGACCCTCTCAACTTTTTAGCACATGCTATGTGGGTGAAATTATGATGCAATGCCAACTTTCAACCATTTCAGAGTTCATTTGCAGAGCTCTTCAATTCAGGGTCATTTTAGCTCGAAATAAATCATGAAATGCATGAAAACTAGCAAATGAAGTCAGAAAATGGTTGAAAAGTGATGATGTGGCTTTGAATGGTGCATATTGAATGCAGAAAAAGTCTTGAGTTAAAATATGTTCAAAATATTGAAATCCCTTTGTAATAGACGTGTTTTCGTCCGAAACCCTGATACTTCGAAAGAGATTGTCCAGTTTGTACACGAACTGCATCCAGTTTTTCCGGTAACCCTCTCAAGTTTTTAGCACATGCTATGTGGATGAAATTATGATGCCATGCCAACTTTCAACCATTTCAGAGTTCATTTGCAGTGCTTTTCAATTCAGGGTCATTTTAGCTCAAAATAAATCATGAAATGCATGAAAACTAGCAAATGAAGTCTGAAAATGGTTGAAAAGTGATGATGTGGCTTTGAATGGTGCATATTGAATGCAAAAAAAGTCTTGAGTTAAAATATGTCCAAAAAATTGAAATCCCTTTGTAATAGACGTGTTTTCGTCCGAAACCCTGATACTTCGAAAGAGATTGTCCAGTTTGTACACGAAGTGCATCCAATTTCTCCGATAACCCTCTCAACTTTTTAGCACATGTTATGTGGGTGAAATTATGATGCCATGCCAACTTTTAACCATTTCAGAGTTAATTTGCAAAATAAATCATGAAATGCATGAAAACTAGCGAATGAAGTCAGAAAATGGATGAAAAGTGATGATGTGGCTTTGAATGGTGCATATTGAATGCAGAAAAAGTCTTGAGTTAAAATATGTTCAAAAAATTGAAATCCCTTCGTAATAGACGTGTTTTCGTCTGAAACCCTGATACTTCGAAAGAGATTGTCCAGTTTCTACACGAAGTGCATCCTGTTTTTCTGGTAAACCTCTCAACTTTTTAGCACATGCTATGTGGGTGAAACTTTGATGCCATGCCAACTTTCAACCATTTCAGAGTTTATTTGCAGTGCTTTTCAATTCAGGGTCATTTTAGCTCAAAATAAATCATGAAATGCATGAAAACTATCAAATGAAGTCAGAAAATGGTTGAAAAGTGATGATGTGGCAATGAATGGTGCATATTGAATGCAGAAAAAGTCTTGAGTTAAAATATGTTCAAAAACTTGAAATCCCTTTGTAATAGACGTGTTTTCGTCTGAAACCCTGATACTTCAAAAGAGATTGTCCAGTTTGTACACGAAGTGCATCCAGTTTTTCCGGTAACCCTCTCAACTTCTTAGCACATGCTATGTGGGTGAAATTATGATGCCATGCCAACTTTCAACCATTTCAGAGTTCATTTGCAGTGCTTTTCAATTCAGGGTCATTTTAGCTCAAAATAAATCATGAAATGCATGAAACCTAGCAAATGAAGTCAGAAAATGGTTTAAAAGTGATGATGTGGCTTTGAATGGTGCATATTGAATGCAAAAAAGTGTTGAGTTAAAATATGTTCAAAAAATTGAAATCCCTTTGTAATAGACGTGTTTTCGTCCGAAACCCTGATACTTCGAAAGAGATTGTCCAGTTGGTACACGAAGTGCGTCCAGTTTTTCCGATAACCCTCTCAACTTTTTAGCACATGCTATGTGGGTGAAATTATGATGCCATGCCAACTTTTAACCATTTCAGAGTTAATTTGCAAAATAAATCATGAAATGCATGAAAACTAACGAATGAAGTCAGAAAATGGTTGAAAAGTGATGATGTGGCTTTGAATGGTGCATATTGAATGCAGAAAAAGTCTTGAGTTAAAATATGTTCAAAAAATTGAAATCCCTTTGTAATAGACGTGTTTTCATCCGAAACCGTGATACTTCAAAAGAGATTGTCCAGTTTGTACACGAATTGCATCCAGTTTTTCCGGTAACCCTCTTAACTTTTTAGCACATGATATGTGGGTGAAATTATGATGCCATGCCAACTTTCAACCATTTTAGAGTTCATTTGCAGTGCTTTTTAATTCGGGGTCATTTTAGCTCAAAATAAATCATGAAATGCATGAAAACTAGCAAATGAAGTCACAAAATTGTTGAAAAGTGATGATGTGGCTTTGAATGGTGCATATTGAAGGCTGAAAAAGTCTTGAGTTAGAATATGTTCAAAAAATTGAAATCCCTTCGTAATAGACGTGTTTTCGTCCGAAACCCTGATACTTCGAAAAAGATTGTCCAGTTTCTACACGAAGTGCATCCAGTTTTTCTGGTAACCTTCTCAACTTTTTAGCACATGCTATGTGGGTGAAACTTTGATGCCATGCCAACTTTCAACCATTTCAGAGTTCATTTGCAGTGCTTTTCAATTCAGGGTCATTTTAGCTCAAAATAAATCATGAAATGCATGAAAACTAGCAAATGAAGTCAGAAAATGGTTGAAAAGTGATGATGTGGCTTTGAATGGTGCATATTGAATGCAGAAAAAGTCTTGAGTTAAAATATGTTCAAAAAATTGAAATCCCTTTGTAATAGACGTGTTTTCATCCGAAACCGTGATACTTCAAAAGAGATTGTCCAGTTTGTACACGAATTGCATCCAGTTTTTCCGGTAACCCTCTCAACTTTTTAGCACACGCTATGTGGGTGAAATTATGATGCCATGCCAACTTTTAACCATTTTAGAGTTAATTTGCAAAATAAATCATGAAATGCACGAAAACTAGCGAATGAAGTCAGAAAATGGATGAAAAGTGATGATGTGGCTTTGAATGGTGCATATTGAATGCTGAAAAAGTCTTGAGTTAAAATATGTTCAAAAAATTGAAATCCCTTCGTAATAGACGTGTTTTCGTCCGAAACCCTGATACTTCGAAAGAGATTGTCCAGTTTCTACACGGAGTGCATCCAGTTTTTCTGGTAACCCTCTCAACTTTTTAGCACATGCTATGTGGGTGAAACTTTGATGCCATGCCAACTTTCAACCATTTCAGAGGTCATTTGCAGTGCTTTTCAATTCAGGGTCATTTTAGCTCAAAATAAATCATGAAATGCATGAAAACTAGCAAATGAAGTCAGAAAATGGTTGAAAAGTGATGATGTGGCTTTGAATGGTGCATATTGAATGCAGAAAAAGTCTTGAGTTAAAATATGTTCAAAAAATTGAAATCCCTTTGTAATAGACGTGTTTTCGTCCGAAACCCTGATACTTCAAAAGAGATTGTCCAGTTTGTACACGAAGTGCATCCAGTTTTTCCGGTAACCCTCTCAACTTTTTAGCACATGCTATGTGGGTGAACTTATGATGCAATGCCAACTTTCAACCATTTCAGAGTTCATTTGCAGAGCTTTTCAATTCAGGGTCATTTTAGCTCAAAATAAATCATGAAATGCATGAAAACTAGCAAATGAAGTCAGAAAATGGTTGAAAAGTGATGATGTGACTTTGAATGGTGCATATTGAATGCAGAAAAAGTCTTGAGTTAAAATATGTTCAAAAAATTGAAATCCCTTTGTAATAGACGTGTTTTCGTCCGAAACCCTGATACTTCGAAAGAGATTGTCCAGTTTGTACACGAAGTGCATCCAGTTTTTCCGATAACCCTCTCAACTTTTTAGCACATGCTATGTGGGTGAAATTATGATGCCATGCCAACTTTTAACCATTTCAGAGTTAATTTGCAAAATAAATCATGAAATGCATGAAAACTAGCGAATGAAGTCAGAAAATGGTTGAAAAGTGATGATGTGGCTTTGAATGGTGCATATTGAATGCAGAAAAAGTCTTGAGTTAAAATATGTTCAAAAAATTGAAATCGCTTTGTAATAGACGTGTTTTCGTCCGAAACTCTGATACTTCAAAAGAGATTGTCCAGTTTGTACATGAAGTGCATCCAGTTTTTCCGGTAACCCTCTCAACTTTTTAGCACATGCTATGTGGGTGAAATTATGATGCCATGCCAACTTTCAACCATTTCAGAGTTCATTTGCAGTGCTTTTCAATTCAGGGTCATTTTAGCTCAAAATAAATCATGAAATGCATGAAAACTAGCAAATGAAATCAGAAAATGGTTTAAAATTGATGATGTGGCTTTGAATGGTGCGTATTGAATGCAGAAAAAGTCTTGAGTTAAAATATGTTCAAAAAATTGAAATCCCTTTGTAATAGACGTGTTTTCGTCCGAAACCCTGATACATCGAAATAGATTGTCCAGTTTGTACACGAAGTTCATCCAGTTTTTCCGGTAACCCTCTCATCCTTTTAGCACATGATATGTGGGTGAAATTATGATGCCATGCCAACTTTTAACCATTTCAGAGTTAATTTGCAAAATCAATCATTAAATGCATGAAAACTAGCTAATGAAGTCAGAAAATGGTTGAAAAGTGATGATGTGGCTTTGAATGGTGCATATTGAATGCAGAAAAAGTCTTGAGTTAAAATATGTTCAAAAAATTGAAATCCCTTCGTAATAGACGTGTTTTTGGCCGAAACCCTGAGACTTCGAAAGAGATTGTCCAGTTTCTACATGAAGTGCATCCAGTTTTTCTGGTAACCCTCTCAACTTTTGAGCACATGCTATGTGGGTGAAACTTTGATGCCATGCCAACTTTCAACCATTTCAGAGTTCATTTGTAGTGCTTTTCAATTTAGGGTCATTTTAGCTCAAAATAAATCATGAAATGCATGAAAACTAGCAAATGAAGTCAGAAAATGGTTGAAAAGTGATGATGCGGCTTTGAATGGTGCATATTGAATGCAGAAAAAGTCTTGAGTTAAAATATGTTCAAAAAAATGAAATCCCTTTGTAATAGACGTGTTTTCGTCCGAAACCGTGATACTTCAAAAGAGATTGTCCAGTTTGTACACGAAGTGCATCCAGTTTTTCCGGTGACCCTCTCAACTTTTTAGCACATGCTATGTGGGTGAAATTATAATGCAATGCCAACTTTCAACCATTTCAGAGTTCATTTGCAGAGCTCTTCAATTCAGGGTCATTTTAGCTCAAAATAAATCATGAAATGCATGAAAACTAGCAAATGAAGTCAGAAAATGGTTGAAAAGTGATGATGTGGCTTTGAATGGTGCATATTGAATGCAGAAAAAGTCTTGAGTTAAAATATGTTCAAAAAATTGAAATCCCTTTGTAATAGACGTGTTTTCGTCCGAAACCATGATACTTCGAAAGAGATTGTCCAGTTTGTACACGAACTGCATCCAGTTTTTCCGGTAACCCTCTCACGTTTTTAGCACATGCTATGTGGGTGAAATTATGATGCCATGCCAACTTTCAACCATTTCAGAGTTCATTTGCAGTGCTTTTCAATTCAGGGTCATTTTAGCTCAAAATAAATCATGAAATGCATGAAAACTAGCAAATGAAGTCTGAAAATGGTTGAAAAGTGATGATGTGGCTTTGAATGGTGCATATTGAATGCAAAAAAAGTCTTGAGTTAAAATATGTCCAAAAAATTGAAATCCCTTTGTAATAGACGTGTTTTCGTCCGAAACCCTGATACTTCGAAAGAGATTGTCCAGTTTGTACACGAATTGCATCCAGTTTTTCCGGTAACCCTCTCAACTTTTTAGCACATGATATGTGGCTGAAATTATGCTGCCATGCCAACTTTCAACCATTTTAGAGTTCATTTGCAGTGCTTTTCAATTCTGGGTCATTTTAGCTCAAAATAAATCATGAAATGCATGAAAACTAGCAAATGAAGTCACAAAATTGTTGAAAAGTGATGATGTGGCTTTGAATGGTGCATATTGAATGCAGAAAAAGTCTTGAGTTAAAATATGTTCAAAAAATTGAAATCCCTTTGTAATAGACGTGTTTTCGTCCGAAACCCTGATACTTCGAAAGAGATTGTCCAGTTTGTACACGAAGTGCATCCAGTTTTTCTGATAACCCTCTCAACTTTTTAGCACATGCTATGTGGGTGAAATTATGATTCCATGCCAACTTTTAACCATTTCAGAGTTAATTTGCAAAATAAATCATGAAATGCATGAAAACTAGCGAATGAAGTTAGAAAATGGTTGAAAAGTGATGATGTGGCTTTGAATGGTTCATATTGAATGCAGAAAAAGTCTTGAGTTAAAATATGTTCAAAAATTGAAATCCCTTCGTAATAGACGTGTTTTCGTCTGAAACCCTGATACTTTGAAAGAGATTGTCCAGTTTCTACACGAAGTGCATCCAGTTTTTCTGGTAACCCTCTCAACTTTTTAGCACATGCTATGTGGGTGAAACTTTGATGCCATGCCAACTTTCAACCATTTCAGAGTTCATTTGCAGTGCTTTTCAATTCAGGGTCGTTTTAGCTCAAAATAAATCATGAAATGCATGAAAACTAGCAAATGAAGTCAGAAAATGGTTGAAAAGTGATGATGTGGCTTTGAATGGTGCATATTGAATGCAGAAAAAGTCTTGAGTAAAAATATGTTCAAAAAATTGAAATCCCTTTGTAATAGACGTGTTTTCATCCGAAACCGTGATACTTCAAAAGAGATTGTCCAGTTTGTACACGAATTGCATCCAGTTTTTCCGGTAACCCTCTCAACTTTTTAACACATGCTATGTGGGTGAAATTATGATGCCATGCCAACTTTCAACCAGTTTAGAGTTCATTTGCAGTGCTTTTCAATTCTGGGTCATTTTAGCTCAAAATAAATCATGAAATGCATGAAAACTAGCAAATGAAGTCACAAAATTGTTGAAAAGTGATGATGTGGCTTTGAATGGTGCATATAGAATGCAGAAAAAGTCTTGAGTTAAAATATGTTCAAAAAATTGAAATCCCTTTGTAATAGACGTGTTTTCGTCCGAAACCCTGATACTTTGAAAGAGATTGTCCAGTTTGTACACGAAGTGCATCCAGTTTTTCTGATAACCCTCTCAACTTTTTAGCACATGCTATGTGGGTGAAATTATGATGCCATGCAAACTTTTAACCATTTCAGAGTTAATTTGCAAAATAAATCATGAAATGCATGAAAACTAGCGAATGAAGTCAGAAAATGGTTGAAAAGTGATGATGTGGCTTTGAATGGTGCATATTGAATGCAGAAAAAGTCTTGAGTTAAAATATGTTCAAAAATTGAAATCCCTTCGTAATAGACGTGTTTTCGTCTGAAACCCTGATACTTCGAAAGAGATTGTCCAGTTTCTACACGAAGTGCATCCAGTTTTTCTGGTAAACCTCTCAACTTTTTAGCACATGCTATGTGGGTGAAACTTTGATGCCATGCCAAGTTTCAACCATTTCAGAGTTCATTTGCAGTGCTTTTCAATTCAGGGTCATTTTAGTTCAAAATAAATCGTGAAATGCATGAAAACTAGCAAATGAAGTCAGAAAATGGTTGAAAAGTGATGATGTGGCTTTGAATGGTGCATATTGAATGCAGAAAAAGTCTTGAGTTAAAATATGTTCAAAAAATTGAAATCCCTTTGTAATAGACGTGTTTTCATCCGAAACCGTGATACTTCAAAAGAGATTGTCCAGTTTGTACACGAATTGCATCCAGTTTTTCCGGTAACCCTCTCAACTTTTTAGCACATGCTATGTGGGTGAAATTATGATGCCATGCCAACTTTCAACCAGTTTAGAGTTCATTTGCAGTGCTTTTCAATTCTGGGTCATTTTAGCTCAAAATAAATCATGAAATGCATGAAAACTAGCAAATGAAGTCACAAAATTGTTGAAAAGTGATGATGTGGCTTTGAATGGTGCATATAGAATGCAGAAAAAGTCTTGAGTTAAAATATGTTCAAAAAATTGAAATCCCTTTGTAATAGACGTGTTTTCGTCCGAAACCCTGATACTTCGAAAGAGATTGTCCCGTTTGTACACGAAGTGCATCCAGTTTTTCTGATAACCCTCTCAACTTTTTAGCACATGCTATGTGGGTGAAATTATGATGCCATGCCAACTTTTAACCATTTCAGAGTTAATTTGCAAAATAAATCATGAAATACATGAAAACTAGCGAATGAAGTTAGAAAATGGTTGAAAAGTGATGATGTGGCTTTGAATGGTGCATATTGAATGCAGAAAAAGTCTTGAGTTAAAATATGTTCAAAAATTGAAATCCCTTCGTAATAGACGTGTTTTCGTCTGAAACCCTGATACTTCGAAAGAGATTGTCCAGTTTCTACACGAAGTGCATCCAGTTTTTCTGGTAAACCTCTCAACTTTTTAGCACATGCTATGTGGGTGAAACTTTGATGCCATGCCAACTTTCAACCATTTCAGAGTTCATTTGCAGTGCTTTTCAATTCAGGGTCATTTTAGTTCAAAATAAATCGTGAAATGCATGAAAACTAGCAAATGAAGTCAGAAAATTGTTGAAAAGTGATGATGCGGCATTGAATGGTGCATATTGAATGCAGAAAAAGTCTTGAGTTAAAATATGTTGAAAAAATTGAAATCCCTTTGTAATAGATGTGTTTTCGTCCGAAACCCTGATACTTCAAAAGAGATTGTCCAGTTTGTACACGAATTGCATCCAGTTTTTCAGGTAACCCTCTCAACCTTTTAGCACATGCTATGTGGGTGAAATTATGATGCCATGCCAACTTTCAACCATTTTAGAGTTCATTTGCAATGCTTTTTAATTTAGGGTCATTTTAGCTCAAAATAAATCATGAAATGCATGAAAACTAGCAAATGAAGTCAGAAAATGGTTGAAAAGTGATGATGTGGCTTTGAATGGTGCATATTGAATGCAGAAAAAGTCTTGAGTTAAAATATGTTCAAAAAACTGAAATCCCTTTGTAATAGACGTGTTTTCGTCCGAAACCCTGATACTTCGAAAGAGATTGTCCAGTTTGTACACGAAGTGCATCTAGTTTTTCCGATAACCCTCTCAACTTTTTAGCACATGCTATGTGGGTGAAATTATGATGCCATGCCAACTTTTAACCATTTCAGAGTTAATTTGCAAAATAAATCATGAAATGCATGAAAACTCGCGAATGAAGTCAGAAAATGGTTGAAAAGTGATGATGTGGCTTGGAATGGTACATATTGAATGCAGAAAAAGTCTTGAGTTAAAATATGTTCAAAAAATTGAAATCCCTTCGTAATAGACGTGTTTTCATCCGAAACCCTGATACTTCAAAAGAGATTGTCCAGTTTGTACACGAAGTCCATCCAGTTTTTCTGGTAAACCTCTCAACTTTTTAGCACATGCTATGTGGGTGAAACTTTGATGCCATGCCAACTTTCAACCATTTCAGAGTTCATTTGCAGTGCTTTTCAATTCAGGGTCATTTTAGCTCAAAATAAATCATGAAATGCATGAAAACGAGCAGATGAAGTCAGAAAATTTTAGAAAAGTGATGATGTGGCTTTGAATGGTGCATATTGAATGCAGAAAAAGTCTTGAGTTAAAATATGTTCAAAAAATTGAAATCCCTTTGTACTAGACGTGTTTTCGTCCGAAACCCTCATACTTCGAAAGAGATTGTCCAGTTTGTACACGAAGTGCATCCAGTTTTTCCGATAACCCTCTCAACTTTTTAGCACATGCTATGTGGGTGAAATTATGATGCCATGCCAACTTTTAACCATTTCAGAGTTAATTTGCAAAATAAATCATGAAATGCATGAAAACTAGCGAATGAAGTCAGAAAATGGTTGAAAAGTGATGATGTGGCTTTTAATGGTGCATATTGAATGCAAAAAAAGTCTTGAGTTAAAATATGTTCAAAAATTGAAATCACTTCGTAATAGACGTGTTTTCGTCTGAAACCCTGATACTTCGAAAGAGATTGTCCAGTTTCTACACGAAGTGCATCCAGTTTTTCTGGTAACCCTCTCAACTTTTTAGCACATGCTATGTGGGTGAAACTTTGATGCCATGCCAACTTTCAACCATTTCAGAGTTCATTTGCAGTGCTTTTCAATTCAGGGTCATTTTAGCTCAAAATAAATCATGAAATGCATGAAAACTAGCAAATGAAGTCAGAAAATGGTTGAAAAGTGATGATGTGGCTTTGAATGGTGCATATTGAATGCAGAAAAAGTCTTGAGTTAAAATATGTTCAAAAATTGAAATCCCTTCGTAATAGACGTGTTTTCGTCTGAAACCCTGATACTTCGAAAGAGATTGTCCAGTTTCTACACGAAGTGCATCCAGTTTTTCTGGTAAACCTCTCAACTTTTTAGCACATGCTATGTGGGTGAAACTTTGATGCCATGCCAACTTTCAACCATTTCAGAGTTCATTTGCAGTGCTTTTCAATTCAGGGTCATTTTAGTTCAAAATAAATGGTGAAATGCATGAAAACTAGCAAATGAAGTCAGAAAATTGTTGAAAAGTGATGATGCGGCTTTGAATGGTGCATATTGAATGCAGAAAAAGTCTTGAGTTAAAATAAGTTGAAAAAATTGAAATCCCTTTGTAATAGATGTGTTTTCGTCCGAAACCCTGATACTTCGAAAGAGATTGTCCAGTTTGTACACGAAGTGCATCTAGTTTTTCCGATAACCCTCTCAACTTTTTAGCACATGCTATGTGGGTGAAATTATGATGCCATGCCAACTTTTAACCATTTCAGAGTTAATTTGCAAAATAAATCATGATATGCATGAAAACTCGCGAATGAAGTCAGAAAATGGTTGAAAAGTGATGATGTGGCTTGGAATGGTACATATTGAATGCAGAAAAAGTCTTGAGTTAAAATATGTTCAAAAAATTGAAATCCCTTCGTAATAGACGTGTTTTCATCCGAAACCCTGATACTTCAAAAGAGATTGTCCAGTTTGTACACGAAGTCCATCCAGTTTTTCTGGTAAACCTCTCAACTTTTTAGCACATGCTATGTGGGTGAAACGTTGATGCCATGCCAACTTTCAACCATTTCAGAGTTCATTTGCAGTGCTTTTCAATTCAGGGTCATTTTAGCTCAAAATAAATCATGAAATGCATGAAAACGAGCAGATGAAGTCAGAAAATTTTAGAAAAGTGATGATGTGGCTTTGAATGGTGAATATTGAATGCAGAAAAAGTCTTGAGTTAAAATATATTCAAAAATTGAAATCCCTTCGTAATAGACGTGTTTTCGTCTGAAACCCTGATACTTCGAAAGAGATTGTCCAGTTTCTAGACGAAGTGCATCCAGTTTTTCTGGTAAACCTCTCAACTTTTTAGCACATGCTATGTGGGTGAAACTTTGATGCCATGCCAACTTTCAACCATTTCAGAGTTCATTTGCAGTGCTTTTCAATTCAGGCTCATTTTAGTTCAAAATAAATCGTGAAATGCATGAAAACTAGCAAATGAAGTCAGAAAATTGTTGAAAAGTGATGATGCGGCTTTGAATGGTGCATATTGAATGCAGAAAAAGTCTTGAGTTAAAATATGTTGAAAAAATTGAAATCCCTTTGTAATAGATGTGTTTTCGTCCGAAACCCTGATACTTCGAAAGAGATTGTCCAGTTTGTACACGAAGTGCATCTAGTTTTTCCGATAACCCTCTCAACTTTTTAGCACATGCTATGTGGGTGAAATTATGATGCCATGCCAACTTTTAACCATTTCAGACTTAATTTGCAAAATAAATCATGAAATGCATGAAAACTCGCGAATGAAGTCAGAAAATGGTTGAAAAGTGATGATGTGGCTTGGAATGGTACATATTGAATGCAGAAAAAGTCTTGAGTTAAAATATGTTCAAAAAATTGCAATCCCTTCGTAATAGACGTGTTTTCATCCGAAACCCTGATACTTCAAAAGAGATTGTCCAGTTTGTACACAAAGTCCATCCAGTTTTTCTGGTAAACCTCTCAACTTTTTAGCACATGCTATGTGGGTGAAACTTTGATGCCATGCCAACTTTCAACCATTTCAGAGTTCATTTGCAGTGCTTTTCAATTCAGGGTCATTTTCGCTCAAAATAAATCATGAAATGCATGAAAACGAGCAGATGAAGTCAGAAAATTTTAGAAAAGTGATGATGTGGCTTTGAATGGTGCATATTGAATGCAGAAAAAGTCTTGAGTTAATATATGTTCAAAAATTGAAATCCCTTCGTAATAGACGTGTTTTCGTCTGAAACCCTGATACTTCGAAAGAGATTGTCCAGTTTCTACACGAAGTGCATCCAGTTTTTCTGGTAAACCTCTCAACTTTTTAGCACATGCTATGTGGGTGAAACTTTGATGCCATGCCAACTTTCAACCATTTCAGAGTTCATTTGCAGTGCTTTTCAATTCAGGGTCATTTTAGTTCAAAATAAATCGTGAAATGCATGAAAACTAGCAAATGAAGTCAGAAAATTGTTGAAAAGTGATGATGCGGCTTTGAATGGTGCATATTGAATGCAGAAAAAGTCTTGAGTTAAAATATGTTGAAAAAATTGAAATCCCTTTGTAATAGATGTGTTTTCGTCCGAAACCCTGATACTTCAAAAGAGATTGTATAGTTTGTACACGAATTGCATCCAGTTTTTCCGGTAACCCTCTCAACTTTTTAGCACATGCTATGTGGGTGAAATTATGATGCCATGCCAACTTTCAACCATTTTAGAGTTCATTTGCAATGCTTTTTAATTTAGGGTCATTTTAGCTCAAAATAAATCATGAAATGCATGAAAACTAGCAAATGAAGTCAGAAAATGGTTGAAAAGTGATGATGTGGCTTTGAATGGTGCATATTGAATGCAGAAAAAGTCTTGAGTTAAAATATGTTCAAAAAATTGAAATCCCTTTGTAATAGACGTGTTTTCGTCCGAAACCCTGATACTTCGAAAGAGATTGTCCAGTTTGCACGCGAAGTGCATCCAGTTTTTCCGGTAACCCTCTCAACTTTTTAGCACATGCTATGTGGGTGAAATTATGATGCCATGCCAACTTTCAACCATTTCAGAGTTCATTTGCAGTGCTTTTCAATTCAGGGTCATTTTAGTTCAAAATAAATCGTGAAATGCATGAAAACTAGCAAATGAAGTCAGAAAATTGTTGAAAAGTGATGATGCGGCTTTGAATGGTGCATATTGAATGCAGAAAAAGTCTTGAGTTAAAATATGTTGAAAAAATTGAAATCCCTTTGTAATAGATGTGTTTTCGTCCGAAACCCTGATACTTCAAAAGAGATTGTATAGTTTGTACACGAATTGCATCCAGTTTTTCCGGTAACCCTCTCAACTTTTTAGCACATGCTATGTGGGTGAAATTATGATGCCATGCCAACTTTCAACCATTTTAGAGTTCATTTGCAATGCTTTTTAATTTCGGGTCATTTTAGCTCAAAATAAATCATGAAATGCATGAAAACTAGCAAATGAAGTCAGAAAATGGTTGAAAAGTGATGATGTGGCTTTGAATGGTGCATATTGAATGCAGAAAAAGTCTTGAGTTAAAATATGTTCAAAAAATTGAAATCCCTTTGTAATAGACATGTTTTCGTCCGAAACCCTGATACTTCGAAAGAGATTGTCCAGTTTGCACGCGAAGTGCATCCAGTTTTTCCGGTAACCCTCTCAACTTTTTAGCACATGCTATGTGGGTGAAATTATGATGCCATGCCAACTTTCAACCATTTCAGAGTTCATTTGCAGTGCTTTTCAATTCAGGGTCATTTTAGCTCAAAATAAATCATGAAATGCATCAAAACTAGCAAATGAAGTCAGAGAATGGTTGAAAAGTGATGATGTGGCTTTGAATGGTGCATATTGAATGCAAAAAAAGTCTTGAGTTAAAATATGTCCAAAAAATTGAAATCCCTTTGTAATAGACGTGTTTTCGTCCGAAACCCTGATACTTCGAAAGAGATTGTCCAGTTTGTACACGAAGTGCATCTAGTTTTTCCGATAACCCTCTCAACTTTTTAGCACATGCTATGTGGGTGAAATCATAATGCCATGCCAACTTTTAACCATTTCAGAGTTAATTTGCAAAATAAATCATGAAATGCATGAAAACTCGCGAATGAAGTCAGAAAATGGTTGAAAAGTGATGATGTGGCTTGGAATGGTGCATATTGAATGCAGAAAAAGTCTTGAGTTAAAATATGTTCAAAAAATTGAAATCCCTTCATAATAGACGTGTTTTCATCCGAAACCCTGATACTTCGAAAGAGATTGTCCAGTTTGTACACGAAGTCCATCCAGTTTTTCTGGTAAACCTCTCAACTTTTTAGCACATGCTATGTGGGTGAAACTTTGATGCCATGCCAACTTTCAACCATTTCAGAGTTTATTTGCAGTGCTTTTCAATTCAGGGTCATTTTAGCTCAAAATAAATCATGAAATGCATGAAAACGAGCAGATGAAGTCAGAAAATTTTAGAAAAGTGATGATGTGGCTTTGAATGGTGCATATTGAATGCAGAAAAAGTCTTGAGTTAAAATATGTTCAAAAATTGAAATCCCTTCGTAATAGACGTGTTTTCGTCTGAAACCCTGATACTTCGAAAGAGATTGTCCAGTTTCTACACGAAGTGCATCCAGTTTTTCTGGTAAACCTCTCAACTTTTTAGCACATGCTATGTGGGTGAAACTTTGATGCCATGCCAACTTTCAACCATTTCAGAGTTCATTTGTAGTGCTTTTCAATTCAGGGTCATTTTAGTTCAAAATAAATCGTGAAATGCATGAAAACTAGCAAATGAAGTCAGAAAATTGTTGAAAAGTGATGATGCGGCTTTGAATGGTGCATATTGAATGCAGAAAAAGTCTTGAGTTAAAATATGTTGAAAAAATTGAAATCCCTTTGTAATAGATGTGTTTTCGTCCGAAACCCTGATACTTCAAAAGAGATTGTCCAGTTTGTACACGAATTGCATCCAGTTTTTCCGGTAACCCTCTCAACTTTTTAGCACATGCTATGTGGGTGAAATTATGATGCCATGCCAACTTTCAACCATTTTAGAGTTCATTTGCAATGCTTTTTAATTTCGGGTCATTTTAGCTCAAAATAAATCATGAAATGCATGAAAACTAGCAAATGAAGTCAGAAAATGGTTGAAAAGTGATGATGTGGCTTTGAATGGTGCATATTGAATGCAGAAAAAGTCTTGAGTTAAAATATGTTCAAAAAATTGAAATCCCTTTGTAATAGACGTGTTTTCGTCCGAAACCCTGATACTTCGAAAGAGATTGTCCAGTTTGCACGCGAAGTGCATCCAGTTTTTCCGGTAACCCTCTCAACTTTTTAGCACATACTATGTGGGTGAAATTATGATGCCATGCCAACTTTCAACCATTTCAGAGTTCATTTGCAGTGCTTTTCAATTCAGGGTCATTTTAGCTCAAAATAAATCATGAAATGCATCAAAACTAGCAAATGAAGTCAGAGAATGGTTGAAAAGTGATGATGTGGCTTTGAATGGTGCATATTGAATGCAAAAAAAGTCTTGAGTTAAAATATGTCCAAAAAATTGAAATCCCTTTGTAATAGACGTGTTTTCGTCCGAAACCCTGATACTTCGAAAGAGATTGTCCAGTTTGTACACGAAGTGCATCTAGTTTTTCCGATAACCCTCTCAACTTTTTAGCACATGCTATGTGGGTGAAATTATGATGCCATGCCAACTTTTAACCATTTCAGAGTTAATTTGCAAAATAAATCATGAAATGCATGAAAACTCGCGAATGAAGTCAGAAAATGGTTGAAAGTGATGATGTGGCTTGGAATGGTGCATATTGAATGCAGAAAAAGTCTTGAGTTAAAATATGTTCAAAAAATTGAAATCCCTTCATAATAGACGTGTTTTCATCCGAAACCCTGATACTTCGAAAGAGATTGTCCAGTTTGTACACGAAGTCCATCCAGTTTTTCTGGTAAACCTCTCAACTTTTTAGCACATGCTATGTGGGTGAAACTTTGATGCCATGCCAACTTTCAACCATTTCAGAGTTTATTTGCAGTGCTTTTCAATTCAGGGTCATTTTAGCTCAAAATAAATCATGAAATGCATGAAAACGAGCAGATGAAGTCAGAAAATTTTAGAAAAGTGATGATGTGGCTTTGAATGGTGCATATTGAATGCAGAAAAAGTCTTGAGTTAAAATATGTTCAAAAATTGAAATCCCTTCGTAATAGACGTGTTTTCGTCTGAAACCCTGATACTTCGAAAGAGATTGTCCAGTTTCTACACGAAGTGCATCCAGTTTTTCTGGTAAACCTCTCAACTTTTTAGCACATGCTATGTGGGTGAAACTTTGATGCCATGCCAACTTTCAACCATTTCAGAGTTCATTTGTAGTGCTTTTCAATTCAGGGTCATTTTAGTTCAAAATAAATCGTGAAATGCATGAAAACTAGCAAATGAAGTCAGAAAATTGTTGAAAAGTGATGATGCGGCTTTGAATGGTGCATATTGAATGCAGAAAAAGTCTTGAGTTAAAATATGTTGAAAAAATTGAAATCCCTTTGTAATAGACGTGTTTTCGTCCGAAACCCTGATACTTCAAAAGAGATTGTCCAGTTTGTACACGAATTGCATCCAGTTTTTCCGGTAACCCTCTCAACTTTTTAGCACATGCTATGTGGGTGAAATTATGATGCCATGCCAACTTTCAACCATTTTAGAGTTCATTTGCAATGCTTTTTAATTTAGGGTCATTTTAGCTCAAAATAAATCATGAAATGCATGAAAACTAGCAAATGAAGTCAGAAAATGGTTGAAAAGTGATGATGTGGCTTTGAATGGTGCATATTGAATGCAGAAAAAGTCTTGAGTTAAAATATGTTCAAAAAATTGAAATCCCTTTGTAATAGACGTGTTTTCGTCCGAAACCCTGATACTTCGAAAGAGATTGTCCAGTTTGCACGCGAAGTGCATCCAGTTTTTCCGGTAACCCTCTCAACTTTTTAGCACATGCTATGTGGGTGAAATTATGATGCCATGCCAACTTTCAACCATTTCAGAGTTCATTTGCAGTGCTTTTCAATTCAGGGTCATTTTAGCTCAAAATAAATCATGAAATGCATCAAAACTAGCAAATGAAGTCAGAGAATGGTTGAAAAGTGATGATGTGGCTTTGAATGGTGCATATTGAATGCAAAAAAAGTCTTGAGTTAAAATATGTCCAAAAAATTGAAATCCCTTTGTAATAGACGTGTTTTCGTCCGAAACCCTGATACTTCGAAAGAGATTGTCCAGTTTGTACACGAAGTGCATCTAGTTTTTCCGATAACCCTCTCAACTTTTTAGCACATGCTATGTGGGTGAAATCATAATGCCATGCCAACTTTTAACCATTTCAGAGTTAATTTGCAAAATAAATCATGAAATGCATGAAAACTCGCGAATGAAGTCAGAAAATGGTTGAAAAGTGATGATGTGGCTTGGAATGGTGCATATTGAATGCAGAAAAAGTCTTGAGTTAAAATATGTTCAAAAAATTGAAATCCCTTCATAATAGACGTGTTTTCATCCGAAACCCTGATACTTCGAAAGAGATTGTCCAGTTTGTACACGAAGTCCATCCAGTTTTTCTGGTAAACCTCTCAACTTTTTAGCACATGCTATGTGGGTGAAACTTTGATGCCATGCCAACTTTCAACCATTTCAGAGTTTATTTGCAGTGCTTTTCAATTCAGGGTCATTTTAGCTCAAAATAAATCATGAAATGCATGAAAACGAGCAGATGAAGTCAGAAAATTTTAGAAAAGTGATGATGTGGCTTTGAATGGTGCATATTGAATGCAGAAAAAGTCTTGAGTTAAAATATGTTCAAAAATTGAAATCCCTTCGTAATAGACGTGTTTTCGTCTGAAACCCTGATACTTCGAAAGAGATTGTCCAGTTTCTACACGAAGTGCATCCAGTTTTTCTGGTAAACCTCTCAACTTTTTAGCACATGCTATGTGGGTGAAACTTTGATGCCATGCCAACTTTCAACCATTTCAGAGTTCATTTGTAGTGCTTTTCAATTCAGGGTCATTTTAGTTCAAAATAAATCGTGAAATGCATGAAAACTAGCAAATGAAGTCAGAAAATTGTTGAAAAGTGATGATGCGGCTTTGAATGGTGCATATTGAATGCAGAAAAAGTCTTGAGTTAAAATATGTTGAAAAAATTGAAATCCCTTTGTAATAGATGTGTTTTCGTCCGAAACCCTGATACTTCAAAAGAGATTGTCCAGTTTGTACACGAATTGCATCCAGTTTTTCCGGTAACCCTCTCAACTTTTTAGCACATACTATGTGGGTGAAATTATGATGCCATGCCAACTTTCAACCATTTCAGAGTTCATTTGCAGTGCTTTTCAATTCAGGGTCATTTTAGCTCAAAATAAATCATGAAATGCATCAAAACTAGCAAATGAAGTCAGAGAATGGTTGAAAAGTGATGATGTGGCTTTGAATGGTGCATATTGAATGCAAAAAAAGTCTTGAGTTAAAATATGTCCAAAAAATTGAAATCCCTTTGTAATAGACGTGTTTTCGTCCGAAACCCTGATACTTCGAAAGAGATTGTCCAGTTTGTACACGAAGTGCATCTAGTTTTTCCGATAACCCTCTCAACTTTTTAGCACATGCTATGTGGGTGAAATTATGATGCCATGCCAACTTTTAACCATTTCAGAGTTAATTTGCAAAATAAATCATGAAATGCATGAAAACTCGCGAATGAAGTCAGAAAATGGTTGAAAAGTGATGATGTGGCTTGGAATGGTGCATATTGAATGCAGAAAAAGTCTTGAGTTAAAATATGTTCAAAAAATTGAAATCCCTTCATAATACACGTGTTTTCATCCGAAACCCTGATACTTCGAAAGAGATTGTCCAGTTTGTACACGAAGTCCATCCAGTTTTTCTGGTAAACCTCTCAACTTTTTAGCACATGCTATGTGGGTGAAACTTTGATGCCATGCCAACTTTCAACCATTTCAGAGTTTATTTGCAGTGCTTTTCAATTCAGGGTCATTTTAGCTCAAAATAAATCATGAAATGCATGAAAACGAGCAGATGAAGTCAGAAAATTTTAGAAAAGTGATGATGTGGCTTTGAATGGTGCATATTGAATGCAGAAAAAGTCTTGAGTTAAAATATGTTCAAAAATTGAAATCCCTTCGTAATAGACGTGTTTTCGTCTGAAACCCTGATACTTCGAAAGAGATTGTCCAGTTTCTACACGAAGTGCATCCAGTTTTTCTGGTAAACCTCTCAACTTTTTAGCACATGCTATGTGGGTGAAACTTTGATGCCATGCCAACTTTCAACCATTTCAGAGTTCATTTGTAGTGCTTTTCAATTCAGGGTCATTTTAGTTCAAAATAAATCGTGAAATGCATGAAAACTAGCAAATGAAGTCAGAAAATTGTTGAAAAGTGATGATGCGGCTTTGAATGGTGCATATTGAATGCAGAAAAAGTCTTGAGTTAAAATATGTTGAAAAAATTGAAATCCCTTTGTAATAGACGTGTTTTCGTCCGAAACCCTGATACTTCAAAAGAGATTGTCCAGTTTGTACACGAATTGCATCCAGTTTTTCCGGTAACCCTCTCAACTTTTTAGCACATGCTATGTGGGTGAAATTATGATGCCATGCCAACTTTCAACCATTTTAGAGTTCATTTGCAATGCTTTTTAATTTAGGGTCATTTTAGCTCAAAATAAATCATGAAATGCATGAAAACTAGCAAATGAAGTCAGAAAATGGTTGAAAAGTGATGATGTGGCTTTGAATGGTGCATATTGAATGCAGAAAAAGTCTTGAGTTAAAATATGTTCAAAAAATTGAAATCCCTTTGTAATAGACGTGTTTTCGTCCGAAACCCTGATACTTCGAAAGAGATTGTCCAGTTTGCACGCGAAGTGCATCCAGTTTTTCCGGTAACCCTCTCAACTTTTTAGCACATGCTATGTGGGTGAAATTATGATGCCATGCCAACTTTCAACCATTTCAGAGTTCATTTGCAGTGCTTTTCAATTCAGGGTCATTTTAGCTCAAAATAAATCATGAAATGCATCAAAACTAGCAAATGAAGTCAGAGAATGGTTGAAAAGTGATGATGTGGCTTTGAATGGTGCATATTGAATGCAAAAAAAGTCTTGAGTTAAAATATGTCCAAAAAATTGAAATCCCTTTGTAATAGACGTGTTTTCGTCCGAAACCCTGATACTTCGAAAGAGATTGTCCAGTTTGTACACGAAGTGCATCTAGTTTTTCCGATAACCCTCTCAACTTTTTAGCACATGCTATGTGGGTGAAATTATGATGCCATGCCAACTTTTAACCATTTCAGAGTTAATTTGCAAAATAAATCATGAAATGCATGAAAACTCGCGAATGAAGTCAGAAAATGGTTGAAAAGTGATGATGTGGCTTGGAATGGTGCATATTGAATGCAGAAAAAGTCTTGAGTTAAAATATGTTCAAAAAATTGAAATCCCTTCATAATAGACGTGTTTTCATCCGAAACCCTGATACTTCGAAAGAGATTGTCCAGTTTGTACACGAAGTCCATCCAGTTTTTCTGGTAAACCTCCCAACTTTTTAGCACATGCTATGTGGGTGAAACTTTGATGCCATGCCAACTTTCAACCATTTCAGAGTTCATTTGTAGTGCTTTTCAATTCAGGGTCATTTTAGCTCAAAATAAATCATGAAATGCATGAAAACGAGCAGATGAAGTCAGAAAATTTTAGAAAAGTGATGATGTGGCTTTGAATGGTGCATATTGAATGCAGAAAAAGTCTTGAGTTAAAATATGTTCAAAAATTGAAATCCCTTCGTAATAGACGTGTTTTCGTCTGAAACCCTGATACTTCGAAAGAGATTGTCCAGTTTCTACACGAAGTGCATCCAGTTTTTCTGGTAAACCTCTCAACTTTTTAGCACATGCTATGTGGGTGAAACTTTGATGCCATGCCAACTTTCAACCATTTCAGAGTTCATTTGTAGTGCTTTTCAATTCAGGGTCATTTTAGTTCAAAATAAATCGTGAAATGCATGAAAACTAGCAAATGAAGTCAGAAAATTGTTGAAAAGTGATGATGCGGCTTTGAATGGTGCATATTGAATGCAGAAAAAGTCTTGAGTTAAAATATGTTGAAAAAAATTGAAATCCCTTTGTAATAGATGTGTTTTCGTCCGAAACCCTGATACTTCAAAAGAGATTGTCCAGTTTGTACACGAATTGCATCCAGTTTTTCCGGTAACCCTCTCAACTTTTTAGCACATGCTATGTGGGTGAAATTATGATGCCATGCCAACTTTCAACCATTTTAGAGTTCATTTGCAATGCTTTTTAATTTAGGGTCATTTTAGCTCAAAATAAATCATGAAATGCATGAAAACTAGCAAATGAAGTCAGAAAATGGTTGAAAAGTGATGATGTGGCTTTGAATGGTGCATATTGAATGCAGAAAAAGTCTTGAGTTAAAATATGTTCAAAAAATTGAAATCCCTTTGTAATAGACGTGTTTTCGTCCGAAACCCTGATACTTCGAAAGAGATTGTCCAGTTTGCACGCGAAGTGCATCCAGTTTTTCCGGTAACCCTCTCAACTTTTTAGCACATGCTATGTGGGTGAAATTATGATGCCATGCCAACTTTCAACCATTTCAGAGTTCATTTGCAGTGCTTTTCAATTCAGGGTCATTTTAGCTCAAAATAAATCATGAAATGCATGAAAACTAGCAAATGAAGTCAGAAAATGGTTGAAAAGTGATGATGTGGCTTTGAATGGTGCATATTGAATGCAGAAAAAGTCTTGAGTTAAAATATGTTCAAAAAATTGAAATCCCTTCGTAATAGACGTGTTTTCATCCGAAACCCTGATACTTCGAAAGAGATTGTCCAGTTTGTACACGAAGTCCATCCAGTTTTTCTGGTAAACCTCTCAACTTTTTAGCACATGCTATGTGGGTGAAACTTTGATGCCATGCCAACTTTCAACCATTTCAGAGTTCATTTGCAGTGCTTTTCAATTCAGGGACATTTTAGCTCAAAATAAATCATGAAATGCATGAAAACTAGCAAATGAAGTCAGAAAATTGTGGAAAAGTGATGATGTGGCTTTGAATGGTGCATATTGAATGCAGAAAAAGTCTTGAGTTAAAATATGTTCAAAAAATTGAAATCCCTTTGTAATAGACGTGTTTTCGTCCGAAACCCTGATACTTCGAAAGAGATTGTGCAGTTTGTACACGAAGTGCATCCAGTTTTTCCGATAACCCTCTCAACTTTTTAGCACATGCTATGTGGGTGAAATTATGATGCCATTCCAACTTTTAACCATTTCAGAGTTAATTTGCAAAATAAATCATGAAATGCATGAAAACTAGCGAATGAAGTCAGAAAATGGTTGAAAAGTGATGATGTGGCTTTGAATGGTGCATATTGAATGCAGAAAAAGTCTTGAGTTAAAATATGTTCAAAAATTGAAATCCCTTCGTAATAGACGTGTTTTCGTCTGAAACCCTGATACTTCGAAAGAGATTGTCCAGTTTCTACACGAAGTGCATCCAGTTTTTCTGGTAACCCTCTCAACTTTTTAGCACATGCTATGTGGGTGAAACTTTGATGCCATGCCAACTTTCAACCATTTCAGAGTTCATTTGCAGTGCTTTTCAATTCAGGGTCATTTTAGCTCAAAATAAATCATGAAATGCATGAAAACTAGCAAATGTAGTCAGAAAATGGTTGAAAAGTCATGATGTGGCTTTGAATGGTGCATATTGAATGCAGAAAAAGTCTTGAGTTAAAATATGTTCAAAAAATTGAAATCCCTTTGTAATAGACGTGTTTTCATCCGAAACCGTGAGACTTCAAAAGAGATTGTATAGTTTGTACACGAATTGCATCCAGTTTTTCCGGTAACACTCTCAACTTTTTAGCACATGCTATGTGGGTGAAATTATGATGCCATGCCAACTTTCAACCTGTTGAGAGTTCATTTGCAGTGCTTTTCAATTCTGGGTCATTTTAGCTCAAAATAAATCATGAAATGCATGAAAACTAGCAAATGAAGTCACAAAATTGTTGAAAAGTGATGATGTGGCTTTGAATGGTGCATATTGAATGCAGAAAAAGTCTTGAGTTAAAATATGTTCAAAAAATTGAAATCCCTTTGTAATAGACGTGTTTTCGTCCGAAACCCTGATACTTCGAAAGAGATTGTCCAGTTTGTACACGAAGTGCATCCAATTTTTCCGATAACCCTCTCAACTTTTTAGCACATGCTATGTGGGTGAAATTATGATGCCATGCCAACTTTTAACCATTTCAGAGTTAATTTGCAAAATAAATCATGAAATGCATGAAAACTAGCGAATGAAGTCAGAAAATGGTTGAAAAGTGATGATGTGGCTTTGAATGGTGCATATTGAATGCAGAAAAAGTCTTGAGTTAAAATATGTTCAAAAATTGAAATCCCTTCGTAATAGACGTGTTTTCGTCTGAAACCCTGATACTTCGAAAGAGATTGTCCAGTTTCTACACGAAGTGCATCCAGTTTTTCTGGTAAACCTCTCAACTTTTTAGCACATGCTATGTGGGTGAAACTTTGATGCCATGCCAACTTTCAACCATTTCAGAGTTCATTTGCAGTGCTTTTCAATTCAGGGTCATTTTAGTTCAAAATAAATCATGAAATGCATGAAAACTAGCAAATGAAGTCAGAAAATTGTTGAAAAGTGATGATGCGGCTTTGAATGGTGCATATTGAATGCAGAAAAATTCTTGAGTTAAAATATGTTGAAAAAATTGAAATCCCTTTGTAATAGATGTGTTTTCGTCCGAAACCCTGATACTTCAAATGAGATTGTCCAGTTTGTACACGAATTGCATCCAGTTTTTCCGGTAGCCCTCTCAACTTTTTAGCACATGCTATGTGGGTGAAATTATGATGCCATGCCAACTTTCAACCATTGTAGAGTTCATTTGCAATGCTTTTTAATTTAGGGTCATTTTAGCTCAAAATAAATCATGAAATGCATGAAAACTAGCAAATGAAGTCAGAAAATGGTTGAAAAGTGATGATGTGGATTTGAATGGTGCATATTGAATGCAGAAAAAGTCTTGAGTTAAAATATGTTAAAAAAATTGAATTCCCTTTGTAATAGACGTGTTTTCGTCCGAAACCCTGATACTTCGAAAGAGATTGTCCAGTTTGCACGCGAAGTGCATCTAGTTTTTCCGGTAACCCTCTCAACTTTTTAGCACATGCTATGTGGGTGAAATTATGATGCCATGCCAACTTTCAACCATTTCAGAGTTCATTTGCAGTGCTTTTCAATTCAGGGTCATTTTAGCTCAAAATAAATCATGAAATGCATGAAAACTAGCAAATGAAGTCAGAGAATGGTTGAAAAGTGATGATGTGGCTTTGAATGGTGCATATTGAATGCAAAAAAATTCTTGAGTTAAAATATGTCCAAAAAATTGAAATCCCTTTGTAATAGACGTGTTTTCGTCCGAAGCCCTGATACTTCGAAAGAGATTGTCCAGTTTGTACACGAAGTGCATCTAGTTTTTCCGATAACCCTCTCAACTTTTTAGCACATGCTATGTGGGTGAAATTATGATGCCATGCCAACTTTTAACCATTTCAGAGTTAATTTGCAAAATAAATCATGAAATGCATGAAAACTAGCGAATGAAGTCAGAAAATGGTTGAAAAGTGATGATGTGGCTTTGAATGGTGCATATTGAATGCAGAAAAAGTCTTGAGTTAAAATATGTTCAAAAATTGAAATCCCTTCGTAATAGACGTGTTTTCGTCTGAAACCCTGATACTTCGAAAGAGATTGTCCAGTTTCTACACGAAGTGCATCCAGTTTTTCTGGTAAACCTCTCAACTTTTTAGCACATGCTATGTGGGTGAAACTTTGATGCCATGCCAAGTTTCAACCATTTCAGAGTTCATTTGCAGTGCTTTTCAATTCAGGGTCATTTTAGTTCAAAATAAATCGTGAAATGCATGAAAACTAGCAAATGAAGTCAGAAAATGGTTGAAAAGTGATGATGTGGCTTTGAATGGTGCATATTGAATGCAGAAAAAGTCTTGAGTTAAAATATGTTCAAAAAATTGAAATCCCTTTGTAATAGACGTGTTTTCATCCGAAACCGTGATACTTCAAAAGAGATTGTCCAGTTTGTACACGAATTGCATCCAGTTTTTCCGGTAACCCTCTCAACTTTTTAGCACATGCTATGTGGGTGAAATTATGATGCCATGCCAACTTTCAACCAGTTTAGAGTTCATTTGCAGTGCTTTTCAATTCTGGGTCATTTTAGCTCAAAATAAATCATGAAATGCATGAAAACTAGCAAATGAAGTCACAAAATTGTTGAAAAGTGATGATGTGGCTTTGAATGGTGCATATAGAATGCAGAAAAAGTCTTGAGTTAAAATATGTTCAAAAAATTGAAATCCCTTTGTAATAGACGTGTTTTCGTCCGAAACCCTGATACTTCGAAAGAGATTGTCCCGTTTGTACACGAAGTGCATCCAGTTTTTCTGATAACCCTCTCAACTTTTTAGCACATGCTATGTGGGTGAAATTATGATGCCATGCCAACTTTTAACCATTTCAGAGTTAATTTGCAAAATAAATCATGAAATACATGAAAACTAGCGAATGAAGTTAGAAAATGGTTGAAAAGTGATGATGTGGCTTTGAATGGTGCATATTGAATGCAGAAAAAGTCTTGAGTTAAAATATGTTCAAAAATTGAAATCCCTTCGTAATAGACGTGTTTTCGTCTGAAACCCTGATACTTCGAAAGAGATTGTCCAGTTTCTACACGAAGTGCATCCAGTTTTTCTGGTAAACCTCTCAACTTTTTAGCACATGCTATGTGGGTGAAACTTTGATGCCATGCCAACTTTCAACCATTTCAGAGTTCATTTGCAGTGCTTTTCAATTCAGGGTCATTTTAGTTCAAAATAAATCGTGAAATGCATGAAAACTAGCAAATGAAGTCAGAAAATTGTTGAAAAGTGATGATGCGGCATTGAATGGTGCATATTGAATGCAGAAAAAGTCTTGAGTTAAAATATGTTGAAAAAATTGAAATCCCTTTGTAATAGATGTGTTTTCGTCCGAAACCCTGATACTTCAAAAGAGATTGTCCAGTTTGTACACGAATTGCATCCAGTTTTTCAGGTAACCCTCTCAACCTTTTAGCACATGCTATGTGGGTGAAATTATGATGCCATGCCAACTTTCAACCATTTTAGAGTTCATTTGCAATGCTTTTTAATTTAGGGTCATTTTAGCTCAAAATAAATCATGAAATGCATGAAAACTAGCAAATGAAGTCAGAAAATGGTTGAAAAGTGATGATGTGGCTTTGAATGGTGCATATTGAATGCAGAAAAAGTCTTGAGTTAAAATATGTTCAAAAAATTGAAATCCCTTTGTAATAGACGTGTTTTCGTCCGAAACCCTGATACTTCGAAAGAGATTGTCCAGTTTGTACACGAAGTGCATCTAGTTTTTCCGATAACCCTCTCAACTTTTTAGCACATGCTATGTGGGTGAAATTATGATGCCATGCCAACTTTTAACCATTTCAGAGTTAATTTGCAAAATAAATCATGAAATGCATGAAAACTCGCGAATGAAGTCAGAAAATGGTTGAAAAGTGATGATGTGGCTTGGAATGGTACATATTGAATGCAGAAAAAGTCTTGAGTTAAAATATGTTCAAAAAATTGAAATCCCTTCGTAATAGACGTGTTTTCATCCGAAACCCTGATACTTCAAAAGAGATTGTCCAGTTTGTACACGAAGTCCATCCAGTTTTTCTGGTAAACCTCTCAACTTTTTAGCACATGCTATGTGGGTGAAACTTTGATGCCATGCCAACTTTCAACCATTTCAGAGTTCATTTGCAGTGCTTTTCAATTCAGGGTCATTTTAGCTCAAAATAAATCATGAAATGCATGAAAACGAGCAGATGAAGTCAGAAAATTTTAGAAAAGTGATGATGTGGCTTTGAATGGTGCATATTGAATGCAGAAAAAGTCTTGAGTTAAAATATGTTCAAAAAATTGAAATCCCTTTGTACTAGACGTGTTTTCGTCCGAAACCCTCATACTTCGAAAGAGATTGTCCAGTTTGTACACGAAGTGCATCCAGTTTTTCCGATAACCCTCTCAACTTTTTAGCACATGCTATGTGGGTGAAATTATGATGCCATGCCAACTTTTAACCATTTCAGAGTTAATTTGCAAAATAAATCATGAAATGCATGAAAACTAGCGAATGAAGTCAGAAAATGGTTGAAAAGTGATGATGTGGCTTTGAATGGTGCATATTGAATGCAAAAAAAGTCTTGAGTTAAAATATGTTCAAAAATTGAAATCACTTCGTAATAGACGTGTTTTCGTCTGAAACCCTGATACTTCGAAAGAGATTGTCCAGTTTCTACACGAAGTGCATCCAGTTTTTCTGGTAACCCTCTCAACTTTTTAGCACATGCTATGTGGGTGAAACTTTGATGCCATGCCAACTTTCAACCATTTCAGAGTTCATTTGCAGTGCTTTTCAATTCAGGGTCATTTTAGCTCAAAATAAATCATGAAATGCATGAAAACTAGCAAATGAAGTCAGAAAATGGTTGAAAAGTGATGATGTGGCTTTGAATGGTGCATATTGAATGCAGAAAAAGTCTTGAGTTAAAATATGTTCAAAAATTGAAATCCCTTCGTAATAGACGTGTTTTCGTCCGAAACCCTGATACTTCGAAAGAGATTGTCCAGTTTCTACACGAAGTGCATCCAGTTTTTCCGGTAACCCTCTCAACTTTTTAGCACATGCTATGTGGGTGAAATTATGATGCCATGCCAACTTTCAACCATTTTAGAGTTCATTTGCAATGCTTTTTAATTTAGGGTCATTTTAGCTCAAAATAAATCATGAAATGCATGAAAACTAGCAAATGAAGTCAGAAAATGGTTGAAAAGTGATGATGTGGCTTTGAATGGTGCATATTGAATGCAGAAAAAGTCTTGAGTTAAAATATGTTCAAAAAATTGAAATCCCTTTGTAATAGACATGTTTTCGTCCGAAACCCTGATACTTCGAAAGAGATTGTCCAGTTTGCACGCGAAGTGCATCCAGTTTTTCCGGTAACCCTCTCAACTTTTTAGCACATGCTATGTGGGTGAAATTATGATGCCATGCCAACTTTCAACCATTTCAGAGTTCATTTGCAGTGCTTTTCAATTCAGGGTCATTTTAGCTCAAAATAAATCATGAAATGCATCAAAACTAGCAAATGAAGTCAGAGAATGGTTGAAAAGTGATGATGTGGCTTTGAATGGTGCATATTGAATGCAAAAAAAGTCTTGAGTTAAAATATGTCCAAAAAATTGAAATCCCTTTGTAATAGACGTGTTTTCGTCCGAAACCCTGATACTTCGAAAGAGATTGTCCAGTTTGTACACGAAGTGCATCTAGTTTTTCCGATAACCCTCTCAACTTTTTAGCACATGCTATGTGGGTGAAATTATAATGCCATGCCAACTTTTAACCATTTCAGAGTTAATTTGCAAAATAAATCATGAAATGCATGAAAACTCGCGAATGAAGTCAGAAAATGGTTGAAAAGTGATGATGTGGCTTGGAATGGTGCATATTGAATGCAGAAAAAGTCTTGAGTTAAAATATGTTCAAAAAATTGAAATCCCTTCATAATAGACGTGTTTTCATCCGAAACCCTGATACTTCGAAAGAGATTGTCCAGTTTGTACACGAAGTCCATCCAGTTTTTCTGGTAAACCTCTCAACTTTTTAGCACATGCTATGTGGGTGAAACTTTGATGCCATGCCAACTTTCAACCATTTCAGAGTTTATTTGCAGTGCTTTTCAATTCAGGGTCATTTTAGCTCAAAATAAATCATGAAATGCATGAAAACGAGCAGATGAAGTCAGAAAATTTTAGAAAAGTGATGATGTGGCTTTGAATGGTGCATATTGAATGCAGAAAAAGTCTTGAGTTAAAATATGTTCAAAAATTGAAATCCCATCGTAATAGACGTGTTTTCGTCTGAAACCCTGATACTTCGAAAGAGATTGTCCAGTTTCTACACGAAGTGCATCCAGTTTTTCTGGTAAACCTCTCAACTTTTTAGCACATGCTATGTGGGTGAAACTTTGATGCCATGCCAACTTTCAACCATTTCAGAGTTCATTTGCAGTGCTTTTCAATTCAGGGTCATTTTAGTTCAAAATAAATCGTGAAATGCATGAAAACTAGCAAATGAAGTCAGAAAATTGTTGAAAAGTGATGATGCGGCATTGAATGGTGCATATTGAATGCAGAAAAAGTCTTGAGTTAAAATATGTTGAAAAAATTGAAATCCCTTTGTAATAGATGTGTTTTCGTCCGAAACCCTGATACTTCAAAAGAGATTGTCCAGTTTGTACACGAATTGCATCCAGTTTTTCAGGTAACCCTCTCAACCTTTTAGCACATGCTATGTGGGTGAAATTATGATGCCATGCCAACTTTCAACCATTTTAGAGTTCATTTGCAATGCTTTTTAATTTAGGGTCATTTTAGCTCAAAATAAATCATGAAATGCATGAAAACTAGCAAATGAAGTCAGAAAATGGTTGAAAAGTGATGATGTGGCTTTGAATGGTGCATATTGAATGCAGAAAAAGTCTTGAGTTAAAATATGTTCAAAAAATTGAAATCCCTTTGTAATAGACGTGTTTTCGTCCGAAACCCTGATACTTCGAAAGAGATTGTCCAGTTTGTACACGAAGTGCATCTAGTTTTTCCGATAACCCTCTCAACTTTTTAGCACATGCTATGTGGGTGAAATTATGATGCCATGCCAACTTTTAACCATTTCAGAGTTAATTTGCAAAATAAATCATGAAATGCATGAAAACTCGCGAATGAAGTCAGAAAATGGTTGAAAAGTGATGATGTGGCTTGGAATGGTACATATTGAATGCAGAAAAAGTCTTGAGTTAAAATATGTTCAAAAAATTGAAATCCCTTCGTAATAGACGTGTTTTCATCCGAAACCCTGATACTTCAAAAGAGATTGTCCAGTTTGTACACGAAGTCCATCCAGTTTTTCTGGTAAACCTCTCAACTTTTTAGCACATGCTATGTGGGTGAAACTTTGATGCCATGCCAACTTTCAACCATTTCAGAGTTCATTTGCAGTGCTTTTCAATTCAGGGTCATTTTAGCTCAAAATAAATCATGAAATGCATGAAAACGAGCAGATGAAGTCAGAAAATTTTAGAAAAGTGATGATGTGGCTTTGAATGGTGCATATTGAATGCAGAAAAAGTCTTGAGTTAAAATATGTTCAAAAAATTGAAATCCCTTTGTACTAGACGTGTTTTCGTCCGAAACCCTCATACTTCGAAAGAGATTGTCCAGTTTGTACACGAAGTGCATCCAGTTTTTCCGATAACCCTCTCAACTTTTTAGCACATGCTATGTGGGTGAAATTATGATGCCATGCCAACTTTTAACCATTTCAGAGTTAATTTGCAAAATAAATCATGAAATGCATGAAAACTAGCGAATGAAGTCAGAAAATGGTTGAAAAGTGATGATGTGGCTTTGAATGGTGCATATTGAATGCAAAAAAAGTCTTGAGTTAAAATATGTTCAAAAATTGAAATCACTTCGTAATAGACGTGTTTTCGTCTGAAACCCTGATACTTCGAAAGAGATTGTCCAGTTTCTACACGAAGTGCATCCAGTTTTTCTGGTAACCCTCTCAACTTTTTAGCACATGCTATGTGGGTGAAACTTTGATGCCATGCCAACTTTCAACCATTTCAGAGTTCATTTGCAGTGCTTTTCAATTCAGGGTCATTTTAGCTCAAAATAAATCATGAAATGCATGAAAACTAGCAAATGAAGTCAGAAAATGGTTGAAAAGTGATGATGTGGCTTTGAATGGTGCATATTGAATGCAGAAAAAGTCTTGAGTTAAAATATGTTCAAAAATTGAAATCCCTTCGTAATAGACGTGTTTTCGTCCGAAACCCTGATACTTCGAAAGAGATTGTCCAGTTTCTACACGAAGTGCATCCAGTTTTTCCGGTAACCCTCTCAACTTTTTAGCACATGCTATGTGGGTGAAATTATGATGCCATGCCAACTTTCAACCATTTTAGAGTTCATTTGCAATGCTTTTTAATTTCGGGTCATTTTAGCTCAAAATAAATCATGAAATGCATGAAAACTAGCAAATGAAGTCAGAAAATGGTTGAAAAGTGATGATGTGGCTTTGAATGGTGCATATTGAATGCAGAAAAAGTCTTGAGTTAAAATATGTTCAAAAAATTGAAATCCCTTTGTAATAGACATGTTTTCGTCCGAAACCCTGATACTTCGAAAGAGATTGTCCAGTTTGCACGCGAAGTGCATCCAGTTTTTCCGGTAACCCTCTCAACTTTTTAGGACATGCTATGTGGGTGAAATTATGATGCCATGCCAACTTTCAACCATTTCAGAGTTCATTTGCAGTGCTTTTCAATTCAGGGTCATTTTAGCTCAAAATAAATCATGAAATGCATCAAAACTAGCAAATGAAGTCAGAGAATGGTTGAAAAGTGATGATGTGGCTTTGAATGGTGCATATTGAATGCAAAAAAAGTCTTGAGTTAAAATATGTCCAAAAAATTGAAATCCCTTTGTAATAGACGTGTTTTCGTCCGAAACCCTGATACTTCGAAAGAGATTGTCCAGTTTGTACACGAAGTGCATCTAGTTTTTCCGATAACCCTCTCAACTTTTTAGCACATGCTATGTGGGTGAAATTATAATGCCATGCCAACTTTTAACCATTTCAGAGTTAATTTGCAAAATAAATCATGAAATGCATGAAAACTCGCGAATGAAGTCAGAAAATGGTTGAAAAGTGATGATGTGGCTTGGAATGGTGCATATTGAATGCAGAAAAAGTCTTGAGTTAAAATATGTTCAAAAAATTGAAATCCCTTCATAATAGACGTGTTTTCATCCGAAACCCTGATACTTCGAAAGAGATTGTCCAGTTTGTACACGAAGTCCATCCAGTTTTTCTGGTAAACCTCTCAACTTTTTAGCACATGCTATGTGGGTGAAACTTTGATGCCATGCCAACTTTCAACCATTTCAGAGTTTATTTGCAGTGCTTTTCAATTCAGGGTCATTTTAGCTCAAAATAAATCATGAAATGCATGAAAACGAGCAGATGAAGTCAGAAAATTTTAGAAAAGTGATGATGTGGCTTTGAATGGTGCATATTGAATGCAGAAAAAGTCTTGAGTTAAAATATGTTCAAAAATTGAAATCCCTTCGTAATAGACGTGTTTTCGTCTGAAACCCTGATACTTCGAAAGAGATTGTCCAGTTTCTACACGAAGTGCATCCAGTTTTTCTGGTAAACCTCTCAACTTTTTAGCACATGCTATGTGGGTGAAACTTTGATGCCATGCCAACTTTCAACCATTTCAGAGTTCATTTGTAGTGCTTTTCAATTCAGGGTCATTTTAGTTCAAAATAAATCGTGAAATGCATGAAAACTAGCAAATGAAGTCAGAAAATTGTTGAAAAGTGATGATGCGGCTTTGAATGGTGCATATTGAATGCAGAAAAAGTCTTGAGTTAAAATATGTTGAAAAAATTGAAATCCCTTTGTAATAGACGTGTTTTCGTCCGAAACCCTGATACTTCAAAAGAGATTGTCCAGTTTGTACACGAATTGCATCCAGTTTTTCCGGTAACCCTCTCAACTTTTTAGCACATGCTATGTGGGTGAAATTATGATGCCATGCCAACTTTCAACCATTTTAGAGTTCATTTGCAATGCTTTTTAATTTAGGGTCATTTTAGCTCAAAATAAATCATGAAATGCATGAAAACTAGCAAATGAAGTCAGAAAATGGTTGAAAAGTGATGATGTGGCTTTGAATGGTGCATATTGAATGCAGAAAAAGTCTTGAGTTAAAATATGTTCAAAAAATTGAAATCCCTTTGTAATAGACGTGTTTTCGTCCGAAACCCTGATACTTCGAAAGAGATTGTCCAGTTTGCACGCGAAGTGCATCCAGTTTTTCCGGTAACCCTCTCAACTTTTTAGCACATGCTATGTGGGTGAAATTATGATGCCATGCCAACTTTCAACCATTTCAGAGTTCATTTGCAGTGCTTTTCAATTCAGGGTCATTTTAGCTCAAAATAAATCATGAAATGCATCAAAACTAGCAAATGAAGTCAGAGAATGGTTGAAAAGTGATGATGTGGCTTTGAATGGTGCATATTGAATGCAAAAAAAGTCTTGAGTTAAAATATGTCCAAAAAATTGAAATCCCTTTGTAATAGACGTGTTTTCGTCCGAAACCCTGATACTTCGAAAGAGATTGTCCAGTTTGTACACGAAGTGCATCTAGTTTTTCCGATAACCCTCTCAACTTTTTAGCACATGCTATGTGGGTGAAATTATGATGCCATGCCAACTTTTAACCATTTCAGAGTTAATTTGCAAAATAAATCATGAAATGCATGAAAACTCGCGAATGAAGTCAGAAAATGGTTGAAAAGTGATGATGTGGCTTGGAATGGTGCATATTGAATGCAGAAAAAGTCTTGAGTTAAAATATGTTCAAAAAATTGAAATCCCTTCATAATAGACGTGTTTTCATCCGAAACCCTGATACTTCGAAAGAGATTGTCCAGTTTGTACACGAAGTCCATCCAGTTTTTCTGGTAAACCTCTCAACTTTTTAGCACATGCTATGTGGGTGAAACTTTGATGCCATGCCAACTTTCAACCATTTCAGAGTTCATTTGTAGTGCTTTTCAATTCAGGGTCATTTTAGCTCAAAATAAATCATGAAATGCATGAAAACGAGCAGATGAAGTCAGAAAATTTTAGAAAAGTGATGATGTGGCTTTGAATGGTGCATATTGAATGCAGAAAAAGTCTTGAGTTAAAATATGTTCAAAAATTGAAATCCCTTCGTAATAGACGTGTTTTCGTCTGAAACCCTGATACTTCGAAAGAGATTGTCCAGTTTCTACACGAAGTGCATCCAGTTTTTCTGGTAAACCTCTCAACTTTTTAGCACATGCTATGTGGGTGAAACTTTGATGCCATGCCAACTTTCAACCATTTCAGAGTTCATTTGTAGTGCTTTTCAATTCAGGGTCATTTTAGTTCAAAATAAATCGTGAAATGCATGAAAACTAGCAAATGAAGTCAGAAAATTGTTGAAAAGTGATGATGCGGCTTTGAATGGTGCATATTGAATGCAGAAAAAGTCTTGAGTTAAAATATGTTGAAAAAAATTGAAATCCCTTTGTAATAGATGTGTTTTCGTCCGAAACCCTGATACTTCAAAAGAGATTGTCCAGTTTGTACACGAATTGCATCCAGTTTTTCCGGTAACCCTCTCAACTTTTTAGCACATGCTATGTGGGTGAAATTATGATGCCATGCCAACTTTCAACCATTTTAGAGTTCATTTGCAATGCTTTTTAATTTAGGGTCATTTTAGCTCAAAATAAATCATGAAATGCATGAAAACTAGCAAATGAAGTCAGAAAATGGTTGAAAAGTGATGATGTGGCTTTGAATGGTGCATATTGAATGCAGAAAAAGTCTTGAGTTAAAATATGTTCAAAAAATTGAAATCCCTTTGTAATAGACGTGTTTTCGTCCGAAACCCTGATACTTCGAAAGAGATTGTCCAGTTTGCACGCGAAGTGCATCCAGTTTTTCCGGTAACCCTCTCAACTTTTTAGCACATGCTATGTGGGTGAAATTATGATGCCATGCCAACTTTCAACCATTTCAGAGTTCATTTGCAGTGCTTTTCAATTCAGGGTCATTTTAGCTCAAAATAAATCATGAAATGCATGAAAACTAGCAAATGAAGTCAGAAAATGGTTGAAAAGTGATGATGTGGCTTTGAATGGTGCATATTGAATGCAGAAAAAGTCTTGAGTTAAAATATGTTCAAAAAATTGAAATCCCTTCGTAATAGACGTGTTTTCATCCGAAACCCTGATACTTCGAAAGAGATTGTCCAGTTTGTACACGAAGTCCATCCAGTTTTTCTGGTAAACCTCTCAACTTTTTAGCACATGCTATGTGGGTGAAACTTTGATGCCATGCCAACTTTCAACCATTTCAGAGTTCATTTGCAGTGCTTTTCAATTCAGGGACATTTTAGCTCAAAATAAATCATGAAATGCATGAAAACTAGCAAATGAAGTCAGAAAATTGTGGAAAAGTGATGATGTGGCTTTGAATGGTGCATATTGAATGCAGAAAAAGTCTTGAGTTAAAATATGTTCAAAAAATTGAAATCCCTTTGTAATAGACGTGTTTTCGTCCGAAACCCTGATACTTCGAAAGAGATTGTGCAGTTTGTACACGAAGTGCATCCAGTTTTTCCGATAACCCTCTCAACTTTTTAGCACATGCTATGTGGGTGAAATTATGATGCCATTCCAACTTTTAACCATTTCAGAGTTAATTTGCAAAATAAATCATGAAATGCATGAAAACTAGCGAATGAAGTCAGAAAATGGTTGAAAAGTGATGATGTGGCTTTGAATGGTGCATATTGAATGCAGAAAAAGTCTTGAGTTAAAATATGTTCAAAAATTGAAATCCCTTCGTAATAGACGTGTTTTCGTTTGAAACCCTGATACTTCGAAAGAGATTGTCCAGTTTCTACACGAAGTGCATCCAGTTTTTCTGGTAACCCTCTCAACTTTTTAGCACATGCTATGTGGGTGAAACTTTGATGCCATGCCAACTTTCAACCATTTCAGAGTTCATTTGCAGTGCTTTTCAATTCAGGGTCATTTTAGCTCAAAATAAGTCATGAAATGCATGAAAACTAGCAAATGTAGTCAGAAAATGGTTGAAAAGTCATGATGTGGCTTTGAATGGTGCATATTGAATGCAGAAAAAGTCTTGAGTTAAAATATGTTCAAAAAATTGAAATCCCTTTGTAATAGACGTGTTTTCATCCGAAACCGTGAGACTTCAAAAGAGATTGTATAGTTTGTACACGAATTGCATCCAGTTTTTCCGGTAACACTCTCAACTTTTTAGCACATGCTATGTGGGTGAAATTATGATGCCATGCCAACTTTCAACCTGTTGAGAGTTCATTTGCAGTGCTTTTCAATTCTGGGTCATTTTAGCTCAAAATAAATCATGAAATGCATGAAAACTAGCAAATGAAGTCACAAAATTGTTGAAAAGTGATGATGTGGCTTTGAATGGTGCATATTGAATGCAGAAAAAGTCTTGAGTTAAAATATGTTCAAAAAATTGAAATCCCTTTGTAATAGACGTGTTTTCGTCCGAAACCCTGATACTTCGAAAGAGATTGTCCAGTTTGTACACGAAGTGCATCCAATTTTTCCGATAACCCTCTCAACTTTTTAGCACATGCTATGTGGGTGAAATTATGATGCCATGCCAACTTTTAACCATTTCAGAGTTAATTTGCAAAATAAATCATGAAATGCATGAAAACTAGCGAATGAAGTCAGAAAATGGTTGAAAAGTGATGATGTGGCTTTGAATGGTGCATATTGAATGCAGAAAAAGTCTTGAGTTAAAATATGTTCAAAAATTGAAATCCCTTCGTAATAGACGTGTTTTCGTCTGAAACCCTGATACTTCGAAAGAGATTGTCCAGTTTCTACACGAAGTGCATCCAGTTTTTCTGGTAAACCTCTCAACTTTTTAGCACATGCTATGTGGGTGAAACTTTGATGCCATGCCAACTTTCAACCATTTCAGAGTTCATTTGCAGTGCTTTTCAATTCAGGGTCATTTTAGTTCAAAATAAATCATGAAATGCATGAAAACTAGCAAATGAAGTCAGAAAATTGTTGAAAAGTGATGATGCGGCTTTGAATGGTGCATATTGAATGCAGAAAAATTCTTGAGTTAAAATATGTTGAAAAAATTGAAATCCCTTTGTAATAGATGTGTTTTCGTCCGAAACCCTGATACTTCAAATGAGATTGTCCAGTTTGTACACGAATTGCATCCAGTTTTTCCGGTAGCCCTCTCAACTTTTTAGCACATGCTATGTGGGTGAAATTATGATGCCATGCCAACTTTCAACCATTGTAGAGTTCATTTGCAATGCTTTTTAATTTAGGGTCATTTTAGCTCAAAATAAATCATGAAATGCATGAAAACTAGCAAATGAAGTCAGAAAATGGTTGAAAAGTGATGATGTGGATTTGAATGGTGCATATTGAATGCAGAAAAAGTCTTGAGTTAAAATATGTTAAAAAAATTGAATTCCCTTTGTAATAGACGTGTTTTCGTCCGAAACCCTGATACTTCGAAAGAGATTGTCCAGTTTGCATGCGAAGTGCATCCAGTTTTTCCGGTAACCCTCTCAACTTTTTAGCACATGCTATGTGGGTGAAATTATGATGCCATGCCAACTTTCAACCATTTCAGAGTTCATTTGCAGTGCTTTTCAATTCAGGGTCATTTTAGCTCAAAATAAATCATGAAATGCATGAAAACTAGCAAATGAAGTCAGAGAATGGTTGAAAAGTGATGATGTGGCTTTGAATGGTGCATATTGAATGCAAAAAAATTCTTGAGTTAAAATATGTCCAAAAAATTGAAATCCCTTTGTAATAGACGTGTTTTCGTCCGAAGCCCTGATACTTCGAAAGAGATTGTCCAGTTTGTACACGAAGTGCATCTAGTTTTTCCGATAACCCTCTCAACTTTTTAGCACATGCTATGTGGGTGAAATTATGATGCCATGCCAACTTTTAACCATTTCAGAGTTAATTTGCAAAATAAATCATGAAATGCATGAAAACTAGCGAATGAAGTCAGAAAATGGTTGAAAAGTGATGATGTGGCTTTGAATGGTGCATATTGAATGCAGAAAAAGTCTTGAGTTAAAATATGTTCAAAAATTGAAATCCCTTCGTAATAGACGTGTTTTCGTCTGAAACCCTGATACTTCGAAAGAGATTGTCCAGTTTCTACACGAAGTGCATCCAGTTTTTCTGGTAAACCTCTCAACTTTTTAGCACATGCTATGTGGGTGAAACTTTGATGCCATGCCAAGTTTCAACCATTTCAGAGTTCATTTGCAGTGCTTTTCAATTCAGGGTCATTTTAGTTCAAAATAAATCGTGAAATGCATGAAAACTAGCAAATGAAGTCAGAAAATGGTTGAAAAGTGATGATGTGGCTTTGAATGGTGCATATTGAATGCAGAAAAAGTCTTGAGTTAAAATATGTTCAAAAATTGAAATCCCTTTGTAATAGACGTGTTTTCATCCGAAACCGTGATACTTCAAAAGAGATTGTCCAGTTTGTACACGAATTGCATCCAGTTTTTCCGGTAACCCTCTCAACTTTTTAGCACATGCTATGTGGGTGAAATTATGATGCCATGCCAACTTTCAACCAGTTTAGAGTTCATTTGCAGTGCTTTTCAATTCTGGGTCATTTTAGCTCAAAATAAATCATGAAATGCATGAAAACTAGCAAATGAAGTCACAAAATTGTTGAAAAGTGATGATGTGGCTTTGAATGGTGCATATAGAATGCAGAAAAAGTCTTGAGTTAAAATATGTTCAAAAAATTGAAATCCCTTTGTAATAGACGTGTTTTCGTCCGAAACCCTGATACTTCGAAAGAGATTGTCCCGTTTGTACACGAAGTGCATCCAGTTTTTCTGATAACCCTCTCAACTTTTTAGCACATGCTATGTGGGTGAAATTATGATGCCATGCCAACTTTTAACCATTTCAGAGTTAATTTGCAAAATAAATCATGAAATACATGAAAACTAGCGAATGAAGTTAGAAAATGGTTGAAAAGTGATGATGTGGCTTTGAATGGTGCATATTGAATGCAGAAAAAGTCTTGAGTTAAAATATGTTCAAAAATTGAAATCCCTTCGTAATAGACGTGTTTTCGTCTGAAACCCTGATACTTCGAAAGAGATTGTCCAGTTTCTACACGAAGTGCATCCAGTTTTTCTGGTAAACCTCTCAACTTTTTAGCACATGCTATGTGGGTGAAACTTTGATGCCATGCCAACTTTCAACCATTTCAGAGTTCATTTGCAGTGCTTTTCAATTCAGGGTCATTTTAGTTCAAAATAAATCGTGAAATGCATGAAAACTAGCAAATGAAGTCAGAAAATTGTTGAAAAGTGATGATGCGGCATTGAATGGTGCATATTGAATGCAGAAAAAGTCTTGAGTTAAAATATGTTGAAAAAATTGAAATCCCTTTGTAATAGATGTGTTTTCGTCCGAAACCCTGATACTTCAAAAGAGATTGTATAGTTTGTACACGAATTGCATCCAGTTTTTCAGGTAACCCTCTCAACCTTTTAGCACATGCTATGTGGGTGAAATTATGATGCCATGCCAACTTTCAACCATTTTAGAGTTCATTTGCAATGCTTTTTAATTTAGGGTCATTTTAGCTCAAAATAAATCATGAAATGCATGAAAACTAGCAAATGAAGTCAGAAAATGGTTGAAAAGTGATGATGTGGCTTTGAATGGTGCATATTGAATGCAGAAAAAGTCTTGAGTTAAAATATGTTCAAAAAATTGAAATCCCTTTGTAATAGACGTGTTTTCGTCCGAAACCCTGATACTTCGAAAGAGATTGTCCAGTTTGTACACGAAGTGCATCTAGTTTTTCCGATAACCCTCTCAACTTTTTAGCACATGCTATGTGGGTGAAATTATGATGCCATGCCAACTTTTAACCATTTCAGAGTTAATTTGCAAAATAAATCATGAAATGCATGAAAACTCGCGAATGAAGTCAGAAAATGGTTGAAAAGTGATGATGTGGCTTGGAATGGTACATATTGAATGCAGAAAAAGTCTTGAGTTAAAATATGTTCAAAAAATTGAAATCCCTTCGTAATAGACGTGTTTTCATCCGAAACCCTGATACTTCAAAAGAGATTGTCCAGTTTGTACACGAAGTCCATCCAGTTTTTCTGGTAAACCTCTCAACTTTTTAGCACATGCTATGTGGGTGAAACTTTGATGCCATGCCAACTTTCAACCATTTCAGAGTTCATTTGCAGTGCTTTTCAATTCAGGGTCATTTTAGCTCAAAATAAATCATGAAATGCATGAAAACGAGCAGATGAAGTCAGAAAATTTTAGAAAAGTGATGATGTGGCTTTGAATGGTGCATATTGAATGCAGAAAAAGTCTTGAGTTAAAATATGTTCAAAAAATTGAAATCCCTTTGTACTAGACGTGTTTTCGTCCGAAACCCTCATACTTCGAAAGAGATTGTCCAGTTTGTACACGAAGTGCATCCAGTTTTTCCGATAACCCTCTCAACTTTTTAGCACATGCTATGTGGGTGAAATTATGATGCCATGCCAACTTTTAACCATTTCAGAGTTAATTTGCAAAATAAATCATGAAATGCATGAAAACTAGCGAATGAAGTCAGAAAATGGTTGAAAAGTGATGATGTGGCTTTGAATGGTGCATATTGAATGCAAAAAAAGTCTTGAGTTAAAATATGTTCAAAAATTGAAATCACTTCGTAATAGACGTGTTTTCGTCTGAAACCCTGATACTTCGAAAGAGATTGTCCAGTTTCTACACGAAGTGCATCCAGTTTTTCTGGTAACCCTCTCAACTTTTTAGCACATGCTATGTGGGTGAAACTTTGATGCCATGCCAACTTTCAACCATTTCAGAGTTCATTTGCAGTGCTTTTCAATTCAGGGTCATTTTAGCTCAAAATAAATCATGAAATGCATGAAAAGTAGCAAATGAAGTCAGAAAATGGTTGAAAAGTGATGATGTGGCTTTGAATGGTGCATATTGAATGCAGAAAAAGTCTTGAGTTAAAATATGTTCAAAAATTGAAATCCCTTCGTAATAGACGTGTTTTCGTCTGAAACCCTGATACTTCGAAAGAGATTGTCCAGTTTCTACACGAAGTGCATCCAGTTTTTCTGGTAAACCTCTCAACTTTTTAGCACATGCTATGTGGGTGAAACTTTGATGCCATGCCAACTTTCAACCATTTCAGAGTTCATTTGCAGTGCTTTTCAATTCAGGGTCATTTTAGTTCAAAATAAATGGTGAAATGCATGAAAACTAGCAAATGAAGTCAGAAAATTGTTGAAAAGTGATGATGCGGCTTTGAATGGTGCATATTGAATGCAGAAAAAGTCTTGAGTTAAAATAAGTTGAAAAAATTGAAATCCCTTTGTAATAGATGTGTTTTCGTCCGAAACCCTGATACTTCGAAAGAGATTGTCCAGTTTGTACACGAAGTGCATCTAGTTTTTCCGATAACCCTCTCAACTTTTTAGCACATGCTATGTGGGTGAAATTATGATGCCATGCCAACTTTTAACCATTTCAGAGTTAATTTGCAAAATAAATCATGATATGCATGAAAACTCGCGAATGAAGTCAGAAAATGGTTGAAAAGTGATGATGTGGCTTGGAATGGTACATATTGAATGCAGAAAAAGTCTTGAGTTAAAATATGTTCAAAAAATTGAAATCCCTTCGTAATAGACGTGTTTTCATCCGAAACCCTGATACTTCAAAAGAGATTGTCCAGTTTGTACACGAAGTCCATCCAGTTTTTCTGGTAAACCTCTCAAATTTTTAGCACATGCTATGTGGGTGAAACTTTGATGCCATGCCAACTTTCAACCATTTCAGAGTTCATTTGCAGTGCTTTTCAATTCAGGGTCATTTTAGCTCAAAATAAATCATGAAATGCATGAAAACGAGCAGATGAAGTCAGAAAATTTTAGAAAAGTGATGATGTGGCTTTGAATGGTGAATATTGAATGCAGAAAAAGTCTTGAGTTAAAATATATTCAAAAATTGAAATCCCTTCGTAATAGACGTGTTTTCGTCTGAAACCCTGATACTTCGAAAGAGATTGTCCAGTTTCTAGACGAAGTGCATCCAGTTTTTCTGGTAAACCTCTCAACTTTTTAGCACATGCTATGTGGGTGAAACTTTGATGCCATGCCAACTTTCAACCATTTCAGAGTTCATTTGCAGTGCTTTTCAATTCAGGGTCATTTTAGTTCAAAATAAATCGTGAAATGCATGAAAACTAGCAAATGAAGTCAGAAAATTGTTGAAAAGTGATGATGCGGCTTTGAATGGTGCATATTGAATGCAGAAAAAGTCTTGAGTTAAAATATGTTGAAAAAATTGAAATCCCTTTGTAATAGATGTGTTTTCGTCCGAAACCCTGATACTTCGAAAGAGATTGTCCAGTTTGTACACGAAGTGCATCTAGTTTTTCCGATAACCCTCTCAACTTTTTAGCACATGCTATGTGGGTGAAATTATGATGCCATGCCAACTTTTAACCATTTCAGAGTTAATTTGCAAAATAAATCATGAAATGCATGAAAACTCGCGAATGAAGTCAGAAAATGGTTGAAAAGTGATGATGTGGCTTGGAATGGTACATATTGAATGCAGAAAAAGTCTTGAGTTAAAATATGTTCAAAAAATTGCAATCCCTTCGTAATAGACGTGTTTTCATCCGAAACCCTGATACTTCAAAAGAGATTGTCCAGTTTGTACACAAAGTCCATCCAGTTTTTCTGGTAAACCTCTCAACTTTTTAGCACATGCTATGTGGGTGAAACTTTGATGCCATGCCAACTTTCAACCATTTCAGAGTTCATTTGCAGTGCTTTTCAATTCAGGGTCATTTTCGCTCAAAATAAATCATGAAATGCATGAAAACGAGCAGATGAAGTCAGAAAATTTTAGAACAGTGATGATGTGGCTTTGAATGGTGCATATTGAATGCAGAAAAAGTCTTGAGTTAATATATGTTCAAAAATTGAAATCCCTTCGTAATAGACGTGTTTTCGTCTGAAACCCTGATACTTCGAAAGAGATTGTCCAGTTTCTACACGAAGTGCATCCAGTTTTTCTGGTAAACCTCTCAACTTTTTAGCACATGCTATGTGGGTGAAACTTTGATGCCATGCCAACTTTCAACCATTTCAGAGTTCATTTGCAGTGCTTTTCAATTCAGGGTCATTTTAGTTCAAAATAAATCGTGAAATGCATGAAAACTAGCAAATGAAGTCAGAAAATTGTTGAAAAGTGATGATGCGGCTTTGAATGGTGCATATTGAATGCAGAAAAAGTCTTGAGTTAAAATATGTTGAAAAAATTGAAATCCCTTTGTAATAGATGTGTTTTCGTCCGAAACCCTGATACTTCAAAAGAGATTGTATAGTTTGTACACGAATTGCATCCAGTTTTTCCGGTAACCCTCTCAACTTTTTAGCACATGCTATGTGGGTGAAATTATGATGCCATGCCAACTTTCAACCATTTTAGAGTTCATTTGCAATGCTTTTTAATTTCGGGTCATTTTAGCTCAAAATAAATCATGAAATGCATGAAAACTAGCAAATGAAGTCAGAAAATGGTTGAAAAGTGATGATGTGGCTTTGAATGGTGCATATTGAATGCAGAAAAAGTCTTGAGTTAAAATATGTTCAAAAAATTGAAATCCCTTTGTAATAGACATGTTTTCGTCCGAAACCCTGATACTTCGAAAGAGATTGTCCAGTTTGCACGCGAAGTGCATCCAGTTTTTCCGGTAACCCTCTCAACTTTTTAGCACATGCTATGTGGGTGAAATTATGATGCCATGCCAACTTTCAACCATTTCAGAGTTCATTTGCAGTGCTTTTCAATTCAGGGTCATTTTAGCTCAAAATAAATCATGAAATGCATCAAAACTAGCAAATGAAGTCAGAGAATGGTTGAAAAGTGATGATGTGGCTTTGAATGGTGCATATTGAATGCAAAAAAAGTCTTGAGTTAAAATATGTCCAAAAAATTGAAATCCCTTTGTAATAGACGTGTTTTCGTCCGAAACCCTGATACTTCGAAAGAGATTGTCCAGTTTGTACACGAAGTGCATCTAGTTTTTCCGATAACCCTCTCAACTTTTTAGCACATGCTATGTGGGTGAAATTATGATGCCATGCCAACTTTTAACCATTTCAGAGTTAATTTGCAAAATAAATCATGAAATGCATGAAAACTCGCGAATGAAGTCAGAAAATGGTTGAAAAGTGATGATGTGGCTTGGAATGGTGCATATTGAATGCAGAAAAAGTCTTGAGTTAAAATATGTTCAAAAAATTGAAATCCCTTCATAATAGACGTGTTTTCATCCGAAACCCTGATACTTCGAAAGAGATTGTCCAGTTTGTACACGAAGTCCATCCAGTTTTTCTGGTAAACCTCTCAACTTTTTAGCACATGCTATGTGGGTGAAACTTTGATGCCATGCCAACTTTCAACCATTTCAGAGTTTATTTGCAGTGCTTTTCAATTCAGGGTCATTTTAGCTCAAAATAAATCATGAAATGCATGAAAACGAGCAGATGAAGTCAGAAAATTTTAGAAAAGTGATGATGTGGCTTTGAATGGTGCATATTGAATGCAGAAAAAGTCTTGAGTTAAAATATGTTCAAAAATTGAAATCCCTTCGTAATAGACGTGTTTTCGTCTGAAACCCTGATACTTCGAAAGAGATTGTCCAGTTTCTACACGAAGTGCATCCAGTTTTTCTGGTAAACCTCTCAACTTTTTAGCACATGCTATGTGGGTGAAACTTTGATGCCATGCCAACTTTCAACCATTTCAGAGTTCATTTGTAGTGCTTTTCAATTCAGGGTCATTTTAGTTCAAAATAAATCGTGAAATGCATGAAAACTAGCAAATGAAGTCAGAAAATTGTTGAAAAGTGATGATGCGGCTTTGAATGGTGCATATTGAATGCAGAAAAAGTCTTGAGTTAAAATATGTTGAAAAAATTGAAATCCCTTTGTAATAGACGTGTTTTCGTCCGAAACCCTGATACTTCAAAAGAGATTGTCCAGTTTGTACACGAATTGCATCCAGTTTTTCCGGTAACCCTCTCAACTTTTTAGCACATGCTATGTGGGTGAAATTATGATGCCATGCCAACTTTCAACCATTTTAGAGTTCATTTGCAATGCTTTTTAATTTAGGGTCATTTTAGCTCAAAATAAATCATGAAATGCATGAAAACTAGCAAATGAAGTCAGAAAATGGTTGAAAAGTGATGATGTGGCTTTGAATGGTGCATATTGAATGCAGAAAAAGTCTTGAGTTAAAATATGTTCAAAAAATTGAAATCCCTTTGTAATAGACGTGTTTTCGTCCGAAACCCTGATACTTCGAAAGAGATTGTCCAGTTTGCACGCGAAGTGCATCCAGTTTTTCCGGTAACCCTCTCAACTTTTTAGCACATGCTATGTGGGTGAAATTATGATGCCATGCCAACTTTCAACCATTTCAGAGTTCATTTGCAGTGCTTTTCAATTCAGGGTCATTTTAGCTCAAAATAAATCATGAAATGCATCAAAACTAGCAAATGAAGTCAGAGAATGGTTGAAAAGTGATGATGTGGCTTTGAATGGTGCATATTGAATGCAAAAAAAGTCTTGAGTTAAAATATGTCCAAAAAATTGAAATCCCTTTGTAATAGACGTGTTTTCGTCCGAAACCCTGATACTTCGAAAGAGATTGTCCAGTTTGTACACGAAGTGCATCTAGTTTTTCCGATAACCCTCTCAACTTTTTAGCACATGCTATGTGGGTGAAATTATGATGCCATGCCAACTTTTAACCATTTCAGAGTTAATTTGCAAAATAAATCATGAAATGCATGAAAACTCGCGAATGAAGTCAGAAAATGGTTGAAAAGTGATGATGTGGCTTGGAATGGTGCATATTGAATGCAGAAAAAGTCTTGAGTTAAAATATGTTCAAAAAATTGAAATCCCTTCATAATAGACGTGTTTTCATCCGAAACCCTGATACTTCGAAAGAGATTGTCCAGTTTGTACACGAAGTCCATCCAGTTTTTCTGGTAAACCTCTCAACTTTTTAGCACATGCTATGTGGGTGAAACTTTGATGCCATGCCAACTTTCAACCATTTCAGAGTTCATTTGTAGTGCTTTTCAATTCAGGGTCATTTTAGCTCAAAATAAATCATGAAATGCATGAAAACGAGCAGATGAAGTCAGAAAATTTTAGAAAAGTGATGATGTGGCTTTGAATGGTGCATATTGAATGCAGAAAAAGTCTTGAGTTAAAATATGTTCAAAAATTGAAATCCCTTCGTAATAGACGTGTTTTCGTCTGAAACCCTGATACTTCGAAAGAGATTGTCCAGTTTCTACACGAAGTGCATCCAGTTTTTCTGGTAAACCTCTCAACTTTTTAGCACATGCTATGTGGGTGAAACTTTGATGCCATGCCAACTTTCAACCATTTCAGAGTTCATTTGTAGTGCTTTTCAATTCAGGGTCATTTTAGTTCAAAATAAATCGTGAAATGCATGAAAACTAGCAAATGAAGTCAGAAAATTGTTGAAAAGTGATGATGCGGCTTTGAATGGTGCATATTGAATGCAGAAAAAGTCTTGAGTTAAAATATGTTGAAAAAAATTGAAATCCCTTTGTAATAGATGTCTTTTCGTCCGAAACCCTGATACTTCAAAAGAGATTGTCCAGTTTGTACACGAATTGCATCCAGTTTTTCCGGTAACCCTCTCAACTTTTTAGCACATGCTATGTGGGTGAAATTATGATGCCATGCCAACTTTCAACCATTTCAGAGTTCATTTGCAGTGCTTTTCAATTCAGGGTCATTTTAGCTCAAAATAAATCATGAAATGCATCAAAACTAGCAAATGAAGTCAGAGAATGGTTGAAAAGTGATGATGTGGCTTTGAATGGTGCATATTGAATGCAAAAAAAGTCTTGAGTTAAAATATGTCCAAAAAATTGAAATCCCTTTGTAATAGACGTGTTTTCGTCCGAAACCCTGATACTTCGAAAGAGATTGTCCAGTTTGTACACGAAGTGCATCTAGTTTTTCCGATAACCCTCTCAACTTTTTAGCACATGCTATGTGGGTGAAATTATGATGCCATGCCAACTTTTAACCATTTCAGAGTTAATTTGCAAAATAAATCATGAAATGCATGAAAACTCGCGAATGAAGTCAGAAAATGGTTGAAAAGTGATGATGTGGCTTGGAATGGTACATATTGAATGCAGAAAAAGTCTTGAGTTAAAATATGTTCAAAAAATTGCAATCCCTTCGTAATAGACGTGTTTTCATCCGAAACCCTGATACTTCAAAAGAGATTGTCCAGTTTGTACACAAAGTCCATCCAGTTTTTCTGGTAAACCTCTCAACTTTTTAGCACATGCTATGTGGGTGAAACTTTGATGCCATGCCAACTTTCAACCATTTCAGAGTTCATTTGCAGTGCTTTTCAATTCAGGGTCATTTTCGCTCAAAATAAATCATGAAATGCATGAAAACGAGCAGATGAAGTCAGAAAATTTTAGAACAGTGATGATGTGGCTTTGAATGGTGCATATTGAATGCAGAAAAAGTCTTGAGTTAATATATGTTCAAAAATTGAAATCCCTTCGTAATAGACGTGTTTTCGTCTGAAACCCTGATACTTCGAAAGAGATTGTCCAGTTTCTACACGAAGTGCATCCAGTTTTTCTGGTAAACCTCTCAACTTTTTAGCACATGCTATGTGGGTGAAACTTTGATGCCATGCCAACTTTCAACCATTTCAGAGTTCATTTGCAGTGCTTTTCAATTCAGGGTCATTTTAGTTCAAAATAAATCGTGAAATGCATGAAAACTAGCAAATGAAGTCAGAAAATTGTTGAAAAGTGATGATGCGGCTTTGAATGGTGCATATTGAATGCAGAAAAAGTCTTGAGTTAAAATATGTTGAAAAAATTGAAATCCCTTTGTAATAGATGTGTTTTCGTCCGAAACCCTGATACTTCAAAAGAGATTGTATAGTTTGTACACGAATTGCATCCAGTTTTTCCGGTAACCCTCTCAACTTTTTAGCACATGCTATGTGGGTGAAATTATGATGCCATGCCAACTTTCAACCATTTTAGAGTTCATTTGCAATGCTTTTTAATTTCGGGTCATTTTAGCTCAAAATAAATCATGAAATGCATGAAAACTAGCAAATGAAGTCAGAAAATGGTTGAAAAGTGATGATGTGGCTTTGAATGGTGCATATTGAATGCAGAAAAAGTCTTGAGTTAAAATATGTTCAAAAAATTGAAATCCCTTTGTAATAGACATGTTTTCGTCCGAAACCCTGATACTTCGAAAGAGATTGTCCAGTTTGCACGCGAAGTGCATCCAGTTTTTCCGGTAACCCTCTCAACTTTTTAGCACATGCTATGTGGGTGAAATTATGATGCCATGCCAACTTTCAACCATTTCAGAGTTCATTTGCAGTGCTTTTCAATTCAGGGTCATTTTAGCTCAAAATAAATCATGAAATGCATCAAAACTAGCAAATGAAGTCAGAGAATGGTTGAAAAGTGATGATGTGGCTTTGAATGGTGCATATTGAATGCAAAAAAAGTCTTGAGTTAAAATATGTCCAAAAAATTGAAATCCCTTTGTAATAGACGTGTTTTCGTCCGAAACCCTGATACTTCGAAAGAGATTGTCCAGTTTGTACACGAAGTGCATCTAGTTTTTCCGATAACCCTCTCAACTTTTTAGCACATGCTATGTGGGTGAAATTATGATGCCATGCCAACTTTTAACCATTTCAGAGTTAATTTGCAAAATAAATCATGAAATGCATGAAAACTCGCGAATGAAGTCAGAAAATGGTTGAAAAGTGATGATGTGGCTTGGAATGGTGCATATTGAATGCAGAAAAAGTCTTGAGTTAAAATATGTTCAAAAAATTGAAATCCCTTCATAATAGACGTGTTTTCATCCGAAACCCTGATACTTCGAAAGAGATTGTCCAGTTTGTACACGAAGTCCATCCAGTTTTTCTGGTAAACCTCTCAACTTTTTAGCACATGCTATGTGGGTGAAACTTTGATGCCATGCCAACTTTCAACCATTTCAGAGTTTATTTGCAGTGCTTTTCAATTCAGGGTCATTTTAGCTCAAAATAAATCATGAAATGCATGAAAACGAGCAGATGAAGTCAGAAAATTTTAGAAAAGTGATGATGTGGCTTTGAATGGTGCATATTGAATGCAGAAAAAGTCTTGAGTTAAAATATGTTCAAAAATTGAAATCCCTTCGTAATAGACGTGTTTTCGTCTGAAACCCTGATACTTCGAAAGAGATTGTCCAGTTTCTACACGAAGTGCATCCAGTTTTTCTGGTAAACCTCTCAACTTTTTAGCACATGCTATGTGGGTGAAACTTTGATGCCATGCCAACTTTCAACCATTTCAGAGTTCATTTGTAGTGCTTTTCAATTCAGGGTCATTTTAGTTCAAAATAAATCGTGAAATGCATGAAAACTAGCAAATGAAGTCAGAAAATTGTTGAAAAGTGATGATGCGGCTTTGAATGGTGCATATTGAATGCAGAAAAAGTCTTGAGTTAAAATATGTTCAAAAAATTGAAATCCCTTTGTAATAGACGTGTTTTCGTTCGAAACCCTGATACTTCGAAAGAGATTGTCCAGTTTGCACGCGAAGTGCATCCAGTTTTTCCGGTAACCCTCTCAACTTTTTAGCACATGCTATGTGGGTGAAATTATGATGCCATGCCAACTTTCAACCATTTCAGAGTTCATTTGCAGTGCTTTTCAATTCAGGGTCATTTTAGCTCAAAATAAATCATGAAATGCATGAAAACTAGCAAATGAAGTCAGAAAATGGTTGAAAAGTGATGATGTGGCTTTGAATGGTGCATATTGAATGCAGAAAAAGTCTTGAGTTAAAATATGTTCAAAAAATTGAAATCCCTTCGTAATAGACGTGTTTTCATCCGAAACCCTGATACTTCGAAAGAGATTGTCCAGTTTGTACACGAAGTCCATCCAGTTTTTCTGGTAAACCTCTCAACTTTTTAGCACATGCTATGTGGGTGAAACTTTGATGCCATGCCAACTTTCAACCATTTCAGAGTTCATTTGCAGTGCTTTTCAATTCAGGGACATTTTAGCTCAAAATAAATCATGAAATGCATGAAAACTAGCAAATGAAGTCAGAAAATTGTGGAAAAGTGATGATGTGGCTTTGAATGGTGCATATTGAATGCAGAAAAAGTCTTGAGTTAAAATATGTTCAAAAAATTGAAATCCCTTTGTAATAGACGTGTTTTCGTCCGAAACCCTGATACTTCGAAAGAGATTGTGCAGTTTGTACACGAAGTGCATCCAGTTTTTCCGATAACCCTCTCAACTTTTTAGCACATGCTATGTGGGTGAAATTATGATGCCATTCCAACTTTTAACCATTTCAGAGTTAATTTGCAAAATAAATCATGAAATGCATGAAAACTAGCGAATGAAGTCAGAAAATGGTTGAAAAGTGATGATGTGGCTTTGAATGGTGCATATTGAATGCAGAAAAAGTCTTGAGTTAAAATATGTTCAAAAAATTGAAATCCCTTTGTAATAGACGTGTTTTCATCCGAAACCGTGAGACTTCAAAAGAGATTGTATAGTTTGTACACGAATTGCATCCAGTTTTTCCGGTAACACTCTCAACTTTTTAGCACATGCTATGTGGGTGAAATTATGATGCCATGCCAACTTTCAACCTGTTGAGAGTTCATTTGCAGTGCTTTTCAATTCTGGGTCATTTTAGCTCAAAATAAATCATGAAATGCATGAAAACTAGCAAATGAAGTCACAAAATTGTTGAAAAGTGATGATGTGGCTTTGAATGGTGCATATTGAATGCAGAAAAAGTCTTGAGTTAAAATATGTTCAAAAAATTGAAATCCCTTTGTAATAGACGTGTTTTCGTCCGAAACCCTGATACTTCGAAAGAGATTGTCCAGTTTGTACACGAAGTGCATCCAATTTTTCCGATAACCCTCTCAACTTTTTAGCACATGCTATGTGGGTGAAATTATGATGCCATGCCAACTTTTAACCATTTCAGAGTTAATTTGCAAAATAAATCATGAAATGCATGAAAACTAGCGAATGAAGTCAGAAAATGGTTGAAAAGTGATGATGTGGCTTTGAATGGTGCATATTGAATGCAGAAAAAGTCTTGAGTTAAAATATGTTCAAAAATTGAAATCCCTTCGTAATAGACGTGTTTTCGTCTGAAACCCTGATACTTCGAAAGAGATTGTCCAGTTTCTACACGAAGTGCATCCAGTTTTTCTGGTAAACCTCTCAACTTTTTAGCACATGCTATGTGGGTGAAACTTTGATGCCATGCCAACTTTCAACCATTTCAGAGTTCATTTGCAGTGCTTTTCAATTCAGGGTCATTTTAGTTCAAAATAAATCATGAAATGCATGAAAACTAGCAAATGAAGTCAGAAAATTGTTGAAAAGTGATGATGCGGCTTTGAATGGTGCATATTGAATGCAGAAAAATTCTTGAGTTAAAATATGTTGAAAAAATTGAAATCCCTTTGTAATAGATGTGTTTTCGTCCGAAACCCTGATACTTCAAATGAGATTGTCCAGTTTGTACACGAATTGCATCCAGTTTTTCCGGTAGCCCTCTCAACTTTTTAGCACATGCTATGTGGGTGAAATTATGATGCCATGCCAACTTTCAACCATTGTAGAGTTCATTTGCAATGCTTTTTAATTTAGGGTCATTTTAGCTCAAAATAAATCATGAAATGCATGAAAACTAGCAAATGAAGTCAGAAAATGGTTGAAAAGTGATGATGTGGATTTGAATGGTGCATATTGAATGCAGAAAAAGTCTTGAGTTAAAATATGTTCAAAAAATTGAAATCCCTTTGTAATAGACATGTTTTCGTCCGAAACCCTGATACTTCGAAAGAGATTGTCCAGTTTGCACGCGAAGTGCATCCAGTTTTTCCGGTAACCCTCTCAACTTTTTAGCACATGCTATGTGGGTGAAATTATGATGCCATGCCAACTTTCAACCATTTCAGAGTTCATTTGCAGTGCTTTTCAATTCAGGGTCATTTTAGCTCAAAATAAATCATGAAATGCATCAAAACTAGCAAATGAAGTCAGAGAATGGTTGAAAAGTGATGATGTGGCTTTGAATGGTGCATATTGAATGCAAAAAAAGTCTTGAGTTAAAATATGTCCAAAAAATTGAAATCCCTTTGTAATAGACGTGTTTTCGTCCGAAACCCTGATACTTCGAAAGAGATTGTCCAGTTTGTACACGAAGTGCATCTAGTTTTTCCGATAACCCTCTCAACTTTTTAGCACATGCTATGTGGGTGAAATTATGATGCCATGCCAACTTTTAACCATTTCAGAGTTAATTTGCAAAATAAATCATGAAATGCATGAAAACTCGCGAATGAAGTCAGAAAATGGTTGAAAAGTGATGATGTGGCTTGGAATGGTGCATATTGAATGCAGAAAAAGTCTTGAGTTAAAATATGTTCAAAAAATTGAAATCCCTTCATAATAGACGTGTTTTCATCCGAAACCCTGATACTTCGAAAGAGATTGTCCAGTTTGTACACGAAGTCCATCCAGTTTTTCTGGTAAACCTCTCAACTTTTTAGCACATGCTATGTGGGTGAAACTTTGATGCCATGCCAACTTTCAACCATTTCAGAGTTCATTTGTAGTGCTTTTCAATTCAGGGTCATTTTAGCTCAAAATAAATCATGAAATGCATGAAAACGAGCAGATGAAGTCAGAAAATTTTAGAAAAGTGATGATGTGGCTTTGAATGGTGCATATTGAATGCAGAAAAAGTCTTGAGTTAAAATATGTTCAAAAATTGAAATCCCTTCGTAATAGACGTGTTTTCGTCTGAAACCCTGATACTTCGAAAGAGATTGTCCAGTTTCTACACGAAGTGCATCCAGTTTTTCTGGTAAACCTCTCAACTTTTTAGCACATGCTATGTGGGTGAAACTTTGATGCCATGCCAACTTTCAACCATTTCAGAGTTCATTTGTAGTGCTTTTCAATTCAGGGTCATTTTAGTTCAAAATAAATCGTGAAATGCATGAAAACTAGCAAATGAAGTCAGAAAATTGTTGAAAAGTGATGATGCGGCTTTGAATGGTGCATATTGAATGCAGAAAAAGTCTTGAGTTAAAATATGTTGAAAAAAATTGAAATCCCTTTGTAATAGATGTCTTTTCGTCCGAAACCCTGATACTTCAAAAGAGATTGTCCAGTTTGTACACGAATTGCATCCAGTTTTTCCGGTAACCCTCTCAACTTTTTAGCACATGCTATGTGGGTGAAATTATGATGCCATGCCAACTTTCAACCATTTTAGAGTTCATTTGCAATGCTTTTTAATTTAGGGTCATTTTAGCTCAAAATAAATCATGAAATGCATGAAAACTAGCAAATGAAGTCAGAAAATGGTTGAAAAGTGATGATGTGGCTTTGAATGGTGCATATTGAATGCAGAAAAAGTCTTGAGTTAAAATATGTTCAAAAAATTGAAATCCCTTTGTAATAGACGTGTTTTCGTTCGAAACCCTGATACTTCGAAAGAGATTGTCCAGTTTGCACGCGAAGTGCATCCAGTTTTTCCGGTAACCCTCTCAACTTTTTAGCACATGCTATGTGGGTGAAATTATGATGCCATGCCAACTTTCAACCATTTCAGAGTTCATTTGCAGTGCTTTTCAATTCAGGGTCATTTTAGCTCAAAATAAATCATGAAATGCATGAAAACTAGCAAATGAAGTCAGAAAATGGTTGAAAAGTGATGATGTGGCTTTGAATGGTGCATATTGAATGCAGAAAAAGTCTTGAGTTAAAATATGTTCAAAAAATTGAAATCCCTTCGTAATAGACGTGTTTTCATCCGAAACCCTGATACTTCGAAAGAGATTGTCCAGTTTGTACACGAAGTCCATCCAGTTTTTCTGGTAAACCTCTCAACTTTTTAGCACATGCTATGTGGGTGAAACTTTGATGCCATGCCAACTTTCAACCATTTCAGAGTTCATTTGCAGTGCTTTTCAATTCAGGGACATTTTAGCTCAAAATAAATCATGAAATGCATGAAAACTAGCAAATGAAGTCAGAAAATTGTGGAAAAGTGATGATGTGGCTTTGAATGGTGCATATTGAATGCAGAAAAAGTCTTGAGTTAAAATATGTTCAAAAAATTGAAATCCCTTTGTAATAGACGTGTTTTCGTCCGAAACCCTGATACTTCGAAAGAGATTGTGCAGTTTGTACACGAAGTGCATCCAGTTTTTCCGATAACCCTCTCAACTTTTTAGCACATGCTATGTGGGTGAAATTATGATGCCATTCCAACTTTTAACCATTTCAGAGTTAATTTGCAAAATAAATCATGAAATGCATGAAAACTAGCGAATGAAGTCAGAAAATGGTTGAAAAGTGATGATGTGGCTTTGAATGGTGCATATTGAATGCAGAAAAAGTCTTGAGTTAAAATATGTTCAAAAAATTGAAATCCCTTTGTAATAGACGTGTTTTCATCCGAAACCGTGAGACTTCAAAAGAGATTGTATAGTTTGTACACGAATTGCATCCAGTTTTTCCGGTAACACTCTCAACTTTTTAGCACATGCTATGTGGGTGAAATTATGATGCCATGCCAACTTTCAACCTGTTGAGAGTTCATTTGCAGTGCTTTTCAATTCTGGGTCATTTTAGCTCAAAATAAATCATGAAATGCATGAAAACTAGCAAATGAAGTCACAAAATTGTTGAAAAGTGATGATGTGGCTTTGAATGGTGCATATTGAATGCAGAAAAAGTCTTGAGTTAAAATATGTTCAAAAAATTGAAATCCCTTTGTAATAGACGTGTTTTCGTCCGAAACCCTGATACTTCGAAAGAGATTGTCCAGTTTGTACACGAAGTGCATCCAATTTTTCCGATAACCCTCTCAACTTTTTAGCACATGCTATGTGGGTGAAATTATGATGCCATGCCAACTTTTAACCATTTCAGAGTTAATTTGCAAAATAAATCATGAAATGCATGAAAACTAGCGAATGAAGTCAGAAAATGGTTGAAAAGTGATGATGTGGCTTTGAATGGTGCATATTGAATGCAGAAAAAGTCTTGAGTTAAAATATGTTCAAAAATTGAAATCCCTTCGTAATAGACGTGTTTTCGTCTGAAACCCTGATACTTCGAAAGAGATTGTCCAGTTTCTACACGAAGTGCATCCAGTTTTTCTGGTAAACCTCTCAACTTTTTAGCACATGCTATGTGGGTGAAACTTTGATGCCATGCCAACTTTCAACCATTTCAGAGTTCATTTGCAGTGCTTTTCAATTCAGGGTCATTTTAGTTCAAAATAAATCATGAAATGCATGAAAACTAGCAAATGAAGTCAGAAAATTGTTGAAAAGTGATGATGCGGCTTTGAATGGTGCATATTGAATGCAGAAAAATTCTTGAGTTAAAATATGTTGAAAAAATTGAAATCCCTTTGTAATAGATGTGTTTTCGTCCGAAACCCTGATACTTCAAATGAGATTGTCCAGTTTGTACACGAATTGCATCCAGTTTTTCCGGTAGCCCTCTCAACTTTTTAGCACATGCTATGTGGGTGAAATTATGATGCCATGCCAACTTTCAACCATTGTAGAGTTCATTTGCAATGCTTTTTAATTTAGGGTCATTTTAGCTCAAAATAAATCATGAAATGCATGAAAACTAGCAAATGAAGTCAGAAAATGGTTGAAAAGTGATGATGTGGATTTGAATGGTGCATATTGAATGCAGAAAAAGTCTTGAGTTAAAATATGTTCAAAAAATTGAAATCCCTTTGTAATAGACATGTTTTCGTCCGAAACCCTGATACTTCGAAAGAGATTGTCCAGTTTGCACGCGAAGTGCATCCAGTTTTTCCGGTAACCCTCTCAACTTTTTAGCACATGCTATGTGGGTGAAATTATGATGCCATGCCAACTTTCAACCATTTCAGAGTTCATTTGCAGTGCTTTTCAATTCAGGGTCATTTTAGCTCAAAATAAATCATGAAATGCATCAAAACTAGCAAATGAAGTCAGAGAATGGTTGAAAAGTGATGATGTGGCTTTGAATGGTGCATATTGAATGCAAAAAAAGTCTTGAGTTAAAATATGTCCAAAAAATTGAAATCCCTTTGTAATAGACGTGTTTTCGTCCGAAACCCTGATACTTCGAAAGAGATTGTCCAGTTTGTACACGAAGTGCATCTAGTTTTTCCGATAACCCTCTCAACTTTTTAGCACATGCTATGTGGGTGAAATTATGATGCCATGCCAACTTTTAACCATTTCAGAGTTAATTTGCAAAATAAATCATGAAATGCATGAAAACTCGCGAATGAAGTCAGAAAATGGTTGAAAAGTGATGATGTGGCTTGGAATGGTGCATATTGAATGCAGAAAAAGTCTTGAGTTAAAATATGTTCAAAAAATTGAAATCCCTTCATAATAGACGTGTTTTCATCCGAAACCCTGATACTTCGAAAGAGATTGTCCAGTTTGTACACGAAGTCCATCCAGTTTTTCTGGTAAACCTCTCAACTTTTTAGCACATGCTATGTGGGTGAAACTTTGATGCCATGCCAACTTTCAACCATTTCAGAGTTCATTTGTAGTGCTTTTCAATTCAGGGTCATTTTAGCTCAAAATAAATCATGAAATGCATGAAAACGAGCAGATGAAGTCAGAAAATTTTAGAAAAGTGATGATGTGGCTTTGAATGGTGCATATTGAATGCAGAAAAAGTCTTGAGTTAAAATATGTTCAAAAATTGAAATCCCTTCGTAATAGACGTGTTTTCGTCTGAAACCCTGATACTTCGAAAGAGATTGTCCAGTTTCTACACGAAGTGCATCCAGTTTTTCTGGTAAACCTCTCAACTTTTTAGCACATGCTATGTGGGTGAAACTTTGATGCCATGCCAACTTTCAACCATTTCAGAGTTCATTTGTAGTGCTTTTCAATTCAGGGTCATTTTAGTTCAAAATAAATCGTGAAATGCATGAAAACTAGCAAATGAAGTCAGAAAATTGTTGAAAAGTGATGATGCGGCTTTGAATGGTGCATATTGAATGCAGAAAAAGTCTTGAGTTAAAATATGTTGAAAAAAATTGAAATCCCTTTGTAATAGATGTGTTTTCGTCCGAAACCCTGATACTTCAAAAGAGATTGTCCAGTTTGTACACGAATTGCATCCAGTTTTTCCGGTAACCCTCTCAACTTTTTAGCACATGCTATGTGGGTGAAATTATGATGCCATGCCAACTTTCAACCATTTTAGAGTTCATTTGCAATGCTTTTTAATTTAGGGTCATTTTAGCTCAAAATAAATCATGAAATGCATGAAAACTAGCAAATGAAGTCAGAAAATGGTTGAAAAGTGATGATGTGGCTTTGAATGGTGCATATTGAATGCAGAAAAAGTCTTGAGTTAAAATATGTTCAAAAAATTGAAATCCCTTTGTAATAGACGTGTTTTCGTCCGAAACCCTGATACTTCGAAAGAGATTGTCCAGTTTGCACGCGAAGTGCATCCAGTTTTTCCGGTAACCCTCTCAACTTTTTAGCACATGCTATGTGGGTGAAATTATGATGCCATGCCAACTTTCAACCATTTCAGAGTTCATTTGCAGTGCTTTTCAATTCAGGGTCATTTTAGCTCAAAATAAATCATGAAATGCATGAAAACTAGCAAATGAAGTCAGAAAATGGTTGAAAAGTGATGATGTGGCTTTGAATGGTGCATATTGAATGCAGAAAAAGTCTTGAGTTAAAATATGTTCAAAAAATTGAAATCCCTTCGTAATAGACGTGTTTTCATCCGAAACCCTGATACTTCGAAAGAGATTGTCCAGTTTGTACACGAAGTCCATCCAGTTTTTCTGGTAAACCTCTCAACTTTTTAGCACATGCTATGTGGGTGAAACTTTGATGCCATGCCAACTTTCAACCATTTCAGAGTTCATTTGCAGTGCTTTTCAATTCAGGGACATTTTAGCTCAAAATAAATCATGAAATGCATGAAAACTAGCAAATGAAGTCAGAAAATTGTGGAAAAGTGATGATGTGGCTTTGAATGGTGCATATTGAATGCAGAAAAAGTCTTGAGTTAAAATATGTTCAAAAAATTGAAATCCCTTTGTAATAGACGTGTTTTCGTCCGAAACCCTGATACTTCGAAAGAGATTGTGCAGTTTGTACACGAAGTGCATCCAGTTTTTCCGATAACCCTCTCAACTTTTTAGCACATGCTATGTGGGTGAAATTATGATGCCATTCCAACTTTTAACCATTTCAGAGTTAATTTGCAAAATAAATCATGAAATGCATGAAAACTAGCGAATGAAGTCAGAAAATGGTTGAAAAGTGATGATGTGGCTTTGAATGGTGCATATTGAATGCAGAAAAAGTCTTGAGTTAAAATATGTTCAAAAAATTGAAATCCCTTTGTAATAGACGTGTTTTCATCCGAAACCGTGAGACTTCAAAAGAGATTGTATAGTTTGTACACGAATTGCATCCAGTTTTTCCGGTAACACTCTCAACTTTTTAGCACATGCTATGTGGGTGAAATTATGATGCCATGCCAACTTTCAACCTGTTGAGAGTTCATTTGCAGTGCTTTTCAATTCTGGGTCATTTTAGCTCAAAATAAATCATGAAATGCATGAAAACTAGCAAATGAAGTCACAAAATTGTTGAAAAGTGATGATGTGGCTTTGAATGGTGCATATTGAATGCAGAAAAAGTCTTGAGTTAAAATATGTTCAAAAAATTGAAATCCCTTTGTAATAGACGTGTTTTCGTCCGAAACCCTGATACTTCGAAAGAGATTGTCCAGTTTGTACACGAAGTGCATCCAATTTTTCCGATAACCCTCTCAACTTTTTAGCACATGCTATGTGGGTGAAATTATGATGCCATGCCAACTTTTAACCATTTCAGAGTTAATTTGCAAAATAAATCATGAAATGCATGAAAACTAGCGAATGAAGTCAGAAAATGGTTGAAAAGTGATGATGTGGCTTTGAATGGTGCATATTGAATGCAGAAAAAGTCTTGAGTTAAAATATGTTCAAAAATTGAAATCCCTTCGTAATAGACGTGTTTTCGTCTGAAACCCTGATACTTCGAAAGAGATTGTCCAGTTTCTACACGAAGTGCATCCAGTTTTTCTGGTAAACCTCTCAACTTTTTAGCACATGCTATGTGGGTGAAACTTTGATGCCATGCCAACTTTCAACCATTTCAGAGTTCATTTGCAGTGCTTTTCAATTCAGGGTCATTTTAGTTCAAAATAAATCATGAAATGCATGAAAACTAGCAAATGAAGTCAGAAAATTGTTGAAAAGTGATGATGCGGCTTTGAATGGTGCATATTGAATGCAGAAAAATTCTTGAGTTAAAATATGTTGAAAAAATTGAAATCCCTTTGTAATAGATGTGTTTTCGTCCGAAACCCTGATACTTCAAATGAGATTGTCCAGTTTGTACACGAATTGCATCCAGTTTTTCCGGTAGCCCTCTCAACTTTTTAGCACATGCTATGTGGGTGAAATTATGATGCCATGCCAACTTTCAACCATTGTAGAGTTCATTTGCAATGCTTTTTAATTTAGGGTCATTTTAGCTCAAAATAAATCATGAAATGCATGAAAACTAGCAAATGAAGTCAGAAAATGGTTGAAAAGTGATGATGTGGATTTGAATGGTGCATATTGAATGCAGAAAAAGTCTTGAGTTAAAATATGTTAAAAAAATTGAATTCCCTTTGTAATAGACGTGTTTTCGTCCGAAACCCTGATACTTCGAAAGAGATTGTCCAGTTTGCACGCGAAGTGCATCCAGTTTTTCCGGTAACCCTCTCAACTTTTTAGCACATGCTATGTGGGTGAAATTATGATGCCATGCCAACTTTCAACCATTTCAGAGTTCATTTGCAGTGCTTTTCAATTCAGGGTCATTTTAGCTCAAAATAAATCATGAAATGCATGAAAACTAGCAAATGAAGTCAGAGAATGGTTGAAAAGTGATGATGTGGCTTTGAATGGTGCATATTGAATGCAAAAAAATTCTTGAGTTAAAATATGTCCAAAAAATTGAAATCCCTTTGTAATAGACGTGTTTTCGTCCGAAGCCCTGATACTTCGAAAGAGATTGTCCAGTTTGTACACGAAGTGCATCTAGTTTTTCCGATAACCCTCTCAACTTTTTAGCACATGCTATGTGGGTGAAATTATGATGCCATGCCAACTTTTAACCATTTCAGAGTTAATTTGCAAAATAAATCATGAATTGCATGAAAACTAGCGAATGAAGTCAGAAAATGGTTGAAAAGTGATGATGTGGCTTGGAATGGTGCATATTGAATGCAGAAAAAGTCTTGAGTTAAAATATGTCCAAAAAATTGAAATCCCTTCGTAATAGACGTGTTTTCATCCGAAACCCTGATACTTCGAAAGAGATTGTCCAGTTTCTACACGAAGTCCATCCAGTTTTTCTGGTAAACCTCTCAACTTTTTAGCACATGCTATGTGGGTGAAACTTTGATGCCATGCCAACTTTCAACCATTTCAGAGTTTATTTGCAGTGCTTTTCAATTCAATGTCATTTTAGCTCAAAATAAATCATGAAATGCATGAAAACGAGCAAATGAAGTCAGAAAATTTTAGAAAAGTGATGATGTGGCTTTGAATGGTGCATATTGAATGCAGAAAAAGTCTTGAGTTAAAATATGTTCAAAAAATTGAAATCCCTTTGTAATAGACGTGTTTTCGTCCGAAACGCTGATACTTCGAAATAGATTGTCCAGTTTGTACACGAAGTGCATCCAGTTTTTCCGGTAACCCTCTCATCCTTTTAGCACATGCTATGTGGGTGAAATTATGATGCCATGCCAACTTTTAACCATTTCAGAGTTAATTTGCAAAATAAATTATGAAATACAGGAAAACTAGCGAATGAAGTCAGAAAATGGTTGAAAAGTGATGATGTGGCTTTGAATGGTGCATATTGAATACAGAAAAAGTCTTGAGTTGAAATATGTTCAAAAAATCGAAATCCTTCGTAATAGACGTGTTTTCGTCCGAAACCCTGATACTTCGAAAGAGATTGTCCAGTTTGTACACGAAGTGCATCCAGTTTTTCCGGTAAACCTCACAACTTTTTAGCAGATGCTATGTGGGTGAAACTATGATGCCATGCCAACTTTCAATCATTTCAGAGTTCATTTGCAGTGCTTTTCAATTCATGGTCATTTTAGCTCAAAATAAATCATGAAATGCATGAAAACTAGCAAATGAAGTCAGAAAATGGTTGAAAAGTGAAGTTGTGGCTTTGAATAGTGCATATTGAATGCAGAAAAAGTCTTGAGTTAAAATATGTTCAAAAAATTGAAATCCCTTTGTAATAGACATGTTTTCGTCCGAAATCCTGATACTTCAAAAGAGATTGTCCAGTTTGTAGATGAAGTGCATCCAATTTTTCTGGTAACTCTCTCAACTTTTTAGCACATGCTATGTGGGTGAAATTATGATGCCATGCCAACTTTCAACCATTTCAGAATTCATTTGCAGTGCTTTTCAATAAAGGGTCATTTTAGCTCAAAATAAATCATGAAATGCATGAAAACTAGCAAATGAAGTCAGAAAATGGTTGAAAAGTGATGATGTGGCTTTGAATGGTGCATATTGAATGCAGAAAAAGTCTTGAGTTAAAATATGTTCAAAAAATTGAAATCCCTTTGTAATAGACGTGTTTTCATCCGAAACCGTGATACTTCAAAAGAGATTGTCCAGTTTGTACACGAATTGCATCCAGTTTTTCCGGTAACCCTCTCAACTTTTTAGCACATGCTATGTGGGTGAAATTATGATGCCATGCCAACTTTTAACCATTTCAGAGTTAATTTGCAAAATAAATCATGAAATGCACGAAAACTAGCGAATGAAGTCAGAAAATGGATGAAAAGTGATGATGTGGCTTTGAATGGTGCATATTGAATGCTGAAAAAGTCTTGAGTTAAAATATGTTCAAAAAATTGAAATCCCTTCGTAATAGACGTGTTTTTGGCCGAAACCCTGAGACTTCGAAAGAGATTGTCCAGTTTCTACACGAAGTGCATCCAGTTTTTCTGGTAACCCTCTCAACTTTTTAGCACATGCTATGTGGGTGAAACTTTGATGCCATGCCAACTTTCAACCATTTCAGAGTTCATTTGTAGTGCTTTTCAATTTAGGGTCATTTTAGCTCAAAATAAATCATGAAATGCATGAAAACTAGCAAATGAAGTCAGAAAATGGTTGAAAAGTGATGATGCGGCTTTGAATGGTGCATATTGAATGCAGAAAAAGTCTTGAGTTAAAATATGTTCAAAAAAATGAAATCCCTTTGTAATAGACGTGTTTTCGTCCGAAACCCTGATACTTCAAAAGAGATTGTCCAGTTTGTACACGAAGTGCATCCAGTTTTTCCGGTGACCCTCTCAACTTTTTAGCACATGCTATGTGGGTGAAATTATGATGCAATGCCAACTTTCAACCATTTCAGAGTTCATTTGCAGAGCTCTTCAATTCAGGGTCATTTTAGCTCAAAATAAATCATGAAATGCATGAAAACTAGCAAATGAAGTCAGAAAATGGTTGAAAAGTGATGATGTGGCTTTGAATGGTGCATATTGAATGCAGAAAAAGTCTTGAGTTAAAATATGTTCAAAAAATTGAAATCCCTTTGTAATAGACGTGTTTTCGTCCGAAACCCTGATACTTCGAAAGAGATTGTCCAGTTTGTACACGAACTGCATCCAGTTTTTCCGGTAACCCTCTCAAGTTTTTAGCACATGCTATGTTGGTGAAATTATGATGCCATGCCAACTTTCAACCATTTCAAAGTTCATTTGCAGTGCTTTTCAATTCAGGGTCATTTTAGCTCAAAATAAATCATGAAATGCATGAAAACTAGCAAATGAAGTCTGAAAATGGTTGAAAAGTGATGATGTGGCTTTGAATGGTGCATATTGAATGCAAAAAAAGTCTTGAGTTAAAATATGTCCAAAAAATTGAAATCCCTTTGTAATAGACGTGTTTTCGTCCGAAACCCTGATACTTCGAAAGAGATTGTCCAGTTTGTACACGAAGTGCATCCAATTTCTCCGATAACCCTCTCAACTTTTTAGCACATGCTATGTGGGTGAAATTATGATGCCATGCCAACTTTTAACCATTTCAGAGTTAATTTGTAAAATAAATCATGAAATGCATGAAAACTAGCGAATGAAGTCAGAAAATGGATGAAAAGTGATGATGTGGCTTTGAATGGTGCATATTGAATGCAGAAAAAGTCTTGAGTTAAAATATGTTCAAAAAATTGAAATCCCTTCGTAATAGACGTGTTTTCGTCTGAAACCCTGATACTTCGAAAGAGATTGTCCAGTTTCTACACGAAGTGCATCCTGTTTTTCTGGTAAACCTCTCAACTTTTTAGCACATGCTATGTGGGTGAAACTTTGATGCCATGCCAACTTTCAACCATTTCAGAGTTTATTTGCAGTGCTTTTCAATTCAGGGTCATTTTAGCTCAAAATAAATCATGAAATGCATGAAAACTATCAAATGAAGTCAGAAAATGGTTGAAAAGTGATGATGTGGCTATGAATGGTGCATATTGAATGCAGAAAAAGTCTTGAGTTAAAATATGTCCAAAAAATTGAAATCCCTTTGTAATAGACGTGTTTTCGTCTGAAACCCTGATACTTCAAAAGAGATTGTCCAGTTTGTACACGAAGTGCATCTAGTTTTTCCGGTAACCCTCTCAACTTCTTAGCACATGCTATGTGGGTGAAATTATGATGCCATGCCAACTTTCAACCATTTCAGAGTTCATTTGCAGTGCTTTTCAATTCAGGGTCATTTTAGCTCAAAATAAATCATGAAATGCATGAAACCTAGCAAATGAAGTCAGAAAATGGTTTAAAAGTGATGATGTGGCTTTGAATGGTGCATATTGAATGCAAAAAAGTGTTGAGTTAAAATATGTTCAAAAAATTGAAATCCCTTTGTAATAGACGTGTTTTCGTCCGAAACCCTGATACTTCGAAAGAGATTGTCCAGTTGGTACACGAAGTGCGTCCAGTTTTTCCGATAACCCTCTCAACTTTTTAGCACATGCTATGTGGGTGAAATTATGATGCCATGCCAACTTTTAACCATTTCAGAGTTAATTTGCAAAATAAATCATGAAATGCATGAAAACTAACGAATGAAGTCAGAAAATGGTTGAAAAGTGATGATGTGGCTTTGAATGGTGCATATTGAATGCAAAAAAAGTCTTGAGTTAAAATATGTTCAAAAAATTGAAATCCCTTTGTAATAGACGTGTTTTCATCCGAAACCGTGATACTTCAAAAGAGATTGTCCAGTTTGTACACGAATTGCATCCAGTTTTTCCGGTAACCCTCTTAACTTTTTAGCACATGATATGTGGGTGAAATTATGATGCCATGCCAACTTTCAACCATTTTAGAGTTCATTTGTAGTGCTTTTTAATTCTGGGTCATTTTAGCTCAAAATAAATCATGAAATGCATGAAAACTAGCAAATGAAGTCACAAAATTGTTGAAAAGTGATGATGTGGCTTTGAATGGTGCATATTGAATGCTGAAAAAGTCTTGAGTTAGAATATGTTCAAAAAATTGAAATCCCTTCGTAATAGACGTGTTTTCGTCCGAAACCCTGATACTTCGAAAAAGATTGTCCAGTTTCTACACGAAGTGCATCCAGTTTTTCCGGTAACCCTCTTAACTTTTTAGCACATGATATGTGGGTGAACTTATGATGCCATGCCAACTTTCAACCATTTTAGAGTTCATTTGTAGTGCTTTTTAATTCTGGGTCATTTTAGCTCAAAATAAATCATGAAATGCATGAAAACTAGCAAATGAAGTCAGAAAATTGTTGAAAAGTGATGATGTGGCTTTGAATGGTGCATATTGAATGCAGAAAAAGTCTTGAGTTAAAATATGTTCAAAAAATAGAAATCCCTTTGTAATAGACGTGTTTTCATCCGAAACCGTGATACTTCAAAAGAGATTGTCCAGTTTGTACACGAATTGCATCCAGTTTTTCCGGTAACCCTCTAAACTTTTTAGCACATGCTATGTGGGTGAAATTATGATGCCATGCCAACTTTTAACCATTTCAGAGTTAATTTGCAAAATAAATCATGAAATGCATGAAAACTAGCAAATGAAGTCTGAAAATGGTTGAAAAGTGATGATGTGGCTTTGAATGGTGCATATTGAATGCAAAAAAAGTCTTGAGTTAAAATATGTCCAAAAAATTGAAATCCCTTTGTAATAGACGTGTTTTCGTCCGAAACCCTGATACTTTGAAAGAGATTGTCCAGTTTGTACACGAATTGCATCCAGTTTTTCTGGTAACCCTCTCAACTTTTTGGCACATGCTATGTGGGTGAAACTTTGATGCCATGCCAACTTTCAACCATTTCAGAGGTCATTTGCAGTGCTTTTCAATTCAGGGTCATTTTAGCTCAAAATAAATCATGAAATGCATGAAAACTAGCAAATGAAGTCAGAAAATGGTTGAAAAGTGATGATGTGGCTTTGAATGGTGCATATTGAATGCAGAAAAAGTCTTGAGTTAAAATATGTTCAAAAAATTGAAATCCCTTTGTAATAGACGTGTTTTCGTCCGAAACCCTGATACTTCAAAAGAGATTGTCCAGTTTGTACACGAAGTGCATCCAGTTTTTCCGGTAACCCTCTCAACTTTTTAGCACATGCTATGTGGGTGAACTTATGATGCAATGCCAACTTTCAACCATTTCAGAGTTCATTTGCAGAGCTTTTCAATTCAGGGTCATTTTAGCTCAAAATAAATCATGAAATGCATGAAAACTAGCAAATGAAGTCAGAAAATGGTTGAAAAGTGATGATGTGACTTTGAATGGTGCATATTGAATGCAGAAAAAGTCTTGAGTTAAAATATGTTCAAAAAATTGAAATCCCTTTGTAATAGACGTGTTTTCGTCCGAAACCCTGATACTTCGAAAGAGATTGTCAGGTTTGTACACGAAGTGCATCCAGTTTTTCCGATAACCCTCTCAACTTTTTAGCACATGCTATGTGGGTGAAATTATGATGCCATGCCAACTTTTAACCATTTCAGAGTTAATTTGCAAAATAAATCATGAAATGCATGAAAACTAGCGAATGAAGTCAGAAAATGGTTGAAAAGTGATGATGTGGCTTTGAATGGTGCATATTGAATGCAGAAAAAGTCTTGAGTTAAAATATGTTCAAAAAATTGAAATCGCTTTGTAATAGACGTGTTTTCGTCCGAAACTCTGATACTTCAAAAGAGATTGTCCAGTTTGTACATGAAGTGCATCCAGTTTTTCCGGTAACCCTCTCAACTTTTTAGCACATGCTATGTGGGTGAAATTATGATGCCATGCCAACTTTCAACCATTTCAGAGTTCATTTGCAGTGCTTTTCAATTCAGGGTCATTTTAGCTCAAAATAAATCATGAAATGCATGAAAACTAGCAAATGAAGTCAGAAAATGGTTTAAAAGTGATGATGTGGCTTTGAATGGTGCGTATTGAATGCAGAAAAAGTCTTGAGTTAAAATATGTTCAAAAAATTGAAATCCCTTTGTAATAGACGTGTTTTCGTCCGAAACCCTGATACTTCGAAATAGATTGTCCAGTTTGTACACGAAGTTCATCCAGTTTTTCCGGTAACCCTCTCATCCTTTTAGCACATGATATGTGGGTGAAATTATGATGCCATGCCAACTTTTAACCATTTCAGAGTTAATTTGCAAAATCAATCATTAAATGCATGAAAACTAGCTAATGAAGTCAGAAAATGGTTGAAAAGTGATGATGTGGCTTTGAATGGTGCATATTGAATGCAGAAAAAGTCTTGAGTTAAAATATGTTCAAAAAATTGAAATCCCTTCGTAATAGACGTGTTTTTGGCCGAAACCCTGAGACTTCGAAAGAGATTGTCCAGTTTCTACATGAAGTGCATCCAGTTTTTCTGGTAACCCTCTCAACTTTTGAGCACATGCTATGTGGGTGAAACTTTGATGCCATGCCAACTTTCAACCATTTCAGAGTTCATTTGTAGTGCTTTTCAATTTAGGGTCATTTTAGCTCAAAATAAATCATGAAATGCATGAAAACTAGCAAATGAAGTCAGAAAATGGTTGAAAAGTGATGATGCGGCTTTGAATGGTGCATATTGAATGCAGAAAAAGTCTTGAGTTAAAATATGTTCAAAAAAATGAAATCCCTTTGTAATAGACGTGTTTTCGTCCGAAACCGTGATACTTCAAAAGAGATTGTCCAGTTTGTACACGAAGTGCATCCAGTTTTTCCGGTGACCCTCTCAACTTTTTAGCACATGCTATGTGGGTGAAATTATAATGCAATGCCAACTTTCAACCATTTCAGAGTTCATTTGCAGAGCTCTTCAATTCAGGGTCATTTTAGCTCAAAATAAATCATGAAATGCATGAAAACTAGCAAATGAAGTCAGAAAATGGTTGAAAAGTGATGATGTGGCTTTGAATGGTGCATATTGAATGCAGAAAAAGTCTTGAGTTAAAATATGTTCAAAAAATTGAAATCCCTTTGTAATAGACGTGTTTTCGTCCGAAACCCTGATACTTCGAAAGAGATTGTCCAGTTTGTACACGAACTGCATCCAGTTTTTCCGGTAACCCTCTCACGTTTTTAGCACATGCTATGTGGGTGAAATTATGATGCCATGCCAACTTTCAACCATTTCAGAGTTCATTTGCAGTGCTTTTCAATTCAGGGTCATTTTAGCTCAAAATAAATCATGAAATGCATGAAAACTAGCAAATGAAGTCTGAAAATGGTTGAAAAGTGATGATGTGGCTTTGAATGGTGCATATTGAATGCAAAAAAAGTCTTGAGTTAAAATATGTCCAAAAAATTGAAATCCCTTCGTAATAGACGTGTTTTCGTCTGAAACCCTGATACTTCGAAAGAGATTGTCCAGTTTCTACACGAAGTGCATCCTGTTTTTCTGGTAAACCTCTCAACTTTTTAGCACATGCTATGTGGGTGAAACTTTGATGCCATGCCAACTTTCAACCATTTCAGAGTTTATTTGCAGTGCTTTTCAATTCAGGGTCATTTTAGCTCAAAATAAATCATGAAATGCATGAAAACTAGCAAATGAAGTCAGAAAATGGTTGAAAAGTGATGATGTGGATTTGAATGGTGCATATTGAATGCAGAAAAAGTCTTGAGTTAAAATATGTTAAAAAAATTGAAATCCCTTTGTAATAGACGTGTTTTCGTCCGAAACGCTGATACTTCGAAATAGATTGTCCAGTTTGTACACGAAGTGCATCCAGTTTTTCCGGTAACCCTCTCATCCTTTTAGCACATGCTATGTGGGTGAAATTATGATGCCATGCCAACTTTTAACCATTTCAGAGTTAATTTGCAAAATAAATTATGAAATACAGGAAAACTAGCGAATGAAGTCAGAAAATGGTTGAAAAGTGATGATGTGGCTTTGAATGGTGCATATTGAATACAGAAAAAGTCTTGAGTTGAAATATGTTCAAAAAATCGAAATCCTTCGTAATAGACGTGTTTTCGTCCGAAACCCTGATACTTCGAAAGAGATTGTCCAGTTTGTACACGAAGTGCATCCAGTTTTTCCGGTAAACCTCACAACTTTTTAGCAGATGCTATGTGGGTGAAACTATGATGCCATGCCAACTTTCAATCATTTCAGAGTTCATTTGCAGTGCTTTTCAATTCATGGTCATTTTAGCTCAAAATAAATCATGAAATGCATGAAAACTAGCAAATGAAGTCAGAAAATGGTTGAAAAGTGAAGTTGTGGCTTTGAATAGTGCATATTGAATGCAGAAAAAGTCTTGAGTTAAAATATGTTCAAAAAATTGAAATCCCTTTGTAATAGACATGTTTTCGTCCGAAATCCTGATACTTCAAAAGAGATTGTCCAGTTTGTACATGAAGTGCATCCAATTTTTCTGGTAACTCTCTCAACTTTTTAGCACATGCTATGTGGGTGAAATTATGATGCCATGCCAACTTTCAACCATTTCAGAATTCATTTGCAGTGCTTTTCAATAAAGGGTCATTTTAGCTCAAAATAAATCATGAAATGCATGAAAACTAGCAAATGAAGTCAGAAAATGGTTGAAAAGTGATGATGTGGCTTTGAATGGTGCATATTGAATGCAGAAAAAGTCTTGAGTTAAAATATGTTCAAAAAATTGAAATCCCTTTGTAATAGACGTGTTTTCATCCGAAACCGTGATACTTCAAAAGAGATTGTCCAGTTTGTACACGAATTGCATCCAGTTTTTCCGGTAACCCTCTCAACTTTTTAGCACATGCTATGTGGGTGAAATTATGATGCCATGCCAACTTTTAACCATTTCAGAGTTAATTTGCAAAATAAATCATGAAATGCACGAAAACTAGCGAATGAAGTCAGAAAATGGATGAAAAGTGATGATGTGGCTTTGAATGGTGCATATTGAATGCTGAAAAAGTCTTGAGTTAAAATATGTTCAAAAAATTGAAATCCCTTCGTAATAGACGTGTTTTTGGCCGAAACCCTGAGACTTCGAAAGAGATTGTCCAGTTTCTACACGAAGTGCATCCAGTTTTTCTGGTAACCCTCTCAACTTTTTAGCACATGCTATGTGGGTGAAACTTTGATGCCATGCCAACTTTCAACCATTTCAGAGTTCATTTGTAGTGCTTTTCAATTTAGGGTCATTTTAGCTCAAAATAAATCATGAAATGCATGAAAACTAGCAAATGAAGTCAGAAAATGGTTGAAAAGTGATGATGCGGCTTTGAATGGTGCATATTGAATGCAGAAAAAGTCTTGAGTTAAAATATGTTCAAAAAAATGAAATCCCTTTGTAATAGACGTGTTTTCGTCCGAAACCCTGATACTTCAAAAGAGATTGTCCAGTTTGTACACGAAGTGCATCCAGTTTTTCCGGTGACCCTCTCAACTTTTTAGCACATGCTATGTGGGTGAAATTATGATGCAATGCCAACTTTCAACCATTTCAGAGTTCATTTGCAGAGCTCTTCAATTCAGGGTCATTTTAGCTCAAAATAAATCATGAAATGCATGAAAACTAGCAAATGAAGTCAGAAAATGGTTGAAAAGTGATGATGTGGCTTTGAATGGTGCATATTGAATGCAGAAAAAGTCTTGAGTTAAAATATGTTCAAAAAATTGAAATCCCTTTGTAATAGACGTGTTTTCGTCCGAAACCCTGATACTTCGAAAGAGATTGTCCAGTTTGTACACGAACTGCATCCAGTTTTTCCGGTAACCCTCTCAAGTTTTTAGCACATGCTATGTTGGTGAAATTATGATGCCATGCCAACTTTCAACCATTTCAAAGTTCATTTGCAGTGCTTTTCAATTCAGGGTCATTTTAGCTCAAAATAAATCATGAAATGCATGAAAACTAGCAAATGAAGTCTGAAAATGGTTGAAAAGTGATGATGTGGCTTTGAATGGTGCATATTGAATGCAAAAAAAGTCTTGAGTTAAAATATGTCCAAAAAATTGAAATCCCTTTGTAATAGACGTGTTTTCGTCCGAAACCCTGATACTTCGAAAGAGATTGTCCAGTTTGTACACGAAGTGCATCCAATTTCTCCGATAACCCTCTCAACTTTTTAGCACATGCTATGTGGGTGAAATTATGATGCCATGCCAACTTTTAACCATTTCAGAGTTAATTTGTAAAATAAATCATGAAATGCATGAAAACTAGCGAATGAAGTCAGAAAATGGATGAAAAGTGATGATGTGGCTTTGAATGGTGCATATTGAATGCAGAAAAAGTCTTGAGTTAAAATATGTTCAAAAAATTGAAATCCCTTCGTAATAGACGTGTTTTCGTCTGAAACCCTGATACTTCGAAAGAGATTGTCCAGTTTCTACACGAAGTGCATCCTGTTTTTCTGGTAAACCTCTCAACTTTTTAGCACATGCTATGTGGGTGAAACTTTGATGCCATGCCAACTTTCAACCATTTCAGAGTTTATTTGCAGTGCTTTTCAATTCAGGGTCATTTTAGCTCAAAATAAATCATGAAATGCATGAAAACTATCAAATGAAGTCAGAAAATGGTTGAAAAGTGATGATGTGGCTATGAATGGTGCATATTGAATGCAGAAAAAGTCTTGAGTTAAAATATGTCCAAAAAATTGAAATCCCTTTGTAATAGACGTGTTTTCGTCTGAAACCCTGATACTTCAAAAGAGATTGTCCAGTTTGTACACGAAGTGCATCTAGTTTTTCCGGTAACCCTCTCAACTTCTTAGCACATGCTATGTGGGTGAAATTATGATGCCATGCCAACTTTCAACCATTTCAGAGTTCATTTGCAGTGCTTTTCAATTCAGGGTCATTTTAGCTCAAAATAAATCATGAAATGCATGAAACCTAGCAAATGAAGTCAGAAAATGGTTTAAAAGTGATGATGTGGCTTTGAATGGTGCATATTGAATGCAAAAAAGTGTTGAGTTAAAATATGTTCAAAAAATTGAAATCCCTTTGTAATAGACGTGTTTTCGTCCGAAACCCTGATACTTCGAAAGAGATTGTCCAGTTGGTACACGAAGTGCGTCCAGTTTTTCCGATAACCCTCTCAACTTTTTAGCACATGCTATGTGGGTGAAATTATGATGCCATGCCAACTTTTAACCATTTCAGAGTTAATTTGCAAAATAAATCATGAAATGCATGAAAACTAACGAATGAAGTCAGAAAATGGTTGAAAAGTGATGATGTGGCTTTGAATGGTGCATATTGAATGCAAAAAAAGTCTTGAGTTAAAATATGTTCAAAAAATTGAAATCCCTTTGTAATAGACGTGTTTTCATCCGAAACCGTGATACTTCAAAAGAGATTGTCCAGTTTGTACACGAATTGCATCCAGTTTTTCCGGTAACCCTCTTAACTTTTTAGCACATGATATGTGGGTGAAATTATGATGCCATGCCAACTTTCAACCATTTTAGAGTTCATTTGTAGTGCTTTTTAATTCTGGGTCATTTTAGCTCAAAATAAATCATGAAATGCATGAAAACTAGCAAATGAAGTCACAAAATTGTTGAAAAGTGATGATGTGGCTTTGAATGGTGCATATTGAATGCTGAAAAAGTCTTGAGTTAGAATATGTTCAAAAAATTGAAATCCCTTCGTAATAGACGTGTTTTCGTCCGAAACCCTGATACTTCGAAAAAGATTGTCCAGTTTCTACACGAAGTGCATCCAGTTTTTCCGGTAACCCTCTTAACTTTTTAGCACATGATATGTGGGTGAACTTATGATGCCATGCCAACTTTCAACCATTTTAGAGTTCATTTGTAGTGCTTTTTAATTCTGGGTCATTTTAGCTCAAAATAAATCATGAAATGCATGAAAACTAGCAAATGAAGTCAGAAAATTGTTGAAAAGTGATGATGTGGCTTTGAATGGTGCATATTGAATGCAGAAAAAGTCTTGAGTTAAAATATGTTCAAAAAATAGAAATCCCTTTGTAATAGACGTGTTTTCATCCGAAACCGTGATACTTCAAAAGAGATTGTCCAGTTTGTACACGAATTGCATCCAGTTTTTCCGGTAACCCTCTAAACTTTTTAGCACATGCTATGTGGGTGAAATTATGATGCCATGCCAACTTTTAACCATTTCAGAGTTAATTTGCAAAATAAATCATGAAATGCATGAAAACTAGCAAATGAAGTCTGAAAATGGTTGAAAAGTGATGATGTGGCTTTGAATGGTGCATATTGAATGCAAAAAAAGTCTTGAGTTAAAATATGTCCAAAAAATTGAAATCCCTTTGTAATAGACGTGTTTTCGTCCGAAACCCTGATACTTTGAAAGAGATTGTCCAGTTTGTACACGAATTGCATCCAGTTTTTCTGGTAACCCTCTCAACTTTTTGGCACATGCTATGTGGGTGAAACTTTGATGCCATGCCAACTTTCAACCATTTCAGAGGTCATTTGCAGTGCTTTTCAATTCAGGGTCATTTTAGCTCAAAATAAATCATGAAATGCATGAAAACTAGCAAATGAAGTCAGAAAATGGTTGAAAAGTGATGATGTGGCTTTGAATGGTGCATATTGAATGCAGAAAAAGTCTTGAGTTAAAATATGTTCAAAAAATTGAAATCCCTTTGTAATAGACGTGTTTTCGTCCGAAACCCTGATACTTCAAAAGAGATTGTCCAGTTTGTACACGAAGTGCATCCAGTTTTTCCGGTAACCCTCTCAACTTTTTAGCACATGCTATGTGGGTGAACTTATGATGCAATGCCAACTTTCAACCATTTCAGAGTTCATTTGCAGAGCTTTTCAATTCAGGGTCATTTTAGCTCAAAATAAATCATGAAATGCATGAAAACTAGCAAATGAAGTCAGAAAATGGTTGAAAAGTGATGATGTGACTTTGAATGGTGCATATTGAATGCAGAAAAAGTCTTGAGTTAAAATATGTTCAAAAAATTGAAATCCCTTTGTAATAGACGTGTTTTCGTCCGAAACCCTGATACTTCGAAAGAGATTGTCAGGTTTGTACACGAAGTGCATCCAGTTTTTCCGATAACCCTCTCAACTTTTTAGCACATGCTATGTGGGTGAAATTATGATGCCATGCCAACTTTTAACCATTTCAGAGTTAATTTGCAAAATAAATCATGAAATGCATGAAAACTAGCGAATGAAGTCAGAAAATGGTTGAAAAGTGATGATGTGGCTTTGAATGGTGCATATTGAATGCAGAAAAAGTCTTGAGTTAAAATATGTTCAAAAAATTGAAATCGCTTTGTAATAGACGTGTTTTCGTCCGAAACTCTGATACTTCAAAAGAGATTGTCCAGTTTGTACATGAAGTGCATCCAGTTTTTCCGGTAACCCTCTCAACTTTTTAGCACATGCTATGTGGGTGAAATTATGATGCCATGCCAACTTTCAACCATTTCAGAGTTCATTTGCAGTGCTTTTCAATTCAGGGTCATTTTAGCTCAAAATAAATCATGAAATGCATGAAAACTAGCAAATGAAGTCAGAAAATGGTTTAAAAGTGATGATGTGGCTTTGAATGGTGCGTATTGAATGCAGAAAAAGTCTTGAGTTAAAATATGTTCAAAAAATTGAAATCCCTTTGTAATAGACGTGTTTTCGTCCGAAACCCTGATACTTCGAAATAGATTGTCCAGTTTGTACACGAAGTTCATCCAGTTTTTCCGGTAACCCTCTCATCCTTTTAGCACATGATATGTGGGTGAAATTATGATGCCATGCCAACTTTTAACCATTTCAGAGTTAATTTGCAAAATCAATCATTAAATGCATGAAAACTAGCTAATGAAGTCAGAAAATGGTTGAAAAGTGATGATGTGGCTTTGAATGGTGCATATTGAATGCAGAAAAAGTCTTGAGTTAAAATATGTTCAAAAAATTGAAATCCCTTCGTAATAGACGTGTTTTTGGCCGAAACCCTGAGACTTCGAAAGAGATTGTCCAGTTTCTACATGAAGTGCATCCAGTTTTTCTGGTAACCCTCTCAACTTTTGAGCACATGCTATGTGGGTGAAACTTTGATGCCATGCCAACTTTCAACCATTTCAGAGTTCATTTGTAGTGCTTTTCAATTTAGGGTCATTTTAGCTCAAAATAAATCATGAAATGCATGAAAACTAGCAAATGAAGTCAGAAAATGGTTGAAAAGTGATGATGCGGCTTTGAATGGTGCATATTGAATGCAGAAAAAGTCTTGAGTTAAAATATGTTCAAAAAAATGAAATCCCTTTGTAATAGACGTGTTTTCGTCCGAAACCGTGATACTTCAAAAGAGATTGTCCAGTTTGTACACGAAGTGCATCCAGTTTTTCCGGTGACCCTCTCAACTTTTTAGCACATGCTATGTGGGTGAAATTATAATGCAATGCCAACTTTCAACCATTTCAGAGTTCATTTGCAGAGCTCTTCAATTCAGGGTCATTTTAGCTCAAAATAAATCATGAAATGCATGAAAACTAGCAAATGAAGTCAGAAAATGGTTGAAAAGTGATGATGTGGCTTTGAATGGTGCATATTGAATGCAGAAAAAGTCTTGAGTTAAAATATGTTCAAAAAATTGAAATCCCTTTGTAATAGACGTGTTTTCGTCCGAAACCCTGATACTTCGAAAGAGATTGTCCAGTTTGTACACGAACTGCATCCAGTTTTTCCGGTAACCCTCTCACGTTTTTAGCACATGCTATGTGGGTGAAATTATGATGCCATGCCAACTTTCAACCATTTCAGAGTTCATTTGCAGTGCTTTTCAATTCAGGGTCATTTTAGCTCAAAATAAATCATGAAATGCATGAAAACTAGCAAATGAAGTCTGAAAATGGTTGAAAAGTGATGATGTGGCTTTGAATGGTGCATATTGAATGCAAAAAAAGTCTTGAGTTAAAATATGTCCAAAAAATTGAAATCCCTTTGTAATAGACGTGTTTTCGTCCGAAACCCTGATACTTCGAAAGAGATTGTCCAGTTTCTACACGAAGTGCATCCAGTTTTTCTGGTAACCCTCTCAACTTTTTAGCACATGCTATGTGGGTGAAACTTTGATGCCATGCCAACTTTCAACCATTTCAGAGGTCATTTGCAGTGCTTTTCAATTCAGGGTCATTTTAGCTCAAAATAAATCATGAAATGCATGAAAACTAGCAAATGAAGTCAGAAAATGGTTGAAAAGTGATGATGTGGCTTTGAATGGTGCATATTGAATGCAGAAAAAGTCTTGAGTTAAAATATGTTCAAAAAATTGAAATCCCTTTGTAATAGACGTGTTTTCGTCCGAAACCCTGATACTTCAAAAGAGATTGTCCAGTTTGTACACGAAGTGCATCCAGTTTTTCCGGTAACCCTCTCAAGTTTTTAGCACATGCTATGTGGGTGAACTTATGATGCAATGCCAACTTTCAACCATTTCAGAGTTCATTTGCAGAGCTTTTCAATTCAGGGTCATTTTAGCTCAAAATAAATCATGAAATGCATGAAAACTAGCAAATGAAGTCAGAAAATGGTTGAAAAGTGATGATGTGACTTTGAATGGTGCATATTGAATGCAGAAAAAGTCTTGAGTTAAAATATGTTCAAAAAATTGAAATCCCTTTGTAATAGACGTGTTTTCGTCCGAAACCCTGATACTTCGAAAGAGATTGTCCAGTTTGTACACGAAGTGCATCCAGTTTTTCCGATAACCCTCTCAACTTTTTAGCACATGCTATGTGGGTGAAATTATGATGCCATGCCAACTTTTAACCATTTCAGAGTTAATTTGCAAAATAAATCATGAAATGCATGAAAACTAGCGAATGAAGTCAGAAAATGGTTGAAAAGTGATGATGTGGCTTTGAATGGTGCATATTGAATGCAGAAAAAGTCTTGAGTTAAAATATGTTCAAAAAATTGAAATCGCTTTGTAATAGACGTGTTTTCGTCCGAAACTCTGATACTTCAAAAGAGATTGTCCAGTTTGTACATGAAGTGCATCCAGTTTTTCCGGTAACCCTCTCAACTTTTTAGCACATGCTATGTGGGTGAAATTATGATGCCATGCCAACTTTCAACCATTTCAGAGTTCATTTGCAGTGCTTTTCAATTCAGGGTCATTTTAGCTCAAAATAAATCATGAAATGCATGAAAACTAGCAAATGAAGTCAGAAAATGGTTTAAAAGTGATGATGTGGCTTTGAATGGTGCGTATTGAATGCAGAAAAAGTCTTGAGTTAAAATATGTTCAAAAAATTGAAATCCCTTTGTAATAGACGTGTTTTCGTCCGAAACCCTGATACTTCAAAAGAGATTGTCCAGTTTGTACACGAAGTGCATCCAGTTTTTCCGGTAACCCTCTCAAGTTTTTAGCACATGCTATGTGGGTGAACTTATGATGCAATGCCAACTTTCAACCATTTCAGAGTTCATTTGCAGAGCTTTTCAATTCAGGGTCATTTTAGCTCAAAATAAATCATGAAATGCATGAAAACTAGCAAATGAAGTCAGAAAATGGTTGAAAAGTGATGATGTGACTTTGAATGGTGCATATTGAATGCAGAAAAAGTCTTGAGTTAAAATATGTTCAAAAAATTGAAATCCCTTTGTAATAGACGTGTTTTCGTCCGAAACCCTGATACTTCGAAAGAGATTGTCCAGTTTGTACACGAAGTGCATCCAGTTTTTCCGATAACCCTCTCAACTTTTTAGCACATGCTATGTGGGTGAAATTATGATGCCATGCCAACTTTTAACCATTTCAGAGTTAATTTGCAAAATAAATCATGAAATGCATGAAAACTAGCGAATGAAGTCAGAAAATGGTTGAAAAGTGATGATGTGGCTTTGAATGGTGCATATTGAATGCAGAAAAAGTCTTGAGTTAAAATATGTTCAAAAAATTGAAATCGCTTTGTAATAGACGTGTTTTCGTCCGAAACTCTGATACTTCAAAAGAGATTGTCCAGTTTGTACATGAAGTGCATCCAGTTTTTCCGGTAACCCTCTCAACTTTTTAGCACATGCTATGTGGGTGAAATTATGATGCCATGCCAACTTTCAACCATTTCAGAGTTCATTTGCAGTGCTTTTCAATTCAGGGTCATTTTAGCTCAAAATAAATCATGAAATGCATGAAAACTAGCAAATGAAGTCAGAAAATGGTTTAAAAGTGATGATGTGGCTTTGAATGGTGCGTATTGAATGCAGAAAAAGTCTTGAGTTAAAATATGTTCAAAAAATTGAAATCCCTTTGTAATAGACGTGTTTTCGTCCGAAACCCTGATACTTCGAAATAGATTGTCCAGTTTGTACACGAAGTTCATCCAGTTTTTCCGGTAACCCTCTCATCCTTTTAGCACATGATATGTGGGTGAAATTATGATGCCATGCCAACTTTTAACCATTTCAGAGTTAATTTGCAAAATCAATCATTAAATGCATGAAAACTAGCTAATGAAGTCAGAAAATAGTTGAAAAGTGATGATGTGGCTTTGAATGGTGCATATTGAATGCAGAAAAAGTCTTGAGTTAAAATATGTTCAAAAAATTGAAATCCTTTCGTAATAGACGTGTTTTTGGCCGAAACCCTGAGACTTCGAAAGAGATTGTCCAGTTTCTACATGAAGTGCATCCAGTTTTTCTGGTAACCCTCTCAACTTTTGAGCACATGCTATGTGGGTGAAACTTTGATGCCATGCCAACTTTCAACCATTTCAGAGTTCATTTGTAGTGCTTTTCAATTTAGGGTCATTTTAGCTCAAAATAAATCATGAAATGCATGAAAACTAGCAAATGAAGTCAGAAAATGGTTGAAAAGTGGTGATGCGGCTTTGAATGGTGCATATTGAATGCAGAAAAAGTCTTGAGTTAAAATATGTTCAAAAAATGAAATCCCTTTGTAATAGACGTGTTTTCGTCCGAAACCGTGATACTTCAAAAGAGATTGTCCAGTTTGTACACGAAGTGCATCCAGTTTTTCCGGTGACCCTCTCAACTTTTTAGCACATGCTATGTGGGTGAAATTATAATGCAATGCCAACTTTCAACCATTTCAGAGTTCATTTGCAGAGCTCTTCAATTCAGGGTCATTTTAGCTCAAAATAAATCATGAAATGCATGAAAACTAGCAAATGAAGTCAGAAAATGGTTGAAAAGTGATGATGTGGCTTTGAATGGTGCATATTGAATGCAGAAAAAGTCTTGAGTTAAAATATGTTCAAAAAATTGAAATCCCTTTGTAATAGACGTGTTTTCGTCCGAAACCCTGATACTTCGAAAGAGATTGTCCAGTTTGTACACGAACTGCATCCAGTTTTTCCGGTAACCCTCTCACGTTTTTAGCACATGCTATGTGGGTGAAATTATGATGCCATGCCAACTTTCAACCATTTCAGAGTTCATTTGCAGTGCTTTTCAATTCAGGGTCATTTTAGCTCAAAATAAATCATGAAATGCATGAAAACTAGCAAATGAAGTCTGAAAATGGTTGAAAAGTGATGATGTGGCTTTGAATGGTGCATATTGAATGCAAAAAAAGTCTTGAGTTAAAATATGTCCAAAAAATTGAAATCCCTTTGTAATAGACGTGTTTTCGTCCGAAACCCTGATACTTCGAAAGAGATTGTCCAGTTTCTACACGAAGTGCATCCAGTTTTTCTGGTAACCCTCTCAACTTTTTAGCACATGCTATGTGGGTGAAACTTTGATGCCATGCCAACTTTCAACCATTTCAGAGGTCATTTGCAGTGCTTTTCAATTCAGGGTCATTTTAGCTCAAAATAAATCATGAAATGCATGAAAACTAGCAAATGAAGTCAGAAAATGGTTGAAAAGTGATGATGTGGCTTTGAATGGTGCATATTGAATGCAGAAAAAGTCTTGAGTTAAAATATGTTCAAAAAATTGAAATCCCTTTGTAATAGACGTGTTTTCGTCCGAAACCCTGATACTTCAAAAGAGATTGTCCAGTTTGTACACGAAGTGCATCCAGTTTTTCCGGTAACCCTCTCAACTTTTTAGCACATGCTATGTGGGTGAACTTATGATGCAATGCCAACTTTCAACCATTTCAGAGTTCATTTGCAGAGCTTTTCAATTCAGGGTCATTTTAGCTCAAAATAAATCATGAAATGCATGAAAACTAGCAAATGAAGTCAGAAAATGGTTGAAAAGTGATGATGTGACTTTGAATGGTGCATATTGAATGCAGAAAAAGTCTTGAGTTAAAATATGTTCAAAAAATTGAAATCCCTTTGTAATAGACGTGTTTTCATCCGAAACCCTGATACTTCGAAAGAGATTGTCCAGTTTGTACACGAAGTGCATCCAGTTTTTCCGATAACCCTCTCAACTTTTTAGCACATGCTATGTGGGTGAAATTATGATGCCATGCCAACTTTTAACCATTTCAGAGTTAATTTGCAAAATAAATCATGAAATGCATGAAAACTAGCGAATGAAGTCAGAAAATGGTTGAAAAGTGATGATGTGGCTTTGAATGGTGCATATTGAATGCAGAAAAAGTCTTGAGTTAAAATATGTTCAAAAAATTGAAATCGCTTTGTAATAGACGTGTTTTCGTCCGAAACTCTGATACTTCAAAAGAGATTGTCCAGTTTGTACATGAAGTGCATCCAGTTTTTCTGGTAACCCTCTCAACTTTTTAGCACATGCTATGTGGGTGAAATTATGATGCCATGCCAACTTTCAACCATTTCAGAGTTCATTTGCAGTGCTTTTCAATTCAGGGTCATTTTAGCTCAAAATAAATCATGAAATGCATGAAAACTAGCAAATGAAGTCAGAAAATGGTTTAAAAGTGATGATGTGGCTTTGAATGGTGCGTATTGAATGCAGAAAAAGTCTTGAGTTAAAATATGTTCAAAAAATTGAAATCCCTTTGTAATAGATGTGTTTTCGTCCGAAACCCTGATACTTCGAAATAGATTGTCCAGTTTGTACACGAAGTTCATCCAGTTTTTCCGGTAACCCTCTCATCCTTTTAGCACATGATATGTGGGTGAAATTATGATGCCATGCCAACTTTTAACCATTTCAGAGTTAATTTGCAAAATCAATCATTAAATGCATGAAAACTAGCTAATGAAGTCAGAAAATGGTTGAAAAGTGATGATGTGGCTTTGAATGGTGCATATTGAATGCAGAAAAAGTCTTGAGTTAAAATATGTTCAAAAAATTGAAATCCCTTCGTAATAGACGTGTTTTTGGCCGAAACCCTGAGACTTTGAAAGAGATTGTCCAGTTTCTACATGAAGTGCATCCAGTTTTTCTGGTAACCCTCTCAACTTTTGAGCACATGCTATGTGGGTGAAACTTTGATGCCATGCCAACTTTCAACCATTTCAGAGTTCATTTGTAGTGCTTTTCAATTTAGGGTCATTTTAGCTCAAAATAAATCATGAAATGCATGAAAACTAGCAAATGAAGTCAGAAAATGGTTGAAAAGTGATGATGCGGCTTTGAATGGTGCATATTGAATGCAGAAAAAGTCTTGAGTTAAAATATGTTCAAAAAAATGAAATCCCTTTGTAATAGACGTGTTTTCGTCCGAAACCGTGATACTTCAAAAGAGATTGTCCAGTTTGTACACGAAGTGCATCCAGTTTTTCCGGTGACCCTCTCAACTTTTTAGCACATGCTATGTGGGTGAAATTATAATGCAATGCCAACTTTCAACCATTTCAGAGTTCATTTGCAGAGCTCTTCAATTCAGGGTCATTTTAGCTCAAAATAAATCATGAAATGCATGAAAACTAGCAAATGAAGTCAGAAAATGGTTGAAAAGTGATGATGTGGCTTTGAATGGTGCATATTGAATGCAGAAAAAGTCTTGAGTTAAAATATGTTCAAAAAATTGAAATCCCTTTGTAATAGACGTGTTTTCGTCCGAAACCCTGATACTTCGAAAGAGATTGTCCAGTTTGTACACGAACTGCATCCAGTTTTTCCGGTAACCCTCTCACGTTTTTAGCACATGCTATGTGGGTGAAATTATGATGCCATGCCAACTTTCAACCATTTCAGAGTTCATTTGCAGTGCTTTTCAATTCAGGGTCATTTTAGCTCAAAATAAATCATGAAATGCATGAAAACTAGCAAATGAAGTCTGAAAATGGTTGAAAAGTGATGATGTGGCTTTGAATGGTGCATATTGAATGCAAAAAAAGTCTTGAGTTAAAATATGTCCAAAAAATTGAAATCCCTTTGTAATAGACGTGTTTTCGTCCGAAACCCTGATACTTCGAAAGAGATTGTCCAGTTTGTACACGAATTGCATCCAGTTTTTCCGGTAACCCTCTCAACTTTTTAGCACATGATATGTGGCTGAAATTATGCTGCCATGCCAACTTTCAACCATTTTAGAGTTCATTTGCAGTGCTTTTCAATTCTGGGTCATTTTAGCTCAAAATAAATCATGAAATGCATGAAAACTAGCAAATGAAGTCACAAAATTGTTGAAAAGTGATGATGTGGCTTTGAATGGTGCATATTGAATGCAGAAAAAGTCTTGAGTTAAAATATGTTCAAAAAATTGAAATCCCTTTGTAATAGACGTGTTTTCGTCCGAAACCCTGATACTTCGAAAGAGATTGTCCAGTTTGTACACGAAGTGCATCCAGTTTTTCCGATAACCCTCTCAACTTTTTAGCACATGCTATGTGGGTGAAATTATGATGCCATGCCAACTTTTAACCATTTCAGAGTTAATTTGCAAAATAAATCATGAAATGCATGAAAACTAGCGAATGAAGTCAGAAAATGGTTGAAAAGTGATGATGTGGCTTTGAATGGTGCATATTGAATGCAGAAAAAGTCTTGAGTTAAAATATGTTCAAAAAATTGAAATCGCTTTGTAATAGACGTGTTTTCGTCCGAAACTCTGATACTTCAAAAGAGATTGTCCAGTTTGTACATGAAGTGCATCCAGTTTTTCCGGTAACCCTCTCAACTTTTTAGCACATGCTATGTGGGTGAAATTATGATGCCATGCCAACTTTCAACCATTTCAGAGTTCATTTGCAGTGCTTTTCAATTCAGGGTCATTTTAGCTCAAAATAAATCATGAAATGCATGAAAACTAGCAAATGAAGTCAGAAAATGGTTTAAAAGTGATGATGTGGCTTTGAATGGTGCGTATTGAATGCAGAAAAAGTCTTGAGTTAAAATATGTTCAAAAAATTGAAATCCCTTTGTAATAGACGTGTTTTCGTCCGAAACCCTGATACTTCGAAATAGATTGTCCAGTTTGTACACGAAGTTCATCCAGTTTTTCCGGTAACCCTCTCATCCTTTTAGCACATGATATGTGGGTGAAATTATGATGCCATGCCAACTTTTAACCATTTCAGAGTTAATTTGAAAAATCAATCATTAAATGCATGAAAACTAGCTAATGAAGTCAGAAAATGGTTGAAAAGTGATGATGTGGCTTTGAATGGTGCATATTGAATGCAGAAAAAGTCTTGAGTTAAAATATGTTCAAAAAATTGAAATCCCTTCGTAATAGACGTGTTTTTGGCCGAAACCCTGAGACTTTGAAAGAGATTGTCCAGTTTCTACATGAAGTGCATCCAGTTTTTCTGGTAACCCTCTCAACTTTTGAGCACATGCTATGTGGGTGAAACTTTGATGCCATGCCAACTTTCAACCATTTCAGAGTTCATTTGTAGTGCTTTTCAATTTAGGGTCATTTTAGCTCAAAATAAATCATGAAATGCATGAAAACTAGCAAATGAAGTCAGAAAATGGTTGAAAAGTGATGATGCGGCTTTGAATGGTGCATATTGAATGCAGAAAAAGTCTTGAGTTAAAATATGTTCAAAAAAATGAAATCCCTTTGTAATAGACGTGTTTTCGTCCGAAACCGTGATACTTCAAAAGAGATTGTCCAGTTTGTACACGAAGTGCATCCAGTTTTTCCGGTGACCCTCTCAACTTTTTAGCACATGCTATGTGGGTGAAATTATAATGCAATGCCAACTTTCAACCATTTCAGAGTTCATTTGCAGAGCTCTTCAATTCAGGGTCATTTTAGCTCAAAATAAATCATGAAATGCATGAAAACTAGCAAATGAAGTCAGAAAATGGTTGAAAAGTGATGATGTGGCTTTGAATGGTGCATATTGAATGCAGAAAAAGTCTTGAGTTAAAATATGTTCAAAAAATTGAAATCCCTTTGTAATAGACGTGTTTTCGTCCGAAACCCTGATACTTCGAAAGAGATTGTCCAGTTTGTACACGAACTGCATCCAGTTTTTCCGGTAACCCTCTCACGTTTTTAGCACATGCTATGTGGGTGAAATTATGATGCCATGCCAACTTTCCACCATTTCAGAGTTCATTTGCAGTGCTTTTCAATTCAGAGTCATTTTAGCTCAAAATAAATCATGAAATGCATGAAAACTAGCAAATGAAGTCTGAAAATGGTTGAAAAGTGATGATGTGGCTTTGAATGGTGCATATTGAATGCAAAAAAAGTCTTGAGTTAAAATATGTCCAAAAAATTGAAATCCCTTTGTAATAGACGTGTTTTCGTCCGAAACCCTGATACTTCGAAAGAGATTGTCCAGTTTGTACACGAATTGCATCCAGTTTTTCCGGTAACCCTCTCAACTTTTTAGCACATGATATGTGGTTAAATTATGCTGCCATGCCAACTTTCAACCATTTCAGAGTTCATTTGCAGTGCTTTTCAATTCTGGGTCATTTTAGCTCAAAATAAATCATGAAATGCATGAAAACTAGCAAATGAAGTCACAAAATTGTTGAAAAGTGATGATGTGGCTTTGAATGGTGCATATTGAATGCAGAAAAAGTCTTGAGTTAAAATATGTTCAAAAAATTGAAATCCCTTTGTAATAGACGTGTTTTCGTCCGAAACCCTGATACTTCGAAAGAGATTGTCCAGTTTGTACACGAAGTGCATCCAGTTTTTCCGATAACCCTCTCAACTTTTTAGCACATGCTATGTGGGTGAAATTATGATGCCATGCCAACTTTTAACCATTTCAGAGTTAATTTGCAAAATAAATCATGAAATGCATGAAAACTAGCGAATGAAGTCAGAAAATGGTTGAAAAGTGATGATGTGGCTTTGAATGGTGCATATTGAATGCAGAAAAAGTCTTGAGTTAAAATATGTTCAAAAAATTGAAATCGCTTCGTAATAGACGTGTTTTCGTCCGAAACTCTGATACTTCAAAAGAGATTGTCCAGTTTGTACATGAAGTGCATCCAGTTTTTCCGGTAACCCTCTCAACTTTTTAGCACATGCTATGTGGGTGAAATTATGATGCCATGCCAACTTTCAACCATTTCAGAGTTCATTTGCAGTGCTTTTCAATTCAGGGTCATTTTAGCTCAAAATAAATCATGAAATGCATGAAAACTAGCAAATGAAGTCAGAAAATGGTTTAAAAGTGATGATGTGGCTTTGAATGGTGCGTATTGAATGCAGAAAAAGTCTTGAGTTAAAATATGTTCAAAAAATTGAAATCCCTTCGTAATAGACGTGTTTTCGTCCGAAACCCTGATACTTCGAAATAGATTGTCCAGTTTGTACACGAAGTTCATCCAGTTTTTCCGGTAACCCTCTCAACTTTTTAGCACATGCTATGTGGGTGAAACTTTGATGCCATGCCAACTTTCAACCATTTCAGAGTTCATTTGCAGTGCTTTTCAATTCAGGGTCATTTTAGTTCAAAATAAATCGTGAAATGCATGAAAACTAGCAAATGAAGTCAGAAAATTGTTGAAAAGTGATGATGCGGCTTTGAATGGTGCATATTGAATGCAGAAAAAGTCTTGAGTTAAAATATGTTGAAAAAATTGAAATCCCTTTGTAATAGATGTGTTTTCGTCCGAAACCCTGATACTTCGAAAGAGATTGTCCAGTTTGTACACGAAGTGCATCTAGTTTTTCCGATAACCCTCTCAACTTTTTAGCACATGCTATGTGGGTGAAATTATGATACCATGCCAACTTTTAACCATTTCAGAGTTAATTTGCAAAATAAATCATGAAATGCATGAAAACTCGCGAATGAAGTCAGAAAATGGTTGAAAAGTGATGATGTGGCTTGGAATGGTACATATTGAATGCAGAAAAAGTCTTGAGTTAAAATATGTTCAAAAAATTGAAATCCCTTCGTAATAGACGTGTTTTCATCCGAAACCCTGATACTTCAAAAGAGATTGTCCAGTTTGTACACGAAGTCCATCCAGTTTTTCTAGTAAACCTCTCAACTTTTTAGCACATGCTATGTGGGTGAAACTTTGATGCCATGCCAACTTTCAACCATTTCAGAGTTCATTTGCAGTGCTTTTCAATTCAGGGTCATTTTAGCTCAAAATAAATCATGAAATGCATGAAAACGAGCAAATGAAGTCAGAAAATGGTTGAAAAGTGATGATGTGGCTTTGAATGGTGCATATTGAATGCAGAAAAAGTCTTCAGTTAAAATATGTTCAAAAATTGAAATCCCTTCGTAATAGACGTGTTTTCGTCTGAAACCCTGATACTTCGAAAGAGATTGTCCAGTTTCTACACGAAGTGCATCCAGTTTTTCTGGTAAACCTCTCAACTTTTTAGCACATGCTATGTGGGTGAAACTTTGATGCCATGCCAACTTTCAACCATTTTAGAGTTCATTTGCAGTGCTTTTCAATTCAGGGTCATTTTAGTTCAAAATAAATCGTGAAATGCATGAAAACTAGCAAATGAAGTCAGAAAATTGTTGAAAAGTGATGATGCGGCTTTGAATGGTGCATATTGAATGCAGAAAAAGTCTTGAGTTAAAATATGTTGAAAAAATTGAAATCCCTTTGTAATAGATGTGTTTTCGTCCGAAACCCTGATATTTCAAAAGTGATTGTATAGTTTGTACACGAATTGCATCCAGTTTTTCCGGTAACCCTCTCAACTTTTTAGCACATGCTATGTGGGTGAAATTATGATGCCATGCCAACTTTCAACCATTTTAGAGTTCATTTGCAATGCTTTTTAATTTAGGGTCATTTTAGCTCAAAATAAATCATGAAATGCATGAAAACTAACAAATGAAGTCAGAAAATGGTTGAAAAGTGATGATGTGGCTTTGAATGGTGCATATTGAATGCAGAAAAAGTCTTGAGTTAAAATATGTTCAAAAAATTGAAATCCCTTTGTAATAGACGTGTTTTCGTCCGAAACCCTGATACTTCGAAAGAGATTGTCCAGTTTGCACGCGAAGTGCATCCAGTTTTTCCGGTAACCCTCTCAACTTTTTAGCACATGCTATGTGGGTGAAATTATGATGCCATGCCAACTTTCAACCATTTCAGAGTTCATTTGCAGTGCTTTTCAATTCAGGGTCATTTTAGCTCAAAATAAATCATGAAATGCATCAAAACTAGCAAATGAAGTCAGAGAATGGTTGAAAAGTGATGATGTGGCTTTGAATGGTGCATATTGAATGCAAAAAAAGTCTTGAGTTAAAATATGTCCAAAAAATTGAAATCCCTTTGTAATAGACGTGTTTTCGTCCGAAACCCTGATACTTCGAAACAGATTGTCCAGTTTGTACACGAAGTGCATCTAGTTTTTCCGATAACCCTCTCAACTTTTTAGCACATGCTATGTGGGTGAAATTATGATGCCATGCCAACTTTTAACCATTTCAGAGTTAATTTGCAAAATAAATCATGAAATGCATGAAAACTCGCGAATGAAGTCAGAAAATGGTTGAAAAGTGATGATGTGGCTTGGAATGGTGCATATTGAATGCAGAAAAAGTCTTGAGTTAAAATATGTTCAAAAAATTGAAATCCCTTAATAATAGACGTGTTTTCATCCGAAACCCTGATACTTCGAAAGAGATTGTCCAGTTTGTACACGAAGTCCATCCAGTTTTTCTGGTAAACCTCTCAACTTTTTAGCACATGCTATGTGGGTGAAACTTTGATGCCATGCCAACTTTCAACCATTTCAGAGTTCATTTGCAGTGCTTTTCAATTCAGGGTCATTTTAGCTCAAAATAAATCATGAAATGCATGAAAACGAGCAGATGAAGTCAGAAAATTTTAGAAAAGTGATGATGTGGCTTTGAATGGTGCATATTGAATGCAGAAAAAGTCTTGAGTTAAAATATGTTCAAAAATTGAAATCCCTTCGTAATAGACGTGTTTTCGTCTGAAACCCTGATACTTCGAAAGAGATTGTCCAGTTTCTACACGAAGTGCATCCAGTTTTTCTGGTAAACCTCTCAACTTTTTAGCACATGCTATGTGGGTGAAACTTTGATGCCATGCCAACTTTCAACCATTTCAGAGTTCATTTGTAGTGCTTTTCAATTCAGGGTCATTTTAGTTCAAAATAAATCGTGAAATGCATGAAAACTAGCTAATGAAGTCAGAAAATTGTTGAAAAGTGATGATGCGGCTTTGAATGGTGCATATTGAATGCAGAAAAAGTCTTGAGTTAAAATATGTTGAAAAAATTGAAATCCCTTTGTAATAGATGTGTTTTCGTCCGAAACCCTGATACTTCAAAAGAGATTGTCCAGTTTGTACACGAATTGCATCCAGTTTTTCCGGTAACCCTCTCAACTTTTTAGCACATGCTATGTGGGTGAAATTATGATGCCATGCCAACTTTCAACCATTTTAGAGTTCATTTGCAATGCTTTTTAATTTAGGGTCATTTTAGCTCAAAATAAATCATGAAATGCATGAAAACTAGCAAATGAAGTCAGAAAATGGTTGAAAAGTGATGATGTGGCTTTGAATGGTGCATATTGAATGCAGAAAAAGTCTTGAGTTAAAATATGTTCAAAAAAATTGAAATCCCTTTGTAATAGACGTATTTTCGTCCGAAACCCTGATACTTCCAAAGAGATTGTCCAGTTTGCACGCGAAGTGCATCCAGTTTTTCCGGTAACCCTCTCAACTTTTTAGCACATGCTATGTGGGTGAAATTATGATGCCATGCCAACTTTCAACCATTTCAGAGTTCATTTGCAGTGCTTTTCAATTCAGGGTCATTTTAGCTCAAAATAAATCATGAAATGCATCAAAACTAGCAAATGAAGTCAGAGAATGGTTCAAAAGTGATGATGTGGCTTTGAATGGTGCATATTGAATGCAGAAAAAGTCTTGAGTTAAAATATGTTCAAAAATTGAAATCCCTTCGTAATAGACGTGTTTTCGTCTGAAACCCTGATACTTCGAAAGAGATTGTCCAGTTTCTACACGAAGTGCATCCAGTTTTTCTGGTAAACCTCTCAACTTTTTAGCACATGCTATGTGGGTGAAACTTTGATGCCATGCCAACTTTCAACCATTTCAGAGTTCATTTGTAGTGCTTTTCAATTCAGGGTCATTTTAGTTCAAAATAAATCGTGAAATGCATGAAAACTAGCAAATGAAGTCAGAAAATTGTTGAAAAGTGATGATGCGGCTTTGAATGGTGCATATTGAATGCAGAAAAAGTCTTGAGTTAAAATATGTTGAAAAAATTGAAATCCCTTTGTAATAGATGTGTTTTCGTCCGAAACCCTGATACTTCAAAAGAGATTGTCCAGTTTGTACACGAATTGCATCCAGTTTTTCCGGTAACCCTCTCAACTTTTTAGCACATGCTATGTGGGTGAAATTATGATGCCATGCCAACTTTCAACCATTTTAGAGTTCATTTGCAATGCTTTTTAATTTAGGGTCATTTTAGCTCAAAATAAATCATGAAATGCATGAAAACTAGCAAATGAAGTCAGAAAATGGTTGAAAAGTGATGATGTGGCTTTGAATGGTGCATATTGAATGCAGAAAAAGTCTTGAGTTAAAATATGTTCAAAAAAATTGAAATCCCTTTGTAATAGACGTATTTTCGTCCGAAACCCTGATACTTCCAAAGAGATTGTCCAGTTTGCACGCGAAGTGCATCCAGTTTTTCCGGTAACCCTCTCAACTTTTTAGCACATGCTATGTGGGTGAAATTATGATGCCATGCCAACTTTCAACCATTTCAGAGTTCATTTGCAGTGCTTTTCAATTCAGGGTCATTTTAGCTCAAAATAAATCATGAAATGCATCAAAACTAGCAAATGAAGTCAGAAAATGGTTGAAAAGTGATGATGTGGCTTTGAATGGTGCATATTGAATGCAGAAAAAGTCTTGAGTTAAAATATGTTCAAAAAATTGAAATCCCTTCGTAATAGACGTGTTTTCATCCGAAACCCTGATACTTCGAAAGAGATTGTCCAGTTTGTACACGAAGTCCATCCAGTTTTTCTGGTAAACCTCTGAACTTTTTAGCACATGCTATGTGGGTGAAACTTTGATGCCATGCCAACTTTCAACCATTTCAGAGTTCATTTGCAGTGCTTTTCAATTCAGGGTCATTTTAGCTCAAAATAAATCATGAAATGCATGAAAACGAGCAGATGAAGTCAGAAAATTTTAGAAAAGTGATGATGTGGCTTTGAATGGTGCATATTGAATGCAGAAAAAGTCTTGAGTTAAAATATGTTCAAAAAATTGAAATCCCTTTGTAATAGACGTGTTTTCGTCCGAAACCCTGCTACTTCGAAAGAGATTGTGCAGTTTGTACACGAAGTGCATCCAGTTTTTCCGATAACCCTCTCAACTTTTTAGCACATGCTATGTGGGTGAAATTATGATGCCATGCCAACTTTTAACCATTTCAGATTTAATTTGCAAAATAAATCATGAAATGCATGAAAACTAGCGAATGAAGTCAGAAAATGGTTGAAAAGTGATGATGTGGCTTTGAATGGTGCATATTGAATGCAGAAAAAGTCTTGAGTTAAAATACGTTCAAAAATTGAAATCCCTTCGTAATAGACGTGTTTTCGTCTGAAACCCTGATACTTCGAAAGAGATTGTCCAGTTTCTACACGAAGTGCATCCAGTTTTTCTGGTAACCCTCTCAACTTTTTAGCACATGCTATGTGGGTGAAACTTTGATGCCATGCCAACTTTCAACCATTTCAGAGTTCATTTGCAGTGCTTTTCAATTCAGGGTCATTTTAGCTCAAAATAAATCATGAAATGCATGAAAACTAGCAAATGAAGTCAGAAAATGGTTGAAAAGTGATGATGTGGCTTTGAATGGTGCATATTGAATGCAGAAAAAGTCTTGAGTTAAAATATGTTCAAAAAATTGAAATCCCTTTGTAATAGACGTGTTTTCATCTGAAACCGTGATACTTCAAAAGAGATTGTATAGTTTGTACACGAATTGCATCCAGTTTTTCCGGTAACCCTCTCAACTTTTTAGCACATGCTATGTGGGTGAAATTATGATGCCATGCCAACTTTCAACCTGTTGAGAGTTCATTTGCAGTGCTTTTCAATTCTGGGTCATTTTAGCTCAAAATAAATCATGAAATGCATGAAAACTAGCAAATGAAGTCACAAAATTGTTGAAAAGTGATGATGTGGCTTTGAATGGTGCATATTGAATGCAGAAAAAGTCTTGAGTTAAAATATGTTCAAAAAATTGAAATCCCTTTGTAATAGACGTGTTTTCGTCCGAAACCCTGATACTTCGAAAGAGATTGTCCAGTTTGTACACGAAGTGCATCCAGTTTTTCCGATAACCCTCTCAACTTTTTAGCACATGCTATGTGGGTGAAATTATGATGCCATGCCAACTTTTAACCATTTCAGAGTTAATTTGCAAAATAAATCATGAAATGCATGAAAACTAGCGAATGAAGTCAGAAAATGGTTGAAAAGTGATGATGTGGCTTTGAATGGTGCATATTGAATGCAGAAAAAGTCTTGAGTTAAAATATGTTCAAAAATTGAAATCCCTTCGTAATAGACGTGTTTTCGTCTGAAACCCTGATACTTCGAAAGAGATTGTCCAGTTTCTACACGAAGTGCATCCAGTTTTTCTGGTAAACCTCTCAACTTTTTAGCACATGCTATGTGGGTGAAACTTTGATGCCATGCCAACTTTCAACCATTTCAGAGTTCATTTGCAGTGCTTTTCAATTCAGGGTCATTTTAGTTCAAAATAAATCATGAAATGCATGAAAACTAGCAAATGAAGTCAGAAAATTGTTGAAAAGTGATGATGCGGCTTTGAATGGTGCATATTGAATGCAGAAAAATTCTTGAGTTAAAATATGTTCAAAAAATTGAAATCCCTTTGTAATAGATGTGTTTTCGTCCGAAACCCTGATACTTCAAATGAGATTGTCCAGTTTGTACACGAATTGCATCCAGTTTTTCCGGTAGCCCTCTCAACTTTTTAGCACATGCTATGTGGGTGAAATTATGATGCCATGCCAACTTTCAACCATTGTAGAGTTCATTTGCAATGCTTTTTAATTTAGGGTCATTTTAGCTCAAAATAAATCATGAAATGCATGAAAACTAGCAAATGAAGTCAGAAAATGGTTGAAAAGTGATGATGTGGATTTGAATGGTGCATATTGAATGCAGAAAAAGTCTTGAGTTAAAATATGTTAAAAAAATTGAAATCCCTTTGTAATAGACGTGTTTTCGTCCGAAACCCTGATACTTCGAAAGAGATTGTCCAGTTTGCACGCGAAGTGCATCCAGTTTTTCCGGTAACCCTCTCAACTTTTTAGCACATGCTATGTGGGTGAAATTATGATGCCATGCCAACTTTCAACCATTTCAGAGTTCATTTGCAGTGCTTTTCAATTCAGGGTCATTTTAGCTCAAAATAAATCATGAAATGCATGAAAACTAGCAAATGAAGTCAGAGAATGGTTGAAAAGTGATGATGTGGCTTTGAATGGTGCATATTGAATGCAAAAAAATTCTTGAGTTAAAATATGTCCAAAAAATTGAAATCCCTTTGTAATAGACGTGTTTTCGTCCGAAGCCCTGATACTTCGAAAGAGATTGTCCAGTTTGTACACGAAGTGCATCTAGTTTTTCCGATAACCCTCTCAACTTTTTAGCACATGCTATGTGGGTGAAATTATGATGCCATGCCAACTTTTAACCATTTCATAGTTAATTTGCAAAATAAATCATGAATTGCATGAAAACTAGCGAATGAAGTCAGAAAATGGTTGAAAAGTGATGATGTGGCTTGGAATGGTGCATATTGAATGCAGAAAAAGTCTTGAGTTAAAATATGTCCAAAAAATTGAAATCCCTTCGTAATAGACGTGTTTTCATCCGAAAACCTGATACTTCGAAAGAGATTGTCCAGTTTCTACACGAAGTCCATCCAGTTTTTCTGGTAAACCTCTCAACTTTTTAGCACATGCTATGTGGGTGAAACTTTGATGCCATGCCAACTTTCAACCATTTCAGAGTTTATTTGCAGTGCTTTTCAATTCAGGGTCATTTTAGCTCAAAATAAATCATGAAATGCATGAAAACGAGCAAATGAAGTCAGAAAATTTTAGAAAAGTGATGATGTGGCTTTGAATGGTGCATATTGAATGCAGAAAAAGTCTTGAGTTAAAATATGTTCAAAAAATTGAAATCCCTTTGTAATAGACGTGTTTTCGTCCGAAACGCTGATACTTCGAAATAGATTGTCCAGTTTGTACACGAAGTGCATCCAGTTTTTCCGGTAACCCTCTCATCCTTTTAGCACATGCTATGTGGGTGAAATTATGATGCCATGCCAACTTTTAACCATTTCAGAGTTAATTTGCAAAATAAATTATGAAATACAGGAAAACTAGCGAATGAAGTCAGAAAATGGTTGAAAAGTGATGATGTGGCTTTGAATGGTGCATATTGAATACAGAAAAAGTCTTGAGTTGAAATATGTTCAAAAAATCGAAATCCTTCGTAATAGACGTGTTTTCGTCCGAAACCCTGATACTTCGAAAGAGATTGTCCAGTTTGTACACGAAGTGCATCCAGTTTTTCCGGTAAACCTCACAACTTTTTAGCAGATGCTATGTGGGTGAAACTATGATGCCATGCCAACTTTCAATCATTTCAGAGTTCATTTGCAGTGCTTTTCAATTCAGGGTCATTTTAGCTCAAAATAAATCATGAAATGCATGAAAACTAGCAAATGAAGTCAGAAAATGGTTGAAAAGTGAAGTTGTGGCTTTGAATGGTGCATATTGAATGCAGAAAAAGTCTTGAGTTAAAATATGTTCAAAAAATTGAAATCCCTTTGTAATAGACATGTTTTCGTCCGAAATCCTGATACTTCAAAAGAGATTATCCAGTTTGTACATGAAGTGCATCCAATTTTTCTGGTAACTCTCTCAACTTTTTAGCACATGCTATGTGGGTGAAATTATGATGCCATGCCAACTTTCAACCATTTCAGAATTCATTTGCAGTGCTTTTCAATAAAGGGTCATTTTACCTCAAAATAAATCATGAAATGCATGAAAACTAGCAAATGAAGTCAGAAAATGGTTGAAAAGTGATGATGTGGCTTTGAATGGTGCATATTGAATGCAGAAAAAGTCTTGAGTTAAAATATGTTCAAAAAATTGAAATCCCTTTGTAATAGACGTGTTTTCGTCCGAAACCCTGATACTTCAAAAGAGATTGTCCAGTTTGTACACGAAGTGCATCCAGTTTTTCCGATAACCCTCTCAACTTTTTAGCACATGCTATGTGGGTGAAATTATGATGCCATGCCAACTTTTAACCATTTCAGAGTTAGTTTGCAAAATAAATCATGAAATGCATGAAAACTAGCGAATGAAGTCAGAAAATGGTTGAAAAGTGATGATGTGGCTTTGAATGGTGCATATTGAATGCAGAAAAAGTCTTGAGTTAAAATATGTTCAAAAATTGAAATCCCTTCGTAATAGACGTGTTTTCGTCTGAAACCCTGATACTTCGAAAGAGATTGTCCAGTTTCTACACGAAGTGCATCCAGTTTTTCTGGTAAACCTCTCAACTTTTTAGCACATGCTATGTGGGTGAAACTTTGATGCCATGCCAACTTTCAACCATTTCAGAGTTCATTTGCAGTGCTTTTCAATTCAGGGTCATTTTAGTTCAAAATAAATCATGAAATGCATGAAAACTAGCAAATGAAGTCAGAAAATTGTTGAAAAGTGATGATGCGGCTTTGAATGGTGCATATTGAATGCAGAAAAATTCTTGAGTTAAAATATGTTCAAAAAATTGAAATCCCTTTGTAATAGATGTGTTTTCGTCCGAAACCCTGATACTTCAAATGAGATTGTCCAGTTTGTACACGAATTGCATCCAGTTTTTCCGGTAGCCCTCTCAACTTTTTAGCACATGCTATGTGGGTGAAATTATGATGCCATGCCAACTTTCAACCATTGTAGAGTTCATTTGCAATGCTTTTTAATTTAGGGTCATTTTAGCTCAAAATAAATCATGAAATGCATGAAAACTAGCAAATGAAGTCAGAAAATGGTTGAAAAGTGATGATGTGGATTTGAATGGTGCATATTGAATGCAGAAAAAGTCTTGAGTTAAAATATGTTAAAAAAATTGAAATCCCTTTGTAATAGACGTGTTTTCGTCCGAAACCCTGATACTTCGAAAGAGATTGTCCAGTTTGCACGCGAAGTGCATCCAGTTTTTCCGGTAACCCTCTCAACTTTTTAGCACATGCTATGTGGGTGAAATTATGATGCCATGCCAACTTTCAACCATTTCAGAGTTCATTTGCAGTGCTTTTCAATTCAGGGTCATTTTAGCTCAAAATAAATCATGAAATACATGAAAACTAGCAAATGAAGTCAGAGAATGGTTGAAAAGTGATGATGTGGCTTTGAATGGTGCATATTGAATGCAAAAAAATTCTTGAGTTAAAATATGTCCAAAAAATTGAAATCCCTTTGTAATAGACGTGTTTTCGTCCGAAGCCCTGATACTTCGAAAGAGATTGTCCAGTTTGTACACGAAGTGCATCTAGTTTTTCCGATAACCCTCTCAACTTTTTAGCACATGCTATGTGGGTGAAATTATGATGCCATGCCAACTTTTAACCATTTCATAGTTAATTTGCAAAATAAATCATGAATTGCATGAAAACTAGCGAATGAAGTCAGAAAATGGTTGAAAAGTGATGATGTGGCTTGGAATGGTGCATATTGAATGCAGAAAAAGTCTTGAGTTAAAATATGTCCAAAAAATTGAAATCCCTTCGTAATAGACGTGTTTTCATCCGAAAACCTGATACTTCGAAAGAGATTGTCCAGTTTCTACACGAAGTCCATCCAGTTTTTCTGGTAAACCTCTCAACTTTTTAGCACATGCTATGTGGGTGAAACTTTGATGCCATGCCAACTTTCAACCATTTCAGAGTTTATTTGCAGTGCTTTTCAATTCAGGGTCATTTTAGCTCAAAATAAATCATGAAATGCATGAAAACGAGCAAATGAAGTCAGAAAATTTTAGAAAAGTGATGATGTGGCTTTGAATGGTGCATATTGAATGCAGAAAAAGTCTTGAGTTAAAATATGTTCAAAAAATTGAAATCCCTTTGTAATAGACGTGTTTTCGTCCGAAACGCTGATACTTCGAAATAGATTGTCCAGTTTGTACACGAAGTGCATCCAGTTTTTCCGGTAACCCTCTCATCCTTTTAGCACATGCTATGTGGGTGAAATTATGATGCCATGCCAACTTTTAACCATTTCAGAGTTAATTTGCAAAATAAATTATGAAATACAGGAAAACTAGCGAATGAAGTCAGAAAATGGTTGAAAAGTGATGATGTGGCTTTGAATGGTGCATATTGAATACAGAAAAAGTCTTGAGTTGAAATATGTTCAAAAAATCGAAATCCTTCGTAATAGACGTGTTTTCGTCCGAAACCCTGATACTTCGAAAGAGATTGTCCAGTTTGTACACGAAGTGCATCCAGTTTTTCCGGTAAACCTCACAACTTTTTAGCAGATGCTATGTGGGTGAAACTATGATGCCATGCCAACTTTCAATCATTTCAGAGTTCATTTGCAGTGCTTTTCAATTCAGGGTCATTTTAGCTCAAAATAAATCATGAAATGCATGAAAACTAGCAAATGAAGTCAGAAAATGGTTGAAAAGTGAAGTTGTGGCTTTGAATGGTGCATATTGAATGCAGAAAAAGTCTTGAGTTAAAATATGTTCAAAAAATTGAAATCCCTTTGTAATAGACATGTTTTCGTCCGAAATCCTGATACTTCAAAAGAGATTGTCCAGTTTGTACATGAAGTGCATCCAATTTTTCTGGTAACTCTCTCAACTTTTTAGCACATGCTATGTGGGTGAAATTATGATGCCATGCCAACTTTCAACCATTTCAGAATTCATTTGCAGTGCTTTTCAATAAAGGGTCATTTTACCTCAAAATAAATCATGAAATGCATGAAAACTAGCAAATGAAGTCAGAAAATGGTTGAAAAGTGATGATGTGGCTTTGAATGGTGCATATTGAATGCAGAAAAAGTCTTGAGTTAAAATATGTTCAAAAAATTGAAATCCCTTTGTAATAGACGTGTTTTCGTCCGAAACCCTGATACTTCAAAAGAGATTGTCCAGTTTGTACACGAAGTGCATCTAGTTTTTCCGATAACCCTCTCAACTTTTTAGCACATGCTATGTGGGTGAAATTATGATGCCATGCCAACTTTCAACCATTTCAGAGTTCATTTGCAGTGCGTTTCAATTCAGGGTCATTTTAGCTCAAAATAAATCATGAAATGCATGAAAGCTAGCAAATGGAGTCAGAAAATGGTTGAAAAGTGGTGATGTGGCTTTGAATGGTGCATATTGAATGCAGAAAAAGTCTTGAGTTAAAATATGTTCAAAAAATTGAAATCCCTTTGTAATAGACGTGTTTTCATCCGAAACCCTGATACTTCGAAAGAGATTGTCCAGTTTGTACACGAAGTGCATCCAGTTTTTTCGATAACCCTCTCAACTTTTTAGCACATGCTATGTGGGTGAAATTATGATGCCATGCCAACTTTCAACCATTTCAGAGTTCATTTGCAGTGCTTTTCAATTCAGGGTCATTTTAGCTCAAAATAAATCATGAAATGCATGAAAACTAGCAAATGAAGTCAGAAAATGGTTTAAAAGTGATGATGTGGCTTTGAATGGTGCATATTGAATGCAAAAAAGGTCTTGAATTAAAATATGTTCAAAAAATTGAAATCCCTTTGTAATAGACGTGTTTTCATCCAAAACCCTGATACTTCGAAAGAGATTGTCCAGTTTGTACACGAAATGCATCCAGATTTTCCGGTAACCATCTCAACTTTTTTGCACATGCTATGTGGGTGAAATTTTGATGCCATGCCAACTTTTAACCATTTCAGAGTTCATTTGCAGTGCTTTCCAATAAAGGGTCATTTTAGCTCAAAATAAATCATGAAATGCATGAAAACTAGCAAATGAAGTCAGAAAATGGTTGAAAAGTGATGATGTGGCTTTGAATGGTGCATATTGAATGCAAAAAAAGTCTTGAGTTAAAATATGTCCAAAAAATTGAAATCCCTTTGTAATAGACGTGTTTTCGTCCGAAACCCTGATACTTCGAAAGAGATTGTCCAGTTTGTACACGAAGTGCATCCAGTTTTTTCGATAACCCTCTCAACTTTTTAGCACATGCTATGTGGGTGAAATTATGATGTCATGCCAACTTTTAACCATTTCAGAGTTAATTTGCAAAATAAATCATGAAATGCTTGAAAACTAGCGAATGAAGTCAGAAAATGGTTGAAAAGAAATGATGTGGCTTTGAATGGTGCATATTGAATGCAGAAAAAGTCTTGAGTTAAAATATGTTCAAAAAATTGAAATCCCTTCGTAATAGACGTGTTTTCGTCCGAAACCCTGATACTTCGAAAGAGATTGTCCAGTTTCTACACGAAGTGCATCCAGTTTTTCTGGTAAACCTCTCAACTTTTTAGCACATGCTATGTGGGTGAAACTTTGATGCCATGCCAACTTTCAACCATTTCAGAGTTCATTTGCAGTGCTTTTCAATTCACGGTCATTTTAGCTCAAAATAAATCATGAAATGCATGAAAACTAGCAAATGAAGTCAGAAAATGGTTGAAAAGTGATGATGTGGCTTTGAATGGTGCATATTGAATGCAGAAAAAGCCTTGAGTTAAAATATGTTCAAAAAATTGAAATCCCTTTGTAATAGACGTGTTTTCGTCCGAAACCCTGATACTTCAAAAGAGATTGTCCAGTTTGTACACGAAGTGCATCCAGTTTTTCCGGTAACCCTCTCAACTTTTTAGCACCTGCTATGTGGGGGAAATTATGATGCCATGCCAACTTTCAACCATTTCATAGTTCATTTGTAGTGCTTTTCAATTCAGGGTCATTTTAGCTCAAAATAAATCATGAAATGCATGAAAACTAGCAAATGAAGTCAGAAAATTGTGGAAAAGTGATGATGTGGCTTTGAATGGTGCATATTGAATGCAGAAAAAGTCTTGAGTTAAAATATGTTCAAAAAATTGAAATCCCTTTGTAATAGACGTGTTTTCGTCCGAAACCCTGATACTTCGAAATAGATTGTCCAGTTTGTACACGAAGTGCATCCTTTTTTTCCGGTAACCCTCTCATCCTTTTAGCACATGCTATGTGGGTGAAATTATGATGCCATGCCAACTTTTAACCATTTCAGAGTTAATTTCGAAAATAAATCATGAAATGCAGGAAAACTAGCGAATGAAGTCAGAAAATGGTTGAAAAGTGATGATGTGGCTTTGAATGGTGCATATTGAATGCAGAAAAAGTCTTGAGTTAAAATATGTTCAAAAAATTGAAATCCCTTTGTAATAGACGTGTTTTCGTCCGAAACCCTGATACTTCAAAAGAGATTGTCCAGTTTGTACACGAAGTGCATCCAGTTTTTCTGGTAACCCTCTCAACTTTTTAGCACATGCTATGTGGGTGAAATTATGATGCCATGCCAACTTTCAACCATTTCAGAGTTCATTTGCAGTGCTTTTCAATTCAGTGTCATTTTAGCTCAAAATAAATCATGAAATGCATGAAAACTAGCAAATGAAGTCAGAAAATGGTTGAAAAGTGATGATGTGGCTTTGAATGGTGCATATTGAATGCAGAAAAAGTCTTGAGTTAAAATATGTTCAAAAAATTGAAATCCCTTTGTAATAGACATGTTTTCGTCCGAAATCCTGATACTTCAAAAGAGATTGTCCAGTTTGTACATGAAGTGCATCCAATTTTTCTGGTAACTCTCTCAACTTTTTAGCACATGCTATGTGGGTGAAATTATGATGCCATGCCAACTTTCAACCATTTCAGAGTTCATTTGCAGTGCTTTTCAATAAAGGGTCATTTTAGCTCAAAATAAATCATGAAATGCATGAAAACTAGCAAATGAAGTCAGAAAATGGTTGAAAAGTGATGATGTGGCTTTGAATGGTGCATATTGAATGCAGAAAAAGTCTTGAGTTAAAATATGTTCAAAAAATTGAAATCCCTTTGTAATAGACGTGTTTTTGTCCATAACGCTGATACTTCAAAAGAGATTGTCCAGTTTGTACACGAAGTGCATCTAGTTTTTCCGATAACCCTCTCAACTTTTTAGCACATGCTATGTGGGCGAAATTATGATGCCATGCCAACTTTCAACCATTTCAGAGTTCATTTGCAGTGCGTTTCAATTCAGGGTCATTTTAGCTCAAAATAAATCATGAAATGCATCAAAGCTAGCAAATGGAGTCAGAAATGGTTGAAAAGTGGTGATGTGGCTTTGAATGGTGCATATTGAACTCGAAAAAGTCTTGAGTTAAAATATGTTCAAAAAATTGAAATCCCTTTGTACACGAAGTGCATCCAGTTTTTCCGATAACCGTCTCAACTTTTTAGCACATGCTATGTGGGTGAAATTATGATGCCATGCCAACTTTTAACCATTTCAGAGTTAATTTGCAAAATAAATCATGAAATGCATGAAAACTAGCGAATGAAGTCAGAAAATGGTTGAAAAGTGATGATGTGGCTTTGAATGGTGCATATTGAATACAGAAAAAGTCTTGAGTTAAAATATGTTCAAAAATTGAAATCCCTTCGTAATAGACGTGTTTTCGTCTGAAACCCTGATACTTCGAAAGAGATTGTCCAGTTTCTACACGAAGTGCATCCAGTTTTTCTGGTAACCCTCTCAACTTTTTAGCACATGCTATGTGGGTGATACTTTGATGCCATGCCAACTTTCAACCATTTCAGAGTTCATTTGCAGTGCTTTTCAATTCAGGGTCATTTTAGCTCAAAATAAATCATGAAATGCATGAAAACTAGCAAATGAAGTCAGAAAATGGTTGAAAAGTGATGATGTGGCTTTGAATAGTGCATATTGAATGCAGAAAAAGTCTTGAGTTAAAATATGTTCAAAAAATTGAAATCCCTTTGTAATAGACGTGTTTTCATCCGAAACCGTGATACTTCAAAAGAGATTGTCCAGTTTGTACACGAATTGCATCCAGTTTTTCCGGTAACCCTCTCAACTTTTTAGCACATGCTATGTGGGTGAAATTATGATGCCATGCCAACTTTCAACCAGTTTAGAGTTCATTTGCAGTGCTTTTCAATTCTGGGTCATTTTAGCTCAAAATAAATGATGAAATGCATGAAAACTAGCAAATGAAGTCACAAAATTGTTGAAAAGTGATGATGTGGCTTTGAATGGTGCATATAGAATGCAGAAAAAGTCTTGAGTTAAAATATGTTCAAAAAATTGAAATCCCTTTGTAATAGACGTGTTTTCGTCCGAAACCCTGATACTTCGAAAGAGATTGTCCAGTTTGTACACGAAGTGCATCCAGTTTTTCTGATAACCCTCTCAACTTTTTAGCACATGCTATGTGGGTGAAATTATGATGCCATGCCAACTTTTAACCATTTCAGAGTTAATTTGCAAAATAAATCACGAAATGCATGAAAACTAGCGAATGAAGTCAGAAAATGGTTGAAAAGTGATGATGTGGCTTTGAATGGTGCATATTGAATGCAGAAAAAGTCTTGAGTTAAAATATGTTCAAAAATTGAAATCCCTTCGTAATAGACGTGTTTTCGTCTGAAACCCTGATACTTCGAAAGAGATTGTCCAGTTTCTACACGAAGTGCATCCAGTTTTTCTGGTAAACCTCTCAACTTTTTAGCACATGCTATGTGGGTGAAACTTTGATGCCATGCCAACTTTCAACCATTTCAGAGTTCATTTGCAGTGCTTTTCAATTCAGGGTCATTTTAGTTCAAAATAAATCGTGAAATGCATGAAAACTAGCAAATGAAGTCAGAAAATTGTTGAAAAGTGATGATGCGGCTTTGAATGGTGCATATTGAATGCAGAAAAAGTCTTGAGTTAAAATATGTTGAAAAAATTGAAATCCCTTTGTAATAGATGTGTTTTCGTCCGAAACACTGATACTTCAAAAGAGATTGTCCAGTTTGTACACGATTTGCATCCAGTTTTTCCGGTAACCCTGTCAACTTTTTAGCACATGCTATGTGGGTGAAATTATGATGCCATGCCAACTTTCAACCATTTTAGAGTTCATTTGCAATGCTTTTTAATTTAGGGTCATTTTAGCTCAAAATAAATCATGAAATGCATGAAAACTAGCAAATGAAGTCAGAAAATGGTTGAAAAGTGATGATGTGGCTTTGAATGGTGCATATTGAATGCAGAAAAAGTCTTGAGTTAAAATATGTTCAACAAATTGAAATCCCTTTGTAATAGACGTGTTTTCGTCCGAAACACTGATACTTCGAAAGAGATTGTCCAGTTTGCACGCGAAGTGCATCCAGTTTTTCGGGTAACCCTCTCAACTTTTTAGCACATGCTATGTGGGTGAAATTATGATGCCATGCCAACTTTCAACCATTTCAGAGTTCATTTGCAGTGCTTTTCAATTCAGGGTCATTTTAGCTCAAAATAAATCATGAAATGCATGAAAACTAGCAAATGAAGTCAGAGAATGGTTGAAAAGTGATGATGTGGCTTTGAATGGTGCATATTGAATGCAAAAAAAGTCTTGAGTTAAAATATGTCCAAAAAATTGAAATCCCTTTGTAATAGACGTGTTTTCGTTCGAAACCCTGATACTTCGAAAGAGATTGTCCAGTTTGTACACGAAGTGCATCTAGTTTTTCCGATAACCCTCTCAACTTTTTAGCACATGCTATGTGGGTGAAATTATGATGCCATGCCAACTTTTAACCATTTCAGAGTTAATTTGCAAAATAAATCATGAAATGCATGAAAACTCGCGAATGAAGTCAGAAAATGGTTGAAAAGTGATGATGTGGCTTGGAATGGTGCATATTGAATGCAGAAAAAGTCTTGAGTTAAAATATGTTCAAAAAATTGAAATCCCTTCGTAATACACGTGTTTTCATCCGAAACCCTGATACTTCGAAAGAGATTGTCCAGTTTGTACACGAAGTCCATCCAGTTTTTCTGGTAAACCTCTCAACTTTTTAGCACATGCTATGTGGGTGAAACTTTGATGCCATGCCAACTTTCAACCATTTCAGAGTTCATTTGCAGTGCTTTTCAATTCAGGGTCATTTTAGCTCAAAATAAATCATGAAATGCATGAAAACGAGCAGATGAAGTCAGAAAATTTTAGAAAAGTGATGATGTGGCTTTGAATGGTGCATATTGAATGCAGAAAAAGTCTTGAGTTAAAATATGTCCAAAAAATTGAAATCCCTTTGTAATAGACGTGTTTTCGTCCGAAACCCTGATACTTCGAAAGAGATTGTCCAGTTTGTACACAAAGTGCATCCAGTTTTTCCGATAACCCTCTCAACTTTTTAGCACATGCTATGTGGGTGAAATTATGATGCCATGCCAACTTTTAACCATTTCAGAGTTAATTTGCAAAATAAATCATGAAATGGATGAAAACTAGCGAATGAAGTCAGAAAATGGTTGAAAAGTGATGATGTGGCTTGGAATGGTGCATATTGAATGCAGAAAAAGTCTTGAGTTAAAATATGTTCAAAAAATTGAAATCCCTTCGTAATAGACGTGTTTTGATCCGAAACCCTGATACTTCGAAAGAGATTGTCCAGTTTCTACACGAAGTCCATCCAGTTTTTCTGGTAAACCTCTCAACTTTTTAGCACATGCTATGTGGGTGAAACTTTGATGCCATGCCAACTTTCAACCATTTCAGAGTTCATTTGCAGTGCTTTTCAATTCAGGGTCATTTTAGCTCAAAATAAATCATGAAATGCATGAAAACGAGCAGATGAAGTCAGAAAATTTTAGAAAAGTGATGATGTGGCTTTGAATGGTGCATATTGAATGCAGAAAAAGTCTTGAGTTAAAATATGTTCAAAAATTGAAATCCCTTCGTAATAGACGTGTTTTCGTCTGAAACCCTGATACTACGAAAGAGATTGTCCAGTTTGTACACGAAGTGCATCCAGTTTTTCCGGTAACCCTCTCAACTTTTTAGCACATGCTATGTGGGTGAAATTATGATGCCATGCCAACTTTCAACCAGTTTAGAGTTCATTTGCAGTGCTTTTCAATTCTGGGTCATTTTAGCTCAAACTAAATCATGAAATGCATGAAAACTAGCAAATGAAGTCACAAAATTGCTGAAAAGTGATGATGTGGCTTTGAATGGTGCATATTGAATGCAGAAAAAGTCTTGTGTTAAAATATGTTCAAAAAATTGAAATCCCTTTGTAATAGACGTGTTTTCGTCCGAAACCCTGATACTTCGAAAGAGATTGTCCAGTTTGTACACGAAGTGCATCCAGTTTTTCCGATAACCCTCTCAACTTTTTAGCACATGCTATGTGGGTGAAATTATGATGCCATGCCAAGTTTTAACCATTTCAGAGTTAATTTGCAAAATAAATCATGAAATGCATGAAAACTAGCGAATGAAGTCAGAAAATGGTTGAAAAGTGATGATGTGGCTTTGAATGGTGCATATTGAATGCAGAAAAAGTCTTGAGTTAAAATATGTTCAAAAATTGAAATCCCTTCGTAATAGACGTGTTTTCGTCTGAAACCCTGATACTTCGAAAGAGATTGTCCAGTTTCTACACGAAGTGCATCCAGTTTTTTTGGTAACCCTCTCAACTTTTTAGCACATGCTATGTGGGTGAAACTTTGATGCCATGCCAACTTTCAACCATTTCAGAGTTCATTTGCAGTGCTTTTCAATTCAGGGTCATTTTAGCTCAAATAAATCATGAAATGCATGAAAACTAGCAAATGAAGTCAGAAAATGGTTGAAAAGTGATGATGTGGCTTTGAATGGTGCATATTGAATGCAGAAAAAGTCTTGAGTTAAAATATGTTCAAAAAATTGAAATCCCTTTGTAATAGACGTGTTTTCATCCGAAACCGTGATACTTCAAAAGAGATTGTCCAGTTTGTACACGAATTGCATCCAGTTTTTCCGGTAACCCTCTCAACTTTTTAGCACATGCTATGTGGGTGAAATTATGATGCCATGCCAACTTTCAACCAGTTTAGAGTTCATTTGCAGTGCTTTTCAATTCTGGGTCATTTTAGCTCAAAATAAATCATGAAATGCATGAAAACTAGCAAATGAAGTCACAAAATTGTTGAAAAGTGATGATGTGGCTTTGAATGGTGCATATTGAATGCAGAAAAAGTCTTGAGTTAAAATATGTTCAAAAAATTGAAATCCCTTTGTAATAGACGGGTTTTCGTCCGAAACCCTGATACTTCGAAAGAGATTGTCCAGTTTGTACACGAAGTGCATCCAGTTTTTCCGATAACCCTCTCAACTTTTTAGCACATGCTATGTGGGTGAAATTATGATGCCATGCCAACTTTTAACCATTTCAGAGTTAATTTGCAAAATAAATCGTGAAATGCATGAAAACTAGCGAATGAAGTCAGAAAATTGTTGAAAAGTGATGATGCGGCTTTGAATGGTGCATATTGAATGCAGAAAAAGTCTTGAGTTAAAATATGTTGAAAAAATTGAAATCCCTTTGTAATAGATGTGTTTTCGTCCGAAACCCTGATACTTCAAAAGAGATTGTCCAGTTTGTACCCGAATTGCATCCAGTTTTTCCGGTAACCCTCTCAACTTTTTAGCACATGCTATGTGGGTGAAATTATGATGCCATGCCAACTTTCAACAATTTTAGAGTTCATTTGCAATGCTTTTTAATTTAGGGTCATTTTAGCTCAAAATAAATCATGAAATGCATGAAAACTAGCAAATGAAGTCAGAAAATGGTTGAAAAGTGATGATGTGGATTTGAATGGTGCATATTGAATGCAGAAAAAGTCTTGAGTTAAAATATGTTCAAAAAATTGAAATCCCTTTGTAATAGACGTGTTTTCGTCCGAAACCATGATACTTCGAAAGAGATTGTCCTGTTTGCACGCGAAGTGCATCCAGTTTTTCCGGTAACCCTCTCAACTTTTTAGCACATGCTATGTGGGTGAAATTATGATGCCATGCCAACTTTCAACCATTTCAGAGTTCATTTGCAGTGCTTTTCAATTCAGGGTCATTTTAGCTCAAAATAAATCATGAAATGCATGAAAACTAGCAAATGAAGTCAGAGAATGGTTGAAAAGTGATGATGTGGCTTTGAATGGTGCATATTGAATGCAAAAAAATTCTTGAGTTAAAATATGTCCAAAAAATTGAAATCCCTTTGTAATAGACGTGTTTACGTCCGAAACCCTGATACTTCGAAAGAGATTGTCCAGTTTGTACACGAAGTGCATCTAGTTTTTCCGATAACCCTCTCAACTTTTTAGCACATGCTATGTGGGTGAAATTATGATGCCATGCCAACTTTTAACCATTTTAGAGTTAATTTGCAAAATAAATCATGAAATGCATGAAAACTAGCGAATGAAGTCAGAAAATGGTTGAAAAGTGATGATGTGGCTTGGAATGGTGCATATTGAATGCAGAAAAAGTCTTGAGTTAAAATATGTTCAAAAAATTGAAATCCCTTCGTAATAGACGTGTTTTCATCCGAAACCCTGATACTTCGAAAGAGATTGTCCAGTTTCTACACGAAGTCCATCCAGTTTTTCTGGTAAACCTCTCAACTTTTTAGCACATGCTATGTGGGTGAAACTTTGATGCCATGCCAACTTTCAACCATTTCAGAGTTCATTTGCAGTGCTTTTCAATTCAGGGTCATTTTAGCTCAAAATAAATCATGAAATGCATGAAAACGAGCAAATGAAGTCAGAAAATTTTAGAAAAGTGATGATGTGGCTTTGAATGGTGCATATTGAATGCAGAAAAAGTCTTGATTTAAAATATGTTCAAAAAATTGAAATCCCTTTGTAATAGACGTGTTTTCGTCCGAAACGCTGATACTTCGAAATAGATTGTCCAGTTTGTACACGAAGTGCATCCAGTTTTTCCGGTAACCCTCTCATCCATTTAGCACATGCTATGTGGGTGAAATTATGATGCCATGCCAACTTTTAACCATTTCAGAGTTAATTTGCAAAATAAATCATGAAATACAGGAAAACTAGCGAATGAAGTCAGAAAATGGTTGAAAAGTGATGATGTGGCTTTGAATGGTGCATATTGAATACAGAAAAAGTCTTGAGTTAAAATATGTTCAAAAAATCGAAATCCTTCGTAATAGACGTGTTTTCGTCCGAAACCCTGATACTTCGAAAGAGATTGTCCAGTTTGTACACGAAGTGCATCCAGTTTTTCCGGTAAACCTCACAACTTTTTAGCACATGCTATGTGGGTGAAACTATGATGCCATGCCAACTTTCAATCATTTCAGAGTTCATTTGTAGTGCTTTTCAATTCAGGGTCATTTTAGCTCAAAATAAATCATGAAATGCATGAAAACTAGCAAATGAAGTCAGAAAATGGTTGAAAAGTGATGATGTGGCTTTGAATGGTGCATATTGAATGCAGAAAAAGTCTTGAGTTAAAATATGTTCAAAAAATTGAAATCCCTTTGTAATAAACATGTTTTCGTCCGAAATCCTGATACTTCAAAAGAGATTGTCCAGTTTGTACATGAAGTGCATCCAATTTTACTGGTAACTCTCTCAACTTTTTAGCACATGCTATGTGGGTGAAATTATGATACCATGCCAACTTTCAACCATTTCAGAGTTCATTTGCAGTGCTTTTCAATAAAGGGTCATTTTAGCTCAAAATAAATCATGAAATGCATGAAAACTAGCAAATGAAGTCAGAAAATGGTTGAAAAGTGATGATGTGGCTTTGAATGGTGCATATTGAATGCAGAAAAAGTCTTGAGTTAAAATATGTTCAAAAAATTGAAATCCCTTTGTAATAGACGTGTTTTCGTCCGAAACCCTGATACTTCAAAAGATATTGTCCAGTTTGTACACGAAGTGCATCTAGTTTTTCCGATAACCCTCTCAACTTTTTAGCACATGCTATGTGGGTGAAATTATGATGCCATGCCAACTTTCAACCATTTCAGAGTTCATTTGCAGTGCGTTTCAATTCAGGATCATTTTAGCTCAAAATAAATCATGAAATGCATGAAAGCTAGCAAATGGAGTCATAAAATGGTTGAAAAGTGGTGATGTGGCTTTGAATGGTGCATATTGAATGCAGAAAAAGTCTTGAGTTAAAATATGTTCAAAAAATTGAAATCCCTTTGTAATAGACGTGTTTTCATCCGAAACCCTGATACTTCGAAAGAGCTTGTCCAGTTTGTACACGAAGTGCATCCAGTTTTTCCGATAACCCTCTCAACTTTTTAGCACATGCTATGTGGGTGAAATTATGATGCCATGCCAACTTTCAACCATTTCAGAGTTCATTTGCAGTGCTTTTCAATTCAGGGTCATTTTAGCTCAAAATAAATCATGAAATGCATGAAAACTAGCAAATGAAATCAGAAAATGGTTTAAAAGTGATGATGTGGCTTTGAATGGTGCATATTGAATGCAAAAAAGGTCTTGAGTTAAAATATGTTCAAAAAATTGAAATCCCTTTGTAATAGACGTGTTTTCGTCCAAAACCCTGATACTTCGAAAGAGATTGTCCAGTTTGTACACGAAATGCATCCAGTTTTTCCGATAACCATCTCAAATTTTTTGCACATGCTATGTGGGTGAAATTTTGATGCCATGCCAACTTTTAACCATTTCAGAGTTCATTTGCAGTGCTTTTCAATAAAGGGTCATTTTAGCTCAAAATAAATCATGAAATGCATGAAAACTAGCAAATGAAGTCAGAAAATGGTTGAAAAGTGATGATGTGGCTTTGAATGGTGCATATTGAATGCAAAAAAAGTCTTGAGTTAAAATATGTCCAAAAAATTGAAATCCCTTTGTAATAGACGTGTTTTCGTCCGAAACCCTGATACTTCGAAAGAGATTGTCCAGTTTGTACACGAAGTGCATCCAGTTTTTTCGATAACCCTCTCAACTTTTTAGCACATGCTATGTGGGTGAAATTATGATGTCATGCCAACTTTTAACCATTTCAGAGTTAATTTGCAAAATAAATCATGAAATGCTTGAAAACTGGCGAATGAAGTCAGAAAATGGTTGAAAAGAAATGATGTGGCTTTGAATGGTGCATATTGAATCCAGAAAAAGTCTTGAGTTAAAATATGTTCAAAAAATTGAAATCCCTTCGTAATAGACGTGTTTTCGTCCGAAACCCTGATACTTCGAAAGAGATTGTCCAGTTTCTACACGAAGTGCATCCAGTTTTTCTGGTAAACCTCTCAACTTTTTAGCACATGCTATGTGGGTGAAACTTTGATGCCATGCCAACTTTCAACCATTTCAGAGTTCATTTGCAGTGCTTTTCAATTCACGGTCATTTTAGCTCAAAATAAATCATGAAATGCATGAAAACTAGCAAATGAAGTCAGAAAATGGTTGAAAAGTCATGATGTGGCTTTGAATGGTGCATATTGAATGCAGAAAAAGTCTTGAGTTAAAATATGTTCAAAAATTGAAATCCCTTCGTAATAGACGTGTTTTCGTCTGAAACCCTGATACTTCGAAAGAGATTGTCCAGTTTCTACACGAAGTGCATCCAGTTTTTCTGGTAACCCTCTCAACTTTTTAGCACATGCTATGTGGGTGAAACTTTGATGCCATGCCAACTTTCAACCATTTCAGAGTTCATTTGCAGTGCTTTTCAATTCAGGGTCATTTTAGCTCAAAATAAATCATGAAATGCATAAAAACTAGCAAATGAAGTCAGAAAATGGTTGAAAAGTGATGATGTGGCTTTGAATGGTGCATATTGAATGCAGAAAAAGTCTTGAGTTAAAATATGTTCAAAAAATTGAAATCCCTTTGTAATAGACGTGTTTTCATCCGAAACCGTGATACTTCAAAAGAGATTGTCCAGTTTGTACACGAATTGCATCCAGTTTTTCCGGTAACCCTCTCAACTTTTTAGCACATGCTATGTGGGTGAAATTATGATGCCATGCCAACTTTCAACCAGTTTAGAGTTCATTTGCAGTGCTTTTCAATTCTGGGTCATTTTAGCTCAAAATAAATCATGAAATGCATGAAAACAAGCAAATGAAGTCACAAAATTGTTGAAAAGTGATGATGTGGCTTTGAATGGTGCATATTGAATGCAGAAAAAGTCTTGAGTTAAAATATGTTCAAAAAATTGAAATCCCTTTGTAATAGACGGGTTTTCGTCCGAAACCCTGATACTTCGAAAGAGATTGTCCAGTTTGTACACGAAGTGCATCCAGTTTTTCCGATAACCCTCTCAACTTTTTAGCACATGCTATGTGGGTGAAATTATGATGCCATGCCAACTTTTAACCATTTCAGAGTTAATTTGCAAAATAAATCGTGAAATGCATGAAAACTAGCGAATGAAGTCAGAAAATGGTTGAAAAGTGATGATGTGGCTTTGAATGGTGCATATTGAATGCAGAAAAAGTCTTGAGTTAAAATATGTTCAAAAATTGAAATCCCTTCGTAATAGACGTGTTTTCGTCTGAAACCCTGATACTTCGAAAGAGATTGTCCAGTTTCTACACGAAGTGCATCCAGTTTTTCTGGTAAACCTCTCAACTTTTTAGCACATGCTATGTGGGTGAAACTTTGATGCCATGCCAACTTTCAACCATTTCAGAGTTCATTTGCAGTGCTTTTCAATTCAGGGTCATTTTAGTTCAAAATAAATCATGAAATGCATGAAAACTAGCAAATGAAGTCAGAAAATTGTTGAAAAGTGATGATGCGGCTTTGAATGGTGCATATTGAATGCAGAAAAAGTCTTGAGTTAAACTATGTTGAAAAAATTGAAATCCCTTTGTAATAGATGTGTTTTCGTCCGAAACCCTGATACTTCAAAAGAGATTGTCCAGTTTGTACCCGAATTGCATCCAGTTTTTCCGGTAACCCTCTCAACTTTTTAGCACATGCTATGTGGGTGAAATTATGATGCCATGCCAACTGTCAACCAGTTTAGAGTTCATTTGCAGTGCTTTTCAATTCTGGGTCATTTTAGCTCAAAATAAATCATGAAATGCATGAAAACAAGCAAATGAAGTCACAAAATTGTTGAAAAGTGATGATGTGGCTTTGAATGGTGCATATTGAATGCAGAAAAAGTCTTGAGTTAAAATATGTTCAAAAAATTGAAATCCCTTTGTAATAGACGGGTTTTCGTCCGAAACCCTGATACTTCGAAAGAGATTGTCCAGTTTGTACACGAAGTGCATCCAGTTTTTCCGATAACCCTCTCAACTTTTTAGCACATGCTATGTGGGTGAAATTATGATGCCATGCCAACTTTTAACCATTTCAGAGTTAATTTGCAAAATAAATCGTGAAATGCATGAAAACTAGCGAATGAAGTCAGAAAATGGTTGAAAAGTGATGATGTGGCTTTGAATGGTGCATATTGAATGCAGAAAAAGTCTTGAGTTAAAATATGTTCAAAAATTGAAATCCCTTCGTAATAGACGTGTTTTCGTCTGAAACCCTGATACTTCGAAAGAGATTGTCCAGTTTCTACACGAAGTGCATCCAGTTTTTCTGGTAAACCTCTCAACTTTTTAGCACATGCTATGTGGGTGAAACTTTGATGCCATGCCAACTTTCAACCATTTCAGAGTTCATTTGCAGTGCTTTTCAATTCAGGGTCATTTTAGTTCAAAATAAATCATGAAATGCATGAAAACTAGCAAATGAAGTCAGAAAATTGTTGAAAAGTGATGATGCGGCTTTGAATGGTGCATATTGAATGCAGAAAAAGTCTTGAGTTAAAATATGTTGAAAAAATTGAAATCCCTTTGTAATAGATGTGTTTTCGTCCGAAACCCTGATACTTCAAAAGAGATTGTCCAGTTTGTACCCGAATTGCATCCAGTTTTTCCGGTAACCCTCTCAACTTTTTAGCACATGCTATGTGGGTGAAATTATGATGCCATGCCAACTTTCAACAATTTTAGAGTTCATTTGCAATGCTTTTTAATTTAGGGTCATTTTAGCTCAAAATAAATCATGAAATGCATGAAAACTAGCAAATGAAGTCAGAAAATGGTTGAAAAGTGATGATGTGGATTTGAATGGTGCATATTGAATGCAGAAAAAGTCTTGAGTTAAAATATGTTCAAAAAATTGAAATCCCTTTGTAATAGACGTGTTTTCGTCCGAAACCCTGATACTTCGAAAGAGATTGTCCTGTTTGCACGCGAAGTGCATCCAGTTTTTCCGGTAACCCTGTCAACTTTTTAGCACATGCTATGTGGGTGAAATTATGATGCCATGCCAACTTTCAACCATTTCAGAGTTCATTTGCAGTGCTTTTCAATTCAGGGTCATTTTAGCTCAAAATAAATCATGAAATGCATGAAAACTAGCAAATGAAGTCAGAGAATGGTTGAAAAGTGATGATGTGGCTTTGAATGGTGCATATTGAATGCAAAAAAATTCTTGAGTTAAAATATGTCCAAAAAATTGAAATCCCTTCGTAATAGACGTGTTTACGTCCGAAACCCTGATACTTCGAAAGAGATTGTCCATTTTGTACACGAAGTGCATCTAGTTTTTCCGATAACCCTCTCAACTTTTTAGCACATGCTATGTGGGTGAAATTATGATGCCATGCCAACTTTTAACCATTTCAGAGTTAATTTGCAAAATAAATCATGAAATGCATGAAAACTAGCGAATGAAGTCAGAAAATGGTTGAAAAGTGATGATGTGGCTTGGAATGGTGCATATTGAATGCAGAAAAAGTCTTGAGTTAAAATATGTTCAAAAAATTGAAATCCCTTCGTAATAGACGTGTTTTCATCCGAAACCCTGATACTTCGAAAGAGATTGTCCAGTTTCTACACGAAGTCCATCCAGTTTTTCTGGTAAACCTCTCAACTTTTTAGCACATGCTATGTGGGTGAAACTTTGATGCCATGCCAACTTTCAACCATTTCAGAGTTCATTTGCAGTGCTTTTCAATTCAGGGTCATTTTAGCTCAAAATAAATCATGAAATGCATGAAAACGAGCAAATGAAGTCAGAAAATTTTAGAAAAGTGATGATGTGGCTTTGAATGGTGCATATTGAATGCAGAAAAAGTCTTGATTTAAAATATGTTCAAAAAATTGAAATCCCTTTGTAATAGACGTGTTTTCGTCCGAAACGCTGATACTTCGAAATAGATTGTCCAGTTTGTACACGAAGTGCATCCAGTTTTTCCGGTAACCCTCTCATCCATTTAGCACATGCTATGTGGGTGAAATTATGATGCCATGCCAACTTTTAACCATTTCAGAGTTAATTTGCAAAATAAATCATGAAATACAGGAAAACTAGCGAATGAAGTCAGAAAATGGTTGAAAAGTGATGATGTGGCTTTGAATGGTGCATATTGAATACAGAAAAAGTCTTGAGTTAAAATATGTTCAAAAAATCGAAATCCTTCGTAATAGACGTGTTTTCGTCCGAAACCCTGATACTTCGAAAGAGATTGTCCAGTTTGTACACGAAGTGCATCCAGTTTTTCCGGTAACCCTCTCAACTTTTTAGCACATGCTATGTGGGTGAAATTATGATGCCATGCCAACTTTCAACCATTTCATAGTTCATTTGCAGTGCTTTTCAATTCAGGTTCATTTTAGCTCAAAATAAATAATGAAATGCATGAAAACTAGCAAATGAAGTCAGAAAATGGTTGAAAAGTGATGATGTGGCTTTGAATGGTGCATATTGAATGCAGAAAAAGTCTTGAGTTAAAATATGTTCAAAAAATTGAAATCCCTTTGTAATAAACATGTTTTCGTCCGAAATCCTGATACTTCAAAAGAGATTGTCCAGTTTGTACATGAAGTGCATCCAATTTTACTGGTAACTCTCTCAACTTTTTAGCACATGCTATGTGGGTGAAATTATGATACCATGCCAACTTTCAACCATTTCAGAGTTCATTTGCAGTGCTTTTCAATAAAGGGTCATTTTAGCTCAAAATAAATCATGAAATGCATGAAAACTAGCAAATGAAGTCAGAAAATGTTTGAAAAGTGATGATGTGGCTTTGAATGGTGCATATTGAATGCAGAAAAAGTCTTGAGTTAAATTATGTTCAAAAAATTGAAATCCCTTTGTAATAGACGTGTTTTCGTCCGAAACCCTGATACTTCAAAAGATATTGTCCAGTTTGTACACGAAGTGCATCTAGTTTTTCCGATAACCCTCTCAACTTTTTAGCACATGCTATGTGGGTGAAATTATGATGCCATGCCAACTTTCAACCATTTCAGAGTTCATTTGCAGTGCGTTTCAATTCAGGGTCATTTTAGCTCAAAATAAATCATGAAATGCATGAAAGCTAGCAAATGGAGTCATAAAATGGTTGAAAAGTGGTGATGTGGCTTTGAATGGTGCATATTGAATGCAGAAAAAGTCTTGAGTTAAAATATGTTCAAAAAATTGAAATCCCATTGTAATAGACGTGTTTTCATCCGAAACCCTGATACTTCGAAAGAGATTGTCCAGTTTGTACACGAAGTGCATCCAGTTTTTCCGATAACCCTCTCAACTTTTTAGCACATGCTATGTGGGTGAAATTATGATGCCATGCCAACTTTCAACCATTTCAGAGTTCATTTGCAGTGCTTTTCAATTCAGGGTCATTTTAGCTCAAAATAAATCATGAAATGCATGAAAACTACAAATGAAGTCAGAAAATGGTTTAAAAGTGATGATGTGGCTTTGAATGGTGCATATTGAATGCAAAAAAGGTCTTGAGTTAAAATATGTTCAAAAAATTGAAATCCCTTTGTAATAGACGTGTTTTCGTCCAAAACCCTGATACTTCGAAAGAGATTGTCCAGTTTGTACACGAAATGCATCCAGTTTTTCTGATAACCATCTCAACTTTTTTGCACATGCTATGTGGGTGAAATTTTGATGCCATGCCAACTTTTAACCATTTCAGAGTTCATTTGCAGTGCTTTTCAATAAAGGGTCATTTTAGCTCAAAATAAATCATGAAATGCATGAAAACTAGCAAATGAAGTCAGAAAATGGTTGAAAAGTGATGATGTGGCTTTGAATGGTGCATATTGAATGCAAAAAAAGTCTTGAGTTAAAATATGTCCAAAAAATTGAAATCCCTTTGTAATAGACGTGTTTTCGTCCGAAACCCTGATACTTCGAAAGAGATTGTCCAGTTTGTACACGAAGTGCATCCAGTTTTTTCGATAACCCTCTCAACTTTTTAGCACATGCTATGTGGGTGAAATTATGATGTCATGCCAACTTTTAACCATTTCAGAGTTAATTTGCAAAATAAATCATGAAATGCTTGAAAACTGGCGAATGAAGTCAGAAAATGGTTGAAAAGAAATGATGTGGCTTTGAATGGTGCATATTGAATCCAGAAAAAGTCTTGAGTTAAAATATGTTCAAAAAATTGAAATCCCTTCGTAATAGACGTGTTTTCGTCCGAAACCCTGATACTTCGAAAGAGATTGTCCAGTTTCTACACGAAGTGCATCCAGTTTTTCTGGTAAACCTCTCAACTTTTTAGCACATGCTATGTGGGTGAAACTTTGATGCCATGCCAACTTTCAACCATTTCAGAGTTCATTTGCAGTGCTTTTCAATTCACGGTCATTTTAGCTCAAAATAAATCATGAAATGCATGAAAACTAGCAAATGAAGTCAGAAAATGGTTGAAAAGTGATGATGTGGCTTTGAATGGTGCATATTGAATGCAGAAAAAGCCTTGAGTTAAAATATGTTCAAAAAATTGAAATCCCTTTGTAATAGACGTGTTTTCGTCCGAAACCCTGATACTTCAAAAGAGATTGTCCAGTTTGTACACGAAGTGCATCCAGTTTTTCCGGTAACCCTCTCAACTTTTTAGCACATGCTATGTGGGGGAAATTATGATGCCATGCCAACTTTCAACCATTTCATAGTTCATTTGCAGTGCTTTTCAATTCAGGGTCATTTTAGCTCAAAATAAATCATGAAATGCATGAAAACTAGCAAATGAAGTCAGAAAATTGTGGAAAAGTGATGATGTGGCTTTGAATGGTGCATATTGAATGCAGAAAAAGTCTTGAGTTAAAATATGTTCAAAAAATTGAAATCCCTTTGTAATAGACGTGTTTTCGTCCGAAACCCTGATACTTCGAAATAGATTGTCCAGTTTGTACACGAAGTGCATCCAGTTTTTCCGGTAACCCTCTCATCCTTTTAGCACATGCTATGTGGGTGAAATTATGATGCCATGCCAACTTTTAACCATTTCAGAGTTAATTTCCAAAATAAATCATGAAATGTAGGAAAACTAGCGAATGAAGTCAGAAAATGGTTGAAAAGTGATGATGTGGCTTTGAATGGTGCATATTGAATGCAGAAAAATTCTTGAGTTAAAATATGTTCAAAAAATTGAAATCCCTTTGTAATAGACGTGTTTTCGTCCGAAACCCTGATACTTCAAAAGAGATTGTCCAGTTTGTACACGAATTGCATCCAGTTTTTCCGGTAACCCTCTCAACTTTTTAGCACATGCTATGTGGGTGAAATTATGATGCCATGCCAACTTTCAACCATTTTAGAGTTCATTTGCAATGCTTTTTAATTTAGGGTCATTTTAGCTCAAAATAAATCATGAAATGCATGAAAACTAGCAAATGAAGTCAGAAAATGGTTGAAAAGTGATGATGTGGATTTGAATGGTGCATATTGAATGCAGAAAAAGTCTTGAGTTAAAATATGTTCAAAAAATTGAAATCCCTTTGTAATAGACGTGTTTTCGTCCGAAACCCTGATACTTCGAAAGAGATTGTCCAGTTTGCACGCGAAGTGCATCCAGTTTTTCCGGTAACCCTCTCAACTTTTTAGCACATGCTATGTGGGTGAAATTATGATGCCATGCCAACTTTCAACCATTTCAGAGTTCATTTGCAGTGCTTTTCAATTCAGGGTCATTTTAGCTCAAAATAAATCATGAAATGCATGAAAACTAGCAAATGAAGTCAGAGAATGGTTGAAAAGTGATGATGTGGCTTTGAATGGTACATATTGAATGCAAAAAAATTCTTGAGTTAAAATATGTCCAAAAAATTGAAATCCCTTTGTAATAGACGTGTTTTCGTCCGAAACCCTGATACTTCGAAAGAGATTGTCCAGTTTGTACACGAAGTGCATCTAGTTTTTCCGATAACCCTCTCAACTTTTTAGCACATGCTATGTGGGTGAAATTATGATGCCATGCCAACTTTTAACCATTTCAGAGTTAATTTGCAAAATAAATCATGAAATGCATGAAAACTAGCGAATGAAGTCAGAAAATGGTTGAAAAGTGATGATGTGGCTTGGAATGGTGCATATTGAATGCAGAAAAAGTCTTGAGTTAAAATATGTTCAAAAAATTGAAATCCCTTCGTAATAGACGTGTTTTCATCCGAAACCCTGATACTTCGAAAGAGATTGTCCAGTTTCTACACGAAGTCCATCCAGTTTTTCTGGTAAACCTCTCAACTTTTTAGCACATGCTATGTGGGTGAAACTTTGATGCCATGCCAACTTTCAACCATTTCAGAGTTCATTTGCAGTGCTTTTCAATTCAGGGTCATTTTAGCTCAAAATAAATCATGAAATGCATGAAAACGAGCAAATGAAGTCAGAAAATTTTAGAAAAGTGATGATGTGGCTTTGAATGGTGCATATTGAATGCAGAAAATGTCTTGAGTTAAAATATGTTCAAAAAATTGAAATCCCTTTGTAATAGACGTGTTTTCGTCCGAAACGCTGATACTTCGAAATAGATTGTCCAGTTTGTACACGAAGTGCATCCAGTTTTTCCGGTAACCCTCTCATCCTTTTAGCACATGCTATGTGGGTGAAATTATGATGCCATGCCAACTTTTAACCATTTCAGAGTTAATTTGCAAAATAAATCATGAAATACAGGAAAACTAGCGAATGAAGTCAGAAAATGGTTGAAAAGCGATGATGTGGCTTTGAATGGTGCATATTGAATACAGAAAAAGTATTGAGTTAAAATATGTTCAAAAAATCGAAATCCTTCGTAATAGACGTGTTTTCGTCCGAAACCCTGATACTTCGAAAGAGATTGTCCAGTTTGTACACGAAGTGCATCCAGTTTTTCCGGTAAACCTCACAACTTTTTAGCACATGCTATGTGGGTGAAACTATGATGCCATGCCAACTTTCAATCATTTCAGAGTTCATTTGCAGTGCTTTTCAATTCAGGGTCATTTTAGCACAAAATAAATCATGAAATGCATGAAAACTAGCAAATGAAGTCAGAAAATGGTTGAAAAGTGATGATGTGGCTTTGAATGGTGCATATTGAATGCAGAAAAAGTCTTGAGTTAAAATATGTTCAAAAAATTGAAATCCCTTTGTAATAAACATGTTTTCGTCCGAAATCCTGATACTTCAAAAGAGATTGTCCAGTTTGTACATGAAGTGCATCCAATTTTTCTGGTAACTCTCTCAACTTTTTAGCACATGCTATGTGGGTGAAATTATGATGCCATGCCAACTTTCAACCATTTCAGAGTTCATTTGCAGTGCTTTTCAATAAAGGGTCATTTTAGCTCAAAATAAATCATGAAATGCATGAAAACTAGCAAATGAAGTCAGAAAATGGTTGAAAAGTGATGATGTGGCTTTGAATGGTGCATATTGAATGCAGAAAAAGTCTTGAGTTAAAATATGTTCAAAAAATTGAAATCCCTTTGTAATAGACGTGTTTTCGTCCGAAACCCTGATACTTCAAAAGAGATTGTCCAGTTTGTACACGAAGTGCATCTAGTTTTTCCGATAACCCTCTCAACTTTTTAGCACATGCTATGTGGGTGAAATTATGATGCCATGCCAACTTTCAACCATTTCAGAGTTCATTTGCAGTGCGTTTCAATTCAGGGTCATTTTAGCTCAAAATAATCATGAAATGGATGAAAGCTAGCAAATGGAGTCAGAAAATGGTTGAAAAGTGGTGATGTGGCTTTGAATGGTGCATATTGAATGCAGAAAAAGTCTTGAGTTAAAATATGTTCAAAAAATTGAAATCCCTTTGTAATAGACGTGTTTTCATCCGAAACCCTGATACTTCGAAAGAGATTGTCCAGTTTGTACACGAAGTGCATCAAGTTTTTCCGATAACCCTCTCAACTTTTTAGCACATGCTATGTGGGTGAAATTATGATGCCATGCCAACTTTCAACCATTTCAGAGTTCATTTGCAGTGCTTTTCAATTCAGGGTCATTTTAGCTCAAAATAAATCATGAAATGCATGAAAACTAGCAAATGAAGTCAGAAAATTGTGGAAAAGTGATGATGTGGCTTTGAATGGTGCATATTGAATGCAGAAAAAGTCTTGAGTTAAAATATGTTCAAAAAATTGAAATCCCTTTGTAATAGACGTGTTTTCATCCGAAACCCTGATACTTCGAAATAGATTGTCCAGTTTGTACACGAAGTGCATCCAGTTTTTCCGGTAACCCTCTCATCCTTTTAGCACATGCTATGTGGGTGAAATTATGATGCCATGCCAACTTTTAACCATTTCAGAGTTAATTTCCAAAATAAATCATGAAATGTAGGAAAACTAGCGAATGAAGTCAGAAAATGGTTGAAAAGTGATGATGTGGCTTTGAATGGTGCATATTGAATGCAGAAAAATTCTTGAGTTAAAATATGTTCAAAAAATTGAAATCCCTTTGTAATAGACGTGTTTTCGTCCGAAACCCTGATACTTCAAAAGAGATTGTCCAGTTTGTACACGAATTGCATCCAGTTTTTCCGGTAACCCTCTCAACTTTTTAGCACATGCTATGTGGGTGAAATTATGATGCCATGCCAACTTTCAACCATTTTAGAGTTCATTTGCAATGCTTTTTAATTTAGGGTCATTTTAGCTCAAAATAAATCATGAAATGCATGAAAACTAGCAAATGAAGTCAGAAAATGGTTGAAAAGTGATGATGTGGATTTGAATGGTGCATATTGAATGCAGAAAAAGTCTTGAGTTAAAATATGTTCAAAAAATTGAAATCCCTTTGTAATAGACGTGTTTTCGTCCGAAACCCTGATACTTCGAAAGAGATTGTCCAGTTTGCACGCGAAGTGCATCCAGTTTTTCCGGTAACCCTCTCAACTTTTTAGCACATGCTATGTGGGTGAAATTATGATGCCATGCCAACTTTCAACCATTTCAGAGTTCATTTGCAGTGCTTTTCAATTCAGGGTCATTTTAGCTCAAAATAAATCATGAAATGCATGAAAACTAGCAAATGAAGTCAGAGAATGGTTGAAAAGTGATGATGTGGCTTTGAATGGTACATATTGAATGCAAAAAAATTCTTGAGTTAAAATATGTCCAAAAAATTGAAATCCCTTTGTAATAGACGTGTTTTCGTCCGAAACCCTGATACTTCGAAAGAGATTGTCCAGTTTGTACACGAAGTGCATCTAGTTTTTCCGATAACCCTCTCAACTTTTTAGCACATGCTATGTGGGTGAAATTATGATGCCATGCCAACTTTTAACCATTTCAGAGTTAATTTGCAAAATAAATCATGAAATGCATGAAAACTAGCGAATGAAGTCAGAAAATGGTTGAAAAGTGATGATGTGGCTTGGAATGGTGCATATTGAATGCAGAAAAAGTCTTGAGTTAAAATATGTTCAAAAAATTGAAATCCCTTCGTAATAGACGTGTTTTCATCCGAAACCCTGATACTTCGAAAGAGATTGTCCAGTTTCTACACGAAGTCCATCCAGTTTTTCTGGTAAACCCCTCAACTTTTTAGCACATGCTATGTGGGTGAAACTTTGATGCCATGCCAACTTTCAACCATTTCAGAGTTCATTTGCAGTGCTTTTCAATTCAGGGTCATTTTAGCTCAAAATAAATCATGAAATGCATGAAAACGAGCAAATGAAGTCAGAAAATTTTAGAAAAGTGATGATGTGGCTTTGAATGGTGCATATTGAATGCAGAAAATGTCTTGAGTTAAAATATGTTCAAAAAATTGAAATCCCTTTGTAATAGACGTGTTTTCGTCCGAAACGCTGATACTTCGAAATAGATTGTCCAGTTTGTACACGAAGTGCATCCAGTTTTTCCGGTAACCCTCTCATCCTTTTAGCACATGCTATGTGGGTGAAATTATGATGCCATGCCAACTTTTAACCATTTCAGAGTTAATTTGCAAAATAAATCATGAAATACAGGAAAACTAGCGAATGAAGTCAGAAAATGGTTGAAAAGCGATGATGTGGCTTTGAATGGTGCATATTGAATACAGAAAAAGTATTGAGTTAAAATATGTTCAAAAAATCGAAATCCTTCGTAATAGACGTGTTTTCGTCCGAAACCCTGATACTTCGAAAGAGATTGTCCAGTTTGTACACGAAGTGCATCCAGTTTTTCCGGTAAACCTCACAACTTTTTAGCACATGCTATGTGGGTGAAACTATGATGCCATGCCAACTTTCAATCATTTCAGAGTTCATTTGCAGTGCTTTTCAATTCAGGGTCATTTTAGCACAAAATAAATCATGAAATGCATGAAAACTAGCAAATGAAGTCAGAAAATGGTTGAAAAGTGATGATGTGGCTTTGAATGGTGCATATTGAATGCAGAAAAAGTCTTGAGTTAAAATATGTTCAAAAAATTGAAATCCCTTTGTAATAAACATGTTTTCGTCCGAAATCCTGATACTTCAAAAGAGATTGTCCAGTTTGTACATGAAGTGCATCCAATTTTTCTGGTAACTCTCTCAACTTTTTAGCACATGCTATGTGGGTGAAATTATGATGCCATGCCAACTTTCAACCATTTCAGAGTTCATTTGCAGTGCTTTTCAATAAAGGGTCATTTTAGCTCAAAATAAATCATGAAATGCATGAAAACTAGCAAATGAAGTCAGAAAATGGTTGAAAAGTGATGATGTGGCTTTGAATGGTGCATATTGAATGCAGAAAAAGTCTTGAGTTAAAATATGTTCAAAAAATTGAAATCCCTTTGTAATAGACGTGTTTTCGTCCGAAACCCTGATACTTCAAAAGAGATTGTCCAGTTTGTACACGAAGTGCATCTAGTTTTTCCGATAACCCTCTCAACTTTTTAGCACATGCTATGTGGGTGAAATTATGATGCCATGCCAACTTTCAACCATTTCAGAGTTCATTTGCAGTGCGTTTCAATTCAGGGTCATTTTAGCTCAAAATAAATCATGAAATGGATGAAAGCTAGCAAATGGAGTCAGAAAATGGTTGAAAAGTGGTGATGTGGCTTTGAATGGTGCATATTGAATGCAGAAAAAGTCTTGAGTTAAAATATGTTCAAAAAATTGAAATCCCTTTGTAATAGACGTGTTTTCATCCGAAACCCTGATACTTCGAAAGAGATTGTCCAGTTTGTACACGAAGTGCATCAAGTTTTTCCGATAACCCTCTCAACTTTTTAGCACATGCTATGTGGGTGAAATTATGATGCCATGCCAACTTTCAACCATTTCAGAGTTCATTTGCAGTGCTTTTCAATTCAGGGTCATTTTAGCTCAAAATAAATCATGAAATGCATGAAAACTAGCAAATGAAGTCAGAAAATGGTTTAAAAGTGATGATGTGGCTTTGAATGGTGCATATTGAATGCAAAAAAGGTCTTGAGTTAAAATATGTTCAAAAAATTGAAATCCCTTTGTAATAGACGTGTTTTCGTCCAAAACCCTGATACTTCGAAAGAGATTGTCCAGTTTGTACACGAAATGCATCCAGTTTTTCCGGTAACCATCTCAACTTTTTTGCACATGCTATGTGGGTGAAATTTTGATGCCATGCCAACTTTCAACCATTTCAGAGTTCATTTGTAGTGCTTTTCAATAAAGGGTCATTTTAGCTCAAAATAAATCATGAAATGCATGAAAACTAGCAAATGAAGTCAGAAAATGGTTGAAAAGTGATGATGTGGCTTTGAATGGTGCATATTGAATGCAAAAAAAGTCTTGAGTTAAAATATGTCCAAAAAATTGAAATCCCTTTGTAATAGACGTGTTTTCGTCCGAAACCCTGATACTTCGAAAGAGATTGTCCAGTTTGTACACGAAGTGCATCCAGTTTTTTCGATAACCCTCTCAACATTTTAGCACATGCTATGTGGGTGAAATTATGATGTCATGCCAACTTTTAACCATTTCAGAGTTATTTTGCAAAATAAATCATGAAATGCTTGAAAACTGGCGAATGAAGTCAGAAAATGGTTGAAAAGAAATGATGTGGCTTTGAATGGTGCATATTGAATCTAGAAAAAGTCTTGAGTAAAAATATGTTCAAAAAATTGAAATCCCTTTGTAATAGACGTGTTTTCGTCCGAAACCCTGATACTTCGAAAGAGATTGTCCAGTTTCTACACGAAGTGCATCCAGTTTTTCTGGTAAACCTCTCAACTTTTTAGCACATGCTATGTGGGTGAAACTTTGATGCCATGCCAACTTTCAACCATTTCAGAGTTCATTTGCAGTGCTTTTCAATTCACGGTCATTTTAGCTCAAAATAAATCATGAAATGCATGAAAACTAGCAAATGAAGTCAGAAAATGGTTGAAAAGTGATGATGTGGCTTTGAATGGTGCATATTGAATGCAGAAAAAGCCTTGAGTTAAAATATGTTCAAAAAATTGAAATCCCTTTGTAATAGACGTGTTTTCGTCCGAAACCCTGATACTTCAAAAGAGATTGTCCAGTTTGTACACGAAGTGCATCCAGTTTTTCCGGTAACCCTCTCAACTTTTTAGCACATGCTATGTGGGGGAAATTATGATGCCATGCCAACTTTCAACCATTTCATAGTTCATTTGCAGTGCTTTTCAATTCAGGGTCATTTTAGCTCAAAATAAATCATGAAATGCATGAAAACTAGCAAATGAAGTCAGAAAATTGTGGAAAAGTGATGATGTGGCTTTGAATGGTGCATATTGAATGCAGAAAAATTCTTGAGTTAAAATATGTTCAAAAAATTGAAATCCCTTTGTAATAGACGTGTTTTCGTCCGAAACCCTGATACTTCGAAATAGATTGTCCAGTTTGTACACGAAGTGCATCCAGTTTTTCCGGTAACCCTCTCATCCTTTTAGCACATGCTATGTGGGTGAAATTATTATGCCATGCCAACTTTTAACCATTTCAGAGTTAATTTCCAAAATAAATCATGAAATGCAGGAAAACTAGCGAATGAAGTCAGAAAATGGTTGAAAAGTGATGATGTGGCTTTGAATGGTGCATATTGAATGCAGAAAAAGTCTTGAGTTAAAATATGTTCAAAAAATTGAAATCCCTTTGTAATAGACGTGTTTTCGTCCGAAACCCTGATACTTCAAAAGAGATTGTCCAGTTTGTACACGAAGTGCATCCAGTTTTTCCGGTAACCCTCTCAACTTTTTAGCACTTGCTATGTGGGTGAAATTATGATGCCATGCCAACTTTCAACCATTTCAGAGTTCATTTGCAGTGCTTTTCAATTCAGTGTCATTTTAGCTCAAAATAAATCATGAAATGCATGAAAACTAGCAAATGAAGTCAGAAAATGGTTGAAAAGTGATGATGTGGCTTTGAATGGTGCATATTGAATGCAGAAAAAGTCTTGAGTTAAAATATGTTCAAAAAATTGAAATCCCTTTGTAATAGACATGTTTTCGTCCGAAATCCTGATACTTCAAAAGAGATTGTCCAGTTTGTACATGAAGTGCATCCAATTTTTTTGGTAACTCTCTCAACTTTTTAGCACATGCTATGTGGGTGAAATTATGATGCCATGCCAACTTTCAACCATTTCAGAGTTCATTTGCAGTGCTTTTCAATAAAGGGTCATTTTAGCTCAAAATAAATCATGAAATGCATGAAAACTAGCAAATGATGTCAGAAAATGGTTGAAAAGTGATGATGTGGCTTTGAATGGTGCATATTGAATGCAGAAAAAGTCTTGAGTTAAAATATGTTCAAAAAATTGAAATCCCTTTGTAATAGACGTGTTTTCGTCCAAAACGCTGATACTTCAAAAGAGATTGTCCAGTTTGTACACGAAGTGCATCTAGTTTTTCCGATAACCCTCTCAACTTTTTAGCACATGCTATGTGGGTGAAATTATGATGCCATGCCAACTTTCAACCATTTCAGAGTTCATTTGCAGTGCGTTTCAATTCAGGGTCATTTTAGCTCAAAATAAATCATGAAATGCATGAAAGCTAGCAAATGGAGTCAGAAAATGGTTGAAAAGTGGTGATGTGGCTTTGAATGGTGCATATTGAATGCAGAAAAAGTCTTGAGTTAAAATATGTTCAAAAAATTGAAATCCCTTTGTAATAGACGTGTTTTCATCCGAAACCCTGATACTTCGAAAGAGATTGTCCAGTTTGTACACGAAGTGCATCTAGTTTTTCCGTTAACCCTCTCATCTTTTTAGCACATGCTATGTGGGTGAAATTATGATGCCATGCCAACTTTCAACCATTTCAGAGTTCATTTGCAGTGCTTTTCAATTCAGGGTCATTTTAGCTCAAAATAAATCATGAAATGCATGAAAGCTAGCAAATGGAGTCAGAAAATGGTTGAAAAGTGGTGATGTGGGTTTGAATGGTGCATATTGAATGTAGAAAAAGTCTTGAGTTAAAATATGTTCAAAAAATTGAAATCCCTTTGTAATAGACATGTTTTCGTCCGAAACCATGATACTTCGAAAGAGATTGTCCAGTTTGTACACGAAGTGCATCCAGTTTTTTCGATAACCCTCTCAACTTTTTAGCACATGCTATGTGGGTGAAATTATGATGCCATGCCAACTTTTAACCATTTCAGAGTTAATTTGCAAAATAAATCATGAAATGCATGAAAACTAGCGAATGAAGTCAGAAAATGGTTGAAAAGAAATGATGTGGCTTTGAATGGTGCATATTGAATGTAGAAAAAGTCTTGAGTTAAAATATGTTCAAAAAATTGAAATCCCTTCGTTATAGACGTGTTTTCGTCCGAAACCCTGATACTTCGAAAGAGATTGTCCAGTTTCTACACGAAGTGCATCCAGTTTTTCTAGTAAACCTCTCAACTTTTTAGCACATGCTATGTGGGTGAAACTTTGATGCCATGCCAACTTTCAACCATTACAGAGTTCATTTGCAGTGCTTTTCAATTCAGGGTCATTTTAGCTCAAAATAAATCATGAAATGCATGAAAACTAGCAAATGAAGTCAGAAAATGGTTGAAAAGTGATGATGTGGCTTTGAATGGTGCATATTGAATGCAGAAAAAGTCTTGAGTTAAAATATGTTCAAAAAATTGAAATCCCTTTGTAATAGACGTGTTTTGGTCCGAAACCCTGATACTTCAAAAGAGATTGTCCAGTTTGTACACGAAGTGCATCCAGTTTTTCCGGTAACCCTCTCAACTTTTTAGCACGTGCTATGTGGGGGAAATTATGATGCCATGCCAACTTTCAACCATTTCATAGTTCATTTGCAGTGCTTTTCAATTCAGGGTCATTTTAGCTCAAAATAAATCATGAAATGCATGAAAACTAGCAAATGAAGTCAGAAAATTGTGGAAAAGTGTTGATGTGGCTTTGAATGGTGCATATTGAATGCAGAAAAAGTCTTGAGTTAAAATATGTTCAAAAAATTGAAATCCCTTTGTAATAGACGTGTTTTCGTCCGAAACCCTGATACTTCGAAATAGATTGTCCAGTTTGTACACGAAGTGCATCCAGTTTTTCCGGTAACCCTCTCATCCTTTTAGCACATGCTATGTGGGTGAAATTATGATGCCATGCCAACTTTTAACCATTTTAGAGTTAATTTGCAAAATAAATCATGAAATGCAGGAAAACTAGCGAATGAAGTCAGAAAATGGTTGAAAAGTGATGATGTGGCTTTGAATGGTGCATATTGAATGCAGAAAAAGTCTTGAGTTAAAATATGTTCAAAAAATCGAAATCCCTTCGTAATAGACGTGTTTTCGTCCGAAACCCTGATACTTCGAAAGAGATTGTCCAGTTTGTACACGAAGTGCATCCAGTTTTTCCGGTAAACCTCTCAAATTTTTAGCACATGCTATGTGGGTGAAACTATGATGCCATGCCAACTTTCAACCATTTCAGAGTTCATTTGCAGTGCTTTTCAATTCAGGGTCATTTTAGCTCAAAATAAATCATGAAATGCATGAAAACTAGCAAATAAAGTCAGAAAATGGTTGAAAAGTGATGATGTGGCTTTGAATGGTGCATATTAAATGCAGAAAAAGTCTTCAGTTAAAATATGTTCAAAAAATTGAAATCCCTTTGTAATAGACGTGTTTTCGTCCGAAATCCTGATACTTCAAAAGAGATAGTCCAGTTTGTACATGAAGTGCATCCAGTTTTTCTGGTAACTCTCTCAACTTTTTAGTACATGCTATGTGGGTGAAATTATGATGCCATGCCAACTTTCAACCATTTCAGAGTTCATTTGCAGTGCTTTTCAATAAAGGGTCATTTTAGCTCAAAATAAATCATGAAATGCATGAAAACTAGCAAATGAAGTCAGAAAATGGTTGAAAAGTGATGATGTGGCTTTGAATGGTGCATATTGAATGCAGAAAAAGTCTTGAGTTAAAATATGATCAAAAAATTGAAATCCCTTTGTAATAGACGTGTTTTCGTCCGAAACCCTGATACTTCAAAAGTTATTGTCCAGTTTGTACACGAAGTGCATCTAGTTTTTCCGATAACCCTCTCAACTTTTTAGCACATGCTATGTGGTTGAAATTATGATGCCATGCCAACTTTTAACCATTTCAGAGTTAATTTGCAAAATAAATCATGAAATGCATGAAAACTAGCGAATGAAGTCAGAAAATGGTTGAAAAGAAATGATGTGGCTTTGAATGGTGCATATTGAATGTAGAAAAAGTCTTGAGTTAAAATATGTTCAAAAAATTGAAATCCCTTCGTTATAGACGTGTTTTCGTCCGAAACCCTGATACTTCGAAAGAGATTGTCCAGTTTCTACACGAAGTGCATCCAGTTTTTCTAGTAAACCTCTCAACTTTTTAGCACATGCTATGTGGGTGAAACTTTGATGCCATGCCAACTTTCAACCATTACAGAGTTCATTTGCAGTGCTTTTCAATTCAGGGTCATTTTAGCTCAAAATAAATCATGAAATGCATGAAAACTAGCAAATGAAGTCAGAAAATGGTTGAAAAGTGATGATGTGGCTTTGAATGGTGCATATTGAATGCAGAAAAAGTCTTGAGTTAAAATATGTTCAAAAAATTGAAATCCCTTTGTAATAGACGTGTTTTGGTCCGAAACCCTGATACTTCTAAAGAGATTGTCCAGTTTGTACACGAAGTGCATCCAGTTTTTCCGGTAACCCTCTCAACTTTTTAGCACGTGCTATGTGGGGGAAATTATGATGCCATGCCAACTTTCAACCATTTCATAGTTCATTTGCAGTGCTTTTCAATTCAGGGTCATTTTAGCTCAAAATAAATCATGAAATGCATGAAAACTAGCAAATGAAGTCAGAAAATTGTGGAAAAGTGTTGATGTGGCTTTGAATGGTGCATATTGAATGCAGAAAAAGTCTTGAGTTAAAATATGTTCAAAAAATTGAAATCCCTTTGTAATAGACGTGTTTTCGTCCGAAACCCTGATACTTCGAAATAGATTGTCCAGTTTGTACACGAAGTGCATCCAGTTTTTCCGGTAACCCTCTCATCCTTTTAGCACATGCTATGTGGGTGAAATTATGATGCCATGCCAACTTTTAACCATTTTAGAGTTAATTTGCAAAATAAAACATGAAATGCAGGAAAACTAGCGAATGAAGTCAGAAAATGGTTGAAAAGTGATGATGTGGCTTTGAATGGTGCATATTGAATGCAGAAAAAGTCTTGAGTTAAAATATGTTCAAAAAATCGAAATCCCTTCGTAATAGACGTGTTTTCGTCCGAAACCCTGATACTTCGAAAGAGATTGTCCAGTTTGTACACGAAGTGCATCCAGTTTTTCCGGTAAACCTCTCAAATTTTTAGCACATGCTATGTGGGTGAAACTATGATGCCATGCCAACTTTCAACCATTTCAGAGTTCATTTGCAGTGCTTTTCAATTCAGGGTCATTTTAGCTCAAAATAAATCATGAAATGCATGAAAACTAGCAAATAAAGTCAGAAAATGGTTGAAAAGTGATGATGTGGCTTTGAATGGTGCATATTAAATGCAGAAAAAGTCTTCAGTTAAAATATGTTCAAAAAATTGAAATCCCTTTGTAATAGACGTGTTTTCGTCCGAAATCCTGATACTTCAAAAGAGATAGTCCAGTTTGTACATGAAGTGCATCCAGTTTTTCTGGTAACTCTCTCAACTTTTTAGTACATGCTATGTGGGTGAAATTATGATGCCATGCCAACTTTCAACCATTTCAGAGTTCATTTGCAGTGCTTTTCAATAAAGGGTCATTTTAGCTCAAAATAAATCATGAAATGCATGAAAACTAGCAAATGAAGTCAGAAAATGGTTGAAAAGTGATGATGTGGCTTTGAATGGTGCATATTGAATGCAGAAAAAGTCTTGAGTTAAAATATGATCAAAAAATTGAAATCCCTTTGTAATAGACGTGTTTTCGTCCGAAACCCTGATACTTCAAAAGTTATTGTCCAGTTTGTACACGAAGTGCATCTAGTTTTTCCGATAACCCTCTCAACTTTTTAGCACATGCTATGTGGTTGAAATTATGATGCCATGCCAACTTTCAACCATTTCAGAGTTCATTTGCAGTGCGTTTCAATTAAGGGTCATTTTAGCTCAAAATAAATCATGAAATGCATGAAAGCTAGCAAATGGAGTCAGAAAATGGTTGAAAAGTGGTGATGTGGCTTTGAATGGTGCATATTGAATGCAGAAAAAGTCTTTAGTTAAAATATGTTCAAAAAATTTAAATCCCTTTGTAATAGACGTGTTTTCATCCGAAACCCTGATACTTCGAAAGAGATTGTCCAGTTTGTACACGAAGTGCATCTAGTTTTTCCGTTAAGCCTCTCAACTTTTTAGCACACGCTATGTGGGTGAAATTATGATGCCATGCCAACTTTCAACCATTTCAGTGTTCATTTGCAGTGCTTTTCAATTCAGGGTCATTTTAGCTCAAAATAAATCATGAAATGCATGAAAGCTAGCAAATGGAGTCAGAAAATGGTTGAAAAGTGGTGATGTGGCTTTGAATGGTGCATATTGAATGTAGAAAAAGTCTTGAGTTAAAATATGTTCAAAAAATTGAAATCCCTTCGTAATAGACGTGTTTTCGTCCGAAACCCTGATACTTCGAAAGAGATTGTCCAGTTTCTACACGAAGTGCATCCAGTTTTTCTAGTAAACCTCTCAACTTTTTAGCACATGCTATGTGGGTGAAACTTTGATGCCATGCAAACTTTCAACCATTACAGAGTTCATTTGCAGTGCTTTTCAATTCAGGGTCATTTTAGCTCAAAATAAATCATGAAATGCATGAAAACTAGCAAATGAAGTCAGAAAATGGTTGAAAAGTGATGATGTGGCTTTGAATGGTGCATATTGAATGCAGAAAAAGTCTTGTGTTAAAATATGTTCAAAAAATTGAAATCCCTTTGTAATAGACGTGTTTTCGTCCGAAACCCTGATACTTCAAAAGAGATTGTCCAGTTTGTACACGAAGTGCATCCAGTTTTTCCGGTAACCCTCTCAACTTTTTTGCACGTGCTATGTGGGGGAAATTATGATGCCATGCCAACTTTCAACCATTTCATAGTTCATTTGCAGTGCTTTTCAATTCGGGGTCATTTTAGCTCAAAATAAATCATGAAATGCATGAAAACTAGCAAATGAAGTCAGAAAATTGTGGAAAAGTGTTGATGTGGCTTTGAATGGTGCATATTGAATGCAGAAAAAGTCTTGAGTTAAAATATGTTCAAAAAATTGAAATCCCTTTGTAATAGACGTGTTTTCGTCCGAAACCCTGATACTTCGAAATAGATTGTCCAGTTTGTACACGAAGTGCATCCAGTTTTTCCGGTAACCCTCTCATCCTTTTAGCACATGCTATGTGGGTGAAATTATGATGCCATGCCAACTTTTAACCATTTTAGAGTTAATTTGCAAAATAAATCATGAAATGCAGGAAAACTAGCGAATGAAGTCAGAAAATGGTTGAAAAGTGATGATGTGGCTTTGAATGGTGCATATTGAATGCAGAAAAAGTCTTGAGTTAAAATATGTTCAAAAAATCGAAATCCCTTCGTAATAGACGTGTTTTCGTCCGAAACCCTGATACTTCGAAAGAGATTGTCCAGTTTGTACACGAAGTGCATCCAGTTTTTCTGGTAAACCTCTCAACTTTTTAGCACATGCTATGTGGGTGAAACTATGATGCCATGCCAACTTTCAACCATTTCAGAGTTCATTTCCAGTGCTTTTCAATTCAGGGTCATTTTAGCTCAAAATAAATCATGAAATGCATGAAAACTAGCAAATAAAGTCAGAAAATGGTTGAAAAGTGATGATGTGGCTTTGAATGGTGCATATTGAATGCAGAAAAAGTCTTCAGTTAAAATATGTTCAAAAAATTGAAATCCCTTTGTAATAGACGTGTTTTCGTCCGAAATCCTGATACTTCAAAACAGATAGTCCAGTTTGTACATGAAGTGCATCCAGTTTTTCTGGTAACTCTCTCAACTTTTTAGTACATGCTATGTGGGTGAAATTATGATGCCATGCCAACTTTCAACCATTTCAGAGTTCATTTGCAGTGCTTTTCAATAAAGGGTCATTTTAGCTCAAAATAAATCATGAAATGCATGAAAACTAGCAAATGAAGTCAGAAAATGGTTGAAAAGTGATGATGTGGCTTTGAATGGTGCATATTGAATGCAGAAAAAGTCTTGAGTTAAAATATGTTCAAAAAATTGAAATCCCTTTGTAATAGACGTGTTTTCGTCCGAAACCCTGATACTTCAAAAGTTATTGTCCAGTTTGTACACGAAGTGCATCTAGTTTTTCCGATAACCCTCTCAACTTTTTAGCACATGCTATGTGGTTGAAATTATGATGCCATGCCAACTTTCAACCATTTCAGAGTTCATTTGCAGTGCGTTTCAATTAAGGGTCATTTTAGCTCAAAATAAATCATGAAATGCATGAAAGCTAGCAAATGGAGTCAGAAAATGGTTGAAAAGTGGTGATGTGGCTTTGAATGGTGCATATTGAATGCAGAAAAAGTCTTGAGTTAAAATATGTTCAAAAAATTTAAATCCCTTTGTAATAGACGTGTTTTCATCCGAAACCCTGATACTTCGAAAGAGATTGTCCAGTTTGTACACGAAGTGCATCTAGTTTTTCCGTTAACCCTCTCAACTTTTTAGCACATGCTATGTGGGTGAAATTATGATGCCATGCCAACTTTCAACCATTTCAGTGTTCATTTGCAGTGCTTTTCAATTCAGGGTCATTTTAGCTCAAAATAAATCATGAAATGCATGAAAGCTAGCAAATGGAGTCAGAAAATGGTTGAAAAGTGGTGATGTGGCTTTGAATGGTGCATATTGAATGTTGAAAATGTCTTGAGTTAAAATATGTTCAAAAAATTGAAATCCCTTTGTAATAGACGTGTTTTCGTCCGAAACCCTCATACTTCGAAAGAGATTGTCCAGTTTGTACACGAAGTGCATCTAGTTTTTCCGTTAAGCCTCTCAACTTTTTAGCACACGCTATGTGGGTGAAATTATGATGCCATGCCAACTTTCAACCATTTCAGTGTTCATTTGCAGTGCTTTTCAATTCAGGGTCATTTTAGCTCAAAATAAATCATGAAATGCATGAAAGCTAGCAAATGGAGTCAGAAAATGGTTGAAAAGTGGTGATGTGGCTTTGAATGGTGCATATTGAATGTAGAAAAAGTCTTGAGTTAAAATATGTTCAAAAAATTGAAATCCCTTCGTAATAGACGTGTTTTCGTCCGAAACCCTGATACTTCGAAAGAGATTGTCCAGTTTCTACACGAAGTGCATCCAGTTTTTCTAGTAAACCTCTCAACTTTTTAGCACATGCTATGTGGGTGAAACTTTGATGCCATGCAAACTTTCAACCATTACAGAGTTCATTTGCAGTGCTTTTCAATTCAGGGTCATTTTAGCTCAAAATAAATCATGAAATGCATGAAAACTAGCAAATGAAGTCAGAAAATGGTTGAAAAGTGATGATGTGGCTTTGAATGGTGCATATTGAATGCAGAAAAAGTCTTGTGTTAAAATATGTTCAAAAAATTGAAATCCCTTTGTAATAGACGTGTTTTCGTCCGAAACCCTGATACTTCAAAAGAGATTGTCCAGTTTGTACACGAAGTGCATCCAGTTTTTCCGGTAACCCTCTCAACTTTTTTGCACGTGCTATGTGGGGGAAATTATGATGCCATGCCAACTTTCAACCATTTCATAGTTCATTTGCAGTGCTTTTCAATTCGGGGTCATTTTAGCTCAAAATAAATCATGAAATGCATGAAAACTAGCAAATGAAGTCAGAAAATTGTGGAAAAGTGTTGATGTGGCTTTGAATGGTGCATATTGAATGCAGAAAAAGTCTTGAGTTAAAATATGTTCAAAAAATTGAAATCCCTTTGTAATAGACGTGTTTTCGTCCGAAACCCTGATACTTCGAAATAGATTGTCCAGTTTGTACACGAAGTGCATCCAGTTTTTCCGGTAACCCTCTCATCCTTTTAGCACATGCTATGTGGGTGAAATTATGATGCCATGCCAACTTTTAACCATTTTAGAGTTAATTTGCAAAATAAATCATGAAATGCAGGAAAACTAGCGAATGAAGTCAGAAAATGGTTGAAAAGTGATGATGTGGCTTTGAATGGTGCATATTGAATGCAGAAAAAGTCTTGAGTTAAAATATGTTCAAAAAATCGAAATCCCTTCGTAATAGACGTGTTTTCGTCCGAAACCCTGATACTTCGAAAGAGATTGTCCAGTTTGTACACGAAGTGCATCCAGTTTTTCTGGTAAACCTCTCAACTTTTTAGCACATGCTATGTGGGTGAAACTATGATGCCATGCCAACTTTCAACCATTTCAGAGTTCATTTCCAGTGCTTTTCAATTCAGGGTCATTTTAGCTCAAAATAAATCATGAAATGCATGAAAACTAGCAAATAAAGTCAGAAAATGGTTGAAAAGTGATGATGTGGCTTTGAATGGTGCATATTGAATGCAGAAAAAGTCTTCAGTTAAAATATGTTCAAAAAATTGAAATCCCTTTGTAATAGACGTGTTTTCGTCCGAAATCCTGATACTTCAAAACAGATAGTCCAGTTTGTACATGAAGTGCATCCAGTTTTTCTGGTAACTCTCTCAACTTTTTAGTACATGCTATGTGGGTGAAATTATGATGCCATGCCAACTTTCAACCATTTCAGAGTTCATTTGCAGTGCTTTTCAATAAAGGGTCATTTTAGCTCAAAATAAATCATGAAATGCATGAAAACTAGCAAATGAAGTCAGAAAATGGTTGAAAAGTGATGATGTGGCTTTGAATGGTGCATATTGAATGCAGAAAAAGTCTTGAGTTAAAATATGTTCAAAAAATTGAAATCCCTTTGTAATAGACGTGTTTTCGTCCGAAACCCTGATACTTCAAAAGTTATTGTCCAGTTTGTACACGAAGTGCATCTAGTTTTTCCGATAACCCTCTCAACTTTTTAGCACATGCTATGTGGTTGAAATTATGATGCCATGCCAACTTTCAACCATTTCAGAGTTCATTTGCAGTGCGTTTCAATTAAGGGTCATTTTAGCTCAAAATAAATCATGAAATGCATGAAAGCTAGCAAATGGAGTCAGAAAATGGTTGAAAAGTGGTGATGTGGCTTTGAATGGTGCATATTGAATGCAGAAAAAGTCTTGAGTTAAAATATGTTCAAAAAATTTAAATCCCTTTGTAATAGACGTGTTTTCATCCGAAACCCTGATACTTCGAAAGAGATTGTCCAGTTTGTACACGAAGTGCATCTAGTTTTTCCGTTAACCCTCTCAACTTTTTAGCACATGCTATGTGGGTGAAATTATGATGCCATGCCAACTTTCAACCATTTCAGTGTTCATTTGCAGTGCTTTTCAATTCAGGGTCATTTTAGCTCAAAATAAATCATGAAATGCATGAAAGCTAGCAAATGGAGTCAGAAAATGGTTGAAAAGTGGTGATGTGGCTTTGAATGGTGCATATTGAATGTTGAAAATGTCTTGAGTTAAAATATGTTCAAAAAATTGAAATCCCTTTGTAATAGACGTGTTTTCGTCCGAAACCCTCATACTTCGAAAGAGATTGTCCAGTTTGTACACGAAGTGCATCCAGTTTTTTCGATAACCCTCTCAACTTTTTAGCACATGCTATGTGGGTGAAATTATGATGCCATGCCAACTTTTAACCATTTCAGAGTTAATTTGCAAAATAAATCATGAAATGCATGAAAACTAGCGAATGAAGTCAGAAAATGGTTGAAAAGAAATGATGTGGCTTTGAATAGTGCATATTGAATGTAGAAAAAGTCTTGAGTTAAAATATGTTCAAAAAATTGAAATCCCTTCGTAATAGACGTGTTTTCTTCCGAAACCCTGATACTTCGAAAGAGATTGTCCAGTTTCTACACGAAGTGCATCCAGTTTTTCTAGTAAACCTCTCATCTTTTTAGCACATGCTATGTGGGTGAAACTTTGATGCCATGCCAACTTTCAACCATTACAGAGTTCATTTGCAGTGCTTTTCAATTCAGGGTCATTTTAGCTCAAAATAAATCATGAAATGCATGAAAACTAGCAAATGAAGTCAGAAAATGGTTGAAAAGTGATGATGTGGCTTTGAATGGTGCATATTGAATGCAGAAAAAGTCTTGAGTTAAAATATGTTCAAAATATTGAAATCCCTTTGTAATAGATGTGTTTTCATCCGAAACCCTGATACTTCAAAAGAGATTGTCCAGTTTGTACACGAAGTGCATCCAGTTTTTCCGGTAACCCTCTCAACTTTTTAGCACATGCTATGTGGGGGAAATTATGATGCCATGCCAACTTTCAACCATTTCATAGTTCATTCGCAGTGCTTTTCAATTCAGGGTCATTTTAGCTCAAAATAAATCATGAAATGCATGAAAACTAGCAAATGAAGTCAGAAAATTGTGGAAAAGTGTTGATGTGGCTTTGAATTGTGCATATTGAATGCAGAAAAAGTCTTGAGTTAAAATATGTTCAAAAAATTGAAATCCCTTTGTAATAGACGTGTTTTCGTCCGAAACCCTGATACTTCGAAATAGATTGTCCAGTTTGTACACGAAGTGCATCCAGTTTTTCCGGTAACCCTCTCATCCTTTTAGCACATGCTATGTGGGTGAAATTATGATGCCATGCCAACTTTTAACCATTTTAGAGTTAATTTGCAAAATAAATCATGAAATGCAGGAAAACTAGCGAATGAAGTCAGAAAATGGTTGAAAAGTGATGATGTGGCTTTGAATGGTGCATATTGAATGCAGAAAAAGTCTTGAGTTAAAATATGTTCAAAAAATCGAAATCCCTTCGTAATAGACGTGTTTTCGTCCGAAACCCTGATACTTCGAAAGAGATTGTCCAGTTTGTACACGAAGTGCATCCAGTTTTTCCGGTAAACCTCTCAAATTTTTAGCACATGCTATGTGGGTGAAACTATGATGCCATGCCAACTTTCAACCATTTCAGGGTTCATTTGCAGTGCTTTTCAATTCAGGGTCATTTTAGCTCAAAATAAATCATGAAATGCATGAAAACTAGCAAATAAAGTCAGAAAATGGTTGAAAAGTGATGATGTGGCTTTGAATGGTGCATATTGAATGCAGAAAAAGTCTTCAGTTAAAATATGTTCAAAAAATTGAAATCCCTTTGTAATAGACGTGTTTTCGTCCGAAATCCTGATACTTCAAAAGAGATAGTCCAGTTTGTACATGAAGTGCATCCAGTTTTTCTGGTAACTCTCTCAACTTTTTAGTACATGCTATGTGGGTGAAATTATGATGCCATGCCAACTTTCAACCATTTCAGAGTTCATTTGCAGTGCTTTTCAATAAAGGGTCATTTTAGCTCAAAATAAATCATGAAATGCATGAAAACTAGCAAATGAAGTCAGAAAATGGTTGAAAAGTGATGATGTGGCTTTGAATGGTGCATATTGAATGTAGAAAAAGTCTTGAGTTAAAATATGATCAAAAAATTGAAATCCCTTTGTAATAGACGTGTTTTCGTCCGAAACCCTGATACTTCAAAAGTTATTGTCCAGTTTGTACACGAAGTGCATCTAGTTTTTCCGATAACCCTCTCAACTTTTTAGCACATGCTATGTGGTTGAAATTATGATGGCATGCCAACTTTCAACCATTTCAGAGTTCATTTGCAGTGCGTTTCAATTAAGGGTCATTTTAGCTCAAAATAAATCATGAAATGCATGAAAGCTAGCAAATGGAGTCAGAAAATGGTTGAAAAGTGGTGATGTGGCTTTGAATGGTGCATATTGAACGCAGAAAAAGTCTTTAGTTAAAATATGTTCAAAAAATTTAAATCCCTTTGTAATAGACGTGTTTTCATCCGAAACCCTGATACTTCGAAAGAGATTGTCCAGTTTGTACACGAAGTGCATCTAGTTTTTCCATTAACCCTCTCAACTTTTTAGCACATGCTATGTGGGTGAAATTATGATGCCATGCCAACTTTCAACCATTTCAGTGTTCATTTGCAGTGCTTTTCAATTCAGGGTCATTTTAGCTCAAAATAAATCATGAAATGCATGAAAACTAGCAAATGAAGTCAGAAAATGGTTTAAAAGTGATGATGTGGCTTTGAATGGTGCATATTGAATGCAAAAAAGGTTTTGAGTTAAAATATGTTCAAAAAATTGAAATCCCTTTGTAATAGACGTGTTTTCGTCCAAAACCCTGATACTTCGAAAGAGATTGTCCAGTTTTTACACGAAATGCATCCAGTTTTTCCGGTAACCCTCTCAACTTTTTTGCACATGCTATGTGGGTGAAATTATGATGCCATGCCAACTTTTAACCATTTCAGAGTTAATTTGCAAAATAAATCATGAAATGCATGAAAACTAGCGAATGAAGTCAGAAAATGGTTGAAAAGTGATGATGTGGCTTTGAATGGTGCATATTGAATGCAGAAAAAGTCTTGAGATAAAATATGTTCAAAAAATTGAAAACCCTTCGTAATAGACGTGTTTTCGTCCGAAATCATGATACTTCGAAAGAGATTGTCCAGTTTGTACACGAAGTGCATCCAGTTTTTCTGGTAAACCTCTCAACTTTTTAGCACATGCTATGTGGGTGAAACTATGATGCCATAGCAACTTTCAACCATTTAGAAGTTAATTTGCAGTGCTTCTCAATTCAGGGTCATTTTAGCTCAAAATATATCATGAATTGCATGAAAACTAGCAAATGAAGTCAGAAAATGGTTGAAAAGTGATGATGTGGCTTTGAATGGTGCATATCGAATGCAGAAAATGTCTTGAGTTAAAATATGTTCAAAAAAATTGAAATCCCTTCGTAATAGACGTGTTTTCGTCCGAAACACTGATACTTCGAAAGAGATTGTCCAGTTTCTACACGAAGTGCATCCAGTTTTTCTAGTAAACCTCTCAACTTTTTAGCACATGCTATGTGGGTGAAACTTTGATGCCATGCAAACTTTCAACCATTACAGAGTTCATTTGCAGTGCTTTTCAATTCAGGGTCATTTTAGCTCAAAATAAATCATGAAATGCATGAAAACTAGCAAATGAAGTCAGAAAATGGTTGAAAAGTGATGATGTGGCTTTGAATGGTGCATATTGAATGCAGAAAAAGTCTTGAGTTAAAATATGTTCAAAAAATTGAAATCCCTTTGTAATAGACGTGTTTTCGTCCGAAACCCTGATACTTCAAAAGAGATTGTCCAGTTTGTACACGAAGTGCATCCAGTTTTTCCGGTAACCCTCTCAACTTTTTAGCACGTGCTATGTGGGGGAAATTATGATGCCATGCCAACTTTCAACCATTTCATAGTTCATTTGCAGTGCTTTTCAATTCGGGGTCATTTTAGCTCAAAATAAATCATGAAATGCATGAAAACTAGCAAATGAAGTCAGAAAATTGTGGAAAAGTGTTGATGTGGCTTTGAATGGTGCATATTGAATGCAGAAAAAGTCTTGAGTTAAAATATGTTCAAAAAATTGAAATCCCTTTGTAATAGACGTGTTTTCGTCCGAAACCCTGATACTTCGGAATAGATTGTCCAGTTTGTACACGAAGTGCATCCAGTTTTTCCGGTAACCCTCTCATCCTTTTAGCACATGCTATGTGGGTGAAATTATGATGCCATGCCAACTTTTAACCATTTTAGAGTTAATTTGCAAAATAAATCATGAAATGCAGGAAAACTAGCGAATGAAGTCAGAAAATGGTTGAAAAGTGATGATGTGGCTTTGAATGGTGCATATTGAATGCAGAAAAAGTCTTGAGTTAAAATATGTTCAAAAAATCGAAATCCCTTCGTAATAGACGTGTTTTCGTCCGAAACCCTGATACTTCGAAGGAGATTGTCCAGTTTGTACACGAAGTGCATCCAGTTTTTCTGGTAAACCTCTCAACTTTTTAGCACATGCTATGTGGGTGAAACTATGATGCCATGCCAACTTTCAACCATTTCAGAGTTCATTTGCAGTGCTTTTCAATTCAGGGTCATTTTAGCTCAAAATAAATCATGAAATACATGAAAACTAGCAAATAAAGTCAGAAAATGGTTGAAAAGTGATGATGTGGCTTTGAATGGTGCATATTGAATGCAGAAAAAGTCTTAAGTTAAAATATGTTCAAAAAATTGAAATCCCTTTGTAATAGACGTGTTTTCGTCCGAAATCCTGATACTTCAAAACAGATAGTCCAGTTTGTACATGAAGTGCATCCAGTTTTTCTGGTAACTCTCTCAACTTTTTAGTACATGCTATGTGGGTGAAATTATGATGCCATGCCAACTTTCAACCATTTCAGAGTTCATTTGCAGTGCTTTTCAATAAAGGGTCATTTTAGCTCAAAATAAATCATGAAATGCATGAAAACTAGCAAATGAAGTCAGAAAATGGTTGAAAAGTGATGATGTGGCTTTGAATGGTGCATATTGAATGCAGAAAAAGTCTTGAGTTAAAATATGTTCAAAAAATTGAAATCCCTTTGTAATAGACGTGTTTTCGTCCGAAACCCTGATACTTCAAAAGTTATTGTCCAGTTTGTACACGAAGTGCATCTAGTTTTTCCGATAACCCTCTCAACTTTTTAGCACATGCTATGTGGTTGAAATTATGATGCCATGCCAACTTTCAACCATTTCAGAGTTCATTTGCAGTGCGTTTCAATTAAGGGTCATTTTAGCTCAAAATAAATCATGAAATGCATGAAAGCTAGCAAATGGAGTCAGAAAATGGTTGAAAAGTGGTGATGTGGCTTTGAATGGTGCATATTGAATGCAGAAAAAGTCTTTAGTTAAAATATGTTCAAAAAATTTAAATCCCTTTGTAATAGACGTGTTTTCATCCGAAACCCTGATACTTCGAAAGAGATTGTCCAGTTTGTACACGAAGTGCATCTAGTTTTTCCGTTAACCCTCTCAACTTTTTAGCACATGCTATGTGGGTGAAATTATGATGCCATGCCAACTTTCAACCATTTCAGTGTTCATTTGCAGTGCTTTTCAATTCAGGGTCATTTTAGCTCAAAATAAATCATGAAATGCATGAAAACTAGCAAATGAAGTCAGAAAATGGTTTAAAAGTGATGATGTGGCTTTGAATGGTGCATATTGAATGCAAAAAAGGTTTTGAGTTAAAATATGTTCAAAAAATTGAAATCCCTTTGTAATAGACGTGTTTTCGTCCAAAACCCTGATACTTCGAAAGAGATTGTCCAGTTTGTACACGAAATGCATCCAGTTTTTCCGGTAACCCTCTCAACTTTTTTGCACATGCTATGTGGGTGAAATTATGATGCCATGCCAACTTTTAACCATTTCAGAGTTAATTTGCAAAATAAATCATGAAATGCATGAAAACTAGCGAATGAAGTCAGAAAATGGTTGAAAAGTGATGATGTGGCTTTGAATGGTGCATATTGAATGCAGAAAAAGTCTTGAGATAAAATATGTTCAAAAAATTGAAAACCCTTCGTAATAGACGTGTTTTCGTCCGAAATCATGATACTTCGAAAGAGATTGTCCAGTTTGTACACGAAGTGCATCCAGTTTTTCTGGTAAACCTCTCAACTTTTTAGCACATGCTATGTGGGTGAAACTATGATGCCATAGCAACTTTCAACCATTTAGAAGTTAATTTGCAGTGCTTCTCAATTCAGGGTCATTTTAGCTCAAAATATATCATGAAATGCATGAAAACTAGCAAATGAAGTCAGAAAATGGTTGAAAAGTGATGATGTGGCTTTGAATGGTGCATATCGAATGCAGAAAATGTCTTGAGTTAAAATATGTTCAAAAAATTGAAATCCCTTCGTAATAGACGTGTTTTCGTCCGAAACACTGATACTTCGAAAGAGATTGTCCAGTTTCTACACGAAGTGCATCCAGTTTTTCTAGTAAACCTCTCAACTTTTTAGCACATGCTATGTGGGTGAAACTTTGATGCCATGCAAACTTTCAACCATTACAGAGTTCATTTGCAGTGCTTTTCAATTCAGGGTCATTTTAGCTCAAAATAAATCATGAAATGCATGAAAACTAGCAAATGAAGTCAGAAAATGGTTGAAAAGTGATGATGTGGCTTTGAATGGTGCATATTGAATGCAGAAAAAGTCTTGAGTTAAAATATGTTCAAAAAATTGAAATCCCTTTGTAATAGACGTGTTTTCGTCCGAAACCCTGATACTTCAAAAGAGATTGTCCAGTTTGTACACGAAGTGCATCCAGTTTTTCCGGTAACCCTCTCAACTTTTTAGCACGTGCTATGTGGGGGAAATTATGATGCCATGCCAACTTTCAACCATTTCATAGTTCATTTGCAGTGCTTTTCAATTCGGGGTCATTTTAGCTCAAAATAAATCATGAAATGCATGAAAACTAGCAAATGAAGTCAGAAAATTGTGGAAAAGTGTTGATGTGGCTTTGAATGGTGCATATTGAATGCAGAAAAAGTCTTGAGTTAAAATATGTTCAAAAAATTGAAATCCCTTTGTAATAGACGTGTTTTCGTCCGAAACCCTGATACTTCGAAATAGATTGTCCAGTTTGTACACGAAGTGCATCCAGTTTTTCCGGTAACCCTCTCATCCTTTTAGCACATGCTATGTGGGTGAAATTATTATGCCATGCCAACTTTTAACCATTTTAGAGTTAATTTGCAAAATAAATCATGAAATGCAGGAAAACTAGCGAATGAAGTCAGAAAATGGTTGAAAAGTGATGATGTGGCTTTGAATGGTGCATATTGAATGCAGAAAAAGTCTTGAGTTAAAATATGTTCAAAAAATCGAAATCCCTTCGTAATAGACGTGTTTTCGTCCGAAACCCTGATACTTCGAAAGAGATTGTCCAGTTTGTACACGAAGTGCATCCAGTTTTTCTGGTAAACCTCTCAACTTTTTAGCACATGCTATGTGGGTGAAACTATGATGCCATGCCAACTTTCAACCATTTCAGAGTTCATTTGCAGTGCTTTTCAATTCAGGGTCATTTTAGCTCAAAATAAATCATGAAATGCATGAAAACTAGCAAATAAAGTCAGAAAATGGTTGAAAAGTGATGATGTGGCTTTGAATGGTGCATATTGAATGCAGAAAAAGTCTTAAGTTAAAATATGTTCAAAAAATTGAAATCCCTTTGTAATAGACGTGTTTTCGTCCGAAATCCTGATACTTCAAAACAGATAGTCCAGTTTGTACATGAAGTGCATCCAGTTTTTCTGGTAACTCTCTCAACTTTTTAGTACATGCTATGTGGGTGAAATTATGATGCCATGCCAACTTTCAACCATTTCAGAGTTCATTTGCAGTGCTTTTCAATAAAGGGTCATTTTAGCTCAAAATAAATCATGAAATGCATGAAAACTAGCAAATGAAGTCAGAAAATGGTTGAAAAGTGATGATGTGGCTTTGAATGGTGCATATTGAATGCAGAAAAAGTCTTGAGTTAAAATATGTTCAAAAAATTGAAATCCCTTTGTAATAGACGTGTTTTCGTCCGAAACCCTGATACTTCAAAAGTTATTGTCCAGTTTGTACACGAAGTGCATCTAGTTTTTCCGATAACCCTCTCAACTTTTTAGCACATGCTATGTGGTTGAAATTATGATGCCATGCCAACTTTCAACCATTTCAGAGTTCATTTGCAGTGCGTTTCAATTAAGGGTCATTTTAGCTCAAAATAAATCATGAAATGCATGAAAGCTAGCAAATGGAGTCAGAAAATGGTTGAAAAGTGGTGATGTGGCTTTGAATGGTGCATATTGAATGCAGAAAAAGTCTTTAGTTAAAATATGTTCAAAAAATTTAAATCCCTTTGTAATAGACGTGTTTTCATCCGAAACCCTGATACTTCGAAAGAGATTGTCCAGTTTGTACACGAAGTGCATCTAGTTTTTCCGTTAACCCTCTCAACTTTTTAGCACATGCTATGTGGGTGAAATTATGATGCCATGCCAACTTTCAACCATTTCAGTGTTCATTTGCAGTGCTTTTCAATTCAGGGTCATTTTAGCTCAAAATAAATCATGAAATGCATGAAAACTAGCAAATGAAGTCAGAAAATGGTTTAAAAGTGATGATGTGGCTTTGAATGGTGCATATTGAATGCAAAAAAGGTTTTGAGTTAAAATATGTTCAAAAAATTGAAATCCCTTTGTAATAGACGTGTTTTCGTCCAAAACCCTGATACTTCGAAAGAGATTGTCCAGTTTGTACACGAAATGCATCCAGTTTTTCCGGTAACCCTCTCAACTTTTTTGCACATGCTATGTGGGTGAAATTATGATGCCATGCCAACTTTTAACCATTTCAGAGTTAATTTGCAAAATAAATCATGAAATGCATGAAAACTAGCGAATGAAGTCAGAAAATGGTTGAAAAGTGATGATGTGGCTTTGAATGGTGCATATTGAATGCAGAAAAAGTCTTGAGATAAAATATGTTCAAAAAATTGAAAACCCTTCGTAATAGACGTGTTTTCGTCCGAAATCATGATACTTCGAAAGAGATTGTCCAGTTTGTACACGAAGTGCATCCAGTTTTTCTGGTAAACCTCTCAACTTTTTAGCACATGCTATGTGGGTGAAACTATGATGCCATAGCAACTTTCAACCATTTAGAAGTTAATTTGCAGTGCTTCTCAATTCAGGGTCATTTTAGCTCAAAATATATCATGAAATGCATGAAAACTAGCAAATGAAGTCAGAAAATGATTGAAAAGTGATGATGTGGCTTTGAATGGTGCATATCGAATGCAGAAAATGTCTTGAGTTAAAATATGTTCAAAAAATTGAAATCCCTTCGTAATAGACGTGTTTTCGTCCGAAACACTGATACTTCGAAAGAGATTGTCCAGTTTCTACACGAAGTGCATCCAGTTTTTCTAGTAAACCTCTCAACTTTTTAGCACATGCTATGTGGGTGAAACTTTGATGCCATGCAAACTTTCAACCATTACAGAGTTCATTTGCAGTGCTTTTCAATTCAGGGTCATTTTAGCTCAAAATAAATCATGAAATGCATGAAAACTAGCAAATGAAGTCAGAAAATGGTTGAAAAGTGATGATGTGGCTTTGAATGGTGCATATTGAATGCAGAAAAAGTCTTGAGTTAAAATATGTTCAAAAAATTGAAATCCCTTTGTAATAGACGTGTTTTCGTCCGAAACCCTGATACTTCAAAAGAGATTGTCCAGTTTGTACACGAAGTGCATCCAGTTTTTCCGGTAACCCTCTCAACTTTTTAGCACGTGCTATGTGGGGGAAATTATGATGCCATGCCAACTTTCAACCATTTCATAGTTCATTTGCAGTGCTTTTCAATTCGGGGTCATTTTAGCTCAAAATAAATCATGAAATGCATGAAAACTAGCAAATGAAGTCAGAAAATTGTGGAAAAGTGTTGATGTGGCTTTGAATGGTGCATATTGAATGCAGAAAAAGTCTTGAGTTAAAATATGTTCAAGAAATTGAAAACCCTTTGTAATAGACGTGTTTTCGTCCGAAACCCTGATACTTCGAAATAGATTGTCCAGTTTGTACACGAAGTGCATCCAGTTTTTCCGGTAACCCTCTCATCCTTTTAGCACATGCTATGTGGGTGAAATTATGATGCCATGCCAACTTTTAACCATTTTAGAGTTAATTTGCAAAATAAATCATGAAATGCAGGAAAACTAGCGAATGAAGTCAGAAAATGGTTGAAAAGTGATGATGTGGCTTTGAATGGTGCATATTGAATGCAGAAAAAGTCTTGAGTTAAAATATGTTCAAAAAATCGAAATCCCTTCGTAATAGACGTGTTTTCGTCCGAAACCCTAATACTTCGAAAGAGATTGTCCAGTTTGTACACGAAGTGCATCCAGTTTTTCGGGTAAACCTCTCAACTTTTTAGCACATGCTATGTGGGTGAAACTATGATGCCATGCCAACTTTCAACCATTTCAGAGTTCATTTGCAGTGCTTTTCAATTCAGGGTCATTTTAGCTCAAAATAAATCATGAAATGCATGAAAACTAGCAAATAAAGTCAGAAAATGGTTGAAAAGTGATGATGTGGCTTTGAATGGTGCATATTGAATGCAGAAAAAGTCTTCAGTTAAAATATGTTCAAAAAATTGAAATCCCTTTGTAATAGACGTGTTTTCGTCCGAAATCCTGATACTTCAAAACAGATAGTCCAGTTTGTACATGAAGTGCATCCAGTTTTTCTGGTAACTCTCTCAACTTTTTAGTACATGCTATGTGGGTGAAATTATGATGCCATGCCAACTTTCAACCATTTCAGAGTTCATTTGCAGTGCTTTTCAATAAAGGGTCAGTTTAGCTCAAAATAAATCATGAAATGCATGAAAACTAGCAAATGAAGTCAGAAAATGGTTGAAAAGTGATGATGTGGCTTTGAATGGTGCATATTGAATGCAGAAAAAGTCTTGAGTTAAAATATGTTCAAAAAATTGAAATCCCTTTGTAATAGACGTGTTTTCGTCCGAAACCCTGATACTTCAAAAGTTATTGTCCAGTTTGTACACGAAGTGCATCTAGTTTCTCCGATAACCCTCTCAACTTTTTAGCACATGCTATGTGGTTGAAATTATGATGCCATGCCAACTTTCAACCATTTCAGAGTTCATTTGCAGTGCGTTTCAATTAAGGGTCATTTTAGCTCAAAATAAATCATGAAATGCATGAAAGCTAGCAAATGGAGTCAGAAAATGGTTGAAAAGTGGTGATGTGGCTTTGAATGGTGCATATTGAATGCAGAAAAAGTCTTGAGTTAAAATATGTTCAAAAAATTTAAATCCCTTTGTAATAGACGTGTTTTCATCCGAAACCCTGATACTTCGAAAGAGATTGTCCAGTTTGTACACGAAGTGCATCTAGTTTTTCCGTTAACCCTCTCAACTTTTTAGCACATGCTATGTGGGTGAAATTATGATGCCATGCCAACTTTCAACCATTTCAGTGTTCATTTGCAGTGCTTTTCAATTCAGGGTCATTTTAGCTCAAAATAAATCATGAAATGCATGAAAGCTAGCAAATGGAGTCAGAAAATGGTTGAAAAGTGGTGATGTGGCTTTGAATGGTGCATATTGAATGTTGAAAATGTCTTGAGTTAAAATATGTTCAAAAAATTGAAATCCCTTTGTAATAGACGTGTTTTCGTCCGAAACCCTCATACTTCGAAAGAGATTGTCCAGTTTGTACACAAAGTGCATCCAGTTTTTTCGATAACCCTCTCAACTTTTTAGCAAAGCTATGTGGGTGAAATTATGATGCCATGCCAACTTTTAACCATTTCAGAGTTAATTTGCAAAATAAATCATGAAATACATGAAAACTAGCGAATGAAGTCAGAAAATGGTTGAAAAGAAATGATGTGGCTTTGAATAGTGCATATTGAATGTAGAAAAAGTCTTGAGTTAAAATATGTTCAAAAAATTGAAATCCCTTCGTAATAGACGTGTTTTCGTCCGAAACCCTGATACTTCGAAAGAGATTGTCCAGTTTCTACACGAAGTGCATCCAGTTTTTCTAGTAAACCTCTCATCTTTTTAGCACATGCTATGTGGGTGAAACTTTGATGCCATGCCAACTTTCAACCATTACAGAGTTCACTTGCAGTGCTTTTCAATTCAGGGTCATTTTAGCTCAAAATAAATCATGAAATGCATGAAAACTAGCAAATGAAGTCAGAAAATGGTTGAAAAGTGATGATGTGGCTTTGAATGGTGCATATTGAATGCAGAAAAAGTCTTGAGTTAAAATATGTTCAAAATATTGAAATCCCTTTGTAATAGACGTGTTTTCATCCGAAACCCTGATACTTCAAAAGAGATTGTCCAGTTTGTACACGAAGTGCATCCAGTTTTTCCGGTAACCCTCTCAACTTTTTAGCACATGCTATGTGGGGGAAATTATGATGCCATGCCAACTTTCAACCATTTCATAGTTCATTTGCAGTGCTTTTCAATTCAGGGTCATTTTAGCTCAAAATAAATCATGAAATGCATGAAAACTAGCAAATGAAGTCAGAAAATTGTGGAAAAGTGTTGATGTGGCTTTGAATTGTGCATATTGAATGCAGAAAAAGTCTTGAGTTAAAATATGTTCAAAAAATTGAAATCCCTTTGTAATAGACGTGTTTTCGTCCGAAACCCTGATACTTCGAAATAGATTGTCCAGTTTGTACACGAAGTGCATCCAGTTTTTCCGGTAACCCTCTCATCCTTTTAGCACATGCTATGTGGGTGAAATTATGATGCCATGCCAACTTTTAACCATTTTAGAGTTAATTTGCAAAATAAATCATGAAATGCAGGAAAACTAGCGAATGAAGTCAGAAAATGGTTGAAAAGTGATGATGTGGCTTTGAATGGTGCATATTGAATGCAGAAAAAGTCTTGAGTTAAAATATGTTCAAAAAATCGAAATCCCTTCGTAATAGACGTGTTTTCGTCCGAAACCCTGATACTTCGAAAGAGATTGTCCAGTTTGTACACGAAGTGCATCCAGTTTTTCCGGTAAACCTCTCAAATTTTTAGCACATGCTATGTGGGTGAAACTATGATGCCATGCCAACTTTCAACCATTTCAGAGTTCATTTGCAGTGCTTTTCAATTCAGGGTCATTTTAGCTCAAAATAAATCATGAAATGCATGAAAACTAGCAAATAAAGTCAGAAAATGGTTGAAAAGTGATGATGTGGCTTTGAATGGTGCATATTGAATGCAGAAAAAGTCTTCAGTTAAAATATGTTCAAAAAATTGAAATCCCTTTGTAATAGACGTGTTTTCGTCCGAAATCCTGATACTTCAAAAGAGATAGTCCAGTTTGTACATGAAGTGCATCCAGTTTTTCTGGTAACTCTCTCAACTTTTTAGTACATGCTATGTGGGTGAAATTATGATGCCATGCCAACTTTCAACCATTTCAGAGTTCATTTGCAGTGCTTTTCAATAAAGGGTCATTTTAGCTCAAAATAAATCATGAAATGCATGAAAACTAGCAAATGGAGTCAGAAAATGGTTGAAAAGTGGTGATGTGGCTTTGAATGGTGCATATTGAATGCAGAAAAAGTCTTTAGTTAAAATATGTTCAAAAAATTTAAATCCCTTTGTAATAGACGTGTTTTCATCCGAAACCCTGATACTTCGAAAGAGATTGTCCAGTTTGTACACGAAGTGCATCTAGTTTTTCCATTAACCCTCTCAACTTTTTAGCACATGCTATGTGGGTGAAATTATGATGCCATGCCAACTTTCAACCATTTCAGTGTTCATTTGCAGTGCTTTTCAATTCAGGGTCATTTTAGCTCAAAATAAATCATGAAATGCATGAAAACTAGCAAATGAAGTCAGAAAATGGTTTAAAAGTGATGATGTGGCTTTGAATGGTGCATATTGAATGCAAAAAAGGTTTTGAGTTAAAATATGTTCAAAAAATTGAAATCCCTTTGTAATAGACGTGTTTTCGTCCAAAACCCTGATACTTCGAAAGAGATTGTCCAGTTTGTACACGAAATGCATCCAGTTTTTCCGGTAACCCTCTCAACTTTTTTGCACATGCTATGTGGGTGAAATTATGATGCCATGCCAACTTTTAACCATTTCAGAGTTAATTTGCAAAATAAATCATGAAATGCATGAAAACTAGCGAATGAAGTCAGAAAATGGTTGAAAAGTGATGATGTGGCTTTGAATGGTGCATATTGAATGCAGAAAAAGTCTTGAGATAAAATATGTTCAAAAAATTGAAAACCCTTCGTAATAGACATGTTTTCGTCCGAAATAATGATACTTCGAAAGAGATTGTCCAGTTTGTACACGAAGTGCATCCAGTTTTTCTGGTAAACCTCTCAACTTTTTAGCACATGCTATGTGGGTGAAACTATGATGCCATAGCAACTTTCAACCATTTAGAAGTTAATTTGCAGTGCTTCTCAATTCAGGGTCATTTTAGCTCAAAATATATCATGAAATGCATGAAAACTAGCAAATGAAGTCAGAAAATGGTTGAAAAGTGATGATGTGGCTTTGAATGGTGCATATCGAATGCAGAAAATGTCTTGAGTTAAAATATGTTCAAAAAATTGAAATCCCTTTGTAATAGACGTGTTTTCGTCCTAAACCCTGATACTTCAAAAGAGATTGTCCAATTTGTACACGAAGTACATCCAGTTTTTCCGGTAACCCTCTCAAATCTTTAGCACATGCTATGTGGGTGAAATTATGATGCCATGCCAACTTTCAACCATTTCAGAGTTCATTTGCAGGGGTTTTCAATTCAGGGTCATTTTAGCTCAAAATAAATCATGAAATACATGAAAACTAGCAAATGAAGTCAGAAAATTGTTGAAAAGTGATGATGTGGCTTTGAATGGTGCATATTGAATGCAGAAAAAGTCTTGAGTTAAAATATGTTCAAAAAATTGAAATCCCTTTGTAATAGACGTGTTTTCGTCCGAAACCCTGATACTTCGAAAGAGATTGTCCAGTTTGTACACGAAGTGCATCCAGTTTTTCCGGTAACCCTCTCAACTTTTTAGCACATGCTATGTGTGTGAAATTATGATGCCATGCCAACTTTCAACCATTTCAGAGTTCATTTGCAGTGCTTTTTAATTAAGGGTCATTTTAGCTCAAAATAAATCATGAAATGCATGAAAACTAGCAAATGAAGTCAGAAAATGGTAGAAAAGTGATGATGTGGCCTTGAATGGTGCATATTGAATGCAGAAAAGTATTGAGTTAAAATATGTTCAAAAAATTGAAATCCCTTTGTAATATATGTGTTTTCGTACGAAATCCTGATACTTCGAAAGAGATTGTCCAGTTTGTACACGAAGTACATCCAGTTTTTCCGGTAACCCTCTCAACTTTTTAGCACATGCTATGTGGGTGAAATTATGATGCCATGCCAACTTTCAACCATTTCAGAGTTCATTTGCAGTGCTTTTCAATTCAGGGTCATTTTAGCTCAAAATAAATCATGAAATGCATGAAAACTAGCAAATGAACTCGGAAAATGGTTGAAAAGTGATGATGTGGCTTTGAATGGTGCATATTAAATGCAAAAAAGATCTTGAGTTAAAATATGTTCAAAAAATTGAAATCCCTTTGTAATAGACGTGTTTTCGTCCCAAACCCTGATACTTCGAAAGAGATTGTCCAGTTTTTACACGAAATGCATCCAGTTTTTCCGGTAACCCTCTCAACTTTTTTGCACATGCTATGTGGGTGAAATTATGATGCGATGCCAACTTTTAACCATTTCAGAGTTAATTTGCAAAATAAATCATGAAATGCATGAAAACTAGCGAATGAAGTCAGAAAATGGTGGAAAAGTGATGACGTGGCTTTGAATGGTGCATATTGAATGCAAAAAAAGTCTTGAGATAAAATATGTTCAAAAAATTGAAAACCCTTCGTAATAGACGTGTTTTCGTCCGAAACCCTGATACTTCGAAAGAGATTGTCCAGTTTGTACACGAAGTGCATCCAGTTTTTTTAGTAAACCTCTCAACTTTTTAGCACATGCTATGTGGGTCAAACTATGATGCCATGCCAAATTTCAACCATTTCAGAGTTCATTTGCAGTGCTTTTCAATTCAGGGTCATTTTAGCTCAAAATAAATCATGAAATGCATGAAAACTGGCAAATGAAGTCAGAAAATGGTTGAAAAGTGATGATGTGGCTTTGAATGGTGCATATTGAATGCAGAAAAAGTCTTGACTTAAAATATGTTCAAAAAATTTACATCCCTTTGTAATAGACGTGTTTTCGTCCGAAACCCTGATACTTCAAAAGAGATTGTCCAGTTTGTACACGAAGTGCATCCAGTTTTTCCGGTAACCCTCTCAACTTTTTAACACATGCTATGTGGGTGAAATTATGATGCCATGCCAACTTTCAACCATTTCAGAGTTCATTTGCAGTTCTTTTCAATTTAGGGTCATTTTAGCTCAAAATAAATCATGAAATGCATGAAAACTAGCAAATGAAGTCAGAAAATTGTTGAAAAGTGATGATGTGGCTTTGAATGGTGCATATTGAATGCAGAAAAAGTCTTGAGTTAAAATATGTTCAAAAAATTGAAATCCCTTTGTAATAGACTTGTTTTGGTCCGAAACCCTGATACTTCGAAGTAGATTGTCCAGTTTGTACACGAAGTGCATCCAGTTTTTCCGGTAACCCTCTCATCCTTTTAGCACATGCTATGTGGGTGAAATTATGATGCCATGCCAACTTTTAACCATTTCAGAGTTAATTTGCAAAATAAATCATGAAATGCATGAAAACTAGCGAATGAAGTCAGAAAATGGTGGACAAGTGATGATGTTGCTTTGAATGGTGCATATTGAATGCAGAAAAAGTCTTGAGATAAAATATGTTCAAAAAATTAAAAACCCTTCGTAATAGACATGTTTTCGTCCGAAACCCTGATACTTCGAAAGAGATTGTCCAGTTTGTACACGAAGTGCATCCAGTTTTTCTGGTAAACCTCTCAACTTTTTAGCACATGCTATGTGGGTGAAACTATGAAGCCATGCCAACTTTCAACCATTTCAGAGTTCATTTGCAGTGCTTTTCAATTTAGGGTCATTTTAGCTCAAAATAAATCATGAAATGCATGAAAAGTAGCAAATGAAGTCAGAGAATGGTTGAAAAGTGATGATGTGGCTTTGAATGGTGCATATTGAATGCAGAAAAAGTCTTGAGTTAAAATATGTTCAAAAAATTGAAATCCCTTTGTAATAGACGTGTTTTCATCCGAAACCCTGATACTTCAAAAGAGATTGTCCAGTTTGTACACGAAATACATCCATTTTTTCCGGTAACCCTCTCAACTTTTTAACACATGCTATGTGGGTGAAATTAGGATGCCATGCCAACTTTCAACTATTTCAGAGTTCATTTGCAATGCTTTTCAATTCAGGGTCATTTTAGCTCAAAATAACTCATGAAATGCATGAAAACTAGCAAATGAAGTCAGAAAATTGTTGACTAGTGATGATGTGGCTTTGAATGGTGCATATTGAATGCAGAAAAAGTCTTGAGTTAAAATATGTTCAAAAAATTGAAATCAATTTGTAATAGACGTGTTTTCGTCCGAAACCCTGATACTTCGAAAGAGATTGTCCAGTTTGTACACGAAGTGCATCCAGTTTTTCCGGTAAACCGCTCAACTTTTTAGCACATGCTATGTGGGTGAAATTATGATGCCATGCCAACTTTCAACCATTTCAGAGTTCATTTGCAGTGCTTTTTAATTCAGGGTCATTTTAGCTCAAAATAAATCATGAAATGCATCAAAACTAGCAAATGAAGTCAGAAAATGGTAGAAAAGTGATTATGTGGCTTTGAATGGTGCATATTGAATGCAGAAAAGTCTTGAGTTAAAATATGTTCAAAAAATTGAAATCCCTTTGTAATAGACGTGTTTTCGTCCGAAACCCTGATACTTCAAAACAGATTGTCCAGTTTGTACACGAAGTGCATCCAGGTTTTCCGGTAACCCTCTCAACTTTTTAGCACATGCTATGTGGGGGAAATTATGATGCCATGCCAACTTTCAACCATTTCAGAGTTCATTTGCAGTGCTTTTCAATTCAGGGTCATTTTAGCTCAAAATAAATCATGAAATGCATGAAAACTAGCAAATGAACTCAGAAAATGGTTGAAAAGTGATGATGTGGCTTTGAATGGTGCATATTAAATTCAAAAAAGGTCTTGAGTTAAAATATGTTCAAAAAATTGAAATCCCTTCGTAATAGACGTGTTTTCGTCCGAAACCCTGATACTTCGAAAGAGATTGTCCAGTTTGTACACGAAGTGCATCCAGTTTTTCTGGTAAACCTCTCAACTTTTTAGCACATTCTATGTGGGTGAAATTATGATGTCATGCCAACTTTCAACCATTTCAGAGTTCATTTAAAGAGCTTTTCAATTCAGGGTCATTTTAGCTCAAAATAAATCATGAAATGCATGAAAACTGGCAAATGAAGTCAGAAAATGGTTGAAAAGTGATGATGTGGCTTTGAATGGTGCATATTGAATGCAGAAAAAGTCTTGAGTTAAAATATGTTCAAAAAATTTAAATCCCTTTGTAATAGACGTGTTTTCGTCCGAAACCCTGATACTTCAAAAGAGATTGTCCAGTTTGTACACGAAGTGCATCCAGTTTTTCCGGTAACCCTCTCAACTTTTTAACACATGCTATGTGGGTGAAATTATGATGCCATGCCAACTTTCAACCATTTCAGAATTCATTTGCAGTTCTTTTCAATTCAGGGTCATTTTAGCTCAAAATAAATCATGAAATGCATGAAAACTAGCAAATGAAGTCAGAAAATTGTTGAAAAGTGATGATGTGCCTTTGAATGGTGCATATTGAATGCAGAAAAAGTCTTGAGTTAAAATATGTTCAAAAAATTGAAATCCCTTTGTAATATACGTGTTTTCGTCCGAAACCATGATACTTCGAAAGAGATTGTCTAGTTTGTACACGAAGTGCATCCAGTTTTTCCGGTAACCCTCTCAACTTTTTAGCACATGCTATGTGGGTGAAATTATGATGCCATGCCAACTTTCAACCATTTCAGAGTTCATTTGCAGTGCTTTTTAATTCAGGGTCATTTTAGCTCAAAATAAATCATGAAATGCATGAAAATTAGCAAATGAAGTCAGAAAATGGTAGAAAAGTGATGATGTGGCTTTGAATGGTGCATATTGAATGCAGAAAAGTCTTGAGTTAAAATATGTTCATAAAATTGAAATCCCTTTGTAATATACGTGTTTTCGTCCGAAACTCTGATACTTCGAAAGAGATTGTCCAGTTTGTACACGAAATGCATCCAGTTTTTCCGGTAACCCTCTCAACTTTTTAGCACATGCTATGTGGGTGAAAGTATGATGCCATGCCAACTTTCAACCATTTCAGAGTTCATTTGCAGTGCTTTTCAATTCAGGGTCATTTTAGCTCAAAATAAATCATGAAATGCATGAAAACTAGCAAATGAACTCAGAAAATGGTTGAAAAGTGATGATGTGGCTTTGAATGGTGCATATTTAATGCAAAAAAGGTCTTGAGTTAAAATATGTTCAAAAAATTGAAATCCCTTTGTAATAGACGTGTTTTCGTCTGAAACCCTGATACTTCGAAAGAGATTGTCCAGTTTGTACACGAAGTGCATCCAGTTTTTCTGGTAAACCTCTCAACTTTTTAGCACATTCTATGTGGGTGAAATTATGATGTCATGCCAACTTTCAACCATTTCAGAGTTCATTTAATGAGCTTTTCAATTCAGGGTCATTTTAGCTCAAAATAAATCATGAAATGCATGAAAACTGGCAAATGAAGTCAGAAAATGGTTGAAAAGTGATGATGTGGCTTTGAATGGTGCATATTGAATGCAGAAAAAGTCTTGAGTTAAAATATGTTCAAAAAATTTAAATCCCTTTGTAATAGACGTGTTTTCGTCCGAAACCATGATACTTGAAAAGAGATTGTCCAGTTTGTACACGAAGTGCATCCAGTTTTTCCGGTAACCCTCTCAACTTTTTAACACATGCTATGTGGGTGAAATTATGATGCCATGCCAACTTTCAACCATTTCAGAGTTCATTTGCAGTTCTTTTCAATTCAGGGTCATTTTAGCTCAAAATAAATCATGAAATGCATGAAAACTAGCAAATGAAGTCAGAAAATTGTTGAAAAGTGATGATGTGCCTTTGAATGGTGCATATTGAATGCAGAAAAAGTCTTGAGTTAAAATATGTTCAAAAAATTGAAATCCCTTTGTAATATACATGTTTTCGTCCGAAACCATGATACTTCGAAAGAGATTGTCTAGTTTGTACACGAAGTGCATCCAGTTTTTCCGGTAACCCTCTCAACATTTTAGCACATGCTATGTAGGTGAAATTATGATGCCATGCCAACTTTCAACCATTTCAGAGTTCATTTGCAGTGCTTTTTAATTCAGGGTCATTTTAGCTCAAAATAAATCATGAAATGCATGAAAATTAGCAAATGAAGTCAGAAAATGGTAGAAAAGTGATGATGTGGCTTTGAATGGTGCATATTGAATGCAGAAAAGTCTTGAGTTAAAATATGTTCATAAAATTGAAATCCCTTTGTAATATACGTGTTTTCGTCCGAAACTCTGATACTTCGAAAGAGATTGTCCAGTTTGTACACGAAGAACATCCAGTTTTTCCGGTAACCCTCTCAACTTTTTAGCATTTGCTAAGTGGGTGAAAGTATGATGCCATGCCAACTTTCAACCATTTCAGAGTTCATTTGCAGTGCTTTTCAATTCGGGGTCATTTTAGCTCAAAATAAATCATGAAATGCATGAAAACTAGCAAATGAACTCAGAAAATGGTTGAAAAGTGATGATGTGGCTTTGAATGGTGCATATTTAATGCAAAAAATGTCTTGAGTTAAAATATGTTCAAAAAATTGAAATCCCTTTGTAATAGACGTGTTTTCGTCTGAAACCCTGATACTTCGAAAGAGATTGTCCAGTTTGTACACGAAATGCATCCAGTTTTTCCGGTAACCCTCTCAACTTTTTTGCACATGCTATGCTGGTGAAATTATGATGCCATGCCAACTTTTAACCATTTCAGAGTTAATTTGCAAAATAAATCATGAAATGCATGAAAACTAGCGAATGAAGTTAGAAAATGGTGGAAAAGTGATGACGTGGCTTTGAATGGTGCATATTGAATGCAGAAAAAGTCTTGAAATAAAATATGTTCAAAAAATTGAAAACCCTTCGTAATAGACGTGTTCTCGTCCGAAACCCTGATACTTCGAAATAGATTGTCCAGTTTGTACACGAAGAGCATCCAGTTTTTCTGGTAAACCTCTCAACTTTTTAGCACATGCTATGTGGGTGAAACTATGATGCCATGCCAACTTTCAACCATTTCAGAGCTCATTTGCAGTGCTTTTCAATTCAAGGTCATTTTAGCTCAAAATAAATCATGAAATGCATGCACACTAGCAAATGAAGCCAGAAAATGGTTGAAAAGTGATGATGTGGCTTTGAATGGTGCATATTGAATGCAGAAAAAGTCTTGAGATAAAATATGTTCAAAAAATTGAAAACCCTTCGTAATAGACGTGTTTTCGTCCGAAACCCTGATACTTCGAAAGAGATTGTCCAGTTTGTACACGAAGTGCATCCAGTTTTTCTGGTAAACCTCTCAACTTTTTAGTACATGCTATGTGGGTGAAACTATGATGCCATGCCAACTTTCAACCATTTCAGAGTTCATTTGCAGTGCTTTTCCATTCAGGGTCATTTTAGCTCAAAATAAATCATGAAATGCATGAAAACTAGCAAATGAAGTCAGAGAATGGTTGAAAAGTGATGATGTGGCTTGGAATGGTGCATATTGAATGCAGGAAAAGTCTTGAGTTAAAATATGTTCAAAAAATTGAAATCCATTTGTAATAGACGTGTTTTCGTCCGAAACCCTGATACTTCAAAAGAGATTGTCCAGTTTGTACACGAAGTACATCCAGTTTTTCCAGTAACCCTCTCAACTTTTGAACACATGCTATGTGGGTGAAATTATGATGCCATGCCAATTTCAACTATTTCAGAGTTCATTTGCAATGCTTTTCAATTCAGGGTCATTTTAGCTCAAAATAAATCATGAAATGCATGAAAACTAGCAAATGAAGTCAGAAAATTGTTGAAAAGTGATGATGTGGCTTTGAATGGTGCATATTGAATGCAAAAAAAGTCTTGAGTTAAAATATGTTCAAAAAATTGAAATCCCTTTGTAATAGACGTGTTTTCGTCCGAAACCCTGATACTTCGAAAGAGATTGTCCAGTTTGTACACGAAGTGCATCTAGTTTTTCCAGTAAACCTCTCAACTTTTTAGCACATGCTATGTGGGTGAAATTATGATGCCATGCCAACTTTCAACCATTTCAGAGTTTATTTGCAGTGCTTTTTAATTCAGGGTCATTTTAGCACAAAATAACTCATGAAATGCATGAAAACTAGCAAATGAAGTCAGAAAATGGTAGAAAAGTGACGATGTGGCTTTGAATGGTGCATATTGAATGCAGATAAGTCTTGAGTTAAAATATGTTCAAAAAATTGAAATCCCTTTGTAATATGCGTGTTTTCGTCCGAAACCATGATACTTCGAAAGAGATAGTCCAGTTTGTAGACGAAGTACATCCAGTTTTTCCGGTAACCCTCTCAACTTTTTAGCACATGCTATGTGGGTGAAATTATGATGCCATGCCTACTTTCAACCATTTCAGAGTTCATTTGCAGTGCTTTTTAATTCAGGGTCATTTTAGCTCAAAATAAATCATGAAATGCATGAAAACTAGCAAATGAACTCAGAAAATGGTTGAAAAGTGATGATGTGGCTTTGAATGGTGCATATTGAATGCAAAAAAGGTCTTGAGTTAAAATATGTTCAAAAAATTGAAATCCCTTTGTAATAGACGTGTTTTCGTCCAAAACCCTGATACTTCGAAAGAGATTGTCCAGTTTGTACACGAAATGCATCCAGTTTTTCCGGTAACCCTCTCAACTTTTTTGCACATGCTATGTGGGTGAAATTATGATGACATGCCAACTTTTAACCATTTCAGAGTTAATTTCCAAACTAAATCATGAAATGCATGAAAACTAGCGAATGAAGTCAGAAAATGGTGGAAAAGTGATGACGTGGCTTTGAATGGTGCATATTGAATGCAGAAAAAGTCTTGAGATAGAATATGTTCAAAAAATTGAAAACCCTTCGTAATAGACGTGTTTTCGTCCGAAACCCTTATATTTCGAAAGAGATTGTCCAGTTTGTACACGAAGTGCATCCAGTTTTTCTGGTAAACCTCTCAACTTTTTAGCACATGCTATGTGGGTGAAACTATGATGCCATGCCAACTTTCAACCATTTCAGAGCTCATTTGCAGTGCTTTTCAATTCAAGGTCATTTTAGCTCAAAATAAATCATGAAATGCATGCAAACTAGCAAATGAAGTCAGAAAATGGTTGAAAAGTGACGATGTGGCTTTGAATGGTGCATATTGAATGCAGAAAAAGTCTTGAGATAAAATATGTTCAAAAAATTGAAAACCCTTCGTAATAGACGTGTTTTCGTCCGAAACCCTGATACTTCGAAAGAGATTGTCCAGTTTGTACACGAAGTGCATCCAGTTTTTCTGGTAAACCTCTCAACTTTTTAGCACATGCTATGTGGGTGAAACTATGATGCCATGCCAACTTTCAACCATTTCAGAGTTCATTTGCAGTGCTTTTCAATTCAGGGTCATTTTAGCTCAAAATAAATCATGAAATGCATGAAAACTAGCAAATGAAGTCAGAGAATGGTTGAAAAGTGATGATGTGGCTTGGAATGGTGCATATTGAATACAGGAAAAGTCTTGAGTTAAAATATGTTCAAAAAATTGAAATCCCTTTGTAATAGACGTGTTTTCGTCCGAAACCCTGATACTTCAAAAGAGATTGTCCAGTTTGTACACGAAGTACATCCAGTTTTTCCGGTAACCCTCTCAACTTTTGAACACATGCTATGTGGGTGAAATTATGATGCCATTCCAACTTTCAACTATTTCAGAGTTCATTTGCAATGCTTTTCAATGCAGGGTCATTTTAACTCAATATAAATCATGAAATACATGAAAACTAGCAAATGAACTCAGCAAATTGTTGAAAAGTGATGATGTCGCTTTGAATGGTGCATATTGAATGCAAAAAAAGTCTTGAGTTAAAATATGTTCAAAAAATTGAAATCCCTTTGTAATAGATGTGTTTTCGTCCAAAACCCTGATACTTCGAAAGAGATTGTCCAGTTTGTACACGAAATGCATCCAGTTTTTCCGGTAACCCTCTCAACTTTTTTGCACATGCTATGTGGGTGAAATTATGATGCCATGCCAACTTTTAACCATTTCAGAGTTAATTTGCAAAATAAATCATGAAATGCATGAAAACTAGCGAATGAAGTCAGAAAATGCTGGAAAAGTGATGACGTGGCTTTGAATGGTGCATATTGAATGCAGAAAAAGTCTTGAGATAAAATATGTTCAAAAAATTTAAAACCCTTCGTAATAGTCGTGTTTTCGTCCGAAACCCTGATACTTCGAAAGAGATTGTCCAGTTTGTACACGAAGTGCATCCAGTTTTTCTGGTAAACCTCTCAACTTTTTAGCACATGCTACGTGGGTGAAACTATGATGCCATGCCAACTTTCAATCATTTCAGAGTTCATTTGCAGTGCTTTACAATTCAGGGTCATTTTAGTTCAAAATAAATCATGAAATGCATGCAAACTAGCAAATGAAGTCAGAAAATGGTTGAAAAGTGATGATGTGGCTTTGAATGGTGCATATTGAATGCAGAAAAAGTCTTGAGTTAAAATATGTTCAAAAAATTGAAATCCCTTTGTAATAGATGTGTTTTCGTTCGAAACCCTGATACTTCAAAAGAGATTGTCCAGTTTGTACACGAAGTGCATCCAGTTTTTCCGGTAACCCTCTCAACTTTTTAGCACATGCTATGTGGGTGAAATTATGATGCCATGCCAACTTTCAACCATTTTAGAGTTCATTTGCAGTGCTTTTCAATTCAGGGTCATTTTAGCTCAAAATAAATCATGAAATGCGTGAAAACTGGCAAATGAAGTCAGAAAATGGTTGAAAAGTGATGATGTGGCTTTGAATGGTGCATATTTAATGCAGGAAAAGTCTTGAGTTAAAGTATGTTCAAAAAATTTAAAATCCCTTTGTAATAGACGTGTTTTCGTCCGAAACCCTGATACTTCAAAAGAGATTGTCCAGTTTGTACACGAAGTGCATCCAGTTTTTCCGGTAACCCTCTCAACTTTTTAACACATGCTATGTGGGTGAAATTATGATGCCATGCCAACTTTCAACCATTTCAGAGTTCATTTGCAGTGCTTTTCAATTCAGGGTCATTTTAGCTCAAAATAAATCATGAAATGTATGAAAACTAGCAAATGAAATCAGAAAATTGTTGAAAAGTGATGATGTGGCTTTGAATGGTGCATATTGAATGCAAAAAAAGTCTTGAGTTAAAATATGTTCAAAAAATTGAAATCCCTTTGTAATAGACGTGTTTTCGTCCAAAACCCTGATACTTCGAAAGAGATTGTCCAGTTTGTACACGAAATGCATCCAGTTTTTCCGGTAACCCTCTCAACTTTTTTGCACATGCTATGTGGGTGAAATTATGATGCCATGCCAACTTTTAACCATTTCAGAGTTAATTTGCAAAATAAATTATGAAATGCATGAAAACTAGCGAATGAAGTCAGAAAATGGTGGAAAAGTGATGACGTGGCTTTGAATGGTGCATATTGAATGCAGAAAAAGTCTTGAGTTAAAATATGTTCAAAAAATTGAAATCCCTTTGTAATAGACGTGTTTTCGTCTGAAACCCTGATACTTCGAAAGAGATTGCCAGTTTGTACACGAAGTGCATCCAGTTTTTCCGGTAACCCTCCCAACTTTTTAGCACATGCTATGTGGGTGAAATTATGATGCCATGCCAACTTTCAACCATTTCAGAGTTCATTTGCAGTGCTTTTTAATTCAGGGTCATTTTAGCTCAAAATAAATCATGAAATGCATGAAAACTAGCAAATGAAGTTAGAAAATGGTAGAAAAGTGATGATGTGGCTTTGAATGGTGCATATTGAATGTAGAAAAGTCTTGAGTTAAAATATGTTCAAAAAATTGAAATCCCTTTGTAATATACGTGTTTTCGTCCGAAACCCTGATACTTCGAAAGAGATTGTCCAGTTTGTACACGAAGTACATCCAGTTTTTCCGGTAACCCTCTCAACTTTTTAGCACATGCTATGTGGGTGAAATTATGATGCCATGCCAACTTTCAACCATTTCAGAGTTCATTTGCAGTGCTTTTCAATTCAGGGTCATTTTAGCTCAAAATAAATCATGAAATGCATGAAAACTAGCAAATGAACTCAGAAAATGGTTGAAAAGTGATGATGTGACTTTGAATGGTGCATATTGAATGCAAAAAAGGTCTTGAGTTAAAATATGTTCAAAAAATTGAAATCCCTTTGTAATAGACGTGTTTTCGTCCAAAACCCTGATACTTCGAAAGAGATTGTCCAGTTTGTACACGAAATGCATCCAGTTTTTCCGGTAACCCTCTTAACTTTTTAGCACATGCTATGTGGGTGAAATTATGATGCGATGCCAACTTTCAACCATTTCAGAGTTCATTTGCGAAATAAATCATGAAATGCATGAAAACTAGCGAATGAAGTCAGAAAATGGTGGAAAAGTGATGACGTGGCTTTGAATGGTGCATATTGAATGCAGAAAAAGTCTTGAGATAAAATATGTTCAAAAAATTGAAAACCCTTCGTAATAGACGTGTTTTCGTCCGAAACCCTGATACTTCGAAAGAGATTGTCCAGTTTGTACACGAAGTGCATCCAGTTTTTCTGGTAAACCTGTCAACTTTTTAGCACATGCTATGTGGGTGAAACTATGATGCCATGCCAACTTTCAACCATTTCAGAGTTCATTTGCAGTGCTTTTCAATTCAGGGTCATTTTAGCTCAAAATAAATCATGAAATGCATGCAAACTAGCAAATGAAGTCAGAAAATGGTTGAAAAGTGATGATGTGGCTTTGAATGGTGCATATTGAATGCAGAAAAAGTCTTGAGTTAAAATATGTTCAAAAAATTGAAATCCCTTTGTAATAGACGTGTTTTCGTTCGAAACCCTGATACTTCAAAAGAGATTGTCCAGTTTGTACACGAAGTGCCTCCAGTTTTTCCGGTAACCCTCTCAACTTTTTAGCACATGCTATGTGGGTGAAATTATGATGCCATGCCAACTTTCAACCATTTCAGAGTTCATTTGCAGTGCTTTTCAATTCAGGGTCATTTTAGCTCAAAATAAATCATGAAATGCATGAAAACTAGCAAATGAAGTCAGAAAATTGTTGAAAAGTGATGATGTGGCTTTGAATGGTGGATATTGAATGCAGAAAAAGTCTTGAGTTAAAATATGTTAAAAAAATTGAAACCCCTTTGTAATAGACGTGTTTTCGTCTGAAACCCTGATACTTCGAAAGAGATTGTCCAGTTTGTACACGAAGTGCATCCAGTTTTTCCGGTAACCCTCTCAACTTTTTAGCACATGCTATGTGGGTGAAATTATGATGCCATGCCAACTTTCAACCATTTCAGAGTTCATTTGCAGTGCTTTTTAATTCAGGGTCATTTTAGCTCAAAATAAATCATGAAATGCATGAAAACTAGCAAATGAAGTCAGAAAATGGTTGAAAAGTGATGATGTGGCTTTGAATGGTGCATATTGAATGCAGAAAAGTCTTGAGTGAAAATATGTTCAAAAAATTGAAATCCCTTTGTAATATACGTGTTTTCGTCCGAAACCCTGATACTTCGAAAGAGATTGTCCAGTTTGTGCACGAAGTACATCCAGTTTTTCCGGTAACCCTCTCAACTTTTTAGCACATGCTATGTGGGTGAAATTATGATGCAATGCCAACTTTCAACCATTTCAGAGTTCATTTGCAGTGCTTTTCAATTCAGGGTCATTTTAGCTCAAAATAAATCATGAAATGCATGAAAACTAGCAAATGAAGTCAGAACTAAAATTATCAAAGTTATTTTTGTTAAAAACTTTAAGTATTTTTTGTTAAGAACTTTTAATATGCAAAAAAATAACATAAAAAATAGACGTGTTTTCGTCCGATCAAAGTTATTTAACTTAATATTATATAAAATTTATGCAACTAAAATTATCAAATTTATTTTTGTTAAAAACTTTTAATATGCAAAAAAATATATAAAAAATAGCAAAAGTGAAAATAGATGCGCTTATAGAGGAAATTCAACCTAAATTCAAAGTGCTAGTGAGCTAAATAGATGTACTAGCGTTAGCTTACTAGCGCTTTCAATTTAGGTTTAATTTTCTCATCAAGCACATCTATTTTCACTTTGATTTTAGGATTTGAGAGGAGCTTAGCAAGGCAGAGAGGGCCGGGCTTATAAAAAGGTGTTAGCGACTCTCTCTTGGCGAGGTGGGACTGAACTCCACCTTTAGTTCCGGTTGGGGCCACCAACCGGGACTAAAAGGCTGGGCTTCCCACCCTCACGGTCTGCTGAAAACTACCTTTAGTCCCAGTTGGAGCCACCAACCGGCACTAAAGGGCTAGGCTTCCCGCCCTTACGGGCTGCCGAAAACTACCTATAGTCCCAGTTGTTGGCTCTAACCGGGACTAAAGGGTGTCTTTAGTCCCGGTTGGAACTACCAACCGGGACTAAAGGTTGCACTATATAAGCGGGACTTGGAAAAGTTTCCAAATCCATCTGCTTTCCTTCTCCCCCGACGGCGCCGAAAACCACCTCGACGCCACCAGGCTGCTGGATCTCGCCGTCGCCTCCCCGACGCCGTCGCCTCCCCGAGCCCGCTCGCTCCTCGTCGCCACCCCCGACGCCGTCCCCGTCGCCGACCCCAACGCCGTCACCTCCCCGAGTCTGCTCCGGCCTCCTCGTCATCCTAGATGAACCGCCGGCCACACCGCCGTTCCCCTCCTCCTCCTAGCTATCCTACCTCACCCCCGCGGTTACCGTCGTCGCCCGCGTCCATCACCGGCCGAAGTAGTGGCGGTCAGCAGCGGATCCAGGCAGGGGCGGAGCTATGTTAGGGCCAACCCAGGCCATGGCCCGCCCAACATTTTGCAATTTACATGGGGTATTACCCTGTATGCATGCTTATTAGCTTATAGATGACTTTAGTTACTACTGATGGCCCGTCCTAGAATTATGTTCAAGCTCCGCTAGTGGATCCAGGGCTAGTTAGAAAATTAAGATGACATTTTAAGTTAGTTAGGAAATTAAGATGGCATTTTAAGTTGATTTGTTGATCTATGAGGAAGATGCTTCTTTATTTGCTAACTTACACATCACTAGGCTTTGTTATTAAAAATGTTATTGTTGTTTTATTGTTGTTAAATAAAATGATATTTGCTATAGCCACAATTTGTTTTCGTCGACGATGCCAATCCCGCATTTCTCAAAAAGCAAAACATTAAACGATAAGAAAATGTTCTCATAGGAATTTGTCACGACATCGACGATGCCTGGCCCGCATCCTCGTCGTCGTCGAGTCGGCGGTGACATCATGTTTGAGATAGTGCAATGTCCGGGACTGGACTCCGCCGGGCTGGCACTGGGAGGTGCTACCTTCCTGGTCTCGGATCTTGGTGAGGAATCCTGGTCTCGTAGTCGACCCGGAGCTTCTTTGGTGGCGGTCACGTGGGCCACTTTTAGTGCAGAGGGAGCGGCCCCCCGCGGAGGTGGTACGTCACCGTGTCAGGGAGGAGGACGAGCATGTCCGTCGCTACATGGCGGTGTTGGACGCTAGGTTCAACAATACCTGGCAGATTCTTCAGGGATCTCACCCGAGTTATGATCCTGTGATGGTTCCTTATCTTTGGGTGTCCACCACCCGCGACTCAGGAACCGCTAGTGACTTAGATTATTCGATAGTATTCAATCTGTATTAGTGATCATATATGACAATATTCGAGATGTATTAGTTAATATTTGATGATGCATTAACTGTATTATTCGAGATGATGTATTAGTGATATTATATTCGAGTTCATTATAAATGTATTAGTGATATTTTATTGGTATAATGCATGTGTGACTTTCGGTCTATCGTTGCTCCTTGTGTGACTTTCATGTGTGTTCTGGATGGAGGAATCCCGACTGTTATCGTGAGGGGCACCTCCTCTTCTTCTCTTCTTTGCGATATAAACGTCGGTATAATGCGCAAGAAGAGAAGAGGGGGGCGTCCATCACCGACGGTCAAACTATTATTGTGAGAGAGTGTCCACCAACATATATACACCACCATATCAGTGTGAGAGAGTGCACACCAACACACCATGAGATATGAGAGTTATTTAAGGAAAGCCTCGACGGACCAAAAGTCACACACGCATTAGGATCCAAGCGTGCCGTAATTCTTGAATCATGAACACAGGAAATGTCATCGTCATCAGACGATGATAGGATCCAAGTGTGTGAACTTTGCGGTGAAGATAAGGGTCTTTGCGACCAACCTGGGCTGCGAGACGGCAGGTTCTTCACCATGAAGCTTTACGAGGACTTTGATATTTCTACGGTACGCAATGATGACAAGTGTTTTTTCATAATTGAGCATGACTTTTGTTTCTTTGCTTCAATGTGTAATTTATGTTTTATACAATTCGACTAGCTCATCCCCTGTCATGCAAGATAGTATTTCTTGGAGAGGCTCAGTTTCGAAGAGCACGACGGTTTCGAGACGAGGAGAGCCAACCTGAGGACCAAACATGGTCACACATTTCTGGTGAAAGTAATGAATGCACCTAATAACATAGAATTAGGGTGCTCAAATTGGGAAGCTCTTTGCAAGGCATATGGATTTTAGGAGGATATGAAAATAACCTTCGATCTTCGTCCTGAAGATCATATTGAAGGAAACATTGACATTTGGGTGGATGTCGATATACTTCCTGTTTTACCTCCATGTGAGTTTGTCAACCATGCATATTTGTCAAGTAATTTGCATTCTATATTTAAAAATATTTGGTGTTCATCCATACTAAATTTTTTAATTTATAATTTACAGCTTATTTCATTTCTTCTAGTGAAACATAGAACATAATCGACATGACACACTACACTTATGGATCACATCTAACTTGGGAGGAGAAGGATGATCTTATCAACTTTGTTATTGGTTTCCTAGTTGGTAGGGAGATCTTCCCGTATAATTTGGGAACTGGCCCAAATTATACATTGTACAGGACACTAGTCAATAGGTTGAGGGCGGATGACATTCGCCGAAATATCTTGGTAAGAGTTCCTAATTAAGTACACTAGTACTGTCGCGTAAATGGTATTGATTACATTGCTAACTAGGCTACTATTATGTACTTCAACAGAAACTACAAAATGAAGTTGTGCCTCCGTTGATGCAAGCCGAAGGTAATATGACAATTAAAAGCCCCTTCCAGCCCGAGTTCTCTTTCGCATACTCGACTGAGCGCAAACCACCAAGACGGCTCAAAATTGAAGCATGGGGACGAATAAAGAAGGATCGCAAGCCACAAGTTGGAGACCGTTGGATCTCTTTGCTTCATCATGGAGACATAGGTGTTATTCTGTTTTATGTCATTTTACCTAGGAGGGAGGACTAGGTCCTATAAGAGAGAAGTTTTTCTAGTTTATTTTAACTTGCATGATCGATTAGGATGATTACTATTATGATGTTTTTCTGTTTTATGAGATTTTAACTTGGTATGATTAAGATGATGATGAGTTATATGACATATATTTGATTAAGGTGGATGGATGCAAGTGATCATGTGAATTAGAGGAAAATATGATGTTGCGATTGGCCCTTTCCAAAAATGAAAACCCGCGTGAAAATACAATATAAATATAAAAGAAAACCAAAACAAAAAATGAAACACGGCACTTTCCAAAAAAAAAACCCAGTGACTTTTAGTCCCGTTTCGTGTTAGGAACCGGGACCAAAGGTCCTCCTACCTCGGTGCCGCAGTGCGGCCACGTGGAGCACCGTTGGTCCCGGTTCGTAAGCGAACCGGGACTAAAGGTTTTGGGTATTAGTCCCATTTGTTTTGTCTCGGTTCCAAAACCAGGACTACAGGCCCTCTGGAACCGGGACAGATGCCCTGTTCTCTACTAGTGATGGTTCCCCCGGTGGCACTCCGGCACCACCGGGAGAGAGGGGGAGAGGGTCTCCCCCTTGTGCTTCCTCCTCCATGGCCTCGCCCCTAGGTGGGGAGAGGTTCTCCCTCTGGTCCTTGGCCTTCATGGTGATGATGACCCCTCCGTCTTCCTCCTCCATGGTCTCTGGTGATGGTGACCCCCTCCGACAGGGTGCCAGAGAGGGCCATGATTGATCTTTCGTGGCTCTGGAGACTTTGCGGCGGTGTAACTTCTGATCTAGGTTTGTTTTTGGAGGTTTCTGTATTTATAGGAATTTTTGGCATCGGAATCACGTCAGGGGGGTGCTCGAGGGGCCCATAAGCCAGGAGGCCATGCCCAGGGGGGCAGGGCGCGTGCCCCTGGCTTGTGGCCTCCTCGGGACTCCCCTTTGGTATCTTTTTCCTCCAGTATTTTTATATTTTCAAAAAATATTCTCCGTAAAATTTCAGCCCGTTCTGAGAACTTTTATTTCTGCACAAAAACAACACCATGGTAGTTCTGCTGAAAACAGCATCAGTCCGGGTTAGTTCTAATAAAATCATACCAAAATCATATAGAATTATTGTAAACATGGCATGAATACTTCATAAATTATAGATACGTTGGAGCCGTATCACAGGTGGGACGACGACATCGACTTGTCGAGGTGGCGTAGTCGAAGTAGATTTCCTGCTCACATAAAATAGTGCAAGCCAGAAATAAAAAGGAAATAATAAATAATAATAGACGTGCATAATTAATTTATGCAAATTAAATAATCAGATTGATATAGCCTGGGCGTCCATGTCGGATCGATGGAGTAGCTACGCAGAGATGTCGACGCAGGTCGGAGTTCGCACAACGACGGCATTGGCATGATGCGGTCATGACGTGACGAAGTCCAACTTTGCAGGGCAGGCCAGATCGTAATGTGATCCATTGTACCGTGGATGAGGAACCAGCCAGACCATCTCATAGGTAATCATGCTAGCAACGGCAGCTCGGGTCATCGTGTGACGGTGGCAACAATGCAAATTGGCTTGCAAAATGGCATCACCGAACATCTGCGTACATAAGATAGTGCAAAATGATAGAAAATATGCTAGCCCTAATAATTTGGCAGGTTTATTTAACACCTATATAATGCCTGACAGAACTAGAGAAAAGTTAAATTTTGAAAAATTAAGCTTGAAACTGACTTAGCTGGGTTTTATGTTCCAGGCGTTGATGACGTGGTCCGGGCTTGTGGTGGGACGAGGTCTCTGTCCCCAATCTGGTTCCGATGTGGTAGAGCGAAGAGCTCAGCTCGGCGAAGTGGCGACACAGCATGACCGATGTGGCGAGGCGAAACCCCGGGTCCAGATGGTGTGACGAGGTAGGTGGACTGGGTGACGCCGAAGCCCCCGAAGCAGGTCGATGAAGTGATGGTACCGAAGCCCCCAAGCTAGCCGAGGTGGCCGGGCAAGTCAATGAGGTGACAACAGAGTCCCCCACGCTAGCCGACTTGACGGAGTAGGTTGGTGTGGTGGACGTTGGTTTGATGAAGCGACGACGCGATGACGCCGACGCAGGTCAGAATCCCTGACGCAGTCGGCATCGGCTTGATGAAGTGATGGCGCGACGATGCCGGTGCCCGGACTGCACACTCCGTGGGGGCGGCGATGTGGTCTTGGCGATGCCGAACTCCTGGTTGGCTAATCCGAGGTGGCAATGCGATGTGGTTGACATCGGCTCTAGGAAGTGCAATCCCGGAAAGCGCGACGCTCAGCACAAGATCCCCTGGAACGGAAGCCCGGGATTAGCTGAGACCACATGTAGTGTGTGTCCGGGAATGATGACCTCGGCAACACTGACCCCGGGCACAACTTCCCCAGGCACCCCATCTTCAAGCGAGGTGGTTCCCGGGAAGTTCGTGTCACCACCAACAGTGCAGTAAGACCTATTCAACACCAACGACAGCACTGGTGCCCCTCACAGGTTCCGTCTTCTCGAGGACCTTCTCGAAGAGTCTGCTGGACCACCGAAACTACATGAGAACCCCAAGAATGAGGAGGAGGATGATGACGTCCTGCATCTGATGGCTAGTGATGAGCCGACCATGTTTGTGGAAGCTAAGCAAGAGGATTGTTGGCGCTGAGCGATGCTGCACAAGCTATCGTCGATCAACGACAATGCCACCTGGGCACTTACCACAATGCCTGCAGGGCACTGAGCCATCGGGCTCAAATGGGTGTTTGAGGTGAAAAAGACGAGCATGGTGCCATTGTCAAGCACAAGGCGTGTCTCATCACCAAGGGCTACATACATCGCGCAGGGGTGGACTTTGAGAAAGTCTTCGCCCCGGTGGCAAGGCTGCAGTCCGTGAGACTCATCCTTGGCATGGCATCCTATCAGGGCTGGGAGGTACACCACATGGATGTCAAGTCAGCGTTCCTTAATGGGGACCTCGACGAGGAGGTGTACGTCTTCTAGCTACCGGGCTTTGTCGCCGGGAACCACGAGCAGGGGGTGTATAGGCTACACAAGGCCCTGTATGGTCTCCGGAAAGCCCCAAGGGCATGGAATGCCAAGCTTGATGCATGGCGTGTACTCACATGGCATCACAAACATGCCGCTCATCATCAGCATCTACGTTGATGACATGGTCATCACCGGGGTAGAGCCCGATGAGGTTCAATGCTTCAAGGGGGAGATGTATCGTCTCTTCAGCTTGAGCGAACTCGGGATGCTCCGGTACTACCTCGGGCTGGTGGTGAACCAGGAGCGTGGTCGTACGATGATCACATAGATGGCCTAGGCCACCAAGATGCTCGAGCGGGCAGGCATGGAGGACTGCAATGCCGTGCATGCTCCGATGGAGGCATGGCTCAAGCTCAGCAAGGATAGCCCTGAGAAGTCGGTAGACGCAGCCTTCTACCGCAGCCTCATTGGGAGCCTCAGGTATCTCATGCATACCCGACCGGACATGTCGTTAGTTGTCGGGCACATGAGCAAGTTCATGAAAGCCCTGGCAAGCGATCACCTCGCTGTTGTCAAGCACCTGCTCCGATACATCATAGGCACTATCATGCACAGATGCATGTATCACCATGGTGACGGCGAGAATCTGGTCGGCTACAGCAACTCCAACCACGCTGGTGATGCGGACTTCAAAAAGAGCACCTCGGGCCTACTGTTCCTTCTCAGGAGTAACACTGTTAGCTCACAATCGGCGAGGCAGAAGGTGGTCACCACATCTTCATGCGGGGCAGAGTACATCATGGCGGCTACAACGGCATGTCAAGAGATATGGATGGCTCGCCTTCTCGGCGAGATGCTGAACCAAGACATCGCGCAAGCACTCATCTTCGTTGATAACAAGTCGGTGATTTCTCTGCAACAACCCAGTGCTGCATGACCACATGAAGCACATTAATCGCCTCTATCACTTCATATGTGAGTGTGTCGAGAAAGGCATGGTGAACGTGGAGTTCATCAGGACTGGTGAGCAGAAAACCGACATCCTGACAAAGGCTCTTGGTCATGTTTGGTTCCAGGAACTCCGCGACAAGATCAGGATCGTCGATGTCCATCCCTGGCCACAGGGTTGAGGGGGAGAATGTTGGGGTCAACCCTGCCTATCGGCAAACCCTGTTTATAGCTGTACACAGGGTGGCCCCGCGAAGGGCCCCATTTCGCCGCACATGGGGTGGCTCGTTTTGCACGCTTTGGGCCAAGAAAGTCTTGACGCAAGATGTGTGTAGCAGTAGATAACCTGCTCTCTGCTACGCCAGAGAGTAGTCATACTCTAGGGAATAGATTAGCTCCTAGATGATTAGATAATGGTAGTTTAATGCTCTATACAGCATATAAGCAATAGAATGCTCACTGTGTTAATAGTGTAGCAAGTGGAAATATCTCCATTCACTTTGTCTCACTCTTCCCCCGCTCGTTCCCCTTGATCACCTCCTCTTGTCGACACTCTCCCCTTCCCGGGAAGAGCTCCGGCTGCTGGCGCAAGGTCAAGTTTGGGATAACAGCTTACTCACCGGCATCACCACCTACACAGAGATAAATCTGGATCAGGACGAGGCGAAAATGGGGGAGAAAATATGGGAGAGGATGAGAAGGAAAATAAGCGCAGGGAGAAGGCATGATAAAAGATCTATTGTTTTTTGTTAGGCAGGGTTACTGTTTGGGTCACCTATTACGGGTAGGGACATAAGGCATACATCCCAGACTTTACCCATGGCCCCACATCAACAAGCATTAAATCCCCTGGGCCACAAGCACACTCAGACGGTCTTCAATACGTGGTCCACTTGGATGAGATTCATCCACTCGGACGCTACCTATTCACTCGGCTGGTGATCATTCACTCAGGGACCACTCCCTCCAGTCGGCTACCCCACCAACACTCGGACAAAGAAGGCGAACAGTCAGGAGAGTATCTGAAGCATCCAAGGGCGCACTATGCCAGACGTTACTAGCTACTTATTTGGCAGTTATCAATATAAACGGATGTAATCAACATGGGTCATTAAACCCCCTATAACGTAGCAAGACAGAGGGGTGGCGCACTCTATATAAGCCACCCCGTAGTACTTGGACAGGGGTGCGCACTCTCTCTAAACACTCATATGCAAGGAAAACAAACAGCTCAAGCGCTCGAGATGTAGGGTCATTACCTCCACCGTGAGGGGCCTGAACTAATAAATCCTTGTGTCACACCTTCGCTGTAGCTAGGATCAGCCCTTGTTCGTACCCTCGTACTCACTGTCAGAATAATCCCCATGACAGTTGGCGCCCATCGTGGGGCTGCACGTCTAGCGATTTATGGCACAGGTGGAATTTTCTTCATCCAGCATGGTTTTCGGCGGCGAGACAGTGTTCGGGGGTGAGATCCATTGGGAGGAGCTCAACCGAAGGGCCGAGCATGCCCTGCATACGCCTATCACTGGAACAACCCCAGAGGCCCTTAGCTTGGAGTCAGCATGCTTGGCCACTTTGGCCGAACGCATGCGCCTTGAGCAGCGGGAAAAAGCTCTCGAGGATCGGCTCCATCAACCACCTAGTTCCAATCGGAGGACCCAGAGATCATGTCTTATGGAAACATACAACAAATTGGAACAGAACTAAACTAAACTTTATTGATATGATACAAGTACAAGATTCAGTGTTACATGATGTTACGAGGCTAGGTGGCACGACTCATGCTCTGACAGTATCTACATTATTTATGTGGCATCTCAGGGGCCTTGAATACTAGTGGTGGAGATATTATAGCGTAGTGGAACATCGGGTGATAGAACTCCACACCATAGGGACACTGCTGGGACACGGCCTAGTTAGCAAAGTACGGACCTTCGGGGTCTGCACTCGCAACTTCTCCTGCATCTAGCATGATAAGCCAGGTGAGTACCTGGAATGTACTCACAAGCTCACGGCAACCAAAACAATAAGGCAAACAATAGCATGGCAATGACAGGATTAAGCATTTACGAAATGAATAGCTAGCCTGCTACTATTAAACTTACAACTCATGGAATCGTCGTTTAAGGTCACGGGGACCAGCTTACTTTCCTTCGGGATCATCCCATGATCACCAAAATCCTCATGATCAATACGATCATGACAGGGTACAAGACCAGTTCTTCCATCATTACTGTTGATCAGATAGTGTGACCTAGTGTGAACTGTGTCCAATACCGTGGACTCGGCTATTCGAATAGATTCTTACACTCTGCAGAGGTTGCGCACATTTCCCACACCATGGACCTTTATCCAACAAAACTTGTCTACCTTGTGGCACTCCTATCATATCACCGACATACCCTTCGGGTCATGTCTTGGGTGTCCCCTGTATCCTCACTAACACCTGCCACTTCGTGGCTAAACAAAACTGTCCCAAATGGGACCCATGGCCAAATAACTTGGGCTCACAAGGTTATCGCCGCCAACCAGGCCAGGGTAGCATGCACGCATAACCTTCCCTCTTTGGTGATACCGATAACAGGCACGACGATAGACCAAATTAGGGCCTTCCCATAAAAGGCAAATGTGGCTGCACTTGGTAAGTTTGGGTCGGTGGCACTATGACTTGATCAACCGGTTACCTCAGGTTTAGTTGTTTAACAACATTTAACTAAATAGAGCTGATCTAAGTCATATCAAAATGAACCTACCAAGGTGATAACTAACATTATAATATTGTTATTACTATCAACATATCCGATATAGTAACTAACTCGGGTATGATCCATACTAAACGTCTACCTACTGGCCAGCACAAATTAATACACTATCATGACAGAGGCATCTGCAGAATATAAAAAAAAATAACCATAATATCCTCATATTTTAAATAAGACCAAATGAATTCAAAATTCATTAAAAACCAATGCTTCTGCAATGCCTCTTGCAAGTGGATGATGTGGCTTGCCTTGATCAAATGGAGTGTCACAAAACTCCTCCTCTTCAATAACAAAGTGATTTCCTTCTGAAAATATTTTAAAATAACAAAAACAATTGTGACATAAAGCATTTCTTCTGTCCAAAAATTCTTGACAAATTGGAAAAATACCAAATTTTACTAGCAAATAAAGGGGCTCAAAAGAAAGTTGTTGCAAAAAGAATCAACTCTTTTGGGTCTATGGTTTAAAAATGGGAGCCAGTCAAAGTTTCTGGTCAAATCTAGAATTAAAACAGAAAATGGAAAAATCCTCAGCCGGCTATGTCGAAGACGTAAAGTGGGAGGACGCTTCCACTTAAAAAACTTCGGCCATAGGACTGGGTCGCTGACAGGTGGGGCCTCCAGGTGGATTTAAAAAGGGAGGGAGAGAGAACAGAGGCGGGGTGGCTCACCGGCGATGAATCTCTAGCGAGAAGACCTCGACGGCGGCCGGCGATGGACGGAATGGAAAGAGGAGATGATGGGGAATCCGCACGTACCCATAGGATGGCCGGAGGTGACGGACGGCATCGGAAGCTTCTTCTCCAGATTCGGCCAGCAGTAGCACTCACCAGAATTACTCGCCTGGGCACAGGCTCAAGCAATCCAGTGCAGCAGTAGGACCAGGAGAGGTAAGGGAGCCCAGGGGAAGCAGCAACTGGACCTGGAGTGGTTCAGAGGCGGGCGGGGCAAAGCTTGCTTAGCGGCAGGGTGGATGTGGGATTTGAGGCTAGAGGGCCTCCCGGACTTGGCTCGGCAAGCTGGGGGTCGATTTGAGGCTGGGTGGGGATGACTGGGTGATGGGAGGAGCCGGGCACGGTCCTATTTATAGCTGGGTAGGAGGATGCGGCTCGGGTGCCACCGAGGAGGAAGTAGCCGGAGCACCGCATTAAGCTGTCCGTCATGGAGTGGGGCAATGGGACGGGATAGAGGCGATGAAGATGAGGCCACAGTCAAAGCTCTGGGTGCATTGAATGGGCCAGTCAGCTACTGCGCCGAACTATGCAGTGCGTGGTCCGCATCAGCTTCATCCACCGGAACTTGCTACCAGCGATGAGGCATTTCTAGATGGGCCAGGTAGATGGTGGGGAGGAAGTCGGCATGCCAGGACAAGGTATGGCAACGTGAGCGAGCGGCGCCGACTGAACCCGAGACGGGACGGCGCTCACAGCACGGCTTTGGCATGCCAAACGCATGGTCACCACATTCACTGGCGCACGTGGTGCGACCTGGCCTGGCAGCCCTTGTCTAGGGTGTAGTCCCTTCACCCAGTAGCCGATAAATGGCTTGGACTCGACTAGACCTTGCCTGGACAGCTCAGTAGCTTCCAGATAAGTTTCTGGATAGAGACTTGGCCGTATTTTCTAGGCAATTTGGCTGGGTCATTTGAGTTGAGTTTTGGTATGGCTAGGTTATCTAAGATGGTCTATAAACTAGAAAAAAATTGAGAAATAACTGAGACCTAAAAAATATAGTTGCTTCACAACATGACAGACCTAGCCAGAAGCTTGCAGGAATTATTTGGCCAAGATTTTGAATTGGGCAATGAAATATTTTTGCATATTAGGGCAAGATATGATGTCTAGGTCATGTGAGTAAAATTTGGGCAACAACTGAGCAAGGAAACTATGGGTGGATGAAGGAAATTATGTAGGAAATAATATGGGTGCATTTCCTTTAGGGGAAATGCATATTCCTTTGGAAAAAAGGAATATTTAGTAGGAAATAAAATTAGGGCTTGGGCTAGAAATATCATGACAGGGTTTTGGCAGGGTGATTAGAGTCTTGGGTCACTTGGAAAAAGAGTTGAATTTTTTTCCCAAGTCCAAATCCAATGAGTTGATTTGAAATCCACTCAAATAGCAAATAAAACAAAAAAGGTTTGAAATTAAAAAAATTGCCAAAAAACAGGGTGTCACATCACACTCCCCCGGCGACATGATGATCATCACCGTTATCGGACGCCCCTCCATGGGATGTCACGTACATGCCCCGACAGTTCGATGACAGATGTCAGTACGATGATGATCGAAGACCCAGTCCTCCATGGCAGCCGGATGGTTATCGTCTGTGAGACCAAGAGGGGGTGGACTACCATGATCCATAGTTTAATGCGAGATTAGTTCTTGCCCAGAATCTAGTTGATCGAGGCCGAGCGCACAGAGGAAATTATGATAGAGATTACCCGAGTGGATCCACTTCCTCGGGTACGGTGTGTTTCAGCAGATATATCCGCTCTTCAATGATTCCTCCTAACTTCAAGTTAGCAACTGGAATAAGCAAATTCATAGGTGAGCCCAAGCCGGAGACATGGCTAGAAGCCCACTGAGTGGCCGTCCAGATTGGGGGTGGCGATGAAGCATCTTCCCTTGATGCTCGAAGGATCTGTGAGAGCTTGGCTCAATCAATTGCCACCCAATAGCATTTACAGTTGGGACAATCTCTCCCGAGTGTTTGTCAAGACTTTTGAAGGCACTTACAAGTGGCCGGGTGGATTGGCAGAGTTGCAACATTGCATCCAGAAAAGCAACGAAACCTTGAGAGAGTATATCCAGCGGTTGACTATGCTGCTCAACACAATCGAGAATGTAAGTGAACATCAGGCCATTTGTGCCTTTACGCAAGGTGTCAGGTATCGGGAGCTGGTCCTAAAACCCCAAACCTAAGCCAAGTGATGGAAATAGCAAGCCGATATGTGAATGGCGAGGAGGAAGACCAATTGTGAAGCGGCAAAGACCGAGCAGGAGATGCAAATTAGTCGGGCCACGACAATGGCCGAAAGCAGAAACGCAAGGCTGAAGTGGCAGATAATGCTAAAGCAGCAGCCCTAGCGGGACAAGGAAAAGGCAAAGGGCCACAGAAGCAGAAAAAGGAATGGGTCCCAAAGAAAAAGAATCATTCGGAGAACGATATTCTTGATCAGCCCTGACAAGTTTATACCAACAGGAATGAGGAGGGCAATCTGATTTTGCCCAAGCACACCACTCAGGAATGCAAGTTGCTGAAAAAGTTATTGCTCGAAGACCAGTCGAATGGTAAAGATCAAGATGATAGTGACAGGGGAAAGAAGACTTCTGAAGGATTCCCTGCAGTAGAGAAAGTCCTGATGATCTTCGCCTATCCCGAGTGTAAGAGAAATTTAAAGGTTATTAACCGAGAAGTGAACATGGCCATCCCATCAGTCACCAAATATCTTGATTGAGCCGAGGCGCCCATAAGTTTCGATCAATCGGATCATCCCACCTACATACCGACCCCTAGGCGGCAGGCACTAATGGTTGATCCTTTGGTCAGTGGCGTCCGACAGCGCAAGGTCCTCATGGATGGCAGCAGTGGTCTAAACATCATTTTATGCTGACATGTTGAAAGGAATGGGCATTCCGATGTCCAAGCTGAGCAAAAGCAACATCCAGTTCCACGGGGTCATCCCCAGCAAGAAGGCAAGGTCACTCAGACAGATCTCCTTGGATGTTGTCTTCGATGACGAGAAGAATTTTAGGAAAGAGAGTCTGGTTTTTGAAGTGGTAGAGTTTTGGAGTGCCTATCACGCTATTTTGGGTAGGCCCACCTACGCATGATTCATGGCCAGGCCATGCTACATGTACCTCAAGCTAAAGCTTCCTGGTCCGAATGGCGTGATCACCATCTCAGGAGATAGGCACAGGGCTGAGGAATGTCTGCAACAAGGCTCCATTATTGTAGATGCTCAGATGGCGGTGGCAGAGTTGGAAGAATACAAAAAGGTGGTAGATCCGAGTGAGTTGCTAAAGTCGAAGAAGCCAGCAGTTGATTCCATGTTTTAGTCGGCTGGCGAGACCAAGGAAGTGCACGTCCATCCGGAGGATCTGAGTGCTCAACCTACCAACATTTCTACCAACTTGGACAGTAAATACGAAGGCGAGCTCATCCAATTTCTCCGTGAGTACTGGGACATCTTCGCATGGAAACCTTCTGACATGCCGGGGATTCCCAGGAAGTTGGCTGAGCATCGACTCCATGTCGACTCCAAGGTGAAACTGGTAAAACAGAACCTACGGCGTTGCTTGATTGAGAAACGTAAAGCTATTGGCGGGGAGATTGCATGGCTGCTCACAGCCGAATTCATTTCATCCATGAAGTGTACCACTCAGAGTGGCTCGCCAATGTAGTCATGGTGCCAAAGAAGAATAACTCTCTTAGAATGTGTATAGATTTCAAGCATATCAATAGGGCTTGTCCCAAGGATCATTTCCTCTTCCTCGCATTGACCAAATACAGGACTCCACTGCTGGTTGCGAACGTTTATGTTTTCTGGATGCGTACTCCGAGTACCATCAAATCCGAATGTAAGGTCCTGATGAAATAAAAATGGCCTTCATCACCCCTTTCTCATGCTTTTGCTATATCACAATGCCATTCGGACTTAAAAATACCGACGCAACTTTTCAGCGCATGATCCAAAAATGCTTGCAGAAGCAAATCAGTCGAAATGTGGACGCTTACATGGATTACATCGTGGTCAAGTCTAGGAAAGGTTTCGACCTCCCAATAGTCCTCACCAAAACCTTCGTGAATCTTCGTGCTTTTGGGATCAAGCTTAACCCGGCCAAATGCATTTTCGGGGTTCCGGCAGGCAAACTACTCGGTTTCCTTGTTTCCGAACAAGGAATCGAGCTAACCCCAAAAATATTAGCGCGATTGTCCGAATGAAGAAACTAGAACATCTCCATGACGTCCAGAGACTCACATGCTATCTTGCAGTCTTGAGCAGGTTCATTTCCAGACTCGGTGAGAAAGCCCTGCCACTTTACCGAATGATGAAGAAGTCTGACAAATTTGAGTGGACGAATGAAACGCAAGCTGCGTTCGAAGAACTCAAAGCTTTGCTTTCCACCAAACTGGTGCTCGCTGCTCCGAGTAGCAAAGAACTGTTTCTACTATACATATCAATTACAAACCAAGTGGTTAGCATAGAGCTCACAGTTGAGCGAGAAGAGCATGGCAAAGCTCTGAAGGTTCAAAGACCTGTGTATTACATTTTAAAAGTCTTGACCCCTTCCAAACAACGATATCCACACTATCAGAAATTGGTCTATGAAATCTATTTGACTGCAAAGAAGGTGGCTCATTATTTTCAGGAACACTCGGTCACAGTGGTTAGTGATGCTCCCTTATCAAAGATCCTGAACAATAGAGACGGGACAGGTCGAGTGGCCAAATGGGCCATCGAACTCCTACCTCTGGACATCAAATTCGAGGCAAACAAAGCAATCAAGTCAAAAGCCTTAGCAGATTTTTTGGCCGAGTGGACTGAACAGCTACAGCTGATTCTTAGTCTCCTCGAGCATTAAACCATGTTCTTCGACGGCTCAAAGATGTTGAATTGCTTGGGGGCTGGAGTAGTTCTAATCTCCCCTAGAGGAGATCAGCACAGTTATGTGCTACAGATTCATTTTGATTCCTCTAATAATGAAGTAGAGTATGAAGCTCTCTTGTATGGATTACGCATGGCCATTTCACTCAGAATCCGTCAACTGATGGTATATGGCGATTCGGATTTACTGGTCAACCAAGTAATGAAAGAGTGGGATGTTCAAAGTCCAGCTATGGCATTATACTGCAGTGCAGTCAGGAAGCTCAAGAAGAATTTTGAAGGGTTGGAGTTGCATCATGTATTGCGAGCTCAAAACCAAGCAGCCGACGATTTGGCTAAGTTAGGTTCCACATGGAAAGCGGTATCCAAGAATGTGTTTCTTGAACATCTTCACTCCCCAACAGTTAAAGAAGACCCCTTCAAGGAGGAGCCCGTGCAACCAGTCGGACCATCAAATCCAACAGAAGTTGAAGTTCCCGCAATGATTGATTTGGTCCAGGAAGTCTTAGTAATCACCCCCGAGTGGACGGTGCCCTACATTGCGTATTTGCTGAGACAAGAACTCCCTAAAGATGAAGTTGAAGCCCAACAGATCATCCGTGAAATCAAAGGCATATACTGCCATAGGGGATCAACTTTACAAGAAGAGTGTCACCGGTGTACTACAGCGTTGCATCTCTCCAGAAGAAGGGCGGCAGATTCTGCAGGAGATGCACTTGGGAACATGTCGTCACCACTCGTCCTCTTGGACGCTAGTCGCCAAAGCTTTCCGTGCAGGTTTTTTCTGGCAACGATCCAATGAAGCTGCAAAGGGAATTGTAGAGCAATGCATCAGATGCCAATTCTATGCCAATCAACCACACAAACTAGTGTCCGTGCTAAAAATGATCCCACTAATGTGGCCGTTCACGATTTGGGGCCTCGACATGATCAGACCCCTCAGAACTGGAGTCAACGGATTTACCCACTTGTTAGTGGCTCTCGATAAATTTACCAAGTGGATAGAAGCTAAGCCCATTAAGAAGTTAGATTCGGCAATCGCCGTCAATTTCATAAAGGAAATAATATTCAGATTCGGAGTTCCCCATAGTATGATCACTGACAACGGGTCGAATTTTGACTCAGATGAGTTCTGAGCTTTCTGTTACACTCAAGGCACTCATGTTGATTATGCCTCCGTGGCTCACCCGCAGTCTAATGGACAAGCCGAAAGAGCAAATGGAATGATTCTCCAAGGACTAAAGCCACACCTCATGCGTGACTTAGAACATGATGCGGGAGCATGGGTCATCGAGCTGCGATCAGTCTTATGGGGCTTACATACAACCCCCAACAGGTCCACGAGCTACACTCCGTTCTTTATGGTGTACGGTGCCAAAGCCGTCCTCCCAAGTGATCTTCTCCATAATTCTCCCCGAGTGGAATTGTACTCGGAAGTAGAAGCCAAAGTAGCATGACAAGATGACCTAGACCTTCTCGAGTAAGAGCGAGAGATTTCTCTCACAAGGTCCACCGCCTATCAGCAGAATCTGTGACATTATCACTGCAGACAAGTTCAAGGGTGTGCCTTTCAGTAGAAGCCTCACAAACTAGCCCCTCCATGGGAAGAACCCTTTATGGTGTCAAAGGTGTTGAATAATGGAGCCTATTGGCTTTACAACCACAATAAGGAGTGGAAGAGCCCTGAGCTTGGAATGTTGTTCTACTTCATAGATTCTTTACTTAAAACAATTTTCTTTGTTGATGATGTAATATTATTAAAGACTTTGCTGAAAGGTTCTTGATGAATGAAGGTGTTTCTTTCCTGCTTTCATCTAATGCGTTAAGAATTATACTCGGATTTGATTGGTGTAGAAAAACTCAGGAACCTCGTCCCACTCGGACATCGCAGCACACTCGGGGGCTGTGTTTCATTCGGACATCGCAGCACACTCAGGGGCTACGCCTGAAGGCTACGCTACATTCAGAGTTGCATTCCACTCGGGCAACGCAACACTCTCGAGGGCTACGCCTGAAGGCTATGCTACACTCGGGGGCTGCATTCTAGTTGAACATCGCAGCACACTCGGGGGCCTACGCTTGAACGATACGCTACACTCAGAGCTGCGTTCCACTCAGGCTTCGCAACACTCTCGGGCACTGTGCCTGAAGGCTACGCTACACTCGGTGGTGCGTTCCACTCGGGCATTGCAGCACTCTCGGGGGCTACGCCTGAAGGCTACGCTAAACTCGGGAGCTGCGCTCCTCTCGAATATCACAGCACGCTCGGGGACTACACCCAAAAAAACTGACTCGAGTGAGAGTATCCCTCTCACCCCGAAGACTTAGCTGCAAACCAGTTTTGCCTAAGTGCAAAACTCATCCGAGTAAAATGGACAACCCCAGTGGGTATAAAACCTAGCCGAATGAGATCAGTTCTCACACCAAAGACTTAGCCGTAGAAAGATCACCTAAGTAACAAACATTACAAACAGATACTCAAGTAGATACTCAAAGTTTATATCATTTCGAACAGGTTCTAGATACAGCATAATGTCCAAGCTCAGAGCTCGGTTAAGTCCAACGATTACAGAATTACTCAGCATCCTGAGGCAAATTTATTCTAGCATGAAATTTTTAAGCTTTGTCACCACCATCTCCAGCTTTCTTCTTAGGGCTAACGGGTTCGATGAAGGTGTTCAGGTCAATGGCTTCCGTGATCCAAGTGGCAGCCTCGATGAATGTCTCTATGAAATTTTGAAACTCGAGCTCCTTTGTATTGATGACCTTGAGGGCCTTCAGCTTTTCTTCATCAACCTTCTTGAAGTGAATACGGACGAGTGAGAGAGCCACACCCGCCCCACATCGAGTGGCAAATTTCTTCCAGGCATCCACTTGGCTGGGGATCTCCTTGAACCGATCAAGAACAGACTCAATGTCTTGTTCAAGCTCTTCCCCAGGGAACAACGAGTCTTCAACCTTCTTCATCATTTCTTGTAGACGTCTAACATAGCTTGTGGAAAGGTCAATGCGTTTGTCCAGTAGGAGGAGCGACAATACTGTGCTGTCACGAAGAAGCATCCGAGTGAGGTCGATGTCCTTCTGGTTTTTCTCAGTTTCCTCATCAATGTCCGAGCAAAAATCTGGAAACAAAAAAGGGAAAGTTTGTTAGTCACTAGTCAGAACAGGAAAGAAGCACTCAGATAGGAAATGGTACCTACGAGTTTTTCGTTCACTGCCTCTACCTCATGCTCGACGAACTCCTCAAGCTCAATCTTCTTCTTGAGCAATTCGGTAACTCTGTCATTCACCTCTTTTTTGTCCTTTGCCGAAGCTGCTGACTGGTCCTTGATTTTTTTATCCCACTCAGAATAGTGATACTTCCTTTGTGTGTGATCCGGTAATGGAACAGAAAGTACCCCACACCTATTTCCCCAAGAAGTGATCTTGGGTTATCGAACCCGCGAGAGGAAGGTTCAATTGAAGCAATGGTCTCTAGCAAGCAATTGTTAAAGGATTAATTCCAGCTTTTGACCGGATCAATCAAACTAAAGGTGATGAAACACTTATAATAAAAAGAGGTACGGGTATGAGGTCTTTAATGCTTACAACCATGTATTTGTGTTGGGACCAGATATGATATTAATTTGTGTGCTGGAAGTCACCCATCGAGATGTGCTTGTTACGAACCGAAGTGAGGGATCTGTCCAAATAACATCTTGACAGGCACGACTCCTGCATCAAGAATCAGTTGTCCTACTGAAGGCCCTATCTGTTTCGCGGGGTTGCCTCGATAATTAAGATTATAATAATCAGACAAGAGCTTTGGGTTTTCAATGACTACACATCATGAATCCCTAGGGATTGGATCGGTGTTACTGTACTAAACCTTTCTATCACTGGTGTTCAGAATAACACTTCACGTTCTCCCTGCCCTTAGCCTCTTCGTGACTCACTCTCCATGATCCTGGGTACTGTAGGGATGAAGAACGCGGACAAGACAAAAGACATCTATAAAACAATTTTATTTCACACATACAGGACATTAATTCAAAGCTCTTCCATTGATCCCTACAATAAATACAGAGGGTTGCAAGGCATATGCCTCAACCCATACCTTACCGAACTACTCACACATGGAGATCAGATCGCATGAAGAAAACATTGAAGAACACATCTTGAAGATAGATTGATTGGTAATATGTCTTACAATGGTTGCCTTTTGCGATGCACGATTACAAGTATGAACTAGAGGGAGATGGACTATGGTGGTGATGGCGGCTATGGAGATGGAAATGGCGGTGGCTAGGGTTGATGGATGAGGATGAAGATTGTTCTGTTCTGGCTTCGCTTGCGGACGCTCTGTTCACATTTTGGTTGGGTCCCCTTTATAAAAGTTTTTCAGTTGGATGAGGAGCCTCGGAATCCATGCCATACAACCGCTCATATGAGTGGTTGCGGTCGCATGGAACGCCGCCTTTCATGCTATTTCTTCTGGTGCGCCTCTTCTTGATTTCCTCTATCTCCACTGTCGGGGATATTCCCCACGGTTTGACCCGGCTGGGAATATGACTCGGCCCATCATTTGGCGGCTTATAAAGTCACCGTGTTTACCGGGTCAATCTGGACGCCAAGGGGTAAGGCCCAGAGTGCACCCCGGCAGCAGGCGGCTCATGGAGAGGCCTGGAGGGCCGGCTCACAGAGAAGGCCCAAGAAGAGAAAGAATTCCCTCACAAGAGAAGCAAGACTCGGATTAGGATTCAAGAGAGACTAGTCCTAATCCTACTCCCAGTAGGACTATACATATAAGCCTACCCCTTCAACTTATATAAGGAGGGGCAAGGCACCCCAAGAGGGACAAGTTCAAGTCGTTAGAGATAGATAGATTAGAAACCCTCGAAACGAGAGGTAGCGAAACAGCACCCTTGTAATCGAGATCATCCTCATCATCAATACACACAAAGCAGGACGTAGAGTTTTACCTCCATCGGAGGGGCCGAACCTGGGTAAACTCACGTCTCTCGATTTTGACCAACCCCGTTCAAGCCGCCACATAGTTGCGATGACCTCACACCTAAGTTCTCTCATGAGGATATCTTGCCGTGATAAAACCACGACAGTTGGTGCCCATCGTGGGGCCAGTGCACGGTGGTATTGTGTTCTTGGAGGGACCTCTTCAGGGATCGAGAAGCTCGTGATTGATCGGCTAAAGATGAGCCGGTGTAAAGCAATCACGCAGGATAACCCATCATGGGACAACCTTAGGCAGAGCTGGGTTGCGGGCGCCGCCGCAGGCGTCGCACAATCATCCGTCGAATCCGATTTTCAGTTGTTGTGCCACCGCGCGCGATCAAGCGATCCGTCCGGATCAAATTTCATTATGGTGTCCTATGAAGAGCCGAGTCGCGGAAGAGCGTGTTGCCGAGTCTGCCAGAAGTTCCATCGCGTGCCGCCATGTTTTTCCCGTCCACAATAGTCGTGCTGCAGAGAAAAGGCTACAGCCCTGAGAATCAGGTTGACGGCAGAACAAAAAGAAAAGCACAGCAGGAGGAGCAGTCGGTCCGGTGCTATAGGTTCAATGATTCGTCACAAGATCGGACATGAGAAAGAGAAAATACATCCATTAGCCGCTACATGGGGCGCACGTCCATCAAGGGCCATCGCATCACGCCGGCTTAGCCCCGCACATCTGCTACCATGGAGATTCCATGGCGGAGGATTCAACTAATATTATATAGCGGTACAAAGATGTAGTCCATTATTACTTTTCATTCCAAATCAAGATCAACGGAGGAACAACTGCGCCTGTTTTTTCTCGCTCTACGTCCGCGTTTATCTGAGAAAACGTCCGCATTCATCCGCAAAAATACCAGGTGCTATCTGCCTTATTTATTTTATCAGTACATTTTAAATTCCTTCGAGGACAGTTACTCTGCCTTGCAATTTATTTTATGGAGGATAATTATTCATTACAAAAATGGCGTTATATTAGACGCACGGAGTCCGGTCCACATCAACAATTCCGCGGCCGCCTCGCGCGTTTGCACTGGCTTACAACGCCGTGGTCGACTCACGCGTCTGCACCGGCTTACAACACCGTGTCCGACTCGCGCGTCCGCGCCGGCCTACAATGCCGCGGCCGACTCATGCATCCACGCCGTCCTACAACACCGTGGCCGACTCACACGTCCGCGCCGGCTTACAACGCCGCCCCTACAGTCCAGTCTACATCGACACGCGGGTGCCGCACCTGCTCACTAAAACCGCCCAACGAATGCATGCGAAACGCCGCCCCCGCGGTCTGGTCTACATCAACACGACCGTATGAGCCACCCAACGGATACACGCGAGCTGCCACCCCCACGATCCGGTTTACTCCAACAACGCTGGAGCAAAGGAGAAATGTAAGCATACGTACACCAAACTATGTTCTTCATCAGCCGATCGCGTCCGTCGTCGGACAAAAATTATTATCAGGTGATATTTTTCTTAATAATTTCGTTCACACGAATACATTCTATCAAGAATTTTTGTATTTTTGACTTGTACAAATTTACACACAGGATAATTTATAAATGGGAGGCCACACTAGCGTTTGAATGCATTGGACAATCCAACCAACGCGCATGATCACCTGAGTAGTATGATCTACTCCAACATGCCTGGGCCATGTCTGCTCGCTCAAGCCACCCAACAGACGCGCGTGAGTCGCTGCCCCCGCGGTCCGGTCTACATCAACACGCCGGTGTCGCACTCCCCCTTATGAGCCGCCCAATGACTGCACGCAAGCCGCCGCCCCATGGCCCGTTCTATATCAACAAGCCGATGCCGCGCTTGCTCACTCGAGCCGCCCTACGGACGCACGCAAACCGCCCCCACGGCATGTCTCCTCCAACAACATTGGAGCAAAAAAATGGCATTCGGAATCATGTCTTACGCAACATCGCCAAAACAAGCGCCAGCCTCCACTGACAACAGGTTGCTCAATGGATAGACGCATTGGCCTGTTATCCCAGAGATCCGATCTACTTCAACATATCAAAAGAAACAGAAGAGTTTTCCATGAAGGAAACATCCCTGGAAGAGTAAAGAAAGCTGGCCACAACGGAGCCGGCAAATTCAAAGCCATTAGCAAAGCCAAAAGAATGGCCCTGGAGGAGCCAGGAGAGCTGGACTACGTAAGAATAACAAAGCATGGATCAAGAGGCATATGAACTCACTTTGGCCATGACATTTCCAAAGATATATGATGAGCATCATGAAGATCATCAACTCGCCACATCGTATCCAGTTTCAATAAATTCCATTGTTCAGCCATGAACTACATGCTGGCTTATGCCACAGTCAACCATGAAGACTCTCAAGCCGCCTCATTGAGTCGACTTAAGACTCGGGGGGCTACACAGATATGACTCGGCAGATTCAACCGGGCTCAAAAATTCTAGAACCCCGGGTCATTATAGGGAAGATAACCCGGTCCCGGAGGCTGCTGCCTCATGGGTGCCCTACTTTATTGGCGAAAAATTAAAAGTCACCCAAGATGACGAGCCGCCATGATGCACCGTTCAAACATGGGTGCCCTGCCTTATTGGTGAAAACTTAAAAGTCACCCAAGAGGACGAGCCGCCATAGTTCAAACATGGGTGCCCTGCCTTCTTGGATCATCATATTATCATATTATGATAAATGGAAAAAAGCCGGCTTATCTGGACCCCAGATGTTTTGCAGTAGTAGCATTGTCTCCTGTATATCCTATGCCGAGCTTTTCCATGATCATAGGTCACTTGGGGCTTCCAACTCATCGAGTTTATCTTTCTCACCCTCTTGATCCGGCAAAAATGCCACAAAATTGTTAAACCTACCTGTATGCTTGATGCGACTCCGATCAAGTGACCCCGTGTACTCTTGACAAGTCAATCCATTTTGGATCCTGAACTTATCAAGGTTAAAACATCGAGTTGAGTTGCGTGAGAGCCGGCATATAGAGAGCTAGGATAAACCACGGGTTATCACACCCGCTTCATTGAAGCAAGACTCGAGTCTCGAAAGCCGGTCTTTATGTCATGCCTTGACAACTGGCACTTTATATTATGTTATCATATACATACATTATCCTGCATTGCATCATGCATCATACATACATATCAAGCCGGTCATCAAACCGGATTACATCGTAACCATTGCAGGAACAAATAGATCTTTGATAGCTAAAATGGCTGGATCTTCATCATGGTTCATCACAACTAGTATTAAATGATTACGGTTTTTTAAGCCAGCTCGGAAGAAATGACTATTCTCGAAGAGCCGCCCTATCACATATAATGCCGGGTCATCTAACTGACCGGCTTTTGGACTTTTTCCAACTTGTCCTCTGTAGTAAACTAAAACACTTATGGATTTCTCAAACATATATTTGCCGGGTTGTACCGCAACCATGAGCCGGGATTTCATTTCAAGGACAAAGGCATTGTTCCAAGATATTCGTTCAAAATACAGGGTTACATTATAACCACGGGCAAGGATTCATTCAAGTCAGATCAATATCAGTTCAAAATAACTTCGGAAGTGAATTATGATGGGTTATATTATTCTCATACAGTCCCAAGTCGCTGCAGGCATACGACTCGGCACTTGGGGGCTACATCATATGATGTTTTTATTTTCAAAGGAGAAGTACATACAAAGTCCCGAGTCATTGCAGGCAAATGACCCGGCACTTGAGGGCTACGCTACTCAGATCAAATTTTTTAAAGTCCCAAGTCGCTGCACGCATGCGACCCGGCACTTGGGGGCTACAGTATTCAGCTGTTTAAACAGATTATAAGGTCTAAATTGAAGACCCGGCCCATCACATACTGATAAGCCAGCCCTTGGGGGCTACACATGTGAAATTCAAGACATTCAGTCCATATCTGGCGACTCACATGACAAACCGGATTTCTCCAAAGCTATCTATGTACAACATTCAAAACTAAGTTCAAAAGTCCCAGGTTGTTGCAAGCAAAACAACCCGGCCCTTGGGGGCTACACTAGCTGAAAGCTTTATAAAGTAGAAGACAATTACAAGTCCCACGTTGCTACAGGCAAAGACAACCCGGCACTTGGGGGCTACACAGTCAAAGATATTATTGCAAATCACCAAGTCATCATGAAACTGATGAACTTGGAGCTTGGGGGCGACAGGTAATATGGATATATCAAAAATTAGAAGAGCACTTTCAAATATGTCAATTGTGAGCGAGACCGACTCAACAGATTTTTTAGCCGAAACATTGAAAGACCGGCTCAGCATCACACGGATTTCTTTATTCACAATAATTTTATCAAGTCAACTAGAGTTCAATTGTTTGTCCAGGCATCACCAACAATCATGACCCGGCATCATCAATGATTATGACCCGGCAGAGTCTATATGTGCAACCCGGCTTCACAAATTGTCAAATTCTACATCAATAAATCAGCAATATTTTTATCCTAAGTTGACATCCACTACGTCTGATGCCCCGGCAAGATCCCCGCGTCCCATAAAGTGGTTCAACAGCGGACGAATTTCTGTTCCCAATATTTTCATCAAGCCGAAGCAATAGAAGCCGGCTCAACTTTATATGGTTTTCTTATCTCCAAGATTTTCATCAAGCCAAAGCATTGGAAGCCGACTCAACGGCATATGGGTGTTTTATTCCCAATATTTTATTGCAAAGGACACGGACCTGCAAGATGATTGTGAAGATGGCTCGTTGATATGAAGAAGAAACCCAGATTTTCAAGCAGCCACTTCATTAAATTAAGCCAGCCAGTGGAGCAAGCTGGTCCCTTAACATATTTGTTATTCTTATTTTAGGATCTTACCATGAATAAATTCAAGCTAACCTAGGGGCTAATGTCGGGGATATTCCCCACGGTTTGACCCGGCCAGGAGTATGACTCGGCCCATCATTTGGTGGCTTATAAAGTCACTGTGTTTATCGGGTCAATCTGGGCGACAAGGGGTAAGGCCCAGAGTGCACCCCGGCAGTAGGTGGCTCATGGAGAGGCCTGGAGGGCCGGCTCACAGAGAAGGCCCAAGAGAACCAAGACCCGGATTAGGATTCAAGAGAGACTAGTCCTAGTCCTACTCCCAGTAGGACTCTACATATAAGCCTACCCCTTCAACTTATATAAGGAGGGGCAAGGCACCCCAAGAGGGACAAGTTCAAGTCATTAAAGATAGACAGATTGGAAACCCTCGAGATTAGAGGTAGTGAAACATCACCCTTGTAATTGAGATCATCCTCATCATCAATACACACAAAGCAGAACGTAGGCTTTTACCTCCATCGGAGGGGCCAAACCTGGGTAAACTCGCGTCTCTGGATTCCGACCAACCCCCTGTTCAAGCCACCACCTAGTTGCGATGGCTTGACACCTAAGTTCTCTCATGAGGACATCTTGCCGTGATAAAACCACGACATCCACTTTTACTCCTATTGATGTTCCTACGTGATTTCTTCCCTTTTTAGCCCATTTCCTATGGAAACACATCAAAGAGAGGATTTGTGGAATCCTTTCATTCATTAGTCATTAGTACCAATATAGGAGCGAATACCTCGATTTAAAGAAATATCTTGGTTTAAACAAAGGGTGAATGAGTGTAAAAATATCACACAACTCCCCCAAGCTTAAACTTGATCATCCTCGAGCAACATAAAGTGAAATCCGAATCATAAGGAACTCAGTTGTTTCAACTGAAATAATGAGAAGGTTTTGGGTTCACTTACGATCAGTATGCCTAGATAGCCCTCCGCTTCTTGACCTGAAAACTTAGTATAGCTGTAGTGGTGGCATGGTTTATTATCCAAGTGTTAGTGAAGCAAAGATAATCAACACAAAGTTTTTGATCTACTAGATAAAACAACTTTGCAACACTCAATCTTATTTATTCTAGACAACATTTGCTTGTCGGAAATGCACGGAAGAGTTTTCTTTGATAGAGCTGTAAAATCATAAATTAGGGAGTGAAAGGCATGTAGAAAACATGATGCTTTGGTGCTCATTAACATACCCACAATTATCTCCTCCTCAAGGCTCTCAAGCACTTTATTTCAATCATTGTTTGCTGGAACTTTGGTTGTCACGTGAAGGGGATTATGCCAAATAAATGATCAAGTATAGAGTTTCACTGTGGCTTAATTTTAGGAACTATGAATCTTTGATAATTGTCTCTTTCGAGCTCTTATGATCAGTTCCAGGCATTTACCACATACACACCTATTCAAGAGAAAGCCGAATAATATTCGTTGGTAGTATTGCCACTACGTACGGTAACAAATTCATAGCCGAAATCCGAGTTGTAGCTCTGGTGGATCATTCATTGGCTAGCGGAGTCCTCAGCATAACATCAAGAAAGGTGACGAAGCCTCATTTACACACGTACACGTGCATATATAGAAAGGGCCATGGCACCAGCGAGAAGCTGTAACACCATGTAAAAGATACAACACATATTTTTGGCATAATCTCATTCACTCTTCAACTAAGTTCCTCTAGACTATTTAATCCACAAGTGCTATCAAGTCTATTAAAATTAACAACATGCGGTTGAGCATTTCAAACATCATCTTCTCTACAATTATCTCAACTCCCAAGTCTTTGAAGACTTTCTCTTATGCACGGTTATTCTTAGTTAAGATCATTTCATTTTAAAACAGTCCCACAACAAGTCTTGGTTATCTAGATTAAGCAGAACAAAGGCTACAAAATTATTTCAGCTACTAGAACAAAACCTTTGTTTTAATTATCAAGACTTACTCCCTCTTGCACACATCACACATACTACTACTACTACATCTACTCTAAGTATTTCAAGTGCAAAAGATGGGAGTCGTAGGACATACCTTCATAGTTGTGAATTTACACACTTCTCTTCCTTATTCTTGCATTCCGTGTTGTCCGACATTGATCACCTCCTCTGAAAACAAAAATGCAAACGAACTCCGAGGGGCAAGAAGAATAGGAACAAAGCAAAGCTTATTATATATATACATATATTTGGTTTTTGGGTTTTTGAAAACTAACTTGTAAACGAAATCTCGCAAAGGCAAAAAGAAAGACGAAAGCAAATAAAAAGCAAAATGTTGGAATAAACCAACACGAGTGTTTTGAAGCTCCTTGAGCTGAAGTACAACCTCATTACCATTTATTCAAATACCACCACATCTTGATGGAGACGTGGTAGTGACCTCCCCCATGCTTAAGCTTTTGCAAGCCCAAACCGGAGGGATCATTGTGGTAGCTAGTCAGGAGCCCATTCTTCGCTCCAGTTGGAGAAGCTCGAACTCATGTAGGCGGACGTGTCTCGAAGGGATTCGGCGAGGTTGCTCATATCATTGATGGAGCCTTGGAGACTGTAGAGGTCCACGTAGGAGGTGTAGCCTTCTTGATGTGGCTGCTCTTGGGGCTGCTCCTCTTCTTCATCGATGGCGAGTTCTTCTTCATCTACTTGTTCTGGTTTCGGGCCTTCTTGGTCAAAAGTTGCATCTCCATCATATGGCATATAATGCAATTGTCCATGTTCTATGGCAAAACGGTTAGGCATAGGAGTAGGCAACAAATATGCCACTCCAGGAATTTTGATGCCATGACGACTAGGGCTAACTACTACCATTCTAGCACTAGTAGGAACATGAATATTAACAAGGGTGTTACGGCCAATAGGGCAAAGGTGATTGTAGTTGAGACCAAGGGAGTTGGCCAACATGGTGATCACTCCTCCACACATGATATCTCCTTGTGCATGATTTGCTTGATGCGCGAGGTATAGTAGAAGTATTGCGCCTAAGTTGGGTGAATAACTGACGTCAAGGTTTGCTGCTTTCCCGAGAACTAGCATGTTCTCATCATTCACCTTAGAGACTTCTCCTCGTGCCTGCAACGAGTTAGTGATAACATGGTAGAAATAATGTAAAGTAGGAGTTTCAATGCAACTGGCTCTTTGCCAAGAGCCATGGATACTTATCTGGTAGAAGGATTTCCTTGAGTGCGGGTTAGTGAAATCATAAACATATCGAAGATCATTCTTGTTGTTGGGAAAACCAAAGTGATTACACCACTCATCGAGAGTAATGTTGAAGTCTTGGTCCAAGAGACGGAAAGTGATCCACTCCTCCTCATAGGCATTTGGCACAAGCCCAACATTATGTGAGAGAGTACTAAGAAACTCAAGCATCGTGCATTCATAAGTCTCACATCCCTGATAAACAAAATGATGCAACCCGGCATTATCACAAAGTAAATTGAAATCATTAGTAATACCTAGCTTAGCGAGTGTTGACTCGCAAGCCCACTTCGTTGCTTTGATCTTCCTTTGGTGAAGACGATCATTGAGTTTGGTTAGTGAAATCATTAGTAATACCTAGTTTCTGAATTTTTTTTCTTTACTTCATGGTTGGTGAAGACGATCCCCAGAGTGAAAACTTGTTGTGGTTGTGCGGTGGATGAACTCGAAGCACCGCATGCGTGAGTGGACCTCCTCATAAACATCTACAAAACAATTTTCCAGTCAAATACATTTAAACAATATTGATCCCACAATAGTCACAACATCATACTCCTCAAAAAACATCAACAAATCTAAGCCAAACTCAAATTTGGATCAAAAATATGCATCTCCTAGTCATGGCAATGCTAGGCATGTAGAACATGGATTCATGAAAAATAACTTGGGGATCGGAGGAGAAACGTACTATAGATCGATCACACGGAACGATTTGAACAAAAAATGAATGAGTAGGGAGATCAGGCGAAGTTTTGCTAAGGTTTAGAGAGGTTTGGAGGAAGAGGAAGAAGAAGAGAAAGAGATCGGGGAGATTTACCTCCTTCCTCGGGCTCTTTGTGGCCGCCAGGGCGTCATACGACCGCCCATATGAGCGCAAGCACTCGTATGAAAGGCCGTCGTTAACCCTGATTACTTACCTGCGCTTGTGTGACACCCTGGTTTTCAAAACTTTTGGCTTTTCAAAAACTTCCTTGGTTTGGCATTAGATTTGATATTTGACTTGTTTTCGGAATAACTATTTGGGCTTGAACTTGAGCTTTCTTCTATTTCTTTTCTTCAAGCAAGTCAAAGTTCCCAAAACCTTGCCAAAACCTTGTCTCATGCCATCTGATCCAAACTCTACCCTATATTCTTTATGATTATTCCTTTTTTCTTGAAAAGGAATATCTATCACCTATTGTAGGTTGTGAAGCAACCTATATTTTTATAGCTTAGAAAATTCTCAAATTTATTCCTAAAATACTAGGGACCATATTTCCATAATGTCCAAAAACATTTCAAGGTCCAGTTCAACATTTTAGCAAAACAATTCTCTCAAGCTTCTGACCATTCCAAACCTTTGTGATGGAAGTAATAGCTAGGAACATCCAATTGTTCTAAAAAAATCCAGCATCTTGCCACCATCAAATAAATCTCTAATATCAAGATTCACATCAAGGAGCCAATTCATTTAAGTGCAGGGTCACAAGCTAGTTTCTGGACCAGATTGAAGGTTTGCACAGGAACTATGCTTTAAACTTTGCAATTATTTCTGAAAAGTTTCCAGTATGTACTCCTTCCTACCCTAGATCCCTGAGACAACTCCTCTACCCCAATCTCCACCTCATTTATCCTCTGGAAACCTCCCAACATTCTATCCAGAACCTGTTGTGGATCATATCGAGCAAACCAAGCTACTCCTAGCCCTACCAGTGACCTACACTGCCTATTTGACCGATGATCGACGTGTTGGACAAGGTTGGGAAGGCTGGAGTGGCCTCCAGGCGCCAGAGCACGTGGTGATCATGGGTGTGGCATGCAGAAGATGCCCTCTGCATGCCCAGCCGCTTCGTACGTGACCACTCCGGCCATCACACGCTACTCCCCATTGTCTCGTCATGCCGACATCATAGCCACCGTCCACCTGGACCCTCCAGACCCTTCTCCCCTTCCAATGGCGCCCTCGCCGGACGCAGCTAAGTGCTGCCACTGTTGAATCCATGCAGGCACTGTGGCCGCACTTCGTGTCGTCTTCCCTGGTTGACCCATCGCCTTACATTAACTCCCCTGCCCTCCTCCATCACTTCGCCTCACTCCATGATGGCCAGTTCACCGTCCTTGCTCCGGCAGCTTCCCCGCGGCGGCATCCGGCTCGGGTATCTATCACCAGGCTATAAAAGCCACGGCTGAGGCCTCCCTCTCCTCACCACTCACCCTGCCCACCTCTCAATCGCCTTGACGTGGCTTGAGACTGCGTCGGTATTTCCCCAAAGAGGAAGGGATGATGCAGCACAGCGATGGTAAGTATTTCCCTCAGTTATGAAACCAAGGTTATCGAACCACTAGGAGGATCACCACCACCCAATAAGTAGCACCTGCACACAAATAACAAATACTTGCAACCCGACGTGAAAGAGAGGTTGTCAATCTCTTTATGGTAAAAAGATAGATTAGGTAGTGATAGTTCAGAGAGATAGATCTCTCAAGAACACAAAACAAAAAGGGTAAATGAAAAGTGCAGCAATATATTTTTGGGTTTTTGGGTATAGTAGATCTAAAAACAAGTAGGCAAAAAGATAGATCGGAAAGCAATATGTTGGAAAAGTAGACCCGGGGGCCGTAGGATTCACTAGTGGCTTCTCTCATGAGTATTAGCACACGGTGGGTGAACAAATTACTGTTGGGCAATTGATAGAAAATCGAATAGTCATGATGATATCCAAGGCAATGATCATCTTATAGGCATCACGTCCAAGATAAGTAGACCGACTCTTGCCTACATCTACCACTATTACTCCACACATCGACCGCTATCCAGCATGCATCTAGTGTATTAAGTTTATGGAGAAATGGAGTAATGCAATAACAATGATGACATGATGTAGACAAGATCTATTCATGTAGGAATAGACCCCATCTTGTTATCCTTAATAGCAACGATACATGCGTGCCTTGCTGCCCATGCTGTCACTACGAAAGGACACCGCAAGATCGAACCCATCACAAAGCACCTCTTCCCATGGCAAGAAAAATCGATCTAGTTGGCCTAACTAAACAAAGATTTGAAGAAGAAATATGAGGCCATAAGTAATCATGCATATAAGAGATCAAAGAAGACTCAAATAATATTCATGGATAGAAACTGATCATGAACTCAAAATTCATCGGAACCCAACAAACACACCGCAAAAGTTTACATCAAATAGATCTCCAAGAGACCATTGTATTGAGAATCAAAAGAGAGAGAGTAAGCCATCTAGCTACTGTCTACGGACCCATAGGTCTATGGTGGACTACTCACACCTCATCGGAGAGGCACCTATGAAGAAGATGAACCCCTCCATGATTGTGTTTAGATTGGATCTCGAGGTTCTGGAACTTACGACGGTTGGAATTGTTTTTCGTCGACTCCTCTAGGGTTTTTGGAACATCTGGGAATTTATAGGCATCAGAGGCGGTGCAGAGGGGTCCCGAGGAGGGCACAACCCATCAGGGCGCGCCGGGGGCCCCCTGGCATGCCCTGGTGGGTTGTGGCCTCCTCGGCCCACTTCTCCGGTACTTCTTTGACCCACAGGGTGTCTTCTGGTCCAGAAAAAATCTCCAAAAAGTTTCATCGTGTTTAGACTCCGTTTGGTACTGATATTCTACAAAGTAAAAAACAAGCAAAAACATCACCTGGCACTTTGGCACTATGTCAATAGGTTAGTCCCAAAAAATGATATAAAATTGCTATAAAATGATTGTAAAACATCCAAGAATGATAATATAACAGCATGGAACAAGCAAAAATTATAGATACGTTGGAGACGTATCACGCCTCCAGAGCGCCCCATTGAGGGCAGGAAGTTCTCCTTCTCCAGCTCCGGCAGGAGCACCACCGCCCGATCCCTCTCTGCTGCTAGCCTGCTCCACCCAACCCCAGCACCAATTGACCTCACCAATGAGCTCAGGGTAACCCCCTAGTGCTCCCAAACCCTGTCCCTGCTCGAATCCTTGCCGGAAGCATCAACTCCGACGACCACCGTAGCCCCCGTTGCCGGAGAGGAAGGGGCGATGCCGTCCGGCCACCTCTCGTCAAGTTGCGGGTACCTACGGCCTTGTCTCCATTCGCCCAATCCATTTCTGTCATCTCCTGTGGCGCCCACCTGATTACCACTATAGCTAGACGGTCGCCGCACATACCAGCCCAGGAGATCACTCTGGCATATGCGTACACAACCAGTATCACGAACATAGACATTTCTATTAATGGATATATGAGTCTTACATGGGATATATTACAAGAGTGCTGGCAGCGGCAAGGCTCTATCTAGGGCAGCATGGTCTTGGTGCGACTCCAATCCACAGGGATCTGACTAGGTTACTCTTCTAGCCAGCGAACGCTCCAACTCCTCAACGATGATCGACGAATCCTTATGTGAACCTGGCCACTTTAAAGGCCGCTGAGTACTTTGGAATGTACTCGCAAGCAAACCAAACTAACATATACACCAAGCAATGCAATCCATGGCATTCAAGCATGCATTTGCTAATAGAGCAATATTAATTATCATGGCATAACCGAATTATCTAACAAGATAACTACTAAAGTAAATATGATAAGGTAAAGCATATTAAGTAAATAAGTTGCACTACGAATAGCCTCATGATCTACTCTGAATCTGGTCCAAATCCAATCCAAGTCATGTGGTCACCCGACCACTCCTCTCTTAGCCATTCCATGGCTAACATAACCATGTGGTCACCCGACCACTCATCTCGTAGCCATCCCATGGCTAACATCTCATGTTCCTGACATCATCTGATGTCTACACAAGACGAGTTCTTTTATCATTACTATCATTATTACGGTTGACCACCTACTGAGGTCTGGACGGGCTGTCCAATACCATGGACACGGCTATTCGAATAGATTTTGACACTCTGCAGAGGTTGCGCACTTTACCCACACCATGAAGCACTTGGCCCTAGCCTCGAGACCACTCGGGTGGGCCAGCATTGCTTCAACAAAACCTGCCTAACTCGTGACTCTTTCATCGTACCATCGGCACTATTCCTCCCCCGGAGGTCAGCCTTGGGTGGCCCCTGTGTCCTCATGACACCTGCTACCGTCGTGGCCAAACTCTGTAGACCCAAACGGGGCCTACTGTCCCAAACAGGGACGCCGGCACAAACTCAACCATCAACCGGGCTCACAAGGTTATCGCCGCTTACCGGGCCAGGGTAGCACGCCGCACCTAATCTTCCCTCTTTGGTGATACCGGTGAAAGATCACGCAGTCAGACCCGGTCAGGGCCGTCCCATATCGGCAAATGTGGATGCACCAGTATGCCCGGACATGTGACTCAAGATCAACCGACTAGGTTTTAGTTTTAACAACATATTTATCACGCACGGTTGTTCATCAGCAATAACTTAACATAATGATAAGTATGTATGAGATAGCAATGGTAGAAACACCACAACCTATCTCCATATCATAATGAGTCATTAATAAGACATGGTGTAAATGGCGAGTTATTACTTTACAAGTTCTAGCTGTAAGTTATGACCATCGGAACCCTTGCATAAAACCGGCAAATAAACCGGTAGCCACCAGAACGGTCTTTACAACTCGGATCTGGGACATTACTGGAATAACTCAACCCCGGCTCAAGACGGCTGGAAAGCAGCTCAGAGCATGAGACGGTGTTTATAAGAAGAATGTAGCAGTTCCCGAAGATGGCCGAGAAACAGCTCAGAACATCGGGTCACTGCTACGGAGAGAAATTCATCAACTACCGTCGATGGCCGAAAAGCATCTCAGAACACGGGCCAGTTGCTGACAAGAGAAATATAAAGTCGGCATCCACCCCGGACGGCCGAAAGCAGCTCAGACACAGGCGTGGTGCCGTCATCGGAGAAAGTGCGAGCAAGGGTTCGTCAGCGTCCCATACAGCTCACTACTACGCATACAATCACAAGCATATTAATTTAAACATGCCGGAACAACACAGAGCAATGCTTTAGGGCATATATTAGATGGTCGGCTTGCCTGGGATTGAAGAACACTCCGGGAGGATGTGCGGTGGAGCCGCGGAACGATACGCCGGAACGGTTCTCCTTCGGAGGGGACTGATGGAAGACAAGGGCAAAATGGTCATTTACACCATGTGACCACCTTGCGAAAATTATACCAAAAGAACGGGCTCGACGAGACGAAGATGTGGGACTTGGAATCACCAGAATCAGAGCTACGGATGAAAAGTTATAGCTGTTTGAAGGTTAGGGCTTATCTGAAAGAAATTATTAGCATCCGGGTCCCTAGGAGGAAAATCTGGTGGCGCCTTTCTGGAAATACGCTTTCCAGAGAGGAAAGCGTATTTGCTGCTTTGCGCGACCATTTAATCCAGCTGGACCGGCACCCCTCTCACTGACAGGTGGGGTCGGGGCCCACCTGTCAGGGCTCTCTCTCTCTGTCTCCTCACCCCTCTTCTTCCTCCTCCCTCCTCCTCCCCGACCAGAGACAGGAGAGGGCCACGGCACCGGTGATGGGCCTGGCCGGCTCCGGCCACCTCCAGCCGAATGGGGAGCATCGGTGGCCTCGGGGCAATGCGCCGCACCCACCCAGGGCAACACGAGCGCCGAGGAGGGGCGAGACGACGGCGGCTCAGCGGACAAAGGAGCAGGCTGCCAGCGGCCGTTCTTGGGGCGGCGGCCTCAGGGACCCTGGCGACGAGGAAAAGAGGTGGGGAGGCTCGCCGGACCGCGGGGGTTCTCCTGATGGCAGAGAGGGGAAGAGAATGGCTCGGGCTCACCCGAGTTTGGGAGGAGGCCGACAGGGGCCGCGGCGGCGATTTGGCGACTCCGACGAGCTAGGAGGGAAATGGGGATGGCCATGATGAGCAGAGGAACCCAGGGAGGCTATTTATAGGCTCTGGAGGAGGATTCGCGGCACTTCTCGCCGGCGGCCGAAACCCCGAGAAGCACGGCGAGGTTGCGGGGCTCCCGTGGTCAGCAGATGCGTCCATGGCGAGGGGCGGAGGGTTCTGGAGAGCGCGCGCGTGCGGTGGAGACCTCCTGGCACTCATGGACAAGCCACGGCCTGCTGGAGGTGACCGAACGGCGGCTGTGGCCATAGTGCACCAATTTGGCACGCTCTGTGTGTGGTCACCGCCGGCACCACGCATCCAAAGCCCCAATTTAACCCCAGGCCATGTCAAATAGATGCACCAGGGTCTCTGGAGTTGACCTGTCGAGGCTTGGATGGAAGTGGAGATAGGAGATGGCAGGAGAGAGCTCAAATGGGTCCTGGCAGGAAGGTGTTTGGAGTGGTCTGAGGGAAACTGGCTAAAGGAAATGAGCTAAGTTTTGGCATGGGTTAGTCACTCACTAAGATGATCCTCTCTGCAAATTTTCAGCTCAACAGGATGAGGATAGGTAGCACTTCCTTCACAAATGGGCAATCTGGCCAGAAATAGAGATGTTGATGCTGGGCAAAATGGCTACATAGATTTGGCTCAAACTTGGAGGAGAATAATGATTTGAACATAGGAAGCCACTATGAAAGTTTCATACCATTTGCATACACCAAAATGGTACTTCCTTCACAGAGCTTCCAAATGGGCAGAATCTTGAGAAAATTGCTGGGGACAAATGGTAGAGGGATTGAGATTATTTTTGGTATCCATGGTTGATTTAGCAATATAAACCACCATGAAAAATTTCAGCTCAAATAGATAAAGGAATAGAGCACTTCCTTTGCAACTTGCCCAACTGGACAGAATCTGTAAATGGATGTGGTGCTCAAAATTTAAACTATGGAACTTGGGATCTGGATGGAAATGGGAAAGATATGGATAGGAGAAGCTCCACAATTAACTTGGGATTTTTCTAGACTACCAAAATAGTAGTTCCTTTAGAAAGTGCCCAAAATGCAATATTGGCATTAAATAGGAAAATGCAATTTCCCCTATTTAATTATGGCCAATATTTTTGTGGGAGCTCAATATGATCACAAAGAATATCTCCAGAAGTTTTCATGAACTCTAGAGATGGATAGCTATTTTCCTGGATTTAATTCCCTTAACTGGCAGAAAAAGGAATTAATTATAAATGAAAAATATTGCAAATGACTTGGCAATATTTTTGCATATCCAGGGTTTATAGATGAGGAAAGATCACAGGGAAAAGTTTGGGAGGCAGCAGAGGAAAGGAAATTGGGGTTCCTTTGAAACTGGAAGGATCAGGATTTCCCTTCCGGCAACTCGGAAGGTAGGGTTTCGACGGCAAAACCCTGAGCAAAGATCTTGGGTGGCAAGGTTGAACTGGGAGAAATCTCTTGTGGAAAAGGAAGGCAAGGCTGAATGACCATCTTCACATACCCAAGAGCTAGAGAAAACCGATAACATCGAGAGAAAAAGATGGGAGTCAAATCCCGCGAAGGAAAAATCCAGGAGCAAAAACCAGGGTGTTACATCTCCCAGCACCACCGTCGTCTCCATGCCGGCGAGCGACCGTCGGTGAGCCACATCGCCTTTGCCCTCCCTCCCCTTTCTTTTAAACAGAACGAAGGCCCAACCCATCAGTGGCCCTGAGCCGTGGCTGAAGTGTTATAAGTGGAGGCGCCCCTCCACTTTACGCCTTCGACATGGCCGGCTGGGGGTTTTCTGATTTTCAGTTTAAATCTAGTTTGACCAGGAACTTTGACCAGCTGTTATTTTTAAACCATAAGTCCAATTGAGTTGAATAGTTTTTGCATTGGTTTTGTTTTGAGCCCTTTATCTGCTGTAAAAATTGGGTATTTTTCCAATATGTCTAAATTTTTTGGACAGCAGAAATGCTTTATGTGATATTTTGTTTTTGTTATTTAGAAATACTTTCAGAAGGAGATCATTTTTGTACTGAAGACCAGGAGTTTTTTGAGACTCCCTTTGATGAAGGCAAGCCACATCACCCATTTGCTTGAGGCATTGAAAGAGCATTGGTTTTAAAATTGATTCTTGCATTCATTTGAACCTATTGAAATATGAAGTTTAATATGGTTATTGTTGCTTAATATTTTGTACAATTCTCTGCCATGGCATTGCATCTACTTCTGATGACTAGTATGTAGACGGATGATAGCAATCATACTTGAGTTAGTTGCTATACCGGATATGTTGTAGTATCATTATGGTCATGTTAAGTATTCATCTGGGTAAGTTCCAGTGTAATAAGGCATAGATCAACCTCATCGATTTCACGTGATGTTTAACTAAACTTAAGATGGTCTGTTGATCAAGTGCCACTGGCCCGAACTTACCAGTGCAGCCACATTTGTCTTTACGGGAAGGCCTTGAGTTGGTCTATCGTCGTGCTCTTTTATCGGTACCACCAAAGAAGGAAGGTTATGTGTGCATGCTACCCTGGGCCAGTAGGCAGCGATAACCTTGTGATCTGGAGTATTATGGCCATGGGTCCTCGATTGGGACAGTTTAGTTTACAGCCACGGGATGACACAGGTGTCACGGGGTGACACAGGTGTCATGGGGTGACACAGGGGACACCCAGGACATGACCCGAGGGGTATGTCGGTAGTACGATAGAAGTGCCATGAGTTAGACAAAGTTCGTTGGACGAGTGTCTATGGTGTGGGTAAAGTGCGTGACCTCTATAGAGTGTATGAATCTATTTGAATAGCCAAGTCCACGGTATTGGACGCAGTTCGCACTAGGTCACACTATCCGATCAACAGTAACGATGGAAGAACTGGTCTCGTATCTAATTATGATCAATCATGAGTAATCCGGTGATCATGGGATGATCCCGGAGGAACGGAAAGTTGGTCCATGAGACCTTAAACGATGATCCTCAGTACAGTAAGTCTAATACCATGTTGCATATCTGTTTCCTGAATGTTTACCCTTGCCATTGCCATGCTGTTGCCTGCCTTATTGTTTTGGTTGCTGTGAGCTTGCGAGTACATTCCAAGTACTCACCTGGCTTATCATGCCAGATGCAGGAGAAGTCGTGTGTGGAGATCCCGAAGGTTCGTACGTTACCAACTAGGCCGTGTCCCAGCAGTGTCCCTATGGGATGGGGTTGCGCTACCCGTCATTCCGCTACGCTGTGTTATTTCCACTACTAGTATCGAGGCCCCTGAGATATCACATGAATAATGTAGATACTGCCCAAGCACGAGAGGTGCTCCTGGCCTCGTATCTTTATGTAATGCTGCACCCTGTACCTATATCATATTAATAAAGTTCAGTTCTGTTCTGTTCCAAGTTGTTGGGTGTTTCCAGAAGACTTGATCTCTGGGCTGGGAACACAGGATAAACCGGTCCATCTGAGCTGGGGTGCCATAGCTTGCGCGTACCTCATATGACCGCTGAAACGACCAGCAGCGCCCGTATAGACCACCGTCATTTGATCTAGAATTTTTCTTCTTCTGTTTGAGGATGTCATACGACCGCTCAAACAGGCGCGGGCGCCCATTTGGAATGTCGTCAAATGATCTAGAATTCTGGTTGTTTCTTCGGAGGTACCAAACGACCACTCATGCGAGCGCAAGCGCCCATATGGTATGCCGTCGTTTAACCTGTTGTCTCTAGCTGTTTTGTGTTGGAACCATCTGGAGGTCATACGACCGCCCTGGTCATCTGAAAGGCCGTCTTTTCGTCTGTTTCTTCCTAAACTTTTATTTTTCTTCGTTTTCCTATGGGGTTAGGTCCAACACAATACACATGTATATTTCCAGGCATTCGAACATTAGTACAACATATAATTTTAATTTGCGCATAGCAAAGCCTTCATTAAAACGACTCTTCCAAACTCAACTTCTTTACCTAGAACTTCAATCACTCTTTATTAAAACAAAAATAAAAACTTACTTGTCTACCTTATTTGCGTGGGTTGCCTACCATGAAGCGCTTGTTTTTGGTCGGTTAGCTCGACCGTACTGGTGATCACGGTGGTGCAAGGACACCGAGACCATAGCTTCTGGCATTCAAAATGATGCCATCTCCTACGTAGGTCTTCATTTTCTTTTTCCTATGGAAATGTCTCACAAAAGGATCTTTAGCGGGTAATTCAAATCTAACATTCCCCTCAAACACATTTATCACAGTTTTGATAGTCCTTAGAAAAGGTCTACCGAGAATTATTAGAGCAATAGGATCTTCAGGCATATCAACTATCACAAGATCAATCATGGTAGGGTAATCATTTATTTCAATTATAACTCCATGCTTAATGCCTACTTCCAAAGTAAAAGTAGAATTGGCCATATTTAATATAATCTCAGTAGTAGCATAAGGACCTAGATTGAGGCTATCATAAACAGACTTAGGGATAGTGGAAACACTAGCCCCGAGATCACATAAAGCATTAAATTTATTAAAACCAATCTCAATCTCTATTGTAGGATCAAAAGCATCTTCTTGCTTAGCAGGTAACTTACTGTAAAGCTTCTTTCTTTCATCATCTAACTCACATACCTTGGCTATAACTTGGTCAACGAAAACGTTATATGCCTCGTTATTAGATACCTCAGGTAGTGGGTACTTCATTGATATCATCTTTATAAAATCTGCAACGGTATAGTTGTATTCTGGCACATGGCTTGTGTCTAGTCCTTCGGTCTTCTCTTCGTTGCTTCTTACCATCTTGACATCTTCAGCCGAATTAGGTTCAAGTTTACCTGCAGACTTAGCTAAGATCAATGTTTGGCTCTCTGCAATTTTAGCTACTTGTTCTTCCATATTCTTGGATCTTCCATCAAGCATCTGCACATCATTTGTTAGTCCAACAATCTTACTGGTCAACTAGCCAAGTAAGTTATCATGATTCTTCAAAATATTTTTGAAGTTTTAATTTTGCTCAGTTTGACTAGCAATAAAAAATTCAGAGTATCTTCAAGAGTATTTCTATTGCTGCTATTAGCTCCATTAAAATTATTGGTTGCTCCATTATTATTACGATAAGGAAGTCTAGGAGCATATCCGTTATTTTTCCTGTTGGGATTATAGCTATTGCGAGCAATAAAATTCACATCACTAACTTCTTCGTTAGTGATGGCATTAACGTTTACCTCTTCTTTACCTTTCATAACGGAGATGAGTTCATCAAGCTTGGCTGTCAACTCCGCATTAGTTTCTTCAATTGCATTCACCCTCTTGGTGGTGGTTCTTTCAACATGCCATTGGGCATGGTTCTCTTGCATATCATCAAGTAGTTTCTTGACATCATCTATGGGCTTTCCCATGATTGTTCCTCCTACAGCTGTATCAAGCATGGTTTTTGACATATGATTTAAACCATTATAGAACATATGGAGGATTAACCATTCTTCCATTCCGTGGTTAGGACAGTTTCTCATGGCTTCCTTCATTCTTTCCCACGCAAGCGCTAGTGGCTCACGTTCCTCCTGCTTGAAACCTGTAATCTGAGAACGAAGTTGCATAATTTTTGCAGGTGGACAAAACTTAGATAAAAATTTATTGCAACAATCAGCCCAAGAAGTTATATTGCCTTTAGGTAATGCTAGGAGCCATTCCTTTGCTTTTCCTCTAAGAGAGAAAGGAAATAGATGCAACTTCAAAGCGTCGGGATCATAATCCCTAATGCGTGTCATGTTGCACAATTCAGTAAAATTATGCAAGTGCATACCGTCATCTTCAGAAGCAGAGCCTCCAAATTGGTCTTGTTGGACCATGGAAATTAAGTTCGGTTTGATCTCATACTCAGTGGCTGCAACCTCAGGTTGTGCTATGGGTTCACGCATGAAGTTATTGCTAGGAGTAGCAAAAGTTTCAAGATTATGAGCCATGGTAATCTTTTTGGTATTTTCAACTGACAAAACTTGTCACAAAAATAAAACTTAAAAAAAAATTGAAACTAAACTTTAACAAAAACTCTAAACAGAAAGACTAGGAATACTAAACTCCTCCCTGGCAACGGCGCCAGAAAAAGGGCTTGATACTTCCTTTTTGTGTGATCCGGTAATGGAACAGAAAGTACCGGACACCTATTTCCCCAAGAAGTGACCCTGGGTTATCGAACCCGCGAGAGGAAGGTTCCCTTGAAGCAATGGTCTCTAGCAAGCAATTGTTAAAGCATTAATTCCAGCTTTTGACCAGATCAATCAAACTAAAGGTGATGAAACACTTATAATAAAAAGAGGTATGAGTATGAGGTCTTTAAAGCTTACAACCATGTATTTGTGTTGGGACCAGATAGGATATTGATTTGTGCGCTGGAAGTCGCCCATCGAGATGTGCTTGTTACGAACCGAAGTGGGGGATGTGTCTAAATAACATCTTGACCGGCACGAGTCCTGCATCAAGAATCAGTTGTCCTACCGAAGGTCCTCTCCATATCGCGGGGTTGCCTCGATAATTAAGATTATAATAATTACACAAGAGCTTTGGATTTTTAATGACTACACCTCATGAATCCCCAGGGATTGGATCCGTGTTACCGTACTAAAACTTTATGTCACTGGTGTTCAGAATAACACTTCACATTCTCCCTGCCATTAGCCTCTCCGTGACTCGCTCTCCATGATCCTGGGTACCTGTAGGGTTGAAGAACGCTGAGAAGACAAAAGACATCTTCGAAACAATTTTATTTCACACATACGGGGCGTTAATTCAAAGCTCTTCCATTGATCCCCGCAACAAATACAGAGGGTTGCAAGGCCTATGCCTCAACCCATACCTTACCAAACTACTCATACATGGAGATCTGATCGCATGAAGAAAATATTGAAGAACACATTTTGAAGATAGATTAATTGGTAATATGTTTTACAATGGTTGCCTTGTGCGATGCACGATTACAAGTATGAACTAGAGGAAGATGGACTATGGTGGTGATGGCGGCTATGGAGATGGAAATAGCTGCGGCTAGGGTTGATGGATGAGGATGAGCATGGTTCTGTTCTGGCTTCACTTGCGGACGCTCTGTTCACATTTTGGCTGGGTCTTCTTTATAAAAGTTGTTCACATGGACGAGGAGCCTCAGAATCCACGCCATACGACCGCTCATACGAGCGGTCGCGGTCATATTGAACGCCATCTTTCATGTTGTTTCTTCTGGTGCACCCCTTCTTGATTTCCTCTATCTCCACTTTTACTCCTTTCCATGTTCCTACGTGATTTCTTCCCTTTTTAGCCCATTTCCCGTGGAAACACATCAAAGAGAGGATTTGTGGAATCCTTTGCATTCATTAGTCATTAGTACCAATATCAGAGCAAATATCTCGATTTAAAGAAATATCTCGATTTAAACAAAGGGTGAATGAGTGTAAAAATAACACTCATCAAATAGCTTTTCTTCAGTTTGGAAATTTTGCCCTTCATGGGAATCGCAGCAGTCTTCAAAGTTTCATTTGCCTTCTTGAGCTCCCCAAGTTCTTTGACGGAGTCCTCTGCCGCTTTGGTTTTGGCCTTGATGTTTTTCCAGGCTTGTTGCAACTTGGTGTCCTTGTCCTCGAGAGCCATTTTTGCAGTTTCTATAGAAATACAGTTCTTGAGCCTTTTTTGCAGAAGGAAATTCTCATTACGATTATCTGTTAAAGTGAAAGTTGCTTGGATCAAAGAATCAGAATTGCGTAAGAAGCACTCGGGCGGCAGGATTTACCTCCCATGGTCTTTTCTCCTGCTTGAGCTTGGCATTTTTGGTCTTGTCCATTTCCAGCACGACGCGAAGCTCAATGACTTCCTTCTCCAAAATTCGTACTGATTCCCAAGCGCACAAGTTTTCTGCTCAAAGGAAAGTAATGGATAGTTAATCTACAGAAAAATAGGATTAAGCTGGATCAATACCAGATTCCCAAGAAACCCTACCATAACTCGTGCCCAGGGACCGCATCACCCACTCGGTGGACCGAGTGAAGAATGGTACCCCGAGTTTCCAAAATCGGAGTCTCGGGGACGACACCCAGTGGGTGCACTCATCGTGCCCCAACTGGAAGACGAAAAATATTCACTCGGACGTGTTCCGGCAAACCCAAGTGAAGTTGCAAAACTTGAAAACAAAAATACTCGCAGACTCCAACCGACTGCAAATAGTCGCTTGCAGTCTCGGGGACTACACCCAGTGGGTGCACTCAGCGTGCTCCCATGGGAAGAAAATCTACATCCACACCCGGTGGTTGTACTCCGAGTGAACCCACTGGAAGAAAAACATGGCCGAATGAAAGTGTAACTTACAATGCCACTTACTCAGACGTTGGCCTTCAGCACTTTGGTACACCTACTTCAAACGCTGGTTAATCAACTCCATCTGGATCCTATCTCCCTTGCTCGGTCCCACTTGGTCTTCCGGGACCCTAAACAAGGTGAACAAGCCAGGGGATGCCGAAGTCGGAGCAGGCACAGGAGTCGGACCAGGCGCAAGAGTCGGAGCAGGCGTAGGAGTCACGGCAGTCGGAATAGGCGCAGGAGAGACTAAAGCACTCGGACCTGTCTAGCCTTCGGAATTTTTTGGCACAATGTCATCGGTGACATTCTCCACCACACGATTCTCGTTGGATCCTGACGGATCAACGTCCATATGTTCCACTCGGTCGTCATCATCCAGCTGAATAATCTCATGTGGTCCTGATAACGCACATCACAACAACACCAGTCAGATGGGTCAGTCGGGATATAACTTTAGAGAAAAGAATAGTACCCTTTGAGGTAGCAGCATCAGCTTCACCCGGCTCCTGCATTTTGTCAACTCCAGGTTCTGATGTGTGGCTGGTAGTAGAAGTGACAGCATTGCATCAACGGTTCCACTCGGTCAGAAAACAATACCAATAGCTGATATGAAAGAACAACTTCATTACTTACATAGAGGCAACATGCACCGTCATCTTGATCATCGGGAGGTTCACAGCCTTCCGAGGTTTGCTGGTGTCTTTCTTGATCATGGTCTTCATCTGCTTGGGAGCTTTAGCTGCCGGCTCAGAAGATCTGGCCCGGCCTCATTTCAGAGACCGAGTGCTTGGAGCTTGGCCACTCGGATCCTGAGCCTTCTTGGAGTGACTCTCTTTAACGGCTTTATCGAAGGGAGAAGACTCTGCTTCTTCCCCATCGTCACTTTCTTCATCATCGTAGTCGTCCTCCTCATGACTTTCGTCGACTCCATGCAACTCATTGTCACTCGGATTAGTGTCTGATGCCACGTCCTTCGGGTGACGGTCAACACTCAGGACTTTAGAAATCATTGTTGTCAGATTCTGTTAAAGAAGACAGTTGAAAGTTAAATCAGTATAAAACAGCACATTGTTAAAGTTGCAAATTGAGCAAGAACAAGGTTACCTCAGCTGGCGCATGGGCCCGGTCATAAGGTTTCAGCGTTATACACCCTCGGGCGTCATCACGCACTGCGGTGATGAGTTTCACTCGGTCCTCAATTTCAGTCCCCATCAAAGGTTGGGGTCGCACTCGGGTGGAGTCACTTGTGCCCTCATATGTCCACATTGGCCTGGATCTCTCCTGTAGTGGCTGAATGCGATGACTGATAAATGCCTCTAGCAAGTCAATGCCATCAACGCCCGACCTCTTGATGCTGACCAGAACATTGACTAAGATTTCCACATCGGTCTTCTCAGATTTGGAAACCTTAAGAGACTTCGGAGCTACAACTCTTTCGCCAGTATAAACTGGGAGGCCAATCGGTGAACCGCTAGCCGAAACATCTTTGCAATAAAACCACGAATTCTACCACGACTTGACAGTATCGGGAAAGCTGATGGGTGGGAAAGCACTCTTGCCCCTAAGCTAAATCCCTAATCCACCACACAACTGGCTGACCTTAGTTTTCTCCTCATCTGGAGAAGATTTCTTGACGGTTTGGGAACAGCAAGTGAAAATGTGCTTAAACAGGCCCCAATGAGGATGGCACCCGATAAAATTCTCGCACAAGGACATGAATGTAGACAAATAAACTATGGTGTTTGGCAGAAGATGGTGCAAATTGTGCTCCGAAGTAGTTTAAGAATCTGCGGAAAAACGGATCTGGCGGCATGGAAAAACCTCGGCGGACGTGCGTTATGAGAAGCACACGCTCGTCATGATCTGGGGCCGGCTCGGCGTCGCCAGGCTCGGGCAGCCTCCACCCTTCCTCCGGGATGAGGCCCTCGGAGACTAGCTCGCACACCTGCTGCTCGGTCGCCTTGGACGGGGGCCAATCCCCTTGAATCTAGTCGGGCGGAGGACCGGAGCTCGATGTCGATCCCTTTCACCTCGCCGTTTTCTTCTTCTTCTCCAACTGTGCAGTCTTGTCCCTCCCAATCTCCATAGGCGACAGCGAAGTTAAGCAGAGAACGACAAAGAGCTCAAAGGGAAGGAAAGGAGGAGGAGAAGGGGATCTGGATTTACCCCATCCCCTCTCCAATTTATACCCCTAGGTAAATCGGCCAAATCAATCGATCACCGTTGATCCAAGATCCGACGACGCCCACGAGATTCGCAGTGTAAGAGAAAGTGATACACATGGCAGTGTTTGGGGCTGAAAATCGAGGCGTCGCGCCCCACTTTCCCGACAAACGCGGCGATTCTGCGAAGATGTGTGCGCGGGATCTTTTGATCCCGCAAACTTCACCAGTCGGTCAATCCGTTGAATCCGCTGGTATATTCTTTCCGAAGGAAACATTCGGCCCGCCGAAAACTTGCCCACACAACAGAGCCCACTCGGACAAACGCTCTAAAATTTCCGACTGAAATCACCTTCAAAACTGCTATAGGATGAGATCGACGCTCCTCTACGGATTCACTTGGTCCTTCTTCTAGGCTCCAAGGCGTAAATTTCATGAACTTGGACTTAGAGTCGGCCTATGCCGGCGTTCCTCCGGGATAATGAGTGGCATCTTTCAGAAGTGTCAGACCACGCGCCAGCATCGCTGCTCAGGTTATCATGGCACGTCCACACTCGGACCACTAGTCGGTCTCCTCAGGGAGATGTACAAGTGCCACCAAGTTTTCCCTCGCAGTCAACTAACCTCGATCACTCGGGAAGCACCTAGTCCAGAATCCGTTGTAGTTCTGTTCAGATCGAGATTGACTGAAATTTGACGACGGAGCCTGAATGCCTCCGTGGCACTCGGGACAAGTCAAATCTTTGGTGAATCCGTTCTACAAAACTTCAACCAATTGAGGGCTAATGTTGAGGTCACCTACTATGGGTAGGGACATAAGGCATACATCCCAGATTTTACCCATGGCCCCACATCAACAAGCATTAAAGCCCCTGGGCCACAAGCACACTCAGACGGTCTTCAAGATGTGGTCCACTCGGATGAGATTCATCCACTCGGATGCTACCTGTTCACTCGGCTGGTGATCATTCACTCGGGGACCACTCCCTCCACTCGGCTACCCCTCCAACACTCGGACAAAGAAGGCGAACAGTCAGCAGAGAATCTGAAGCATCCAAGGGCGCAATACGCCAGGCGTTACTAGCTATTTATATGTCAGTTATCAATAGAAACAGCTGTAATCAACATGGGTCATTAAACCCCCTGTAACGTAGCTAGACAGATGGGCGGCGCACTCTATATAACCCGCCCCGTAGTACTTGGACAGGGGTTCGCACTCTCTATAAACACTCATACGCCAGGAAAACAAACTGCTCCAGAGCTCGAGACGTAGGGTCATTACCTCCACCGTGAGGGGCCAGAACTTGTAAACCCTTGTGTCACACCTTCGCCGTAGCTAGGATCAGCCCTTGTTCGTACTCTAGTACTCACTGTCAGAATAATACCCACGACAGTTACCGATTGGACATCCCAGCAGTTTGTGCCAACAGAAATTGGTCGCCCCGGTCATATAAGCACCAGATAGGTTGAGCCTCGCTCATATAAGCATCAGATAGATTGAGATCGTAACAATAACACCTGCATCTATGGCGTGGCCGTGTGATTTGCACACCGTAGACTCGTGCTTAGATTTTAACGACCAAGAGTTTTTCGCCATCGTCGTCAATAAGAGGTCTTCTAGTAGTGAGAGTGGGGAAGAAGATGGAGATGGCACGTGGGGCCGTATAATCAGTGAGAGAAGCAAGCGATCCTGGTCAGGATCGTCCTTTCCCGGTGTGACAAACATGTCAAGACCGAGTTTTTTTTTGTTGGGAAACGATAAGTTTTATTCCTCCATGACAGGTTCCAGTCGACTACTAAGAGGCTCGAAATACAATCCTGAGGTTCACGCAACCATACAACTGTGCGTTCCTCGGTTCTACCAAAATGTGCCAAGCAGTCCGCAACCCTGTTTTGATGACGATCAATTTTCCAGAGGATAAACTCACGGTCTTCCAGAAGACTCCTAATTTCAGCAATTTGATGAAAAAGGATTTCCCCCCGCTTTATATTATAAAGCAACCTTCACTTACATCCAAGCAACCGATACAAACGCATGTCACACACACCCAAGGCAAGATACAAGGATGCCGGACACCGACACACAACTCCAACGACTAATTTCAGCAATTTGATGGCCATATTTGGAACGACCTAGACTTGAGCTTGACATAGCATGCAACATATCACTACAGTCAGATTGAATGACAATCGGCTCAGAAGACAACTGCAAAGCTAGGTTAACTTCCAAAACACTACTAATTTCCGAGTCCATTGCGTCACTGCAGTGGAGCAGTTTGCAACAAGCTGCAAAAATAACCTCTCCCGTTTCGTTTCGGTGGACCATGCCTGTACCTGCACTGCCATCGGCCTCGACGAACGACCCATCTGTCATTAGTGCCACCCATCCATGCGGTGGCCTCGGCCATGAGCTCTGCACCGGCGCCGAAGGACTGGAGGTGCGACCTGGACTCTGCATGAATTGATAGTCTGTAGCAGGCTGCTTCCCCTTCAACCGGTCTTGCACTTGGAGCATGGTAATTTTCTGCAGGGATGCTAGAAAGCTTCCCAGGAATTGCTTCTGTCTACTAGCAGATGTAGCAACCACTCATCCCCGGTACATATAACTGCAGTTCTATGTGGAATTGCCCAATCTTCCCTCAACGTGTCCCAAAGTGTAGCCGCATGTGGGCATGCAATCAAAGCATGGAATGACGTTTCATCTTCGCGGCCACAGATCGAACAAGTCGGGGAGACTGGTAAATGATGTTTCCATTTGCACAAATTAATCGCCAATGATCCAGAGACAACCTTCCATGCGAAAACTGACCGAGATTGACCAGGATCAGTAAGTACATGGTGCCAATTTCAAGGATTGGGAGTTCAAGATTCGATTCCAACACGCTCTATGAGTTCAAGGTTTTTTTTTTTTCAGACTTTTCTCTTTTGATAACTCTAGCTGTGGTTTCAAAATTTCACGAAATGGGCAAAAAAAAAAAGTGGAGTAATAATGGGAAAAAAATATACTAACATGAAGTGATAGAATTAATTTGCATCTTGCTGTAAATAAATATGGACTACTAATAACAATTTGATGGAAAATATGGACTATGCACTACAACGTGTCAACTTCTCATCTCAACTCCTATGTTCACAAATTTCGCTCGAGAAAAAGAACTCCTCTATTCACGATATCTGTTATTTGCATATACTGTTTGTCAGTTTTCCAAGAACAACTACGAGGCCACCGTTTTCCATTTACACTGTTCATAGTTTCTGTGGCAGAGCAGCGACAACGTATTTACAGTGTGTACTGAACCATGGAACTACGGAAGTACCCAAACTTGAGCTTCCGTTGCACCAAACACTGCTCGCCTGAGAATGAGATCGCCCAACCGTCGTCCAAACGAAACCCACCTGCACCATCGTTCTTCGAGAGGGCCATGATGGTGTGTAGCTGTCGTCGTCTTGGCCAGATTGCTCTCGCTAGAGGCTATGTGCTGATAACGTGTTATAGAATGAAAGCAAAGAGACAAATGAAGAGTCCAAATGATTCCACTAGTTCCATTGCATTGTGGAAGACCCACTTATATACAAGATGAAGGGGTGTGTTGGGGAGACACCTTTTCCCCAACAGACACCTCCTGGGAGGCATCCCTCCCATACAATTGATCACATGTTTATTTCTCAATACTCCCCCTTGATCAATTCGTCATCTGTATATTGCAAACTGAAAACTCCTCCAAAAACCCTGTGGGAAAAATTGAGGAGAAACCTTATAATAATATGCCATCGAAAACTCCTTTAAAACCCAGTGGGAAAAATATAAGGAGAAACCAATATGGCATACATCCGCACTTGTATTTATATTGCCTCGTTAAAAACCTTATATGAGAAACCATCATGGAAAACTCAAAAAGGAAAAAAGAGTACAATATGAATGATCTGAAGATCACCAACAGGTTATAACTTGGGATTTTACTCCCCCTGAACTTTGCAAACATCAATGTTTTCTCATACCAATTCCACGAACCTGATTCTGGAATATAAACGTTGGTAGAGACATTGTGAATCTCACAATAATTTATTTGCATATTATCCTCTTACATTTCTGTAATTTGCAAGGATAAATATAACCCATAAGAAATACAAGTGACATTATCTTGGTAGATAATGATAATTGATTCCAATGAATCTTCACATGATCTCACATGTGACCAGTCATTCTGCAAAGACATGTATATCTTGTCATGGTTCAAACATAGTTAGGGAAGAATGATCATAGGAAGGACTCATTTAGAGTCTATTCTGAAGGCTTCCCTCAGAATACTCTTCTAGTAAATTCAGTCTTTGATATGGCATTGTTGGGATCAGATTATCAGCCACTATCAGGATATCACACCATGGTCCCATCTTGATTTTCCCAATGGAATTAATCAAGACCTTTTGTGTCTTGGACATATCTGAGGATATTCCTTACACCAATCATTATACCTTTTATTGGGGATTGCACTCTGAATAAATTGCCAACAAATATAGTGTCAAGGCCTGACTTACTTTGCAATATATATGAGTGCTCCGATGGTACTCAGATATGGAACTTAATGTCCACTATCACTTTCCCATCTCCCCTAGGTTTGAATGGACTTGTGTCCCATTTCAGGTATAGTATGACCATATGTGTCTTTGATAAGATATATCCAAATTGAACTTTTTCAATATTTCTGGATATATAAGACTGACATACATTTATTACCGAGGAAATATGCCAAAGCTATAAGCTTAACATCATTTGGTTTGACCCAAATATCCGTCAAAAAATAATTGTGTATATCTAATATGTCTTGTATAGACATTGATGATAAGATCATCCACATCAATAAGAACATGTAAATCCAATTGTGGATATCTTCATGAATACACATCAACAATCATTAGTATTAGAGTAATCCTTATCAAAGAGTAACTCACTTAGTCGGTTGTACCACACAACTCTCCGACCTCTTCAGAGTCATAGAATGACTTCTGAAGTTTCACACACACATGTTGCGATTTATTATTGTATTCGGAATATTAAGCCATTCCAACGACTTCAATGTCCGAACTGAATGATCCATGTGAGTATGTAGCTATTACATACATCAACCACATGGATTTGTACTGCCAATTCAGTATCGACACATAATTCCACTCATACCGAGAAGGTATGCTACATCGTAAACGATGTCAGGTCTCCGCGGAAACTCTTGTGCTACAAGCCTCGCTTTCTCACCACCTCATCTATTTTTGTTTCTGAACGAAAAATCACTTCTCTTCGTAAACGAAGGTACTTATGAGGAGTAGGTTTTACTATGGTAAACACCTCTCTTTTGATGAGTGAGTGCTAATCTTCCTAATTGCTTCCTTTCATTTGAACCAATATAAGTGCCAACGACACTCTCCATGGATTTTGGTTCAGGGCCCAAAAGGATTTCAGCAATTCTCAAGAGGAAATTTATGTCGACATATGTAGACTTTAATATTCGATTCTCATGAATCAATATCATTAGTGGAATTCTCATTATGCCTCTTAACTCCTCGTCATTTCCCACAACAACGGAGTCAAGGTGTTTCGATGTCCCAACACCAAACATATTTGTGCACACCGGTGCTCGGCTATGGATGACGCGCATCCACAGGTGTCATTCAACGCGAGGTTGAATCACATTTACTGATTGAGGAGATCATTTCCTCTATTTTCACGGAAACATATGAGAACTTAATCCCATGTGACCAGAACTCTCCCCCTCTTGCTCTCATCTGGGGATACGAGTGGTTATTAGGTACCTCTACTCGTTCTGGTACTAGAATTCAATAACACCTTTGTCATCAGTAAATGTATATGGCAGATTATTTGCAAAATGTTGCAAATTTCTCATAACCTGAAACTCTAGTTCAGATTCTTAAGTACGTGGATAAAATGTCTATGACATTTCTGATGCATTTCCTGGCATTTTATATGGTACATTTCTTCCCCTAATGCCAGAAAATGTCCTTATTGCAAAAGCAATCAGTGTACGGGCTACAAATAACTCCCTCACTAGGGTTAAGGTATTTGACGGATTAACAATCATACCACAGTTATTCTTCACATAGATCCCAAATATATGTGAAGGCCCTTGATGTACACCGGGGTGGTGATATCGGTATGCAACCGAATTACCACAGATGGGAAATACTTCACTGATTTCCACGTACAGACCACAAGGGAATACGGTATTAAATGCATTTGATCTCATTTAGACCAAATATGCGGCGTGTGAGACCGCATGTTACCACCAACAAAAATGTTGGATAATCACAATTCCGTAACAATGGCCATGCAACTTGACTCTCTTTGACAAGAGATCTAGCCACACCATTCTGAGTAGGTACACGATGTACTGAATATGACCATGGAATTCTCGTGAATCAATTCAACGACATTTCTATTCCAATGAAATTATCCCATGCATAGGATCATTCGCTCCAAATTCATCAATTTGAGCACTTAATTCAGTAAACATATGGTTTTGGCGAATAATACACACCTAAGACCATCTTCTAGATGTGTCTATGAATACCATGAACTACCAAAGTAACCCAACCAATGGTTGAATATTTTGCATCATTCTTGAATCCGTTCAAGAATAATGAGTTGCTCATTCAAATTTTAAGGTGAGAGTGCCTTAAAACTCATTCCCCTATGGCACATGCAGTGCACATAAAATCTTACGATTGTCGGGAATATTGCAACTTTGTTGTGGCCAACAGAATTATCAATAATTTTTCTAATCGTCCTCATACCAGACTGGTAAAGAAGGAAAAAATATTGTGTACGCAACAATATTGAGTATGAATTATTTCATACACTCAATTCCTTACAACTATCATGTCCCATGGACAACATGTTGCAAATGATACCACCTGTAGTAGTACAATTAAGGCTAATGGTGTCTCGGGATAACTAGGAAACTACATAAGATCTCCAAAATATCTTGTGAATGTCATTCCACAAGCATATCATCAATGTACGTAGAGGAGTGCATTCTCCTTCTACTGCGCCAGAATATTTTCTGGTTGTCCATTTGAAGTAGAACTTCAAACTTATCCCGTTTAACGCATTCGTCTTTTCCAATGAGTCAGTGACATGATTCAACCCAAAACTTCATAGTTTCGTAATCATTAGTACGATATTCCATACAACCATCCCTTTGAAAAACATGAGAGTTGTCATTGTGATCATTTGTTTAAATGACCCATTCTTTTGGGAGATATATACTCCATTTCTGCTTGTCATCTTTTTATCACTTTACGTTCGACTCCTCGTGGTTCTCTAGCCACAAAATTGCTTAGTACTATAAGCACTAGCACAAATTTCAGGTAATGGTATAGTACCCATTGAGGGTGTACTAGATGACTCTTCACGAGAAGTTCATCGTATTTTCACCCTGAAACAAAGATGGTGTTTCTTTTACCATCATATAAGGATGTAAAGTGCAGTAAGGACATACAATCAGATCAAGATTTGAGACTGCCTTATCACATAATCTCAACTTAGCGTTGATTTATAGAAAACAGAACTATAAGCATCAACGGACTTCAAGTCTTGAACACAAATGAATAGTCATTCATGTGATGCTTATGACAATATATCTCTCCCTAAGGTAGTCCCGAAGGGCAAATGTATATTCAACATCCATTTAAATAACCAGTTTAAGAACTGAGACATTGCGATGTCACATAAATGCAAATTTGAGCTTTCAGCTATTTATAAATAGCCATGACATTCTCTGTAGGTGGAGTTTAAATGGTGACAAGGCCACGGGTCGACAAAATTTTAATGTCCATGACCCATGTTCAATCATGACGTCCACCTTGTGTCATCACATCGCATTTCCTTTTTAAAAAGGTCATCCACATATTGCATGAAATGCTCATGCATTAATTTACCTTCAGTAAATTAAATACAATGAAAATGCTATGGCTAAGCATAATCATGATCATGGTGATTCTTAGTGACTCATGAGCAAGCCTTCTCAAGAAGATAATCATCACAATATGATGTAGTTCTTCAAATTAAAGTTATAGTCACCTCATAAAGAATAAATCTTTAATTGCCATAAAACATAGAGGTAATCAACCACTTAGTGGTGCCTCACTCTTATGCATATTTTAATCAATTATAGTTTCTGCACAACCTTATGTTATTTAAAACACATGAAGGTAATTACCACGAAGTGGCATAAACCTCTCAGTTGTGCACGAAATTTAATTCGTTGCTACGATTACATCTCATAAGTTGTGTACTCATGGAAGGTAATCACCAAAATATGCAAGTATTTTGCATAATTATCTTCATAGCATAATATGTAGCATAGTCGCCACTAATGCCTTGGATTCCTCTCCTGATGGAGCATGTGACACTGTAGTCACAACCAATGACAAATGCTATGAAATTGACAAGTATTTGAAAAAACATCATGAAGGTAGGCACCAATGGTGTAAGCCTCATAATGGTTATGTCATAAGTTTTGTGCCTTCACTTTGCTTTGAACACATGGAGATAATCACTACTGAGTAGTGTAGACCTCACTCTTATGGAGCTTCTCACAACCTTATGTTAATTAAACATATTGAAGGTAATCACCACATGGTGGTGTACACCTCGCAGTTGTGAACGAAATTTAATTCGTTGCCATAAATGCAACCCATAAGTTGTGTGCAAAATTGAAGGTAGTCAGTATGTCGAAATGACATAATATAGACCTCACATCAATATTGGATAATCTGCAATTAAGCAGTAGGTACCATTTGTCGATTCCTTGTGACAAATGTAAATTTGACATAACCAGGCAATGTCAAACACTTCACTACCCCATGTTTTCCAAATTTGCAAGCAAGTTCCATATTCTATATGAATAATGGAATCAACATATTGCTTTGCAACAGTATTACTCATGTAATACAAATAAATGCAGAAGTATAAACATACTTGTGCAACATATATGAGGACTTGGGGCCTCAAGAGTTCATTTTACATGATGTAAAATGATGCATAATCAATCATTATGCTATTCAGCAAGACCATATGGTCTATCATGTATATTTGCTCTGAAGCCTGGGGCATAAAACGCAAATAACAGTAACCTTCCGATTAAAATGCTGGGGGAAAAAAGCAAGCCCGAGGGCTAAACTTCAAAGTCCCATGAGCCTGATGGCTCATTTGTACTTTTCAATAAGCGAGAGGCTTAGCAGCAAATTCAGATAAGCGTCAGGGCTAACTCAGAAAATGCTAGGACTTTTACGTGATTCATGTACAACCCAAGGCTGGTTTGCAAAATCACCAAAGAGATAGGATTTCTCTTCCGTGCGGTTGCCAATTCCCTCACGGGAATAACCACCGTCGTCGTCCGTATGGTTGGGCTGCACCGGAGCGCTTTACTGCACGGCGAGCGGACCACCGCGTGGTCGAGGCCGCCCCAGAGCCGACGGCTGCGGGTGCACTTGGCACCGCCTCCGCCGCCATGACACGCTGGGGCCATGGATGCCTCCCTACCTCGATTCACGGTCATGAGGCACTTGAGCCGATGACGCCTTCGCCGACCCAATTCGTTCGTCGCGCGTGCCTAACGACGCTGCATCACGCGCTGGGCGGGTAGCAATCTTCCTCGTGGTCATGAGGCCCGTCAACGCCATGATCTTTTTCTCCTTTTTGGAATCGATGAGTTCCTTCTTGTTTTCCTTCTGTACGTGCTCAGATAGAAGTAAATCTCGTGAGTGCTAAATGTACAGGAGAAAAATAATTGAAAGATCATTGATTAAGCAATCTATTGACAGATCCCAATCCGTGTGGGGAACCAGGCAGTTGCCAAAACGAGTCGCCATCAGTTCCAGGGAACGTGTCGCGTGCGCTGAGATTGGCCGGGCCGATGGGGAGCCGTCGTCTCGCCTTGCGCCTCCGCGGTGTGCGGCCACCGTTCCGCAAGGAGGCTGGGCCGAGCGCCACCACACCGAAGATCGATCTTTTTCTGTGACCTGCACCATCGTTCTTCGAGAGGGCCATGATGGTGCGTAGCCGTCGTCGTCTTGGCCAGATTGCTCTCGCTAGAGGCTATGTGCTGATAACGTGTTATAGAATGAAAGGAAAGAGACAAATGAAAAGTCCAAATGATTCCACTAGTTCCATTGCATTGTGGAAGACCCACTTATATACAAGATGAAGGGGTGTGTTGGGGAGACACATTTTCCCCAACAGACACCTCCTGGGGGAGCATCCCTCCCATACAATTGATCACATATTTATTTCTCAACAAATTTGACGCAAATACATACATTGTCTGCGGAATTAATACACCGGGCGGACTAGCTCAAGAAACTCCGACCTACCTGTCATCCCAGCAGCACGTCGCTTGAGCCCGTCACTAGCATCCTAATTTCAATGCCCGATCGCGACCGAGCGCCCCCCACCCGTATGCCAGTCGTTTTCGCGGAAACCAGGGAGAGTCCACTGCGCTTCGTGCCTCTCCTCGCCATCTATATAAGCGCGCCGCCCAGGAAGCGACACACTGAAAGATCGATTTCCAAAGAACCGAAACGACAATACCTTTTTTCTTTCGATTCGAAAAGGTGGTCGTACCGAAACGACATGGTGACTACGATAGACGATCTGCACGCGGACGTGCTGGCCTGCGCGCTGCGCCGCCTGGACGGGCGGTCACTGGCCGTGGCGAGCTGCGCGACAGCGGGACTCCGCGCGGTCGCCGCGGACCCGGACACGTGGCGCGCGCTCTGCCTTTCTGAGTGGCCGTCCCTCGCGGGCCAGCACGGGCTCCTCTCGGCGGTGCCGCCGCGCCGGCTCTTCGCTGACACGTCCCCTTTCCCATGCCCGGACGCCTCCCCGGGAAGCGGCCTCCCCGCGAAGCTCGTCTCCGCGGTGGACGTATATTACAGGGGCACGCCGCTGCTGTCCTGCGTGGTGGAGACGCCCGCGTCATCGCTGTGGTTCCTCAGCTCGCCGTTCCGCGTCGAGGCTGTGGACTGCAAGAAGCCAGCGCCGGTGGCAGCGTTCTCTCCGGCGGAGCTGGAGCTGAGCTGGATGGTCGTTGACCCCGCCCGCTGCCGAGCGGTGAACGTGTCGAGCGGGCGGGCGGTGGTGGTGGGTCGGCACTGGTACACCGGCCAGATGCTGGTGCGGTTCGCGGTGGTGCTGGGCGGGTGCAACTTCGAGAACACCGTGGCCTGCTCCGAGGAGGCCGGACATGTCAGTGAGGTCAGTCTCACCGTGGCGAACGCCGACGGCAGGGCGGTGAGCGGCGAGGGCACCCCCTGGCTTCTTGTGGCGGCAATGGAGGGGCAGAAGAGGGGAGGCGAGAGAGAGCGGGAGGAGGTGAAGGCAAGGTACCAAATGTTCATGAAGACCAAGAAGGGGAGGAAGGAAAGCAAGGCGCGAAGAGAGCTACTCGTTGATCTGTCACTAGTAGAAAACAGACCTTTAGTGACGGTTCGTAAGGGTGGGAACTAAAGCCTCCCCCCAGTCCCGGTTCAACACGGCTCGGCACTAAAGGCCCACCACGTGGCACCTGCCGGCGCCGTGGGCTGGGGGACCTTTAGTCCCGGTTGGTAACTAAAAGTATTTAATTCTTTTAATTTTGATTTATTTTTTCTATTAATCCTTTAGGGGTTTATGAATTAATTATGATTTTTTTTTTTAATTTTGTGTTTTTTATTTAATTATTTTTCATTTCAAACGTATTGTACACGTTGTGCATATATATATAAATAGAATTTCTCGTAGAACAGATCATATATATATATATATATATATATATATATATATATATATATATATATATATATATATATCATCGAATTTCTCGTACAACGACTATTCACATACATATAAATATACAATTTCTCCTACAAATTGTGGATCATTACATATGCAGGCATTAGTGCTTCTTGTAATGGTATTTTCCTTTGGGATCTATGACCTGGTCGACCAGAAATCCAGCTATTTCCTCTTGAATTGATCGTATGCGAGCCGTTGGTAAGAGCTGGTACCGTATCTCCGTCAGCTATAAAAAGGAGATCAAGATGAATATATTAGTTGTGTGTATATATATTAGCTAGATCATGATAAAAAAATATGGATAGTGTTCTGGCAAACGTACCCAAAGATTTATTTCATCTCTGCTCCTTTCAGACGTGATCATGCGAATGGTCTCGCAAACGTAGTATGCGCATAAATTATTCCCCTGCTCCTGCCTCATGCACTTTATGAGTATAAAATTCAATCAGGTAGTAATTAATCAAGCATGATAATGATATTGAAACTATAATTAAAGAGATGCACGGACGTATCTAACTAGTAGTACTTAATTACCTTGGGTCGCACCCATCTCAGCTTTTGTGGCCAGTCGACGCCTCGGACCTGTTTGATGAACTTGGCCCAAGCCCTGCCCGCCAGCAATGAAAATGAATAAAGGAGTTATTAACTAGTTGATATCAGGAAATGAACTAAAGAGGCCGACATAGTGAGATAATGATTGAAATTACCAGTCGAGCATCCCCCTCACGATTGCGTATTCGGATGGATCTTTGTATAGTGAGTCCAGTACTTCAACTTTTCCCTTCTCAACTTCAATGATTAACAAGATCCAGTGGTAACTGCATGCGCACACATTTTGTATAATTAAGCGGGCATGTGCATAACTCATCAGCTACACTTATTTATAACATCTAGTAAGCAAAAATAGAATTTGTAGTACAAGATATAGTAACACTCACCCGAAGTTGTAAGGAAATAGTATTTCTCGTTGGGTGTTTAGTCGCTTTAAAAACTCTAGCAGGAATCTCTGTGTCTTTTCTCGAGTATTCAGTTGTCCATATCTTTTGATTAATTGTATTTGGGTCAATGAACCCAATGCCATAGCGTCCAGCTTTTTTCATTTCATGCATCTTCATTCTGCATAATACCACAGAAAAGAATATAGTGAAGATAATTACAGGTAATGAACAAGAGCACAGCCAGCTAGAGACTTAAATTACAGAAAGAAATCACTTACAGACAATAGCAACTGACGATACATTTGTCGAGTGCGTCTTGATTGAATAACTGAAACAACTCTGGATACTCAATCCACAAATCTTTTGCATGGAAGTAATGCTCTTTCTTGACTTTCACCATGAGGGACTATTGATTGGTATTTGCTGTTTCTTGCATGTACCACGTATGGAAATTGTACATTCTCGTTAGTAAAAGCTTGACATCGTCAGGCTTGACCAGAGGTTTGCCGCGGGCATACTGCCATTTTACTTCCTCCTCTTTAAGCCCGGGGATTTCCTTAAGGCCTAGGAGTTGTTCAATAGTGACACCGGCCTCTTTAGCCTACCTTTTATGATCATCGGTTATTACCAGCCGATCGACGGTACTCACAGGTGTTTGTACAATGAGCGGGGGGATCAATTGCACTGCTTGTTCTCCCAGCTGGGGAACAGTTTTCCCGCTTTTTTTGCCAACTGCTTGGCTCGAGCTCGAGCTCCACTCCTTTTGTTGTGCATCATATGACTTCTTGATAGACCGCACATAGTCGCAGTCCCTATGCTTGACAGCCGGTTGAGCCATATCAATAAAGTGTTGTGAGACATGCTCAGGTACTTTCTCCTTTGGCGGCTAGGGTGGTTTCGGTCCAAAATAGGCCTTCAATTGGGCATCCACTTTGACCTTGAGTTCCTCCTTAGTATGGTGGTAAGGCAACTTCGGAAGAGGCTTGAGGCTGCTTGGACCATATTTGAATTTCTTGCCTGTTGTACCGCTAGCCGTCGTAGATGCGGCCTGTCTCTTCCGCTATTGCTTAGGCGGTGGAGCACGCTGAGTTGGCGGAGGAGGATTCGGCTGACGCCGTTCCGGACTTGGAGGAGGAGGAGTCGGCTGACGCCGTTCCGGACTTGGAGGAGTCGGCTGACGCCGTTCCGGACTTGGAGGCGGAGGAGTCGGCTGATGCCGTGCCGGACTTGGAGAAGGAGTCGGCTGACGCGGTGCCGGACTTGTAGGAGTAGGAGTCGACTGACGCGGTGGCGGACTTGGAGGAGGAGTCGGTGGCCTTGGAAAGACGATGCAATCCTTTTTCCATAGAATGATACGATGTATGGCCTCTCCCAGTGTTCTCTCCTCGTCACCTCCAAGAATGTCAAGTTGTAGCTCGTGATATCCTGATATCACTTCATCAACCCCGACACGAGCATAGCCAGCTGGAATGGGATTGCAATGGAAGGTTCCTTCAGGGGGATTTGCTAAAGCATAGCCGTCCGCCACCTTCATGGATAAGTTCTTCACTTTCATGTGTAGCTCACAGTTAGTCCTGTCTTTGATATCATCCACAGGGTAGCTAGCTAGCAGTGCATCATCGATATCGGCCGGGGCGGAACCCACACTGCTTCTCGGCATAGATGGGACGGTGCTATCCAATGCTAGATCGATCTGCTCATGCTGCCGCTGAGACGCCCTTTCCTGGCTGAGTGAGTCGATCTGCTCCTGGTGCCGCCTGAAAGCGCGTTCCAACTCCAGGTTCTTTGATTCTAGGCCTTCAAGGCGGAGTGCTTCCTCCTTCTTCTTCTGCTTCTCCTGCTTCTTCTTTCTCGCACGGCTTCTGTAGTCGTCGTTCCAATCCGCAAACCCCTCAAACCACGGAACAACGCCTTTACCTCGTGTTCTTCCCGGGTGTTCACGATTCTTCAGGGCGAGCGTAAGCTCATCGTTCTCTCTGTTGGGCGTGAACACCCCCATTCGAGCTTCTTCTATTGCAAGAAGTATTTCGTCTGTCGCTTCTTTAAGACTTGCCTTCACCATAATCTGCCCTATCTTTGGGTCCAACTTCCCCCCATGCACATAAAACCATGTCCTGCACCTGGCGGGCCATGTCAATGTAACTGGAGTGACCCCCTGCACTAATCATCTCTTGCTCAAATTGATCCCACTTAGGCAGGGCCACCTGGTAGCCACCTGGCCCCAGATGATGGTGCCACTTCTTTTTCACAGCATTAATCTTGTTTTTTCTCGACCGTTCCTTAGCGTGTTTCGATTCCTTGAACTTCACGAAAGCGTCCCAGTGATCTTTTGCCTTCACCAGTGCTCCCTTGAATTCTGGAGTCTTCTTATTTGCTTTGACGTACGCAGTCCATGTATTTTTCTTGAAGGTGTTGAATGCGATCGTCATCTTTTTAAGAGCATAGTTTTTGACTTTCTTCAGATCTGCATCTGTCAAATTATCTGGTAGGGTGAAATTTGACATGAGCGATTCCCAAAGCAGATCTTTTGCTCTTTGGTCGACAAAAGTAACTCCTGCTCGATCTCCCTTTGCTGGCTTTTTCCATTCTTAAACGGAGATCGGGATTTGGTCCCTGACAATAACTCCGCATTGATTCTTGAACTTCGTCGCATTTATCATAGGTTCAAGCGGTTCATCAGTTGATGTTTTGATGGAATCAATGTTGAACTTTATGCTAGACTCCAACTTTTTGGCCGGGCCTCAAACTGTCCGGTAGCTTGTACAACATTTGCTCGATCTGGAGGCCTAAAAGAAGAAAGATCGATTCGTTAATACATACAAATCAATTAATATATGTAATAATTACAGGATGGCTAATATAATAAATATACCTCACCGGTCTTTATTATTTCAAGAACATTTCCTTTGTCAACATCGTTGTCGCCTTCATCTATTCGTTCGTCTTCATCAAATATCATATAACCCTCACCGGAATTGTTTAGATATTGCGAACCGTCGAACAGGGCTTCTTCTCCTTCTCTGCCGGTATTGACCATAGCTTTTATTTAACTAATCCAGAAGAAAGATAAAACAATTTAGTATTCAAATTAGAATGCATGCAATCAATAAGGAAAAACTGAATCATAGTACATAATATGCATCTCGAATAATTCATATAATATGCATCATCGAATATAATCTCGAATAAATCGTCTCGAATATTATCGAATATAATCTCGAATACATCTCGAGTATTATCACTAATACATCTCGAATATTATCATATATATAACATCACTAGCTAATACAGATCGAATATTATCGAAGAATCTAGTTCACTCGCGGTTCCTGAGGCGCGGGCGGTGGACACCCAAAGAGAAGGAACCATCACAGGATCATAGCTCGGGTGAGATCCCTGAAGAACCTACCAGGTATTGGAGAACCTGACGTCCAACGCATCCATGTAGCGACGGACGTGCTTGTCCTCCTCCCTGACACGGCGACGTACCACCTCCGGCGGGGCCGGCTGCCTCCGCACCGAAAGTGGCCCACGCGAACGCCACCAAAGAAGCTCTGGGTCGACGACGGGACCCGGGGCCGGGTTCCTCACCAAGCTGCATGCCCCTGAAGGTAGCAGATCTCAGTGCCAGCCCGACGGAGCCCAATACCGAACGTTGCCCCTCAGAAGCATGACGTCATCGCGAACGAGTCAACGACGAGGATGCGGGCCAGGCATCGTTGACTCCGAGAAGAAATTCTATGCAAATTTAACATTTTTAAATGCTTGATTGTGATTTCTTATATACGAGGAACCTTTAGAATCATAACGGATTCTCTTAACCTTTAAGGGATTTAACAAAATGGCGCCACTGTGGATGTGCTGAAAATGATCCATATTTTTCCTGATCTCATCTACCTTTCTATATGTCACGTTGTCTAGCTAGTGTCAAAGGAAGAAAACCATGGCTTCATCATTAGCCGGAAGTAATAGGCGCATGATGGTACGAAGCTGTCCAAAGTTCTTTTGGAATGGAGTCCCGAATAGGATAATTAGCTTTTTGGTACGAAGTTCAGCAAGAGCCTTCTGAATATCGCTATTTGGAAAGCCTTTGCTGAACTTCGTACCAAAAAAATTAATTATTCTATCAAGAATTCCGCTCCAAAACAACTTTGAAAAGTTTCGTACCATCATGCGCCTGTTACTTCCAGCTAATGATGAAGCCATGGTTTTCTTGAATCCTTTGACACTAGCTAGACAAAACGTGACATATAAAAGGGTAGATGCATGAGATCAGAAAAAAATTGGATCAACTTGTGCACATCCATAATGGGGGCATTCCTGATAAATCCCTTAAAGGACTAAGAGAATCTATTGTATACATACATATACTAATTGCAAATCTAACATTCATTTAACATTTCCATAACTAAAAGTATAAAAAACTAACATTTCATCTAACATTTCATCTAAAAGTATAAAAAACTAACATTTTATCTAACATTTCTATAACTAAAAGTATAAAAAACTAACATTCATCTAACATTTCTATATCTAACATTTCATCTAACATTTATATATCTAACATTTCATCTAACATTTCTATAACTAAAAGTATAAAAAAGTAGAAAACAGAAAAACATAAAATAAAAATGTGTGTGTATGTGTGTGTGTGTGTGTGTGTTCATGCATGTGTGTGTGTGTGTGCGGGCTCGATGGGAGGGGCGGCCATGGCGGCAGGGGCTCACAGCGGGGCGACGGCCGGCGAGGCGAGGCGAGTCGTCGGCGACAGCGACTGCGACGGCGACGGCGACGGCGCACGAGAGGTCGAGGATGAGGGGCGCGGCGCGACGGCGCGCGTGTCGGGGCAGGCGGGCGAGAGCGGGGATCGGCGAGGAGGCGCGGGCGGAGTTGGGGAGGAGACGTGGGCGCCCGGCGGCTGGCGTCGGGTGCGGCGGCGACGATCTCCGACATAGGGGGAGGCGACGGCGTTGCGCGCAGCAGCCTGGCGGCATCCTCGTTCAGCGTCGTCGCGCGAGAGAATGGAGAATCGATCTGAAATTTTGCAAACTGCCGCTTATATACAACAACCTTTAGTCGTGGTTGGTGGCTCAAAATGTATACTAATTTCTATATGTTGGATCAAAATGTCAAAATGTCAACGACCTTTAGTCGCGATCTGAAATTCCTCAACTTTTTTCTATACATTGTATACATACATATATATATACTAATTTCTATACATTGGATCAAAATGTCAAAATTCCTCAAATATCAAAATTCCTCAAAATTTCTATACATACATTATACTAATTAATTCCTCAAATGTCAAAATTCCTCAACTTTTTTCTATACATCTAATCACCTAGTGAAAAAAATGTCAAAATTCTTCTGAAAAATGTCAAAATTTCTATACATATATACTAAAACATATAAAAATACATATAAATCATCTAACTTAAGAAAATGTGTGTGTGTGTGTGTTCATGCATGTGTGTGTGTGTGTGGGATCGGGGAGGGGCGGCCATGGCGGCAAGGGGCGAGGGAGAGGGGGGAGAGGGAGGAAAGGAGCTCACAGCGGGGCGACGGCGAGGCGAGGCGAGTCGGGGGCGGCGACGGCGTCGGGGCAGGCGGCGCAGCGAGGAGCTCGGGGAGGAGCGAGCGCGGGCGGCGTCGGGGATCGGCGAGGAGGGCGCGTTCGGCGTCGGGGATGGGCGAGGAGGCACGGGTGGCCGGCGTCGGGGGCGCCGACGAGATCCGGCGTCGGGGAAGGCGAGACGGCGTCTGGGCAGGCACGTACGGCGGCAGCCTGGCGGCGCGGCGATCTCCTCTGTAGTGGTCGAAGAAGCAGAGAACGTACTGTGAAAAAATTTCAAGTGTTGTATATATATGCGGAGACCTTTAGTCGAGGTTGGAGCCACCAACCGCGACTAAAGGTTATTTTCGCCAGTCCAAGCGGCGGGAAGCGCAGACCTTTAGTCACGGATGGTGGCTTCCCGTGTCGAATGTTTAGTCCCACCTCGCTAGTTGAGAGGAGCTCGCACCGGTTTATAAGCACTGCCACGGCTACCGTGTCGAGCTCTGCTCTAATGCAGGCCTTCTGGGCCTACGGCACATGGGCTGCCCTGTTGGGCCTACTGGGCCTTGCGGGCCTGCATCCTGGCCCAACAAGCCATGGGGGCCCACTAGGCGGGCTTTTTTTTATTTACTTTTCAGTTTTTTTTAATTTTTGTTTTATTTATTTTCTTTTGTTTCTGAGTTTTTTTGCTTTATTTAGAGTTAATGAGTGAATCTTTTTGCGTTAGGTCAAAAAAATTATAAACTTTCTGTTAGTGGCAGTAGTTTTCAAATTTGAATAGTTTAAATTCAAATTATTTGAAATTTGTGTGAATCACTAGTCTGTGAATAACTTTACTTTAAAAATAGATTTTGCAGTGATTCTTTTTTAGGCTGTTTAATATTAGCGTGTTTTATCATTATATTCAATTTGTTAATTCTTAGTTTATTTAAAAAATGAAATGCCTTTGTAACAGACGAGTTTTCGTCTGAAACGTTGATACTTCGAAAGAGATTGTCCATTTTGTACAAGAAGTGCATCCAGTTTTTGCCGTAACCCTCTCAACTTTTTAGCACATGCTATGTACGTGAAATGATGATACCATGCCAACTTTGAACCATTTCAGAGTTCATTTGTAGTGCTTTTCAATTTCAGGGTCATTTAGCTCAAAAAAATCAGTAAATGCATGAAAAATAGCAAATGAAGTCTGAAAGGGTTGAAAATTGATGACCTGGCTTCGAATGGTGCATACTGAACACACAAAAAGTTTGGAGTTAAAATAAGTTTAAAAAAATGAAATGCCTTTGTAACAGACGAGTTTTCGTCTGAAACCCTGATACTTCGAAAGAGATTGTCCATTTTGTACACGAAGTGCATCCAGTTTTTGCCGTAACCCTCTCAACTTTTTAGAACATGGTATGTGGGTGAAATGATGATACCATGCCAACTTTCAACCTTTTCAGAGTTCATTTGTAGTTCTTTTCAATTTCAGGGTCATTTAGCTCAAAAAATCAGTAAATGCATTAAAAATAGCAAATGAAGTCAGAAAGGGTTAAAAATTGTTGACGTGGCTTTGAATGGTGCATACTGAACACACAAAAAGTCTGGAGTTGAATTAAGTTTAAAAAAATGAAATGCCTTTGTAACAGACGAGTTTTCGTCTGAAACCCTGATACTTCGAAAGAGCTTGTCTATTTTGTACACGGAGTGCATCCAGTTTTTGCCATAACTCTCGCAACTTTTTAGCACATGCTATGTGGGTGAAATGATGATACCATGCCAACTTTCAATCTTTTCAGAGTTCATTTGTAGTGCTTTTCAATTTCAGGGTCATTTAGCTCAAAAAAATCAGTAAATGCATGAAAAATAGCAAATGAAGTCAGAAAGGGTTGAAAATCGACTACGTGGCTTTGGACATAATATTTCTTCGCGTTTCAAATGCCTAAACACATAAGTACACTACTATTACAAAGATTCCCTCCCAGAGTGGGACTTTCTAGATATATAAGTCCGGAAACTAACTAGAGAAGCCGGTCACATCCCAGAGTGGGATCTTTGGGTATAAAACTTTTTCTTCACGTGTATCCCTTTGCGTCGTAACCATGGACAATCTTCATCGTTTAACTTGATGCTCGGGTCAACATTCACTGTGAAGGGAGCAATTTCATGAAACTTTTCATAATCTTTTGACATGTCTGTCTTGTCCTCCACTCCCACAATGTTTCTTTTACCTGAAAGAACTATGTGGTGCTTTGGCTCATCGTATGATGTATTCGCTTCCTTATCTTTTCTTTTTCTCGGCTTGGTAGACATGTCCTTCACATAGAAAACCCGCGCCACATCATTGGCTAGGACGAATGGTTCGTCTGCGTACCCAAGATTGTTGAGATCCACTGTTGTCATTCCGTACTGTGGGTCTTCTTTTACCCCGCCTCCTGTCAGATTGACCCATTTGCACCGAAACAAAGGGACCTTCAAACCACGTCCATAGTCAAGTTCCCATATCTCCTCTATCTAACCATAATATGTGTCCTTTGGCCTATTGGTGTTTGCTGCATCAAAGCAGACACCACTGTTTTGGTTGGCGCTCTTTTTATCCTGGGCGATCGTGTAAAATATATTCTCATTTATCTCGTACCCTTTGAAAGTCAATAGTGTCGAAGATGGTAACGTGGACAGCAAGTACAGGTCATCTGCAACAGTGTCGTCATGCATGACACGTGTCTGCAACCAACCGGCGAAAGTACCCGTTTGTTCATGTGTAATCTCTTCGTCAGACTGCTCCGGGTGTTTGGAGCGTAGAATATTCTTGTGTTGCTCGATATACGGAGCCACCAAGGCGGAACTATGTAGAACTGTGTAGTGTGCTTGCGCCAAAGAATGCCCGCCCTGGCATATTACTGAATTCTTTCCTAGCGTGCCTTTTCCACCCAGTCTGCCCTCATGCCGCGATTCAAGAACACCAAACGGCTTAATGTCAGGAATAAAGTCAACACAAAACTCAATGACCTCCTCTATTCCATGGCCCTTGGAGATGCTTCCTTCTGGCCTAGCACGATTATGAACATATTTTTTTAAGACTCCCATGAACCTCTCAAAGGGGAACATATTGTGTAGAAATACAGGACCCAGAATGGTAATCTCTTCGACTAGGTGAACTAGGACGTGCGTCATGATATTGAAGAAGGATGGTGGGAACGCCAACTCAAAACTGACAAGACATTGCACCAAATCATTCTCTAACCTTGGTAGGATCTTTGGATCGATTACCTTCTGAGTGATTGCATTGAGGAATGCACATAGCTTCACAATGGCTAATTGAACGTTTTCCGGTAGAAGCCCCCTCAATGCAACCGGAAGTAGTTGCGTCATAATCACGTGGCAGTCATGAGACTTTAGGTTCTGGAACTTTTTCTCTGTCATATTTATTATTCCCTTTATATTCCACGAGAAGCCAGACGGGACCTTCATACTGAGCAGGCATTCGAAGAAGATTTCCTTCTCTTCTTTGGTAAGAGCGTAGCTGGCATGACCCTAAAACTGCTTTGGATCCATGCCGTCTTTTCCGTGCATATGTTGCTGGTCCTCCCGTGCCTCCGGTGTATCTTTTGTCTTCCCATACACGCCCAAGAAGCCTAGCAGGTTCACACAAAGATTCTTCATCACGTGCATCACGTCGATTGCAGAGCGGACCTCTAGGTCTTTCCAATAGGGTAGGTCCCAAAATATAGATTTCTTCTTCCACATGGGTGCGCGTCCGTCAGCGTCATTCGTAACTGATTGTCCGCCAGGACCCTTTCCAAAGATTACTTTTAAATCCTTGACCATATCAAGTATATCATCACCAATACGATGGCGAGGCTTCTTCTGGTGATCTGCATCACCTTTGAAATGCTTGCCTTTCTTTCTTACGGGATGCCTCCTGTGAAGAAATTGACGATGCCCCAGGTACACATCCTTCTTACATTTATGCAAATATATACTGTCGGTATCATCTAAACAGTGCGTGCATGCATGGTATCCCTTGTTTGTCTGTCCTGAAAGGTTACTGAGAGCAGGCCAATCATTGATGATTACAAACAGCAACGATCGCAGTCAAATTCCTGATGTTTGTGCTCATCCCATGCACGTACACCTTTTCCATTTCACAGCTCTAAAAGTTCTTCAACTAATGGACTTAGGTACACATCAATGTCGTTGCCGGGTTGCTTGGGGCCTTGGATGAGCACTGGCATCATAATGAACTTCCGCTTCATGCACAAACAAGGAGGAAGGTTATAGATACATAGAGTCACATGCCATGTGCTATGATTGCTGTTCTGCTCCCCAAAAGGATTAATGCCATCTGTACTTAAACCAAACCATACGTTCCTTGCATCCTTTGCAAAGTCCTTCCACTTTCTCTTGATTTTTCTCCACTGCGATCCGTCAGCGGGTACTCTCAACTTCCCGTCTTTCTTTAGATCTTCTTTGTGCCATCGCATCAACTTGGCATGCTCTTTGTTTTGGAACAAACGTTTCAACCGTGGTATTATAGGAGCATACCACATCACCTTGGCATGAATCTTCTTCCTGGGGCGCTCGCCCTCAACATCACCAGGGTCATCGTGGCCGATCTTATAGCGCAATGCACAGCATACCGGGCATGCATTCAAATCCTCATACTCACCGCGGTAGAGGATGTAGTCATTAGGGCATGCATGTATCTTCTGCACCTCTAATCCTAGAGGGCAGACAACCTTCTTTGCTTCGTACGTACTGTCGGGCAATTCATTGTCCTTTGGTAGCATTTTCTTTAACATTATCAGCAACTTTTCAAATGCCTTGTCAGATACACCATTCTCTGCCTTCCATTGCAGCAATTCCAGTGTGGTACCCAGCTTTTTCTTGTCATCTTCGCAATTTGGGTACAACAATTTCTTGTGATCCTCTAACATGCGCTGCAACTTCAGCTTCTCCTTTTCACTTGCGCAGTTTATCTTTGCATCGGCAATGGCCCGACCAAGATCATCAACGGGCTCATCTGATGCCTCTTCTTCAGCTCCTTCCCGCATTGCCGGCTCAGCTTCTTCCCCCATTGTTGTACCATCGTATTCATGGAACCGATGGCTAGGATAGCTATCGTCATCCTCTTCTTCTTCATTCTCTTCCATTAGGACCCCTCTTTCTCCGTGCTTGGTCCAACTGTTATAGCCGGACATGAAACCGGACTCAAACAGGTGGACATGAATGGTTCTTGAGTTAGAGTAATTTCGATCATTCTTACAGCCAGCACATGGACAATACATAAAACCATCCGCCCGCTTGTTTGCCTCAGCCGCAACCAGAAAAGTATGCACGCCATTAATGAACTGAGGAGAGCATCGGTCATCGTACATCCATTACCAGATCATCTTCATTACACAACACCGAAAAGACCAAATTAATACAAGTTCATACATAAAGTTCATACACACTTGTTCTCATAAAACAACATACAAACTCTCTACCTAAAGCATTTAAATGCAACAACAAATGCGATCAAGATCGCAACTAAGGTAACAATTGATCCAACAGCATAGTGATACCAAGCCTCACTATCAATGGCATATTTTTTAAATTTTCTAATCTTCAAGCGCATTGCATCCATCTTGATCTTGTGATCATCGATGACATCGGCAACATACAACTCCAGTTTCATCTTCTCTTCTTCAACTCTTTTCAATTTTTATTTCAAATACTCGTTTTCTTTTTCAACTAAATTTAACTTCTTGACAAGAATATCTATGTCGGTTGCAATTTCCGGTTCACATACCTCCAAGATAAAAATATCTATGTCAACTTGATGGGCACAATTGTCATAAACATGAAATGCAACAAATAGTTATAAAAGAGAGTATATACCACATACGAATCATAAACCATATGAGGGCCGACCGGGACGGATATCAAAACCATGCCACTATGTATAACAAACAACCATATATGTAAGAAAACTATACAAGTAACTATCTAAATCTTACAAACATGATTTTTTTTTATAAAAAGGATAAGAACAAGAGGCTCACCAAGGTGATGCCGGCGACGGGACGGTGCGGGCGATCGACGGTGGTTAGGACGGGGACGGGAAGGCACTAAGTAAACCACACCTACACATGCAAAGTAAGAAGTTAATTTGAGCTCAAATTGCATATAAATCAAATAAACTACCACATATAAATACTCCCAAACTAAAACCCACAAATGATTATACTTATAGAACATTGCAAGAGCTAATCTAGCAATGAGAGATGAAAGGACAAAGTCGCTAACCTTTGTGAACACTTGGATGGATGGGGTGCCTCCAAATCTTGACAAATTTTGGCAAAAATGGAGGATGAGCTCGAGGAAGAGGGGAAGAACAGAGAGGGAAAAGAAGAAAATAGATAAATGGGCTCGGGCTGGACGAAGGGTTTATATAGGGACATCTTTAGTCCCGGTTTGTATAACAAACCGGGACTAAAGATCCACCTATAGTCCCGGTTTGAGATACAAACCGGGACTAAAGGGGCTCGTGGGGGCCCTAGACTGACACCAGCCTGCCAACACCCCTTTAGTCCCGGTTTGTATCTCAAACCGGGACTATTGGTCCCTTATGAACCGGGACTAGTGACTAGCCTTTTGAACCGGGACTAATGTTACCTTTAGTCCGGGTTCAAAACACGGCCGGGACTAATGCTATGGACGAAAGGCCTGTTTTCTACTAGTGTGTGCTGCTCCACCGCCAGCGCTGTCGTTGTGCTGGCATTCATTGCAACCATCATGCTCTGGTAATCGGCGAGTGCCGGCACAAGTTCTTTTCACTAGATACAAGGCGCGCCTTGCCCACCTTACGTTGTGAGATTCATCGGGAATAACTATTTTTACCAAAACACTCACTACCCCAAACTGACTTTTTCCTGACGGCCAAAACCGTCAAGAATGAGCCACGCTGAAGTGAGTTGAGCCTTTTCTTACTGTGAACAAAATTGAGTTGGTACTTGTTGTGAGAAAATTATCATGGTACTTGTTGTGAACAAAATGTCATGATGCTTTCTGTGTTATGCTTGGTAGTGTTGTGATGTGCTTGCTATTTATTTGCATGGTAGAAGGCATGAGTATATGTGTATGTGTACTGCTAATAGACATGATTGCTATGAACAAATATGACAAATGGTTGTTTACTTTATGGTAGAAGGCACACTTGTTCTTTACTTGGTGTGTGATTGCTATGAACAAATTTGACAAATGGTTGTGTATGTGTACTGCTAAGGGCCATGGACATGTGTATAAAAATCTCAAGGGGCGTCATACTTGCTGGACATGTATATGAATGTATATTATTTCCATCTTTGTACTTGTTGTTTATTTGAACAAATGATCATGATTACATAGATGGTAAAAGAAGCTAAGATCAAAGCAAATTGGGATCTGGTTGCTGCTCAAATATTTTGTGAGCTATGTGCTAAGGAGGCACAAAAAGGAAACATATCTACTGTTTATATGAACGACACTGGGTACAATAACGTGCAGTTGGTGTTCTTTGGAAAAACTGGAAGACCCTACGTCAGAAAACAATTCAAAAATAGATGGGATGCCATGAAAACTTTGAACCTAGCACGGAAGCATTTCAAAGGCAAAGCAACTGGACTTGGTTGGGACAACGAGAAGAAAACTGTTACAGCCAATGATACATGGTGGAAAGAAACAATAGAGGTAGAATTTCTATTTACCTATGTTCTATCTATTTTTTGGCACTACAACTTTGCACTGACTTCAAGTGTTCTTTTGCGTAGGGAAACAAAGTGTTTGCTAGTTTTTGTGTGGGACCTCCGCCATATCTGAAGGAACTTGATATTATGTTTGCTAATGCGCATGTTGATGGTAAGAGTTCTTTTATGCCGGAGGTTGAGGAAGTTGAGGAAGGAGAGGAAAACACGGAAGATGAGGAAGTTGAGGAGCCACTTGTTACCCCATTGACCAAGGTACATGGGGATGAAAGCGTCCGTCCAGCGGTGGTGGCCCTAGCCCAAAGATGAAGAAGTCTTGTATGCAAAAAGACTTCAAGTGCATGGGTTATCATTACACTCGTGGGAAGTCATCCGTTGCATCTGCTGCTGTCAACGTGCAATCTGAAATTGAAGCCATCATGGTCAAAGTTGTCGAGTGTGGTGCACTATTGCTCCTTAAATAATATTATCTTGTTTCCATTGCCTTCCACTAACAATTGTACTTTTTAGGAAAATACTATCTTGTTGATTCGGTTTATCCCAATGAGACCAGATATCTAGCTCCATACAAGGGAACAAAGTACCATCTGCCAGAGTTTCGACAAAGCCATCAACCAAGTGGAAAAAAGGAAATCTTTAACTATGCTCATTCTTCACTTTGAAATGTCATTTAGCGCTCCTTTGGTGTGTTGAAGATGAAATGGGGTCTTCTACTACATGTCACAAGTTACCCAGTTGAGAAGCAAACCCAGATAATAGTTGCATGTATGGCGCTCCATAATTGGATAAGAGAGAGTAATCTCCATTACAAGGAGTTTTACTTATGTGGTCAAGATGAGAACTATATGTCGGGGAACAAAAAATCTGAGCCATCTACACCACTTCATGGCCTTCATGTGGGAGTTGAGCATGCCAACATGAATGCCACACGTGAAGATATTACAGACGCTTTGATGGGATAGGACGATGGAGAGGAGGATGACGGAGATGATGGCTAGTTTGTCCGCAAAGACTTGACTTGTATTTTGGTGCTAACTTAATCATAATATGGGAAATCGCTTATATTTTATGGTTCTTGTTATTAGTAATCTATCATGTGGTCAGGGTTATTAGTAATTTGTTCATTAAAGTGAATGTGTGTATGTCTGCATATGCTAATGGAATTTTATTAGTGATAGTTACTTAGCACTGAAAATTATTTTTTGGGCTAAATTAGGTGCTAAGCATGTTGTTTTAGCTAATATACAGCATAAGCAAATAAATCAGTGTTTAAATAACAACTTCAGCATTCAGGGGCATTTTAGACTTTCACCACCAACTACAGGCTCACCAGCCATCCTAAAAGCAATTACCAAATAGGCTTTTTGGTCTTCTCAGCTTCTACCAACTCCAGCTGCTTCTTAGCTCATACCAGCTCCAGCTGCTTTTCATTCAGACGCAGCCCAAATAAAGAGGGCCATCTCCACATAGACTATGGTCTAAAAAGATTCCTCCTCTATATCTCATAGTTTTCCAGCTGATAGTCTATATTATCTCTCTTTGATCTCATTCTTCTCTAGCTTCTGTGCCCATGGAGTTTCTTTTTTTTTTGCGTCTAATGATAACTTGCAACCACTACCATCATATGCAGAACCTTTACCTTTTCGTAAACATTCTTTCTCGTGCTTCCTACTAGGAGGTCTTCTCTATGATTCAAGATCTTCAGTGCATGCCCCCATTTCATAATTATTGGACGTCGTACCCGGATTTGCATCCGAGGTCTTCTTCTGTTTTTTCTGAGGCCCCTTCGAAACCATAAGAGTATGCCACTTTGCATGCTTCTGTAACTCTACCAGCAATCCATTAATGTAAATGGCCTCCCTTTAGGATCTTTGGACTTGTAAAGTGCCTGGGCTTGGTGCACAAATAAATGTCTTATTAAACTTGCACACACCACATATGGAATTTTAGAATCTCTATACTTCTTTATACTACTTAAAAAGAATGTAAGGTTCCATCTTTCACTTTTCTTCCCACCACCCGTTCGTCCAACCTTCCCCGTATGATAATCAATCACCTTAATTTACTTACCTTCTCAACCAATTCCACTTGAATTTACTTACCAAACTTCTCATCAAACTATAAGGTAAATCACGGGCAGGATTTGATAAACATCTATTTACACAATCACATTAATATGGGCACGTAAATCACAAGCTAACGCACTAGAATATTTATATCACATTGCAACGCATGGGCATTGTCCTAGTCGAATTAAAAAGGCAGATGCATCCCATCCCATCAATAGTCAACCCGCTTTGATTTCTATTAATAATAGCCTGATAGCATCGATATAACTTCTTCACCTGTTCTTGAATAGTGCCCCAACGACAATTGAGTCCATTTTGATGCATCGATCGTGACAATTTCTTATGCGTGTTGTAGAACTCAAAAATCCCACCCCAATAAGAATTTGATGTTTTATCAGTCCCTCTCACTGCATCCATACTAGTGTGTAGCCATGCTGCCACCAACAAGTCATCCTCATCACTAGACCAATTCTTCCCTTTCGTGAATTTTGGTTTCATAGACGCAGAAGCTTCTTGAGTTGGCGGTATCTCTTGCTCCCCAACTGGACTATACGGTTGTTGTTGTTGTGAGACACCAAAGTTCAACATGCTTATGAAACATGCCTATTTGGAGAAGGCGCACGGGGAGCCAGATGCCCGATACACGACAGGCCCCCGCGTCGGTCCGCACGAGCGACACAGGAGGCGAAACTAGCCACCGCTGGACAACCGCCCCCTCCGCCGTCTTCCCCCCTTGTCGCCGTCGGGATGCGCCGTCAGGCAATGCCCGGGCGGCAGCGGTGGCGGAGGGGCTTCTTCTCTCGGGCGCGGTTGTCCTTATGGTTGGCTCATGCAGGCACCGGCGCATGAGTCGTCCTGTGGGCTGCAGCCGTGGCGCAAAGCACTTTTCCTTGTGTGGGGCGGCAGATCCGGGGCCCTCGTGCCCGGATCTGGGGTGAAGGAAATAGATGACCGTAGTAGCGGCCTGGCAGTTGCATCGTGCGCTCTGGGTCGCCAGTCGGTGGGGAGTGATGAGTCCAATTTATGTGATGATTTTGATAGTTATTTTGTGCCTACATGGTAGGCTTTGCGGAATTTTACTGCGTTCGCGCACCTCTTTTTGCTGTTTTCTCTCAGGTAACGCCTTTTGGATCAAATAATATATATGGAAGAAATCTCAGGAAATGGTAGTGAAATCACGTATTTAATGTGATAATCACCTACCATAAAAGATTGAAGCAAGGAGGCCAAAGGAGGAGTCGCCACGGCGCTTCCAGAGCAGAAGACGGCGCTCCATACGAGCACTACTGCTCGTATGAGCGGTCGTATGAAGCGCCAACGCTGCCGCCTCATCCACTATCACTAGTAGAAAACAGACCTTTTGACCAAAGCATTAGTCCCGATCTGGTTTTGAACTGGCACTAATGTGACCATTAGTCCTGGTTAGGGACGGGCATCATTAGTCCCGGTTCGTGCCGGACCTCCAGTCCCGGTTCGTGACACGAACCGGGACTAAAGGGGTGGTGGCAGGCTGGTGTCAGCCTGGGGCCTCACGATCACCTTTAGTCCCGGTTCGTGTCACAAACTGGGACTATAGGTGAGCCTATAGTCCCGGTTTGTGTCATGAACCGGGACTAAAGATCCTCCATATATACCCTTCGGCCAGCCCGAGCACACTCTCTGTTTTTCCCCTTCTTCATCTCCTTTGTTCTTCCCCTTGCTCGAGCTCACCTCCATTTTTGCCAAAATTTGTCAAGATTTGGAGGCACCCCATCCATCCAAGTGTTCACAAAGGTTAGCAACTTTGTCCTTTCATCTCTCATTGCTAGATTAGTTCTTGCAATGCTCTATAAGTATAGTCATTTGTGGGTTTTAGTTTGGGAGTATTTATATGTGGTAGTTTATTTGATTTATATGCAATTTGAGCTCAAATTAACTTCTTACTTTGCATGTGTAGGTGTGGTTTACTTAGTGCCTTCCTGTCCCCATCCTAACCACCGTCGATCGCCCGCACCGTCCCGTCGCCGGCACCACCTTGGTGAGCCTCTTGTTCTTATGCTTTTTATAAAAAAAATCATGTTTGTATGATTTAGATAGTTACTTGTATAGTTTTCTTACCTATATGGTTGTTTGTTATACATAGTGGCATGGTTTTGATATCCATCCCCGTCGGCCCTCGTCCGGTTTATGATTCGGATGTGGTACATACTCTCTCTTATAACTATTTGTTGCATTTCGTGTTTATGACAATTATGCCCATCAAGTTGACATAGATATTTTTATCTAGGCGGTATGTGAACCGGAAATTGCAACCGACATAGATATTCTTGTCAAGAAGTTAAATTTAGTTGAAAAAGAAAACGAGTATTTGAAAGAAAAATTGAAAAGAGTTGAAGAAGAGAAGATGAAACTGGAGTTGTATGTTGCCGATGTCGTCGATGATCACAAGATCAAGATGGATGCAATGCGCTTGAAGATTAGAAAATTTAAAAAATATGCCATTGATAGTGAGGCTTGGTATCTTGATCGTATTTGTTGTTGCATTTAAATGCTTTAGCTAGAGAGTTTGTATGTTGTTTTATGAGAACAAGTGTGTATGAACTTTATGTATGAACTTGTATTAATTTGGTATTTTCGGTGTTGTGTAATAAAGATGAGTCGGCAATGGATGTACGATGATCGATGCTCTCCCCAGTTCATTAATGGCGTGCATACTTTTCTGGTTGCGGCTGAGGCAAACAAGCAGGCGGATGGTTTTATGTATTGTCCATATGCTGGCTATAAGAATGATCGAAATTACTCTAACTCAAGAACCATTCACGTCCACCTGTTTGAGTCCGGTTTCATGTCCGACTATAACTGTTGGGCCAAGCACGGAGAAAGAGAGGTTTTAATGGAAGAGAATGAAGAAGAAGAGGATGACGACAGCTATCCTAGCCATGGGTTCCATGAATACAATGGTACAACAATGGGGGAGGAAGCTGAGCCGGCAATGCGGGAAGGAGCTGAAGAAGAGGCATCAGATGAGCCCGCTGATAATCTTAGTCGGGCCATTGCCGATGCAAAGAGAAACTACACAAGTTGAAAGGAGAAGCTGAAGTTGCAGCGCATGTTAGAGGATCACAAGAAATTTTTGTACCCAAATTGCGAAGATGACAAGAAAAAGCTGGCTACCACACTGGAATTGCTGCAATGGAAGGCAGAGAATGGTGTATCTGACAAGGCATTTAAAAAGTTGCTGATAATGTTAAAGAAAAAGCTACCAAAGGACAACGAATTGCCCGACAGTACGTACGAAGCAAAGAAGGTTGTCTGCCCTCTAGGATTAGAGGTGCAGAAGATACATGCATGCCCTATTGACTGCATCCTATACCACGGTGAGTACGAGGATTTGAATGCATGCCCGGTATGCTGTGCATTGCACTATAAGATTGGCCACGATGACCCTGGTGATGTTGAGGACGAGCGCCCCAGGAAGAAGATTCCTGTCAAGGTGATGTGGTATGCTCCTATAATACCACGGTTGAAACGTTTGTTCCAAAACAAAGAGCATGCCAAGTTGATGCGATGGCACAAAGAAGACCATAAGAAAGACGGGAAGTTGAGAGTACCCGCTGACGGATCACAGTGGAGAAAAATTGAGAGACTATGGAAGGACTTTGCAAAGGACGCAAGGAACGTATGGTTTGGTTTAAGTGCAGATGGCATTAATCCTTTTGGGGAGCAGAACAACAATCATAGCTCATGGCATGTGACTCTATGTATCTATAACATTCCTCCTTGGTTGTGCATGAAGCGGAAGTTCATTATGATGCCAGTGCTCATCCAAGGCCCCAAGCAACCCGGCAATGACATTGATGTGTACCTAAGGCCATTAGTTGAAGAAATTTTTGAGCTGTGCAGTATAGAAGGTGTACGTGAGGAATTTGACCTGCGAGCGTTGTTGTTTGTAACCATCAATGATTGGCCTGCTCTCAGTAACCTTTCAGGACAGACAAATAAGGGATACAACGCATGCACGCACTATTTAGATGATACCGATAGTATATATTTGGATAAATGTAAGAAGAATGTGTACCTGGGGCATCGTCGATTTCTTCAGAGCAGGCATTCCGTAAGAAAGAAAGGCAAGCATTTCAAAGGTGAGGCAGATCACCGGAAGAAGCCTCGCCACCGTACTGGTGATGATATACTTGATATGGTCAAGGATTTAAAAGTAATCTTTGGAAAGGGTCCTGGCGGACAATCTGTTCCGAATGACGCTAACGGACGTGCACCCATGTGGAAGAAGAAATCTATATTTTGGGACCTACCCTATTGGAAAGACCTAGAGGTCCGCTCTGCAATCGACGTGATGCACGTGACGAAGAATCTTTGCTAGAACCTGCTAGGCTTGTTGGGCGTGTATGGGAAGACAAAAGATACACCGGAGGCACGTGAGGACCAGCAATGTATGCACGGAAAAGACGACATGGATCCAAAGCAGTTTTAGGGTCATGCCAGCTATGATCTTACCAAAGAAGAGAAGGAAATCTTCTTCGAATGCCTGCTCAGTAAGAAGGTCCCGACTGGCTTCTCGTCGAATATAAAGGGAATAATAAATATGGCAGAGAAAAAGTTCCAGAACCTAAAGTCTCATGATTGCCACGTGATTATGACGCAACTACTTCTGGTTGCATTGAGGGGGCTTCTACCGGAAAATGTTCGATTAGCCATTGTGAAGCTATGTGCATTCCTCAATGCAATCTCTCAGAAGGTAATCGATCCAGAAATCCTACCAAGGTTAGAGAATGATTTGGTGCAATGTCTTGTCAGTTTCGAGTTGGTGTTCCCACCATCCTTCTTCAATATCATGACGCACGTCCTAGTTCACCTAGTCGAAGAGATTGCCATTCTGGGTCCTATATTTGTACACAATATGTTCCCCTTTGAGAGGTTCATGGGAGTCTTAAAAAAATATGTTCATAATCGTGCTAGGCCAGAAGGAAGCATCTCCAAGGGCCATGAAACAGAGGAGGTCATTGAGTTTTGTGTTGACTTTATTCCTGACATTAAGCAGATTGGTGTTCCTGAATCGCGGCATGAGGGCAGACTGGGTGGAAAAGGCATGCTAGGAAAGAATTTAGTAATATGCTAGGACGGGCATTCTTTGGCGCAAGCACACTACATAGTTCTACAAAGTTCCGCCTTGGTGGCTCCATATATCGAGGAATACAAGAATATTTTACACTTCAAACACCCGGAGCAGTCTGACGACTGGATTACACATGAACAAGTGGGGACTTTCGCCGGTTGGTTGCAGACACGTCTCATGCATGACGACACTGTTGTAGCTGGCCTGTACTTGCTGTCCAAGTTACCATCTTCAACTATATTGACTTTCAAAGGGTACGAGATAAATGGGAATACATTTTACACGATCGCCCAAGATAAAAAGAGCGCCAACCAAAACAGTGGTGTCCGCTTTGATGCAGCAAACACCAATAGGCCAAAGGACACATATTATGGTTACATAGAGGAGATATGGGGACTTGACTATGGACGTGGTTTGAAGGTCCCTTTGTTTCCGTGCAAATGGGTCAATCTGACAAGAGGCGGGGTAAAGGAAGACCCGCAGTACAGAATGACAACAGTGGATCTCAACAATCTTGGGTACGCAGACGAACCATTCGTCCTAGCCAATGACGTGGCGCAGGTTTTCTATGTGAAGGACATGTCTACCAAGCCGAGAAAAAGAAAAGATAAGGAAGCGAATACATCATACGATGAGCCAAAGCGCCACATAGTTCTTTCAGGGAAAAGAAACATCGTGGGAGTGGAGGACAAGACACACATGTCAGAAGATTATGAAAAGTTTCATGAAATTGCTCCCTTCACAGTGAATGTTCACCCGAGCATCAAGTTAAACAATGAAGATTGTCCATGGTTATGGCGCAAAGGGACACACGCGAAGAAAAAGTTTTATACCCAAAGATCCCACTCTGGGATGTGACCGGCTTCTCTAGTTAGTTTCCGGACTTATATATCTGGAAAGTCCCACTTCGGACAAACCGGAGGGAATCCTTGTAATAGCAATGTACTTATGTGTTTTGGCATTTGAAACGCGAAGAAATATTATGTCCAAAGCCACATCATCAATTAGCAACCCTTTCTGACTTCATTTGCTATTTTTCATGCATTTACTGATTTTTTTGAGCTAAATGACCCTGAAATTGAAAAGCACTACAAATGAACTCTGAAAAGGTTGAAAGTTGGCATGCTATCATCATTTCACCCACATAGCATGCGCTAAAAATTTGAGAGGGTTACGGCAAAAACTGGATGCACTTCATGTACAAAATGGACAATCTCTTTCGAAGTATCAGGGTTTCAAACGAAAAGTCGTCTATTACAAAGGCATTTCATTTTTTTAAACTTATTTCAACTCTAGACTTTTTGTGTGTTTAGTATGCACCATTCTAAGACACGTCATCAATTTTCAACCCTTTCTGACTTCATTTGCTATTTTTCATGCATTTACTGATTTTTTTGAGCTAAATGACCCTGAAATTGAAAAGCACTACAAATGAACTCTGAAAAGGTTGAAAGTTGGCATGGTATCATCATTCCACCCACATAGCATGTGCTAAAAAGTAGAGAGGGTTACGGCAAAAACTGGATGCACTTCGTGTACAAAACGGACAATCTCTTTCGAAGTATCAGGGTTTCAGACGAAAACTCGTCTGTTACAAAGGCATTTCATTTTTTTAACTTATTTCAACTCCAGACTTTTTGGGTGTTTAGTATGCACCATTCGAAGCCACGTCATCAATTTTCAACTCTTTCTGACTTCATTTGCTATTTTTCATGCATTTACTGATTTTTTGAGCTAAATGACCCTGAAATTGAAAAGCACTACAAATGAACTCTGAAAAGGTTGAAAATTGTCATGGTATCATCATTTCACCCACATAGCATGTGCTAAAAAGTTGAGAGGGTTACGGCAAAAACTGGATGCACTTCGTGTACAAAATGGACAATCTCTTTCGAAAGTATCAAGGTTTCACACGAAAACTCGTCTGTTACAAAGGCATTTCATTTTTTTAAACTTATTTCAGCTCCAGACTTTTTGTGTGTTCAGTATGCACCATTCGAAGCCACGTCATCAATTTTCAACCCTTTCTGACTTAATTTGCTATTTTTCATGCATTTACTGATTTTTTGAGCTAAATGACCCTGAAATTGAAAAGCACTACAAATGAACTCTGAAAAGGTTGAAAGTTGGCATGGTATCATCATTTCACTCACATAGCATATGCTAAAAAGTTGAGTGGGTTACGGCAAAAACTGGATGCATTTCGTGTACAAAATGGACAACCTCTTTCGAAGTATAAGGGTTTCAGATGAAAACTCATCTGTTACAAAGGCATTTCATTTTTTAAATAAACTTTGAATTATGAAATTGAATATAATGATAAAACACAATAATATTTAACAGCAGAAAAAAGAATCACTGCAAAATTTATTTTTAAAGTAAAGTTATTCACAAACTAGTGATTCACACAAATTTCAAATAATTCGAATTTAAACTATTCAAATTTGAAAACTACTTCCACTAACAGAAAGTTTATAATTTTTTGACCTAACGCAAAAAGATTCACTCATTAACTCTAAATAAAGCAAAAAAAACTCAGCAAAAAAATAGAAAATAAAAAAGATTCACTCATTATATTCGATGATGCATATTATATGAATTATTCGAGATGCATATTATGTACTATGATTCAGTTTTTCCTTATTGATTGCATGCATTCTAATTTGAATACTAAATTGTTTTATCTTTCTTCTGGATTAGTTAAATAAATGCTATGGACAATACCGACAGAGAAGGAGAAGAGGCCCTGTTCGACATCATACGCTCCTCGAGCCCAGAGAATGAACCTGAAGATGACGGCTCACAATATTTGAACAATTCCGGTGAGGGTTGTATGATATTTGATGAAGACGAGCGAATAGATGAAGGCGACAACGATGTTGACGAAGAAAATGTTCTTCAAATAACAAAGACCGGTGAGGTATATTTATTATATATGCCATCCAGTGATCATTACATGTATTAATTGATTTGTATGTATTAATGAATCGATCTTTCTTCTTTTAGGCCTCCGGATCGAGCAAATCTTCTACAAGCGACAGGGCAATTCGAGGCTCGGCCAAAAAGTTGGAGTCTGGCGTAAAGTACAACATCGATTCCATCAAAACATCAAATGGCGAACCGCTTGAACTTAGGAAAAATGCGACCAAGTTCAAGAATCCATGCGGAGTTATTGTCAGGGACCAAATCCCGATCTCCGTTCAAGAATGGAAAAAGCCAGCAAAGGGAGATCGAGCAGGAGTTACTTTTGTCGACAAAAGAGCAAAAGATCTGCTTTGGGAATCGCTCATGTCACATTTCACCCTACCAGATAATTTGACAGATGCAGATCTGAAGAAAGTCAGAAACTATGCTCTTAAAAAGATGGCGACCGCATTCAACACCTTGAAGAAAAATACATGGACTGCGTACGTCAAAGCAAAAAAGAAGACTCCAGAATTCAAGAGAGCACTGGTGAAGGCAAAAGATCACTGGGACGCTTTCGTGAAGTTCAAGGAATCGGAACAGGCTAAGGAACGGTCGAGAAAAAACAAGATTAATGCTGCGAAAAAGAAGTGGCACCATACTCTGGGGTCAGGTGGCTACCAGGTGGCCCTGCCTAAGTGGGATCAATCTGAGCAAGAGATGATTAGTGCAGGGGTCACTCCAGTTACATTGAACTGGCCCCCCAGGTGCAGGACATGGTTTTATGCGCATGGGGGGAAGTTGGACTCAGAGACAAGGCTGATTAAGGTAAAGGCAAGTCTTAAAAAAGTGACAGACGAAATACTTCTTGCAATAGAAGAAGCTCGAACGGGGGTGTTCATGCCCAACAGAGAGAACGACGAGCTTACGCGCGCCCTGAAGAATCGTGAACACCCAGGAAGAACACGAGGCAAAGGCATTTTTCCATGGTTTGAGGGGTTTGCGGATTGGAACGACGACTACAGAAGCCGTGCGAGAAAGATGAAGCAGGAGGAGCAGAAGAAGAAGGAGGAAGCACTCCGCCTTGAAGGCCTAGAATCAAAGCACCTGGAGTTGGAACGCGCTTTCAGGCGGCAGCAGGAGCAGATCGACTCACTCAGCCAAGAAAGGGCGTCTCAGCGGCACCATGAGCTGATTGATCCAGCATTGGATAGCACCGTCCCATCTATGCCGAGAAGCAGCGTGGGTTCCGCCTCGGCCGATATCGATGATGCAATGCTAGCTAGCTACCCTGTGGATGATATCAAGGACAGGACCAACTGTGAGCTACACATGAAAGTGAAGAACTTATCCATGAAGGTGGTGGACGGCTATGCTTTAGCAAATCCCCCTGAAGCAACCTTCCATTGCAATCCCATTCCAGCTGGCTATGCTCGTGTCGGGGTTGATGAAGTGATGTCAGGATATCACGAGCTACAACTTGACATTCTTGGAGGTGACGAGGAGAGAACACTGGGAGAGGCCATACATCGTATCATTCTATGGAAAAAGGATTGCATCATCTTTTCAAGGCCAATGACTCCTCCTCCTCCAAGTCCGCCGCCGCGTCAGTCGACTCCTCCTCCTCCAAGTCCGGCACCATGTCAGACGACTCCTCCTTCAAGTCCGGCACGGCGTCAGCCGACTCCTCCTCCTCCAAGTCCGGCACGGCGTCAGCCGACTCCTCCTCCAAGTCCGGCACGGCGTCAGCCAACTCCTCCTCCTCCAAGTCCGGCACCGCTTCTGCCGTCTTCGCCGACTCAGCGTGCTCCGCCGCCTAAGCAACAGCGGAAGAGAGAGGCCGTAGCTACGACAGCTAGCGGTACAACACGCAAGAAATTCAAATATGGCCCAAGCCTCAAGCCTCTTCCGAAGTTGCCTTACCACCGGACAGAGGAGGAACTCAAGGCCGAAGTGGATGCCCAATTGAAGGCCCATTTTGGACCGAAACCATCCCCACCGCCAAAGGAGAAAGTACCTGAGCATGTCTCACAACACTTTATTGATATTACTCGATCGGCTGTCAAGCATAAGGACTGCGACTATGTGCGGTCTATCAAGAAGTCATATGTTGCACAACAAAAGGAGTCGAGCTCGAGCTCGAGCCAAGCAGTTGGCAAAAAAAGCAGGAAACTGTTCCCCAGCTGGAAGAACAGGCAGTGCAATCAATCCCCCCGCTCATTGTACAAACACCTGTGAGTACCGCCGATCGGCTGGTAATAACCGACGATCATAAAAGGCAGGCTAAAGTGGCCGGTGTCACTGTTGAACAACTCCTAGGCCTTGAGGAAATCCCCGTGCTTAAAGAGGAGGAATTAAAATGGAAATATGCCCGCGGCAAACCTCTGGTCAAGCTTGACGATGTCAAGCTTCTACCAACGAGAATGTACAATTTGCATACGTGGTACATGCAAGAAACAGCAAATACCAATCAAGAGTCCCTCATGGCGAAAGTCAAGGAAGAGCATTACTTCCATGCAAAAGATTTATGGGTTGAGTATCCAGAGTTGTTTCAGTTGCTATTGTCTGTAAGTGATTTCTTTCTGTCATTTAAGTTTCTAGCTAGCTGTGCCCTCGTTCATTCCCTGTAATTATCCTCGCTATATTCTTTTCTGTGGTATTATGCAGAATGAAGATGTATGAAATGAAAAAAGCTGGACGCTATGGCATTGGGTTCATTGAGCCAAATACGATTAATCAAGAGATATGGACAACGGAATACTCGAGAAAAGACATAGAGAGATTCCTGCTAGAGTTTTTGAAGCGACTAAACACCCAACCAGAAATACTACTTCCTTACAACTTCGGGTGAGTGTTACTATATCTTGTACTACAAATTCTATTTTTACTTACTAGATGTTAATAAGTGTAGTTGATGAGTTATGCACATGCCCGCTTAATTATACAAAACATGTGCGCATGCAGTTTCCATTGGATCTTGTTAATCATTGAGGTTGACAAAGGAAAAGTTGAAGTACTGGACTCACTATATAAAAATCCATTCGAATACGCAACCGTGAGGGGGATGGTCGACCGGTAATTTCAATCATTATCGCACTATGTCGGCCTCTTTACTTCATTTCCTGATATCAACTAGTTAATAACTCCTTTATTCATTTTCTTTGCCGGCGGACAGGGCTTGGGCCAAGTTCGTCAAACTGGTCCCAGGCGACTGGGCACAAAAGATGACATGGGTGCGACCCAAGGTAATTAAGTAGTACTAGCTAGCTAGCTACGTCTGTGCATCTCTTTAATTTTAATTTCAATACCATTATCATGCTTGATTAATTATTACCTGATTGAATTTTATTCTCGTAAAGTGCATGAGACAAGAGCAGGGGAATAATTTATGCGCATACTATGTTTGCAAGAACATTCGCATGATCACGTCTGAAAGGAGCAGAGATGAAAGAAATCTTTGGGTACGTTTGCCAGAACACTATCCATAATTTTTTTATCATGATCTAGCTAATATATATACACACAACTAATATATGCATCTTGATCTCCTTTTTATAGCTGATGGAGATGCGGGACCAGCTCCTACCAATGGTTCGCGTACGAGCAATTCAAGAGGAAATAGCTGGATTTCTGGTCGACCAAGTCATAGATCCCAAAGGAGAATACCATTACAAGAAGCACTAATGCCTGCATATGTAATGATCTGTAAATTGTAGGAGAAATTGTATATACCAAATTGTATATATATATGTATGTGAATGGTCGTCGTACGAGAAATTTGATAATATATATATATGATCGGTTCTACGAGAAATTTTATTTATATATATATGCACAACGTGTATAGTATGTAGTAGCGTAATATATGTTTGAAATGAAAAATAATTAAATGAAAAACACAAAATTAAAAGAAAAAATAAACCATAATTAATTCATAAACCCCTAAAGGATTAAAAGGAAAAATAAACCAAAATTAAAAGAATTAAATACTTTTAGTCCCGGTTGGTGTTGCCAACCGGGACTAAAGGTCCCCCAGCCCACTGCGCCGGCAGGTGCCACGTGGTGGGCCTTTAGTGCCGGGTCGTGTTGAACCAGGACTAAAGGGGGGGGGGCTTTAGTCTCCACCCTTTAGTGCCGGTTGGAGAACCGGCACTAAAGGCCCTTACGAACCGGCACTATAAGCCGATTCTGCATTAGTGTACTTCCACCCCGTGAAATCGGATCGGAGAACAGACGCGCGGAGAGACCAGAAACTCATCCAGAAGGTAGAACCCTAGCCTCCGGAGATCATCCGGAGGGGGGATTGGCAAGGAGATCGCCATCTTCACCACCAAGCACGAGGGGGCTACAACATCATCACCACCACCACCACCATCATCATCATCATCCACATCCATCTCGTTGTAACATCAGGAACCCTAGTGGATTGTCTTGTGTGTTACGTTTGTGATTCATTCATGTTCACCACCACTTTCATCATGATGTTTGTTGTATCCATGTGTGGGTAGAACCCTAGTTCTCGGGGATATGATGAACCTTGGTATGTATAGGATCTGAATCGTTATATTGGATATGAGATCCTCTGTTGAATGCTTAGTTTAATAAACTTCGTGAATGTTGTGAAGAGGCCCCACTCAGCATTACCGCCATATGGCCACGAAGTATATCACTGTCGTTGCAAAGGGTAGGATGTGAAGGTAATTCGAGGTGACAGTAAAAGCCTTTACTTCCAGACTTTGCAGTTGATAGGGGATTTATGGAGAACCCTTAGAGAGGTCGCGTCCATGGGGTAACCCTTAATTATCATAGTCATAACCTGCAGGGGGAGACTATGGTGGTGGCGTGCGTGGCACGAAGTCTACCTGGAGTAGAACATGTACTGTACCCGGCTCCGCCCAGCATAATCATCAAGAGTGGCTCAAGTATCCAGACTATACTATGCCATCGCATAGGTTGCGTTAGAAACATACCAATGGGAATTCCGGACACCCTGAGAACGCCTTACTCCTCTGCCAGTTCCACTAGTCACTCTTGCTGCGGTTTTGTTATTACTTTTTATGCAATTTACTTTCAGTTCACTCCGCACCAAAACAATTATTTATCTTCGCCCTCACTTTGTCTGGAGTCTACAATTGCTTGCAGGCACAAATCCATAATTCACTACAAGAGGCAACGCCCGATTCCTATGCTCCCTGTGAGATCGATAATCTTACTTCGAAAAGGCTACAACTAAACCTTGTGCACTTGCAGGCCATCAGGGAGGCGGCATGAGGTGCACGAGGAGGCGTTGTTCTATGTGTTGGTGCTGGGCATCGACGCGAAGATTCTTGAGCCCAGCTTGCTATTGTTCGTTCGGCGGGTCCCGTCGGCATCCGGGGCACGGATACATGCCGAGCATCCCCGGATCTGGTGCGTGGTGGGCGACTTCGTATCGGCTGGTAGTAGGCGGCACGGTGGCATGGTTTGGCTATGTGAGTTGTCCTGCTCCGGCCGGTTCTATCATGTGCGGCCTCGACAGTGCTGGTTTCTGTGGTGGTGTGGCTGCGATGTCTTCCATTGCAGCGAGGATGGAGGATGGCGGCGCGGCGGCGCCGCACTTGGCAGTGGGTGCGGGGCTACCATGGCAGCATGAGGGGCCGTGGTCATTTTGCTGGCTGTGTAGGTGGCGGTTGGTGGCGGCGAGCTGTGTAGCGTGCTTGGCCACCATCGGTGGCGATTGGCTATGGTGACGATGGGTTTGGTGAGCTCCGGGCGAAAGCCTAGCTCGACCTCGGTCAATGCTGGCGTTGAAGTCGTCCTAGGACATCGTTCCCTCATTGGAGGTGTCGTGGTGGTGCCTCTTCACCTCCCTCATCATCTCGGTCATGGGATCTTCGGGTGAAAACCCAAGCTTCGGCCTTGGCCGGAGTGGGCGTCGGCGGCATTCCTCGTCACTTTCCTCTTGGGGGGTGATGCCTTGGAGGTCCGGTCCATCATCAGTTGGCGGTGGCTCGTGTGGCTTTTCAGCTTCGTCGTCGGCTAGGCAAGTGCGCGGCCTTGGGGCCGGAGTGGAAGTCAGAGCGGCGGCTCTAGAAATCCACTATGTGTGGTGCTGGCTTTGGTCACTAGGGCGACAGAGCCATCGACTAGGCGGGTTCGCCGCCTCGAGGCCGGCGGTGCTGGAGATCTCGTGTAGGGTGGCAGAGCCATCAACCAGGCTGGTGCGCGGCATTGGGACCAGTGTGGACGTCAGAGCGGCAGCTCCGGAACACGATGTTGTGTTGTAGGGTGTCATCTCTGGTCACTTGGGTGGCAGTGTCGTTGACTCGGTTGGTGCGCAGCCTCGGGGCTGGCGTGTGCGTGTGTCCTAGATGTATCGGTTTTCGGCCAGTTTTCCTTATAAACGGGTCAATTCTCTTCTTCTTAATGAAAAGGAAGAGCTCCTGCCGGTTGCTAAAAAAAACATGCTTATGAAACCTTCATCCCCTTCCATCTACAAATAATCAATACAAGCACCAGTAGCAAATCACATCAACATATTTTAGCAGCAATTCTTTCTCTAGTCAGTACCAGCAAAGAAATATCAGTACCAAAGCATCATATACATCTCTCTCTCTCTCTCTCATTTTTCTCACAATCCTATCGCCGCAGGAAAGCAACCCAATCCATGTAGCCTGCATAAATCCACCCTCTCGCCCAATTCATTAATCACCACTGCCTCCCTCCCCCAAATCGTGATGAGCGCCGTTGCCTACCGTGTCGAGCGCTCCGGCAGCATCAACAGCAGACCACCACCGGCGTCCCTCTACCTGTCGAGTTCTGTCCCCGCCGTCCCCTACCTCACCTCCCACCACCCTCGTAGCGCCGCCCCAGCCCCCTTCCTCACCTAGCATGGTGCCGCTCCACCTAGCCCCCTTCCCCACCGAGCGCGGCGCTGCCTCGTCCCTTTCCTCCATCCTCACCGAGTGCGGCGCCGCCCCACCTAGCCCGCATCTTCACTGAGCCTGCGCTGCCCAGCCCCCATCCCTTGCATCCACCGTGTCGCACTGCCCCCATCCTCCCCTTCCATCACAGTCGAGCATCGCTGCCGCATCAAACCGTCGCCCAAGCAGCTGGATCCGGAAGGGACGTGCGGTGGTCGGATCCGGTCATCCACGAACACACACACACACACACACACACACACACCCCCCCCCCCCCCCCCCCCCCCCCCCCCCCGCGGCGGGCAAAATCGACCACGATGGCTCGCTGGGAACAGCTCCGGAAGGTGACGCGAGGGAGCCCACGGAATGAGTGGTTGGCGTTTGGATGACGCCTCGACGATGTCCAGGACGATGTGGAGGAACTTGTCTATGTGCATTGGACAACTAAGAATTATTAAAATAGACAATTGCCTTGTATCATTTACCTGTTATTTTAGATTCACCACAAGAGAATTATACTTAATGACCATGCTCTGTGTTAGGGTAGCATTTCAACTTCAAAAGTTATCTTTTGGTTATTACCCTACACGTTCAAGGACGAGTATGGATTTAGTTTGGGGATGTTGATACGTCTCAAACGTAACTACAACTTCTAAAAATTTCATGCTTATTTCTTATCAATTGAATTAATATTTTATTTGGACTAACCTACTAATTATCAGCGAGAAGACATAATTGCATGTTTAATGTTTGTGGACACAGGAACCTTCCCGAACTCTAAAAATTCCTCCCCGCAAAAAAAAAAGAACTCTAAAAATTCCAAGAAAAATCAAGCGTGAATATTTTGCTCGAGGTGGACACCTGCCAAAAGGAGGGACAGGGGGCTGTGGGGCCCATGCACCCTAGCCTAGGCACATGGGGCCCACAGGGATCTCCTAACCTCGGTTCTCGGGCCCCTAGCTATATATACCGCTGAAACTTCTGTATAAATTATCGAGAATTTTTCGCCGCTGCCACTTCCAGATATTCGCGATCCGAGGCGAAACACATCTGCAGCTCAGGGTGGACACGGTCTGGGCCGGTCCGGTCCCGGTCCGAGCCATCGTTTGGACCGGCCGCCGGCGGTCCAGTCCGGACCGGACCGAGCAGTGTAGCAGTCCTGATTTCAGGGACCTGACCGGCGGACGTGAAGCTCGGTGCGGACCGGCGGTCCTCACGGTCCCGGCGACGTCCAGTCACTGCCATGTGGGCCCAGGATGTCGGAGAGGTGGTCGGAGAAGCAGCACGGTGACCGGAGCCGGAGAAGACTGACCTGATGTGCAGCGGTGCGAGGGAGAGGCACGGGAGAGAGAGGGAGCGGCATGGCCGCGCGGGGGAGAGAGGGAGCAGCCGCGCGAGGGAGCGGCGGAGCGAGGCAGAGGCACGGCGGCGCAAGGGAGAGGGGGGCGGTGCCAGGGAGAGGGAGGCGAGGGAAAGGGGGCGGCGTAGGGGAGAGAGGAAGCAGCCCGCACAGCGCCATGGGCATGGACGAGGACGGCGGCGGCAGTACCAAGTCGCTAGGTCACGCACGCATGGTCTATAATTGTTGGGCTCTCCTGATTAGCTCTAATTGAGCTGGGCCTTCGGTCCTCCGAGCCGGACCGAGCTTTTATCAGACCGGACCGACCGAATTTCTGTCTCTTTTTCAAGGACCGGACCGGCCATATTATTTAGCGAGCCAGGACCGTACGGTCCGGTCCATAACGGGCCGCGAGCCGGGACAAAAGCCCGCTCGTCACGTCCACCTTGATCTGCAGCCCTGCTCCGGTACTCTGCCGGAGGGGTGATTCACCGCCATCTTCACCAACAATTCATCCTCCGCTGCTCCCCGATGAGGTGTGAGTAGTCTATCACTTGGACTACGGGTTCGTAGTAGTAGCTATGTAGCACCATCCCTCTTTGTGCTTCGATATTTAGATCACATGATCTGCCCTACATGATTGTGATCATCTATATGTAATTCCCGCGATGAATCTTTTGATATGTGATGAATAATTACTTTATGTTCAAATTATCATGGTTGGTTGGATAGTTTATAGATGTATATTGCTCTCCATTTTATTAGTCTAATCATTGGCTATGTATAATTTCCCAATAGTAAGTTATGGCAGGAATTTATAATGATTCACAGTCAACCATGCACAGCACGGCAGACAAGTCGGAGTGATGTTGCACGAACTATTCATGTATACCACTAGTCCCGGGGTAATTAATTTGAGCAAGAATAACGATGAATGATGGGAAATTTGAAGTACCCAGCAGCGCTGAACAATCAGCTCTTCCCAAATAGGTGACTTCTGCAGAAATAACACCAATAATATATGCACATTGTGAGTCAGGTCACACATCTAGTATTAAGTTCCAGAGATTTTTGAATGTTGGCAACTCCTCCTTGTTTGCCACTACCTGAAATACACAAATTTAGATGATATCAGAAGTAGATAATGCACAAGATGAGTTACATGTACATCAGCTTCCCTCACACACTACTAGGAAAAGGGCTATAGATGATATGGCTACTAATGGCGCACCAGACATGTGGTGCGCCACTACTATATAGTAATGGCGCACCATGAGTTGGTGCGCCATTAGTGTGGTAGACACTAATGGCGCACCAGACCCACGGTGCGCCATTAGTGACAAATGTTTTTTTTTTCATTTTTCCAAAAATACTAATGGCGCACCAGGGAAGAGTGCGCCATTACTAGTTTAACTAGTAATGGCGCACCTCCAACACAGTGCGCCACTACTATTTTTTTTTTATTTTTTTTTGCAAAACTACTAATGGCGCACGTCAAGCTGGTGCGCCATTAGTAACCAGGGTTACTAATGGCGCATATATGGGTGGTGCGCCATTAGTAACCTGGGACCAGCTAGATATTTTGGACAGCCACACCTACACACTCACTTTCCCCACTTCATTCTCTCCACCTCCTCCTCCAAGATTGTGTCGGCTGCCTCCTCCTCCTCACCTCATTTGCACCATAGATTCATCAAAATTAGGTGGTTAAATTACCTTTTTTTGATAGGTAAGTAAGGGGAAAGCTATCTTTATGTTGTAGATCTACTTTTTTTCTCTCCCTCGCTCCAACAACGTGCACATGCACTTTTTATGGCCTTGCTAGATCTATGTATGTTTGTGGTGTTGCATATGTTTGTGGTGTTGCATATATGTTTGTGTTTGCAGGTACCGGTATTTGAAATGCGATAGTTGCCAATATTTTGCCGGAATGTTGATTCATTTCCGTTTCGGCGAGAATTTTGGCACTATGCATTCTTTTTGGTCCTATTTTTAGGGAAAGTCATGCCAAATTTTTTCTTGGTTCTAAAATATCGTTTTGCTCTACCCCGCAGGCGACCATGGTCCGCACGATGACCGAAGGCATCGTGAATAGGTTTTTGAGCTCCGCGAAGGCCGAGATGCTTCAAAAGAACGAGACGGAGATAAGATGTCCGTGTCGAAGATGCAAGCTGAAGAGCCTTATTGCGGACCCGGATTCCGGGCAGGTGCGGGACCACCTGCTCTTGCGTGGTTTCATGGATGGCTATCGGTGGCAAGGTGATGAAGATGACTATGAAGTCGTCCATGGGGGCCGGGCAAGAAATGAGGAAGGGCAGCAAGACAACCACCGCGGCGAGGGCGGGCGAGAAGACGAAGAATCTCCAGGACATGATCACGACGGTGATGCAGTACACAGTCATCATGTAGAAGATGCCGGACATGATGATGAGGAAGATCAAGACGAAGGGCATGATCATGAAGATGAAGATGCCGGAGCAGACGACGATGGACCATCGATGGGCTGGGTGCAGGACCCTCATATTCAAGAGCTGCTTCTCAAGCAGACGGATAACGCAAGAGCTGCCGCCCGAGAGAAAGCCAAGCTGGATCAACTGGAGATAGACGCGGTTACTCCATTGTATGAAGGATGCAGGCCCGAGGATGCCCGCCTGAAAGTAACGCTCATGGCTCTGGAGATGAAGGTAAAACACAAAATGACCGACGCATGCTTCGACGAGAACATGTCATTCTGGCACGAACGTCTTCCGAAGGGGAACAAGTGCCCGACCAGTTTCGAGGAGGCGAAGAAAATCGTGTGTCCTCTGGATTTACCGCACGTGAAATACCATGTGTGCATGAACAATTGCATCATTTATCGGGACGAGCACGCGGAGTCTACCATATGTCCGGTGTGCGGCGTCACTCGATACAAGAAGAGGAAGAAAGCTCCTTGAAAAGTGGTGTGGTACTTTCCGATCACTCCTCGTCTGCAGCGGTATTTCGCGGACCCTAAGGCAGCAAAGCTCCTGCGTTGGCACGCGGATAGGGAGGAGAAGAAGCGAGAAGATGACGGAAATGATCCGGAGATAAATAAAAAAGACAAGATGCTGAGTCACCCTAAGGATGCGAGCCAGTGGCAAGCGTTGAACTTCGAACACCCAGAATTTGGGGACGATCCAAGGAACATCGTGCTGGGCGCGAGCACCGATGGAGTCAATCCGTTTGGCAGCCAGAGAAGCACACATAGCACCTGGCCTGTGTTTGTGTGGATGTACAACCTTCCCCCCTGGTTGTGCATGAAGAGGAAGTACATTCACATGAGTATGCTAATTGAAGGGCCGAAACAACCAGGGAACGACATCAATCTGTATCTGGGGCTGCTGAAAGAGGAGCTAGACACGCTGTGGAAAACGCCAGCCAATACGTGGGACGCCGCAGAGAAAGAATATTTCCCTATGAGAGCCGCACTGCTCACGACGGTGCACGACTATCTCGGTTACGGATATGTCGCGGGGCAGGTGGTCCACGGATTTTCTGGATGCGTCAGGTGCATGGATGACACAACGTATCGCCAGCTAGATAGAGATCCCGGGTCTTCGAAAACCGTGTTCATGGGACATCGAAGGTGGCTTCGCGACGATGACTCATGGAGAAAACGCAAGGATCTGTTCGATGGTGAAACCGAACCCCGAAGACGCCCGCGTACGAGGAGCGGCGAGGAAATAGACGAGCTGTTGAAAAATTGGAAAGAGTGCCCACCGCCGGGAAAGGCGCCAGAGCCGGGAAAGGCGCCACCGTCGGGAAAGAAGCGAAAGGCGCCAGAGCCGCTGCTGAAGGTATGGAAAACGAGGTCTGTTTTCTGGGACTTGCCGTACTGGAAGATCCTCCGTGTGCCTCACAGCCTTGATGTCATGCATATCACGAAGAACGTGTGCGAGAGTCTGCTTGGTACCCTGCTCAACATGCCAGAGAGGACCAAAGATGGGCCGAAAGCAAGGGCAGACTTGAAATCAATGGGCATCAGGGAGGAGCTTCACGCTAATGATGATGATGATGATGATGATGATGATGATGATGATGAGGCGATGGACACAGAAAGTCGTCGCAAAGGCAAAAAGGCCAAGAAGACCGGAAATGACTACCCTCCCGCGTGCTTCACTCTAAGTCAGGAGGAGATCGAGCAGTTTTTCACCTGCCTCGTAGGAGTAAAACTTCCTTACGGTTACGCGGGGAAGATAAGCAGATACCTAGACCCAGCGAAGCAGAAGTTCAGCGGGATGAAGTCTCACGACTGTCACGTGCTGATGACGCAGATACTTCCAGTTGCAATCCGTGGGATCATGGACGCGCACGTCCGTGAAACGCTATTTGGCCTATGCAACTTTTTCGACGTCATCTCTCGGAAGTCGGTTGGCGTGAGGCAACTCAGAAGGCTACAGGAAGAGATCGTGGTGATACTATGCGAGCTTGAGATGTACTTCCCGCCCGCATTCTTCGACGTTATGGTGCATCTGCTGGTCCATATCGTGGAGGATATCATCCAACTCGGGCCGACGTTCCTGCATAGCATGATGCCGTTCGAAAGGATGAATGGTGTCATCAAAGGATACGTTCGCAACATGTCACGTCCAGAGGGAAGCATAGCCAGGGGCTTTCTGACCGAAGAGTGCATCTCCTACTGCACGAATTATCTAGGCATCGAGAACCCCGTTGGTCTGCCCGTCAACAGGCACCTCGGCAGGCTCGCTGGATGGGGTCACCGCGATGGTCGCCGCGAAATGCATGTCGACTTCGAGGGTCGACTCGCCGACTTTGAAAGAGCAAACCTAGTCGCGCTACAACACATAGACGTGGTCGATCCTTGGGTGGTAGAGCACAAAACCTTTATTGAGAAGACGTACAATGACCGAGGCCAACAGAGGACGGACGGAGATATAATCAAAGAGCACAACTCATGTTTCACGCGTTGGTTCAAGGAGAAGCTTGTGTCGTACCCTTTACATGAGGATTCTTCCGCGGAAGAAAAACTCATATTCGCCTTGTCACAGGGCGCCGAGCACAACCTGATGACCTATGAGGCGTACGATATCAACGGCTACACATTCTACACCGAGGACAAGGACATGAAGAGCGATGGTTATCAGAACTCCGGGGTAACGATGGAATCCTACACCGGTAACGACAAGGACAGATACTACGGAAGGATCGAGGAGATCTGGGAGCTGAGCTACGCTGGAGAGAAGGTCCCGATGTTCCGTGTCAGATGGGCCAAGAGCGTCCTAAAAGAAGACCGGTATTTCACCACCATGGTTATACCCGAAGCCAAATCCAAGACCGCGGGCGCAAACGTCACCGCGAAAAATGAGCCATGGGTACTGGCTTCCCAAGTGGACCAATGCTTCTTCATTACCGACCCGTCAAAGCCTAGTCGTGTTGTCGTGAGGAGAGGCAAAACGAAGATCATCGGAATGGATGGAGTCGCCAATGAGCAAGACTTCGACAAGTACGGCGACCCGAAGATGGAACATGACGACGACGATGAAGTGCCATACACCACAAGAAGAAGCAGGACCACCCTACCTAAAGGACGTCCGTTCAAGAGAAGAACTCCATTTGCGAAAAAGAAGGGCAAGAAGATTGTGAAAAGATAGCTAGCTAAGATCGATTGTATTTAAATTGTAGTCTTCATTTCTCGATTGTATTTCATGGGCACTTTTTGAACTCATGAATATTTTTAAATTTCATGGGCACTTTTTGAATTCATGAATATTTTTTCAAATTTGATGATATTTTTTCATATTCAATATGAAAAAATATTGAATATTCATGAGGACACTCGATCTCGATCCCCCTCCATCTCGATCGCTATCCCCCTCCATCTCGATCTCGATCCCCCCCGCACCCTCCCCCGCTAGCTCCACCGCCGCCGACGACCCACCGCACCCTCCCCCGCTCCACCGCCGCCGCCGACCCCCCGCACCCTCCCCGGCCCGCTCCACCACCGCCGAGCACCCCCCGCACCCTCCCCCGCTCCACCGCCGCCGACGACCCACCGCACCCTCCCCCGCTCCACCGCCGCCGCCGAGCACCCCCATTTGATGATATTTTCAAATAACAAATTTGATGATATTTTTTCATATTAATAAAAAAATTATTACTGTTTTTATAAAAAATTATTACTGTTTTTATAAAAAAAATATTAAAAAAAAAGCTTTCTAATGGCGCACCTCTAAGGGGTGCGCCATTGCTATCAAAAAAAAGATTTCTAATGGCGCACCGCTCGGGGGTGCGCCATTAGTAAGCTTCCCCCTAGCTCTAACTCGCCCGACCCCTTCGTCCCTCCCTCTCGCCAGATCCACTTCCCCCCCCCCCCCCCCCCGCGCGCTGCCCCGACCCACGACGCCGCCGCCCCTACGTGCGCCGCCGCCCCCGCGCCCCCGCGCCCCCACCACTGCAGCTCCGCCATCGCCGACGCCTCCGCGACCTCGCCGTCGCCGACAGCCTCCCCGCGTCGGCCCCTGCCCTGCGCCGCCTCTACCTCAGTCCGGGCACGGGGTGCAGGACGACGACCGCCGCCGACCCGCGAAGCACGTGGCCGTCGGCCTCCCCACGACCAACCGAGGCGCCCAGGAGGACCGCCGCCGCCGCCGACCCCGACCCCGACCCCGACCCCGACCCCTCCGGCGACCGGACGCCCTCGAGCCATCCCTTCGACGCCGCCGCCGCCGCCGACCCCGACCCCGACCCCGACCCCTCCGGCGACCGGCCGCGCCCGCCCAGGTACCTCTCCTCCTTCCTCCTTCCTCTGCCTTCCTCTGTTCAGTTAGCATTGGGAAAGTGGTGGCTGCTGCTTAGTTGGTGAAGGTGTCATTTCGGATGCTTTCGCCTTCAGTCAAGTACAGAAAAGTGTTTTTACACCAATCTGTGCTTAGTTGGTGAATGTAGTCTCAAGTCCTGGCATACATGTTTGTGAATCCACTTGGTAGCTTATGGTTCCAATATGTAGTACAGGAATTGCAGTCTATAACAGGTGCATTTTTCTATCTCAAACTAGAAAACTAATACATAACTGCAGTTTGAATCTATAGTTGAAGAATCCTGTTATTATATTTATATGCCCGCAGCATTAGTCCTTCATGTGGTGTTGGTCAACTGGTCAAGAAATATTATATTGTAGTGACCTGGGTTGGCTACAGTAGTCAATGGGAACTGATATTGCTTAGGCTTGCATCAGATCTATGTTGCTTTCTTGCTTGGTGGGAGTTTGGACTGCAGATTCTTAGCTGAAAGCAAGCTGTCCAGGGACAGATCTGCTTTGCTTAATGGCATGCTATATTATGCCTTGATTAGCATCATGTCTCTACAACTGAGGATTGGGCAAATAGTTCGGTATAAATGTGCAGGATTCTGATGTACATGTACTGAATAAAAGGTATACCAAACCAAATGTTGTCTCGGGTCCTAGCATACGTGTTTGTGAATCCACTTGGTATATTATAGTTTCAATACGGCATTTTAAATCTCAAACTGGAAATCTAATAGATATTGCTATATGTTCATTCTTGAGGGTACAGACTTGCTAAACTATTGATGATTTTTTGTTGGGTGACCTATTAGATCTGGAATGGAAGCTCACATAAGTTGAGCTGATTTTTGTCCATATGAAAGCAGAGGACCATATGGTCTGTGGCCTTTTCATCCATATGAAAGTAGAGGCACATTGTGGTGCTAGTTTGCTGGGTTTTGTCTCCGACCATCGTGTCGTGATGATTTTGCAGGTACCCCGAGAGGCCCTTGAGTTTGCCGGAATGTCGATTAACTTCCGTTCCGGCAAATTCGGGTACTCCATATGTCCTATTTTCAGCAAAGGTCATGCTGAAATTTTCCGTGAATTTTAGCATGACTTTGCTAAAAATCGGACATATGGGGTACTTGCTACTAATGCATGGGCCGGGGTATCTTAGTACTTAATTAAGTAGCTTTTAGGGTGCCTCGGTGTCGATAAGAACCTAAATGATGAAAGCTTAGGCTTTTAGGGTGCCCCGGCGTCGACAAACCCTAAATGATAAAAGCTTAGCTTTTAGGATGCCTCGGTGTCGACAAACCCTAAATGATGAGACCATGATCTTGTTCCTTGACAATAACTAACTTTTTGACCAAACTTTTTTCCTATTTAGAGCGAAACATGGCCCACAACGATGAGGTCGGTGGTTCGGGCGGCAAGCAATTCTGGGAGCTGTCCCAGGAGATGGAGGAACAACCTCACCGCTATGAGGACGCCGCGGAAGACACCGATCCTGACTACACAACCCCTAGTGGCGTCGGGGATGACACCACTGATGGTGCCGCCGAGGATGCCACCACTGATGATGGCAGCGCACGCACAGATGGCAGCCAACCGAAGAGGCAACGGAAGGACCGGCGCCCGAACGTGCTCCGCACCGTCAAGGAGGAATTTACTCAAGTGGACTCCGACGGGCATCCAACGGAGCCCAAACAAATAGTCAAGGGGTACTCGGTTCAGCTCGGGTGCATTCTCCGGAGCACCGTCTCGATCAACACCGAGAACCTAAGGCATAAGGACCGAGGGAATTTGCGCAACCTCCTCTTCACGAAGCTGCACGAACGATACAAGTTCCCCGCTGAATTTGAAAACACACGCCTCTCAGGGAATAAAGTGAACAGTGCCGCCCTCACGAGGATGAGCACGGCCCTGTCTACTTGGAGAAGCGCGGTGAAAAGAATGATTGAGAAAGGTGATAGTTATGAGAAGATCAAGGCGAAAAATCCTTCGATCAGCGAAGATGACTACAAGGAGTTCAAGATCAAGTGCGAGAGCAGCGCAACCTCCGAATCAAGTCAGTGGGGGAAAGAAATGCGGGAGTTGAACTTAGGGGAACACAAACTCGGTCCCGGCGGTTACAGAGTGGCGGAGCCTATATGGGACAAGGAGGACGCGGAGCGTGCCGAGCAAGGCCTACCGCCCCGCTTCGAGAAATACCGTGACAAGCAGACCAGGAACTATGTCAGGGCCCGGTACGAGGACCCGGTAACAAAGGAGCTTACCACGGATCCGAAGACCAGGGCGCTTGAGCTTGTTCTGGCGCAGGAGACTGAAAGCAGTAGCGCGGGGTCGTCTCAGAGCATCCCTTGGGACAGCACTCTAAATAGGGCGTTGAACGTAATGAAAAACAAGGATAAGCTCAGTAAGCCGTCGTCAGCTGGTCGTGTGGCCGGCAAAGGCTTGTCCATAAAATGGTCGTCATACTATAACGCTGGTGGGCGAAAGGAGAGAAAGACCAGCTCGGAAAGCCAGTCGCGCGAGGTTCAAGAACTCAAGGCACAAGTGGCGCGGATTCCGGAGATTGTCCAAGAGCAAGTGCAACAACAACTGGGATCGACGCTCACCGGCATTATGCCTACCTTGATTCATGGGCTGACGACGTGGATTGCGAGCGGCCAACAGGGGCCGCCCCCGATTCCCAGCTTCACGGCCAGCAACTCGCACAACGCGCAGGCGGCGCCATTGGTGTCTCCGGCGGAGCCGGCATTGGTGTCTCCGACGCCGGCACGGGCATTGGAGCTTAATGCACCCGGGTGTACGCCGGCCGGCACCTCGGCAGCAAGTGGCCCCTCCGTCAATTGCACGCCCGCCGTTGGCGGTGCCTCGACATTAGCCGAGCTCGACGCCATCATCACGGTAAGTAATTAAGCCTCTCGGCCGAGGACTTCATCTCCTTGCCTTTGACTGGGCATCCCTGACGCCCTACATGTTTTCGCAGGGCGCCGCCGACGTTCCGTGCACTCTCCTGCACTTCGTGAACAACGAGTTGGTCGATGTCGCCAAGGGCAGAATCGTTCAACCGGGCAACCCCGTGTTCCACGGTAATCCGATGCCACCCACCGTGTATAGGGTTCAACTGGTTCAGGTGCTGCCAGGCTGCGACGAGTTGTTACCTCCGATTCGACCCGCCGGGGCCGACGAAGATGATGTGATGACCCTCAGCGCCTGCCTAAGCTGGCCCCTGCTTTGGCCGAAGAGCCAGATTCGTTTGGGGGCGGGGGACACCACCCCAAAGACAACACCGCCAGTCGTGCCGGCGCCAAGCCATGGCAAGACCGCCGCAACGCTGCCGGACATCCCTATGGCACAGGATCCGGACGACGACGACGACGACGACGGTACATTTACCAAAGTCGATAAGTACTTGAACGAACATGGGTACGATGATGAATTCTTGGGGCCTCCTTCTCAAGAACCCAACCCTGCAAAAGACGATCGCGATCTAGCTGGTACCGCGGAGAAACCCAATTGCAACAGGCGTCGTCTGGCGTTCAGTTCTTAGGAGACGCCTCCAGCTGCCGCCTTCACCGAGCCTCAGATAGCCGAGGTGCGAAATATTATCAGCCCCAACACACTCAAGAAGGCGGTCTCTCAGCAGAACTCGATCCCATTACAGCAGAAGAAGAAGGGACGGAAAAGAAAGATTAAGGGTGCGAGCCAGCCGGCACCGAGTACGATCCGTGCTCAGGACGGGCCACCTTCACCTAAGGATATCTCGAGGAGGGTGCATGTGGCGGGTAGGCCGATGCTACCGACTAATCTGCTCAATGCTGCAACCGGTGCTATGCGGAGTCTGCATGACAGTGTTCTTTCTTTGGAGAAGCGGCGTCTCCGAGAGAATGATGTGGCATACCCGGTTTTCGTGGCCAAGGTGCTAGAGGGCAAGGGCTTTGTGGATAGCGCCATCGGGGGTATGATCGTCCTGCGGTTTGATGACATCTTCGCTATGTTTAACCTTCATCCGCTGCACTACACCTTCGTTCGGCTATTTTCGCTCAGTATGGAGATGCGGATCATTAGAGACAAGACCCCGGACATCGTGATAGTCGACCCCTTCTACATGCGTGCCAAGATCTTGGGCACCGCTGGGGACCGGCAAGTCGCGAGTTCATACCTCGAAGGCGTCATTCTGGCAAACCCAGATAAGGATAACTTCCTCGTGCCTTACTTTCCCGAGTAAGTCATCCCCTCACCGCCCCGTAACATATGATTTCTTAGATTTCGATCGTTCTTTTTTTTTCTCTAACATTCCGTGTTTTGTGCAGTGACACACATTGCACACTCATCCTCTTAAGCCCGAAATATTCCATGGCCACGTATTTCGACTCGGACCGTCAGTCGAAGAAAGACTACACAAATATCAAGAAAGTTCTTGATGAAGCTCTCCCCGGCTACGCCAGATCTGGAGGCACCTTCAAGAGGCCAATTTGTAAGTACGGCAAGCACGTGTTCGCCCACAATACGATGTTCCCCTGCGTCAAGCAGCCGCCTGGCGGTCAGAAGGATGCCTACTACGCCCTCCATCACATGCGGGCGATCGTGCGGGACCATGATCACCTTCTGCTACCAAATAATCTCAAAGATTGGGCCGCAAGCTTGTCGGCAATCCAGGACACGAACATCAGACAAGAATTCTTTCGCATCCAGTCGGAGTTTGCGGAAATCATCCATCAAGATGTCCTTCGTACCTCGGGGCAGTTCTACCTTAGATATCAACAGTCCAACAGTGAGATAGAAACAACGCTACAAATGCAGGCTGACAACGACCGCGATTTCATGACCATCACGATAGACGGCGGCTTCATCCACGCTCCGGTCCCTGAGTCGAGTTGAAAGTAGTGATGGTATGTAGTTCTGAAATATCGATTAGCTCTTTAGTTTGGACAGTCGTTCAACTTATATGTAATCGATGCTATTTATTAGTAGGACCACGAATCGTGCTATTAATGTGTTGCTTTTCTCTTCCGATCCTTTTGTTGCATACTTATATATTGCTTATGTATTGTCTGTGAATTGCTACTAACGTTTTGTTTGTCTAGTGCATAGAGATGCCGTGGTATGTCGTGTACAAGGGTGAGGTTCCCGGAGTCTACGACGACTGGGAGGAGTGTCGGAAACAGGTTCACCGTTTCAGCGGTAACAGTTACAAAGGGTACACCACTAGGGCGGAGGCGGAAGCTAGATACGCGCGCTATCTAGCGGGAGAGAGGAGGGAGCGGAGGAGGAACCGGATGAAGACCAGTTTCATCGCGATGATGCTCATCGTGATGACCGCAGCTCTCTTCTATGTGATGGTAGTTTAGATGATCGATATCGACTTGTAATGTGAAGACAAACTCGCTACTCGCGGTCTCGAGACTTGTAATGTTCTAACTTTGTTCGGTCTTTTGAATTCGGAGACTAATATGATGAATTGTATTCGGACACTAATCTTCTATTGTATTCGATGAATCTGCTGTTGCTGTGTGGTGGTAGCTATATTCTGTCAAATAATATATTTTGTAACCTGTGAAAATATCAGAAACGAAAAAAAAAATCCCTAATATTCATACTAGTGGCGCACCACCACATAGTGCGCCATTAGTAAGCCAGAGCACACTAATGGCGCATCATCCACCAGTGCGCCATTAGTATGCCAAAGCACATGGGTAAATATGGCCCCTGGGAGGCATACTAATGGCGCGCCGTGGGCTATACTAATGGCGCACTGCATGGTGCGCCATTAGTATACCAGATACTAATGGCGCACCAGTGGTGCGCCATTAGTAAAAAATTCTAATGGCGTGGTGCTAGTGGCGCACCTGTAGTGCGCCATTAGTAGCGAAAACAGGTGCGCCACTAGCAGCCCTTTTCCTAGTAGTGACACAAGGCCCCTGGGCCGGATGGCTTTACGGCAGAGTTCTTCAAGAGTTGTTGGGGCACCATCAAGGGGGATGTTATGGCAGTCATTAACCGATTCAACGATCTTCATGTCGAACACTTCCAGTGGCTGAACTCGGCAAATATTGTGCTCCTCCCAAAGAAGGATGGGGCGGAGGAGATTCTCGACTTTTGCCCCATCAGTCTAATTCACGCCATCGCGAAGATTATTGCGAAGATGTTGGCCACGAGGCTTGGCCCTCACATGGACGCCCTCGTCTCCAACGCGCAGAGCGCTTTCATAAAGACTAGGAGCATACATGATAATTTCATGTTTGTTCGCAACTATGCGCGCTGGCTGCACCGTCGAAAAAAACCCATCCATCCTCCTCAAGCTTGACATTAAGAAGGCCTTCGACTCGGTGCGATGGGACTACATCTTAGACCTACTCCAACAGCGTGGGTTCCCCTCACGCTTCCGTAACTGGATTTCCGCGCTCCTTTCAACTTCATCATCGCGCGTCCTTCCCAATGGCGTCCCCGGCGACCCAATTCGACACGGATGCGGGCTGCGGCAAGGAGACCCGTTGTGCCCGCTGCTCTTCGTCATCGCGATTGACCCCCTCGTGCGTCTCCTGCAGCTGGCCGCCAAGAGTGGGGAATTACACCACTTTGGGGGCGCGGGGAGCTCTACCGCTCGTCCCTCTATGCAGACGATGCCGCCATTTTCGTGGCCCCTATCAAGGAGGACATCCGCGTGCTTGCTACCATCCTCGACAATTTTGGTGAAGTCACCGGGCTAAGGACAAATTTTCGCAAATCCCTTTTTGCACCTATACGATGTGAGGGAATCGACCTCGAGGATATTATGCAAAGCCTTCCAGCGATCAAGGCATCCTTCCCAATGCGCTACCTGGGGATGCCTTTGTCGGTTAAGCGCCTCAAGAGGGTTCACTTCCAACACTTGGAGGACAAGGTGGCGGCTAAACTCCCCCCATGGCAAGTGAAATACTTCACCACCATTGCTCGCGCTACTCTGGTGAAGGCGGTGCTCACAGCCGTGGTGATATATCACATCACTCCACTTGACATTCCGGTTGAGGTGCTGCAATTCATCGATAAGCTCCGGAGGGCCATCCTCTGGGCGGGTACAGACAAGATCTCCGGAGGAAAATGCAAAATAAAATGGGAGGTGGTTTGCAGGCCTACTTCCCTTGGGGGACCTTGGGATTCTGCACCTGGCCAAGTTCGCGCGCGCTTTGCGCCTTCGATGGCCTTGGCTTGAGTGGGCCGCGCCGGAGAGAACTTGGGTGGGTACCGGCAACCCATGTGACGACTCGGATATGGATCTTTTTCACGCTCTCACTATCGTCACGATCGGCGACGGGGCCAAGGCAAGCTTCTAGAACTCGCCGTGGGTCAATGGGTTGCGGCCATGGCAAATCGCACCCTCCATCTATGACATCTCAAAAAGAAAGCAGAGTAGCGTACGAGATGCCCTTGATGGTGACGCTTGGGTGCAACGTATCAACTTCTCAGGCGGACTCACTGCTCAACACTTGCATGAATTTGTCCAGCTATGGTCCTACACCTCCCATGTGCAACTCGTCGATGACAGGCTGGACACGATTATGTGGAAGGTGACATCGTCTGGATGCTACTCCGCGACATCGGCTTACAAGGCCCAATTCTTGGGCCAAACTGCAACAAGCTTCAACACCACGGTTTGGAAGGTGTGGGCTCCTCCTAAGTGCAGATTCTTCGCATGGCTAATCATTCAAAACAGGGTGTGGACGGCGGACCGACTGGCCAAGCGGGGGTGGCCCAACTGTGGGCTATGCCCCCTGTGTAGCGCCACCATGGAGTCGGCCGCGCATCTGCTGTTCCAATGCCGCTTCTCCCTAAGAGTCTGGGGCTCCATACGGAATTGGCTTGGGCACCATTGCCTTGATGCTACCTCTTGGACGGGCATCAACAATGTATCCGCATGGTGGGACATCTTCATGGACGGAAACCGCGATAACCGCAAGGGCATGGCCTCGCTAGCAAGGCTAGTCATTTGGGGGATTTGGAATGAGCGGAACGCGAGGATCTTCAACAACAAATTCGCAACTACGGGATGCATCTTCAATCGAATTCGTCAGGAGGCCCGTATTTGGGTTAAGGCGGGTGCTAGACGTTTGAGTAACTTGATGCCGGGAGAGTAGGCTTTTCTCCCCGGGGTGGTGGCCTTAGGGCTTGTAAGAATCACAAACTCTCTCTTAATTAATGAATGTGGCAAAGCTTTTGCCCTTTTAAAAAAAAAGTTTAATCCAACCCCAAATTGAATAAGTTATACATTTGTTATTATATTCATAAATACAAAGACTTATGGCTCTCAGTACTCACTACTCAGCAATCAGCAAAAATAATCAAAAGGACAGTTTCAAAAAATTCATCAGAATTTGTCATGGTCTAGAAGCAAAGCTAGTCCACGTCTTGGTCTTGTCATGCTGTATGCATACTACTCTAATAGTGAAGTTATGGCGAAAACTTATAACGATTTGGACAGTCAACCATGCGGTGTGGAGAGTGTTACGATTAATTAACATGTGTTAATTATTACGTATAATAGTAGAGAGAAGCAGCGCATTCCCACTTCGCAGTCCACGGCATGGTCTTGCAATGCTTGCATACTTTTCTTCTAGTTTAGTTATGGCCGAAATTTATAATGATTTCGACAATCGGCAGACAAGCACATTGGTCATCAGTAATTAGGATGTTGGAGGACAAGATTTGGCCCTCCCTGTTTCATTTTCTCCTTTAATGATTAGGAATAGGGTAGTTTCCATATTGTGAGTGTGTGTTTCATTGGTGTGGCACTTCATAGCAGTTTTCTCCTTGCTGCTGGCGCATACATGGGAGAAACACAGAACAAAATCAGTAAGCACACACATACAGTTCAACTGAGAGTATGTGGTTTAGCTTAAGAGTTGTCTTAAATTGATGACGGTGCATCCAAGTACGTACAACAAAGGTATCTGAAAACAGAGGGCATACCATTGCAGGAAACACGATAGTAACTCCTAAGCAGCTTCCACAAAGGATGTAACTGAACTCCGCAGCTCGCAGCTCGCTAGTATTGTGAGCCACAACTCTCTCCGGCCGCGGCCGCGGAGAGGTGGGAGAAGAGGGTGGCGAACGAAGACGACGGCGGCGTGCGTGTCCTCCGGTTCTCTGCCTCGGTGCGAAGCCGTAAGCCATTATCTACAACCTGGGCCTCCTGGGCCGGATTTGCTGTGGGCCTACGAGCGAGACTATGGGGGATGGACTCGGGCCGGGGGACGCCGTTGTACACAGTCTTCTCGTCTCCTCTGGCTCTGTTCATATTGACCTGAACCAGCCCCAAAATCCGATGCCGGCGTGCTTCCTCCGCCGCATTCCCCCCCACGAAAACGAGGCCATTTTCTTCTCCCCCATCCCAGTCTCGGGCTGGATCCCATCGCGCCATCGCGGAGTGGGGCGTCACTTCGAGGCCGGTGAGCAGGAGAGGAAGGGAGATGCCGACCGCCGGCGGCCAAAGCGAGAGGAGAAGCATGTGGCCCGCGCATCGGCACGCCCCCACGCCGGCGAATAGCAAAAGCTGGACGCGCGGTGGAGAGGGAGGGGACGCTGACCGGCTGCTTTCGGGTAAGGCCAGCACTGCCAGCTACCACTGTTTTAGATTTACAGGGGATTCCACCGCTTTATTTACCCGTGGCTCAGCAGGGTCATCACCAAGTAGCATCTCTATGCCCGGCGGTATTAAAGTTAAGAAATTCTCACAGCCAGCCGGTCCCTTTTGCTTCATTTTTTCTTTTTGAAGTAAATTTGTTCAAAGTAATTTGTTCGATGCAAATTAGCTTAAAAAATCTTTAAATAGAAAGTATGAAGCATTAAAGATCATCCTTAAAGTATGCAATTTGTCTTTGTTGTTTGCATTTGCCAATTTTTTAGCATGTGACCGTTTCTTTTATAAACAGTAGAGTTCACAAAAAAGAAACTTTGAATTCATGATTCATGAATAGACTGTACAGGTTGTTCTTGCATGCTATTATGGAACACATTTTGATCTTTTTGCTCAATGCTTGGCTGTTTGTCTGCATGATTGCATTTCGAGGCAAAAGTGGGAGAGTATTGCCATGTCTTGAGCTCGCTGTGGCATGTCAAAATGATTACTAAAGGGGTGTTGATGAGGGACCTTTGGAATTTTTTTAGGACTAGACTGAATCTAAAGGATTTGAATCCAACTAAAATCCACATCGCCCTGTCCTACCAGGATAGGCCCTTGCCGTAAAATAAAATGTCTATTTCCCCCCCATATTTTACCGCTTAGAGCTTTGAAGTATTAATGCTATATACAAAGCACAAAATGAGGTGTCCTTCCACACTGCAGTGCAGAGACCCAGGGAGCAAATAGCAGATCCAGAAACTCCGCTGGACATACAACCACTTTGGTAAACTCTGTGAGGTCCCAGACAAGTGGAGGAATCACGCCTTCTATTTTCGTAACAACATTGCTGAAGAAATTTGGGCAGGAAGCAAGGCTTGATTCTGAGCATTGCGCTGGCTGATATGTTGGGCTTTCTGCTTCACATGTCTTCAGGGCTGTGCCTGGATCATAGTTTAAGAAAACCGGACCAGGTTCGCCGCCCACTGTCCGGCTATTGCCTCCCGAGCCTTATGTTCTTCGTCTCTTTTCTTCAGTTATTCTGCCTCTCCATTTGTGAATCGTGATTCGCGAATTGTGACGCTTTTGCTCATTTGATGTCATGTACAGCTGTACTCTAGTGAAGACGATCCTATTTTGGATTGGTGTGAATACGTGATAGGGATTAGATAAGAGTATTGAACTACTGAATATTGATGCTTGCTAGCTATTGCCTGTTGGTGATGGTGGCTGTTGTATGCCTGTGCGTGAGCCATGTTCTTGTGTTGACCTGACCATGGTGGTCGTAGAGCTATAGGTTGTAGCCTGTTATATACTTGTGTGCCATAATATTATTCAGAGATGCTAAAGATGGTCACTCTGGCATGATCTTGCATATATTTTTAATTATTGATTGCGGTATTTATATATTATTTTACCGCTTAAAAACCGGACATCGAACCGGTGAACCGGCGGTCCGACCGGTAAAAACCTGAACCGATGGCCTCAACGGTTCGATCACCGGTCCGGTTTTTTAAACTATGGCCTGGATGCCGCACCATGTAATTAAGCTCCTTTCTTTTTATTACTTGTCAACATTTAATACAATGTCTACTTGGTAAATGGCTTAAACCATGCACACTCTTAATCTTTGCAGGCTTGGACCCATGGATGACAATGGGCGCCATATAATCTGTAAGGGCTTTCTCGTATGGTTTCATTTGTGCTGTAATAGTACTACAGAGGTGCTTGTGTACTCCAAGAAATGTACCTTCTGCTAGTGCCATAGTGCCATTTTGCTTTCAGATTTGATTATAGAGATTGGAAGGTACCGTTTCTGCTCATAGAAGTCTCCTACGGTATTTCAATATTTGACCTGGATAATCGACCTCATTGTTGGTAGTGGATTCATGCAAGAGCAGTACAGAAATGTATTAGATTCAGTTAATAAAACGTGATAAAATAGAAACAGTTTTCCATTTGATTTGAGCACAATGACCCCATGGTGCTGCTGCTTTTGTAATGGTCCCTAGATCATAGGGTAGATCAGACTAGGCTTGAGAAGGATGAGCAAGGTAACGACGGGGCTAGAGGAGGAGCAGGAGATTAGGAAGTAGGACAAGCTTGGTTGAACATAGATGACTGCACACCCTCTCATAGAAGGACGTATAATATGGCCCCTAAGGATCTAATCCTAATTTTCCTAACTAATAGAGATCGTATCCCTTATTTGATTAACTAGGACTGGCTGCCCCCTTACTACATGAGCTAATTGACGCAGCTTAGCGTCTTTGATCCACTACCTTAGCATCCTTTATTTAGTTTGCAGCAGAAATCATCTTAACTCTAAGCTGGGAAGAAATTTTATTGATTCCATTTGTATTTTCCTCTGAAATGATTCCCATTTATATTGGCTAAAACAGTGACTCATTTTCTCTTTCCACTCCCCCCCGTTGCGGACAAGGTAAAAATTTACAGCATCATGATTCTTTATGTGCTGAAATAATCCTTCCCACTGCACCACTACTAGATTTGGTAAACTAATCTTGTTTTTAGTAATTTTTGTAGCAAGTTTCTTGTTGACAGAGCTTTGTTCTTCAAAGTCTGTGTTTGATAAGCATGCTCTCCACCGTTACCAAGTCATCATTCTTCAAGTTTGCAGAATAAAACAAATAAAATTATTTCTTTCCGACATGGCTAAGTTTTTTTGAAAACGACCTGCATGATTTATTTGAATTGGTTCTCAGCTTGAGTATTGCATGGTATATGTGTGATTTGTTAATATTGCGATTAAGCATTCCATTTGTAAACCTTGTCACTGTATCTTCTGTCCCACAGGCTTAACCGTTAATGCTTCATACTTGCTAAAGAATGGTGGGCGTTTTGTCATTTCAATCAAGGTAGTAGTGAGTTTCATATTTAAGAATCATCACGGTGGAACATTGGAAGTTGTCGTGTGAGCTGACTTTCTTTGCTTTGATCAGGCATATACCACCATGCCCTTCCTCTGGGCCGACCAGTTCAAGCCCTAAAACACGAAATGAATGCAGGCAGATGCACGCTTTTAAAACACACGAGATGTGATGCAACAATGTTCAAAGTCAGGGGAGTGCTTGCCACCGACCCCAAGTCAGGCATATGCGAGGGAAGCAAAATCTCATTGAATTGAAGAAACCGCTGACCGTGACCAAGGAAAGAGGAGACACGGCAACACAATATGCAAAACAGAGAAGCACGGGGCAGGAGGAGCATGTCAAACTGCATCAAACGTACGGCACCAAAGGAACCCAACGGCCTTTTCATCACTCCAGCTTTGCATGCGATTAGTACGTCTCTCTAAGAGTTAAAGCAGTCAGCACACGTGATTATATAGCATTAATTGATGGAAACTGGTGAGTGTTCCTTCAGTTTTGAATGCTCACAGCACAACTGCCACACCATATATAGTTTTGAATGCGACCAGTCTACTACATTTTCTCCAGTGTAGTACTAGTATATATAGTCTATGAACATGGGAGTATGACCGGAGTACTAAATAAAGAACTCAAGTCACCATGTGCAGAGCTTAGACCTCATCTTTGGGCGGCTCCGTGAAGCTTTTTTGCTTTCCTGGAGAAGACATACTCCACCACTTCAGCTGATTGATTACGGCGCGCGTGTGCTTCTGCAGTTCCCTGTACAATGGATAGGTTCAGCACCTGGTTAGCGTGCGTTTTAGTTTTGTTTGAAAGTCCCAGCCACTGTATGAAACAGAACAACATATGTACATAGCAGGCAGTGTAAAGATAATAAAGCTTGGTAGAACACTTACAATGTTTTTAATGCGGACAAGCCTGGTTTATTCTTCAAGTTTATTGAATAGAATAAATAAAAAGTATTTTTTACCTTTATTTGATATGGTTCTCAGCTTGAGTATTGTATAATATGCACAGTTTGTTAATATTGCGATTAAGCATTTGCAAACCTTGTAATTGTATCTTCTGTCCCACAGGCTAGAATCTTAGCCCTTAATTAATGCTTCATACTTCTTGAAGAGTACTCCGGTGCTGAACAGAACTACTTGCCGGTGGCAAAATGGATATTTGGACTTTGGCAAAAGTGGCAAATCAAAGAGATTTTCCAACGGCCCCTAAAACACGAGATGTTCTTGCCATTGACGCGTCGACCTTGACCAACCGGTTCTTATCTTGATTAAGTTTTTTTTTTTTTGAATTACGGGAGTCAATCTCGTACGTACCTGGCCGACCGATCCCAGCACGCACGGACGGAAGAGCAGCATGCAGGCAGGCCACCAAGTCGGACGGACGGGAGAGAGACGAGACGACGATAGCAAAAAGAACTATTGTCTAGTACATTTTCTCCAGTGTAGTACTAGTATATAAAGTCTACGAATGAACATAAGAGTATGACTGGATATATAGTACTAAATAAAGAACTCAAGTCACCATGTGCAGAGCTTAATTAGACCTCATCTTTGGACGGCTCCGTGAAGCTTTTTGGCTTTCCCAGAGAAGACGTGCTCCGCCACTTCAGCTGATTGATCACGGCGCGTGTGTGCTTCTGTAGTTGCCTGTAGAATGGATAGGTTCGGCATCTGGTTAGCGTGCGTTTTAGTTTTGTTTGAAATTCCGGGCCACTGTATGAAACAGAACAACAGATGTACATTGCGTGCAGTGTGAAGAAAGCTTAATTAGTAGGCTGCATTTAGATAGTAAAGCTGGGTGGAGCACTTACGATGTTTTTGATGTGGGCAAGCCTGGTTCACACAACAGCCTCAGTTCACTGCTGTCCACATTATGTACCATTTGGGGACCGTGAGTTGCTGTATACACTGTGGCAAAGACTTGATGATGCTCTCGTATCCATAACCTTAATCTCTTCTAATGATTTTCAGGTTTCCAGCCAGGTTTCCAAGGCTCTCCGGAAGGGACTCTAGTTTCCCGCAGTGTGAGAGGTTGAGTCTTTGAAGATTTTTTAGGCTTCCAAAGCTCTCCGGAAGGGACTCTAGTTTCCCGCAGTGTGAGAGGTTGAGTCTTTGAAGATTTTTGAGGCTTCCAAGGCTCTCTGGAAGGGATTCTAGTTTCTTGCAGTGTGAGAGGACGAGTATTTGAAGGTTTTTGAGGCTTCCACCAAGGCTCTCTAGAAGGGACTCTAGTTTCCAGCACTCTGAGAGGTTGAGTGTTTGAAGGTTTTCAAGGCTTCCAATGCTCTCTGGAAGGGACTCTAGTTCATGGCAGTACGAGAGGTTGAGTGTTTGAAGGTTTTTGAGGCTTCCAAGGCTCTCCGGAAGGGACTCTAGTTTCCAGCAGTCTGAGAGGTTGAGTGTTTGAAGGTTTTTGAGGCTTCCAAGGTGTAGGGTAACGCAGCAGAAAACAAAAAATTTCCGACCTACGCACCAGCCCAGGACCACTATGGAGACTGCATACAAGGTTTGATCTCTTTCGTTACCGACTCGTAGCGCAGCGGAAGTAGAGTCGATGACGAACGGCGGTGCAGATCCCCGCAGCTAGGATTTTACAACCTCCCAACCGCGAGGATGTATACCCTCATCCGCCCCACGGACAGCCCTCCGGGAGGCGGTCAGACAGTCCCCCGGACGGTGTCGCGGACAGCCCTTCGGGAGGACCTCAAAAACTTGGACTGTCACTCGGACAGCCCTTCGGGAGGACCTTCGAAACTCGGACGGTCACACGGACAGCCCTTCGGGAGGCACTCTCGAACTAAGACCGAAACTACGATCTCTCTACAGAGTTGCACACATACGGTGTCATCTATCCGGCAGGGCTTCGCCGTCCAGAACTAGTTCCCACCGGAACCCAGACAGCCTTTCGGCTCTACGAAACTATTTCGCTGGGAGGGAGAGAAGAAGCCAGATCATTGCAATGGCATGTGTATGTGAGAGTAAGGATTAAGAGATGGCAGCCCACATCTCCTCTATTTATAGGAAAGCCAAGGGGTAGGGTTGGCACTTGAAAATACCAAACTACCCCCACTTTATGTCACACATAAAAAACCATAAGAAGGAAAAGGGGTGCCATGTGGAGCTCCCATGGAGCATCCCCACCTTGGCCGGCCACCACTAGGGGGTCCCCCCCCCATGAGGTGCCTTGCTCCCCAATCCCTTCTAGAAGCCTTTTTGGAAATATCCAAAAAGGTGTTTTTCCATAAATATCCAAAAAGCACTTTCACTATTCACGACGACATTTTTCAGCGTCTGATCGAACTGAAAATATTCATGTGGGCTTAGAACATTTCCAGTACCCACCAAAATAATTTTCAACGCGAGCCAGAACAATTCCGGTTTAGTGATTTTCATCTGCGAAAAGCATCTGAAGCGGTTTCGGCAGCTCCGGAACATTTCCGGTTTTCATTCCGGAAAATTCCAGAAACTTTCCAGAATGATTCTGGCACCCTCCAAGAATTATCAGGCATGTGCCAAAACCAATTTGACTTTATGGTATCCTCTGAAACAACTTTTCAGTTTCACCGGAACTCATCCGGTGACCTCTCTCTGCGGAACTTTTCCGCTGTCCGAAACTTTTCCGGTGTCCGAAACTTTTTCGGTGATTTTCTCTCACTCTCCCTGTCTAGTATTCAACAGATAGATGACCCTTAAGCGTGTGACCCTATAGGTTCGGTGAAGCATAGACATGACCCGGAACCCCTTCCGATCAATGATCAACATCGGAGCCGTGGACACCCATATTGACCCCTATACCCACACGAATGAATATTCGAGTGAACCTCCAGTTGCCGTGCGCTATTCCTGTTGCTTCGCGATATGTTACAAATACCCAAGGTGAGACATGTTGGCATCCCCGTGGATCAACAACTTGTCCACTATGCCAGTTACCTCGTTGCCGGTATTGTTCTCTTTTCTCGTTCCCGTGTTCCGGCATCCCTGTGATCAAATCACCCTGTGTCTGGCCAGACGATGATGGATACCGTAACACCGAGAGGGCCCAGAGATATCTCTCCATCGTCGGAGGAGCAAATCCCAATCTTGAGCTATCAAGTTACTTGACATACTTTTCCATGAACCCGTAAGCCGCCGTAATAGCCACCCATTTACGGATGACGTTTAACAAACCCCAAAGTTCATGAAGCAAGCATTAAGAAACTCGATACTCTCATGGTCTAAGGAATTATGCAAACGTTTAACCATCTCTGTGTTATAAACCATTAACTTATGACAAATGTATCTCATAGCATAACATCAATTCGGGTCGATTCAACACAAGTGTTCTACCAACATTGCGCCCTCAAAATTGCCGGCATAGCCATGCCCATGATCAGGAAAACAGGATCATCATGCAATACTTGAGCTAGTCTTAGAGGCCAGACTAGGAATACATTTTACCGTTTATTATTCCACAGGTGCATATGAGTCTTCCTCCGAGCCTCGTGGTTATTGTAGACTCGAGAACCATGGCAGTTATAGCATGGAACATAAACCTAATTATGAACAGGGAGATAATCAATAACATTTATTATTGCCTCTAGGGCATATCTCCTACACAAGGCTCTCCGAAAGGGACTCTAGTTTCCAGCAGTCTGAGAGGTTGAGTGTTTGAAGGTTTTCAAGGCTTCCAAGGCTCTCCGGAAGGGTCTCTAGTTTCCAGCAGTATGTGAGGTTGAGTGTTTGAAGGTTTTGTAGGCTCCCAAGGCTCTCCGGAAGGGACTCTAGTTTATCGCACCGTGAGAGGACGAGTGTTTCAAGGTTTTTGAGGCTTCCAAGGCTCTCCGGAAGGGACTCTAGTTTCCAGCACTCTGAGAGGTTGAGTGTTTGAAGGTTTTCAAGGCTTCCAATGCTCTCCGGAAGGGACTCTAGTTCATGGCAGTACGAGAGATTGAGTGTTTGAAGGTTTTTGAGGCTTCCAAGGCTCTCTGGAAGGGTCTCTAGTTTCCAGCAGCGTGAGAGGTCGAGTGTTTGAAGGTTTTTGAGGCTTCCAAGGCTCTCCGGAAGGGTCTCTAGTTTATCGCACCCTGAGAGGACGAGTGTTTGAAGGTTTTGTAGGCTCCCAAGGCTCTCCGGAAGGGACTCTAGTTTAGAGCACCCTGAGAGGACGAGTGTTTCAAGGTTTTTGAGGCTTCCAAGGCTCTCCGGAAGGGACTCTAGTTTCCAGCACTCTGAGAGGTTGAGTGTTTGAAGGTTTTCAAGGCTTCCAATGCTCTCCGGAAGGGACTCTAGTTTAGAGCAGTGAACGAGGTTGAGTGTTTGAAGGTTTTTGAGGCTTCCAAGGCTCTCCGGAAGGGTCTCTAGTTTCCAGCAGTATGTGAGGTTGAGTGTTTGAAAGTTTTGTAGGCTTCCAAGGCTCTCCGGAAGGGACTCTAGTTTCCAGCACTCTGAGAGGTTGAGTGTTTGAAGGTTTTCAAGGGTCCCAAGGCTCTCCGGAAGGGACTCTAGTTCATGGCAGTATGAGAGGTTGAGTGTTTGAAGGTTTTTGAGGCTTCCAAGGCTCTCCGGAAGGGTCTCTAGTTTATAGCAGCGTGAGAGGTCGAGTGTTTGAAGGTTTTGTAGGCTTCCAAGGCTCTCTGGAAGGGACTCTAGTTTAGAGCAGTGAACGAGGTTGAGGGTTTGAAGGTTTTTGAGGCTTCCAAGAGTCTCTAGTATGACTTCGACACTGGTACAATAAGATAAGTCAAGATGCGCTAGACTCCCAAGTTTGCCAACCGAGCTTGGTATTGCAGAAATTTTATCTGATCCATTGAGGTTCAGGTAACGTAATTTCGAGAGCTGAGTGATACTCTTGGGAAATTGCCGATCTTGCATCTTCGGAGCAGTAAGAACCTCCAGTTGCTTCAGTTGTCCTATAGCGCTTGGAAACTTTGTGACGAAGCATCCAGATAGATCCAAGACACGCAAGCACTTTGGAAATGAAAATGCACCACCATGGAATTTACAATCCGTAAAATGCATCGCCCTTAACTTAGGTGGGAGAATAGTTGACATCTTCCTCGCCTTGATGTAATCTGAAATATTGCAATTTGTAAGAGACGCATAGCGGCAGTATTCTTTTCTTCTAGCATCGCTCGCTATTTCAGCATCAAAGACAGCCAACTCTTCAGTAATGACCGGTCTTGCGAGATCATGCACCAGATCATGCATGGTGAAGATTGTTTTTGCAAATGGCTGAAACAAAAAATATCATTAATTCCTCCAGAAAAATTGTCAAGAGAAAGATTAATATGCTCAACTCAGCAGGTCGTAAGTGGCGAAAGTGGCTGTGGTGCAAATGCAAACGTGTTTAGAGAACTGGTAACTGAAATACAAATTCTCTCGGAGAGCAGGGGGGAGGGATTTACTAAAGGAATGACATAACTTTAGGGTGCACCAGTGCACTTGACTGACACATATTCAAGACTCTTAATTAATTAATTCCATCTTGTACGTGTTACATATTTTTAGGGAAAAATATTGTCCAGCCAAATATAGACTGGATTTGATAAGCCAAACAAAATACAATACTATGCATTAACTGTATGTGCAGTGATCCAACTGGGCTGGCTTTTGACAAGGGTAAACTACAACAGGATGGATGAAAGGAGTTACTTTTCTTTTTACTCGAGGCAGGTCCATATATGCTCCCCCCACACTTGGGAAATTTTTAGAGGAAAGAGTGTGGAGTGTAATCTGGTGCACCAATATCTTGAGCACTTTATTTGCCACTAAGGGCAAAACATATACATGGATTAATGTACCAAACTGTCAACATATATAACATGTATGCTTTTGCACTGTAACTGTTGCATGCCATTTGATAATTGAGTAAAAAAGAATATTCTTTATTCTATACTGTACAGGTAGTATGCCGTAGTAACTCACATTGCCCAATTTTGAATGCTGAAGGAAAGACATCCCCGGGAATTGCCTAACATACTTCTCGCCAAGTTGCATGGCTGAAAAGGTATTAGATGGCTCGATGAAACCAAGAGCGATCCATTGATAGATAAGGTCATCTTTACTTATATTGTGACCTTTATGGAAGATACCACAATAGGCAAAGCATAACCTCACATATGGTGTCAGAGTATTGTAACTTAACTTCAAGGATGGCAACACTCCACCATCAGAAAATGGTTCATCCCAAATATCACTATTGCACATTGCTTCCCACTCACTAAGATCCATTCCAGATAGCAAGAATCCAAGTGCTTGAGCTGCCAATGGCAAACCTCCACATTTCCTTGCAATCGTTTGTCCAACTGGTTCAGCTTGACCTTTATCAGCTCTAGATTCAAAACCACTATTTTTCTTGATTATTCTCCAGCACATGTCATTGTCCAAGGGATCTAGCACGTATGGTTCAACGGTGCAAATTTTTCTTGCAATGTCTATGCTGCGTGTTGTGACTAACACTTTCATCTTGGACCTGACACTCAACATAAGCTTGAGTTGATCCAGTTGGAAGTTATTTGTCTCCCATAGGTCATCTAAAACAATTAAAGTCTTCTTATCTTGAAGTAGATCTTTAAGGCGTTGGTCTATCAACTGCCTTGTGTCTAGATTTTGGCTTCCTTTTCCCAGTACTTGAGAAATTATGGAGTTCCCTATTTTTTTCAAGTCAAACACCTGGGATACATAGACCCATACCCGATGATTATACTCTTTGAACTGAGCATCATTGAAGACCAGTTGTGCCAAAGTTGTCTTTCCTATGCCTCCAAGCCCACAGATAGGAAGAATTGTGATATCTTCTTTGTTGCTGCTTGTGGATAACAAAGAAAGAACATTCGTCCTGTCTTCGTCTCTCCCTATGATGAGTGATTCAATAACATCTGATGTTGTTTCCCGTGGATCAGGAAACTGGTGCACATTAATTAGTCTGGAGTTATCATTCTTGAATTCGAAACTCTTATGATCCTCTTTGATCTTCTTGAGCTGTTCTCTCATCTTGTTCATCTTATATGCCATGATAATCTTGGGTGCAATAGCAAAGCAGTCCAGATTCCCAATCATCTACAAGAAATTTGAACAAGTGATTACGATATAATATAAAACCTGGGAGCACCTAAACCCGACATTAATAAGATTTATTTTCGATCCTTCTACCTGGCCAGTAACTGCTACATGGTAGATGCATATCGCAATGCATTGGAATTTAATGTAGACCTTTTGCATGGATGTAAAACATATATAGCTTCCTTGTAGTACAATTTTTTATTATTCTTGTACACCCAGATTTATATACAAGTGTTGATTTAAGTAGGCTAAATCCCTCGAGTAGGCCTATTGTTCTTCTTTTTTAGATAGAAGGGCACCAACAAATTTCAAGCTTCAAACCTGCTGTTGCAATTTAACAAGCGCAACAGTGTTGGAATTTATTTTCTAGCTAGAATACCCATGAGTATGCGTATCATATATTGCAAGAAAAAGAGGGTGAGACACCCGAGCACCAGTGTTAGAATTGTGTCGAATATATTTGTACAAGGTAGGTTATAGTTGGACTTGAATTTAAATTGTGTGTAGACATTTTTTTTTTGCGCGTGATAGGAGTTGTGTCCTAATAGGACACTTGTATCCCTAGGTCTCTTATATAATGAGGGGGTAGACACACGATGTAACATATGCCAACATAATAGCATAGACACGTAGGGGGAGCCGGCGGCGTGTGCCGGTGCCCTGGCGGCCAGGGTGCGGTATTGTAGCGGTGTCATGGGGAGGAGCGTCCATAGTCAAGCCCGTGGATGTAGCCATGATGGTGAACCTCGTTAATAAATCTCGATGTCGTGCCTCGTGCGATTGCTTGTTCCTCGGTAGATCAACTACATGCCTCGGATTATTCTAACAAACAGTACTGCTGATATTGGAAAGTACTTTCAGGTGATAATTGATTTGTGGATGATATATAACATAATAAAAATAAATAACCAAAGCAACAAAACTTTCTAGTCTAGCTACGAATGCTATTAAGGAAAAAACTGAGAAGACACGGCAAATACCTTTCTGGAGGCTGGTTCACTGTCAGCTTGGAACTCATCAAGCATGTAAGAGATGTCGTAGGTAGCGTGCTTGAGCCGATTGAGCCACAACCGCACCAACTCGTCCGTGACAGACCGCCTCTCAGCATCCTTGAGCGCCGCCTCCATGGACTCCAACGTGTCCTTCATGTCCTTGAGGTCGTCCTCGAAGCTGCACAACATCGTGACCTCATCCCCAATGGCGGAACCCAGCTTATTGCCCACTGCTGAGACCACAGCCGAGGCGAGCAAACCGGCTACATGCGCCATGTTGTTCGTCTCCACCGTACCTTCTCTGTCTCTCAAGTTGTAGTATGGCAATTGGAGGAGATGTGGACGCAGCCGGGTACCAGAACTGATGCGGTTACCAACTCATGCATGGTCATATGTATGCCCCATACTCCACCGAGATGGAAAGGGATCGTCTACCTTGCTTTAATTGTGATAATGCACACAGCACAGCACACGTTAGCTTTAGCTTTACCAGGAGGCAAGGGTCAACAAAAGAATCTCAAGTCTTTCTAGCTGTAAAGGAAAAAGGAAAGGGACCAGGAGAAGGAAAGAATGTGAACTCCCTCTGGAAAAGAATCATATTCCCTGATGCATGCTTTGGTCTGTATGTATCTTTAGTTATAGAGTTCACTGATGGACTATCTAACAGAAAGACTATGAACTGCACAGTTGCCCTCATCCCAAAAATAAAACATAACCAGTTTATGATACTGATAGCAGAATCACAAACAAAAAGAAAATCAGAAGATTTGTAGGATTACTTACAGTGAACCCACCTTGTTTGTATCTGCAGTCAGGCTGCTTGACCAAATTTAGCAATATGCTTGGCACCTTGGTTAATTTTCAATATCCTGCAAAAAAATATTGCATCAGGATATAAAAAAAGCTGGGAACTAAAAAAGAGATGACAGATTATGATACTCATGCTTGCTTGTTTGATTGAAAAAGTTTCTAATGGAGGCAGGAATCAGGAATGGCAGAATGGGAGGAAGCTCTCAATTACTACAAAGTTAGGCAACAGCACATAGATATTTACAGAAGCCATGGATGGCTCCTTGCTTGTGCCACGGCCAATAAGATACAGGCGTAGGGAACCAGCTATACCTATCGTCGTTCATCTGTTTCCTCGACAACGCATCTGCCCTAGCCGCCAGCCACCACAGAAGCGCCGTGTGTCAGTTCTTGAGGCGATGATGCAGAGCCATCGAAGCCGGCACCCCCTGATGCGAGGGAACAGAGAATGCTCCGCCTCGGGGTCAATATCTCCTCTAGCCACCTCTCCCATTGGCCATTTCGCACGATGCAACCACTCTGAAATATAAAGAAGGCTCACACACAAATATATAAGAGAAAATGTTTATCTACAGTCAGTAGATCCAAATTTTGGGTGCTCTGTTGCTATTTATAAATCTGCCACATCTTCATCTACATAATCCACATAATCAATTCATCAAACACTTGATGGGGATGAAATGAGAAGTTAAAATACAGTTCAATCTACCCACAAATTCTTGAAAATTATGCAGTAGCACGATCTCTGTCCACAACGTCACAATAAAAGTTTCTGTTTACATATCAAATATGCATTGGCAGAAAATTCATGGTTTAGTTCAAGCATCCATAAATTTGCAATGATCACAACATGAATTTAACTGAATAAGCATTAATTGTAGCCGCATTTTATGAGGCAGCAACCCATCACAGACAGGAGGAAATGCAAAAACAGACAGAAGATCTTCTTCACCTCCGGTGACCATGGCGCCGAATCTTGACCACATGCGCTATGACTTTGCTGTTGTACCAGGGCGTGTGAGTTTGGAACCTGTAGAGAGCTTTTATTTTTGCGGTTTTTTTGCGCTATGATTTCGCTGTTGTACCAGCAATAGGTAGTTTGAGTTTAGTTATGCGAACACACACACTGCTTGTATTGATCTTGAGAGGTTACATATATACAGATTACAAGGTAGTGGGCAGTGAGATCGTGTGAGTCTACAACGGCTTTGGAGCCGGAAGAGCTAACATGCAGGAGGACATAAGCACGTAGTGCATGCGGATAGGGAAACTCCTGGAGACGTGGTCTGCATGGTTAGCCACCTGATGAGCGTGTCGTGGGCAGTTTCCAACAGTTTGGATGTGTGATAGTGATACCAGAAGCTAAATTCTGTGATCAGACTCGGCATCACACACAACATGAATTTGTGGCACTGGGTGCAGTAAACAATCTGAATTTGTCGATTCAGAATCCCGTTTTCAAGATGATGAGTGAAAGCAGCGCATCTTTCTGCCGAGCTGATTTGAGGCTGATGCCCGAGGAGCGGATTCGAGGCGTTGCTGTTCGTTCGATCTATACACTTTGGGATCACCTGGTGGTTCTTGATTTCTGTCCATGTGCCATGTCAATGTCACCAAACTGGCCAAACCTCGAACACGCTGCTAATCCCGGGGGGTGCTTTGCTGAAACAGAGACCCTTATATATACATCTGCTTTTGCTTGTTTGCATGTGAAACAGGGAGCGCCTACTTTCAGCCTTGTTTTACACTTTTCAGTTCGTTTTCTTTTGCAGGCTCGTGCATTTTTGGATGTTCGAACTGTGTGAGTTTGCATGAGGCCGAAGAGCCAAATGACTTCTGCAGTTCATCCAGAGTTTCCCCTGGAAACAAAGTTTAAATGGCTGAATATTTAATAGCTGATGATTTCCCCTGGAAACAAGTTTAATGCCTGAAGATGTGTTGACTATGGGATGGTACAAAATAATCCGTCGCAACAGCCAGTATGAAATTCACTGGTGCTCATGTTAGAACACAGTTTGCTCACATATTTTTCCTTGTTTCACATGTCCATCATGAGAACCAGAAAATTTTATACTGGCTTCAGTTCATGGGTGCTGTAACACGAGTCAGTACTTTCCGTAGACTGTTGGCTGCTGTAAACACGCATCTTGATTGTGCACAATACAAAGCAGAAACTAGCACAGACAGGGGATCATGCAAACATTCATGGTGGCTCCTTCCCAAAGTGCAAATATACCCCAAATTACATCTCTGGCATGAAAGAGACTGTAGAAATCACATAGCCACTTCTTTTCTTCTTCTTAACTTCACTTTTGCTTCTTGGGCATCCTGTAACCCCAATGACGCAGGCGTGGTCGTGATCAAAGGGCTCCAGGCAGTGGCGGAGCTTGGTGGGGGCCAACTTGGGCCATGCCCCCCCCCCCCCCCCCCCAACTCAAAAGAAAATAAGCCTATATCTATTTATATTAAACCTAATTTTTACTACAAATCAGTTCAAAATAATGAGGTTTGCCCCCCTCAAGCACATGCCCCCCCCCCCCCCCCCCCACATTTTTGGCTCAAGCTCCGCCACTGGCTCCAGGGTCACCTGCTCCGAGGCCTTGAGCTTCTCCACTTCGCTGGCAAACACACCCTCGATGGGCACTAGTAGAAAAAGGACCTTTCGTTCGAAGATTTAGTCCCGGCCGCGTTTGGAGCCGATACTAATGTGAGCATTAGTCCCGGTTCCAATGGCTAGGGCGGCCTCACGGGCACAGCCACCTTTAGTCCCGGTTCAAACAGGACCTTTAGTCCCGGTTGGAGATACCAACCGGGACTAAAGGTTGCGTCACATTTAGTCCCGGTTGGTGTCTCCAACCAGGACTAAAGATTAGACCTTTAGTCCCAGTTGGAGACACCAACCGGGACTAAAGGGTTGACCTTTAGTCCCGGTTGGAGACACCAACCCGGACTAAAGGGGTTCTGAAAGTTTCTGTTTTAAATTGCTTATATCTTTTAGGATATTTGATGTTTTTGAGTGATTCTTTTTGCATTAGATTCAAAATTTTGTCTAGTTTCTGTTTGTGCCATTAGTTTTCAAATTTGAATGGTTTAAATATGAATTTGTTCAAATTTGCTTCAAACCCTAGATTGTGAATAACTTGAGATTAAAATAGTTTTTAATTTAATTCTTTTTGCTCCTAGTCACATGTTAGATTATTGTCACAATAAGATTTATTTGGTTATTTTTAGAATAATTTAAATTAGGATTTTAATTAAAACAGTACTGTTTTGCGTATATAGTTGTTTTAGTCATTTAATTGTTGTTTTCTATTATTTTTAGTTAGTTCTTTCTGTAGATTTTAACATGTTGTAGTATGGTGCATATTGAATGCATAAAAAGTCTGGAGTTGAAATAAGTTTAAAAAAAATGAAATGCCTTTGCAACAGATGAGTTTTCATCCGAAACCTTGATACTTCGAAGGAGATGGTCCAGTTTGTGTACGAAGTGCATCCAGTTTTTGCCGTAACCCTCTTAACTTTTTAGCACATGCTATGTGGGTGAAATGATGATACCATGCCAAGTTTCAACCTTTTCAGAGTTCATTTGTGGTGCTTTTTAATTTTAGGGTCATTTAACTCAAAACAATTCATTAAATGCATGAAAAATAGCAAATGAAGTTAGATACGGTTAAAATTTTAGGATGTGGCTTCTAATGGTTCATATTGAATACACAAAAAGTCTGGAGTTGAAATAAGTTAAAAAAATTGAAATCCTTTTGTAACAGACGAGTTTTCGTCCGAAACCCTGATACTTCGAAAGAGATTGTCCATTTTGTACACGAAGTGCATCCAGTTTTTTCCGTAACCCTCTCAACTTTTTAGCACATGCTATGTGGGTGAAATGATGATATCATGCCAAGTTTCAACCTTTTCAGAGTTCATTTGTGGTACTTTTTAATTTCAGGGTCATTTAGCTCAAAACAATTCATTAAATGCATGAAAAATAGCAAATGAAGTTAGATATGGTTGAAATTTAAGGATGTGGCTTCTAATGGTTCATATCGAATGCACAAAAAGTCTGGAGTTGAAATAAGTTAAAAAAAATTGAAATCCTTTTGTAACAGACAAGTTTTCGTCCGAAACCCTGATACTTCGAAAGAGATTGTTCATTTTGTACACGAAGTGCATCCAGTTTTTGTCGTAACCCTCTCAACTTTTTAGCACATGCTATGTGGGTGAAATGATGATACCATGCCAAGTTTCAAGCTTTTCACCGTTCATTTGTGGTGCTTTTCAATTTCAGGGTCATTTAGCTAAAAAAAATCATTAAATGCATGAAAAATAGCAAATGAAGTTAGAAAGGGTTGACTCTGGCTTGGTTAACCTTAGTTGTGACTCTGGCTGGGACAGTGCTAGCAGATGTAGTCGACGGTAGGATTGGATGAACACCAACCCGGACTAAAGGGGTTCTGAAATTTTCAAACTCTACCCCCCCCCCCATATCGCCATGGTTAGCCACCTGATGAGCGTGTCGTGGGCAGTTTCCAACTCGACCGTGAAACGGTGGTTTGCCGCTTGGACGACCACGAGAGCAGGTTGGAGCCGAGGAAGACACAATAGCCCGACGTGGACTTGCGTGTGTCTGGACAGCAGGCCCAGTCGGCGTCGGAGTAGGCGACCAGCTCGGTGGTAGTGTCGCGGTGAATCTAAAGCCCCAGGTGAGTTGTGCCGCGCAGGTACCGAAGAACGCGCTTCACCAACTGAAAGTGGCAGTCGCGGGGGGCATGCATGAACATGCAACACTGCTGAACGACATAGGAGAGATCGGGGCGCGTCAACGTGATGTACTGAAGAGCGCCGGCCAGACTGCGGTAGCGCGACGGGTGGTGGAAGAGCGGCCCAGTGTCGGTGGAGAGCTTGGCCAGCGTGTCGACCGGAGTGGAGATGGGCTTGCAGTTAAGCATGCCAGCACGGTCGAGGATCTCCAGCGCGTACTGTTCTTGGGAGAGAAACAGGCCGCGCGACGTGGTGGTGACGTTGATGCCGAGGAAGTGGTGGAGCGCGCCGAGGTCGGTCATCGCAAACTCACGATGAAGTGCCTGGATGACGGAGTTGAGCAAGGCAGTGGAGCTGGCGGTGAGGATGATGTCGTCGACGTACAGTAGCAGGTAGGCGAGGCGATCGCCACGGCGAAGGATGAAGAGCGACGAGTCCGACCGCGACGCCGAGAAGCCGAGCGTCCGCAGGTAGGAGGTGAACCGAGTGAACCACGCCCGAGGCGCCTGCTTGAGACCGTAGAGTGAACGGTTCAGCCGGCACACGTGAGATGGTGAAACAGCGTCGACAAATCCGGATGGCTGGTGGCTGTACACGGTCTCTGTAAGATGACCGTTGAGGAAGGCGTTCTTGACGTCCAACTGATGAATGGGCCACGACTTGCCGGCGGCAAGACTCAGGACCGTCCGGATGGTGGCCGGCTTGACGACAGGACTGAACGTTTCGGTGTAGTCGACGCCGGCCTGCTGAGTGAAGCCTCGAAGCACCCACCGCGCTTTGTACCGAGCGAGTGTGCCGTCCGGATGGAATTTGTGCCGAAAGATCCACTTCCCGGTGACCACATTTGCACCTGCAATACGAGACACTAAACACCAAGTATCATTCCGAATCAGTGCGTTATATTCCTCGAGCATCGTAGCGTACCAGTTAGGGTCTCGTAGGGCGACACGGTAGGAGGATGGTATCGGACTGATGGAGGAAGCAGCGACGTGAAGTGTTTTCGGTTGAGCAAATCCTGGTTTCCCACGAGTGCGCATGCGGTGGGAGTTCACGGGAGGGGCAATCGGTACTGCACGGGGCGGTAGACGGGGGACAGATGGCACGCATGAAGTGGCTGCATGGGAGCTATCAGCTGGGCCAGGGGGAATGAGTGGTGGGGAAGAATCGAGGGGTGCATGGGCTGGCGGCTCGGTTGGTGGGGACAGCTGGCGAGAAGGGGGTGGCCGGGTGGTACGGGCGAGGCGCGGGGCGCTGCGGTTGGTGCCGAGTGGGGAGTGGGGTCCAGCGGCAGGGATAGGTGTGGGGGCGGGATTAGCGACGCTGGACCGAGGGGGGGACGCGGGATGCACTGATCCTGGAGGGGTTAGTGGAAGGGAGCGGGTTGGTTGCAGGTTTGTTGGGTACGAGGTTGTTAAAGGAGGTGGTGCGCCGAGATTTGCTGCGGCAGGTGGAACGGCTGGAGGACGTGGGGGATCGGCAGGGAAGTAGGGAAATTGGGTTTCGTCAAACGTAACGTGACGGGAAACGATGACTTTGCGTGTGGTCAGGTCTTGGCAGCGGTACCCTTTGTGTTCCAAAGGGTAACCGAGAAAACACATCGTGTAGACCGGGGGGCAAGCTTGTGTGGGCTAGTAGCGATTGTGTTAGGAAAACACGAGCAGCCAAAAACGCGCATATGATCATACGTTGGGTGCTGGCCGAGGAGAAGAAAGTAGGGGGTGGCGAAGTTGATGGCTGACGAGGGACGCCGATTAAGGATGTAAGTGGCGGTGTGAAGTGCCTCTACCCAAAACGGTGGCGGAAGACTAGCGTGTATGAGGAGGACACGAAGAATGTCGTTGGTGGTGCGGATGAGGCGTTCGGCCTTCCCGTTTTGTGGGGAGGTGTGTGGGCACGAAAGGCGGAACGAGGCACCATGGCGAGAGAAGAGATCGCGTAGGGAGGAGGTGAGGAATTCGCCGCCGTTGTCGCATTGCATGCATTGGATGGGAACACGGAATTGCTTGAGTACGTAAGTGAAAAAGCGAGTGATGGTGTTGGCGGTGTCAGACTTGTTTTGCAACGGGAATGTCCATGAATAGTGCGTGTAGTCGTCTAAGAGGACAAGGTAGTACTGGAAACCGGAAAAACTAAGGACCGGAGAGGTCCATAAGTCGCAGTGAATTAATTGGAAAGGAGCACTAGTTCTTGATATTGAATGGGGAAAAGGCAGCCGGGGCTGCTTGCCTAATTTACATGATGAACAAACAGAGATACTAGGCAAGTCCTTATTACAAGTGGGAAGGAAATCACGAGCTAAAACTGAAATAGAGTTATTGCTGGCATGTCCTAAGCGTTGGTGCCAAAGGCTGTTGGTGACGACGGAGAGCGCAGCCTGGACGCCGGAGTTGCTGAAGAAAGGGTAAAGCTCCCAGTGGCTATTGGATCTCATGATTGTTCTCCCCGTGGCCAGGTCCTTCACGGAAAAACCGAAAGGGTCAAACGAAATTGAGTAAAAGTTATCGATAGTAAAACGACGTACAGAGATTAAATTTTTGATGATGGAAGGGGACACGAGAACGTCGTTAAGGGAGAAGTTGGAGAGGGTGGTGGAGCCGACGGCAGTAACCGGGATGCGAGAGCCGTCGCCGACGAGGATGCCAGAGGAATATTGCACAGAATGGGAACCATACGAGGTGAGTGAGCTCGCGTTACCTGCGACGTGCGAGGTGGCGCCCATGTCGAGGAACCAGTCCGGGCCGCCGCCGGCGTGTTGCTGCTGCACGGAGAGGCCCTGGAGAGCAGCATACAACTGGTTGTACTGCTCCCAAGTAGGGCCGCTGGAGGAGGAGGGCGCGGCGGCGATCGGGTACGCCTGGTGCGGGGCGGGAGGCCGCGGGCCTAGGACCCCCGCGGCGTTTGGTGCAGCCCACACGGCCTGAGGAGGCGGCAGGCCGGGCAGAAGAGCGCCGTACGGCGCGAAGTATCCCGTGGGGAGCTGCGGTGCAGGCCCGGTCGAGGAAGAGCCGGCGGAAGCAGCGCCACGCCCGGAGGAAGGGGAGACGCGCCCGCGGCCACGACCGCGTCCGTTGTCGTGGGAGGGTGGAGCAGCGGGGCCTTTGCCCTTGTCGTTAGAGCCGCGGTCCGGGCCGCGGTCGGACGAGGAGGAACCGCCGCTCGTCCCATGGCCGATGGTGAGAGCAGCAGCGGTGACCTCCGGGCGGCCATCGAGCCGAGCCCGCTCGTTGGCGTTGATTTCGTCCATGAGAAGGCGAGAGTGCGCCTGCACGAACGAGGGGAACGGCGACCGCAGCGGAAGGAGAGTCGCCATGACCTGGAACTTGCGGTTGAGGCCGCGGATCAGCTGGAGCGTCAGGGACTGATCGGAGACGTGCTCGCCGACGTCCGCGAGCGCATCGGCCAGGGACTTGAGCCGCCAGGTGTACTCTGCGATGGAGAGGTCGCCCTGGACGAGGTTCCGGAACTCGGCGCCGAGGATGACGGCGCGCCCCGGCTGGTTGTCCATGAAGAGAAGGTGAAGCTGCGACCAGATATGATGGGCGGTGCTGTCGGGGGACGCCACGACGTCGAGGAGCTCGTCGGCGACGACGCCGTAGAGCCAGAGCACCACGGTGAGGTCGTCGTTGCGCCACAAGGCGCTTTGGGCGATGGGGTCGGCGGCGGCGTCCAGATGGTGCTGCACATTATATTTGCAGGCAACGACATAGAAAAGCTGGCGCCACTTGTTGTAGTTACCAGAGTCGGGGTGCAGCTTGGAGGAGAAGAAGTGCGCCACGGAGGGGGGCAGGCCGGAGGGGGCGGAGGGGCCTGCGTCGGAGCAGCCCAGATCGAGGAGCGGGACGAGGTCGAGCCGCGGGGCGGGGGTGCTGCCGGCGGTCCGAAGGACGCCCGCGGCGGGCGCCAGGGCGAGCTGGAACGCGCGGGGCGCCGAGGTGGACGAGGAAGGTGCAGCAGGGCCCTCGGCGACAGGCGCCTTGCCGAGGTCGGCGAGGACGCGGCGAGGTTCGGCGGCCGCGGGTGCGGCGGAGGAGGCGGTTCATGGCGGACATGGAGGGAGGGAGGGTCGGAGATGTCTGCGTCTGATACCAAGTTTAGTTATGCGAACACACACACTGCTTGTATTGATCTTGAGAGGTTACATATATACAGATTACAAGGTAGTGGGCAGTGAGATCGTGTGAGTCTACAACGGCTTTGGAGCCGGAAGAGCTAACATGCAGGAGGACATAAGCACGTAGTGCATGCGGATAGGGAAACTCCTGGAGACGTGGTCTGCATGGTTAGCCACCTGATGAGCGTGTCGTGGGCAGTTTCCAACAGTTTGGATGTGTGATAGTGATACCAGAAGCTAAATTCTGTGATCAGACTCGGCATCACACACAACATGAATTTGTGGCACTGGGTGCAGTAAACAATCTGAATTTGTCGATTCAGAATCCCGTTTTCAAGATGATGAGTGAAAGCAGCGCATCTTTCTGCCGAGCTGATTTGAGGCTGATGCCCGAGGAGCGGATTCGAGGCGTTGCTGTTCGTTCGATCTATACACTTTGGGATCACCTGGTGGTTCTTGATTTCTGTCCATGTGCCATGTCAATGTCACCAAACTGGCCAAACCTCGAACACGCTGCTAATCCCGGGGGGTGCTTTGCTGAAACAGAGACCCTTATATATACATCTGCTTTTGCTTGTTTGCATGTGAAACAGGGAGCGCCTACTTTCAGCCTTGTTTTACACTTTTCAGTTCGTTTTCTTTTGCAGGCTCGTGCATTTTTGGATGTTCGAACTGTGTGAGTTTGCATGAGGCCGAAGAGCCAAATGACTTCTGCAGTTCATCCAGAGTTTCCCCTGGAAACAAAGTTTAAATGGCTGAATATTTAATAGCTGATGATTTCCCCTGGAAACAAGTTTAATGCCTGAAGATGTGTTGACTATGGGATGGTACAAAATAATCCGTCGCAACAGCCAGTATGAAATTCACTGGTGCTCATGTTAGAACACAGTTTGCTCACATATTTTTCCTTGTTTCACATGTCCATCATGAGAACCAGAAAATTTTATACTGGATTCAGTTCATGGGTGCTGTAACACGAGTCAGTACTTTCCGTAGACTGTTGGCTGCTGTAAACACGCATCTTGATTGTGCACAATACAAAGCAGAAACTAGCACAGACAGGGGATCATGCAAACATTCATGGTGGCTCCTTCCCAAAGTGCAAATATACCCCAAATTACATCTCTGGCATGAAAGAGACTGTAGAAATCACATAGCCACTTCTTTTCTTCTTCTTAACTTCACTTTTGCTTCTTGGGCATCCTGTAACCCCAATGACGCAGGCGTGGTCGTGATCAAAGGGCTCCAGGCAGTGGCGGAGCTTGGTGGGGGCCAACTTGGGCCATGCCCCCCCCCCCCCCCCAACTCAAAAGAAAATAAGCCTATATCTATTTATATTAAACCTATTTTTTACTACAAATCAGTTCAAAATAATGAGGTTTGCCCCCCTCAAGCACATGCCCCCCCCCCCCCCCCCCCACATTTTTGGCTCAAGCTCCGCCACTGGCTCCAGGGTCACCTGCTCCGAGGCCTTGAACTGGTCGGCCTTGAGCTTCTCCACTTCGCTGGCAAACACACCCTCGATGGGCACTAGTAGAAAAAGGACCTTTCGTTCGAAGATTTAGTCCCGGCCGCGTTTGGAGCCGATACTAATGTGAGCATTAGTCCCGGTTCCAATGGCTAGGGCGGCCTCACGGGCACAGCCACCTTTAGTCCCGGTTCAAACAGGACCTTTAGTCCCGGTTGGAGATACCAACCGGGACTAAAGGTTGCGTCACATTTAGTCCCGGTTGGTGTCTCCAACCAGGACTAAAGATTAGACCTTTAGTCCCAGTTGGAGACACCAACCGGGACTAAAGGGTTGACCTTTAGTCCCGGTTGGAGACACCAACCCGGACTAAAGGGGTTCTGAAAGTTTCTGTTTTAAATTGCTTATATCTTTTAGGATATTTGATGTTTTTGAGTGATTCTTTTTGCATTAGATTCAAAATTTTGTCTAGTTTCTGTTTGTGCCATTAGTTTTCAAATTTGAATGGTTTAAATATGAATTTGTTCAAATTTGCTTCAAACCCTAGATTGTGAATAACTTGAGATTAAAATAGTTTTTAATTTAATTCTTTTTGCTCCTAGTCACATGTTAGATTATTGTCACAATAAGATTTATTTGGTTATTTTTAGAATAATTTAAATTAGGATTTTAATTAAAACAGTATTGTTTTGCGTATATAGTTGTTTTAGTCATTTAATTGTTGTTTTCTATTATTTTTAGTTAGTTCTTTCTGTAGATTTTAACATGTTGTAGTATGGTGCATATTGAATGCATAAAAAGTCTGGAGTTGAAATAAGTTTAAAAAAAATGAAATGCCTTTGCAACAGATGAGTTTTCATCCGAAACCTTGATACTTCGAAGGAGATGGTCCAGTTTGTGTACGAAGTGCATCCAGTTTTTGCCGTAACCCTCTTAACTTTTTAGCACATGCTATGTGGGTGAAATGATGATACCATGCCAAGTTTCAACCTTTTCAGAGTTCATTTGTGGTGCTTTTTAATTTCAGGGTCATTTAGCTCAAAACAATTCATTAAATGCATGAAAAATAGCAAATGAAGTTAGATACGGTTAAAATTTTAGGATGTGGCTTCTAATGGTTCATATTGAATACACAAAAAGTCTGGAGTTGAAATAAGTTAAAAAAATTGAAATCCTTTTGTAACAGACGAGTTTTCGTCCGAAACCCTGATACTTCGAAAGAGATTGTCCATTTTGTACACGAAGTGCATCCAGTTTTTTCCGTAACCCTCTCAACTTTTTAGCACATGCTATGTGGGTGAAATGATGATATCATGCCAAGTTTCAACCTTTTCAGAGTTCATTTGTGGTGCTTTTTAATTTCAGGGTCATTTAGCTCAAAACAATTCATTAAATGCATGAAAAATAGCAAATGAAGTTAGATATGGTTGAAATTTTAGGATGTGGCTTCTAATGGTCATATCGAATGCACAAAAAGTCTGGAGTTGAAATAAGTTAAAAAAAATTGAAATCCTTTTGTAACAGACAAGTTTTCGTCCGAAACCCTGATACTTCGAAAGAGATTGTCCATTTTGTACACGAAGTGCATCCAGTTTTTGTCGTAACCCTCTCAACTTTTTAGCACATGCTATGTGGGTGAAATGATGATACCATGCCAAGTTTCAACCTTTTCACCGTTCATTTGTGGTGCTTTTCAATTTCAGGGTCATTTAGCTAAAACAAATCATTAAATGCATGAAAAATAGCAAATGAAGTTAGAAAGGGTTGACTCTGGCTTGGTTAACCTTAGTTGTGACTCTGGCTGGGACAGTGCTAGCAGATGTAGTCGACGATAGGATTGGATGAACACCAACCCGGACTAAAGGGGTTCTGAAATTTTCAAACTCTACCCCCCCCCCCCCCCCCATATCGCCATTTCAGTTTTGAAAAAAAAAGAAAATGATAAAAACTTTAAAAATTAAAATCCTTCGAGATGTAGTTATGTTACTACATCTACTAGTTAGGAAAATTTAAAAACATAAATTTCGACATGTTTTGCAAAAAAATATTATGAAAAAATAAAACGGCTATAACTTTTGCATACGATGTAAAAAAATGTATAATATATCAAAATGTTCAGCACGAGAAGTCGGTTTTGATTTCAACCGCCTCTGGCCGTTTTGCAATTTTTAGAATCCTCAAATTCCGAAAGGAAAAAAAGTTATTATCAAATTTAAGTTTTTTCGAATTTTAAAAAAATTTAAAAAAATAAATGATGTCATATTTGGATTCCTCACATTTTTCTGATGATAATAGATATATTATTTGTTGAATTTCGATTTACAGATTTAAAGATATTAATTATGCCATATTAAATGAATAAATGGCCAAAAATGAATAAAATAATATTATTACTTATTTTATTTTCATTGAAATTTAATATTATGATTACTTATTTTGTATATTTTAATAATTATTTGGAATTCAAAAAATTAAATCATGTGATATGAAGACCTAAGGGTTAATAGGATTGATAGATTACTATTGTCAGGAAAACAATAAGTGCAAACTTGGAAACTAGGGGCGATGGGGCTGGAGCAGTGAGAGGATGGGTGACCGGCCAGGAAGTTAGACGATTTGGAATGAGTGTTCCACGCTGGAGCAGTGAGGAAGGGTGATTAGAGATTAAATTGTCAAATAATTCAAAGATTTGAAACTAAAAAAAAATTAAAAAAAATTTAAAAAAAAAAATCGAAAAAATTCCTTTAGTCCAGGTTGGTGTTACCAACCGGGACTAAAGGCTCCACCTTTAGTCCAGGTTGGTGTTACCAACCGTTAGTCCCGGTTGGTAACACCAACCGGGACTAAAGGTCCTCCAGGCCTAGCGCTCAAGCGCAGCCACGTGGAGGGCCTTTAGTCCCGGTCCGTGTTGAACTGGTACTAAAGGGGGGGGGGGGGGCTTTAGTCCCGACCCTTTAGTGCCGGTTGTAGAACCGAGACTAAAGGTCCTTACGAACCGGGACTAAAGGCCCGTTTTCTACTAGTGGGGCATGGTCGAGTCGAGTAAAAAATGTCAGCTCAAATGACAGCTTCAGATTAGCATGAATAAGTATACAAGCACTGATGGCGAACAAGCTTTCTACCTCTTGAATCTTGAATCTTGATATATCTTCTATATCTTACAAACAAGGCTGTTCACATATTGACCAACTTGTGTCATTTTTTTGCTATGCCAATGAATTATTACTCTTTGGAAATGTACAACGCAAACTGAAGAACAAGAAAAAGGCAGAGTACCCATATGGGGCTGTATCTTTCTCCATGCAGTGCACAGCGAAGAGTGAACAATGGCTGACTTCAGCTTAAATAGTTCAAGAACATATACACTTCATTTGTTACAGTACAAACATACAAATAACAGTACATCAGTACAATACATACGTCCAGCCAAGGCCCATTTAGAGCTACAAATAGAGATATGGTGCAAACATACAAATACTGTTTAGATACACGCAATTCGCTTGCCGCAGAGTTTGGCACTTCATGGTGCGCCGTCTTGAGTTTTCTACATCATGTGAACCCACCTTATAGCCACTTGCACATAAACCATGTCGTACATCATATCAACAAACTGGAAGAAGGCAACCCTCCATGCTCTCTTCATCAACATGGTGCAGAAAACTGTCCACAGACCCACCACAAATCCAATGCTCATGGCAAGATAAACAGATGGCATATGATCTATATCTTCGAGGTCACTTTGCTTTGCATCATGTGCTGAGCAGTTCCTGCCGACAGGATCTCCACAAAGACCAGGGTTACCGATGTAGATATACATCTGATTATCAAGAGCTTGTAGCTGTTGTCCGGATGGTATTGCACCGGACAGATTGTTGTATGACAAGTTCAAGTGGCTCAAATAAGTTAAAGCTGACAAACTTGATGGTATTGAACCAGAAAACTCATTGAAGGATAGGTCGAGTGAGTCCAACTGCCTTAAATCACCAATTTGGTTTGGAATTGCTCTCCGGAAGGGTCTCTAGTTTATCGCACCCTGAGAGGACGAGTGTTTGAAGGTTTTGTAGGCTCCCAAGGCTCTCCGGAAGGGACTCTAGTTTAGAGCACCCTGAGAGGACGAGTGTTTCAAGGTTTTTGAGGCTTCCAAGGCTCTCCGGAAGGGACTCTAGTTTCCAGCACTCTGAGAGGTTGAGTGTTTGAAGGTTTTCAAGGCTTCCAATGCTCTCCGGAAGGGACTCTAGTTTAGAGCAGTGAACGAGGTTGAGTGTTTGAAGGTTTTTGAGGCTTCCAAGGCTCTCCGGAAGGGTCTCTAGTTTCCAGCAGTATGTGAGGTTGAGTGTTTGAAAGTTTTGTAGGCTTCCAAGGCTCTCCGGAAGGGACTCTAGTTTCCAGCACTCTGAGAGGTTGAGTGTTTGAAGGTTTTCAAGGGTCCCAAGGCTCTCCGGAAGGGACTCTAGTTCATGGCAGTATGAGAGGTTGAGTGTTTGAAGGTTTTTGAGGCTTCCAAGGCTCTCCGGAAGGGTCTCTAGTTTATAGCAGCGTGAGAGGTCGAGTGTTTGAAGGTTTTGTAGGCTTCCAAGGCTCTCTGGAAGGGACTCTAGTTTAGAGCAGTGAACGAGGTTGAGGGTTTGAAGGTTTTTGAGGCTTCCAAGAGTCTCTAGTATGACTTCGACACTGGTACAATAAGATAAGTCAAGATGCGCTAGACTCCCAAGTTTGCCAACCGAGCTTGGTATTGCAGAAATTTTATCTGATCCATTGAGGTTCAGGTAACGTAATTTCGAGAGCTGAGTGATACTCTTGGGAAATTGCCGATCTTGCATCTTCGGAGCAGTAAGAACCTCCAGTTGCTTCAGTTGTCCTATAGCGCTTGGAAACTTTGTGACGAAGCATCCAGATAGATCCAAGACACGCAAGCACTTTGGAAATGAAAATGCACCACCATGGAATTTACAATCCGTAAAATGCATCGCCCTTAACTTAGGTGGGAGAATAGTTGACATCTTCCTCGCCTTGATGTAATCTGAAATATTGCAATTTGTAAGAGACGCATAGCGGCAGTATTCTTTTCTTCTAGCATCGCTCGCTATTTCAGCATCAAAGACAGCCAACTCTTCAGTAATGACCGGTCTTGCGAGATCATGCACCAGATCATGCATGGTGAAGATTGTTTTTGCAAATGGCTGAAACAAAAAATATCATTAATTCCTCCAGAAAAATTGTCAAGAGAAAGATTAATATGCTCAACTCAGCAGGTCGTAAGTGGCGAAAGTGGCTGTGGTGCAAATGCAAACGTGTTTAGAGAACTGGTAACTGAAATACAAATTCTCTCGGAGAGCAGGGGGGAGGGATTTACTAAAGGAATGACATAACTTTAGGGTGCACCAGTGCACTTGACTGACACATATTCAAGACTCTTAATTAATTAATTCCATCTTGTACGTGTTACATATTTTTAGGGAAAAATATTGTCCAGCCAAATATAGACTGGATTTGATAAGCCAAACAAAATACAATACTATGCATTAACTGTATGTGCAGTGATCCAACTGGGCTGGCTTTTGACAAGGGTAAACTACAACAGGATGGATGAAAGGAGTTACTTTTCTTTTTACTCGAGGCAGGTCCATATATGCTCCCCCCACACTTGGGAAATTTTTAGAGGAAAGAGTGTGGAGTGTAATCTGGTGCACCAATATCTTGAGCACTTTATTTGCCACTAAGGGCAAAACATATACATGGATTAATGTACCAAACTGTCAACATATATAACATGTATGCTTTTGCACTGTAACTGTTGCATGCCATTTGATAATTGAGTAAAAAAGAATATTCTTTATTCTATACTGTACAGGTAGTATGCCGTAGTAACTCACATTGCCCAATTTTGAATGCTGAAGGAAAGACATCCCCGGGAATTGCCTAACATACTTCTCGCCAAGTTGCATGGCTGAAAAGGTATTAGATGGCTCGATGAAACCAAGAGCGATCCATTGATAGATAAGGTCATCTTTACTTATATTGTGACCTTTATGGAAGATACCACAATAGGCAAAGCATAACCTCACATATGGTGTCAGAGTATTGTAACTTAACTTCAAGGATGGCAACACTCCACCATCAGAAAATGGTTCATCCCAAATATCACTATTGCACATTGCTTCCCACTCACTAAGATCCATTCCAGATAGCAAGAATCCAAGTGCTTGAGCTGCCAATGGCAAACCTCCACATTTCCTTGCAATCGTTTGTCCAACTGGTTCAGCTTGACCTTTATCAGCTCTAGATTCAAAACCACTATTTTTCTTGATTATTCTCCAGCACATGTCATTGTCCAAGGGATCTAGCACGTATGGTTCAACGGTGCAAATTTTTCTTGCAATGTCTATGCTGCGTGTTGTGACTAACACTTTCATCTTGGACCTGACACTCAACATAAGCTTGAGTTGATCCAGTTGGAAGTTATTTGTCTCCCATAGGTCATCTAAAACAATTAAAGTCTTCTTATCTTGAAGTAGATCTTTAAGGCGTTGGTCTATCAACTGCCTTGTGTCTAGATTTTGGCTTCCTTTTCCCAGTACTTGAGAAATTATGGAGTTCCCTATTTTTTTCAAGTCAAACACCTGGGATACATAGACCCATACCCGATGATTATACTCTTTGAACTGAGCATCATTGAAGACCAGTTGTGCCAAAGTTGTCTTTCCTATGCCTCCAAGCCCACAGATAGGAAGAATTGTGATATCTTCTTTGTTGCTGCTTGTGGATAACAAAGAAAGAACATTCGTCCTGTCTTCGTCTCTCCCTATGATGAGTGATTCAATAACATCTGATGTTGTTTCCCGTGGATCAGGAAACTGGTGCACATTAATTAGTCTGGAGTTATCATTCTTGAATTCGAAACTCTTATGATCCTCTTTGATCTTCTTGAGCTGTTCTCTCATCTTGTTCATCTTATATGCCATGATAATCTTGGGTGCAATAGCAAAGCAGTCCAGATTCCCAATCATCTACAAGAAATTTGAACAAGTGATTACGATATAATATAAAACCTGGGAGCACCTAAACCCGACATTAATAAGATTTATTTTCGATCCTTCTACCTGGCCAGTAACTGCTACATGGTAGATGCATATCGCAATGCATTGGAATTTAATGTAGACCTTTTGCATGGATGTAAAACATATATAGCTTCCTTGTAGTACAATTTTTTATTATTCTTGTACACCCAGATTTATATACAAGTGTTGATTTAAGTAGGCTAAATCCCTCGAGTAGGCCTATTGTTCTTCTTTTTTAGATAGAAGGGCACCAACAAATTTCAAGCTTCAAACCTGCTGTTGCAATTTAACAAGCGCAACAGTGTTGGAATTTATTTTCTAGCTAGAATACCCATGAGTATGCGTATCATATATTGCAAGAAAAAGAGGGTGAGACACCCGAGCACCAGTGTTAGAATTGTGTCGAATATATTTGTACAAGGTAGGTTATAGTTGGACTTGAATTTAAATTGTGTGTAGACATTTTTTTTTTGCGCGTGATAGGAGTTGTGTCCTAATAGGACACTTGTATCCCTAGGTCTCTTATATAATGAGGGGGTAGACACACGATGTAACATATGCCAACATAATAGCATAGACACGTAGGGGGAGCCGGCGGCGTGTGCCGGTGCCCTGGCGGCCAGGGTGCGGTATTGTAGCGGTGTCATGGGGAGGAGCGTCCATAGTCAAGCCCGTGGATGTAGCCATGATGGTGAACCTCGTTAATAAATCTCGATGTCGTGCCTCGTGCGATTGCTTGTTCCTCGGTAGATCAACTACATGCCTCGGATTATTCTAACAAACAGTACTGCTGATATTGGAAAGTACTTTCAGGTGATAATTGATTTGTGGATGATATATAACATAATAAAAATAAATAACCAAAGCAACAAAACTTTCTAGTCTAGCTACGAATGCTATTAAGGAAAAAACTGAGAAGACACGGCAAATACCTTTCTGGAGGCTGGTTCACTGTCAGCTTGGAACTCATCAAGCATGTAAGAGATGTCGTAGGTAGCGTGCTTGAGCCGATTGAGCCACAACCGCACCAACTCGTCCGTGACAGACCGCCTCTCAGCATCCTTGAGCGCCGCCTCCATGGACTCCAACGTGTCCTTCATGTCCTTGAGGTCGTCCTCGAAGCTGCACAACATCGTGACCTCATCCCCAATGGCGGAACCCAGCTTATTGCCCACTGCTGAGACCACAGCCGAGGCGAGCAAACCGGCTACATGCGCCATGTTGTTCGTCTCCACCGTACCTTCTCTGTCTCTCAAGTTGTAGTATGGCAATTGGAGGAGATGTGGACGCAGCCGGGTACCAGAACTGATGCGGTTACCAACTCATGCATGGTCATATGTATGCCCCATACTCCACCGAGATGGAAAGGGATCGTCTACCTTGCTTTAATTGTGATAATGCACACAGCACAGCACACGTTAGCTTTAGCTTTACCAGGAGGCAAGGGTCAACAAAAGAATCTCAAGTCTTTCTAGCTGTAAAGGAAAAAGGAAAGGGACCAGGAGAAGGAAAGAATGTGAACTCCCTCTGGAAAAGAATCATATTCCCTGATGCATGCTTTGGTCTGTATGTATCTTTAGTTATAGAGTTCACTGATGGACTATCTAACAGAAAGACTATGAACTGCACAGTTGCCCTCATCCCAAAAATAAAACATAACCAGTTTATGATACTGATAGCAGAATCACAAACAAAAAGAAAATCAGAAGATTTGTAGGATTACTTACAGTGAACCCACCTTGTTTGTATCTGCAGTCAGGCTGCTTGACCAAATTTAGCAATATGCTTGGCACCTTGGTTAATTTTCAATATCCTGCAAAAAAATATTGCATCAGGATATAAAAAAAGCTGGGAACTAAAAAAGAGATGACAGATTATGATACTCATGCTTGCTTGTTTGATTGAAAAAGTTTCTAATGGAGGCAGGAATCAGGAATGGCAGAATGGGAGGAAGCTCTCAATTACTACAAAGTTAGGCAACAGCACATAGATATTTACAGAAGCCATGGATGGCTCCTTGCTTGTGCCACGGCCAATAAGATACAGGCGTAGGGAACCAGCTATACCTATCGTCGTTCATCTGTTTCCTCGACAACGCATCTGCCCTAGCCGCCAGCCACCACAGAAGCGCCGTGTGTCAGTTCTTGAGGCGATGATGCAGAGCCATCGAAGCCGGCACCCCCTGATGCGAGGGAACAGAGAATGCTCCGCCTCGGGGTCAATATCTCCTCTAGCCACCTCTCCCATTGGCCATTTCGCACGATGCAACCACTCTAAAATATAAAGAAGGCTCACACACAAATATATAAGAGAAAATGTTTATCTACAGTCAGTAGATCCAAATTTTGGGTGCTCTGTTGCTATTTATAAATCTGCCACATCTTCATCTACATAATCCACATAATCAATTCATCAAACACTTGATGGGGATGAAATGAGAAGTTAAAATACAGTTCAATCTACCCACAAATTCTTGAAAATTATGCAGTAGCACGATCTCTGTCCACAACGTCACAATAAAAGTTTCTGTTTACATATCAAATATGCATTGGCAGAAAATTCATGGTTTAGTTCAAGCATCCATAAATTTGCAATGATCACAACATGAATTTAACTGAATAAGCATTAATTGTAGCCGCATTTTATGAGGCAGCAACCCATCACAGACAGGAGGAAATGCAAAAACAGACAGAAGATCTTCTTCACCTCCGGTGACCATGGCGCCGAATCTTGACCACATGCGCTATGACTTTGCTGTTGTACCAGGGCGTGTGAGTTTGGAACCTGTAGAGAGCTTTTATTTTTGCGGTTTTTTTGCGCTATGATTTCGCTGTTGTACCAGCAATAGGTAGTTTGAGTTTAGTTATGCGAACACACACACTGCTTGTATTGATCTTGAGAGGTTACATATATACAGATTACAAGGTAGTGGGCAGTGAGATCGTGTGAGTCTACAACGGCTTTGGAGCCGGAAGAGCTAACATGCAGGAGGACATAAGCACGTAGTGCATGCGGATAGGGAAACTCCTGGAGACGTGGTCTGCATGGTTAGCCACCTGATGAGCGTGTCGTGGGCAGTTTCCAACAGTTTGGATGTGTGATAGTGATACCAGAAGCTAAATTCTGTGATCAGACTCGGCATCACACACAACATGAATTTGTGGCACTGGGTGCAGTAAACAATCTGAATTTGTCGATTCAGAATCCCGTTTTCAAGATGATGAGTGAAAGCAGCGCATCTTTCTGCCGAGCTGATTTGAGGCTGATGCCCGAGGAGCGGATTCGAGGCGTTGCTGTTCGTTCGATCTATACACTTTGGGATCACCTGGTGGTTCTTGATTTCTGTCCATGTGCCATGTCAATGTCACCAAACTGGCCAAACCTCGAACACGCTGCTAATCCCGGGGGGTGCTTTGCTGAAACAGAGACCCTTATATATACATCTGCTTTTGCTTGTTTGCATGTGAAACAGGGAGCGCCTACTTTCAGCCTTGTTTTACACTTTTCAGTTCGTTTTCTTTTGCAGGCTCGTGCATTTTTGGATGTTCGAACTGTGTGAGTTTGCATGAGGCCGAAGAGCCAAATGACTTCTGCAGTTCATCCAGAGTTTCCCCTGGAAACAAAGTTTAAATGGCTGAATATTTAATAGCTGATGATTTCCCCTGGAAACAAGTTTAATGCCTGAAGATGTGTTGACTATGGGATGGTACAAAATAATCCGTCGCAACAGCCAGTATGAAATTCACTGGTGCTCATGTTAGAACACAGTTTGCTCACATATTTTTCCTTGTTTCACATGTCCATCATGAGAACCAGAAAATTTTATACTGGCTTCAGTTCATGGGTGCTGTAACACGAGTCAGTACTTTCCGTAGACTGTTGGCTGCTGTAAACACGCATCTTGATTGTGCACAATACAAAGCAGAAACTAGCACAGACAGGGGATCATGCAAACATTCATGGTGGCTCCTTCCCAAAGTGCAAATATACCCCAAATTACATCTCTGGCATGAAAGAGACTGTAGAAATCACATAGCCACTTCTTTTCTTCTTCTTAACTTCACTTTTGCTTCTTGGGCATCCTGTAACCCCAATGACGCAGGCGTGGTCGTGATCAAAGGGCTCCAGGCAGTGGCGGAGCTTGGTGGGGGCCAACTTGGGCCATGCCCCCCCCCCCCCCCCCCCAACTCAAAAGAAAATAAGCCTATATCTATTTATATTAAACCTAATTTTTACTACAAATCAGTTCAAAATAATGAGGTTTGCCCCCCTCAAGCACATGCCCCCCCCCCCCCCCCCCCCCCACATTTTTGGCTCAAGCTCCGCCACTGGCTCCAGGGTCACCTGCTCCGAGGCCTTGAGCTTCTCCACTTCGCTGGCAAACACACCCTCGATGGGCACTAGTAGAAAAAGGACCTTTCGTTCGAAGATTTAGTCCCGGCCGCGTTTGGAGCCGATACTAATGTGAGCATTAGTCCCGGTTCCAATGGCTAGGGCGGCCTCACGGGCACAGCCACCTTTAGTCCCGGTTCAAACAGGACCTTTAGTCCCGGTTGGAGATACCAACCGGGACTAAAGGTTGCGTCACATTTAGTCCCGGTTGGTGTCTCCAACCAGGACTAAAGATTAGACCTTTAGTCCCAGTTGGAGACACCAACCGGGACTAAAGGGTTGACCTTTAGTCCCGGTTGGAGACACCAACCCGGACTAAAGGGGTTCTGAAAGTTTCTGTTTTAAATTGCTTATATCTTTTAGGATATTTGATGTTTTTGAGTGATTCTTTTTGCATTAGATTCAAAATTTTGTCTAGTTTCTGTTTGTGCCATTAGTTTTCAAATTTGAATGGTTTAAATATGAATTTGTTCAAATTTGCTTCAAACCCTAGATTGTGAATAACTTGAGATTAAAATAGTTTTTAATTTAATTCTTTTTGCTCCTAGTCACATGTTAGATTATTGTCACAATAAGATTTATTTGGTTATTTTTAGAATAATTTAAATTAGGATTTTAATTAAAACAGTACTGTTTTGCGTATATAGTTGTTTTAGTCATTTAATTGTTGTTTTCTATTATTTTTAGTTAGTTCTTTCTGTAGATTTTAACATGTTGTAGTATGGTGCATATTGAATGCATAAAAAGTCTGGAGTTGAAATAAGTTTAAAAAAAATGAAATGCCTTTGCAACAGATGAGTTTTCATCCGAAACCTTGATACTTCGAAGGAGATGGTCCAGTTTGTGTACGAAGTGCATCCAGTTTTTGCCGTAACCCTCTTAACTTTTTAGCACATGCTATGTGGGTGAAATGATGATACCATGCCAAGTTTCAACCTTTTCAGAGTTCATTTGTGGTGCTTTTTAATTTTAGGGTCATTTAACTCAAAACAATTCATTAAATGCATGAAAAATAGCAAATGAAGTTAGATACGGTTAAAATTTTAGGATGTGGCTTCTAATGGTTCATATTGAATACACAAAAAGTCTGGAGTTGAAATAAGTTAAAAAAATTGAAATCCTTTTGTAACAGACGAGTTTTCGTCCGAAACCCTGATACTTCGAAAGAGATTGTCCATTTTGTACACGAAGTGCATCCAGTTTTTTCCGTAACCCTCTCAACTTTTTAGCACATGCTATGTGGGTGAAATGATGATATCATGCCAAGTTTCAACCTTTTCAGAGTTCATTTGTGGTACTTTTTAATTTCAGGGTCATTTAGCTCAAAACAATTCATTAAATGCATGAAAAATAGCAAATGAAGTTAGATATGGTTGAAATTTAAGGATGTGGCTTCTAATGGTTCATATCGAATGCACAAAAAGTCTGGAGTTGAAATAAGTTAAAAAAAATTGAAATCCTTTTGTAACAGACAAGTTTTCGTCCGAAACCCTGATACTTCGAAAGAGATTGTTCATTTTGTACACGAAGTGCATCCAGTTTTTGTCGTAACCCTCTCAACTTTTTAGCACATGCTATGTGGGTGAAATGATGATACCATGCCAAGTTTCAAGCTTTTCACCGTTCATTTGTGGTGCTTTTCAATTTCAGGGTCATTTAGCTAAAAAAAATCATTAAATGCATGAAAAATAGCAAATGAAGTTAGAAAGGGTTGACTCTGGCTTGGTTAACCTTAGTTGTGACTCTGGCTGGGACAGTGCTAGCAGATGTAGTCGACGGTAGGATTGGATGAACACCAACCCGGACTAAAGGGGTTCTGAAATTTTCAAACTCTACCCCCCCCCCCCCATATCGCCATGGTTAGCCACCTGATGAGCGTGTCGTGGGCAGTTTCCAACTCGACCGTGAAACGGTGGTTTGCCGCTTGGACGACCACGAGAGCAGGTTGGAGCCGAGGAAGACACAATAGCCCGACGTGGACTTGCGTGTGTCTGGACAGCAGGCCCAGTCGGCGTCGGAGTAGGCGACCAGCTCGGTGGTAGTGTCGCGGTGAATCTAAAGCCCCAGGTGAGTTGTGCCGCGCAGGTACCGAAGAACGCGCTTCACCAACTGAAAGTGGCAGTCGCGGGGGGCATGCATGAACATGCAACACTGCTGAACGACATAGGAGAGATCGGGGCGCGTCAACGTGATGTACTGAAGAGCGCCGGCCAGACTGCGGTAGCGCGACGGGTGGTGGAAGAGCGGCCCAGTGTCGGTGGAGAGCTTGGCCAGCGTGTCGACCGGAGTGGAGATGGGCTTGCAGTTAAGCATGCCAGCACGGTCGAGGATCTCCAGCGCGTACTGTTCTTGGGAGAGAAACAGGCCGCGCGACGTGGTGGTGACGTTGATGCCGAGGAAGTGGTGGAGCGCGCCGAGGTCGGTCATCGCAAACTCACGATGAAGTGCCTGGATGACGGAGTTGAGCAAGGCAGTGGAGCTGGCGGTGAGGATGATGTCGTCGACGTACAGTAGCAGGTAGGCGAGGCGATCGCCACGGCGAAGGATGAAGAGCGACGAGTCCGACCGCGACGCCGAGAAGCCGAGCGTCCGCAGGTAGGAGGTGAACCGAGTGAACCACGCCCGAGGCGCCTGCTTGAGACCGTAGAGTGAACGGTTCAGCCGGCACACGTGAGATGGTGAAACAGCGTCGACAAATCCGGATGGCTGGTGGCTGTACACGGTCTCTGTAAGATGACCGTTGAGGAAGGCGTTCTTGACGTCCAACTGATGAATGGGCCACGACTTGCCGGCGGCAAGACTCAGGACCGTCCGGATGGTGGCCGGCTTGACGACAGGACTGAACGTTTCGGTGTAGTCGACGCCGGCCTGCTGAGTGAAGCCTCGAAGCACCCACCGCGCTTTGTACCGAGCGAGTGTGCCGTCCGGATGGAATTTGTGCCGAAAGATCCACTTCCCGGTGACCACATTTGCACCTGCAATACGAGACACTAAACACCAAGTATCATTCCGAATCAGTGCGTTATATTCCTCGAGCATCGTAGCGTACCAGTTAGGGTCTCGTAGGGCGACACGGTAGGAGGATGGTATCGGACTGATGGAGGAAGCAGCGACGTGAAGTGTTTTCGGTTGAGCAAATCCTGGTTTCCCACGAGTGCGCATGCGGTGGGAGTTCACGGGAGGGGCAATCGGTACTGCACGGGGCGGTAGACGGGGGACAGATGGCACGCATGAAGTGGCTGCATGGGAGCTATCAGCTGGGCCAGGGGGAATGAGTGGTGGGGAAGAATCGAGGGGTGCATGGGCTGGCGGCTCGGTTGGTGGGGACAGCTGGCGAGAAGGGGGTGGCCGGGTGGTACGGGCGAGGCGCGGGGCGCTGCGGTTGGTGCCGAGTGGGGAGTGGGGTCCAGCGGCAGGGATAGGTGTGGGGGCGGGATTAGCGACGCTGGACCGAGGGGGGGACGCGGGATGCACTGATCCTGGAGGGGTTAGTGGAAGGGAGCGGGTTGGTTGCAGGTTTGTTGGGTACGAGGTTGTTAAAGGAGGTGGTGCGCCGAGATTTGCTGCGGCAGGTGGAACGGCTGGAGGACGTGGGGGATCGGCAGGGAAGTAGGGAAATTGGGTTTCGTCAAACGTAACGTGACGGGAAACGATGACTTTGCGTGTGGTCAGGTCTTGGCAGCGGTACCCTTTGTGTTCCAAAGGGTAACCGAGAAAACACATCGTGTAGACCGGGGGGCAAGCTTGTGTGGGCTAGTAGCGATTGTGTTAGGAAAACACGAGCAGCCAAAAACGCGCATATGATCATACGTTGGGTGCTGGCCGAGGAGAAGAAAGTAGGGGGTGGCGAAGTTGATGGCTGACGAGGGACGCCGATTAAGGATGTAAGTGGCGGTGTGAAGTGCCTCTACCCAAAACGGTGGCGGAAGACTAGCGTGTATGAGGAGGACACGAAGAATGTCGTTGGTGGTGCGGATGAGGCGTTCGGCCTTCCCGTTTTGTGGGGAGGTGTGTGGGCACGAAAGGCGGAACGAGGCACCATGGCGAGAGAAGAGATCGCGTAGGGAGGAGGTGAGGAATTCGCCGCCGTTGTCGCATTGCATGCATTGGATGGGAACACGGAATTGCTTGAGTACGTAAGTGAAAAAGCGAGTGATGGTGTTGGCGGTGTCAGACTTGTTTTGCAACGGGAATGTCCATGAATAGTGCGTGTAGTCGTCTAAGAGGACAAGGTAGTACTGGAAACCGGAAAAACTAAGGACCGGAGAGGTCCATAAGTCGCAGTGAATTAATTGGAAAGGAGCACTAGTTCTTGATATTGAATGGGGAAAAGGCAGCCGGGGCTGCTTGCCTAATTTACATGATGAACAAACAGAGATACTAGGCAAGTCCTTATTACAAGTGGGAAGGAAATCACGAGCTAAAACTGAAATAGAGTTATTGCTGGCATGTCCTAAGCGTTGGTGCCAAAGGCTGTTGGTGACGACGGAGAGCGCAGCCTGGACGCCGGAGTTGCTGAAGAAAGGGTAAAGCTCCCAGTGGCTATTGGATCTCATGATTGTTCTCCCCGTGGCCAGGTCCTTCACGGAAAAACCGAAAGGGTCAAACGAAATTGAGTAAAAGTTATCGATAGTAAAACGACGTACAGAGATTAAATTTTTGATGATGGAAGGGGACACGAGAACGTCGTTAAGGGAGAAGTTGGAGAGGGTGGTGGAGCCGACGGCAGTAACCGGGATGCGAGAGCCGTCGCCGACGAGGATGCCAGAGGAATATTGCACAGAATGGGAACCATACGAGGTGAGTGAGCTCGCGTTACCTGCGACGTGCGAGGTGGCGCCCATGTCGAGGAACCAGTCCGGGCCGCCGCCGGCGTGTTGCTGCTGCACGGAGAGGCCCTGGAGAGCAGCATACAACTGGTTGTACTGCTCCCAAGTAGGGCCGCTGGAGGAGGAGGGCGCGGCGGCGATCGGGTACGCCTGGTGCGGGGCGGGAGGCCGCGGGCCTAGGACCCCCGCGGCGTTTGGTGCAGCCCACACGGCCTGAGGAGGCGGCAGGCCGGGCAGAAGAGCGCCGTACGGCGCGAAGTATCCCGTGGGGAGCTGCGGTGCAGGCCCGGTCGAGGAAGAGCCGGCGGAAGCAGCGCCACGCCCGGAGGAAGGGGAGACGCGCCCGCGGCCACGACCGCGTCCGTTGTCGTGGGAGGGTGGAGCAGCGGGGCCTTTGCCCTTGTCGTTAGAGCCGCGGTCCGGGCCGCGGTCGGACGAGGAGGAACCGCCGCTCGTCCCATGGCCGATGGTGAGAGCAGCAGCGGTGACCTCCGGGCGGCCATCGAGCCGAGCCCGCTCGTTGGCGTTGATTTCGTCCATGAGAAGGCGAGAGTGCGCCTGCACGAACGAGGGGAACGGCGACCGCAGCGGAAGGAGAGTCGCCATGACCTGGAACTTGCGGTTGAGGCCGCGGATCAGCTGGAGCGTCAGGGACTGATCGGAGACGTGCTCGCCGACGTCCGCGAGCGCATCGGCCAGGGACTTGAGCCGCCAGGTGTACTCTGCGATGGAGAGGTCGCCCTGGACGAGGTTCCGGAACTCGGCGCCGAGGATGACGGCGCGCCCCGGCTGGTTGTCCATGAAGAGAAGGTGAAGCTGCGACCAGATATGATGGGCGGTGCTGTCGGGGGACGCCACGACGTCGAGGAGCTCGTCGGCGACGACGCCGTAGAGCCAGAGCACCACGGTGAGGTCGTCGTTGCGCCACAAGGCGCTTTGGGCGATGGGGTCGGCGGCGGCGTCCAGATGGTGCTGCACATTATATTTGCAGGCAACGACATAGAAAAGCTGGCGCCACTTGTTGTAGTTACCAGAGTCGGGGTGCAGCTTGGAGGAGAAGAAGTGCGCCACGGAGGGGGGCAGGCCGGAGGGGGCGGAGGGGCCTGCGTCGGAGCAGCCCAGATCGAGGAGCGGGACGAGGTCGAGCCGCGGGGCGGGGGTGCTGCCGGCGGTCCGAAGGACGCCCGCGGCGGGCGCCAGGGCGAGCTGGAACGCGCGGGGCGCCGAGGTGGACGAGGAAGGTGCAGCAGGGCCCTCGGCGACAGGCGCCTTGCCGAGGTCGGCGAGGACGCGGCGAGGTTCGGCGGCCGCGGGTGCGGCGGAGGAGGCGGTTCATGGCGGACATGGAGGGAGGGAGGGTCGGAGATGTCTGCGTCTGATACCAAGTTTAGTTATGCGAACACACACACTGCTTGTATTGATCTTGAGAGGTTACATATATACAGATTACAAGGTAGTGGGCAGTGAGATCGTGTGAGTCTACAACGGCTTTGGAGCCGGAAGAGCTAACATGCAGGAGGACATAAGCACGTAGTGCATGCGGATAGGGAAACTCCTGGAGACGTGGTCTGCATGGTTAGCCACCTGATGAGCGTGTCGTGGGCAGTTTCCAACAGTTTGGATGTGTGATAGTGATACCAGAAGCTAAATTCTGTGATCAGACTCGGCATCACACACAACATGAATTTGTGGCACTGGGTGCAGTAAACAATCTGAATTTGTCGATTCAGAATCCCGTTTTCAAGATGATGAGTGAAAGCAGCGCATCTTTCTGCCGAGCTGATTTGAGGCTGATGCCCGAGGAGCGGATTCGAGGCGTTGCTGTTCGTTCGATCTATACACTTTGGGATCACCTGGTGGTTCTTGATTTCTGTCCATGTGCCATGTCAATGTCACCAAACTGGCCAAACCTCGAACACGCTGCTAATCCCGGGGGGTGCTTTGCTGAAACAGAGACCCTTATATATACATCTGCTTTTGCTTGTTTGCATGTGAAACAGGGAGCGCCTACTTTCAGCCTTGTTTTACACTTTTCAGTTCGTTTTCTTTTGCAGGCTCGTGCATTTTTGGATGTTCGAACTGTGTGAGTTTGCATGAGGCCGAAGAGCCAAATGACTTCTGCAGTTCATCCAGAGTTTCCCCTGGAAACAAAGTTTAAATGGCTGAATATTTAATAGCTGATGATTTCCCCTGGAAACAAGTTTAATGCCTGAAGATGTGTTGACTATGGGATGGTACAAAATAATCCGTCGCAACAGCCAGTATGAAATTCACTGGTGCTCATGTTAGAACACAGTTTGCTCACATATTTTTCCTTGTTTCACATGTCCATCATGAGAACCAGAAAATTTTATACTGGATTCAGTTCATGGGTGCTGTAACACGAGTCAGTACTTTCCGTAGACTGTTGGCTGCTGTAAACACGCATCTTGATTGTGCACAATACAAAGCAGAAACTAGCACAGACAGGGGATCATGCAAACATTCATGGTGGCTCCTTCCCAAAGTGCAAATATACCCCAAATTACATCTCTGGCATGAAAGAGACTGTAGAAATCACATAGCCACTTCTTTTCTTCTTCTTAACTTCACTTTTGCTTCTTGGGCATCCTGTAACCCCAATGACGCAGGCGTGGTCGTGATCAAAGGGCTCCAGGCAGTGGCGGAGCTTGGTGGGGGCCAACTTGGGCCATGCCCCCCCCCCCCCCCCCCCCCAACTCAAAAGAAAATAAGCCTATATCTATTTATATTAAACCTATTTTTTACTACAAATCAGTTCAAAATAATGAGGTTTGCCCCCCTCAAGCACATGCCCCCCCCCCCCCCCCCCACATTTTTGGCTCAAGCTCCGCCACTGGCTCCAGGGTCACCTGCTCCGAGGCCTTGAACTGGTCGGCCTTGAGCTTCTCCACTTCGCTGGCAAACACACCCTCGATGGGCACTAGTAGAAAAAGGACCTTTCGTTCGAAGATTTAGTCCCGGCCGCGTTTGGAGCCGATACTAATGTGAGCATTAGTCCCGGTTCCAATGGCTAGGGCGGCCTCACGGGCACAGCCACCTTTAGTCCCGGTTCAAACAGGACCTTTAGTCCCGGTTGGAGATACCAACCGGGACTAAAGGTTGCGTCACATTTAGTCCCGGTTGGTGTCTCCAACCAGGACTAAAGATTAGACCTTTAGTCCCAGTTGGAGACACCAACCGGGACTAAAGGGTTGACCTTTAGTCCCGGTTGGAGACACCAACCCGGACTAAAGGGGTTCTGAAAGTTTCTGTTTTAAATTGCTTATATCTTTTAGGATATTTGATGTTTTTGAGTGATTCTTTTTGCATTAGATTCAAAATTTTGTCTAGTTTCTGTTTGTGCCATTAGTTTTCAAATTTGAATGGTTTAAATATGAATTTGTTCAAATTTGCTTCAAACCCTAGATTGTGAATAACTTGAGATTAAAATAGTTTTTAATTTAATTCTTTTTGCTCCTAGTCACATGTTAGATTATTGTCACAATAAGATTTATTTGGTTATTTTTAGAATAATTTAAATTAGGATTTTAATTAAAACAGTACTGTTTTGCGTATATAGTTGTTTTAGTCATTTAATTGTTGTTTTCTATTATTTTTAGTTAGTTCTTTCTGTAGATTTTAACATGTTGTAGTATGGTGCATATTGAATGCATAAAAAGTCTGGAGTTGAAATAAGTTTAAAAAAAATGAAATGCCTTTGCAACAGATGAGTTTTCATCCGAAACCTTGATACTTCGAAGGAGATGGTCCAGTTTGTGTACGAAGTGCATCCAGTTTTTGCCGTAACCCTCTTAACTTTTTAGCACATGCTATGTGGGTGAAATGATGATACCATGCCAAGTTTCAACCTTTTCAGAGTTCATTTGTGGTGCTTTTTAATTTTAGGGTCATTTAACTCAAAACAATTCATTAAATGCATGAAAAATAGCAAATGAAGTTAGATACGGTTAAAATTTTAGGATGTGGCTTCTAATGGTTCATATTGAATACACAAAAAGTCTGGAGTTGAAATAAGTTAAAAAAATTGAAATCCTTTTGTAACAGACGAGTTTTCGTCCGAAACCCTGATACTTCGAAAGAGATTGTCCATTTTGTACACGAAGTGCATCCAGTTTTTTCCGTAACCCTCTCAACTTTTTAGCACATGCTATGTGGGTGAAATGATGATATCATGCCAAGTTTCAACCTTTTCAGAGTTCATTTGTGGTACTTTTTAATTTCAGGGTCATTTAGCTCAAAACAATTCATTAAATGCATGAAAAATAGCAAATGAAGTTAGATATGGTTGAAATTTAAGGATGTGGCTTCTAATGGTTCATATCGAATGCACAAAAAGTCTGGAGTTGAAATAAGTTAAAAAAAATTGAAATCCTTTTGTAACAGACAAGTTTTCGTCCGAAACCCTGATACTTCGAAAGAGATTGTTCATTTTGTACACGAAGTGCATCCAGTTTTTGTCGTAACCCTCTCAACTTTTTAGCACATGCTATGTGGGTGAAATGATGATACCATGCCAAGTTTCAAGCTTTTCACCGTTCATTTGTGGTGCTTTTCAATTTCAGGGTCATTTAGCTAAAAAAAATCATTAAATGCATGAAAAATAGCAAATGAAGTTAGAAAGGGTTGACTCTGGCTTGGTTAACCTTAGTTGTGACTCTGGCTGGGACAGTGCTAGCAGATGTAGTCGACGGTAGGATTGGATGAACACCAACCCGGACTAAAGGGGTTCTGAAATTTTCAAACTCTACCCCCCCCCCCCCCATATCGCCATGGTTAGCCACCTGATGAGCGTGTCGTGGGCAGTTTCCAACTCGACCGTGAAACGGTGGTTTGCCGCTTGGACGACCACGAGAGCAGGTTGGAGCCGAGGAAGACACAATAGCCCGACGTGGACTTGCGTGTGTCTGGACAGCAGGCCCAGTCGGCGTCGGAGTAGGCGACCAGCTCGGTGGTAGTGTCGCGGTGAATCTAAAGCCCCAGGTGAGTTGTGCCGCGCAGGTACCGAAGAACGCGCTTCACCAACTGAAAGTGGCAGTCGCGGGGGGCATGCATGAACATGCAACACTGCTGAACGACATAGGAGAGATCGGGGCGCGTCAACGTGATGTACTGAAGAGCGCCGGCCAGACTGCGGTAGCGCGACGGGTGGTGGAAGAGCGGCCCAGTGTCGGTGGAGAGCTTGGCCAGCGTGTCGACCGGAGTGGAGATGGGCTTGCAGTTAAGCATGCCAGCACGGTCGAGGATCTCCAGCGCGTACTGTTCTTGGGAGAGAAACAGGCCGCGCGACGTGGTGGTGACGTTGATGCCGAGGAAGTGGTGGAGCGCGCCGAGGTCGGTCATCGCAAACTCACGATGAAGTGCCTGGATGACGGAGTTGAGCAAGGCAGTGGAGCTGGCGGTGAGGATGATGTCGTCGACGTACAGTAGCAGGTAGGCGAGGCGATCGCCACGGCGAAGGATGAAGAGCGACGAGTCCGACCGCGACGCCGAGAAGCCGAGCGTCCGCAGGTAGGAGGTGAACCGAGTGAACCACGCCCGAGGCGCCTGCTTGAGACCGTAGAGTGAACGGTTCAGCCGGCACACGTGAGATGGTGAAACAGCGTCGACAAATCCGGATGGCTGGTGGCTGTACACGGTCTCTGTAAGATGACCGTTGAGGAAGGCGTTCTTGACGTCCAACTGATGAATGGGCCACGACTTGCCGGCGGCAAGACTCAGGACCGTCCGGATGGTGGCCGGCTTGACGACAGGACTGAACGTTTCGGTGTAGTCGACGCCGGCCTGCTGAGTGAAGCCTCGAAGCACCCACCGCGCTTTGTACCGAGCGAGTGTGCCGTCCGGATGGAATTTGTGCCGAAAGATCCACTTCCCGGTGACCACATTTGCACCTGCAATACGAGACACTAAACACCAAGTATCATTCCGAATCAGTGCGTTATATTCCTCGAGCATCGTAGCGTACCAGTTAGGGTCTCGTAGGGCGACACGGTAGGAGGATGGTATCGGACTGATGGAGGAAGCAGCGACGTGAAGTGTTTTCGGTTGAGCAAATCCTGGTTTCCCACGAGTGCGCATGCGGTGGGAGTTCACGGGAGGGGCAATCGGTACTGCACGGGGCGGTAGACGGGGGACAGATGGCACGCATGAAGTGGCTGCATGGGAGCTATCAGCTGGGCCAGGGGGAATGAGTGGTGGGGAAGAATCGAGGGGTGCATGGGCTGGCGGCTCGGTTGGTGGGGACAGCTGGCGAGAAGGGGGTGGCCGGGTGGTACGGGCGAGGCGCGGGGCGCTGCGGTTGGTGCCGAGTGGGGAGTGGGGTCCAGCGGCAGGGATAGGTGTGGGGGCGGGATTAGCGACGCTGGACCGAGGGGGGGACGCGGGATGCACTGATCCTGGAGGGGTTAGTGGAAGGGAGCGGGTTGGTTGCAGGTTTGTTGGGTACGAGGTTGTTAAAGGAGGTGGTGCGCCGAGATTTGCTGCGGCAGGTGGAACGGCTGGAGGACGTGGGGGATCGGCAGGGAAGTAGGGAAATTGGGTTTCGTCAAACGTAACGTGACGGGAAACGATGACTTTGCGTGTGGTCAGGTCTTGGCAGCGGTACCCTTTGTGTTCCAAAGGGTAACCGAGAAAACACATCGTGTAGACCGGGGGGCAAGCTTGTGTGGGCTAGTAGCGATTGTGTTAGGAAAACACGAGCAGCCAAAAACGCGCATATGATCATACGTTGGGTGCTGGCCGAGGAGAAGAAAGTAGGGGGTGGCGAAGTTGATGGCTGACGAGGGACGCCGATTAAGGATGTAAGTGGCGGTGTGAAGTGCCTCTACCCAAAACGGTGGCGGAAGACTAGCGTGTATGAGGAGGACACGAAGAATGTCGTTGGTGGTGCGGATGAGGCGTTCGGCCTTCCCGTTTTGTGGGGAGGTGTGTGGGCACGAAAGGCGGAACGAGGCACCATGGCGAGAGAAGAGATCGCGTAGGGAGGAGGTGAGGAATTCGCCGCCGTTGTCGCATTGCATGCATTGGATGGGAACACGGAATTGCTTGAGTACGTAAGTGAAAAAGCGAGTGATGGTGTTGGCGGTGTCAGACTTGTTTTGCAACGGGAATGTCCATGAATAGTGCGTGTAGTCGTCTAAGAGGACAAGGTAGTACTGGAAACCGGAAAAACTAAGGACCGGAGAGGTCCATAAGTCGCAGTGAATTAATTGGAAAGGAGCACTAGTTCTTGATATTGAATGGGGAAAAGGCAGCCGGGGCTGCTTGCCTAATTTACATGATGAACAAACAGAGATACTAGGCAAGTCCTTATTACAAGTGGGAAGGAAATCACGAGCTAAAACTGAAATAGAGTTATTGCTGGCATGTCCTAAGCGTTGGTGCCAAAGGCTGTTGGTGACGACGGAGAGCGCAGCCTGGACGCCGGAGTTGCTGAAGAAAGGGTAAAGCTCCCAGTGGCTATTGGATCTCATGATTGTTCTCCCCGTGGCCAGGTCCTTCACGGAAAAACCGAAAGGGTCAAACGAAATTGAGTAAAAGTTATCGATAGTAAAACGACGTACAGAGATTAAATTTTTGATGATGGAAGGGGACACGAGAACGTCGTTAAGGGAGAAGTTGGAGAGGGTGGTGGAGCCGACGGCAGTAACCGGGATGCGAGAGCCGTCGCCGACGAGGATGCCAGAGGAATATTGCACAGAATGGGAACCATACGAGGTGAGTGAGCTCGCGTTACCTGCGACGTGCGAGGTGGCGCCCATGTCGAGGAACCAGTCCGGGCCGCCGCCGGCGTGTTGCTGCTGCACGGAGAGGCCCTGGAGAGCAGCATACAACTGGTTGTACTGCTCCCAAGTAGGGCCGCTGGAGGAGGAGGGCGCGGCGGCGATCGGGTACGCCTGGTGCGGGGCGGGAGGCCGCGGGCCTAGGACCCCCGCGGCGTTTGGTGCAGCCCACACGGCCTGAGGAGGCGGCAGGCCGGGCAGAAGAGCGCCGTACGGCGCGAAGTATCCCGTGGGGAGCTGCGGTGCAGGCCCGGTCGAGGAAGAGCCGGCGGAAGCAGCGCCACGCCCGGAGGAAGGGGAGACGCGCCCGCGGCCACGACCGCGTCCGTTGTCGTGGGAGGGTGGAGCAGCGGGGCCTTTGCCCTTGTCGTTAGAGCCGCGGTCCGGGCCGCGGTCGGACGAGGAGGAACCGCCGCTCGTCCCATGGCCGATGGTGAGAGCAGCAGCGGTGACCTCCGGGCGGCCATCGAGCCGAGCCCGCTCGTTGGCGTTGATTTCGTCCATGAGAAGGCGAGAGTGCGCCTGCACGAACGAGGGGAACGGCGACCGCAGCGGAAGGAGAGTCGCCATGACCTGGAACTTGCGGTTGAGGCCGCGGATCAGCTGGAGCGTCAGGGACTGATCGGAGACGTGCTCGCCGACGTCCGCGAGCGCATCGGCCAGGGACTTGAGCCGCCAGGTGTACTCTGCGATGGAGAGGTCGCCCTGGACGAGGTTCCGGAACTCGGCGCCGAGGATGACGGCGCGCCCCGGCTGGTTGTCCATGAAGAGAAGGTGAAGCTGCGACCAGATATGATGGGCGGTGCTGTCGGGGGACGCCACGACGTCGAGGAGCTCGTCGGCGACGACGCCGTAGAGCCAGAGCACCACGGTGAGGTCGTCGTTGCGCCACAAGGCGCTTTGGGCGATGGGGTCGGCGGCGGCGTCCAGATGGTGCTGCACATTATATTTGCAGGCAACGACATAGAAAAGCTGGCGCCACTTGTTGTAGTTACCAGAGTCGGGGTGCAGCTTGGAGGAGAAGAAGTGCGCCACGGAGGGGGGCAGGCCGGAGGGGGCGGAGGGGCCTGCGTCGGAGCAGCCCAGATCGAGGAGCGGGACGAGGTCGAGCCGCGGGGCGGGGGTGCTGCCGGCGGTCCGAAGGACGCCCGCGGCGGGCGCCAGGGCGAGCTGGAACGCGCGGGGCGCCGAGGTGGACGAGGAAGGTGCAGCAGGGCCCTCGGCGACAGGCGCCTTGCCGAGGTCGGCGAGGACGCGGCGAGGTTCGGCGGCCGCGGGTGCGGCGGAGGAGGCGGTTCATGGCGGACATGGAGGGAGGGAGGGTCGGAGATGTCTGCGTCTGATACCAAGTTTAGTTATGCGAACACACACACTGCTTGTATTGATCTTGAGAGGTTACATATATACAGATTACAAGGTAGTGGGCAGTGAGATCGTGTGAGTCTACAACGGCTTTGGAGCCGGAAGAGCTAACATGCAGGAGGACATAAGCACGTAGTGCATGCGGATAGGGAAACTCCTGGAGACGTGGTCTGCATGGTTAGCCACCTGATGAGCGTGTCGTGGGCAGTTTCCAACAGTTTGGATGTGTGATAGTGATACCAGAAGCTAAATTCTGTGATCAGACTCGGCATCACACACAACATGAATTTGTGGCACTGGGTGCAGTAAACAATCTGAATTTGTCGATTCAGAATCCCGTTTTCAAGATGATGAGTGAAAGCAGCGCATCTTTCTGCCGAGCTGATTTGAGGCTGATGCCCGAGGAGCGGATTCGAGGCGTTGCTGTTCGTTCGATCTATACACTTTGGGATCACCTGGTGGTTCTTGATTTCTGTCCATGTGCCATGTCAATGTCACCAAACTGGCCAAACCTCGAACACGCTGCTAATCCCGGGGGGTGCTTTGCTGAAACAGAGACCCTTATATATACATCTGCTTTTGCTTGTTTGCATGTGAAACAGGGAGCGCCTACTTTCAGCCTTGTTTTACACTTTTCAGTTCGTTTTCTTTTGCAGGCTCGTGCATTTTTGGATGTTCGAACTGTGTGAGTTTGCATGAGGCCGAAGAGCCAAATGACTTCTGCAGTTCATCCAGAGTTTCCCCTGGAAACAAAGTTTAAATGGCTGAATATTTAATAGCTGATGATTTCCCCTGGAAACAAGTTTAATGCCTGAAGATGTGTTGACTATGGGATGGTACAAAATAATCCGTCGCAACAGCCAGTATGAAATTCACTGGTGCTCATGTTAGAACACAGTTTGCTCACATATTTTTCCTTGTTTCACATGTCCATCATGAGAACCAGAAAATTTTATACTGGATTCAGTTCATGGGTGCTGTAACACGAGTCAGTACTTTCCGTAGACTGTTGGCTGCTGTAAACACGCATCTTGATTGTGCACAATACAAAGCAGAAACTAGCACAGACAGGGGATCATGCAAACATTCATGGTGGCTCCTTCCCAAAGTGCAAATATACCCCAAATTACATCTCTGGCATGAAAGAGACTGTAGAAATCACATAGCCACTTCTTTTCTTCTTCTTAACTTCACTTTTGCTTCTTGGGCATCCTGTAACCCCAATGACGCAGGCGTGGTCGTGATCAAAGGGCTCCAGGCAGTGGCGGAGCTTGGTGGGGGCCAACTTGGGCCATGCCCCCCCCCCCCCCCCCCAACTCAAAAGAAAATAAGCCTATATCTATTTATATTAAACCTATTTTTTACTACAAATCAGTTCAAAATAATGAGGTTTGCCCCCCTCAAGCACATGCCCCCCCCCCCCCCCCCCCACATTTTTGGCTCAAGCTCCGCCACTGGCTCCAGGGTCACCTGCTCCGAGGCCTTGAACTGGTCGGCCTTGAGCTTCTCCACTTCGCTGGCAAACACACCCTCGATGGGCACTAGTAGAAAAAGGACCTTTCGTTCGAAGATTTAGTCCCGGCCGCGTTTGGAGCCGATACTAATGTGAGCATTAGTCCCGGTTCCAATGGCTAGGGCGGCCTCACGGGCACAGCCACCTTTAGTCCCGGTTCAAACAGGACCTTTAGTCCCGGTTGGAGATACCAACCGGGACTAAAGGTTGCGTCACATTTAGTCCCGGTTGGTGTCTCCAACCAGGACTAAAGATTAGACCTTTAGTCCCAGTTGGAGACACCAACCGGGACTAAAGGGTTGACCTTTAGTCCCGGTTGGAGACACCAACCCGGACTAAAGGGGTTCTGAAAGTTTCTGTTTTAAATTGCTTATATCTTTTAGGATATTTGATGTTTTTGAGTGATTCTTTTTGCATTAGATTCAAAATTTTGTCTAGTTTCTGTTTGTGCCATTAGTTTTCAAATTTGAATGGTTTAAATATGAATTTGTTCAAATTTGCTTCAAACCCTAGATTGTGAATAACTTGAGATTAAAATAGTTTTTAATTTAATTCTTTTTGCTCCTAGTCACATGTTAGATTATTGTCACAATAAGATTTATTTGGTTATTTTTAGAATAATTTAAATTAGGATTTTAATTAAAACAGTATTGTTTTGCGTATATAGTTGTTTTAGTCATTTAATTGTTGTTTTCTATTATTTTTAGTTAGTTCTTTCTGTAGATTTTAACATGTTGTAGTATGGTGCATATTGAATGCATAAAAAGTCTGGAGTTGAAATAAGTTTAAAAAAAATGAAATGCCTTTGCAACAGATGAGTTTTCATCCGAAACCTTGATACTTCGAAGGAGATGGTCCAGTTTGTGTACGAAGTGCATCCAGTTTTTGCCGTAACCCTCTTAACTTTTTAGCACATGCTATGTGGGTGAAATGATGATACCATGCCAAGTTTCAACCTTTTCAGAGTTCATTTGTGGTGCTTTTTAATTTCAGGGTCATTTAGCTCAAAACAATTCATTAAATGCATGAAAAATAGCAAATGAAGTTAGATACGGTTAAAATTTTAGGATGTGGCTTCTAATGGTTCATATTGAATACACAAAAAGTCTGGAGTTGAAATAAGTTAAAAAAATTGAAATCCTTTTGTAACAGACGAGTTTTCGTCCGAAACCCTGATACTTCGAAAGAGATTGTCCATTTTGTACACGAAGTGCATCCAGTTTTTTCCGTAACCCTCTCAACTTTTTAGCACATGCTATGTGGGTGAAATGATGATATCATGCCAAGTTTCAACCTTTTCAGAGTTCATTTGTGGTGCTTTTTAATTTCAGGGTCATTTAGCTCAAAACAATTCATTAAATGCATGAAAAATAGCAAATGAAGTTAGATATGGTTGAAATTTTAGGATGTGGCTTCTAATGGTCATATCGAATGCACAAAAAGTCTGGAGTTGAAATAAGTTAAAAAAAATTGAAATCCTTTTGTAACAGACAAGTTTTCGTCCGAAACCCTGATACTTCGAAAGAGATTGTCCATTTTGTACACGAAGTGCATCCAGTTTTTGTCGTAACCCTCTCAACTTTTTAGCACATGCTATGTGGGTGAAATGATGATACCATGCCAAGTTTCAACCTTTTCACCGTTCATTTGTGGTGCTTTTCAATTTCAGGGTCATTTAGCTAAAACAAATCATTAAATGCATGAAAAATAGCAAATGAAGTTAGAAAGGGTTGACTCTGGCTTGGTTAACCTTAGTTGTGACTCTGGCTGGGACAGTGCTAGCAGATGTAGTCGACGATAGGATTGGATGAACACCAACCCGGACTAAAGGGGTTCTGAAATTTTCAAACTCTACCCCCCCCCCCCCCCCCATATCGCCATTTCAGTTTTGAAAAAAAAAGAAAATGATAAAAACTTTAAAAATTAAAATCCTTCGAGATGTAGTTATGTTACTACATCTACTAGTTAGGAAAATTTAAAAACATAAATTTCGACATGTTTTGCAAAAAAATATTATGAAAAAATAAAACGGCTATAACTTTTGCATACGATGTAAAAAAATGTATAATATATCAAAATGTTCAGCACGAGAAGTCGGTTTTGATTTCAACCGCCTCTGGCCGTTTTGCAATTTTTAGAATCCTCAAATTCCGAAAGGAAAAAAAGTTATTATCAAATTTAAGTTTTTTCGAATTTTAAAAAAATTTAAAAAAATAAATGATGTCATATTTGGATTCCTCACATTTTTCTGATGATAATAGATATATTATTTGTTGAATTTCGATTTACAGATTTAAAGATATTAATTATGCCATATTAAATGAATAAATGGCCAAAAATGAATAAAATAATATTATTACTTATTTTATTTTCATTGAAATTTAATATTATGATTACTTATTTTGTATATTTTAATAATTATTTGGAATTCAAAAAATTAAATCATGTGATATGAAGACCTAAGGGTTAATAGGATTGATAGATTACTATTGTCAGGAAAACAATAAGTGCAAACTTGGAAACTAGGGGCGATGGGGCTGGAGCAGTGAGAGGATGGGTGACCGGCCAGGAAGTTAGACGATTTGGAATGAGTGTTCCACGCTGGAGCAGTGAGGAAGGGTGATTAGAGATTAAATTGTCAAATAATTCAAAGATTTGAAACTAAAAAAAAATTAAAAAAAATTTAAAAAAAAAAATCGAAAAAATTCCTTTAGTCCAGGTTGGTGTTACCAACCGGGACTAAAGGCTCCACCTTTAGTCCAGGTTGGTGTTACCAACCGTTAGTCCCGGTTGGTAACACCAACCGGGACTAAAGGTCCTCCAGGCCTAGCGCTCAAGCGCAGCCACGTGGAGGGCCTTTAGTCCCGGTCCGTGTTGAACTGGTACTAAAGGGGGGGGGGCTTTAGTCCCGACCCTTTAGTGCCGGTTGTAGAACCGAGACTAAAGGTCCTTACGAACCGGGACTAAAGGCCCGTTTTCTACTAGTGGGGCATGGTCGAGTCGAGTAAAAAATGTCAGCTCAAATGACAGCTTCAGATTAGCATGAATAAGTATACAAGCACTGATGGCGAACAAGCTTTCTACCTCTTGAATCTTGAATCTTGATATATCTTCTATATCTTACAAACAAGGCTGTTCACATATTGACCAACTTGTGTCATTTTTTTGCTATGCCAATGAATTATTACTCTTTGGAAATGTACAACGCAAACTGAAGAACAAGAAAAAGGCAGAGTACCCATATGGGGCTGTATCTTTCTCCATGCAGTGCACAGCGAAGAGTGAACAATGGCTGACTTCAGCTTAAATAGTTCAAGAACATATACACTTCATTTGTTACAGTACAAACATACAAATAACAGTACATCAGTACAATACATACGTCCAGCCAAGGCCCATTTAGAGCTACAAATAGAGATATGGTGCAAACATACAAATACTGTTTAGATACACGCAATTCGCTTGCCGCAGAGTTTGGCACTTCATGGTGCGCCGTCTTGAGTTTTCTACATCATGTGAACCCACCTTATAGCCACTTGCACATAAACCATGTCGTACATCATATCAACAAACTGGAAGAAGGCAACCCTCCATGCTCTCTTCATCAACATGGTGCAGAAAACTGTCCACAGACCCACCACAAATCCAATGCTCATGGCAAGATAAACAGATGGCATATGATCTATATCTTCGAGGTCACTTTGCTTTGCATCATGTGCTGAGCAGTTCCTGCCGACAGGATCTCCACAAAGACCAGGGTTACCGATGTAGATATACATCTGATTATCAAGAGCTTGTAGCTGTTGTCCGGATGGTATTGCACCGGACAGATTGTTGTATGACAAGTTCAAGTGGCTCAAATAAGTTAAAGCTGACAAACTTGATGGTATTGAACCAGAAAACTCATTGAAGGATAGGTCGAGTGAGTCCAACTGCCTTAAATCACCAATTTGGTTTGGAATTGTTCCTATGAATTGATTATTTGACAAGTTCAGATATGTAAGTCCAATGAGTTGTGTTATCTCCTCTGGAATAGGTCCTGCCAAACTATTATTTGACAAATCAAGAATTACGAGTAGCTTGTAGATTGCAAAGGTGTAGTCACGCTTTTGATCCTTCATGATTACTGGGATGCTCTCTTCATGAAAGTAATCAATCGTGTAATGTGACACCACTGCCATCATTGCTTTCAAGTTTGACAAAGAATATGCTTCCTGATATGTTGTTGTGTGCTATGTCCAAATAGTGAAGATAGCGAAGGGAAGTGAAATTCTTAGGAATATGACCACTGAACATATTTGATCTCACTCTTAATATTTTCAACCATGGGATTTTTCCTGGCAACCATTCTGGCAATCCTCCAAATAACCTATTGTAAGAAAGGTCAAGGAACATCAATTTTGATGACCTTGCAAGAAATTTAGGGAATTGACCAGTCAGATTGTTGTTATTCAGGGCTAAGCTGAACAAGTCCCAACCAAATTGACTTGTAGAGTTTGCATCAGATTCCTCCCAACACTGCATAATATCTCCTTCTAAATGATTTCCAGATAGGTCCAACCTATACAGAAAAGTCAATTGGAATATAGACGGCGGGATGGTGCCTGTGAATTGATTATTTGCAAGCATCAAGTCTTTGAGTGCAGGAGCATTTAGCTCTAACGGCAATGGCCCAGATAAAGAGTTTGAAGATAGGTCCAGTCGGCTTATACTTATAGGCAGTTGTGGAACTTGACCTGTCAACTTATTAGACCCGAGATGTATATAGTCAGCTGACATGTGTTCTATATTTGCCGGTAACGAGCCATGCAATTTGTTTCCAGATGCTTGTAAGGTTGAAGCTTGGGAAAATGTCACCCAAAACCAATCAGGAATAACATCATCCAGATTTGCATCACTAAGAATAAGAACATCAATATCAGATTGCCATTTCAGCCACTCTGGAAAATTGGGCCCCAGTTTGCATGATTGGAATTTTGCAACTTTCAATCTGAATGGAGGAACCCATTTTTGGTTGATAGCTAATATCAAAGAGTTGTACGACAAGTCCAGATACTCTAAATTTAATAGGCCTGCAAAATGCTCCTCCACGAGCACACTGTCTAATTTATTATGGCTAAGATCCAAACGCTTTAAATTACCTAAACTTGCTGGGTGTTCTTTCAAGAGAAAATCACTGAAATTATTATAGCTGAGGTCCAAATGTTCCAAATTATCTAAACTTGTAAAGTCTCCCGTGAAGGGCACACCACTGAATTTGTTGTAACTGAGCTGCAAAACCTTTAAGTTGCCTAAACTTGCAAAATGTTCTTTCAATAGCACACCCCTCAAGTTATTGTGGCTGAGGTCCAAATGCTCTAATTTGCCTAAGCTTGTAAATTGTTCTTTCACACTGTTGAACTTATTGTAACTGAGCTGCAAAACCTTTAAGTTGCCTAAACTTGCAAAATGTTCTTTCAATAGCACACCCCTCAAGTTATTGTGGCTGAGGTCCAAATGCTCTAATTTGCCTAAGCTTGCAAATTGTTCTTTCACACTGTTGAACTTATTGTAACTGAGCTGCAAAACCTTTAAGTTGCCTAAACTTGCAAAATGTTCTTTCAATAGCACACCCCTCAAGTTATTGTGGCTGAGGTCCAAATGCTCTAATTTGCCTAAGCTTGCAAATTGCTCTTTCACACTGTTGAAGTTATTGTAGCTGAGGTTCAAAACCTTTAAGTTGTCTAAACTTGCAAAATGTTCTTTCAATAGCACACCGCTCAAGTTATTGTGGCTGAGGTCCAAATACTCTAATTTGCCTAAGCTTCCAAATTGTTCTTTCACACTGTTGAAGTTATTGTAGCTGAGCTTCAAAACCTTTAAGTTTCCTAAACTTGCAAAATGTTCTTTCAATAGCATACCGCTCAAATTATTGTAGGCGAGGTCCAAATACTCTAATTTGCCTAAGCTTGCAATTTGATCTTTTACACTGTTGAAGCTATTGTAGCTGAGATCCAAAACCTTTAAGTTGCCTAAACTTGCAAAATGTTCTTTCAATAGCAGACCGCTCAACTTATTGCAGGTGAGGTACAAAAGCTCTAATTTGCCTAAGCTTGCAAATTGTTCTTTCAACATCACACCGCTGAAGTTATTGTAGCTGAGGTCCAACTTTTTCAAATTACCCAGTACGCCAACTCCTACGGGCAGAGGGCCTGTCAACATGTTTTCAGATGCATCAAGAACACTAAGATTGGTCATGTTCCCTATCCAAATGGGCAGATTCCCGGTCATATTTGCACTCCACACTGACAATTCTTGCAGTGTATTCCATGAGCACTTTGGCAATCGCCCCATGAACTCTCCTATGCTCGAACCTATGTTGTTACCACTGAACCCCATTCTCGTCAAATTGCACAAATTTTCTAATTTATTTGGTATCAAACCCACAAGATTGTTCCAACTAAAGTCTATGACTTGAAGGGACATCATGTTTGCCAAATCACTAGGAATAGACCCTACCCAACCGGAACCAAAGAGGTGAAGCTCTTTAAGGCCTGTGAGATTCCAAAACCATGCATGCGTGAGTGCAGTATAGAAGTTGTTCTCAGACATATCAAGGACTTCAAGATGTGTGAGGTTGGAATGTGGTATACTACCAAGCAGGGAACCATTGAGTCCACAATAAGACAAGCCAAGCACTTTAAGAGAAGGAAGCATGTTAACCCTCTGAAACCAATCCCTCGCTGAACTAAGATCCACACCGCTCATGTCAAGATGGCTCAACAAAGAGAGACGTGGCAACCATGCAAGATCCACTATGTTAATCCTACTCCCATGATAAAAATTATAATTCCCACTGAGATCAAGATATTGCAACATTGAGAGATTGCCAAGTTGGGAAGGTATTCTGCCACCGAATCCTGCCGAGGAGAGGTTGAGATACCTTAGGTTCTTGAGAGAAGCCAGGAAGACAGGGATGCTTGTGCCGTTGAAGTCATTGTAGCTCAGATCAAGATACCTCAGGTGTTGTAAAGTAGCCAAAGAAGAGCTCATCTCGCCCGCCGACAAGATCAATGATCTGCTCTTGTTCGGGTAGGCGTAGTCGTACATGTAGTAGTACATGTAGTTTATGTAGTAGTCCATGTCGATGTTCCGGAGGTTGAGCTTGATGAGATGGCCCGTTCTGTTGCTGCACCGGACTCCCTTCCATTGGCAACAATCCTCACCCTTCCATGACGAGAGATGGCCAGCAGGGTCCAGGAGGCTTGCCTTGAAGGACAGAAGCGCATCTCGCTCGCTGCCGATGCAGGCTCCTGATACACTCGCTTGGCCATGGGAAGTGGATGCTGCTTGGAAGATCAATAGACAAAGCAGTAGTGCAGTTCCTCGGACGAGGAGCGCAAGCTTAGTCATATTGGTCGGAAATGGCAGATGGAAATGAGAATGGACAGAGCAACTTATCTCTATTCCGGTTACACCACAACTGCAATCGTAGGAGTATGGTCTCCAAGCCTCGTCTTGGTCTTTGTCATGCATACTTTTCCTACGCTCAAGTTGTGGCTGGAATTTGTTGATTCGGACAGCCCACCATGCACAGCACGGCAGAAGTTGGAGCTGTAAATTGTATCAAGATTCCCTCAATAACACCAATAATATCTGCACATTGTGTGTCAGGTCACATTAAGGTCCTGAGATTTTTGGTGTTGGCAACCCCTCCCTCTACCTGAAATACACAAATTTATATGCATAAATACAAAGACTTGTGGCTCTCAGTACTCAAAACTCAGCAAAACATAATACTGAAGTTAACCCTGCGAAAACTTATAACAATCTGGACAATCAACCATGCAGAGCAATTGAACAAGCAAAGGAGCAGCGCAGATGGTGTGGAAATTGTTATAGGAATAATTAACATTTGTTAATTATGAATAACAAGCAAAGGAGCATTCCTAGTCCACGTCATGGTCTTGTACTGCATGCGTACTTTTCTTCCAGTTAAGTTATGGCTGAATGATTTTGACGATCGACCATGCCCAGCACGGCACGGCGAATACGCACATCGGTCATCAATTTCTCCATTAAAGGTTAGGAATAGGGTGGCTTGAATATTGTGATTTGTGGGTTCACAGGTGAGGCACGTCATTTTTTTAGAAAAGGAGGTTTAAACCCCCCGGCCTCTGCATCAATCGATGCATACATCCATCTTTATTAATTATTCAACAAAGGTCTAACAAGAACATACATCAAGCCACCCGAAGTCACCACTCACACCTACAAACTCGATAATATGGAGTGCTCTCACTCCTCATATCTAAAACCGGTGTCGTTGCCGATCCATCCACATAACGTATCGGAACCAACATCCGGTGCAGCAGACCTAAAGCGTACACCACATGCACACGTTTTAGAAGCCGCCATCATCATCGAACCGCTGACCCATCTTCAGGAGAGAGATCCGCATCATCCTTGCCAGTCCGGCCATCCGTCGACGCCACCACGGCGCCCAACGGCTCCACCGCCCTGCGCTCGTGCATCCAGACGCGAAGACTCTGGAAGATCTGTCGTGCGTAGCACCTGCCGACCAGGCATGACACAGCGTAGCACCTTTCGACCAGGCATGACTTGACATCTCCACCGAAGCTCCGTGCAAGACGAAGCCGCTCCACCTCCTACCTCTGTCTTCCAGCGCCGCTACACAAACGATGCTCCCAAGAAAGAAACGACACCATAGTACCGCCATCGTCCGATCTGGAAGACCAGATCCTAGGGTTCCCCCCGAAGCAGCACGAGTGGGTCGACAATAGTTACACGACGATGCGTTCATCAAGGTAATGACGCAGAACGCCGCCATCGGCTCGGTTTTCACCGGCAACTATGTCTCCCCGACTCGCAGCCGGGACTAGATGACGGATCTCAAGATCCGACCACCCAGCCTCAGGTCGACCACCTCCGGCGAAGGAGGTGGCCACCACCGCCGCGCCCTGGGCCGGAGCCCCCGACGTCCTCGTGTTGTGGGTCGAGCCCAGGAACAGTATGCCGTTGACGGAACAAAGGATGCACAGGACAGCAGCATGCGCGGCCCGCCGAAGCCCATCTAGGCCCAGATCGGGCGCCATAGCCGCCGCCGCTGGACACGTCGCTGTACACCGCCGCCTGCATACCGAGCCTGGCCGCCGCCGACCCGCGCCGCTGCCGTAGGTCCGTCCGGTGCGGACCGCCGCCACCCAGACCGGATCGCTGGACGAGGAGAAACGCCGCCGCCGCCGCTGCGGCACACAGGCTTTGCCTGCGATGCCCCCGGGGGCGGCGGTAGGAGAGTGGGTGCTGGAGAGAACCGGAGGAAGGGGGCGGGGGCGCTCCGGTGCGGCGCGGCGGCGGCGCCGCACGGGAGCGGGAGCGGGGGTAGGGTTAGGAGCGGGGGTTCCCTATTTCCCTGAGGTGAGGCACGTCAATGGCAATTTTCTTCTTAGTAATCTAGCGACAAGTCTGAATTACTCTGCTCCCTCTGCGTGAAATAGAAAGCGATCCTGCGGGTGAAAGTGGACGAAAGGCGCTTCAGCGCTGGAGATCGTCGGAGGCGTCATCGTCGTAGAGGTGCGTGTCACTCCCCATCTACCCTGCTACGCACGACGCCCGCCGTGGCAGCTCGCCTGCAGAAGGAGAGGGGTTGCAGCCGTGTGCATCACTTCAAAGAATGTATTCAGAATTTTACATCACTTCAAAGCATGTGTTGGTAGTGTAGGAGAGCATTAATTTGGAAAGTCATGTATATAAACCAAATGTTTGTTGGGTTAGTACATTTGGGAATGGATTCTGGGCTGGATCGATCCGAATTATCTGTCTGCTGCTTCTGATGCTACACAAATTAAGACAATATGAAATGTCTAGGTGCATGCTAACATAAATCCAAAATACAAATAGCGGCATCTTTCATGGATGAGACATAAATTTTGTAGATTGTAGATGGTTGTAACATGCATATCTTGATTGCACATATCATGCAAGTGTTGAAGAGCTTTAATTTGAAAAGTCGTGTGTAAACCAACGGGTTTTTGTACTACCAGCAATGGGCAGCTAGATTTGGTTTGATTCTGGGCTAGATCGATCCAAATAATTATAGACATGAAATATTTGGGATGGACCAGTTGAAGGGATGGAAAAATATAAACACTGGGTCAGTACTACCTGTAGCTTTTTTAAAAAAATGAGACACTTTCGATGGATGGATAGATTGCACGTAACATGGTAGAAAGTAGGAAAGATAGGACATCATGTAAATTAATTTTGCCCAGAGCATGATTGATGGTTCACGCATTATTAATCCAAAAAGATACAGATCAAACAGATTTGCTATGCATGGTTAAAACTTGTCAAAAATGACAATTTTCTGCTCAAATTAAGTTTGACATGATAAACCAAATAATTGTCTTCCAGGCAGCACACAAACCCCCAACATTCCACCATCTGATCATCCAAGTTAATTAGTACCGAGTTGCAGATATGATCTCTCAGCCATGAAGACATAAGCACAAGCGTAGCGGATCACAAATTAATGTACTCGTAGGTAGATCACTAATCTCAATCTGTAGTGATCCCCGTATGCTATTATCTAATCAAAAGTTTAAATAAGTCTTCTAATATGCGTCTATATGATTTTTTTTCATTTGATGATGATTTGGAGACCGTAAGTTCGACAACTGACATAACAGAAGCCCACAGCCACAAGGCCTTGTTGAGGATGATCTCCTGTGTGAAATTCAATAAATTTCGTTCATTTCGATCCCTAAGCTTATAGAATAAAAGGGGGTTTGGGGGTGTCCCAGCCGGTTATATTGGCCACAAGAAGCTACTGGTTGACTTGCTTTGAGTTTGATAGGTGAGATATTATTTTCCTTTTTATTCTTGTGCTGGATGGTGTCCTAGCTTGGTTTTGGTTTTGCTGGATGACCATAATATGAACTCTGAGTAGCATGGCTGAAATGGATATTCCTCCTTACAGAAATCTGAAAGACATGAACAATATGGTTAGCAGTACATCAGTAACTCCTGAGCTACGTAGGAGTGTTGATTGAGATGACTCCTATGCTGAAATAAATCTGTATTTTGATGCCTGATCATGGAGAATAGACAAATTCGCGAAATATTATATTTGTCCTCCTTTCAGTTAAGTCTCATTGTTTCTGTAAAGATCTCTTTAGTGTCTTGCTCAACAAGGGTTTTTTTGTAAATATAAGATATCACAAATAAAAGATGTTTAAAGGTTTCTAGTGTGTTCACTCATTTCACTTCATAGTTAAGTCCATATTAAAATATCAAAAACATCTATTAATAGTGAAGAGAGAGAGTAACATTTCTGCTCAAAAAGTTTAACATAATTGCTGTAAAACAGCAGGAATTGTTCCACAAAACCCCATACACTTGGGTCACATTACTACTACTGCTACTAGTACATCTGAGCAAGCAGAATGCAGAAACAACAAGGGAGGCCACTTCTTTTCTTCTCAACTTCACTTTTGCTTCTTGGGCATCCTGTAACCACCAACAACACAGGCGTGGTCACGCTCGAAGGGCTCCAGGGTCACCTGCTCAGAGGGCTTGAACTGGTCGGCCTTGAGCTTCTCCACTTCACTGGCAAACACGGCCTCAGCAGCCTGGGTGGAGTCGATACAGTTTGCCTGGCCAAAGCAAAGAGCAATGTCAGCTCAAATGGCAAATTCAAAAAAAATACAAATCAAGTGTTTCTTGCATGACATGAAACTGACAGTACCTTGATGGAAATGACAAAGTGGCCACCATTCTTCAAGAAGTATGAAGCATTAAGGGCTAAAATTCTAGCCTGTGGGACAGAAGATGCAATGACAAGGCTCAGAAGTGCTCAATCACAATATTAACAAGTCACCCACATCATGCTGCAACATTCAAACTGAGTGTTTTTATTGCAAAAGTATTTCAGCTGAAGTTTCAGCACCAAGTGTTCCCTCGAGAACAAATTCAAAGTCAAGCCTCAATGTGGGTTAGTATTGTGTGCAAAGAAAGAATGTGAAGCAAAGAGATCAAATTAGACAACAACTCAATGTTATCAATTATCAACTGGAAATAGCTACCAAACCAGCAGATTCAACTTCAGAAAGAAAGTGTAGTTCCTCGACGTCCAGTAGCAACACAAGAAATTCCGCACTGGATAGCGAGAGGAACATTCCTTTCTGCTTCTCATCTCCTCATTTACCCAGGAACCATAGAAATTAATTCACAGGCACAAATACTGTTAAGAGAAGCAGATCAAAACACAAAAAGCACGATCTAAGATGTTCAAGACAACTAGATACAGGAAAGATCCAAGATAAAAATCTAGAATTCCAAGCAGTCCCTTAGATGTTCTTTGACCATGCGATCATTTCCGCAGGAGTCATTACAGGTCTGTAACTGTAAAATTGGCTCATCACGGTTGTCAAAATATCAAAAGAGGGAAAGGTACAACAAGATGTCGATGTATCTAAGAGCCGTCATTTGAGAACAACACATCAAAGAAGACTAACAGAAGAAAGAACAGGCCTCGATGCAGAAGGGAACTTCCAACCAAAATAAATACAGGACTAGCTAATCATATACTGTGTCACAGTGGGAAGGGTGGGCTACTTGTAACACACCATCCAAAGTTAATGTTACACAAAACAAGGCAGATAAAAGGCAAATTAACACCCAAGTCAGTGAAATACAATAGGTGATGATCAAAATCCAATAACATTGAAATGCAGCCATAGACAAACGGAATGATCTGGCAATGGGCATAAGTGCATCAGAAACTCGATTTTGCATCATACATTGTGATGTCCTGAAGGGGAATCCGAGTTAGCTCATCATCTGCTAAGCCCAAATATGGCCTCAGAAAGTCAAGTAAACATTGTACACTAATAACAGTTGATTGTTACAAGCCAGTTATTGTTAACCACTGGTAAGGGGAGAATTTGATATACTATCAAATGTGATGGTAATGTATTTTAGTATGGCAGTAATCAAAATGCAGAAAATGCAGCAAACCAAATAAGTAAAAGAGGCATGAACGCATCAGAGCCTCGATTTTGCATCATCCATTTGATGTCCTGAAGGGGAATCCGAGTAAAGCTCATCTTTTGCTAAGCCGCCAACAACTCACAAAGGAGTTGCACACAGACAAACAATAACAGTAAGTGTAAACTATAATAACTGACGTTGACAGCAAGCAAGACTGTAGCAACAGAGCTCTAGAAGTTCTTTTTGAAGGCATACCTGGTCAGGCTGTGCAACATCTGAAAAGATAACATCAACCATGCCGACCAGCATCCGGTACTTAGCAGGGTGCCTAGCATCCTCAATGATGGGGATGACATTGGTCCTCTTCTTGGCCATGTTGACAAGATCTCTGCCACTCCGGTGAGAGAACTCAACAGCATACACCAACCCAGTCTGCAGAGTAATGGACTTCGTTAAGACAACTCACATGATGCAACATTCAGTTAAATACACTAAGGAAATAGCGACGAGATCTCACCGGTCCAACAATGTCAGACACATGAGACACGGTTGTTCCAGAGGCAGCTCCAAGATACAGCACACGAGTTCCAGGAGCCTGAAAAAAATGTCCACGAAGTCAGCTACTACAACAATGACTCTAATCTGAACTAGCAATGTATTCAAACATTCAGAATCCGAGCCAAGGCACAAAAAGGACTTACAATCCAGATGTTGTCCACACCACCGAGCACGGCAGCAGCCAGCTTGGACCTGAAGGGGTTCCACACCCTGTACTCGACCTTGGATGAATCCTCGTTCTGCATAATACCAAAACAACAATGAACATCATCCTACATGTGCATCTCTAGAACAATAATGAACATCATTTCACATTAGCACCAAAAAAGTGCATCTCTCAGACAGTAATGTCATCATTTACATATAGGCATAAAAAAGGTGCATCTTTCAAACTGCAATGAACGTCATTCGCATGCTCTATAAGCATAACAGAGTATAAAAATCTATCAAACAGAATGTGAAGTAAGTGAACATCTAAAAACTAAGGACACCAAGTGCGCAATTTGCTCGTCTAAGAACTAATAACAGCCGAATCTAAGCTGATGACCGCGCTGAATCAAAGCTGGTTTACCCACAGTAAAGTGCTTCTCGATGCCATACCCACAGTAGCAGTAAAACAAATAAGAAGTGAGGAACTGTAAACAAGCATGAGAGGAAAGCGAGCACGGACCTGGACGGAGACCCTCTTCTCGCCGTAGACGGACTCGCCGGCGACCATGTTCTTGGTGCAGAGCGCGTCCTCCTTGGCCTTGGCGATGAAGACGCCGTCGTGCTTGTGGGGCACGACGACCACCTTGGCACCGCCCTTCATGCCAGGTCCTCCCCTTCCCCCACCCCTGCCGCCACCGCGGCCCCTGCCGGCGCTCCGACCCCCGAAGCCCCTACCGCCGCTGCGGCCGCCGCCGTCGCTCCTCCCGCCGAAGCCGCGCCCGCGGCCACCGCGGCCGCCACTGTCGCCGAAGCCCCTGCCGCCGCCGCCGCGGCCTCCTCCTCCTCTCATGGGTGCCCTCATGGTGTGGGTCGTGTGGTCGCCGCCGCCGCCGCCGCCGAGGGAGGGAGAGAGGGTTTAGGGTTTTGGAGAGGGGTGAGGGTGAGGGTTTGGGTCGCAGTTTGGGGGAGGACTTATAGAGGGAAAATTAGGGTTGGGGCTTCATCTGGGCCGTTGGTTTGGGGAATGGTGGACGGACGGCTGGATCGCGCGGTATTATTAACGGCTTGGGAAATTGATTATAGGGTTAATCCTGGGATTAATAATAAATTAGTCAGGATGGCCGAGTGGTCTAAGGCGCCTGATTCAAGTTCAGGTCCTCGTTGAGGGCGTGGGTTCGAACCCCACTCCTGACATTTGTTTTTTTTTGTTCATTTTTTTTTCCAAATGAAAATGATTTCTAAATTATTTTTATATCTATTATATGATTTTTTTTAAACATATACCCCTCTGTTCCTAAATATGATCTTTTTTGTTCATTTTCTTTTTTCCAAATGAAAATGATTTATAAATTATTTTTATATCTATTATATGATTTTTTTAAACATATACCCCTCTGTTCCTAAATGTGATCTTTTTAGAGTCATTTCATGTAGGCCCACCTTTTAGGACATAATGTTTCTTAGCTCGGGTTCAAATGAATATTGAAATCAAAAAACATGAAGGAAAAAAATCAGATTTCTTTTTATGGCAAACTTTAAGAAATGTTACATACTTAACAGTTCTTGATAAATTTCATCCTGGAAACACATTTGTGGAAGTAAAAAAAATATGAAAAAAGATCAAAAAAGTTTGAATTATTTTTATGGCAAACTTTAAGAAATGTTCTGAGTACTTGCAAAAGTTCATCTTGGAATCACATTTGTGGAAGTCAAAAAGTTATGAAAAAAAATCAAAAAATGTGAACTTTAAGAAATGTTACATGTACTTGCAAAATTTCATCTTGGAAACACATTTGTGGAAGTCAAAAAATTCTGAATTATTTTTATGGCAAACTTTAAGAAGTGTTCTAAGTGCATGCAATAAATCATCTCAGAATCACATTTGTGGAGGTCAAAAATTTATGAAAAAAAATCAAATTTTTCTGAATTATTTTTATGGCAAACTTTAAGAAAGGTTCTAAGTGCTTGCAAAAAATCATCTTGGAATCACATTTGTGGAAGCCTTAGTACATTTTTGTTCATTTCCTAGTTTTCCATTAGAAATTTTATTTATTTATTATTTTTAGATATATTATCTAATGTAGGACCACCTTTTAGGACATGGAGTTTCTTAGCTCGGGCTCAAATGAGCCCGGATGAACACTAAAATCAAGAAAATATGAAAAACAATTCAAAATTTTCTAATTTTTTACGGCAAACTTTAAGAGATGTACTAAGTGCTTGAAAATTTCATCTTCGAATCACGTTTGTGGAAGTCGAGAGAAAAAATTAAATTGATGCTCCAAATATGCTATTTTCGAAAGCATTTAGAAGCGTTGGTTTTATCTTTTTTTGCCACGACTACCACAAATGTGGTAGGATGACGAAAATTTGCAAGCACTAAAAACATTTCTTAATGATCGTCACAAAAAAATCAAAAAAATATTATTTTTTAGTTTTATTGTCCATGCCAATAGCATTTGAGCTCGAGCTCAAATTAGGACTTTCGCACGTTTTAGCCCCTTTTTGGAAAAGCCCATGTCATAACGGGAAGACACAAATAGATCTGCAAAACCCATTAAGAGTAGCGATCAGATACAACTAGATTTCACACTTTTTAACCCTTCTCTATACTGTAGACAAGACTGTCAAGGTGCCTAATTGAGGGGTACCCCTTGCGGGTGTTGGGGAACGCGGCAGAAAACAAAAATTTTCCGACCTACGCACCAGCCCAGGACCACTATGAAGACTGCATACAAGGTTTGATCATTTTCGTTACCGACTCGTAGCGCAGCGGAAGTAGAGTCGATGACGAACGGCGGTACAGATCCCCGCAGCTAGGATTTTACAACCTCCCAACCGCGAGGATGTATACCCTCATCTGCCCCGCGGACAGCCCTCCGGGAGGCGGTCGCACAGTCCCCCGGACGGTGTCGCGGACAGCCCTTCGGGAGGACCTCCGAAACTCGGACTGTCACTCGGACAGCCCTTCGGGAGGACCTCCAAAACTCGGACGGTCACACGGACAGCCCTTCGGGAGGCACTCTCGAACTAAGACCGAAACTACGATCTCTCTACAGAGTTGCACACATACGGTGTCATCTATCCGGCAGGGCTTCGCCGTCCAGAACTAGTTCCTGCCGGAACCCAGACAGCCTTTCGGCTCTACGAAACTATTTCGCTGGGAGGAAGAGAAGAATGCCAGATCATGCATGGCTTTGTATGTGAGAGCAAGGATGTAAAGATGGCAGCCATCTCCCTTCCTATTTATAGGAAATCCCAAGGGGAATATCCCTTTCTCAAAAGGAATATGCCTTTGGAATATCCCTTTCTCAAAAGGAATATGCCTTTCTCAAAAATATCCAAAAAGTGCTTTCACTATTCACGACGTCAGCGTCTAATCGAACTGAAAATATTCATGTGGGCTTAGAACAATTCTAGTACCCACCAAAATAATTTTCAACGCGAGCCGGAACAATTCCGGTTTAGTGATTTCATCTGCGAAAAGCATCTGAAGCGGTTTCGGCAGCTCCGGAACATTTCCGGTTTTCATTCCAGAAAATTCCAAAAAGTTTCCAAAACGATTCTGGCACCCTCCAAGAATTATCAGGCATGTGCCAAGACCAATTTGACTTTATGGTATCCCCTGAAACAACTTTTCCAGTTTCACCGAAACTCATCCGGTGACCTCTCTCTGCGGAACTTTTCCGCTGTCCGAAACTTTTTCGGCGTCCGAAACTTTTTCAGTGTTTTTCTCTCAGACTCCCTGTCTAGTATTCAGCAGATAGATGACCCTTAAGCGTGTGACCCTATAGGTTCGGTGAAGCATAGGCATGACCCGGAACCCCTTCCGATCAATGATCAACATCGGAGCCGTGGACACCCATATTGATCCCTATACCCACACGAATGAATATTCGAGTGAACCTCGAGTTGCCGTGTGCTATTCCTGTTGCTTCGCGATATGTTACAAATACCCGAGGTGAGACATGTTGGCATCCTCGTGGATCAACACTTGTCCACAATGCCAGTTACCTCGTTGCCGGTATTGTTCTCTTTTCTCGTTCCCGTGTTCCGGCATCCCTGTGATCAAATCACCCTGTGTCTGGCCAGACGATGATGGATACCGTAACACCGAGAGGGCCCAGAGATATCTCTCCATCGTCGGAGGAGCAAATCCCAATCTTGAGCTATCAAGTTACTTGACATACTTTTCCATGAACCCGTAAGCTGCCGTAATAGCCACCCATTTACGGATGACGTTTAACAAACCCCAAAGTTCATGAAGCAAGCATGAAGAAACTCGATACTCTCATGGTCTAAGGAATTATGCAAACATTAACTTCCTGTGTTATTAACCATTAACTTATGACGAATGTATCTCATAGCATAACATCAATTTGGGTCGATTCAACACAAGTGTTCTACCAACAATTGTGCCCTCAAAATTGCCGGCATAGCCATGCCCATGATCAGGAAAACAGGATCATCATGCAATACTTGAGCCAGTCATAGAGTCTTGACTAGGAATACATTTTACCGTTTATTATCCCACACGTGCACATGAGTTTCCCTCCAAGCCTCGTTTTATTTGCAGACTCGAGAATCATTGCAGTTATAGCATGGAACATAAACCTAATTATGAACAGGGAGATAATCAATAATATTTATTATTGCCTCTAGGGCATATCTCCTACAGACTCCCACTTGCACTAGAGTCAATAATCTAGTCAATGCTAATGCACTTTACACCTATGGCATACTGGTGTAAAATATGCTTCGCATGTGGTATAGCCTGATGTCCAACGGATCTGACGACTTCAGCTCCGTGTGTAACTTTGCATATCCTCGCGTTTTCACGCTTTCACAAAATTCATATTTTGTGTGGACTTGGCTTTGCATATGTGTGAATCATTGGTCGAAACCTGATTCCTCAGACTGAGCTATGGAGCAACTATCTGCAATAGTGTCCCATAGACTAAAGCCATCTTGGAAACATACTAAGTTCATGAATGAACTATATGATTCAACAACTTCTTTGTAGCTTCTAAAGCGTCAACATACTTAGCCTTTGTTATAGAATTCGCCACGGTATCTTGTTTGGAACAATTTCCAACTGCCGTGCCACCATATTGTGTATCACACAAAAACCCTCAATTTAAATCGAAAAAATCGCATGGAGCATTGATGAAGATTGTTTCGATATAACCTTTTACAACGAACTCTTCATGATCTCCGCTTGCGAGAAAACATGTCATCAGTACTGCTCTAGTACTCAATGACATCTTTCACTGTTGTCCCATGATCAGTACTTTGATCCCTATGGTATCTATACTCGCAACAACTTTGGAGTATTGGACATATCTGGTAGTTTTACATACCATGGAATACATGATTAATCCAAACACAAGAGTGTGTGGAATCTCCATCATGTATTTCACTCATCAGTGCTTTGGGACACTGAGTCTTGCGAAAACTCTTTCCATGTGACTTCGGCAAGAATCACTCCTTGGCGTTTTAAATGCTAAAAGGTTTTAGCATCTTGTCAATATGTATTCATTGCTTAGCCCTATTAGGTAAATCTATCTCCATAGATCATCATCCCTAATATGGAGGCTATATAGCCCAAGCACTTCATCAAAAAACTATTTTCAAATGAAGTCCTTAATTCGTGTCAAGAAATTTACTTCCAATTAACAATGTGTCAAGCACACAATGTTTTAGAAATATTATTATGCTCCCACTTACTTTCTTGAATCACAAGCATCTTCGTTACCCATTGATGAAGTCAAAACCCTTTTTGACCATTTCATCAAAACACAAAGATTCCAACTCCATTTTGCTCTCTTCTGTCCATCGCTGGAACTCTGAAGTTTGCACCCTTACTAGCATCCTCTGGACTGTCAAAATACCTTGGACTGTATCACATACAAGTCCTAGGTTTCATTTCCATCAGATGGAAATCCTTTCGTCATCCATGTTTCATATCTCACGATTGAAATATGTATTAATTGCTAGTTCAACCCGAACCGACTTTAAGCATCGCTACGGTGAGACAATCTCATCGTAGTCAACTCTTTGAACTTGTTTTTGCAACAAGTCGAGCTTTATGGATAAAACGTTTTTATCCGTATCAGTTTTTAGTTCCATAAATATTCGTTAGACTCTAAGCCTTCCGAAAGGTGTGTCAAGATTTTAATCTTGAAACATTGATATGGAAACTATCTCAGATTGTATTGGCATTTAGCCAATTCCGGAGTCAGGGCCCATCAACGCTTCCTTGTGTCTTGTAGGTATACTGTTGTCTAACAACAATATCTCGTTTGCGCACCTGATAGGTTTGCACGAGCTTTGCCTACGTGGTTCAGCTGCAAGTTCGACTGAAGTCAATACATTTTATTGTAGAGACTTCCGTATCAGTCGCAGTAGGAAACCCTGGAATCACTTCCAAGGTTCCTTTCCTTTGACCCGATGACGAAGATACTGGTTATCTTGTCGAGTTGCACTGTCCTCCCACTCGCCTTTTGTAAGAACTATTCTCTTTAAAAGCATACCGTTTTGCGGCAAAATCCTTTGCCTCAGTATAGTGGTGGGGAATACCCAATGACTTGGGATAACCTTACAAAGTAGCACTTGTCTGATTTGGAATAGGTTTGTAACCTTTTACACAAGCCCCATATTCCAAATGTTAAGAAAAGATATAACATGGTTGGGCGTACCATACCATGGCATCATTTCAACAGACCTGATGGATTGCTTTTCAGTGAAAAAGCCGCAGTCTCTAAAGCATCACCTTAAAAGGGATAGTGGCAAATTTTATTTATGTCATCTTTGATCTTACCATGTCATAAATGGTTCGATTACATCTTCACGGACTTTCCACTTGCAGTGGTGCTCCGGGAGGTGTAAGTTATGAAACCCCTTTCACAACTCATCAGACATTCGCTAAACTTGTAACTCAAATATTCCTTTCTGCAATCGAATTGTAGAAACATAATTTTCTTGTTACAACAACTTCTACTTCATTTTTGAAAACCTTATGAATGAATTCAAAAAGATCCAGACTTACGTCTCAACAAGTAAATATCCACATATCTACTTGAGTCATTTCTGAAGATAGATAAATCCACTACTTGCAACAACATTTATTGGACTACACACATCATAATGTATGATCACCAATATGTTCTTTGCTCGTTCCTTATGGCCTGTGAACGGTATTTCAGTCACTTCACCTTTCAGAGGAAAGTTGCAAGTGTCAGATGATTCAAAATCAAATGACTTCAAAATCCATCATAATGGAATTTTCCATGCGGGTTTCTCCAATGTGACCAAATGCAGTGCCACACTTGTGTGGTATTCTTTTAGTCTTGCGACATTTAGCGTCAGTGTTATGGATGTATCATATTACCATCAATATTCATAGCATACATCCCATCATGTATGGAAGCATGGCCCTTCATGTTATTCATAACACCGAACATCAAAAGTTCTATTATGAATAACCTTCTTGCAAGATACCTTATGCAAAGGGCTAGAGTGTATGAAACTCTAAATGAATTATGAAAGTAAATACAGAGGTAATGTATTAATATCAATATTCATAACATACATCTCATCTATAATACCTAAATGGTTCATCCCCACTATCCTATTTCTCTTGACATGCAGGCTATCCACATCAATAACCATGTCACATCTAACATGCGGACTTCCACGTCAATCTGCCAACTCATAAATTATTTTCCTTACTTTTCCCAATGAATCGTCTGGTCCAATCTAGTGGGATGAATTAATCCACCTCTAAATACTCTGTCTCCTCCCTTCCTCATACTATCCGGAAACAACAATTCCTTGGGCTTCTCCGCAGCCGCCTCTCCCCCTCCCCCTATCAATAATATCCACCCCGCATCACCAACCTTCCCTTGCTTCTACCATCCATCTCCCTCCGATTCCATCCTCTTCCTCACGCTGGGTTCCTCGCATGTTCGGCGTGTCCTCTTCGCCTACCGATGCCATCCAGGGCTACCTTGGATTCTGATCGAGAGATCGGCCAACAAGGAGCAAGTCCCATGGCGTTGTAGTCTTAGATCATGGCTGCCCCGTCCCATCATCATGAAAGTATATTCCTCACCAGAGGTTATGCTCCATGATCTCATCATGTCCCACCCATGTAGATTTGATATTGTTGACTACTTTGTACAAGTCTGATATTGTTGTATTCTTACATTGGTGGCCCTGGCAGGTTTAGCAGCGGTCTGACGGGCCATGGACGGGAGTAACGCTGTTCTTCCATGTTTTCGATCTCACCCTTTTGATGCAGGAGATTTTTTTTGAGAAAAAAGGCAGCCGTTCTTTCATTTGATCAGAGAAAAAAAATACCAGATGAAAAGAAAACGAAAAGGAACAGATGAAAAGAAATACTAGCGTGGATATTCATTATTTCCTACATTTGAAATTGATTATGTTTACTAAATCAATTGAACACACTTGCCCAAGCTCTACTAATATTAACAATATGGCACAACGCTTGGAGTCATCCTGTCTACTCTCCTTCCTTTGCCAGTTCGGTTTCTTTTCCCCATGATATGTTGCTTCCCTGCGACCTCTGCCTGTTCGGTTGCTCTTCCCCACGACCGGCTTGCCTGCCAGTACAAGAAACGAATGGGGACACCACACAGTAACACAAATGCGGAAAAAATTGATGTTGGCAACTGAACCGCTGGCTTCGCCTTTAAAGACCAGCCCTCGACTGCCATCGTCTGCCGCAACTTCTAGATGTGTGGTAAGTGATCGGATCCGGCTTCAGCCTTCCCTACTTAGGCTAAATTAACTTATTATTTGATTTTCATGTTGTCAGATTTGCTTTGCTTGATCATTTCCTGCAGATAGAGATGCGTCCTATTTGTGGTTTCTTCCTGCTCGCATTAGTAAGTTTGAATTGGATAAAAACATGACATGTGCCTTATATTTGTGTTAGTAGTATATAACAACATATGCATATATGATTTTTTCTGTTCATGCAATTCATTGGTTCGAACAACTCATCTACTACTTAGGACTACACCTTATTGACCTTTTTATTTATGTAAATCATGATCACCACTTTAAGTGAAAGGCTTGGATGAATTTAGGTTGGCATATATGTGAGACAACTATTTTGCTTTCCGTTTCTTCTATTTTACTTAGGGTGGAGGTACTGGAATCATGCACATACATATCATCACTTCATCAGTGAGGTGGTTACAGGCTTATAGCCGCATCACCTTGCTAGATAGTTATTGATGTGGTATCTGTATCTCGATCATTCCACACAAGACACAACAGTCACCTCGCTCGGCTCCCCCGATTGGAGCAGCAATTTGCTGCAGAACATGTAAGCATGCTTGCATCCATGTGAGTTTCCTTCTGTGCACTATCATGCATCCACATGCATGAGCAAACAGGTAATTTCAACATCATGTTCTTTAGAGCTCATGATAATGTCATTCAAATAATTTCAGTAGATGCACAATATTTTTGATTCTTTGAGTTCTGGTGGAGCTAGACGTTGTTAGTTTGAACAATCAGAAAACCATGATATCGTTGTCAATATTGTCCTTCAGACGTTTTGTCACTTTGTCATCCAAAATCTAAGCAGGGATTTAGACAGAGCAACATTCAGTGGTACATATCCAGATCCGATAGATAGGCCTCCAATTCAGTCCTTGGCCATCGTTCTTTCATAAGCATTGTGTTCTTAGCAACAATATTTTATTGATGATATGTACCGAGGCATCACCTGATATTTTTGTGAACAGTTTGCTAGATTATATGGCCCGTTAAGTTTATGTAGTATCATTTTTTCTTTTGCTGATTTTCTATACTAACATAGTTATCGCAAATGGTTCCGCAGCAACGCGCGGGGCATCACCTAGTTCATAATGAAAGTATGGCCCTTATGTTATTCATAACATCGAACATCAAAAGTTCTCTTATGAATAACCTTTTGCAAGATACTTTATGCAATGGGCTAGAGTGTAAAACTCTAAAATGAATTATGAAAGTAAATACAGAGGTAATGTATTAATATCAATATTCATAACATACATCTCATTCATAATGAAAGTATGGCCCTTATGTTATTCATAACATCGAACATCAAAAGTTCTCTTATGAATAACCTTCTTGCAAGATACTTTATGCAATGGGCTAGAGTGTAAAACTCTAAAATGAATTATGAAAGTAAATACATAGGGAATACACTAATGGAAGGTATAGTAACATTTACTATGTTCCCTGTGTGTATCTAAACCTCATTCCTGGCTAGTCTTTCAGGCCGTAGTAGTTCTTACATCGAGTTGCAACAGAATGCAATCAAGCGGGTATCTTTGTGATCAACTCACAATACCCAAGAATTAGTGATTAACATGTTTAACCACAATTCCCAAGAACTATATCTTTGACCAGCCTTCTATACATCAAAAACTTGTATGACATTCATACATGAGCTGGATATTCCAGTCTTCTTTCTTATTTGCCATTATACTTCTAACAGTTTAACTTTTAGTATATCTCCTACTCTCAGAAGAAGCACCCAACTTAAGAGTGGCGTTAGCCCCGGACTTCCTAGGCGTGAAAGTTTCACTAACACCCTTCGGACACTTCCTTTCTCTTTAAGTTGTTGTTTTATTCACCATCATGATATGACAGGCGTTCTTCTGGATCCCTCTCTTATCAGTCTAATGCATAGTAAACTCCTTTACTAATAGTTTGCAAACAAACATTGCTTTGGATATCTCATATCTTTTAGCATTTGTCTATCTCTAAAAAAGATTTTCAGATTCCATGAATATCACATAACTATCCAAACTTTCGAAGTTCGGGTCTCATGGAAGCAAACATATTGCACTTTGACTGAATAGGAATTCTAGCTTTTTGGATCGAAGGACGAGAGTCACAAGATCCATAGCATTAGCGGGAGAATACCGAAAGCATGCGATAGGACAAAGTCCTTCTCGGCACTCTTGAGGACAATCCTCACATTACGTTACCAACCGTAAAGTTTTAACCAGATATTTAACAGCTATTCAATTTTAATAGGGAAGGTGGAAACGCGAGCCATTATTCTACTTATTATGCAAATCACACTTAGACAGTGTTCAAGATTAATTGCACTGAGAATTAAACAAGGTAATTCTACAGTGCGCTCCCACTCAAATCAATATCTCTCATAATTGATTGTGAGTGATTCAAGATCCAAATTTCAATTCAACGCCAAGGATGCATCCATCTCAAGTGACGAGAATTTCATTTGGTAGGCCAACTTGCCAATCACATCTCTATGTGACTCTTGTTCATCTTTCGATGCGTGTGTTCCGAGCTCATGACTTTCATGCCTGAACGTCAAGACAACCAAGTGATCTCGCTGCGAGGTCTCAACTCACCCGCCTCACACATGTCTAATCGTTCGTACCCATGCATCCATGTGATACCCCGAAAAGAAAAGTGCCGTGACGGTGCTACACTTGGGAGAACACTAACTAATTGATATTTTTGTGAGAGATCACCCTAATAAAAGCGACTACCGCGCAATCAAAAGGGTGCATCATAAGGGATAAACATCTCAGGCAATTCATAATAGCATGATATGGTATAGCCCTTTCTGACGGAGAAGTCTTGTATTTCTTCGTCTCCGACATTCGCGTCGGTGTTCACCTTGGCGAAGATTGCCACCACCTTGTCGATGCACCAGATAATATTGCTATCTCTATAGCTAATAAAATAAGTGCATTACATAAGGTTGACACGCAGGTCATTAAAGTGCAATCATATGGCTCCAACCATCATGCCGAATCATGACACGCAGGTCATGTTAATATTACATCATATAGTCATCTCATACATAATCAAATTAATATGAGCACTGCTATACCACATCATATGCACATGCAAAACGTCCTGCAAAACCAAGTTAGACGCCTCTAATTGGTTCATGCAAATTTTTATTTTACGTGGCTTCTAAGGTTTCGAAACAAAACGAAGCTACCAACGTCCATCATCAAGCATGATAATCCAAGTCGCTAGATTAACATTCCAGGGTGTATGAAACACGAGATAATAAAATCTCGAGCCCCATACTAAACTTCGTCATACGCGTGACCCCCGTGCAGATCATATCTGCATTGCCCTTTCGTCTGCGAAATTTCATCTTTCTTTTTAACTACGGTGGAATTCAATGAACTGTTAGCACTTCGTTGATCAATCAGGATCGCGGATTGCCAGAACATTGAAACTTCACCATACTGTTATCAAGATCAGAAATATGCAAATTCTAGGGAAGCAACAAGAACATCGGGTAACAGACTTCATCTGCTACCCGCACAAATAATTTTCAGCAATAGATCTCATCTACTACCTAATTATATTGTGCAACACCCATACATCTCTATGTATTCTAGATCGCAACCTGCATCTACGCATAGCACGGCTCTTGATACCACTGTTGGGTTATGCGGCAGAAAACAAAAATTTTCCGACCTACGCACCAGCCCAGGACCACTATGGAGACTGCATACAAGGTTTGATCATTTTCGTTACCGACTCGTAGCGCAGCGGAAGTAGAGTCGATGACGAACGGCGGTGCAGATCCCCGCAGCTAGGATTTTACAACCTCCCAACCGCGAGGATGTATACCCTCATCTGCCCCGCGGACAGCCCTCCGGGAGGCGGTCGCACAGTCCCCCGGACGGTGTCGCGGACAGCCCTTCGGGAGGACCTCCGAAACTCGGACTGTCACTCGGACAGCCCTTCGGGAGGACCTCCAAAACTCGGACGGTCACACGGACAGCCCTTCGGGAGGCACTCTCGAACTAAGACTGAAACTACGATCTCTCTACAGAGTTGCACACATACGGTGTCATCTATCCGGCAGGGCTTCGCCGTCCAGAACTAGTTCCTGCCGGAACCCAGACAGCCTTTCGGCTCTACGAAACTATTTCGCTGGGAGGGAGAGAAGAATGCCAGATCATGGATGGCTTTGTATGTGAGAGCAAGGATGTAAAGATGGCAGCCATCTCCTTCCTATTTATAGGAAATCCCAAGGGGAATATCCCTTTCTCAAAAGGAATATGCCTTTGGAATATCCCTTTCTCAAAAGGAATATGCCTTTCTCAAAAATATCCAAAAAGTGCTTTCACTATTCACGACGACATTTTTCAGCGTCTGATCGAACTGAAAATATTCATGTGGGCTTAGAACAATTCTAGTACCCACCAAAATAATTTTCAACGCGAGCCGGAACAATTCCGGTTTAGTGATTTCATCTGCGAAAAGCATCTGAAGCGGTTTCGGCAGCTCCGGAACATTTCCGGTTTTCATTCCAGAAAATTCCAAAAAGTTTCCAGAACGATTCTGGCACCCTCCAAGAATTATCAGGCATGTGCCAAGACCAATTTGACTTTATGGTATCCCCTGAAACAACTTTTCCAGTTTCACCGAAACTCATCCGGTGACCTCTCTCCGCGGAACTTTTCCGCTGTCCGAAACTTTTCCGGCGTCCGAAACTTTTTCGGTGTTTTTCTCTCAGACTCCCTGTCTAGTATTCAGCAGATAGATGACCCTTAAGCGTGTGACCCTATAGGTTCGGTGAAGCATAGACATGACCCGGAACCCCTTCCGATCAATGATCAACATCGGAGCCGTGGACACCCATATTGATCCCTATACCCACACGAATGAATATTCGAGTGAACCTCGAGTTGCCGTGTGCTATTCCTGTTGCTTCGCGATATGTTACAAATACCCGAGGTGAGACATGTTGGCATCCTCGTGGATCAACACTTGTCCACAATGCCAGTTACCTCGTTGCCGGTATTGTTCTCTTTTCTCGTTCCCGTGTTCCGGCATCCCTGTGACCAAATCACCCTGTGTCTGGCCAGACGATGATGGATACCGTAACACCGAGAGGGCCCAGAGATATCTCTCCATCGTCGGAGGAGCAAATCCCAATCTTGAGCTATCAAGTTACTTGACATACTTTTCCATGAACCCGTAAGCTGCCGTAATAGCCACCCATTTACGGATGACGTTTAACAAACCCCAAAGTTCATGAAGCAAGCATGAAGAAACTCGATACTCTCATGGTCTAAGGAATTATGCAAACATTAACTTCCTGTGTTATTAACCATTAACTTATGACGAATGTATCTCATAGCATAACATCAATTTGGGTCGATTCAACACAAGTGTTCTACCAACAATTGTGCCCTCAAAATTGCCGGCATAGCCATGCCCATGATCAGGAAAACAGGATCATCATGCAATACTTGAGCCAGTCATAGAGGCTTGACTAGGAATACATTTTACCGTTTATTATCCCACACGTGCACATGAGTTTCCCTCCAAGCCTCGTTTTATTTGCAGACTCGAGAATCATTGCAGTTATAGCATGGAACATAAACCTAATTATGAACAGGGAGATAATCAATAATATTTATTATTGCCTCTAGGGCATATCTCCTACAGCGGGAGCCCCGGAAGGGGCGCTTTGGGGCTGAGAGAGCGTCAAGGGGTGTGCAACCGTCGCCACAGGTCATGTGTTGAGCGCTTCTTCTGGATATATATTTTTTACATTTTTGTACGTGTTTTTGAGTTTAGACAGGGTGTTTTGGGCTTTACGGTTTTTGCCCGGTTTTCCATTGGTTTTTGGAAAAAACAAAGAAAAAATAGTCTATTTTTTCTCCTTCAAACGGAAGCACGGATTTGCTTCTCATGTAGGCACATATTTGCTTCCACGAAAAGCATAGTTGTGCCTCTCAAAAAAGAAAAGAAAAAACATGTTTTTTTGCGAGAAGCATAGATTTGCTTCTCGTGAAAACACAGATTTGCTTCTGCATTTGTGCCTCAAGAAAAGAGAAAAACGCATTCTTCTCGTGGAGGCATAGATTTGATTTCACGAGAAGCACATCCATGCCTCTCGGAAAGGGGAAAACGTGTTTTTTCTATTCACGAGAATCACAAATTTGCTTCTCATGGAGGCACTAATTTACTTTCACGAGAAGCAGAGTTGTTTCTCTTAGAAGGAAAAAAAGTGGTTGTTGCTTCCACGAGAAGCACCTGGTTTTTTTTGGTCGGTTTTTTTGTGAGAAAAAAAGTTTGTCAAAACCTATTAATACGGTATTTAGTTTCGAAGATCTCGGCGCGAGAAATCCAATGATGAAAACGGTTCAAGGTTCGAACACACGATTTAAGGCATAAAACGTTATGAATAAAGAATGTATGAAATAATGGGAAAACTCTCAGGTTGTGACAAGTCATGTACATGCAGTGCGCCACTTATCAGTGCCTGAGAAAGTGGGAATGACCTTTGCAAGGAGTACCCCTTAACTAGTGATTTTGTGGATCAAGATATTGGAATATCATATTCTTGATTCGCAAGGTGGCTCACATGGCACCACTACGGAATGAAACTTTAATTCTAAGATCCCAAACTATAGTGGCGCAAAATAGATCGTGGGTCACAACCCCTCTGAAAGGATCGGTGTGGTCCACTAGAAGGGGGCTCAATAGGCGACTAATAATTAATTTTGTCCTCAAATTCTAGGCTCAACAATAAAATAGGTTGTGTAGATATGCTACTAGCTGACAAACTATATGACAAGCACAACACACAACAAGTGCAAGCAAGGGAAAACACAAGATAAAAGTTTGCACAAAGTAAAATTAAGATGTAACCATAAGTGAAGACGATAAAGTCGGGGATGTCTTTTCAAAGTTCCCTCTTTTCGTGGAGGTACGTCTCCGTTGGAGGGGTGTGGAGGCACAATGCTCCCAAAGCGTCCCACTGACGCACCATATTCTCCTCATGCCCTTGCACAATGCAAGGTGTCGCGAATCGACGAGTGGTGCCCTTGAAGGCAGCAGCAAGAACCTTTACAAAGAAGTTTAGAGCTCTCTCTACCGATAATCCACTTCCGAGCCCAGGCTCATTTGCACCCGCACTGAATAAAAAAATCAAAAACAATATTAAAAAAATCAAAAAATCCATTTTTTGCATGGTAGATAATTTCATGCGGGAGGTCCGCTCCAATTTTCAAATCATTTGGACATCTTAGCAGCTCTAGGCAAAAAAAACTTCATGGTCTGTAAAAGAGTTTATTGTTCATGCACTGTTCTGAGCCGATTCGTCTTTTTTGTCGAGAACTACTCAGATGTCCAAATGACCTTAAAATTGGTTCGGACCTCACGCAATAAATTTTCTACCATGCAAAAAAATGGAAATTTATGAATTGTTTGTGATTTTTTGACTGGATGCACATGAGTCTGGGCACCGAAACGCTGCACTCCTCTCTATACAACTTAATTAGAGGCTCCAAACACCACCAGAAAGCTTCACCGCAATGGAATGTGGCTCTGAGGTGACCACTTTCGTCCAGGGTGCCCAAACACCCAAGAGTAAGAAGATCCACAAGAAATGAATTCAACTTCCAATGAAAAACATCGGGTCATGCGATAAGTTGATCCCATCAACCTATTTACGAAAATATGTCATCCAATTGTCCCGAGTGAGAGCCTGCCGACATGCAATATTCAACGATACATCACATACCACCAATGTGACAAAACTTCTTTCTATTGCACGATATTATACAAGGTGGATACCGGAGATCCAATGGTGTGTCCCCTAACTAGGTGTCTTCCCCGAGATCTCATTGTCGGACCATCACCAACCAAGAAGGAGCATCTGCTATAGAAACCACCTTTAACTCTCATCAAACGTCTGAAAATTTGAATCCGTGTGCTTTTCGTTACATGGGCCGGGGACTTAAGAGTTAAGGTATTTAATGCGTAGTAAAACTCTTGCCGCCCTTCTTCCCTAGTAAATAACTTGAACAACCATTTGTTGAATAAACACATGTTTTATTCAAAATCCTCCTCTTCTAAGCCCCCTTGATCATTTGCGCTACAAACAATGTCTCATTAGTTAACATGTATTTTTTTTAATGCTCGTCCCATTGACAACAAATCTGGATATGTAAAGTATATTTTTATTCTTGCCCCTCCAAATATCTTAAAGAACGATGACATAAATATCAACAGATTAATGAGAACAATTAATATTGATAACGATCATCCTCACCCACCCCAAGGTAACAACTTGCCTTTCCGACTACGGAACATTCTCTTAAAATGGTCCTCAATCCTTTTTCCATTTCTTAATAGGAAGTAATTGTGGTATGGATAGGAATCACGAGATACTGAAACTAGAGTGAGCCAATCTCACAACCTAAAAGTTGCTTGTGCCAGTTCCCCGCTTGTTTGGGCTTACCAAAGCAAAATATTTCACTCGTACATAAATTGTTTTTAAGGCCAAAAGGTTATGCAAGTATGCAAAAGATCAACTTCATATTGACTCCCTTTTCCATATAATGTTGGGTTTTTATCATTTATGCTACTGGTTGTGTATCATTACTCAGTTTTGCCACTAGGAATTTCAATAGCTCAAAAATGCCATCACTTCGTTAGGTGCATGCTCAAAAATGCCACTGGATACCATTACTTTGAGCTCAAATCTCGTTTGCCATGTTATAATGACCAAAATAACTGTAGACCAACATGTGAGCTCTCCCTCTATCTCACTATAATAAAATATGGGCCCCACTTGATCACAAAAATGTTCTTATTTCCCTCTAAAATTATGCGCTTGCTTACTCCTCATAAGTGGGATCCACACTTATCATTGTGAGCTAGAGAAAGTTGACATGTGGGTATAGGGGTATTTTCATCATATAACATGGTCCGAGTTTGACCTGAAAATAATGATGTCTAATGGCATTTTTGAGCAAACATCTAATGAACAATGGCATTTTTGAGACATCTAATGGCATTTTTGAGCAAGCATCTCACGGAACGATGAAATTTTTGAGCAGTTGTAACTTCTAATGGCAAAATTGAGTAGTGGGACACAACTAGTGGCATAAATGATAAAAACCCAATAAATAATGTTTGAAGAAAAGGATGGTGTTATCTAGTGGCGAATGCAAAAAGAAAATGAAGGGTGGGCTCAAGTTAAGGGCATGAAAACCAGAAAACCCAATTTGGCTCTTAGGAGCATATGCTCCTTCTAAATAAAATGATGCCTACAACTTTTTAAGGGGAAAGCTCAAGCATTTTGACATGTGTAAAAAAGAACAAGTCAAACGCCAAATGTTACCTCCAAATGTTACACATAATTTTATTTTATTTCACTAACGAAGCATTATTATCCCGTTTCTTATAAAAATTGGCAAGCACGCTTGTTAAACTAACTACAACACTACAAAAATAGTGATCGAAATTTTTATTTTTATTTACAGTTCATCCAAGAGCATATGCACCCTAGAGACAAACGACCATACCCATGAAAACTAAACGCTTCTTTGAAGATAAAAAAATCATTATCTCCTAATCCTTTTGAATAATCTCATATTTTCCCAGATTACTAGAGGAAACATTTAGTATTTACTGCTCCCTCCGTTAAAAAAAATCATTATCTCCTAATCCTTTTGAACTAAAATCACGCCACTTATGTCCGAACGGAGGGTAGTAGTGTTTTATGGATGTTTGAAAAACATCAAATTTTGAACGATAATTTGGATCTGTCTAACTAAAAAGCCATTATTTCACAATCCTTTCGTCCAAAAAAGTTTGAAATTTCCCACATTACTACCGAAAACAGTTACTATTTACCAAAAAAACTGGTCTTTAAAAGGAATATCAAACTTTGACCCAAATTTTGAATTTGTTTAGCAAAAATAGCCATCATCTTCTAATCTTTTTGTCCAAATAAACTTAAAATTTCCTAGATTATTACTGTGCGCATGTAGTATCTACTTATTTGTTTTTGGAAATTTTGGAAAAATATATTTGAATTAAAATGCTGGTATTGCCAATTTGAATAGAAATATTGGCCAAGCCTATGCTCAAAATGATATGAAAATTTGGGGCGCGTGCTGGCTCCCGGCTCATGGTCCTGTGGTGTCATCAACATACTGCAATACGAACACCACGACATCTACCAAATGAGGAATGAGTCCACCGACATGACCATTCTCTTCAGCCATTTGCAATAAGGGCAACAAGCATATTGGCAGCTATGTGGAATAGGATGGGTGACAAAGGATCACCCTGCCGCGCAGGCTTTCTCAAAGTCTGCCTTGATGATCACCCCGTCAAGTTTTTCTGAAATAAAATTAATCATGATTTATATTCAATGATCATTCCATTTCACTAACAGATTAAACAACATCCGAGAGTATCAAACCACATCAGAATACACGGTAAGACAATGTCTCAAACGCAATTCAACCCAAAACCTCACCCCTATAGCTCAACATCTTATTAGTCGCATCCAATTCAAAGATGGAGAAGTTTGAGTGTGGCAATGGTGGTGTTTGATGCTCCATGTTTGAGCATTTTAGATCGCTTTGTTCTATGTTTGATGATCTTCACTTTGCTTTGCATGTTATGCTCGAAATTTTGAATTCCAAAAAATATAGATTAATAACAGTGTTGAATGTATGTGTGGAATCTTAAAGGCTTGATTTTCTTTCCATGTCAAACATGGGTTCAAATGGTTTGCGTATGAACAACACCAGGACACCAAAATGCCAACGAGCGCGAAGATTCATGGTCTTCCCGCCTGCGATTTTGGTGTCAAAACCGTCTGCCGGAGGCGAGGGAGACTGACGGAATCAGCCGACGAGGTCGATAGGTTGTGTGGTGGCTAGGGTTGCTTGACAAAAAACTTTAACTTCATCAGATTACCCAAAACTCCAGTGAAGTTCTCAAAAATTTCAGTTGAGTGTGTCGTATATCCAGCACGCAGTTCTACATATATCCGTAGGTATTTCTACAATCATGGTCAAAAGGAACCTAGATTTAAGTATCTAACTCATCTTGACATAATTAATTCCATGTCTGATTAATTCACCGATGTTACACACTATCTGTAAAAGAAAACTGAAACTAATAAGCTCTAGTGCTACACAGTTTCTGAATTTAATCAGCTAGCTAGCTAGTGTCTTCCGTGTCTGTTGTGGGAAGCTTGTCGTGCTGCCCTCCCCATAATCTCACCCTCTCCAGCGCCCTCGATGCCTGAAATCAAATCAGGACACACATTTTTACAAAGCTTCCATTGATCAGCAGAAATTTCAACTAAACAACAGGGAATTTAGTCCCCTGGTTGCAGATGGAACATAAGTTACCTCGGCCTTCCAGTCGGTCATGAAGACCATGTACATGAGGATCGCCGTCTGCAACGCCGTCCCGCACAGCATCCCCGCCCAAATCCCCTGTGAAATCAGATCACGATCAATCAATCAGCATTGCAGCAATGTGATCATTGTGGATGCTGCCTGGAACTGATCGGCGGTGGTGGTGTGTTTGTGTATGGTTAGCTTACCCTGACGCCCCATCGGAAGAGGTAGCCGAAGATGAATCCTAGCGGGAGGCCGAAGGCGTAGTAGCAGCCGAGGTTGATGTAGGCGACGATGGCCTGCCAGCCGCCGCCGACGGCGATGCCGGAGATGACGGGCTGGATGCTGTTGAGCACCATGGTGACCGCGAGCAGGCCGGCGATGTTGGCCACGGCCTTCTGCAGGTGCCGGTCGCCCGTGAAGATGACGGAGAACTCGTTCCGCGTCGCCAGGATCAGCACCATGGCCGCCAGCCCGAGCGCCAGCGACTGCGCCAGCACCACCGCCACGGCGTGCACCGTGGCGCGCGGCCGGCCGGAGCCCAGCTCGTTGGACACGCGCACGCTGATGGCCGCGCTGAGGCCGATGAAGAGCATCCCCTCCCACCCGTTGATGTTCATGCAGATGGAGATGGAGTCCACGGCGATCTCGGCGTCGTCGAGGTGGCCCGTGAGCACCACGAGCACCATCATGTACCAGATCTCGAGGCAGAGCATCACGGCGGAGGCGAGGGAGAGCTTGACGAAGGCCCAGAGCTCGGTGAAGGCCGCGCGGGACAGGCCCGTCCACCCGTCCCGGCACCACCCGACCACGTACGCCACCTGCGCGAGTGCGGTTAGCCAGGAGGAGATGTCGTAGGCCGCCGCGGCCCCGGCGACGCCCCAGCCGAGCGCGGACACGAAGAGGGCCAGCAGGCCGACGTGGGCGATCAGGGCGGCGAAGCCGATCCACGCCAGCGCCGCCACCTTGCTCTGCGCCTGCAGGAATTTCTGCGTTGGGAAGTTGATGGCGAGCGCGAACATCTGCGGGATGATGCGGAGCGTGAACTCGCCGGCGGCAGTGGCGATGGAGTCCTCCTGGCCGAGCAGCCGCAGGATTGACCCGGCGAAGATGTAGAGCGGCGAGAGGAGGAGCGCCGAGGCCGTGAGGATGATCCACGACCGCTGCATGTACACGCCCAGCATCGCCACCTGCCCCGCCCCGAACGCCTGCCCGCACAGCGTCTCCAGTGCGCTCCCCATGCCCAGCTGCATGCATGCATGTTCCATGCATCCATTGTCAATTCGATCTGGATCGCCATGATCCGTGGATCGGAGGAGGAACAACAATCATATCTAAGGAGGATGGGGACTCACGAGGAAGCCGAAGGAGAAGTTGGAGACGACGGAGAGGCCGATGGCGACGGCGGAGAGCTCGCGGTTGCCGATGTGGCCAACGAAGATCTGCGTGGTGGAGTTGGTGCCGTAGAGACAGAGGATGTTGAAGGCGATGGGCGCGCCGATGGCCCACAGCCGCCGCGACTCCTCCGCGAACACCGCCAGCCCGGCGCACGCCGTCCGCACGGGCGGCGCGTCCAGCGGGTCGTCATCCGGCTCGTCGCCTTCGCCGCCAACGATGGCCACGAGCGCGCCGGTCTCGTCGTCGCGCACCGACACTACCATGCTGCCGCCGGCAAGGGCGTCCTCGTCGTCGTCGTCGTCCTCGTCTTGGCCGGCCTTCCTGGGCGTGGGGGCGGGGGTGGGGGGACCGAAGGCGCCGACCCGGTGGAGGGCGCGCGGGCTGTGGTGTGGCGTGGTGAAAAGGAGAGGCTCCGTGTATGCCATGGCAGGTAGCGGCCGGTGGTGGTGGTGGTGTAGACGATGGTGGCGGCCGGTGTTGAGCTCCTCTACCCTATTTAGGGCGGATGGTTGAGCAGCCTCGTCTTTGTTGCGATTCCGTTGCTTTACAATATCTCTTCGTCTCTTTTAATTTTTTATTATTAAATGTCTATTTTGTTGCTGTGATCCCTCTATCCGGAATTACTTGTCATAAAAATGGATGTAGCTAGACATATTTTAGTTCTAGATACATCCATTCCTTTCTATTTTGATGACAAGTAATTCCGGACGGAGGGAGTATGATTCAAACAATGAAAACACAGTTTGCTAAGTCTTAGTGCAGTCTCCCTTATGTCCCCGTCGATGCTATTTTTCATGATCTTGCATTGAGATTTATATATATATAAAATCTTTCCAGTTTTTTCTTTTTCTTTTTATACACTATATCACTTGAATGAGATTTGGTTAAATCTCAGTCGACTGAGACCTAGCCCACCCGTAAAAATAATATCACCTTCTTTTCTTTTATGAAAAAAGATAAACTCCGAACATCAGGTTTTTAAGATCTCACCCCGAATGACTCATGTGCCGTTGATTACAATCTCGAATCTTAAAGCATCGCATCATATTTATTTTTTGTTTGGTGTAGGAAAACATCACCGCGAACGCCTCATCCATCCCATGCAACAAATTGATAAATTTACCATGTGTCCAGTACAAATTATTTCGCTTTTTGCCATGATCATTATAGCATTTTTTTACTAAAATTGCCATGTCATCATTTTTCAAATTTGTATCCTTACTGGTACAACGTTTTTGGAATCTCCTTTGTGAACTTTGAGCAGGCATGGCAATTTGCCATAGCGGGGGAGTAGTTTTTAGTTCACATGGGAGAAAAACATGTGCATGTTTATGCAACAATCATATAAGTAAGGGAAAAAAAGTGTACATGTGCATGGTACTCTCTCCGTTTTTAAACATAAGTCTTTCTAGAGATTCCACTACGGACTACATATGAAACAAAATGAGTGAATCTACACTCTAAACTATGTCTATATACATCCGTATGTAGTTCGTAGTGAAATCTCTAAAAAGACTTATATTTAGGAACGGAGGGAGTAAATGGCAAATTTCTATCACGAGCATGACATTTCTAATTAAAATATCATGGCAAATTTCAACATGTATTTGCCATGGCAATTTTTGGTCATACTTAGTTCTATTTTTTACATACATGGCAAATTTCTTATATAAAAGCATGACCATTTTTATTAAAATACCATGATAATTTTAAAAAATACATCTGCCATGGCATTTTGTATCGTACAGTGCAATACGAAAACACTATGCAACACCTGGGTTTCTGTTTGTATGCAACCACCAATTTGATTAAGTTGCTGTCAACCAGATTCTTTTTGCCATCTACCATGTTTTTTTGTAGAGCATGGTGAATGGTATTTTACTGCAATACGGCCAATCATTGTTTGCTGTTTGCGGTATGGAAAATCCACACAAACTAGCGTGTGCAATCAAGCATGTCACTATTATAGCTAAAATCAAAGAAAACTATAGCATGGCAAGTAATTCAGATTTTTTTTCCATGAACCACGATTTTTTTGTAGACCATTGGCAGATAAACACAACCAACTTTTTTCCCCATCAAGTTCACATGATGTATGCATAGGTCCCATGGCAGAAAAACTTTATATAGATGAATTATAGTTCATGGGCAAACATGTCAGAAAAATGTTCTATACTTCATGGCTAACTTAATGGCCATGGAAAACTTACTTTCACATACATGGAAAATTCATTTTTATTACTAATGGCAAATTTACTTTTCATTTGCCATGGCAAATTTACACTACGGGCCATAATAATTTCATATACATAATATGGCATTTTTCGTCAAATGATTGGACAAATCAGATGACAATTTGTACGGATTTTCATTTTCTCTGGGACATGGCAATTTTACTTTTAACTTTTGCATGCACTTTTTTTAAATGAATGGACAAATCACATGGCAATCTGTACAGATTTTCGTTTTCTCTAGGACATGGAAATTTACCTTTAATTTTTGCCATGGGAAATTGAACTTAATTGCCATGGCAAACTTACTTTCACATACATGGGAAAGTCACTTTTATTACTAATGGCAAATTTACTTTTAATTTTTGCCATGGAAAAATTAACTTAATTGCCATGGCAAACGTACTTTCACATACATGGCAAATTCACTTTTATTACTAGTGGCAAATTTACTTTTCATTTGCCATCGCAAATTTACACCATGGGCCATGGCAAAATTACATTTTATTTTGCCATGTCAATTTCATGAAATTTCATCTACATAATATGGCAATTTTTGTGAAAATGAATGGACAAATCACATGGCAACTTTTACGGATTTTCGTTTGGATGCAGAGAGGGGAGGTCTGTTGGGGTATGCCAAATTACTTTTTATGTATCATGGCAAATCATTTGTTCCTTTTCGTAAGGATTTCCTTCTTTTCTTTATTTTTATTTTGTTTCTTTGTTTGTGGTCTTGTTTTAGTGAAACGGCAGACAACTCATAACATCAAGGTATTTTTGTCACTCTCAAATGTCATGAAGTGTGTTTGAACAACAAGGCAAATCATTATTGTTTCGATATATAACCTTTTTATAAATATATGGTAGTTTTATTCATTAGAGCATGACAACCTTTTATCGTTTAGTATGGATTTTCTAGATTATTTGTCAGGGGTATTTTCTTGGTCTAGTGCATTTTTGAGGCCTTTGTGTTTTTCTCTATTTGTTGGGAGAGGCAGGGGCAGCTTTCTGGGCCTACAACGGTGTAATTCTTTTTTTTAATTATTCAAGGCAAGGTGTTTTTGGGCTGGTCCAGTGGAGGTCGTTGGCTGGTACTTGAAGGCGACTACGAGCACGTCGTTCGGGAGGGGGATATCGTGCCGAACGAAATCGTTCGTTCGCTCCCCTCTCCCGATCGAATGAAAAGTTCGAGCTCCTCCCCTCCCCGAACTTCCGGGCGTTATCACCATCCTTCTTTTGAATAAAGCAATTTCTATCTCTACCTTTTGGAAACTAGTGTTCTTTTAACAGTAAAAACCTCCTCTCATTCATTCGTAATAAGTGTTACATCCTTTACAACCAAAGGAGATATATAAGAAGGAGGTTCCTCCATCCAGACGCTAGTGGCCGAAAATCTCAAAGATCCCATATTACTACTGTGCACATGTAGTATTTACTGATTTGTTTTTGGAAATAAATGTTGGTATTGCCAATTTGAGCAGACAATATTGGCCAAATCTATGCTCAAAATAACATGAGAATTTGGGGTGCGTGCACTGGCTCCCGGCTCTTGGTCCTAGAAGATAACACCAAATAAACACGCCAATTTTCCGCGGCAATCGCAGACTCCATAATTTATTCTTTCAAAGAAGTGCTCTAATTTTTTTCTTCTTCCACAATTACCATGTTCTTTGAGAGATTCAAAGTGATTGCATGGAATCTTTTTGACTGACGACACGGTCACGACTCGAAAGAAAAAGAGACAAAATGCATTGCTTTGTTTCTTGCGTGGAGCCAGTGATCTGATCACTCACATGACGCCCTTGTTAGTGAAGAGGTTGACGCGGCAACGCCAATGAGCTACTAAGATAAAACTTGTGGCGGAGTTCAAACTTCAGATTATCTTGTGACTAAAAGTTGATTTGAAGTTCAAACTCTATCTGAATGATCATGACGAATAAACTTGTGTCCATATGTATGAAGGACATTTTCAACTGTAATGTACCTCAACGAACACAAGTTAATTCGGCAACAAGTCCATCAACATTTTCTTAAATTCGGCGTGAACATTTTTTCAAATCCATCAACTTTTTATTAATTCGTAAACTTTTTTCCGAATCCGTGAACTTTTATTTTCAAATCCATGAACTCTTTTCAATTTTTACGAACTTTGTTTTCAAAATTCCTGAACTTTTTTTGAAGTCAATGAACTTCTTGGAAACTGAACTTTAAAAAAAAACTATGAACTTTTTCAAAATTTTGTTTTTTCTGAAATTAGTGAACTTACTTTTAAATACCATGTACTTTTTTTAGAATTCATAAACTTTTTCAAATTCATCAACTGTTTCCAATTTATGATTTTTTTTCATGTTCATAAATTGTTTCTCAAATTTAGGAACTTTTCAGTTTTGCAAACTTACATTTTTTGGTGAACTTTTTTCAATTTGCAAACATTTTTCAAGTACACAATTTGTTTTTGAATCAGCGGAACCCGTAATTTTTTTCCAAATTATGTGATTTTTTTAATCAAATTTGCGAATTTATTGTAGAATTCTGTATCTTTTTCATGAATTGTTTACAAATTTACAAATGTTTTTTCAGATCTATGTTTCTAAAAGTCAATGGTTAAATTTGTGTCGGAAATCGATCAAACTTGGCATGTTGTCTACCATGGGTATGTCAACCTGTTAGAAATTTTTGGGTTCATTGCAAGAATGTCCACAAAAACACCATATCCAGCGGGGAGGGTGTTTGGGTGGGCCAGTAGGGTCCGTCTGAGAGCACTTTATGTTTGGACATCCTTGAAATGGCCTCAATTTATTTCCATAGCCTTGTATGACCAATTCAAGGCACCATAGCAAGTTGTTTTGGTTTTTGATAAATTTTGCATTTTCTAGAGTTTTTTGGTAAAACCCTGATGGTCGGACTTGTTGCAACTTCTATACGCAGTTGAAAACCGTTGAAACCTGACATGGATGCCTATCATGGGCATGACCACCTTCTTGCAAAAGTTAAAGTCATTTCAAGGATGTTCAAAAATAGACCATGTTCGACGGAGGGTGTACGATTAGGTCAAAATGGTCTATTTGAAAGCACGTTGTTTTTCGACATTCGTCAATTGGCCCCATTTTTTTTCACCAGAATAATCCAAGGCATCACGCCAAGTTGTTGGATTTTTGACAAGTTCAACATTTTCTGGAGTTTTCTCGATGAAAAAGAGCCTATAAATGGTTGAGCCTACCACAACGTGCAAACGGTGTCAGAAGTTGTTCAAACCCGGCATGGATGCCTCATATGTCCGTGTCAGGCTTCTGCAAGAAGTTTGGGGTCATTTATAAATAGTCCAAAATACCCACCAATTAAGACTTGAGATGAGTGTGCTAGACTAGACTAGATGGGTGCATCTGTGAGCATGTAATTTTTTTCTTCCTAATTCGAATGCTTCTGTCATTAGCAATATTATTATTATCAATTAACATGAACATTCTCTTATGTCCTACTAATTTCTTAATATTTTTCAAAAATTTGGAATTTTGACTTGTGTATGAAATTTTACAAACTTGAACACTTTTTTCGAAATTATTAAGAAAATCTATACAAATGACGGAAAGTTTGAACCGAAACTGTAAATCACGTACTTTGTTAAAATTTATTCAATTTTTTTGAAACGTAATATTTTTAAAAATTTATTTTTTGAAAAAGAGAACATTTTTTTGAAATTCGAGAACATTTTTAAAATAGGACCCAATATTTGAAAACAAGAACATTATTTGGTATTCGAAACAAAATTTTAAATTATTGAACAGGGTTCTAAAAATAAAGTTTATAAATAAGAAAAATAAATTAACAAAAAAAAGAAGATAAACGAAAAAATATAAAAGAAAGAAAAGGCTAACGCCCTGGCCCAACTAGGCGACGGCATCGCTCCTGTCGGACACCTGTTGGGCCCGCGCAAGCGTTCCTGGATTTGTACAAAGTCAATGATTCTCAAAAAAATGTTCATAGATTCGATTTTTTTTGCAGAATTTCAAAAGAAGTTCACAAAAATATTTGCAAGAAAAATATCGAGAAAATAAAAAGATTCACAAATTTAAGAAAAAATTGACAAATTTCAATTTTTAAAATTTCGAAAACTTCACACATTTGAAAAATGAAAAAGATAAAGAAAAAATGATAAAAACCATAGGATAGAATAAAAGCCGGTTTTAAAAACTTGGAAAAGGCCTAAAAGTTCACGAATTTATATTTGCCACATAAGAAGGGAAAAAAGAAGCAAGTGGGCACATCAAGTATCTTGACCCGATTTGTTATTAGAACTTGAAGTAAACCTTGAGGTTTCGAGTTCGAATCTCCCGCGGTAATGTGTTTGAAGATTAAAAAGAAAGACAAAAAAAACTGAGGGTGCCAAATAGGGTTTAGGCATGCCACTTATGCCAGGCCGGTACGTACAAAGGCCGCGTATGGGCGTGATCGACACGGGCGATATATTTTAAAAAAGACCTCCCTGTTCTTTATTCTTTCCGTTCCAAAATATAAGGTGTATCATTTTTCATGCAAGTAAGTGATACTTCTGCAACGTATTTATATTTTTTGATTGTTCCATGCTGTTATAGTATCATACATCGATGTTTTACAATCATTTTATAGCAACTTTATATCATTTCTTGGGACTAACCTATTGACATAGTGCCAAAGTGCCAGTTGCTGTTTTGCTTATTTTTTACTTCGCAGAATATCAATACCAAACGGAGTCCAATCGCGACGAAACTTTTTGGAGATTTTTTTGGGCTAGAAGACATCCTGTGGGCCAAAGAAGTACCAGAGAGGAGGGCCGAGGAGACCACAACCCACCAGGGCACGCCAGAGGCCCCGGGCGCGTCCTGATGGGTTGTGCCCTCCTCGGGACGCCTCTCCACCGCCTCTAATGCCTATAAATTCCCAAATATTCCAGAAACCCTAGGGGAGTCGACGGAAAACACATCCAGCCGCCGCAAGTTCCAGAACCGCGAGATCCAATCTAGCACCATCACGGAGGGGTTCATCATCCTCATTGGCACCTCTCCGATGATGCGTGAGTAGTCCACCATAGACCTACGGGTCCGTAGGCAGTAGCTAGATGGCTTCCTCTCTCTCTTTTAATTCTCAATACAATGGTCTCTTGGAGATCTATTTGATGTAAACTTTTTGCGGTGTGTTTGTTGGGATCCGATGAATTTTGAGTTTATGATCAGTTTCTATCCATGAATATTATTTGAGTCTTCTTTAATCTCTTATATGCATGATTACTTATAGCTTCGTATTTCTTCTTCGAATCTTGGTTTAGTTAGTCCAACTAGATCGATTTTTCTTGCCATGGGAAGAGGTGCTTTGTGATGGGTTCGATCTTGCGGTGTCCTCTCCCAGTGACAGAAGGGGCAGCGAGGCACACATGTATCGTTGCTATTAAGGATAACAAGATGGGGTCTATTCCTACATGACTAGATCTTGTCTACATCATGTCACCGTTCTTATTGCATTACTCCGTTTTTCCATGAACTTAATACACTAGATGCATGCTGGATAGCGGTCGATGTGTGGAGTAATAGTAGTAGATGCAGAATCGTTTCGGTCTACTAATCTTGGATGTGATGCCTATATAATGATCATCGCCTTGGATATCGTCATGATTATTTGATCTTCTATCAATTGCCCAACAGTAATTTGTTCACCCACCGTGTGCTATACTAATGAGAGAAGCCACTAGTGAATCCTACGGCCCCCGGGTCTACTTTTCCAACATATTGCTTTCCGATCTATCTTTTTGCCGCTTTTGTTTTCAGATCTATTATTCCAAAAAACCCAAAAATACCTTGCTGCACTTATCATTTGCCTCTTTTATTTTGTGTTCTTGCGAGATCTATCTATCCAATCTATCATTACCCAATCTATCTTTTTACCGTAGAAAGATTGACAACCTCTCTTTCGCGTCGGGTTGCAAGTATTTGTTCTTTGCGTGCAGGTGTTGTTTACATAGTGTCGGTGATCCTCCTACTAGTTTGATACATTGGTTTCATAACTAAGGGAAATACTTATCGTTGCTATGCTGCATCATCGCTTCCTCTTTGGGGAAATACCGACGCAGTCTCAAGCCACGTCAAAGGAATTTCTGGCGCCGTTGCCGGGGAGGAAGCGGTCTCTTCTACGTGCCAATCTCTGGCGCCGAGGAGACACCATCAACATCTATCAGGTTCCTAATCACAAATCTCATCTCCTTGCAATTATATTATTTGCCATTTGCCTCCCGTTTTCCTCTCCCCCACTTCACCAAATTTGCCGTTTTATTCGCCCTCTTTTTCGTTTGCCTTTTTCTCGTCAGATCTCTTGTTTTCTTGCAATCTTGTTTGCGTAGTCATGATGCCTCTTCAAAAGTATCATGATGTTCCTTACCCCAATATTTTGCTTGAAATTGAGAAAAGTACTAAGGAATATATGACTACACAATTTGAGCATAATAAGTATTTTACCGAGGAGCTTAAAGAACACTCTACCGTACTAGATGCCATAACGAAACAACTTGATGATATTAGTAGAGAAGTTTCTAATCTCCAATCTAAATATGCTCATGCTGAAAATCTGCTTGGTAAAATTTCCGATGCACAAGCTACTTTAATAAATCAAATGGCCGCTAAACCAATCTCTCTAGAGGATAAAAATGATGAAGATCTTAAAGTGATTGGTGTTTCTTCTATTGATTTCTTGTTTAGTAATATTAAAATTGATGATAAAGGGACTGAAGTAGAGTCAACTTTAGCTAGAAGGCGTCCCAATGATTTGGAGGGTGAAAATCTTGTTGAAAAAATTGATGAAAGTGGGTTTGAAGAGGTCAAAACTTTAACTAGTGATGTGCCCACTATTTTGGATTGCAAAGACTTTAATTATGATAGTTGCTCTTTGATTGAATGTATTTCTTTGCTGCAATCCATGTTGAATTCACCCCATGCTTATGAACAAAATAAAGCTTTTACTAAACATATCGTTGATGCCATGATGAAATCTTTTGAAGAAAAGTTGGAGTTAGAGATTTCTATTCCTAGAAAATTACATGATGAGTGGGAACCTACCATTAAGGTCAAGATTAAAAATTATGAGTGCTTTGCTCTATGTGATTTGGGTGCTAGTGTTTCCACTATTCCGAAATCTCTATGTGATGTGCTTGGTCTTATCAATATTGAAGAATGTTCTCTTAATTTGCACTTGGCGCATTCTACTATTAAAAAGCATTTGGGAAGAATTAATGATGTTCTTATTCTTGCTAATAGGAACTATGTACCATATATTTTATTGTTCTTGATATTGATTGCAATCCGTCTTGTCCCATTATACTTGGTAGACCGTTTTTATGCACTATAGGTGTCGTGATTGATATGAAAGAAGGCAATATTAGATTTCAGTTTCCATTAAGAAAGGGTATGGAACACTTCCCTAGAACAAGAATTAAGCCACCATATGAATCAATCATGAGAGCATCCTATGGAGCAAAAACCAAAGATGACAATACTTGAATCTATGCATTATGCCTAGCTAGGGGCGTAAAAATATAGCGCTTGTTGGGAGGCAACCCAATGAATAAATTTATTTTCCTCCTTTTCTTTCTGTTTTTGAGTGTTGACACAATTATGCCTCTGTTATGATTGTGTTTTTATGTTTTATTTAGTGTTTGTGCCAAGTAAAGCCTTTAGGATGATTCATAAGATGAGTAGAAACAATGCTGAATCTGAAACAGAAACTTTGCCTTCAGTGCGCGGTTTTTCATTTTTTACTGGAGCGTGATAATGAGCTGAAATTTTAAAATAGTATTGCTATACAAATTATTTACGTTGTCCTAATATTTCAGAATTTTTATAGTTACATAAGTATGTTTAGAGTACAGATTACTACAGACTGTTCTGTTTAAGACAGATTATGTTTTCGTTGCATTATGTGCTTGTTTTGATGTATCTATGGTTTGTATTGAAGGGTATAAGCCATGGTAAAGTTAAAATACAGTAGGTATAATGCAATAATAAAATTTGAATGGGTTTGCAACAGCACTTAAAGTGGTGATTTGCTTTATTATACTAACGGATCTCACGAAGATTTTGTTGAGTTTTGTGTGATTGAAGTTTTCAAGTTTTGGGTGAGATCGTGATGGATGAAGGAATAAGGAGTGAAAATAACCTAAGCTTGGGGATGCTACAACATCCCCAAGATATATCCAAAGAGAAACAAGCAACTAAGCTTGGGTATGCCCCGACTGGCATCCCCTCTTTCTTCTAACGACCATCGGTATTTTACTTGGAGCTATATTTTTATTCGTCACATATCATGAGTTTTGCTTGGAGCGTCTTGTATCATTTGAGTCTTTGCTTGCTTTGATTTTTAGTTTGTCACAAGTACCCTTGCTGGACACACCTATTTGAAAGAGCCAAAATTATGCTATGATTTGTTAGAATTGCTCTATATTCTTCACTTAAATTTTTTGAGCTATGGAATTGCTCTAGTGCTTCACTTATATCTTTTTGAGCACGGTGTGCTTTGAAATTTTGAAGAAATACTCTCATGCTTCACTTAGATTAATTTGAGAGTTAGTAAATTTTGAAGAAATCCTCTCATGCGTCACTTATATTATTTTGAGAGATGAAATCTTTATGCTCATGTTCTTCACTTAAATTTGCTTGAGCTTGTCAAAAGCAATGGCAACATACGAAACTAGTCCCAAAGTGATAGATATTCAAGGAGGATATAATAAAAACTTTCATGAAGATCATTGGACAAATTAAACTTGATTCCTTGTAATAGTTTTGAGACATGATGATAGTGATATGTGAGTCATGTTAGTGAGTAATTATGCTTTAGTAAGAATATTGGTGTTAAGGTTTGTGATTACCTATGCAAGTACGAAAGTCAATAGTTATGCAATGAAATTATATCCTACTTATGGTGCATTATTTGGTATTAGTTATGCTCAATGCTTGTTTATGTGAATTTTCGTTTCTTGGTTGGTTGCTTCTCAATCTATTTGCTAGCCTCCACTTGTACTAAGTAGAAATACTACTTGTGCATCGAAAATCCTTAAACCCAGTTTTGCCTTATGAGTCCACCATACCTACCTATATGCGGTATTTCCATGCCGTTCTAAGCAAATTTGTATGTGCCATCTCTAAATTTTCAAAATAAATTTCCTTTTTTTGTGCTCGTACCGCTCATGAAACGGTAGGGGGTGTCCAATATTTTTTCATGCTAGATGTGTTATTCTCAAGATGAGTGTTTATTCACTTGTCATTGCACGAGAGTACGACGGTAATAGGGATGCCCAGTCCCGAAAAAAAAGAAAGAAATTTACTTTATGTTGTCAAATAATAAATTCCTTGGAAAGTGCTGGTATGGAAGGCAACCGTGGATATGGCCAGCCATGGATTGTGAAAGAATGGTGGAAAAAGGAATAAACTTTACTTTATGTTTGGGAACCGCCTATGATATATCTAGCATGGAAAGTATTGCGAACTACATTGCCGTTTTCGTTGACAGGAAAGGCATGCCACTCAAAATATTTTTCTCTCTCAATTTAAACCTTGAGCTCTGGCACCTCTACAAATCCCTACTTCCCTCTGCGAAGGGCCTATGTATTTACTTTATGCAATTTTTATTTTTACTTTGAGTCTCCATCCTCTCTTATAAAGAACCAACTAGGGGGCACTACGATCATACTTGAGCATTGGGTGTAGTTAATATTTGAGTGTGTTTCATGAATGGATCAATGATTGAGCATGATGGGCTAGGGATAACTTTCTTTAGTGTTGATATTTTGAAAGACATGGTTGCTTGTTGGCATGCTTGAGTATTAAAGTCTTTATGTCAAAACTAGACTATTGCTTTGAACCATCTAAAAGTCCAAATGTCCTAGCTACAAAAGAAAAAAAATATGTGATGAACATGCTAGGCAGCATTCCACATCAAAATTTCTGTTTTTATCATTTACCTACTCGAGGACGAGTAGGAATTAAGCCTGGGGATGCTGATACGCCTCCAACGTATCTATAATTTTTGCTTGTTCCATGCTGTTATAGTATCATTCTTGGATGTTTTACAATCATTTTATAGCAACTTTATATCATTTATTGGGACTAACCTATTGACATAGTGCCAAAGTGCCAGTTGCTGTTTTTGCTTGTTTTTTACTTCGTAGAATATCAGTACCAAATGGAGTCCAATCGCGACGAAACTTTTTGGAGATTTTTTTGGGCCAGAAGACATCCAGTGGGCCAAAGAAGTAACAGAGAGGAGGGCCGAGGAGACCACAACCCACCAGGGCGCGCTAGAGGCCACGGGCGCGCCTTGATGGGTTGTGCCCTCCTCGGGATGCCTCTCCACCGCCTCTGATGCCTATAAATTCTCAAATATTCCGGAAACCCTAGGGGAGTCAATGAAAAACACATCCAGCCGCCGCAAGTTCCAGAACCGCGAGATCCAATCTAACACCATCACGGAGGGGTTCATCATCCTCATTGGTGCCTCTCCGATGATGCGTGAGTAGTCCACCATAGACCTACGGCTCCGTAGGCAGTATCTAGATGGCTTGCTCTCTCTCTTTTGATTCTCAATACAATGGTCTCTTGAAGATCTATTTGATGTAAACTTTTTGCGGTGTGTTTGTTGGGATCCGATGAATTTTGAGTTCATGATCAGTTTCTATCCATGAATATTATTTGAGTCTTCTTTGATCTCTTATATGCATGATTACTTATAGCCTCGTATCTCTTCTTCGAATCTTTGGTTTAGTTAGGCCAACTAGATCGATTTTTCTTGCCATGGTAAGATGTGCTTTGTGATGGGTTCGATCTTGCGGTGTCCTCTCCAAGTGACAGAAGGGGCAGCGAGGTACACATGTATCATTGCTATTAAGGATAACAAGATGGGGTCTATTCCTACATGAATAGATCTTGTCTACATCATGTCACCGTTCTTATTGCATTACTCCGTTTTTCCATGAACTTAATACACTAGATGCATGCTGGATAGCGGTAGATGTGTGGAGTAATAGTAGTAGATGCAGAATCGTTTCGGTCTACTAATCTTGGACGTGATGCCTATATAATGATCATCGCTTTGGATATCATCATGATTATTTGATCTTCTATCAATTGCCCAACATTAATTTGTTCACCCACCGTGTGCTATACTCATGAGAGAAGCCACTAGCGAATCCTACGGCCCCCGGGTCTACTTTTCCAACATATTGCTTTCCGATCTATCTTTTTGCCGCTTTTGTTTTCAGATCTATTATTCCAAAATACCCAAAAATACCTTGATGCACTTTTTATTTGCCACTTTTATTTTGTGTTCTTGCGAGATCTATCTATCCAATCTATCATTACCTAATCTATCTTTTTACCGTAGAGAGATTGACAACCTCTCTTTTACGTTGGGTTGCAAGTATTTGTTCTTTGTGTGCAGGTGTTGTTTACATAGTGTTGGTGATCCTGCTACTGGTTCGATACCTTGGTTTCATAACTGAGGGAAATACTTACCGTTGCTGTGCTGCATCATCCCTTCCTCTTTGGGGAAATACCGACGCAGTCTCAAGCCACGTCAGTAAGATGTGTGTATGCTTGACCAAAATTGTAGAATAAAATAGTAACATTTACAATAAAAAATAAATAAAATATGAAAATGTTTTTCGTACTAGATCTAATGATACAAATTTGGTGCTGTAGATATTGACATTTTTTCTAAAATTTTGGTCAAACATGCACATGTTTGATTTTTGAAAAAACTAATATACCTAATATTTTGGAACGAAAGGAGTATTATGAAGGGTGTGTAGTGATCTTCTCCATTGATGTGTTTAGGAGGGTTGTAGCGAAGAAAAATTGAAATAGTTTTACATCCTGGTTGAAAAAGGAAAAGGGATTTTTTTGATTAAAGGCATGTTCTGCTCAAAAGGAACTTCCCGAGGGATCTCATTGAAACCGGAAGTATGTTTCTTTTTTATTTCTAGATTTTGAGCATCTTGAAGGTTCATCACTAATTTTTTCTCAGGGTAGGCATTTCTTCTTTACAACATCCTCTTTCATATTACAACCCATTTGAAGATGAATTTCAAAAATACCTTCCCGCTTATATGGAAATGTTGCAGCAAGTGGATTCCATGGATCTCTCTAATGAGGCTATATGTTTGTTGACTTGTTCTTGCTTTGGACAATTATTCTTTCATGATAAGAAATAATAATAATTTGAATTATTGTGGTATCTTGTTATTGTGAGGCTTGTGTAGTTATTCGATAAAAAGTAGTTTTGCAAGCATGTACAAGTTGTGTTTTTTTGGAAAACTTCTGATCCATTCATCTTCAATCATGGTAGTATAACGAATACCAAAAATAATAAAAAGTACATCCAGATCCTAGACCACCTAGCGATGATTATAAGCACTGAAGTGAGCCGAAGGCATGCTGTTGCCATCACCCTTCCCTCGCCGGAGCTGGCCAAAAATTGTTGTAGTAGGTAGTCGGGAAGTCGTCGTGCTAAGACCCCATAGGACCAGCGTACCAAACAACAACCGCCTCCGATGAAGACTAGTGTAGATCGAATGGATCCAACCTGAAGACACACGAAAATAGATGAACGACGAACATATCCGACCAAATCCATCAAAGACATATCAGCCGGAGACACACCTCCACATGCCCACCGACGATGCTACATGCATCACCAGGACGTGGCTAGGCAGTGGGAACCTTATTCCATTTTTAGGGAGCCGTCACCGTCTCGTCTTTTTGAGTATGACACAAACCCTAACAAAACTCTAAGAAGCATGTAAAAATAGACAACCTTGGCAGGGTCAATATTTGAATGAAAAATATAAATAAATATGAACATCAATAGTGACGATTTACACCATGATTATGTGTTTTGGTACGATTGTGTGATTGATTTATAGGAGAGATTTGTTTTCCATAGCAACGCACATACACTTAGATATACATAAATTAAGTAGATTAAGTAGATGCATTGCATTGGAGTAGCATTTTTGTTAAAATAGTACACATGTGGGTCTAGAAACACGTGACCTTTTCACAAGAAAAAAGAAAGTAAACAAAATAGATGATGTTTTTAAGTTACTAAAGATATACAGATCATACTTTTAGAAGACCTTAATATCTAATCTATACAGTACTCCTTCCTATAAAAAAATGTGTGGTTTTAATTCAATTTAAACTAAAACTGAACTAGAACCACGACTTTTTTTTTTTTTGGATCGGAGGGAGTACTAAAATGTAAGCAACAACATGAAAATCAACTGATGAGAGTTTAGGATATACAGTATGAGGTAAACTATAACACAGTGTAAAGAGATGTCAAAGGATTTTGCAAAAGTTAAATATACCCATTGCTTTCGTGAAGCAAATTCAGTAGCTGATACTTTAGCCAGAAATTGCTACAATTCTTGATCTAGCTTTTTAGACGATTTATTCCCTGACTTTATTTTCCAGTCTCCTGTAAATGATGTATCGGTCATTTGACGAATACACTCTTATTGCTTTCAAAACTTGCACCATGTTTTAGTACCCCAAAAATGGTCACCGATAACTACTGAATGTCAGGTAGATGATCAGCAAAACGAACATTTTTTATGACAATTTATATTTGTTAAGAATGACAAGTTTGATGGACAAGCAGGACAAATTCCCCTTAACTTTCTTTTGTTAGAAAATTGCCGTGCTTGAAAACAAATTTTTCCAGATCAACTAAGATTGCCGTAAAAAGTGTTCGGTTTGTCATGTGCAACGTCAGATACTTATAAAAAATTGAGTTGCAAAGTGCAAGATTTAATCCATGCATGCATGTTATGTGATTTCCGATTAGACACCACATTTAAACAGAGCCATGAATCACCACATTTGCTCTTTTCTGCAATTCTCCGCTCAGAGGGGTTGAATTGAACGCAAAATCCATGTAGTTTTGTTCATAGCGCTACACTCTTTTGATGAATTCCGCACCAGAATCAATGGCTGCCATTCCTTCGACGATCAGATCAGCGCACACCGACGTATCACACTCGGAAGGCTTCCTTGAGGCCACCGTCGTCGCCAACGCCGCCGCCCCCCTGAACCAGCTGCTTGCTCTCGCCGGCCCACGCGCTGATCCGTTCGTTCGCCTGCGCCGCCTCGTCCTCCCAGTCCGTGTTCCAGATCACGGCGAGCAGGACCGCCGTCTGCAGCGCCGTCCCGCAGAGCATGCCGGCCCAGATGCCCTGGGGGCCGAGCCGGAGGAGATAGCCGAGGCAGAACCCCAGGGGGAGCCCGAACGCGTAGTAGCAGCCCAGGTTGATGTACGCCACCAGCGCCTGCCACCCTCCGCCGATGGCCACGCCGGAGATCACCGGCTGCACGCTGTTGAGCACCATGGTGACCGCCAGCAGGTAGGCCACCTTCCCCACGGCGGCCTGCATGCCCCGGTCGCCCGTGAAGAGCGCCGCGAAGCTGTTGCGGTAGGCCAGGATGAGCGCCATGGCGAGCAGGCCGATGAGGAGGGACTGGAGGATGACCGATGCCACGGCGTGTTTCGCCGCGCGCGGACGGCCGGAGCCCAGCTCGTTGGACACGCGCACGCTGATGGCCGCGTTCAGCCCGATGAACAGCATCGCCTCCCATCCGTTGAGGTTCATGCAGATGGACACGGAGCCCACGGCGATCTCCGCGTCGTCGAGGTGGCCGGTGAGGACGACGAGCACCATCATGTACCACACCTCCAGGCAGAGCATCACGGCGGAGGCCAGCGAGAGCTTGGCGAACGCCCACAGCCCCTCGAACGCCTTCCACGACAGGCCGTCCCACCCGCCGCCGTCCCCGCACCACCGCACCACGTACACCACCTGCGCCACGGCGATGCCCCACGAGGTGACGTCGTAGGCGGCGGCGGCTCCGGCGAGCCCCCACCCGAGGCGTGACACGAAGAGGTACAGCATGGCGACGTGCGCGGCGAGCGCGGCGAGGCTGATCCACGCCAGCACCATCACCTTGCTCTGCGCCTGCAGGAGCTTCTGCGTGGGGAAGGTGAGCGCGAGCGAGAACATCTGCGGGAGGATGCGGAGCGTGAAGTCCCCCGCGGCGCCGGCGATGGCGTCGTCCTGGCCGAGCGCGCGCAGGATCGGCGTGGCGAAGACGTAGAGCGGGGAGAGCAGGACGGCCGAGACGGCGAGGATGATCCACGACCGCTGCATGTACACGCCGAGCGCGCCCAGCTGCCCGGCCCCGTACGCCTGCCCGCAGAGCGTCTCCAGCGCGCTGCCCATGCCGAGGAGGAACCCGAAGGAGAAGTTGGAGACGACGGAGAGGCCGACGGCGGCGGCGGAGAGCTGCAGGTTGCCGAGGCGGCCGGCGAAGAGCTGCGTGGCGGAGTTGACGCCGTAGAGGCAGAGGATGTTGAAGGTGATGGGCGCCGCGATGGCCCACAGCCGCTCCGCCTCCCGCACGAACGCCTCCCGCGCCACCGCGTAGCTCCTCGGCGCCGCCGCGTCCTCCTCCGCGACCACTGCCGGCCTCTTCACCAGCAGCGGCTCCTCCATGAGGACCATGACCGACCGACCGACCGACTCTGCTCCGCTCGACTCCGACTCCGACTGAACTGAGATGAGCGTGAGCCGCTAGCTCACCGGCCGTCACCTCACCTCAGCTACTTGCCGGGTCGAGACGTAGTACGAGCTCGATCGGTCTGGCCGCCATTGTTCAGCTCTCTCTCAACATATATACGGGCGATCGATCGAGGTGGGTGAGGAGGCGAGGTATCGAACTGGGTTTTTGGTTGCGTTGCGATCGATGCTAGCTGCTGCGGCGGCAGCAGAGCACAGTGGTCGTCCTTGATCGGGTATGGCGGGAACTGGCGAGACGCGGGAGGTCGTCGTACGCGACGCATCCGGTGCATGAGGCGCAGCTGGTGAGAACCGGCGCAGGAGGTTGTCGGAGGGGACGAACCGACTAGAGCGTTGTCAGCAGGCATGCGTCATGTCAGTGATCAGATCGCTGGCCCACTCTGGCGGACTAGACTAGAAAAAATCTCTTTTAGTCCCTAGGTAACCAAACAAGAAAGACTTTTTTTTAAGAGACTAGAAAAAGATTTTATTGAAGGGTCTTTTTTCTTTAGTTTCTGGGACTAAAAAAAGTCTAGTCCCTTGCAACCAAACACCCTCTCTGCCCCTGTCCTCGACCATGAAGATTCCACGCAATGCAATCAATAACGGTTGTGCTAAATCTCAGTCGATAGTGAAGTCTTAGTCCACGAGGTTAGCCAATCCAATTTGTTTAACCTGTGTGTTATTGTCTACGTTTGCTCGTGTCCCGTTTCTATCGTAGCAGACAGACGGTGGCCTGTCGCTTGTGGTCGTTGTCCACCCATGCTGGGCCTTTTTATGTGGGTTGTAGGTTGTGGCGTGCTATCTTCCTTTCATTTATTTTTCTTTTTTCGTTTTTCTCATAGTTTATCCGCGTAAATATTTAGATCCTCATATTGTTTACTCTACTAATATTTACTAAAAAATTACGGGTTTTCCCTATGAATAAATATAAGGAGGAAAGAAACATAGCGACTGGTACTTCATATGGCATCTCTGATATTGTTTTCTTAAGTGGCATTTTCTTTGTTCTTTTAAAAAAAATTACAACATAATTTTTGATATATTTAAACAACACGTAACTTGTTGTGCAAGTAACCATATTAGAATGTCATCTTGTATTTTTTTTAACAATTTACCAAATACAACTTATTTGTTTGTTTGTATCTTATTTTTTGGTACATGTTTTTTTGTATCTTATTTGTTTGTTTTTCGCAACTCTACTTTTTTATACACTGTTTGCTTATATATTTATGATGTATTATTTCTGAAATCTAAAATAAGACTAATCGATAATGTGTGTACGGCGTGCCGCTAGGGGGATGGCTCATGGCATTTTTTTTGTCGTTTCAAGACGGTTTCCAGGAACGAATGTTCATTTTCCAGTTGCATGTCCATCCAATGACTGCAACCGCATGTCTTCAATGCGACCGCAACTCGGTCGTCTTTTGTCGGGACGGGCATTTGCATGTACGCCACTAGGCATGTAACTACAAGTGTCGCCCTCGATTGCAACTACATGTCTTAAATGAGATTGCAACTCTATTATGTTTTGTCCGGGGAGTGGGGGCAGTTTTATATCGGTCACTACGCCCGCAACTGCAAGTGTCGCCCACGAATGCAAATGCACATCTTCAGCGCGACTGTAACTCAGGCAGTTGGATGACCGCCACTAGGCATGCAACTACAAGTGTCGTCCCCGATTGCAACCACATGTCTTGAATGCGATTGCAATTCTGTTATGTTTTGTCGGGGGAATGGGAGGAGTTGCATGTTTGCCATTAGGCACGCAATTGCAAGTTTTGCCCTCTGACTGCAACTCCATGCCTTCAACGTGACTACAACTTAATCATGTTTTATGTCCGAGGGTGAGGAGGGAAATTGCATGTCTACTAGTAGACATGCGACTGCAAGTGTCATCCTTGATTGCAACTTCATGTCTTCAACACGACTGTAACTTAGCGGTGCTTTTTATCCGGGAGCAATTGCATGTCCGCCATTAGACGTGCAACTGCAAGTGTAGCCCTTGGCTGCAACTGCATGTCTACAACGTGATTGCAACTTAGTGGTTTTTTTTGTTCCAGGGGAGTTGCATGTCTTCCACTAGACATGCAACTGCAAGTGTCACCCCAACTGCAACTGCATGTCTTCAATGTGCCTGCAACTTAGCAGTGTTTTGTCCGGGGGGAGTTGCATGCCTGCCGCTAGACATGAAACTGCAAGTGTCGCCCCCCGACTGCAACTGCATGTATGTAATGTGACAACAACTGCAAGTGTCCCGGAGGGTAGTTGCATGTATGCCACCAGGGACGCAACTGCAAGTCTCGTCTCTAACGTCCACAACTACGTATCTTTCACATGACTGCAACCCAGTGATGGTTCGTCGGGTGGAGGAGGACAGTTGCATGTCCTCCACTACATTGTATATGTCGACACCAACTGCAATGCATGTCTTCAATACAACTGCAAGTGTTTTTTTGTGTGTGTGTGGATGGGTGGATGCATTTCCTTTTATCTTCTTTAGCTTCATTTTTTGTTTTTAATTTTATTTTTGTTATAGTTTCATTTCATATAGTTTTTAGTTTCATTTTTGTGTTTGTTTTCCATGTTTGTTTGGTTTTTAGTTTTATTTTTGTAACATGAAAGATCTTTTTTTTGCAATACAAATTGTTGTTTTGAAAATGATAAAAAAAACAAAGACAGAGCAAGATAGTATGAAGAGTGGGTAATTATTTTTTGCGTTCTCTTTTCTTTCCATTTTTGATATTTTGCTTCTTTGTCATAATTTTTTAATTCAATGCAAATCTATTTAAAATAAATACATCATGGGAATAAAAGAGAAAGACAAGGGTACACATAGAGAGAAAGGAGTGACGTGAAGGAAAAAATGGGCTGATTTGCAGGCCCATGTAACGCTCACGAGTCAGGAAATGTCTGGTAGCGACATATTACCTAACAAAATTGTACGCAGGCTAACATATAAAATCCAACACCACAAAAATTGTACGCTGACGTCAGCCGACCGAGACTTTGTGAAGTCTCAGTCGACCGAGTCCTAAACAAACCCAATCAATAATGCTAAACATACAAGGACTTACACACAGTTACATGCTTACTAGAATTCTTTTTTTCTAACTAACCTCCTCCCTGGATTTTCAGGGGTGGGCCCTTCCTCCACATGCCAGTAAACCCCTGTGTAGCATTACTCTAATGCAATGCATGATCGGTGTACACTTTGAAACTATGGATGCCCTAAGCAAGCAGACAACGTAGGTAGGATGTGCTTAACGAGTTAGCCACGTAAGTTGTATTTTTTATATCTAAACACAGTTTTTTCTATCGAGAGCACGCAATTGCGTACCATATCTTTACAGAAGGAGAGAAATAATTAAAGAATCCTCTTGTAGATGCGACATCTACGAAGGTACACCAACACCGACACACTACCTAGTCTACTCTCTCACAAAACGTTGTAATGCTCCAACTCCGTCAAGCGCCGTCTTTCAATCTTTAATCTCGTCAAGGATAAGGATAACTAGCCTCTCTGTACGAACTTGCTGATGCAGCCTATTTAAAACTCTAGAGTTACGTTGTTTCCAAAGTGCCCAAATCGTGTAAAATGACTAGATTGTCGAAAGCTCTTCTGTTGGCCGATCTAAATCTAACTCTATTGAGGAGCCACCAGTCAGTCAAGGTGTCAGCCTCCGAAGGCGCCTGGGCAGGAAGGTGAAGCATGTCGAGGCATCGGTGCAAAACCTCGCGTGCGTAGGTGCATTGTATGGTGATGTGTACTCGACCGTATCTTCACTTTGCAGACACATAAAGCACGCTGATGTTTGGTCCTGCAATCCATCGCGGGCTCTACGATCAGCGGTCCACAAACGATGCTGCGAAGCCAGCCAAGCAAAAAGTTTCAATTTGAGGGGTGCGTAGCTTCGGCAGATCGCAGTCGCAGTCGGGGCCCGGGTCAAACCCTCACACAGTCTGTCGTAGGTGGTACTTGCCTTCCTCACCAGCACATGGCCACCAAAAGTTGTCAGGCACATGCACATCCCGATGTACCATGGCAATGGCATGACGCAGGTGCATTAGCTAGATTTGCGTCGTGAATGATACTACTGCAGGATGGTCCAAAGACGACAAGCAATCAGATACCCTTCGATGAAACTATGTGCGATGACCAAATCGCAAACAGTATAGTTATAGCTCCATCGCTAATAACGCGAACTGTGTGCGATGACAGGCCCATCAAATACGATCCAGAAAAAAGTTGCGTGTGCGATCTGTGGCAAACAGTTGACCCAGATAAGCTGTTTGCGATTGTACAATATAACACAAACGGTTAGAAAAATGCAAGTGTGTGCGATGTACGACATACAGTTCACCCTGACAAACTATTTGCGCTGATCCAGCAGAACACAAACGATTGTCCAGATGATTATGTGTGCGATAGATGGCACATAGGTCACTCGGATGAACTGTTTGTGATGAGATAAGATAACATAAACGGTTACATAGATCAAGATGTGTGTGATAGACAGCATACAAGCCACTGGGATGAACTGTGTGCGATAAGCAAAAATAACACAAACGGTTGCTCAGATCAAGATGTGTGTGATGTACAACATACACAGGCCATTCAGATGTGTTGTGGGCAAACGGTTCCGGATAAAGAACTGTCAGGGACTGATGAAATCATCACCGACGGATATGGTTGTTTATTCCGCATGCGATGTGATTTGCTCAATCTGCCCACGAACATCTATGCTTCTATTTAGAACAACATGATTGCGGAACCAAATTAAACATCCAAATACATAAGTGAGTACACACATAACATTGACACACCTCAATAAACAATTACACACATAACAACATGATTGCCATAACCTAATTAAGCATCCAAATACATAAGTGACTACACACACAACATTGGTGCACACACCTCAATAAACTATTACATGCATAATAAACTTATCCCTCTAAAACTACAAATATTTCGGCGTAGAGGGAGCATGAGCAACGATCATCAAATCATCTACTTCCTGTGACGCTTGCCGCCACCGCTCTGCTTGTGGCTCGATCCCGTGTCATCTTCGGGTAGGAGGCACTTCCTCATGTCAACGATCCGCCTGAACATCTCGTAGCAAGTGTACGGTTGGTTGGCCGCAGTCTGGAGGTGATATTCATCCAGTTTCTTCACCCAGCCCCTGTGCCAGACAGGCTTGTTCTTGTCGCACTCAGCCTTCATGTCTCTCTAGTAGGGGTCGATGATGGCCTTGGCCAGGTCAACATGGGGGTCCATGTTCTTCTTGCTGCCCCAGACCTTGTAGTGGCCGTGGATGTCGACAAGCTTCTGGCAGGCCAAGCCCGAAGTCTTGAGCACCTTTGGATCGTCGGTGGTGTACACCGTAGCGAACCTGTAGTTGGGGCTGTTGACAAACCTGCTGAAACGCTCGCAAGGCACTGTGGCCAGGCAGTAGTGGTAGAGGAGGACGTGGATCGGATACTCAGATACATGTGTGGATACATAGAAAACACTGTGTCCCTAGTGAGCCTCTACTGGACTAGCTCGTTAATCAAAGATGGTTAAGGTTTCCTGACCATAGACATGAGTTGTCATTTGATAACGGGATCACATCATTAGGAGAATGATGTGATGAACAAGACCCAACCGTAAGCATAGCAGTTGATTGTGTCAGTTTATTGCTACTGTTTTATCCATGTCAAGTATCTGTTCCTACGACCATGAGATCATGCAACTCCCTGACACTGGAGGAATGCCTTGTGTGTATCAAACGTCACAACATAACTAGGTGACTATAAAGGTGCTCTACAGGTATCTCCGAGGGTGTCTGTTGGGTTGGCATGGATCAAGACTGGGATTTGTCACTCCGTGTGACGGAGAGGTATCTCTGGGCCCTCTCGGTAATACAACATCACAAGAAGCTTGCAAGCAATGTGACTAAGGAGTTAGTCACGGGATCTTATGTTACGGAACGAGTAAAGAGACTTGCCGGTAATGAGACTGAACTAGGTATGGAGATACCGACGATCGAATCTCGGGCAAGTAACATACCCATGGACAAAGGGAACTGCATACGGGATTGTCTGAATCCTTGACATCGTGGTTCGACCGATAAAGATCTTCGTAGAATATGTAGGAACCAATATGGGCATCCAGGTCCCGCTATTGGTTATTGACCGTAGAGTTGTCTCGGTCATGTCTACATAGTTTTCGAACCTGCAGGGTCTGCACACTTAACGTTCAGTGACGATTTGGTATTGTTGAGTTATGTATGTTGGTGACCGAAGGTTGTTCAGAGTTCCGGATGAGATCCCGGACATCACGAGGAGTTCCGGAATGGTCCGGAGGTAACGATTTATATATGGGAAGTCATATTTTGGCTACCGAAAAAAGTTTCGGGTTTTTTCCGGTATTGTACCGGGAAGCTTATAGAAGGTTCCGGAAACTTCCGGAGAAGTCCGGAAGTCCACCAAGGGTTCCACCATGTCCCAAGGGTTTTCATGGGCTGAGGGGAGGCACCCTGGCCTTATTGGGCCAGGCCAAGTCCCTCAAGGCCCATGTGGCTTGGGAGAGGTCGAAAGTCCACCTGTTTATGGAAAGGGGGGAATTGGACTAGGAGTCCAACCCCACCCCCTTGGCTGCGCCCTAGGGCTTGGAGGGGCTGATCTCCACGCCCCTCCACCTATATATAGAGGGGAGGGGGCACCCCAAGAGGACACACGAAGCCCTTGGCGCCCCTCTCTCTCCCTAGATCGTTTTCTCCTCCGTTCGCGGTTTCGGTAGCGCTAGGTGTAGCCCTGCCGGGATAGCACCACCACCACAGCCACCACGCCATCATGTTGCCGGAGAACTCATCTACTACTCCGACCTCGCTCGCTGGATCGAGGAGGTGGAGACGTCATCGAGCTGTACGTGTGCTGAACGCGGAGGTGCCGTCCGTTCGGCGCTAGATCAGGACGGATCGTGATTGCATCGCAGGACGGATTGCGATTCGGATCGCAAAGACGTTCGACTACATCAACCGCGTTTCTTAACACTTCTCGCTTAGCGATCTACAAGGGTATGTAGATCCACTCTCCCTCTCGTAGCTGTTGATCTCCATAGATAGATCTTGGGTGTTCGTAGGAAATTTTTTGTTTCCCATGCAACGTTCCCCAACACGACGCATAACTGGGCGACGACAACCTTCTGATCATGCCCGGCATGACCGCCGGTGTAAGCGAGGTCGAAGCCGACCACTTTGTACTTGTCATCCGCATCAAGCAACCGCTCCATAGTGCCGATGGAGTCCTCCACCATGCCCGGTTCGTTGGTGTACACCACCGTGAGGTCCGTCTTCCTCATGTGGGTCTCCACATGATGCTCGCCGTACTCCATTGGAGCACCGCTGGACATCCTCTCTGTATGCGTCGTCGAGGGTGTGCTTATTATGTTGTGGGCGCGATCGAAAGCGTGAAGAGACTATGGTTAATGGCCGTGTGTATAAATGGGGGTCGGACGTCCTGTAAAACCGGCACTTTCGGATGGCAGTTTTTGCAGCGCGTGATTTAGTCGAGGAAGCACGTAACTACATGGGCGACACGCGTGGCGCAACCGCATGCATATGGAGCCCCGAACGTGATCGTGGGCCGGCCCCAACTGCTGGCAGAGCGCGCGTGGGGGGGGGGAGCAGAGCACGCGGAGGGACGCGAGAGCAGAGCACGCGGTGGGACGCGAGGTCAAACCTGACCACTTTGTGCATGTCCACTACGGCATGCATGGTGAACAGGCGCGCGTCATCAGCAGCCGCTGGGAGCGCCATTGGAGCCGCGCAGGATACCCTCGGTCGTGGTTCTTCTTCTTAAGGTCCGGATATTAATCGTCAATTGCATATTAATGTCCAGATATTAATCGTACATTGCAAACTAAGGAAAAGATGGTACTACCAACATACGAGCCTCCTTCATAAGATGCCATTTGCATGGTTGTATCACAAATGACAAAAATAGTACAAAGGTTCAAATTCCAGCATTACAAGGCTCAAATTCAAAGATTACAAGGTTCAAACCGATAATAGAAATGAAATTCAGCTTATGCAGAAACTTTGTCATGCAGCTGTAGACGCCCGCACTGATCAGATGAACATGAACATATATGATAGGTTCATACTGATATTACTACTAGTTTGGCAACTTCAATATTTCTGCAAAGGGATCCGCCACTGACATGTCATTTATGGGCTTGACATAAGGACTTCCGAATAGTCTGTCAACTGAAGTTACAAAACGAAATTGAGCTTCTGCAGAGCCTTTTCCATTCTGTCCTAGTCGCCGGAGCTGATCAGCAAACCATTCTTTATTGCGCGATAAATGTAGGGAAAATCTCATTATCTTTAGCACACTTACTCTCACAACAAAGAACCTGGCAAATATAATATCTGGTAAGGTCCCTCGGTAGGAGTTCAAAGTAATATCTGAGAGATGGAGATCAAGGCATTCGATGGGATTGTTATATTGTATCAAATTATTCACTACCGGGCCTAACCGTATCTGCAAAAGAAAAGAATGTATTAGTGCTTGGACATACAAGGGACCTCTTATGATTTGCAGGGTTTCAAAAATTGAACTCCCTTGTTGTTAAAATTTAACATTAAAGAGCATCACCTCGATATATAGCTTCTCCAGGCATGGAAAGCATCTCAGCAATCTGACAACTTGGTCCAGGTCGGGGCCGATAGATTCTACTGCCAAGACCTTCACTGTGCGCAGATACGGGGTCGAGCTTGTCGATATAATTTTCTGCATGACAGCCGAACATACATCTTGAATAGAGAAAAAAAGTTCATTCAAAAATGAGAAGAGGGCGACTGTTGTACCTGGACGGTTATGGATCCAAAAACAAGTTCAGATAAGTTGACGGGCGAGTAGCCAAATGATACGTCTCCAACGTATCTATAATTTTTGCTTGTTCCATGCTGTTATATTATCATTCTTGGATGTTTTACAATCACTTTATAGCAACTTTATATCATTTTTTGGGACTAACCTATTGACATCGTGCCAAAGTGCCAGTTGATGTTTTTCCTTGTTTTTTACTTCGCAGAATATTAGTACCAAACGGAGTCCAATCGCGACGAAACTATTTGGAGATTTTTTTTGGACCAGAAGACACCCAGTGGGCCAAAGAAGTGCCAGAGAGGTGGGCTGTGGAGGCCCCAACCCACCAGGGCGCGCCAGAGGGCCCCCGGCGCGCCCTGATGGGTTGTGCCCTCCACGGGGCCCCCTCCACCGCCTCTGATGCCTATAAATACTCAAATATTCAGAAAACCCTAGGCGAGTCGACGAAAATCACATCCAGTCGCCGCAAGTTCCAGAGCCTCAAGATCCAATCTAACACCATCACGGAGGGGTTCATCTTCTTCATAGGTGCCTCTCCGATGATGCGTGAGTAGTCCACCATAGACCTACGGGTCCGTAGGCAGTAGCTAGATGGCTTCCTCTCTCTCTCTCTCTCTCTCTCTCTCTCTTTTGATTCTCAATACAATGGTCTCTTGGAGATCTATTTGATGTAAACTTTTGCAGTGTGTTTGTTGGGATCCGATGAATTTGGAGTTCATGATCAGTTTCTATCCATGAATATTATTTGAGTCTTCTTTGATCTCTTATATGCATGATTACTTATAGTCTCGTATTTCTTCTTCGAATCTTTGGTTTAGTTAGGCCGACTAGATCGATTTTTCTTGCCATGGGAAGAGGTGCTTTGTGATGGGTTCGATCTTGCGGTGTCCTTTCCCAGTGACAGAAGGGGCAGTAAGGCACGCATGTATCGTTGCTATTAAGGATAACAAGATGGGGTCTATTCCTACATGGATAGATCTTGTCTACATCATGTCATCGTTCTTATTGCATTACTCCGTTTTTCCATGAACTTAATACACTAGATGCATGCTGGATAGCGGTCGATGTGTGGAGTAATAGTGGTAGATGCAGGCAGGAGTCGGTCTACTTATCTTGGACGTGATACCTATATAATGATCATCACCTTGGATATCGTCATGATTATTTGATCTTCTATCAATTGCCCAACAGTAATTTGTTCACCCACCGTGTGCTATACTCATGAGAGAAGCCACTAGTGAAACCTACGGCCCCGGGGTCTACTTTTCCAACATATTGCTTTCCGATCTATCTTTTTGCCTCTTTGTTTTCAGATCTACTATACCAAAAACCCAAAAATATATTGCTGCACTTTTTATTTGCCCTTTTTATTTTGTGTTCTTGAGAGATCTATCTCTCCTATCTATCATTACCTAACCTATCTTTTTACCATAGAGAGATTGACAACCTCTCTTACGCGTCGGGTTGCAAGTATTTGTTATTTGTGTGCAGGTGCTGCTTATTAGGTGGTGGTGATCCTCCTACTGGTTCCATACCTTGGTTTCATAACCGAGGGAAATACTTACCGTCGCTGTGCTGCATCATCCCTTCCTCTTTGGGGAAATACCTACGCAGTCTCAAGCCACGTCACCAAACACTATCAATTTCGACGCTTGAATGACCCTAATTCTTGTTGGACCTTGTTGATCAACAACAAGTAATCTCTCAAGTAAAGGCACGTTCTCAATGACCATTTGGTGATTCACCTTGTGCGATCTCCTGTTGCAGCACCAGCAATACACACAAATTGTTCGGAGGCTCATGGAGGTGATGTGGAGGCTACTCAACCCATTGATCACCTGAAGATGAAGGTACTCGAGCGCAGTACAGCCACAGAGCAGGCGCTCCATGTCATTGTTGGTGATGCAGACGGCGACGAGCTCAAGGTGCTTCAGTTGAGGTAGCAAAAGAGCGGGATTGACATTAATCTGGGGGAAATGGCAGTTCATGAACCTGGCGATGCGCAGCGTTGGCGCGAGGCGCAGCGCGGAGGGTGGCAGCGGGCGCATATGTCCATCATTAAAGGTGAGTTCTTCGAGATGATCTAGGGCGGTCGATAAGAACCACTCGTCAACCATGGCTCGGTCCTTGCCATTGGAACGGAACTTGCCCATAGTAAGGCCTTTGATTGGGCCACAGTGCGTGCTGAGGATCTGGGACAATGCATCCAAGCGTTTTCGATAGCCAGTGCAGAGCATGTGCTCGCTGATGAGGCCGAGAGGGGCGCAACGCCATAGGGGGCGCCACCGCCGGGAGAGGACGGTTGTGCGCATGCCATCTTCGATAGGGAGGAGGAAGATGATGACTCTCAACATATCGTCGGGGAGGCTGCTGATGAGGTCTGGGCCTATCGGAGGCGCTTGTGTTTCTGGCTCAGCCCGCCTCCGCTTGTTGGCAACCTCGACATCCACGTCCGGAGAATGTCCGCCGACGTATCTTTCTGTCAAGAGTAGAGCAGTGGGAGGATAGTGATTATGTAGCTAGATCGGTGCAGAAGAATAGTGCATTGGTAATTAGAAGTTACTAGGCAGGAACAATTTTAATAGATTAAAAAAATGAAATCCCAATTGGTTCCTGAAATACTACACGGTTACATTGATATTGCTACGCAAGTCAACATGCAGATACTAGAAATAACACCTACTTCCAACGAAGCATGGAAGCAGAATGTCGTCGGGGAAGTTAGCATTTATCGTATGGTAAGGCTCTTTTAGGTGGAGCGTAATTTTAGTGCCAGCTTTCAGTACATAAAACTTAGATATTTCTCCCCAAAGGCCTTCTTCAAAATAGTAGTGACAATCTTCATCAAGTTTTACAGAAATAACGATTGTAAATCCATGGTTTGTGCTCAATATGACATTCCTGGAGTCTTCATTTATGTAAAGGCCAAGATTTAGCGTTACAGTTGTCGTTGTAAAGCAAGGGATGTACTGCAGGAATTGATAAGAGTGTTAAAGAACAGGGTAACATGATAGTATGGGAGTAGTAGTTAAAAGAACATTGCAACAGTTCATATGAAAGGACAAGATATTACAAGTAAAGAGATAATGTAACCATGATGTCGTGCAAATATATATGAGAGTAAACGAAAGAACAATCCAACATTAATTTTCCTAATATAGAAGGAGAAGAATAAGAAGAAGAGAAGAAATCACATTTGACGCAAATGCTGTATGTGGCGCCTTTTACCCAAATGTAGCAATATATAGTATAGGTTCAGAAAAAGTATAGGCCATGCATGTCAACACATGTAGTGTGAGATTGAACATACCGTGCGCTTCGTGAAGTCATCTGGTACGGTGAGATGGAACTCCTCGGTTTTTTGGCCGAGGCCGCATAGCCCTGATATGTCCTTGCACAGTACACTCTGTGAATGAAAACCCTCGAATCAGCTAGAAGAAACATGAATCGACGGCGATTTTGGACGGGTGATTAAAAGGGGCCGACGGACTGGGATAAGAGATGAGCGGAAATATTTTAGTAGATTAGTTACCTGGTTCTTCATGGGGAAATAAACCAGTACCGAAGATTCCCCAATCGGGCGAGCTGGGTCGACAGTGAGCAGCGTCGAGAAAGTCAGTGCCGATAGGCCGCGGCAATCGGCAGTGGAGATATGCGGTGGCATTTTGCGGCAGCCGCCGGCGGCGGCATGCGTCGAGCTAAGTGGTTGCCGCGGGGATAGGCGGAGACATGCATGGAGAGTCCCGGGGTACTAGCGTTAGTGTAGGTGCTACTCTGGGGAGGGGAGCAGGCAAGGGTTTTGTGACGTGTGGGTGCTGAGGTTTTTTTTTGAAGTGGTGCTGAGGGTTTTCTGTCCTAGAATAATGTGCTTCGGAGGAAACGGCTTATTATATACAACCGTGTGTGCTAAATCCTATATAAATATTACTCTCAACTCAAGTAAACTAGCACTCCGGTGTGATGGAGATACTGCACAATGAAAGTCGTCGCACAGTTTCAGTCTCGGGAAAAAATATAATACACAAGCATAGATATAATACACACAAACTAGATAGACTCAATCCAACATCTCATCTTCATGCCTGATCGTTAAGATTCTCCAGGAACTGGGCGTACGCGGCGTGCGCTATCCTGCGAGAATACTTCTGCTTGAAGGAGCCAACGGCTCATCCTCTTGCATGCACTAGAACACTAGAGTACGTGTTGTTAATCTTATGGTTGCAGAACGGGCATCCATAGCCCCCATTCTTCCTGACACGCCTGTTATGCTTTCCAGCCATAAGCTCTCTCAGCATTTGCCTCTTGAACCTCTCCTGGACGTCTTCATCCTCGCTGTCCACATCGTCAGATAGCACCTATACATAGTAAAAAATGTGACGTCCGTATATTTTATAATGCGAATTTGCAAGGCAGAGTTTATGAAACATAATATTTCATGCGATAACGTGAACCCTAAATCGAAGCTAATTGGTTTGATGCCAAAAGTTGGCATGCCATATTTTAGCAACTGCCAAATGTTGGCTAGAGATTGGTTGCATAACAATTCTCGTTATCAATCTCATAAAAGGTTGCGAAATGTTGACAACTTTTGATTTTGCCAATTATTGGCAGCAATGCCAGATGTTGGTAGCAAACCAATCAGCCTTTTATATGTATTTACCAAAAATGGGTATATATGACTAACCGGTTCTCCGTCCGAGTCATTGTCGTCGCTGGAGTGTTCGTCGGAGTCGTTGTGGACCACTGGCTCCGGCTGGGGAAGCACTGATACGTCTCCAACGTATCTATAATTTTTGCTTGTTCCATGCTGTTACATTATCATTCTTGGATGTTTTACAATCATTTTATGACAACTTTATATCATTTTTTGGGACTAACCTATTGACATAGTGCCAAAGTGCCAGTTGCTATTTTTGCTTGGTTTTTAATTCGCAGAATATCAATACCAAACGGAGTCCAATCACGACGAAACTTTTTGGAGATTTTTTTTGGACCAGAAGACACCCAGTGGGCCAAAGAAGTGCCGAAGAGGTGGGCCGTGGAGACCACAACCCATCAGGGCGCGCCGGGGCCCCCCTCTCCACCGCCTCGGATGCCTATAAATTCCCAAATATTCCAAAAACCCTAGGGGAGTTGACGAAACACAATTCCAGCCGCCGCAAGTTCCAGAACCGCGAGATCCAATCTAAACACCATCACAGAGGGGTTCGTCTTCTTCATAGGTGCCTCTTCGATGATGCGTGAGTAGTCCACCATAGACCTACGGGTCCGTAGGCAGTAGCTAGATGGCTTCCTCTCTCTCTTATGATTCTCAATACAATGGTCTCTTGGAGATCTATTTGATGTAAACTTTTGCGGTGTGTTTGTTGGGATCCGATGAATTTTGAGTTCATGATTAGTTTCTATCCATGAATATTATTTGATTCTCTTATATGCATGATTGCTTATAGCCTTGTATTTCATCTTCGAATCTTTGGTTTAGTTAGGCCAACTAGATCGATTTTTCTTGCCATGAGAAGAGGTGCTTTGTGATGGGTTCGATCTTGCGGTGTTCTTTCCCAGTGACAGAAGGGGCAGCAAGGCACGCATGTATCGTTGCCATTAAGGATAACAAGATGTGGTCTATTCCTACATGAATAGATCTTGTCTACATCATGTCATCGTTCTTATTGCATTACTCCCTTTTTCCATGAACTTAATACACTAGATGCATGCTGGATAGCGGTCGATGTGTGGAGTAATAGTGGTAGATGCAGGCAGGAGTCGGTCTACTTATCTTGGACGTGATGCCTATATAATGATCATCGCCTTGGATATCGTCATGACTATTCGATTTTCTATCAATTGCCCAACAGTAATTTGTTCACCCACCGTGCGCTATACTCATGAGAGAAGCCACTAGTGAACCCTACGGCCCCCGGGTCTACTTTTCGAACATATTGCTTTCTGATCTATCTTTTTGCATCTTTGTTTTCAGATCTACAAAACCAAAAACCCAAAAATATATTGCTGCACTTTTTATTTGCTTTTCTTATTTTGTGTTCTTGAGAGATCTATCTCTCCTATCTATCATTACCTAATCTATCTTTTTACCGTAGAGAGATTGACAACCTCTCTTTCGCGTCGGGTTGCAAGTATTTGTTCTTTGTGTGCAGGTGCTGTTTATTGGGTGGTGGTGATCCTCCTACTGGTTCGATAACCTTGGTTTCATAACTGGGGGAAATACTTACCGTCGCTGCGCTGCATCATCCCTTCCTCTTTGGGGAAATACCGACGCAGTCTCAAGCCACGTCAAGCACGACGGCGGCGACAACGTCATGGCCGCGCTGCTGTCCGCGCGATACGTCATCTCCGACGACGGAAATCTCTGTGCCCATCTTCACTCCGTGCTTAGGTGCTTCGCTGGCACCGACGTGGTTACTCCCTCCCATGATGCGGGGAGGCCGGTGATGACGATTGAGAACGACGGCAAGGATGTAGGGTGTGAGAGAGGATTGTGTGTAGTGAGAATGTTAAAACAAGCGGCTCAGGCACGGTTAAGAAAGGGGAGTTGGGACATGAGAGGGAGGCGGGCGGCGGTTTAAAGGTACGGCTTGCCTCCCGGTGAGCCGCCTGCGCGCCGGACTACTCGCATTCGCACCGTCAATTCACACGCCTGACGGCACATCTCCCTGCGAAACTGCGTAGCGGACACGCCTCCCATCAATTCACACACCTTCTCGCACGCATCCTGGTCAGCCTGCGAGGCGACCTGCTAGCATGCGTCACGTCAAATCATATCTGCGTGCATGGATCGCGGGGCGTGTATTGTTTTTCTGCGAAGCTACGGCACTTACTCCCTCCGTTTTTATTTAGTCTGCATATTAGAGTTGACTGAAGTCAAACTACAGTTTGACCAACTTTAAAGAAAGAAATAGAAATAATTACCATGAAAAACATATATGATGTGAAAATACATTCAATAAATAATCTAATGGTAATAATTTTTAATTGTAAACGTTAACATTTTTTCTAAATTTGGTCAAAGTTTACAAAGCTTGACTTTAACCGACGCTAATACGCGGACTAAATACAAACAGTTTGGATTAATAAACCGTTTGCGATGTAAACGTGACAGTTCTCTGTTGCATCTATTAGTAAGCCCCCGTTTGCAAGAAGCTTAGGTGAAAACTTGTATCAAATTGGACGATTTATTTACCACGACATATAAGGTCCCTATCATGAAATCATGTCAATGTTTCATGAATTCTAGCTTAGCTGGGCGTTTGCTAGAATTTGAAAGCCAAGAGTCAATGTTTGCGGCCCCGAGATGTTCGAAATTTATTGTTTTTCCTTCCATGGGGACTAAACATGCACCCAAGACAAAAAAATGAATTTCTAATCCATTCGAGCGCACAACCGCGTGTGCATATAGTTCAAATTTGAAATTTACAAATTAAATACTAAGGAATCAATTTAATGTATAAAATGTCTTAATGTTCTTTAAAAATTAAATTTTAACACTGCACTCCTATTGTCACATGTGCACTACATAAAAAAGTTTGACATGCATGCCTCGAAGTGATGGTGGTGTGGTGGGACGAGTGGGGATGTAGGGTCCGGCACACAATACGCGTCGTATGCGCGCCACCACGTGGGGTTGTCCGGTTAGTTAGGCATCAAGCTGACAATGAGGATTACTCAGGCGGGTATATTGGAGTCCCATCCATGTCCCCATCACCGCCCTCCCATTCCCGTCACCGTCTCGGTACCCATGCGCGGGGATAAAAAGTTTCCCATCCCCGTCCCCATCACCACCCTCCCATTCCCGTCACCGTCTCCGTACCCGTGCGTGGGGATAAAAAGTTTCCCATCCCCGTCGCCACTTCTTTATCCCCGTGGGGAAACCCAACATGCATTTAAGAACAACATTCGATAGTATTTCAGTAAAAAAACAGTATTTCAACGCAATAAACAATATGTTGTGGCTAAGTTTGGGATTTCTTAGGGATATTTGGGCAAGATGGGTGGGATCTGTGGAAATTTGGGTGACCGGGGGCGTAAATTACGTGGGGTCTACTAATTTCAGATCCCACATGTAAGTTATTTCATGGTTAAGGCGGGTAATGCTATGTATGTCCCATCCCCATCACCGTCCTGCACGCTGGGTAAGGTATTTGACCCACCATCTTCCCCATGGGAATTCAAGCTGGCACTTCTCCGTGCCCTAATAGAGTAAACACCCATGGGGATGCGGGTAACGGTTTTAACCATGACAGCTTCAGGTGAGGCACACGTGCCACGTCTAAAGTCGTGCATTGGGTACATATTTAAAGCATCTCGATCATTACCTTTTTCATGCATACGTTTGTGTCTCATGCATGCGGTGGTGGTCCTCGTACACTCACTCATGTGTTTACCACCGACACACCCATTCGTTGCCCCCGCGTGGTCGATCATCTTGGATGGCGCGCGCGAGAGGGGTTTGATCAAAGCTGGATTCATCTTAGTCCGTGTTTTGGCGAATATCATGGCGAGATTACAGACAAAAGTTTGAGCGCATGTGTGCACGCGTGTGCTCATTGTACAAGTTGTGAACCTCCGTTTTTTTCCGATTTGCGAAGGTGCCACATGAAAGGTGTGCATTGGGTATTCAAAACATCACACAACACCTCCGTACATATGTTAGGGCAGCATGGAGGCAGTGGTTGTCCTCGGACACCGCCCCCTCGCACAATTATTAGAGTCACATATGTGGTCTCGCGTACTTTTGTACCGCAACGAGAGAGGTTAATTATTGTGGATTCTTTTTTGGTCGATGTTTGCGGTAGGCCATGGGTGTGAGATTACATGGTATAATTTGAGTGCGTGTAGTGTACGCATGAATGTCTCTCCCATCGGCTCGAATGGGGGTGGGTATATATATACTACGCGTCGTGAACCACGCTTTCCGTGCGGACTTTAAGATTCCCGAGGAAGGTGTGCCACACTAAAGTTTGTGTGCTGGGTATGTAAACATCACACAACACTTCCATGCATATGTTTGATCCACGCTTAGGCGGTGATTGTCTTTGGATACTCCTTCGTGTGGTCGTTGTTGGAAAGTCCATTCCTGGGCCTGTGTGGATGTCCACCACATTGACTGACAACGAGAGAGAGTATACCATGGTGGATTCTTCAATTGTTTTGTGTTATGGTATATATTATATAGGTAATTTGAGTTTCCTTACCCAAGTCTGAGCACACGCGTTCGTATGCGTGAATCATTCCCATCGACGCTCGGCATACTAGTTGTACGCGTCATGAACACTCGCTCGGGGGGGGGGGGGGGCGGTCTTTCTTGTTCCAAAGCATGTGACACATCAAAGTTGCACATGAGGTATATATTAATGAATTCAAACGCAAACACAACATTTCCGTACATATGTTTGCACCACCAGCAGGTCATGGCTGTCTTCGACACTCCACCGCGTGGTTATCGGCGTCACGCCCATTCATGGGCCTCGGTGGATGTCCATCCTTTCGACCGACAGCGGGAGAGGTTTGACCAAAATGTTGATTCTTTGGTCGGGATGTCCGTGTTGCGAGGCGCATGGGCCATAGTCCACCTTTGACCGAAAAGAGATGGGGTGGTTTGACCATGCTGGATTCATGTATATGTTTCATTTTCGTGTTACGGCATGAGTGATACGCAAGACCTGTTTGGGGGCATGTATTCGTGGCTAGGATTCCCCCTCCACCGACACGAAGTGGCGACGGAGGAGAAATGTGCCACATCAAAGTTGCGCATTGGGTATTTTGAACGATCAAACCACCCTGTGCATACATATTTTTGTTCCACATGTAGGCGTGTATGTGTTCTGACCCCTTTCCCGCATTTTTTTGACGAAATGCTCCTATATATTATTATTCTAGGAGTAAATAGCAAATGATTCGAATGTAACAACCGTTTGCGATTGTACACTCAACAGAAACCATTTCCTCCGCCGCTGGCACATCAGCACGTTCCACTGGTGGGCACCGGACACTATTGGGTTCGACGAGAGTTCCCTCGTAAAAATATCTACCACCTTGAGCCATTTGAAAAATGGCGGTTCTGCTGGGTTTTCCTATTTGATAGCACACACTTATTATGTTTCTGTTGTGTGCGATGTTTGTTGCTCCCGCCCTGGCCGCACCGCTTCAATCCCGTAATCTAAATTTTCAGTAGCCCCGGCATCCTGGCATTCCCGCCTAGTAAAATTTTCAGTAGCCGCGCGGCATTTCCTCAAACACCACCTGCCCCCCTCTTCCCCACCACAAAACCTTTGCTCAGATTATGTAAAAAAAGGAAAACTTCCACTCCCACATGCACCACTCCTCTCCCTCGCTCAAACCCTAGCTAGCCCGCCGCCACCGCCCCTGCCGCCGCTGCCCCCGACTCCACCGTCATCCTCTGCAGGCCTTCCCGTGACTATCTCGAAGTCCTCATGAAGATCCATCACAAGGGAGTTGGACTAGAGTCGTCCGTGCAATCGACAGTAGTTCTCCTCCATGTCGAATGCACGCACAACTCTGGTCCACCCCGTAGTTTCGGCCTGCGAAGCACCCTCTTTGCCGCGGATCCCCGTCCCCATCCTCACCCATACTCCACAGCGTCACTGCCTCATCCCGGCTATGCTTCCCGGGGAGCTGGAGGAGTGAATGGCCAAAAAGAGGTATCTCGAGGCCTCTCCGCTGGACGACGGCGAGGTGGCCGCCGAGGCCCCCCTGGGAAGCTCAGTACGATGACTGGCCCGGGGCTTTTAATAAGTGGGCTCGCGCATGTCTGTATGTTCCGGCAGCCGGCTACGACATCGAGCTCGTCGACAACGATGGATTGACGCGGGCTATGACACAGGTTAAGTGACGCACCCCCACCCCTTCAGGTTCAACCTCCTTGGATCTCCTCCTTGCCCCCTCGGGCCGCTGATCTACTCTGCTTCGCTGTCAGGATTTTGCCTTCATCGCCATCGAGACCCTTTTGTCATTTCTGAAGGTTGCGTTCTAGTGGCGGTGGCTCGGCATCGTCAGCTGCCAAGTCAGACCTCATTGACGACGACGACGACAAGGGCGTCCTATCCGTCTCTTCCAAGGGGAAATAGCCTATCCACGACATCAGGGATGTCACCCTGCAGACGTGTTCTTCGAAAGGCAAGGAGATAAACTGCCACCACAGGGAGCGCACGGTGCGCACCCCCAGTCCATGCTCTTCCAAGGGGTATGAATTGTTCAAAAGTGCAATTTGTTATGCCGGAGTATGAATTGTTCAGTTCAATTTCAGTGTTGATGTGTTTGGTTGTCTGTAGTGAGCATATACCCTGTTTAGCGTGATATGTGGTTGTTTGTAGTGAACATATGTCCAGTTTCATTGCTAGATTAGGTTGTTCAATCATACAATTGGTTCCCGTTAAAGCTGGTGTATTTAACATGTCCCTGTTTATTTTAGTTTTCTCACAATGTGATGTTGAATCATACAATTTGATGTTTAAGCACATGGTGCGTTCTATCTTCTATGCAATTTCAACAATACTGATATGAATGACTGTTTGGTTGGTGTTAAGTCTGTTGTAGCATATGCTTCCTTTAAAGGTTTTTTGGTGGTTTGTGGTTATGATTTCTCCAGTTTCAATTGCTATATTTGGTTGTTTGTAGTATGCCTCTGATCTACTCTGCTTTGTTGTCAGGAATTTGCTATGCTGGAGTATGAATTGTAATGTTCAGAAGTGCAATTTGATATGCTGGAGTATGAATTGTTCAGTTCAATTTCACTGCCTATGTTTGGTTATCTGTAGTTAGCATATACCTATATTTGGTTGTTTGTAGTATGCATTTGATCTACTCTGCTTTGCTGTCAGGAATTTTCCTTCATCGCCAACGAGACCCTTTTGTCATTTATGGAAGTCGCGTTCTATGGCGATGTTTTGGCATCGTCAGCTGCCAAGTCAGGCCTCATTGACGACGACAACTTGTCGTCGACAAGTGTGTCGTACGCTGGAGTATGAATTGTTCAGTTCAATTTCATGAACGCCTATGTTTGGTTGTCTGTAGTGAGCATATACCTTGTTTATTTGTTTTTGTTTGTTTGTAGTGAACATATGTCCAACTTCAATTGCTAGATTTGGTTGTTCAATCATACAATTGGTTCCTGTTAAAGTCGGTGTAGTTAACATGCCCCTGTTTATTTCGGTTTTCTAACAATGTGATGTTCAATCATATAATTTGATGTTTAAGCACATGTTACATTCTATGCAATTTCAACAATACCGATATGAATGACTATTTGGTTGCTGTAGTATGCCTTGTTTATTTAGTTATTCACATTGTCCAGTACAATTTGATTAATACCAGTTCAATGGCCATATTTATTTCCTATTAAGCCTGGTGTAGGTAATACACCCCCTTTTTTCACTCTGTGATGTTCAATTATACAATTTGATGTTTAAGTACAAGCTTTGTTCTATGCAAATTCAACAATACCATTATGAATGACTTTATTTGGTTGTTGTTAAGCCTGATGTAGTGAGCATATGCCTATTTTAATGGTTTTTGGTTCAGATGGCTATATTTGTTTCCCATGTTATACTCCCTCCGCCCCATAATATAAGACACTATTACATCCAATATATTCGTGCATTGGATGTAATTAGATCTTATATAGTGGGACGGAGAGAGCATCATGTGAGGTAACTAATAAAGATTGCTAGTACAATGGGTCAAAATGTGGCAATAAAACTATTTATTTACAGTTTGTCCAAGACAACAGTGATATGAAGTATATTAACTCAGAACTATGTACCCTTTTTACTGCACATAATGAATTGTTAGATGACAATCTATGTATCTTTTTCCTTTGCAGTGGTTCCCAACGCAGTCTACCCAAGATCACCTCTCAAACTACATGATTGTTGGACATGCAAATGTACATGTATTTCTACCAGACTAGAATGACTATCTGGAAGTCATGAAGATATTGAAGGATGGGCGGTCGGCCATCAAAAGGGATTGGGCTAGAGTCGTGTGTGCATACGACATGGAGGAGGGCACACTACGGGCATTCCGCTTCACTTTTTACAGCAATCAGAATATCGTTTGCCTCTTTCTTTGTCGTCTTTAATACAAGTATTCAACCGTCGTTCATCATTCTTTACTTGGTGCTTATGTAATTCTTTCGTTGACATAATTCTTGAACGTATGTACCTGTGAATGGAATAATGCATTGGTTGATGTACCTATCTATGTATATGTAAAAAGCTACTCCCTACTTTCAAATTAAAATTCTGTACAATTTTAAATTGTAGCGATTAAAATAATAATAAAAATGCTCTGCGGGTCATTACGCCGCACACGGTTGGTAAGTCTCAACGTTTGTGATATACCTTATGATCCGACACGTTTGACAGATAGAAAACGTGTGCGCCCATGCACACAGTTGCTGTTTGCAAACCGTGTGTGATTTCAGATAATATAACAAACGGTGCAACCGAATTCAACATTGGTGATAGAATCTCTGTCGCACACAGTTTAAAATGATAAATTGTTTGTGATGCAGTATGCATCGCAAACGTTGGACCACAGAATAGCGCGTGCGATACTTATCCTGTCGAACACGAGTACGACATTCAAACGTTTCTTAAACATATCTGATACTTGTACGACGGTTAAATTATCGTCTTAGTTAAATATCGCCAACGGTTCGTCCAATATAAGTGTTTGTGATATTAGTGTGATCTCACACGATTTGCAAGGATGGGCTGTATGGGAAGTCCACCATATCTCAAACGGTTCACCGATGACTCTCGTTTGTGATAGATACGGACATCCCATACGCTTAGTTTTGCCAAACGTTTGCGTTCGTTGGACACCATCGCCGACGATTGTTCTGTGTCATGTGGGATGGACCCCCCTATCGCCCGCACATGCAAGGCGACGGTTTCAAAGTACGTCGCGGAAAGGGGTTTAAAACTGTTTGTATAGCACGTCGCTACACCAGTGTGAGATGTCTCCATTGATGTCCAAATCCAAAATTCATCCGTAGTGGCATGTTCAACCGTCCACTGGTTGATGACTCGAGTACCGATCTTAGCAAAGATGCAAGGCATGATCTCGACGATTGCGGAACCGTGTATCCATCTGTCTCTCCAGAATAGTACTCGATCACCTCGTCCCACTTTGATAGCGACGAGACTGTCGAACACCGCTCAAGCCTCCTTATCAACTACCAGCGCAAGGCCATTCCAAGGTCTGTTAAGATCCACTCTTCTAAGCCACTCCCAGCGAACCCTCAGGGCAAGCGCTTGCAAAGATTCTTCACACCAAGTCTGCCGAACTTAACTGGTTTGCATATAGTGTTCCATGCCACCAAGCACTGCCCTCCGTTCGCTTTGTCCTTGCTTGCTGATACTTGTGATCTGCATTGGTTTTTCATGAAGAGGAACGGGTAATGCAGCACAGTATAGATAAGTATTTCCCTCAGTGAGAACCAAGTTTATCGATCCAATATGAGTAGCACGCAACCCCTGTCTTCAGCGACTGCACATAAAGAAGCAAACACTTGCACCCAACGCAGGCAAGAGGGTTGTCAATCCCCTTGGACTCGTTATTTGCAAGCAAATGAAGTGTGTAGATGATAGTTCAATAATGTAAATTGCAAAATAAAATAAAAGTAAATAAATGGCAGCAAGGTAATGAAAGCTTTTGTAAATATATAAGTGAATAGATCCGGGGGCGTAGTCTTCTCTAGTGGCATCTCTCATGTAGTAGGCATACCGTGGGTAAACAAATTAATGATGGGCAATTGATAGTTATGGAATATTTATTCAGGTCAATGATCATGTGTATATAGGCATCATGTCCATAAGCAAATAAGCCGACTCCTGCGTGCACCTATTACTATTACTCCATGTCGAGAGCGCATCTATGCTTGCCTCTCTAAGTATTAAGTTCATGACAAACAGAGTAATGCTTGGAGAACGATGACATGATATAGACAAATAAACTCAATCAATATGAATTAACCCCGTCGTTTTATCCTTAGTGGCAACAATACAAAGATGTGTCTTGTCCCCTTCCATCACTGGGATATAGAGCACTGCCAGATTGAACCCACTACAATGCACCCCTCTCACTAAAGAAATATCAATCTAGTTGGCCAAACTATTTCAATAGACCAAAGAGATTTACGAAGATATAATAATCATGCAAATAAGAATCATAATAGAATTCAAAAAAGACTCAAATCTTTTTCATGAATAATCTGAACATAAACCCACAATTCATCGGATCCCAACAAACGCACCGCACAAAGTGATTACATCGAATAGATCACCGCAAAGATGCGGTAAACTTTGTATTGAAGATCAAGAGAGAGAGATAGCCATCTAGGTACTAACTACGGACCCATAGATCTGTAGGGAACTACTCACACATCACCATGGGAGCAACAAGGTTGATGTAGAGGCCCTCCGTGATCGATCCTCCCTCCGGCAGGGCACCGGAATAGGGCTCCAGATGGGCACACGGCGGAACAGAGACTTGTGGCGGCGGAAAAAATGTTTCGGGAGGCTCTCTAGGGTTTTTGGGATTTATTGAAATTTACAGGCCAGAGAGGGGCGTTGGGAGACGCCCGAGGGGGGGGGGGTAGCACATGACAGGGCGTGCCCTGTTGTGTGCTCGCTCCCTCATGCGGCCTCCGGTCTCCTCCCGAAGCTTCCAGATCTTCTTTTGGTCCAGAAAAAATCATAAAAAAGTTTCGGGGCAATTGAACTTCGTTTGGTACTATAAACCTGAAAAGTCAAAAACATGCAGAAAACAGCAACTGGCACTGGGCATTGGGTTAATAGGTTAGTGCTCAAAATTAATATGAATTGGTAAATAATCACCCAAAAAGCATCCTAGAATGATAATATTATAGCATGGAACAATCAAAAATTATAGATACGTTGGAGACATATCACCTGCCCAGAAGAATGACCTCATCCAAGAGTTAATGTCATCGAATACCCAATTAGGAGCCTCTAGAACCATGAGTTGATGCACCGGTCTGGCAGAGATAACCGATTTTGCAAGCACAAGTCTGCCCGGTCTTTGTATGAGGCCCCTTTGCTAGACCGGGATGAATCATCTCACCAAGTCCAGCATGGGCTGCCAATCAGCTCTCATCAACTGATTCACGACCAGCTGCAAACCAAGGTATGGACACAGAAACTCCGTGAGCCTGCACTGCAGAAGATTACCAACCCTCGCTTTGTCCTCAGGACTTCCACGGATGATTGTAGCCGTAGATTTTTTGTAGTTGACCCTTAGTCATTGACGTGGCTTGAGACTGCGTCGGTATTTCCCCAAAGAGGAAGGGATGATGCAGCACAACGATGGTAAGTATTTCCCTCGGTTATGAAACCAAGGTTATCGAACCAGTAGGAGGATCACCACCACCAAATAAGCAGCACCTGCACACAAATAACAAATACTTGCAACCCGACGAGAAAGAGAGGTTGTCAATCTCTCTACGGTAAAAAGATAGATTAGGGTTCCTAGGGTCCACCGGGTGGGCCCACCCACCCCAAAGGGCCCCATGGGCTGTTGGAGGAGGCAGATCAGCCCCTGGTGGGCTGGCCGAACCCCCCACCAAGGCCCATGCGGCTGGGGTGTGGGAAAAAGGAAACCCCAAAGTGGGGGAAGGAAAATCCAAGTAGGAAAGGAATCCTACTTGGAGTAGGATTGGAGGGAGGCTTGGCCTCCACCTCCTGTTCGGCCGACCCCTAGGGGAAACCCTAGGGCGGCTCTCTTCCCCCCTCCCTCCTATATATACTAGAGGATAGAGGCCCCCCAAAACACACGGCCACGTGCTAGTTCTCTATTCTCTAGTTCCTCCACCAAATAGATTCCGGTAGTGCTTAGGCGAAGCCCTGCCGGGATAACTCCACCACCACCACCACGCCGTCGTGCTGCTGGAGATCTCATCTACCTCTCATCTACCTCTCCGCCCCCTCTTGCTGGATCAAGAAGGCGGAGATCGTCATCGAGCTGTACGTGTGTTGAACGTGGAGGTGTCGTCCGTTCGACGCTAGATCGGGACGGATCGTGATTGGATCGCGGGACGGCTTGCGATTAGGATCGCCAAGACGTTCGACTACATCGACCGCGTTTCTTAACGCTTCCCGATTAGCGATCTACAAGGGTACGTAGATCCACTCTCCCTCTCGTAGATGCTCATCACCATGAATAGATCTTGCGTGTGCGTAGGAAATTTTTTGTTTCCCGTGCAACGTTCCCCAACAGCAGCACAACGACGGTAAGTATTTCCCTCAGTTATGAAACCAAGGTTATCGAACCAGTAGGAGGATCACCACCATCCAATAAGCAGCACCTGCACACAAATAACAAATACTTGCAACCCGACGCGAAAGAGAGGTTGTCAATATCTCTACGGTAAAAAGATAGATTAGGTAGTGATAGATAGGAGAGATAGATCTCTCAAGAACACAAAATAAGAAGAGCAAATAAAAAGTGCAGCAATATGTTTTTGGATTTTTGGTATAGTAGATCTAAAAAAAGAGGCAAAAGGATAGATCGGAAAGCAATATGTTGCAAAAGTAGACCCGGGGGCCGTAGGATTCACTAGTGGCTTCTCTCATGAGTATAGCACACGGTGGGTGATCAAATTACTGTTGGGCAATTGATAGAAGATCAAATAATCATGACGATATCCAAGGCGATGATCATTATATAGGCATCACGTCCAAGATAAGTAGACCGACTCCTGCCTGCATCTACCACTATTACTCCACACATCGACCGCTATCCAGCATGCATCTAGTGTATTAAGTTCATGGAAAAATGGAGTAATGCAATAAGAACGATGACATGATTTATACAAGATCTATTCATGTAGGAATAGACCCCATCTTGTTATCCTTAATGGCAATGATACATGCGTGCCTTGCCGCCCCTTCTGTCACTGGGAAAAAACACCGCAAGATCGAACCCATCACAAAGCACCTCTTCCCATGGCAAGAAAAATCGATCTAGTTGGCCTAACTAAACCAAAGATTCGAAGAAGAAATACGAGGCTATAAGTAATCATGCATATAAGAGATCAAAGAAGACTCAAATAATATTCATGGATAGAAACTAATCATGAACTCAAAATTCATCGGATCCCAACAAACACACCGCAAAAGTTTACATCAAATAGATCTCCAAGAGACCATTGTATTGAGAATCAAAAGAGAGAGAGGAAGCCATCTAGCTACTGCCTACGGACCCATAGGTCTATGGTGGACTACTCACGCATCATCGGAGAGGCACCTATGAAGAAGATGAACCCCTATGTGATGGTGTTTAGATTGGATCTCGAGGTTCTGGAACTTGCGGCGGCTGGAATTGTGTTTCGTCGACTCCCCTAGGGTTTTTCGAATATTTGAGAATTTATAGGCATCAGAGGCGGTGGAGGGGGCCCCGTGGAGGGCACAACCCATCAGGGCGGGCCGGGGCCCCCCCTGGCGCGCCCTGGTGGGTTGTGCACTCCACAGCCCACCTTCCTGGCTCTTCTTTGGCCCACTGGGTGTCTTCTGGTCCAAAAAAAATCTCCAAAAAATTTCATCGCGATTGGACTCCGTTTGGTACTGGTATTCTGCGAAGTAAAAAACAAGCAAAAACAGCAACTGGCACTTTGGCACTATGTCAATAGGTTAGTCCCAAAAAATGATATAAAGTTGTTATAAAATGATTGTAAAATGTCCAAGAATGATAATATAACAGCATGGAACAAGTAAATATTATAGATACGTTGGAGACGTATCAGCATCCCCAAGCTTAATTCCTACTCGTCCTCGAGTAGGTAAATGATAAAAAAGAATTTTTGATGTGGAATGCTGCCTAACATGTTCATCTCATATTCTTTTCTTTTGTATAGCATGGACATTTGGACTTGTAGATGATTCAAAGCAATAGTCTAGTTTTAACATAATGACTTCAATACTCAAGCATGCCAACAAGCAACCATGTCTTTCAAAATATCAACACTAAAGAAAGTTATCCCTAGCCCATCATGCTCAATCATTGATCCATTCGTGAAACACACTCAAATATTAGCTATACCCAATGCTCAAGTACGATCATAGTGCCCCCTAGTTGGTGCTTTATAAGAGAAGATGGAGACTCAAAGTAAAAATAAAAATTGCATAAAGTAAATAGATAGGCCCTTCGCAGAGGGAAGTAGGGATTTGTAGAGGTGCCAGAGCTCAAAGTTTTAAATTGAGAGAGAAAATTTTTGGGTGGCATGCTTTTCCTGTCAACGAAAATGACAAAGTAGCTCACAATACTTTCCATGCTAGATATATCATAGGCGGTACCCAAACAGAAAATAAAGTTTATTCCTTTTTCCACCAAACTTCCACATTCCATGGCGGGCTGTATCCACGGTTGCCTTCCATACCAACACTTTCCAAGGAATTTATTATTTGACAACATAAAGTAAATATTTTTTTTCCTTTTCATTTCGGGAATGGGCATCCCTATTACCGCCGCACTCTCGTGCAATGACAAGTGAATAAACACTCATCTTGAGAATAACACATCTAGCATGGAAAAATATTGGACACTCCCCACCGTTTCATGAGCGGTACGAGCACACAAAAGAGAAAATTTATTTTGAAATTTAGAGATGGCACATACAAATTTGCTTGGAACGGCATGGGAATACTGCATATAGGTAGGTATGGTGGACTCATAAGGCAAAACTTGGTTTAAGGATTTTGGATGCACAAGTAGTATTTCTACTTAGTACAAATGGAGGCTAGCAAATAGATTGAGAAGCAACCAAACCAAGAAATGAAAATTCACATAAGTGAGCATTGGGCATAACTAACACCAAATAATGCACCACAAGTATGATGTAATTTCATTGCATAACTATTGACTTTCGTACTTGCATAGAGAATCACAAACCTTAACACCAATATTCCTACTAAAGCATAATTACTCATCAACATGACTCACATATTACTATCATCATGTTTCAAAACTATTACAAGGAATCAAGTTTAATTTTTCCAATGATCTTCATGAAAGTTTTTATTATATCCTCCTTGGATATCTATCACTTTGGGATTAGTTTCATATATTGCCATTGCTTTTTTGACAAGCTCAAACAAATCTAAGTGAAGCACATGAGCATAAAGATTTCATCTCTCAAAAAGGTATAAGTGAAGCATGAGAGGATTTCTTCAAAATTTACTAACTCTCAAATTAATCTAAGTGAAGCATGAGAGTATTTCTACAAAAATTTCCAAGCACACCGTGCTCAAAAAGATATAAGTGAAGCACTAGAGCAATTCTATAGCTCAAATAGTTTAAGTGAAGCATAGAGAGCAATTCTAACAAATCATAGCATGATTTTGGCTCTCCCAAATAGGTGTGTACAGCAAGGATACAAAATAAAAACTAACAAGCAAAGCAAGCAAAGATACAAGGCGCTCCAAGCAAAACTCATGATATGTGACGAATAAAAATATAGCTCCAAGTAAAATACCGATGGTTGTTAGAAGAAAGAGGGGATGCCACCCGGAGGCATCCCCAAGCTTAGTTGCTTGTTACTCTTTGGATATATCTTGGGGGTGCGGTAGCATCCCTAAGCTTAAGCTCTTATCACTCCTTATTCCTTCATCCATCGTGATCTCACCCAACATGAAAACTTCAATCACACAAAACTCAACCAAATCTTCGTGAGATCCGTTAGTATAATAAAGCAAATCACTACTTTAGGTACTGTTGCAAACCCATTCATATTTTGTTATTGCATTATACCTAGTGTATTTTAACTTTACCATGGCTCATACCCTTCAATATAACCCATAGATTCATCAAAACAAGCACACAATGCAACGAAAACACAATCTGTCTTAAACAGAACAGCCTGTAGCAATCTGTATTCTAACCATACTTATGTAACTCTAAAAATTCTGAACAATTAGTACAACGTAAAGAATTTGTATAGCAACACTGTGTTAAACTTTCAGCTCAAGATCACGTTCCAGAAAAAAATTAAAATTCAAATACTGGATGCAAAGTTTCTGTTTCAGATTCAGCATCGCTTCTACTCATCTTATGAATCATCCTAAAGGCTCTTCTTGGCACAAACACTAAATAAACCATAAAACACAATTATAACAGAGACATAATTGTGTCAACACTCATAAACAGAAAGGAAAAATCAAAAATAAATTTATTCATTGGGTTGCCTCACAACAAGCGCTATCGTTTTATGCCCCTAGCTAGGCATAACGCATAGATTAAAGTATTGTCATCTTTGGTTTTGGCTACTTTTGTGAGGGCCTTCTCGAATCCGGGGGGCTCTTTACGCTTCCCCAAATTTTCAGGAGAAGATACCATCTTGAGATCCAAAATATCCAAACCCTGTATGCAAAGAGTAATCAAAGTATTCAAGCGATTGAGGTTCCCACTAATATGTTTGAGGGGTTCATTATATTTGTGTAACTCGACCAAGTGCTTATGTAAGTCACCCAATTTGTCAAGAATTTGAACCCCCTCTTGTGTAAAAGCAAGCCCCCTTTTTTATGGAGGAACCCCCAAAATTCCTTCCAAAACTTCATAAGCGGCGTTTGCATCAAGCTCAATAAAATTCCCTTTAGAGGCAAAATCCAAAAGTTCTCTATGATGCAAAGCCAATCCAATGTAAAAAATTCTAAGCAAATTTTTTGCGTCTCCTTTTAGATTGGAAATACGATAGGATTCCATTAGCCTATACCAGGCATCTTTCAAATTTTCCCCTTGTTTTTGTTTGAAGTATAGCACTTCAAAATCTGGTGACAGAGGGGGAGTAGTAACGCCAGCCATAGCAACAAGATTGACGAACAAGAGATCTGACGAGAAAAAGGCAAACGAAAAAGAGGGCAAATAAAACGACAAATTGGTGAAGTGGGGGAGAGGAAAACAAGAGGCAAATGGCAAATAATGTAATTGCAAGGAGATGAGATTTGTGATTAGGAACCTGGTAGATGATGATGGAGTCTCCTCGGCGCCTGAGATTGGCACGTAGAAGAGACTGCTTCCTCCCCGGCAGCGGCGCCAGAAATTCCTTTGACGTGGCTTGAGACTGCGTCGGTATTTCCCCAAAGAGGAAGGGATGATGCAGCTGTTGGAAATATGCCCTAGAGGCAATAATAAAATGGTTATTATTATATTTCCTTGTTCATGATAATCGTTTATTATCCATGCTATAATTGTATTGATTGGAAACTCAAATACATGTGTGGGTACATAGACAACACTGTGTCCCTATTATGCCTCTAATAGACTAGCTCGTTGATCAAAGATGGTCAAGGTTTCCTAGCCATAGACATGAGATGTCATTTGATAACGGGATCACACCATTAGGAGAATGATGTGATGGACAAGACCCAAACTATGAACGTAGCATATGATCGTACCAGTTTATTGCTATAGTTTTCTGCATGTCAAGTATCTATTCCTATGACCATGAGATCATGCAACTCACTAACACCGGAGGAATACCTTGTGTGTATCAAACGTCGCAACGTAACTGGGTGACTATAAAGATGCTCTACAGGTATCTCCGAGGGTGTCTGTTGAGCTGGCATGGATCGAGACTGGGATTTGTTACTCCGTGTGACGGAGAGGTATCTCAGGGCCCACTCGGTAATACAACATCACAATAAGCCTTGCAAGCAAAGTGACTAAAGAGTTAGCCACGAGATTTTATATTATGGAACGAGTAAAGAGACTTGCCGGTAACGAGATTGAACTAGGTATAGAGATACCGACGATCGAATCTCGGGCAAGTAACATACCGAAGAACAAAGGGAACAGCATACGGGATTAACTGAATCCTTGACATAGAGGTTCAACTGATAAAGATCTTCGTAGAATATGTAGGAACCAAAATGGGCATCCAGGTCCCGCTATTGGTTATTGACTGTAGAGGTGTCTCGGTCATGTCTACATAGTTCTCGAACCCGCAGGGTCTGCACACTTAACGTTCGGTGATGTTTAAGTAGTATTGAGATATATGTGTTGGTGACCGAAGGTTGTTCGGAGTCCCGGATGAGATCCCGGACGTCACTAGGAGCTCCGGAATGGTCCGGAGGTAAAGATTTATATATAGAAAGTTGGTATTTGACTTCCGGAAAAGTTCCGGAATTTACCGGGGTTACCGGAAGGGTTCCTGGGGTCCACCGGGTGGGCCCACCCACCCCAAAGGGCCCCATGGGCTGTGGGAGGAGGCAGATCAGCCCCTGGTGGGCTGGCCGAACCCCCCACCAAGGCCCATGCGGCTGGGGTGTGGGAAAAAGGAAACCCCAAAGTGGGGGAAGGAAAATCCAAGTAGGAAAGGAATCCTACTTGGAGTAGGATTGGAGGGAGGCTTGGCCTCCACCTCCTGTTCGGCCGACCCCTAGGGGAAACCCTAGGGCGGCTCTCTTCCCCCCTCCCTCCTATATATACTAGAGGATAGAGGCCCCCCAAAACACACGGCCACGTGCTAGTTCTCTATTCTCTAGTTCCTCCACCAAATAGATTCCGGTAGTGCTTAGGCGAAGCCCTGCCGGGATAACTCCACCACCACCACCACCACGCCGTCGTGCTGCTGGAGATCTCATCTACCTCTCATCTACCTCTCCGCCCCCTCTTGCTGGATCAAAAAGGCGGAGATCGTCATCGAGCTGTACGTGTGTTGAACGCGGAGGTGCCGTCCGTTCGGCGCTAGATCGGGACGGATCGTGATTGGATCGCGGGACGGCTTGCGATTTGGATCGCCAAGACGTTCGACTACATCGACCGCGTTTCTTAACGCTTCCCGCTTAGCGATCTACAAGGGTACGTAGATCCACTCTCCCTCTCGTAGATGCTCATCACCATGGATAGATCTTGCGTGTGCGTAGGAAATTTTTTGTTTCCCGTGCAACGTTCCCCAACAGCAGCACAACGACGGTAAGTATTTCCCTCAGTTATGAAACCAAGGTTATCGAACCAGTAGGAGTATCACCACCACCCAATAAGCAGCACCTGCACACAAATAACAAATACTTGCAACCCGACGCGAAAGAGAGGTTGTCAATCTCTCTACGGTAAAAAGATAGATTAGGTAGTGATAGATAGGAGAGATAGATCTCTCAAGAACACAAAATAAGAAGAGCAAATAAAAAATGCAGCAATATGTTTTTGGATTTTTGGTATAGTAGATCTGAAAACAAAGAGGCAAAAGGATAGATCGGAAAGCAATATGTTGAAAAAGTAGACCCGGGGGCCGTAGGATTCACTAGTGGCTTCTCTCATGAGTATAGCACACGGTGGGTGATCAAATTACTGTTGGGCAATTGATAGAAGATCAAATAATCATGACGATATCCAAGGCGATGATCATTATATAGGCATCACGTCCAAGATAAGTAGACCGACTCCTGCCTGCATCTACCACTATTACTCCACACATCGACCGCTATCCAGCATGCATCTAGTGTATTAAGTTCATGGAAAAATGGAGTAATGCAATAAGAACGATGACATGATGTAGACAAGATCTATTCATGTAGGAATAGACCCCATCTTGTTATCCTTAATGGCAACGATACATGCGTGCCTTGCTGCCCCTTCTGTCACTGGGAAAGGACACCGCAAGATCGAACCCATCACAAAGCACCTCTTCCCATGGCAAGAAAAATCGATCTAGTTGGCCTAACTAAACCAAAGATTCGAAGAAGAAATATGAGGCTATAAGTAATCATGCATATAAGAGATCAAAGAAGACTCAAATAATATTCATGGATAGAAACTAATCATGAACTCAAAATTCATCGGATCCCAACAAACACACCGCAAAAGTTTACATCAAATAGATCTCCAAGAGACCATTGTATTGAGAATGAAAAGAGAGAGAGGAAGCCATCTAGCTACTGCCTACGGACCCGTAGGTCTATGGTGGACTACTCACGCATCATCGGAGAGGCACCTATGAAGAAGATGAACCCCTCCGTGATGGTGTTTAGATTGGATCTCGAGGTTCTGGAACTTGCGGCAGCTAGAACTGCGTTTCATCGACTCCCCTAGGGTTTTCTGAATATTTGAGAATTTATAGGCATCAGAGGCGGTGGAGGGGGCCCCGTGGAGGGCACAACCCATCAGGGCGCGCCGGGGGCCCCTTGGCACGCCCTGGTGGGTTGTGCTCTCCACAGCCCACCTTCCTGGCTCTTCTTTGGCCCACTGGGTGTCTTCTGGTCCAGAAAAAATCTCCAAAAAGTTTCGTCGCGATTGGACTCCGTTTGGTACTGATATTCTGCGAAGTAAAAAACAAGCAAAAACAGCAACTGGCACTTTGGCACTATGTCAATAGTTTAGTCCCAAAAAATGATATAAAGTTGTTATAAATTGATTGTAAAACATCCAAGAATGATAATATAACAGCATGGAACAAGCAAAAATTATAGATACGTTGGAGACGTATCAGTCATGTGGCATCTCCAAAAGCAGCAAGCGCTTCTCTGACAAATTGAATATCGGGCCTGGTGGGACGGATGAAGAATGCCTGTCGTCCGCGTAAATGGAGATGCGTTGCGTCGCCGATATACCTCTATAGGAGCTGAGAACACCGTATTCGAGACCTTTAGCAACCATGGCCATGAGGGCCTCCATAGCAATGACAAAGAGCAACGGAGAGATGGGATCTTGAAAGCACATATGCTCTCTTGGAGGTTTTCATAATTCATGACAACATACATTATCTCTTGGACTAATATCTCTACCTAGTTTGTTCAGATCAAGTCCAAAGATGGCAGTGGCTGGGAATTGCGAGGAGGATCCCCCAAAAGGAAAGGAATAGGATTGACAAAGCTTCAAGTTTCAAGACTCTACATTTTATCTTTATGGGAGAAATCACATTTGAGTCCATAGGAAAGCCAATACTATTAAAAGGGGATGAGGTATCTATGATGCTCTGGTTGCTCAAAGTGCTTAGAGATTAGCCACCAAAAGCCTCAACATTTCTCCCACAAAATATTATGTCCAAAACCCTAAAGTAAAATTCGGTGGCACCAATTTTCTACATATCGGCCACACCGAGTTTCCCTTAGACAGAACCCAAGCCAAACCCTAGCAAATCGGTGCAACCGAGTTTTGCTTCGGTACAACCGAAAAGCAGTGACCACCTCTCTGGTATCTAATTGACAAAAATCGGAATTTTAGAGTTTTTCATTTCGGTGCCACCGAGTCACTGGAACTGCCTAGGTCAACAAAATCGGACTTACTGAGATGATGTATATCGGTCTCACCGAAACGCCAAAAGTTAGGACATTTTGCACTAGTCGGTACAACCGAGTTTTTACTTTGGTTCCATCGAGTTGGGCAATAATGTTATAATGGTTGGATTTTTGGAGATGACTATATATACCCCTCCACCTCCCTCTCATTCGCAGAGAGAGCACTCAGAACAGCAAACACTTCCACCATTCATTTTCTGAGAGAGAACCATCTACTCATGTGTTGAGATCAAGATCTTCTACTCCAACCATATGAATCTTGATTTCTAGCCTCCCTAAGTTGCTTTCCACCCAATCAATCTCTTCTACCAAGCCAAATTCTATGAGAGGGTGATTGAGTGTTGAGGAGACTATCTTTTGAAGCACTAGAGCAAGGAGTTCATCATCCATACCAGATCTATTACCTTTTGGAGAGTGGTATCTCCTAGATTGGTTAGGTGTCATTTGGGAGCCTCCAAATCGTGTGGAGTGGAACCAAGAAGTTCGTAAGGGCAAGGAGATCGCCTACTTCGTGAAGATCTACCCCGAGTGAGGCTAGTCCTTCGTGGACGTAAGCCATGATGGAATAGACAAGTTTGCTTCTTCGTGGACCCCTTGTGGGTGGAGCCCTCCGTAGACTCGCGCAGTCGTTACACTCCGTGGGTTGAAGTCTCCATCAACGTGGACGTACGATAGCACCACCTATCGAAACCACGCTAAAAATCTTCGTGTCTTCATTGCGTTTTATCTTCCTATCTCTACTCCTTACTTACATGTGCATGTCTTTACTTTCCGCTGCTATACTCGTAGACTTACATGTGTAGGGTGTGCTAGAATTGCTACAACTTGCCAACCAATAAAATCGGGAAAAGGTTAGGTTTTTATTTGGCCAAGTAGTCTATTCACCCCCCCCCTCTAGACGCCTCTTCTCGATCCCACGGATATCCTTGCCGGAATCCTTGGGCATGCGATATGCGCCTACCAGACATGCCATTGACCAAGATGCGTGTTGAGGCCGAATGCAACAGAATGCTCAACCAATTTATCCACCTCTCTCCGAATCCTTTGGCTCTAAGGATCTCAAACAAGAAAGGCCATGAAAGAGAATCAAATGCACGGGATATGCTGAGTTTGAGGAAGACACCTGGACATTTCCTCGCCGAAATCTTCCTCGCTACTTGTCTTACCAGCAAGAAATTGTCATGAAGATTCCTTTCCTTTATGAAAGAATGCCACCAGGTTCTTCATGTGGGGTCGCAAATGAGTAGATAAAAGTTTGGCAAAAATCTTGGCCATGCTATGTGGCAGGCTTATTGGCCGAAAATCACCCACCAATTGAGCATCCACTTTCTTTGGGATGAGCACAATCAATGCACGGTTTAGCTTATTAGCAAATCCTCTTCCATCGCCAATGAAACGTTTCAAAATAACAGTCATGATGTCATGCTTGATGATAGGCCAAGCATAGTGGAAGAACTTTCCAATCAATCCATCCGGTCCAGGGGCATGGTCTGGATGTAACTCTTTGATCACCAACTACACCTCCTCCTCTGTAAAAATCTCCTCAATGTCATTCATCTCCATCGCAGTCAGCCCCAAGAAGTCCAAGTCTAGGGTGTGATTTCTAGCACGAGCCGTCCCAATCAAATTATGAAAGGACTCCGAGAACACCTCCTCCATCCTGGCCTGATCCGTAATGATCTCCTCCCCATGCTTCAAGTGCGGGATGAAGTTTTTGGCTCTTCGGCCATTAGCCACCGCTTGAAAGAACTTGGTATTAGCATCTCCTTCTTTAACTTACAACAGGAGGGTTACAATCGTTTTCCAAACAGGAAGTAAGAAAACCAGCAATAAAGTTAATCCAGATGCGTCTTCTCCTCCTGGTATAACTAGCCCGTCCAGCACAAAGATGTGCTGGTTGATTTGCCTCACGCCCGACATGAACCACACTGAAACTCTGAAACACGCTGGATATACCTTCAACATCGTTCACGATGGCTGCAATTTCATATCTCCATTCGCCCCTCTTCCTCCATAGATCAACAACGCATTTTGCGTCAGTTTCAACCATCACATCCAGTAACGTCATGTCGCACGCCATCCCGAACTGCATAAGCCTCCGCAGTTCACGCATTTGATGCACACTGAACCCAAATACCCCGGGCTCTCGTCAGGGCTCCATTGTGACTACGAACAGCAGACCCTGTAGGCTGTAGCACCGGTATGATCTGATTCATGAAAACTTGCATCAAGATTAATCTTCATCGTGGCCGCTGAAGGTGGTTTCCGGTGATAAGCTGCGTTTACAGCCACCATGACCTTCTCCTTCCCAGTAATGGCAAGATCCGTTGTAACATCAATAGTCCATTATTTGATTGAGCTAGCAATAGCCGGTAGGGAACCTTAGTTTTTAAAAACTTATTTTAATAAATATAAAGGCCACTACAGGTATGTAAAACCAGGCAGTCAATTGGTTGAGCCATAAAGATTCAAAAAAAAAATACTCGAGATTGCTACCAGTTTAAATATGTTTTTAGCACAAAGCAATGTACACCAGGCTCTACATTTTAAACCTCCACAACTGAAGATTTGTTCAAAATGAACACATGTTTCATAACCACAACCAAACTCCACCAAGTCGACCTGCGCCCACACCAGGCATGGAAATACCGGCTTTATTTTCGGTTTATTTATGAGGCCACAAAATAATGAGCGAACTCTCGACGTCAACGGTGGCACTAATAAGACTGCCATGCTGCCATGGTCGAAAAGGATGTATGCACGCGTTCGCCTAGTTCTGAGCTCCTGCCATATTGCGGATAACATAGGGCAGGATGCCTCCATGGTTGTAGTAGGCCAACTCCACCTGCAAGCACAAAGAATGTGTCAACCCAACCGAGAAGCTCCTAACTAACACAATTCACACAAATTGTAGGATTGATAATAAGATCCAACAAGCTTCCGATATATATATATATATATATATATACCTCTGTGTCAAAACGAAGTGTGCAAGTGAAGGATTTCCCGTCTTCCGTGGTGATGGTCACATCCTGGCCAGGACGGATCTCACTGACATCGGTGGGAAGGTTGATGGTGTAGCGCTCATGTCCAGTAAGGCCGAGTGAGTCGGCATCCTCGCCGGCTTTGAAGCACATCGGGATGATCCCCATCCCAACCAAGTTGCTTCGGTGGATCCGCTCAAAGCTCTTGGCAATCACCGCTTTCACACCCTGAAAATAATACCACATACACACTTAGTTTTGATGTTGTTTCCCAGATATGTACCGAGGACTGAAATATAAGCCACTAAGTCTGCAACTTACGAGAAGCATCGGCCCCTTGGCAGCCCAATCACGAGAGCTGCCACTCCCATACTCGGCGCCAGCAAGAATGATAGTATCATGACCTTCAGACTTGTATTTCTGCAGTACGGCAACATATATAGATGTGCAATATTAATTACTCCACCTGGAGTAATAGCAATGAGGAGACAGATATCACAGACAACTACTAGCAACATACCGTGGCCGCATCGAAGACAGAGAGCTTCTCGCCTGTGGGGACATGAATAGTCTTGGGTCCAACCTCTCCACCCAAAAACTTGTTCACAATCCTGATGTTTGCAAATGTTCCTCTTGCCATCACCTCATCATTACCACGCCGGCTACCATACGAATTGAAGTCTTTTCGGTCGACGCCACGCTCAAGCAGATACTTGGCAGCAGGACTGTCTCTGTGGATGCTGCCTGCGGGTGAAATATGATCCGTGGTAATGCTGTCTCCAAAGTTGAGTAAGCAGTAGGCGTTCTTCACCGCATGTGGGCCAGGCGGGGACATGGTCATGTCCTTGAAATAGGGGGGCTCGTGGATGTAAGTGGAGTTTGAATCCCATGAGTAGAGCGATGCTTCTGGGACAGGAAGCTGGTTCCACATTGGGTTGCCTTTTGTGATGGCCTCGTATGTGCTCTTGAACATGTCAGGCAGCACACTGGATTGGACAACCTGTTGAGGAGTACCATTTAAATTCATTTAGTACAAAATAAAAGTGTAGGTAGAAACATCCAATGTAATGCAGCAGGCAGCATGATAGCAACAGCTCATGAATTTTACATACAAAGGGATGAAAGGTACTCAAGTATATATATATACCTCTGCAATTTCCTCAGTTGTGGGCCATATATCCCTGAAGTAAACTTCCTTGCCATCCTTTCCGACTCCAATGGGTTCCTTCTCAAAATCAATGTCAACCTGAAAAGTGCAAATTTTAGCGTGCAACCAAAGCACAAAAACAATGCAAATATTTGACCAAGCCCAGCCCTTTGACCAAATTTATGTCATGGACTTACAGTGCCAGCAAGTGCATATGCAACAACCAGAGGTGGTGAAGCAAGGTAATTAGCCCGAGTCAAAGGGTGCACACGCCCCTCAAAGTTACGGTTGCCCGACAACACAGCAGCAGCAACAACATCTATGCAGCAAAAAGCAAACGGTAAATTAACGACACAAATTCCTTGCAGATAGCTAAAAATATCCAATGTGATGCATCCCAGACATACCATTTTCTGTAATGACAGCTGATACAGATTCATCGAGATCACCAGAATTGCCAATGCAAGTGGTACACCCATATCCAACAAGATGGAATCCTTGCTTGTTGAAGTATTCTTGAAGGCCACTGCGCGATAAAAAAATCACCAAATTTTATTCAAACATGCCACTGGATATGACATTAAAATTAGTCAAGGACAACAAGATACCTCTTTAGCAAGTATTTAGTGACAACCCCAGATCCAGGGGCAAGGCTTGTCTTTACCCATGGTTTGACCTGAGAAAGATTAGCATTATTCCATAGTCAGCAGAAAGCAGAGAAACGCAGGAAGTACACCAAAAATCTGAACACATTAAGGAAGGAAAAAAACCTCAAGACCCAATTCGCAAGCTTTCTTTGCGACAAGGGCAGCACCAAGCATAACACTGGGATTTGATGTGTTTGTGCAACTAGTAATTGCTGCTATAACAACACTGCCGTGCTTGAGTTCAGCAGGTTGTCCATGAAAGTCAAATTTCACAACCTTATCCTGTTGTTCCTTCGACACCGCAAAGCCCTGACATTTTGTGTGTGTATTATGAACAATGTCAGATACAACATTGCAAATTGCAATGCAAAAGGTATAACATACATAGACGACAGCTTACCTTGAAACCGACTTTGTTGTCCAGGCAAGCATGCCAATCTGACTTCATTTCCTTCAAAGTGACACGGTCATGCGGCCTACAGTTGTAAACCAAATGGTACTTCATAAATCGTAATGCACATCCCAATCAGCAGAACACTTATCCAAGTACGAAACAAATAGCCATACCTCTTCGGGCCAGAAATGCAAGGCTCTACCTCATCAAGGTCCAGCGCAAGATTCGAAGAGTAAATTTTTTCTGCTTGAGGCTGTCATCATGAATGCAGATATGTCAATATTGTGATAAGCAAAAAACTTCAATCCAAACGTCCGTAACATAAAAAAAGGCATACCTCACTATAGTCAACAAACATATTATTAGCTCGTAGATATGCTTCGATCATTGACACCTAAATCAAAATGTAAGATTCAGTTTACAGAATAATACAGGTAGTAACTTAGGTATTACCACATTATGCAAATGAAAATAAGTAATCGTGCTCGTTAGATTATGTCATCCAGTTCAACCAATATCACAAACAACGGCAATGATGGCAATGAGTAATGGCCAGGATAGCAATAGCGATAGCACTATAACTTTCAGAAACTTGGGAGCTACTGCATGAGCAATATTCCACCTCGAGAGCCCTAGCATGAGCAATATGCCTCACCCCTATCCCTGTGGGGCATAGAAAGGCAGCTGTAATATGCTTGACTGCGTATTACAATAGTTGAGAGTAACACATAAAGCTTCTACGTATAGGTTTTCTCAAAATATAGCTCTTTAAGACTATAGAGTTCTTATGTATATAGCTAAAATTTCATGTTTAAACAAAAGAATTGCACATGGAACACTGAATTCATATCACCCATGCACAGCTTCTATAGAGTGGTGGTGTGGTCGGGAATAAAGAAAACCATCAACGCCCCATTTGGGAAAACACGGGGATTTTTTGCCACCACAAAACATCACCAATGCGATGAAGAACTGTCATGATTTGCTTACTGTTTTAATGTAACCCATATTTTATTGTTATTTTGGCTATTAAAGAGTACTCGTTATCAAAATATCGAAGTTATGGAATGGGTAAAAGAGTTTGTCGATAGTGGAACCTACAGTTTCGTCGCTTCGGCTAGTCAATCTGAGATAATCTAATGTCACATGGTCTACAGGAAAGAAGCCCATGGTAGCTCCATATTCTGGTGACATGTTAGCAATTGTGGCCCTGTCAGCCAAAGACAGTTTGCCCATACCTTCACCTGAATAAAAACGAACAGAAGGAGAAAAAACCAATAAGAAACAAGCAAACAAACAAATTATATCAAGACATCATGCATCCTATAGTGTAAAACGAATACTTACCATGGAATTCAACAAATTTGCCAACAACACCATGCTTCCTTAGCATTTGGGTAACAGTAAGAACAAGGTCGGTAGCAGTGACACCATTCCTTAACTTTCCAGTCAACTTGAACCCAACCACACCAGGCAAAACCATGCTCATCGGCTGTAGAAGGAAATAATATATTGGTTAACTGGAGGTATATGAAAAGGTGGTAAAAAAACAATGATCATTTATCAGGTTATGCTGCTGAACTTATAGGATTTTTGGTTGCAGGGGCCACCATATCAGAGGATGGATTGGTCTATCATGTGACAATCCCATGTGTTTTGGTGGGATGCCTCAATCCCTCACTTTCCACTAATCTTATGCTTATGAGGGGTGAGGTAGTGATGAACCAACCGGGTTTATTCCTCAAACGTGCAAACAGAACAAGTGGGCTTGATTTGCTTTGTACATTGACCATTACCATCAGATTCCACAAACCAAACACCCAATAAATTCCAAGTGAAGACAGGTTGCAAAAACAAATTAAGGGAGTGCCATATTATAGTGAAGTAGACTGTTTTAAGGAAAAACAGGGCACTGTGATTTAGGTACGAGAAATGGATGTTAGGACATAGTTGTGTTGCAAAGAGATCGCCATTAGTGCATTTTTTCCATCTCATCACAAGATCTTAATAACTACTCCCTCTGTTCACTTTTATAAGACGTTTTAGACATTCAGACATTGCTTAAAACAGTACAAAGCAAGCTGTCTGAAGCGTCTTATAAAAGCGAACAGAGGGAGTATTATTGAGGTTGGCAGAGCTCCACTGCAGATTTACCTGCCCAAGCATTGTAGCCTCTGCTTCAATACCACCAACTCCCCAGCCAGCAACACCCAAACCATCAATCATAGTGGTGTGTGAATCAGTGCCAACAACGCTGTCAGGGTACATGATGCCATCTGTGTTGAAAACAACTCTGCCAAGATACTCAAGATTGACCTGGAATATGGACACGAATATGAAAAAAAAAAGAGTTGTTCAGGTACCGGACATGTTGGCAATGGAAAAATTCCTTTGATCCAGCGCGTTTACCTACCTGGTGAACAATACCAGAACCCGGGGGGACAACCAGCATGTTTTGGAAAGCAGTTGAGCCCCATTTAAGAAAACCAAATCTTTCTCTGTTGCGTGTAAATTCCAGCTCCATGTTCGACTGCAATGCATTGGACGACCTTGCTACATCCACCTGCACCGAGTGGTCAATAACAAGATCCACCGGAACCTGCACTCCAAATGAAAATATGTATATCAGAAAAAAAAATCTAGATGGGTTGTTACTCAAAATGTTTTTTCTATGAAAAAACAAAGATCATCCAGAACAAGCTGATCAAGTTTTTCAGTTGACAAGGAGATATGTTGGTGTACCAATGGATTGATCTTGTTTGCATCGCTGCCCAACTTGGCCAACGCATCACGCATAGCTGCAAGATCTACAACTGCTGGGACTCCAGTGAAGTCCTAGAGAGTAAATTAAAACCGATCATAAGCAAAAGGCACATCAAAACCGCGAGATTTCCTGTAAATGTTTCAGTTCAAAACCTGGAGCAGAACTCGTGCTGGCTTGAAAGGTATCTCAGCCAGCTTGGGAGATGTGTTCTCCCAGTCAATGATTTTCTCGACATCATTCTTGGTAACTTGGAAGCCATCACAGTTACGGATAGCTGACTCCAGAAGAATACGGATAGAGTAGGGCAGCTTGTCTGATACAACGGAAAAAAAAAAGTATGTCAGTCTGGTTTGCAACTGGCAAATTTTAATATGCATGAGTAATGCTCCAACTATAGATTTGCAACTGCTTAAACTACACACAAACGATGTAGGCTTAGGGTGGCACATAGCAATTGAATTATAGCTTTCTAAAGAAGAGTATGATATGAAGCAAATCATTTTCAAACAGCAATGCTAACTAGTCAAAGGGAAGTGAGACTGAATGCAGAGTTGACTTACACATGTTACAGTTTTCCTAAGTCTACGATAATGCAAGAGTTAGACTCAACAGAACAGATGAAACCCAAATAAGAGTGTAAATCGCAAAGGAGAAAGTGAAAACACAGAAAGTTCCAAAAGCAAGCAGAACAATTACCGATCCTTGGATCATTTAGTGCAGGAAGGCTGTAGAATTTCCCATATTCACCACCCCCCGGCTTAGGGAGGCTGGTCAAAATATTGCTGTAGGCATGCTCAGTACCTGCACGGAAAGACAAGCAACAAGATGAATAATTAGCATAAATGAAGTGTTATGCATTAACAAAACAGTACTCCCGTTAGTTGCATGGTTGAACAAGACACGTCATAAATTGCTAAAGGTGTGTATCTATTTTCCTTGTGAAGCTGCTTAAAAATGGGGGATGGGGTATGAACAAATGACTTCCAAGTCAATTGAGTAGGTCCTCGAGTTGGAGGCTTATTTAACTTGTCCCTAGAAGACCAGTATTGACACTTGTGCAGTAGGCATATGCACATAGCCACATACACACCAAACACCATTGTTTTTAATGCGTCCCTACGGCGTCTGGGTGTCCTCCGACGGCATCGTGCCGAGCTCGTCTTTGGCGGCTTTGAAAGACAGTCAACTTCAGTGAGGATCCGCCAGCTACCTCCCCGGTCGCTGCTCCCCATCCCCTGCTCTGGTGCAGGCGGGCACGGAGCACCCCCCTGGCTCCTATCTCTTCTTCCTCCTTCCCACACTCCCTGCCTTGCCTCCATCCCCTCCCGATACTATGCGTGCCTGGCCGCCTTTCTGCTCTGTTTCTCCTCCGTCTCTGCTTCGTCTCCCCCACGTCTGCTCCCTCCCAACATCCTCCACGAGTCCACCCACAAGGCCGTAGCCCCGCCACCGCATCTGTCCACCCCCATGCTTGATCTGGTTTCTTTCTCATTTTCTCTGACGGCCGATTGGCCCTTCTCTTAGCGTTTCTACAGCACCCAAGTGTCCCTGCTATGGCGATCACACTGGCACGACTATGCACACACAACAGGAGGTGTACTTCACTACTTCAAACCAAAGAAAGCACACATAGGCAAGGAAAAGGGTACAACACATCTGACTTGAATAAAGCACCCGAATCTGTCGATACCCACTAATACATACTCCCACACAGAGGGGAGGGGACCCGGCCGAATCCATACGGCACGCACGTCTTCTCCACTAGAGAAGAGAGAATCGCGCCTACTCCAGTCCAGCAGCACGAGGTCAACTGCCTGAACTGAATCCACTCGAATCTGCCTGCCTGGCAGATGCCAACGCACGTCAATGGATCAAATCCACTCGACAGCACGCCAGAGGCTGAACTGATCCTTGAAATCTACTCATCAATAGCCCCAGATCGACGCTAAACAAAAGCAACAGCGCATCTCTCTCGACTCTACGTCCGGGAATCTCAAATTTCCCTGCGGCAGGAGACGCATATGCAACTAACTGTACAGGCCTCCGGAACTCCGATTTCAAACGAGTGAGACGCCAGTGGGCGGCATCGGCGAGCGCGGCGCGAACACGCACGCACCTGAGGCGGCCATCCTGCGCTGGAACCGCGCGACGCTGCTCCTGCCCCTGCCCCCGGTGGACGACGGCGACGGCGACGGCGAGCACCGCACTCGGGCAGCGCGGGGAAGTCCGGCGAACGGGCGCGAGGCGGCCGGAGGGAAGGAGCGGCGAAGCTGGGACGGCGGAGAGAGACGGTGGTAGGAGGAGGGATCTGAGTAGGCGGGCGGAGGAGGCAGCAGCTTCATACATATACGGGGAGAGCCGGTGCGATTCGCCGGGGTTGGTGCGAGATGCGGGGCGTCGTGAGGTCGGACGTGACCCTGGGTGGGGTTGGGCTCGGGTCAGGGGTTAACCGCGGTTGGGTTTTGGGGCCGTGGCCCGTGGCCGCCACACGGGTCACGGGGCTTCGGGCTGGCTGGGTCCGACCTTCGCCACCAGGAAAGGTCAGGCGCGGTCTCGACTTAATTGGGAGATAGATATGTGCTATTAAAGTGTTGGGTTGAGCGATTTATTAGTTTCAAAAAAATAGTACTCCATGTAGTCTTGGGATATTATCGTTCTTTTAATCATTCGACCACAGATTGGTTCACTAATACGACAAATTTTAAGGTGTATATATGAAATGTTCTTTTTTTTTCACTATTTCATCTTCTATGGGAGAAGCTAGATGGTTAGAGCATCCCAATGCTGACCCTTAAATCGAACACCGTATCTGTCCGCGTATCGATGGGCAGTGGTGGAGGACGGAAAAAAATTTGAGATAGGATGAACTCTAATCTAAATCATAAAAAGGTTTGATGCAAAACATTGTGCTACTATTGTGCTCGCATGTAGAAAATAGCACAATTCATTTGTATATAATATGGATGCGTCTAGCCAGCGCCCGACCGCCTGGGATGGTTAGCGAGCGGCCGACCATTTAGGAAATTTCTTGTCTCCTTCCTAATTAGGAAAACTTTCTCACCTAATTCCTTTCGCCCGTGACGTATCAAATGCAAGCACAGCCATCTCCTCCTGTGCATGCTTTTTGTTTTCTTGTGCATTTAATTTGTGGTTTCAAAAATTTAAAAAGGCATAACTTCCAATCCGCGCGTTGGAATTACGATCTGTTTTCACCGTTGGAATCTTCGCGACGTGCTCTTCGAAACTAGATCCCGCATGGGGATGTTTCGACGAACTTTTTTGTGTGCAATTTAGTCCCTATTTGGTGCAGCTGTCTAGCAGTCGATGTGCAATTAGCTCATAGTCGATGTGCAACTTTCCCCCTACTCGTAGATGTGCAGTTTTGACTGATGCAAACAAGTGTATATGCAGTTAATACCGGTATTTATTTTTCTAAAATGGTCGCAACTTTTGAACCAAATATCAAAATTAAGATCCGTTTTCATCGTACGAATTCTCTTGATGTGCTCTTCAAAACTAGCTCACTCATGATTATATGTGTGTGTAACTAGTCATGTCAACTAAATATCAATGTGTGTGCAACTAGACTACATTACCGCGCCAACTGAGTATATGTGTGTGCCAATAGTCCTGCCAACTAAACATCAATGTGTGTGCAACTAAACTACATTGCCGCGTCAACTGAGCATATGTGTGTGCGACTAGTCCTGCCAACTAAACATCAATATGTGTGCAACTAGACTACATTGCCGTGCCAACTGAGCATATGTGTGTGCGACTAGTCCTGCCAACTAAACATCAATATGTGTGCAACTAGACTACATTGCCGTGCCAACTGAGCATATGTGTGTGTAACTAGTCCTGCCAACTAAACATCAATGTGTGTGCAACTAGACTACATTGCCGCGCCAACTGAGCATATGTGTGTAACTAGTCCTGTCAACTAAACATCAATGTGTGTGCAACTAGACTACATTGCCGCGCCAACTGAACATATGTGTGTGCAACTAGTCTTCCTGCCAACTAAACATCAATGTGTGTGCAACTAGACTACATTGCCGCGCCAACTGAGCATATGTGTGTGCAACTAGTCTTCCTACCAACTAAACATCAATGTGTGTGCAACTAGACTACATTACCGCGCCAACTGAGCATATGTGTGTGCAACTAGTCTTCCTGCCAATTAAACATCAATGTGTGTGCAACTAGACTACATTACAAGCCAACTAAACATCAATATGTGTGCAACTAGTCTTCCTGTCAACTAAACATAAATGTGTGTGCAACTAGACTACATTACAATCCAACTAAACATCAATGTGTGTGCAACTGGCTACTCTTAGAATAACTGCAGCACATACGTGCACGATAAGCACTAGCCCCACGAAGCAAAAGAAAGCAATGGCACACTCCACTACGTGCTTGCCTTGCAAAATTCCACACAAACGAACGCAAGAAGCGGCCGCACAATAAGCAACCCAAGCAGCAACGGCAAATTCCCCTAACCATACAGTCGGGGGAACCAGAGGCCCGGAAGGTGGAGTCGGCGGCGAATGGTTCCTGCAGGATCCGGGCCGGAAAGCAGCGGCGGGGACGGCCAAGCTGACGGCGGCGGCCTGCCTAGCTTGCGGCCGCAGCCATGGCGTGGTGGTGCGAAGCTGCGCTCGCATGCGTGCGTGGAGGGAGCCGCCGCAGGTAAGAGAAGAGGAACGGGAGAAGGATCATGCGGGGGACGGCGGCGCACTCCGGTGGCCGGTCAGCGGCGGTCGCCGGACGCAACGGAAGTGGTGGACGCACGCATCCGCATCTCTCGTGCGTGTGTGGCGGCGGGGATGGGGTGACGGGGGAAATGGATGGCTGCGGGAGAGGATGGCTGCGTGGGAATGTGGGAGTGGCCAGGGTGGGCGCGTCCCCCGACCAGGTGGCACCTGGGCCAGATCGAACGGCGCACGAGCGGCCGCTCGCGAGGACAGAATAGCGCGCGCGCGCGCTACTGTGTATTTACGATATAATATAGTATGCATATATCTCTAGTATAACAATAGTTCAGATTCAACTAGATAACCGGATGCTCAACAAGTTTTTCGAAATCATTCATTCCAAATTCGACGATACTAGTCATAATTGCCACATGTCGTCTCACCACAAATTGCCTACTCTAGGTCATGTACTACATCATGACAGCGCATCCAGGCTATACAACGTGTACAAGAATATTGAATGAATGAATGAAACCAACATGAAGCAACACTTACGATCTCCATGATTGACTAGCCCAATGACGACCTTGACCGTTCAAAAAAAATAACAACCTTGTCTCCACTCGATGAATCGCACAGCCAAACTTCATGACAAAATTGCAGATGTTATATCACCGATGCGTTAGCGACTTCACGTTGCGTGCATATTGTGGGGCGCGAAGTTCTTTTGCCTATGAAATAAAGCATGCAAGCTTTGCGAAAAGGTCGGGCCCTTGTTCATGCCTACAAAGTCCGCATAAAACGACCAACCGTATCGCACAATAACTCATTCTTGGTCATTGAGTACTCCATTATCGTGCGTCTCTAGAAAACAACATAAAGATCAAGAAAAAACTCCATGACATTTGAGAACACATGTCGGGCGCGGAGTCCGCCATGGACGGCCTTGGAGGGGTACAGAGTGATTTCCAGGTGGGCAACGACATAGTCCAGGACGGGCAAGCATGTGGGTGGGGGTCTACAGACGACCGAGGATGTCTGGGCAACGGCCGGAGAGATACAATGGCAACGGACGATGAGGGTGTGTATGAAAGAAAGGTGGGAGCAGGGCCGGAGTGGGAAAAAAAAGGGATCGGTAGAGGGATTTAGTCAGCAGTGGTGTCGGAGTCCCACGTGGCTAGTGTCCGGACTCCCAGAAAACCCTCCGAGCTTGCCTTCAGTTTATGTGAAGACAGACGTTCGAACCAGTCCACAAACAGATGAAGTATCGTGTTAGGTGACAAAACACGTCCGGACGATGATGATTTTACGGGTAACCAAACGACCGCCGTGGAGCGTGACAAGGAATCCGTGGAAGCTTCCGACGGCGAGCACCGAGCACGTATACTCGAGACAAGATAAGTAGCAGCACCGTTGGTGCGTGCGTGGCAGAGCCGCTGCTGCTGGCCTCATCCGGCCGGAGGAGAAGCGGGAAACGGAAGCTGCGTCGTTCTTCCAGTTGCAGGTGATCCATACGTGCAAGTGCAAGCCGGCTTCTTCGGTCGTGTAGCTAGCCCCGTTGGAGTTATCCCCGACCCCCGCAACGGAACGGAGCCCGGCCATGTGTGCGCGGCCAACGGAAAGAAAATGAGATCCACCACGAGGTTGGTTGGGTAGGCGTGTGATCTGGGCGCGACGGCAACGGCGCGCGCGGCTTGCTGTTATTGGCTCCCGTGCCGTGACGCCATCTCCGTGCGAGACTCTTCCGTAGAAGCCAGGCCGCACAAGTTGGACTGCTAATCAAACTAGGCATGCAATAATCTTGGACGGTACAAATAGAAACAGCATGTTCAAATCGATTGCTTTTTTTCCCCGGTGGTAAACTGAGTTCTATTCCGTCGTTGCAGAGTTAGAGCAACTCTAGCAGACCCGGTATTCCACGGAATTGTAAACACGGTTTATAGTTCGCGCAGCAGGGTCTATACAGGCTCAAAATTGCAGCGGCAGAATAGAAACCGTAAATGGAACAGAATAAATTAAAAAACAAGTTTCGCGCGACAAATTACGACGCAAAAGCGGGCAGATCGTTCATACACAGGGGCAGATGTTCATACATAGCATAAATATTTTACATAAAACGCTCGCCGGAGCTACCCTACCCTAGAACTAGCCAAAATCGAGCTCGCCGGAGCTCATATCGTGCGGTAGCTGACCTTCGAGCTCACCGGAGCCCAGCGGCGGCGCTCATCGGAGTTGGAGTCGGAGGTGAGGTCGACGAAGATCCTCTCCTGCTCAGCGGCCTCGCGGCGCCACTCCTCCTCCTTCTCGTCGAACGCAAGGGCCGATGTGAGGCCCTGCTCGTAGAGCACGGCGTCGATCTCCTCCTCCCTCCGGCGGCGCTGCCGCTCCTCTCCCCCCCCTCACCGCGCACTGCGCGCGAGCATGACTGCCAAAATTGCGTCCGCCTCCGCCGGGGGGAGGAAGTCCTTCGGCCTGTCGCTCCGGCTCCCTCTTGACCGCGCGGACCGGGGGGAGCTCCTCCGGCTCCCTTTTCACCAGGGTGAGAGAGGAGCGCGAGCTGGACGCCCCGGAGGAGCTGCCTGCGCCGGAGAAGAGGCGCCCGCGCGCGCGGTCGTACTCCTCCGTCTCGCGGCGGAGGAGCGACGGCAGCGGCGTCAGCCCACGGTTCATGCACCGCAGGGCGGAGCGCTTCCGCGCCGCGTCGGCTGTGACACAACGCCTGCGCTCAGGGGCGTCGTCGCCGCGTCGGCCGGAGTCCCACATCTCACGGATCGATGGGCGGGACGGCGGATTTGAGACGGCGGCGGCGAGAAATGTGGTGAGAAGTGGGGAATCGCTGCGGCGGAGGGATAGGGTTCCGACCCGTATCGACCTTGCGGACCCGCAGATATACCGCGCGGGGGGACGCGTTTGCGGGCCACCGTAAAACATTTATGGGCTGGGCCGAGTATACGGGGTCTGGTCTGGTAAAAAAAGGGCCCAAACCCGTATACTCGCCGAAAATTTACAGTTCAAACGGTTTTATAGTGTTTGCTAGAGTTGCTCTTACAATCTAGAGACGGAAGATCCTCAGTATGATGTGCTTGGTGCAACGACACAGGCATGGTACGCTCCGACTATAGTTTGCCAAACAACCGGCAGCTATGTTTTGATCCCGACTATGCTTTTGAGGAATACTCAATGATATTATTTCTCCTACTCAGAGTGCATTTATTCCGGGTAGAATGATCACGGATAACGCCTTAATTGCATTTGAGTGCATCCATTATATCAAGCAAGAGAAGGACCCAGAAAAAAGTTTTTGTGCTTACAATCTTGATCTTTCCAAGGCTTATGACAGGGTTGATTGGAATTACCTTAGGCAAACGATGGAAAAGATTGGTTTCGCTCATAAATGGGTTGACTGGATAATGACATGTGTCACCACTGTGAGATATTCCGTAAAATTAAATGGAACAATCTTGGATTCTTTTTCACCGTCGCGTGGGCTACGGCAAGGTGATCCTCTATCCCCGTACCTATTCCTGTTTGTTGCAGACGGTCTGTCTGCTCTATGTGACAGTGCAACCAAACTAAGGAATGTTTCTCCTGTGAAGATATGTCGTAGAGCCCCGGGAATCTCTCATTTATTGTTTGCTGATGATACACTCCTATTCTTTGAAGCAAAACAATCTCAGGCAATGCATGTTAAGAGTATTTTGAATGCTTATACTGCAGCTACTGGACAATTACTCAACCCTGCCAAATGCTCTATCCTTTTTGGGGAATATTGTCCCATTATTCGGCAGCATGAAGTCAGAGCCATGCTCCAAGCTGATACCATAAATTTTGAAGAGAGATACCTTGGTTTACCGACTCCTGATGGTCGTATGACAAAAGGTAAATTCCAGAATCTGCAAGTCAAGCTGACAAAGAGAATGTTGCTTTGGGGATGCCCCTCTCAAGGTGGTAAAGAAGTTCTTATAAAGTCCATTGCTCAGTCCATTCCCACTTATATCATGAGTATCTTTAAACTGCCTCTAGGACTTTGTGATGAACTAAATCAGATGATCCGCAATTATTGGTGGGGCTCAGAAAAAGGGAAAAGGAAAACCCATTGGAAATCTTGGGAGGAGATTACTAAACCGTAGTGTATGGGTGGCATTGGTTTTCGGGATTTCAGGTTGTTTAACCAAGCCTTACTTGCGCGGCAAGCTTGGCGTCTCCCGACAATCCCGGATAGTCTTTGTGCATGTGTCCTACGTGCAAAATACTACCCAAATGGTAGGCTTGAGGACACTGTTTTTGCTGGTAACCCGTCATCATCATGGCAAGGAGTAGCTCATGGTCTTGAGCTTTTGAAAAAAGGGCTAATATGGAGGATTGGAAATGGCACCCAAGTGCGAATATGGAGAGATAGATGGATCCCTCGAAAACCCTCCTTCCAAATAATCTCTGCCAAGGGGCGTTGTAGGTTGAAGTGGGTGTCCGAACTCTTGGATATCAATGGCAATTGGGACGTTGCTGCAGTCCGTCAATGGTTTCCGCTTGATGCTGATATAATCTTGAAGATCAAGAATTCCGTGCGCAACGAGGACGATTTTATCGCTTGGGCTGGAGAGAAGACGGGCATCTTCTCGGTTCGTAGCGCATATAGGATTGCCTTTGAAGAAATGAACCAGCTGAATCAATCTTCTTCCAGTAACTCTCCTGATGGAGAACGAAGAGCTTGGTCAGCTATTTGGTCTTGTAATGCTCCACCAAAGACCCGCATTTTTGCTTGGCGCGCTGCAAACAACTCACTTCCGACTTGGGATTTGAAGCATGCTAGGAAGCTGGAGGTTGTTGATTTATGTCCAGTTTGTGGCACTGAAAAAGAAGACACGTTTCATGCTTTGTGTCAATGTCCCAATGCCAGGAATCTTTGGCTTGCAATGGTTGATTTTTGGGCTATCCCTGATCTCAAAAACATGATGAACACAGGCCCGGAATGGCTTCTCCATGCCCTGTGCAATTTGCCTGATGAGCAGCGCCTGCACCTGGTTATGCTCTTATGGAGAATTTGGTACGTCCGGAATGAGGTAGTACATGATAAACTAGCACCGCCAGTTCAGGTTTCTGTACGCTTTCTTAGAAGCTATGTTCAGTCCATTTTGACAATCGCTAAAGAGCCAGAGAAAGACCCCTTGAAGGGGAAATCTGCTATGCTAGATTGTGTTTTTTCTGCTGCACCTGCGGCCACGTCTAAACTGGTATTTCCACCAGCTGTGTGGCTGAGACCTGAAGAAGGACGAATGAAACTCAATACAGATGGCTCCTTCGTTTCGGCGGATGGTACTGCTGGCAGCGGCATGATCTTGCGTGATCACAACGGTAATATAGTCTTCAGTGCTTGTCGTCATCTGTACCATTGCCACAATGCTTTAGAGTCTGAACTTGCGGCCATCCGAGAGGGTTTGTCACTTGCTTTACAATGGAGTGAGCTACCTATAGACATTGAGTCTGATTGCTTGGAGGCTATCAATCTGTTGAAGAAGGGAGAAATGGATAGATCTGCGAACAGTTTCATGGTTCATGAAATCAAAATACTCATGGATCAACGAAATTCTTGTATTACTCACATTTATCGTAGTCAAAACAATGTAAGCCATTTGTTGGCATCTTTCGGTAGAACTACGGGTCGTACCATGGTGTGGCTTGGATCTGGACCTGATGAGGTCGTCAAACTCTGTAACTGTGTTGGTAGCTCGGCTGCGTGAGTAATACAAGTAATTTCCCGCAAAAAAAAAATCCTTAATCTCAGCCATAAGACGTCCGTACCCCGGCTAATTTTTTTTAAATAATACATTTTTTTAATTAATTTTCAAAAATATTACGCTGGATGAAATTTTTTCAAAAATAATACACCGTCGGCCCGCAGCAGGCCGATCAGCCCACCGCAGGCAGACAGCAGGCCTGGCCAGGCCACGAAAGACGCTGTCGGCGCGTGCGGGCCCCTGTCGGCCCGCTGCCGGCCGATCGGCGCGCTGCGAGCCGACAGGGTCCGGGTCCCCCCAGCGCCTGGCTCCTTCCTCCTCTCTCTCCTTCTTTCTCCTTCCTTCTTTCTCCTTCCTCCTCCTTTCACCTGCGAGCTCCCACTCCTCACGGCTAGCTACAGGTCCTTTTTTTCTCCTCTTTCTTACAAGAAATGCCTCAAATTAATACACCAAAATGAGGCGGTTTTTTAGAGATTGAGCACCGTGAATGGGTTCTACGTAGTTAGGGGAGCCAAGGAAGACCTCGATCTACTGATGGGGTAGCTCGTGGTGGTCGTGGTGAGCATTTTTCTTGAAGGTTTTTTTAGCACATTGGAGGAGGTTGTGGCAGCGGTGGAGGTGGAGGTGGTGGTGCTGAAGCTGGGGCAGTGTGGTGGAGGTGAATCTCCGGCAGTTTGGTGGAGTTTCCGGCTCCGTTCGTCGTTCGTCGTTCGTCGTTCGCTCGCACGCTTCAAGGGTATATTTCAACACACATTTTATTTTTCGTAGTTGCTCCGGTAGTATTCGGTAATATGTTTCGATGTGAAATAAATTAGGTGTGCGATTTGCTCCGGTAGCTATTTGCTCCGGTAGTATCCGTAAATATATTTAGATGTCAACTATTTAGTTGTGTCAATATTTGAAGTTGCTCCGGTAATATTCCGTACTATATGTGGATGTCAAATATTTAGGTGTGTCAGTAGTTGGAGTTGCTCCGGCAATTATTTGTAATATATTTGTAGGTGTGTGAATTTTTTTAGTTGCTCCATTAATATTCCGTAATATATACACATGTCAAATATTTAGTAGTGCGGATATTTAAAGTTGTTGCTTAATACTTGTCTGTCATTGTTGAAAAAAAATAGGTGAGCCGAGATGTCTGATGTAGTGAAGTTCAAATTTTACTACGGTCCTGGTACTGTCCAAACAACTAACATGGGAGCTGATCTGAGTGAATTTACTCACATAGAGGTGCCAATGAGCGCACCTCAAACATGGTCAGTCAGTCAGTTGAAAGAATGGATTACAGGAAGTTTAGGGCTTGATACAGAAACACACACCGTCGGTGTTCATGCATTGTGGACACGGTCAAGTTCAATAATTTACTTCTATTTGAGGCCAATAGAGCGAGACTCCGAGTGGGTGCGGTGGTTACAAGGTTGCGAACGCAGGGGATGCAATCCTATTGCCTTAGTGCTTCCCGTCGTGAAGGAGGTGACTGCACATGAAGGCGAGGGTGGCTACGATCCTGGGCAGAGCAGTGGAGGGAGGCAGTTATCTATGTCAAATGCTGGAGATGATGGTTACGAACCAGGGCAGAGTAGTCAGGTAGAAGGAGGAAATGCCGATGGTGATTACAGTGGCGAGGTGGACGCTGACGAGGTAGATGGGCACATGCAGGACCAGATGGAAGAAGAAGACACCGATGTTGATATGGGTCATGCCGATGATTCTGACGAGTCGGATGAAGAAGAAAATGCAGAGGAGGTCCCGAATCCTGCATCATGGAATCATGACTTCTCATCTGCAATGATGGTGAACGATGGACATGATTCTGCCTGGCAATATCACCAGAACAATATTGCGACGGGTGCTATGTATCCCAACAAGCAAGCTCTAAAGGATGCAATAATAAATTGGGCAATGTCCACGCAAAGGGTTTTCACAGCTCAGGTGTCAAGTCAGAAATACTTGACAATGGTATGCAAGAACGCAGATTGTCCCGCCAGGGTGCACGGCTATCTCCCTAAGTATGGCACAAGTTGGGTGATCAGTGACTTAGTTAATCACACTTGTCTTATTCCCTGCATCCCTCAAGATCATGCCAACCTTCCATCGACGCTTATTGCTCGGTTGTTTTACGATGAGATAGTGGAGGGCAAAGCTATGGAAGTGAAGGCAATCCAGAGAAAAGTTTTCGCCAGGTTGAAGTACAGAATTTCTTATGGCAAGGCTTGGAGGGCTAAGCATGCGGCGCTTGAGAGGAGATTTGGTTCTTATTTTGATGCATATGACTCTGTTGTCCAACTCCTCCACACACTGCAGCAGCGGAATCCAGGCACCTATATCGATATCCAAGACCTCTTCATGCCAGAGTTCCCAACTGTGAGGGTGTTGCATCGTCTCTTCTTCTCTTTCGGTGTATGCATCGAAGCTTTCAGGCATTGCCGACCGGTGATATGTGTAGATGGTACTTTTCTCACTGGCAAGTACAAGGGTCAGATCCTAACAGCCATAGGTCAAGACGGCCAAAATCAAGTTGTCCCACTCGCATTTGCTTTTGTGGAGAGTGAGAACATTGAAAGTTGGACATGGTTCTTCAGGCAGTTGAAAATATCAGTTGTGAAGGAGAAGCCCAATGTGTGCATCCTTCATGACAGGCATGCAGGTATACTCAGTGCGATAAGGACACTAACAAACCCAGGCCCTGAGGAACAAACTCCATGGCAAGACTTGCAGAGCCGTTGGTGCATGCGCCATCTGGGGGCTAATTTCTTCTCGCAGTTCAGAAATAAGAACCTAATGAATCTGTTCAAAAAACTCTGCAAGCAGAACCAGTTATGGAAGTACAATTTGATACGTGACAGACTTAATGTGTGCACGCAGAGACACGTTAGGGACAGGAAAGCTGCAAGAGATGCAGCGGTGAGGGCACATGTTGAAGCAGTAGCTGCACAGTTGGCAACAGGATCAGCGGCCGTGGAGGAGGAGCCTGTTGGGCTATGTGACCTGCCAGGCTTTGACCCACCTGGTACTAGGAGAAGGCTTGGAAGGTCGATTAAAACCTTCCAGCAGTGGATAGAGCATGAGCCTCTGGAGAGGTGGTCTTTGCTACATGACACACATGGAGCAAGGTACGGTGTCATGACAACCAACCTCGCGGAAACATACAACTTTGTCCTCAGAGGAAACCGGGCATTGCCACTTACAGCCATCGTTGAGGGTATTTTCTATGGCACCGTGAAGTATTTCAGAGATAGACGTCAAAAAGCAGAGCAGCATATCTTGAACAACCCAAATACACGTTACTGTGAAAGAGTGATGAAGTACATGGACAACAAGATGCAAAAAGCTAGGTCACACACTGTAGTCGCCATCGGTAATCAAGAGAGAAGGTTTGAGGTCCGCTTAGTCAACAACAAATTCGGATGTGCAAATGAGTCGAGGACGCATGAGGTGAAAATTGGAAATGAAGCCTGGCCAACGTGTGAGTGCACATGCAACAAACCAAAATTGTTTCACCTACCTTGCTCGCATGTACTTGCTGCTTGCGGGTAGCTTGGAATGGACGCAATATCGTTTGTGTCTCCATTTTATCTGAAAGAGTCTGTCCTCAATACCTGGACAGGTGAGCTGATGGGTTTTCGATCAATGGGTAACTTCAACAACGTCAACCCCGCTGAAAGGCGTTACATTCCAAACCCAGAGCATATGCGTACAAGTAGAGGCAGACGGCAGTGTCAGCGCATCCGGAATGATATGGATGAATCTGAAGCAGGAGGTCCAACTATGCAATGCATTCTATGCAATGAATTTGGCCATAGGGACACTAATTGTCCCACTTTCGTCACTGCCAGTGGTACTGGTCGTGGACGAGGCAACCGGGGACGAAGGGGAGGTAGAGGAGGTAGAGGAGTAAGAGGGAGAGGAAGAAGCTAAGCTAGCAGTACTATGTTATAAATTTGTATTAAGTGTGACACTATGTTCTGAATTTGTATTAAGTGTGGCACTATGTTATGAATTTGTATTAAGTGTGGCACTATGTTTTGAATTTGTATTAAGTGTGGCACTATGTTCTATATTTATATTAAGTTTGGCAACTATGTTTGAAATTGGTATGTGCAGGAATGGCGGGAATGTGGTTGCTGAATGGGGAAATTGATAAGGGTCATCGTGGTGCGATATGGTCTGAGCGAAAGCTCAAGCCTCTGGTCACTCGCACTCCTCTGGAGAACTGGATGATACACCCAGGATGGGTTCAGCGGTACGTGCTTTATTAATTTGCACACTGACATGAATATTAATGGGAGACACTAACTGAAATGTTCTGTCATGAAGGTTGAAATGGGCCGGCCTTTTACCTTTCGCGCGTCTGGTTGAGTCTATCCCGGGCTGCAAACGCCTCGCCATCGACTCCTCCTTGTTGAGCTGCTTAGTGGACCGTTGGAGGCCAGAGACCCACACGTTTCACTTCCGGTGGGGAGAGATGGCTCCTACTCTAGAGGATGTGTCACTTTTGCTGGGACTGCCGTTGGCAGGTCATGCCATAGGACCGTTGGACGCACCGGCTGGTTGGGAGCTTGGTCTTACACAACGTTTTCATGGTGTTTTTCCGGATGCTCCGGATCCGGAATGGGAGCATCACGGACCTAAGTATGATTGGTTGCTCAAATTCCAGGTTAGTTCCCCTACCTATTATCTTCAAGTTATCATGCAAATGATTCTACAGAAAATACCTGTGGCTTACTAAATATTTGTCTTTGCTTAATGCAGATCCAGAAGTTACCAGCGCCGTTGAGTGCGGAACAGGTCACTCGGAGCCTGGAGGCCTACTTAATGTGGCTTTTCGGCAAGGTGATGTTCACAGAAAACCATGTCACCACTATTAGCGCGCTCTACATCCCTATGGCACTCGAGATAGCTAGCGCGGAGACGGCGGATCAGATCAGACAGAGGAGTTGGGGTTCGGCGGTCTTAGCGGCTACATACCGAGGTATGTGCAATGCCTGCCAGCTTTCATCGACAAAGCCAGCCCTTCTTGGATGCCCTCTATTCCTACAACTGTGGTCGTGGGAGAGGTTCTCTATAGGGCGACCAGATGTACGTGTTCATCAGCCTATGGATGCCATGTTCGATGCTGACGGCATTGACATGCCTACTTTCGGTCTGTGTTGGACACGTCGCGAGGTATGTATCGTGTTATAGTTTAATGCAAATTTTGTGTGCACAAGAGATAGTTCGATGCTAGCGGCTACTAACTTTTGTTTTCTGCAGAGACGCTTTGCTGGTGATCAGACCAGGAAGGCATACACGGCTTTGAACGAGCAGTTTGATACGTACACTGGGGTCATCTGGCAGCCCTACACGGAAGCAGCCATACAAGCAAGATACCCCGGTGGTATGTCTGTGCTATGCACAAGGGATCGAGATTACTGGATGACGAAATCGAAGATCATCTTTGATATCTTCGTCGAGGAGATGGCACAACAGAGGGTTATGAGGCAATTTGGTCTTCTGCAGTTGGAGCTGCCTCCCCCTACAGAGAACCCGGTGCCAGCACACATCCACAGGTATTAACCAGTTTTTCAATGTTGCATTATCTTTGACAGTAATCCATTCGAAGCATTACGTAATTGTTGAACATACACCACAATTTTAGGATGACGAGGAAGGGCATGAATAGGACAACTGCTGACTGGCTAGTTAGACTAGAGCCGTATGTTACAGAGTGGGAGACAGCAAACACACATCTATGGCACGAGAATCACAATTTTAATCTCAATGAATTCAATCTCTATTTGCGGCGTTACATGACCGGAACACGGTTACGCATCATTGAGCACTCTCACCCAGAGGAGATACCTGACCCTACTCCGTCGGATATGTACCTGAGCTATGATACTTCGGGCTCTAGGCAGTACGCGGTAAGATATATTTTCTTTAAGTAAAGTTGTGACATACTTTGACGTGCATACTTAATAATCGTCATGAAATTTTTCAGGCTCGCTTGACACACGAACTATACGACGACGTGACCACTTTTGGACGATCACTGTCGTCTGGACCTCTTCTTCAACACCGGCCTGTGGTACAGCCCTTCTTGGAACGCATGCAGAACAAGATACGGGCTGTCTACGAGGCTATCACGTGCACCCGGAGAAGCGATGTTGTTCAGCACCAGCAGCAGCAGCACCACCACCAGCAGCAGCCACGTCACTCCACGCACCGACAGCAGCCACGTCCATGTCTAGCACATCAACCGACGACCAGGCCACCCCCTCTTGACCAACCTGGTGGTTCGACGTGGCATCACCCACAGCACTATGGTCCCACGTCAAGCTTTGTGTTTTCTCCACAGCAGCAGTGTCCCTCGTCGAGCTTCGTGTTTCAGCCAGAGCAGCCGTCACAGCCAGCAGGTATGTCTCTTCATATTTATTGTTTTCAATATTAGTTGAGGCGACCTCATTCTTGATGACTTAACGTTCATCGTGCAGGAGCCTACGGATATCATGCGTCTATGTCGGCATCACATGATACGTGGGGGAGTGATCAACGTCCTGAGGACAACATACAGGCTCAGATGTCGCAGCAAACCGACTGGATGAACATGTACTCGACTCCTCCACCTGGCCCCACACAGGATACACAGTATGACCAGGGTGAGTGGTCTGAGATTCCTCCTCGCCAGGTTAGGGCACCCAACAGGTTCGGATGGACGCCACCTCAAGATCAGCCTCCGCGCCATGGCAGACGTCGTCAGTGACGAGACATGACCATCTACTTCTGTATGAGACTTATGTCTATTCTATGTATGAGACAAATGACTATGTACTTATGTATGAGACATATGCCTACTCTATTTAGTACTCTGTTATTCGAACTACAACATCATATTTAGATAGAACATAATGATCGTACAACAAGACAGTACAAACAACTTGATAGAACTACATCTAAATTAAACGGTACATACGACTTAACTTACAACATACATGCATAAAATAAGATACATACGACTAATATCCCGCCATTTTCTTTCCCGCCATACTCTCCCGCCATTTTTTCTCCCGACATTCTCTCCCGCCATTATCTCCCGCCATTTTCTTTCCCGCCTTTCTTTCCCGCCTTTCTCTCCCGCCATCTTCTCTTGTGAACCTATATAACCACATATATAACCACATCCGCAGTAAGGTGGGTGAGCAGGCCCTTCTGTCCCCCCTTTCTCTCACGCCTTTCGCTCCCGCCCTCCTTTCGTGGAGATGTCTCATCCTCATTATCCTTTTGATCGTAGTTTTCACTCTGGTATGTCCGATCGTCTTCTCAAACTAGCCGCCAATTTCAAGATGGATGATAGAGTAGTTCCATGGGAGGAACTCATCAGTAGTGACACCATAATGAATGAGTTGGCTCACTCATTAGCTAGGAGTGGGTGGCCTCCCAGGACATTTGAGGAGATACGAAAAGAACTTCTCAGGTTGCATGGCAGATGGCAGAAGGTCAAACTGCATAAGAGTGAATCTTACATCAGGCTTGGGAGGAAGAATTCAGATTTATGGTCAGTAGACAGTGAGGACGAAGACGACCTCTTCATGCCGAGCAGCAATGTCAAGACTACCTCATCGTCGAAGGCCAAGAGTTCTACTTCGACAAAGGGCAAGAGATCTGCATCGACGGAGGAGGAGGATGATGCATTCATGTAGTACTGTTTTATGTAGTACTGTTGATTTAATGTTGTAGTGTTTAATTCAGTTGTATTGTTTAATTCAGTTGTACTGTTTAATTCAGTGGTAATGTTTAAATTCAGTTGGATGCATGTAGTTTGCAGTACAAGTGTTATCTCTCTAAACCAATTTGCAGTGGCAATGCGAACGTTACGATACAATAACATAAATCTACTGAGTCCAACGGGGATATTTTCCTTTTCCATCACCAGCTTCGTCTGCTGCCTTGGCTGCACGAGCCCTTTCTTTTTTTATCTGCCTCTCAGCCTCACGGGCCTCCTGCCGTATTCATGTTTTATTTCAATGGTCAATTGGTTTACAGAGATAACACTTGTACTGCGAACTAAATGCATCCAACTAAAATTGAACATTACCACTGAATTAAACATTGCAACTGAATCAAACATAAATCTACTGAGTCCACAAGATACATAAAAATTAACATGTTGAAATTAAGATACAACTTCGTACGAATTTTAAGATACAACCTTCTAGGATACAATAACATAAATCTACTGAGTCCAACGGGGATATTTTCCTTTCCCATCACCAGCTTCTTCTGCTGCCTTGGCTGCACGAGCCCTTTCTTTCTTCATCTGCCTCTCAGCCTCACGGGCCTCCTGTCGCTGTCGGTAAACCTCCGCCAGTCGTAGTCCCTCTTCTCGGTTTTTCTTCTTCATCTCATCAATAAAAGCCCTCTGCTTCACACAGTACTCTTGCCACTCTCTCTCCTGCTCTGCTTTCTCCTCTGCTGCCGCCTTCGCGCGGCGCTCTTCTAAGTCCAAACTTGCCCATGCACGACGACCTCTTTCACGAATCTCGGTCACCGCCCAGTCCGGTTTTTTTGTGTCAATCCAACGATAGTACATGCACAGAGGCGGAGGAGACTACAACCAAAATAGAAATAGAAATGTCAAATCAACAATAATATCAACAACGTGTTTATTCTTCAAGACTGAAACACACCGGAGGCCTGATGTACGGTGAAGTAGCAACGGGTGGATCTTCCTCATAATTGGCGCACATGAAAAACTTCATGCCCAACCAATCTGAAAAATCCGTCACCTCCTTCACCTTACAGAGATCGCCACACGAACAACGAAGTACTTCCACCCCCCGAGGCAAACTCGCACTCTTCATTTTCGTAGGCCTAATGCTTTGATCCGAGCAAGGCAAACTCATAATGACTAGCGCGTTGGTGTTTTGAAGTGCGTCTGGACGATAGAGAAGAGAGTGAGAAAGAGCAAGCAGTGTGGGCAGAAGCAAAGAGAAGAGCGTGAGAGAGCAGGCAACGGCATCTCGTATATAAAGATGAGGAGCACTGTGTTGTCGGTAGCAACAGCACGGCACCGCACCGCCGACAGCAGGAATCATACAAAGCAGACAGCCCTGGCGAGGCGAGCAGTGTTTTAATCAGTGCAGCAGTAGTACCAATTAGCAGCAGTAGCAGGCAATCAACAGCAGCGAGGGAACAGATGGACGAAAATTTAGGCGGGAATCACGCAGCAGCAGCAGCAGCATCTTTGCATTGGAGTGAGCGCCGTCTGCCACAGGGAGCTGTCGCCTCGCGCGCGGGAATCGGAGGCTGGCTCCGCGCAGCGCAGCAGTGCAGTATGCCAATCACTACAGTATGCCAATCACTACAGTATGCCAATCACTACAGTCCCGCCATATTTTCTCGCTCTTTACTTCCCGGCAGTGTCTCCCTCCCGCCTTTCTTTGTGCTCTCAACCTATAAAACACCCTCGGCAGTAACGTGGGTAAGCAGTCTAGTGTAGTCTCGTTTCACCGTTGGATCGAAGGCATTTCCAAACGAGAAGGTAAATCAAATCCACCCCCCCATTATTTGGTTCGTTTAATGTATCATAGTTTTTTGCAAACCCTAGTTTTCTTTGTCGTAGTGGTTATGCTCAAGGGGTAAGTTATGTGCTCAGTGGGATTTGAGTGGGATTTGTGTGTTGCAGATGGCTAAGGGTACTCAGTGGGTGCTTAGCCCTATTGTTCATGTCCAAGGCTTTCCTCCAAGTGTTGTGCAAGTTAGTGAAGTGGACATCACTTTTGATTGGTTAAAGACTAAATTCATGTTGAAGCAAGGGTTGAAGGAAGACGATTTTGTGTACTACGTCAGCAGCTTGCACTCAGATGGCCCTGGGGAAAGAAAATTCATTGAAATAACTGATGATGATACAATTCATGAAATGCTCAAAGAATGGGAATGGAAAAGGGTTGTTGACTTGCATTGCTACAAGAAACCGAGTTATATGTGATGTTTATGTCGTTTGAACTATCGTGGACCATCGTGGTCATGAACTATTTATGTCTTTTGGTCCTCGTCCGAGGAGAAAGACCCAGATTCGTCGTCGTCCCTAGCAGTGATATGGTTATCTATGTATGAGTCGTTATCTATGTATAAGACATGCTTGATGTATGTGTTACTATCGCACTAGCTTCTATCAGAGTTGGAGACATATATGCAAATGGCGGGAGAGCAGGGCGGGAAAGAAAATGGTGGGAGAGCAGGGCGGGAAAGAAAATGGCGGGAGAGAACAGAGTATCTTAATATGCAAATGTATCTCTTCGGCATACTATGATCTATTGATTCCCCTCTTCGGAATGCAAATGTTTTGAAAAAAATTCGAAATAATATTGACGGCAAAGAAAAAATGTGAAAAATTAAATGGCGGAACGGACAAAGAAAGGAGCTGTACTTGAGGAAGGGAGGAACGAACGAGAAAGGCACCTGTCGGCCGGCAGCAGGCCGATCGGCCTGCAGCGGCCCGACAGGGTCTGACAGCGTGAGCGGGCTGACCTGGCCGCCTGCTGTCGGCCTGTGGCGGGGCCAGTCGGCCTGCTGTGGGCCGATCGGCCTGCTGTGAGCCGATCGGCCTGCACCGGGCCGACGGTGTATTATTTTTAAAAAAATTTCATCTAGCGTAATATTTTTGAAAATTAATAAAAAAAAATGTATTATTTAAAAAAAATTAGCCGTACCCCGAGCGAGCAAGCCCATCGCCAGAAAGGATGGACATAGCCTCCATAGAGTCCGATTGGACGAGGATTGCACAATTTTTGAAAACTTGAATAATTTTTTATATTCCAAACAATTTTTAAAAAATGGAACAATGGGAAAAACTAATATTTTTTGAAATTTTAAACTTTTTTAGATGCATTTTTCTGAACTTCCAGAACATCTTTCGAACTTATAAATAAAATTTTATAATCGTGAACATCTATTGATAACATGAACATTTTTTGAAATTTCAGAATATTTTTTAAAACACGTACATTTCTATAACTATATATTTATATTGTGTACCAGTTTTGAAATGGATCCAGAGCATAAATCCTGATCGTTGGTATCCTTAGTCTAACTGTTGGGAGTAGCGTGATTCGCATGAACAGTACCCATCATTTGCAATCAATGTGTTCTAGAACCATCAGGTCATCCTTATCAAAAAAAGGTGCATGCCTCCCGGGCCATGATGTGGTCAGCAGAAGACGTGCTAGGTGGCTTGGCGATGGGTCTAGAAAGAGAAGAGACATAAGAGCATGTTCACCCGTTCGGCGCCCCTAGGGGTTGAAATAGCGCCGTCTGGGGGCCAACCGGCGAAAAAATCGGCGTCGGGACGGTCGGGTTCTCATCCCCCCCAAGCTGGCCCCGACGCCGCTTTTTGAACACAAAAAGGGCCAAATTTCGGCCAAAACGACACAAGTTTGAACGAAGTTCAGGCGATTCATTGATATTTGTACAAAAACTAAAATAAAAACTACGCCGCCACCGCCGCCGCCACCGCCTTGAGCCTTCTACATGCCGAGGAGGTTGTAGAAGTTGGTGTAGTTGCCGCCGTCGTCGTCCTGCAAGCCGCCGCCGTCCCTCCTGCAGCCCTGCCCTGGGTCGCCGAGGCGGACGGGGTTGGACGGCCCGGGCGCCTCCTCGTCACTGTCGTCAAGGATGACGACGCCACCCTCCTCACGGCCGCGGCGACGAGCGGCGATCTCCTCGAGGACGCGGCGCTGCCGCTCCATTTCCTCCCGGACGTAGTCGTCCCGCGCCCATTTGAGGGCGGTCTCGTCGGCGGCGGCCATGTCGAGGTGCTCCTGCTTGACGACGACTGGCGTCGCCGCCGGCTCCGGCTCCTTCTTCGGCCTGACAAGGCGAAGGTGGCCGCGGGAAGGGCTGAAGGCTGGCGGCGGCGGCCCTCGTTGATGGTGAGGGTGCCGCTACGCCGGAGCAGCGTATCGCGGGGCTCTGTCTTCACGGCAACGAGCGGCGTCCGTGCGCCGGAGGAGTGGGAGCCGGAGGACGACGACGACGTCCCGGCCATGCGCCTCGGCTGCCACGAGGAGCCCCTCTGGTGCGAGATGGACGGCGCTGGGTACTCTAGCCGCGGCGAGTTGCCGCCCTTGATGTGCTCGAGGACGGCATCGAGGGTGCGCCCGGGGACGCCCCACCATTGCCGCCGCCCCTCGGAGTTGTGTGTTGGAAATATGCCCTAGAGGCAATAATAAATTGGTTATTATTATATTTCCTTGTTCGTGATAATCGTTTATTATCCATGCTATAATTGTATTGATTGGAAACTCAAATACATGTGTGGGTACATAGACAACACTGTGTCCCTAGTATGCCTCTAGTTAACTAGTTCGTTGATCAAAGATGGTCAAGGTTTCCTGGCCATAGACATTAGATGTCATTTGATAACGGGATCACATCATTAGGAGAATGATGTGATGGACAAGACCCAAACTATAAACATAGCATATGATCGTGTCAGTTTATTGCTATAGTTTTCTGCATGTCAAGTATCTGTTCCTATGACCATGAGATCATGCAACTCACTGACACCGGAGGAATACCTTGTGTGTATCAAACGTCACAACGTAACTGGGTGACTATAAAGATGCTTTACAGGTATCTTCGAGGGTGTCTGTTGAGTGGGCATGGATCAAGGCTGGGATTTGTTACTCCGTGTGACGGAGAGGTATCTCAGGGCCCACTCGGTAATACAACATCACAATAAGCCTTGCAAGCAATGTGACTAAGTGTTAGCCACGGGATCTTGTATTACAGAACGAGTAAAGAGACTTGTCGGTAACGAGATTGAACTAGGTATAGAGATACCGACGATCGAATCTCGGGCAAGTAACATACCGAAGAACAAAGGAAACAACGTACGGGATTAACTGAATCCTTGACATAGAGGTTCAACCGATAAAGATCTTCGTAGAATATGTAGGAACCAATATGGGCATCCAGGTCCCGCTATTGGTTATTGACCGTAGAGGTGTCTTGGTCATGTCTACATAGTTCTCGAACCCGCAGGGTCTGCACACTTAAGGTTCGGTGACGTTTCGGTATAGTAGAGTTATGTATGGTGGTGACCGAAGGTTGTTCGGAGTCCCGGATGAGATCCTGGACATCACGAGGAGCTCTGGAATGGTCCGGAGGTAAAGATTGATATATAGGAAGTCCTGTTTTGGTCACCGGAAAAGTTTCGGGTATTTCGGTAGTGTACCGGGAGTGCCGGGAGGGGTACCGGGGACCATCGGGAGGGGTGTCTCGACCCAAAGGACCTCATGGGCTGTGGGAGGAGTCAAACCAGCCCCTAGTGGGCTGGCCTAACCGCCCCACTAAGGCCCATGTGGCTTTGGGTGGAAAAAAATCCAAAGGAGGAAAGGTGGAAAGGGTTTCCAAGTGGAGAGGAGGAATCCTACTCCTAATAGGATTGGAGTAGGACTCCTCCACCTCCAATTTCGGCCAAACCTTGAGGGTTTGAGGCTGCCTGCTCCCCTCCCTCCCTCCTATATATACTAGAGGATTTAGAGGGAAGAGCTAACCCTAATTGCCACGTGCTCCCTCTACTTCATCTAGATCGGTTTCTCCTCTAGTCTAGTTTCAGCGGTGCTTAGGCGAAGCCCTGCCGGAATTGTTCACCACCATCGCCGCCGCGCGTCGCGCTGCCGGAGAACTCTTCTACCTCTCTGCTCCCTCTTGCTGGATCAAGAAGGCGGAGATCGTCATCGAGCTGTACGTGTGCTGAATGCGGAGGTGCCGTCCGTTCGGCGCTAGATCGGAAGGACCGTGATCAGGATCGCGAGACGATTCGTGATTTGATCGCGGGACGGATCGTGATGGGATCGCGGGATGGATCGAGATTGGATCTCGAGACGGATCGTGATGGGATCGCGGGACGGATCGAGATTAGATCACGAGATGGATCGTGATGGGATCGCGGGACGCTCAGCGATTTGGATCGCGAAGACGTTCGACTACATCAACCGCGTTTCTTAACGCTTCCCGGTTAGCGATCTACAAGGGTATGTAGATCCACTCTCCCTCTCCTAGATGCTCATCACCATGGATAGATCTTGCGTGTGCATAGGAATTTTTTTGTTTCCCATGCAACGTTCCCCAACATTGTGGCGCCCGCGGCTTGCCGGAGCGCCGTTCGTGGAGGCGAGCTGCTCCTCGTGGCGGAGCTCGAAGTACGCCGTCCACAGGTTGTCGCTATCGGGGGCGTACCTCGGCTGCTGCCGCGCGCTCTCCGACAGCGACGACCGGATCCTGGCGATCTCGACGCGCCGTTCAGCACCAGTGGGCGGCGAAGGCACCGGGACCCCACCGGCGCTGAGCCTCCATGAACCCGGCACCTGCATGTCGGGCGGCGCCGGGTACTCCACCTCGTGCAGGTGGCGGCGGCCGAAGCCGTTGGCCGCCGCTCCGTCGCCTGGGAAACGCTCGGCCATGGAGAGGGGTCACCGGCGGCGAAAAGAAGGAGAGAGGGCGTCGGCGGCGAGAGGAAGAGGTTGGGGCGAGGACGTGTGCAGCCACCGGCGAAGGAGGGGCGACCTTTTATAGCAGGCGGGGGCGGCGAGCGGGCGGCAGCCGTGTGGCCGCGTGGCGGGAAAGGGCTGGACGCGCGTCGGCACGTCTTCATTGCGCCGCCCGTGAGAAATCAATGGAAGGCTGACCGGCGGCAGCCTTCGCATTGATTCCCGCGGGAAACCAAGGCGATGAAGACGACGAAGGCGCCCGGTCGCTGACTCAGCGGGCCCGCACGATTTCGCGCCAAAAACGTTTGCCCCGGCACCCCCAGGCGCCCCAGCGCCCTGGGTTCGGCCTGGGTCCGCCGGCGCCAATTTCGACCCTAACCGGCAAAATTTGGGCTCCTGGGGCGCGACTGGGCCAATTTTCCCCAGCCGGCGATAAAAAAGTGGCCCGGGGGGGGGGGGGGGGGGGGGCGAGTGGAGATGCTCTAAGAAACTAAAGTAAACAATTAATGAGCGTGGATCTCATTGGTTATCTTCCTTCGCTTTTACTCCATCCGTTCCTAAATATAAGTCTTTTTAAGATTCCACTACAGATTACATACGGATGTATTCAGACATATTTTAGAGTATGCGTTCACTCATTTTGCTCCGTACGTAGTCCATAATGCAATCCCTAAAAAGACTTATATTTGGAAACGGAGGGAGTACAACTTTTGTTTTCTACAACAATAATATTCCTTTTTGAATTCACACATAGACCATATTATTTCTTAATTCTTTTGTTGACGTGCGTTGCACGTGCGTACATACTGGTTTTAAAGATAGGGAACTTTCTTAAAAATGCAAAGATTTTTCAAATTTATGGACAATTTTTAAAACTTATTTTTATAAAAAAATATTGAACAGTACCCATCAACTTCCTCCAATGTGTTCTAGAACCATTACGTCATCCTTATCAGAAAAAGGTGCATGCCTCCAGGACCATGTTGTGGCTAGCAGAAGACATGCTGGGTGGCTTGAAGATGGGTCTAGAAAGAGAACGAGAGATAAAAAACTAAAGTAAACAATCAATGAACGTGGATCCCATTTGTTATTTTCCTTTGTTTCTAAAACTTTTGTCAGCAATCAACAGGCAATATTTTTTTCCGTTTCTACAACAACGACATTCCTTTTTGAAATCATACATAAACCATATTTTTCATTTCCTTCCGCAGTGTAGCCCTAATGCTTTTCTCCTTTTACCAAAACACTTTTGTTGACGTGCATTGCACGTGCGTACATGCTAGTTTGAAAGATAGGAAACTTTCTTAAAAATGCAAATATTTTTTCTAATTTATGGACAATTTTAAAACTCATTTTTTTAAATTGAATTTTTTTATTTTTGAAGTGTGTGAGAATTCGAAAAGAATAAAAAAACAGGGAAAAGCAAAATAGAAAAAAATATAAATAAATAAAAATAAAAAACAATCAGAAAACCAAATAACAAATAAAAAAAATGGTTCATGGAACTTCTAGAAGGTTTCCAAAACAGGTTCGTTCGCGGTGTGTAAATACTCAAAATTGGCCGGCCCATCTCTCATCTCTCAGGTCATTTGCCTATCAGACGCCTCGACAATTCCACGCAAGAGCTTGTCTCGCTTGAAGCAAGACGACGATTTCTTCAAAATCACTAATTGAGGAGTACTTTTTTCAAAGGTCACTCCCACCCCACACGTTGCGACAAGTGGCGCATTGCATGTGTGCCACTTGTCGCAACCTGAGAGTTTTCCCTTTTTTCGTAGGCCCGTTTATTCAAAACGTTTTATCTCTTAAACTGTTCGAACCGTTTTCACCGTTGGATTCCTCGCGTCAAGATCTTCAAAACTAGTTTTCATGTTGATAGGTTTTGACGAACTTTTTTTCCACAAAAAATGGGACGAAAAAACCGGGCCTCTCGCGGAAGAAAAAAAGAAAACATAGTTTTTTTTTCGTTTCCGAGAGGCATGGCCGTGCCTCTCACGGAAGCAAAACCATGCCTCTCACGGAAGAAAAACAAGAAAACACATTTTTTTCCGTTTTCGAGAGGCACGGCCGTGCCTCTCGTGAAAGAAAAACCGTGCCCCTCGAGGAAGGATAAAAAGATAACATGTTTTTTTGTTTTTGAGAGGCACGACCGTGCCTCTCGCGGGAGCAAAACCGTGGCTCTCGCGGAAGGAAAAAATATAGGAAACGCAATTTTTTTCATTTTCGGGAGGCACGTCCGGGCCTCTCGCGGAAGCAAAACCGTGCCTCTCGAGAAAGAAAAAATGCGTTTTTTCTTTTCCGAGAGGCATGGTCGTGCCTGTCGAGGAAGAAAAAAACACGTTTTTCTTGCAAACATTTTTTTTTATTTTTTTCGTCCAAAAGCTAAAAAGACTGGTGGAAAACCGAAAAACCAAAAAACCCCGAAAAAAATCATCTACAAAGCCGAAAACACGTGCGGAAAAATTAAAAAATAAAATCCCGAGGGAGCGTCCAGAACGCGACACGTGTCGGTGACTGAGAACGCGCCAAGTGACGATGCATTAGAGTGACCCTTGGAAGGCTCCCGAATGAGCGCTCCTTAGATAGTTGGTCCCCAGTTTCTTTCGCGTGAAGGGTTATCTCTCTTGCGTATGTATTGGGCCGACACATTTCTTTTCCTCACTCGCTCGCTTGTTGTACTGGTTTTATCGATATCTCTGTCCTCGCTCGCTTGTTGTACTGGTTTTATCGATATCTTTCTCCTCGCTCGCTCGGTGTACTGGTTTGGTCCTGTTTCTTTCAGTTATTTTTTTCTTTTTGCTTGTTTTTATGTTTTTCTTTGTTGTTTTATCGGTTTTCTTGCATTTTTTCATGGTTCTTACTAGTTTGTTTTTGTCTCCTCATGGTTTTCTTTTCCTTTTTTTGTTTTCTTCTTTATTTTTTCATTGGGTTTCTTTGTTTATTTCTTGGTTTCAGTGGGTTTCTGTTTCTTTCTTTTTTCTTAATTTTTCTGTTTCTTTCATGAACTTAACTTTTTTCATTTTTTTTGTTTCCAATTCTCTTCTTTGCACTGGTTTTCTATTTTTACTTTTCATTTTCTTGGTTTTTCTTCGTTTCCTCATGGATTTTCATGATTCTTTTGGATCTTCCGTTTTTCTTCATTTCCGAGGTGTTTGTTTTGTTTCTTCATTTTTACCGCTTTTCATTTTTTAAATATTTTCTTCAACACTTGTCTACACACTTTCATACACATTCTTGAATTCTATGTACACATTAGAAATAATTTGTTAATATGTGTTAAAATTTTAGCGGTGCGATTCAGCGGGGGGACGGGTGGGCGGGGTTGGTGCGGGATGCGGGGCGTCGTGGGACATGACGCGACCCTGGGTAGGGTAGGGCTCGGGTTTGGGGGCCGTGGCCCGTGGCCGCCACACGGGTTACGGCGGGCTCCGGTGGCTGGCGTGAGGGGCCAACGGGGACCTGGATCTGCCTTCTGGCTGGCGGGGTCCAACCTTTGCCACCAGGAAAGGTCAGGTGCGGTCTCGACTTAATTGGGAGATAAACACTACTCCATCCATTCCTAAATATAAGACGTTGGGGGAGTGTAAGACACTTAGGGCATCTCCAATGGCAACCTGCAAATTTCCTCCCGCATCCGTCCGTACACAAGGGGGGCTAGTCCGCGGATACGGATGCGGGAGGACGTCATCCAACCGTAGCCACATACATCCGGCCTTCCTCTTTTTTTTGGAGCTGCGGGAGGAAGTTGGATAGGATCACCCATGTTCTCAAATTCTAGAGCTGCGGCGGCATCGTCACCCTCATCCTCGACGATCATGTTGTGCATGATCACACAACATGTCATCACCTCCCACAAGGTCTCTGAATCCCACTGTTTAACAGGTCCACGAACAATTGCAAAATGGGACTGCAGAACTCCAAATGCCCTCTCGACATCCTTTCTAGCTGCTTCTTGTCTTTGGGCAAAGTGAGCCTTTTTCTGGCCAACTGGGTTAGAGATGGTGCTAACAAAGGTAGCCCACGGAGGATAGATACCATCAACCAGATAGTAGTCCATGTTATACTCATGTCCATTGACAGTATAGTGGCAAGGAGGAGCTTTTCCTTCAGTCAGCCTCGTAAACAACAGTGATCGCTGCAGCACATTGATGTCATTGTGAGACCCGGGCATGCCAAAGAAAGCGTGCCAAATCCAAAGATCTTGTGATGCAACTGCTTCAAGAATTATGGTGGGCTTCTTAACATGATCCTGATATTGCCCTTGTAAAGCCTTCGGGCAGTTCTTCCATTTTCAATGCATGCCGTTAAGAGATCCAAGCAAACCTGACCACCCTCTTGCTTCTGAGATTGCCAAGAGTCTCTCGGTGACTGCCACAGTTGGTTCTCTCAGGTACTGAGGTCCGAACACCTCGACCACGGCAGTTGCAAACCTGACCATGGCATCTCTGCATGTGCTTTTAGACATCCGTAGGTACTCGTCTCACGAATCAGCGGCCGTGCCATATGCAAGCATCCAGAGTGCGGCCGTGCACTTCTGGTAACCAGAGAACCCAACCGTTCCCACGACGTCCTTCTTTAGGATGAAGTAGTCATCATAGGACCGGACGACATGATAAAATGATCGAAGACAGTCTTGCGCATCCGAAAACGCCAGCGAAAATGGTTAGCGAAGAGTGCATCGGGGGCAAAGTAGTCGGCCATCAGTGTCAAATGGCAGCGCGCTCTGTTGCAGTTTAGAACTCGATGACCCTTGATCGAGCCCTTGAAATTGAGAACATGCTCCTCCGCACCCTCCGCATCTTCAAGGGCCTCCTGCATCATCGCCGTCTCATCGGAGTACTCCTCCTCGTCTGACGAGCCGTCGGACGACTCAACATACTGCTCGTATATGTACTCGAAATTGGAATCCATTGCTAGAAAGAAGAAGGGAAAACTATTTTTAGCTCCGGCGATTCATCGAACAGTTGCCGGGCATGGTGAGTATAGCAGTAGCGGATGGTACCTGGCGGGGCGGTCAAAGGACCGGGGTTGAACGACGACGGAGGAGAAGCGGGGTGGAGCCCTGTTGGAGCACTAGAGGTGATGGAGACGTAGAGTTCTGACAGGGGTGTGGCGTGGTGGCCGGGGTGGTGGGGCGGCGGCGAAGGCAAGAGAAAAAGAATGAAGAAGAGAAAATGGGGAGGATGGAGGCGCGGGGGTCCGGGGAGGGTTTTAGGTTGGCCGGGGATGTCGGAGTCCTACGTGTCTGGTGCCTGGACTCCCGCAAAGCCCCCCCCCACGTTTTTCTCCCTTTTGCGGGAGAAAACGCATCCGGACCGCGCCGCGGACCGATACAGGCCTGCGTTGGATGGCTTCGGCGGTCCGGACAGTGCAGTCCGGACGTATGCGGGCGGTTTGCGGGTCCGCGTAGGAGATGCCCCTTACACTCCTCCAACGTCTTATATTTAGGAATAGAGGGAGTACTATTAAAGTGTTGAACGATTTAGTTTCAAAAAAAACAAGTAGTATGAACTTGAATTCTGATGGTCTGGGATACCACTGTCCTCTGAATCATTCAATCACAGATTGATTCGTTTATACAATGACATTCTGAGTGATATATATGGAATGTTCTTTCTTTTTTTATTTCATCATCTATGGGAGAAGCTAGATGGTTAGGGCATCTCCAATGCTGACCCTTACATCGAACACCGTATCTATCCGCGGACCGATGGGGACCAGCATGCGGACAATGATGCGGGAGCCGGCCATCCAACCATGCTCGCATATAGAAAATAGGACAATTCATTTATATATAGCGTGCAAATATCTCTAGTATAACAATAGTTCAAATTCAACGAGATAACCGGATGTTCAACAAGTTTTTCGAAATCATCCATTTCAAATTCAACGATACTAGAGTCAGAACTGGCACATGTCGTCCCACACAATTTACCCCTTGAGCTTTATCCAACAATGTATGTGCGTGAATGTCCTGCCCTCAGTCCTGTACTACGTCATGACAGTGCGTGCAGGCTATACAATGTGTACAACAATATTGAGTGAATGAATTAAACCAACATGTAGAGTAACATGAAGCAACACTTACGATCTCCATGATTGACGAGCCCAATGACCACCTTGTCTCCACTCGGTGAATTGCATCGCAAAACTTCACGATGGAGTTGCAGATGTTGTACCACCAATGCATTAGCGACTTCACATTGCGTGCATGGATGACGTGCATGTCGTAGGGCGCGAAGTTCTTTCGCCCATGAAACAAAGCATGCAAGCTTTGCCAAAAGGTTGGGTCCTTGTTCATGCCTACAAAGTCCGCAGAAACGACCAACCACGCATCGCACAACAACTCATTCTTGATCACCGAGTACTCCGTCATCGTGCTTCTCTAGAAAACAACGAATAGTTCAAGAAAAAACTCAATGACATTTGACCGAACAATAGACAACGTCGCATGGGTGTAGAGGGATTTCTAGGTGGACAACGGCATAGTCCAGGATGGGCAAGCAAGTGGGTGGGGTCGACGGACGGCCGGGATGCCTGAGCGGCGCCCAGAGAGGTACAACGGTAACGGCGGCGGATGATGAGGGTGAGGATGAAAGGAAGGTGGGGGCAGGGGCGGAGTGTAAGAAAAAGGGATCGGGAGAGGGATTTCAGAGTCCTTTTTATTAATGGATTTTTTTAATGTCCGTAAAAAAAGGTAGAGTCTTCTGTGCCTGATGTCCAGACTCCCATAAAGCCCTTCGGGTTTGCCTTCAGTTTGTGGGAGAACGGACGTTCGAACCTGTACCCCCCCCATGTATTGAGCTACAGTGAACCACCTTATTAATGCCAAGTCATGTGGATTAACAATGCATGATCATCGTGGTTTAATCTCTCATTTCAAATTCCACCATTCAAACCAATTCAAGTTTGAAGTGAAATTAAAAGTTGTTCAAATCTGCAAAGCAAATAGTTCACAATTTTGCAAATAATATATTGTGAATATTGTTAAGAAAAACAACATCACTAAAATTCAACAAGTGCCCCTAGCATCATGAAAACAAGACCTAGATTGCATTTTAAAGTCATTTTAAATACATGCATGCTTCAAACATTTTCAAAACCGCATCAAACTTTTTGTGGCAGTTTCAAATAATGCATTGCATTTAACTAGACAAGTTTCATAATTTGCAAAAGTCATTTTGTTGCAAAAACAAATGCAAAACAGTTTCTGGAAAAGAAAACAGGAATAGAAAAAAGGAAAAGAGCTTACCTGGCCCTTGGCCCAGCATAACAGTGGCGAAGCCCAGCCCATCTGGCCTTCGTCCACCTCCTCCCGCCTTGCTGTCGTCGGCGCCATGGCCGAGCGCACGCAGCTCCGGCCACTGGCTGCCACAGCGACGGAGTGGTTGAGCCAAGGGGATAAGGACGACGCCCACCGCACTCTGGATCCATTCCCAACGCCATTCCTCCCTCTCCATCGCTCTCTCCCTCCCTGCCACCGCATCACGACCGCCACCGCCACCATGGACCTATCATAGACGCGGCCACCGAGCTCCCCGTGCCTCTCCCTCATGTCTAGCCGCTCCACCTTCGTCTTCTTCATCGCCTGGAGCCGCCCGTTGCCGTCGGGAGCCACTACATCGCCGGATCGAGGTCGTCGTCTACCTCCAGCAACCGGAGCTTCGCCGCACGATTCCAACGCCATGCTGCTCCTAAACCGCCCGCCGAGCCATCGTGTGTTCCTCTGGTGAGCTTGCGCTCGAAAGCCCTCTCCCATGCACTCGATTCCATGCTTGCTGTTGTTGTTGCCGTAGTTGCCGGAGCTCAGCTCCGCCGCCGTGGAAGCTACCGTCGCTACCGTGCGTGTCATGACCAGATGAGCACGTCAGCATGCTCAGGGCGTCGTAGTGAAGCGGCTGGCTCTCATAGTTAGCTCGCCCGTGCCCTGCATCGCCGGTTCCGTCCTCGACCGAACTCCGGCGTCCGCTGAGCTTGACGCCGGCGACGATTCCGGCCATGCCCGCACCTCTTCTTTGCACAGATCGACACGGCTCACCTCCTTCTTTCGAATGCGACCCCCCGCGGGCAAAACGGTGGCCTGTAGGGCTTTTCCGACGAGGCCCGAGGTGCGCTGCCACGGGAGATGGTCGCCAGAGCTTCTCCGGCGCCGCCCGCCGACGTGGCCTGGCACGTGGCACCTCCTGTGCCACTGCCACCGGGCCCCATGGGCCCCAGTTGACCGGTCAACTGCGCCAGCTGGCCGGCTGACTGGGCAGTTGACCCAGGTCAACGGGCCCCACCCGCCAGTCACTCTGGGGGCACTACACCGGGTTCACCCAGCTGTTAGTTGGAATTTTCTAATTAAAGAAATGAAAGAAAATCCAGAAAATGATTAAAACTTTGAAAAATCATATAAAATAATCTATAACTGTGATGGAAAAGATTTATATATGAAAAATGATCAGAAAAATATGTAGATTCTGAACATGCCATTCATTTGCATGACAACTTTGTTAAGATGATGAACCTTAAACTTTTGCCCATATTTGAATAGGTGAATAGTGCATGACTTTGGGAAAATATTCCCAAATATTTTCCAAAGTATTTTATAACATTTAGTAATGCACTAGATCACCTCTGCACATTAACTTGACATGGCATGCATGATGTTGCATATGTTTGCTTTATATTTATTGTTTCTTCCCCCCTTCTTTCTGATAGACCCCGAGATCGCTGACGACCCAGGGTACCACTACCCCATCGACGATCCGACTCTTTCTGCAGAGCTTCCAGGCAAGCAAAAATCACCTTGATCATGTCGATATCGCCCATTCTTTCTCTCTTATGTTTGCATTAGAATTGCTACTGTTATTGTTCTGATGCATAGCCTGTTTCTTGTAACTTGTTTCTGATACTTTACCCGTTATCTTATATACTTAGTATAGGTATGCCAGTGACCCATCTGTGGCCCTACACCTTGTCCGTGTTGCCATGCTTTACTATCTGGTTGTTTCGATCGAGTGATCGTGGTACCGATACCTGAGACCACCATCGGTACTGTATAGCGGTACAACTTTGCTAGAGCTTTTATCAGGTGCCGAGGGTGATTCCTCGTATTGCATTGTTGATGATGACTCAGTAGTGTAGCACATCTAGTGTGATTTACCGAGGGTGATTCCTCGTACGTCATTCTCGATGATGCCCATGTCGTACAGTACCCTAAGTGTGAATCCATCGAGGGTGATTCCTCGGAGTTCACATTGATGGTATGGACTCACTGTTACTTTTAACAATGTTACTACGGGACTGAAGGGCAGGTGGTACCACCCCGGTAGAGGTGGACCTGGGTTCTCGACAGTCTCCTGTTGAAGTCGGGTCGGCCCCAAGGGTACCCGCGAGAGATGTTGTGGCGGATCGACCGGGCAGACAGAGACCACCTAGGAGAGTGGTGGGCGTGGACCCTCGTCGTGGACCGCGTGTTACCAAGTCGGAGCGACAGAAGTCCTGGTCGTCTCTGCGAGATTATAATACACTAACGGATTTGGGTGTTTGACCTAAGTGGCTTCTAGCCTCACGCACTAACCACCACGTGGGAATTATGATTATGGGGCCCTCTGCATCGTACATTCTACCGAAAGCTCTGCTAGACATCACAGTTGACCGGCACGCGCCCGGGTGAGCTGGAACGTCTGCTTGTGTATACAGAGACTAGGCTTGGTCCCGACCGTCCATGCAACGCGCAGGAGTGCTTAGGGCGATTAGCCCATGACCCCTTCGCGCTTAGGATGTAGACCGACGTGCTGACCTCTCTGGAGAGCCTAGGTAGGACTACGATGTGTCGATCATCCGAGGCCGGGCTTTACCCAGGAAAGTGTGTTCGGCCAGAGGTAATCGAGCGTGTTGGATAATGTGGTGCACCCCTGCAGGGAAGTAATCTATTAGAATAGCCGTGTCCACGGTAACAGGACGCTTGGAGTTATATCCTGATCCACTACAACTTGAACTGGATACTACAATGATGTTAAGCTAGTGATTGCCCCGGGATCGCTTTCTTGCAGGGAGGTCGATGAAGGATCTCTGGGCGTTGTTGTTGATATGTACTTGCTACTGTATATTACTATACGCTACTCTCTTATGATGTTGCAAGATGCTAGTCTTCGTTAGGCTAAGCCTTTCCCTCCATTCTGACATTTCTGCAGTATAGTCCAAAGATATAGCCCCATTCCTTTGATACCGATGCATACTTAGCATAGTTCTGATGTAAGTCTTGCGAGTACTTTGGATGAGTACTCATGGTTGCTTTGCTACTTCCTTTTTCTCTACCCGGTTGCTGCCTTCAGACGATGGAGCCCAGGAGATAGAAATCCCCGATGGTGCCTACTACGAGGAGATCTACGACCAGGAGTAGTTTCGGAGGCTCCAGGCAGGAGGCCTGCGCCTTTTCGATTAGCTGTCGTTGTTGTGCTCAGCCTTCTTAAGGCCAAGTTGTTTAATTATGTCTGTACTTTGATATATTTGTTTCCGCTGACTTATGTATTCGGGTCCTCATGACCCCTGGCTTGTAATATAAAGCTATGTGTTTGAATTTGAGTTTTAGAGTTGTGTTGTGATACCTTACCGTGAGTCTCTGATCTTGATCGTGCATGATGCGTGTATGATTAGTGCACGATTAAGTCGGGGGCGTCACAAGTTGGTATCAGAGCCGACCGCCTATAGGAAGCCCCTTTCCAACTCCTTGGTCGAAGTTGAGTCTAGTCTTTGAAAAAACTATTTTACCAACAGTGCTGTGTGGGTTACAGGCCCACATCACAAATGGATGGGATTAGGATCTTTTATTCCTCTTCTATACTCTGGGATTCTGCTCTCTCTTCCTTTCGGGTTAAAGATTTTGCTAACTCTAACTTTTGGATCTCGTGGTCGCTTCAACCCGGCGAGCTTATCATGCGCAATTATTCCTTTGAATGCTTGATCTATGATTCACATCCTGTCATTTGACATCTTTGAAACTTCCTTTGTTTCAGATGCGTCCCGCAACGCAGCTCGTGCGCTTCACTATGGCTGTTGGTGCGACTGGGTTCCCTGCTATCCTGGTCCACGTCCTGACCAGGTTGGGATATCGTTGGTACCCCGAGTGATATGTGTATGAGGACTACTACGAGTTCAACCAGGAGCAGTACCATGCTATTGTTCGCATTTACGATCGACAGGCACACTCCACCACTGTGTTGCACACCTTCCATGGTGTCGGAGTGACTGTTGACATGGCAGTCCATGATGCTGCCTATGCTGCTATTGCATGTATACAAGGAGAGTGTCGTCACTTGGATGATTCTGAGTTCCTATACATCCCGTATGCCATTGCTGGAGATGAGGGTGGATACTACACTGGTATCTATACCCCTTACGTGCGACGTCGTTACGACCCGCAGACCTTGATCTGGTATACCACGGCTTTGGATCGCACTGCCCGAGCTCTTAGCATCGAGTTGTACGCCACTCGTGCACGCCTTTACGACGCTCTGACTCAGCTGTTGCCCGTTGTCGGCACAGGGATACACCCGGAGCACATTCTTTACCCTCGCCAGACAAAGATGCTACCTGCTGTCGACTGGCCTACTGTTGGAGGTTGTACCCCTCCACGCGGACCTCTTCATTCAGGATCAGATTCTGCATCAGAGTGTTCACGGACCGCAGGATCCTTATATCGAGGGGACTGTCGGGCCCATGGGACTGGCGGTACCCAGGCCCGTCGGCCTGCGGCCCAAAGGCGGCGCGTGTCATGGGCCCGATATGGCCTACCATTGGATGTCACGAGCAAGACCCTCGCGAGGGCCCCCGCCTCACGAGGTGCACATCAGCAAGCATCGCCAGGGGCCTCGCGGATCCCCCCTTGCGAGGTCGCCTCCCAAGGCTGACCCCGGGGCCCATGCGGGGCGGACTCATCGAGGGTGGCCTGGCAGGGTCGCGCGGTCCTGCACCTTCATGTGGATGACGCATGCCATGCGGGGCGATGCCAGGTGCTGTGCCAGCAAGCACGGATGAGGAGGCTTTCCACTTTCGTGCTAAGGGAGCAGGGCCAGATCGCCGGTTCCCAAAGCAACCCCCAAAGGTTTCCTGTTTGGTGCAAGAGGACCAAGGCTGGGGGCTCGCCAGGACGGAGGTCATCCCCGAGCCCACCAGCGTCACGGCAGGAAGCTTTCGCAGGCGAAGACTACTTTTGTTAGGATAAGCTGCAGTCCTGTCCCCTTTCAAACTGGCCGTTGTGGTGACCCTTCCCGCCTTGTGTTTTCGGGGGAAGAGGACCGGGGCCAGCATAAGATAGGGCAGGTTGCCACCGTAGAGAAGGATCGACCCCCGGGTACTCACTCTCACCCCCAAGCAATCCAGACAAGCAGGAGTAGGGTTTTACACTGTAAGGTGGCTCGAACCTGGGTAAACTGTCGTGTTCATTGTTCTTCTTCCTTAGCCCGAGCACGCCGGAGAGTCGCCGTAAGGTTGTGAGGTAGAGTAGGGCGAGAGAGCATGCGCACCCCAGAGTTCGAACCTCTTTGGGTCACCGGAGCCCCGATTCCGACATTTAGCACGCCAGGTAGGGGTGCGCCGCCGTTGTCCAGCTCCGTTTCGGATCTAGCTTCACCAACCCTATGGCTGACGCTCGCCGTGTGCGCGCTGAGCGCCGGGCAGCCCGCATCGTCCAGACCGCGCCTGCGGGCCGCGACGGCCGCCGCCACTCCATCGGCGCCGAAGCCGCCGCCACCGCCGACCCTGCTGCCTGCGAGCAGCAGGACTCCTCCATGCACCCTTCCATGCAGCGGGACGGCTGCACCGCCACAGCTTCCTCCTCCCACGCCCGCCTTGAGCACGTGAACACGTAGGCCGCGCTGCTCATGGCGCGCGAGCTGCTTCGCTACCGCCCAGCGGACGCAGGCTACGACGCCTGGCTAGGCCGCATCACTGAGCTCGTCACCGCCACCGGAGAAGCCCTGGCACCCTCTCGCTCGTTTCGCACCCACAACACCGAAGACTGCCGGGCGCTCAAGCCCCCTCACGACAAACGCGTCGGCCGGCGTCCAAGCTGCAGCGGTCGCGGCGTTGGCAGGTGGGACAACCGCAATGGCAACCCCCACCAGGGCTGGTGCGAGCAGCCTCGCGAGGGCGGTTGGCGCAATCAGCCTTGTGAGGGTGCTTGGCGTGAGCAGCCTCGCGGGGCGCGCCCCCAGGACGATGCTGCTCTTCCGCCGCTGCAACTGCCGCCCAGGAGGAACGACAACTACCAGCATGACGAGGGGGCTGGGGGCTATTAGGAGCCTCGCGCGATAGCCTGTATCCTCGGCGGAGCACATGCCCCTGCGTCAAACCGCTTGTTCAAGTAATTCTCTCGCGAGGTGAACGCCACTCTCCCGAGGCCAGAGGCCGCGCGGCCCCTCAAGTGGTCGTAGTACGCCATCTCCTTCGACACCAGGGACAACCTCAAGTCCACAGCTGCCGCGGGCGCGCTTCCCATGCTGTGCACCCCCACCATCAGCAACGTCCTAGTCACCAAGACCCTCATCGACGGAGGCGCAGGCCTCAACAGGCTCTCTGTGGAGACCTTCGAGACACTCCAGGTGCCCTACGACCAGCTGATGCCTACCAGGCCATTCTTCGGGGTGACCGACGGCTCCAGCACCCCCTTGGGGCAAATCAGCCTCCCGGTCACCTTCGGCACGCGCGACAACTACCACACCGAGCTCATCGGCTTCGACGTGGCGCACATCGGCCTCCCGTACAATGCAATCCTAGGGTACCCGACGCTGGCCAAGTTCATGGCGACAACCCACCACGGCTACAATGTCCTCAAGATGCCTGGCTGTAGCGGCGTCATCACCATCGCCTGTGACAAGAAGGATGCGGTCTGTTCCCTTGAGCGCGCCTCCAAGGCTGCCGTGGCTGAGCATTCCAATGACGAAGGAGGTGCAGGGCCTCGCGAGGCCGTGCCCCCAAGGAAGAAGCAGCTGTTGCCCGTCCAAGGCCCCGCCAAGGCGAAGAATGTAGCGCCCGATGCCAGCACCATGAGCCCCATGCCCGCTGCCGGTGCCTGTCTCCCCCCAGCATAGGAAGGCGCGCCCGGCGCCACCCTCAGGCCAGGCTCGGAGGCTTCCACCTGGAAAGCGTCTGACTTGACCGGTGTGACGAGGGAGGTGGTCGGGCACCACCTGGAGGCGTGCTTCAACGCGTGCCCCACAAGCAAGGGATGCGGCGCCAGGCGCCAGGGGCACGAGAGTTCATCGCCCAAGAGATTGACAAGCTGCGAGAGGCCCGGGCCATGCGCGGCGAGCGTCGTCCAGAACGCCTCGTCAGCTTGGCTGTCGCCCCCGGGGAGAACAGCAAGGTGCGCATGTGTGTCGACATCGTGGGCCTCAACAGGGCCGGCTCCCAGGACCTCTTCTGGCCATCTCACATTGGCCTGAGCAGGGGCGTTGCCACCAACTACGTCCGCATGCCCTTTGGCTTGGGGAGCGCCGGCGGCACCTTCCAAAGGCTGGCGCAGCTCGCGATGGCGCCTCGCGAGACGTCAGGCCCTCGCGAGCCCTTAAGACCTCAGGGGCCAACCGGTCCCTAAGAGGTGAACCTCCGCGGCACGCTTCGCCAAGCAGCCCCATGCTTCCGCATCAGCATAATTGCCAGGTGACTTTTCGGTTTGCTCGAATTGAGGGCGCCCTTCAGGCTGCATTATCCTCAAGCTGGCGTGGGTCCGCCCCTGCAGCATCCCCACTTTTTGGTTATGTTGTGAATTTGGTTATCCTTTGCTGAGCTTACGTCATTTGCTTAAGCCTTGTGTTTGCTGTCTCGTCACCGTTTGGAATCGCTACGCCCTTGCGACTGTTCCCTCGGCCGCCCCATGACTGGGGGCTGGACACGACGTTTGTGCTCGGGTCCGTCCCTGCAGTGTTGATAAATCCAAGCGATCGAGCTCTGGCTCGCGGGCCTGCCCCCGTGCACGTCACCTCACAAAGGTCCTTGGTGTCTCACCCTCTCTTGGAGCCGTCGCGAGTAAGCTAGTGAGGGTGTAGCCCAGTTTGTGTGGCTGCTAGTTTGGTGTTTCGCCACCTCGGGCGCCATGCATCGACGGTCGCCTAACGCACGTCGCCCCCATGTCACGGGGTGCGTGAGCACGCAGCCGCGCCAAGAGCTTGGCGCAAACCGCCTGGGGACCGAGGAAGAAGCTTGAGGCCTGTGGGAAGGGTCGGCTGGATGAGCTGCAGTCCGTGTTGTGGTCCATCCGCACCACTTCGACTAAGCCCACCGGCGAAACCCCCTTCTTCCTCGTCTACGGGCTGAAGCGGTCCTTCCCTCGGAGCTTAAGCATGGTTCCCCGCGGGTCTTGGCGTTCGACGAGGCGCGTCAGGGCGACTCGCGGGAGGCCGATCTTTTGCTCCTCAAGGAGGCCCGCCGCCAAGCCGCCCTTCGCGCTGTGAGGTACCAGCAGGCCTTGCGGCGTTACCACAACCACAACGTCCGCCCTCGCACCCTCGAGGTCGGGGACCTCGTCCTGCGGCGGATCTTTTCCAGGGAGGGCCTCCACAAGCTCTCGCCCATGTGGGAACTGGGAAGGCCCCTTTAGGGTCGCCCATGTCTCCAGGCCAGGCGCTGCCCGCCTGGAGACGGAGGATGGGATTCCCGTGCAGAATGCATGGAACATCCAACACCTCCGCAAGTTCTACCCGTGACCCTCTCACGTAAGAATGAGGTGGGGCTATACACGCCCCGGAGCCTCCCGGTGCATTACCCCTTGGCCTCGGGAGGACTCCCGCCCACGCCCAAGTGGAAGCCCCATGCTCAGCGCTGGCGGAAAGATCAAACCGTGACCATGCCCATGCCCAAGTGGAAGCCCCATGCTTAGCGCTGGCAGAACGGTCGAACCGCGACCATGCCCACGCCCAAGTGGAAGCCCCATGCTCCGCGCTGGCGGAATGATCAAACTACGATCATGCCCATGCCCAAGTGGAAGCCCCATGCTCCGCGCTGGCGGAACGATCAAACTATGATCATGCCCATGCCCAAGTGGAAGCCCCATGCTCCGCGTTGGTGGATAGTCAACTAAGAGCCTCACCTTCTCCCGCGGCACGCATTCACCAGCTTCCCCTTGAGCCTCACGCGAGCGGGGGCTAGGCACGGTGTCTGTGCTCGGGTTAGTCCCAGCAGCGCTGAAAAACCCAAGGGGCCAGGCTCTGGCTCGCGGGCCTGCCCCCGTGCACGTCACCCCACCAAGGCCCTTGGTGCCTCGTTTCCTCGCGTGACACCCAAGTGCAAGATGGCGAACGCGCATTGTTCGAAATGAAGTTTTTTGTGCGCGGGATTTTTCCTCGGGACGGATCGCTCGAGGGGTCTCACAAGGCACGCCCGGCAAGTGACAACCTATTGGCGTTGCAAAGAGCTAAGTATGAGAACCCCTCCGGGGCAGCCTTGCCATTGCCAGTTTTTCCTCACGCGGGCCGCTTGCGCGTCAAAGGGGGGGTTCTTGAGCATCGTGCCTCAGGAGCCTTCACTAGCTCCCGGAGCCCCTCACCTCCTGGCTTTGTCCAGGCACCGTGACCTGACATTCCAGCGATGGCTGAGGTATGCACGGGGCTGGGCCCTGCCTACGTAGAGCACGGAGGCAAGCAAGAGAGAAACCAAGCACGGAAGGGAAACCCGCGGATCACAAACAGTTATTACAAACTTCGAAGTGTTTCACACATTAAACCGTCATCTTACACCTCCGCGAGGCAGAATCAGTCTATTGCAGGACAATAAAAGGAGGCTGGTCGCCAGGCTCTTCATCGCTGTCATAGGAGAACTTCCCAAGCAGCACGCTCACATGGCCTTCCACAGCTGCCGCCAGGTTGTCGTGAGAATCTTCGGGGACGGGCCTATCACCTCGTCGAAATTGAAGCCAGGATCGTGGAGAAGGAGGTGGCTGAAGACGCGGGTCACCGCCACGGAGAAGAGGTCACGACATTCTTCCTTCAGGATGCCATCCACCTTCCGGGCTGTGTCCTCGAGCTCCTCCATGAGCTTGGAGGAAAGCTTGGCGTAGCCGGTGCCGTGGGCGGCAAGAGGAGCCTCAAACCTCCCCCTGCATATAGAACTCAGGGCCTCGCGGGCCCTGAGCTCGAGAGAAGAAAAGGCGGTGTGGTCCGCTGCCGCCTTCGCGTCGGTATCAACCTGAATCTTCTTCTCCCTGGCGTCCAGCTTAGCGTTGGCCTCGGAGACATGCTTGGCATGTGCTTCTTGGGCCTCAGCCACCTCGCGCTGTAGCGTCTCCAGACGCCCGCGCTCCGTGGTCTGATCGGCCACCACCTTCGCCAACTCGGAATCACGGTCTGCGAGCTTCGCCTCGCGGGCCTTGAGGCCATCTTCCTACAGCTGGAGCTGCTGCGCCTGCACGGCCCATTCGTCCTGAAGCACCTTCAAGCTGGCCTCCGCTTCTTCGCAGCGCTTGGCGACCGCCACCTTCTCCGCGAGAGCGCTCTCGCGAGCAGCCTTCGCATCGGCGACCTGTTTCTTGCCTTCCGCGATGGCAGCCTCGGCCCTGCCTTGGGCCTCTTGGCGGCGATGTCGAGCTGGCGCCACCCCGCGGCGAGCCTCAGGCGCTCCGCGTCAAGACGTGCCTCGACGTCCCGGAAGTCTGCCCCGAGCTGGTCGAGCGCGTCCCGGGCGTCGGTCAAGGCCCCGCGCCTGAGAAAGGCACTGCAGTCCACAAGAGCGAGAGCCTGCCGGGGGGGGGGAGGGGCAGCGTCTCAACGCTTGTTGCTGTCGTGACCGAAGAGGCCCCAGCGCCCTCCGCTTGTGGCGCAGGGGGCTCCGGGTCCTCCCCCGCACTCGGCTCCCGCGGCGAGATGGATGCAAGGCTAGGAAGAGCAATGCTGGCCCCGCACCCCGCGCAGGCTTTATGCCAGCCTGGGCAGTTGCCGAGGCATCGTGGAGAAGAGGGGGCATCCTGTGCCCCGTCGTGCGCCATGCGTCGCGCCTAGCCCGCAGGCGGTTGGGGCTCGCATCGTTTCGCCCCTCCAACTAACGGAATCATGCACGCCGCAGGCCCGGGGGCTACTGTCGGGCCCGTGGGACTGGGGGTACCCAGGCCCTTCTGCCTGCGGCCTAAAGGCGGCGCGTGTCATGGGCCCGGTACGGCCTGCCATTGGACTTCATGAGCAAGACCCTCGCGAGGGCCCCCGCCTCGCGAGGTGCACATCAGCAAGCATCGCCAGGGGCCTCGCGGAGCCCCCCCTTGCGAGGTCGCCTCCCGAGGCTGCCCCCGGGGCCCATGCGGGGCGGATTCATTGAGGGTGGCATGGTGGGGTCACGCGGTCCTGCACCTTCACGTGGATGACGTGTGCCACGCCGGGCGACGCTAGGGGCTGTGCCAGTAAGCACGGATGAGGAGGCTTTCCACTTTCATGCTAAGGGAGGAGGGCCAGCTCGCCGGTTCCCAAAGTAACCCCCAAAGGTTTCCTGTTTGGTGCAAGAGGACCAAGGCTGGGGGCTCGCCAGGACGGAGGTCATCCCCGAGCCCACCAGCGCATCACGGCAGGAAGCTTTCGCAGGCGAAGACTACTTTTGTCAGGATAAGCTGCAGTCATGTCCCCTTTCAAACTGGCCGTTGTGGCGGCCCTTCCCGCCTTGTGTTTTCGGGGGAAGAGGACCGGGGCCAGTATAAGATAGGGCAGGTTGCCACCGTAGAGAAGGATCGACCCCCAGGTACTCACTCTCACCCCCAAGCAATCCAGACAAGCAGGAGTAGGGTTTTACACCGCGATGTGACCCGAACCTGGGTAAACTGCCGTGTTCATTATTCTTCTTCCTTAGCTCGAGCACGCCAGAGATTCGCCGTAAGGTTGTGAGGTAGAGTAGGGCGAGAGAGCATGCGCACCCCAGAGTTCGAACCTCTTTGGGTCACCGGAGCCCCGATTCCGACAGGCACCCCGTGTCGTCACCTGCAGATGCCTGACTCCCGTGTTATCCCCCGACACTGATGTAGCCTTTGCTATGTTACGTTATTGTATCATTCCGCCTCGTGCCTGCGTGTCGCCTAGTACTCTAGCTTTGTGCTTTCCGAACTCATGTTGACCGTTTGTAACCGACTTTATGTATGGATATGTATGTCTTTAATGACTACCGTTGTGTATCTAATGCACCTCTTGTTCATTATGCTTATTGCATCATGAATGTCTCGTTACATTTACAATTGCTTTTACTGAATTACCCCCTGTTATGTTTAGCAGGATGGTTAGACCTGCTGGTCGAGGTCGTGGTCGTGGTGACAACTTTCCACCACCGCCAGACTATATGGCCGCTATGATGCAGCAGTTTGAGCTGAATCGTCAGTTCATGACCGGGATAATGGCTCATTTTCCCAACAACAATAATCATCAACAACCTGCCCCAATAACTTTGCCAGAATTTGTGCGCCTCAACCCTACCACTTTCCATAACTCAAGTAATCCGCTGGATGCCGATGATTGGCTCCACGACATCACTTATGAGATGGAGTCCACAAATGTTCCTCCTGCCAGCTTTGTCACCTTTGCGGCCTACTTTCTGAAAAGTCCCTGCGGCTCAATGGTGGGACAGCCACAGGCGTTCACTGCTTGTTGATACTGTCATCACTTGGCTAGAGTTCCAGACTGCCTTCCATACCCGTCACATTCCTCAGGGAATTATGGACAGGAAGAAGTGAGAGTTTTGCAACCTCACCCAGGGCAACAAGACCGTTGATGTTTATCAGCGGGAGTTCATTGAACTGTCCCGCTATGTTGAAGATGATGTTGCCACTGATGCTCGCAGACAAGAGAAGTTCCGTGATGGCCTACACCTGGACATCAAGCTTGCACTCACTATGCATGATTTTCCCGACTTCGCCACCCTAGTGAACAAGGCTATTCAGCAAGAGACCGCTCAGATGGAACATAAGGAGTCGCTCAAGCGCAACCGAGATGTTGACTCATCTTTGGGCTCGTTGAAGCTTCGAGTGTAGATCCCCCACAATGTGTACCGTCAAGCTGCCTGTTGGGGAACGTTGCATGGGAAACAAAAAATTTCCTACGAACACCCAAGATCTATCCATGGAGATGCACAGCTACGAGAGGAGATATCGGATCCACATACCCTTGTAGATCGCTAAGCGAAAGCGTTAAGAAACGCGGTTGATGTAGTCGAACGTCTTTGCGATCCAAATCGCAAGTCGTCCCTCGATCCAATCACGATCTAGCGCCGAATGGACGGCACCTCCGCGTTCAACACACGTACAGCTTGATGACGCCTTCACCTCCTCGATCCAGCGAGCGATGGTGAAGTAGTAGCTCGAGTACTCCGGCAGCACGACGGCGTGGTGACGGTGGTGGTGAAGAGCAATCTCCGCAAGGCTTTGCCAAGCAAAACGAAAACTATGGCGGAGGATAAACTAGAGGGGCGGGGTTGCCGGCACACGGCTTGGGGAAATCTTGATGTGTTCCGGGTGCTAGCCCTGCCCCTCTATTTATATGTTGAGCCCTGGGGTCGTTTCTTGGAGAAAGAGCCTCCTCAACGTCGGTTTGGCCCGCAAGGCAAGAGTCCTCCTCGGACCCCAGGACCAGACGCCAGGGTTCTCGGCGTCTGGCCCCAAACGCCAGGGTCCCTGGCGTCTGGCCCCTGGCCTCCGCAGAACTCGTTTTGCACCTTCCTAAAGCCTCGTGGGCTTTACCCCTTGGCCCAAATAAAGTGTTCTTGTACCCGAACATTTCGGGAAACATCCGAAACCCCTTTTGGTGAATTCCGGAACCCTTCCGGAGACCAAACACTATTATCCCATATTTCAATCTTTACCTCCGGACTATTCCGGAGCTCCTCGTCATGTCCGAGATCTCATCCGGGACTCTGAACAACTTTCGGTCACCAACATAATAACTCAACTATACTTATATCATCACCAAACGTTAAGTGTGTAGACCCTGCGGGTTTCAAGAACTATGCAGACATGACCGAGACACCTCTACGATCAATAACCAATAGCGGGACCTGGATGCCCATATTGGCTCCTACATATTCTACGAAGATCTTTATCGGTTGAACCTCTATGTCAAGGATTCAGTTAATCCCGTATGCATTCCCTTTGTTCATCGGTATGTTACTTGCCCGAGATTCGATCGTCGGTATCTCCATACCTAGTTCAATCTCGTTGCCGGCAAGTCTCTTTACTCGTTCCGTAATACAAGATCCCGTGGCTAACTCTTTAGTCACTTTGCTTGCAAGGCTCATTGTGATGTTGTATTACCGAGTGGGCCCTGAGATACCTCTCCGTCACACGGAGTAACAAATCCCAGTCTCGATCCATGTCAACTCAACAGACACCCTCGGAGATACCTGTAGAGCATCTTTATAGTCACCCAGTTACGTTGTGACGTTTGATACACACAAGGCACTCCTACAGTGTCAGTGAGTTACATGATCTCATGGTCATAGGAACAGATACTTGACATGCAGAAAACGATAGCAATAAACTTGACACGATCATATGCTACGTTCATAGTTTGGGTCTTATCCATCACATCATTCTCCTAATGATGTGATCCCATTATCAAACGACGACTCTTGTCCATGGCTAGGAAACCATAGCCATCTTTGATCAACGAGCTAGTCCATTAGAGGCCTACTAGGGACACATTGTTGTCTATGTACCCACACATGTATTTGAGTTTCCAATCAATACAATTATAGCATGGATAATAAACATTTATCATGAACAAGGAAATATAATAATAACTATTTTATTATTGCCTCTAGGGCATATTTCCAACACTGCCTCTACCGCCAAGCCTTCATATGCTGCACCTCGTCTGCCTCCTCCACCACCAAGACAGCCGAGAATTCAAGCTGCACTGACTCCTCGTCCCAATGATGGGCTCTATATTAAATGTGGCCGTCCAGGTCACCGTGCCAGAGATTGCCGCCAGATCCAGTACCAGCTGTCACTTCCAGCTCCCGATCGTGGAAATGGCCGTGGCAATAATCAGCCCCGCAATAATAATACCAGGCCGCCTACAAGTGGTCATGGTCAGGCTTATCATGTTGATCTGGCTGAAGCTCAAGATGAACCCGCTATTGTGATGGGTACTCTTCTCGTTAACTCAGTACCAGCTAATGTTTTATTTGATTCTGGAGCATCTCATTGATTCATATCAGAAGCATTTGCATTAGTGCATGACATCCCCTGTGTACCAGTAGAACCTGCTCTACTTGTAAGCACACCTGCGGGCCAATGTCGTGCTAATATGGGTATTCATGATGTCACCTTTGAAATTGAATGGTTGGACTTCCTTGTCTCTCCCATCGTCCTAAAGTCTTGAAATATAGACCTCATTTTAGGAATGTATTGGTTGAAGGATCATGCTGCTTCAATCGATTGTGCCTCTAAAACCGTCCAACTCCTACACCCTTCCGACCAGATAGTAAACCATACTGCTCGAATGATCTGAAATGCCGAAGCCCAGATATATCTTCTGAATGCGTTGAATGCTTCACATATTGAAGGAATCGAGAACGTTCCAGTTGTTCGCGACTTCCAAGATGTTTTCCCAGAAGAACTTCCAGGAGTACCCCCTGTTAGAGCTGTCGAATTCGTCATCGATTTGATACCAGGCACAACTCCTATTGCTAAGCGTCCCTACAAGATGCCTCCGCATGAACTCCTTGGGCTTAAGGAGGAAATCGACAAATCTCCCCGTAAGGGTTTCATTCGCCCAAGTTCTTCCGCTTGGGGAGCCCCTTCTATCTTCGTTAAGAAGAAAGATGGAACGAATCGGTTGGTCCAGGATTACTGACCCATCAACCAAGCCACCATTCAGAACAAGTATCCAATTCCCCGAATCAACGATCTTTATGATGAACTCACTGGATCCTCTGTGTTCTCCAAACTCGATTTAAGGTTGGGATACCATCAGATCCGAGTTCATGAAGAGGATATTCCAAATACCGCCTTTGTTACTCGTTATGGCTCCTACGAGTACACCGTCATGTCTTTTGGTTTAACTAATGCTCCAGCTACCTTCTCTCGATTGATGAACTATATCTTCATGGACTACCTCGACAAGTTCGTCATGGTTTATCTAGATGATATTCTTGTTTATTCTAAGAATGCAGAAGAGCATGCCAAACATCTTCGTCTTGTACTGGAAAGACTTCGAGAACATCAGCTATATGCCAAATATTCTAAGTGTGAATTCTGGTTATCTGAGGTGACCTATCTTGGTCATGTGATTTCCAAGGATGGTATTGCTGTTAACCCAGAGCAGGTTCAGGCTATTCTTGATTGGACTCCTCCGATGAATGTCAAGCAAGTCAGAAGTTTTCTCGGACTCGCCAGCTATTGCCATCGTTTCATCGAGAACTTCTCCAAAATTGCAAAGCCATTGACCGACCTACTTCACAAGGGTCAAAAGTTTGAGTGGTCAACAAAATGCCAGGAAAGTTTCCAGGAGCTCAAAGACAAGCTTACCTCTGCCCCAGTGCTTGCCCCCAGATAGTCGCAAGGACTTTGAGATCTATTCCAACGCTTCCCGTCAAGGATTAGGCTGTATCCTGATGCAAGAGCGCAAGGTAATTGCTTATGGCTCTCGACAGTTGAGACCTCATGAAGAGAATTATCCAACTCATGATCTTGAACTAGCTGCAGTTATCTATGCTTTGAAGCTATGGCGACATTGTTGGGGAACGTTGCATGGGAAACAAAAAAATTCCTACGCTTCACCAAGATCAATCTAGGAGATGAGCATCTATGAGAGGAGAGATCGGATCCACATACCCTTGTAGATTGCTAAGCGGGAAGCGTTAAGAAACGCGGTTCATGTAGTTGAACGTCTTCGCGATCCAAATCGCAATCCGTCCCGCGATCCAATCACGATCCGTCCCGATCTAGCACCGAACGGACGGCACCTCCGCGTTCAGCACACGTACAGCTCGATGACGTCTCCGCCTCCTCGATCCAGCGAGCGAGGTCGGAGTAGTAGATGAGTTCTCCGGCAACACGACGGCATGGTGGCGGTGGTGCTATCCCGGCAGGGCTAAGCCTAGCGTTACCGAAACTGCGAACGGAGGAGAAAACGATCTCGGGAGAGAGAGGGGCGCCAAGGGCTTCGTGTGTCCTCTTGGGGTGCCCTCTCCCCTCTATATATAGGTGGAGGGGCGTGGAGATCAGCCCCTCCAAGCCCTAGGGCGCATCCAAGGGGGAGGAGTTGGACTCCTAGTCCAATTCCCTCCCTTTCCATAAACAGGTGGACTTTCCACCTCTTCCAAGCCACATGGGCCTTGAGGGACTTGTGCGCCTGGCCCAATAAGGCTAGGGCACCTCCCCTCAGCCCATGCAAACCCTTGGGACATGGTGGAACCCTTGGTGGACTTCCGGACTCCTCCGGAAGTTTCTGGAACCTTCTAGAAGCTTCCCGGTACAATACCGAAAAACCCAAAACTTTTCCGGTAGCCAAAATATGACTTCCCATATATAAATCTTTACCTCCGGACCATTCCGGAACTCCTCATGATGTCCGGGATCTTATCAGGGACTCCGAACAACCTTCGGTCAGCAACATACATAACTCAACAATACCAAATCGTCACCGAACGTTAAGTGTGCAGACCCTGCGGGTTCGAGAATTATGTAGACATGACCGAGACAACTCTACGGTCAATAACCAATAGCAGGACATGGAGGCCCATATTGGTTCCTACATATTCTATGAAGATCTTTATTGGTCGAACCACGATATCAAGGATTCAGACAATCTCGTATGGAGTTCCCTTTGTCCATCTGTATGTTACTTGTCCGAGATTCGATCGTCGGTATCTCCATACCTAGTTCAATCTCATTACCGGCAAGTCTCTTTACTCGTTCCGTAACACAAGATCCCGTGACTAACTCCTTAGTCACATTGCTTGCAAGCTTCTTGTGATGCTGTGTTACCGAGTGGGCCCAGAGATACCTCTCCGTCATACGGAGTGACAAATCCCAGTCTCGATCCACGCCAACCCAACAGACACCCTCGGAGATACCTGTAGAGCACCTTTATAGTCACCCAGTTACGTTGTGACATTTGATACACACAAGGCATTCCTACGGTGTCAGGGAGTTGCGTGATCTCATGGTCGTGGGAACAGATACTTGACATGGATAAAGCAGTAGCCATAAACTAACACGATCATATGCTATGCTTACGGTTGGGTCTTGTCCATCACATCATTCTCCTAATGATGTGATCCCGTTATCAGATGACAACTCATGTCTATGGTCAGGAAACCTTGAGCATCTCTGATCAACGAGCTAGTCTAGTAGAAGCTTACTAGGGACATGGTGTTGTCTATGTATCCACACATGTATCTGAGTTTTCGATCAATACAATTATAGCATGGATAATAAACGATTATCATGAACAAGGAAATATGATAATAACTAATTTATCATTGCCTCTAGGGCATATTTCCAACAGTCTCCCACTTGCACTAGAGTCAATAATCTAGTTCACATCACCATGTGATTTACACCCAATGAGTTCTGGGGTTTGATCATGTTTTGCTTGCGAGAGAGGTTTTAGTCAACGTGTCTGCAACATTCAGATCCGTGTGTACTTTGCAAATCTCTATGTCATACTATAGATGCTGCTACCATGCTCCACTTGCAGCTATTCCAAATGACTGCTCCACTATATGTATCCGGATTTCTACTCAAAGTCATCCGGATTGGTGTCAAAGCTTGCATGGACGTAATCCTTTACGACGAACTCTTTATCACCCCCATAAGCGAGAAATGTTTCCTTAGTACTCTAGTTACTAAGAATAATTTTGACCACTGTCCAGTGATCCACTCCTGGACCACCCTTGTACCCCTAGACAGACTCGTGGCAAGGCACACACCAGGTGCGGTACACAGCATGGCATACTATATAGAGCCTACGGCTGAGGCATAGGGGACGACCTTCATCCTTTCTCTCTCTTCTGCCGTGGTCGAGCTTTGAGTCTTACTCAACTTCACACCTTGCAAATCAGGCAAGAACTCTTTCTTTGACTGATCCATTTTGAACTCCTTCAAAATCTTGTCAAGGTATGTACTCATTGAAAGTATTATCGGGCGTCTTGATCTATCTTTATAGATCTTGATGCCCAATATTTAAGTAGCTTTTTATCCAGGTCTTCCTTTGAAAACTCCTTTCAAACAACCCTTTATGCTTTCCAGAAATTCTACATTATTTCCGATCAACAATATGTCAACCACATATACTTATCAGAAATTCTATAGTGCTCCCACTCACTTTCTTGTAAATACAAGTTTCTTATAAACTTTGCATAAACCCAAAAGCTTTGATCACCTCATCAAAGCATATATTCCAACTCCGAGATGCTTGCCCCAGTCCATAGAAGGATCTCTGGAGCTTGCATACCTTTTAGCATCCTTAGGATCGACAAAACCTTCTTGTTGTATCACATACAACCTTTCCTTAAGGAAAGCGTTAAGGAAACATTGTTTTGACATCCATCTGCCAGATTTCATAATCGAAAAATGCAGTAACTGCTAACATATTTCCAACAGACTTTAGCATCGCTACGGTTGAGAAAGTCTCATCGTAGTCAACTCATTGAACTTGTCGGAAACTACTTTGCGACAAGTCGAGCTTTTATAAATGGTGACAATTACCATCGGCGTCCGTCTTCTTCTTAAAGGTCCATTTGTACTTAACGGCCTGCCGTTCATCGGGCAAGTCTAGCAAAGTCCATACTTGGTTTTCATACATGGATCCTATCTCGGATTTCATGGCTCCTAGCCATTTGTTGGAATCCGGGCCCACCATCGCTTCTTCATAGCTCGTAGGTTCACTGTTGTCTAACAACATGACCTCCAAGATAGGAATGCCGTACCGCTCAGGGGCAGTACGAGTCCTTGTCGCCTACGAGGCTTGGTAGTAACTTTATCTAAAGTTTCATGATCATCATCATTAGCTTCCTCTTCATTTGGTGTAGGTGCCACAAAAACATCTTTCTGCGTCGTGCTACCATCCAACTGAAGTGACGGTTCAATAACCTCATCAAGTTCTACCTTCCTCCCACTCAATTCTTTCGAGAGAAACTCTTTCTCGAGAAAGGACCCGTTTTAGCAAAAAACACTTTGCCCTCAGATCTGAGATAGAAGGCATACCCAACTGTTTCCTTAGGGTATCCTATGAAGACGCATTTGTCCGCTTTGGGTTCGATCTTATCAGACATAAGTGTCGCATTCCCAAACTCTAAGAAATGACAGCTTAGGTTTCTGCCAAACCATAATTCATATGGTGTCATCTCAACGGATTTAGATGGTGCCCTATTTAAAGTGAATGTAGTTGTATCTAATGCATATCCCCAAAATGATAGTGGCAAATCGGTAAGAGACATCATAGTACGCACCATATCCAATAGAGCATGACTACGACATTCGGACACACCATTACACTATGGTGTTCCAGGTGGCGTGAGTTGTGAAACAATTTCCACATTGTCTTAGTTCCATACCAAACTTGCAACTCAGATATTCACCTCCACGATCATATCGTACACATTTTATCTTCTTGTCATGATGATCTTTAACTTCACTCTGAAATTTCTTGAACTTTTCAAATGTTTCAGACTTGTGTTTCATTAAGTAAATATACCCATATCTACTCAAATCATCAGTGAAGGTAAGAAAATAACGATATCCACCGCACGCTCCAACACTCATTGGACCGCATACATCAACATGTATCTTTTCCAATAAGTCAGTTGCCCGCTCCATCATATCGGAAAATGAGGTCTCAGTCATCTTGCCTATGAGGCATGGTCCGCATGTCTCAACCGATTAGAAATCGAGTGAGTCTAAAGATCCAAAGCATGGAGTTTCTTCAGGCGCTTTACTGTTGGAAATATGCCCTAGAGGCAATAATAAAATGGTTATTATTATATTTCCTTGTTCATGATAATTGTCTATTGTTCATGCTATAATTGTATTAACCGGAAACCGTAATACATGTGTGAATACATAGACCACACCATGTCCCTAGTGAGCCTCTAGTTGACTAGCTCGTTGATCAATAGATGGTCATGGTTTCCTGACCATGGACCTTGGATGTCGTTGATAACGGGATCACATCATTAGGAGAATGATGTGATGGACAAGACCCAATCCTAAGCATAGCACAAGATCGTGTAGTTCGTCTGCTAGAGCTTTTCTAATGTCAAGTATCATTTCCTTAGACCATGAGATTGTGCAACTCCCGGATACCGTAGAAATGCTTTGGGTGTATCAAACGTCACAACGTAACTAGGTGACTATCAAGGTGCACTACAGGTATCTCCGAAAGTGTCTGTTGGGTTGGCACGAATCGAGACTGGGATTTGTCACTCCGTGTGACGGAGAGGTATCTCTGGGCCCACTCGGTAATACATCATCATAATGAGCTCAATGTGACTAAGGAGTTAGTCATGGGATCATGTGTTACGTAACGAGTAAAGAGACTTGCCAGTAACGAGATTGAACAAGGTATAGGGATACCGACGATCGAATCTCGGGCAAGTAACATGCCGATGGACAAAGGGAATTGTATACGGGATTAATTGGATCCCCGACATCGTGGTTCATCCGATGAGATCATCGTGGAACATGTGGGAGCCAATATGGGTATCCAGATCTCGCTATTGGTTATTGGCCGGAGAGGTGTCTCGGTCATGTCTGCATGGTTCCCGAATCCGTAGGGTCTACACACTTAAGGTTCGGTGACGCTAGAGTTGTAATGGGAATTTTATGTGGTTACCGAAAGTTGTTCGGAGTCTCGGATGAGATCCCGGACGTCACGAGGAGTTTCGGAATGGTCCGGAGGTAAAGATTTATATATGGAAAGTCCTATTTTGGCCACCGGAAAATGTTCGGGATTTTTCGGTATTGTACCGGGAAGGTTCTAGAAGGTTCCGGAGTGGGGCCCACCTGCATGGGGGGACCCACATGAACGTGGGTAGTGGGGGCAAGGCCCCACACCCCTGGTCAAGGCGCACCAAGATGCCCCCTTAGAAGGAATAAGATCATATCCCGAAGGGATAAGATCAAGATCCCTAAAAAGGGGGATAACAATCGGTGGGGAAGGGAAAGGATGGGATTTCTTTCCTCCCACCTTTGCCAACGCCCCAATGGACTTGGAGGGCAAGAAACCAGCCCCCTCCACCCCTATATATGGTGGGGAGGCGCATGGGAGCTGCACCCTTGCCCCTGGCGCAGCCCTCCCCCCTCCTACTCCTCCTCCTCCGTTGTGCTTAGCGAAGCTCTGCCGGAGAACCACGAGCTCCACCGCCACCACGCCGTCGTGCTGCCGGAGCTCTTCCCCAACTTCTCCTCCCCCCTTGATGGATCAAGAAGGAGGAGACGTCCCTGGGCTGTACGTGTGTTGAACGCGGAGGCGCCGTCCGTTCGGCGCTTGGATCGGATCTTCCGCGATTTGAATCGCCGCGAGTACGACTCCATCAACCGCGTTCTTTGCAACGCTTACGCTTAGCGATCTTCAAGGTATGAAGATGCACTCCCTCTCTCTTGTTGCTAGCATCTCCTAGATTGATCTTTGTGACACGTAGGAATTTTTTTGAATTATTACTACGTTCCCCAACAGTGGCATCATGAGCGAGGTCTATGCGTAGATTCTATGCACGAGTAGAACACAAGTAGTTGTGGGCGATGATTTGGTCAATTTGCTTGCCATTACTAGTCCTATCTTGATTCGGCGGCATTGTGGGATGATGCGGCCCGGACCGACTTTACACGTACGCTTACGTGAGACTGGTTCCACCGCCTGACATGCACTTGTTGCATAAGGTGGCTAGCGGGTGTCTGTTTCTCCCACTTTAGTCGGATCGGATTCGATGAAGAGGGTCCTTATGAAGGGTAAATAGCAATTGGCATATCACCGTTGTGGCTTTTGCGTAGGTAAGAAACGTTCTTGCTAGAAACCCATAGTAGCCACGTAAAACTTGCAACAACAATTAGAGGACGTCTAACTTGTTTTTGCAGGGTATGCTATGTGATGTGATATGGCCAAAAGGATGTGATGAAATATATGTGATGTATGAGATTGATCATGTTCTTGTAATAGGAATCACGACTTGCATGTCGATAAGTATGACAACTGGCAGGAGCCATAGGAGTTGTCTTAATTTATTGTATGACCTGCGTGTCAATCAAAAAACACCATGTAATTACTTTACTTTATTGCTAACCGTTAGCCATAGTAGTAGAAGTAATAGTTGGCGAGACAACTTCATGAAGACACGATGATGGAGATCATGATGATAGAGATCATGGTGTCGTGCCGGTGACGATGGTGATCATGCCGCGCGCCGAAGATGGAGATCAAAGGCGCAAGATGATATTGGCCATATCATGTCACTTTATGATTTGCATGTGATGTTTATCATGTTTTTACATCTTATTTGCTTAGAATGACGGTAGCATAAATAAGATGATCCCTCACTAAAATTTCAAGAAATGTGTTCCCCCTAAGTGTGCACCGTTGCGAAGGATCGTTGTTTCGAAACACCACGTGATGATCGGGTGTGATAGATTCTAACGTTCGCATAGAACGGGTGTAAGCCAGATTTACACATGCGAAACACTTAGGTTGACTTGACGAGCCTAGCATGTACAGACATGGCCTCGGAACACGAGAGACCGAAAGGTCGAATATGAGTCGTATAGTAGATGCGATCAACATGGAGATGTTCACCATTGATGACTAGTCCGTCTCACGTGATGATCGGACACGGCCTAGTCGATATGGATCATGTATCACTTAGATGACTAGAGGGATGTCTATCTAACTGGGAGTTCATTAAATAATTTGATTAGATGAACTTAATTATCGTGAACTTAGTCTAAAATTGTCTTTACAATCTATCTTGTAGATCCTATGGCCCACGCTAATGTTGCCCTCAACTTCAACGCGTTCCTAGAGAAAACCAAACTGAAAGACGATCGAAGCAACTATACGGACTGGGTTCGTAACTTGAGGATCATCCTCATAGCTTCCAAGAAAGCATATGTCCTTGATGCACCGCTAGGTGACGCACCCATTTTCCCAGCAACTCAAGACGTTATGAACGCCTGGCAGTCGCGTAGTGATGATTACTCCCTGGTTCAGTGCGGCATGCTTTACAGCTTAGAACCGGGGCTCCAAAAGTGTTTTGAGCAACACGGAGCATATGAGATGTTCCAAGAGCTGAGAATGGTTTTCCAAGCTCATGCCCGGGTCGAGAGATATGAAGTCTCCGACAAGTTCTTCAGTTGTAAGATGGAGGAAAATAGTTCTGTCAGCGAGCACATAGTCAAAATGTCTGGGTTGCACAACCGCTTGTCTCAGCTGGGAGTTTGTAACACCCCAAAATTTTCTTATGGATTTTAAAAAAATCTTTTTCTTAAAATGAATTCATTGGAAACCATTTTGATCCTATTTTATTCTTCTCTTTGGAAACCTTTTCAAATTTTAGTTGAGTTCAAAATTTTCTAAAAAAAGGGTCTGATTTGATTTATGGTTTTATTTGGAAAATTATTCTTAGAATTCAAGTATTTTCTTTTGGAATAGTTGTTGACATAACTAAAACACTCTAAGGTGAAGCTCTTTCCTTTTCTAACACTTCCAAAATCCATCCAACAATCTCTCTACCACTCTTCAAACATTTCATATGTCATTCACACTCTATAAGACAGCAACCAACTTCTTTCCACCTTGCAAAAATATTTCCACAATATTTACTAAATTCCAAAGTTGGAATTTATATTATCCATAATTTCTTTGGTTTACAAAGGAACCATATTTTCTACAAGTCTTCTGCTCTCACAAAAAAATGTTCTAGCAACTAGACAGTACCTATAACCCATTTCACCAAAAACTTTGGTGGCCACAGTTCAAAAATTTCAAATCCTCTTCAATTAAAATTTGGACCAGATTCAAACTTTCTGATACAAACTCAATTTTGTAGCTCCAAAAATCCTGAAACTTTACCAGACTCTCTTTTGTGCATCAACACATCACCACAAAAATCCCTGCAAATTCCTAAAATGCCTAGACCTCTCTGACATTTTGTCATACACTTGGTGGGCACACTGTAGCAATCTAAAAAAAATCAGTTAGCTGAATTATTCAGAGACAGAGGAGATCGGCGCCGTGCACGCCACTCCATCGCCTCTTCTCCTCATCCGCGCCTCCTGCCATCTTAACTGAGCCACCCCAGACCCTCCGGTCAGTGTCTCGCCGCCGACAAGCACAGTGGCTGGCCGATGCAACAACCACCGAGCTCATCCACGTCGAGCTGAGGGGATCGGCACCGCGCCCGCCATTTTCACTCCTCCTACCGCACTCTCCACCTACCTCCCCTCCACGCGGCACCTCTTCCGCATCGTCGACGCGCCGTCCAAGCCGCTGGACCCCTCCTGGCAGTCGCCGGAGATGGTCATCGCCGCCGCACCCGTACGGGAACCGTTCTGTGGATAAGGCCAAGGAGCTCAAGCCCGTCCAAGCCGAGGCTTCCAGAGGACTCCTCTGACCTCCTTGATCGCGCGCCGCAACTTCCCACAGCCCCTAACCTACCTCGCCGGCCGGAGTAACCCCGGTGTTATCCGCCCTCCCCGGCCACCCTCGGATCGCCTATAAAAGGGGACCCCGAGCTTCGATTACCACTCATCTCACCCACACCACCTTCCAATCGCCCTCCCATGCACTTCCCCGACCTCGGGGAGGTCTTCTTCTCCGACTCTGACCACCGCTCCGCCGCCACTGTCCCCGACCCGTTCATCGCCACCACTCCACCTCCACCGCTAAAACTCCACCAGAAGCTCTCTCTTGCATCCACTCGACGATCCCACACGCCAATTCCATCTTCCGAGCCTTCTCCGGCGATCTCCAAAACCACCCGAACCACCGTCCGCCGGCGTCGACCTCGCCGTCGTTCTGAAGCTCACCGGCGACTACCACCACCACCCACCGACGCGGTAGTCCACCCTGATCGCGTTCCGACCACCACCACTCGCTGAAACCCCGGCGATCGCCGCCGGCGAACGTCGCCTCCCTTCTGTCAACGTGCGCGATCGCGTTTGAGTTCAAACCTGACGAGTGGATGTAACACCCCAAAAATTTGACAATGTTTTATTAATTAAAATTTTGCCAGGAAATTAATTTTTTTATTTTCTGGATCATCTTTTGATTTTTGAATCATTCCTTTCTTCTGAATGGTGGAGTTTTCCTCTCCAAATAGAAAACCTTTCAAAAATATTGTTGGACTTGAATACCTTCTCTAAAGCATTTCATTTTTTTAATGTGATCTGTGGAGATATTTCTATAATTATTTTCCCTGAGCTTTAATTATTCAAAAATGGGTTCTCATAATTGTTAGAGCTTCTTTTGCACTACAACCATTTGATAACTTCATTTAAAAATTCTACAAAAATTCCTAGATGACATGTGATGTTCCTACATAACTTTTATGCAAAAACCCCTCTTAGTCATTTGGATATTTTGAGCCCTACCTCAAGTTTTCAGATCTGGTTCAGTTTGTAGTTTGCACTACAACCTATTTATTTACTTCTTCAAAAATTCCATAAAAAATTGGAGATGTTAGTAGAAGAATATAATTCATTTTTATGCAGAAACCCATTTGTGTTCTTTGAAAAATTTGAGCAAACCATCCTCATTTGTATTCTGGTCCAGTTTGGCAATTTGTACTGTGACCCTATCTTATCTTGCTCTAGTGATCTTGATATTTTTCCTGCTATTAGTACTTGCTACCAAACTCTTAAGTCCAGGAGCTCAGAGCAACTGGAATATTTTTGACACATGCAATGTTAGCCTTTCTTTCCTGGCCAGATTTGGTTTTCTCAAAAACTTGCACTAGCTAGTTTCTGTTTTGCCCAAACTAACCATACCATCTTCTTGAGAATCTAAAGAGACCCCATTCTGCCAATTTTCATCTCTAGCTAAGCTCTACAGGTGGATCTGGCTTTATGTCGAACACCTATAGTGCATGAATAGATTTGGCATAGATTTTAGTTTGCATTATAGAGTTGCTTTATTTGCCAAACCAGCATGTCCCTTAGCTCTCTTATAACCATTAGCATAGACCTGTTAATTCTCATGGGCATCAGTAGGTATTTGCACGCGCTGGCATTTCGTCGAACGCATGGCGTGCATGCTCTGGACGCGTCCAGAGCGCACGTTTTGCACGCGCGCAACCGAGCCGCCGCGTTCGCTGACCCTCGTGCCCCTGGTCTTTTCTTGCCCAAGGGACCAAGCCCCGTTCTCATCCGCTCACTCGTGACCCACTACTACCCCTGGCGTCCTACAGCGCCGCCGCAGCGAGCGTCTTGGCGCTACGCCGCCGTCGGCAGCATACCTTTGTCAGGTCGGCACCGCCCAAGCCGCACGCACGCGCCAGCTAGCTCCCATGGACAGTGGCAAGGTCGTCGCTAGCCCCTGGAGTCAGGCGACCAGAGCCACGTCGCCCTGCTGGAATCAGAGATGGCCAGCCGGCGTTCTTATCCCCGGCCATCTCCGAACCGACCTTCTGGCGCAATAAAAGGAGCCCCCGAGCTTGTCTAGCCATTCCCAACCGCCTCTGAGCAGCCGTAGGGAGCTCCCCGTTGCTCCAATTCGCCCAGAGCCGACTCTGTTTTCCCCGCCGATAGTTTTGGCTGCCGCCGCCCTTCGGTTAAATCCGAGCAAACCAGAGCCTCTTTTCTCCCTTTCTCTGCACCACTAGATCCACCATGACCCCGAGGACCCATTCCAGCATTCAATTTTACCCGGGAGCCGAGGTGTGCAAAGCTCCATTCCTTCCCGAAGCTCCCCTCCGCCATGGAGGAAGGGCTGCTCGCCCTCTAGCTCCGCCGCTCCCCTAACCTCCTCCAATGGATGCGGCATCTCCTCCCGAGCACGTGCATATCTAGGGCGCGTCGAATGGTGGCCTATGTTGCCGGCAATCGTCGCCGGAACCGGCCTCTGCTTCTGTCCAGACGCGCGCGTAAGGTGGAGGACGAGCCTGACAACGCGGGCCCTCCTGTCAGCGACCTTGCGCCACCGCAAGTTGACTTTAGTGGAGGCGTAAAGCGTTGGATACACCTTCTCTCTGCCGGAAGCGTATTTCTTTCCGAACCGTTTTCCTTTTCAGTTTTATTTAAAAACAGATTTGACCTGATCTTTGACTGGCTATAACTTTTAATACACAACTCTTTTTGACTTGATTCTTTTTCTGTTGATTCTCAAATTTTGTCTAGTTTATTTTCATATTTATTTGAAAATTTTCCAAGACAACTTTTTGCACTATTTTGAATTGCGTGTTAATTCAATACTTTTCAAAATAGGAATTGGAGGGAGGAGAAAAATTTCAAAAGTTTTGGAGTGCTCATCTCCTACCAACTCATGGAAGGCAAGCATCCTGAACCTTGGTTTAATATATGTTGGGTGTTGGCTGATGTGACTACAACACCTAGTTGACATGAATTATGCGATATTTCATGTGATGATGTGATCATGTTTACTATTGCATGATGATAATTCCTTGCTATTGGAATTGATATGCTTGTGATAGTCATCACCCTCGTCTACCTTTCATGCCTACCGGAAGGAATCCGGAGAAGTTTCTGTCTTAGGGTGACACGAGCTTGGTGTTGACATCTCGTTGGAGCGAGAATGGTCAGTGAGGCATGAAAGGGTATGATGAGTGGTGATTTCTGTCTGACGGGTGAAATATATTTGTTGAGATAACCATGCAGAGAATACATAACCTCCTGAGTCGACCGTAGATCGAGCCTTGTGCCAGTAACCCCCATACTTGCTTCGTGCTACCACTTGTCCCTGCCTCAGGTAGGGTACGGTTCAGTAAGTTGTCAACCCCTTTCTTAGCACACACCGTATAGAGAGGCCATAGTGAAAGATACCAGTGGCCCCTGGTAGGCATGTCACTTGGTCCGGGGGCATGGGTGTTTCCGGTTGGGACCGAGAGGGGGGCACCCCTTAGAGCGCGCGATATAAATTTGATCCCATGCTAATCGTGGTTGGAGCCTCCCCACTTAGAGTTTTGCTTAACGAGTGTCGTGGGTGATTCCAGGCACCGGTGAGTTAAGCTGGTGTGTGCAAGTCAGGTGTGTTTTCAATTAAAAGACCGTAGACGGAATTAGTCCCGGTGGACTAAAGGAATCCGTTACTCGTGGGTAAAGAGTACACCCTCTGCAGAGTTTATATCTATTCGAATAGCCGTGTCCGCGGTTAAGGACTACAGTCTGGGATGGGTCAAGTGTCGGTCTTAGTGTCGGTCTTCGGAGGAAAAACTTCTAAACCGGAACATTGATCATGACATGTGACATATGATGATTATGATTATTATTATTATGGACTAACCATTTATATTGTTGAATTATTGAGTATCCCTGGGACGGTTCTACCTCCTGGATATTCACTGTGATTATTTTCTTTATAAGCCCTTTATGTGGTGTCGCTCAGACGCCCGACTGTGGCATGCTTGTTATTTACTACCCTTTATAAGCCCTTTATGTGGTGTCGCTCAGACACCCGACTGTGGCATGCTTGTTATTTACTACCCTTTATAAGCCCTTTATGTGGTGTCGCTCAGACGCCCGACTGTGGCATGCTTGTTATTTACTTCCCTTTATAAGCCCTTTATGTGGTGTCGCTCAGACGCCCGACTGTGGCATGCTTGTTATTTACTTCCCTTTATAAGCCCTTTATGTGGTGTCGCTCAGACGCCCGACTGTGGCATGCTTGTTATTTACTTTCCTTTATAAGCCCTTTTTGTGGTGTCGCTCATACGCCCGACTGTGGCATACTTGTTATTTACTTCCCTTTATAAGCCCTTTATGTGGTGTCGCTCAGACGCCCGACAGTGGCACGCATATTATTATCATTTTTCCTTATTAGCCCTGCGTCATGAATTTTATTTTTGTGACTGACCAAGTGATCATGGATATTTCAGTGTTTGATTATCATCTGTTATATTATACCTGTTTCATGATGTTTGCGAGTACATTCAAAGTACTCACTGGCTTGTCCCTGGCTATTGTCTTGGCCAGATTTCTTGCTTGGAGAGGAGCGCAATGATGACGGCCCGGAACCTAGGCATCGAAGATAGCAGATACGCGAAGATAGGAATTAACCAGGTCAGCTGTTCCTGTGGGAAATGGAGTCCCATAGACGCTGATGATCCGCAAACCGCTTCCGCCATCAACCACTAGAAACCCTTTGTTGTACTCATAGACCAGAATGGTTTTGTACTACATATTTTGTATTTTGCTTGGAATTTCTGTATCAAGATTGTGTCTCATCAGCTAACAGTAATCCTGGGGCTGGTGAGCACAAGGGCCATTTACTGGGAAATAAATATCCTGGAAAACCGGTCCTGACAGTGGACCCCCACCCGTCAGCGTTTATTTATTTTTCACCGTTTAAACAGAAAACGTATTTAGCCTTTTACGCTTTCTGCTGTGGAAAACGCATTCTGCCCGAAGCGTTTTCAGTTTAAAGCGTACAGGGACCTGCTGTTTTGCAAAAAGGCCCCTGGTTTTAAAAGTTTAATAATTTTTAAACTACAACCCTATTTGAGTTGATTCTTTTTTTGAAATTTTTATTTTTCACTCTAGTTTTTTTAGTATTTATTCAAAAATGTTTCTAAGCAACTTTTGGTACTGTTACAAAAATTTGAATTAGTATTTGAAATTTATTTTTACAGAAAAAGGAGAGGGAGACTTTGCCGGGAATTTCGAGGGTTCTCCTTTTGACTACTTTGGGCAAGGCAAGCATTATTGAACTTGGGATATGGTGATTGCATTTGCATGTTTGCATTTGGTTTGGAATTGCACCGCATGTGTAGGATATATTTCACAAGTGCATGCATGCATGGTCATATCATCTTTTGCTTGTACTTTACTCAAGTGCAGGAAGTTTGTGGGAAACCAGGAGTGTACTCCTGCCTTGGACGTGCCGGTGGGCACGGGCCATTTTTGACACGGTGGTGTCACGTGACATATGTGGAGCATGCCGGTCATATTAATAACACCTCCTGAGTCGACCTAGATCAAGTCTTGTTCCGTTACACCTAGCTGTATACCGTGCTGCCACGGGTCCTTCCGCAAGGAAGGTACGGCTTAGTAAGTTGATAACCCCTGTCCAGGCACACACCACATAGAGGGCCACGATGAGGGTTTCCATGGCCATGGACTAAATCCGGTCATCGGGTCAGGGGGCATGGGTGTTTCCGGCTAGATGTAGCCGAGAGGGTGGTCCCCCTTGTAATCCGCGCGTATGAATAGTGATCCCATGCAGAAACGTTGGTTTTCCCCGTCTTAAAGTTTTTCTGAAAAGATGCTGTGGGTGATTCCTGGCATCCGGACGGTTAATCTGGTGTGTGCTGGTTAGGTGTGTTTCAACCTAAAGACCGTAATGGGAATTAGTCGGTGTCACGGTACTGACTAAAGAAATCTCATACACGTCGGTAAAGAGTACACCCTCTGCAGAGTTATATCTATTCGAATAGCCGTGTCCACGGTCAAGGACGTTAGCTGGGTGGGTCAAGTGTCGGTCCCGGTGTCGGTCTTTGGAGGAAAAATAATTAACATCAAGCATGATTATTTTGTAGGATTAATTTTTTATCGCTACTAATATTATCCTGAATGTATTACTGATGATATGAATATTAATGTGGACTAACCCGTTTCTCTTATTATATTTTCTGAGTGTCTCAGGGGCTGGCTAGACTACCCCGGACATTCAATTTTATTTTCAAGACCTCTCGTGGCGTCGCCTGAGTTCTCGGATGGTCATGTCTCGTCCGACCTCTCTTTTAGACACCCGATTGGCATTTCTTTTCAAGACCTCTCGTGGCGTCGCTTGAGTTTTCGGATGGTCCTGTCTCGTCCGACCTCTCTTTTAGACACTCGATTGGCATTTCTTTTCAAGCCCCCTCGTGGCGTCCCTCGAGTTTAATAGGTGGTGTATCTCGCCACTACTCTTGTGGACACCCGTTTGGCATTTCTCTTCAAGACCTACCATGATGTCATTTTTAGACATCCGACCGACATTTTCTTTTATGTTTTCTTACCACTAACGCTTCACTTCTGTACGTGTTACAAATTTTATCATGCCATGATTTAACACTGCCAGCATGCATATATATGTTATGGATAGCTTGAGTATTTCATACCATGAGCATATGCATTCAGTATATCTTTTGTTCATTATGTTTGCGAGTACATTCCAACGCACTCACAGGCTTGTCCCTGGCTATTTACTTGGCCAGATTTGGAGGAGGACGAGCTTATGGAGAAGAATTGCGCTAGCAAGCCCGACGCTTAGAGGAGTCCCAGTCAGACCACCTGTGATATAGGAGTCTACCACACGTATCATCCGCTGAGCTTCCGCTACACAAATAAAGTAGTCAAGTCTCACACTGACACTTGGCTCTATTTTGTTGTATCAGTATTACAGTACCACCACACCACTGTCATATTCCACCCCGTAGTATATTGGCAAGTTTGTAATAAATTTTTTGAGTCACCCTGACTCAACCCTGTGTAATATTATTTTTGTACTGGTTATCTATATCAAGGGAGTCCACCAGTGGTTCTTGGGGCTGGTAAGACTCGAGGGCTCTTCTGTGATTATTTCCAGAAAGGGGCCCGACATAGTTAATCTTCCGGATGACTCAGTTATTGACAGAATCCTCCAGTCGCTTCCACCTAGCTACAAGAGCTTTGTGATGAACTTCAATATGCAAGGGATGGAGAAGTCCATTCCTAAGTTATATTCGATGCTGAAATCAGCGGAGGTGGAGATCAAAAAGGAACATCAAGTGTTGATTGTGAATAAGACCACCAGTTTCAAGAAAGGCACGGGTAAGAAGAACTTCAAGAAGGACGGCAAAGCAGTTGCCGTGCCTGGTAAATCAGTTGCCGGGAAGAAGCCCAAGAATGGACCCAAGCCTGAGACTGAGTGCTTTTATTGCAAGGGAACCGGTCACTGGAAGCGGAACTGCCCCAAGTACTTAGCGGATAAGAAGGCCGGCAACGTCAAAGGTATATATGATATACATGTTATTGATGTGTACCTTACCAGCGCTCGTAGTAGCTCCTGGGTATTTGATACCGGTGCGGTTGCTCACATTTGTAACTCAAAACAGGAGCTGCGGAATAAGCGGAGACTGGCGAAGGACGAGGTGACGATGCGCGTCGGGAATGGTTCCAAGGTCGATGTGATCGCCGTCGGCACGCTACCCCTACATCTTCCTTCAGGATTAGTTTTAAACCTCAATAATTGTTATTTAGTACCAGCTTTGAGCATGAACATTGTATCTAGATCTTGTTTGATGCGAGATGGCTACTCATTTAAATCCGAGAATAATGGTTGTTCTATTTATATGAGAGATATGTTTTATGGTCATGCCCCGTTGGTCAATGGTTTATTTTTATTGAATCTCGAACGTCATGTTATACATATTCATAGTGTGAATACCAAACGATGTAAGGTTGATAATGATAGTCCCACATACTTGTGGCACTGCCGCCTTTGTCATATTGGTGTCAAACGCATGAAGAAACTGCATGCAGATGGACTTTTGGAGTCTCTTGATTATGAATCATTTGACACGTGCGAACCATGCCTCATGGGCAAGATGACTAAGACTCCGTTCTCTGGAACAATGGAGCGAGCAACCAACTTGTTGGAAATAATACATACCGATGTGTGCGGTCCAATGAGCGTTGAGGCTCGCGGTGGCTGTCGTTATGTTGTCACCCTCACTGATGACTTAAGCAGATATGGGTATGTCTACTTAATGAAACACAAGTCTGAGACCTTTGAAAAGTTCAAGGAATTTTAGAGTGAGGTAGAGAATCAACGTGACAAGAAAATAAAGTTCTTACGATCTGATCGTGGAGGAGAATATTTGAGTCACGAGTTTGGCATGCACTTAAGGAAATGTGGAATTGTTTCACAACTCACGCCGCCTGGCACACCTCAGCGTAATGGTGTGTCCGAACGTCGTAATTGCACTCTATTGGATATGGTGCGATCTATGATGTCTCTTACTGATTTACCGCTATCATTTTGGGGATATGCATTAGAGACTGCCGCATTCACTTTAAATAGGGCACCGTCTAAATCCGTTGAGACGACACCGTATGAATTATGGTTTGGGAAGAAACCTAAGCTGTCGTTTCTGAAAGTTTGGGGATGCGATGCTTATGTCAAGAAACTTCAACCTGAAAAGCTCGAACCCAAATCGGAAAAATGCGCCTTCATAGGATACCCTAAGGAAACTATTGGGTATACCTTCTACCTCAGATCCGAAGGCAAGATTTTTGTTGCCAAGAAAGGATCCTTTCTAGAGAAAGAGTTTCTCTCGAAAGAAGTATGTGGGAGGAAAGTAGAACTTGATGAGGTAATTGTACCCCCTCTCGAACCGGAGAGTAGCGCAGCGCAAGAAAATGTTTCTGTGGTGCCTGCACCGACTAGAGAGGAAGTTAATGATGATGATCATGAAACTTCGGATCAAGTTACTACTGAACTTCGTAGGTCCACGAGGACACGTTCCGCACCAGAGTGGTACGGCAACCCTGTCCTGGAAATCATGTTGTTAGACAACGGTGAACCTTCGAACTATGAAGATGCCATGGCGGGCCCGGATTCCAACAAATCCGAGATAGGATCCATGTACAAGAACAAAGTATGGACTTTGGTGGACTTGCCCGATGATCGGCAAGCCATAGAAAATAAATGGATCTTTAAGAAGAAGACTGACGCGGATGGTAATGTGACCGTCTATAAGGCTCGGCTTGTCGCTAAGGGTTATCGACAAGTTCAAGGAGTTGACTACGATGAGACTTTCTCACCCGTAGCGATGCTGAAGTCCGTCCGAATCATGTTAGCAGTTGCCGCATTTTATGATTATGAGATCTGGCAAATGGACGTCAAAACGGTATTCCTTAACGGTTTCCTTAAGGAAGAATTGTATATGATGCAGCCGGAAGGTTTTGTCGATCCTAAGAATGCTGACAAGGTATGCAAGCTCCAGCGCTCCATCTATGGGCTGGTGCAAGCATCTCGGAGTTGGAACATTCGCTTTGATGAGGTGATCAAAGCGTTTGGGTTTATACAGACTTATGGAGAAGCCTGTATTTACAAGAAAGTGAGTGGGAGCTCTGTAGCATTTCTCATTTTATATGTGGATGACATATTGCTGATGGGAAATGATATAGAACTTTTGGAAAGCATAAAGGCCTACTTGAATAAGTGTTTTTCAATGAAGGACCTTGGAGAAGCTGCTTACATATTACGCATCAAGATCTATAAAGATAGATCGAGACGCCTCATTGGTCTTTCACAAAGCACATACCTTGACAAGATATTGAAGAAGTTCAATATGGATCAGTCCAAGAAGGGGTTCTTGCCTGTATTGCAAGGTGTGAGATTGAGCATAGCTCAATGCCCGACCTCAGGAGAAGATAGAGAAAAGATGAGTGTCATCCCCTATGCCTCAGCCATAGGCTCTATTATGTATGCCATGCTGTGTACCAGACCTGATGTGAACCTTGCCATAAGTTTGGTAGGGAGGTACCAAAGTGATCTCGGAATGGAACACTGGACAGCGGTCAAGAATATCCTTAAGTACCTGAAAAGGACTAAGGATATGTTTCTCGTTTATGGAGATGCCAAAGAGCTCGTCGTAAAGGGTTACGTCGATGCTAGCTTCGACACAGATCCGGATGACTCCAAGTCACAAACCGGATACATGTATATTTTGAATGGTGGGGCAGTAAGCTGGTGCAGTTGCAAGCAAAGCGTCGTGGCGGCATCTACATGTGAAGCGGAGTACATAGCTGCTTCGGAAGCAGCGCAGGAAGGAGTCTGGATGAAGGAGTTCATCACCGACCTAGGAGTGATTCCCATTGCGTCGGGCCCGATGACTCTCTTCTGTGACAACACTGGAGCTGTTGCCATTGCCAAGGAGCCCAGGTTTCACAAGAAGACCAAGCACATCAAGCGCCGCTTCAACTCCATTCGTGGTTACATTCAGGATGGAGATATAGATATTTGTAAAGTACATACGGATCTAAATGTCGTAGATCCGTTGACTAAACCTCTTTCACGAGCGAAACATGATCAGCACCAGAACTCTATGGGTGTTCGATTCATCACAATGTAACTAGATTATTGACTCTAGTGCAAGTGGGAGACTGTTGGAAATATGCCGTAGAGGCAATAATAAAATGGTTATTATTATATTTCCTTGTTCATGATAATTGTCTATTGTTCATGCTATAATTGTATTAACCGGAAACCGTAATACATGTGTGAATACATAGACCACACCATGTCCCTAGTGAGGCTCTAGTTGACTAGCTCGTTGATCAATAGATGGTCATGGTTTCCTGACCATGGACATTGGATGTCGTTGATAACGGGATCACATCATTAGGAGAATGATGTGATGGACAAGACCCAATCCTAAGCATAGCACAAGATCGTGTAGTTCGTCTGCTAGAGCTTTCCTAATGTCAAGTATCATTTCCTTAGACCATGAGATTGTGCAACTCCCGGATACCGTAGGAATGCTTTGGGTGTATCAAACGTCACAACGTAACTGGGTGACTTTAAAGGTGCACTACAGGTATCTCCAAAAGTGTCTGTTGGGTTGGCACGAATCGAGACTGGGATTTGTCACTCCGTGTGACGGAGAGGTATCTCTGGGCCCACTCGGTAATAAATCATCATAATGAGCTCAATGTGACTAAGGAGTTAGTCACGGGATCATGTGTTATGGAACGAGTAAAGAGACTTGCCGGTAACGAGATTGAACAAGGTATAGGGATACCGACGATCGAATCTCGGGCAAGTAACATACCGATGGACAAAGGGAATTGTATACGGGATTAATTGGATCCCCGACATCGTGGTTCATCCGATGAGATCATCGTGGAACATGTGGGAGCCAATTTGGGTATCCAGATCCCGCTATTGGTTATTGGCCGGAGAGGTGTCTCAGTCATGTCTGCATGGTTCCCGAACCCGTAGGGTCTACACACTTAAGGTTCGGTGACGCTAGAGTTGTAATGGGAATTGTATGTGGTTACCGAAAGTTGTTCGGAGTCTCGGATGAGATCTTGGACATCACGAGGAGTTCTGGAATGGTCCGGAGGTAAAGATTTATATATGGGAAGTCCTGTTTTGGCCACCGGAAAATGTTCGGGATTTTTCGGTATTGTACCGGGAAGGTTCTAGAAGGTTCCGGAGTGGGGCCCACCTGCATGGGGGGACCCACATGAACGTGGGTAGTGGGGGCAAGTCCCCACACCCCTGGTCAAGGCGCACCAAGATCCCCCCTTAGAAGGAATAAGATCATATCCCGAAGGGATAAGATCAAGATCCCTAAAAAGGGGGGATAACAATCGGTGGGGAAGGGAAAGGATGGGATTTCTTTCCTCCCACCTTTGCCAACACCCCAATGGACTTGGAGGGCAAGAAACCAGCCCCCTCCACCCCTATATATAGTGGGGAGGCGCATGGGAGCTGCACCCTTGCCCCTGGCGCAGCCCTCCCCCCTCCTACTCCTCCTCCTCCGTAGTGCTTAGCGAAGCACTGTCGGAGAACCACGAGCTCCACCGCCACCACGCCGTCGTGCTGCCGGAGCTCTTCCCCAACTTCTCCTCCCCCCTTGCTAGATCAAGAAGGAGGAGACGTCCCCGGGCTGTACGTGTGTTGAACGCGGAGGCGCCGTCCGTTCAGCGCTTGGATCGGATCTTCCAAGATTTGAATCGCCGCGAGTACGACTCCATCAACCGCGTTCTTTGCAACGCTTCCGCTTAGCGATCTTCAAGGGTATGAAGATGCACTCCCTCTCTCTCGTTGCTAGCATCTCTTAGATTGATCTTGGTGACACGTAGGATTTTTTTTGAATTATTACTACGTTCCCCAACATTTACACCAATATGACCTTAGCGGCAGTGCCACAAGTATGTGGTACTATCATTTTTAACTTTGCATCTGTTGGCATCAATATTATGAACATGTGTATCACTACGATAGAGATTCAATAAACCATTCACATTGGGTGCATGACCATTGTAGGTATTATTCAAGTAAACACAATAACCATTATTCTCTGACTTAAATGAATAACCGTATTGCAATAAACATGATCTAATCACGTTCATGCTCAATGCTAACACCAAATAACATTTATTTAGGTTCAATACTAATCCCGAAGGTAGAGGGAGCGTGCGATGGTGATCACATCAACCTTGGAAACACTTCCAACACACATCGTCACCTCGCCCTTAGCTAGTCTCCGTTTATTCCATAGCTTTTATTTCAAGTTACCAATATTAGCAACTGAACCGGTATCTAATACCCTGGTGCTACTAGGAGTACTAGTAAGGTACACATCAATAACACGTATATCAAATATACTTCTGTTGACGTTGCCAGCCTTCTTATCTGCCAAGTATACCAGTGACCGTTCCCCTTATTATAGAAGCACTTAGTTTCGGGTTTGGGTTCAACCTTGGGTTTCTTCACTGGAGCGGTAACTAGCTTGCCATTCATGAAGTTTCCCTTCTTGCCCTTGCCCTTCTTGAAACTAGTGGTTTTACTAACCATCAACACTTGATGCTCCTTCTTGATTTCTACCTTCGCGGTGTCAAACATCGCGAATAGCTCAGGGATCATCCATTCCTGGCATGTTATACTTCATCACGAAGCTTTAGTAGCTTGGTGGCAGTGACTTGGAGAACTCTGTCAATCATTATCTTATCTAGAAGATCAACTCCCACTTGATTCAAGCGATTGTAGCACCCAGACAATCTGAGCACATGCTCATCGATTGAGCTATTCTCCTTCATCTTGCAGGCAAAGAATCTTTTTTGGAGGTCTCATACCTCTCAACACGGGCACGAGCCTGAAATCTCAATTTCAACTCTTGGAACATCTCATATGCTCCATGACGTTCAAAACGTATTTGGAGCCTCAATTCTAAGCCGTAAAGCATGACACACTGAACTATCAAGTAGTCATCAGAACGTGTCTGTCAGATGTTCACAACATCCACAGACGACGCTTGAGGGGTTGGCGCACCGGGCGGTGCATCAAGGACACAAGCCTTCTGTGCAGCAATGAGGACAATCCTCAGATCATGGACCCAGTCCGCATAATTGCTACCATCATCTTTCAGCTTACTTTTTCTCTAGGAACGTATCAAAAATAGGGGAGCTACAGCACGAGCTATTGATCTACAACATAATTTGCAAAGACATTTTGACTATGTTCATGATAACGAGTTCAGTTAATCATATTACTAAAGAACTCCCACTCAAATCAACATCCCTCAGGTTGTCTAAGTGTGACATGATCCAAATCCACCAACCCAAGTCCGATCATCACGTGAGATGAGGTGGCTTCAATGGTGAACATCTCCATGTTGATCATATCTACTATATGACTCATGTTCGACCTTTCGGTCTCCTGTGTTCCGAGTCCATGTCTATACATGCTAGGCTCGTCAAGGTTAACCCGAGTGTTCCGCATGTGCAAAACTGGCTTGCACCCGTTGTATGCGAACGTAGAGTCTATCACACCCGATCATCACGTGGTGCTTCGAAACAACGAACTTTCGCAACGGTGCAAACTCGGGGAGAACACAATTTTATCTTGAAATTTTAGTGAGGGATCATCTTATAATGCTACCGTCGTCCTAAGCAAAATAAGATGCATAAAAGGATTAACATCACATGCAAATCATAAGTGACATGATATGGCCATGAACTTGTGCTTTTGATCTCCATCTCCAAAGCATCGACATGGTCTCCATCGTTACCGGCATGACATCATGATCTCCATCATCATGATCTCCATCATCGTGTTGCCATCGGGGTTGTCACACCAACCATGCTTCTACTACTATTGCTACCGCTTAGCGATAAAGTAAAGCATTACATAGCGCTTAATGATTGACACACAGGTCATACAATAATTAAAGACAACCCTATGGCTCCTGCCAGTTGCCGTATGCATCGACATGCAAGTCGATATAAACTATTACAAAACATGATCATCTCATACATCAAATATATAACATCATGTCTTTGGCCATATCATATCACATCATACCCTGCAAAAACAAGTTAGACGTCCTCTAATTTGTTGTTGCATGTTTTACGTGGCTGCTATGGGTATCTAGCAAGAACGATTCTTACCTACGCAAAACCACAACGGTGATATACAAGTTGCTATTTAACCTTCTACAAGGACTACCCTTTGTCGAATCCGATTCAACTAAGGTGGGAGAGACAGACACCCGCCAGCCATCTTATGCAACAAAGTTACATGTTAGTCGATGGAACTGGTCTCTCGTACGTGGACGAGTAAGGTTGGTCCGAGCCGCTTCATCCCACAATACCGCTGAACCAAAAAAAGACTAAGGAAGGAAGCAATCTGAATATCAACGCCCACAAACTCCTTTGTGTCCTACTCATGATGCCATCTACGCAAAGACCTAGCTCATGATGCCACTGTTGGGGAACGTTGCATGGGAAACAAAAAATTTCCTACGCTTCACCAAGATCAATCTAGGAGATGAGCATCTACGAGAGGAGAGACCGGATCCACATACCCTTGTAGATCGCTAAGCGGGAAGCGTTAAGAAATGCGGTTGATGTAGTTGAACGTCTTCGCGATCCAAATCGCAATCCGTCCCGCGATCCAATCACGATCCGTCCCGATCTAGCGCTGAACGGACGGCACCTCCGCGTTCAGCACACGTACATCTCGATGACGTCTCCACCTCCTCGATCCAGCGAGCGAGGTCAGAGTAGTAGATGAGTTCTCCGGTAACACGACGGCGTGGTGGCGGCGGTGGTGGTGCTATACCGGCAGGGCTATGCCTAGCGCTACCGAAACAGCGAACGGAGGAGAAAACGATCTAGGGAGAGAGGGGGGCGCCAAGGGCTTCGTGTGTCCTCTTGGGGCACCCCCTCCCCTCTATACATAGGTGGAGGGGCATGGAGATCAGCCCCTCCAAGCCCTAGGGTGCAGCCAAGGGGGAGGAGTTGGACTCCTAGTCCAATTCCCTCCCTTTCCATAAACAGGTGGACTTTCCACCTCTTCCAAGCCACATGGGCCTTGAGGGACTTGTGCGCCTGGCCCAAATGGCCAGGGGGGATCCCTTCAGCCCATGCAAACCCTTGGTACGTGGTGGAACCCTTGGTGGACTTCCGGACTCCTCCGAAAGTTTCTGGAACCTTCTAGAAGCTTCCCGGTACAATACCGAAAAAACCCAAAACTTTTCCAGTAGCCAAAATATGACTTCCCATATATAAATCTTTACCTCCGGACCATTCCGGAACTCCTCGTGATGTCCGGGATCTTATCCGGGACTTCGAACAACCTTCGGTCACCAACATACATAACTCAACAATACCAAATCGTCACCGAACGTTAAGTGTGCAGACCCTGCGGGTTCGAGAACTATGTAGACATGACCGAGACAACTCTACGGTCAATAACCAATAGCGGGACCTGGATGCCCATATTGGTTCCTACATATTCTATGAAGATCTTTATTGGTCGAACCACAATGTCAAGGATTCAGACAATCCTGTATGCAGTTCCCTTTGTCCATCGGTATGTTACTTGTCCGAGATTCAATCGTCGGTATCTCCATACCTAGTTCAATCTCGTTACCGGCAAGTCTCTTTACTCGTTCCGTAACACAAGATCCTGTGACTAACTCCTCACTACTAGGAAAAGGGCTATAGATGGAATGGGCTCTAATGGCGCACCAGACTCCTGGTGCGCCACTACTATATAGTAATGGCGCACCATGAGCCAGTGCGCCATTAGAGTGGTAGATACTAATGGCGCACCAGGCTCACGGTGCGCCATTAGTAACAATTTTTTTTTTCCAAAAATTCTAATGGCGCACCACGTTAGAGTGCGCCATTACTATTTTGAGTAGTAATGGCGCACCTCCAACACAGTGCGCCACTACTATTTTTTTTAATTTTTTTTTATTTTTGCAAAACTACTAATGGCGCACCCCTAGCTGGTGCGCCATTAGTAACCAGGGTTACTAATGGCGCACCAGATAGGGGTGCGCCATTAGTAAGCTGGGACCAGCTAGATATTTTGGACAGCCTCACCTACCCACTCACTTTCCCCACTTCATTCTCTCCACCTCCTCCTCCAAGCTTGTGTCGGCTGCCTCCTCCTCCTCACCTCATTTGCACCATAGATTCATCAAAATTAAGTGGTTAAATTAGCTTTTTTTGATAGGTAAGTAAGGGGAAAGCTATCTTTATGTTGTAGATCTACATTTTTTCTCCCTCGAGCTCCAACAACCGTGCACATACACTTTTTATGGCCTAGCTAGATCTATGTATGTTTGTGGTGTTGCATATGTTTGTGGTGTTGCATATATGTTTGTGTTTGCAGGTACCGGTATTTGAAATGCGATAGTTGCCAATATTCTGCCGACATGTTGATTCATTTCCGTTTCGGCGAGAATTTTGGCACTATGCATTCTTTTTGGTCCTATTTTTAGGGAAAGTCATGCCAAATTTTTTCTTGGTTCTAAAATATCGTTTTGCTCTACCCCGCAGGCGACCATGGTCCGCACGATGACCGAAGGCATCGTGAATAGGTTTTTGAGCTCCGCGAAGGCCGAGATGCTTCAAAAGAACGAGACGGAGATAAGATGTCCGTGTCGAAGATGCAAGCTGAAGAGCCTTATTGCGGACCCGGATTCCGGGCAGGTGCGGGACCACCTGCTCTTGCGTGGTTTCATGGATGGCTATCGGTGGCAAGGTGATGAAGATGACTATGAAGTCGTCCATGGCCGGGCAAGAAATGAGGATCGGCAGCAAGACAACCACCGCGGCGAGGGCGGGCGAGAAGACGAAGAATCTCCAGGACATGATCACGACGGTGATGCTGCACACAGTCATCATGTAGAAGATGCCGGACATGATGATGAGGAAGATCAAGACGAAGGGCATGATCATGATCTAGATGAAGATGCCGGAGCAGACGACGATGGAGGCTGGGTGCATGACCCTCATATTCAAGAGCTGCTTCTCAAGCAGACGGATAACGCAAGAGCTGCCGCCCGAGAGAAAGCCAAGCTGGATCAACTGGAGATAGACGCGGTTACTCCATTGTATGAAGGATGCAGGCCCGAGGATACCCGCCTGAAAGTAACGCTCATGGCTCTGGAGATGAAGGTAAAACACAAAATGACCGACGCATGCTTCGACGAGAACATGTCATTCTGGCACGAACGTCTTCCCAAGGGGAACAAGTGCCCGACCAGTTTCGAGGAGGCGAAGAAAATCGTGTGTCCTCTGGATTTACCGCACGTGAAATACCATGTGTGCATGAACAATTGCGTCATTTATCGGGACGAGCACGCAGAGTCTACCATATGTCCGGTGTGCGGCGTCACTCGATACAAGAAGAGGAAGAAAGCTCCTCGAAAAGTGGTGTGGTACTTTCCGATCACTCCTCGTCTGCAGCGGTATTTCGCGGACCCTAAGGTAGCAAAGCTCCTGCGTTGGCACGCGGATAGGGAGGAGAAGAAGCGAGAAGATGACGGAAATGATCCGGAGATAAATAAAAAAGACAAGATGCTGAGTCACCCTAAGGATGCGAGCCAGTGGCAAGCGTTGAACTTCGAAGACCCAGAATTTGGGAACGATCCAAGGAACATCGTGCTGGGCGCGAGCACCGATGGAGTCAATCCGTTTGGCAGCCAGAGAAGCACACATAGCACCTGGCCTGTGTTTGTGTGGATGTACAACCTTCCCCCCTGGTTGTGCATGAAGAGGAAGTACATTCACATGAGTATGCTAATTGAAGGGCCGAAACAACCAGGGAACGACATCAATCTGTATCTGGGGCTGCTGAAAGAGGAGCTAGACACGCTATGGAAAACGCCAGCCAAAACATGGGACGCCGCAGAGAAAAAATATTTCCCTATGAGAGCCGCACTGCTCACGACGGTGCACGACTATCTCGGTTACGGATATCTCGCGGGGCAGGTGGTCCACGGATTTTCTGGATGCGTCAGGTGCATGGATGACACAACGTATCGCCAGCTAGTTAGAGACCCCGGGTCTTCGAAAACCGTGTTCATGGGACATCGAAGGTGGCTTCGCGACGATGACCCGTGGAGGAAACGCAAGGATCTGTTCGATGGTGAAACCGAACCCCGAAGACGCCCGCGTACGAGGAGCGGCGAGGAAATAGACGAGCTGTTGAAAAATTGGAAAGATTGCCCACTGCCGGGAAAGAAGCAAAAGGCGCTAGAGCCGGGAAAGAAGCGAAAGGCGCCAGAGCCGCTGCTGAAGGTATGGAAAACGAGGTCTGTTTTCTGGGACTTGCCGTACTGGAAGATCCACCGTGTGCCTCACAGCCTTGATGTCATGCATATCACGAAGAACGTGTGCGAGAGTCTGCTTGGTACCCTGCTCAACATGCCAGAGAGGACCAAAGATGGGCCGAAAGCAAGGGCAGACTTGAAATCAATGGGCATCAGGCAGGAGCTTCACGCTGATGATGATGATGATGATGATGATGATGATGAGGCGAAGCAGGACACGGAAAGTCGTCGCAAAGGCAAAAAGGCCAAGAAGACCGGAAATGACTACCCTCCCGCGTGCTTCACTCTAAGTCAGGAGGAGATCGAGCAGTTTTTCACCTGCCTCGTAGGAGTAAAACTTCCTTACGGTTACGCGGGGAAGATTAGCAGATACCTAGACCCAGCGAAGCAGAAGTTCAGCGGGATGAAGTCTCACGACTGTCACGTGCTGATGACGCAGATACTTCCAGTTGCAATCCGTGGGATCATGGACGCGCACGTCCGTGAGACGCTATTTGGCCTATGCAACTTTTTCGACGTCATCTCTCGGAAGTCGGTTGGCGTGAGGCAACTCAGAAGGCTACAGGAAGAGATCGTGGTGATACTATGCGAGCTTGAGATGTACTTCCCGCCCGCATTCTTCGATGTTATGGTGCATCTGCTGGTCCATATCGTGGAGGATATCATCCAACTCGGGCCGACGTTCCTGCACAGCATGATGCCGTTCGAAAGGATGAATGGTGTCATCAAAGGATACGTTCGTAACATGTCACGTCCAGAGGGAAGCATAGCCAGGGGCTTTCTGACCGAAGAGTGCATCTCCTACTGCACGAATTATCTAGGCATCGAGAACCCCGTTGGTCTTCCCGTCAACAGGCACCTCGGCAGGCTCGCTGGATGGGGTCACCGCGAGGGTCGCCGCGAAATGCATGTCGACTTCGAGGGTCGACTCGCCGACTTTGAAAGAGCAAACCTAGTCGCGCTACAACACATAGACGTGGTCGATCCTTGGGTGGTAGAGCACAAAACCTTTATTGAGAAGACGTACAATGACCGAGGCCAACAGAGGACGGACGGAGATATAATCAAAGAGCACAACTCATGTTTCACGCGTTGGTTCAAGCAGAAGCTTCTGTCGTACCCTTTACATGAGGATTCTCCTGCGGAAGAACAACTCATATTCGCCTTGTCACAGGGCGCCGAGCACAACCTGATGACCTATGAGGCGTACGATATCAACGGCTACACATTCTACACCGAGGACAAGGACATGAAGAGCGATGGTTATCAGAACTCCGGGGTAACGATGGAATCCTACACCGGTAACGACAAGTTCAGATACTACGGAAGGATCGAGGAGATCTGGGAGCTGAGCTACGCTGGAGAGAAGGTCCCGATGTTCCGTGTCAGATGGGCCAAGAGCGTCCTAAAAGAAAACCGGTATTTCACCACCATGGTTATACCCGAAGCCAAATCCAAGACCGCGGGCGCAAACGTCACCGCGAAAAATGAGCCATGGGTACTGGCTTCCCAAGTGGACCAATGCTTCTTCATTACCGACCCGTCAAAGCCCAGTCGTGTTGTCGTGAGGAGAGGCAAAAGGAAGATCATCGGAATGGATGGAGTCGCCAATGAGCAAGACTTCGACAAGTACGGCGACCCGAAGATGGAACATGACGACGACGATGAAGTAGCAGCATACACCACAAGAAGAAGCAGGACCACCCTACCTAAAGGACGTCCGTTCCACAGAAGAACTCCATTTGCGAAAAAGAAGGGCAAGAAGATTGTGAACAGATAGCTAGCTAAGATCGATTGTATTTAAATTGTAGCCTTCATTTCTCGATTGTATTTCATGGGCACTTTTTGAACTATCATGAATATTTTTAAATTTCATGGGCACTTTTTGAATTCATGAAAAAATATTGAATATTCATGAGGACACTCGATCTCGATCCCCCTCCATCTCGATATTGAATATTGAATATTTATTACTGTTTCATATTCATATTCATCAAAAACATTTTTTTTAAAAAGATTGACAAAAACAGTAAAGAAAAAACACAGAAAAAGGTAAAAAAATATTTAAAGACCGGACTAGTGCAACTAATAGACATATATACATCAAAAAAAAAAATTTAAAAAAGATTGAAAAAAATGGGGCCACCAGGATTCGAACCCTGGCTGGCAGAGACATCCATCAAGGGTCCAACCACTAGGCTATGGCAGTAAGTCTGTCCATAACACAGACGCGGCCCTTTTAACGTCAATAGCAAACATTCTAATGGCGCACCCCCTGGCAGTGCGCCATTAGAAAACATTCTAATGGCGCACCGCCAGGGGGTGCGCCATTAGAAAGCCTCCCCTATAGCTACAGTCCCCCGATCCACTTCCCCCCTCCCTCGCCAGTTCGTCCCCCCGATCCACTTCCCTCTCGCCGCCACCGGAGCCCAGGCCTCTCCCCCCCCCTCTCCCCCGCGCCGCGCCATCGCCTGTCGTCGCCGTCGAGTCCGCCGCCACCACACGTCGAGGGTGAGCTCCCCCTCTCCCCCTCCTCCTCCGCCTCCCTCCCCCCTCCCCTCCTTTCTCTCCCCTCCGCCTTCTCCCCTGTCTGACATCTCCCGTCCGGCAGCGCCCGCCCGCGACCACCAGGAGGAGGAGGCCCGCCGGAGACCACCAGCAGGAGGAGGCCGAGCCCCGTCCCCGTCCCCGTCCCCGTCCCCGTCCCCGTCCCCTGGCCTCCCCTAATCTCGCCTCCCACTGCTCAAGGTCAAATCTCCCCCTCCTCCCCTGCTTTATTCTGTTTATTCTGTTAACTTAATGTGGTTCAATGACAATGACTGTACTGTTAACCATTGTTTAGTGTTGGCTCTGATTTATTGCTGCACATGTCAATACTCGCTGATACTAGGGGATCATTCGTTACTGTGATTTAGTTCTTTCCTGGAAATATCCAATGATTCGTTACTGTGATTCTGTTACTTAATTTGCTATCTTCAGTTCAGTCTAGTGTTGCTGTTCCATGTTTACAGCAAGTAGTGTTGCTGCTCCGTGTTAAGTCTGGCTGGCTTAAAGAATCAATCTTGCTGTATGATGAAACGTACCGTAAATTGTAATTCTGGACCATTTCCATCTAGTATTCGGATTTGCTGCTGAGCAAATAATTGTTTGATGGCAAAAATTTTTTTTTTTTAAATAAACATGTTTATATTTGTCTAAAAAGATGCAGCATCACACTGGAGCGGTCTGCACAAAATACCTGAAACTGAAACTACTCTACTCAGCAATTAAGTTAACAGTACAGTCATTGTCATTGTCATTGAACAACAGTACAGCAATAAAGCTACTACTAAGTTTATTCTGTTTTTGCTGCTGCTCTGTTTGCTCTGAACTGAAACCACACTGACATATCTTTGAAGCATAATCTCTGAACATAAACATTGGACAAACCAATGATATGAAAGCAAGCATTGGGATCAAATATGATCTAAGCAGTGGAAAATTTATTCAAGCTGAAGGTTACTGCATACCTTTTCATGTACTGTGATTAACATTCTTCCTACTAATCCTTTCAAGATGTCGCGTGTCAAATATTCTGTCATTTTGTGCAGGGATGTATAACCAATAGGTAGAGAATTCAGCAAATAATTTAGAAGGACTAGGAACAATATCTTCAAAACAATCAATAGACTTTTTTTTCTTTTAATTTCAGAAAGAGAAAAACACAAATCTTAACTGGATAACAGTGCTTATATGAAGTGCATCTATAGCATCTATAGCATCCATAGCATCTATATACACACATAGATTCTTAGGAATCCACCATCAAACGATAACCGCAGCTCCATGAAGCAAGTCTCCTTCTATACACCTGCATGGAACAGCAGCATTTTTTTGAATTAACTGTCAGTAGCTGCTGCTGCTCTGTTCTGCTGCTGCTGCTGCTCTATATAGGAGCAGCTCTGTTCTGCTGCTGCTGCTGCTCTATATAGGAGCAGCTCTGTTCTGCTGCTGCTGCTGCTCTCCGACCATCGTGTCGTGATGATTTTGTAGGTACCCCGAGAGGCCCTTGAGTTTTCCGGAATGTCGATTAACTTCCGTTCCGGCAAATTCGGGTACTCCATATGTCCTATTTTCAGCAAAGGTCATGCTGAAATTTTCCGTGAATTTTAGCATGACTTTGCTAAAAATAGGACATATGGGGTACTTGCGACTAATGCATGGGCCGGGGTATCTTAGTACTTAATTAAGTAGGATCAACTGCCCCGCCATTCTTGCTGCATTAAACCATAGGTGGCAATAGAGCCAAGTGATTAGGCCATGATCTTGTTCCTCGGTGTCGATGATATGGACAAACCCTAAATGAGATCTTGTTCCTTGACAATAACCAACTTTTTGACCAAACTTTTTTCCTATTTAGAGCGAAACATGGCCCACAACGATGAGGCCGGCGGTTCGGGCGGCAAGGCATTCTGGGAGCTGTCCCAGGAGATGGAGGAACAACCTCACCGCTATGAGGACGCCGCGGAAGACACCGATCCTGACTACACAACCCCTAGTGGCGCCGAGGATGCCACCACTGATGGTGCCGCCGAGGATGCCACCACTGATGATGGCAGCGCACGCACAGATGGCAGCCAACCGAAGAGGCAACGGAAGGACCGGCGCCCGAACGCGCTCCGCACCGTCAAGGAGGAATTTACTGAAGTGGACTCCGACGGGTATCCAACGGCGCCCAAAGAAATAGTCAAGGGGTACTCGGTTCAGCTCGGGTGCATTCTCCGGAGCACCGTCTCGATCAACACCGAGAACCTAAGGCATAAGGACCGAGGGAATATGCGCAACCTCCTCTTCACGAAGCTGCACGAACGATACAAGTTCCCCGCTGAATTTGAAAACACACGCCTCTCAGGGAATAAAGTGAACAATGCCGCCCTCACGAGGATGAGCACGGCCCTGTCTACTTGGAGAAGCGCGGTGAAGAGAATGATTGACAAAGGTGATAGTTATGAGAAGATCAAGGCGAAAAATCCTTCGATCAGCGAAGATGACTACAAGGAGTTCAAGATCAAGTGCGAGAGCCCCGCAACCTCCGAATCAAGTCAGTGGGGGAAAGAAATGCGGGAGTTGAACTTAGGGGAACACAAACTCGGTCCCGGCGGTTACAGAGTGGCGGAGCCTATATGGGACAAGGAGGACGCGGAGCGTGCCGAGCAAGGCCTACCGCCCCGCTTCGAGAAATACCGTGACAAGCAGACCAGGAACTATGTCAGGGCCCGGTACAAGGAGGACCCGGTAACAAAGGAGCTTACCACGGATCCGAAGACCAGGGCCCTTGAGGTTGTTCTGGTAAGGAATACACCCCCGCGTAATTAGCTCCATATGGTTGCATTCTAATTAATGAAGCCAAATTTCTAAATGGTTCACATTCCTTCCGCAGGCGTCTGAAAGCAGTAGCGCGGGGTCGACTCAGAGCACCCCTTGGGACAGCACTCTAAATAGGGCGTTGAACGTAATGAAAAACAAGGATAAGCTCAGTAAGCCGTCGTCAGCTGGTCGTGTGGCCGGCAAAGGCTTGTCCACAAAATGGTCGTCATACTATAACGCTGGTGGGCGAAAGGAGAGAAAGACCAGCTCGGAAAGCCAGTCGCGCGAGGTTCAAGAACTCAAGGCACAAGTGGCGCGGATTCCGGAGATTGTCCAAGAGCAAGTGCAACAACAACTGGGATCGACGCTCACCGGCATTATGCCTACCTTGATTCATGGGCTGACGACGTGGATTGCGGGCGGCCAACAGGGGCCGCCCCCGATTCCCAGCTTCACGGCCAGCAACTCGCACAACGCGCAGGCGGCGCCATTGGTGTCTCCGGCGGAGGCGGCATTGGTGTCTCCGACGCCGGCACAGGCATTGGAGCTTAATGCACCCGGGTGTACGCCGGCCGGCACCTCTGCAGCAAGCGGCCCCTCCGTCAATTGCACGCCCGCCGTTGGCGGTGCCTCGACATTAGCCGAGCTCGACGCCATCATCACGGTAACTAATTAAGCCTCTCGGCCGAGGACTTCATCTCCTTGCCTTTGACTGGGCATCCCTGACGCCCTACATGTTTTCGCAGGGCGCCGCCGACGTTCCGTGCACTCTCCTGCACTTCGTGAACGACGAGTTGGTCGATGTCGCCAAGGGCAGAATCGTTCAACCGGGCAACCCCGTGTTCCACGGTAATCCGATTCCACCCACCGTGTGTAGGGTTCAACTGGTTCGGGTGCTGCCAGGCTGCGACGAGTTGTTACCTCCGATTCGACCCGCCGGGGCCGACGAAGATGATGTGATGACCCTCAGCGCCTGCCTAAGCTGGCCCCTGCTTTGGCCGAAGAGCCAGATTCGTTTGGGGGCGGGGGACACCACCCCAAAGACAACACCGCCAGTCGTGCCGGCGCCAAGCCATGGCAAGACCGCCGCAACGCTACCGGACATGCCGGACATCCCTATGGCACAGGATCCGAACATGCATATGGCACAGGATCCGGACGACGACGACAACGACGACGGTACGTTTGCCCAAGTCAATGAGTACTTTGCCGAACATGGGTACAATGACGAATTCATGGGGCCTTCTTCTCAAGAACCCAACCCTACAAAAGACGATCGCGATCTAGCTGGTACCGCGGAGAAACCCAATTGCAACAGGCGTCGTCTGGCATTCGGTTCTCAGGAGACGCCTCCAGCTGCCGACTTCACCGAGCCTCAGATAGCCGAGGTGCGAAATATTATCAGCCCCAACACACTCAAGAAGGCGGTCTGTGAGCAGAACTCGATCCCATTACAGCAGAAGAAGGGACGGAAAAGAAAGAGTAACAAGGGTGCGAGCCAGCCGGCACCGAGTACGATCCGTGCTCAGGACGGGCCACCTTCACCTAAGGATATCTCGAGGAGGGTGCATGTGGCGGGTAGGCCGATGCTACCGACTAATATGCTCAATGCTGCAACCGGTGCTATGCGGAGTCTGCATGACAGTGTTCTTTCTTTGGAGAAGCGGCGTCTCAGAGAGAATGATGTGGCATACCCGGTTTTCGTGGCCAAGGTGCCAGAGGGCAAGGGCTTTATGGATAACTCCATCGGGGGTACGATCGTCCTGCGGTTTGATGACATCTTCGCTATGTTCAACCTTCATCCGCTGCACTACACCTTCGTTCGGCTATTTTCGCTGAGTATGGAGATGCGGATCATTAGAGACAAGACCCCGGACATCGTGATAGTCGACCCCTTCTACATGCGTGCCAAGATCTTGCGCAGCGCTGGGGACCGGCAAGTCGCGAGTTCTTACCTCGAAGGCGTCATTCTGGCAAACCCAGATAAGGATAACTTCATCGTGCCTTACTTTCCCGAGTAAGTCGTCCCCTCAACCGCCCCGTAACATATGATTTCTTAGATTTCGATCGTTTTTTTTTAACATTCCGTGTTTTGTGCAGTGACACACATTGCACACTCATCCTCTTAAGCCCTAAATATTCCATGGCGACGTACTTCGACTCGGACCGTCAGTCGAAGAAAGACTACACAAATGTCAAGAAAGTTCTTGATGATGTTCTCCCCGGCTACGCCAAATCTGGAGGCACCTTCACCAGGAAAGTTCGTAAGTACGGCAAGCACGTGTTCGCCCACAATACGACGTTCTGCTGCGTCAAGCAGCCGACTGGCGGTCAGAAGGATGCCTACTACGCCCTCCATCACATGCGGGCGATCGTACGGGACCATAATCACCTTCTGCTACCAGATAATCTCAAAGATTGGGCCGCGAGCTTGTCGGCAATCCAGGACGCGAACATTAGAGAAGAATTCTTTCGCATCCAGTCGGAGTTTGCGGAAATCATCCATCAAGATGTCCTTCATTCCTGCGGGCAGTTCAACTTCAAAAATCAACCGTCCAACAGTGAGATAGACACAACGCTACAAATGCAGGATGACAACGCCCGCAATTTCATGACCCCCACGTATGACGGCGGCTTCATCCACGTTCCGGCCCCTTGAGTCATGCTATGTCTAGTTCTGAAACATCGATTGGCTCATGTTGTAATTAAACTTTAATGAACTTGTATGTCTCTTTGGTTTGGACAGTCGTTCAACTTAGATGTGATCGATGCTATTAATGTCTTGCTTTTCTCTTCCGATCCTTTTGTTGCATACTTATATATTGCTTATGTATTGTTGGTACTAACGTTTTGTTTGGCTAGTGCATAGAGATGCCGACGTATGTCGTGTACAAGGGTAGGGTTCCCGGAGTCTACGACGACTGGGAGGAGTGTCGGAGACAGGTTCACCGTTTCAGCGGTAACAGTTACAAAGGGTACGACACTAGGGCGGAGGCGGAAGCTCGATACGCGCGCTATCTAGCGGGAGAGAGGAGGGAGCGGAGGAGGAACCGGATGAAGATCAGTTTCATCGCGATGATGCTCATCGTGATAACCGCAGCTCTCTTCTATGTGATGGTAGTTTAGATGATTGATATGGTTGTAATGTGAAGACAAACTCGCTACTCGCGGTTTCGAGACTTGTAATGTTCTAACTTTGTTCGGTATTTTAAATTCGGAGACTAATATGATGAATTGTATTCGGAGACTAATCTTCTATTGTATTCGATAAATCTGCTGTTGTTGTGTGATTGTATTCGATAAATCTATTTGTATTCGATATATTTTGTATCCTGTGAAAATATCAGAAAAGAAAAAAAAATAAATCCCTAATATTAATACTAGTGGCGCACCACAAGGAAACTAATGGCGCACTAAAAAAACTACACTAATGGCGCATCAGAGCGTAGTGCGCCATTAGTATGCCATAGCCCATGGGTACATATGGCGCCCTGGGAGGCATTGTAATGGCGCACGGGGGGCAATTCTAATGGCGCACCCCTGGTGCGCCATTAGTACACCATATACTAATGGCGCACCAGGGGTGCGCCATTAGAATTTAATTCTAATGGCGTGGTACTAGTGGCGCACCAGTAGTGCGCCATTAGTAGGCAAAACTGGTGCGCCACTAGTATGTGTTTTCCTAGTAGTGCCTTAGTCACATTGCTTGCAAGCTTCTTGTGATGCTGTGTTACCGAGTGGGCCCAGAGATACCTCTCCGTCATATGGAGTGACAAATCCCAGTCTCGATCCACGCCAACCCAATAGACACCCTCGGAGATACCTATAGAGCACCTTTATAGTCACCCAGTTACGTTGTGACATTTGATACACACAAGGCATTCCTACGGTGTCAGGGAGTCGCGTGATCTCATGGTCGTGGGAAAAGATACTTGACATGGATAAAGAAGTAGCCATAAACTAATACGATCATATGCCATGCTTACAGTTGGGTCTTGTCGTGGTTTCGTCACGGCAGATGCCATGGGTAGGCTTATCGAGAGGGGCCGAAGGACGCCGACGGGCTCCGGGAGCGGGGTTAGGCACAAGCGGTGGCGGACACACGATGTACCCAGGTTCCGGGCCCTCCGTGGGAGGTAATACCCCTAGTCCTGCTTGGTCTAGTTAAGACAGTGGGGTGGTTACAATGGTGCTCCTGGAGCTGTATGGACGGAGGAGGAAGAAGGGAAAACCGTGAACCCCGTTGCATGGGGGAGGCTCGGGGGGTTTTAATGGCTAACCCCCCGGGTTACAATACGAATAGAAGGTCCTGGGGGGTCCCAGCCGGCAGCCTCTCTTAGCCGGCTGTGGGGGCCGCCGGCTGAGGGGTCTTGTCGCTGGTAGGGCCCGCCGGCTGTCGAGTCCGTCAGGAGCCGGCGGGGCCCGCTTGGTGGGTTCCCGTGCTGGTCATGTCGCGGCACGGGCGGCCCGCCGGGGCGTCGTCTTGCGCCTGTCGGGGCGGAGTCAGCGGCGCAGCCGGCTTACTGTAGCCACGCCCGACAGGCAATGGAGTGGTTACGGGGGCGTGCCGGTGCTGTCAGGGAGCCCTGTCGCGGTCCGCCACCGTCAGCAACCCCTGTAGCCACGTCGGGGCGGATGAACGGGGTCGCGCCTGGTCGCCGGCCGAGGCGCAGTGTGATGGGACGGACGTTGGTCCGCCCGTAAGTCGGTTTTGATGAGGAGGTCTTGTCTTGTCGCCGTACTGGTGTGCAGAGGGACGGGATAGGCGTTGGTCCGCCCGTAGGTCTGTTGCGGAGGCAGCCGGTCGCGAGGCAGCCGGCCGGCACCGAGGGAGCCGCCAGCCGGTCCCGAGGGGAGCCGCCGGCCGGTCCCGGGGGAGCCGCCAGCCGGCACCGGGGGAGCCGCCAGCCGGCCCCGAGGGGAGCCGCCCGCCGGATCCGAGAGAGTCGCCAGCCGGCCCCGGGGGGCCGCCAGCCGGTCCCCAGGGGAGCCGCCAGCCGGTCCCGAGGGGAGCCGCCAGCCGGCTCCGTGGGAGCCGCCAGCCGGCTGTGTTATTTTTCTTCGAAAGAGGGAGAGAACCCCCCAGCTTTAGCCTACCCGGGGGTAATAACCCCGTCAGTAGTCCCCGAAGCCGGCGGGGGCTCCCGTCTGCCGGGCGAGGAGGAGCCGGTGGCTTCTTTCAGGCGGCGCATGTCTCGCGTGGAGCCGAGGGGTCGGACGAGGCGGCGGCCACCCCCGACGCCTCGGGTTCTGCCGTGCCGCGCCGGTTCGCGGCGCGCCACGCGGAGCGCAGCGAAGCCGTGGGGCCCGCGCATGCGGGCGGATGGGACGTCGCACTGGGCCTAGCCCGCGAGGTCGCGTGCGTAGCCCAGTAGGCCTCGGGCCGCAGACCGGGATCCGTTGTGCCCAGGTCGCGGCGGCCGTGACCCGACACGTCCCACGATCTCGCGGGTTTCCCGGGGGAGTGGGCGCAGTTAATCCCCACCTCCCCCGGGCATCGCCCCCTTATTTAAAGGGGAAGGGCGAGGGGCGGAGGCAGTTACGCACTCCCGCTCCCCTCGTCTTCTTCGTCTTCTTGCCACCAGCGCTCGCCCTGCGCCCGCCTTGCGCTCGTCTTGCGCCAGAGCTCCGCTCGCGCGCCGATTCGCATCGCCCTGCCGCCGCGATGGCCGAGGGCCCGCACGGCAGCTGGGGAGGCTCCGTCGTTACGGAGGAGGTCATCGAGAGGCTCCGCCGCGGCCGCAGGCTGCCGTCGAAGGAGCGCGTAATCGCCCGCGCGCCGGGCGACGAGGTGGTGCCCGCGCCACAGGAGGGTGAGCACGTCGTCTTCGCCTGCCACTTCCCGCGCGGCTTCGGCCTGCCGGTGAGCCTCTTCTTCCGCTCGCTGCTGGACACCTTCGACCTCCAGCCGCATCACCTCGGCCCCAACGCCATCCTCTACATTGCCAGCTTCGTGACCCTGTGTGAGGGTTACCTGGGGATGTTTCCGTTCGTGGAGCTCTTCAGGAAACTCTTCTACCTCAAGGCCTTGAAGAACAAGGACGAGACGCCATACGCCTGCGGGGGTGCGGTGGTGTGTTGCCGCGGCACTCACTTCCCCCGCATCGACCTCATCGACTCCGTCAAAGGTTGGAACAAGACGTTCTTCAACGTGAAGAACGCCGACCCGCGGCTGGACTACATCCGGCTGCTGGCATTCGTCAACGTCCCGTCCACCGGAGTGAATTGGTCGGGGGTTGGTCCGCCCAACGCCGTGCTCGCAGAGCTGGGCCGGCTCCAGACGATGATACGCGGAGAAGGGCTAGTCGCCTCCGATCTGGTGGCCGCCTTTATCTCGCGCCGGGTGCTGCCCCTCCAGCTGAGGCCGCACCGGATCTGCGATATGTCCGGCCGGCGGGACCCCTGCCGGCTGTCCACCGTTGAGCTGACGACGGACCAGGTGGTGCAGCGGGTGAACGCCCTCACGACCTTCAAGCTGGTGCCGGAGACCTGGTCCCTCGGCAAGGAGCCGTACAGCCGGCTCAACCCGGCACCTCTGGTACGCCCTGTCGAGGTGAACACTTCTTTTTCCTTTTGTATCCCTTCGGCCGGCGATTGGACTCACCCGCCGTGCTGACCGCAGCTTTTCGTTCGACAGAACACGCCGGACGGCCCGCACCCTCGGATCTTCGAGGCCGAGCGCGCCGAATCCGACGCCGAGGACCCCGAGCCGGGAGCCGGGGCCGAAGAGGGGGTCGACTCCTCGGGAGAGGCCGAGGCGGGGGGTGACCCGGTAGCCGGCGGGTCCCGACCGGCTGGTGAGTACCCCTCCGGCCCCACGATCAAAGATTGGAGTGATGATGATGATGATGATGATGTCCGGATCCTGGATGCGCCTCCCCCCGCAGTTCAGAGGAGCCCGCGTGGGCGGAGCGAGGAGAGGCCGCCGCGCAGCCGGGCGGCCGGGTCCTCCCGTCAGGGGTAGAGGCCGGCTCGGGAGGAGCCGGCAGCCCAACCGCCGGCCCGCAAGCGGGCGAAGGCAGCCGCGGCGAAGCCACCGGCGCGAGCCAGACGGGTCGTTCCCGTCGTCGTCGGGTAAGTAGTTCGTTCGCCGGGGATGCTTCTTTTGGTTGGCTTCGTGCCGGCAGGCGGCTAAATGTTCGCCCGTTGCAGGGACCCCATCGAGCTCCACGACGTGGAGTCGACAGCCGGCCCGCCGGAACCGGCCAGCCGGCTGGCCCTGGAGCACGCTGCTACGCAGCGTGAGGAGCAGAGGAGGTTCGCGGAGCTGCGAGCCTCAAAGTCTGGGGCCCCCGGTGGGACCTCGCGTTCCGGGGATTCGAGCGGCGGGAGGCGGAGGCGGGCCGCGGACCCCGCGGCGGCGTCGGACTCGGCGGCGGAGTCGACTCGGAGGACGAGGCCTCCGTCGAGCGAGCCGCGGGGGCCGGCCGCGGGGGCGACCATAGCCACGGCTGAGGCGGAAGCGGCCCGGCCGGGGGGAGCGGACCCCGAGCCGGCGCCGGAGGGGCCCCGGCAGGCGGAGACGGGGGCGACGCCGCCTGCGGCCGACGTGCCGGGGGCGACTCCGGGAGCGGCGGAGGAGGCGGCGCCGGAGGCGCCTCCCGGGGAGGCGGGAGCGCCGGCCGCTGGGGCCGGCCCGCCGAGCCGGACAGGAGCGGGGACCGCGGTGCCAGACGCGGGGCAGCCGGAGGCCGATGCCCGGGCCCTTGTGGTCAGCAGCCGCCCCTCGGCTGGTGGCGACGCGGCGGAGGCCGGGGCGAGCGGCGAGGGGAGCCGGTCCGGAAGGACCATGCTGGATGTTATCAAGGACTGGGCGGCGCTGGCCCAGGTCCCAGCGGTTCTGCCCCCGCCGGCCGGCGGTTGGGTACCGGCTGCCGGCGAGTTAGGCAGCGTCTTGGTGCGGTGCCGGACGGAGCTGGCCAGGTTTGCTGGGGCGGCCGACGGCGCCCTTCAGCGCGCAGAGGTGAGTCTGTTCGTGTCTTGTCGAGATTCCAGTGGGGGCGCGCAAGCGCACCCACTGGGTGTAGCCCCCGAGATGCGGGCCGGCTGACCGGCTGCGGGGCAGCCGGGCCGGATCTTTCTTTGCGTCTTCTTAACTGGTTTCTTTGGAGCAGGCGGGAAACTCCAGGCGGCAGGAGCTTTTTGACGAGGCCGTCGCCATTCATAACCGCGGCAGGCGCGGGTACTACCGGCTGGAGCAGGAGTTGCGGAAACTGCAAGGTATGCCAGTTCCAGTGGGGGCGCGCGAGCGCACCCACTGGGTGTAGCCCCCGAGAGCCGGGCCGGCTGTTCAGTAGCCGGCGCGGGTCTCATTCGCGTCGCTGATCTTGTTCGTTTGCCTCTGCAGCGGACCTGGACACCCTGGCCTCCATCCGGGAGAAGAGGGACGAGGTCGCCTCCGAGCGGGACCGGCTGGCGCAGAAGGTCCAGGAGATCACCTCGGAGCGGGACCGGGTGGCCGGCCTGCTGGTGGACGGGCAGGCGGCCCAGGAGCGCCTGAAGGAGGAGCTGCAGCGGGAGGTGGCGGCCAAGGAAGGCGCCGTCAAGCAGGCAGCCGACGCCGCCCAGGAGAAGACCGACCTTGAGGTCAAGGTGGCCCGGCTGGAGAAGGCGCTGGAGGCGCGCAGCGCCTCGCTTGCCCAGGCGGAGGACGCGCTGGAGAAGGAGAGGAGCGCGGCCCTGCATTTCGCCCGCGAGGTGGACGAGGCCTTCGAGCGTGAGTCTTGTCTTTCTTCTCAGCCGTTGGTGCTTTTCTTGTTCTTCGGGTGTTTCTTGATTCCACCCCTTCTTTCTCCAGACTGGTTCCCGGAGACCCAGGGCTACGCCGAGCGAGCCGTGGCGACCCACCGGGCGGGGTAGCGGGGTGCGAAGCGCTGGCGGTTGAACGAGGAGGACGCCGGGTGGGACGCGGAGGATGTGGCGTTGGCCATGGAGAACCGGTTGATCTTCCTCCAGCGCAGCGTGGAGCGGCTGAGGGGAGCCGCCCAGGAGGTGATTGCCGCCCTGTGGCCGGCTCGTGGGGCTCCGGATGGCCGGGTGGCGCTGTGGCTGGAGAGCGCCAAAGCCCGTCTTGAGGTCTGGAAAGCGTCGGCGGCTCGAGCCGGTGCGCAGATGGCGCTCCGCTTCGTTACGTCGTGGTACCCCGGGGTCGACTTGGACCGGCTGACCACGATGCGTGCCGTCCCGGAGGCGGAGCGGGTGGCTCGCGAAGATGCCCTCGTCCGTCGGGCCAACGAGTTCGCCTCGTACGTCGACCCGGACGTGCTCCTGCCGGCCCTTGATGAGGATGGCGAGCCGGTCGCGGAGGACTCCTTCGGCGACCCCCAAGGCCCGGAGGATGATAGGGTCGCCGAAGAGAGCACCGCCTCCAGCACGGATGGCAGCACCGACGCCACAGAGACGACGGGGGCGAGCCCGAAGGCCGCGAGTTCCTCCGGGAAGGCCGTCGAGCCGGCTGGCGACGCGCCGGCAGCCTGAGCCGGCCCGCTTGTTTATCTGTTTCTCCTTTCTGCAATGTTTTGAGACACTTATCCACCCACTGGGGGTGTGTTATTGTAATGAACTCGTGGCCGTGAGCCTTTGGCCTGTGGCCGTTTTATCGTGTTAACTTATGCCGTTAAAAAATTTGTGCGTGCCGGCTCTTCTTTTGCCTTTCGCCTTTTGACTTGTGTTGCGCGCCGGTGTTCCTTCCGGCTTCCGCCCCGCCTGCCGGCCAGCCGGGAGCCGGTCTGGGACAGGGACGAGGCTTCACCTTTGGGAAAACCGGCGGGCTCTTAGAGTCAACCGGCTAGGACTAGGTTGAGCCGGTAGTGGCCGGTTGCTGGAAATAGCATAATTTGGTCGGGCCAGTCCGGCTGCCGTTCGTTGGCTGACTTTTATGTGAGAAGTTCCTTCGTACCCCATAGCCCCTTCAGCCGGACAGCCGGGAGCCGGTCTGTGGCTGGTTAGGGTGGGGAGGCGAAGAGTTGCTTGCTCACATTATGCGTCCGCCTCGGAGGGGGGCCGGCCGAGCCCCCGGGCCCGGGAGCCGGACCCGGGTGATGTGCCTTAAAGCACAAAAACTTTCGGAGGAATCGAACAAAAGAGAGGCGTGCCCCGAGTGCCGGCTCGGGGCCCTCATTGCATTCATAAAACCCAAAAGGGAAGAATACATACATACACTGGCTTTTTAGCAGTAAAACGGACGGAGGAGCGCTGCGTTCCACGGGCGCTCCGTCTCCTCGCCGGAGGCGTCTCTCTTGCGCTTCTGCGGCTTCTGGGCGTCTATTAGATAGTACGCGTTGTTGTGCAGCGCTTTGCTGATGATGAACGGGCCCTCCCATGGGGAGGACAGCTTGTGCTGGCCGGCAGTTCGCTGGATCCGTCTGAGCACCAAGTCCCCCTCGCGGAAGGAGAGTGGCCGGATCCGCTTGCTGTGGTAGTGCCGGAGTTTTTGCTGGTAGATGGCCGTCCGGCTCAGAGCCAGCTCGCGGGCCTCCTCGAGGAGGTCGACGCCGTCTTCTCTTGCTTCTTTCGCGTCCTTCTCCGTGTACAGGGAAACCCGAGGCGAATCGAACTCGATGTCGGTGGGGATGATCGCCTCGGACCCATACACGAGGAAGAAAGGGGTGTAGCCGGTTGACCGGTTGGGCGTGGTCCTTAGGCTCCAGAGGACAGCCGGCAGCTCTTCGATCCAGCAGCCGGCCGACCTGGTCAGCGGCGTCACGAGCCGGGGCTTGATGCCGGATAGGAGCAGGCCGTTGGCTCTCTCGACCTGTCCGTTTGACTGCGGATGGGCGACAGAGGCCAAATCGAGCCGGATGCCCTGCTTGGAGCAGAAACGCGCTAGCGCGCCCTTCGCGAAGTTCGTGCCGTTGTCGGTGATGATGCTGTGGGGGACGCCGTAGCGGACCGTGATGTCTTCGACGAACCGGACGGCCGTGGGGCCGTCCAGCTTCTTGATCGGCCGAGCCTCGATCCACTTGGTGAATTTGTCGACGGCGACCAACAGATGTGTCATGCCGCCTCGAGCGGTCTTGAAGGGCCCTACCATGTCCAGCCCCCAGACCGCGAAGGGCCACGAGAGGGGGATGGTTTGGAGGGCAGTGGCCGGCAGGTGGCTCTGCGTGCTGAAGCGCTGGCAGCCTTCGCACTCGTCGACTAGTTTCTTGGCTGCCTCCAGAGCGGTCGGCCAGTAGAAACCGTGGCGGAATGCCTTGGCCACCAGGGACCTGGAGGCGGCGTGATGCCCGCACTCGCCCTGGTGGATGTCGAGGAGGATTTCTTGCCCTTTCTCCGGCTCGACGCAGCGTTGGAAAACGCCGGTGGTGTTGCGATGAACCAGCTCGTGGTTGATGATGCCGTAGGCCGGGGCTCGGCGCTGGATTTGCCTTGCCGTGGCCTCGTCGGAGGGAAGCTCGCCACGTAGGAGGAACGCCAGGATGGGCTGAGCCCACGAGGGAGCCGAGATGGGAGCCGGCCCGGGCCCAAGCGGGACGTCGGAGGTCGCAGCAGCCCCCGGGTCCGGGAGGTCAGCCCCCGAGACCGGCTCACCAGCCCCCGGGACCGGCTCGCCAGCCCCCGGGACCGGCTGGCTAGTCCCCGGGTCGTGAGGAACGTCGATCGTCATAATGACAGCCGCGGGCCCTGGGCCGGCTGTCGTGGATGAGTCCGGCTCGGCAGCCGGGGTGCGCGGTGCCGGCAGGGCAGCCGGCAGTGGCGGAGCCGGTGAAGTTGCCGCCGCCGAAGGTGGTGGGGCCGATGAAGTCGCCGCAGCCGGTGAGACCGGCTGGGCAGCCGGACCCGTCGAGGGGCCGGCCGCGTTAGCCGGCACGAAGATAGACTCCAATTCGGGGGATGGCTTGATCGAGGGCTTTAGCAGCCGCTCGAGGGAGACGCCGGCTGGGATGGCCTGCCGGGTGGAGCCGATCTTTGCCAGCGTATCGGCCGCCTCGTTGTCCGCTCGGGGGACGTGGTGGAACTCACAGCCCTCGAAGGAGCCGGTGAGCTGTTGGACGAGGAAGCGATAGCTAGCCATGTTGGCGTCCCTGGCGTCCCATTCGCCAGAGACCTGCTGCACCACCAGGTCAGAGTCGCCAAAGCATATGATGCGTTGGATGCCGATGTCCTTGGCAAGCCGGAGGCCGTGAACGAGGGCCTCGTACTCGGCCACGTTGTTGGAGGCGGAGAAGTGGATCTGGAGGGCGTACCGGAGCTGGTCTCCCCTGGGAGATGACAAGACGATGCCGGCTCCCAGGCCGGCCCGCATCTTCGAGCCGTCGAAGTGCATGCGCCAGTGCGTAGAGTCGGGCGGAGGCGGCACGAACTGGGTTTCGGCCCAGTCGACAAGGAAGTCGGCCATTGCTTGAGATTTGATGGCGGTGCGAGGTTCGTACCGGATCTCGTAGTCGGCGAGGGCGATGGTCCACTTGGCGATCCGGCCGGTGGCGTCCCGGCCGCTCATGATTTCGCCCAGCGGCGCGGTGCTGACGACGGTGATGACATGCTCCTGGAAGTACTGCTTGATCTTCTGGGCGGCGAAATATATACCGTAGCACATCTTCTGGTAGTGCGGGTAGTTTTGCTTGGAGGCGGAGAGGACCTCGCTGAGGTAGTAGACGGGACGCTGGGCCGGCAGCGCTTTTCCCTCCTCCGGCCGCTCCACCACCAGGACGACGCTGACGACGCGCGTGGTTGCGGCGATGTAGGCGAGCAAAGGCTCCTTCTCAGCCGGCGCGGCCAGGATGGGCGCGCTGGTGAGGGCTCGCTTGAGGCCGCGGAAGGCCTCGTCCGCCTCGTCGGTCCAGTCGAACAGAGCCGGCCTCTTCGAGGGGTCGCGGCCCGGCTCGACTAGAGCCGTTTTGCGTAGGAGGCCGTAGAGGGGCAGAGCCTTCTCGCCCAGCCGGCTGATGAACCGGCTGAGCGAGGCGAGGCAGCCGGTGAACTTCTGGACGTCGCGGAGCCGGACCGGCTTGGGCATGCGCTCGATTGCGCTGATCTTCTCGGGGTTGGCTTCGATGCCGCGAGCGGACACGAAGAAACCCAAGAGTTGGCCGGCTGGGACGCCAAAGACACACTTCTCTGGGTTGAGCTTGATCTTGTATTCGCGCAAGTTGGCGAATGTTTCTCGGAGATCGTCGAGGAGGCTGAAATGCTTCTTGGACTTGACGACGATGTCGTCGACGTAGACGTGGACGTTCCTGCCTATCTGAGGTAGGAGGCACTTCTGCATGCAGCGCTGGAAGGTAGCGCCTGCATTCTTCAGGCCGAAGGACATGGTGATGTAGCAGTAGGCTCCAAAGGGGGTAATGAAGGAGGTCTTGAGCCGGTCGGCTGGGTCCAGCTTTATCTGGTGGTAGCCGGAGTAGGCGTCGAGGAAGGACAGCAGGTCGCAGCCAGCCGTGGAGTCGATGACTTGATCGATCCGCGGCAGGGCGAACGGGTCTTTGGGGCAGGCCTTGTTCAGGCTTGTGTAGTCGATACACATGCGCCAGGTCTTGTTTTTCTTCAGCACCAGGACTGGGTTGGCCAGCCAGTCCGGGTGGAATACTTCCATGATGAAGCCGGCCGCGAGCAGACGGGCGATTTCTTCTCCTATAGTACGCCGCTTCTCCTCGGAGAAACGGCGCAGGGGTTGCTTGACCGGCTTCGCGTCCGGTCGCACGTGAAGTTTGTGCTCGGCGAATTTCCTCGGGACACCCGTCATGTCTTTGGGAGACCATGCGAAGATGTCCTGATTCTCACGGAGGAAATCGACGAGCTCGCCTTCCTATTTGCTGTCGAGGCGGGAGCCGATGGTCACGCACTGGGTGGGGTTAGCCGGATCCAGTGGCACCTGCCTGGTGTCCTTGGACGGCTGAAACGAGCCTTCTCCGACTGATTGGGACGGAGGAGCCGGCACGGCCGGCTGGGCAGAGGCGACAGCCACCAGCCGGTCGAGCTGCCGCTTCTCCTCCGCTATCTCCAGGGCCTCGGCCAGCCGGCTGCCGTCTCGCGCACACGCGATTGACATCTGGTACTTGCCGGTGATGGTGATGATGCCCTTGAGGCCCGGCATTTTGAGCTTGAGGTAGGCGTAGTGGGGGACCGCCATGAACTTGACGAGGGCCGGCCGGCCCAGCAGTGCGTGGTAGGGACTGTCTAGGTCCACTACCTCGAACCAAACTGGCTCGCGGCGGTAGTGGTCGTGGCCGCCGAAGAGGACGTCGAGCTTGATCTTGCCGACTGGGGTGCAGGACTTTCCCGGCACGATGCCGTGGAAGACGGTCCGGCTTGATTGTAGGTCCTCCACCTTGAGCCCCAATTTGAGCATTGTGTCAAGGTACAGGATGTTGATGCTGCTGCCCCCATCGATCAACACCCGCGAGAAACGGCACGTGCGCTTCTCGGAGGCGATGGTAGGATCGAGGACGAGGGCATGGCTGCCCGGGTTTGGCATCACAGCCGGGTGGTCGGCCCGGCTCCACGTGACCGGCTTCTCGGACCAGTGCATGAACTGGGGAGTCGCGGGCACGGTGGCATTCACCTCACGGTGGAGCCGGCGCTGGGCGTGCTTGTCCGTCTCTTCACTGGTGAAGACGACGTAGCAGCCGTCTTGGTCGGGGAACCGATCGAGTAGCCGGCCGTCGTTCTGAGCCGGGGCCGGAGCCGGAGCCGGAGCCGGCGCCGGGGCCGGAGCCTGAGCCGGCGCGCGGGTAGGCGGCACGGGGGGAGCCGGGAGGCCGCCCCCCCGGGCCAATCGCTGTGAGAAGCTGCACTGCCGGAGCGTGTGCGTGGCCGGTTTGGCACCGGAATGGTTTTTGCAGGGGAGGTCGAGCATTTGCTCGAACGTGAGCTTAGGCTGCCATGCAGCCTTGCCGATGCGCTGCCGCTGGCCGGAAGCCTGGGCAGGCGGCTGCTCCTCCTCAAGCGAGGCGACCTGCCGGCTCCCGTAGCGGGAGTCGGGCTGGTCGTTCTTGCGCTTAGTGCCCTACTGCCGGTTGTCGGCTGCCGCCCGCAGCGCAGCGGGGGGCGGAGCCGTTTTGGCTGGTGCCTTGGCTTTCATCCTCATGGAGGAATCGGCCGTGGCGTATTTGTCCGCTTTGGACATTAGGTCCGCCAGGGAGGTTGGCTCGGAGCACAAGAGCTTGTGCTTGAGGTGGGTGCCGTCGCAGCAGCCTTCGATGAAGTACTGGACGGCCTGCACCTCGTACACCCCCTCGCAGGAGTTGCGGAGCTCGGTCCAGCGAGTTAGGTAGTCGCGCAGGGGTTCCTCCGCCCCCTGGACGCACATAGCCAGCTCGCGGGGCCGGCCTGGCCGCTTGTAGGTGCCGGTGAAGTTGCAGACGAACGCCTCTTCGAAGTCCGTCCAGGTGTTGACGCTGCCGGCCGCGAGGCTGTTTAGCCAGGTGCGGGCCGAGCCGATCAGCATGAGGGGGGCGTAGCGGACGGCTACGCGCTTGTTCCCCCTGGCGATGCCGACGGCGGTGGTGTAGTCGATTAGCCAGTCCTCCGGCTTGGCAGCTCCGGTGTACTTCGGGGTGTCGCGGGGGAGCGTGAAGCCGGGCGGAAATGGCTCGTTGCGGATCCGTGGGCCGAAGCAGGCCGGACCAATCGAGCCCTCCTCCTCGAGGAGAGCCGACTGCGCTAGCTGATCGAGGCGGAGCCGGGCGTCGTTGTCGCTGTGGGGGACGCGCGGGCCGAGCCGGGCCGCAAGGTCGGGGCGGACGGCCGGCGGGATGGACCGGGCCCGTTCCGTCCGCGGAGGTGGAGTGTGCTCGCGGGAGCGCCGGCTACCGCCGGCCGGAGCCTCGTTCCGCCGGCTACCTCCAGCCGGCGCCTTGTCCCGGCGGCTGTCGCCAGCCGGAGCCTTGTCCCGACGGTGGCTGGCGGCCGGATCGTTGCTGCGTTGGCTGTTTACAGCCGGCTGTTCGTTTCCGCGCAGCTGCGTGCGCCGAACGTCGCTTCCCTCGCTCCGCCGGGCGGAGGGACGATGGGTGCTGGAGTGCTGGGCCGGCTGACGGTTAGTAGCCCCAGCACCCTCGCCCTCGGGCCCGGGAAGTTCGGAGACGGCCCCACCGGGGGTGAGGACGACTTGTTGGGCGTTGGCGGTGTCGATGAGGTCCTTGATGTGTCGCTCGCGCGCGACGCGTTCCTCGCCCTCCAAGGTTGCCAAGTCCTCGTAGGCAACCTTGGCGGCGCACAGGTTGGCCGCCGGAGTGTCGTAAACGGGCAGGCGGCCGCCGAGGATTTCCGCGACCACGCGGCCGCGTTCCCGTACAGCCCCATGCCGGCTGGGCTCGGGGCCAACCGGGGTGAGACCATACGCGGAGACGTATTCTCGCTGCGCGGCTTCCATCCGGCGTCGTTCGGCAGCGAGGGCAGTGGCGTTGTCGAGGATCAGGCGGCGGACTGCTTCTAGCTCGGTCCTGGCGGCGGCGGGGTCCGCCGTCGTGGCGATGGGAGTGCTCAGACCCCGGAGGGCGGCGGCGAGCGGGTAGGAGGGGCCAGCGCGGGCGGTGGCCGCGTCGGCCTCGGCCGCCCGCACACGGCCCGAAGTAGTGGAGGTGCCGGTAGCCATCACCCCCACGCTGGCGTGGGAGGTGATAGCTTCGCCCGTGGCGAGCGCGCCCACGGACGAAGGAGGGTCGAACCAGTCGAGCACCCCGCTGGGGTACTCGTCAGCCGCCGGCTCGCCGGCGAGGCTCAGCTTGCTGAGCCGCGCGGCGAGCGCGGCGACGTTGAGCGCGAGGTCGCGGCCGAAGCAGTAGTCGAAGATGCCGGCCGCGTCGCCCGCAGGACCTGCCGGAGCAAGCCCCACGAGCATGCGGTTCTGCCCGGACGCGAGGCGGCCGAGGGAGGTGGTGAAGGGCCCCGCCCGGAGCGTGACTCCGGCCGGCGCCGCGGACGGCCCCACGGTGGGCGCCAACTGTCGTGGTTTCGTCACGGCAGATGCCATGGGTAGGCTTATCGAGAGGGGCCGAAGGACGCCGACGGGCTCCGGGAGCGGGGTTAGGCACAAGCGGTGGTGGACACGCGATGTACCCAGGTCCAGGGCCCTCCGTGGGAGGTAATACCCCTAGTCCTGCTTGGTCTAGTTAAGACAGTGGGGTGGTTACAATGGTGCTCCTGGAGCTGTATGGACGGAGGAGGAAGAAGGGAAAACCGTGAACCCCGTTGCATGGGGGAGGCCCGGGGGGTTTTATAGGCTAACCCCCCGGGTTACAATACGAATAGAAGGTCCTGGGGGGTCCCAGCCGGCAGCCTCTCTTAGCCGGCTGTGGGGGCCGCCGGCTGAGGGGTCTTGTCGCTGGTAGGGCCCGCCGGCTGTCGAGTCCGTCAGGAGCCGGCGGGGCCCGCTTGGTGGGTTCCCGTGCCGGTCATGTCGCGGCACGGGCGGCCCGCCGGGGCGTCGTCTTGCGCCTGTCGGGGCGGAGTCAGCGGCGCAGCCGGCTTACTGTAGCCACGCCCGACAGGCAATGGAGTGGTTACGGGGGCGTGCCGGTGCTGTCAGGGAGCCCTGTCGCGGTCCGCCACCGTCAGCAACCCCTGTAGCCACGTCGGGGCGGATGAACGGGGTCGCGCCTGGTCGCCGGCCGAGGCGCAGTGTGATGGGACGGACGTTGGTCCGCCCGTAAGTCGGTTTTGATGAGGAGGTCTTGTCTTGTCGCCGTACTGGTGTGCAGAGGGACGGGACAGGCGTTGGTCCGCCCGTAGGTCGGTTGCGGAGGCAGCCGGTCGCGAGGCAGCCGGCCGGCACCGAGGGAGCCGCCAGCCGGTCCCGAGGGGAGCCGCCGGCCGGCCCCGGGGGAGCTGCCAGCCGGCCCCGAGGGGAGCCGCCCGCCGGCTCCGAGAGAGTCGCCAGCCGGCCCCGGGGGGCCGCCAGCCGGTCCCCAGGGGAGCCGCCAGCCGGTCCCGAGGGGAGCCGCCAGCCGGCTCCGTGGGAGCCGCCAACCGGCTGTGTTATTTTTCTTCGAAAGAGGGAGAGAACCCCCCAGCTTTAGCCTACCCGGGGGTAATAACCCCGTCAGGTCTTGTCCATCACATCATTCTCCTAATGATGTGATCCCGTTATCAGATGACAACTCATGTCTATGGTCAGGAAACCTTGACCATCTCTGATCAACGAGCTAGTCTAGTAGAGGCTTACTAAGGACATGGTGTTGTCTATGTATCCACACATGTATCTGAGTTTCCGATCAATACAATTATAGCATGGATAATAAACGATTATCATGAACAAGAAAATATGATAATAACTAATTTATTATTGCCTCTAGGGCATATTTCCAACAGACATTACCTTCTCGGTAGAGATCTACATGGACCAACAAAGTCTGAAGTATTTGTCTCAACCTGATTTGAATCTTTGTCAGCAAAGATGGCTAGAGACAATAGCCGATTACAATATGGATATTTCATATACCCTTGATAAGGCTAATGTAATGGCTGATGCTTTGAGCCGCAAGTCTTATTGCAATAACCTCATGGTTCAGCAAGCTCAACCCATTCTTCACGAAGAGCTTCGCAAGATGAACCTCCACATTGTTCCCAAAGGTTCTGTCAGTAATCTGGTAGTTGAACCAGATCTCGAGCGCTGCATCAAGGCTAATCAGAAGCTTGATCCTGAAGTCGACAAGATTAAGCTCGATCTATCAACTAGGAAGCCCTCAGACTTCTCACTTGATAATGATGGTACCTTATTCTTCAAGAATCAATTTGTTGTCCCTTCAAAAGGCGACCTGGATACAACCTCGGATATTATGAAAGAAGCGCATGACACACCGCCGTCTATTCATCCAGGTAGTACCAAAATGTATCAAGACACCCGTCAGAGATACTGGTGGCCTAATATGAAGCGAGACATTGCTCGATATGTTGCTGAATGTGACGTTTGTCGTCGCATCAAGGCAGGGCATAAAAAACCTGCTGGAACTTTGCAAGCAATTGAAATTCCTGAATGGAAACGGGACAAGATTGAAATGGATCTCATTACTGGTTTTCCTAGATCACAAAAGGGTCATGATGCCAATCTTGTCATCGTCGACCGATTCTCCAAAGTTGCTCATTTCGTGCCAGTCAAGGAGACAATCACTGCTAGTCAGTTAGCAGATTTTTATGTTTCGAGAATTGTGTCACTCCATGGTATTCCGCTGGAGATCAGTTCAGACCGTGGCAGCCTCTTTACCTCCAAGTTCTGGGAAAGTTTTCTAGAAGCTATGGGAACTCATATCTCCTGGAGCACTGCTTATCATCCCCAGTCCCAAGGTCAAATGGAACGAGGTAACCAAATCCTTGAAGATATGCTTCGAGCCTGTGTCATTTCATTTGGCATGAAGTGGGAAGAATCTCCCCCGTATGCTGAATTATCTTACAACAATAGCTATCAGGCTAGCTTGAAGATGGCCCCCTTTGAAGTTCTTTATGGACGTAAGTGTCGAACCCCTCTGAATTGGTCAGAAACTGGGGAACGATCACTCTTCGGTCTGGATGTTATTCAGCAAGCCGAAGAACAAGTCTGTATTGTTCGTGAACATCTTAAAGCGGCTCAGCCTCGTCAGAAGAGCAACTATGACCGTAAACACAAGGAAATACATTATCAACCCGGCGAGAAAGTCTACCTTCATGTTACTCCGATGAAAGGCACTCATCGCTTTGGAATCAAGGGCAAGTTAGCTCCTCGCTACATCGGCCCGTTCCGTATTCTTCGCAGACATGGATGGTTGACATATCAATTGGAATTGCCGCCGAACCTTTCTCAGTTTCATGATGTCTTTCATGTGTCACAACTCCGCCGCTGCTTCAAAGGTCCAATCCGAGCAGTGGATCATGAAGCACTTGAAATGCAAGAAGATCTCTCTTATAAATAGCATCCGACCCACATCCTTGATCAAGCTGAACGTCAAACTCGTCAGAAGGCAATCAAGTTCCTTAAAGTTCAGTGGTTGAACAATTCTGAGGATGAAGCCACTTGGGAACGCGAGGATCGTCTTCGCGAGGAATACCTCGCTCTCTTTGCTTCTACCTCTTAATTCTCGGGACGAGAATTTCTTTTAGATGATGAGAGTTGTAACACCCCGCATGTATTGAGCTACAGTGAACCACCTTATTACAGCCAAGTCATGTGGATTAGCAATGCATGATCATCATGGTTTAAGCTCTCATTTCAAATTCCACCATTCAAACCAATTCAAGTTTGAAGTGAAATTAAAAGTTGTTCAAATCTGCAAAGCAAATAGTTCACAATTTTGAAAATAATATATTGTGAATATTTTTAAGAAAAACAACATCACTAAAATTCAACAAGTGCCCCCTAGCATCATGAAAACAGGAGCTATATTGCATTTTAAAGTCATTTTAAATACATGCATGATTCAAACATTTTCAAAACTGCATCAAACTTTTTGTGGCAGTTTCAAATAATGCATTGCATTTAAATAGACAATTTTCATAATCTGAAAAAGTCATTTTGTTGCAAAAACAAATGCAAAATAGTTTCTGGAAAAGAAAACAGGAATAGAAAAAAGGAAAAGAGCTTACCTGGCCCATGGCCCAACACAACAGTGGCGAAGCCCAGCCCATCTGGCCTTCGTCCACCTGCTCCCGCCTCGCTGTCGTCGGCGCCATGGCCGAGCGCGCGCAGCTCCAGCCACTGGCCGCCACGGCGACGGAGTGGTTGAGCCGAGGGGATAAGGATGACGCCCCCCGCGCTCTGGATCCGTCCCCGACGCCATTCTTCCCCCTCCATCACTCTCTCCCTCCCTGCCACCGCATCCCGAGCACCACCTACGCCATGGACCTGCCATAGACGCGGCCACCGAGCTCCCCGCGCCTCTCCCTCGTGTCCAGCCGCTCCGCCTTCGTCTTATTCATCGCCTGGAGCCGCCCGTTGCCGTCGGGAGCCACTACATCGCCGGATCGAGGTCGTCGTCTACCTCCGGCAACCGGAGCTTCGCCGCACGAATCCAACGCCCTGCTGCTCCTAAACCGCCCGCCAAGCCATCGCGTGCTCCTCTGGTGAGCTTGCGCTCGAAAGCCCTCTCCTCTGCGCTTGATTCTGTGCTTGCTGTTGCTGTTGCCGTGGTTGCTGGAGCTCAGCTCCGCCGCCGTGGAAGCTACTATCGCTGCCGTGTGTGTCATGACCAGCTGAGCACGCTAGCATGCTCAGGGCGTCGTAGTGAAGCGGCTGGCGCTCGTAGTTAGCTCGCCCGTGCCCTGCATCGCCGGTTCTGTCCTCGACCGAACTCTAGCGTCCGTTGAGCTTGACGCCGACGACGATTCCGGCCATGCCCGCTCCTCTTCTTTGCATAGATCGATGCGACTCACCTCCTGTTTTCGAACGCAACCCCCCGTGCGCAAAACGGTGGCCTGTAGGGCTTTTCCGACGAGGCCCGAGGCGCGCTGCCGCGGGAGATGGTCGCCGGAGCTTCTCCGGCACCGCCCGCCAATGTGGCACCTCCTGTGCCACTACCACCGGCCCCCACGGGCCCCAGTTGACCGGTCAACTGCGCCAGCTGGCTGGCTGACTGGGCAGTTGACCCAGGTCAACGGGCCCCACCCGTTAGTCACTCTAGGTGCACTGCACCGGGTGCACCCAGCTGTTAGTTGGAATTTTCGAATTAAAGAAATTAAAGAAAATCCAGAAAATGATTAAAACTTTGAAAAATCATATAAAATAATCTAATCTATAACTCTGATGGAAAAGATTTATATATGAAAATGATCAGAAAAATATGTAGATTCTGAATATGCCATTCATTTGCATGACAAACTTTGCTAAGATGATGAACCTGGAACTTTTGCCCATATTTGAATAGGTGAATAGTGCATGACTTTGGAAAAATATTCCCAAATATTTTCCAATGTCTTTTATAGCATTTAGTAATGCACTAGATCACCTCTGCACATTAACTTGACATGGCATGCATGATGTTGCATATGTTTGTTTTTATATTTATTGTTTCTTCCCCCTCCTTCTTTCCGATAGACCTCGAGATTGCTGACGACGCAGGGTACCACTACCCCATCGACGATCCGACTCTTTCTGCAGAGCTTCCAGGCAAGCAAAAATCACCTTGATCATGTCGATATCGCCCATTCTTCCTCTCCTATGCTTGCATTAGAATTGCTACTGTTATTGTTCCGGTATCACCTAATCTGATGCATAGCCTGTTACTTGTAACTTGTTTCTGATACTTTACTCGTTATCCTCTATACTTAGTATAGGTATGCTAGTGACCCATCTGTGGCCCTACACCTTGTCCGTGTTGCCATGCTTTACTATCTAGTTGTTTCGATCGAGTGATCGTGGTACCGATACCCGAGACCACCATTGGTACTGTATAGCGGTACAACTCTGCAAGAGCTTTTATCAGGTGCCGAGGGTGATTCCTCGTATTGCACTCTTGATGATGACTCCGTAGTGTAGCACATCTAGTGTGATTTACCGAGGGTGATTCCTCGTACGTTATTCTCGATGATGCCCATGTCGTACAGTACCCTAAGTGTGAATCCATCGAGGGTGATTCCTTGGAGTTCACATTGATGGTATGGACTCACCGTTACTTTTAACAATGTTACTACGGGACTGAAGGGCAGGTGGTACCACCCCGGTAGAGGTGGACCTGGGTTCCCGACAGTCTCCAGTTGAAGTTGGGTCGGCCCCAAGGGTACCCGCGAGAGATGTTGTGGCGGATTGACCGGGCAGGCAGAGACCACCCAGAAGAGTGGTGGGTCTGGACCCTCGTCGTGGACCGCGTGTTACCAAGTCAGAGCGACAGAAGTCATGGTCGTCTCTGCGAGATAATAATACACTAACGGATTTGGGTATTTGACCTGAGTGGCTTCTAGCCTCACGCACTAACCACCACACGAGAATTATGGTTATGGGGCCCTCGGCGTCGTACATTCTACCGAAAGCTCTGCTAGATGTCACAGTTGAGCGGCACGCGCCTGGGTGAGCTGGAACGTCTGCTTGTGTATATAGAGACTAGGCTTGGTCTCGGCTATCCACGCAACGCGCAGGAGTGCTTAGGGCGATTGGCCCATGACCCCTTCGCGCTTAGGATGTAGACCGGCGTGCTGACCTCTCTGGAGAGCCTAGGTTGGACTACGATGTGTCGATCATCCGAGGCTGGGCTTTACCCAGGAAAGTGTGTCTGACCAGAGGTAATCGAGCGTGTTGGATAATGTGGTGCACCCCTGTAGGGAAGTAATCTATTAGAATAGCCGTGTCCACGGTAACATGATGCTTGGAGTTATATCCTGATCCACTACAACTTGAACTGGATACTACAATGATGTTAAGCTAGTGATTGCCCCGGGATCGCTTTCTCGCAGGGAGGTCGAGGAAGGATTTCTGGGCGTTGTTGTTGATATGTACTTGCTACTGTATATTACTATACGCTACTCTCTTCTGATGCCGCAAGATGCTAGTCTTTGTTAGGCTAAGCCTTTCCCTCTATTCTGGCATTTCTACAGTATAGTCCAAAGATATAGCCCCATTCCTTTGATACCGATGCATACTTAGCATAGTCCTGATGTAAGTCTTGCGAGTACTTTGGATGAGTACTCACGGTTGCTTTGCTACTTCCTTTTTCTCTACCCGGTTGCTGCCTTCAGACGATGGAGACGAGGAGACAGAGATCCCCGACGGTGCCTACTACGAGGAGATCTACGACCAGGAGTAGTGTCGGAGGCTCCAAGCAGGAGGCCTGTGCCTTTTCAATTAGTTGTCGTTGTTGTGCTCAGCCTTCTTAAGGCCAACTTGTTTAATTATGTCTGTACTCACATATATTTGTTTCCGCTGACTTATGTATTCGGGTCCTCGTGACCTCTGGCTTGTAATATAAAGCTATGTGTTTGAATTTGAGTTTTAGAGTTGTGTTGTGATACCTTACCGTGAGTCTCTGATCTTGATCGTGCATGATGCATGTATGATTAGTGCATGATTAAGTCGGGGGCGTCACAGAACCCACCGACGAACGGATGGGGTACCACGTTACACGATAGATGACAAAACACGTCCAGACATAGATGGTTTGAGGGGAAGATGCCCTGAGGGCATCTCCAACGGCAACCAAATTTCCTCCCGCATCCGTCTGCGGACAGGGGGGGGGGGGGGGACCAGTCCGTGGACACGGATGCGGGAGGCCGCCATCCAACCGTAGCCGCATATATGTCCGCCAGTAAATTCAAATTCAAATGTACTCCGATCCACACACAGCGCTGGATCACACCAGCGCCGGATCGCATGCCCGATCACAACCAAAAAGAGACAAATATGCTTAGTTTTTACATGCCCGAATCCAAAAGAACATCAGTCTGGTAGTCCGTGCATTTCTGCCCTGCCGGACCGGCAATCCCAGCTGTCTGCTCCCCGATCAAGGAGGTGCCATCGCCGCTGCGTAGGCAGCCTCCGCCTCCGCCGTGTCCTCATAGTCCGCCGCCGCCAACTCATTTTTCCTGCTGCTGCAACATCTGGTAGCGGACGGATTGCACGATCATTCTTGCGTCGGCATCCAAAGAGTCGACATTCAAGGTCAACATCTTGGCGTCCTCCGCATTGGCGGCAATCTTCACCCTCTTTTCCTCGAGCGCGGCCTTCCTCTCTTCGATCATGGTCCTCCTCTCTTCGAGCTTGAGCTTCTTGTCCGTCGCCTCCATCAACAGTTTGAATCTCTTCGCCTTCTTCTCCTCCTTGATGTCCGAGTGCCTCACGCATGCCTCCTCCTTCTTCGCCAAGATGTCTTCGAACCTCTCCGTCAGCTTGGCCGCCACACTTTCTCGCTTCGCACTCTCCTCCTCCCACTTCTTCCCCCGTTAATTTCAAACTTTCTTCAGAGGTTCTTGGGTTGGGTCGGTAGGGTCACCGGTTTCTTCCTCGTTGGCTTGGGCGGCGGTCTTGGCAATGAAAAGGTTCCATTTCGGTTGCCCATTCAACTTCAACAAACAATGCATGACGGTGAAGGACTTCTTCTCCAACTTCTTGTATACCACGCAAGCACCAGTAGGCTACAAAGTGAAACAATGTCAACAATGCATATCCGTCTAGTGAGCAACAAAACAATACATGTCCGGCTAGTGATCAACAAAACTAAAGCATATCCGGCTAGTGAGCAACAAAACAATACATGTCCGGCTAGTATTCAACAAAACTAAAGCATATCCGGCTAGTGAGCAACAAAACAATACATGTCCGGCTAGTGATCAACAAAACTAAAGCATATCCGGCTAGTGATCAACTTACTTGCTCGGTGATTTGAGCACCACTAGGCCACCGTGCGATGAGATGCTTCAAGTGCCCGCAATACTTGGACACGGCCTCTTGGATGGTGTACCATCGAGGGTTGAGGGACTTCCATTCAGGGTTACGGATGAGCGCGTCGGAGTAGGGTGCGAAATGCTTGTGTTCATGGAACCATATGTGAATGTTCCTCCAAAAGGTTGTGCCCTTTTACTCCGTGCCATGGAACGGATCAATGCTAGTGGCCAACCATGCATCGCACAACAGCTCGTCCTCCCGCATGTTGAAGCTTTCTCTTCTACCCTGCTTCTTCGGATCGCCGGCTGTATCATCCGAATCATCGTCGTCGCCATCCTCCTCCTCCTCCTCCCCTTCCGGCTGCTGCTCTCCGGTGGCCCAATGCTGCTCTTGTTTTGTGCTATCGCCGGTCTGGGTGTAGGACTGCTGCATGGCCGTCTGGGTGTAGGTCTGCTGCTGCTGGTAGTTGCCGGACTGGGTGAGATCCGAGTCTTCCACCTGCCCTTCCTCATACCCCCCTCCTCCTCGCTCGCCTCCGTCGTGGATGATGTCCAACATCTCCCTGTCCCCGGCGTCGTATGCCTGCTCCCCCACTCTAGGCATTGCAGCGAATAGCGTGCGGGCACCCATCTACTCCCCGTCCGCCGTCCGTGCCCGGACGAGCTGCGGCGAAGAATACTCAGAGAAGAGCGGCGCCGCGTTAACGTCGACGATGTAAGGAACCGTACCGGCGGGGGTTCCGAGCTGCTTGGCGGCGTAGTAGTACAGAGGCTTGTAATTCTCCGGCCAGTACTGTTGGCGCGCCCGTCTGGCGGCGTCCGCCACGGCCGCGCCGACCGCCTCGTCCTCCAAGACCTCCACGCCCATCACCACCACCAGGCCCGCCGGCGGCCAACCGCTTCTTGAGCTTCTCCTCCTTTGCGGTCTTCGCTTTGACGCGACGAGTTTGCCGCGATGCCGAGCTGATCTTCCGGGCGAGCGTGATGCTCAGATCCTCCGCCACCTCCGCCGGCGCCATCTTCGACAGGTTCTCCGATGGTTCCATGCGTCGGCGGCGGAACGAAGGAGAGGGTGGGAGAAAAGAGCGGGAATTGAGCGGAGAGCGGCGGGGAATGGAAGAAGAGAGTGGGGGGATTTTGGCGCGGAAACAGTGCGGGATGCTACAAAAGCGCGGGCTCCGCCTTCCTTTTGGGTGAGCCGGGGGTAGAGAGCGACGTTTTGCGTGTCCGGACTCCCGCAAAGCCCCCTTACATTTGTCTCCGGTTTGCGGGAGAAAACACGTCCGGTCCGTGCCGCGGACCGATACAGGACCGCGTTGGATGGCTTTCGCGGTCCGAACGATTGCGGGAGGTTTGCGGGTCGGCGTTGGAGATGCACTTAGCGTGCAGGAGGAGGATGATTTTTACGGGTAACCAAACGGCCGCCGTCGAGCGTGACGAGGAATCCGGGGAAGCTTCCGACGGTGAGCACGTATACTCGAGACAAGATAAGTAGTAGCAGCGTTGGCGCGTGCGTGGCGAAGCCGCAGCTGCTGGCCTCATCCGGCCGCCGGAGGAGAAGCGGGAAACGGAAAGTTGCGTCGTTCTTCCAGTTGCTGGTGATCCAGACGTGCAAGCGCAAGCCGGCTCTTGCTTGGGTCCTGTAGCTAGGAACCCGTTGGAGTTATGCCCGACCCCCGCAAACGGAGCCCACGTGGTGGTCGTCAAGTGCGCGGCCAACAGAAAGATTTTTTTTTGAACACAGTACAGACGCAAGCGCTCATATACACGCGCATACACTCACCCCTATGAATGCACACACGCACACCCTACCCCTATGAGCACCTCCGAGAGACTGAGCCGGCATATCATCTTGAAATTTACGACGTCACCGTAGGCACCTCGTCGTCGACGGGAACGTCTCCTCCCACTGAATGCGCATCGCCGGAAATCCTGAAATAAATCCAGGAATAAATGCAAGCACCAGGATTTGAACCCTGGTGGGCTGGGGATACCACAGTCCCTCTAACCATCCAACCACAGGTTGGTTTGCGCCAACGGAAAGAAAATGGGATCGACAACGAGGTTGGTTGGGTTGGGCGGGCGTGTGATCTCGGCGCGACGGCAACGGCGCGCGCGGCTTGTTGTTAGTGGCTCCTGTGGCTCCTCGCCCGAAATCATTAGTTAGCGAGTAGATCTTTCAACGATTACTCCCACCTCCCCAGGTTGCGACCAGTGGCGTACTGCATGCGTGCCACTTGTCGCAACCTGGAAGTTTTCCTTTTTTTGTATAGATCCGTATTTTCAAAGCATTTTATCTCCTAAACCGTGCGTCTAAATCTCGAACTGTTTTCACCGTTGGCTTTCTCGCGTCGAGATCTTCAAAACTAGATCCCATGTTGATATGTTTTGACGAACTTTTTTTTTCATGAAAAAACCGGACGAAAAAAACTGGACGAAAAAACCGTGCCTCACGCGAAAGAAAAAAAAATAGAAAACGCGTTTTTCCCCCTTTCCGAGAGGCACGGGTCGTGCCTCTCGCGAAGGCAAAATCGTGCCTCTCGCGGAAGCAAAACCGTGCCTCTCGCGAAAAAAAGAGAGAGCAGAAAACGCGTTTTCCCTTTCGGGGAGAGGCACGGCCGTGCCTCTCGCGTAAGCAAAACCGTGCCTCTCGCGGGAAAAAAAGAGAGCAGAAAACGCGTTTTTTTTCCTTTCCGAGAGGCACGGCCGTGCCTCTCGCGAAGGCAAAACCGTGCCTTTCGCGGAAGCAAAACCGTGCCTCTCGCAAAAAAACAGAAAACGTGTTTTTTTTCCTTTCCAAGAGGCACGGCCGTGCCTCTCGCAAAAAAAAAAACAGAAAACGCGTTTTTTCGCGCAAATTTTTTGTTTGAAATTTTTTTTCGTCCAAAAGCTACGAAAGACCGGTGAAAAACCGGACCACCAAAAAAATCCGGAAAAAACCACTCCAAAAAGGCAAAAACGCGTGCGAAAAAATAAAAATAAAAAATCTGAAGGAAACACTCAGAGCGCGACACGTGGCGGCGACTGGGAACGCGCCAATTGGCGGCGCGTGGGAGTGATCGCTGGAACGCTTGTGAGGGAGTGCTCGCTAACTAGTTGCTCCCGATCTCCCGCGCTCAAATTTCTTCAAATTTGAACCCGGCTGGGCTTTTTTCCCGGCCTATAAACAAATCGCGCAACGTTGTCGGCCTACTTCTGGCCCTTCGACAAATTCTGCTGCTGCCTTTGCAAACGAAATCACTAGTTAGCGAGTACATTACTCCCACCTTCACAGGTTGCGACAAGTGGCGCACTGCATGCGTGCCACTTGTCCCAACCTGGGAGTTTTCCCTTTTTTCGTAGATCCGTATTTTCAAAACGTTTTATCTCCTAAACCGTGCGTCCAAATCTTGAACCGTTTTCACCGTTGGCTTTCTCGCGTCGAGATCTTCAAAACTAGATCCCATGTTGATAGGTTTTGACGAACTTTTTTTTTTCACGAAAAAACCGGACGTAAAAAAACGGACGAAAAAACCGTGCCTCACGCGATAGAAAAAAAAACAGAAAATGCGTTTTTTTCCATTTCCGAGAGGCACGGGTCATGCCTCTCGCGAAGGCAAAACCGTGCCTCTCGCGGAAGCAAAACCGTGCCTCTCGATGAAAAAAAGAGAGAGCAGAAAACGCGTTTTTACTGTTTCGGGAGAGGCACGGCCGTCTCTCTCGCGATAGTAAAACCGTGCCTCTCGTGGAAGCAAAACCGTGCCTCTCGCGGAAAAAAAAAGAGAGCAGAAAACGCGTTTTTTTCCCTTTCCGAGAGGCACGGCCGTGCCTCTCGCGATAGCAAAACCGTGCCTCTCGTGAAAGCAAAACCGTGCCTCTCGCGAAAAAAAAAAGAGAGCAGAAAACACGTTTTTTCCCTTTCCGAGAGGCACGGCCGTGCCTCTCGCGAAGGCAAAACCGTGCCTCTCGCGGAAGCAAAACCGTGCCTTTCGCAAAAACAACAGAAAATGCGTTTTTTCGCGTTAAAAAAACAGAAAACACGGTTTTTCGCGCATAAATTTTTTTTTCGTCCAAAAGCTACGAAAGACCGGTGAAAAATTGGAACACCAAAAAAATCCGGAAAAAAAACACTCCAAAAAGGCGAAAACGCGTGCGAAAAAATAAAAAAAGCAAAATCCGAAGGGAACGCTCAGAGCGCGACACGTGGCGGCGACTGGGAACCCGCCAAGTGGCGTCGCGTGGGAATGATCGCTGGAACGCCTGCGAGGGAGTGCTCGCTAACTAGTTGCTCCCCTTTGCAAGTTCTCTAAAAAAAACAAGAGGTGGGTTAAACCGCTGGGCCTGCTCATGGATTTCGGCCCACTCCCGTGAAATTAGGTACAAAAGGATTATTGGCCTAATCGATAGATTAGAAGAGAACAGACCCTTGTCCAGGCCCGAAGTCTGCGCTAGGAAAATTATTATTTCTGTCCTGCAAATATCAATCAAGGGAAAAATAGCCTTCTGGCGTTGGCGCAGCAAAATTAAAAATGCTGTCGAGGGTGGGGAGAATACACGGTACTTTCATGTCTCTGCTTCCCAACGCCTTCGGAAAAATAAAATCTACTCTTTGTCCCATCCCGGCGTTGAATATTCCGCTCATATCCATAAAGCGACAATTCTTAAAGATTTTTTCTCTAATCTCATTGGGGTGGTCCCGCAAACCTCCTGGCACTTCGACCTGGCCGATTACTATCCGACCCCCCTAACCTCTCCCCATTCTCTCGATGACCCATTCTCGGAGAACGATATTAAAAATGCTTTCTTCCTCATGAATCCCATAGCCGGTCTTGATGGCTTCGGGCCTTTTTTCTACAGGAAATTCTGGCACTCTTTCAAACCACACATTCTCAATCTCTTCGACGACTTCCATAACGGCCTTTGCGACACAGAGAGAATAAATCCAGCCTACATCGCACTCCTCCCCAAAAAAGATACGGTGGTCTCGTCGGATGCTTTTAGGCCAATCTCACTGCAAAACTGCCCTATCAAGGCCGTGGCAAAACTTCTCACTAACCGACTAAAGCCGTTCATTCCGCACCTTGTCCATGGCAACCAGACATGTTTCATCTCTGGTAGAAACATCGCGAAAAACTTTGTCTTTGCTGCCGACCTCACCAACTCCTGTCACACAAGGAAGGCCCCCATAATGATTATCAAATTAGACTTTCGCAAAGCCTTCGACTCCATATTCTAGACATCTCTTGACAAAATTCTGGCTATAAGGGGTTTCTCGGACAAGTTTAGAAGCTGGTTACAAAACATCCTCTCCACAGGCAAAACCGCAATACTACTCAATGGCTTACCAGGCAGCTGGATCACATGCAAAAATGGTCTTAGGCAAGGCGATCCTTTATCCCCCTATCTCTTCATAATCGTTGCGGATCTCCTACAACAACTAATCTTGCAAAACAAGGACCTTGGGTTTCTTCACCACCCGATTTTTTCTCATCTCCCCCCGACAGTTCTTCAATACGCAGACGACACTCTAATTGTTGTTGCCGCATCTACTAATGCTGCTTCCTCGCTCAAAAAAATTCTAAACGATTTTTTGTGCGCCACGGGCCTCTCAATCAATTTCTCCAAAACAACCCTCGCAACACTTCATACCCAACAACATACTTCTAATGCCATTGCGTCAACCTTAAATTGCAGTTCCACCTCCTTCCCCCAAACTTACCTAGGTCTTCCTCTCTCTCCCATCCGCCCACCCCCAATGCTTTTCTCCCCATCTTAGAACGTTGCAAAAAATTTCTCTCCGGCTGGCGCGCCAAGCTGCTCTCTAAAGGAGATAGGCTCATCCTTATCACGTCTGTCCTAGATTCTATCCTAACCTACAATATGTCGGTCTTCCTTATCCCTAAAAAAGTTCTAAAAACAATTGATACAATTCGTTGGGCTTTCTTTAGGACGGCAGAGGACACCTGTTCTGGAGCTCAGTGCTTGATCGCTTGGAACAACGTTTGTAAACCAAAAAAGTTTGGTGGTTTAGGCATAAAAAATCTGCATATTCAAAACAAGTGATTGCTTATGAAATTTGCTGTTAAATCTTTATTACCCACTGATACTCCCTGGCTAGATTGGCTTAGTCTGCAACGCCCCAACGCCTTTGTAGCCCCAGTTTCCAACCACTCCTACCTTTGCAAAACAATCAACCTTCAAATGCCTACTCTTCAAAAAATAACTTTTATCCTCACCAACAATGGAACCTCAACCTATTTCTGGCTTGATACTTGGCTAACCCCACTACCACTTGCCTACACCTTCCCAAACCTCTTCTCCCACTCCCAATCACCTATGGTTAGGGTGGCAAATATCTTGCGTTTCGATGTAAATTCTAACCTGAGAAATCGTCTAACCTTTGCTGCCACGCAAGAATTGGTTTTACTTTTGTCTGTGTTGCAGGACTTCATGCCTTTGTCAGAGTAGGATCAGCGCTTCCTATTGGGGGGGCAACAACTTCTCCACCAAAAAACGCATATGCCGTTCTTCTCAAAGAGCCTAAAACCGACCTCAACGCCTCTCTCATTTGGCACTCTCAGGTGCCAAACAAGATCAAGGTCTTCGCGTGGCTACTATTTTGCGACAGGCTTAACACGCGCGCCAACCTCGCACATAAGCGTATCATCACCGACTCGGTCTGCCCGGGGTGCCAGCCACAACTTGAAGATGTCGTCCACTTCTTCCTTTCATGCCCCTATGCTGACCGTATCTGGCAGCGCCTCGGCATCACCCCGAGCTCTCTCACCGTTAGTGACTTTTGGGATGCCCCACTCCCCCAGGTGACACCAGCCACTGTTTGGCCGTTCGTGCTACTCACAATCCTCTGGAAGATATGGGAAGCTAGGAATGATAAACTGTTTAGGTCTTGAGATAGACACTCTAGTTTCTCTGTTAGATTAATCCTCTCAGATCTTGACCTCTGGTCTCACCGGCTCACCAAGCCCGGTGACATGGAGGCCGTCTCCTCGTGGCGGCTCTTCCTCTCTGCACGATGTTCTGTGCCTTTTTAATTCTATAACACAGCTCGTTGTGACTCTTTGAGTAATATATTCAGGTGGGGGAGCTCCCCCCGTTGATTCTAAAAAAAAAGAGTGCGGAGGATGGCGTTGTCCCATGTGTGTTGCATGTCTCTCAGCGACCTCTGCGACTGTTCGGCTTCACTTTCCACTATTCTGTCATCCACGGCGAAAAGAATACAACTCTCACATGTCATAGGCCAGAGCCTGGCACGCGACGCGCGGCATGAGGCGAGGTGTAGCGTGACGAGAGCCCCAATTTGATGCTTATTGCATGAAATAGGTGGCAGCCGCATAGGATGACCTCGATTGGGCTGGCCCATGTACCTGGCGTACTATAGCGACGTGTTTATTGGACGGAGTGCTGTAGCACCAGGAGGCAGGTACTGTAGCAATCCGGTACAATTTTTTTCCCGTCCTTTTTTGAAAAAATCATCAAGAAAATATATTTTAAAAAAGTGAATATTATTTTCAGAACATTTTTTAAAATTGTGAACAATTTTTGAAAACATGAATATATTTTAAAAATACCCAACAGTTTCTAAACTATGAAAATTTTGTGAAATTATGAACTGTTTTGCAAAATCACAAACATCTTTTAAAAACATGAACGTTTTTTCAAAACGCGAACATTTTTTGAAATGTTCAATCATTTTTAAAGATAGGGATTTTTTTTGAAATCACAAACATTTTCTCAAATTTCCAAACTATTTTTCAAAACAAGAATGTTTTTGAAATTGTGAACAATTTTTATGAAATCACGAACAATGTTTGAAATTTAAAAAAAAATAAAAAGGAAAGAAAAAATAAGCAAAAAAAGAAAAAGAAAAGAAAAAAAAATCCAAAAAAGAAAAACCAATAAAGAAAAAAAGAAAAAAGAAAAACCAGTTCAAGGAACATCTAGAAGGTTCCTAAAACCAGTTGGCTCGCATTGTGTAAACGTTAAAATGGGCCAGCCCATCTCTCGTCGCTCAGGTCATTCGCCTATGCGACGAGCCGACAATCTGTCGTAGTGAGCGGCGAATCGGAATCACCGAGCGTGACGAGAAAATAAGGAAGGGCCAATTCACTAGCCCAGTAATTAGAACAGGGCGCGGCTATGTCCGAAATCACTAGTTAGCGAGTACACCTTCCAACGATTACTCCCACCTCCACAGGTTGCGACAAGTGGCGCACGGCATGCGTGCCACTTGTCGCAACCTGGGAGTTTTCTCTTTTTTCGTAGATCCGTATTTTCAAAACGTTTTATCTCCTAAACCGTGCGTCCAAATCTCGAACCGTTTTCACCGTTGGCTTTCTCGCGTCGAGATCTTCAAAACTAGATCTCATGTTGATAGGTTTTCACGAACTTTTTTTTTCACGAAAAAAACCGAACGAAAAAACCGTGCCTCACGCGATAGAAAAAAAAACAGAAAACGCGTTTTTTTCCCTTTCCGAGAGGTACGGGTCATGCCTCTCGCGAAGGCTAAACCGTGCCTCTCGCAGAAGCAAAACCGTGCCTCTCGCGGAAAAAAGAGAGAGAGCAGAAAACGCGTTTTTTTCCGTTTCGGGAGAGGCACGGCCGTGCGCCTCGCGATAGCAAAACCGTGCCCCTCGTGGAAGCAAAACCGTGCCTCTCGCGTGAAAAAAAGAGAGAGCAGAAAACTCGTTTTTTTCCTTTCCGAGAAGCACGGCCGTGCCTCTCGCGATAGCAAAACCGTGCCTCTCGTGAAAGCAAAACCGTGCCTCTCGCGGAAAAAAGAGAGAGCAGAAAACGCGTTTTTTCCCTTTCCGAGAGACACGGCCGTGCCTCTCGCGAAGGCAAAACCGTGCCTTTCGCGGAAGCAAAACCGTGCCTCTTGCAAAAAAAAAACGCGTTTTTTTCCCTTTTCGAGAGGCACGGCCGTGCCTCTCGCGAAGGCAAAACCGTGCCTCTCGCAAAAAAAAAAACAGAAAATGCGTTTTTTCGAGTAAAAAAAAACAGAAAACACGGTTTTTCGCGCATATTTTTTTTTAAAATTTGTTTTTGGTCCAAAAGCTACGAAAGACCTGTGAAAAACCGGAACATCAAAAAAATCCGGAAAAAACCACTCTAAAAAGGTGAAAACGCGTGCGAAAAAACAAAATCCGAAGGGAACGCTCAAAGCGCGACACGTGGCGGCGACTGGAAACGCGCCAAGTGGCGGCGCGTGGGAGTGATTGCTGGAACGCTTGCGAGGGAGTGCTCGCTAACTAATTGCTCCCGGCTATGTCTCGCCTCATGCGTGACCGAACAACCACTGGCCTCAAGGAACCACTATATTGGGTCGGCCAAGTTTACTTTGCTTCTTTTGTTTCCTTCGTTGGTTGGTTTTTGTTCACTTTTTTTCCATTTTTCTAATATATGAAAATATTCTAAATACATATATACTTCAAAATCAAATTATTTAAAATTTTAAAAAGTGTTTATCACGTATTTTAAAAAATGTTAACACAGTGTAAAAAAGTTTGTTCGCGTAACTTTAAAAAAATGTTAATACAATTCTAAAAAATTGTTGCTACATTTAAAAATGTTCATGGATTTCAAGAAAATGCTTCGTGACATTTAAAAATAGTTTATACAATGTAAAAAACTGTTCACAAAATTTTAATAAAAAGTTTTGTGCCATTCAAAGAATGTTTGTGACATTTAAAAATATGTTCAAGCATTTTGAAAAACATATTCGTAACATATTTCAAAATGTTTATACAATGCAAAAAAATGTGTGCATAGTATAAAAATATGTTTCACGCATTTAAAAAATATTCAATGTGTATTTAAAAAGTACTTAACCTGTATTTAAAAGAATGTTCAAAGGATGTATTTCAAAAAATGTAAATCATGTGTTTGAAAAATATTTAACGCATATAAAAAAGGGTCGATATGTAGACGAAAAATGTACAATGTGTATTGAAAAAAGAATGTGTTGAGAAAAGGGAAAAAGAAAAAAAGGAGAAAAAAATCAAAGAAAACCGTTGAATAAACATAGAAAACTCAGGGTCGAACCTTTTTTTTTTTCCTCTACTCATGTATTCTGTTCACGCAATGACTTTCTCGACCTCGGAAAGACGGTAAAGGACGCCATCCCTCACCCTCTTTCTCTGAAGTCTTCACTCCCAGTGACCAACTACTTTCAGGAGTAGCTAAGAAAAGAACGGCAATTATGTGAGAACGGTGACTAGCTCCTATGAATGTAATTGAGCTAAAAAAAGCAACAGACAAACGTGTGCCCCCTAATTACACCCATGCACTTCAGCACTTGTATAGAAATTACATCACAAATTGTGACATTCACAAGGCGCCATGCACTACAGTGTGTAGCCTCATTGATCAACTTATAAGCAAACGACATGTACCGTCCATAGCGTTGTAAGTTGACAAATCTAGTAAGCATTGATGAGTTTAGAAAATCTTTTTATTGTACTCCCTCTGTTCCTAAATATAAGTCTTTTAAGAGGTTTCACTAGGGAACTACATACATATGTATATAGATATACTTTAGAGTATAGATTCACTCACTTTGCTTCGTATGTAGTCCCCTAGTGAAATATCTAAAGAGACTTATATTTAGGAACGGAGGGAGTAATTTTGATGGATCACAAGCACACCACATGCGCACAGTCAAAATAAGTATTGATGAAGTTAAAAAAAACTGTGTTGGCTCAATTAGGCATTAATGTGTTATTACCATGTTACTCCATGTTATCCATTTTAACTTTGTACTACCGTCCGCGGCTCCAGGACGCTGGTCCTTAGGGGCACGTGCACGAAGACTTCCCAGCTATCATCGACAACAAGCCGGCTCCGGTAGGGGAGCGGCGAGAGCGGCGCGTCGGCGGCTCGTTCTGGCGGCGGTAGTGGTCGTTCGGTGGTCTCGGAATCTTGATGTAATTTTTATTATGTTTGAGATGTTTTGTACTTCCGGCGAACTTTGATAATAGATCGGGATCATTTTCGCAAAAAAAAAAAAACTTTGTACTACCTGCTGACCCTGACAAACCAAAAGCTAGCGTCTGGACCACGTTTGCATGTCCCCACGGCACGACCATGACAGGATGGGCTGGCCCCCCATCCATGTCTCATGCACATATTCTGCCAGTATTTGTTCTCGCTAACTCCTGGTACTAGATGATGTCCCGACGCGTTGCTGCGGGAAACTTGCTATACGAATGGATAAAAGTTTGTACAGAAACATCTATAACTAATGGGAAGATTATGTTAGCTTAAAATGAAAATAAAATACAAAGAGTATAGAAAGAGAAAAAGAAATGAATTGTAGTTAAAAGAGTTTCAATTCAAACAAAAATGTGAATGTGGATTACATAGGTATGATGCAAGTGACCAACACATATATTGTCAATATAAAATCTAATGAAAAAATAACTTTTGAGTAACATGCATGAATTAATGATGTCATGCTTGCATGCATAAAGTAATGAAAAACAATGTAATTTATGACTTGCATGCATGACTTGCTTATGTGGCATAGTTGCATGTCTAGGAAAAATAGCTAGTGGGTTGTAGCTATTTAGGAATAGAAGATAATGGCACTAATACCCAGGAAAATGTCAGCGGCGAGATAGTCAAAACCATTTGTCGCCGTGTCCAGGACGTTCGCTCTTGTCCATGGGGGTGCTACCTTTCTTCACTCTCTGTGTCGAAGTTCTCAGCCTGTGATTGAACTCCGATTTCTTCTGAGCACTCCATATCAACCTGAGCCTTACTTTTCGAACAACACTCGGTGACGGAGCCAGAACTTTTATGAAGCCTGGGCAAGTTTGAGTCTAAGGGCATCTGCAACGCCGATCCTTAAACCATCCACATACTTTCGGACCACGAAAGTCCTTCAACACAGTCCTGTATTGGTCCGTTGAGTGGTCTGGACGTGCTTTCTCACGCAAACCGAAGACAAACATGGTGGTGCTGCTGGTGTGTGTGTGTGTGTGTGTGGGGGGGGGGGGGGGGGGGGGGGTTGCGGCTTGCGGGCGTCTGGATCATTCCCAAGCCCGCGTCCGATCGATCTAGCCCACCAAAAAAAAACCTCCCGCCTATCTCGCGCTTTTAATTGAACACCCGCGCCGCTTGCCGCGCTGTATTAATGTCGGTCCAGAGCATGCAACGGCCGACATGGATGTTGCGATTTGATCAGACGGGAGGGCGGCGTAGACAGACGTGACCTATCAGGCGTCGCCGATTCAATGCGGACGCTGCATCCCAAGGAACCAACTCCAGCCGATGCGCCGCATTGAATCGGGCTAACCACCTGGCATGACCGCGGCTATTTAAACTATGCATCTGCGACGCACAGAGGCGCACTCCCCCTCCCCGAGAACCGCCCCTCCCCTCCCCCGTCTCCACTATAAGATAAAAATTATGAATTTCTAATTCACATACACATTAAGTGTTGCGATTTGTGAATATACTCAAAATAGAGAGCTTGTAAGAAAAGAGGAAGACATGTAAAATATATGGAAAACGTTTATAATCAACCGGATGATTTGTCTCTCGTGTAAACCGGCTCCTCCGATCGACACGTGCCCTACACGAGGCCCGCACACCCCATCCCCCAGCCTTATCCTCTCCCCACCCGGGTCGTCTTCCTCTCCAGCATCTCTCTCCCGGTCTCTCCCCAGATGCAGACCGCCGGGAGGAAGCAGAGCCAGCGGGCGCCACTGCCGGAGATTTGCTCCCCCCTCCTCCCGTTCTTGCTCCTCCCCATCATGTTTGAGGGATGCTGCAATCCCCGCTGCCCAAAGCCACCGTGAGGAGAGAGAAGTGATGGAGCTGCGACGGAGGCAACCGGTGCTGTGATGGAGCACCGCCGCATCGGAGACCACGAATCGAGAGTAACTTCTATGCCGACCACCGCCGGCCATGGCCGTCTCCGTGAGCTACAATGGAGCGTCACGCGGTGTTGCGACGGTGACCGCGGGGAGTGGCCGACGGAGGCGTTGCAACTCCGGCGATGTTGCCATGAAGCTGTCAAGGAGCACCCCCGGTGTTGCAATGGAGCAACGTCTGGCCGTCGAAAGCGTAGCCGACGCTGCAATGGAGCTTCGTCGGCACCGGCGGTGCTGCGTTGGAGCTTCGCTGGCGCCGGCGGTGATGCATTGGAGCTCCGCCGGGGCTGCAATGAAGTATGGCCGGAGATGCAACGGGTAGCCGGCGCTGTGATGAAGCACCTCCTGCTGGTGTCGCGGCTGCAATAAAGCATGGACGGAGCTTCGACGGGTCGTCGGCGCTGCGTTGGAGCACCCGCGTGCCGGTGTCGCGCCTACAATGAAGCATGGACGGAGCTGCGAAGGACCGCTGGCGCTGGCGCATCGTCGTGGTGCCCTTGTTGTCGAACACCCAGCCCCGTCGACGAGGTCGTGCGAAGCGCAGCGCTGCTTTTGCGGCGACTCTCATCGTGTTCTTTTCACTATGAATCCAACGGCTGTGAGAGGAAGGATCGGACGCCTCTGCAGGCGGATGATTTCTCTAAGAAATCATCCGGCTGATCCGTAGCAGCGCCCAAAATATATCCCACCGCCTCATAAATTAATTTAAGTCCTAAATGCATCAATCTTGAAAGTTAGTTAGCGAAATCTTACGTAATCAGAAGAAAGGGCACGAGACGACGAGTAGTTGAGGATGTAAGTCGTGCCGAACAGGGCTATGAGTGGTTGTTTCCTCTCAAGAAGTACTACTAATTGTTTTGGAAGAAGGATCGCTGCTGAACATTAAGCTTGGTCAAGGAGTGCACTTACTAGGCGTAGTTAATTAGACCGGTACTACTTGGTAGGAGCTCACGTGCAATCTTGCCCGGGTAAAACACGATGCATAGTGGGATTTGCCCCATTGTTTATCACCTGCATACGCAGTCTCCTGGACAGCGAGCCCGGGCAAGTGCCCGGGGTGGCCGGGCGGTAGCTCCGCCACTGACAACACTGCATAACAAATAACCAAGTCCGGTTTCTTTAATCAATCCACTCGACTGCATAAGAGCAAGGATAACAATAGATTCAACTGTTGGCTATATCTTATTGACATGACATATATAGTCAATCAAATAGCCAGTATAGTAATAGTAGTTAACTATAGAGATGTACTACTTTATTAATACACATGACCCATGAGCCTCAGCAGTGTCGTGGTCCGTCCCACGGGTGACGGTTAGGTCTTGCCGTGGCGATTTGTGAGGGTCCGCCGCCGCCGTGGTCCCCGACCTCTCCGCCCCCCCCCACCTCCACCTCCAAACACCCTTGCCACTGCTGCGCGATTGTGGGGGTCCGCCGCCGCCGTGGTCCCCGATCTCTCCGGCCGCCCCCCACCTCCACCTCCAAACGCCCTTGCCACTGCTGCTCCCCCACCCCCCTCCCCCACCACCACCACGCACCAAGCCCCCCTCCCCCCGCATCTGAACCCCCCAATCTCAAGCCTGCAGTCTGTTACCAGGGCGCGTTGTCGAAAGACACGACTTCCCTTGGTTTTCTTCCCCAACTGGGGGATTTCGGTTGGTTTTCTTCCCCGAGCGCTGCTGGTGAAGATGGATCGTGTGGAAGGTATGATGAATAGCCTCAAGTTGTCAGATCTGGAGAGAAAAGGCAGGAAAATCGCCTGGTCCGGACGAGCAAGGGTGGGCATCGTGGAACCACAAGTTCTGGCAAAACTTTTGTCTGACAAGCCAGCCTATGCAGAAGGCATGGCGACCGCCCTGGGAAAAGCTTGGTGTCCGCTGAGAGGTTTGGGGTGCAAGGATCTGGGGGATAACATCTTCATGTTTACCTTCCGTCAGCACTCAGGCAAAAGGAAAGCCCTGGATGAGGGCCCTTGGATGTTTGGAAATTCATTGCTAGTGGTCGAGGATTACGACCCGACAAAAACTGTAAAGGACTACAAGTTCGAGACGATTCCAATATGGGTTCGAGTCTTTGATCTTCCCCTGGGGATGATGTGTTGGGATGCTGGCCTAGCTATTGGAGACATAATTGGAGAGGCCCTAGAGGTTGATGCGGGGACAGACGACATGGCAATAGGGAAGTATCTTCGGATCAAAATTCGCATGGACATATCAAAGCCAATTATGAGAGGCTTTGTGCTAGATGATGAGGAGGATAAGGAGGAGGGGAGACGGACATTGACTGGAGAAGAGAAGAGGAAAAAAGAGGAGGAGAAATGGCGCCGCTTTGAGTATGAGTTTCTACCGGACTTATGTTATGTTTGTGGCATGCTTGACCATGTGGAGAAGGACTGCTCCGTCCGGTTGGAGAAGGGGGAAACCAAACAATATGGCTCATGGCTTAAGGCCTTAATACCCAGGCCTGCGAGTGAGAACAACAGGGGTAGCTGGAATGATGGAAGAGGCAGATTTGATGGACGGGGCAGTGGGAGTGGCAGGAGTCTGAACCTAGGAAACTCCAAAGTTAAAACAGGAAGTGAAAGTGAGAGTTGGCGCAAGGATAAGCCTGGTGCCGGGCGTAAGAGTTCAGGGAAGGAAACCCCAGATGAGGAGGTCACTAGCCCGCTGAAAAAGCTCACAGATCCTATGCAGGTGGAGCAAAAGAGTGATGGGGTCGACGAGATACATGCTGGAGCCCTCAGAAAGCAACTAAGTTTTAGCAGTGCTCCCACCCCGGAGGGTCCAAGTAGTGAGCTGTTGCCGGTAACAAAGAAGTCTCAGCCAGCACTAGCTCTGGTTGAGAGTTTAAGCAAGGGGGTAGAGGAGGAAGAAGGAGAGGGTGTGGGAGGGGGGGGGAGACCAATGGGACAGGAGAGGAAAAAGCGATGGTGACAGCAGATCTGAAACAGGCAGGAAAGCTAGGGGTGACAAAATACCAGAGGAAGGCACGTAAGGGCGGCCAGGTGGATGGATCACCGCTGGGTGTGAACCTGGGGTCAAAGAGGGGAGGTGATACTATGGAATGGGATGCAAAGATGGGAGGAGATGTGAAGAAAAGCAAGAGTGCAGTGGCCACATCAATGAATTCTAGCGTGGGGCTGTCTGAACAGCCCGGCGAGCAGCAATGAAAGTTATCTCATGGAACTGTCGGGGGCTTGGGAACCCTGCGGCAGTTCGTAGCCTTCTGGAACTCCAGAAGGTTGAAGAGCCTGACATCCTCTTCCTCTCAGAAACAAAAATGTTTGAGCGGGAAGTGGATTTCTTGAGGTGGAGGTTGAATATGTTGAACATGGTGGCGGTGGACTGTGTGGGGAGGAGCGGTGGTTTGGCGCTTTTTTGGAAGAGAGGGATAGCTGTTCAGCTGAGATGGAAGGGAGAATACCACATCACTGCTGATGTGGTGCAGGAGGATGGCAGTAAATGGAGGTTCACAGGGGTGTATGGAGAGTCAAAGGCGGGGGAGAAGGAGAGTATGGAGGATGCTTCGCAATCTGCATGGGCAGGACAAACTAGCGTGGGTTTGCATGGGCGACTTTAATGAAATATTATTTGCACGAGAGAAGGAAGGAGGGCCGGCTCGGGCCTAGGGGAGCATGCAAGCTTTCAGAAGAACCCTTGAACACTGTGAACTTGAGGACTTGGGTTTTTTTGGCGACCCGTTCACTTGGAGGAATAACTGGAGGGACGCGACCGGGTATACAAAGGAGAGACTGGATAGGGCTATGGCAAATGATCAGTGGAGGTGCTTGTTTCCTTTGCACAAAATCATAAACGGGGACCCGAGACATTCTGACCACCATCCTGTTATTGCTGAACTAAATGTGCAAGACAAATCCTTGGGCATGGAAAGGGGTCCGAGATGTTTCCGCTTTGAGGCTCGGTGGCTAAAGGAGGAGGGGTGTCAAGAGGTTGTGGAGGAGGCATGGAACAATGCGTTTGGGGCAGGAGAGATGGAAGTTGGCAAGGCCTTGAAGAGAGTGGGTACAAGCCTACTGATATGGGACAGGGAGGTCCTGGGTGAGCTGAAAAACAGAATAAAGAAGATTCGTAGGGAGCTAGAGCGGTGTCGGAGAGGCGCCATTAACCAACAACAAGTCTCTCGAGAACAATCGTTGCGATACAGACTAAGCCGGTTGGAGGACCAATATAATGTGTACTAGCAACAACGAGCGCATGTCAACTGGCTAAAATTTGGTGATCGGAACACGGGTTTCTTCCATGCCCACGCTTCGGAGAGAAGGAGGGTGAATATGATTCGGAGGCTGCAGAGGGATGATGGAAGTGTTGTGGAGAAGAAGGAAGATCTGGGACCCTTTGTTACTGATTTTTACCAGAGTTTGTTCGTTTCCTCTGCAGGCCCCCAAAATGATGAAATTTTTCGCCACATAAATGTGTCGGTTACACCTGAGATGAATGTGTCCCTCACTAAGCCTTTCACCGGGGAGGAGATCAGAGAGGCTCTTGATGCTACCGGTGATCTCAAAGCTCCTGGACCATACGGCATGCCGGCCCTGTTCTATAAGAAGTTTTGGGATATGGTGGGTGCTAAGGTACAAGAGGAGGTCCAGGCAGTGCTAAATGGTGGGTCCATGCCCATAGGATGGAATGAAACCACGATTGTGTTGATTCCAAAGGTGAAGAACCCTGAGTCTCTCACTCAATATCGGCCGATCAGCCTTTGCAATGTCTTATATAAGCTTGTTTCAAAAGTTTTGGCTAACCGTATGAAGGGCATTCTACCAGACTTAATTTCTCAATCACAATCTGCTTTTGTTCCGGGGCGGATGATATCGGACAACGTGTTGCTTGCCTATGAGATAACCCACCTCATGCACAAGAAGAAGGGAGGGAGACAAGGTTTGGTGGCAGTGAAACTTGACATGAGCAAGGCGTATGACAGGGTGGAATGGTGCTTTCTGGAACGCTTGATGCTTAACATGGGCTTTGCCGCAGCATGGGTAAGCTTGGTGATGAAATGTGTGTGTTCAGTCTCCTACAGGGTCAAGGTGAATGGAAGTTTAACAGACTCTTTTCTTCCCCAAAGAGGTTTGCGACAAGGAGATCCCTTATCTCCGTATCTCTTCATCATATGTGCAGAAGCTTTGTCCAAACTGCTGCAGCATGCAGAACATGAAGGAACGATCGAGGGTGTGAAACTGTGCCCGGGTGCCCCGAGCATAAATCATCTTTTCTTCGCAGATGACTCCTTAATTGTCATGAAAGCTACGGAGGCGAGTGCCTTGAAACTTCAGGAGATCCTTGCGCTATACAAAGCCCAGTCAGGCCAAAAAATAAATAGAGACAAGTCCTCTGTGTTTTTCAGCAAGAAAACAAGTCTGCAGAATAAACGGCAAGTCCTACAAGTCTTAGGAATTCTGGCAGAAACACATAATGAGAGGTATCTGGGGCTGCCTGTGCATCTTGGTGCTGCAAAGAGCAAGGAGTTTGAGTACATAAAGGAGATGGTATGGAGAAGGATCCAGGGGTGGCTTGAGAAGCTTTTATCAAAGGTGGGGAAGGAAACCTTAATTAAGGCGGTTGCTCAAGCGATTCCGACCTACGCAATGTCATGTTTTGACTTGACGAAGAGCCTTTGTGATTATATAAGTGCGATGGTTTGCCGGTACTGGTGGGATCAACAGGAGGGAAAGCATAAGTGCCATTGGATTGGATGGGAAAAACTCATGAAAAGCAAGAAGGACGGTGGGCTGGGCTTCTGGGATCTGCATATTTTCAATACTGCAATGCTAGCAAAGCAGAGCTGGAGGCTCATACAGAACCCAGAGTCCCTGTGTGCGATTGTGCTCAAGGCAAAATATTTTCCGAATTGTTCTATACTGGAGGCGGAGGAACAACCGGGGATGTCGTACACCTGGAGGAGCATCTTGAGAGGTCGTGACCTGTTAAAAGAGGGAATTGTTTGGCGCATTGGAGATGGAACACAAGTGAATGTCTGGTCTGACCCATGGCTACCAAGGGGAACTACGAGACGACCATTAGCATTGCAAGGACAGGCGATCATTACTAAAGTATTTGAGCTCTTAAATCCGGTTTCTGAGACTTGGGATGATGAGCTTGTGAGAGAGCTCTTCACGGAGGAGGACGCGAGAGTGATCCTTTCCATCCCTGTGAGAGCGGACATGGAGGATTTTATCTCCTGGCACTATGATAACAAAGGCTTGTTCTCTGTCAAATCGGCCTACAATTTGGGAGTAAGCCTGAAGGAAGCAAGAAAACATCAAATTGCTGAGACCTCAACTGGCCAGAGACATACGAACCAGTGGCAACATATCTGGGCGATGGAGGTGCCGGGGAAAGTTCGTATGTTTTTGTGGAGGCTGGCTCACAACAGTCTACCAACCTGTCTGAACATAAAACGGAAACACATTGAGCTCGATACCCGCTGTCCTATGTGCAATCGCCTGGATGAAGATGGTGGACATCTTTTCCTCCGCTGCAAGTGTGTGAAGGCGGTCTGGCGAGAGCAGAATCTGGAAGAGACCCGCCTTATGCTCTGTGACTGTCGGGACTCTGCCCAAGTAATCAATGTTGTTTGTGCACTGCCAACAGAGAAGAAACACCGGGTGGCTGTACTCCTATGGGACTGGTGGACGATGAGAAACAAGGCAAATGCGGGCGAGAAACAGAAAACAACTCAGGATGTGAGTGGAGTCATTAGCAGACACGTCCTGGACTTTGAGAGCCTGCATGACTTGCAGGCTAAGGACAACAATCATGGTTTGCAAAAACAGTCCTGGACTGCTCCGGGGACAGGTCGAGTAAAGATAAACATGGATGCTGCCTTCCTTGTGGAGCTAGAGGCGGGTGCTTGGGGTTTTGTGGCACGGGATGACACCGGAAAGTTCCTAGCAGCGGCGGCGGGGAAGATGCAGTATGTCAGGAGCCCTCTGCAAGCGGAGATCAATGCGTGCATGAAAGCTATTGAGGGTGCGGCAGATCTTGGTGCGCAGCGGATCATTTTTGAATCAGATTGTTTAACGATGATCAACGCGCTCAAGGGCCGGGACTATGACACAGCGGTGCTGGGTGTTCTCTTCAGGGAAGCCAGGAGTTTCTGCCATGTTTCTTTTGTATCCTATGAATTCATGTTCTGTTGTAGGGAATGTAATAGGATTGCTCACTCTCTGGCACAATTTGGTTTGGGGGCTGATGTCCCTCTTTCGGTTTGGGCTGTAGAAGCCCCAGACTTTGTTTCGGTTCTGGTTGACACTGAGATGGTGCGCCAGCTCTAAGTGGAATATATTTGTTTCCTGCTAAAAAAAAACACATGACCCATCTTACACCCTCACAAAGTTTTTTGGAGTCTGTGGTGCAGGTGACTCTTAATCTACATCGCGCTTCTCTTCTCTCTCCTCTAACTAAGCAAAAATATAATATTTAAACTCTTATAGCCTGCTTACATCACCTTATTATAATTTCTCTAAGCGAGTAGTTTTTTGCTTCCTTGCTTTCTGGATCGGGGCGTGGTTGGCGAGGTGGTGAGGTGACAACATCGGCAGTTTTTTGCTTCCTTGCTTCTTTGCTACGTTTAACATGTGAGCTACACAAAGAACAAATTTACAGATTTTAAAAGTGAGCTGTGCATGTACTAAAATCCACGAATTTGTTGACCTACACAAAAAACAAATTCATCGGTTTTAATGGTGAACAGTGCAAGCGCTACAAATCAACAGATTTGTTGTGTTTTTCGTGTAGCTCAAATGTATAATATCTCTAATAAATGAATTTTATACACATGTAGAATTTGTTCAGACGTTCATGCGGAGTTCTTTAAGAGTTTTTTGAATCTCACACTTTTGGTTTTCATTTTTTTTCTTCAGAAACGACCCTGAAAGTGCAATATTGCCCTTACATCATATTTTGATGTTCATGACAATATACATGTAGGGGACTAACTATGTTTGTCAAGTGAATCTCAGGTGTTAGTCCCCGTATGACAATGTGTGTGGATCACGGACGTATGAAATGAATATGACTCAAGGAAGAAGAAACAAGAGGTTAACAAGTTTCGTTTTACTTTCTTGAGTATAGGGATCCCGCACTATTAAGAGGGGAATGGTAGGGTTAGTAAAAGAGATGCTCAAGTCATTGCAATTCCCGGTTTATTCTATCTAGTCACTTCATCTAAATGCCATCATATTCTAACATGTGTGCGTCCAAACATTTCCACATATTATCTCTCTCTCTTATCTCTAAAATGTTGTCCATGTTCAGGGTGACCAGATGTCCGGGACCAAGCCGGAAATCCGGCCTGCACATCACAGAATCAACTTTGTTTGGTTTCCCAGATGGCCGGATGTCCGGTCCCGCCCCGGACATCCGGCCCTTCCTATACAGAACCTCTCCTGTTTTTGTTAGTGAGTTCGCCGGATGTCCGGCACATCGCCGGATGTCCAGTATCTCATACTCTGCACGGACGTCCGGGACGCCCCCGGAAATCCGACCCCGTCCTAAACAGAACCTTGCTAGTTTGCATTGCGTGTTCGCCTGATGTCCGGCCTCACTGCCGGATGTCCGGGACTTCCTGAACGACCGGATGTCCGGGACTACCTCCTGATGTCCGGGCCCTCTATTTTCTCCTCTGGCCTGTGCATATCGTGTGGCTATTTCACTTGGCCGGATGTCCGGCCCGGCACAACCACTTATACTACAACGGCCATATTTGTACTACCACTATATATAGCCTTCTTCCATTCCGGGAGAAGGTTGACCATTCACTTTGAGCTAACCCTAGAACACATCTTACTCCCTCTCACATCCTCATACACCAAATCCAAGACCCCGGAGGAATTTGTGAGAGTTCTTGAGAAGTTCTCCAATCAAGTGATAGATCCACTCCTTCCCCTTCTCTTGACCAAAGGAATTCGTGATTTGAGCAAGTCTTGAGCTTTTCCCCATCGTTCTTGTTACTCTTGGAGGTTGGAGACTCCTAGGCAGTAGGAGTTCTTCGGAGAGGAGTCAACCGTTGTGATTACCCCCAGAAAGTTTGTGAGGGTTCAGATACCACCCCAAGGTCTACCACTAGTGGTTGAGAAATGCCTTCGTGGTGTTGTCTCAAGGAGAGAATAGGACCAGTCTTCGTGGTAACATCCACCTCTCTAAATGGTGACGTAGCTTCCCTCCAAGGAAGTGAACATCGGCATACATCCTCGTCTCTCGGAGTTGCGGTTATTCCTAACCCTAGCTCCCTACTTGTGGTTACTTGTCTCTTCGCCTTTACTTGCATTATATTGTGTGTGTCTATCTAAATACTTGTTGCTTTGTTCATCTTGCTTAGCACTAGTATCACCTTTGCAATTGTTAGGCTCACTTTCATATTGCGCAATATTGCCTAAAATTGCTAAGTAACAATTAAAATTTGTAATTATACCTATTCACCCCCCTCTAGGTCCATCTCGATCCTTTCAATTGGTATCAGAGCCTCGTGCTCTAATCGTGTGGCTTAAACCGCCCTAGAGCGAGATGGATACGATCGGGAACCCTCTTGTTGTAAATCATGAGGAGAAGGGTGCTTCTTCTTCGGAAGAGCACAAGTCCTTCACCTCCGAGGATTTGGAATGGGCCCTTGCTAAGCAAAAGGAGGAGCATGATGCTTCTATTGAGGCCTTGGTCCAAATGAGGTTGGCCACATTGGTTGCAAACCCCACACAACTTGTGAACCCATGGGGTGTGGCAAAGGAACCAAATGTGACTCCTCCCCCTTTAGTCCAACAACCTCAAGTGAGTGATAGCACCGGTGTTCCATGGTTATATGCAAAATCCAAAGTGGAGAAACCAAAGTATAATGTTGGGGGCAACCCTCCTTTACTTGATGACACTACCGATTTTGCTTTGTGGAGAGTTGGTATGTGCTACTTGTAATGGCGTTGGGATTTTCCCCGAAGAGGAAGAGTGATGTAGTAAAGTAGCAAAAAGTATTTCCCTTAGTTAAGAACCAAGGTTTATCAAACCAATATGAAACCACGCAAACAAACAATCAACAATACCTGCATACACAAGAGCAAATACTTGCACCCAACGCGGGCAAGAGGGTTGTCAAGCCCCTTGTACTCGTTAATTGCAAGGATCAAATCTGATGGTATAGGATAGATAAATATAAATAAAAGGATAATAAATTGCAGCAACTGTTTATATATTTTTTGGAATATATAATAGGTAAATGGACCCGGGGGCAATAGCGTTCACTAGTGGCATCTCTCTCAGGAGCATAGTAGCGGTGGGTGCACAAATTACTGTTGGGCAATTGATAGAAAAGCAAATAATTATGTCGTTATTCATGGCATGATCAATACATAGGCATTACATTCGTGATAAGTAGACTGTTAAACTTACTGACGCCTACTACTATTACTCCACCAATCGACCGCCATCGAGCATGCATCTATGGTATTAAGTTCATAACAAATAGAGTAATGCTTTAAGCAAGATGACATAATGTAGACAAAGTAAGACCAAATAATATGTTCAGACCCCGTCATTTTATCCTTAGCAGCAACAATACAAATACGTGCCTCACTACTCCTCCTGTCACAGAGTGTGGACACCGCAAGATTGAACCTACTACTATGCACCACTTCCTCTGAAGATTTACTCATCTACTTGGCCAAAGCAAACTTATAGATCGAAAAGCATACATAGCTATATGAAATCACACATAATAAATCTTAGATTGGATCAATTACTTTCAATGAATAATCTAAACATAAACTCACAATTCATCAGATCCCAACAAACATACCACAAAGATTACATCGAATAGGTCTCCGAAGAGATCATTGTACTGAAGATCAAATGAGAGAGAGAGAGCCATCTAGCTACAGCTATGGACATGTAGGTCCTGTAGGAACTACTCACACATCATTGGAGAGGCAGCAAGGTTGATGAAGACGGCCTTCGTGATGGATTCCCCCTCCGGCAGAGTACCGGAAAAGGCTTCCAGATGGGATCACGGAGGAACAGAGACTTGTGGCGGCGAAAAAATTGTGTCGGATGCTTCCCTAGGTTTTTGGGATATATGTGAATTTATAGGACAGAGAGGCGGTAGTTTGGACCCACAGGGGAGTCACAAGGGGGGAGGGTGCGCCCTACCCCCCAGGGCGCCCCCCCTGCCCTTGTCGCTTCGTCATGCGGCGTCTGGTCTCCCTCCGAAGCTTCCAGGTCTTCTTTTGGTTCAGAAAAAATCGTCAAAAAGTTTCGTCACGTTTGGACTCCTTTTGGTACAGGTTTTCTGAAAAGCCAAAAACACGCAGAAAATAGCAACTGGCACTGGGCACTGAGTTAAGAGGTTAGTTCCCAAAAATGATATAAAATGGTGTAACAAGCATACAAGATTGATAAAATAATAGCATGAAACAATAAAAAATTGTAGATACGTTGGAGACGTATCAGCATCCCCAAGCTTAATTCCTGCTCGTCATCGAGTAAGTGAATGATAAAAACAGAATTTTTGATGTTGAATGCTACCTAACATGTCTATCATGTAATCTTTTAGGTATAAATGTTGAGAAACGATGACTTAATAAATATTGAAACGATAATATAGATGAATACCAGCAAATAATCATTGCCTTTCAAAATAACAACACTAAAGAACGTTATCCCCTACTCATTTAATCATGTAAGCTGATGTCTACTACACAACTTTATTCTTGTAGACTTGTGTTGGGCCTCCAAGCGCAGAGTTTTGTAGGACAGTAGCAATTTTCCCTCAAGTGGATGAACTCAGGTTTATCAATCCGTCTGAGGTGTAGGATGAAGATGGTCTCTCTCAAACAACCCTGCAATCAAATACAAGAAGTCTCTTGTGTCCCCAACACACCCAATACAATGGTAAATTGTATAGGTGCACTAGTTCGACGAAGAGATGGTGATACAAGTGCAATATGGATGGTAGATATAGGTTTTTGTAATCTGAAATTATAAAAACAGCAAGGTAACAAGTAGTAAACAGCGAGCAAAACGTTGTATAAATACTTGAAAATAAGGCCTAGGGTTCATACTTTCACTAGTGCAATCTCTCAACAATGCTAACATAATAGAATCATATGATCACCCCTCAACGTGCAACAAAGAATCACTCCAAAGTTCCTATCTAGCGGAGAACATAAGATGAAATTGTTGTAGGTAGTAGAACCACCTCAAAGTTATCCCTTCCGGTCAATCTATTGGGCTATTCCTATAGGTGTCACAAACAGCCCTAGAGTTCGTACCAAAATAACACCGATGATACATATCAATCAACCCTAATGTCACCTAGATATTCCAATGTCACCACAAGTATCCGTGGGTTAATTATTCGACATGCATCAAATAATTTCAGATTCATCATATTCAATCCAACACACAGAACTTCAAAGAGTACCCCAAGATTTCTATCGGAGAAGGTAGGACAAGAACGTGCAATCAACCCCTATGCATAGATCCCCAAGGTCATCGGAATCCCCAAGTTGGTGCCATAACATATATCAAGTGGATCAATAGAATACCCCATTGTCACTACGGGTATCCACATGCAAGACATACATCAAGTGTTCTCAAATCCAAAATATTCAATCTGACACAACGAAATCTCAAAGGGAAAGATTCAATTCATCACAACAAGATAACAAGGGAAAGACACCATATGATCCGACTATATTAACAAAGCCCGTGATACATCAAGATCATGACATCTCAAGAACACGAGAGAGAGAGAGATTAAACACATAGCTACTGGTACATACCCTCAGCCCCGAGGGTGAACTACTCCCTCCTCATCATGGCCTCCGCCGGGATGATGAAGATAGCCACCGGTGATGATTTCCCCTCTCTGGCAGGGTACTGGAAAGGCTCCAGATGGGTTTTTCTTCGATACAGAGAGTTGCGGCGGCGGATCGGAAGTTCTAGGTTAACTTCTGGAGGTTTTGGTATTTATAGGATTTTTCAGCGTTGGAATCACATCAACCGGAGCCACGTGGGACCCATGAGGCGACAGGGCACCACCAGGGGCTGGGCCGGGCCCTCTTGCCTTGTGCCTCCCTGGCATCCCTCCTCTGGTGGTTCTTCGCTCCATAATTCATTATATGTTCCAGAAAAAATTATAAAAAAGTTTCGGGCGATTCCGAGAACTTTCATTTTCTGCACAAAAACAACACCACGGTAATTCTGCTGAAAATAATGTCAGTCTGGGTTAGTTCTAAATAAATCATATAAAGTGCATCAATAGCATATAAAAGTATTGTAAACATAGGCAAATATGGCATGAATACTTCATAAATTATCGATACGTTGGAGACGTATCATAAGCAATGTCATAACTCCATCTTCCTAATGAAAAGCATAAATCATGATCACCCTGGTGCCTAACCAAGCACTTGACTCGTACCTTTTAATGCGCTTCAGCAAATTCACTCAATACCTGAGCGTGAGCCATGGACTTTTAGCACTTTGGGTGGAATAGAATGATGGTAGGGATTGATAAGGGAAGACAAAAGTTTGAGAAAGTCTTGCATCAACTCGGTGGATCGTTAGGCTATGGAGATGCCTTTCAATCGATATCGATATGAGGAGTAGGGATTGCCATGCAACTTTTGATGCACTAGAGCTATAGGTGTATGAAAGCTCTCTACGGAAACTAAGTGGGTGTGCATCTAACTTTTGTTAGGGCATATTTTTCCCTTAGTGGTTTTGGTGATTGATGACAATGCATTTGCGGACTAATCGTTTGCATTGAGCATTTCAGATAATCTATCATATGGCACAAGACGATTCGTGCCCCTCGGAGTTTTAAAAGTGAAGACGGTTTTTCCTGCGTTTCTTTTTTGGTGGATTTGAGTCATAGGAGAACCGTACTATTAAGAGGGGGTCCGCTTTGGAAAGGTTTGGGTGGAATCAACACGTACACATTTTATTTTTCACCCTTGTTCCCTTCCCGCGTCGATGGAGTTTGCTCCACTGATATCTGTGCATGTGTCCTGAAGGCCTCAAGCGGTAGTACCGCTCTGGGCAGTGGTAGTACCGCTTATAAGTGGTAGTATCGCTGTCTAGTACCGCGTGTACTACCGCTGCTTCTGGGGACTCGACTTTTCGTGTCGGGTTTGTACGGCAGTGGAACGGTAGTACGAGCGGTAGTACCGCTACAGGCGGTAGTACCGCCCGCCTACTACCGCTCCACTTTCGGTTCCTTTCTGGACCCATCGCGATCTCAGCGGTGGTAGGGCGGTAGTGGGGCGTGGCACTACGGCTTGTAAGCGGTAGTACCGCTCTCTTGAGTGGTAGTACCGCTGTTGCGGTACTGCTTCCGTCCCCTGTCTCTGTCCTTCCTCTGTGGGCTCCTGAGCTGCAACCCCAGTGGTAGTACCGCTGGGGCGAGCGGTAGTACCGCTCCGGTGGCACTACCGCCTCGTGGCTCCGTGCCATTGCACTGCTCTGCGAGCACTGCCGCCCAAGCAATAGTACCGCTCTCCGAGCAGTAGTACCGCTTATGTGCGGGCTGAGAGTAGGATAATGGTTGGAATCCTTCCCACTATAAATAAGGGTTCTTCTTCCCCAAGAAGACTTACCTCTTCCTCCCCCAGACTCCATTGTTGCTCCAAGCTCCATTTTCACCCGATCTCACTTCCTAGCCAACAAAACTTGTTAATTCTCTAGGGTTTGGTTGAGAGGGCCCTGATCTACGCTTCCACCAAGAGAAATTTGATTCCCCCCACTAATCCCTTGCAGATCTTGTTACTCTTGGGTGTTTGAGCACCCTAGACGGTTGAGGTCACCTCGGGGCCACAATCCATTGTGGTGAAGCTCCGTGGTGGTGTTGGGAGCCTCCAATTAAGTTGTGGAGATTGCCCCAACCATGTTTGTAAAGGTTCGGTCGCCACCTTCAAGGGCATCACTAGTGGAATCACGGCATCTCGCATTGTGTGAGGGCGTGAGGAGAATACGGTGGCCCTAGTAGCTTCTTGGGGAGCATTGTGCCTCCACACCGCTCCAATGGAGACGTAATTCCCCTCAAAGGGAAGGAACGTTGGTAACACATCCTCGTCTTCACCGGCTCCACTTGTGGTTACTTCTTACCTTTAATTTGTGCAAGCTTTACTTGTGTTGTATCCTTTGCTTGTTTTTGTTGTTGTTGTTGAGCTCGTCATATAGGTTGTCCACCTAGTTGCATATCTAGACAACCTATTTTATTGTTTAGCCTAATTTGTTAAAAGTAGCTAAAAATTGTTAGTCGTCTATTCACCCCCTCTAGCCGACCATATCGATCCTTTCAATTGGTATCAGAGTTACATCTCTTTATTAAGGGCTTCACCACCTAAAGAGTATGGCCGGTCAAGATTTGGGGGATGCGGACACCCTCGCGGCCATGGACACGACCTCGGTCACTCGGGCTGCTTTGAATGAGGCTACGGCCTTGCTTAAAGAAACCATAGTGGACGAGGTCAAGGACACGTTAGCTAAATTCCTTGAGAGCATAAAACCTCTTACCGAGCCCAAGCAAGTAGTTAATCCTACTTCCTTGGACACGGATGCCGACCCCGACAAGGGGGTGGCTAATAGCTTAAAACCTAGTTCTTCTCAAGGAATTAATGGGTCAGGCATAAATGCCACAGTTGCCCCACCCCCGGTCTATGGTGGACCGGTCCCATCTCCTCATATTAACTCTCATGGGCCTCCACCCAAACTTGATTTGACTAACTTTCCTAATTGGGTTGTTCGTATCAAGTCTCATTTGAATCACAACTCAACACAACTTTGGAGGGTTATCGAACAAGGCTTCTACCCTCATGACCCAAGCAACATGACTCCAAGAGAAGAAGTGGACAACCAATTTAATGCATCCACATTGTTCATTCTTCAAGCCGCCATGACTCCCGAAGAGCTTGCACACTTGCGCCCCTTTACGATTGCAAAAGATGCTTGGGCGCACATCAACTCTTTGTACAAGGGAAGCTCGAGCATTCAACGCTCCAACTTTGAGGTTGTGCTTGATGAGGCCGATGAGTTTGTGATGAATGAAGATGAAGATCCTCGTGAGCTTTACCGGAGATTGACTACTCTTGCGGTCTCACTCTGAGACCATGGGAGTAAGGACACGGATGACAATTGGGTCAAGCGCAAGTTTCTCAAGGCCATCATGCCTTTCAATAAGAACATGTCCTCCATGATCTGTCAAAGACCGGACTTCCACACCTTGACTTCAAGTGAAGTGTTGGATGAGTTCATTGCAATGAACTTCATGAACAAGACCACTGACAACACTCTAGCTCATGTCCAACGGTCAAAGAAGCCCAACCTTGCATTGAAGGCCAAGGTGATTCCGGAAGAAGAAGAGGGTTGCCCCGAAGACACCAAATATGCATTCCATGAGCACATGGCTCTTGCTTCAAGACAATTTTGGGGCAACAAGAGAAACTCCAAGCCCAACTTCTCTAAGAGCAACTCAAGTGGCCCCAAGGGCAAGAGTCAATGAGTAAGGACTTGCTTTAATTGCGGCAATGTGAGTCACTTTGTTGCAGATTGCCCCTACGAGAAGAGAGAATACAATGGTGGCAAGCTCATCCGCAAGGACAAGTCCAAGGCCTTCCCCAACAAGAACAACTTCACAAAGAGAGTGCCACAAAAGGGGTTGGTGGTGCACGAAGAGTACGACTCGGATGATGATGATGAATCTAGTGGTGAAGTGGTTGCAACGGCATCCGTTGCCATTGCCACCCCTACCCCAACCGCGGTGTCCCTCTTCGATTCCCCCAATGAGAACATCATCATCACCCCCATGTGCCTCATGGCAAAATCCACGGACAAGGTAACCTCCAACATCAAAACTACTATCACTACTAATCCCTCTTTAATGGACTGTGTGGATGAAAAAGAGAAGGTAAAGGTGTATGAAAATGAGTTTGACAAGTTCTTGTCCAAGCTCAAAGGTGAGACCAAGAAGCACTTAATTGCTCTCTTGGAACAACTAGGTGAGGCCAATGATATCATTGAGGCTCATGAAGAGACCATCTCTAAGATGGAAGGGCATAGTCATGAGTATGCCGATGAGATAGCGCATCTTTCTCATGCTCTTGACGAAGAGCAAGGTCTTCGTGTGGCTCTTGAGGAGTCACTACATGTTGATCTTGCTAAAAATTAAGAAAGATCATGATCATGCCCAAGTTATTGCTCGGGTGCTCAAATCCGAGAATGTTGAACTTGGGGTTGGCCATGCTAGATTCAACGAGGAGTTTGAAATACTCGACAAGGCTCACAAGGCCTTGAAGAGTGCTCATGCTACACTCAAGGAGTCTCATGATCAACTCCAAGTGAAACTAACAAAGGAGATTGCAACTTGTCCTCCTTTTGTTTTGATTGATAATGCACATGCTACTAACCCTTGTTGTGAGCATGTTCATCTTGTTGAGGAGAATGTCAGGTTGAAAGAGCAACTTGAGAAAGGCCCTGTCATGTGCATACAAGGTGAGAAGAATCTCAATGACCTTTTGATCAATCAAAAGGAAGGTGTGGCAAAGGGGGGACTTGGGTTCAAACCCAAGTCAAAGAAGAAGAAATCCAAGAAGAATGGCAAGGCCAAGCAAGCTCTCCCTCTCAATAAAATATTTGTCAAAGAGGGAGAGAGAGCTCCTAAGGAGAAGAAGAACAAGGTGGTTGGAGGTGGTGCCAAAAGGGGCAAAACCTCTCCACCCAACAAGGCCAGCGATTTAAACCCTTCTTATGTCTTGTGCCGTGCTTGTGATGGGCATGTTTATGCCAAGTTTTTTGGTTCTCCTTATGAGTACATTGAATGGTCTATTTGGGTTCTTAAGACCCTTGTTACTAACATCAAAGGACCCATTCAAGAATGGGCACCTAAAACCAAGCATTGATCTTATGTAGGAGTTTGCTTCCGGTGGAGGATCATGGTTGCTTGATAGTGGAGCAACAAATCATATGACCGGAAGCAAGGATTTGGTGGAGGACGTACAAGGAAGTTCATCAATGCCCACTCATGTCCAATTTGGTGATGTGTCAATGTCAAAGGTATTGGGTCTTGGCAAGGTGGTAATTTCTCCAGATTTGACCATTGAGAAAGTCATGCTTGTTGAGACCCTTGCATACAATTTACTTTCCGTTCGTCAACTCACACTCATGGGTTTTCAACCTTCTTTGATCTTAATATCGTGGCCCTTTTGTGGAGCAAGACTCTTAAAATGGCCTATGTTGGATATGTTGAGAACGGTCTCTATGTGGTCAACTTCTCGGAGAGGCCCACTAAGACCACAACATGTGTAATGGCTAAAGTTGACGTGGGATGGCTTTGGCATCGCCGTTTAGCCCATGTCAATATGAGATCTTTGCAAAGTCTCCTCAATGGGGACCATGTTCATGGACTAACAAATAAAAAGTTTTGCTAAAGATCGTGCTTGCAGTGCTTGTATCGAAGGAAAGCTACATGAGACGACTCATCGACCCAAGACTCTTATTTCTTCGAAGAGGCCATTGGAACTTCTTCATATGGATTTATTTGGGCCTCCATCTTTTGATAGTCTTGGGGAAAGAAAGTATTGCTTGGTGATTGTGGATGATTACTCAAGATACACATGGGTATATTTCTTCAAGAGGAAGAGTGAGACACAACAAACCATGATCGACTTTGCAAATGAAGCTCAACATCAACATGATGCAAAGATATTGATCATTCGAAGCAAAAATGGCACCGAGTTCAAGAACTACACCTTGGATGAGTTCCTTAGTGATGAGGGGATCAAGCATCAATACTCCGCACCTTACACCCCTCAACAAAATGGTGTAGCAGAGAGGAAGAACCGGATATTGACGGACGCGGCAAGGACCATGATGGTGGAATTCAAGTCTCCGTACAACTTTTGGGCCGAAGCCATCAACACCGCATGTCATGCATCCAATCGGCTCTACCTCCGCAAAGGCTGGAACAAGACTCCATATGAGATACTTACCAGGAACAAGCCCAATCTCAAGTACTTCCGGGTGTTCGGTTGTAAGTGTTTCATTCTCAAAAAGAGTGCTCGTTTGTCTAAATCTGAACCTAGAGCTCAAGAGGGCATATTTGTTGGTTATGCTACAAACTCTCATGCTTACCGTGTCCTCAATAAGTCCAATGGACTCATTGAGGAGACGTGTAACGTGGAGTTTGATGAGAATAATAGCTCCCAAGTGGAGCGAAGTGGTCTTTGTGATGTAGGTGATGAAATTCCTCCTCAAGCCATAAGTAAAATGAGTGTGGGACACTTCCTATCCGTTGAGGAACCCCTTGTGGTGGAAGGAGAAGGACAATGTTCTACGCAAGTGGAACCATCACCAACACTAGACCCACACGCTTCCGAAGAACAATGTGAAGGCCCTCAACCAAGTGAACAAGTTCAAGGGCAAGATCAACCTCTTGGAGATGGTGATGCGCCTAATGATGCCCAAGATAATGTTCATGATCCCGAGCAAGCTCAAGATGAAGAGCAAGCTCTTGATGATGCTCAAGACAATGATGATGATGCTGCTCAAGGATCCCTTGATGAGCAACTAGAGCATCGCGCCGCCAAAATCGCTTCCAAGCTAAAGCAAAAACAACATATTCTGGAGAATGTCCTTGGAAGCTTGAGAAAAGGGGTAACTACTCATAGACAATTAACAAACTTTTGTGAGCATCACACGTTTGTTTCTTGTGTTGAACCCCAAAAGGCCTTTGAGGCACTTGAGGATCCCGATTGGATAGAAGCCATGCATGAAGAACTCAACAACTTTGAGCGCAACAAGGTGTGGCAATTGGTTCCAAGGCCAAAGGAGAACCATAATGTCATTGGAACCAAATGGATCTTCAAAAACAAGCAAGATGCACATGGCATAGTTATTCGCAACAAGGCGAGATTGGTTGCCCAAGGCTACTCCCAAGTCGAGGGGATCGACTACGGTGAAACCTTCGCTCCCGTCACTCGTCTTGAATCTATTCGCATGTTGCTTGCATATGCTTCTCATCATGATTTTAAATTGCAACAAATGGATGTGAAGAGTGCATTTCTTAATGGTCCTCTTAATGAGGTGGTTTATGTCAAACAACCCCCGGGGTTCGAGGATCCCAAGTTCCCCAATCATGTATATAAGCTCGATAAGGCACTCTATGGCCTTAAACAAGCCCCACATGCGTGGTATGGGCACCTTACCGAGTTGTTGCAAGATCGTGGGTTTGAAATTGGGAAAATCGATCCCACTCTTTGTACTAAGAGGGTTAAAGGGGATTTGTTCATATGCCAACTATATGTTGATGATATTATCTTTGGTTCTCCTAACAAAACTTTCAATGATGAGTTTGCCACACTAATGACCGATAAGTTTGAGATGTCTATGATGGGAGAGTTGAAGTTCTTTCTTGGATTTGAAGTCAAGCAACGTAGAGAAGGAACTTTCATCAACCAAGCCAAATACACCCAAGACATGCTCAAGAGATTCAAGCTAGATGATGTCAAGCCGGCAAAGACTCCTATGCCAACCAAGTGCCAACTTGACATTGATCCCAATGGTAAAGCAGTGGATCAAAAGGTATATCGTTCCATGATTGGATCCTTGCTTTACCTTTGTGCATCTAGACCGGATATTGTGTTGAGTGTGGGAATATGTGCACGGTTTCAAGCCGCACCAAAGGAAGCCACTATGTGGCAGTCAAGCAAATCTTTCGATATTTATCTCATTCCCCAAACTTTGGCTTATGGTACCCCAAAGCAGCAAGCTTTGGTCTCATGGGATACTCGGACTCGGATTGGGTGGGAGACCGTGTGGAGAGGAAGTCCACTTCCGGAGGGTGCCAATTCCTTGGTCGCTCTTTGGTAAGTTGGTCTTCCAAGAAACAAAATTGTGTTTCTCTCTCGTCCATCGAGGCCGAGTATGTAGCCGCCGCAAGTTGTTGTGCACAATTGCTATGAATGAGGCAAACTTTAAAGGATTATGGTGTCACTTGTGACAAAGTGCCTCTTCTATGTGACAATGAAAGTGTGATCAAGATCTCCTACAACCCCGTGCAACATAGCAAGACGAAGCATATTTAGATTCGTCAGCACTTCATCCGGGATCACATCAAGAGAGGGAGATTGATCTCATGTTTGTAGGTACCAACGAGCAACTAGCGAATATTTTCACAAAGCCATTGGATGAAGCAAGATTTCACGAGTTAAGGCATGAGCTAAATATCATAGATTTGAGCAATGTGGCTTGAGGCAATGCATATCCCACCGCACTTATCATTTTATCTTGTTCTAGATGTAGGCATGGACATCGGGGGGGGGGGGGAGTGTTGTTCTCTCAATGAACTCTCCCTCCCCCTATTATGCATAAATAAACCCAATCTTTCACATTAGTCATTTTTGATGGTACTTGTGCTTCAAAGACGAGTTTTGGTCATGGGCCCAAGGTTAAAATCTTCGCGGTGCCATACCAATTGACTCAAACATAGGTGGCTTCGACCACCGCCCCTCCTTGTGAGGTGGGTGTTCAAGGTGGTTCATTTAGAGTTTTATTTGTGCTTTGGGTCACTCCAAGTTTGCTGTCCTTTTATTTGTCTTTTTGAACTTGGAGTGTCCCTTCCTATTTGCTGGTCTTTGTGTCTCCAACCCAAGCCTTTTCTCACCGCAACCCCTATATATTGCATAAGCCTCCATCCTTAGCACTTTTTGGCAAGTTCTGTTCCCTAGGCCTTACTACCGCTGGGTCTGGAGCGGTACTATCGCTTATAAGAGGTACTACCGCCGCCTCCCACGGTACTACCACTGGAGTGGTACTACACGTCCTCCTGCCGCGCAGAAGTACCGGGGTAGTACTACCGCTTCCCCAAGCAGTACTACAGCTCTACGGGGCATGGGTGGGGGTTATGAGTCGGGCAGGGGGAGTTCCATCTCCCCCATACCCATTCATCTCTCTCCCCCCTCACGATCTCTCTCTCCAGGCGACGAACAAGCCCTGGTGGTCGCCGTCGGACCGCCGATTCCGGACCGTCTTCCGCGATTCCGACAGGTGGAATCGATCCCCACCCTCTCCTCTTGCCATGGATGCCGGTATTGCCCCCGTTTTCCTCCCCTATGGTTCTATCTTTTGAATCTAGGTTCTAGGGCAATATGTGTTGCATTTGTCCATTTTTGGCTAAATCGAGGCATGAGTAGGACGTGGAAGACTGCTAGAGTAGGAGAATTGAAGTTCCATTGGAGAAATTTTGAATTTGGCATCATCGGTAGTACCGGATCTCGCCGCGGTTGTGGTTGCCCCGGCAACTTCTGCCTCGAGCGGTACTACCGCTCCCCATGCAGTGGTACTACCATGGCTGGGAAGCGGTACTACCACTCGGTGCTGTCAACTTCCAATTGTCCCCAATCGAACTTCTGTTCTTTGTGGTTATTCCTTTTGGCTTATGCAACTTCTTTACACCTGCTTTTCCTTCGCTCTGTGTTGTGGGTTCCAGGTGGTAGCCGCTCTGGGAACCAGGACCGTCGCAAGAATCCGAGTCGTCAAGGTGGCTCCAAGCATTACCGCACATGAGAGGATGCCAGTGCCACTCCCAGTGCCCAGCCTATGCAGAAGACCAAGAAGGTTGCCAGGAAGAACAGGGAGAAAGTCTAGTCAATGAGTGATTTGTCTGCCCAGGAGTTCTATATGTTTCATTGCCGCAACCCGTATCGCAATGCGCAAGATCCTTCTCTTATCAGCCGTCCCTTCTGGACCAAGATGCAACCCTCCATCTATCTGGATGTGCTCAAGGGAAAGAAGAATCTATTCGTGAATGCCAAGTCCATTGATATGGATCATATGCAGAGGGATCCTAAATACTTTGCTGAAGCTCTTGAGTTGTGTGACCAGCTGGATATCACCAGGCTTATGAAATTCAACAAGGACTTTGATGCCGAGCTTGTGGCTCAGTTCTATGCCACGGTCCACCTCGGAACTGATGATGAGAGGTGTCGTGGTTTCGTCACGGCAGATGCCATGGGTAGGCTTATCGAGAGGGGCCGAAGGGCGCCGACGGGCTCCGGGAGCGGGGTTAGGCACAAGCGGCGGCGGACACACGATGTACCCAGGTTCGGGGCCCTCCGTGGGAGGTAACACCCCTAGTCCTGCTTGGTCTAGTTGAGACAATGGTAAGGTTACAATGGTGCTCCTGGAGCTGTATGGCTAGAGGAGGAAGAAAGGGCTTGGCTCCCCTTGCTGCCTCTCTACGTGTATGTGGAGTGTGGATCGAGTCGACTAGGAACCAACCAACCCCGTTGCATGGGGGAGGCCCGGGGGGTTTTATAGGCCAACCCCCCGGGTTACAATATGAATAAGAGATCTCAGGGGGCCCCAACCGGCAGCCTCTCTAGCCAGCCGTGGGGGCCACCGGCTGCGGGGTCTTGTCGCTGGTAGGCCCCGCCGGATGAAGGGTCCCGTCAGGAGCCGGCGGGGCCCGCGCGGCGTGTCCCGACGCCGGTCATGTCACAGCACGGGCCGCCCCTTGTGGCGTCGTCTTGCGGCAACCGGCCGAGGTCAGCGGTACGGCCGGCCGCCCTGTAGCCACGCCGGGGCAGGTAATGGAGTGGTTGGGGCATGCCGGCATTGTTGGGAGCCCGATCACCATCCGCCAGGGTCAGAGGCTCTGACACCTCCACTGTGGCCATACGGGCGCTGACCCCCGATGGGATGGGGGCCACTGTCGCCACGCGTGCCCTGACGACGGTATCCAATGCGCAGCCGGCTGGGGGGCCAGGCGGCACCGTCCCCAGCCGGCCGGCACATCGTGACCGGCAGGGCATGGCCGGCAGGTCACAGCCGGAGGGCCGTAGCCGTCAGGGCCTAGCCGGAGGGCTGCAGCCGGCAGGGCGCAGCCGGACCGCAGGGGGAGGCGGCCCGTCCTTCGGTTGCGTTAGAAGGTTGGAGCAAGGGGTCGCTTGAGGCTACCCCGGGGTCATCCCCCCGACAGTAGTCCCCGAAGCAGGGGAGGCCCGCCGACGAACCGCGGCGGTCCTCGCCGGCTTGAAGATCGTCCTTGTGCCGCAGAGCGCCCTGAGAGTCGGACGACGCGGACAAGCAGTGGCCGGCTCCGCAGCCGGCCGATGCTTCGCGTGCCACCTCGGGCTCCCCACCGGACAGAGAAGTCGCGCCATGCGGAAGACGCAGCGGGCCGTGGCCTGACAGGCCATGCGGTGGAAAAGACTGGACCGCGGGGCGGGGACCCACCACGACCACGGCCTCGGCCCGCGCGCAGGGATCCTTTATGTTGCGGGCCGACGGTTGGCGTTCCGGAGCGCCGTAATGTCCGCCCCGCACGCTACAGGAATCGTGGGGGTCGTGCGCAATAAATCCGGCCCCCACGATCACCCGCGCGGGGTTTAAATGGCGAGGGGAGGGGAGCTGGACGGCACAATCGCTCCCCCCGCTCCCGTCGCATCGTCTTCGTCGCCCTCCCCCTCCCGCCGCGAGAGAGAGAGAGAGAGAGAGCAGGAGGGCAGAGCACGCGGGCGCGCCACGCCGCCGTCCGCCGCTGCAGAAGGCCCGAGCCGCCGTCGAGTACCCGTGCCTGTCGTCGCGACCGCGCGCTCCTCCGGCGACCATGGCGAGCAAGGGCGCATGGGACGGCAGCATGGTGGAGGAGACGTTCATCGAGCACCTCCGCTACCGCCGCAAGCTTCCGGCGGAAGCGCACTTGGAGGCACGCCCAGCCGGGCCGGAGAACTCCCCGGCGCCGAGGGAGGGCGAGGTGGTCGTCTTCGCCGATCATTTTCTCCGCGGGTTCGGGCTGCCGGCGAGCGCCTTCTTCCGCCTCTTCCTGACGCGGTTCGGCCTGCAGCCGCACCACCTCGCCCCCAACGCCGTCATGCAGCTGGCGGCGTTCGTCACCCTTTGCGAGGGGTACCTGGGGGTGGAGCCGAGGCTTGACCTCTGGAGCCTGCTCTTCTTCCTCAAGCGGCAGACGGCGGTGGATCCGGCGACGAAGCAAAAGGTGATGACCGCCTGCGGAGGTGCCCTGATCCACATCCGCAAGGGGGCCGGCTTCCCGAAGCTCCCGCTGCATGAGTCGGTGAAGGGCTGGCAGCGGGGGTTCTTCTATGTGAAGAACGTGAAGCCGGAGGAGGACTACATCAACCTCCCCGACTTCGCCAACCAAACGCCGGTTGCGATGCTGAATTGGCGTGCGGCTCCGCTTCAGGCGCCCGAGATGGCGGACCGGCTCTGCGAGCGCCTGCTCGTGATGACCGGGACGGAGGGGCTGATTGCCACCGATTTGCTGGCCGCGATGGTGGCGCGCCGGGTGCAGCCGCTGCAGAGCCGGCCGAACCTCATCTGCCAGATGGGAGGATGCCACGACCCCTGCCGGCTCTCCACCAAGGAACTGAAGCCGGCCCACGTGGCGAGGAGGGTGAACGCCATTTCGACGGCGAAGATGAAGGAGGGCGAGTGGCAATGGGGGAAAACCCCGTACAGCCGGAGCCACCCGGCACCGCGGGTGAGTGTCTATTTCGCCTCCTTCCTTCCATTTTTTCCGTGGCAGAGTCCCTCCCCTCTTTGGCCTGACGGCGCGCTGCCTTGCCCACTCTCAGGTTTTCCCGCTGCTGCAGAACTACAGGGAGCCGGCCGCCAACACGGTGGAGTCGGACCCCGAGGAGGTCGAGGACGCCGACGACGTGGAGCCCGCCGACTCTGAGCGAGCCGGCGCGTCCGAAGCCGGCGAGGCGGAGATGGAGACGGAGAGGGCCGAAGAGGCCGAATCGACAGGTGAGTCTCCTCCCCAGACGCACCTACGGGATTGGACCGATGATGACGCTAAGGCGGAGGCGTCGCGTGTTGCAGAGGCTCCGGAGGAGCCTGAAGCTTCGGAGGACGAGGTCACGGCGCCGCGGAGGCGCCAGCATCGAGCCGGCGGCAGCTCCAGCCGGGGCGGCCCGGATGCGGATGACAAAGGGAAGCGGCCGGCTGTCGCCAAGCCGGCGCCCAAGCGCGCGGCGACCACGCAGCCGGGCGGCAGCCGCGGAGGCGGGGGCAAGAAGCAGAGGGTCTCCCAGGCGGGACCCACGAGGAGGGCGGTCCCCGTCATCGTCGGGTGAGTCCATCTCCGCCTCCACCTTGGTCTGTTCCGCATTCTCCCTGGCCCCTTATCTCGTCGTGACCAGGGAGGCGCGCGCCCTGGGGAGGACCCCAGGTGGAGAGGCGGCGAGGACGGCGCCGCCGACATCCGCCGAGGAAAGGGAGCGCCAGGCGTGGCTCGACCTCGTGGCGGCCCAGCAGGAGCGGCGCGTCGAGGAGCTCCAACCCTGGGAAGAGGCGGCGGAGAAGCGGGGAGGAACCAGCGGGGAGGCCGCTGGTGAACCGTGGGAGCCGTTCCCCCGCGGCCGGGAAAGGAGGTCGAAGGACCACCACGATCCCGAGCGACAGGCGGTGGCGGACGCGAAGGCCGCGGAGGACGTGGCGGAGAAGGACCGCGACGCCGCCCAGCCGGGGGTGGGCGACGTGCCGCCGGGGGCAGAGGAGCCCCCAGTAGTCGAAATCCCGGCACCGGACGCGCCGGCTCCGGACGTGCCGGCTTCGGAAGTGCCGGTTCCGGAGGCGCCGGCTCCGGAGGTGAGCCGACCAGGAACCGCCAGAGGCGGAGCGCCGGAGGCGAGGGCCGCGACGGCCGGGGAGACGGCCGCCGCGGGCGCATCGTCCGCGGCCCCCGGCGCGACGGTGACGGGAGGAGCCGGCCCCATCGTGGTCTCCGACAAAGGAGGACCTGCGGACGGGGGCCGGCCGCAGCAGACCTGGGACGCAGCCAGTCGCCCGGCCCTTGGCGAACCGCCGAGCACTCTTGGGGCGGCGGTGGCCGCCGTTGTGGACGCGTTCGCCGCCTGCCGCGCCCATACGTCGCAGGACGCACGGGCCGCCAACGACTGGCTGGTGAACCTGGAGCAAGCTGTCGCGGTAAGCTCTCTTCTTTCCTTCTTCTTTTGACTCGGCGTTTTCTGTCTTTTCCAGTGGGGGCGCGCTAGCGCACCCACAGGGTGTAGCCCCCGAGGCTCGAGCCGGCTGGGGCGTAGGCGGGTCGAGCCTAAAGCTGATGTGTTCTTGTTGTTTTGCAGGCGGCGCACGACCGCCGGGTGGCCGCGTACAACACCCTGCTAGGGTTGTACCGGGGAGCCGAAAACCGGCTCGCCGTCATGTCCGCGGATCTGCAAGGTATGTGCTCTTGCGATCTTCCAGTGGGGGCGCGCAAGCGCACCCACTGGGTGTAGCCCCCGGGAATCAGGCCGGCTGCCCCGGAGGCGGGCTGAATCCTTTCTTTTCTTGATTTCTGACAGCGGCGACCTCTTCTCGTGAAGCCACCCACGCCGAGATGGTCAGCCTCCGGCGCCAGGTGGTGCGGCTTGCCGAGGAGCGGGACCTCCTGACGACGGAGCGCGACCGGCTCCGCGGGGAGACGGACCAGGTGAAGGCGGAGCGGGAGGAGCGCGAGGCGGCCCACCGCCAAGCGTTGGCGGACCGAGACGCGGCCCTTCGTCGGGAGGCGGAGGAGCGGGAGAAAGTCCTCCGCCAGGAGCTGGAGGCCAAGGACGCCGCGCTAGCCAAGGCGGCCGAGGATGCGCAGGCGGCCCGGGATGAGCACGAGCGCCGGCGCCAGGAGTGGTCAGTCAGGGAGGTGCAGCTGCAGGAGCAAGGGCACGAGGTGGATCGGATGCTGCGCGGTGAGTTTCGATTGCCTTGCTCTTTTCGCGCCTTGCCCCTGGGTTTTTCTGGTTTGCTCATCCCTCGTCTTCTTCTCTTCTCTTCTTAGGGCTTTTCCCCGGCACGCAGGAGGCCACGGAGGCGGCCGTGGAGACCCATCGTGAGGTCCGGCGGGCGCAGGGGGAAGCCGTTGGACAGCTTGCCCCCTGGACCCTGGACGAGGTGGGGATTGCCTCCGCGGCGCGGCTGTCGGAGGTAGTTCGTGCCCTGAAGCGGCTCCAGGCGGCCGGCTCGGCGCTGGTTCGCACTCTTTCGCCCGGCGCGGTGGAGCCGGTCTCCATGAGCCGGCTGTCGAGGTGGCTGGAGTTTGGGACCGCGCGGGTGAATGCCTGGAGGGCTTCCGCAGCACGCGCCGGTGCGAGCATGGCGCTTCGCATTGCCAGGTCGTGGTACCCCGAGCTGAACCTGGATCTGCTCATGGCCCAGCGTGCCGGTACCGACGCAGAGTTGGATGCGGTGGCCGACGCGCTGGAGGTGAGGGCGAGCGACATTGCGTCCTTTGCCGCGTGGGACGAGTACGTCCCGGAGCGCGGGGCGGACGGCGTGGTGATCCCGGAGGACCGGTACATGCTCGCCCTGGACGACCCGGAGGGGAGCGTCGCCGAGACGGACGATGGAGAATCTGACTCCGGCGACTACGCCAAGTCCGAGCCGGCTCCGGACGTGGAGGCGGGAGCTTCTACCTCAGCTGCTCCGGAGGTGCCGGCTTCGGAGGCGTCAGCACCTCCGGCTCCGGAGGCGAGCCGGCCTGAAGCTGCCACCACTTAGGATTTTTCTTTTCTGCATTTTGCTTAGACTGCAATTCCACCCACTGGGGGTGTATATGTAATGAACTCGTGGCCGTGGGCCTTTTAAATTTTGTAAAGTTTTTGGTTGCTGAAATGCTGTTTTATGCGTGCCGGCTCGGCCTTACCCTTTTTCGCTCTTTTGGTTCCGTTTGCTCAAAGCCTTCTTCCTTTTGGCTTCGGCCCCGCCAGCCGGACAGCCGGGAGCCGGTCTATGGCTGGGACGGGGCGTCCGCCTCGAGGGAGCTGGTCGTGAGTTTGGAAACCGCGAGAGTTTTTTGGGCAAGGCGAGTGACAGAGGTGAAAAAGTGCTCCGGCTAGACCCAGCCGGCCACCCCCCTGTGTTCGATTTTTCGCGTGTGCTAAGTTTTGCCGTCTCGAGGTCCCGTCTGCCCGACAGCCGGGAGCCGGTCTGTGGCAGGGAGGGCCGAGACGGTTCTCCTTAGTTCACATTACTTAACCGGCATCGGGGGACGAGGGTAGGACTAGCCGGCTAGCCCCCGGGACCGGGAGCGGGACCCAGGAGCCCGCGAGCGAGAGTCTTTGAGAAAGGCAAAAGAGGCGTGTCCCAAGAACTGGCTTGGGGCACCCGTTGCATTCATAAGCCCAAAAGGGAAGGATATGTACATACACTGGTTCTTAGCAGTAAAACGGACGGAGGAGCGCCGCGTTCCACGGGCGCTCCGTTTCCTCGCCGGAGGCGTCTCTCTTTCGCTTCTACGGTTTCTGGGCGTCTATTAGATAGTACGCGTTGTTGTGCAGCTCCCTGCTGACGATGAACGGGCCCTCCCATGGGGAGGACAGCTTGTGCTGGCCGGCAGTTCGCTGGATCCGTCTGAGCACCAAGTCCCCTTCGCGGAAGGAGAGTGGCCGGATCCGCTTGCTGTGGTAGTGCCGGAGCTTCTGCTGGTAGATGGCCGTCTGGCTCAGGGCCAGTTCGCGGGCCTCCTTGAGGAGGTCGACGCCGTGTTCTCTCGCCTCCTTCGCGTCTTTCTCCATGTATAGGCTAACCCGAGGCGAATCGAACTTGATGTCGGTGGGGATGATTGCCTCGGACCCATACACGAGAAAGAACGGCGTGTAGCCGGTTGACCGGTTGGGCGTGGTCCTGAGGCTCCAGAGGACAGCCGGCAGCTCTTCGACCCAGCAGCCGGCCGACCTGACCAGCGGCGCCACGAGCCGGGGCCTGATGCCGGATAGGATCAGGCCGTTGGCCCTCTCGACCTGCCCGTTTGACTGGGGGTGGGCGATAGACGCCAGATCGAGCCGGATGCCTTGCTTGGAGCAGAAGCGCGCTAGCGCGCCCTTGGCGAAGTTCGTGCCATTGTCGGTGATGATGCTGTGGGGGACGCCGTAGCGGACTGTGATGTCTTCGATGAACCGGACGGCCGTGGGGCCGTCCAGCTTCTTGATCGGCCGGGCCTCGATCCACTTGGTGAATTTGTCGACGGCCACCAGCAGGTGTGTCATGCCGCCTCGTGCGGTCTTGAAAGGTCCCACCATATCCAGCCCCCAGACGGCAAAAGGCCACGAGAGGGGGATGGTCTGGAGGGCAGTAGCCGGCAGGTGGCTCTGCGTGCCGAAGCGTTGGCAGCCTTCGCACTTGTCAACCAGCTCCTTGGCCGCCTCCAAAGCAGTCGGCCAGTAGAAACCATGGCGAAACACCTTGGCCACCAGGGTTCTGGAGGCAGCGTGGTGCCCGCACTCTCCCTGGTGGATGTCGAGTAGGATCTCTTCCCTTTCTCCGGCTCGACACAGCGTTGGAAGACGCCGGTGGTGCTGCGATGAACCAGCTCATGATTGATGATGCTGTAGGTGGGTGCCCGACGCTGAATTTGCCTTGCAGTGGCCTCATCAGAGGGGAGCTCGCCGCGCAGGAGGAACGCCAGGATGGGCTGAGCCCATGAGGGAGCCGAGACGGGGATCGGCTCGGGCTCAAGCGGGGCGTCGGGGGCGGCAGGAGCCCCCGGGACCAGCTCGCCAGCCCCCGGGAGTGAGCCGGTGGGAGGGGCGTTGATCGTCATCATGACGGCGACGGGCCCGGAGTCGGCGGGCGTAGACGTGACCGGCTCGATTGCCGGAGCGGATGGCGCCGGCTGGGCAGCCGGAGGTGGCGGAGCCGGCGGGGCAGCCGGAATAGTCGACGGGCCGGCTGCCGCCGCCGGCACGAAGATGGACTCCGAGTCGGAGGAAGGCTTGATCGAGGGCTTGAGCAGCCGCTTGAGGGAGACGCCGGCTGGGATGACCAGCCTGGAGGAGCCGATCTTGGCCAGCCTGTCGGTCGCCTCGTTGTCCGCGCGGGGGACGTGGTGGAACTCGCAGCCCTCAAGGAGCCGGTGCGCTGTTGGACGAGGAAGCGGTAGCTGGCCATGTTGGCGTCCCTGGCGTCCCATTCGCCAGAGACTTGTTGTACCACGAGGTCGGAGTCGCCAAAGCATATGATGCGCTGGATGCCGATGTCTTTGGCGAGCCGGAGGCCGTGGACGAGGGCCTCGTACTCGGCCACATTGTTGGAGGCGGCGAAGTGGATCTGGAGGACGTACCGGAGCTGGTCTCCCCTGGGAGACGACAAGACGATGCCGGCTCCCAGGCCGGCTCGCATCTTCGAGCCGTCGAAGTGCATGCGCCAGTACATGGAGTCGGGCGGAGGCGGGACGAACTGGGTTTCGGCCCAGTCGACGAGTAAGTCGGCCATTGCTTGGGATTTGATGGCGGTGCGCCGCTCGTACCGTATCTCGTAATCGGCGAGGGCGATGGTCCACTTGGCAATCCGGCCGGTGGCGTCCCGGCCGGCCATGATTTCGCCCAACGGCGCTGAGCTCACGACGGTGATGATGTGCTCCTGGAAGTACTGCTTGATCTTCTGGGCGGCGAAGTATATGCCGTAGCACATCTTCTGGTAGTGGGGGTAGTTTTGCTTGGAGGCGGAGAGGACCTCGTTGAGGTAGTAGACGGGGGGCTGGGTCGGCAGCGCTTTTCCCTCCTCCGGCCACTCCACCACCAGGACGACGCTGACGACGCATGTGGTCGCCGCGATGTAGGCGAGTAGAGGCTCCTTGTCAGCCGGCGCGGCTAGGATGGGGGCGCTGGAGACGGCCCGCTTGAGGCCGCGGAATGCCTCGTCCGCCTCGTTTGTCCAGTGGAAGACGGCCGGCTTCTTCGAGGGGTCGCGGCCCGACTCGACCAGAGCCGTCTTGCGCAGGAGGCCGTAGAGGGGCAAGGCCTTCTCGCCCAGCCGGCTGATGAACCGGGTGAGGGAGGCGAGGCAGCCGGTGAACTTCTGGACGTCGCAGAGCCGGACCGGCTTGGGCATGCGCTCGATTGCGCTGATCTTCTCGGGGTTAGCTTCGATGCCGCGAGCGGACACGAAGAAACCCAAGAGTTGGCCGGCTGGGACGCCGAAGACACACTTCTCCGGGTTGAGCTTGATCTTGTATTCGCATAGGTTGGCGAATGTTTCCCGGAGATCGTCGAGGAGGCTGAAGTGCTTCTTGGATTTGACGACGATGTCGTCGACGTAGACGTGGACGTTCCTGCCTATCTGAGGCAGGAGACACTTCTGCATGCAGCGCTGGAAGGTAGCGCCTGTATTCTTCAGGCCGAAGGACATGGTGATGTAGCAGTAGACCCCGAAAGGGGTGATGAAGGAGGTCTTGAGCCGGTCGGCCGGGTCCAGCTTTATCTGGTAGTAGCCGGAGTAGGCGTCCAGGAAAGATAGTAGGTCGCAGCCGGCCGTGGAGTCGATGACTTGATCGATCCGCGGCAGGGCGAACGGGTCTTTGGGGCATGCCTTGTTCAGGCTTGTGTAGTCGATACACATGCGCCAGGTCTTGTTCTTCTTCAGCACCAGGACTGGGTTGGCCAGCCAGTCCGGGTGGAACACTTCCATGATGAAGCCGGCTGCGAGCAGCCGGGCGATTTTTTCTCCTATAGTACGCCGCTTCTCCTCGGAGAAACGGCGCAGGGGTTGCTTGACCGGCTTCGCATCCGGTCGTACGTGAAGCTTGTGTTCGGCGAACTTCCTCGGAACACCCGGCATGTCCTTGGGAGACCATGCAAAGATGTCCCGATTCTCACGGAGGAAGTCGACGAGCTCGCTTTCCTATTTGCTGTCGAGGCGGGAGCCGATGGTCACGCACTGGGTGGGGTTAGCCGGGTCGAGCGGCACCTGCCGGGTGTCCTTGGACGGCTGGAACGAGCCCTCGCCGACCGACTGGGACGGAGGAGCCGGCATGGCCGGCTGGGCCACAGCGAGGGCCACGAGCCGGTCGAGCTGCCGCTTCTCCTCCGCAATCTCCAGGGCTTCGGGTAGCCGGCTGCCGTCTCGCGCGCACGCGATTGACATCTGGTATTTGCCGGCGATGGTGATGATGCCCTTGGGGCCCGTCATCTTGAGCTTGAGGTAGGCGTAGTGGGGGATCGCCATGAACTTGACGAGAGCCGGCCGGCCCAGCAGTGCGTGGTAGGGACTGTCGAGGTCCACTACCTCGAACCAAACTGGCTCGCGGCGGAAGTGGTCGTGGCCGCCGAAGAGGACGTCGAGCTTGATCTTGCCGACGGGGGTGCAGGACTTTCCCGGCACGATGCCGTGGAAAACGGTCCGGCTCGATTGCAGGTCCTCCACCTTGAGCCCCAATTTGAGCATTGTGTCAAGGTAGAGGATGTTAATGCTGCTGCCCCCATCGATCAACACCCGCGAGAAACGGCATGTGCGCCTCTCGGAGGCGATGGTGGGATCGAGGACGAGGGCATAGCTGCCAGGGTTTGGCATCACGGCCGGGTGGTTGGCCCGGCTCCAGGTGACCGGCTTCTCGGACCAGTGCATGAACTGGGGAGTCACGGGCATGGTGGCATTCACCTCACGGTGGAGCCGGCGTTGGGCGTGCTTGTCCGTCTCTTCACTGGTGAACACGACATAGCAGCCGTCTTGGTCGGGGAACCGGTCGAGCAACCGGTCGTCGTTCTGAGCCGGAGCCGGGGCCTGAGCCGGAGCGGGCGCCGGTTCCGGAGCCGGGGCCGGCGCGCGGGCAGGCGGCGCGGGGGGAGCCGAGAGGCCGTCCCCCCAGGCCAATCGCTGTGAGAAGCTGCACTGCCGGGGCGTGTGCGTGGCCGGCTTGGCGCCGGAATGGTTCTTGCAGGGGAGGTTGAGCATTTGCTCGAACGTGAGCTTAGGCTGCCAGGCAGACTTGCCGGTGCGCTGACGCTGGCCGGAAGCCTGGCCAGCCGGCTGCTCTTCCTCGACGGAGGCGACCTGCCGGCTCCCGTAGCAGGAGTCGGGCTGATCGTTCTTGCGTTTGTTGTTCTGCTGCTGCTGGTTGTCGGCGGCCGCCCGCGGCGCGGCGGGCGGCGGAGCCGGTTTGGCTGGTGCCTTAGCCTTCATCCTCATCGAGGAATCGGCCGTGGCGTATTTGTCCGCTTTGGACATTAGGTCCGCCAGGGAGGTTGGCTCGAAGCACAAGAGCTTGTGCTTGAGAGGGGTGCCATCGCAGCAACCATCGATGAAGTACTGGATGGCCTGCACCTCGTGCACCCCCTCGCAGGAGTTGCGGAGCTCGGTCCAGCGTGTGAGATAGTCGCGGAGGGGTTCCTCCGGCCCCTGGACGCACATGGCCAGCTCGCGGGGCCGGCCCGGCCGCTTGTAAGTGCCGGTGAAGTTGCGGCCGAACGCCTCCTCGAAATCGGTCCAAGTGTTGATGCTGCCGGCCGCTAGGCTGTTCAGCCAGGTGCGGGCCGAGCCAATCAGCATGAGGGGGGCGTAGCGGACGGCTACGCGCTTGTTCCCCCTGGCGATGCCGACGGCGGTGGTGTAGTCGACCAGCCAGTCCTCCGGCTTGGCGGGCCCGGTGTACTTCGGGGTGTCGCGGGGAAGAGTGAAGCCGGGCGGAAACGGCTAGTTGCAGATCCGAGGGCCGAAGCAGGCCGGGCCAATCGAGCCCTCCTCCTCGAGGAGAGCCGGCTGCGCCAGCCGGTCGAGGCGGAGCCGGGCGTCGTTGTCGCTGTGGGGGACCCGCGGCCCGAGCCGGGCCACGAGTTCGGGGCGGATGGCTGGCGGGATAGACCGGGCCGGTTCCTGCCGCGGAGGCGGGGTGTGCCCACAGCTACGCCGGCTACCGCCAGCTGGAGCCTCGTCCCGGCGGTTGCTGCCAGCCGGATTGTTGCTGCGCCGGCTGTTTACCGCCGGCCGCTCGTTTCCGTGCAGCTGGGTGCGGCGAACGTTGCTTCCCTCGTTCCGCCGGCCGGAGGGACGAGGGGTACTGGAGTGCTGAGCCGGCTGACGGTTGGTAGCCCCAGCGCCCTCACCCTCGGGCTGGGGAAGTTCGGAAACGGCCCCATCGGGGGAGAGGACGACCTGTTGCGCGTTGGCGGTGTCGATGAGGTCCTTGATGTGCCGCTCGCGTGTGGCACGCTCCTCGCCCTCCAAGGTTGCCAAATCCTCGTAGGCAACCTTGGCGGCACGCAGGTTGGCCGCGGGGGTGTCGTAGATGGGAAGGCGGCCGCCGAGGATTTCCGCGACCACGCGGCCGCGTTCCCGCACAGCCCCATGCCGGCTGGGCTCGGGGCCAGCCGGGGTGAGACCATACACGGAGATGTATTCCCGCTGCGCGGCTTCCATCCGGCGCCGCTCGGCAGCGAGGGCGGTGGCGTCGTCGAACAGCAGGCGGTGGGCCGCCTCCAGCTCGGTTCTGGCGGCGGCCGGGTCTGCCGTCTGGGCGATGGGAGTGCCCAGACCTCGGAGGGTAGCGGCGAGCGGGTCGGAGATACCGGCGCGGGCGGCGGCCGCGTCGGCCTCGGCCGCCCGCACATGGCCCGAAGTGATGGAGGAGGTGGTGACCATCACCCCAACGCAGGCGCGGGAACCGACGGCCTCGCCCGTGGCGAGCGCGGCCACGGACGAGGGAGGGTCGATGCAGTCGAGCACCCAACTAGGGTACTCGCCAGCCGCCGGCTCGTCGGCGAGGCTTAGCTTGCTGAGCCTCCCGGCGAGCGCGGCGACGTCGAGCGCGAGGTCGCGGCCGAGGTACTCGTCGGAGATTCCGGCCGCGTCGTTTGCAGGGCCTGCCAGAGCAAGCCCCACGAGCAAGCGGTTCCGCCTGGACGCGAGGCGGCTGGGGGAGGTGGTGAAGGGCCCCGCCCTGGGCGTGACTCCGGCCGGCGCCGCGGACGGCCCCATGGTGGGCGCCAACTGTCATGGTTTCGTCACGGCAGATGCCATGGTTAGGCTTATCGAGAGGGGCCGAAGGGCGCCGACGGGCTCCGGGAGCGGGGTTAGGCACAAGCGGCGGCGGACACACGATGTACCCAGGTTCGGGGCCCTCCGTGCGAGGTAACACCCCTAGTCCTGCTTGGTCTAGTTGAGACAATGGTAAGGTTACAATGGTGTTCCTGGAGCTGTATGGCTAGAGGAGGAAGAAAGGGCTTGGCTCCCCTTGCTGCCTCTCTACGTGTATGTGGAGTGTGGATCGAGTCGACTGGGAACCAACCAACCCCGTTGCATGGGGGAGGCCCGGGGGGTTTTATAGGCCAACCCCCCGGGTTACAATATGAATAAGAGATCTCAGGGGGCCCCCAGCCGGCAGCCTCTCTAGCCGGCCGTGGGGGCCACCGGATGCGGGGTCTTGTCGCTGGTAGGTCCCGCCGGATGAAGGGTCCCGTCAGGAGCCGACGGGGCCCGCGCGGCGGGTCCCGACGCCGGTCATGTCACGGCACGGGCCGCCCCTTGTGGCGTCGTCTTGTGGCAACCGGCCGAGGTCAGCGGTACGGCCGGCCGCCCTGTAGCCACGCCGGGGCAGGTAATGGAGTGGTTGGGGCATGCCGGCACTGTTGGGAGCCCGGTCACCATCCGCCAGGGTCAGAGGGTCTGACACCTCCACTCTGGCCATACGGGCGCTCACCCCCTATGGGATAGGGGCCACTGTCGCCACGTGTGCCCTGACGACGGTATCCAATGCGCAGCCGGCTGGGGCTAGGCGGCACCGTCCCCAGCCGGCCGGCACGTCGTGACCGGCAGGGCGTGGCCGGCAGGTCACAGCCGGAGGGCCGTAGCCGTCAGGGCCTAGCCGGAGGGCCGCAGCCGGCAGGGCGCAGCCGGACCGCAGGGGGAGGCGGCCCGTCCTTCGGTTGCGTTAGAAGGTTGGAGCAAGGGGTCGCTTGAGGCTACCCCGGGGTCATCCCCCCGACAAGAGGACATTACCCTGGATGACAAATGGAAGAGTGCTGTCTGCCAAGTGGAAGGCTTTCATGGATCTCTTGGGATATGATGATCAGGGTGTTGAGAACCCGGTTGGGTCGCACCCTCACAAGGAGACCGCCGCCACGCACAAGTCCAAGCTTTGGCCATATTCCATGGTGAAGATTTCTCCAACCACCAACAAGAAGTCTTATGAGCTGTGTCCCTTTCTGGTTATCATGCATCACATCTTCAGGAACACGCTCTTCCCTCGCATTGGGAATTTGGATCAGGTTCACTCTTACCTTGTGGACATGTTGCTTATCTGTCAGGAGGAGAACAACCATAGCTCGGGGCAAAGTTTGGATGTGTCTCATGTCATGTGGTCAGTGCTTCACTCGGTCGTGATGGAGCGCAAGTGTTGTCGTCGTTTTGTCACGACAAATGCCATGGGGTGGCTTATCTCGAGAGGTTGAGGCCAATGTGCGTCGACGGGCTCCGGAGACGGGATTGGGGACAAGCGGCGTTTGACACACGATGTACTCAAGTTCGGGGCCCTCTGTGAGAGGTAACACCCCTAGTCCTGCTGGATCAAGTAAAGATGGTGTATAGGTAATACAAAGGTGCTCCTTGAGCTATTGGTTGGAGGAGGAAGAAGGAGCTTGTTTGCCCCTCTTGCCTCGCTGCCAAGGTGGTGGTGTGCGTGTGTGAATCTATCAGTCCGCCCCCGAACTAGGAGGGGGGCTGGGGGGTTTTATAGGTCACCCCCCAGCTTACAATATGCTAGGATAGCCTGGGCGGGCCCCAGCCGACAGCCTTTCTGGCCAGCCGGCGGGGCCCATCGGCCGTGCGGTCCCGTCGCTGGTAGGGCCCGCCGGCTGCGGAGTCCCGTCGTGGGGGGTCGCGTCACTCGAAGCCACTATAGCCACGCTTCGCCGGCGTCATCGAGTAGGTTAGCGCACGCCGGCTACAGGGCCGGACCACCAGGTCAGGGTCAGCGGTACCCGCGGCCCTGTAGCGTCGTCTTAGTGGCGTCAGTGGGTCCTGTAGCCATGCGCACTCTCTGTCAACGAGTTCTGTAGCCACGCGCGTCCCGCCAAGGGGTCACGTCCCGTCGTCGTACAACGACACAGACAGATGGGATGGGAGCTCTGCCGCCTGCCGCCACCGTAGGCGGCCGAAGGTGGAGCCGCCCACAAGCCAGCCGGCCACAAGCCAGCCGGCTATAGGCCAGCCAGTCACGAGCCAGCCGGTCACCACCCAGCCAGCTAGGGGCGGAGGGGGGGGGCAGACGGGCAGCCGGCCCATACGGCAAACAACCGTCCCGCTAGGGCAGCTGTCTGGAGGCCCAGACGGCGCGGAGAACTAGCCGGCTTGTACGTTTCAAAAGCTTGGTTTTCCCTGCTTTGGTATACCCGGGGGTCATATCCCCGACAGTAGCCCCCGAAGCCGATGGGGGCCCGCATTCATCCAACGAAGGGGGGCCAGCGGCTTCCTCCCTTCCCAGGAAAGGTGCGTGCCATGGAGTAGTGGTCCGGCTGGACAAGCGAACCGGCTGCCGGCCTTATGGCCGGCTATCCGGCCGAGACCGAGCAGCCGTGCCCGATGCCTCGGGTCCCGCCGCATTACTTCGGGACGCACGTCGGTCCGAAGCACGCCACGCATGGTTCCGCAGAGGGGGTGGGCCCTCCCCCTGGTCACGTGATGGGACGCCGCCGCAGGCCTAGCCCACTAGGCCTCGGGCCGTGGGCGGGGATCTTTTGTGGCCATGCCCCGACGGTTGGGATTTCCGCCGCGGCCCACCACGTTCGTGCCCCGCGGGTTTTGCGGGGACATGGGCGCAGTTAATCCCCACGTCCCCCCATCTTCGCCCCCTCATTTATAAGGGGAGGGAGGGAGAGGCGGAGGCAGTAAGCACTCCCCTCTCCCCATCGTCTTCTTCCTCTCGCCGCACCCTCTCTTGAGCTCGCGACGTTCCACTGTCCTCTCTTCCTCTCCGCGCACGCAGCGCTCGCCGGCGGGGGCTCGCTGGGATCCGTCAAGTCCCGTTTCTCTATCGTCCTTGCCTCGGCGCGCCCGTCAAGCCCGGAGATGGCTGAGGGTCCCTCCGGTAGCTGGAATGGCTCTGGGGTGACCATGGAGGACATCGAGTACCTCCGCCGCACCCGGTTGCTGCCGTCGGAGGACCGCGTCGCCGCCCGAGCCCCGGGCGGCGAGGTGACGCCGGAGCCCCAGGAGGGGGAGTACGTGGTCTTCGCCTCGCACTTCCCGTGCGGCTTTGGCCTACCGACGAGCAGGTTCTTTAAGTACTTCCTCGAGACGTTCGGGCTCCAGCCGAACCATTTGGGGCCGAACTCCATTCTTCAGATCTCCTGCTTCGTAACCTTCTGCGAGGCCTACGTCGGCCTTCTGCCCTTTCCGGAGCTCTGGAGGAAGCTGTTCTACCTCAAGAGCCAGAAGAACGGCCCCGACTCGTACGCCTGCGGGGGGCAGTGGTGTGCGTCCGCGGCAACCACTTCCCCCACCTCACTCTCATCGACTCTGTGAAGATGTGGCCGAAGTCATTCTTCTACGTGAAGAATGTCGACCCGGCCCGTGACTACATCCGGCTGCCAGCCTTCGTCGACATTCCGCCCCCCGGGACGAACTAGTCATTGGACGTGGACAACGACGAGATGACCTGGATCCTGGGCTGGCTGTGGGAGATGAGGAGCGGGGAGGGGCTGGTTGCCGCCGACCTGGTGGCCGCCTTCATCGACCACCGGGTGCTGCCCTTGCAGGCCTGGGCACACCGGATGTGCGACATGGGGGGCCGGTGTCGGGACCCTGATCCTAAGCCATATGAATCCAGCCTGTAACATGTCACACCACTTTGCGGCCTCACGCACGGTAACCCACGGCTGCCACCTTACCTTGGCCGGGACCGTTTGCGCCTTTTGGCTCATGGATATGAACATGTCGCTAGCATTCACACGTCAAAGAACCCGGGTCGACATGACTAGTTATAGACCCAAGTGGCACAATCGTACAGGGACAGGCATACGTAACCCAACAATGCAGGTGTCGGTCATCAGCGTGTGTAGACGAGTCATAGCAAGCTACAGGGACTCCATTACGCCGTGGGACATAAATGTCATCAACTGCGTGTAGACGAGTCATAGCAGGCTACATGGACTCCATTACACCGCGTGACATTTCCCCGAAGGGACAGACACAACAGCAAGAAGGATACACGCCGGTCAATCAATGTGTCCGGAGCAGTAGCAAGCTACCAAGGCTCATGGAAGCACAAAGAGGCATTTCCCTGTAAAGCAGGCTACTAAAGGTATACAACTAGGTGTCGAATCCCACACATACCAATGCATTTCAATCATACATGCACTATGCACGATATGCGTAGATACAACATGGCATCACAACAAAACTCTACAATATAACATTTATTTAGGAGGCTCCGAAGAGCCAACATAGTATAATGTTACAAGCAGGAGGGGTCACATGACCCAACATTCAGAGCATACAACAACAAGCGGAAGTTGCATGTCTGGGTACAGACATCTAATAAAAGCGGTTGGAAGAGCCTGAAAAGCTACAACGACCCTACCAAAGGAGCCAGATCTCTGTCTGGGATTCCCAAGCTAATCCGGTCAACATCGAACTTCACGTCGTACGATTCACTAATGAGACTGAAGTCTCATCTGCAAAAACATAAATAAGCAAACGTGAGTACAAAGGTACTCAGCAAGACTTACATCAGAACTATCTACATATGCATCATTGTCAACAAAGGGGGGTTGTGGAGTTTATTGCAGCCAACTAGCTTTGACTCTTGGCTAACCTGTACTATGACTATGAGTACTTTTTTTGTGGTAGCATATCACACACGAGTCCACATATTCACCATATCAATACACCACTATGGATCCTCTCCCATCTTCCTACGAGAAGCCATCAATAGCACTCACACTTATCTGGAGCATTTTAGAGTATCCGTTAAAATTATCTATGAACAATGCAAGTCTCCAAGTAGTCCATATCCGCGGACGCGACTATTCGAATAGATAGATTACCCTGCAGGGGTGTACTTCGTCACACATGCTCCCGCCACTTATCGCCATGTGCACGTAAAAAGGCACCTCGGCAACCTTCAAGCGGAAGCCAGGCAAGGGAGTCGGCCACGGACGTTAACTTACAACGACTCACGTCCAAGGCAGTCGCCTATCTGAGTTGGAACCCATAATGGAAGTCCGACCGAGGTTTCCAACATGGCCTCAAACGTTGTGAGCAGGGCCCCAAGCCGGTCCCGATTGGGCCGTTCATCCACTTCACAGGCCCGTCCACACCTATCAACATTTCGAACTACTGTGACTCCTGGACTGAGAACAGGGTAGGTTAATAGGCCGAGAGAGCTCGAGTTACCGGAGCCCAATGTGCGGTAGTAGCTAGTCTTGGAACACAAACACGGAACTCAGTTCCTATGAGCGGCTTCAATGAGACAACCCACCATGTACTCCTACATGGCCCCTCATCGCTACCTTTACCAAAACAGGTTCAACACTTAACCCTCATCATCAGGACACAATCATTTCACTCCGGTTCATCACCCAGATGAATTAGACCTGACACAACTCTAAGCATAGCACGCATAACAGGGTTATAGCACAACATGTCTCAAGCATCTACCAGGTATGCTAAGTTTCTTGGTTTAGCTATTTACTGTGACAATGGCAGGTCATGCAAAGGAGTGGGTTCAGCTACCGGAACGTAAGTAACAGTTGAATCATTTGTCCTAATGCATTGAAATGAGAGCAAGAGCGAGAGAGTGGGGTTATATCGGAATGCTCAAGGGGGGTTGCTTGCCTGGCACTTCTGAAGATAACAATGAGTCTTCATCGGTGGCATCGATCTCAACGTCAGATAACATCTATCGAGAGGAAACAATACTGGCAAACAAGGAAATGAACACATTCAATGCAATGCGGCAGACATGATGTATGACATGGCAACTTAAGGTACTGAATTTACCTAATGTAATAGCTAGTCATATTAATTGAAGTGAAATTCAAACCTAGTTCAAATTCGAACTCCAAATGTTATTTCATATATTGTCCTAGTCATGAAATGTCCTAGTTGGTGATGTTAACATGTTCAAACATGCATGATCATGGCATAAACAGATTCATTGGATTTTTCTGCTCATTTTTCATATATAAATTATTTTCATTGGAGTTACGGTTGAATTTCTATGATTTTTAGAAGTTTTATACATTTTCTCACATTTCCTGAATTATTATTATTATTCCAGAAAAATCATTAATGCGTCAGCACTACGTGAGGCTGACATCAGCAGGTCAACCGCGCTGGGTCTAGGTCAAACCTGACCAGTGGGGTCCACTGGTTAGTGACCCAGAGGCTAATCCCGCGATGACCGGGGTTTGACCCATTGCTGGGGCCCACTGGCAGCGTTAGGGGGCGGTTTAATTAGCGCTAAGCGGGCTTAATGGCCAGGCCACGTCGGCGCTCGCCGGAGCTGGGCCGGTGGCGACCAAAACAGCGGCGGGGGCTCGCCGGAGTTCCTCGGAACGGCGCTGCGGAGCATCATTTTGCGTGTGGTTTGCGGCTACAGAGAGCTAGAGGTGCGGCGCATCTAGTGGTGGGGGTCGCAGGACCAAATGATCGCCGGAATCGACGCCGGCGACGAGCTGAGCGGCGGCTGCAGTTCGGGCCAGCATGGTGGTTGGCCGTGGGGCGCGTTTAGGCTCACTGGGGTCTCACCGGACTCCTCGCGAGGCAAGGAGCACGAAGACTTGCTCAGGGAGGACGGGTTTGGGCTCTGGCCCCACCGGCGATGAGACCGGCGGCATGGAGGTCACGGGCACGACGGGGAGCTAGCATAAGGCACGGGTTCAAGCAAGAGAACAAGGGGAAGAGGGAGGTGGCTCACATAGAGGCTAGCAGAGGCGACGGAGAGGTCGGAGACGATCGGGAGCCGACGAATTTGACGCCGACGTCCGGCGGCTGTGGCGGAGGAGGAAGTTCGATTGCGAGGCTCTGGAGCGTCCCGGCTTGAGTGCTTCTGCTGGAAGCTTCAGGGCTATGATGCGGACTCGGTGGTTGCTAGAAGAGGCGAGGGCGGCTCGGAGGCCATGGCTATGGCGACGGCGATCGCGCGGCAGGTTCGGCCATGGCGGGGCAGAGCGAGGGAGAAGGCAGGCGGGCGAGATGAGCACAGGGTTGAGGAGAGACGTGCACGGGAGAGGGCTCAGCATCCATATCCAGCGCGGGGCAACGGCGTCAAGCAGGAGCTGGCCGGGTGCGTGGCCGCACGCGTCGGGCGTGTGCCCTTGTCCTCTTGGCGAGAGGTCAGGGGTGACTGGCAAAGTGGGCTGGGCCGGCTTCTAACTCGGGGAGGCCCAGGTAAGTCTCTTCTTTATTTCATTAATTGTTTGTTTTTGTTTTGTCCAGTTTGTTCTGGCTTTATTTAAAAATACCTAGCCATTTTGTAAAAACCTTAAAATTGTCATGTGAGCTAGGTATAAATCACCAGTGCCACATAAAATTATTTAGAATTATTGGACTTATATTTTATATATAGTAAATACAAATCCAATGCAATTAATTGTTTGGTTAATTCAAAGGCCCAAATAAAATGTTTCTGTGTTTTCAAAATATTGGTTGGCAATTTTACCTCATCCCAATATTTTCACAGAATAGTTGGAACATTTTCTTGGATCCATTTGAACCAGTTTTTATATTGCATTTTGACAAAAATCTGAATGATGAGGCTTGATCACTCCTCATTTAAATTTCATTGAAGAATTAAAAATGCATGTATGAATGCAAACACAACAAGGTTAGCTAGGGCTGTGACAAACCGGCACGACCCGTGCCGGCTGTCCACCTTCGAGCTATCATCGGCTCAGGTGGCGGCGCGGGTGAACATCATCACGAACTTCAAGCTGGATACGCGCGCGTGGCACTTTGGCAAGTTGCCGTACAACCGGCACGACCCAGCACCCGCGGTATGTTTCTTCGTGATCCTTTCTTCCGTTTATTTCTTTGTTGATCATCGTATTCATGTGCCGCGCCGGCTGTAGCGGTTCGTGCGACAGAACACGCCGGACGGGCCCGACCCCCGAATTTTCAACGCGGACCAGGCGGAGTCCGACTCGGAGGACTTCGAGCTGGGAGGGGCGGCCGGCGAAGAGGTCGAGTCCTCTGGGGAGACTGAAGGAGACGGAACGACCGGTGGGTCTGGAGCCGGCGGGTCAAGAGCCGCTCGTGAGTCCAACCCCGAGCCCACACTTAGGGACTGGACTGATGATGATGATGATGATGATGATGATGACGTCCGTATTTTGGATGCTCCCCCTCCCACAGCCCAGAGGGAGTCGGCGGAATGGAGCGGGGAGCCGCCGGCACGGAGCTGGCTGCTCGATGCGGCCCGACGCGAGAAGAGGCCGACCGGAGGGCAGCCGTCGATGCAGCAGCCGGCCTGGAAGAAAACACGCACGGCCGCCATCCCGCAGGGCATGGGGCCGCCGCCCTGGGCCAGGCGCCCGATCCCTGTGGTCGTCGGGTAAGTTTTTTCATGTCTTGTGGTCGTTCCTTTGCCAACTTGGGCTGGCTAGTGTTGAGAGTCCTTTCTTATTTTTCCTTAGCGACGCCATTGAGCTCCCCGACACGAGCGCAGCAGCCGAACTAGCGGGTGCAGCCGGCCGGCTCGCCCAAGAGCACGCGGCCACGGTGTGGGAGGAAAAGAAATGGCTCGCCGCCGCGAGGGCCGCGCGAGAGGCGACGAAGGGCGTGCCAGCTCATTCGGCGGCGTCGAGCGACGGGCGGCGGCGGCAACGCCATGATCCGGCGCGTGCGACGGAGTCAGCCTAGATGTCGAGGCCATAGTCAGCCGAGCCGCGAGGGCCGGATGTGGAGGTGGTCTAGCCACTGAAGCCGGCTCTTGCGGCGGCGCTGGAGACGGATCCGGCTGTGGTCCCGCTATCCGGCGAGCCGGCAGCGGCTGAGCAGCTGGTCGAGCCGGCCGCGACGGAGGCGGCGCCCGGAGGAGGAGACGCGCCGGCCGAGGTAGGCCAGTCGGCGGCGGCGCCACTCGTGCCGAAGGAGGGGGAGCCCAAGGCCGATGCCTGGGCCCTCGTGGTCGCTAAGAGCCCTACCCCGGCCGACGCCGTTGCAATGGGAACGACGAGTGGTGGGTCAGGCCGCGCGAAGCGGTGCATGCACGATGTCCTGAGGGACTGGACGGTGTTGGCGTGAGGGCCCGCCGCGCCAACCCAGCCGACGGGCGGGCAGGTCCTTGCGTCGGGCGAACTAGCCAGCATCATGGCCCACTGCCGCGAGGGGCTCGCTCGGTTTGCCGAAGCCGCGGAGAGCAACTTCCGGCGCGTGGAGGCAACGATCGAGGTTAGGTTCTTTTTCGCAGTCGTTGTCCTTTACCTTTCCAGTGGGGGCATGCAAGCGCACCCACTGGGTGTAGTCCTCGAGATTCGGGCCGGCTACGTGGCTGTGTGATAGCCGGGCCGGATGTTTTTTGGCCCATTCGTGTCCTGATCTTTTGCCTTGCGACATGGGGCAGGCTGAGAACGCCAAGCGGGAGGTGCTGTTCAACGAGGCCGTGGCCCTGCACCGCCTTGGCAAGACCGCCTACTACCAGGCCCAGGAGGAGCTGAAGAAGGCGCGAGGTATGACCATTCCAGTGGGGCGCGCTAGCGCACCCACTGTGTGTAGTCCCCGAGGTTCGGGCTGGCTGTGCGACAGCCGGCTCGAACCTTCTACACTTTGTGTTGATCGCTAAGTCTTGTTTCCTGCAAATGAGGTGGCTACCCTAGACCAGGTCCGGCTGAAGCGGGACGAGATGGCCGCCGAGAGGGACTGGCTGGTCCGAGACCTCAAGACGATTACGATGGAACGGGACCGGCTGGACGGGCTCGTTGTCAATGGCCAGTCCACGCGGGAGCGCCTTGCCGTCAACCTGCAGAGGGAGATGGCGGCCAAGGAGGAGGCCGTCAAGCAGACGGCTGACGCCAACCAGCGGGCGGCGGATCTCCAGGCCGAGGTGACTCGGCTTGGAGATGAGCTTCGGAAGCAGCAGGAGGAGGCCCGTGCCCAGGCGGAGAAGGCGGCGGAGGATAAACGGAGCCTGGGCCTTAAGCTGGGGATTGAGATGGACGACGCCTTCCGGCGTAAGCGCTTCCTTTCTTGGACCCTTTTTCTTTGCCTTTCCGATCTTCGTCTGACCTCCTGTTCCCTCCTTGTTTAGACCAGTTCCCGGGGACCCAGAGCCTGGCCGAGCAAGCTGTGGGGGAGCACCGGGACTACCTCCGGCAACAGGGGCAGGAGATCGGGGAGGACGAGGGTTGGACGCTCCCAGAGATCGTGCTGGCCACCGAGATCTGGCTGATTTTCCTGCAGTGCTGCATGGACCAGCTCCATGCAGCCGACACGGGGGTGATCAAGGCCCTCTGGCCAAAGCATGAGGCCCCTCTCGTCCGCGTGGCGCAGTGGGTTGAGCGTGCAGTGGCGCGGTTTGAGGCTTGGTATCCGGAGCGCAGATAGCCCTCAGGTTTGCCCTGTCTTGGTATCCCGGCATCAACCTGGCCCAGCTGGCTATGATGCACGCCGTCCCGGCGGAGGAGCAGGCCGCCCGCGAGGGCGCCCTTATTCTTCGTGCTAGCGAGCTGGCGTCTTACGCCGCCCTAGAGAAGTACTTCCCCGAGCTTGATGAGAATGGCGCGCCTATTGCGAAGGATTCCTTTGGCATTCCCGTGGGAGCCGATGAGAATGACCGACTCCAGCACGGGAAGCGACACTGAGGACACGCCGGCCGCGGATGTGGATCCAGAGACGGCGGCCTCCCCCAGCCGGCCCGCGGAGCGTGCCAGCTGCGCGCCTAAAGCCTAGATGGCTCCGCCCCTGTTTTAACTTAGTTTTTCTTTTTTGCAAGACTTTCGCTTTTGTTAGAGCGCAGTTCCACCCACTAGGGGTGTATTGTAAAGAATTCCTGGCCTATGGCCCTTATCTTTTATTTGAGCATGCTTTATCTGGTTAACACTTGCGTGCCGGCTCGTCCGTTGCTTTTGCTTTCTGCCTCTATCTCTTGCGTTTGCTCCTCTCCGGCTTCCGCCCTGCCTGCCCAGTACCCGGGATCCGGTCTGGGGCAGGGGCGGGACATTGGCCGTGGAGGAGATTGTGTAATCCTTAGAGACGTCCGGCTCGAGCTAGGGTGAGCCGTCAGAGGCCGGCTAGGGGTAGCCGTGGGGTGCCGGGGGCAAAAGAAAAAAGTTTTCGGGGTGGCCGACAGGCCCGAGCCAGTCACCCCCCCTTAGGCGTTTTTCATGCGGGGGCCTTTGGTCTCATTCTCTCACCAGCCGGACAGCCGGGAGCCGGCTGTGGCTGGCGCGGAGAGCGGACCTTGGGCTTTGTGGGCACGGCTAGCCATTCGGGGGAGTGGGGCTGGGGCTGGTCAGCCAGTCACCGGGCCGGGGGAGCCGGTCCCTGAGGCTGAATCAGAGAGGACGCTCGGAAAGTAACGGAAAGGTAGCCCCCGAGAGTCTCTCAGGGTACCTGCTGCATTCATTACTCCCAAAAGGCATGGGATACATACACACTTTCGCTTAGCTATAAAATGGGCGGAGGAGCTCCGCGTTCCATGGGCGCTCAGTCTCTTCGCCGGAAGCGTCCCTCTTGCGTTTCTGCGCCTTCTGCGCATCTATGAGATAGTATGCGTTGTTGTGCAGCGCCTTACTGATGACAAATGGGCCCTCCCATGGGGAAGCCAACTTGTGCTGGCCGGCTGTCCGCTGGACTAGCCGGAGCACCAGTTTGCCCTCGCAAAAAGCGAGGGGCCGAATTTTCTTGCTTTGGTAGTGCCGAAGTTTCTGCTGGTAAATGGCCGTCCGGCTCAGGGCCAGCTCGCGGGCCTCTTCGAGTAGGTCGACGCCGTCCTCTCTTGCCTCCCTTGCTTCTGTCTCCATGTACAAGGTGACGCGAGGTGAGTCGAACTCGACATCCGTGGAGATGACCGCCTTGGACCCGTACACGAGTAAGAAAGGGGTGAAACCGGTCGACCGGTTGGGCATCGTCCTGAGGCTCGAAAGGACCGCCGATTGCTCTTCGACCCAGCAGTCGGCCGAGCATACCAGCGGCTCGATGAGTCGAGGTTTGATGCTGAACAGGATCAGGCAGTTGGCCCTTTTCGCCTGGCCATTCGACTGAGGGTGGGCTACCGACGCGAGGTCGAGCCGGATGCCCTGGACGGAGTAGAAACGAGCCAACGCGCCCTTGGCGAAGTTGGTGCCGTTGTCGGTGATGATGCAGTGGGGAACGCCGTAGCGGACGGTGATGTCCTTGATGAATCGAACGACCGTCGGGCCATCGAGCTTCATGATGGCTCTGCCTCGATCCACTTTGTGAACTTGTCGATAGCCACTAGCACATGCGTCATGCCGCCCCGGGCGGTTTTGAATGGTCCCACCATGTCGAGCCCCCAGACGGCAAACGACCATGAGATGGGGATGGTTTGCAGGGCCGTGGCGGGCAAGTGACTCCGACTGCTAAAGTGCTGGCAGCCCTCGCAGTTGTCTACCAGGTCCTTGGCGTCGTCCAGGGCCGTTGGCCAGTGGAAACCATGGCGAAACGCCTTGGCCACCAGGGACCTCGAGGCGGCGTGGTGCCCACACTCGCCCTGGTGGATGTACCTGAGGATCTCGCATCCTTTGGTCGCCTCCACGCAGCACTAGAAGATGCCGATCGCGTTGCGCTTGATGAGCTCATGGTTTTTGATGGCGTAGGCAGGGGCCCGACGTTGGACTTGTCGGGCCGTGGCCTCGTCAGGCAGAAGCTTGTCACGCAGGAGGAAAGCGAGGATCGGCTGGGCCCAGGAAGGCATGGATATTGTCGTTGGGACCGGCGCCTGCGCGGCATTAGCGGGGTCGCGAGCCGAGCCGGCAGCCCCCGGGGGTGAGCCAGCAGCCCCCGAGGGTGAGGCGGCAGCCCCCGGGGGTGAGGCGGCAGCTGGGAGCGACCTTTCCACCACCAGGGTGGCCGCGGAGGCGGCGTTGGTCGTCTCCGGGGCGCAGCCGGCTGCCGGCGAGTCAGCGCCTGGAGCCTCTGGGGTTACTGGAGAAGCCTTTGAGCCGGAGGTGGCTGCCGTTGGATCAGCTGGGATGAAGATGGATTCCGACTCCGGGGAGGGCTTGATCGAAGGCTTGAGTAAGCGTTCGAGGGAGACCCCAGCGGGGATGGCCTGCCGGGTGGAGCCGACCATGGCCAGCGCATCCGCCACCTCATTGTTTGCTCGATGAACGTGGTGGAATTCGCAGCCGTCGAAGGAGCCGGTGATATGCTGGACGAGGAACCGGTAGCTTTCCATGTTGGCGTCCCTGGCGTCCCACTCGCCAGAGACTTGTTGCACCATGAGGTCCGAGTCGCCGAAGCAGAGGATGGGCTGGATGCCAATTTCCCTGGCGAGCCGGAGGCCATGGACGAGCGCGTTGTACTCGGCCATGTTGTTGGAGGCGGCAAAGTGGATCTGCAGCGCATACTTGAGCTGGTCTCCATTGGGGGAAAACAGGACGATGCCGGCCCCCAAGTCGGCGCGCATCTTCGAGCCGTCAAAGAACATGCGCCAGTGCGTCGAGTCGGGAGCTGGCGGTTTAAAATTTAGGCTCAACATAGGCTAACAGATAATTGTTGATGAAGAGAGGTGGGATGCGTATCATCCCCAAGCTTGAGCTTTTGTATCTCGTTCAATCCTCTCATATCATGGTTTCACCTATTCTCAAAAACATCTTCCACACAAAACTCGAAAAGAACTCGTGAGATAGGTTAGTACACATAAGAATAAATCAACTCTTCATGTATTGCCAAGACAAGTTGCACAATAATTTTCAAACATTAGGTACTGTATACTATCATCTCCACAATTTTTATCTACCAATATAGGTTATGGAAACTATAGGATAAGTAGATAACGAAACTATGACAGCAATCTGTCCAAACAGAACAGTCTGTAGCAATTTATGAAAACAGTGTACATCCATAACGCAAAAACTTATGAAAATTTAGGATATGCTAAGGAATTTATATGACAATACTGTGTAAAAATTTCAGAAACTTTCCACGTTCCAGTAAAATATGAAAATTCGAACACTACAGCAAAAGTTTCTGTTTTTTTACACAGCACACATCAAACATGCAATGCAAGCATCCTAAGGCAATTCTTGGAACTTTTTATTGAAAAACAAGAATATAAATAACACCTAACAGGGAATAACAAAATATAATGACGATCCAAGCAAAGCACATATTGTGTGACGAATAAAAATATAGCTCCAAGTGAGGTTACCGATAATGTTGAAGACGAAAGAGGGGATGCTTCCGGGGCATCCCCAAGCTTAGGCGCTTGAGTCTTCCATGGATATTACCTTGGGAGTGCCTTGGGCATCGCCAAGCTTAGGTTCTTGTCACTCCTTATTCTCCTCATATCGGTGTCTTACCCAAAACTTGAAAACTTCAATCACACAAAACTTAACGGAACTTCGTGAGAAGGGTTAGTGTAATAAAGATAAATAATTCACTTAGGTACTGTCAAGACAAGATTCATAATTGTTCCCACATGATACCAACTGTATTCTATCATTCCCATAGTTTATACCGCTAAATATAAGCTATGGAAACACTAAAACAAGCAAACTATGCATGCAAAACAGAATCTATCAAAAACAGAACAGTCTGTGAAGATCTGTAGTGTAACCATACTTCCCTGTCTCTAAAATTTCTGAACAATTAGGACAACCTAGGAAATTTGTATACAAATCATGTTTAAAAAATTCAGATCAAAATCACGTTGCAGTGAATTTACAAAATTACTGGACTGAGAGCAAAAGTTTCTGTTTTTGCACAGAATCAAGTCAACTATCATCCACACTATCCCAAAGGCTTTACTTGGCACTTTATTGAAACAAAAGCTATAAAACATGATTATACAGTAGATTAATCATGTGGACACACAAAAACAGTAGGGGTAAATATTGGGTTGTCTCCCAACAAGCGCTTTTCTTTAATGCCTTTCTAGCTAGGCATGACATTGATACACTTCCTAGCCTAATTCCGATAGAAATTTTATTCATACTCTAAAAGATATAAGTGAAGTTCATAGAGCATTCTACAATTAATGAATATTAACCAATACCCATGCTCAAAATATATAAGTGAAGCACACGAAGCATTCTATAAAGCAATACTCAAAAAGATTTAAGTGAAGCACAAAGAGCATTCTACCAAGCCATACTCAAAAGATATAAGTGAAGCACAAAGATTATTCTACAAAGCCATACTCAAAAGATATAAGTGAAGCGCATGAAGCATTCTATAAATCAATAAAGGACTAACTCATACTAGAAGGGTGCATAAAAGGAAAATAAAAACACTAAAGACGCATATCATGTGAACTAAACAAAAACTGAGGTATACCGATAATTGTTGAAGAATAAAGATGGGATGCCTTCCGGGGCATCCCCAAGTTTAGATGCTTGAGTCTCCTATAAATATTTACTTGGGGTGCCTTGGGCATCCCCAAGCTTGAACTCTTGTCTCTCCGTATTCTTCTTATATCAATACCTCCTTGATCTTCGAACACTTCATTCACACAAAACTTAACAAAACCCTCGTGAGATCCGTTAGTATACTAAAGCAAAATACTACTTTAAGTACTGTTGTGAACTCATTCAAAATTCATATTAGCATTATATCTACTGTATTCCAACTTCACCATGGTTCATACCCCCCGGTACTACTCATAGATTCATCAAAATAAGAGCACAATGCATAGAAAACAGAATATATCAAAAACAGGACAGTCTGTAGCAATCTGGAAATTCGTATACTTCTATAACTCAAAAATTATGAAAATTTAGGAAAAATTAAACAAATTGTATAGCAGTACTGTGTAAAAAATTCAGAAACTTTTGACGTTCCAGTAAGAAATGTAAATTCATGCACTACAGTCAAAGTTTCTGTTTTTGCACCGCACAAAGCCAACAAGCAATCGAATCAACCTAAAACCAAATCTTGGCACATTATTTTTATAATACAATGGATATATACAAGGGGATAATTATTTTTGAGAAACTTCCATGAAAAATTCTACATTGTTTCCATGAGCATGAACACAAGTGTTCAAGGTCGACCCTCACTTCTCCAATGCACAACTTTCCAATCACTTCTCTTTTTGAAAAACTTCTTAGGCAAGAGGCAAATAATTCTTTTTGTATTTTTCATTATTTAATTTTTTGTTTGTTTCACCCACAACTAAAGAAAGCAAAAAGGGAAAACAAAATCTACTTAGTGAAGAAAGCAAACAGGCACACACGAGAATATCAACCCCACGCTATTGCTCCCCGGCAGGGGCGCCAGAAAAGAGCTTGATAATCCCCAAGTGCAAGGAATCATCGTAGCAATTTCCAAAGGTGGAAGTGATAAGTATGGAGTGTCGAACCCACAAGGAGCTAAAGGTAAGATCAATATTCTCTCAAGTCCTATCTGCCACTGATACAACTCTACGTACGCTGAACGTTTGCTTCCAACTAGAAACGAGAAATAAAACTACGTTGGGGGTATGAAGAGGATAGCTTTGCATGGAATCGGAGAACTAGAATATAAAAATATGTGCTGTTATCATAAAGCTAGAATATATTACAATGTATTACAAACAGCGAGGGTGGAATAATGATGGGTCGGTGTGTGGAATTACCCTAGGCAATTGTTAACAAGATCGGTAATCATTATTGCAATTTTATATGAGGGAGAGGCATAAGCTAACATACTTTCTCTACTTGGATCATATGCACTTATGATTGGAACTCTAGCAAGGATCCGCAACTACTAAAGATCTTTAAGGTAAAACCCAACCATAGCATTAAAGCATCAAGTCCCCTTTATCCCATACGCAACAACCCACCTACTCGGGTTTATGCTTCTGTCACTCAAGCAACCCACTATAAGCGAATCATGAACGCATTGCAACACCCTACAGCGGGAATCCTTCACGTGTGCGTGGCACGGAAGGCACCATAGGACAGCACCAAAGTAAAACATACAACTCAAACCAATCTAGACCATCAATCAACCCAAAGGACAAAAGTAATCTACTAAAAACATCATAGGATGGCAACACATCATTGGATCATAATATGTGGCATAAAGCACCATGTTCAAGTAGGGGATTACAGCGGGGTGCGGGGGAGTGGACCGCTGAAAGGAGATGAGGATGGTCATGAAGAAGGTGATGTTGATGAAGACGATCACCGCGGCGATGTTTCCCCCGGTGGCACTCCGGCACCATCGGGAGAGAGGGGGAGAGGATCTCCCCCTTGTGCTTCCTCCTCAATGGACTCCCCCCTAGGTGGGGAGAGGTTCTCCCTCTGGTCCTTGACCTCCATGGTGATGATGGCCCCTCCGTCTTCCTCCTCCATGGTCTCTGGTGATGGTGACCCCCTCCGGCAGGGTGCCGGAGAGGGCCAAGAGTGATCTTTCGTGGCTACAGAGACTTGCGGCGGAGGAACTTCCGATCTAGGTTTCTTTTCGGAGATTTCTATATTTATAAGAGTTTTTGGCGTTGGTCCCACGTCCAGAAGGTTCCCGAGGAGGTGACAAGCTAGGGGGGCGCGCCCTAGGGGGGGGCGCCCCCCACCCTTGTGACTTCCTCGGCCTTCCTCTCCGGTGACTTTTCGCTATAGTATTTTTTATATTTTCCAAAAATATTCTCCGTAAATTTTCAGCTCATTCCGAGAACTTTTATTTCTGCACAAAAACAACACCACGGTAGTTCTGCTGAAAACAGCGTCAGTCCGGCTTAGTTCTAATCAAATCATACCAAAATCATATAAAATTATTGTAAACATGGCATGAATACTTCATAAATTATAGATACATTGGACACGTATCAGCGGTACGTACTGGGTTTCCGCCCAGTCGACGAGGAAGTCGGCCAGTGTCTGAGACTTGATGGCCGTGCGAGGCTCGTACTGGACGTTGTGGTCGGCGAGGGCGATGGCCCACTTGGCGATCCGGCTGGTGGCGTCCCGGCCGCCCATGATTTCTGAGAGGGGAGCCATGCTCACCACGGTGATGGTGTGCTCCTGGAAATATTGCTTCAGCTTCCTGGCGGCGAACTGCACGCCGTAGCACATCTTCTGGTAATGGGGGTAGTTCTGCTTGGAGTTGGAGAGGACCTCGCTTTGGTAGTAGACGGGTCGCTGGACCGGCAGCGCTTTACCTTCCTCGGGCCGCTCTACCACCAGCACGACGGTGACCACGCGCGTGGTCGTTGCGATGTACGCGAGCATGGGCTCCTTTTCCGTCGGCGCAGCCAGAACGGGCGCGGTGGACAACACGCGCTTGAGGTCACGGAAAGCCTCATCAGCCTGGTCGGTCCACTCGAACAGAGTCATCTTCTTCATGAGTTGGTTGAGGGGCAGGGCCTTCTCTCCCAGCCGGCTGATGAACCGACTGGGCGAGGCCAGGCAGCCGGCGAACTTCTGGACATCGCGTAGCTTGGCCGGCTTGCGCATGCGCTCGATGGCCTTGATCTTCTCCGGGTTGGCCTCGATTCCACGGGCGGAGACGAAGAAGCCAAGGAGCTGGCCGGTTGGCACGCCGAACACGCACTTCTCCGGGTTGAGTCAGACCTTGTACTCACGTAGGTTGGCGAAGGTTTCCCGGAGATCGTCAAGGAGGCCGAAATGCTTCTTGGTCTTGACAACGATGTCGTCCACGTAAACGTGCACGTTCCTGCCAATCTTTGGCAGGAGTCATTTCTGCATGCAGCGTTGGAAGGTGGCGCCGGCGTTCTTTAAGCTGAACAACATGGTGATGTAGCAGTAGGCCCCGAAGGGCGTGATGAAGGAGGTCTTGAGCCGGTCGGCCGGGTCCAGCTTAATCTGCTGGTAGCCGGAGTAGGCGTCCAGAAAGGACAACAAGTCGTAGCCGGCGGTGGAGTCGATCACTTGATCGATCCGCGGCAAGGCAAAAGGATCCTTGGGGCAGGCCTTGTTCAGGCTGGTGTAGTCAATGCACAAGCCCCAAGTATAGTTTTTCTTTAGCACCAGGACTGGGTTGGCCAACCAGTCCGGGTGGAAAACTTCCATGATGAAGCCGGCTGCGAGCAGCCGGGCGATTTCTTCACCTACGATACGCCGCTTCTCCTCAAAGAAACGGCGTAGCGGTTGCTTGACCGGCTTTGCATCCGGCCAGCACATGGTGTTTGTGCTCGGCGCACTTCCTCAGCACACCCGGCATGTCCTTTGGAGACCATGCAAAGATGTCCCGATTCTCACGGAGGAAGTCGACGAGCTCGCCTTCCTATTTGCTGCTGAGGTTGGCGCCTATGGTGACGCATTGCTTGGGGTTGGCCGGGTCGAGCGGCACCTGCTTGGTGTCCTTCGACGGCGTGAACGCTGCCTCGTTGGCCGACTGGGAGGGCAGAGCCGACACAGCTGGCTGCGCCCCGACCAACACCACGAGCCGGTCAAGCTGGCACCGCTCCTCGGCGATGACCAGGGACTCAGCCAGCCGGCTGCCGTCTTGGGCGCACTCGATGGACTTCTTGTAGTCGCCATTGATGGTGATGATTCCCTTGGGACCCGGCATCTTCATCTTGAGGTAGGCATAATGGGGGATCGCCATGAACTTGGCCAGCGCGGGGCGGCCCAACAGCGCGCGGTAGGGGCTGTTGAGGTCCACCACCTCGAACCAGATCGGCTCATGGCGGAGGTGGCTCTTGGTGCCGAAGAGGACGTTGAGCCGGATCTTGCCGATGGGGGAGCAGGACTGCCCCGGCACGATGCCGTGGAAGACCGTCCGGGTCGGCTGCAAGTGGCCCTCCTTGAGGCCCAGCTTGAGTAGGGTGTCGCGGTAGAGGATGTTGATGCTCCTACTGCCGTCGACCAGCACCCGCAAGAACTGGCAGGTGAGCCGTTCAGACGCGAAGGTGGGGTCGAGGACGAGAGTCTAGCTACCGGGGTTCGACATCACAGCCGGATGGTCGTCCCGGCTCCAGGTGACCGGCTTCTCGGACCAATGCACATACTGGGGGACCGAAGGGACCGTGGCGTTCACCTCGTGCCGACGCTTGCGCTGACCATGCTTCTGTCATCCTCGCTGGTGAAGATGACGTACGCGCCGTCCTGGTCAGGGAAGCGATCCAGGAGGCGGCCGTCGTTCAGAGCCGGTGCCGACACCGGGGCCGGGAGCAGAGCCGGAGCTGGGGCCCGTGGAGCCAGAGGGGGAGGCGTCGGAAGACCTTCGCCTCGGGCCAGTGATACGTCTCCAACGTATCTATAATGTTTGATTGTTCCATGCTATTATAGTATCTGTTTTGGATGTTTTATATGCATTAATATGCTATTTTATATTATTTTTGGGACTAACCTATTAATCTAGAGTCTAGTGCCAGTTTCTGTTTTTTCCTTGTTTTTGAGTATTGCAGATAAGGAATATTAAACGGAGTCCAAACGGAATAAAATCTTCGGACTGATTTTTCTTGGACCAGAAGAAACCCAGCAGACTTGGAGATGAAGGCAGGAGACCTGCCGTGGCATCACAAGCCACCAGGGCGCGCCCTAGGGGGGGGGCTGGCTTGTGGCCCCACGGCAGCCCTCCTAACCCTATTCTTCGGCCTATAAATTCCCAAATATTACCTGGATACCAAAGAGAGCCATGAAAATACTTTTCCGCCGCCGGAAGCCTCTGTTCCCGTGAGATCCAATCTTGGAGCCTTTTCCGGTAATCTGCCGGAGGGGGAATCGATCATAGAGGGCATGCACATCAACTCCATTGCCCCTCCGATGATGCGTGAGTAGTTCACCACAGACCTTCGGGTCCATAGCTAGTAGCTAGATGGCTTCTTCTCTCTCTTTGTTCTTCAATACCATGTTCTTCATGATCTTCATGGAGATCTATCCGATGTAATACTCTTTTGCGGTGTGTTTGTCGAGATCCGATGAATTGTGGGTTTATGATCAGCTTATCTATGAATATTATTTGAATCTTCTCTGAATTCTTATATGCATGATTTCATATCTTTGCAAGTCTCTTTGAGTTATTGGTTTGGTTTGGCCAACTAGATTGGTAATTCTTGCAATCGGAGAAGTGCTTAGTTTTGGGTTCAATCTCGCGGTGTCGTCACCCAGTGACAAAGTAGGGGTAGCGAGGCACGTATTTGTATTGTTGCCATCGAGGATAAAAAGATGGGGTTTTCATCATATTGCTTGAGTTTATCCCTCTACATCATGTCATCTTACCTAATGCATTACTCTGTTATTCATGAACTTAATACTCTAGATGCAGGCAGGAGTCGGTCAATGTGTGGAGTAATAGTAGTACATGCAGAATCGTTTCGGTCTACTTGACACGGACTTGATGCCTATATTCATAATCATTGCCTTGGATATCATCATAATTATTCGCTTTTCTATCAATTGCTCGACAGTAATTTGTTCACCCACCGTATTATTTTCCTTCATGAGAGAAGCCTCTAGTGAAACCTATGGCCCCCGGGTCTATTTTCCATATTATATTTTCAGATCTATAAAACAAAAATACCAAAAATATCTCGCTGCATTATTTTTACTTTTGTTTTACTTTTCGTTTTAGCAATCCTATCTATCTATCTCTATCAGATCTCATCCTTGCAAATTACCGTGAAGGGATTGACAACCCCTTTATAGCGTTGGGTGCAAGTGTTTGATTATTTGTGTAGGTACATCTATTGGGGACTTGCTTGTATCTCCTACTGGATTGATACCTTGGTTCTCAACAACTGAGGGAAATACTTATCTACTTTGCTGCATCACCCTTTCCTCTTCAAGGGAAAACCAACGCATGCTCAAGAAGTAGCAGCCAGCCGTTAGGAGAAGTTGCATTGCCGGAGCGTGTGCGTGGCCGGCTTCACGCCGGTGTGCATTTTGCACGGCGCGTCGTGCATTTGCTCGAAAGTGAGTTTGGGTTGCCAAGCGGCTTTGCTGGTTCGCTGCCGTTGGCTGCCGGCCTGGGCGGCCGGCTGCTCTTCTTCGATGGTGGTGACCTGCCGTCTCCCGTAGCGGGGATCCGGCTGGTCGGTCTTTCGTTTGTTAGTCTATTGCTGCCAGTTGTCGCCGGTCGCCCGTGAGGCGACGGGAGGAGCCAGAATGGCCTTGCCGGCCGATTTGACCTTGACGCGCATCGCGGAGGCGGCCGTAGCGTACTTGTCTGCCTTGACCATGAGCTCTGCTAGGGTGGCCGGCTCGGAGCACATGAGCTTGTGCTTGAGCAGGGTGTCATCTCGGCAGCCCTCGGAGAAGTACTGGATCGCCTGGACCTCGTGCACTCCTTCGCAGGAGTTGCGCAACTCGGTCCAGTGCGTGAGGTAGTCACGGAGGGCCTCGTCCGGCCCCTGGACGCACATGGCTAGCTCGCGGGGCGGACGGGCCACTTGTAGGTGCCGGTGAAGCTGCGGACGAATGCTTCCTCGAAGTCCACCCATGTGTTAATGCTGCCGGTCGGCAGGCTGTTGAGCCATGTCCGGGCTGAGCCAAGCAACATGAGGGGGACGTAGCGGACTTCCACGCGCTTGTTGCCCCTGGCGATGCCGACCGCGGTGGTGTAGTCGATTAACTAGTCCTCCAGCTTGGCGGAGCCGTTGTAATTGGGGGTGTCACGGGGTACCGTGAAGCCGGTCGGAAATGGCTCGTTGCGGATGCGTGGACCGAAACATGCCGGCCCGATCGGTCCTTCCTCCTCCAGGAGGGAGGATTCTGCCAGCCGGTCGAGACGGCGGCGGGCATCGTTCTCGGTCTGAGGGACACGAGGGCCCAGCCGTGCGGCGACCTCCGGGCGCACGGCCGGCTCGGGCGGGGCCGCCCGGTCCCGTCGGGGTGGCTGGGACCGCGCGGCGGCCCGGAGGCGGCCGTTCTCTCGGTCGTGGTTTCGCCGGCTAGAGACAGCCGGCGACTCGTCGCGCTGTTAGGAGCGACCGCCACGCTCCCGCCCGGAGGTCTGAGCCGGGCGGGGAAGATGCCTGCTGTGTTTTTCGGCAATCGCTGACCGGCAACTGCCCATTGCCCCGCTGGCGCGGGGACTCGAAGCCGGCCGGGGTTGTCTCGTACTGGGCCTGCTGCGTGTTGGCGGCAGTGATGAGCTCTTGGATGTGCTGCTCCTGCTGTAGGCGTTCCTCGCCCTCTACGAAGGCCAGGTCAGCCATAGCCGCCTCGGCGGCCTTCATGTTGGCCGCCGGGGTTTCGTAGGTGGGGAGGTTCCCACCGATAATGCCAGCGACCAAGCGGCTGCGGTGACGTACCTCGCCACGGCGACTGTGCTCGGTGCCAGCCAGAGTGAGGCCGTAGACGGTATTGTACTCGCGCTGCGCGGACTCCATCCAACGCCGCATGGAGGCGAGATTGGAGGCCTCCACAAAAAGCTGTTTGCGAGCCGCCTCGAGTTCGGCCGCGGCAGCGGTCGGATCGGCCGAGGGCGCGATGGGGGTGCGCAGACCCTCGATGACGCTGAGCAAGGGGTTGGACTGGCCGGCACGGGCCATAGCCACGGCTGCCGCCTTCCCGTACGCGGAGCTGGTGGTGGACCCGGTGGTCATTACCTCGACGTGAACGAGGCAGCCGTCGGTGTCGAGGAGAGCACCGCCGCTGGAAGAAGGCGACGGGTCGGCGAAGACGAGCACCTCGCTGGGGTACTCGGCCGGGACCGGAGCGGCGCTGATGTGCAGCTCCGCGAAGCGGTCGCAGAGGTCATGGACGTCGATGGGAGGGACGACGGTGTCGTCTGCGGGGCAGGCGGAGCCGGCGCCGCGCGATGCGTCGTCTCCCGCAGGAGTGGACGCCGCAGATGTGCAGAGTAGCCTGCGCGCGATGCGCTCGTCGGAGTCGGCGATGGGTCCCGCCCGGAGCGTGTCTCCCGCCGATGGCACGCACGGCCCCACGGTGGGCGCCAACTGTCGTTGTTTTGTCACGACAGATGCCATGGGGTGGATTATCTCGAGTGGTTGGGGCCAATGTGCGTCGACGGGCTCCGGAGACGGGATTTGGGACAAGCGGCGTTGACACATGATGTACCCAGGTTCGGGGCCCTCCGTGAGAGGTAGCACCCCTAGTCCTGCCGGATCTAGTAAAGATGGTGGATAGGTAATACAAAGGTGCTCCATGAGTTGTTGGTTGGAGGAGGAAGAAGGAGCTTGTTTGCCCCTCTTGCGTCGCTGCCAAGGTCGTGGTGTGTGTGTGTGAATCTATCAGTCCACCCCCGAACTAGGAGGGGGGTTGGGGGGTTTTATAGGTCAACCCCCTAGCTTATAATATGCTAGGATAGCCTGGGCGGGCCCCAGCCGGCAGCCTCTCTGGCCAGCCAGCGGGGCCCATCGGCCGTGCGGTCCCGTCGCTGGTAGGGCCCGCCGGCTGCGGAGTCCCGTCGCGGGGTATCACGTCGCTCGAAGCAACTATAGCCACGCTCCGTCGGCGTCATCGAGTAGGTGAGCGCACATCGGGTATAGGGCCGGACCGCCCGGTCAGGGTCAGCGGTACCTGCGGCCCTGTAGCGTCGTCTTCATGGCGTCAGCGGGTCCTGTAGCCATGCGCGCTCTCTGTCAACGAGTTCTGTCACCACACGCGTCCCGCCAAGGGGTCACGTCCCATCATCGTACAACGAGACGGACAGATGGGATGGGAGCTCGGCCGCGTGCCACCACCGTAGGCGGCCGAAGGTGCAGCCGGCCACAAGCCAGCCGGCCAGCAGCCAGCCGGCCATAGGCCAGCCGGTCACGAGCCAGCCGACCACCACCCAGCCGGCCAGGGGCAGAGGGGGGGGTGGCCAGACGGACAGCCGGCCCATAGGGCGAACAACCGTCCCGCCAGGGCAGCCGTCTGGAGGCCCAGATAGCTTGGAGAACCAGCCGACTTGTATGTTTCAAAAGTTTGGTTCCCCCTGCTTTGGTATTCCCGGGGGTCATATCCCTGACAAGTGTCCCATCTATGGTCCCTTCCTGATGCTACTTATTGAGAAAACATGGGCATCCACCTTTCCAGACGAGATGTTTGTGACTGATGATATGACTACCCTTGAGATTGTTCGCCTGAGGCAAAAGGACAACTGGGGCCCTCCCGGGAGGCTCCTGAGGATGAGTATGAGGGTGATGAAGAGCCCGACTACGAGCTGTCCGGCGGGGAGCCATCTTGGGCTAAGAAACTCAAGAGGAATATGAAGAAACTATTATGTATTGAGTCTCAGGGTCAGTACAAGGCGCATGTGGTAGAGAAGAAGTCCCGCAGCCGTGACAAAACCATCATGAGGCAGATTGGGCTGGACGTTGCTAGCGGGTCAGAGGACAAGATCACATCAGAGGAGGAGTGGACTTCCAAGCATTACCAGTGGACGGACTCTGAGGTCGACCAGCCTACTGCTGCAGATGAGGAGTCCAGCGACCACGGGGAGTGGTGATGGTGCCCTCGTGTGTTGCTACCACCAGGGACCGTAGTAGTGCTCTTTGCCCTTTTGGTGTCTCGATGCCAATGGGGGAGAGAGTTTAGAGATTTGCCGAGTCATGAGTGCATCTTATTTGCTTGTCTTCTTCGCTTGTGAACTCTTTATCGTTTGCTTTGGTTTGTGGTTTGTGTTTGTGAGACCTAGAGACCAAGTCATATGGTATGAGACATATGCTACCCTTCTACTTATCTATGTGTGTCTAAGTACTTTGCTAGTATGTGAGATTATGCTTATCTTGTGCCCTATGTTTATACTCACATGCTATCTCTTGCATTATGCTTATCTCTCTTCATGTTAATGCAAGTTTTACCGGTCTATAAAATATAGGAGGAATGTTGATCCTAGTGCGTGTGCTTTGCATTCCAAAAGCATACCTAAATAGGGCACACATCTAGGGGGAGCCCGTCTATATTTTATAGATGTTGGGTTTGCTTACTACCCTGATATATCCTTTATGCAAACCCCGCGTTGTCATCAATCCACCAAAAAGGGGGAGATTGTTAGGGCATATTTTTCCCTTAGTGGTTTTGGTGATTGATGACAATGCATTTGCGGACTAATTGTGTGCATTGAGCATTTCAGATAATCTATCATATGGCACAAGACGATTCGTGCCCCTCGGAGTTTTAAAAGTGAAGACGGTTTTTCCTGCGTTTCTTTTTCGGTGGATTTGAGTCATAGGAGAACCGTACTATTAAGACATGGTCCAGTTCGGAAAGGTTTGGGTGGAATCAACACGTACACATTTTCTTTTGCACCCTTGTTCCCTTCCTGCGTTAATGGAGTTTTCTCCACTGATATCTGTGCATGTGTCCTGAAGGCCTCAAGCAGTAGTACCGCTCTGGGCAGCGGTAGTACCGCTTATAAGCGGTAGTACCGCTGTCCAGTACTGCGTGTACTACTGCTGCTTCTGGGGACTCGAATTTTCGTGTCGGGTTTGCACGGCAGTGGAATGGTAGTACGAGCGGTAGTACCTCCTATAGGCGGTAGTACCGCCCGCCTTCTACCACTCCACTTCTGCTTCCTTTTTGGACCCATCGCGTTATCAGCGGTGGTAGGGCGGCAGTGGGGCACGACACTACAACTTGTAAGCGATAGTACCGCTCTCTTGAGCGGTAGTACCGCTGTTGCGGTACTACCTCCATCCCCTGTCTCTGTCCTGCCTCTGTGGGCTCCTGAGCTGCAACCCCAGCGGTAGTACCACTGGGGCGAGCGGTAGTACTGCTCCGACGGCACTACCACCTCATGGCTCCATGCCATTGCATTGCTCTATGAGCACTGCCGCCCTAGCGGTAGTACCACTTATGTGCGGGCTGAGAGCAGGATAACGGTTGGAATCCTTCCCACTATAAATAGGGGGTCTTCTTCCCCAAGAAGACTTACCTCTTCATCCCCCAAACTCCATTGTTGCTTCAGGCTCCATTTTCGCCCGATCTCTCTCCCTAGCCAACAAAACTTGTTGATTCTCTAGGGTTTGGTTGAGATGGCCCCGATCTACACTTCCACCAAGAGCAATTTGATTCCCCTCACTAATCCCTTGCGGATCTTGTTACTCTTGGGTATTTGAGCACCCTAGACGGTTGAGGTCACCTCGGAGCCACAATCCATTGTGGTGAAGCTCTGTGGTGGTGTTGGGAGCCTCCAATTAAGTTGTGGAGATTGCCCCAACCTTGTTTGTAAAGGTTCGGTCGCCGCCTTCAAGGGCACCACTTGTGGAATCACGACATCTCGCATTGTGTGAGGGCGTGAGGAGAATACGGTGGCCCTAGTGGCTTCTTGGGGAGCATTGTGCCTCCACACCGCTCCAACGGAGATGTACTTTCCCTCAAAGGGAAGGAACTTCGGTAACACATCCTCGTCTTCACCTTCTCCACTTGTGGATACTTCTTACCTTTACTTTGTGCAAGCTTTACTTGTGTTGTATCCTTTGCTTGTTTTTGTTGTTGTTGTTGTTGTTGTTGAGCTCGTCATATAGGTTGTCCACCTAGTTGCATATCTAGACAACGTATTTTATTGTTTAGCCTAATTTGTTAAAAGTAACTAAAAATTGTTAGTCGTCTATTCAGCCCCCCTCTAGCCGACCATATCGATCCTTTCAATTTTCTTGCTCATGAAGAACTCGGGCATTTGAGGAAACCCGTAAATGGAATATGCAAGACAATTCTATATTGATTCCCACTAGTATATGAAAGTGACAGAACATGAGGACTCTCTATCTAAAGGACATGGTGCTACTTTGAAGCACAAGTGTGGTAAAGGATAGTAATGCTGCCCCCTCTCTCTTTTTCTCTCATTTTTTTGTTTTTTTGTTTTGTTTTGTTTTGTTTTGTTGGGCACTCTTTTTTGGCCTCTTTTTTTATATCCTCACAGGTAGGGACAACACTCTAATAATGATGATCATCACACTTCTATTTACTTACAACTCGATAAAACTGGAAAACTATATGACTACATATGAATGCCTCTGGCAGTGTATCAGGATGTGCAATGATACTAGCGTAACATGTATACAATGCTGAACGGTGGCTTTGCCATAAATATCATGTCAGCTATATGATCATGCAAAGCAAAATGACTATAAATGCTCAAGTCATATGAACGGTAACGGTATGGAAATGCCATGATAGGTAGGTATGGTGGCTGTTTTGAGGAAGATATATTGAGGCTTATGTGTGATAGAGCGTATCATATCACGGGGTTTGGATGCACCGGCGAAGTATGCGCCAAATCTCAAGGTGAGAACGGCCAATGCATGGTACCGAAGAGGCTAGCAGAATATGGAAAAGGTAGGAGTGCTTACGGTCCACAAACTCACATTAAATACAAGGAACTCAGGTACTTATTGCGTACTCTATTAGCTTTCTCGAAGCAAAGTACTACTCGCATGCCCCTAGGGAGGAGGTTGGGAGGAGTTAACCACCGCGCGCCCCCGGCCAGACAACACACAAGGCTTTCAATCAAGGATACTCAACACTCCAACTTCCTATTTATGCCACGATCGGCATTTTGATGAATAGTGGATCACGAACCTTAATATCATTATTCTTACTAATCAACTTTTACCAACTAGTAAGCCCCCATATTATAACCTCAATACCATTGATCATACGTTTCGTATTTAGTGATCTACATGAAAGTTTTTATTATGTCTCCCTTGTATACCTATCATTTTCCGACTAAACATATAATTCATGCAAATTACCACTTACTATTCAGACTCTCAAAAAGATATAAGTGAAGTATGAGAGTGCACATGATTTCTATAAAATATAATTTCCGCCGTGCTCTAAAGATTTAAGTGAAGCACATGAGCATAAATTGCCTTAACTCAAAAGCTATAAGTGAAGCATAATAAGCATTCTAATAAATTCGAATGAATGTGTGTCTCTCATAATAGGTGCGTGCAGCAAACAATGATTATGAAAAACTAAAAAGCAAACAAGAAAAACTATAATACACAACGCTCCAAGCAAAACACATATCATGTGATGAATAAAAATATAGCTCCAAGTAAAATTACCGATGGGTTGGAGACGAAAGAGGGGATGCCAACCGGGGGCATCCCCAAGCTTAGATGCTTAGTCATCCTTGAATATTACCTTGGGGTGCCTTGGGCATCCCCAAGCGTAGGGTCTTGCCGCTCCTTATTCCTTCATCCACCGTGATCTCACCCCAAACTTGAAAACTTTAGCACACGAAACTCAACAGAAACTTCATGAGATCCGTTAGTATAATAAAGCAATCAAACATCTTAAGTACTGTCATAAATAGATTCATAATTATTCTTGCATAATAGATACAATATTCTAACTCCTCCATGACTTATACCCCCCGATACAATCCATAGAATCATTAAAACAAGCACACTATCCAATAAAAATAGAATCTGTCTAAAACAAAATAGTTTGTAATTATCTGGACTAAAACTATACTTTTGTAACTCCGAAATTCTGAAAAATTAGGACTGCATGAGAAATTTGTATCTAAATACTGTGTAAAATTTTCAGTAATTTACCATGTTCCAGTAAAATTAGATAATTCAAATACTGGGCATACAAGTTTCTGTTTCTCCACCATATCAATTCAACTATCATCCAAGCCATCCTAAAGTGTTTACTTGGAACAAAACTCAAAAGAAAAGATACAAACATAATTACTACAGTAGAAATAACTATGTTGACTTAAGAAAAATAAAAATAAAGCAAATAATAACTATTGGGTTGCCTCCCAACAAGCGCTATTGTTTAATGCCCTCTAGCTAGGCATAATGCAAAGTTTCATGTTTTGTCATCATTTAAAGTAATACCATAGGTGGCTCTCATAATAGATTCATAAGGAGGTTTAATTTTATTTCTTGGGAAGTGTTCCATCCCTTTATTTAGTGGGAATTGGAATCTTATATTACCTTCTTTATATCAATAACTGCACCTATGGTTCGTAGGAAAGGTCTACCAAGTATTATAGGACAAGACGGATTACATTCGATACCAAGTACAATGAAATCTATGGGTACATAATTTATATTAGCAAGTATGAGGACATCATTAATCCTACCCCATGGTTTCTTAATTGTTGAATCCGCTAAATGCATGTTGAGGGAACATTCACCCATATCGGCGAGACCTAGAACATCACATAAAGCTTTCGGTATAGTGGAGACACTAGCTCCTAGATCACACAAAGCACTACATTCATAATCTTTAACCTTAATTTTAATAGTAGGTTCCCACTCATCATGCAACTTTCTTGGTATAGACACTTCTAGTTCAAGCTTTTCTTCATGAGCTTTAATAAGAACTTCTACGATATGTCTAGTAAAAGCTTTGTTTTGTTCGTAAGGATTAAGTGAATTGATCATGGATTGTAACAAGGAAATGCATTCAATTAAAGAGCAACTATAAAAATTAACAACCTTATAATCCAAAGTAGTGGGTACATTGCTATCTAAAGTTTTGACCTCTTCAAACCCACTTTTGTCATTTTTAGCATCAGGATCATCACCCTCCAAACAATTGGGACGCCTTCTAATTAAAGTTGATTAATCTCCAGTCCCTTTATCATCAAGTTCTATGTTACTAAATAGAGATTCAATAAGTGACACACCAATCATTTTAATATCTTCATCATTGTTGTCATGAAAACCGGATGCGAACATCTTTTCTAAGATTTCTCGTTTAGCTCTCATCCTTTCCATTCTCTTCTTACTCTCATCTATGGTGACTTGGATAGCTTTTAGAGATTCAGAAATATCCTTTTTAGGTGGCAAGAATTTAATTTTAAGAGTATCCACATCTTGCAAAAGCCTATCCATGTTTCTAGACAAGTTGTCTACTTTATTCAAATTTTCCTCTACCATAGTGTTGAAAGTCTTTTGAGAGCTAATAAATTCTTTGATATTGCTCTCTAGTTCAGTAGGTATCTTATTATTATTATTATATGAATTTCCATAAGAATTGCCATAATTATTAGAGGGACTACCAGGATATGGTCTAGGATTATTAAAATTCCCTCTATAAGCATTGTTGTTGAAATTATTACTAGCAATGAAATTCACATAAATAGCATCATTATTTTGCTCAATCAAAGTGGATAGTGGAATATCATTTGGATCAATTTGAGCATTCTTACTAGCACGCATATTCGTAATAGCATCCATTTTATCACTCAAAGTAGAGACTTCTTCGATAGAATTTACCTTCTTACCAGTGGGAGCTCACACGGTGTGCCACTGGGAATAGTTTGTAGTCATGTTGTCAAGAAGCTTCGTGGCTTCTCCTAATGTGACTCCCATAAATGTACCACCTGCAGCTGAATCTAGAATGTTTCTCGAGACAAAGTTTAATCGAGCATTGAAATTTTGTATTATCATCCATAAGTTCAGTCCATGGGTAGGACAATTTCTAATCATTAATTTCATCCTCTCCCAAGATTGGGCAACATGTTCTTGCTCATTTTGTTTAAAATTCATAATTTGATTTCTAAGAGATATTATCTTAGCAGGAGGGAAATACTTTGAGATAAAAGCATCCTTAGATTTACTCCATGAATCAGTACTATTGCGAGGTAAGGACGAGAACCAAGTTTTAGCTATCTCTTAGTGAGAAAGAAAATAATTTCAGTTTCACAATATCATTATCCACATCTTTTTTCTTTTGCATATCGCATAATTCAACGAAGATATTAAGATGGGATGCAACATCTTCATTAGTATTTCCAAAGAATTGTTTTTCATAACAAGATTTAATAATGCAGCATTTATATCATATGATAACACACTAGTGGAGGGAGGTATTGGTGTACTAATAAAATCATTATTATTAGTATTCGAGAAATCACAGAACTTAGTGTTTTCTTGAGTAGACATAATGGCGATTCAAGCAAGATAGCACACGAGATATTTTTGGTATTTTTGATTTTTATATAACTGAAAATAAAAACAAGTAAAAAGTAGAACAAGTAAATGATAATGTGTGTGAAGGAACCTTCAGTTTGTTTGATAGCTTATCCGGCAACGACGCCAGAAATTCTTCTTGCTACTTGTAATGGCGTTGAGAATTTCCCCGAAGAGGAAGGGTGATGTAGTAAAGTAGCGAAAAGTATTTCCCTCAGTTAAGAACCAAGGTTTATCGAACCAATAGGAAACCAAGCAAACAAACAATCAACAGTACCTGCACACACAAGAGCAAATACTTGCACCCAACGCGGGCAAGAGGGTTGTCAAGCCCCTTGTACTCGTTAATTGCAAGGATCAAATATGATGGTATATGATAGATAAATATAAATAAATGGATAATAAATTGCAGCAACTATTTTTATATGTTTTTGGAATATATAATAGGTAAATGGACTCGGGGGCAATAGCGTTGACTAGTGTTTTTCGTGTAGCTCAAATGTATAATATCTCAAATGAATGAATTTTATACACATGTAGAATTTGTTCAGACGTTCATGCGGAGTTCTTTAAGAATTTTTTGAATCTCACACTTTTGGTTTTCATTTTTTTCTTCAAAAACAACCCTGAAAGTGCAATATTGCCGTTACGTCATATTTTGATGTTCATGACAATATACATGTAGGGGACTAACTATGTTTGTCAAGTAAATCTCAGGTGTTAGTCCCCGTAAGACATTGTGTGTGGATCACGGACGTATGAAAAGAATATGACTCAAGGAAGAAGAAACAAGAGGTTAACGAGTTTCGTTTTACTTTCTTGAGTATAGGGATCCCACACTATTAAGAGGGGAATGGTAGGGTTAGTAAAAGAGATGCTCAAGTCATTGCACTTCCCAATTTATTCTATCTAGTCACTTCATCTAAATGCCATCATATTCTAACATTTGTGCGTCCAAACATTTCCACATATTATCTCTCTCTCTTATCTCTAAAATGCTGTCCATGTTCAGGGTGACCAGATGTCCGGGACCAAGCCGGAAATCCGGCCTGCACATCACTGAACCAACTTTGTTTGGTTTCCCAGATGGCCGGATGTCCGATCCCCCTTTCCCGGATGTCCAGGGCTCCCCCGGAAATCTGGCCCTTCCTATACAAAACCTCTCCTATTTTTGTTAGTGAGTTCGTCGGATGTCCGACACTTCGCCGGATGTCCGGTATCTCATACTCTGCCTGGATGTCCGGGACTCCCCCGGAAATCCGACCCCGTCCTAAACAGAACCTTGCCAGTTTGCATTGCGTGTTTTCCGGATGTCCGGCCTCACCGCCGGATGTTCGGGACTTCCTGAACGGCCGGATGTCCGGGACTACCTCCTGATGTTCGGGCCCTCTATTTTCTCCTCTGGCCTGTGCATATTGTGTGGCTATTTCACTTGGTCGGATGTCTGGCCCCAGCCTCGGATGTCCGGCCCAGCACAGCCACTTACACTACAACGACCATATTTGCACTACCACTATATATAGCCTTCTTCCATTCCGGGAGAAGGTTGACCATTCACTTTGAGCTAACCCTATAACACATCTTACTCCCTCTCACATCCTCATACACTAAATCCAAGACCCCGGAGGAATTTTTGAGAGTTCTTGAGAGGTTCTCCAATCAAGTGATAGATCCACTCCTTCCCCTTCTCTTGACCAAAGGAATTCGTGATTTGAGAAAGTCTTGAGGTTTTCCCCATCATTCTTGTTACTCGTGGAGGTTGGAGACTCCTGGGCAGTAGGAGTTCTTCGGAGAGGAATCAACCATTGTGATTACCCCTGGAAAGTTTGTGAGGGTTCGGAGACAACCCCAAGGTCTACCACTAGTGGTTGAGAAACGCCTTCGTGGTGTTGTCTCAAGGAGAGAATAGGGTTAGCCTTCGTGGTAACATCCACCTCTCTAAATGGTGACGTAGCTTCCCTCCAAGGAAGTGAACATCGGCATACATCCTCGTCTCTCGGAGTTGCGGTTATTCCTAACCCTAGCTCCCTACTTGTGGTTACTTGTCTCTTCGCCTTTACTTGCATTATATTGTGTGTGTCTATCTAAATACTTGTTGCTTTGTTCATCTTGCTTAGCACTAGTATCACCTTTGCAATTGTTAGGCTCACTTTCATATTGCGCAATATTGCCTAAAATTGCTAAGTAACAATTAAAATTTGTAATTATACCTATTCACCCCCCTCTAGGTCCATCTCGATCCTTTCAATTGGTATCAGAGCCTCGTGCTCTAATCGTGTGGCTTAAACCGCCCTAGAGCGAGATGGATACGGTCGGGAACCCTCTTGTTGTAAATCATGAGGAGAAGGGTGCTTCTTCTTCGGAAGAGCACAAGTCCTTCACCTCCGAGGATTTGGAATGGGCCCTTGCTAAGCAAAAGGAGGAGCATGATGCTTCTATTGAGGCCTTGGTCCAAATGAGGTTGGCCACATTGGTTGCAAACCCCACACAACTTGTGAACCCATGGGGTGTGGCAAAGGAACCAAATGTGACTCCTCCCCCTTTAGTCCAACAACCTCAAGTGAGTGATAGCACCGGTGTTCCATGGTTATATGCAAAATCCAAAGTGGAGAAACCAAAGTATAATGTTGGGGGCAACCCTCCTTTACTTGATGACACTACCGATTTTGCTTTGTGGAGAGTTGGTATGTGCTACTTGTAATGGCGTTGGGATTTTCCCCGAAGAGGAAGAGTGATGTAGTAAAGTAGCAAAAAGTATTTCCCTTAGTTAAGAACCAAGGTTTATCAAACCAATATGAAACCACGCAAACAAACAATCAACAATACCTGCATACACAAGAGCAAATACTTGCACCCAACGCGGGCAAGAGGGTTGTCAAGCCCCTTGTACTCGTTAATTGCAAGGATAAAATCTGATGGTATAGGATAGATAAATATAAATAAAAGGATAATAAATTGCAGCAACTGTTTATATATTTTTTGGAATATATAATAGGTAAATGGACCCGGGGGCAATAGCGTTCACTAGTGGCATCTCTCTCAGGAGCATAGTAGCGGTGGGTGCACAAATTACTGTTGGGCAATTGATAGAAAAGCAAATAATTATGTCGTTATTCATGGCATGATCAATACATAGGCATTACATTCGTGATAAGTAGACTGTTAAACTTACTGACGCCTACTACTATTACTCCACCAATCGACCGCCATCGAGCATGCATCTATGGTATTAAGTTCATAACAAATAGAGTAATGCTTTAAGCAAGATGACATAATGTAGACAAAGTGAGACCAAATAATATGTTCAGACCCCGTCATTTTATCCTTAGCAGCAACAATACAAATACGTGCCTTGCTACTCCTCCTGTCATAGACTGAGGACACCGCAAGATTGAACCTACTACTATGCACCACTTCCTCTGAAGATCTACTCATCTACTTGGCCAAAGCAAACTTATAGATCAAAAATCATACATAGCTATATGAAATCACACATAATAAATCTCAGATTGGATCAATTACTTTCAATGAATAATCTGAACATAAACTCACAATTCATCGGATCCCAACAACACACTGCAAAGATTACCTCGAATAGGTCTCCGAAGAGATCATTGTATTGAAGATCAAATGAGAGAGAGAGAGAGAGAGAGAGAGAGAGAGAGATACAGAGAGAGAGCCATCTAGCTATAGCTATGGACCCTTAGGTCCTGTAGGAACTACTCACACATCATTGGAGAGGTAGCAAGGTTGATGAAGATGGCCTCCGTGATGGATTCCCCCTCCGACAGAGTACCGGAAAAGGCCTCCAGATGGGATCGCGAAGGAACAGAGACTTGCGGCGGTGGAAAAATTGTTTCAGATGCTCCCCTAGGGTCTTTAGGATATATGTGAATTCATAGGATAGAGAGGCGGCAGTTTGGACCCACAGGAGAGTCATAATGGGGGAGGGCGTGCCCTACCCCCAGGGCACGCCCCCTGCCCTTGTCGCTTCCTCATGCGGTGTCTGGTATTCGTTCGAATCTTCCAGGTCTTCTTTTGGTCCAGAAAAAATTGTCAAAAAGTTTCGTCATGTTTGGACTCCATTTGGTACAGGTTTTCTGAAAAGCCAAAAACACGCAGAAAATAGCAACTGGCACTGGGCACTGAGTTAATAGGTTAGTTCCCAAAAATGATATAAAATGGTGTATAAAGCATACAAGATTGATAAAATAATAGCATGAAACAATAAAAAATTATAGATACATTGGAGACGTATCAGTATGCAAGATCATCTTAGGTTTGTCAATGATGAGATGATGGAGATTTTGGAGAAAGGGTACAACCCCAGCAACCCCAAGAATCTCACACCAGGTGAAGCATATGACAAGCACCTCAATGACACCGCAATTATGCTCATAAGGAAGGGCATGTCTGACAAGCAGAAAAAGCCCTATTTACACATCTCAAATGCCAAAGAGCTATGGGATAGCATTGTGATGACCAAGACGGGAACGTCTTCCCTTCGAGTTGCACAATATGATATCGCAAATGGGGCATTACAATACTTTTGCATGGAGAAGGGTGAGAAGCCCAAGCATCTTCTTGAGCGTTTGATGACTCTTGCCGCTGACATTGAGTCTTAGGATTGTGACAAGAGCCAAGATGGATTCAACTTGACCAAGCGATTTCTTATGGATAAATTGCTAGATGCACTTGCTCCCTATCGACATCAAATGGTGTGGGACATAAGAAGAGAGCATGGTTTCAAGGACATGTCTCCCGATGATGTCATTTCAACTTTCCAATTATTTGAAGAATCGAAGACCAATGCTACAAGACACCTTGCCTTGCATGGTTCCTCATCACCCAAGATCAACCTTGCCTTTAAGGCCAAGCATGTGTGTGATGAAGAGGTTAGCGAGGAAGAAGAAGGAGATGAAGAAGGTGATGAGATTGACTCAAATGTGAGCCCGTCATATGAAGTCATGGCTCTCTTTGTGAAGAAGTTTAGTGCGGGACAATTCAAGGGAAGATTCCCAAAGAAGAAAATGAGGTGTTGCTATATGATGTAATATTAACTTGATTATGTATGAGATGACTATATGATGTAATATTAACATGACCTACGTGTCATGATTCGGCATGATGGCTGGAGCCATATGATTGTTACTTTAATGACCTGCGTGTCAACCTTAAGTAATGCACTTATTTTATTAGCTATAGAGATAGCAATATTATCTGGTGCATCGACAAGGTGGTGGCAATCTTCGCGAAGGTGAACACCAACGCGAATGCCGAAGACGAAGAAATGAATGACTTCTCCATCAGAAAGGGCTATACCATATCATGCTATTATGAATTGCCTCAGATGTTTATCCCTTATGATGTACCCTTTTGATTGCGCGGTAGTCGCTTTTTATTAGGGTGATCTCTCACAAAAATATCAAGTAGTTAGTGTTCTCCCAAGTGTAATACCGTCATGGCACCTATCTTTTCCGGGTGCGCCGTGTCACACGGGTACGAACGATTAGAGAAGTGTGAGGCGGGTGAGTTGAGACCTCGCAGCGAGATCACTTGGTTGTCTTGACGTTCAGGCATGACTGTCATGAGCTCGGAACACACGCATCGAAAGATGAACAAGATTCACATAGAGATGTGATTGGCAAGTTGGCCTACCGGTTGAGATTTTCGTCATTAGTGGTGTTACACCAATGGCGAACAATTTAAATGCGGGTCTTGTATCACTCACAATCAATTATGAGAGATATTGATTTGAGTGGGAGCGCACTGTAGAATTAATTATTTTAATTCTCAGTGCAATTAATTATGAACACTGTCTAAGTGTTATTTGCATAATAGTTGTAGAATAATGGCTCGCGTTTCCACCTTCCTAATTAAAATTGAATAAGCTGTTAAATATCTGGTTAAAACTTTACGGTTGGTAACGTAATGTGAGGATTGTCCTCAAGAGTGCCGAGAAGGATTTTGTCCTATCGCATGCTTTTGGTATTCTCCCGCTAATGCTATGGATGATATGACTCTCGTCCTTCAATGCAAATGCTAAAATTCCGTTACGGTCAAGTGAAATATGTTTGCTTCCATGAGATCCAAACTTCGAAAGTTTGGATAGTTATGTGATATTCATGGAATCTAAAAATCATTTTCAGAGACAGACAAAGGCTAAAAGATATGAGATATCCAAAGCAATGTTTGTTTGCAAAACATTAGTAAAGTGTTTACTATACATTGGACTGATTAGAGAGGGATCCGGAAGAACGCCTGTCATATGATGATGGTGAATAAAATGACAACTTAAAGAGAAAGGAAGTGTCCGAAGGGTGTTAGTGAAACTTTCACGCCTAGGAAGTCCGGGGCTAACGCCACTCTTAAGTTGGATGCTTCTTCTGAGAGTAGGAGAAATACTAAAAGTTAAACTGTTAGAAGTATAAAGGCAAAAGGAAAGAAGACTGGAATGTCCAGCTCATGTATGAATGTCATACAAGTTTTTGATGTATAGAAGGCTGGTCAAAGATATAGTTTTTGGGAATTATGGTTAAACATGTTAATCACTAATTCTTGGGTATTGTGAGTTAATCACAAAGATACCCGCTCGATTGCATTCTGTTGCAACTTCATGTAAGAACTACTATGGCCTGAAAGACTAGCCAGAAATGAGGTTTAGATACACGCAGGGAACATAGTAAATGTTACTATGCCTTCCATCAGTGTATTACCTATGTATTTATTTTGATAATTCATTTAGAGTTTCACACTCTAGCCCTTTGCATAAGGTATCTTGCAAGAAGGTTGTTCATAAGAGAACTTTTGATGTTCGGTGTTATGAATAACATAAGGGCCATACTTTCATTATGAATGAGACGTTATGAATATTGATAATAATACATTACCTCTATATTTACTTTTATAATTCATTTAGAGTTTCATATACTCTAGCCCTTTGCATAAGGTATCTTGCAAGAAGGTTATTCATAAGAGAACTTTTGATGTTCGGTGTTATTAATAACATGAAGGGCCATGCTTCCATCCAGGATGGGATGTATGTTGTGAATATTGATGGTAATATGATACATCCATAACACTGACGCTAAATGTCGCAATACTAAAAGAATACCACATATGTATGGCACTGCATTTGGTCATATTGGAGAAACCCGCATGGAAAATTCCATTATGATGGATTTTGAAGTCGTTTGATTTTGAATCATCTAACAATTGCAACTTTCCTCTGAAAACTAAAGTGACTGGAATACCGTTCACAGGCCATAAGGAATGAGCAAAGAACATATTGGTGATCATACATTATGATGTGTGTATTCCAATAAATGTTGTTGCAAGTAGTGGATTTATCTATCTTCAGAAATGACTCAAGTAGATATATGGATATTTAGTTGTTGAGACGTAAGTCTGGATCTTTTGAATTCATTCAAAAGGTTTTCAAAAATGAAGTAGAAGTTATTGTAACAAGAAAATTATGTTTCTGCAAATTGATTGCGGAAAGGAATATTTGAGTTACAAGTTTCGTGAATGTCTGATGAGTTGTGACAGCGGTTTCATAACTTGCACCTCCCGGAACACCACTGCAAGTGGAAAGTCCGTGAAGATGTAATCGAACCATTTATGACATGGTAAGATCAAAGATGACATAAATAGATTTGCCATTATCCCTTTTAAAGAGTGATGCTTTAGAGACTGCGGCTTTTACACTGAAAAGAGCTCCACCGGGTCTGTTGAAATGATGCCATGGTATGGTACGCCCAACCATCTTATATCTTCTCTTAACATTTGGAATATGGGGATTGTGTAAAAGGTTACAAACCTATTCCAAATCAGACAAGTGCTTCTTTGTAAGGTTATCCCAAGTCATTGGGTATTCCCCCACCACTATACCGAGGCAAAGGATTTTGCCACAAAACGGTATGCTTTTAAAGAGAATAGTTCTTACAAAAGGTGAGTGGGAGGATAGTGCAACTCGACAAGATAACCAGTATCTTCGTCATCAGATCAAAGGAAAGAAACCTTGGAAGTGATTCCGGAGTTTCCTATTGCGACTGATACGGAAGTCTCTACAATAAAATGTATGGACTTCGGTCGAACTTGCAGCTGAACCACATAGGCAAAACTCGTGCAAACCTATCAGGTGCGCAAACGAGATATTGTTGTTAGACAACAGTATACCTACAATACACAAGGAAGCGTTGATGGTCCCTGACTCCGGAATTGGCTAAATGCCAATACAATCCGAGATAGTTTCCATATAAGTGATTCGAGATTAAAATCTTGATACACCTTTCAGAAGACTTAGAGTCTAACGAATATTTATGGAACTAAAAACTGATACGGATAAAATGTTTTATCCATAAAGCTCGACTTGTTGCAATAACAAGTTCAAGGAGTTGACTACGATGAGATTGTCTCACCGTAGCGATGCTTGAAGTCGGTTCGGGTTGAACTAGCAATTAATACATATTTCAATCATGAGATATGAAACATGGATGACAAAGGGATTTCCATCTGATGGAAGTGAAACCTAGGACTTGTATGTGATATAGTCCAAAGTAATTTGTCGATCCAGAGGATGCTAGTAAGTATGCAAACTTCAGAGATCCAGCGATGGACAGAAGAGAGCAAAATGGAGTTAGAATCTTCGTGTTTTGATGAAATGGTCAAAAGGGTTTTGACTTCATCAATGGGTAACGAAGATGCTTGTGATTCAAGAAAGTAAGTGGGAGCATAATAATATTTATAAAAACCTTGTGTGCTTGACACATTGTTAAACTGGAAATAAATTTCTTGACACGAATTAGGACTTCATTTGAAAAATAGTTTTTCGATGAAGTGCTTAGGCTAAATAGCCTCAATATTAGGCATGACGATCTATGGAGATAGATTTACCTAATGGGGCTAAGCAATGAATACATATTGACAAGATGCTAAAACTTTTTAGCATTTAAAAACGCCAAGGAGTGATTCTTGCCGAAGTCACATGGAAAGAGTTTTTACAAGACTCGGTGTCCCAAAACACTAATGAGTAAAATACATGATGGAGATTCCACACACTCTTGTGTTTGGATTAATCATGTATTCCATTGTATGTAAAAACAACCAGATATGTCCAATACTCCAAAGTTGTTGCGAGTATAGATACCAAAGTGATCAAAGTACTGATCATAGGACAACAGTGAAAGATGTCATTGAGTACTAGAGTAGTAGTGATGACATGTTTTCTCGCAAGCAGAGATTATGAATTGCTCGTTGTAAGTAATTACATCGATACAGTCTTCATCAATACTCCATGCGATTTTCGATTTAAGTTAAGGGTTTTTGTGTAATACACAATATGGTGGCACGGTAGTTGGAAATTGTTCCAAACAAGATACTGTGGCGAATTCTATAACAAAGGCTAAGTATGTTGACGCTTAAGAAGCGACAAAGAAGTTGTTGAATCACATAGTTTATTCATGAACTTAGTATGGTACCAAGATGGCTTTGGTCTATGGGACACTATTGCAGATAGTTGCTCCATAGCTCAGTCTGAGGAATCAGGTTTCGACCAATGATTCATGGAAAAGTATGTCAAGTAACTTGATAGCTCAAGATTGGGATTTGCTCCTCCGACGGTGGAGAGATATCTCTGGGCCCTCTCGGTGTTATGGTATCCATCATCGTCTGGCCAGACACTTTGTGATTTGATCACGGGGATGCCGGAATATGGGAACGAGAAAAGAGAACAATACCGGTAACGAGGTAACTGGCATAGTGGACAAGTTGTTGATCCACGGGGATGCCAACATGTCTCTCCTCGGGTATTTGTAACATATCGCGAAGCAACAGGAATAGCACACAGCAACTGGAGGTTCACTCGAATATTCATTCGTGTGGGTATAGGGGTCAATATGGGTGTCCACGGCTCCGATGTTGATCATTGATCGGAAGGGGTTCCGGGTCATGTCTATGCTTCACCGAACCTATAGGGTCATACGCTTAAGGGTCATCTATCTGTTGAATACTAGACAGGGAGTCTGAGAGAAATTCACCGAAAAAGTTTTGGAGACAACGGAAGAGTTCCGGAGAGAGAACACCGGAAGAGTTTCGGTAAAACCGAAAAGTTGTTTCGGAGTGTACCATAAAGTCAAATAGGTTTCGGCACATGCCTAGAAATTATTGGAAGGTACCAGAATTGTTCCGGTAACATCTGAGATTTTTCAGAGACAAAAACCAGAAATGTTCCGGACTGCCGGAACCGCTTTAGTTGCTTTTCACATATGAAAATCACTAAACTAAAAAGTTGTTTCGGAGTACACCATAAAGTCAAATTGGTTTCGGCACATGCCTGATAATTCTTGGAGGGTGCCAGAATCGTTCTGGAAACTTTCTATAATTTTCCGGGATGAAAACCGGAAATGTTCCGGAGCTGCCAGAACCGCTTCAGATGCTTTTCGCAGATGAAAATCACTAAACCGGAATTGTTTTGGAACGCGTTGAAAATTATTTTAGTGGGTAATGGAAATGTTCTAAGCCCACATAAATATTTTCAGTTCGAACGGACGCTGAAATATGTCGTCGTGAATAGTGAAAGTGCTTTTTGGACTACTTTATGGAAAGCCACCTTTTGGGGCTTTACTCACAAATATCTTTAGGGATGACATGGAAGGATATGGGCTGCCCACTTGCTTTTACCTTTGTGCCCTTGTGAAGGGCATTTTGGGTATTTCAAGTGTCACCCTACCCCTTGGGTTTTCCTATAAATAGAGGTGGAGATGCACTCTCCACACTCACTCTTTCTCACATACACATGCCATCTGATGTTATCTGGCTTCTCTCTCCCTCCCAGCGAAATAGTTTTGTAGAGCCGAAAGGCTGTCTGGGTTCCGGTGGGAACTAGTTCTGGACGGCGAAGCCCTGCCGGGTAGATGACACCGTATGTGTGCAACTCTATAGAGAGATCGTAGTTTCGGTCTTAGTTCGAGGGTCCTCCCGAAGGGCTGTCCGAGTGACTGTACGAGTTTCGAGGGTCCTCCCGAAGGGCTGTCCGAGTGACTGTCCGAGTTTCGGAGGTCCTCCCGAAGGGCTGTCCGAGACACCGTCCGGGGGACTGTCCGACCGCCTCCCGGAGGGCTGTCCGAGGGGCAGATGAGGGTATACATCCTCGCAGTTAGGAGGTTGTAAATCGTAGCTGCGGGGATCTGCACCGCCGATCGTCATCGACTCTACTTCCGCTGCGCTATGAGTCGGTAACGAAAATGATCAAACCTTGTATGCAGTCTCCATAGTGGTCCTGGGCTGGTGCGTAGGTCGGAATTTTTTTGTTTTCTGCTGCGTTACCCTTCAAGATTTAACATCTCCGGGTTGTGCTTTTTCAAGCCGCCCTCACCGCAATACAGAACATATTCTGTCTTGTTTGTTTTTGCGGGGTTTATCTCCTAAGATGAGCCGCCGTGAAATCTGATATTATGAGAACACAAGACAGACAAGCATGCATCAAGTTGTGCAAAGATTCATACGTGCGCGATGGCACGGCTCAAGAAAACAAGTTTTTGTATGCCTAGTACAAACTCCCCACATAGCCCAAAATACCACAGACTTAACAAGTTTTTGTACACTGCTAGCCTTGGCGACTCAAGAAGCCGGGTTATAAGTTTCAGAAGCAAATGATCAGCTCGATGGCGGGTCATCCTGCGCCGGGTCTTCGACCTCTTCGATCTGAAGATTGTCCACATCCCAGTTGTAGTTTGTTAAAGCTTCAAACTGAGCCTCTTCAAAGAGGGGAGATGGGTCAATCTCAGGAGCAAAGAGGTGCTTACGGCGTGCAGAAGTCAAGTCTCTGGCTTCAAAAGTTGGGCAGCGCACTCGTTTGTTGTCCTCGCCATAAGCCGCCTGGTATGTAGTCAGATCAACTTCATTCGCCAGCGCTGATGCAAGTATCCGGGAGGCCTTCATACATTTGGCATAGTCATCCTCAGTAAAGTCCGAGCCGTCGTCTTTTTTGGATGGAAAGACGTCCATCATCTCTTCTGCGGTCAGCTCCGGGGCAAAAGCCAGACACCGACTTAGTGCAGCCATTGCTCCCTTTCTGGCAGCTGATCGTTTGAGCTCATCAACTTGTTTGGGCAGAGTCGACAGGAGCTCTATCACTCCCTTCATAAATTTGGGGATGCTTTTTTCATTCAGCGTCGCTTTGATGGTGCAAAGAATCCCGCAGTATAGCTGTTCTGCCAGGGAATATACTGCTTTTAACTTCACCAAGCTGTTTGAAGATAGTTCGCGGCTTCTTTGACCTGCAAGGAAAGATTTGGTGTTATAAGCCGCCCGCACAGTAGGCAAGGAAATTTGCTAAGTATTCAGTGCTTACCAAAGATAGCAGAAGTCATCCTAGAGATATGGCGCTTGAGAGTTTGCAGTTCATCTGACACAAGCTTGAGTTGCTGGTCAGCATCGTCGGCGCGCTTGGTAAGGGCGGCTTGGGTAGACTCAGCGCTCTTTTTGAAGGCATCAAAGTCGGCCTGAACCTTCTCAAGCTCCTTAACGGCAACCCGCCATTTTTCCTCCGCCTCAGACCGGGCGGTTTGTTTTGCAGCAAGGTTTTCTTTTACGCCGGTCAGATCAGACTCGGCCGCATCTAAAGCTTCCTATATCATACAAAAACAAAACATTTGAGGAGGTCTAAGTCGCTAGGATATGATGTTAGTACATGATCGATAGAGCTGTTCTGACAAGTCTCAAGCAGATTGCAAGCAATATACTTGACACTTGGGGGCTAATGTCTGTGTTTTCTCTACAAGTCTACAATGAAGTTTCGGCTCATCTTCGTAAAGATAAGACGGCACTTGGGGGATACACACGGCGCTCTACAAGTCTACAATGAAGTTCCGGCTCATCTTCGTAAAGATAAGCCGGCACTTGGGGGCTACACACGGCGCTTTCCACGTCTACAGTGAAGTTCCGGCTCATCATTTTTATACTGACCCGGACTTGGGGGCTACCATTGATCAACTCTTCAAATTGAGTATCGGCTTACTATCTATACTAACCCGATACTTGGGGGCTACAGGCTAAGCTGTTTGGAGTTTGACATAGATTGGAAGACCCGGTCTACCATTTACAATGTTAAACCAGCTCTTGGGGGCTACATAAGGGTATAAGGAAAAAGCAGGAGTACCTCATATTTTTTCTTCATCAAACCAACAAGTTTGAGCTCCATGTTCCGGCTTGTTGACAGGCGGTTCAGATATGCATCGTGTAATTCATCGATAGTCAGCTTCTCTAACATAGGGAATTCAAAATCAAACTTCTCAGGCGACGAAGCTTCAGCCTTGCTGGTACGTCTTGTCAGTACATGAGGCTCGGGAGATTGATGACCCGTCCCAGTGATGATAACGTTTGGAAGAACTGTGTCTTCGACGGCTGTTGAAGGGCTGGGCGGCTTAGGATCATCCCTTGGAGGACTTTCAGTTGCCGTGTCATGATCAGCCGGCTCAGAGGGCTGATGAGTATCTTCAGGTGCATCTTTCATAATTTCAGTAGGTTCCACATGAGTTGCAGGGGAGTCCGACTTAGCAATTTCCGGCTCTTGGGCGGTAGGAGCAGCGGTAGACCCGCCGGTTTTCCTTCGTTTTGCTTGAGCTCTGAAAACAGAAGAATTATTGCATAAATAACAAGGACGATAGAAAGGTACGCACTCCGGGTTGATCTTCAGAGGAGGCAGCTTAGTCGCAGTGGAATCACCGGACGAAGGGGGCGTTTCCTGAAAGCAGTTAAGACAATACAAAGCAGAGTAAGGTTACAATGCAAGATTGTTAAAACTGACCTTAGTTGAAAGAGTACCTCAGCCGGCCGTTTCCGCGGAGCCGGAGAATTCGATAACCCGGCCACAAGATCTTCAGAGCCGGTGCTCCGGGTCTAACGTTGGGAGTTGTGCTGTTGCTTTTTGAAAAGAAAATTGGGGTCTAAATGAGCAAGAGGATGAGAAAAGGGGACTTTTCGGATGACCCGCCGTATTTTCTCTGGTGGAAGGTTTTCTGAGTCAGAGGAAATGTAGGTTACCTCGGGGGCGTCTGCATGGCTTGTTTCCGTTTCCTGCTGTGGATAATTGTTGTCAATAAGTTGCATATAGAGACGGCCAAGGGAGTCAAGTTCTACCTCTGAGTCGTCAAGCTCAGGCGGCTCCTGAGCGGCAGTTTTCTTCTTACGGCCGTGGGCTTTCACTTTAGGCTTCCTCACAGGAGGGTTATACTTCTTCTTCCAGAAAGGAGAGCCGGCATGTGCATAAGCCGCCAAAGAAGATTAAAAGGTGCAAGGTAAAAGGTTAGGACAAGAATGGCCAATTCTGTAGAAAAGAATTTCTTACAGCTGGAGCCGGGTTCTTGGCGCAAAAGGGCTTCAACCCGGTCTTGTTGGAAATCTCTTGTTTGTCGCCAAGAAGTGACTTGACGGAAGTATTGATGTCTTGTTCTGTCAGAGGGGTGGCATTGAAGCAGAGAGAGTCATTGGGTTCACTCGTAAATTCATGCATGAGTCGGTCATGCCGGCTCAGTGGCAAGATTTTCCAAGAAACCCAGCAGCGGGTTAAGTCGACGCCAGTTAAGCCGTTCGCTAGTAAGGCCCTGATCTTCGCGAAGGCCGGAGCATACTTCGCTCGTTCTGTGGCAGACATCCGGTCCGGGAGTTCGGTGTAGCAAAGCCGGGTGGGACGATAACCCGTCAGTGGATTCTCTTCTTCAGGAGAAGTGTCCTTGCAGTAGAACCAAGTCTTGTTCCAGTCCTTGGGGTGGCTTGGTAAGAGAGCTGCTGGATAGGGCAAATCTCTCCGTCGCTGGATAGACACGCCGCCAAGCTCCAAACTTGGCCCAGCCGCCACTTCAGTTTGGCGATAGACGTAGTAGTAGTCACGGAAGAGATCAACAGACGGTTCTTCTTGCAAGTAAACTTCACATAACACTTGGAACTGACACATGTTGGTGACAGAGTTTGGACCTATATCTTGAGGATGAAGCTTGAAGAAATGAAGAATGTCTCGGATTTTTTTTTACCCGGGTGGGCTAAATCCACGAAGGAGATGATCAGTGAACACAATAACTTCTCCTTCCTGAGGAGTCGGTCTGATTTCTGGCCCTGGGACCCGCTAGTGTATAACGTCCTGCACCGGGAAAATACCCGACTCTACAAAGTCAAGTAGAAGCTGTTCGGTGACTCCAGAGCCGACCCAATCACAAGACGAAGGTGCTCTTGACATAATGGCGGGTTAAGCTGCGAAGGCACGGAGTACGACGGGTTAGAAAAATGTTCAATAGTCAAGGCAACTATGGTCAGTATAATGGTGAGGTGCTAAGCCGCCGAAATATTTTCGGAGAGCCGCCAATGCCATGGTGGATTAGGTGGACAAGGTGATCCTGGAAAATACTTCTAAGTGCGGATAAACAGGTTTCACATATTGTCTTTATAGCTGCAAGATCTACGGGTGAAGGTAAAATGAAACATATTCAAAAACCTAAAAAGACAGAAGAAGAACAGGCGGACAGCACGCGGTGGAGATTGCTATGCAGATCCAAAGCAAGTGGGCATTGGCATTAAAAGGATAACCGCAATGGATAGACAGTATTATGGGATGCAAAGTGATGCTTGGTGGTCTATACTATGAAGAACACTGATGAACAGCGATGAACATTAGAGAAACCTGATGAACTCGGGAGATCTTAATGGGGACAACTGCAAATTCAACAAGGGCTGAAAATGATACCTTGCGGATGCGGACGGGCTGGCGAAACTCTGGTCCGATTCAGGTTGATGCAGCGGCTGGCGTTGAGGGCGACAGTGAGCTCCGGTCGGGGTCGGCGGAGCTCTGGAGGCGAAGCTGACTGAGGGAGGAAGAACACAGAGGAGGCGGAGAAAGGAAAGAAGGCACCACGTGTCCCTATTTATGGGAGGGCAACAGTGCGCGCGAAAATCAAGGAGGCACAGTGATGATTGATCGAAGAAGGCGCCTCGATTTTCAGGCCGACCCTTCAATGAGAGGATCCGTTGCCAACGTCACAGAATCTTTTTAGAATATTCGATATGACATCACGGCGGGTTATCAGTTTTATTTTCAGGTGATAGAAATGTGAGACTCGCCGCCAAGTGAGTTTGAAGATTGACATGAGCAGGCTCAAATCAACCTGGGGCCTAATGTTGGGGATATAACCCCGTGGTAAGACCTGCCCAGGAGGGGCCGGGTCGTACCTGGCGGCTCGTAGCCGAGACCTGTAAGGTGGGCTGGAAGATGAAGGCCAAGCCGCGTGTCGGCTTACCTGACGGGCCACGACGAAGGCCCAGAGACAAAAGATGGTGTGAAGACCCGGGCGGTTAAGCCGCCCAGAGACGGCTTGCCCAGGATAGTTAGGCGGCTTAGAGACAGGATCAACTACGATGTATGAGTCGGTTTAGGACTCGTGTAACCCAGAGCCTCGACCTCCTATATAAAGGTGAGTCCCTGGGGCGGCTTAGACAGAAACCAGTCGATCGAGAACTAGGTCAAGCGAATCCGCTCCCTTGTAATCGATACTCCAAGCAATATAACACAAGCAGGACGTAGGCTTTTACCTCTTCTCGAGGGGCCGAACCTGGGTAAACTCGTGTCCCTCATTTCGACCAACCCCTTTGAGTCCACCGCCTTAGCGATGGCCTCGAACCTAAGTCTTCGGACATCTGTTGTGACAAAACCACGATAAAGCCCCCACATCAGTCGACTGTGTCGACGACACAATTTGGTTGATGGAGGCGGGATGACGATGTAGGCACGCCAAGGTGACCGCATGACACAGCCGAAGTCGATTACCTGTGCACACAATATAGTGCAAGCCAAGAGTAATAACAAATAAAGGTAATAATATATTTTAAAAATAATCTTCTACTTAGTTAATTGAAGTGAAGCAAATAATTAAAGGAATATGGCCAGGGCGCCGAGGTGCCTGAGCGAAGAGTTTGGCTTGACGAAGTGGCAACGCTGCACGGTCGATGTGGAGAGGCGAAGTCCCTGGTCCAGCTAACATAGCGAAGCTGGTCGGCTGGTGAAGCCGAAGTCCCTGGAACAGGTTGATGAAGAGATGCCAAAGCCCCCGGTCTAGCCGAGGTGACAGAGCAGGTCGGCTGGTGACGCCGAAGTCTCATGCCAGCCGAGGTGTCGAAGCAGGTTGACTGGTGACGTCGAAGCCTCACACCAGCCGAGGTGTCGAAGCTGGTCGGCTGGTGATGCCAAATTCTCATGCCAGCCGAGGTGTTGAAGCTGGTCGGCTGGTGACGCCGAATTCTCATGCTAGCCGAGGTGTTGAAGCTGGTCGGCTGGTGACGCCGAATTCTCATGCCAGCCGAGGTGTTGAAGCTGGTCGGCTGGTGACGCCGAATTCTCATGCCAGCCGAGGTGTTGAAGCTGGTCCGCTGGTGACGCCGAATTCTCATGCCAACCGAGGTGTCGAAGATGGTCGGCTGGTGACGCCGAATTCTCATGCCAGCCGAGGTGTCGAAGCTGGTCGGCTGGTGACGCCGAAATCCCCTGAGCGGGTTGATGAGGAGATGACGAAGCCTCCGGTATAGCCGAGGTGACGGAGCAGATCTGTAAGGTGACGCTAGAGCCCCATGCCAGCCGACGTATAAAAGCAGGTCGGCGTGGTTGACGTCAGCTTGAAAAAGTAACGACGCGGCGATCCGACGCAGGTCGGAATTTGTGACGAGGTCAATGCTGGCTTGATGAAGCAACGGAGCGCCCGACCCGTACAACCCGCGGATGACGAGGTTCTCTTGATGATTATTCGGCCCTCGCGATGCCGAACTCTTGGTCGGTTGACCGAGGTGATGAGAAAAGTTCCTTGAAAAAGGACGCCTCACAACCCGTTCATGAAAAAGATGAACTCGGGTCAGATTAGTTTTCGCGCAGAAAATAGATCCAAAATTCGTTGTACTCATCTACGTTTCCCGAAGTTTGGATGGTCGGATCGAGCTGAAATTTTGAGGGGTGATCGGTATAGGAATTCCGCAGCCGATGAACGGTAGGATTTTCCAACGGATATCCGAGATAGATACTGGACACCTCGTCCTAAACTCATCTAGATTCCCGTCCAGATTCGATAGGGCTCCGGTATATTGGAGATTGCCGGAGATTCCTCCATCGGAACGCGACGAAATTTTGCAGGGTTGTTGCAGATACAATTCCGCACAATTCCACTGAAGCAATCGTCAAAAAGTTGCTCGAGAAATGGGGACGACGAACACAAATTCGCTGTCCAGAAAAAACTGCAATATGCAGACGAGCCATCAATCCTTCTAGCGATCCCACAGCGGAACTCTCAATGAAAGCACCAATGTCGGTGTCAAAACCGGCGGATCTCAGGTAGCGGGTCCCGAGTTGTGGGTCTTAGATCGATGGGTAACAGGAGACAAGGGAGGTGATGTTTACCCAGGTTCGGACCCTCCTATGGAGGTAAAACCCTACGTCCTACTTTGTTTGTATTGATGATGGTGTATCGAGTACATAGTTGATCTACCACGAGATCGTATGTAGTGGTCCAAACCCTGAGACCTATGCTCGTATGATGATATGATCTATGATGATCTGATTGTCGCTAATAACTAGCCTGGCCTCGGCTTATATAACACACCAGAGGCCTAGGATAACAAGAGTCCTAGTAGGCTACGTCGGTGGAGAGGAGTCCTTGTCTTGATCACCAAGTCTTGTGGAATCTTTCTCGTATACATCATGGGATGTCTGAACTGGCCCATTAATGAACCGCCCTGGGGGTCCTCGGCCCGACCCACTGGTCGGGAGACGACGTGGTGAGTACCCCCTAGTCCAGGACACCATCACTATGGAATTTAAGTTTTGATGGAAATGGTGAATATTTGGATAGGAGAAGCTCCACAAATTATTTGGGATTTTTCTGGGCTACCAAATTGGTAGTTCCTTTAGAAAGGGGAAAGAATGGAATATTGGCTTTATAAAGGAAAATACAATTTCCCTTATTTAATTTTGAACAATATTTTTTTGAGAGCTCAATATGGGAACAAAGATCATCTCCACAAGTTTTCATGAACTTCAGAGATGGATAGATATTTATCTGGATTTAATTCCTATAACTGGTAGAAAAAGGAATTAATTTTAAATGAAAAATATTGTAAATGACTTGGCAATATTTTTGCATATCTAGGGCTGATAGATATAGGAGAGTCTCTGGGAAAAGTTTGGGAGGCAATAGACCAAAGGAAATTGGGGTTCCTTTGTAACTGAAGGAATTAGGGTTTCCTTTCTGATACTTCAGAAAGTAGGAATGTGTAGAACTGATGGATTGAGAAGAATGACATAAGAGGGGAAAGGCATTGCCAAATAACCACCTTCCTATACCCAAGAGCAAAAGAAAATCCAATAACATCGAAAGAAAAAGACGGGAGGCAAATCCCGCGAAGGAAAAATTGGGAAGCAAAAATTGGGGTGTTACAAACCTACCCCCCTTAACATAATCTCGTCCTCGAGATTACCGGGCTTACCTCCCGGCTAAGGGGACATACCTGGTTGTGGCTCCTTGGATCCTTGAGCTGTCTTATCTTCATTGATTCACTAACCTTCTTGATTGTCTCATCTGATGGCTTGGGTGTTGTCTTTCCAAACGGCTGCATTCAAGTTTTTTTGTCAGGTGTACCTTTTGTCCTGGTAGTCGCGTCAGGTAGTACCAATAAATAGCTCAGTTTCCAAGACTTAGAGCTAGATGCTTCTGATGTTACTGTGGCACTCTGTACCATGACTGTCCTGGGCAAGGCATCCTTTCTGAGTACAGGGCTCACGAAATCTTATAGCCTCGAGTGAATGGGGTGGCTGTCCTTCTGCCATGTCAGGTAAGAATGTTCAGTTTGGCCGTGGGTTCCGTACGAGTGCTTTCTTCTGTCGTATGCATCTGGGCTTTGTCTTCAGATGGTCAATAACTATATTCCCGGAAATTGTATTGCGATTCACTGCAGCTCTATGTACCTTTGTTTGGCGCTCATAGTCTGACACATATTCTCTGATATACTGACTTGGTGACTCCATATGGAAACTTCTTTCTGTACCAGTTTTTTTCCATGGTGTAATTATGCAAAACTCAGACTATGCCTGTGGAATGCTTGCACATTCTTAAAAGATTTGTCCCAGCTGGCGAGGAAATGGCATATCCTCTCTGCAGACTTCCAGTTAAAATTTCGTCACCCCAAGACGTGTATACCTTCTAACCGGGTCCTGGGTGAGCTGAATGAAGTGTGATGCGGTCTACCCCCCTTATGTCAGTATCACGGGGAAAGCAAGTGTGGGATCAAACCAATGTTGATCTTCCGGGGGAACTCTTTGCATGTCATCTTATGCTTCTGTTACTGAGTTGACCTACTAGTAAGAATCTTATCCTTTTTGCCAAGTATTTGAATCATGTCCGCCTTGGTGGGCATATTGGTTGCAACTCTCTCATAAGAACTCTTTCTTCTGATGCGGGATCCTGAGGAGTTGGGCAAATTCTGCAAGATATTAGAATCTGGCTCCCAGGGCTTGACGATGCTGGTGTTCATGTGCTTTCAGCTGCTTCTTCCAAATGTCTGAGCTGGTATGTGAGGTACCAATGATTCACCATGTCCCACGTAGTATTTCTTCTTTACTGTCGGAGTTGAGTGGCTTGGACACAGATATTAATTTTCGTATTGCTTTGTTTCCATGTAAATTCAGACAGTCAAACTCTATCGCTTGTTGAGGTGGCTCTGTCATATGTATATCCTCTACAGTCCTTGTTATGATCACTGAACATAGCATGATCACTGTCTTGTGTAGTATCTGGAGTATATCATCTTGCCTTGTTGTGGTGGCATATGCAATGAGTCTGACAAAGATTGGTAATATCACCTTGTTTGTGAAGCTGGATATTATGGACCATTGTGGAGGTTATGTACCCAAAGTTTCTTTATTCTTGGGGGATTTCCTTTTGTGGACTTGTCATGACTTTCCAATACGGCTCCATGGTTACATGTTAGCTTGTCGGGCTTGTACTCACAGCCTTTTCTTGCATATCTCATAGGGGTTCCTGTTCATATTCTTCTTTGAACAGGGGCCAAGGTTCCTTTGAATATCGTCATTCCCGTGTATGAGTGGCTCGCATGAACTGGACAGCATGTTCACGACATATGCATGGGCAGGATAAATCCCTTTATGACCAACTGAGCTCTGAGGCAGACGTGTGTTCTTCCTTGGTACAGTCCATACTCATGATAAAGATTGATGTAGGATCATCTTCGAGGTGTACCTCAGATATTTCCAAGTCCATTTTGGAATGAATTTCCAACCATACTGGTGACTTTTACGATGGTGTGTTGGAGAAGAACGTGTGCCTTCCATCGAAATATATGCGACTGACTGTTCAATCTCTTGAGTCAGAGTGTCGCACTTGCGGTAACTTCCCATATACTGATGCAGTGTTCCGGACAGCGGACTTGTTGTAGCATAAGTATGTCATAATATCCTTTCATTTCTCTAGGAACAATCTGAACATGAGAATATGTTCCTTGTCTTGCACATGAGAATTTCATCAATCTGGGCAACCACGAGCTTATACATATTTTTCGTAAACCTTGTTCATCGTGCCCAGAAAATTTTGTATGTGCACCGGTAAGTTCCAACATATGTATGGAAATATATACATACCGGGTTTTTGACATTGCTCTTGGCTCATTTTCACAATGTGCCTTCACGTTGACTGAAATAACCTACTGGTTTCCATTTTTGATAGCTCATCTGACTATTCCTTAAGTGTGATATGTTCTGAGACAAACTTCCTTTAGGTATCTTCTGGCCTTGTCTATTGCATGCAGATTCTGCTTCTGACCCATTCTTCATTTGGTGGATGTGATGTTGTTGTTCTGAATATCAGGTGGTTGCCTTGAACTGACTGACTTTGGACTATTGGGCATTATCCAAGTTGTAGGCTGGTCTTCTTAGGAGCACTTGCGGGTGGATCAAGTCAGAGCAAAAGAATGGAATCGACAAAAGAAGCAAGAACTGCGAAAAACCAAAAACACCAAAAATCAATTAAACCTCAAATTTTGCAGTATACACATGGCCGAAGATTCACTAGTATACTAGTATAGCGCACTAGATGCACCTCTAAGGATTTAGAAGCAAAACCACACAATGCTCCTGGTAGCAATTGGTGTCAAGCTTCTACTACTTCCTTAGGGACATACGACTTAACGCAAGTGGCTATGGTCTCGCTAACCTCGGGTTATTTGGGGAGAGGTGGAATTTATAGGCGTTTCTCAAAGGAAGCTCGATGCAAGGAGAGAGATGCCATGGCTAGCAAGCAAGGTGGGGATATCTGGTTTACCTAGGGGTTGAAGGCTCATGAGTCATTGTCGGGTGCGAACATTTCACACCGGAGGCAAAAGGCCATGAGAGTTGGGGTCTAATGTGGGGAAAAATCTAGGGTATTGCCTTTTGTTCGGTAGTGGCCATGTCGGGTTGGCAAAGATGGCTGAAATCCATCTGGGTTTTCTACTGAGCATGAGACAATGAAATCTGGCTAGGGTAATCTACAGTCAGCGTGGGTGCTCTGATACCATTCATTGTGGTGCCCTGCCTGAATACCACTGTAGCCAGACGGTCGCCGCACACGCTGGCCCGGGAAATCAAACTGGCGCGTGCCTTTACAACATGTATCATGAACATATCCACAATTGTAATAAGAATATATTTATTAGCCATTGTGGCTAGAATAAATACATCCTGGTTACAAAGATGGGGTAGCGGAAAAGCACTATCTAAGGCAGCACGGACTTGGAGAGGCTCCAATCCACAGGGATCTGACTGGGTTACTCTTCTATCTCGCGAACACTCCGGCACCTCGCTAATGGGAGACGGATCCTTAGCTGAAGCTGGCCATGTAAAAAGTCGCTGAGTACTTTGGAATGTACTCGCAAGCAAACCATATAACATATACACCAAGCATAGCAATCCATGGCATTCAAGCATGCATCAATTATTAGAGCAATGTGATCTATCAAGGCATGGCATAGCTATCTAGCAATATTAATCATCATGTCATAACAGGATTATATAGCAAGATAACTACTAAAGTAAATACAGTATGACGGAGATAATGCATATCAAGTAATGGATTCATATTTCAAATATTCTCATGATCCAATCCACATCATATCCAAATCCTTCGGTCATATGACCATGTATCTCATAGCCATCCCATGGCTAACATCTCATAGTCCTGACATCATCCGATGTCCATGCACCTGCACTGCAAGTCTGATAACTCTTGCCTTTCTTTGATTCATTATTAGCGCTAACATTATCTGTTGTATTCCTCCAGACTCGACACAGACCAAATAGTGTGACCTAGTACGAACTGTCCATGACCGAGGACGTGGCTATTCGAATAGATTTTACACTCTGCAGAGGTTACGCACTTTACCCACACTATGGACATTCTTCCAACGAAACTTGTGTAACCTGTGGAACCTCTACCGTGCCACCGACATACCCCCCGGGTCATGTCCTGGGTGTCCCCAGTGTCACTCCTGACACCTGCCACCTCGTGGCTACTCTGTCCCAAACGGGGACACAATAACTGTCCTAAACGAGGACCCATGGCCATATAACTCGGGATCACAAGGTTATCGCCGCCTACCTAATCAGGGTAGCACACACGCATAACCTTCCCTCTTTGCTGGTACCGATAAAAGGGCACGACGATAGACCAAGTTAAGACCTTCACATAAAAGGCAAATGTGGTTGCACTTGATAGGTTCGGTTTAGTGGCACTATGACTCGATCGAGCCGACGGAGGAGGTTGTCATTATTAAGTCACATTCTTTATCATTGCAATAATAATAATAATAATAATGCATGATGAAAACATAACAACCTATCTCCATATTGTGTCACCTACGAGTCACTAGTGCGGTAATCTGATGAACATTAGCAAGCAATGTAAACGGTAGGCACAAACTAGCTTGAGTTTAATTATTGCTAGCACAAACATATTCATTAACTTAAACACACAAGAATAACATAGAGCAATGCTTTAGGGCATATATCAGATGGTCGGCTTGCTTGGGGGTGATGTCTACTACACAACTTTATTCTTGTAGACTTGTGTTGGGCCTCCAAGCGCAGAGTTTTGTAGGACAATAGCAATTTTCCCTCAAGTGGATGACCTAAGGTTTACCAATCCGTGGGAAGTGTAGGATAAAGATGGTCTCTCTCAAACAACCCTGCAATCAAATACAAGAAATCTCTTGTGTCCCCAACACACCCAATACAATGGTAAATTGTATAGGTGCACTAGTTCGGCAAAGAGATGGCGATATAAGTGCAATATGGATGGTAGATATAGGTTTTTGTAATCTGAAAATATAAAAACAGCAAGGTAGCAAGTGGCAAACAGCCAGCAAAATGTTGTATAAATGCTTGGAAATAAGGCCTAGGGTTCATACTTTCACTAGTGCAATCTCTCAACAATGCTAACATAATAGAATCATATGATCATCCCTCAACGTGCAACAAAGAATCACTCCAAAGTTCCTATCTAGCGGAGAACATAAGATGAAATTGTTGTAGGTAGTAGAACCACCTCAAAGTTACCCCTTCTGATCAATCTATTGGGCTATTCCTATATGTGTCACAAACAGCCCTAGAGTTCATAACAAAATAACACCTATGATACATATCAATCAACCCTAATGTCACCTAGATACTCCAATGTCACCACAAGTATCCGTGGGTTAATTATATTCAATCATATTCAATCCAACACAAAGAACTTCAAAGAGTACCCCAAGATTTCTATCGGAGAAGGTAGGACAAGAACGTGCAATCAACCCCTATGCATAGATCCCCAAGGTCACCGGAATCCGCAAGTTGATGCCATAACATATATCAAGTGGATCAATAGAATACCCCATTGTCACTATGGGTATCCGCATGCAAGACATACAACAAGTGTTCTCAAATCCAAAATATTCAATCCGACACAACGAAATTTCAAAGGGAAAGATTCAATTCATCACAACAAGATAGCAAGGGAAGAACACCATATGATCCAACTATCTTAGCAAAGCCCGTGATAGCTACTGGTACATACCCTCAGCCATGAGGGTGAACTACTCCCTCCTCGTCATGGCCTCCGCTGGGATGATGAAGATAGCCACCGGTGATGATTTCCCCTCTCTGGCAGGGTACTGGAAAGGCTCCAGATGGGTATTTCTTCGATACAGAGAGTTGCGGCGGCGGAGCGGAAGTTCTAGGTTAACTTCTGGAGGTTTTGGTATTTATAGGATTTTTCAGCGTTGGAATCAAGTCAACCAGAGCCACGTGGGACCCACGAGGCAAAAGGGCGCCACCAGGGGCTGGGCCGCGCCCTGTTGCCATGTGCCTCCCTGGCAGCCCTCCTCTGGTGGTTCTTCGCTCCATAATTCATTATATGTTCAAGAAAAATTTATAAAAAAGTTCCGGGTGATTCCGAGAACTTTCATTTTCTGCACAAAAACAACACCACGGTAATTCTGCTGAAAACAGTGTCAGTTTGGGTTAGTTCTAAATAAATCATATAAAGTGCATCAATACCATATAAAAGGATTGTAAACATAGGCAAATATGGCATGAATACTTCATAAATTATCAATACGTTGGAGACGTATCAGCATCCCCAAGCTTAATTCCTACTCGTCCTCGAGTAGGTAAATGATAAAAGAAATAATTTATGAAGTGTGATTGCTAGCATAGTGTATAATATTGATCAATGATAATTCCAATCACTTTTTCTAGCATCATAAATAGCAAGTATTTTTCATAAACTCATCATGATAAAGTAGCAATCAATTCACATGCTATGGTTCAACCAATGCATTCTCTTGAAACTTAACAATCTATGTTCTCAGTCATCAAGCAATTTCAATGCATCATCAAGTCTAAGTAAGAGTTCCACATATTCAATTATCATATAGTCTTCTATGATTGCTAATACTCAAAGCATATTTTTAGAACAAACAGCATCCATCGAACACAGAGAAAGATAGGGGCTTAATGTTTCGTCGCCCAACGCACTTATCATAAAGATAATTGTCAACAATAATGAATCATGATCAAATATATTTGATTGGATATATGTATGGATCTTTCCCCCACCACATGATGCTTGCCAACTAATGGATTGAGGTTGGAATAATAAGTTGACTCAACATGAAAAGTAAATAATATGAAAGTAAATGGATTGTCCCTTCGCAGAGGGAAGCAGGGATTTGCAGAGGTACCAGAGCTCAATGTTTAAAACAGAGACGAATATGTGATTTTCAGTGGTATACTTTTCCTGTCAATGTCACAATATAGTTTTCAATATCTTCCATGCTAATCACATTATTGGTGGTTCCCAAACATAATTAAAAATTTACTCCCCCTCCACCATTCAAACACATTCCATGGCTAGCCGAATCCATGGGTACCATCCAAACAATCAACTTTCTAGGGGGAGTTCTTATTTATTTATTTTTGTGTTATGCAGGACTGGGCATCCTTTTTACCAGCCTCTCTCGTGCAATGACAAGTGAATAAACACTCATCTTGAGAATAACTCGCTTAGCATGGAAGATAATGACCGCCCCGTCGCTCCATGAGCGGTACGAACACACAAAACGGATGTTTATTTGAATGTTTAGAGGTGGCACATGCAAATTTACTTGGAATGGCAGTGAAATACCATATATAGGTAGGTATGGTGGACTCTCATGGAAGAAACTTGGCTCAAGGATTTGGATGCACAAGCAGTATCTCTACTTAGTACGAAGTTTTGGCTAGCAAAAGGTTCTAAACAAGCACCATATGTTGGAGGATCCATAACAATATAACTTCTATGAAATATACCCAATCATAACCATTACGTTGTCTTCCTTGTCCAACATCAACTATTTGATCAAGGTTGAAAATAATTAATGGGTATTCACAATCATAAAAGATGTCCAAGATAATATATTTGTATGTGATAATTCTCTTTCTTATACTAATCATTCATCAATTGCTTGTATGACCAATATTGTGATTGTCAAACTTCAATAGATTTTACTTTCTAAACCAAATGTGAAACTACTACTAAGCATGAAGCACATTGATAATTTCAGATTTACGATATTTCATTCATTCACCATTTACTCTTAGGATATGAGTGAAGCACAAGAGTAAACATCGAACTACTCTCAAAAGATATAAGTTAAGATCAATGAGTAGTCAAACAATTAAGTAGCTATGTGAGGACTCTCTCTCAAGAAATATTTTCAGATCTGAGTATTTTATTCAAACAGCAAACAAAACAAAAAAAAGGCACTCCAAGAATAGCACATATCATGTGAACGAATAAAAACTTAGGCTCAACATAGGCTAACCGATAATTGTTGACGAAGAGAGGTGGGATGCTTAGCATCCCCAAGCTTAGATACTTGAGAATTCTTGTAATATTGTCTTGGGATGCCTTGGGCATCCCCAAGCTTGATCTTTTGTATCTTGTTCATTCCTCTCATGTCCCGGTTTCACCTATTTCTCAAAAACTTTGTCCACACAAAACTTGAAGAGAACTTGTGAGATAGGTTAGTGCACATAAGAATAAATCAACACTTTATGTACTGCCAAGACAAGTATCCGTGGGTTGATTATATTCAATCATATTCAATCCAACACAAAGAACTTCAAAGAGTAACCCAAGATTTCTATCGGAGAAGGTAGGAAAAGAACGTGCAATCAACCCCTATGCATAGATCCCCAAGGTCACCGGAATCCGCAAGGTGATGCCATAACATATATCAAGTGGATCAAAAGAATACCCCATTGTCACTACGGGTATCCGCATGCAAGACATACATCAAGTGTTCTCAAATCCAAAATATTCAATCCGACACAACGAAATCTCAAAGGGAAAGATTCAATTCATCACAACAAGATAACAAGGGAAGAACACCATATGATCCAACTATCTAAACAAAGCCCGTGATACATCAAGATCGTGCCATGTCAAGAACACGAGAGAGAGAGAGATTAAGCACATAGCTACTGGTACATACCATCAGCCCCGACGGTGAACTACTCCCTCCTCGTCATGGCCTCCACCGGGATGATGAAGATAGCCACCGGTGATGATTTCCCCTCTCTGGCAGGCTACTGGAAAGGTTCTAGATGGGTATTTCTTTGATACAGAGAGTTGCGGTGGCGGAGAGGAAGTTCTAGGTTAACTTCTAAATGTTTTGGTATTTATATGATTTTTTAGCGTTGGAATCACGTCAACCGGAGCCACGTGGGACCCACGAGGCAACAGGGCACCACCAGGGGCTGGGCCACGCCCTGTTGCCTTGTGCCTTCCTAGCAGCCCTCCTCTGGTGGTTCTTTGCTCCATAATTCATTATATGTTCCAGAAAAAATATAAAAAAGTTTGGGCGATTCCGAGAACTTTCATTTTCTGCATAAAAACAACACCATGGTAATTCTGCTGAAAACAACGTCAGTCCAGGTTAGTTCTAAATAAATCATATAAAGTGCATCAATACCATATAAAAGTATTGTAAAGATAGGCAAATATGGCATGAATTGTTCATAAATTATCGATACATTGGAGACGTATCAAGGGGTCGAAGGGTCCATTGGAAAGAAGTGCGATCATCTCACGGAAAAATTCGCCAAAAAAGATTCTCTCTCGAAGGGCTGAATATATGGCAGGGGCAAAATGTTCATTTTCAGAGTGTGTCAACATCGTGAAAATGATACCATTGGAATGGGCTCGATGAATAGAGGACGTGGGCTTTGGAATCACCTGATTCGGAGTAACGGTTGGAAAGATACGACCGTTCATTCGTTAGGCACAATAACAAACAGAAACTGTGTTTTTCTGCTCTTAACCAGTGAACGTCCGCAACAAAACAGTTATTACCGGCGGCTGAGACAGAAAGCGCCTTTTCAGCAAATACGCTTTTAGCTAAGCGAAAACGCATTTCGCCCTCGAGCGTTTACGCTTTCAGAAAGAGAAAGCGTATTTAGCGGAGTGCGTCTCCACTTAAGTTACTGGGCCCGGCCGGCTGGGTCACTGACACGAGGGGCCCGCCGGTTCTCTCTCTTGCCTGCCCTCCTTCTTCTTCCTCCCGACTGGACAGAGGAGACGCGAGGCCAAGCACGCGCCGACGCTCGTCCCGACGGCACATGCTACCTCCGGCGAGGCTCCGGCCACCGGACTGCTCGCCGTGGTGAGGCACATTGGGGAGGCTGATCAACAGCTACAGGGGGAAGGCCAAGGTGCACCTGGCACCGGCCATGGCGGACGGCCACGTTGGGCGATGATGGGGAGCACGACATGGTTGCGGAGAGGAGGGAATGAGGCTGCGGGGAGGTTCGCCAGGCTCTGGTGGTTCCACGGATGGAGAAGAAAGGGAGGGAGATGCTGCAGCTCATTCGAATTTGAGTGAACACCGTCGGCAGCAATGGTGGCCGTGGGGGAGGAATTGGGCACCGGGCGTGCTACTACGGGCAAGGGAAGAATTAGGAGGGATAGGGGGTGCTTGTCTGAGCTCGAGGGGGCTCGGGGCTGGCTATTTATAGCCAGCCACTGCGAATGGATGAGCTCGGCCGTCGTTGCATCCTTAGCCATGCACTAGAGCTCGCGGCGAGCTGGCGGTCATGGAGAGGTGCCAACCTGACACAGCACAGGGCGATGCGGTGTCAAGGAAGAGGTCATAGGGGAAGGCGACAGCGGCGGATCACGAGCTTACAGTACTGCGACCGGGCTCATCGTGGCGTGGCGCGGAAGCAAACGGAGGGGGAAGGAACTAGAGAGGGGTGCATAGACGGGGGCGAGGGAGGTCGGCACGAACGGACAAGCCATGGTAGCCGGGGTTTGCCTGGCAGACGCGGCGAGCGCGTAGAGCACAGTTTCTGAACGTTCTCCGCGTGGTCACCACAGCCACCTTGTGTCCAGGGCATCAAATTGACCTCAGGCCATGTCAAATAGATGCATTAATGCCTCTGCAATTGACCTGTCGAGGTTTCGAGGGAAATGGAGACATGAACCTGATTGATTTGAGCTCTCATGAATAGGATATGAAGGTGTTTGTAGTGTACTGGGGAAGATTGGCTTGGTGACTGGATCTGGTTTTTGGGTTAGGGCCATGATCTAGTGAGGTTACTCCCTATGCAAAATTGCACCTCATTTAGATCAAGCTAGCTACCACTTCCTTTACAAACTGCCCCACTGGACAAAAATTGGATATGGAAGCTGTGCTCAAATGGCTAGATCGAACTATCTGAAATTTGGTGTAGGGAGGTTATTTCGCAGTATGGAGGCACTAGTAAAATTTCATACCATTTGGGTATACGAAAATGGTACTTCCTTCACAATGCTCTCTGCTGGACAGAAACTTGGGAAAATGGTTGTGGGGAAATGGCTAGATGGATTGAGCTGGTTTTCGGCTCCCATTAGTGATTTATCGATGTGAATAACCCTGAACAATTTCAGCTCAAAAGGATCAAGGGTTAAAGCACTTCCTTTGAAAATTGGAAATCTGAACAGAATTGGCACATGGAAGGTGTGCTCAAAATTTGAACTATGGAACTTTAGGTTTTGATGGAACTGGTGAATATTTGGATAGGAGAAGCTCCATAAATTATTTGGGATGTTTCCTGGCTACCAAAATGGTAGTTCCTTTAGAAAGGGGTAAGAATGGAATATTGGCTTTATAAAGGAAAATACAATTTCCCTTATTTAATTTTGCCCAATATTTTTGTGAGAGCTCAATATGGGAACAAAGATCATCTCCACAAGTTTTCATGAACTTCAGAGATGGATAGATATTTATCTGGACTTAATTCCTTTAACTGGCAGAAAAATGAATTAATTTTAAATGAAAAATATTGCAAATGACTTGGCAATATGTTTTGCATATCCAGGGCTGATAGATATAGGAGAGTCTCTAGGAAAAGTTTGGGAGGCAATAGATCAAAGAAATTGGGGTTCCTTTGTAACGGAAGGAATTAGGGTTTCCTTTCCGATACTTCAGAATGTATGAATGGGTAGAACTGATGGATTGAGAAGAATGACATAAGAGGGGAAAGGCATTACCAAATAAGCATCTTCCTATACCCAAGAGAAAATTCAATAACATCGAAACAAAAAGACGAGAGTCAAATCCCGTGAAGAAAAATTGGGAAGCAAAAATCGGGGTGTTACATTTTTGTAATACACAAAATGGTGGCACAGTAAGTTAGAATTGTTCCTAAGAAGTTATTGTGGCGAATTCTATAACGAAGGCTAAGTATGTTGCCGCTTAGGAAGCGACAAACGAGGGTATTGGATCATATAGTTCATTCATGAACTTAGTATGGTTCCAAGATTGCTTTGGTCAATCGTACACTATTGTAGATAGTTCCTTCATAGCTTAGTCTGATGAATCAATGTTCAACCAGTGATTCACATATCTACAAAGCTAAGTCCACACAAATTATGAATTTTGTGAAAGCATAAAAACGCGAGGTTATGCAAAGATACACACGGAACTGAAGCTGTCAGATCCGTTGGACGAAGACTGTACCATAAGCGGGAGCATATTTTACAGTTGTATGCCATAGGTGTAAAGTGCATTAACACAGACTAGATTATTGACTCTAGTGTATTGTGGGAGTCTGTAGGAGATATGCCCTAGAGACAATAAAAACAGCTGTTATTTATCTCCAAGTTCCTGATTAAGTTTATGTTCCATGTTATAACTGCAATGGTCCTTGAGTCCGTATATCCATAAAGTCTAAGAGGACAACCCATATGCACGTGTGGAATAATAAACGTTAAAATGTATTCCTAGTCATGCCTCTAATAATAGCTCAAGTGTTGCATAATGGTCACGTTTTCCTGATCATAGGCATGACTATGCCAGCAACTTTGAGGACACAATGTTAGAAGAACACTTGCGTTGAATTGACCCATATTGATGTTATGCTATGAGATACATTCGTCACAAGTTAATGGTTTTATAACATAGAGAAAGTTAGCGTTTGCATAATTCCTTAAACCATGAGAGTATCGAGTTCCTTCATACTTGCTTCATGAACTTTGGGGTTAGTTAAACATCATCCGTAATAGGGTGGCTATTACGGCGGCTTTCGGGTTCATGGAAAAGTATGACAAGGTACTTGATAGCTCAAGATTGGGATTTGCTCCTCCGACGATGGAGAGATATTCTCCGGGCCCTCTTGATGTTACGGTATCCATCATAGTCTAGTCAGACACTGTGTGATTTGATCACGGGGATGCCAGAACACGGGAACAGGAAAAGAGAACAAAAACTGGTAACGAGGAAACTGGCATAGTGAACAAGTTGTTGATTCACAGGAATGCCATTAAATCTCATCTCGGGTATTTGTAACATATTGCGATGCAACAGGAAAATCATTCGGTAATTACAGGTTCGCTCGAATATTCATTTGTGTGGGTATAGGGATTAATATGGATGTCCACGGTTCCGCTATTGATCATTGATCAGAAAAGTTTCGGTCATGTCTATACTTCACCGAACCTACACGGTCACACACTGAAGGGTCATCTATCTGCTGAATACTGGACAGGGAGTGTGACACCCCGATTCATAATTGTGCACTAATGATCCATGCAGCATGCATGATCACTAACGGTGACTCACGGTAGTACCACAACACAACTCTATGACACAAATTTAATCATAAATCAATATATTACAAGCTAGGGTCGTAAGACCCAATATTACATCAAGAGTTAGGTCTGACTACAGACAATTACAAAAGTGCCTTAAGAAGGCAGAAACAAAACAACGACACTAGATCAAAAAGGCGCAGGCCTCCTGCCTGGGACCTCCGAACTACTCGGCGACGTCAAACTCTACGTGGTAATCATCAGCGATGGAACCTGCATCCGGGGCACTACTATCTGATAGCAGCAACCGGGTTGGATGAAAAGAATAGCAAAGCAAAAGTGAGTGCTTATCCAAAGTACTCGTAGGACTTACATCAGATGTATGCTACATATGCATCGGTATCAAAGGAATGGGGTATATCAGTGGATTATACTGCAGAAATGCCAGAACTAGAGGGAGAAGCTCTATATTACACAAGGGCCACCATCTTGCAGCAATACACGAGAGGAGAGCATCTTGCAGCAAAAAAGGAGTATGAGTGCAAACGATACCAACTTGTAATTAACACAACAATACAATACCCTGAGATCCTTCCTCGGCTCCCAGCGAGAAAAGATCTACGGGCATTCCATATTTATCTGGTATGAGTAATTTAATAGTAACCGGTTCAAGTTGTATAGACATATATCTGGTGGGTATGTTTTATTAAGTATCTGGTTTAAGTGGTAAAGATTGGCATAAATGTAACATCCAAGCGTCCAGTTACCGTGGACATGGCTATTCGAATTGTTTTGTCTTCCCTGCAGGGGTGCACCACATAGCCCGATACGCTCAATTACCCTATGGCCGGACACACTTTTCCGCGGGTCTGCCCGGCCATCCAAAAATCGACACGCCGAAGTCCTACCTCAGCTCTCCAGAGAGGTCTCCGCTGGTCTACATCCTAAGCACGAAAGGGTTGTTCGGCCGCTCACCCTAACTGCTCCGGGTCATTACGAGCAAGGCCCAGCCTCACCTCATCCGGGGGATATCTGCTAGTCTGTCGTGCCGCCTCTCTGAACTGGACATCTGACAGAACTTTCGGGAGGAACCGACAACGCCAAGGGTCCCATAACCATTATCCCATGCGGCGGTTAGTGCGTATATGCCAGTGGAAATCTCGGATCAAATACCGAGAATTGTTCACTCGTATTATTATTATCTCGCGGAGACGACCAGGGCTCAGGCTCACCTCCTCTAGAGGGTATCGGCGCCAACCGGGACTAAAGGTCCTCCCTCCCCCGCCCCACACAACGCCACGTGGAGGGCCTTTGGTCCCGGTTCGTAAGCAAACTGGGACTAAAGGTTTTGGGTATTAGTCCCGACCCTTTAGTCCCAGTTCCAGAACCGGGACAAATGGCCCTCTGGAACCGGGACAAATGGCCCTTTTTCTACTAGTGTTCCCGCCTTTTGGGCTGCTAAAATTCACCTTTAGTCCCGGTTGGTGGCTCCAACCAGGACTAAAGGTGAATTTTAGCAGCCCAAAGGGTGGGAAGCCCAGCCCTTTAGTCCCGATTGGTGGCTACAACCAGGACTAAAGGCTGGGGTATATAAGTGGACCAAAATCCATCTGCAGCTTTCGATCTCCATCTCCCCCGACGGGGCCGAAGAAAACCTCGACGCCGCTAGGCTGCCGGACCACGCTGTCACCTCCCCGAGCCCGCTCCTCGTCGCGCCACCCCCGTGGCCGCCCCCGACGCCGTCCCCGTCGCCGCCCCCGACACCGTCCCCGTCGCCGCCCCCGACGCCGTCCCCGTCGCCGCCCCCCGACGACGTCGCCGCCCCGAGCCCGCTCCCCTCCTCCTCCTAGGTGAGCCGCCGGCACACCGCCGTTCCCCTCCTCCTATCCCCCTGCACCCCCTGCCCCCCGCGGTCACCACCATCGCCCGTCCCCGTCGCCGGCCGAAGCAGTGTGGGATAGAATTGACATGCCAGTTCATCTAATCAAATCAGTCAAACATATTAGGTAGGTACAATTGATAGCGTCATTAGTTAGAAGAACACTGCAACTATAAACTCAAGCTGTATGTTGAGAATTAGAAGCAAAAATGGTGTCATGCATTGTCTAGGCTCTTTTTTGTTTTCCTTTGAAATGTGGAGGATAGGAATCAATCCTATGTAGGGATAAGAATGCATATTAAATATGATATTGTTGTTATTGTTGTTAAATAAAATGATATTTGCTATATAGCCACAATTTGTTCTCGTCGACGATGCCAATCCCGCATCCTCATCGTCGACTCGGCGCCGACAACCAGTTTGAGAGGCGGCATGTCCGGGACTAGGCTCCGTCGGGCTGGCACTGGGAGGTGCTACCTTCAGGGGGGCGCACCTTCGTGAGAAATCCGGGTCTCGTCGTCGACCCGGAGCTTCTTTGGTGGTGGTCGCGTGGGCCACTATCGGTGCAGAGGGAGCCGGCCCCCGCGGAGGTGGTACGTCGTCGTGTTAGGGAGGAGGACGAGCACGTCCGTCGCTACATGGCCGCGTTGGATGCCAGGTTCTCCAATACCTGGCAGGTTATTCAGGGATCTCACCCGAGCTATGATCCGGCGATGGTTCCTTCTCTTTGGGTGTCTACCACCTGCGTCGTGAGACGTCAACTCGATCTGTATTAATTAATGATATTATATGATAATATTCAAGCTGTATTAGCGATAATATTCGATGCTTCATTAACTGGATTATTCAAGATGTATTAGTGATATTATATGATAATATTATATGAAGAGTCCCCGACGATCGCTGGTGATATCATATGTATTAGTGATATTATATGATGATCTTGCTTCAAAATTTTGCCGTCGATTTTTAATCTTAGAATCATGAACACAGGAAATGTCGACGTCGTCTGACGACGATAGGATTCCTCAGTGCCCTTTGTGCTGGGACGACAGGGGTCTATGCGACATTTATCCTCACCTGGACAACGATAGGTCGTTTACCGTCAAGCTAACAGAAGAATTTAGTATTATTACGGTATGTACAGACGACATGTATTTTTTGTTAATGAAGTATGACGTGTGCTTTTTGGCTTTAATTAACCTTTAATTTTCTTTTGTACAATTCGACTAGTGCGTTCCCTGTCATGCAAGATTCGTTGTCTTGGACAAGTTCCATTTCAAAGAGAAGGATAGTAGAGAGCTAAGATAGCTCACCTAAGAACGAAGCATTACACTTTTGTTGTTAAGGTGAAAAATAACGAAGATCACACATATTTTTGTTGTTCTAATTGGAGAGCATTTTGCAACGCGTATGGGTTGGATGAGGACATGAACATTACCTTCGATCTTGGTAATGACGATGTTCGTGATAATAATATAGATATTTGGGTGCATGCGGAGGATGACTTGATTCCGGTGCTACCTCCAGGTGCGTTTGTCAACAGATTTGTTAGGTACTTTATATTGATTATTGAAAAGTATTTGGTACTCATCCCGACTAAATTTCTTTATTTTTAATTATCAGCTTATTTCCGTGCTACAAGAACTACCCGATAGATAATAGATCGAACGTACTACAGTCATGACTCCAAACTTACTTGTTCGGAGATAAATCATCTCATCTCATTTATTCATGATGTTGAGGATCATGCTAAACATTACCGGACTGGCAACATTTATAATGGATATGTGCCACTAGTGCACAAGTTGAACCATCATAACATCACTTCAAACAACTTTGTAAGAATTTTTTTACCATTGCATCACTAGTCCATCTTTTTCATATATACATTGTTCTAAGCAAAACTAGTTTGCTAACTATGTTATTATTACTAATGTTTTTCAATAGGTACTCCCCCAGAGACCGTGCCTAGATGGATGTTCACAAATGGTGATTTGCAAATGGTTAGCTTACGGCCACTCCCGATTAATTGCAGTGGTAGCTACAGGATATCTAAAAGTGAAGAAACCCTGAAAATCATAGGATGGAGAAATGCAATACAAGCATTTACGCTACCACTTGGAGAGGAATACTTGCGCATCCCACAAGTTGGAGATAGGTTGATCTGTGTTCTTCAATCGGGAGATGGCGGAGTTCGCCTTTATTTTGCTTTTTTACCTAGCAGTAGTTAGTGTTTCAACCTTTTGATAACTACAATAATGAGGATCCTTGATTAAGATGATGATGAGTTGTTGGATATTGAATGATGAAGAGTTGATTAAGATGATGATGATGATGAGTTGTTATATGACATATACGAGTACAAATTAGATGGATGCAATAGACCAAGTTGAATTAGACGAAAATATTTCCTCTAATTCAACTTGGTCTATTGCATCCATCTAATTTGTACTGATGTTGGTTGTTTTTTCCATAATTTGTATTGATGATGTTGTATATTAATATGTTTAACCGCATGAAAATACAATATAAATATAAAATAAAATGAAAACAAAAAATGAAACACGGCCCTTTCCAAAAACAAAAAAAAACAACGCCTTATTGTCCCGGTTCGTGTTATGAACCGGGACTAAAGGTCCTCCTGCCTCGGCGCCGCATTGCGGCCACGGGGAGCACCTTTGGTCCCGGTTTGTAAGCCAACCGGGACTAAAAGTGATCGGCATTAGTCTCAATCGTGTTGTCCCGGTTGTAGAACCGGGACTAAAGGCCCTCTAGAACCGGGACTGTTGCCCTATTTTCTACTAGTGGGCGCTCGTTGTCGAGCAGAGGCGAGGGGGGCCAGGGCGCACGCGCTCTGCGGTCGACAACGAGGGGAGGAGGTAGACGACGACTGTAGCGGGGTGGGCCGGCCACTGTGGACTTAGAGGCCCATCCGAACAAGTATGTTTTCCATTTTCCTTTTTCTATTTTCTGTTTTGTATTTTTAACTCTGTTTTCCATTTATTTCAGTGTTCAAATGAATTATGTTGTATATGAAACTTATCATATAAATACTTTGCAATATTATGGAGCTGTCCACAAAGTTTGGAATTATTTTGAGTTCATTTAAATTATGTTTGAATTTAAATGGGATGGTTAAGTGCTGCTGGTCCACTGTTTTAATTCCTAGTGGCATCTTGGGGAACTCAGGTGATGTTGTTTACCTTAACATAATTTCTTAGGGAATATTTACAATATTATCAAAAAAATTGTTTTGTTGTTTGAAAACGTAAATTTTTGACTTGCAATTTAAATTTGAATTTGAATTTGAATTTTGGACAAGTGGCACTTAGCATCCAAAACATGACGAGTTGGCATTCAATCTGGGTGTATCACTGTAGCTTAATACATGGGGTGTTACAGGGAGTCTGAGAGAAAGTTACCGGAAAAGTTTCGGAGACGATGGAAAAATTTCGGAGACGACGGAAAAGTTCCGAAGAGAAAACCGGAAATGTTTCGGAGATGAAAATCATCCTACCGGAAATGTTTCGGAACGCATCTAGAATTATTTTAGCGGGTGCCGGAAATGTTATGGACCTTCGGAAATATTTTCGGAGTAAACGGCCGTAGAAAAATATTTCATGAATAGTGGGATGTATAGTGGCAACACTATTAGGGTACTACCACTATTTGGTGGCTTATCCATGATAACTCTAAATAGTGGATGTTCAGCATGTAAACTCTATTCGAACCAAAATGCCAAGTTTTAGCACGTATTAGGTGTATTTTTCAAGTTGAGGCACTAAACTGAACATCCATGCCAAGTTAAGACACCACCAATGATATTACCTCTTATTTTTTTGTTGGTAAACAGTCTTGAGCGCATTGTATGCTGATAACTACGCGTGATCCTTTCTTGTCGGTAATAATTGGCTACTGGAGGATTATATATTTATGAACCTGTGGTCTTTTAACGCTTGTCTAGATATGTAGCACCGTGTACAAAATAGATCAACAGGGTAGCAGGAGAAGATCCAATGCATGTGAGGTTTCTTATCTAACTTCTGCTAGTCTGTACTAGAATCTAGGTGTAAGTATACAAACTCTAGGATCATCTTGATAATATATTTTTTGTTTGCTTCTGTACAGAATACGAGTTTGGGTTACAGATGTCAATGTCAAACAAAAGGTGGCTTTGTTGCATATAAAAATGGCCTGTCAGTAACGGATCCAAAAGATCTATTAAATGGTTCTTTGATTTGATTTGTTATAGATGGAGGCACGTTTAGAGAATAAATAATTACAGACGATATACTTTATGGTCATCAATGCAATCAAGTATTTGCTCAACTTGGTTAACCTGAAACCATTAAAGTAAGCTGAAGGTCCATCAGCTAAGCATGGTTAAAACTGCAAAGTAAAAATATTATATCAGAATAAAGCCACACCTTTGGTGACAGCTATATAACGGCTACTTCTCTGTAAGCAACAACTACTGATAATATGTTGTAGATAGTATCAACTTTTTTACAGCAGCAACTGCGACCCCCAAGCTCATGTTGACTAGATGGGAGCCAAGTTTAGGGGACTGGGTGGGCCTCTTGGTTAGAAAGAGGAGAGATAAGAAGGGAATTCCGGGTGAAAGAAGCTTTCGTGGATGGTGGAGACGAGATTATCTTATCTTAGAAAAAGATGCAAAATTCTAGCTTTCTATGGGTTTAGTAGGATTTGGAGAGATTTGATCTTTCGAACCTGGTTGAAGAAAAAGTCCAACTGTGGAATGTTTGGAAAGAAAGGAACCGCCGCATCTTAAATGGCATACACCGAGGTAGCCCTTTGAGGGCATCATCCGGAGGGGCATGGCCTTTCATCCGAACCCCCAGAGTGTCATCCAAATTCAGGAGTAGTCCGCATATGTTTTTGTCTAGTGGTTTTCAGCATGTCCCATATCAAAACAACACCACTTTGTACATATTCGAAATTCTCAATGAAAAGGCAGCGCTCCTGAGTTTGCTAAAAAAAAAGTCCAACTAAGGTTTGTTGATTTGAACTCATGTAGATGCAGGAGGTGGGGAGCTCAATATATGCTACTGCCCAACTAGTTTAGCTGTGTGGAAACACACAGAAGAGAAGGGTGGGCGGTCTTCGCGCACTTGTTAGTAGTTCCAAGTAAAGGTTTCTAAAGGCAGCGCACACGCATACCTGATCTTTTTGGACACTACAGAAGTTGCAGACTGAATATGCATGCATCATGGTGCCTTCCTCCTTTTGGTTCGAAGTCAAGCATGATAATATATTATAATAATTAGTTTTAAATAGTTGGATTTTCTTTATCTCCGTCACTGATCATATCTTGTTTGTTGATTAATCCCAGTTATGGTAGTACAACAAGTGGAAGTCTTTTCACTTGAGTAGACTTACAATAATTTAAGCAAAATACAGATGCTTCATCACTTAAATGATGTGGAACGTTAGGAAAAGCTGGCTGCTGATTAGCAAGGTTTGGTAAGATATGTTTTTCGTTTGCTTAACGTCAGTGTGTTTTTTCTGTGCAAAGCTATTCTTCTGCTTTGGGTTCATGTGGACCGTGGGGCTTAAACGTTAACTTCAGCCGGACAAGGCAGATACATTTCAAACGTCTTAAAAAAATTACATCAATTATTACTGTCAACATTTTCTGCGACATTTTGATTTGTGATGGGGAGTGATGTGTTCCTTGTTTGTTGCAAGGAAATTTGGAGGGCATCTCAGGGTGCATTACGGGTGATAGAAAATGCAGAAGTTAACCAAAATGCTAGATAAGCCATTTCCAGTTTTATCCAACTCTGACATCAACGGTGCATGGGTAATTTGGTCAATAGCTTGCCAGTTGGTCCTTTCAGGGTCATGTAAGGTAAAATAAACCCAACTAATATTATCACCCATGCTTTGTTGTGTTTTGTTTTTGCCGATGATTGCTTCTACGAATGAAAATATTCTACGATTAATTTTGTATTACGTGCCTTTATATAAAGGATGTATTTTTCTATGAAACAATTGTACCATCTTTTTTTTTGCAGGTTAACAAGTACCATCTTAATTAGTTTTATGAAGAGTTAATATATATTTTGGATAACTATTACTTCCATTACCGAGTGCTGGTAATTATTAAGATTTGAGATTGTTTACGATCCTCTTTGATTCCACGGAAAACAACCTTTTCTGTTAGTGTAAAATTATCTTAGTTTCTTTTCCCTCCATTTTTTTATCTTAGCTTCCATGAATTGTAGATGGGTTATGCGCTCAGATTTTTTGTCCAAAAGGACCACCTGCCCAATGGAATTGCTAAAAAAGACCCCCTTTCGGATGAAATTGGCAGAAAAGACCACCTGGGTCGTGGCACCTGACGCCACGCCCGGAGGTGGCAGCACTGTTCACGACACTGTTCGCGTGAGGGACGGTTTTCGCTCAGAAAAACGGCAAACGGTGTGAGTCAACAGTATTTTTGAAAAAAAATAAAAAAATAGCAGAAAATTCGAAAAAATTTGGCAGCAAAGATGATCGAGTGTTCTAACCGGGTGCAAAATTTCAGAATTTTTTTTGTTTTTCTGCTATTTTTTGATTTTTTTTGAAATTATACTGTTCGTCCTGAGTGAACAGTGCTGCCGTCGCGTCCGGAGTGGACCGTGTTGCCGCCTCTGGGCGTGGCGGCAGGGGCCACGTGTCGGCTGGCGCGCCTGCCGCCACGGCCAGGGGGTCTTTTATGTCAATTTCAACCAAAGGGTGTCTTTTATAGCAATTTCGTTAGGCAGGTGGTCTTTTTTGACTAAAACTCATGCGCTCGAGGACCATTCTATAGTCTTATCCTTGCTGCCTTTTCCGTACATGAACCGAATATATATACTCACGCATACCGATTTATTTATTGCAAGAATACATATCTAGGAATATATATTACTTGCATGTACCAGAAGCATGTTCTAGTATTTCTCCTTGACGAGTACTATTTTGTTTTGTTTTGCGAAAACATAATAATGGTCCGAGCGATGGGACTCATCAAAAACGATTCTTTGCCGAGGTCATCCATCGTCATGACAGGAAAGCTGGCCACACAAGGGAACATAAATGGGCACATACCTACGTACGTATACATTCCAAACACACTCTTTTGGATACATTATACTCCAATGAGAAAGAGGATTTTATGGCTTTGCATGCAGTACTAGTGCAGCTCCCACATGCACGAGCTTCTCAACTTTAGTTTGTACTGCACACACATTCACAATACTTAATCACTGGCAAGCAAATTAGAATTTTATGGCTTAGCATGCGGTACTAGTCCAGCTCCCACATGCACGAGCTTTTCAACTTTAGTTTGTACTAGCGGGCCAAGGCGCGGCGTCACGCCACGCCCATGCAAGTGCTCTTGATTTATACAATTGTTGTTGCTGCTTAAAAATTATAAGAACAACAGAGTACACATGCCGGATGAGTGGATAATTACATCTGGTTGAACATTATAGGGTACATTGCATTGGCTAGATGATACAAATTTACTAATGAAAAAAGAAAATCCAGTGATGTGCAATGGTTTCTTTACATGCTAAGCTAGCATAAGCAAACGTGAAATGGAAGGTTGACAGGTTAAAACGGTGAGATCATTTAGTAAGAAAGATGGTTTGACTCTCCGGTTGTGATAGCACATTCTTTTTTTTCATTTACTATGAAATCTTCAAATAGCTACTCCCAAATAGGAAGCCAACCATGAAGAAGCTACTCTCATGCTTATAAGTGTTGGAGGTACCCTATGCAACGGCGTTAAAAAGTCAGCTTTTTGTTCCCTTCTCATGAATTTTTTTGGACCTCTAATGGGTAAACATGATTTATTTCTCCTCACAGATGACACCATAATCAGCGAGCATGGGCTTACAACATGCTCCTTATATAATGTTATGCCATTGGAAAATAACGTGTTCTGATTATCGTTTAAACGTTCTCTATGGCTCTAAATATTTGAGCAACAAGATATGTTAGGATATGGTTTTGTTTATGACTTATTGAAATAAAATATCAAATTTATCTTAACCATAAGTCCAAAATAAATAGGGGAGTTAGGTCCAATTATAGTGCCACGATAAAGCGAGCTTATGTCTTCTAAACATATTACCGATTGCTTCTAACTACTGAGCGATAAAAGAAGAGAAATTAATAATTAAACTCCCAAACCTGAAACATCTCATTATCTAAGGCCATCTAACACCTAAAAGAGTTCGTTCTACGAAATATCAAATTTGTTTGTTAAGAACATTGGAAGGAGGGATGGAGAAACTTACATGCAGCATCGAAAAAATGTGTTGGTACACCCTTAAGATCTGGAATTGTTATCGGATCACCGGTCATTTGAAAAACAATTCATCTATACATTTGAATCCGTGAAAATAAATTGTGTTATTTGTAGTATTACATAAGATACAACTTTGCATACCTAGTTATTTTGCATGCCGGAAACATTGGTAAATAAGAATTAGGGATCTGGAGGAAGAATGCCAAGCAAGCATGCAAATAATGCATTTCTAAGTTTAGCCACCAATCAGAGGCGGAGCTTTGTAGGGGCCAAACTGGGCCGTGGCCCGCCCAGGATTTTGGCAAAAAAATAATTATGTATGCATCTCGTAGACCAGCCCACCTACGCATCCTTCGAGTCTCACGCTAGCAGCGCACCCCAATCCTCTCTTCCCGTCTCGCGGTCCAGAGAGCATCGGCCACTGAAGCGAGCTCACTGCCCGCCGTCTCTCGGAGCATCCGCTGCCCGCCGAGATCTCGCGTCAGTCCTGGCCAGTCACCCTGCCCTGCTCCTTAACCCCGAGCATGGGCAACGACATCTACGCAGCCGCACCGTCGTTCCACCGGCAAATTGCTAGCGCATGAACTCCCTGTGTCCTTGCATTCGCTCTTCTCCAAAGCTCCAACATCCAGTCTTGCTAATATCCCTGCTAGGCGTTGGCACATGAGCTTCCTGCCCGCCGGACTGAATTTTTTTTAGGACACATCACACAGCAGCAGCAGGGCAGCACATGTAAACTAACATCTTCCTCCAAATTCCTCATTGGATAAGAACTAGCCTAATTTCTTTCGGTTCCTTACATCTAGTGATAACTAATAGTCTGAACTTATGCATATTGCAACCTAGGTAGTCATGAGCAAGGATAATTAGACTCAGACAAGAACTGCTTTGGGATTTAAAAGGAAAAGATATGACATAACTGAAGTTGAGTAAGACCATGTTTTGCCCTTGCTTGAATTAGCTAACTTAATGGTGCTTCATGGTTATGTATTAGCTAACTTAATGGTGGTTCATCGTTGAACTGTATTTTGGTGTGTGGGTGTGTGTGTCTATATACTCCTCGCAACATCTTGTAACCTTGCATCTTATACTAATGCTTATGATTCAGACTTTCAAAAAAAATCAGGCTCTTCTTAAGTCTGGCCCGTCCAACATTTTCTTTCAAGCTCCGCCACTGCCACCAATCGACCCAAAAATCCTATTTAATTCAAAAATAACGGTGAAGGAGTATTTAAGGGTAGAAACACTTCAAATGGGAAATTATAAATCAATTTTGGGGAGAGAGAGAGAGAGAGAGAGAGAGAGAGAGAGAGAGTAGCTGAAGATGAAATATGGATCATAGGGGTGAGTGTATGTGTGTGTAAGTGGGCATCAACGTCGACTACCAACACACCTGCGTTGACTTCGTCAAACTCAAGACATTGTGCCGGCTCAGTATCTCGGAGGTGCTCTTAAAGGTATGGTGTACGTGCGTGCGTTCATAGGGATGAGTGTGTGTGTACGTGGGCATCAACGTCGACTAACAACACACCTGCGTTGACTTCATCAAACTCAAGATGTTGTGCCGGCTCAGTATCTCGGAGGTGCTCATAGAGGTACGGTGTGCGTGCATGCGTTCATAGGGATGAGTGTGTGTATACGTGGGCATCAACGTCGACTAACAACACACCTGCGTTGACTTCATCAAACTCAAGATGTTGTGCCGGCTCAGTATCTCGGAGGTGCTCATAGAGGTACGGTGTGCGTGCATGCGTTCATAGGGCTAAGTGTATATGCGTGTATGTGGGCATCAATGTCGACTCCGAAGACACCTGCGATGACTTCGTCAATCTGAAGATGTTGTGCCGGTTCAGTACATCAGAGGTTCTCATAAAGGTATGATGTGCGTGCGTGCGTTCATAGGTATGAGTGTCTGTGCGTGTATGTATGCATCGACATCGACTACGAAGACGCCTGCGTTGACTTAGTCAATCTCAAGATCTTGTGGCGGCTCAGTATCTCAGAGATGCTCATACTGATGGGGTGTGCGCCCGTGCGTTTATAGTATGTGTGTGTATGTCAGCCAGGGGAAAGAACTCACGCAAAGAACACAACAGATTGCTTTCCAGCTTACTTACAATAATATTCACTGTTCATTACATGACACGTGTCAATTTATCAGGGCACATAAAAAAAAAGCAAAATTGTGTGAGGCGTCATACCTTAGCCGCTTTAATCTTTGTACATATATATATATACTATACTCACATTCACAATACTTAATCACGGGCAAGCTAATTAAGTGGCACCCACTTAACTAGCTAGCTCCTGCACATTGTCCCTTTCTAATCTCTTTCTACGAATCATTATTGTATTGTGTTGCCTCACCTCCACACAACACCACCCCACGTCCCCACGGCGTTACCACCGTATACTATTGCATTGCGTACATGTAAACTAGGCGCGGCGGCACGCCGCGCCCATGTATAAGCCCGTGGTTAGCTAAATTGTAGCTTAATTTGTTAATTGCTCGTGTTTACTTTATGTTGTTCAGTTTTATTACGTAACGTGAGAAGATTACGAATTGTCAAAATAATTATAAATTGTTGGTTCGATTATATACTCTGGTGGCATATATACAAAGATGAACAGAGGAGTACAACTGAAGTGAACATTGGACTAATAGGTTATACACTTCATAAAATGAAAATAATCAAATTTTCTAGCTTGATAGTTTTCAGTGTATATTATCATCATGTGATTCCTCCCTTCCACTTATCCACTTCGCTCATGATGTCGAACGTTGGAAAGTAGCATAGAAGCCAATAAACTAAATGCTATCTATCATGCATTCCTCTTTCATAATGCACCTTCAATAACACAATGAACATGTGAATTCTGTCGGGCTTAATTAGCATACTATAGATATATTTATTTTTGGATGTATTCCTGAGAATCAAATAGAATAACTCAGTGTAGCAAGACAGGGGAACTGAAGGCTTTCAATATACAAAAGATAATGCAAAAACAATTAACTAATCTTAACTAAAGCAGACATGCCAAGTATTTCTCATATTTTTACATTCATTTGATGTAGCGATCAGGTAATATTGTAACAATTAGTAGAACATTATTTGGTCCCTTAGACCATGCATAACAAAATTACCAAGCATCGAAGATGAACTCTTTGTACAGAAGAGGACACTATGTTTAGAACATCAGGTCATGAACCTTCCTTTCATTTCAATTTTTTGCATTAAGAAGATGAGTTCATGAGCTTTTCATGCATTTGAACTATAACATATGGTCAAGTAGACAGTACATTTACTACATTGTGTATAGCCTCAAATAGTGAAAACTTCTCTGGTTATATAAGGTTTGCTTTGTTGTATGCGGGAATGAAATGGATCTCGCATACTCATCCTAATCTCACATATTCATCTCAATCCCTATTCAACCTTTATGTCTGTCAACAAAGCCTGTTATTACCAATGAAACGTATAGAAGCAAAGCCCTTGAATAGGGAGAGAAATTAATCAAATGTAATCATCACACAGTTTGCCTATACCAGAAGTAGTATTACCAAGGTTTGCTCATGAACATTAGTGATGCAATATTTGACAACCTTTTTTAGATGATAAAACTATTAGGTTAGCCAATCAGCCTTTGTATGCTAACTATAAATTATTACTACTAATTCCACAAGTGATAAGCATCAAATTCAACATATGTGCACACCTTCTTTCTTAGGAAAGCGGCGTATTGAAATGTATATCCTACAAAGTATAAAAAATGCAGCCTCTAAAACTGACAAAACATTGCTTGCACCAAAACACATAGGACCTAGGGTCGCAGGTCGCAGCGAGAAAGTAAAATCGTATATGGCCAAATAGGAGGAAGCGGCTACCAGAGTTGAAGACGGGGACACATCCGTCATGATGTAACGGAGGCGGTCGGCAAGTTGGAAGCGGTCGAGGCAAGGTGCTGGAGCAGGGAAGTCGGGGAGACGGTCGAGGTAAGGTTGGCGAGGTAGCCGAAGTCGGCGGGGGTCGACGGAGGGGTTCCAGATACTGGAGGGCAGTGAGGCTGCCGAGTTCATGGGCTGATTCCCGCGGCCAGCAGGAGAATCATTGACAGAGAGTGTGTTATGGTGAGGTCGGGTGCGAGCAACCCATCCTAAGAAATCATTGGCGGCGGACGCACTGGTTCCTATAGCCAGCCAGGACAGGCGCGGTTGAGTGGGCGAGGTTGAGGGCATGCGGTGCTCTTCTACCATGGGGAAAGGCGGGCGTCGTTCGACAACTATGGGGGAGTCGACGCTTCTGATGCATATGAAAGGGTGGATTTGAATCGGGAGGAAAAAAGAAGAGAAGAAGACGTGGTTGCGCTAGACCGGTGTGAGAATAAACTGATAGGATGGGACATGCGCAGTTTGCGCAATTTCTGAAGTTCGTCAGAAACATCTAGTCTAGTCTAAATCAATGGAAAAATTAGTGTGCTATAACGCTACCTTTAAAATACACTATTAGCAAAACATTATACACTAATTTATTTAGCGAGGAATCTCAGAACGCTGTAGCGTGCTATTTTTTTCCTTGGTCTAGGCACACTACAAAATCGAGAATAAACAGTGTTAAAAAACTAAGAGTGAACCAGAGAAAAACCGGACACTCCGTGTGTTGCACATAAAAGACCTCACAATTATGCATCTTGTCTTAACTAAAATACGATTAAAATACGAACTACATATGGATGTATATAGACGCATTTTAGAGTGTAGATTAGTTTATTTTACTCCGTATGTAAGTTGTACTGAAATCTCTAAAAAAGCTTATCTTTATAAACGGAAGGAGTAGAACTCGATTGAAGGGAATTGGTGTGGATAGCAATACCCACATCTATATTTTGATAGCCTCTAGTAATAATTAGCAGGTAAAGTAAAAACAAATAGAAAAAAGGAAAACCACCCCAACACGTGTCAATGCCGGAAGCAACTCTAGTCACAATGGCAAATGCACGGAAGAGCTCCTTGCTTAGTAGATTTAATATAGTAGTATATATATATACTATACTCACATTCACAATACTTAATCACGGGCAAGCTAATTAAGTGGCACCCACTTAACTAGCTAGCTCCTGCACATTGTCCCTTTCTAATCTCTTTCTACGTATCATTATTGTATTGTGTTGCCTCACCTCCACACAACAACACCCCACGTCCCCACGGCGTTACCACCGTATACTATTGCATTGCGTACATGTAAACTATTCCTGATGACAATTAAAGAACGTGCCCTAGTACGTATTAGTTGGCCACTACTTAGTTCTAGCTAGCTAGTGACACATCAGTATGCATATACAAATAATATCTTATCAAGATCTTAGCCAGAGATATAGGTAGCTAGATAGGTCGTGACACATTAGTATACATATACAAATAATTTCTTATCTTAGCCAGATATAGGTAGCTAGATAGGTACGTATAATGTACTAATGTATATAGTACTGATCTACTACTACTCGGAGCTAGTTAGGAAACTTTCGGATATATGTTCATAATATTTGGAGGAGTCCTATATATCATGTGTGTCGACGATCGTAATAAATCAAGGAGTCGTCGTCCCGTCCCGTCCGGTCTAGTCCAGGCGCGTACATAAAATACTGCAAGATGGAGCCCGGACAAAGCATAATCTAGAATTCAACAATGCTGTCTCTTGTGGGTTTGCTAGCTTCTCCTGTTCACAACCACTGATCCTCTTGTGAAAGGATCGGAAGCGTTCTACCCTCTCCGTGGAAAGGGCGCGCGCTTTATATTCATGTACTATGGGGTAGGCGCATACAGGTAGGATTACAAGCTTTATTAGCAAGACTAACAGAAAGATAAAACCGAATTACAGATCATAGCTAACAGCCTAACAACTCTATCTATGCGCCATCTGGAGTCTTCTGAAAGCTATCTTCAACACCTCTCTCACACCTTCTCTCTTCTAGTAGGAGGGAGGGAGGGAGGGAGGAGTACTTTGCATCTGTACACTCCTCCTCTCTCTAAAGTGCATGGGAGATATATAATATTAGGAGACCCTGTAGTCTGTGGATGCATGTGAATGATGCATGTATGTATTCAAATCATGCATGCTGCAGCGTTCCACTTTATCCGTTCGACTGTGCTTGTGCCTCCAGCTCCAGGTGTTATATATATACTGCCCCTTCTCACCTGAGCCAGCCACAGCCTATGCACATCCAACTTTGACAGCATCTCTCCTCTCCTCTCCTCTTTTTACTTCTGCAATGAGTATGACAAGCCCCAGGCTAAAGCTCTTCGGCTTCCACTTCTCCTCGGAGGATCAGCAGCAGAAGATCATGGAGACGGAGCCGGAGAAGGGCGGCCGCTCGGACTCCTCCTCGTCGTCTACCACCACCACGACGACGGCCACGGCAGCGGCGGCGGGTGTCGAATGGCGGAAGTGCCAGTACTGCTGCCGCGAGTTCGCCAACTCGCAGGCGCTGGGCGGCCACCAGAACGCGCACAAGAAGGAGCGGCAGCAGCTCAAGCGCGCGCAGCAGCTGGCCGCGGCGGCCGCAGCCGGGCGTGCCGCCGGCGCCGGAGGAGGCGTGCTCTACCCGCGCGGCGGCGGCATGAGCCCGATGGTGTCCGCCTTCGCGCAGCCGCCACACCTCCAGGGCGGCGCCGGCGACGGCTGGAGAGCGCCCACGAGTTGGGTCTACTTCTCCCCCCGCTCGGCCTCGGTGGCCAGCAGCGCCCAGGGGCAGCAGTTCCACGTCTCCCACGGCTGCGTCTTCCCGTCCGGCTGCGCCACCCCCGCCTCTGCCTCGCCCGCCGTGTTCTCCTACGCCCCGACGGCCTCCTCCGCCGGTCAGGACGCCGCGGCGCCTTACGTACTGGCTGACGTTGTCGATCACAACGGCCGGCGGCTCCACGCCGCCAGCTTCCTGAGAAACCCCGGCATGGTGAGGGCGCCGGAGCCGATGGCCGACGTGCCGGAGGACGCGCTGGGGCCCGACCTGCAGCTCAGCTTGTGACTCCGCCGTCCATCAATTCGATCGATCGAGCTAGCTACGTACCGTTGCTTCGGTAACAAGGGGATTAATTGTTAGCCTTAATCCTGCTGCTCTTTTCTTCAGTTAGCAGAAATAACAAATAACAGCCGTGTAGCTTGTGTTTTGTGCATGTCACGGCCGAAGCTTTGTTTTGTTTCCTTAGAAGTAGGGCGCCCGCTCGCACAGTGGGATGGCGCGGATCATGGTGATCGTGGCGGCCAAGTAGGGAGGAGGCACGAGCGGTCATGGGATGGCATGGCCACTATGCTCGGTCCACCGCCCGTTTTTAGCTCAAGTTAGTTGTAACCACTGAATAAATAGAGAAACAGAAAAGTAGCAAATTGAACGCTACGCAAAATCACTTGTATCCTGTGTCTCGTTCGTGATCACCGTCGCTCGCCGGCGCTCTCTGGCAACAATACGTGGCATCAGAGCCATGAGCTAGTTCTGGGGGCATGGCGTCCAACGAGGCGAACTCTGGCGCGGCGGCGCAGGGCGCGGGTCGCGCACTCCGCCACGGACGCGGCCGGGCGGAGCAGGACGAGGCATGGCGGGGAGATGCAGGTCATGCAGCACACGGAGAAGGAGCACGTCGGCTCCATGTCGTATCCGATGCTCACCCGGACTAACTACACCGAGTGGGCGATCTTGATGCGAGTCAAGATGCAAACGCAAGGGATCTGGGAGCCCGTCAAGCACGGCGTCGGCTCTGACCGGGAGGAGAGGAATGCACTGGCGGCGATTCTGCAATCCGTCCCGCCGGAGATGCTACGCGTCATCGCCGCGAAGGACAACGCCAAGGACGCCTGGAACGCCGTGCGCACGATGCATGGTGTGCATGTGATTGAGCTCCAGGAGTCCATGCATGCTTTGGTTAATTTTCTACTTATGCCAACTTAGTGACGAGGGCCCCCCCGCCCCCCCCCCCCCCCCCCCCCCCCCGCGTCGTCTCCCTGGAGGCGGCTCGGGCGGGAACCCTAGCCGCTGCCGCCTCCACCACCACCCCTCGCCACCTTCCCTCGCCACCGCCGGCAGACGTCGTCGGGCAAAGCCCGCCGGCGGCGGGATCCATTCCCTTGCGCTCGGGCCTCTCCTCGCCGCCCCCCCCCCCCCCCCCCCCCCCCACCCCCGCGTCCGCGCTGGTCTCGTGGTGGCCGCGGGCTGCACCGCCCCCCTGCTCCTGGCGTTGTCCTCCCCCGCGCCCCGGTGACCCCCCTCCCTCCGGCGCTGGATCTTGGGGTGGCCGCCGCGCCTCGCGCGGGCCGCTGCAGGGGCTGCCGCCAGTGGTCCTCCTCCCCCACGCATGTTCCCCTGCTCCCCCTCGTGACCCGCCCCCCCTCCCCCAGCGCTGGATCTTGGGGTGGCCGTTGCGCCTCGCGCGGGCACCGCTGCGGGTGCTTGTCCGCCGGTGGTCCTCTCCGCCGCACCACGGCGTTGTCTCCCCTGTCCCCCCCAGTACCACCTCCTCCAGCCCCCACCCTCGTGTCCAATCTTTAGCTGCTCTACCTCGGCCGGCCCCTGGCCTCCGGCACTTGTTGCAACCAGGTCCACCGGCGTCTTCTCTCCCGGTGGCTTGGTCCAGCCATGCCTCGCTCTCTCTCGGGCTGGCTGGTGGCGGCGGTTCTGGGCAGTGGCGGCTCTTGTGTGTGCAGCGGGATTGGGGTTGGCGGCGCCCGGTGTCTCCTTTGTTTGACGACGGGAGGAACTTGCCTCCCTGCAGTAGTGACTCCAGCTAGCGGTTTGGTTCCCACATCTCCGATTCCTCCGGCGGCATTGGGATTGTTCGGTCGCAGGCCAGGGCGAAATCCCTGCACAGATGTGCTAGCGGCGGCGACACCTGCAGGTGCCGTCCCCTTCCTGAAGGCGCTGCCATGGCCTTCTCCGTGCCCCTCTTCGAGCACCGGGGGAAACCCTAGATCCGGTTCTCTGGATCGGACGGCAGCGGCGTCGCCGTCCCCTTCATTATGGTGTTGTCTTGGCTGCTCGAGGCGTCCCTGGTCTCGGATTTTGAGTTGTCGGGAGCCGTGCTGGTGTGGGTGCTTCTCCGGGCATGGGCATCCAGGGCGCACTGTATGACATCGTCGGCTCTTCCTCATGCCTGGCCGTGTCCTGCAACCCACTTGCCAACTCTTCTAGGCGCTTTTGGTGGGGGCACGTTGATTCGGTCGGTTCTTGAGTCGTAGCCACGTGTCGTGGTGCCTCCGGTTGGTCGTGACGCAGCCTTGGTGTCTTGTGTCTCGTCTCCTCATCTTTCTTGGTTGGAGTTCGAGCTAGGCTAGTTTAGGGCTGTGTTGTTTCTCTTCTGTTTTCCCACATTTTGGTGTGGTGTCCTCCCTTCCTTCTCTATGTAATGTTCTTTTTTTTTAACACAGTACAGACGCAAGCGCTCATATACACGCGCATACACTCACCCCTATGAACGCACACACGCACACCCTACCCCTATGAGCACCTCCGAATGACTAAGCCGGCATATCATCTTGAAATTTACGAAGTCACCATAGGCGCCTCGTCGTCGACGGGAACGTCTCCTCCCACTGAATGCACATCGCCGGAAATCCTGAAATAAATTCAGGAATAAATGCGAGCACCAGGATTTGAACCCTAGTGGGCTGGGGATACCACAGTCCCTCTAACCATCCAACCACAGGTTGGTTCGCGTAATGTTCTCTCTTTGTAATGTTCTCTCCTACCTATCAATGAAATGATACGCAATCTTTGCGTATTCGCGAAAAAAAGGACGAAGGTGCGTGTGCTAGTAATTAAATTAACACAGTGGCTCAGAACAGGAAGGCAGGGATTTTCTTTTTATGGTAGTGTCCGGTGAATCCCTGCATATAGATTCTCACTAGGATTTTTTTTTTGAAATACTACTTTTTTATTGAATAAATTCCGAAAATATGATCAACAAATCAGAAATTTCACAAATAGAGCACTGTCGTTGCCGTATGCAATGAAACCAAGTTTTCATCGTATGGCTGGACGAAACATCTACGTTTCCTTGTCTACTAGGACGAAACGATGGTTTCCTTGTACTCCAGAAGGAATCAGCATGCTACACTGCTCGTTTCGTTGCCTCGGACAACCAAACATGGCTGCGTCTACAGTACCCGCACCTGGATGTCCTTGTCGCACCGGAGCTCCCCTGGCCGAACCCTCGCGCCACCAGGACCGCATCGACGAGGAGAATCCATTCAGATGAAGAACAACTTGAACCGTGCATCGTGGAGGACGAATTTCGTCATTCAATCTACATGGACCGCCGCAAGCCTACGTCGCGTTCGGTAAGAAATTTTATAATTACTCGCACCCATCTACTCATCTAGATGCCGCCAACCTCCTTGACTTTTTTTCGAAAATGAGGATTACCCCCGGCCTCTGCATCAGCATGATGCACACATCCAACCTCCTAGACATTGTCCCTTATCCTATTGTTGTCGTTGGCCACGCGCATAGGGACGGAAGTTTATATACACACGCACTAGTGCATGCCTTGTGCTAGATTGACTTCATACTTGCATGGCAAGGCTGCCTAGTACATGCATGCATCAGGACTTGTGTGGCCGACGGCTTTGTACATGTACATACACACCCGACCAGCACACCTCGGCCAACATGTATACGTACACACCCGACTAACCGCGCGATGTATGCATACATGCCTCATGTCTGAATGCCTAATTTTTTATGTATGCCCCCCTCCAATGATCATACATGTATCATTGGCCCCTCCATATAAACTTCCTGGTTCCGTCCCTGGTCCCGTGTATCTGTATACTTAAGAAAAATCATGTATATAAACTTCCGTCCCTATGCGCGTGGCCAACGACAACAATAGTATAAAGGACAATGTCTAGGAGGTTGGCGGCATCTAAATGAGTAGATGGGTGCGAGTAATTAGAAAATTTCTTACCGAACGTGACGTAGGCTTGCGGCGGTCGATGTAGATTGAACGGCGAAATTCGTCCTCCACGGTGCACGGTTCAAGTTGTTCTTCATCTGAACGGATTCTCTTCGTCGATACGGTCCTGGTGGCGCGAGGGTTCGGCCAGGGGAGCTCCGGTGCGGCAAGGATATCCATGTGCGGGGAAGATTCGTTCTGGAGTACAAGGAAACCATCATTTCGTCCTGGGGTACAACGAAACCATCGTTTCCTCCTAGTAGACAACGAAACGTAGATGTTTCGTCCAACCATACGACGAAAACTGGTTTCGTTGCACACGGCAATGATAGTGCTCTATTTATGAAATTTCTGATTTGTTGATCATATTTTCGGAATTTGTTAAAAAAAGTAGTATTTCAAAAAAAGAAATTTCTCATCACGAGTCCCACGTCCCCCCCACGAATCGATCCGGTCCGGACTCCCTGAAAAATAAATGAATTGATTGTATAATGCCCTATCAGCGGCAGCTCGACACATGTCATCAATCTGTGGCCTCCCATTGGCTGCCTCGACGACATCAGCTACGACCCGCGGCGCTGGCCACGTAAAAAAGGCACACATGGCAACCAATAGGATCGGGTTGCGATTTACGCTAGGGTTTTGATTAATGCATGTGATCAGTACTTGTTAATTGCTATTTCTTTGTTAAATGCTAGGCGTCCCTAAGGCCTAAACTAAGATTAACTAGTCTTCTCGCAAAAAAAAAAAGATTAACTAGTCAACGTGTGCACAGTGGCAGACTCTCCAGGGGAGGTGGATGAGGATGATGATAGATCGTCCTAAGATTCATATCGATTATATTAAGCTGGGTAACCCGTCTTTTGAGCCCACCAGCTATCACGGGCGATCTCACCGGTCCCGCTTTTCCTTCCAACCCCCTCCCCCCTTTCTCCCGCCCCTGAGATCGTATTATAAGACACGATTGTTGGTGTTACATTGTGTTCCATGCATATATGGTTATAATATCTATCGGTAGTTACATTCGCACAAACTGATGCGGTTATATGAGTATCTCCCTTCGCTTTCCCCTCCCGTCTACAGTGCAGAGAGGCGAATCTGGAGGCGATCTCGCCCCCCCCCCCCCCCCCCCCCCCCCCCCAACCGTGGGTTCCCTCCCTCTCCGCCGACTCCTTGGTCCGCTGGTAAGCGAGCGTCGCCAAATTTGCATCCTAATCAACCTACGGCATGCACATACATGTCATGTATAATTATTAATTTATTATTTATTCCATCGACTGATTATTGCTTGTCAAACCAGCATCATGTTGATCAGGGCGGATTAGTCTACTATTTAAATTAACCATGGCTCTTAACCCTACTTGAAGCTAGTTAAGAAAATGATGATTGATTGTATAATGCCCTATACACATCATTAAGGAGTCACTTTACTTTGCAAAGCGTGAAGCGTCATTACATATAAACTACTCCCTCCTTTCTCGTTTATTGGGCCTATCTCATTTTCTTAGTTTTTCCATTTTGTTAGTCCTACTTTCACTTCTCTCCATTCACATGTTTACATTATGAGGTGAATTAAAATTGATGCATGCAAGGATTAAAAGGAAATGGACCAATGCATGTAACCATTCCTACTTATTTAGTGGTCACGCATGCATGCACCATAGTTAATGCAGATTAAAGATTGAGTAGTTTTGCAAACTATGAGATACATTCCTTCACTCGTCATCTACTTTGGTTGATGAGATTTCAGATTTGGGCCATCTAAATGGGAAGGGAGAGGGTAATCTACATCGACTGCCATAATTGTACAGGTTGCATGCACAAAGGTTTTCATAGGATGTCTCTAGACCGGCAACTAGCTTAGTTTAATGTGCAATCCTAATTAATTGATATAATCGTGATTGTCATACGGGGATATATTAGTTTACACAGCTGCGCCAGCTCAATCTACTCGACAAATCTACAGCTGACAAAACATCACTCTGGGTTAATTTGGTTGTCTTGATTAGTGACCAAATCAAATTAGCATTTCATTTTCAGCTTGATTGAGATGCCATCATCTGAACTTGGCCATTAATTGTATGCGACGAGACTAACAATTTAAGGTTGCATCATCTTCAGATCTTGTGTTGCTCGTGGGATTAGTTAATTGGTGGTCCAAGTACACGTTGATGTAGGTATTGAGTCTTTTAATAAAAGGACAAGAAGCAAGTGACACATATATATGGCCCCTCTCTAGTGCGCATACCTAATTCGTTTTCATTTAGACCAGGCAAGTTAATCGCACTTTAGTCTTGCCGGCCATTTTTGTTTGGGATTGTTTGGTGACTGAAAATAGTGATAAGCTGGCTAGGGTAGTTGAATATATACGTAAAAGATTAGGAAGAAATTTCTAGCTACGAAGCTACTTTATTGAGCCTATCTCATTTTCTTGGTTTTTCCCTGCTTTCACTTCTCTCCATTCCCATGTTTACATTACGAGGCACATTAAATTGATGCATGCAAGGATTAAACGGAAACCAACCAATGCATGTAACCATTCCTACTCATTTAATGGTCACGCATGCATGCACCGTAGTTAATGCAGATTAAAGATTGAGTAGTTTTGCACACTATGAGATACATTCTTCCACTCAACATCTACCTTGGTTGATGAGATTTCAGATTTGGGACTTCTAAACCGGAAGGGAGGGAGTAGCTAGCTGAAAGGGATGTCCATATAATTAACACTTCATTAATTTGTTTTGAATTACTATAAATTGACGCAACCGGTTACCTTCTAGAATATATGATATTGGCAAACTTCTTACAATTCAAGTTTTGTGAAATTCTTGTAGTGGTTGATGTGACGGGGAAGGTGATGTAAAGCTAGAAATATTGATTAACAAATAGATGAATAAATTGAGTCGATAGGTGTCTATCTTGATATCAACTCAAACATGTCCTTTTCTTGTTCCGATTTCATGAGGCAATTGTAATCTTTGTAGCATTGAATAATTAATCACCCAAAGAGTACCATTTAGTCCATAAGAGCGTATGCTTGAGTTGGAAACTAATTTGTTTCTCTAACAATTAATACTATAAGAAACTGGTTTGCACATCTATCTAAATACTCCCTCCGTTCCGAAATACATCACATATTAGGTTTCGTTAGGACAAGTCTTTGACCAGCAATTGCACTATTAATATGTAACTTTTGTGATACAAAATCATAACAACAAATAAGTAATTTGGAATATGAATCTAATGACGTCAATTTTATGTCACATAAGATACATACTAATAGAGTAGTTGTTGGTTAAAAACTTGTCCTAACGAAACCTAATGCGCGATGTAATTTGGAACGGAGGGAGTATTTGATTCGCCTGGGTGCTCACTTCTTAATTAAATGCTAGAGTTATTGGCCAATTTAATGTTTAACAAAATGTTAGCGGATTAATGTTTTATTGCCGGTGGATTTATTAAAAACGTGTAAATGTGGTCCAAAGGGTTGCTTTTGTCGGTCTTAAGATGTTTATGCTAATTGATTGTTTCCAGTCTAAAAGCAGCCATGCTCGGCTCATGGATTTGCCATATATTGCACCTTGAGTTATCACTCTTTGTCGAGACAACTTGCAGTGCACGTGACCAAAAAGAGGCTGCGATCACTTGTGACGCCCCCGACTCAATCGTGCACTAATCGTACACACAACATGCACAATCAAGACCAGAGACTCACGGGAAGATACCACAACACAACACTATGACACAAATTTAAACAGAAATGTTTATATTACAAACCAGGGGTCACGAGGGACCCAAATACATAAGTCAGCAAAGCAAATATTATCTGAGTACAGACATAGTTAAACAAGTTTTGCCTTAAGAAGGCTGAGCATAACAACGACAACTGATCGAAAAGGCGCAAGCCTCCTGCCTGGGGCCTCCATCCGATTTTTCATCGAGGAGGGTGACATAAATATTTGCAAAGTACACACGGATCTGAATGTTGCAGATCCGTTGACTAAACCTCTTCCACGAGGGAAACATGATCAACACCAGAACTGTATGGGTGTTAGATTCATTACAATGTAAATCACATGGTGATGTGAGATAGATTATTGACTCTAGTGCAAGTGGGAGACTGTTGGAAATATGCCCTAGAGGCAATAATAAAATATTTATTATTATATTTCCTTGTTCATGATAAATGTTTATTATTCATGCTATAATTGTATTGATTGGAAACTCAAATACATGTGTGGGTACATAGACAACAATGTGTCCCTAGTAAGCCTCTAGTGGACTAGCTCGTTGATCAAAGATGGTCATGGTTTCCTAGCCATAGACAAGAGTTGTCATTTGATAACGGGATCACATCATTAGGAGAATGATGTGATGGACAAGACCCAAACTATGAACGTAGCATATGATCGTGTCAGTTTATTGCTATCGTTTTCTGCATGTCAAGTATCTGTTCCTATGACCATGAGATCATGTAACTCACTGACACCGTAGGAGTGCCTTGTGTGTATCAAACGTCACAACGTAACTGGGTGACTATAAAGATGCTCTACAGGTATCTCTGAGGGTGTCTGCTGAGTTGACATGGATCAAGACTGGGGTTTGTTACTCTGTGTGACGGAGAGGTATCTCAGGGCCCATTCGGTAATACAACATCAGAATGAGCCTTGCAAGCAAAGTGACTAAAGAGTTAGCCACGGGATCTTGTGTTACGGAACGAGTAAAGAGACTTGCCGGTAACGAGATTGAACTAGGTATGGAGATACCGACGATTGAATCTCGGGCAAGTAACATACCGACAAACAAAGGGAACAACATACGGGATTAATTGAATCCTTGACATAGAGGTTCAACCGATAAAGATCTTCGTAGAATATGTAGGAGCCAATATGGGCATCCAGGTCCCGCTATTGGTTATTGACCGTAGAGGTGTCTCGGTCATGTCTACATAGTTCTCGAACCCGCAGAGTCTGCACACTTAACGTTCGGTGACGTTTCGGTAGTATTGAGTTATGTATGTTGGTGACCGAAGGTTGTTCGGAGTCCCGGATGAGATCCCGGACGTCACGAGGAGCTCCGGAATGGTCCGGAGGTAAAGATTGATATATAGGAAGTCCCGTTTTGGTCACCGGAAAAAGTTTGGGCGTCACCGGTAATGTACCAGGGGTGCCGGGAGGGTTCCGGGGGTCCACCGGGAGGGGGCCACCTACTCCAGGGGCCACATGGGCCTTAGGGGTGGCGCACCAGCCCCTGGTGGGCTGGGAAACCAGCCCCTAGAGGCCCATGCGAAGGAGGAGGAGGAGGGCCAAGTGGGGAGTCCTCCCAGGACTCCACCTCCCTTGTGGGGGAAGGAGTCCAAGCGGGGGGAGGACTCTCCCCCCTGGCCGATCGGCCAACAGCCCTAGGGTTTCCCTAGGGCTGCCTCTCCCTCCCCTTCCTACTATATATAGTGGAGGTTTTGAGGGCAGCAAGACACAAAAAAATAGCCACGTGCTGCCCTCTTCCCTCTAGATTACTTTCTCCTCTAGATTAGTTCGGCGGAGCTCGGCGAAGCCCTACCGGATTAGTTCACCACTACCGCCACCACGCCGTTGTGCTGCCGGAGAACTCATCTACCTCTCCGCCCTCGCTTGCTGGATCAAGGAGGCAAAGATCGTCATCGAGCTGTACGTGTGCTGAACGCGGAGGTGCCGTCCGTTCGGCGCTAGATCGTGATTGGATCGCGGGACGGCTTGCGATTTGGATCGCGAAGACGTTCGGCTACATCAACCGCATTTCTTAACGCTTCCCGCTTAGCGATCTACAAGGGTATGTGGATCCGATCTCTCATCTCGTAGATGCTCATCTCCTAGATTGATCTTGGTGAAAGCGTAGGAAAAATTTTGTTTCCCATGCAACGTCCCCCAACACTACCTTGGGTGATGAAAGTGCTCCGGATCCACCGGACAAATCTCTAGCAAATGAGAGAGATTTGAGAGGCCCTTGTGTGAAAAAGAGAGAGGGGGGAGGAGTTGAGCTCGGGGGATAGGTGAGGGGCTGAATGTGTGGGTGTGGGGGAGGGGAGGCAAGACCCCACCCCAACACTCCACCTTATCCAGCCTAGGATCCTACCGCCAGGGTCTTCGGTGGTAGGTATAGACAACCTACCACCAGGGTATCCGGCGGTTGGACCTGGTGTCGGTGTCAAAACCGGCGGATCTCGGGTAGGGGGTCCCGAGCTGTGAAACTAGGATCGATGGTAACAAAGGGACGAAGGAGACGATGTTTACCCAGGTTCGGGCCCTCCTATGAAGGTAAAACCCTACGTCCTGCTTGATTATATTGATGGTATGAAGGTTACAGAGTTGATCTACCTCAAGATCGACTAGCTAAAACCCTAGATGAGTTTCTGTGTCTCCCATTCTAAAACCCTCCCGGTTTATATATACACCGGGAGGGGGGGGCCTAGGGTTTACACATGATGGGCCTCCTGCCGGGGATGGAAATGTCGATTTCCTCATCTTGACTTGGAGTGCACGACGCGCCTTCGGGGCTTCCTTCTGGAACGTGGAGTCTCGATGTAACCGGCCTTTCCTGTGATAGCCAGAGAACGGCCCATCGAGCCGGCCTATTAAGAGATGGGCCAGCGGCCCGAGGACCCCTTAGTCCGGGACTCCCTCAGTAGCCCCCGAACTAGCCCCCAACGCCAAGAGTCCCAGCTCCAGCTGCTTCCTATGATCAGAGTCTTCGGCTTGCGGGGTGAGTTCTTCTTCCCTTTCAATGATCGGCTGAAACTAGTTCCGCTTCCGATGACACGTATTTCATCCGATCATATAATTGACCGAACACCATGAATTGCTTAGCCCCGAAGGCCACTCGTCAAAGTGTAAACAGTGTTTTCTGACACCCCCCTCTGACGAAGGGTCGTGGCCTACCACGACCGCTGAACCAGTTATGAGAACTCGATTCGCGGTTCGAGGCCGTTTTTACAGTGACACGACTTATCAATGCGCAGATCGTGCTCCGTTTCACACGGGATATGATTAATCTTCATGTGCACATAACGGCACGCATGTCTTGGGAAGCGGAGGGATTTGCGGCACGATAAGGGAGGCTAATCGGCGGCACGTCTCATAAAAAGGGGAAAAACCCCAAGGCCTATTCACGCTTCCCATTCGCATCCTCCGCCTCCTCAATCTCCCCAAGCTTCGAGAGCCCAGATCCAGTTCTTCCTCGCCCTCTCCTCTGAGCTTAGCCATGGCGGGTTCGGGCTCCAATGGCAAGTGGGAGGCCTCCACGGTCACTGACCAGGATATCCGGGACCTAAAGCAGGCCGGCTACCTCCCCGCCAACGTCTTCCACCGCGCCCCGGAGAAGAACTAGGTGATTACCACCCCCAAGGCAGGCGAGAGGGTGGTGTTCGTCCCCCACTTCATCCGGGGACTGAGCTTTCCACTCTACCCCTTTGTCATGGGTCTCATGTTTTTCTATGGGCTGGACTTCCACGACCTTCCGCCGAACTCCTTCATGCAGATATCGGCATTCATCATCGTCTGCGAAGCCTTTCTGCGGGTCGAACCGCACTTCGGCCTGTAGATCAAGGTCTTCAACGTCAAGCCGAAGACCGTGGCAAGCGAGCACGCGGACTGCGGAGGGGCGGTAATCAGCAAGCTCCCCCGCGTCGAGTGGCCATCCGGCACCTTCATCGACACGATCAAAATCTGGAAGAAGGAGTGGTTCTACATCACCGAGCCAAGGGACGAGAGTTGGGCGGCGCCCGCCGAGTTCAGATCCGGACCCCCTATGAGATTGACCTCGTGGCTCAGGAAGGGCCTCGACTGGGGGTTGGATGCTGAGGTTAAGCTGCTGCAGAAGCGCATCACCTCGGTGATCAAGGCCAAGGTGGAGCTGGTTAACGTAGTCCAGGTTATGCTCCACCGCCGTGTTCTTCCCTGCCAGCGCCGGGCATCCCCCATGTGGGCTTACCGGCCTGATGACGAGCCTACCATGCGCCAATTCTTCCGCACCACCCCCGAGAAGCTGTGGAAGGCTTTGTTCAAGCCTCAGAAAAGCTGGCCAGCCACGGAAGAGGATTCGGGCCTAAGCACCGATAACCCCCCCCACCAAGGTATGGCATAATTTCAATCTATTGATTCTGTTTCTTCGGCAAAAAGCTTGAACGACTTCTCCCTTACTTTCGCAGAAGTGGCTGAGCAAAGCCGCTCGGGTTAACTGCCCGGCTCCACAACCCAAAGACCCCAGGTCGGAGTTGTTGGCGGCGATGCTTGTTGTGGCGTCGTACTCGGCGCCCGAGAAGAAAGAGAAGAAGAAGAAGGCCAGAGAGGGTCTCCGCATCAAGGACCAGCCGGACACCGCGTCCGAGGAAACCCATGCCTCCTCGAGTCACGAGGAGGAGCGTGAAGATGGAGGGGAAGGCGTTTCCCCCCTCCCAAGGAAGAGGGTGGCGTCATCGGACGCCGCGGAGGACGCAACTCCTCCTGCCCTGAAGAGGGCACGCCGGGCGAGGTTGATCTTGCCCGATGACAGCTCGGATTCTGACGCAGAATCCGAGGAATTTGAGAGGGTTCCCCGAAGGAGCTTAAGGGTCAAGCCCCCCGCTCAAAGGTATGAATCCGAAGACTCCCGGGTTATTTATGCAGGGTTTTTCAATGCTTTAAACACAAGCGCGTCTTTTGATTTGCAGCCAACCGCGCGTTCTCCCCACCGACCAAATATCGGACGGGGAGTCCCCACCCGCCGAGCTGGCGGAGAGTGGGAATGCATCGCACTCCACACCTCTAGGGGTCGCGAAGGATGCCGCGGAGGTGTCATCCCGCCAGGCTCCGTTGGAGCCGAACACGGGCGGCGGGGTCGACCACGCCATGGCCGAGGCTGACGCCGCGGTCGCCGAAGGCCAGGGAGAAGAAATTCCCCAGGCTGCTGAGGACCAGGGGGAGAATACTCCCCTGGCCGCCGAAGGGGAAGGGCGAAGAGATGCCCAGTCCCCTCCGAGGACGTCTCCGGAGCATGTTGCGCCTCCGGAGATACCGGCTCAGTCCCTGGTCATAGATCGGCCTGTCCGATCACCACCGATGCCACCAACGGCTGGGTGGCCGGTTATGGAGGAGGCGCTAGCAAGCACCTCCATCTCCGAGGATCACCGCACTCTTATCGGTGCGGTTTTACAAGGAATTCAGTCCGTTGATAATGGACTGAAAGAGGCCTTCAATGGTCTCTTGGCGGGCTTCAAGGTGAGTCACGTAATACGCTTTTCCCGAACAACGTTATTTTTAAGTTTGTACTATCTTTATATATGTAGTAGCCCCCGAGCCCCGGATGGGTTTGGCAAAGCGCATCCGGGGGTCAAACAATAAGGAATGAACAATGATGCACAAGGCATCATGTAGTCTTGCCATGTTCTAAGAGCCCTTAAGAGGACCGAGCAGAGAGTCATAGCCTTGACAGTTCGGATGTTGGAATGTACATAACTGGATGCATATTTTTTGTTCTTTGTAGGCCTCGTCATCGGCGGCGTCCATTAATGCCGCTGAGCTGACCGAGCTAAACCAGAAGTTCAAGATCTCCGAAGAGGAGCTTGATAGCCTGAACAAGAGGTTTGACGAGGCACAAGGTAAGCCGAATTCTAATATCCGAGCTATATATTGGTAATGATCCGTACTGGTAACCCAGTGTAATTAGTTAGTTATTGCTTCTACAGCTTCTGCTGCGGAGGTTGAAAAACTCAAGGCCGAGCTCCAGGACATGAAGCAAAAGGCCGCGGAGGAGAAGGCGGCCGCCGAACAAGCAGCGGCCACGCTTTCCACTTTGAAGGCTGCGAGTGCCAAGCATGAGGCCCGGGTGGAGGAGGTGCAGCAAGAGCTCAAGGACGCCGGCACAAAGTGCGAGGCCCTTGAGCAGAAGGGCAAAGAGCAAGCCATCGAGCTAGCCGCGCTAAAATCCGAACTCCAAAAGGAGCGGGTGGAGAGGCGGTCCTTACAAGAGGAGGTTCGCCAAGCCAAGGCCGTTATCGATGGTAAGCCGTATTCACTGCAATGCACCTTTGGTGGTAGCAAGTTTGCTTTGCTCACCCAGGTGTGGCGTTCCTTAGGCGTCTGTGCCGATCTCTAGAAGAGTGCAGCGGACGCGAACAAGCTTTATGCTTCGCGGGCAGAGGATGATGAGGCCCGGTTATTCTGGGCGCAATTTGAGTCCCCCGAGCGCTCTCCTCTCCTCATCGAGCAAATGAAGCAACTGATGGAGATGCACAGAGTGGCAGAGCCGGCCATGAAGGACTTGTGCATCCGTCTGTGGCCCGATGAGCCGTTGCCGAGCAGCTACTTCGGCTTAGTGCAGAAACTATGCGAAGCTGCGCCTCGGGTCGATGTGCTGAAGCGTTCTACGTGCATCGAGGGCGCGCGGATGGCCTTTGCGAAGACCATGGTGCATTGGCCGAAGCTCAAGCCAATCGAGATGGCTACCGCACCTCCGCCTCCTGGAAAGGAGTATAGGCGCCCCGAGCGATACTTCCCAGCAGTGATGGAGGGTGCTCGGGCAATAGAGGCTCAATGCTCCAAGGACGTTTTGTATGAATGAGCACGTTGTAATATGTCCGAAGACTTTTAACGCTTTTATAACTAGTGATGCATGGTTTATCATGCCTTATAAGTATTTGATTTTTATTTTGACTCCTGTGTGGCCGGTTTATCTGAAAGTTGCGGGTCGTCGGCTTCAACCCCCACGTAGATACTACACGGGGTGTCTCTGTATCCGCACTGTGACCCTTAACCGAGGTATCGGTGCCCGAAGGCGGTAGTGCGGGGGGGGGGGGGGACAAGGCAATCGGACTATGATGCTTTATCGCTTTCACTTAGCCGTAGGAGCGTAGAAAAAAAATGCGGGGGCTGATAACCAGCCCCCAGTGTGATGTTCGGGGCCGAAGCCAGCATCACATGGTTTTTACAAGAACGAAACCCATCGTATAACACGGAATGACCTCTATCGATCTTTTAGTATGACACTTATGCTCGGATTTGCAGACCGGTTCTCGCTTACTATGACAGTCAGTTTTCGGCTTTCTCCCCTGAGTGTTGGAAATATGCCCTAGAGGCAATAATAATTTGGTTATTATTATATTTCCTTGTTCATGATAATCGTTTATTATCCATGCTATAATTGTATTGATTGGAAACTAAAATACATGTGTGGGTACATAGACAAACACTGTGTCCCTAGTAAGCCTCTAGTTGACTAGCTCGTTGATCAAAAGATGGTGAAGGTTTCCTAGCCATGGACATGAGATGTCATTTGATAACGGGATCACATCATTAGGAGAATGATGTGATGGACAAGACCCAAACTGTAAACGTAGCATATGATCGTGTCAGTTTATTGCTATTGTTTTCTGCATGTCAAGTATCTGTTCCTATGACCATGAGATCATGCAACTCCCTGACATCGGAGGAGTACCTTGTGTGTATCAAACGTCGCAACGTAACTGGGTGACTATAAAGGTGCTCTACAGGTATCTCCGAGGATGTCTGTTGGGTTGGCATGGATCAAGACTGGGATTTGTTACTCCGTGTGACGGAGAGGTATCTCAGGGCCCACTCGGTAATACAACATCACAATGAGCCTTGCAAGCAATGTGACTAAAGTGTTAGCCACGAGATCTTGTATTACGGAACGAGTAAAGAGACTTGCCGGTAACGAGATTGAACTAGGTATAGAGATACCAACGATCGAATCTCGGGCAAGTAACATACCGAAGAACAAAGGGAACAGCATACGGGATTAACTGAATCCTTAACATAGAGGTTCGACCGATAAAGATCTTCGTAGAATATGTAGGAGCCAATATGGGCATCCAGGTCCCGCTATTGGTTATTGACCGTAGAGGTGTCTCGGTCATGTCTACATAGTTCTCGAACCCGCAGGGTCTACACACTTAACGTTTGGTGACGATATAAGTATAGTTGAGTTGTTATGTTGGTGACCGAAAGTTGTTCGGAGTCCCGGATGAGATCCCGGACATGACGAGGAGCTCTGGAATAGTCCGGAGGTAAAGATTGATATATGGGATAATAGTGTTTGGTCTCCGGAAGGGTTCCGGAATTCACCGGAAGGAGTTTCGGATGTTTCCCGAAATGTTCGGGTACGAGAACACTTTATTTGGGCCAAGGGGTAAAGCCCACAAGGCTTTAGGAAGGTGCAAAAGGAAGTTTTGCGGAGGCTAGGGGCCAGACGCCAGGGACCCTAGCGTCTGGGGCCAGACGCCGAGGACCCTGGCGACTGGTCCTGGAGTCTGAGCAGGACTCTTGCCTTGCGGGCCAAACCGACTTTGAGGAGGCTCTTTCTCCAAGTTTCGACCCCAGGGCTCAACATATAAATAGAGGGGCAGGGCTAGCACCCGGAACACATCAAGATTTCCCCAAGCCGTCCGCGGCAACCCTAACCCTCTAGTTCCTCCGTCATAATCTCCGTAGTGCTTGGCGAAGCCCTGCAGAGATTGTTCCTCACCACCATCACCACGCCGTCATGCTGCCGGAACTCATCTACTACTTCACCATCGCTCGCTGGATCGAGGAGGTGAAGGCGTCATCAAGCCGTACGTGTGTTGAACGCGGAGGTGCCGTCCGTTCGGCACTAGTTCGTGATCGGATCGAGGGACGACTTGCGATTTGGATCGCGGAGACGTTCGACTACATCAACCGCGTTTCTTAAACGCTTCCGCTTAGCGATCTACAAGGGTATGTAGATTCACTCTCCCTCTCGTAGATGCTCATCACCATGGATAGATCTTGTGTGTGCGTAGGAAATTTTTTGTTTCCCATGCAACGTTCCCCAACAGTGGCATCTGAGCTAGGTCTATGCGTAGATGAGATCTCGAGTAGAACACAAACGAGTTGTGGGCGTGGGTGTATACATATTGCTTGCCGTTACTAGTTGATACTTGATTCGGCGGTATTGTGAGCTGAAGCGGCCCGGACCGACATTACGCGTATGCTTACGCGAGACAGGTTCCTTCAACTGACATGTAACTTCGTTGCATAAAGATGGCTAGCGGGTGTCTGTCTCTCTCACTTTAGTTGAATCAATTTCAATGAAGAGGGTTCTTTTAGAAGATCAAAAAGCAATCACTACACCACGTTGTGGTTTTGCGTAGGTAAGAACGGTTCTTGCAAACCCGTAGCAGCCACGTAAAATTTGCAACAACAATTAGAGGACGTCTAACTTGTTTTTGCAGGGTATGTTGTGATGTGATATGGCCAATTACATGATGAGATATATGTGATGTATGAGATGATCATGTGTTGTATAGAATATCACGACTTGCATGTCGATGAGTACGGCAACTGGCAGGAGCCATAGAGTTGTCTTTAATTATTTTCGCCGTTTTTGCTTTACTTTATCGCTATGAGTTAGCTATAGTCGTGGAAGCAACAGTCAGCGCGACAACCTCATGGCGACACGTTGATGGAGATCAAGATGATGGAGATCATGGTGTCATGCCGGTGACGATGGAGATCAAGCCGGTGCTTTGGAGATGGAGATCAAAAGCACGAGTTCATGGCCATATCATGTCACTTATGATTTGCATGTGATGTTAATCCTTTTATGCATCTTATTTTGCTTAGGACGACGGTAGCATTATAAGGTGATCCCTCACTTAAATTTCAAGATAAATTGTGTTCTCCCCGAGTGTGCACCGTTGCGAAAGTTCGTCGTTTCGAGACACGCCGTGATGATCGGGTGTGATAGACTCTACGTTCACATACAACGGGTGTAAGCCATGTTGCACGTGCGGAACACTCGGGTTAAACTTGACGAGCCTAGCATGTACAGACATGGCCTCAGAACACAAGAGACCGAAAGGTCGAACATGAGTCATATAGTAGATATGATCAACATGAAGATGTTCACCATTGAAACCACCTCAACTCACGTGATGATCGGACTTGAGTTGGTGGATTTGGATCATGTGACACTCGAATGACCGGAGGGATGTCAATTTGAGTGGGAGTTTTTAAGTAATATGATTAACTAAACTCATTATCATGAACATAGTCAAAATGTCTTTGCAAATTATGTTGTAGATTACTAGCTCGCGCTGTAGCTCCCTTGAATTTTTATATGTTCCTAGAGAAATAGATTTGAAAGATGATGGTAGCAATAATGCGGACTGGGTCCGTGATCTGAGGATTGTCCTCACTGCTGCACAGAAGGCTTATGTCCTTAATGCACCGCTCGGTGCGCCACCCCCTCAAGCGTCGTCTGTAGATGTTGTGAACATCTGACAGGCACGTTCTGATAACTACTTGATAGTTCAGTGCGTCATGCATTACGGCTTAGAATTGAGGCTCCAAAACGTTTTGAACGTCACGGAACATATGAGATGTTCTAAGAGCTGAAATTGGGATCTCAGGCTCGTGCCCGTGTTGAGAGGTATGAGACCTCCAACAAGATTCTTTGCCTGCAAGATGATGGAGAATAGCTCAATCGTTGAGCATGTGCTCAGATTGTCTGGGTACTACAATCGCTTGAATCGAGTGGAAGTTGATCTTCCAGATAAGATAGTGATTGGTATAGTTCTCCAAGTCACTGTCACTAAGCTACTAGAACTTCGTGATGAACTATAAAAGGCCAGAGATGGAAATAATGATCCCTGAGCTATTCGCGATGTTTGACCCCGCAAAGGTAGAAATCAAGAAGGAGCATCAAGTGTTGATGGTTAGTAAAACCACTAGTTTCAAGAAGGGCAAGGGCAAGGAGGGATACTTCATGGATGGAAAGCCAGTTGCTGCTGCAGTAAAGAAACCCAAGGTTGAACCCAAACCCGAGACTGAGTGCTTCTATTATGAGGAGAACGGTTGCTGAAGTGGAACAACCCTAGATGCTTGGTAGATAAGAAGGTTGGCAACGTCGACAGAAGTATATTTGATATACGTGTTATTGATGTGTACCTTACTAGTACTCCTAGTAGCACCTGGGTATTAGATACCGGTTCGGTTGCTAAGTGTTGGTAACTCAAAATAAAAGCTACGGAATAAACGGAGGCTAAGGGTGAGGTGGCGATGAGTGTTGGAAGTGTTTCCAAGGTTGATGTGATCACCATCGCGCGCTCTCTCTACCTTTGGGATTAGTGATGAACCTAAATAAATGTTATTTGGTGTTTGCGTTAAGCATGAACGTGATTAGATCAAGTTTATTGCAATACGGTTATTCATTGCAGTTAGAGAATAATGGTTATTCTGTTTACATGAATAATACCTTCAATGGTCATGCACCCAATAAGAGTGGTTTATTGAATCTTGATCGTAGTGATACACATGTTCATAATATTGATGCCAAAAGATACAAAGTTAATAATGATAGTACCACATACTTGTGGCACTGCCGCTAAATGTCATATTGGTGTAAAACGCATGAAGAAACTCCATGCTGATGGATCTTTGGACTCATTCGATTTCGAATCGGTTGAGACATGCGGACCATGCCTCATGGGCAAGATGACTAAAACCCCGTTTTCCGGTATGATGGAGCAGGCAATTGACTTATTGGAAATGATACATGTTGATGTATGCGGTCCAGTGAGTTTTGTAGTGGGCGGTGGATATCGTTATTTTCTTACCTTCACTGATGATTTGAGTAGATATAGTGTATATTTACTTAATGAAACACAAGTCTGAATCGTTTGAAAAGTTCAGAGTGAAGTTTGAGATCATCGTGACAAGAAGATAAAATGTCTACGATATGATCGTGGAGGTAAATATCTGAGTTACGAGTTTGGTATATAACTTAAGACAATGTGGAAGTTGTTTCACAACTCACGCCACCTGGAACACCATAGTGTGATGGTGTGTCCGAACGTCGTAGTTGTGCTCTATTAGATATGGTGCGAACTATGATGTCTCTTATCGATTTACCACTATCGTTTTAGGGTTATGCATTAGAGACAACCACATTCACTTTAAAAGGGGCACCATAAGTCCGTTGAGATGACACCGTATGAATTTTGGTTTGTCGGAAACCTAAGCTGTCATTTTTTAATGTTTGGGGCTGCGACGCTTATGTGAAAAAGGGTTTTCACCTAATGAGCTCGAACCCAAAGCGGACAAATGCATCTTCATAGAATACCCTAACGTAACAGTTGGGTGAACCTTCTATCTCAGATCCAAGCACAAAGTGTTTGTTGCTAAAACGGGTCCTTTCTCGAGAAAAAGTTTCTTTCGAAAGATTGAGTGGGAGGAAGATAGAACTTGATGAGGTTGTTGAACCTTTGTTTCAACCAAAGAGTAGCGCAGCGCAGAAAGTTGTTTCTGTGGAGCCTACGTTAGTTGAAGAGGAAGTTAATGATGATGATCATGAAACTTCGGATCAAGTTACTATCGAACCTCGTGGGTCGACAAGGACGCGTACTGCTCCTGAATGGTACGGCAACCCTGTCTTAGAGGTCATGTTGTTGAACAACGATGAACCTACGAGCTATGGAGAAGCGATGATGGGCCCGGATTCCGAGAAATGGTTAGAGGCCATGAAATCCGAGATGGGATCCATGTAAGAAAAGAAAGTATGGGCTTTGGAAGTATTACCTGAAGGGCGTAAGGCCATTCAGAACAAATGGATTTTTTAAGAGGAAGACGGACGTGGACGGTAATGTCACCGTCTATAAAGCTCGACTTGTGGCAAAGGGTTTTTCACAAGTTCAAGGAGTTGACTACGATGAGACTTTCTCACCCGTAGCGATGCTAAAGTCTGTTGGAATCATGTTAGCAGTTGCTGCATTTTTCAATTATGAAATCTGGCAGATGGATGTCAAAACATCGTTTCCTTAACGGTATCCGTAAGGAAAGGTTGTATGTGATACAACCGGAAGGTTTTGTCAGTCCTAAGGATGCTAAAATGTATGCAAACTCCAGCAATCCTCCTATGGACTGGAGCAAGCATCTCGGAGTTGGAATATACACTTTGATGAGGTGATCAAAGTTTTTATGTCTATACAAAGTTTATGAGAAACTTGTATTTACAATAGAGTGAGTGGGAGCACTATAGAATTTCTGATAAGTATATGTGGTTGACATATTGTTGATCGGAAATGATGTAGAATTTCTGGAAAGCATAAAGGGTCGTTTGAAAGGAGTTTTTCAAAGGAAGACCTGGAATGAAGCTACTTAAATATTGGGCATCAAGATCTATAGAGATAGATCAAGACGTCTGATAAGACTTTCAATGAGTACATACCTTGACAAGATTTTGAAAGAGTTCAAAATGGATCAGTCAAAGAAAGAGTTCTTGCCTGATTTGTAAGGTGTGGAGTTGAGTGAGACTCAAAGCTCGACCACGGCAGAAGAAAGAGAAAGGACGAAGGTCATCCCCTATGCCTTATCCAAAGGCTCTGTATAGTATGCCATGCTGTGTACCGCACCTGATGTGTGCCTTGCCATGATTCTGTCAAGGGGTACAAGAGTGATACAGGAGTGGATCACTGGACAACGGTCAAGATTATCCTTAGTAACTAGAGGACTAAGGAAATATTTCTCAATTATGGAGGTGATGAAGAGTTCGTCGTAAAGGGTTACGTCGATGCAAGCTTTGACACCTATCCGGACGACTCTGAGTAGCAGTCAGGATACATATAGTGGAATAGCTCCAAGTGGAGTGTGGTAGCAGTGTCTACAGTATGACATAGAGATTTGTAAAGTACACACGGATCTGAATGTCGCAGACCCGTTGACTAAAGACCTCTCTCACATGCAAAGCATGATCGAACCCCGAAACTCATTGGGTGTTAGAACAATGTAAATCACATAGTGATGTGAACTAGATTATTGACTCTAGTGCAAGTGGGAGACTGTTGGAAATATGCCCTAGAGGCAATAATAAATTGGTTATTATTATATTTCCTTGTTCATGATAATCGTTTATTATCCATGCTATAATTGTATTGATTGGAAACTAAAATACATGTGTGGGTACATAGACAAACACTGTGTCCCTAGTAAACCTCTAGTTGACTAGCTCGTTGATCAAAAGATGGTGAAGGTTTCCTAGCCACGGACATGAGATGTCATTTGATAACGGGATCACATCATTAGGAGAATGATGTGATGGACAAGACCCAAACTGTAAACGTAGCATATGATCGTGTCGGTTTATTGCTATTGTTTTCTGCATGTCAAGTATCTGTTCCTATGACCGTGAGATCATGCAACTCCCTGACATCGGAGGAGTACCTTGTGTGTATCAAACGTCGCAACGTAACTGGGTGACTATAAAGGTGCTCTACAGGTATCTCCGAGGATGTCTGTTGGGTTGGCATGGATCAAGACTGGGATTTGTTACTCCGTGTGACGGAGAGGTATCTCAGGGCCCACTCGGTAATACAACATCACAATGAGCCTTGCAAGCAATGTGACTAAAGTGTTAGCCACGAGATCTTGTATTACGGAACGAGTAAAGAGACTTGCCGGTAACGAGATTGAACTAGGTATAGAGATACCGACGATCGAATCTCGGGCAAGTAACATACCGAAGAACAAAGGGAACAACATACGGGATTAACTGAATCCTTGACATAGAGGTTCGACCGATAAAGATCTTCGTAGAATATGTAGGAGCCAATATGGGCATCCAGGTCCCGCTATTGGTTATTGACCGTAGAGGTGTCTCGGTCATGTCTACATAGTTCTCGAACCCGCAGGGTCTACACACTTAACGTTTGGTGATGATATAAGTATAGTTGAGTTGTTATGTTGGTGACCGAAAGTTGTTCGGAGTCCCGGATGAGATCCCGGACATGACGAGGAGCTCTGGAATAGTCCGGAGGTAAAGATTGATATATGGGATAATAGTGTTTGGTCTCCGGAAGGGTTCCGGAATTCACCGGAAGGAGTTTCGGATGTTTCCCGAAATGTTCGGGTACGAGAACACTTTATTTGGGCCAAGGGGTAAAGCCCATGAGGCTTTAGGAAGGTGCAAAAGGAATTTTTGCGGAGGCCAGGGGCCAGACGCCAGGGACCCTGGCGTCTGGGGCCAGACGCCGAGGACCCTGGCGTCTGGTCCTGGAGTCCGAGCAGGACTCTTGCCTTGCGGGCCAAACCGACTTTGAGGAGGCTCTTTCTCCAAGTTTCGACCCCAGGGCTCAACATATAAATAGAGGGGCAGGGCTAGCACCCGGAACACATCAAGATTTCCCCAAGCCGTGTGCGGCAACCCTAACCCTCTAGTTCCTCCGTCATAATCTCCGTAGTGCTTGGCGAAGCCCTGCAGAGATTGTTCCTCACCACCATCACCACGCCGTCGTGCTGCCGGAACTCATCTACTACTTCACCATCGCTCGCTGGATCGAGGAGGTGAAGGCGTCATCAAGCCGTACTTGTGTTGAACGCGGAGGTGCCGTCCGTTCGGCACTAGTTTGTGATCGGATCGAGGGACGACTTGCGATTTGGATCGCGGAGACGTTCGACTACATCAACCGCGTTTCTTAAACGCTTCCGCTTAGCGATCTACAAGGGTATGTAGATTCACTCTCCCTCTCGTAGATGCTCATCACCATGGATAGATCTTGTGTGTGCGCAGGAAAATTTTTGTTTCCCATGCAACGTTCCCCAACACTGAGGTGCTTGACCAGGTGAACTGGAAACACAATCGCAGTGGTTCTCCCTTTGCCCCTTTAGCCGAACGAGCGGAACGTAAGGGGGCAATCATAGGAGCCGGGCAACCCAACTATTGACCCAAGACATAGTTCGGATCCAATGCATATAAAGCAAAATCCAAGACGCCGAACACACGACCAGTTGTGCTGGGGTGATGTTCAAGGCGATTTTTTTTAAATTCAAGCCCCCGGTCTATTAGCCGGTTGCATCATACTATATACCGAACAGTTTTCGCAAGAAGCGTTACCAAGGGAAGAACAGAGGATGTATAAAAGACAACGAAGTGGCCATATATGATGGTCTTGTACTTGCTCAATAATTCTTATAACTTGGATTGCCGAAGCAACTGTTTACGGGTTTTTGAAGATGAAATATAAAATTTACAGAGGGGAGGCTGTACCAGGGGTCTTCGATTGGTGACATGACGTCCTCGATGTGTCCTGTCGCCTGTCCGTTCATATTCCTCTGTGGGGGTTGCATCCCTTTAAGGGTGATGTTGTCGCCGAGAGGACCTTGGGAAGAAGGTCTTGAGAAGTCGCCGAAGTGTGGATGAGCTTTACGCTTTTAGCAGGTCGTTGATGGTGCATGTGTTTTGTCCGAGGACGTGTACTAATGGTTCGGTCCGGCCGAACACTTACCCTTTAATGGTTGTTCCCCATTGCTGCCCATGGAATCTTGAGTGCAAAGTTGTGCCTTCTTGGCACGTATTTGGCGGTCGTTAGGGCTGTGCAATGGGGGGCGTGTCCCTATTTCAGGGGAGAAGGGGAATCTGGGAGTTCGGATTGAAACCGAACTCGTTTGTCGACCTTACGAGCCTTTATGGCAAATTTAGGTGTTTGCCGACCGTCCTCGTAATGGAATTCGGCCGCCAGGGCCAATGCATGTTCCTCAGTTCGGAGGGAACGCTCTGTGTTGCCGTTGACGGTGATGACCCCCTTGGGCCCCGACATCTTGAGCTTGAGGTATGCGTAGTGTGGGACGACGTTAAAGCGAGCGAACGCTGTACGGCCCAGCAGGGCGTGGTAGCCGCTGCGGAAAGGTACGATGTCGAAGATCAAGTCCTCACTGCGGAAGTTATCGGGCAAGCCGAACACCACTTCCAGGCTCACAGAGCCCGTGCACCGGGCCTCGACGCCTGGGATCACTCCTTTAAAGGTAGTGTTGCTGGGTTTGATCCTTGATGGATCTATATCCATCTTTTTCACCGTATCTGAGTAGATCAGATTGAGGCTACTTCCACCGTCCATTAGGACTTTAGTGAGGTGATACCCATCGATAATGGGGTCTAAGACGAGGGCCGCCGAACCTCCATGACGGATACTGGTCGGGTGATCTCGTCGATCAAAGGTGATCGGGTAGGCCGACCATGGGTTAAACTTCGGGGCTACCAGCGTTAACGGCCGTATCATCGGCCGGATCTTGGGTTGCGGAAACCAGCGTTAACGGCCGTATCATTGGCGTCGCTAGTGATGTGCCGGCGTTTGTTTTTGTTGCGCCGTGGTTTCCCGTTTCCATCCCGGACTTCGGAAGTGCCGGGGTCTTCGGGGTTGTGGCTTCGCCTTGCTAGCCAGTTATCCTCGCCCGCGCAAAAGCGGGTCATGAGTGATGTAAGGGCGGACATGGTCCTAGGTTTATCCTGACCGAGCTGGCGAGCCAGCCACTCGTCCCGAATATTGTGCCTGAAAGAGGCTATAGCTTCGGCATCCGGGCAATCGACGATCTGGTTTTTCTTGGTCAAGAACCGATTCCAGAATTGTCGAGCGGACTCTCCTGCCTTTTGCACAACATTGCTTAGGTAGGAGGAGTCCGGGGGCCGTACATAGGTGCCCTGGAAGTTAGATCGGAATGCATCCTCAAGGTCCTCCCAGCTCCCGATAGAGTTTTCGGGGAGACTGTTTAACCAGTGCCGAGCTGGCCCCTTAAGTTTAAGGGGTAGGTACTTGATGGCGTGGAGGTCGTCTCCTCGTGCCATGTGAATGTGGAGGAGGAAATCCTCGATCCACACTGTTGGGTCAGTTGTTCCGTCGTATTGCTCGATGTTCACGGGTTTAAACCCTTCCAAGAACTGGTGCTGCATCACCTCGTCAGTGAAGCAGAGTGGGTGGGCAGCGCCTCTAAACCGGGCTATATCACGCCAGTAGTCCGCGTCTGTTCTGGCCCGGTTTTGGTCCCGAACTCTGTTGGTTCGGTCGAGCCAGGGCCGGTACTCGTCCCTTCTACCAGGGGAGTACCCTCTAGATCCGTAGATGGATCTCGTGCGGCCTGTTCTATCATCCAGGTCGCGTCACAGGTCATACCTGTCCTCAGGCTCCATTGGCTCTTTTCCCCTTTTGCGGGATATCGCCGGCCTATAACCGGCCTCGCCAGCCGTCCTATCTCGTCCTCGGGGAGGGCGGTCCGGCTGGTCGTATGGAGTGTGCTTGGGGGACGGCGTATTGGGGAGCTCGTCGTCGAATTGTGGCAGCAACCGCCGGCGGGGGTAACTCTTGGGTTGGTCCCATAGATCGGCGCCGTGTTCTTCCTCGGCTGATAGAACCCTTGTCCATCTGTCGTTGAGGGTGTCTTGTTCGGCCTTGAGCTGCAGGCGCTTTTGCCTTTAGGCTTCGGGCAGTGGCTAAAAGTTGTTGCCTAAACCGTTCCTGATCCTCAATGGTTTCGGGGACGATGAGGTCCTCGTCTTCCGGGCTATCCTCCTCCTCTACAGGGGGGAGGTAGTTGTCATCCTCGGAGTCGTTCGGATCTTCGGGGTCGCGCTAGTCCTCCGGCCTTTCCTGGTCCTCCAACGGATACTCGGGGATATCGGGATCGCCGAGGTCTTCCGGGGTATCGTTTTCCCCAGTGCCGGCAATAGCTTCCCTTCCCTTTTTTGTCTTTGATCGCTTACGCGGTTTCCGGCATCTTGACGGCGCCTCACCTGAGTCATCGCCATTGTTTGCTGGTGTGCGCTCGCTGTTACCGGCTGGCGTATCCACCATGTAGACGTCATAGGTGGAGGTGGCGGTCCATCGCCCGGTGTTAACGGGGGTGGGAGCGCGATCCTCTTCCTCCATGTCTTCTGCCTCCTCGGAGGTGTAGTCCAACATATCGGTTAAGTCTTCGATAGTGGCTACTAAGTGGGTGGTGGGTGGGACGAAAAATTCTTCTTGACCCGCCTCAAGACCGATCTGAGTGTGGATCGGGGCTAGGTCATCAATAATTTTCATCGATGAGATCCGATCTAGAGCTTCATCGAGTGTCGAGAGCTCGATCGGGTCAATCTGCCCGGCGCGTTTGGAGTTAACCTCTGACGCGTCCGCACGAGAAGTGTATTCGGCAGGAGTCGATGCCCGACCATCTGGCGCTATAGCCGGATCCGGATTAATGTCCAGATCATCATCGGGATTGGCCCCGTGAGCGGGATTGAAAACGACATCCAAGGTTAAGGCCTCGGAGTCCTCGGGCGCGTCAGACGAGACTGCGAGCCCGGTGAGCAAGAGATCGCCCCGAGGGTCTACGGAGAACTCTGAGTTCCCGAATCTGACTTCTTGATCGGGGGCGAAACTCCCGACCCGGCCAAGGCGGCCGGTCGGGTCAGCGTGCAGCACGATGCTGCCGAAAGCGAAGATCTGTCCAGGGACGAAGGAGTCCATGCTACGGACCTCTTCGCTGATGACAACACGAGCCATCGATTCCTTTGGAGATCACAGCGGAACTCTCAATGAAAGCACCAATGTCGGTGTCAAAACCGGCGGATCTCGGGTAGGGGGTCCCGAGCTATGAGACTAGGATCGATGGTAACAAAGGGACGAAGGAGACGATGTTTACCCAGGTTCGGGCCCTCCTATGGAGGTAAAACCCTACGTCCTGCTTGATTATATTGATGGTATGAAGGTTACAGAGTTGATCTACCTCGAGATCGACTAGCTAAAACCCTAGATGAGTTTCTGTGTCTCCCATTCTAAAACCCTCCCGGTTTATATATACACCGGGAGGGGGGGCCTAGGGTTTACACATGATGGGCCTCCTGCCGGGGATGGAAATGTCGATTTCCTCATCTTGACTTGGAGTGCACGACGCGCCTTCGGGGCTTCCTTCTGGAACGTGGAGTCTCGATGTAACCGGCCTTTCCTGTGATAGCCAGAGAACGGCCCATCGAGCCGGCCTATTAAGAGATGGGCCAGCGGCCCGAGGACCCCTTAGTCCGGGACTCCCTCACCTGGGCCACGTTAGCCGCCGTCAAGTGCCGTCCGTCGTCCTCCGTCACCCTACCGCCGGGGACCTGGCGGTAGGGTGTGTTAGGCTACCGCCGAAGCCTCCGGCGGTAGGTAAAAGGGTCAGATCCCGAAATTTTTCCAACCGGGGATCAGATCCGGCTAAAGTTGGCCCAAATGGTCAAACACGAAATTTTGCCGCTCCTAAGTGTGAGCGGAGGTCAAAGGCATGTCCATGGTGCGGCTGGCATGTCCATTGAGCATCCCAGTGCACGCATGACACTGTTCATGCGGACCGGGTGTTCTCGTGGCTGAAAGAGGAAGAAAAAGAAGCTGGGTGGCTGCCACGTGGGGCATGGGGCCAGTTAGGAGTGAGAGAAGCAAAGGAGAGGGGAACGGCAGCGTCGGACCAAAAGCAAACTACGTAACGTCCGTCTCCACCGAGCCGTTACCTGGCGCCACGTCGGCCCGATAGGAGGGTCCACTGGTCAGTTTTGCTGTTATAACGAGCTAATTTGAAAATCAGTGCTATGTGTTGCTCATTAGACTCAAAAAAACGGTGGTGCGGTATGAGTTATGCAGGTCGACAGGAGCACAGTGGGCGCCGAGGAGGAACAGATTCACCTAGAACCTAGTAGAATATCTATGCGCACGTGCAAACATTCGCTCTCGTCATGCATAGTTGCATAGTACTAGTACTCTACTAGATAGTACTCCCTCCGTTTCTAAATATAAGTCTTTTAAGAGGTTTCTCTAAGAAACTACATACGGATGTATGTAGACATAATTTAGAGTATAGATTCACTCATTTTGCTTCGTATGTAGTCCCCTATTAAAATCTCTAAAAAAACTTATATTTAGGAACGGAGGGAGTACATCCATACATGCTCCCTGAATCCGTGGGCGGCTCTGTTCCATGGGCCCCCTACGCTTTGACCATGACCACACCTATCCTGTGCTAGGGGTGCATGCAGCTCGATCGCCTTCACCAGCACTAAGATAATTCTTGTTCCTTTCTTGTGCAGCAGTAGTAGTACCGTTCGGTAGAACGAACTAACGAGGCAGTGCAACTGTAACGAGTTAATAATGTTTAACTTGCTGGTTGTAATGTAAAAATTGGTAAAGTTTGCGGAACAATGGATGCATGATGCATGGGCACTGCTGCTGCTGCTGCACAATAATTCCCAATCCATACCGGCCCAGCGTTGCACAAAAGCGACGGCACACACACTGGAAGGATTTACCTTCATTGATTACATACATGTCTAACCTTAGCCCGGCCAAAACGGACAAGATTTCAGTGTCCCTTACCCTTTTTCTTTCCTCAAGCGATGGACAGAGCGGAACAGCAGAGGCCTACTAGTTGTAGGATTTGCTTTTCTCTGTTGCGATTTGGATCGAACTGCGCACGAAATGGAAGCCCATTCCGCCATGTTTGTGCTCGTACTAGTAAAATTCATGGACACAGGGTCTCCCCATCATATTCTGTCCCATTCCAGGGCATTCGTACTGCTGAGCTTGCTTGCTTCGCTCGGGTTTCTTTCTTGTCGATGCATGTCGAGCCATACAGCATGAATAGACGAAAAATCTACTGTCATTCAATTCACCTAGATAGGTGACCGACCAACGGACCAGGATGCACGCGATGTGCGAGTGAGATCGAATCATCAACCTCGCCTCACTCGCAAATTCGATCAGATGCGAGGTTTGTACAGCACGGTCCCTGTCGTCCTGGCCGGGACCCGACCCTCGGCACCTCCTACCTATTTATATCCACGTTCCTCTCACTCTTCTATTAAGCTCTCACATTTCCTAAACAGCTTCCCCCGATCCAACCCAATGGAGGAAGAAGCTTCGGCAGAGCTGATCAGCCTCAGGATCTCCTTCTCCCACGACCTCGCGGCAACCGCAGCATGTCCGGCCACCACGCAACCTGAGCCAAGCCGGTCGGACGCGTTCCTCATGTCGCGGCGGCGGCGGCGGGTCCCGGAGCCGGAGTTCGACTTCGCCAACACGGCCGCCCCCGACGTCGCGCCGGCCGACCGCCTCTTCGCCGACGGGAAGCTGCTCCCCGTGCCTCCGTGGCCGCCCACTGCCCCGCACGCCCGCTGCGTCAAGCAGCCCCAGGCCGCGGCGTGGCAGAATACGGCGACGAGGCCGCGCTCGTGGGCGTCCCCGTTCGCGCGCAGCAGCAGCGTCAACTCCGCCGCGGCGTCCGGGAGGTTCAACACCTCCTATTTATATCCACGCTCGTCTCCCTCTTCTAGTCCGACACTGCTATCCTGCGTCGGACGTTGATGTGGCCACTTAATCCAAGGGTGATGGAGGAGCGTCGGACGAAAATTCGTCCTACGTATAGCAGTGCTCCATTCTAGTATATCTCTGAGACTCTGACGACTTCCCCTGATCCAGCCCAATGGAGGAAGAAGCTTCGGCGGAGCTGATCAGCCCCAGGATCTCCTTCTCCCACGACCTCGCCACCTTTGCCGCAGCATGTCCGGCCACCACGCAACTTGAGCCAAGCCGGTCGGACGCGTCCCTCATGCGGCAGCGGCGGGCCCCGGAGCAGGAGTTCGACTTCGCCAACGCGGCCGCCGCCGACGTCGCGCCGGCCGACGGCCTCTTCGCCGACGGGAAGCTGCTCCCCGTGCCGCCGCTGCCGCCCACTGCTCCGCACTCCCGCTGCGTCAAGCCGCCCCAGGCCGCGGCGTGGCAAAAGATGACAACGAGGCCGGCGCCGCGCTCGTGGGCGTCCCCGTTCGCGCGCAGCAGCCGCGTCAACTCCGCCGCGGCGTTCCCGCTCATGGGGAGCCGGTCGGCCGGCTCGGCGGCGGCAACGGTCGCCACGGTCGGCTCCCATCGGCCGCATTGCCAGAAAGTTGCTCCGACGACGATCGCACCTAGCAACAGCAACGGCGGCGGCGGTGCTGCGGAGATCGGTTTGCTACTACGGTTACGGGGGTGGCAGAAACGGTGCGGGTTAGGGTGAGCCCGGTTCTGAACGTGACGTCCATCGGCACGAGCGTGGTCTGCGACTGCTGCGAGAAGGCCACCAAGCAGAGCAGGGGCTTCGGAGTGAATTTTGCTGGGTAACCAGGTAGTAGTAGTAGTACAAATCAAGCAGTCGTTACTGATTGGTTCAGCGCTTGTCACCATGGGTTCGTTCTTCGTTGTAAGTAAGATAAAAAAAAATCAATCCATGTGAATTGTGATCGATCATGCATGCATGCATGCATGGGAGGAAGCACTTTTGGTTGCGTTGTTGGTCAGTAGCAAAGCTTTTTTTTTTTTTTTTGTAAACTGCAGACTTTATTTATTGATCAATAAAAGTGTTATAAAGATTAGAGAGAAATCATGCTCTCTAATTTGAGACAACACTGCTTTAGTAGGGCAGTTGTTCCTTTCATGGTTTACTCCTGAACAACTGCATAAGCAAGGTTGCTGTGGAGTGTGCCTGAGAGCTCCTTGTGCTTCTTTATGTGCGAGTCTGTTGAACACTCTCTTGATTTTGTAAGTCCTTGAGTTCCAGTTCTTCACCCTGTGAAGAAATTGAAGTAGTTGCCAACCTATCTCCCAATGACCAGGATACTTCAGTGGAAATCCCTTTTGGAGACCGAGCTCCAATGAGGCCGGTTTTTGAAAAATTCAAAATTCATCAAAATTCATATTTTTACATTTTTAAAAATTCTAAAAAAATATAGATATACGTGAAGGCATAATGCATAAGTGTGTAAATTTTCAGGAATAAATACGTTGAAATGAAGGCTGTGCAAAAAAAAAATCTGGGGCTTTTTAACACATGATACTATTCATCCTTTCAGGCCATGAATTTGTCTTTTTTGTACAGATCGCATTTCAAGGTATTTCATCCTGAAATTTGACACACATACACATAACATCCTTGTTTACTTGCACAATTTTTTTTCAGATTTTTTTGAAACTGAAAAGTTTGAATTTTGAATTAACTTCCGTTCTCATACTTTAGTGGATTTTCTTGATTGATGGTTTTTGCCAATGTTTCATTATCAAAGTTTGAAATAGCGGGCTATGCCACTCGGCTGCGGCTCGGCCAGAACCTATGAAAAGCTATAGCGGAGCTATAGTGAAGCTGAGCCTCATTTAGTGTTTTTCTTAAATCATGTTTTGTTTTTGAAAAAATAAGCATACAATCAGGCATCATATATGATATATCACATATACTTGACATACACATGTTCAGACATAAAAAAACCGAGCACTGATTATGCATAATAATTCAATAACCAAGCTTTGCATCAAAAAACAAGAAGAAATAATAAGGCAGATGGATGGCTTTGTGGAACTCACTTCCGTCCCTCTGACTGCAGCGGCTTAGCGGCGCTAAATAGCTCCAAATTTGGTGCTATAGCGGGAATTAGCGAGCTATTAATGTCGTTTTCAGTTTAGCGTCAAAAGTGCATAACTTTGGCCGCGCGGAAGTTTGGTTCCTGCAAAGAAAAAGCTTCTGCAATAATGCTTCCAAAATTTATCGCCATAGCCTCAGCCTGCAAGACTGATGAAGCTTTTATAGTTGCTGCTACAAAGATAGTCTTTTTGGGCGTTGCTTAGCGTGAATTTATGAAGACTCCAATGCCAGCATGCTGCTATGAATCTGCAATATTGAGAGTAGAGTCTACATTGTTCTTCCAAGCTGCATCCACAAATATATTAGGGCCTTTAATCATTCTAGTATTTTCTATGATATTGGCCCTTGGATTTTGTATTCCTTGTTCTTGAGCCTGTATTTTATATTCCTGTTCTTCAGTGTGGAGCATAGCGTGGGAAGCCTGTATAATCTGCCCTGCCATCCAACCCCTAGAATTGAACAGGAAATCGTTTCTTGCTTTCCATATATTCCAGAGAATTGGGAATATAGTAGCAATAGATTCAAAATCTTTGTAGGCTTGCAGCAATTGCAGAATAATATGATGAATGTCTTGCTGATCCTGAACATTTAGACCTTGAATCCTAAGACCGAATTTTGAAATGAACCAGACAGATCTGGGAAGATCACATTCAAAGAATAGATGAAAATCTGTTTCATTTTTACCGTATTTCTTGCATTCCTTTGCGACATGCCTTGACCTAAATGAAGCTATCCTACCTGTAGGTATAGCCTGCATAAGAAGTTGCCAAGCAAAAGCTTGAACCCTTGGGGGCATCTTTTTTTCTTTCCACGTAGCCTGCAGAAGGTTTTTAAGCTACAAAGGAGTATCTGAATGGTTGCAAGGGGCATAAATTTGATAGGCACTTTTGGAGGAACAGATACCATTAGGCGTGTGAATCCAAACTAAAACATCATCCTGATCACTAAACCCAATAAGAATGCTTTTAATATTATTACTGAACTCAGTGCTAAAAATAGAGTCTAGCAAACTTGTGTTCCACGTTTTAGGATTAGCATGCCAGAGGTCGGCAATCTTAGTAGGATATCTATATCCGTGAGGTTGTTCTTTAAGGTTACCATTATTTTTGTCCCAATCCTTACACCAAGGAGAGGACCAAATATTAAAATTTCATCTAAAATTTTGAATTTGACAAGATTAGGCAAAACTGTTTTAATTTGAAGGATGGAACTCCAAAAAGCAGATTTTGGGATAGAGGAGCTACAGTTCCAGAAGTAGGAATTAGGGAAATACTTAGCTTTTAAAACCTTTGCAACTGTACTCTGATCTTCTGACTATTCTCCAAGCCGAAGCAGTGAGAAGCGCTTTATTAGTTGCCTGTAAGTCTGAAATTCCTAATCCACCTTCTCTGATGGTTCTGCAAATGTCCCTCCAAGATTTATGGTATAAAGGTTTCGTTTGTGACCCCTCTTGTACAACTGTCCACCAGAAGTCTCGCACAATAGATGCCATTTTTGCTACGAAGCTTCTTGGTAAACAACATGTTAGACATATAATAAACTAGGATATAAGAAAAACAGATTTTATGAGAATGAGTATTCCTGCATGGGAAATTTTATTTGCCTTAAAAGTGTTGAGTTTATCTAGTACAAAGTTATAGGCACTGGTTCTATTCTTAGAAGGCATGATAAGAGGATGACCTAAATGTCAAGTGTTTGGAAGCATATCTTGAACACAAAAAATTGTAGGGGGAACGCAGCAGAAAACAAAAAATTTCCGTCCTACGCACCAGCCCAGGACCGCTATGAATATTGCATACAAGGTTTGATCTGATCGTTACCAACTCATAGCGCAGCGGAAGTAGAGTTGGTGAAGATCGTTGGTGTAGATCCCCGCAGCTAGGAATTTACAACCTCCCAACCGCGAGGATTTTCTTCCTCGGACAGCTCCTCAAACGGTCCCTCGGACAGCCCTTCGGGAGGCCCTCGAACAATTTCTCGGACGGTCCCTCGGACAGCCCTTCGGGAGGCCCCTCGAACAGAAGATCGAACATAAGACCTCTCTACTTGGTTGCACACATACGGTGTCACCTATCCAGCAGGGCTTCGCCGCCCAGAGCTAATCCCTACCGGAAACCAGACAGCCTTTTGGCACTACGGAACTATTTCGTGTGAGGGAGAGAGACATGGCAGATCATGCATGCCTTGTGTTGAGAGAGTTGGAGTGAGTTTGGAGAGCACTCCTCCTCCTTTTATAGTGTGAGGGAGGGGTGGAGGGGATGGAAATTTCAGCCACCAAAAGGTGTGGGGCTCCCCCACAAAACAAGCTCCCACCCGAAGGTGGGGAGTTGCCTCATGCCCCCCCCCCCAACCACCATGGCCGGCCCAACATGGGGTTCCCCACGGGGGTGCCTCCTCCCCAACATCTTCCACCATTTGTGGGGGCTGCCCCCCACCATCCCCCCCCCAACACTTTGTCCAGCCACAAGGTGGCTGCCCCCTAAAGGGGGCGCCCCCAAAAACAGCCCCACGATTCTGGGGATCTTGTCTCCTCACTCTGGGACAACATGTTTTCCGCGACTATTTCTTCCAAAAAAATGCCGGAAAGTCCCAGAACATTTTTGGCACCCTCTAAAATTATTGTGGACCCGTTCCGAAACATTTTCGATATGATGGTTTATTCCGAAACATTTTCGGTTTCTCCAAATCAATACATGTTTTCTCTACGAAACTTTTCCATCGTTTCCGAAACTTTTCCGGTGACTTTCTTTCAGACTCCATGTCTAGTATTCAGCAGATAGATGACCCTTAAGTGTGTGACCCTGTAGGTTCGGTGAAATACAAACATGACTGGAACCCTTTCTGATCAATGATCAATAGCGGAACCATGGACATCCATATTGATCCCTATACCCACACGAATGATTTATTCAGGTGAACCTCTAGTTGTCGTGCGCTATTCCTGTTGCTTCGCGATATGTTCACAAAACCCGAGATGAGATTTATCGGCATTCCCGTGAATCAACGACTTGTCCACTATGCCAGTTTCCTCGTTATTGGTTTTGTTCTCTTTTCTCGTTCCCGTGTTCCGGCATCCCCGTGATCAAATCACGCTGTGTCTGGCCAGACGATGATGGATACCGTGACACCGAGAGGGCCCAAAGAATATCTTTCCATCATCGGAGGAGCAAATCCCAATCTTGCGCTATCTAGTTCCTTGTCATACTTTTCCATGAACCTATAAGCCGCCATAATAGCCACCCTCTTACGGATGATGTTTAACAAATCCCAAAGTTCATGAAGCAAGTGTGAAGGAGCTCGATACTCTCATGGTCTAAGGAATTATGCAAACGTTAACTTTCTCTGTGTTATATAATATCAACTTATGACGAATGTATCTCATAGCATAACATCAATTGGGTCGATTCAACACAAGTGTTCTTCTAACATTGTGTCCTCAAAGTTGCCGGCATAGACATGCTCATGATTAGGAAAACGTAATCATCATCCAACATTCGAGCTAGTCTTAGAGGCCTGACTAGGAATACATTTTACCGTTTATTATTCCACACGTGCATATGGGTTTTCCTCTGAGACTTTATGGATATACGGACTCAAGGACCATTGCAGTTCTAGCATGGAATATAAACATAATTAAGAACATGGAAATAAATAATAATATTTATTATTACCTCTAGAGCATATTTCCTACAGACTCTCACTTGCACTAGTGTCAATAATCTAGTCAGTGCTAATGCACTTTACACCTATGGCATACCGGTATAAAAAATGCTTCCATTATGGTATAGTCTTTGTCCAACGGATCTGACAACTTCAGGTCCATGTGTATCTTTGCATATCCTCGCGTTTTCACGCTTTCACAAAATTCATATTTTGTGTGGACTTGGCTTTGTATATATGTGAATCACTGGTCGAACCTTGATTCCTCAGACTGAGCTATGGAGCAACTATCTACAATAGTGATCCATTGACCAAAGCCTTCTTGGAACTATACTAAGTTCATGAATGAAATATATCATTCAATATCTTCTTTGTCGCTTCCAAAGCGGCAACATACTTAGCCTCCGTTATAGAATTCGCCACAGTAACCTGTTTGGAACAATTCCCACTTACTGTGCCACCATATCATGTATTACACAAAAACCCTTAATTTAAATTGAAAATCGCTTGGAGCATTGATGAAGACTGTATCGATGTAACTCCTTACAACGAGCACTTCATAATCTCCACTTGCGAGAAAACATGTCATCGGTGCTACTTTAGTACTCAACGACATTTTCACTGCTGTCCTATGATCAGCACTTTGATCACTTTGGTATCTTACTCGCAACTAATTTGGAGTACTGAACATATCTGGTTGTTTTACATACCATGGAATACATGATTTATCCAAACACAAAAGTGTGTGGAATCTCCATCATGTATTTTGCTCATCAGTGTTTTAGGACACCGAGTCTTGCTAAACTCCTTCCATGTGACTTTGGCAAGAAAAAAGTTCTTGGCGTTCCTATGCTAAACCGTTTTAGCATTTTGTCAATATGTATTTTGGCTTAGCCCTATTAGGCAAATCTATCTCCATAGATCATTATGCCTAATACTGAGGCTACCTAGTCCAAGTACTTCATTGGAAAACTATTTTCAGTGAAATCCTAATTCGTGTCAAGAAATTGATATTATCTCTAATCAACAATGTTTCAAGCACACAAGGTTTTTAGAAATATTATTATGCTCCCACTTACTTTCTTGTGACCACAAGCATCTTCGCTATCCTTTGATGAAATCAAACTCTTCGACTATTTCATCAAAACGAAGATTCCTACTCCATTATGCTTGCTTCTGTCCATTACCAGACCTCTAAAGTTTGCACACTTACTAGCATCCTCTGGATCGACAAAATAAATTGGATTGTATCACATACATGTCCTTAGTTGTATTTCCATATCATGGAAATCTTTTTGGCGTCCATCTATCATATCTCATAATTAAAATACATATCAATTGCTAGTATAACCCGAACTGACTTCAAGCATCGCTACGGTGAGACAATCTCATCGTAGTCAACTCCTTAAATTTGTTATTGCAACAAGTCGAGCTTTATGGATAAAACATTTTTATCCACATCAGTTTGTAGTTCCATTAATATTCGATACACTCTTAGTCTTTCAGAAGGTTTATCAAGATATAATCTTGAATCATTTATATGTAACTATCTAGGATTATATTGGCATTTAGCCAATTTTGGAGTCAGGGCCCATCAATGCTTCCTTGTGTATCGTAGGTATACTGTTGTCTAACAACAATATCTCGTTTGCACACCTTTGAGGTTTGCACGAGTTCTGCCTACGTGGTTCAGCTGCAAGTTCGACCGAAGTCCATACATCTCATGTAGAGACTTCCGTATCAGTCGTAGTAGGAAACTCTGAAATTACTTCCAAGGTTTCTTTCCTTTGATTTTATGACGAAGATACTGTTATCTCGTCGAGTTGCACTATCCTCCCACTCACTCTTTTGCAAGAAACATTTTCTTCAAAATCATAGCGCTCTTAGTGGCAAACCTGTTGCCTCGGCATAGTGATGGAGGAATACCCAATAATTTGGGATAACCTACAAAGTAGCACTTGTCTGATTTGGAATAGCTTTGTAAAATACTTTACACAAGCCCCATATTCCAAATGTTAAGAAAAGACATAACATGGTTGGGCGTACCATACCATGGCGTCATTTCAATAGATCTGATGGCACTCTTTTCGGTGTAAAAGCCGCAGTCTCTAAAGCATTACTTTAAAAGTGACAATGGCAAATTTATGTCATCTTTGATCTTATCATGTCATATATGGTTTGATTACATCTTCTCAGACATTCCACTCATAGTGGTGTTCCGGGAAGTGTAAGTTATGAAACTCTTTTCACAACTCATCAGACATTCGCTAAACTATAACTCAAATATTCCTTTCCGTAATCTAATTGCAGAAACATAATTTTCTTGTTACAATAATTTCTACTTCATTCTGGAAACTTTTTGAACTACTTCAAAAAGATTCATACTTATGTCTCATTAAGCAAATATTTGCATATCTACTTGAGTCATCTCTGAAGATAGACAAATCCACTGCTAGCAACAATACTCATTGGACTACACACATCAGAATGTGTGTTTACCAATAAGTTCGTTACTCGTTCCTTATGGCCTGTGAATGGTATTTTAGTCACTTCATTTTTCGGACGAAACTTGCAAGTGTTAGATGATTCATAATGAAATGACTTCAAAATCTATCATTATGGAATTTCTCCATGCGGGTTTCTCCAGTGTGACCGAATGCAGCGCTATACATATATAGTATTCTTTTAGTTTTGCGACATTTAGCGTTAGTATTATGAATGTGTCATATCATTATCAATGTTCATAACATACATCCCATCCATGATGGAAGCATGGCCCTTATGTTATTCATAACACCAAACAACAAATGTTCTATTATAAACGACCTCCTTGCAACATACTTCATGCAACTGGCTAGAGTGTATAGAACTCTAAAATGAATTATGAAAATAAATACAGAGGTAATACACCATTGGAAGGTATAGTAACTTTTACTATGTTCCCAGCGCGTATCTAAACCTCATTACTGGCTAGTCATTTAGGCCATAGTAGTTCTTGCATCGAGTTGCAACAGAATGCAATCGAACGGGCATCCTTGTGATCAACTTTTAATCACAATACCCTAGAATCAGCGATTAACAATTTAATCATTATTCCCAAGAATCACATCATTAACCAGCCTTCTATACATGAGCTGGACATTCCAGTCTTCTTTCTTTTTGCCTTTATACTTCTAACAGTTTTACTTTTAATATTTCTCCTACTCTCAGAAGAAGCACCCAATTTTAAGAGTGGCGTCAGCCCCGGACTTCCTAGGCGTGTAAGTCTCACTCAAACCCTTCGGACTTTTCCTTTCTCTTTAAGTTATTGTTTTACTCACCATCATCATATGACTGGCATTCTTCTGGATCTCTCTCTTATCAGTCTAATGCATAGTAAACACTTTTACTAATACTTTGCAAACAAACATTTCTTCGGATATCTCATATCTTTTAGCCTCTTTGTATCTGAAACTAATTTTCAGTTCCATGAATATCACATAATTATCCCAAACATTTGAAATTCAGGTCTCATGGAAACAAGCATATTGCACTTGACCGTGACGGAATTCTAGCTTTTGGATTGAAGGACGAGAGTCACATCATCCATAGCATTAGCGGGAGAATATCAAAAGCATGAGATGGGCCAAAGTCCTTCTCGGCACTCTTGAGGACAATCCTCACACTACGTTACCAATCGTAAAGTTTTAACCAAATAAATAACATCTATTCAATTTTAATAGGGAAGGTGGAAATGTGAGCCATTATTCTATAACTATTTTGCAATTTACACTTAAACATTGTTCACAATTAATTGCACTGAGAATTAAACAAGTTAATTCTAAAGTGCGCTCCCACTCAAATCAATATCTCTCATAATTGATTGTGAGTGATTGAAGACCGTGTTTTGATTGTTCGCCATTGATGTTAGTCATCACTAATGGCGAAAATCTCAACCGATAGGCCAACTTGCCAATCACATCTCTATGTGACTCTTGTTCATCTTTCGATGGGCGTGTTCCTAGCTCAGGACGTTCCTGCCATGAACGTCAAGACAACCAAGTGATCTCGCTATGAGGTCTGACCTTCACCCGCCTCATACTTCTCAATTCGTTCGTACCCATGTTGACATGACGCACCCCGAAAAGGCACATATTTCAGACGGTGCTACAATTGGGAGAACACTAACGACTTGATATTTTATGTGAGAGATCACCCTAATAAAAGTGACTACTGCACAATCAAAAGTGTCCAATAAAAGGGATAAACATCTCAGGCAATTCATAATAGCATGATATGGTATAGCCCTTCTTTCGGAGAAGTCATTTCCGTTTTCGCAAAAATCCAAGAAACGTTGCCGTGGCAGCTGTTTCAAAAACTACTGCCGTGGTAGAACTATTCTACCAAGGCCTGTTACTTTTCCTTTTTCTCCGCCTTCGGCTTTTGCATCGGTCTCCACCTTTGCAAAGCTTGTCATCGCCTTGTGGATGCATCAAATAATATTGCTATCTCTATAGCTAATAAAATAAATGCATTACATCAAGTTTGACACGCGGGTCATTAAAGTGACAATCATATGGCTCCAGTCATCATGCCGAATCATGAACGCAGGTCATGTTAATTTACATTATACAGTCATCTCATAAATAATCAAATTAAATATGATGAAGACCATATCACATCATATGTCATCCTGCAAAACCAAGTTAGACGCCTTTAATCGGTTTATGCAAAATTTTATTTTACATGGCTTCTAAGGTTTCAATCCAAACTGTAGCTACCAACGTTCATTATCAAGTATGATTATTTAAGTCACTAGATTAATTTTGTGGGGCGTATGAAACACGAGATAAAAAATCTCGAGCCCCATACTAAACTTCTTCATACGCAAGAACCCCATGCAGATCATATCTCCATTGCCCTTTAGTCAGCAAAACATTCATCTTGCTTAACTATGGCGGAACCCAAAGAACTATGATAGCACATCGTTGATCTACAACCAACATACTCAGGAGCAGCATAGAAGGATCACGGATTGCCAGAACTTTGTACCAAAATTCCACCATGCCGTCAAGATCAGAACTATGCAAATTCAAGGGAGGCAACAAGAACATCGGGTAATAGATTTCATCTGCTACCCGCACAAATAATTTTCAGCAATAGATCTTATCTACTACAAAATTATATTATGCAATACCCATACATCTCATGTATTCTAGATCGTAACCTGCATCTACGCATAGCACGGCTCATGATGCCACTGTAGAGGAACGCAGCTGAAAACAAAAAATTTATGTCCTATGCACTAGCCCAGAACCGCTATGAAGATTGCATACAACGTTTGATCTGATCGTTACCAACTCATAGCGCAGCGGAAGTAGAGTTGGTGAAGATCGTTGGTGCAGATCCCCGTAGCTAGGAATTTACAACCTCCCAATCGTGGGGATTTTCTAACTCGGACAGCTCCTCGGACGGTCCCTCGGACGGTCCCTCGGACGGCCCTTCGGGAACTCTCAATGATGATTAGGCGAGCCATCGATCCTTTGGCGATCCCACAGCGGAACTCTCAATGAAAGCACCAATGTCGATGTCAAAACCGGCAGATCTCGGGTAGGGGGTCCCGAGCTATGGGTCTTGGATCAATGGGAATCAGGAAACACAGGGACGGTATTTACCCAGGTCCAGGCCCTCTCGAAGAGGTAAAACCCTACGTCCTGCTTGATTATATTGATCTGTGTATGACAATTATAGAGTCGATCTACCACGAGATCAGATGAACTAAACCCTAGATGAGTAGGATAATGGTTCCCCCCTCTTCGAACTAAACCCTCCGGCTTATATAGACACCAGGGGTACCTAGGGTTACACATGGTCGGTTGCCACCAGGGAGTAAACATGCCGATTCTATCATCTTGACTTGGAGGACACATCAAGGCTTCGGAGGTTTTCTTCCTGAACACGGAGTCGCCTTATAGCTCGGCCTTCCAATAATAGTCACAGAGCGGCCCACCTATCCGGCCCACAAGAGATAGACCGGCGGCCCGAGGACCCCTAAGTCCCGGACTCCCTTAGTAGCCCCCCGAACTAGCCTCCAATGCCGGGGTCCATGATCCCTAGCAGCTTCACGCGCCGTCTTTGGCTTGCGGGGCTAGTTCTTCTCCCCATCTATGTTCGGTTGACTGTAGTTCAGCCACCTACGAGTTCCTGATTGTCAAAGCGTCGTGGGGCCCATAGTATTAACTTTCCTGCTTAGGGTTAATGACACCCTTCGATTCCCGTGCGTCGACGGGAGGCAAGCGGGCCAGTAGTCTTTTACAAAAATGCCCTTCGTGGGTCAAAGAAAAAATGCCTATTAGATAGGCTGGGCGTGCCATGAGCAACACATCCCATTCCCCCACCATTGGGAAACCAAAATCCTGGGAGCTCGGAGACATGGCAAGCGTCCCAGGTTCCTCCGCACACCCTCATGCCCCCCTCCCAGGCGACTGGGCGAGCTGTTCTGTCTCCCGTCTCCGATTGAGCGACCTTGAAGCGCAAGGGTATTTTCCTGCTTTAGATCTAGCATCCACCCGCCCCAAATTAATTTCCGCAAATGGCGAGGCCTTTGCAGAGAACTTCCCCGCTCCACGCAAGGAAGAGAGGGTATGCTTCGTACCCTTCCTCTTACGAGGCCTGAGCTTCCCCATTCACCCCTTCCTGAGGGGTTTGCTAGAGTTTTACAGGATCCAGCTCCATCATCTTACCCTAGGATCCATTCTGCATATCTCGGGCTTTGTCGCCCTTTGCGAGATGTTTCTGGGCTGCGAGGCCCATTTCGAATTATGGAGGAAATATTTCTGCCTCGTCCCCCGCATCCGGGGAGGGACAATCCTTGAAGTGGGCAGAGCCGAAGTATGGCGTACAGCCGGGACGGGGTACCCTGTTGGGACCCCAAAAAAAGATTCCGAAGAATGGACCTCAGAATGGTTTTATATTGAGGACGTCCCCCTATTTGATCCAACTCGGAAGGGTCTGCCCGAATACTCAGATGCTCCTTTAAAGAAACGGTTTAACTGGCAACCGAAAAGTCCTTCCCAAGAGAAGTAAAGTGTATGGCCACTCAGGTGAGGTTCTTAGCTCACAGTACGTTAACCATCATCGAAGTGATGGCCGCTGCCATTACTCGATGTGTCCAACCTCTTCAATGAAGGACGCATCCCTTATGGTGTTACAATGGGACAAGCGACACGACCCGCTACAAACGGAAAGGGCCTGCCAACCAGGCAGCAATGACAGCCATACTGGCCGATCTCTTTAAAGGAGAAAAGGAAGAATTTGCGTGCTTGAAAACCAGGGACGGCTACTCGAGCTATAATCCCATTGAATGGGTAAGTTCAGCTATATTTTCATAGTTTGGATGTTTTGTCCATTTTTGTTGATCGAATCTTTTGACTTTCTGAACAGAGCTAGAGGCGCTGGATCGAGACAGTCAACTGCCCTCCTCCTCAACCGGAGAGTTATTCCCGCGACAATGACCCAGGATTCCACGACGATCCAGAGACTGGGACGCTCCCTTCCTCCGCTGTAAGTAACAAGAAGGCCTCTTCCCGAAAAGGGCGCTCGCCTCCCGTCATTCCGAGTATGCTGACTTCTACTCCCAAGGGCCATCGCACCACGCTCCGAACACCGGTGAGAGCGACGCCGACCGTGTCGGCACCTAACGACGGTAGGGCTCCCACGCGTGTGGCGGCCACGGGAACTACCTCGACCGCGCCCCCGAGCAAGAGGTAATATATTGAACTCAGTTCATTTATTATTATAGCCGCTGCGAGCACTTATAATCTTTCCCGAGATATACAGGAGACAGGTACAGCCACCTCCGTCCGAGGACGTCGAAGAGGTGCCAGGTGGTTATCCCGAACCGAGGTCTTCGGCAAAAGCAAGGGTCAATGCGGAGGTCCCCACCGCAGACCAGCTTCCAGAGGATTCCGAGGGTGTCTCGGTTACCAATTCCGAAGTCGAAAGTGTGATGAATCACCAACGGCGAAAGGAGTCACTGCGTCACCCTGTGTTTTCCGAACATGAGTTCAACGCTCTTAATTCGGTGGACGTATATCTCGGAGCCGCCCGATCAGGACTTGAGGGAGCCGCCAACCTTATGTCGACCAACCTGTTGGTCAGTGATTGATTTTGACAACCGGACACAAATCCTAACCCAGTAGCCCTCGAGCCTTAATTTGGTCGGGACGGCCAAGTTAAGGGTCTGAATATTGTTGCGACATGGTGTAGGCCTCGAGGGAACAAAACAAAAAATTGTCCGAGGACCTTGAGTTAAACCGAACACAGTTGGGAGCCGCGGAGGCCGAACTAGAGGAGGTTAAAAAGTTCGCCAGGGAGGTACATGGTGAGTAAAAAGGCTTAATATGCAGAATTGCTTGGGGCACCTTTTCTAATGAAAGATTGCCTTATAGCAGCCGAGTCCATAGGTCAGCTGCACAAAGATCTGGATGCGGCCAGAGAATCGCAAAGGTATGCTGAATCGCAGCATGAAGCCGGCCGCCGGGTACTGACCCGGAGTCATGAGGAAAAGAACGAGCTCAAGGCGGAAAACCAACGACAGGCCGGAGAAATTGAGAGGTTAAAAACTCAACTGGCACAAGCCCGTGGGGAGAACCAAAGATCGAAAGGTGGCATGTTTGGTGAGTGAAATTTGAACTTGTAATTCCGTAAAATATGTGTATTATGCCAATGTAAGAGACATGCCACATCTCTTGTTAGGTCTCCTGACCGGGCACCCCGAAGAAGAGGCCATCTCGTTCGGAGGGAACCTACTAAAGGAACTGTCCATCGTGCATGATCGAGGTAGGAAAGCTATGAAGAGCATGGTCAAGGCATTATGGCCGATCGAGATGCCTCCGAAAGGGATGGCCGAGCTGGCTAATCGATTTAAAGGAGCTCGGCATCGCTTCAAGCTATGGAAGATATCGGCTTGTCAAGAAGGAGCACGGGAGGCATGGGCCATGGTGAAGACCCGCTTTACCAAACTCGACCTGGAGCATTTGGCTCGAGTTGGGCCAGTAGGGCTGGTTGGTCAAGAGGTGCCACTTCATTTGGTGTATGACCAAGTGATGCCAGCCGCACGTATCTCCCAAGAAGGCTGCACCCTGGATACCATAATAGATAATCTTGACCAGCAACCGGGTGTTTGATTCTATGTAGCTATGTACTTTACATCAAACATACTCCGCCCATGCTGTAAACGTTGTCTTAACCGGCCATCGGCTTCTACCTCCCCCGCCAGTGGCCGGGGAGTGTTCCGTACTATGTGACCTGAGATAACAGGAAACCACTTCGGAGAACCAGGCAATCCGGCCATCTGGTGCGAACAGACAGAACGTGCACGGGGAGGTTATGTTATATTACTGTTTAACGTAAGAAACATCTTCCGAAGAAAATAGTTCCTCCATGGGTTTCTTTCTTCGGGTTGCTATGTTAACCGTAGACGTTATAGCCGGATACCTACAGTATGCGGGTGTTGGTTACTTCGGGAAAATAACCCCGGGTTTTGGTGATGATCACCGATTATTTTCACTTCCCTCGTGGCCGACCAATTGTCTACTTAAGAACGCTAGCTTTCAGCTTCACCCATCTGAGGTACGTACCCGGGTGATCCGGTCATAACAATCGCAGAGGTGCTCCCTTTACCCCCTAGCCGAACAATCGGGAATGTAGAGGGTAAGCATAGGAGCAAGGCAACCTAGCTTGGCCAAATCTTAAGTCAAATTGATGCATATGTTGGCTTAAAAACGATGCTGGAAGGATGCATACACAACAAAGACGAACAGATGCACGAGAAATATATCGATCGGCTTAGTTAAGAAGCCCCCCGGTGTGACCGGGTAGTACATTTGAAGATGTATGCCGAGAAAAACTTAACGTAGCTCGGTTTAGCCGAACATAGCCTGGGAAAAGCTAACTGATCCGAAAAAAGTAAAACGGAAAGGGAAACTATAAAAGGGAAAAGAAAGACTAGTGAGGGGGACGACAGCGGTCTAGCCGTAGAAGCGCCGAAGACGAGCTGCGTTCCAAGGGTTCGGTTCGAGGCGATTGTCCGGTGGGTTGCGAAGGCGGTATGCTCCTCCTGCAAGTACTTCATCAATTATGAAAGGACCCTCCCATTTGGGCGAGAGTTTATTCTTCTGCTTCTCCAGGAGGCGTAAAACAATTTCGCCCACATTGTATGCCTTCGCTCGAACTTCCCTACTCTGGTAGCGTCGGGCCAGCTGTTGATGAAACGTAGAGCAGGCCCGAGCTATATCCCGCTCTCCTTCCAGGGCGTCTAGGTCGTCCTGCTGATCTAGCTCAGCCTCCTTTTCTTCGTACATGCACACTCTAGGCGCGTCATGGATGAGGTCGCAGGGGAGGACTGCTTCTGCCCCGTACACCATAAAAAATGGTGTGTATCCTGTTGATTAGTTCAGGGTGGTGCGCAAGCCCGATAATACGGAGTCAAGCTCCTCCACCCAATGGCAGTCAGATTCTTTCAGAGAATGGACCAGTCGAGGTTTGATACCGCTCATAATAAGACCATTGGCCCGTTCGACTTGTCCATTGGTCTGTGGGTGATATACCGAGGCGTAATCAAGCTTGATGCCCATGTTGGCGCACCAGTCTTTTACCTCCTGGGCTGTGAAATTAGATCCATTGTCCATTATTATACTATGGGGGACACCGTAACGGTGGACCACGCCGGATATAAAGTCAACAACCGGTCCGGACTTAGCTGAAGTTACCAGTTTTGCTTCAATCCACTTAGTGAATTTGTCGATCATGACCAGTAGATATTTCTTTTTCTTGGTCCCCCCTTTAAGCGGTCCGACCATGTCTAGCCCCCATACCGCGAAAGGCCAGGTGATCGGTATCGTCCGAAGAGCCGTTGGGGGCATGTGACTTTGATTTGCAAAGAGCTGACAACCAAAACAATGTTGGACGAGTGTGTGGGCGCCTGCGCAAGCCGTGGGCCATAAGAATCCAGCTCGAAATGCCTTGCTTACCAGGGTCCGAGCTGCTGCGTGGTGGCCGCCCATGCCTACGTGTATCTCGGCCAAGAGCTGCTTTCCTTCTTCAGATATGCACCGTTGCAGGACTCCGGTAGTGCTTTTCTTGTATAGTTCACCCTCATGGACCTTGTAGGCCTTGGATCGCTGAATTATGCGTCTCGCCTCAGTCTGGTCGTCAGGGAGTTCTTGGCGGAGAAGATAGGTGAGGAAGGGCTCGGTCCATGCCGCGATTACTGCCATGACTTTGTGAGCCGAAGGCATTTCTTCAAGTGTCGAACTGCCGATGATTTGTTCATCTAGTTTGATGATAGGAGGGATGATCTGTTCTGGGCCATTGGCTCAAGCGTCCTTGTCCTCGTCCTGCCATACCACAGATGGCTTGAAGAGCCATTCCAAAAAGGTGTTCTTAGGGACGGGGTCGCACTTGGCGCCCATGCGGGCGAGGACGTCAGCAGCTTGATTGCTGTCTCTGGAGACATGGTAGAATTCTAATCCTTCGAACCGTACGGATATTTTGAGGACGGCATTTCTATATGCTGCCATCTTTGGTTTTTAGCATCGAATTCACCGTTGATTTGAGAGATGGCAGAGTTAGAGTCTCCCCGTACTTCGAGCCGTTGTACGCCCATTGATGCTGCCATCCGAAATCCATGCAACAGGGCCTCGTATTCGGCCGCATTATTGGAATTGGTGTACATGATCTGCAATACGTACCGGATGTTGTCGCCAGTGGGGGATGTAAGTATAACTCCAGCCCCCAGTCCGGCAAGTGTCTTGGATCCGTCAAAGTACATCGTCCAATGGGAGTATGTACTGTATTCTCTGGGGAGCTCGGCCTCCGTCCATTCGGCAAGAAAATGTGCCAACACCTAAGATTTAATAGCTCGGCGTGGTTTGTACACAATTTCAAAAGGGAGGAGCTCAATGGCCCATTTGGCTATGCGGCCAGTGGCGTCCCTGTTGTTAATTATATCATTCAGTGGTACTTCGGATGCCACCGTGACCGAACACTCTTGAAAGTAGTGTCAGAGCTTTCGGGATGCCATGAAAACTGTATAGGCTATCTTCTCATAATGCGGATACCTGGATTTGCACGGGGTGAGCACTTCTGATACGTAGTAGACTGGCTTCTGCACCCGAAACTTGTGACCCTCAGCCTCTCGTTCGACAACGAGAACCGCATTGACCACTTGATTTGTGGCCGAGATGTACAACAACATTGGTTCACCTATGTCGGGCGCTGCTAGTATAGGATTGCCAGCCAATAACATTTTAATTTCTTTTAATGCGGCTGTTGCTTCATCGGTCCACTCAAAGTTTTTGGTCCATTTGAGCAGTCTGTAGAGTGGCAGTGCCTTTTCACCAAGGCGGGAGATAAAGCGGCTCAAAGCCGCCACACAACCCGCAAGTTTTTGAACGTGCTTCAGCTCCGTAGGGATCGCTAGTTGGGATAGGGCTCGGATTTTAGCCGGATTGGCCTCTATTCCTCTATGGGAGACGATGAATCCGAGCAGTTTACCAGCGGGAACTCCGAAGACGCATTTATCGGGATTGAATCGTATATCGTAAGCCCGTAGATTATCAAAGGTTTGCCGGAGGTCGTCTACCAGCTGGCTGACGTGTTTGTTCTTGATGACCATGTCGTCCACGTATGCCTCGACTGTTTTGCCGATTTGATTTTCTAGGCATGTCTGAATCATGCGCTCATATGTGGCGCCTACATTTTTTAACGCGAAGGGCATTGTGTTGAAGCAGAATGGCCCGTAGGGGGTGATGAAGGCGGTTGCGGCTTGGTCGGACTCCTTCATTTTGATTTGATGGTATCCGGAGTAGGCATCGAGGAAGCACAGTGAGTCGTGTCTGGCGGTGGCGTCGATGATCTGGTCTATGCGAGGTAAGGGAAAGGGATCTTTAGGGCAGGCTTTATTTAGGTCCTTGAAATTGACGCACAGCCGCCAGGATTTGTCTTTCTTTGGCACCATGACCAGATTTGCCAACCGCTCGGGGTGTTTGATTTATCGGATGAATCCGGCTTCGAGTAGTTTTGCTAGTTCTTCACCCATAGCTTGACGCTTGGGTTCGGAAAATCGGCGTAGCGCCTGTTTGACTGGCTTGAAACCTGTGATTATGTTCAGGCTATGTGAGGGAGTCCTAGACTAAGGGGTCCTCGGGCCGTCGGCCTGTTTCTCAATAGGCCGGCTTGGTGGGCCGCATTCTGACTCTGGCAGGAGGGGACGGATACATCGAGACCCTGTGTTCTCGAAGGGAGTCCTGAAGGCGCGTCGTGTACTCCAAGTCAAGATGAGGGAATGGACATTCCTATCCTCGGCAGGAGACCTATCATGTGTAAACCCTAGGTACCCCCCGGTGTCTATATAAACCGGGAGGGTTTTAGAATGCAACACACAGAAACTCATCTAGGGTTTTAGCTAGTCGATCTCGAGGTAGATCAACTCAGTAACTTCCATACCATCAATATAATCAAGCAGGACGTAGGGTTTTACCTCCATAGGAGGGCCCGAACCTGGGTAAACATCATCTCCTTCGTCCCTTTGTTACCATCGATCCTAGTCTCACAGCTCGGGACCCCCTACCCGAGATCCACCGGTTTTGACACCGACATTGGTGCTTTCATTGAGAGTTCCGCTGTGATCACCAAAGGAATCGATGGCCCACATTGTCATCAACGAAGAGGTCCGTAACATGGACTCCTTCGTCCCTGGACAGATCTTCGCTTTCGGCAGCATCGTGCTGCATGCTGACCCGACCGGCCGCCTTGGCCGGGTCAGGAGATTCGCCCCTGATCAAGAAGTCAGATTCGAGAACTTAGAGTTCTCCGTAGACTCTCGGGGCGATCTTTCGCTCACCGGGCTCGCGGTCTCATCCGACGTGCCCGAGGACTCCGAGGCCTTAACCTTGGATGTCATTTTCAATCCCGCTCACGGGACCAATCCCGGCGACGGTCTGGCTTTTAATCCGGATCCGGCCATAGCGCCAGATAGCCGGACAACATCTCCTGCCGGACACGCTTCTCGTGCAGACACATCGGAGGATAACTTCGAAAGCGCTGAGCAGATTAACCCGATCGAGCTCTCGACTCTCAACGAAGCTCTGGATCGGATCTTATCAATGAAAACTACTGACGACCCAATCCCGATCCACGATCAGATCGGTCTTAAGGCAGGTCGAGAAGAATTTTTCATCCCACCCACCACCCACTTCGTAGCCACTATCGAAGACTTAACCGATATATTGGACTACGCCTCCGAGGAAGCGGAAGACATGGAGGAAGAGGATAGTGCCCCTACCCTCGTAAACACCGGGCAATGGACCGCCACCTCCAGCTATGATGTCTACATGGTGGATACGCCAGCCGGTAACGGCGAGCGCACACCAGCAAACAATGGCGATGACTCGGGTGAGGCGCCGTCAAGGCGTCGGAAACCACGTAAGCGATCAAAGATAAAAAAGGGAAGGGAAGCTATTGCTGGCACCGGGGAAAACGATACCCCGGAAGACCTCAGCGATCCCGATATCCACGAGTATCTGCTAGAGGACCAGGAAAGGCTGGAGGACCAGCGCGATCCCGAATATCCGAACGACTCCGAGGATGACAACTACCTCCCCCTGTAGAGGAGGAGGATAGCCCGGAAGACGAAGACTTCATCGTCCCCGAAAACATTGAGGATCAGGAACGGTTTAGGCAGTAGATTTTAGCCACTGCCCGAAGCCTAAAGGCAAAAGCGCGGCAGCTCAAAGCCGAACAAGACACCCTCAACGATAGATGGACAAGGGTCCTATCAGCCGAGGAAGAACACGGCGCCGTTCTATGGGACCAACCCAAGAGCTACCCACGCCGGCGGCTGCTGCCACAATTCGATGACGAGCTCCCCAATAAGCCATCCCCCAAGCACACTCCATATGACCAGCCGGACCGCCCTCCCCGAGGACGAGATAGGACGGCTGGCGAGGCCGGCTATAGACCGGCGATACCCCACAGAAGGGGAAAAGAGCCAATGGAGCCTGAGGACAGGTACGACCTGCGACGCGACCTGGATTACAGAACAGGCCGCACGAGATCCATCTACAGATCTAGAGGATACTCCCCTGGCAGACGGGACGAGTACCGGCCCTGGCTCGACCGAACCAATAGAGTTCGGGACCAAAACCGGGCCAGAACAGACGCCGACTACCGGCGTGATATAGCCCGGGTCAGAGGCGCTGCCCACCCATTGTGCTTCACTGACGAAGTGATGCAGCATCAGTTCCCGGAAGGGTTCAAACCCGTGAACATCGAGCAATACGACGGAACAACTGACCCAGCAGTGTGGATCGAGGATTTCCTCATCCACATTCACATGGCACGAGGAGACGACCTCCACGCCATCAAGTACCTACCCCTTAAACTTAAGGGGCCAGCTCGGCACTGTTTAAACAGCCTCCCCGAAAACTCTATCGGGAGCTGGGAGGATCTCGAGGATGCATTCCGATCTAACTTCCAGGGCACCTATGTACGGCCCCCGGACTCCTCCGACCTAAGCAATGTCGTCCAAAAGGCAGGAGAGTCTGCTCGACAATTCTGGAATCGGTTCCTGACCAAGAAAAACCAGATCGTCGATTGCCCAGATGCCGAAGCTATAGCCTCTTTCAGGCACAATATTCGGGACGAGTGGCTGGCTCGCCAGCTCGGTCAGGATAAACCCAGGACCATGTCTGCCCTAACATCACTCATGACCCGCTTTTGCGCGGGCGAGGATAACTGGCTAGCGAGACGAAGCCACAACCCCGAAGACCCCGGCACCTCTGAAGTCCGGGATGGAAACGGGAAACCACGACGCAACAAAAACAAACGCCGGCACAGCACTAGCGACGCCGATGACACGGCCGTTAACGCCGGTTTTCGCAACCCAAGATCTGGGCAGCGGATGAAGCCTCCTAAAGGCAATCGCGATGGGCCCACCCCGCTGGACAAAATCATCGAGAGGCCCTGCCAGAACCATGGCACTCAAGACAAGCCCGCCAATCACACCAACCATAACTGTTGGGTGTTCAAACAGGTCGGCAAACTCGCAGCCGAAGAGCAAGGCTAGGGCCCACGCAGCGAGGACGATGAGGAGCCCCGCGGTCCAAGCAATGGAGGTCGGAAGCAATTCCCTCCAGAGGTACAGACCGTGAACATGATATACGCCACTCATATACCTAAAAAAGAGAGGAAGCGCGCCCTTCAAGACGTCTACGCTATAGAGCCCGTAGCCTCGAAGTTTAACCCATGGTCGGCTTACCCGATCACTTTTGATCGACGAGATCACCCGACTAGTATCCGTCATGGAGGTTCGGCGGCCCTCGTCTTAGACCCCATTATCGATGGGTATCACCTCTCTAAAATCCTAATGGACGGAGGAAGTAGCCTCAATCTGATCTACTCAGATACGGTGAAAAAGATGGGCATAGATCCGTCAAGGATAAAGCCTAGCAACACTACCTTTAAAGGAGTGATCCCAGGTGTCGAAGCCCGGTGCACAGGCTCTGTTAGCCTGGAAGTAGTGTTCGGTTCGCCCAACAACTTCCGCAGCGAGGACTTGATCTTCGACATCGTCCCCTTCCGCAGCGGTTATCACGCCCTGCTGGGCCGTACAGCGTTCGCCCGCTTTAATGCCGTCCCACATTACGCATACCTCAAGCTCAAGATGCCCGGGCCCAATGGGGTCATCATCGTCAATGGCAACACAGAGCGTTCCCTCCGAACTGAGGAACATGCATTGGCCCTGACGGCCGAATTCCATTACGAGGACGATCGGCGAACATCGAAATCGGCCATAAAGGCACGAAAGGTTGACAAACGAGCTCGGTCTCAATCCGAACTCCAAGATTCTTCTCCTCCCCAGAAATAGGGACACGCTCCCCATTGCACAGCCCTGATGCCCGTCAAATACGTGCCGAGAAGGCACAACTTTGCACTCAAGATTCCATGGGCAGCAATGGGGAACAACTGTAAAAGGGTAAGTGTTCGGATGAACCGAACTACTACCAATACACGTCCTCGGACATATCACAGGTACCGTCAAGGACCCGTCAAAGCGTAAAGCTCACCTACCCCTCGGCGACTTCTCAAGACTTTCTTCCCAAGGTCCACTCGCCGAAAGTATCACCCTTAAAGGAACACAACTCCCTAGGAGGCACAGGAGCAGATTGGCGACAGGGCACATCGAGGACGTCAAGCCACTAATCGAAGACCCCTGTTACAACCTCTCCTTTGTAACTTTTATGTTTCATCTTCAAATATCTGTAAACAGTTGCTTCGGCAACCCAAGCTATAAGAATTATTGAGCAAGTACAAAGACCATTATATATGGCCACTTCGTTGTATTTTATACGTACTTTGTTCACCCCTTGGTGGCGCTTCTTGCCAAAACTGTTCGGCATATATTATGATGCAACCGGCTAATAGACCGGGGACTTGAAATTAAAAAAAATTGCCCTGAGCATCACCCCAACACAGCGGGTCGTGTGCTCGGCATCTTGGATTTTGCTTTATATGCATCGGATCCGAACTATGTCTTGGGTCAATAGTTGGGTTGCCCGTCTCCTGTGCTTGCCCCCTTACGTTCCGCTCGTTCGGCTAAAGGGGCAAAGGGAGAACCACTGCGATTGTGCTTCCAGTTCACCTGGTTAAGCACCTCAGGGGAGAAAGCCGAAAACTGACCGTCATAGTAAGCGAGAACCGGTCTGCAAATCCGAGCATAAGTGTCATACTAAAAAACCGATAGCGGTTATTCCGTGTTATACGATGGGTTTCATTCTTGTACAAACCATGTGATGCTGGCTTCGGCCCCGAACATCACACTGGGGGCTGGTCATCAGCCCCCGCATTTTTTTACGCTCCTACGGCTAAGTGAAAGCGATAAAGCATCATAGTCCGATTGCCTCGTCCTCCTCGCACTACCGCGTTCGGGCTCCGATTCCTCAGCTAAGGATTACAGTGCGGAGTCAAAGACACCTCGCGTAGTATCTACGTGGGGGCTGAAGCCGACGACTCGCAACTTTCAGATAAAACGGCCACACGGGAGTCAAAATAAATATTAAATACTTATAAGAGATGATAAACCATGCAACACTAATCATAAAGCGTTAAAGGACTTCGGACATATTACAACGCGTTCATTCATACAAAACGTCTTTTGAGCATTGGGCCTCTATTGCCCGAGCACCCTCCATCACTGCGAAGAAGTATAGCTCGGGGCGCCTATGCTCCTTCCCAGGAGGCGGACGTGCAGTAGCCATCTCTGTCGGCTTGAGCTTCGGCCAGTGCACCATGGTCTTGGCAAAGGCCATCCGAGCTCCCTCGATGCATGTTGAACATTTTAGCACTTCAATCCGAGGCGCAGCATCGCACAACTTCTGCACCAAACCGAAGTAGCTGCTCGGCAACGGCTGTTCAGGCCACAGCCGGATGCAGAGGTCCTTCATGGCCGGCTCCACCACTCTGTGCATCTCCATCAGTTGCTTCATTTGCTCGATGAGGAGAGGAGAGCGCTCGGGGGACTCAAACTGTGCCCAGAATAGCCGAGCCTCATCATCCTCCACCCGCGAAGCATAAAGCTTGTTCACGTCCGCTGCACTCTTCTGGAGATCCGCGCAGACGCCTAAGGAACGCCACACCTGGGTGAGCAAAGCAAACTTGCTACCACCAAAGGCACATTGTAGCGAATACGGTTTGCCATCGATGACAGCCTTGACTTGGCGAAGTTCCTCTTCAAAGGACCGCCTCTCCACCCGCTCCTTTTGGAGCTCGGATTTTAGCGCGGCTAGCTCGGTGGCTCGCTCTTTGCCTTTCTGCTCAAGGGCCTCGCACTTTGTGCCGGCATCCTTGAGCTCTTGCTGCGCCTCCTCAACCCGGGCCTCATGCTTGGCACTCGCAGCCTTTAAAGACGCCTTCTCCTCTGTGGCCTCTTGCTTCATTTTCTGGAGCTCGGCCTTGAGTTTTTCGACCTCCGCAGCTGAAGCTGTGGAAGCAATAAATAATCGGTCACGCTGGGTTACCAATGCGGATAATTACCAAATCATAGCTCGGATGTTACAATTCGGCTTACCCTGTGCCTCGTCGAACTTCTTGTTCAGGCTATCAAGCTCCTCTTCGGAGATCTTGAGCTTCCGATTGAGCTCGGTTAGCTCAGCGGCATTAACGGCCGCCGCCGATGACGAGGCCTACAAAAAAATACATCCAGTTATGTGCGTTCCAACCTCCGAACTGTCAAGGATATGACTCCATGTTCGGTCCTCTGAAGGGCTTTTAGAACATCGCGGGACCAAATGGTGCTTTGTGCATCATTGTTCACTCCTAAGCATTTGACCCCCGGGTGCGTTTCTGCAAACCCACCCGGGGCTCGGGGGCTACTACATATATAAAGATAGCACAAACCTAAAATTGAAATTGTTCGGGAAAAGGATATTACATGACTCACCTTGAAGCCCGTCAAGAGACCACTGAAAGCCTCTTTCAGTCCGCTATCAACGGACTGAATTCCTTGTAAAACCGCACCCATGAGAGTGCGGTGATCCTCGGAGATGGGGGCGCTTGCTAGCACCTCCTCCATGACTGGCCACCCGGTCGTTGGCAGCACCGGTGGTGACCGGACAGTCCGATCTCTGATCGGAGACTGGGTCGGTGGCTCCGGAGGCACAGCGTGCTCCGGAGACGTCCTCGGAGCGGACTGGGCATCCACTCGCCCTTCCTCTTCGGCGGCCGAGGGAAGGTTCTCCCCCTGGTCTTCAGCAGCCTGGGGAGTTTCCTCCCCCTGGCCTTCGACAGCCGAGGCATCAACCTCGGCCATGACGCGGTCACCCATACCACCTGTGTTCGGCTCCAAAGGAGCCCGGAGGGATGACACCTCTGCGGCGTCCTTCGCGGCCCCTGGAGGTGTGGGGCGTGACGCGGTCCCACTCTCCGCCAGCTCGGCGGGCGGAGACTCCCCATCCGATATCTGGTCGGTGGGAAGAACGCGCGGTGGGCTGCAACATTGAAAGGCGACCATGCATTTAAAAAGCATTACAGACTTTGCGTAAATAACTCAGGGAGTCTTCGGATTCATACCTTTGAGCGGGGGGCTTGACCCTTAAGTTCCTTCGGGGAACCCTCTCAAAAACCTCGGACTCTGCGACGGAGTCCGAGCTGTCATCGGGCAGGATCAACCTTGCCCGGCGTGCCCTCTTCAGGCGGGAGGAGCTGCATCCTCCGCGGCATCTGATGACACCGCCCTCTTTCTTGGGAGGGGGGAGACGCCTTCCCCTCCGTCTTCACGTTCCTCCTCGTGACTCGAGGAGGCATGGGTTTCCTCGGACGCAACGTCCGGCTGGTCCTTTATGCGGAGACCCTCTCTGGCCTTCTTTTTCTTCTCTTTCTTCTCGGGCGCCGAGTACGGCGCCACAACGAGCATCGCCGCCAACAACTCCGACCTGGGGTCTTCGGGTTGTGGAGCCGGGCAGTTGATCCTCGCGGTTTTGCTCAGCCACTTCTGTGGAAGTAAGGGAGAAGGCGTTCAGACTTTTTGCCCAAGAAACAGAATCAATGGATTGAGATTGTACCATACCTTGGTCGGTGGGTTATCGGCGCTTAGGCCCGAATCCTCTTCCTTGGCCGGACAGCTTTTCCGAGGCTTGAATAATGCCTTCCACAACTTTTCAGGAGTGGTGCGGAAGAGCTGGTGCACGGTAGGCTCGTCCTCAGGCTTGTAAGCCCGCATTGGGGAAGCCCGGCGCTGGCAGGGAAGGATGCGGCGATGGAGCATAACTTGGACCACGTTGACCAGCTCCACCTTGGCCTCGATCACCGAGGAGATGCGCTTCTGCAGCAGCTTCACTTCAGCATCTGATCCCCAATCGAGGCCCTTCCTGAGCCATGAGGTCAAGCTTGTAGGGGGTTCGGATCTGAATTCGGCAGGCGCCGCCCAGCTCTCGTCCCTTGGTTCAGTAATATAGAACCACTCTTTTTGCCAGATCTTGATTGTGTCGATGAAGGTGCCAGTTGGCCACTCGACGCGGGGGAGCTTGCTGATTACCGCCCCTCCGTAGTCTGCATGCTCGCTTGCAACGGTCTTCGGCTTGACGTTGAAGACCTTGAGCCACAAGCTGAAGTGCGGCTCGACCCGCAGAAAGGCTTCTCGAAGGATAATGAAAGCCGAAATATGCATAAAAGAGTTCGGGGGAAGGTCGTGGAAGTCCAACCCGTAGAAGAACATAAGACCCCTCATGAAGGGGTGGACCGGGAAACTTAATCCCCGGATGAAATGGGGGACAAAGACCACCCTTTCGCCTGGCTTGGGTGTGGGGACGACTTGTTTCGCCTCTGGGGCGCGGTGGAAGACGTTGGCGGGGAGGTAACCGGCGAGCTTCAGCTCCCGGATATCCTGGTCGGTGACCGTGGAGGCCTCCCACTTGCCCATGGATCCTGAGCCCGCCATGGCTGAGCTCGGAGGAGAAATTGAGGAGGAACTAGATCTGGGCTCTCGGAGCTTGGGAAGATAGGGAAAGCAGAGGATGCGAATGGGAAGCGTGAGTAAGCCTTGGGGATTTTCCCCTTTTTATGGAGCGTCACGCCGATTAACCTCCCTCTACCGTGCCGCAAGTCTCTCCGCTTCCCAAGGCGTGTGTGCCGTTATGCACGCGCAAGAGGGAACTCGAGATGCTTATCATATCCCGTGTAAAACAGAGCACGATCTACACATTGATGAGTCGTGCTGATGTAGAAACGGCCTCGAACCGCGAATCGAGTTTCCATAACTGGTTCAGCGGTCGTGGCAGGCCACGACCCTTAGTCAGAAGGGGGTGTCAGAAAGCACTGTTCACACCTGGGCGTTTGGCCTTCAGGGCAGGGTAACACATGGTGCTCGGACAATCGTATGGTCGGAAGAGCTACGCGTCATCGGAAGCCGGATTAGTTCCAGCCGATCACTAAAAGGAAAGAAGAACTCACCCCTCAAGCCGAAGACTCTGATCGCGTGAAGTTGCCAGTGCTGAGACCCTTGGCGTTGGGGGTTAGTTCGGGGGCTACTGAGGGAGTCCTGGACTAAGGGGTCCTCGGGCCGTCGGCCTGTTTCTCAATAGGCCGGCTTGGTGGGCCGCATTCTGACTCTGGCAGGAGGGGCCGGATACATCGAGACCATGTGTTCTAGAAGAGAGTCCTGAAGGCGCGTCGTGTACTCCAAGTCAAGATGAGGGAATGGACATTCCTATCCTCGGCAGGAGACCTATCATGTGTAAACCCTAGGTACCCCCCGGTGTCTATATAAACCGGGAGGGTTTTAGAATGCAACACACAGAAACTCATCTAGGGTTTTAGCTAGTCAATCTCGAGGTAGATCAACTCTGTAACTTCCATACCATCAATATAATCAAGCAGGACGTAGGGTTTTACCTCCATAGGAGGGTCCGAACCTGGGTAAACATCGTCTCCTTTGTCCCTTTGTTACCATCGATCCTAGTCTCACAGCTCGGGACCCCCTACCCGAGATCCGCCGGTTTTGACACCGACACTATGCTCCGCTAGTCTTCGTGGGATTCCTGGCATATCTGAGGGGTGCCAGGCAAATATGTCCCAGTTTTTGCGCAAGAATGTGCGCAATGCTTCGTCAACTGCGGGGTCCAGCTGAGCTCCAATGGATGCTGTTTTGTTGGGGTCCGTTGGATACACTTGAAATTTGACGATTTCATCTGCTGGTTTGAAGGATGTGGATTTGGGCCTCTTAGTGAGGATTACATCATCCCTATCTACCGTTGAGCGGAGTGTGGTTAATTCCTCTGCCGTGAGAGTCTCGGACAGTGCCTCGAGGGCAAGCGATGCTGTTTTGTTTTCGGCCCGAAGAGCTCTGTCTGGGTCACTTATAATCGTGATCATGCCATTGGGCCCTGGCATTTTGAGCTTCATATAACCGTAATGTGGTATGGCCTGGAATCTTGTGAAAGCATCACGCCCCAACAGAGTGTGATAACCGCTATGAAAGGGCACAATATGGAAGAGAAGTTCTTCGGACCTGTAGTTCTCAGGGGTGCCGAATACCACGTCGAGAGTAACTTGTCCGGTGCAACGTGCCTCTTTTCCGGGGATAATCCCTCGAAAGGTGGTGTGGCTTTGTTCGACGCGAGATCTGTCGAATTGCATTTTGTCGAGGGTATCCTCATAAATGAGGTTTAAACCACTACCGCCGTCCATTAGCACCTTGTGGAGTCTGAAGTTGTCTACTATGGGATTGAGGACGAGGGCGGCAGGTGTTCGGACGGGGTGGGTCCTCGGCTGGTCTACTTCGCCAAAGGTAATCGGTGTGTTTGTCCATGAATTCGTCGCTGCCACCTGGTGTATTTGGTCGAGTTCTCAAAGAGCTCTCTTCCTCTGACTTTTTGAGGGAAACGTCTCGTAGATCGTTAGGATCTCGACGTTGTTGTCTGGTGGTGTTACTGAACGTCTGCCTGAGGGTGAGACCTCGAGGATGGCCTCTCCGCTCTTTGCGACTGGCCTAACGACCCAGCAAGTTTGAAGGCTGTGAATTGGGTCCGTATTCAGCAGGACGGAGTGTATGGGGCACGGCTTGTCCAATAGTTCGTCAAGGACAGTTCTAGATCCTGCAAGAGCTTTATTCTTTTTCTCGGCGGGCTCGTGTTCGGCCGACCGTTATAGCGGTACGCGCTCCCTCTGAGCTCTTCTAGGTTTCTCGGCATGGATTGACTCCGTGCGCATCTGGTGAGCCTGCCAGGCGCTTTCCATGGCGCAATACTTGCGTACCAGATCTAATAGCTCGGTGAAGTTTTGAAAATGGCGACGGGCGAGGGCGTTTAGGATTCCTTCAGCGTGGCAGTTATGTCGGAAGGTTGCTATGATTTCCTGGCCGCTGAAGTCCGTTATCCTATTTTTGGTAAGGAGGAACCTAACCAGAAGTGCTGGACCATTTCCCCTGGCTGTTGTTTGACGCGCAATAGGTCCCGTATATCGGGCTTCCCCGAATTACTTGAAGAGTATTCGACTTGGGGGGTGGGTGGGGAAAAACTTTGTATCCCGATAGGATGTGAGTCTGAAGGTTTGGCGGTCGTGTCCTATACCATCGTAGAATCCGGCATGCTGGGTTCGGGGTTCGGATTAACAACCGGACACCGCCGTTCGGATTCCAGGTCGTGCGCTGAATCGGGGTTTGGTCCTAGACTTTTTCTGGGGCATAGTTCAGATTCCGAACTTGAGGAGCAATCCTGATGGTCAGAAACCCGAACGTAAACCGTTCTTAGCTCCGGCGGTTGAGAGGGCGAACCTTCGGCCGAGTCCTCGATGGTAGCGACCAAGTGTGTGATAGGTGGGACGTAAATTTCCCTGTCGTCGGGTTTAAGCCCGATCTGATCATAGACCGAGGGTTGGCCGTCGGTTATTCCCATAGCTTGGATCCGGCCGAGTAACTCGTTTAATGACGAGATATCTGTGGAGTCCATGCTCCCAGAGTACATGGGGTCGATCCACAGTACCGCTTCTCCAGGGGCGTTTAAAGTCGCGCATGGACAGTATTTGGCCGAAGCTGATCCGAGCGTATCGACTGGATCGAGCTTTAAGGCCAGACCCAGGGTGGAGGCCACCCCAGTGGCGGGGTTCACCACTTCCGAAGTTAAGGCGTCGGGACTTGCAAGCTCTTCTAGGGGAGCCGAAAGCTTCGTCAAAATAAGATCTCCCCGGGAGTCGGCGACGAACTCTAGGTTCCCAAACCTGATCTCCTGATCGGGGACGAAACTCCCGACCTGGCCGAGATGGCCGATCGGATCAGTGTGCAGCACGATGCAGCCGAACGCGAAGATCTGTCCAGGGATGAAAACGTCCCTGTTGCAGACATCACCGCTGATGATTAGGCGAGCCATCGATCCTTTGGCGATTGATGCTTGTGATCTACGTTGGGTTTTCTATGAAGAGGAACGGGTGATGCAGCACAATGCGGGTAAGTATTTCCCTCAGTTAAGAACCAAGGTTTATCGAACCAATAGGAATATCGGTCATCAACCGTATTCAGCGGCTGCACACAAAAGATCACATACTTGCACCCAACGCGGCAAGAGGTTTGTCAATCCCCTTGGTCTCGTTATTTGCAAGTAAATGAGATGTGTAGATAGCTATAGAAAATTGTAAATTGCAAAATAAAATAAAATATAAATAAAGGCAGCAAGGTAATGATAGCGTTTGTAAACTTATAAGTGAATAGACACGGGGGCCGTAGTGTTCTCTAGTGGCATCTCTCATAAAGTAAGCATACGGTGGGTAAACAAATTACTGTTGGGCAATTGATAGAAAAGTGTATAGTTATGCAATCTTTATTCATGGCAATGATCATGTATATATAGGCATCATGTCCATAAGCAAATAGGCTGACTCCTACCTGCACCTATTACTATTACTCCACTTCAAGAGCGCTTCTATGCTTGCCTCTCTACGTATTAAGTTCATGACAAACAGAGTAATGCTTGGAGAACGATGACATGATGTAGACAAAGAGAATTCAATTAATATGAACTAACTCCATCGTTTTATCCTTAGTGGCAGCAATACAATGATGTGTCTTGTCCCGTTCTATCACTGGGATATAGAGCACCGCCAGATTGAACCCACTACAACGCACCCCTCTCACTGAAGAAATATCAATCTAGTTGGCCAAACTATTTTAATAGATCGGAGAGAATTACGTAGCTATAATAATCATGCAAATAAGAATCATAATAATCACAGGTGACTCAAATACTTTTCATGAATAATCTGAACATAAACTCACAATTCATCGGATTCCAACAAACACATCGCACATAAGGATTACATCGAATAGATCAAAGCAAAGATGCGATGATCATTGTATTGAAGATCAAAAGAGAGATAGATAGCCATCTAGATAATAACTACGGACCCGTAGGTCTGTGGTGGACTACTCACAACTCATCACGGGGGCAGCAAGGGTGATGTAGAGCCCCTCCGTGATCGATTCCCCCTCCGGCAGATCGCTGGAAAAGGTCACCAGATGGGTATACGCTGGAACAGAGACTTGCGGTGGCGGAAAAAGTGTTTCGGGAGCTCCCCTAGGGTTTTTGGAATATTTGAGAATTTATAGGCCAGAGAGGGGCACGAGAGGGCGGCCGAGGGGGGCACGAGATAACAGGGCGCGGCCTGGCCCCCCGGCGCGCCCTGTTGGCTCGTGCTTCCCTCGTGCTACCTCTCGTCTCCTCCCAAAGCTTCCAGGTCTTCATATAGTCCAGAAAAAATCATACTAAAGTTTCGTGGCAACTGGACTTTGTTTGGTAGGGTAAACCTGAAAAGCAAAAAACATGCAGAAAACAACAACTAGCACTGGGCACTAGGTCAATTGGTTAGTGCTCAAAAATAATATTAATTGGTGTATAAACACCCAAAAAGTATCCTATAATTATAATATGATAGCATGGAACAATCAAAAATTATAGATACGTTGCAGACGTATCAGCATCCCCAAGCTTAATTCCTACTCGTCCTCGAGTAGGTAAATGATAAAAACAAGAATTTTTGATGTGACATGCTACCCAACATGTAATCTAGTGCAGGTTTGTTCATTGAGAAACGATGAATTAATAAACATCAACATAGTAATATTCATAAACATAAGAATCATAATCATCAAGTTTCAAAGTATACGATCCAAAAAGAATGTTCACCCCCTATTCATTTTATCATATCAAAATAGCATGGCTCCGTCTTCACCACATAAATACAAATGTCAAGCACCACAGTGTCAAGTCAGGCAATTGGATCGTACTTTTTAACGCGCTTCAGCTTTTTATTACTTGCGCAATATATGAGCGTGAACCATGGACATAGCATAAAGGTGGAATAGAATATGGTGGTACGTTTCAAAGGGGTGAAAAGTGGAGAAAAAAGTCTCGCATCAACTAGGCGTATCAACGGGCTATGGAGATGCCCATCAATAGATATCAATGCGAGGAGTAGGGATTGCCATGCAACGGATGCACTAGAGCTATAAGTGTATGAAAGCTCAATGGAAGCTAAGTGGGTGTGCATCCAACTTGCTTGCTCATGAAGACCTCGGGCATTTGAGGAAGCCCGTCATCGAAATATACAAGCCAAGTTCTATAATGAAAATTTCCCACTAGCACATGGAAGTGATAAACAAGAGACTCTCTATATGAAAAACATGGTGCCACTTTGAGGCACAAGTGTGGAATAAGCGGTAGCAGCACTGTCCCTTCTCTCTTTTCTCTCATTTATTTCATTTTTTTCTTTTTCTTTCTTTTCTCTTTTTTTCTCTCTTTTTTTCTTTTTCTTTTTTTCTTTTTCTCTTTCTCTTTTTTTTCGTTCGGAATCTCATCCCGACTTCTGGGGGAATCATTGTATCCATCATCCTTTCCTCACTGAGACAGTGCCCTAATAATGATGATCATCGCACTTTTATTTACTTACAACTCAACATGAAAAACTGTATGACTCTATATGAATGCCTCTAGCAGTGTACCAGGATGCGCAATGATCAAGCGTAACATGTATGATATTAATAATGAATGGTGGCTTTGCCACAAATACTATGTTAGCTTATATGATCATGCAAAGCAATACGACAATGGAAGTACAAGTCATATGATGTGACGGTGGAAGTTGCATGGCAATATATCTCGGAATGGCTATGAAAATGCCATGATAGGTAGGTATGGTGGCTGTTTTGAGGAAGATATAATGAGGCTTATGTGCAACAGAGCGTATCATGTCACGGGGTTTGGATGCACCAGCGAAAGTTGCACCGATCCTCGAGGTGAGAATGGGCAATGCACGGTACCGAAGAGGCTAGCAAATATGTGAAGGTGAGTGTGCGTATGTCCATGGATTCACATTAGTCATGAAGAACTCACATACTTATTGCAAGATTTTATTAGCTCTCTCGAAGCAAAGCACTACTCGCATGCCCCTAGGGAGGAGGTTGGGAGGAATTAAACATCGCGCGCCCCCGACCTAAACAGCACTAGGATTTCAACGAGGAATAAGTATGCTCACACATCATCACCATGCTATAAAAATATTTGGATGAACAGCAAGTTAACAACCGCTAATTCACGACACCTTTATTAACCAATGATCATGCACTCATGCTTTTTCACATTACCACATTAATATCATTAACCATGATTTCTCTTTTATGTGCTACATGTGGTTTTGATTATGCACTCATTGAATACCTATTATTTTTGGACTAGTCTTATGACCCATGCAAATTACTGTCACTGTTTATTACTCTCAAAAAAAAATATAAGTGAAGAACGAGAGTGCAATTATTTCTATAAAATCTATACGCCACCGTGCTCTAAAAGATATAAGTGAAGTACTAGAGCAACTGCCAAGCTCAAAAGATATAAGTGAAGCACAAAGAGTATTCTAATAAATTATGATGATATTGTGTCTCGCTCAAGTGGGTGTGTGCAGCAAACAATGATTGTGGGAAACTGAAACAAAAAGCAAACTAAAACAAATGACGCTCCAAGCAAAACGCATATCATGTGATGAATAAAAATATAGCTCCAAGTGACATACCGATGGATTGAGACGAAAGAGGGGATGCCTTCTGGGGCATCCCCAAGCTTAGACGCTTGAGTATTCCTAGAATATTACCTTGGGGTGCCTTGGGCATCCCCAAGCTTAGGCTCTTGCCGCTCCTTATTCCCTCGTCCATCGTGATAACACCAAAAACTTGAAAACTTCAGCACACAAAACTCAACAGAAACTCGTGAGATCCGTTAGTATAATAAACATATCAAATACTTTAGGTACTGTTATAAATTGATTCATATTTTATTATTGCATAAGGTACTGTAATGTAACTTCTCCATGACTTATACCCCCGATATGATCCATGTCATCATCAAAACAAGCAAAACATGCAAGCAAAAATAGAATCTGTCTAAACAGAACAGTCTGTAAAGATCTGTAGAGAAACTATACTTCTGTATCTCTAAAAATTCTGAAAAATTAGGACAACCTGGAGAATTTGTATAGCAATACTCTGTATAAATTTCAAGAATTTACCACGCTCCAGAAGAGAATTAAAAATTCTGCACTGGAGGCGAAAGTTTCTGTTTTTGCACAGCATCATTTATACTCATCATGCACAAATTATCCCAAAGGCTTTACTTGGCACAAACACTAATTAAAACATAAAAACACAATCATTACAGAGGCAACAATCATGTTGTGACAACAAAACAGAAAGTAAATAACAAAAATTAAGATAACTATTGGGTTGCCTCCCAACTAGCGCTATTGTTTTATGCCCCTAGCTAGGCATAACGTGTATGATCAAGTGTTGTCATCTTTGAGACTCCACCCATAAGTGGCCCTCATGATAGATTCGTAAGGTGGTTTGATTTTCTTTCTAGGTAAGTGTTCCATCCCCTTCTTTAATGGGAATTGGAATCGTATGTTTCCCTCTTTCATGTCAATTATTGCACCTATAGTTCGTAGAAAGGGTCTTCCAAGTATTATTGGACAAGCAGGATTGCATTCAATATCAAGCACAATGAAATCTACAGGTACATAATTCCTATTAGCAAGGATAAGAACATCATTTATTCTACCTAAAGGTTTCTTGATGGTAGAATCCGCAAGATGCAAGTTTAGGGAACAATCTTGAATATTCGTGAGACCAAGCACATCATAAAGAGATTTAGGTATAGTTGAAACACTAGCACCAAGGTCACACAAAGCATTGCATTCATATTCTTTAATCTTTATTTTAATAGTAGGTTCCCATTCATCATGCAATTTTCTAGGAATAGAAACTTCTAGCTCAAGTTTCTCATCATAAGCTTTCATCATAGCTTCTACTATATGATTAGTAAAAGCTTTATTTTGTTCATAAGCATTGGGTGAGCTAATAATGGATTGCAACAAGGAAATACACTCTACCAAAGAGCAGCTCTCATAATTAAAATCCTTGTAATCCAAAATAGTGGGAACATCACTAGTCAAAGTTTTAATCTCTCCAAACCCACTTTTTTCAGTTTTAGCATTAGAATCATCACCCTCCAAGCAAAAGGGACTCTCTCTAGCTAGAGTTGACTCAAATCCAGTACCTTTATCATTTAAATTCAGAGGAGTAAACAAAGATTCAATAGGAGAAGTGCCAAGCATTTTAAGATCTTCATCATGATTCCGGTAAAAACCGGGTGGAAAAGTTTTTTCTAAGAATTCCCGCTTAGCTTTCAACCTAGCGGTCCTCTCCTTACTTTCATTAATAGATATTTGGATAGATTTAATAGTCTCATTAAAATCATGCTTGGGTGGCATAACTTTACTTTTAAGAGTTTCTACATCAAGAGCAATTATATCCATGTTTTTAGTCAAAGCATCAATCGTATGCAACTTTTCTTCTACCATAGTATTAAAAATCTTTTGAGAACTAATAAATTCTTTAATTGTGTTCTCAAGATCAGAGGGTATCCTATTAGCATTTGTAGAAGAATTTCCATAAAAATTTCCATAAGAGTTTCCATAATTATTAGAGGAATTACCGGGATACGGCCTAGCATTGAAATTTCCTCTATAAGCATTATTGTTGAAATTGTTTCGCGAGATAAAGTTCACATCAATAGCATCATCATTTTGATCAATTAAGGTAGACAAAGGCATATCATTTGGATCAACATGAGTATTTTTGCTAGCAACCATATTCATAAGAGCATCCATTTTTCACTCAAAGTAGCAATTTCCTCAACAAAATTTACCTTCTTACCAGTTGGAGCTCTTTCGGTATGCCATTGAGATTAGTTTGTCATGATGTTGTCCAGAAGTTTGGCGGCCTCTTCTAAGGTCACATCCATAAAGGTACCACCTGCAGCAGAATCTAGAAGATTTCTAGACACAAAGTTCAGTCCAGCATAGAAATTTTGGATAATCTTCCACAAGTTTAAACCATGAGTAGGGCAATTTCTAATCATTAATTCCATTATGTCCCAAGCTTGTGCAACATGTTCTTGCTCATGTTGTGTAAAATTCATTATTTGATTCCTAAGGTAGATGATCTTAGCAGGAGGAAAATACTTGGCAATAAAAGCATCTTTACACTTATCCCATGTTCCAATACTATTACGTGGTAAAGATGAGAACCAAGCTTTAGCTTTATCTCTTAGTGAAAAAGGAAATAATTTTAATTTCACAATATCATTATCCATGTCCTCTTTCTTTTGCATATCACAAAGTTCAACAAAGGTATTAAGATGAGCAGCGGGATCCTCGTTAGGACTTCCCGAAAATTGATCTTTCATCACAAGATTCAGCAATGCAGCATTAATATCAAAAGCCTCTGCACTAGTGGCGGGTGGTATAGGAGTACTAATAAAATCATTGTTATTAGTATTTGATAAGTCACACAACTTAGTAGTATCTTGAGACATGGTGACCAAGCAAGCAAAGTATCAAGCAGGACAAGTAAACTAGCAAGCGACAAAGTAAACTACCGACAAGCAAAGATAAATATTTTTATTTTTAATTTTTATAATGCAAACTAAATATAACAGCAAATAAAAAGAAGAACAAGTGAATGATAATTTATGTGAAGTTACTTGATAGTTAATGATGATACTCCCCGGGAACGGCGCCAGAAATCCTTCCTGATGCTTGTGATCTGCGTTGGGTTTTCCGTGAAGAGGAACGGGTGATGCAGCACAATGCGGGTAAGTATTTCCCTCAGTTAAGAACCAAGGTTTATCCAACCAATAGGAATATCGGTCATCAACCGTCTTCAGCGGGTGCACACAAAAGATCACACACTTGCACCCAACGCGGCAAGAGGGTTGTCAATCCCCTTGGTCTCGTTATTTGCAAGTAAATGAGATGTGTAGATAGCTGTAGAAAAATGTAAATTGCAAAATAAAATAAAATATAAATAAAGGCAGCAAGGTAATGATAGTAAACTTATAAGTGAATAGACCCGGGGGCCGTAGTGTTCTCTAGTGGCACCTCTCATAAAGTAAGCATACGGTGGGTAAACAAATTACTGTTGGGAAATTGATAGAAAAGCGGATAGTTATGCAATCTTTATTCACGGCAATGATCATGTATATATAGGCATCACGTCCATAAGCAAATAGGCCGACTCCTGCCTGCACCTATTACTATTACTCCACTTCAAGAGCGCTTCTATGCTTGCCTCTCTACGTATTAAGTTCATGACAAACAGAGTAATGCTTGAAGAACGATGACATGATGTAGACAAAGAGAATTCAATTAATATGAACTAACCCCATCGTTTTATCCTTAGTGGTAGCAATACAATGACGTGTCTTGTCCCTTTCTGTCACTGGGATATAGAGCACCGCCAAACTATTTCAATAGATCGGAGAGAATTACGAAGCTATAATAATCATGCAAATAAGAATCATAATAATCAGAGGTGACTCAAATACTTTTCATGAATAATCTGAACATAAACCCACAATTCATCGGATCCCAACAAACACACCGCACATAAGGATTACATCGAATAGATCAAAGCGAAGATGCGATGATCATTGTATTGAAGATCAAAAGAGAGAGAGAGATAGCCATATAGATAATAACTACGGACCCATAGGTCTGTGGTGGACTACTCACAATTCATCACGGGGGTAGCAAGGGTGATGTAGAGCCCCTCCGTGATCGATTCCCCCTCCGATAGATCGCCGGAAAAGGTCGCCAGATGGGTATACGGTGGAATAGAGACTTGCGGCGGCGGAAAAAGTGTTTCGGGAGCTCCCCTAGGGTTTTTGGAATATTTGAGAATTTATAGGCCAGAGAGGGGCACGAGAGGGCGGCTGAGGGGGGCACGAGCTAACAGGGCATGGCCTGGGCCCCCGGCGCGCCCTGTTGGCTCGTGCTTCCCTCGTGCTGCCTCTCGTCTCCTCCCGAAGCTTCCAGGTCTTCATATAGTCCAGAAAAAATCATATTAAAGCTTCGTGGCAGTTGGACTTCGTTTGGTAGGGTAAACCTGAAAAGCAAAAAACATAAAGAAAACAGCAACTGGCACTGGGTACTAGGTCAATAGGTTAGTGCTCAAAAATAATATTAATTGGTGTATAAACACCCAAAAAGTATCCTAGAATGATAATATGATAGCATGGAACAATAAAAAATTATAGATACATTGGAGACGTATCAGCGATCCCACAACGGAACTCTCAATGAAAGCACCAATGTCGGTGTCAAAACCGGCAGATCTCGGGTAGGGGGTCCCGAGCTGTGGGTCTTGGATCAATGGGGAACAGGAAACACAGGGACAATATTTACCCAGGTTCGGGCCCCCTCGAAGAGGTAAAACCCTACGTCCTGCTTGATTATATTGCTTCTAAGGTTTCAATCCAAACTGTAGCTACCAACGTTCATTATCAAGTATGATTATTTAAGTCACTAGATTAATTTTGTGGGGCGTATGAAACACGAGATAAAAAATCTCGAGCCCCATACTAAACTTCTTCATACGCAAGAACCCCATGCAGATCATATCTCCATTGCCCTTTAGTCAGCAAAACATTCATCTTGCTTAACTATGGCGGAACCCAAAGAACTATGATAGCACATCGTTGATCTACAACCAACATACTCAGGAGCAGCATAGAAGGATCACGGATTGCCAGAACTTTGTACCAAAATTCCACCATGCCGTCAAGATCAGAACTATGCAAATTCAAGGGAGGCAACAAGAACATCGGGTAATAGATTTCATCTGCTACCCGCACAAATAATTTTCAGCAATAGATCTTATCTACTACAAAATTATATTATGCAATACCCATACATCTCATGTATTCTAGATCGTAACCTGCATCTACGCATAGCACGGCTCATGATGCCACTGTAGAGGAACGCAGCTGAAAACAAAAAATTTATGTCCTATGCACTAGCCCAGAACCGCTATGAAGATTGCATACAACGTTTGATCTGATCGTTACCAACTCATAGCGCAGCGGAAGTAGAGTTGGTGAAGATCGTTGGTGCAGATCCCCGTAGCTAGGAATTTACAACCTCCCAATCGTGGGGATTTTCTAACTCGGACAGCTCCTCGGACGGTCCCTCGGACGGTCCCTCGGACGGCCCTTCGGGAACTCTCAATGATGATTAGGCGAGCCATCGATCCTTTGGCGATCCCACAGCGGAACTCTCAATGAAAGCACCAATGTCGATGTCAAAACCGGCAGATCTCGGGTAGGGGGTCCCGAGCTATGGGTCTTGGATCAATGGGAATCAGGAAACACAGGGACGGTATTTACCCAGGTCCAGGCCCTCTCGAAGAGGTAAAACCCTACGTCCTGCTTGATTATATTGATGTGTGTATGACAATTACAGAGTCGATCTACCACGAGATCAGATGAACTAAACCCCCTGATGAGTAGGATAATGGTTCCCCCCTCTACAAACTAAACCCTTTGGCTTATATAGACACTGGGGGTACCTAGGGTTACACATGGTCGGTTGACACCAGGGAGTAAACATGCCGATTCTATTATCTTGACTTGGAGGACACATCTAGGCTTCAGAGGTTTCCTTCCTGAACACGGAGTCGCCTTATAGCTCGGCCTTCCAATAATAGTCGCAGAGCGGCCCACCTATCTGGCCCACAAAAGATAGACCGGCGGCCCGAGGACCCCTAAGTCCCGGACTCCCTCACCCCCCCCCCCCACACACACAAAACAAGCACCCACCAAAGGTGGGGAGTTTCCTCATGAGGGGGGGGGGGCGGGCTAACCACCATGGCCGGCCCAACATGGGGTTCCCTATGGGGGCACCTCCTCCCCAACATCTTCCACCATTTGTGGGGGCTGCCCCCCACCATGGGGCCCCCCCCCTCAACACTTTGTCCAGCCACAAGGGGGCTGCCCCCTAAAGGGGGCGCCCCCAAAAACAGCCCCACGATTCAGGGGTCTTGTCCCCTCACTCTGGGACAAGATGTTTTCCATGATTGTTTCTTCCGAAAAAAATTCGGAAGGTCCTAGAACATTTCCGGCACCCTCTTAAATTATTCTGGACCCATTCCAAAACATTTTCGGTATGATGGTTTTATTCTGAAACATTTTCGGTTTCTCCGAAACAATTCCGGTTTTCTCTCCGAAACTTTTCCAGAAACTTTTTCGGTGACTTTCTCTCCGACTCCCTGTGTAGTATTCAGCAGATAGATGACCCTTAAGTGTGTGACCCTATAGGTTCGGTGAAATATAGACATGACCAGAACCCTTTCCGATCAATGATCAATAGCGGAACCGTGGACATCCATATTGATCCCTATACCCACATGAATGATTTATTCAAGTGAACCTCTAGTTGCCGTGCGCTATTCCTGTTGCTTCGCGATATGTTTACAAAACCCGAGCTGAGATTTATCGGCATCCCCGTGAATCGATAACTTGTCCACTATGCCAGTTTCCTCGTTACCGATTTTGTTCTCTTTTCTTGTTCCCGTGTTCCGGCATCCCCGTGATCAAATGATGTTGTGTCTGGCCAGATGATGATGGATACCGTGACACCGAGAGGGCCCAAAGAATATGTCTCCATCGTCAGAGGAGCAAATCCCAATGTTGAACTATTTAGTTCCTTGTCATACTTTTCCATGAACCCGTAAGCCGCGGTAATAGCCACCCTGTTACGGATGACGTTTAACAAACCCCAAAGTTCATGAAGCAAGTGTGAAGGAACTCGATACTCTCGTGGTCTAAGGAATTATGCAAACATTAACTTTCTCTATGTTATATACTATCAACTTATGACGAATGTATCTCATAGCATAACATCAATTGGGTCGATTCAACACAAGCATTCTTCTAACATTGTGTCCTCAAAGTTGCCGGCATAGACATGCCCATGACTAGGAAAACGTAATCATCATGCAACACTCGAGCTAATCTTCGAGGCCTGACTAGGAATATATTTTACTGTTTATTATTTCACACGTGCATATGGGTTTTCCTCTAAGACTTTATGGATATACGGACTCAAGGACCATTGCAGTTCTAGCATGGAATATAAACATAATTACGAACATGGAAATAAATAATAATATTTATTATTATCTCTAGGACATATTTCCTACAAAAATAGACTTGATAAAATCTTATTGATGTTGAGTGACATTCTTACTAAACAGCACCGCAGATTGTTCCAGTTAGGTATTTGTCCTGTTGGGGGAATAATTAATGATTACCAGCGATCTCACTTATCCTGGCTAAGCACACTCTAAGTAAATCATCAAGGCAAGACCAAGTCAATAAAAGTCAAGCAACCTCTCATGGTCAACTGGTCAATGGAGAGAAAAAGATAAGAAGACCAAGTCAAAGAAATGCAAGAGAGCAAAGAATTCCAAGTCAAGAAGGAAGCCTAGGAGGAGAAGCCCACCATGGTGGATGGATTAGAAGGATTGGTCCACCATAGGCTATGGACTCCCTCTCTCTCTCTCCTAGTCCACCACCCACCTACCATCTCAAGGGTAGCCTTGGTTATTTGTCAAGGACCCCTCACCTATATAAAGCCCCCCATGGGCATGTAACACATTCACTCTCACATGAATAAGAATCAAGGGGAGGGCACTAGAACTTCAAGCCTCGTTCAGGGAGCTCTAGGGTCGTGTTTGAGGTGCCTCGTTCGGGGAGCTCTAGGGTCATGTCCGAGGAGCCTCGTCCGACTCGGATCGACGTTGAGGAAGAGAAGTTTGGAGAGGGTACCGAGGAGCCTCGTTTGATTCAGGCCTGCGACCAAACCTCCCTCGACACCTTCCTAACACGGACCAGGTCGCACCCCTTTGAGGTGGTCGGACCTATTCAAAAAACATCGATGTGTCAATCTTGTCGGTGTACGGCGACCTTCGCTATAAGGTTGTTGTACACACTCCAATTAAATATTTGTTGTTCTTACCTTATTAACGACATCTGCGATATTCTCGATCTCAACCATGTTGCTAAAGGCACCCCCTAATCACAAGTTGTTTCTATTACAACAACATTGTCGACGATAGTGGGGAATCCTCACCATCGTTCAAAGCCACAACGATGATGCTAGATGGCCCTGCCTAAGCAAGTTCAGATTGAAGCCAAAGGTAAGTAAAGGAAAGGCACGCCAACACTAAAAGGCGAAGGACTTCTCTAAGGCACCTCCGAGCCGCACCGCCGCTCGCCTTCACCGAGCTCGAAGCTGCGCGGATCCTTGACGCCGCGACGCCGCTCGCCTTCGTCAAGTGCAGAGCTGCACGAATCCTTGACGCTGCGACGCCGCTCGCCTTCATCAAGCGCAGGGTCGCACGGATCCTCGACGCCGAGACACCACTCGCCTTCACCAAGCTTGGAGTCACGTTGATCCTAGATGCCGCGACATCGCTCGCCTTTGTCAAGCGTGGAGTCGTACGGATCCTCGACGTCGTGACACCGCTCGCCTTGGCCAGCTGAGAGTCGCATGGATCCTCAACATCACAACGATGTTCGCCTGCCGAATCACACGGATCCTTGACACCGTGACGCCCCTCGGCTCTCTCGGCTCAGTGCAATTCGATCCTTGAAGTCATTCACACCAAAAGCAAAACATTGGACATTGGCCTAGTTGACCCACACAAGCCTGCGACAAAATGGACAACCCCACCAAAAACAAGGAGTCTCGCAAGACCCTCCGGGTCTTGACATCTCGCCATGCTCCAGTGCCCCGCAAGCTCCCAACAACACACTCAATATTGGCGATGTCGCCACCAACTTAAGGGTCGCCATCATCACCACCGGTTTTGACTACAACAAGCTCTGCGTCCTGCTCGATCCACCTTGAGCCACCGTGACAGGCGCCGAGGCCTCCATCGCGTTGTCACCCCAAAATCGCTAGATGGTATAGATCGCCACTACGTTGTGATTTGAAGATTCACCCACACCCAACGCCACGCCGGACCTTCGCGCTCTCTTCGTGACTCTGGGAGCACTCGACATCGACGACACCCGTTCATGACACCATTCGACCAACTCCAAATAGTTCACATGGCGTCAAGGGAGTTCGTCACTGTAGGAATTCTGACCTTAAATATCGCTTACTTTTCCAACATTCCGCCAGTGGTTCCCACGCGCTCTGTGTTCTGAAACCCTTGCTTTGACCCATCATGGGGAAACTATTTCGCCGTGAGCACAAGAGGAACCGATAAAAGGAACACCCCAAGGAGATCCTGTGAGATCTTCAAGTATCCGAGCTCGAGGAACCCCCCCCCGGAGACACTCACATCAGAGCCGCCCGTATCCCAAGGATCGATGGGTCATGGCACTCAACAACGCAAAACCAGGACCCCCGCCATTTGACAAGCCCGGCGAGAATGGAATGCCCCAAGATTCATACATCAAGTGGTGTGCCTATCATAAAATCCAAGGACATTGAGCGAGCAAGTGTCGAGACTTTGGACCGCCACGAGGAGCCCGGAATGGACGACCACCTAGCCCTGCCCAACCTCCAGCGGTAGGAGGGGCGCCCCCTCCTAAGCATTGGTGATAGTGTACGAGGCGATTCCCGAAGCCGCCAAGCTCCCTTTCCGGCAAGTTGCCCATGTAGCAGACATCACCCTCGGAGGCTCGACTTCTGGAAGAGGATTCAAAAGAAGCCACAATGAATATGTGCGTGAAGTGAAACATCTGGTGCATCAAAACTTCATTTGCATGAAGATTCCCGGGCCAAGGAGCCGATCACCGTGCGAGGGACTCAATCCTCGGATCGCAAGATACTTCACATCTATGGAGCACAACCCGCCACCAAGGAGGCCGTACTCTGTAACATCCTCAATGAGGCTCACCTCGTCACACCGGAGGCCGCATCTGTGTCCTCCCCATGGGCACGAATTCCACCATAGGCGTGCCTGCCTCTCGAGGTGGAGACCCATGCTCAGCGAAGATCATGGCCGACCTCCCGAGGAGCTCGAGGCCACCCTTGTGTCCTTGCCCTGAAAGAGTGCCGATCTCTCCGCGCGGTCACTGGCCTAACAGAGGAGGTGTCCCCCGAGAGAGAGAAAAGTCCACATTTCAACCCTCAACTAACCACGTGGTTTGATTTTCAACCCTGAACTCAAAAACCAGTCGGATTCAACCCTCAACTTGTCACAGGGTCCAGATGACAACCCTCGACTCAGTTTCGAGCTGGTCAAGCGGTTTTGACCCAGTCAAAGCTGACTGGGCAGCCCAGTCAGCATGCCACGCACACATCAAATCCAACCCTATCCCCATCTCTTTGTTTCATTCACAGCCACACCCGACCCAGTCCACCACGCCGCCGCCTGGGTCGTGAGGAACGTCGCCGCCTGCGCCCACCAACTCCATCGCCGGCGATCGGAGACAGGCGGCGCCGCCACACCGCCGGCAGGTACTTCTCTCTTCACTCCCTCTCTTCCCGTTAGGCGGCTGCTGCTGCTGCTAACCCTAGCGCCTTGTTGCTGCTGCGGTCGCCGCCGACTAGCTGCTGTTGCTTCTGCCGCCCCCCGTCGGCAAGCTGTTGGTGGTGGCGCCGCTGGCTAGCTGCTGTTGCTGCTAACCCTAGCCGACCTACTGCTGCTGATCCATCCACCATTTGCTCGATTTGTATGCAGTTTTCGAGGTTCAGACAATGTCGGGCCGCAACGGTTACTCCGGCGAGGGAGGTGATTCAATCATGTCCTGGCCACGGTCACCATCGCCACCGTCGGAGGAACTACTTGTTCAAAACCGCTGACTGGGCTGCCCAGTCAGCTTTGAGATGGGGATAGGGTTGGATTGATGTGTGCGTGGCATGCTGACTGGGCTGCCCAGTCAGCTTTGACTCTGTCAAAACCGCTTGACCAGCCCGAAACTGAGTCAAGGGTTGTAATCTGGACCCTGTGACAAGTTGAGGGTTGAATCCGACCGGTTTTAGAGTTCAGGGTTGAAAATCAAACCACGTGGTTAGTTGAGGGTTGAAAGCATCAACTCGCCGTGAAGCTAGGACACGCACCTATCAAGTAGACACTGAGGAAGTTATCCAAAGATAGAAGCGATGTGATGCGGGGCATCCCATTGACTCACCACCAAGTTCCCAACCGCCAAGTGCACCCATGACAAGGGCACGTGCATGCGCCATACAAGGCGAGGTGACTTCTTTCCTATATGAGCTCCCTTTGCATACATGTGAGACATGGTTACTATGAACCGTGAGCAGCTGCCTCAGAGCCTCGTGCGGCACATCGTCGTCGTCCGCGGCGGCGCGAGGAGAGCCCGACGGGAGCGGGAGGGGCTACGGAGTCCTCGCCGTTCTAGTCGCTTCTCTGGCGCTCAGCGTGGTGTCCTGCATGCTGTTCTACATCGTTGGTCAGAGGAGCGAGCCTGGCCCGTTGTCCGGGGAGAATCAGGAGAAGGTAATTGCCCTACTTCTTCTCATGCTTTTTTGGTCTGTAGGCTTATGTGTTGGTTATGACGTGTAATTTTTCGTGTTGTTTCTGTTATTCAGTGATAGTTAGCGATCTGAATGATTCAGGATTCAGCAAAGGATAGCTACATGGTGGGGGCAAAGTACATTTGGTGTTCCCCTGAAGCATACAGGGCCTTGGAATCCCTTATCTGTAGTTAGTTTTTGTTCGACGAATTGCTGTTAGAGCGTAGCTGATGTGGCTTCGAACTGTGGTGCCATGATGATGGTGTGTGAGTGGAGTTCAGAGTGAACTCAAGTTTAGCATGAGGTTCAATCCACTCGATGGTCGACGCTGGCAGTTTCTAAATACTAAATGAAGTTTCTGTTGTCGCATCGCTGTGATGAAGCATAACACTGCTATGTTGTTTCTTTGGAGTTTTGACTCTGGTCATGAGGTGATTGTTTGTCACTAAATTCCATCCATTCTATGCTGTCAGTTTCTGAATACTGAATATTAATCTCTTCAGACATTACATTTGTAGAGAGTATCATATGTCCTTCCTTTTCAACGAATTAATAGCATATCCGGGATCAGCATCTCAGCTCATAGTTTTCTGAATTCAGAGTACTATTAAATTTTAAACTGAAGGGAGTGTGTATCGAGGTGACTGCTTGTAACTGAAATTCAGAAAGAACTCCGATTAGCACTAGATTCCATCGTTTCTATGGTGACAGTTTCTGAATACTGAATTTCAGTCTCTGTAGACACTACATTGTTAGCGATGTGCCGGTCTCGTTGGTCTATTTGTAGCTCTGAGATCAATATCTCAGCTTGCAGTTTTCCGAATTATTATCATCCTACTCTGGAAATAATGACATGGTCACATGGGGTGGAGAAAACAAAAAAAATTATATATATATATTACCAACAATATAGGAAATAAAATATTTAAATAATATTAATGATATTATTCACGGTCTTATTTAGTGTGTACGGACATTCAAATGCTAATTTCAGATTACTATTCATGACAGTTTATATACTATTCAAATGATTGGCTTATTTACTATTTGGAATAGTACCTCAATATTTAAAACAGTACTTCACTATTCACAGCAATATTCAATTCTTTACTACTATTTGCGTGTTCTGCTATTTACTAAGCTGGCTACTTCTTAATGCAGGATCTATTATGGGCTGGTGAGGCCAATAGCACGGCATGTTTGTGCTTCGCAAGTTGTAAAATTCCTACTCGTTACTCACCATATTTTTTATTATGTTGTTTCAGATGCAGCTAGATACGTTCACTTGATGGTTTTAATTGCAAACTTATGGGATAAATTCTTATCGTCTTCCCAGGCAGTTTCACCCGAAGGGAACACTTCTCTACGGCCACAAGGTTATCATTCAAACGCCACTCACAGGGCTACACAAAGAACTACACGCAGAGGTTTCTCCTATAGGATCCCTAGCATAAGAACTCATCCTATAAATTCAGAAATAAAAATACCAAGTGAAACCAAGAAACTACATCATTTCCACAACATAATTTACGTATGGTTTTCCCTTTCGGGAAGCCCCGAAGGGATTACAAACTTAAGAAAATACCTTAATATTCTTGCCGAAGATCACAACGCCTTCGATATGAGGCTAAACTACTAAGTGGGGTGGTGGCTAATCTATTAAGGGAACCGGTGCTCTGGTTCTTCTTAGCTTGCTTTCGTCTCTTGTGTGTTTCGCTTCGTGTCTTTGCTTCGTGTCTTCGCTTCGGGTCTTTTTTTTTGTCTGAGGCCAGCTTCTCCTTTTATAGCCGAGAGAGAGCTGCGAGAGAAGCCTTCGGGGGCCTTCACTTATTTATTTTAAACATAGTAGAATGCATGCGTGTCCTTCTAGGGTATGGATAAACGCGAGAGAGAGTGGCCGACAAGCTTCAATCTTCATTAAATCTTTCAAATCATAGCTTTTTTCACATGGGCATTGTCTCTCGGTGGATAATTGGCTTGCCTACAGTGTCTTCTAGCAATATGCACAGATTACTCACATTGCTCACATTGTTGGCCTGATCATATCTTTTGCCTTCTTCTTGACTCAAAATTCTGGCTTCGTATTCGATGTACGCGGCCAATGCCAAGACCTGCTCTTCTTATTTATTTTTTCAATTTATTTATCGGGGGTCTTCCCTGCCAATATAATTGATAACACATTATCAATATTCATATTCACTCATATTGGGATACCATCAATATTCGGGGAGGTCCTCCGTGCCCGAATAATTGATAGCAATATCAGTTAAGGTTACAGCCTCTTAATCAAGAGGCTGTCCATGCCCTGCGATGTCCATATGATCATCATCAGACAGATGGAAATCATATTTTTTATCACATTCATTCTTGATATCTTCAAATTTTTCTTTGATCTCACTTCTTAATTCTGGTAGTAATTCTTCTTTTAATTCTGTCTTCAATTCTTCTTTCCAAACTTTTGATATGTCTTCCCATTTTTCGTCAATTTTCATATCTATATATTCCCCATCCAAAGGATTCACTCCTTTTACGAGGCATTCTTTGTATGTCTTATATTTCGGAGAAATTTCTTCTTTTTCATCTTTAGAGCATGATTCTTCTATCTTCATATTTCTGAGGACTGTTGTTGCGGGATTGGCGTTATTTATTCTATTGCACTTTTGGATATATTCCTTGGCTGATGGTTTTATATGGTATTTCGGCCCTATGACAGTTTTGGCAATTTCTAGGGCTTCGTCTACATTTGCATAGCTCTTCCATGTTATGCTATCTCCTTTTTCTTTGCTCTTAGTTTTTCTATTGCTTTTTCTTCATATGAAATATATATTCCTGGCTTGTTTCCTTCAAACAAGACATATAGCTTCTTGTGCTCTAGATATTCCATTTTTTCTGCGGATGTTTGTCCTTTATTCATCATCTTTCCTTTGTTTAGCATATTGAAATATTCTGCTAAACTATTCAGGATTGATAACATGTATCCCTTATCTTCTCTCTTGTTATTATATTGATTCCAGAAGTTATCAAGTATGCATTCTTGAACTTCATCTAAAATGATATGCTTCTTAGGTCTGAAATTAAAGGTATTTGGATCAAATACTTTCAGACTATTTTCAACTCCAAAGTTGATTACTTCAAACCCATTGGAATGTAGTGCTCTCATCATTCCTGTAAAATTGATGATCAGGAGAATATGTCAGGTAATACTATATTCTTTTTCTTAATATGCTCAAATATTACTTTATATCTATTCCTGGCTATGGTATCTTCAAATAAGACCCATCTTCTGGTCGAGCCTTTCTTACTATTAATTTGGTTGTAATATGTTATCTCTTTCTGCTACCATTTGCTCCTCTATTTCCGTGTTTCCAGCAACATCATTTTCTAGTTCTTTATGAAATACCCCGGCCACAGCCACCGGTTCCCGTCCGTTACGCCTGGCGGGATCTAGACTGACCCCACAAACCAACACTAGTCTTTCCTGCGCACTTTGTGCTCACTTGTGCGCACCCGGGACCAACTTCCCGGTCGGTCACCCATCCTAGAATCGCTCCAAGCCAAGCACGCTTAACTTTGGAGTTCTTTTCGAATGGGCTCTCGGAAAAAAAAGGAATTTCTTGTTTATATGAGTAGTCTATCATTCCTATTAAGCCAGGCTCTCACATACACTCCCACTCAAAGGAACCGACGTCCTCGTCGGCCCACAGGAACGTTCCCTCTTGGCACACGTCTGTGCGTCCAGTCCGGCACATGTGCCATGCCGTGTGCCACAACGGGCCACACGCGCCATGCGCCACATGCCCGTGCACCTAACCCGCACACGCTCGTGTAACCGCGAGGGTCAGCTCTGATACCAATTTGTAACGCCCCGGCCACAGCCACCGGTTCCTGGTCGTTACGCCTAGCGGGATCTAGACTGACCCCACAAACCAACACTAGTCTTTCCTGCGCACATTGTCCTCACTCATGCGCACCCGGGACCAACTTACCTGTCGGTCACCCATCCTAGAATCGCTCCAAGCCAAGCACGCTTAACTTTGGAGTTCTTTGCGAATGGGCTCCCGGAAAAGAAGTAATTCCTTGTTTATATGAGTAGTCTATCATTCCTAGTAAGTCAGGCTCTCATACTTTATTATCTTCTAACTTATCTTTTAGTTTTTCTAGCTCCGCCTCTAGCTTGTTTATTCTAATTTCTAGGTTTCTAACCCTACTAGATAATATTCTCTCTTCTGGGTCAAATTCTATTTCCAGTCTCCATTTTTGATTTTTGGCTCTTATACAGGAGGCACAAGCTTGCCTTAGGTATAAGCTACATGTGGACCTATTATCTTGGCTTGGATAATATATACAGAAAGCACATTTTATGTTATAATGACCTTTTGCTTTAATCCAATCATGTTCACAATCTACTTGATTCATCATTTTAATTTTTAAACCTGCTAATTCTTCTATTAGTTCTATCTCATCTTCACTTGAATCATTTTCTTAAGTCTCATTTTCTACTTCATCTGTTTCTATGATTGAATATATTGACTCATCATCTTTTATTTCATCATCACATACTAATATATTTTCGATAACACTATCTATGATTAAAACTCTTTCTTGCTCTTCATATTTACTGGAGTATCTTTTCTGGTCTTTATTCGGGCAGGTTCTACTTACGTGATCTGGAGAGTTACATATAAAACACCTGCATGTTTTATCGTAAGATTTTCTAGGATTATATCTTCTTACATTTCTTTTATGTAGAAATGGAGCTCCATTATCTGACCTTCTTAAGAATAATTTTTCTTTGTTCTAAAATTTCTATTATCTCTCCTTTGTATTTATAATATTTTTTATTCTTATACCTTTCTTCTCCATATGTTAATGGTATTAGGACAATATTATTGCAAAAATTATAATCAGATTTCTTCATAAATCTTTGAGCTTGTATACCTGTATATACCTTTCTTAGCTGCTTAAAAACAAATGTTATGGCTTGCGATATATTTACAACATTTCCTGCTGATTCTTTTTTATATTCCTCTAATATTATAGACCCTAGAGGGTCAGGCAATTCATTAAAATATCTTTCAACTAATCCTACATTAAAACCTTGCTTAGCAGTAGTAGAATTATATAAGTAATGCTGAGAGCATTTTTTTTATGCCTTTCCAACTATTTAATGTTAATTTTTCTATTTCTCTCAATCTTTCATTTTGTAATGAGGTCTGTCCTAATTCTGGATCTTCTGCTATGATCATATTTGAAATAACATTTGCGAAGTTATTTCGATTACTTCCTCCTCTCTTTAATTCTTCATATTGATTAGGGTATGACTCTACCCATTGTTCCCATAGAACTTTTACGGACTCTCCTAAGAATGTTTCAAGATATGTTATCATATCTTCTACCTTAGTGCCTGTATTATACTGGTTTTGTATATATTTTTGAACTACTAAACCTTTCCATATGCTAATTATATTCGGCCAATCTATCGGGTCATGGGCTGCTAAATTTAATATAGCACCATCATTCTTATAATTTTGAAACTGTACAGGTTTTTCAAAATGTCTTCTCTTAGTACCCATATATCTATATTGTCCAGGGATAGACGTAGGTTGGTAGTCATCTTTTTCTGGGGGCCATTGTCCAGTTGATCTGGTAGGATTCTCTCGCAGCTCTCTGTCGGCTATTAAAGGAGAAGCTGGCCTCAGACGAAGGAAAGACACGGAAGCGAAACACACAAGAGACGGAAGCAAGCTGAGAAGAGCCAGAGCACCGGTTTCCCTTAGTAGATAAGCCGCCACTCCACTTAGTAGATTAGCCACATATCAAAGGCGATGTGATCTTCAGCAAGAATATTAAGGTACTTTCTTAAGTTTGTAATCCCTTCGGAGCTTCTCGGAAGGGAAAACCAGATGTAAATTGTGTTGTGGAAATGATGTAGTTTCTTGGTTTCACTTGGTATTCTTATTTCTGAATTTATGGGACTAGTTCTTATGCTAGGGATCCTATAGGAGAAACTTTTGCGTGTAGTTCTGTGTAGCCCTGTGAATGTCGTTTGAATGAGAACCTTGTGGCCGTAGAGAAGTGTTCCCTTCGGATGGAACAGCCTGGGAAGACGATAAGAATTTACCCCATAAGTTTGCAATTAAAATCATCAAGTGAACGTATCTAGATGCATCTGAAACAACATAATGAAAAATATGGTGAGTACAGAGTAGGAATTTTACAACCTGCGAAGCACAAACAGGCCATAGTGTTGGTCTCGGCAACCAGCTATTGATCCTGCATATAAGTAAAAATTAGCCGTGTTAATAACCAGACAAGCACCAATAATTGGAATAGTATCAAATAGAAAAGCACCAATTATTTGAATAGTAACAAAAGGTAAAGCAAATAGTATATACACTGTAGTGTATAGTAAGCTGAATATTAAACATAAATGTGAGCTGTGCATGTACTTAAATCCACGAATTTGTTGACCTACACACAAAAAAAATCATAGGTTTTAATGGTGAACAGTGCGAGCGCTACAAATCAACAGGTTTTTTGTGTAGCTCAAATGTTATAATATCTCTAATAAAGGAATTTTATGTAGAATTCGTTCATAATCATACGGAGTTTTTTAGAATTTTTTGAAGCTCGCACTTTTGGTTTTCATTTTTTTTTCTTTTAGAAACGACCCAATGGAGCCCGAGCTCTAAAACGAAATTCTTGGAGTGTACTTACTGCTGTCAATAAAAGAGGAGACGGCAAAAAAAGTCAGAGATATTGATCGATATGCATAGTAAATATGTGTGTATTTCCTATGCTAAAAAGAAAATACTTGCACCGGCCAACCAATCACCATGGTTTCTGTGATAGGGGTTAATTTCAACTTTCAACCAATCCCTTTCACGGGAGCAATACATGGCTGCAGTTCAAGTGGAATTGCAAGTTTTAGGGGTTAATTTCAATTTTCAACCAATCCCTTTCACGGGAGCAATACATGGCTGCAGTTCAAGTGGAATTGCAAGTTTTTTAGTCTTGACATGTTCACGTGGAATCGCGAGATTTTTCCCAACTTTCAACCAAAAACTTTCACCAGTAGCAATAGCACGCCATGTTGCTCTCTCTCTCTCTCTCTCTCTCTCTCTCTGTCTCCTTTTCTCAACCAACCCCTTTCACCAGGAGCAATAGCATGACCGTTCTCGCGGAATTGCAAGATTTAATTTAGTCTCTCTCTCTCTCTCTCTCTCTCTCTCTCTCACACACACACACACACACACACACACACACACACACACAAGAAACACGAGGAAAGGATTGAAGATGGAGATGGTTGTCTCTGCGATTGCGGGCGACCTAGTTAATTGGTTCATATCCTTCTTGATAAAGAAGCACGAGAGTCATGCAAATCTAGAGAAGAAGGTGGAAAGGCTACCACGGCTGCTTCTTCGGGTTCACATGGTCGCCGAGGAAGAAGAGGGGCGATACATCACCAACTCTAGAATGTTGCTTGAGCTCAGGAGGCTTGCAGAGGCCATGTACCAAGGTTACCATGTCCTCGACACCATCAAATACAGGGCCCTTTGCAGCTCAAGGGGTGAAAAGGAGGTTAGCAGCAGCTTCAATACCTTGTCGCTCATGAATTCTATCAATTGCTTTCATACCAATTCTATCAACTTGTGATGACCTTGACAGTGTATTGGAGAACTTAGAAACCATGGTTTCTAACATGACAGAGTTTGTCTTGCTTGTTGGAGGATGTGAACGCATGCCCCGTAGCCCTTATGACATGTACCTCTACATCGACAACTTCATGTTTGGCCATCAAATAGAAAAACAACAAATCATGAGTGTTTTGCTGTAAGAAAATATTCCTCCTTTCGCTCCAACTGTTTTTCTGATCATCAGCACCAATAGAATAGGCAAGAGAACTCTAATCGCGCATGTTTGTAACAACGATAGATTTAAATCACACTTCTCTTCGATCTTGCGTTTGAAAGGAGAAAGCATTCACAAAACAGAGCATGGAGCTTTCGTTCCAACTGGTAGGACTTTGGTTGTGGTTGAGTTTACTTCCGACATAGATGATGTTAGTTGGCAAAAGTTTTATTCCACAACTAGACGTATGGGAAAAGGAAGCAAGATCATCATCAAAAGTAGGATCGAGAGTGTATCGAGGCTTGGAACCATAAGGCAATGCAGGTAAATAGCTTGTCGCTTGAGGAGTACAGTTACCTCTTCAAGGTCCTTGCATTTGGAAGCACGAATCTGGACGATCACCCCCAGATATCATTGGTAGCCAGTGAGCTAGCTGTGTTGATGGGAGGTTCACTCGTGGTAGCAAATGTGTGCGCCGATATCTTCAGAAAGAACCAGACTGTTCAGTTCTGGCAACATATCCTCAACAAGTACAGAAACTTGGTGACAAACAACCTCTCGGTGTTCCGTGAACATACAAAGCTTCTCATCGAGAAAGATCGCCCAGTGGATATAGCAAAACTCGTGTCATCGACCTCTCCTCATGCCACCGCACTACGAAGACGATGATTCTACGAGGGATTTGCCCAAGGTGAGGTTTGGGGACCTGATCACCGGCTCCATTGTTCCACCGAAGGAGGAGTTTGAGCTAGTAGGATGGGAGTCGCGGATACCGCCATATAAGAAGTATGTCAATGTTGCTAAATTCTCTGATGAGGTGAATGTTTCGGAATGTGCGGTCTCGCCTTGCAAGAAGCGCAGACGATTTAGTTAAAGAATGTAGTTTGCTTCATTAGATGAAGTTGAGATGACAATGAGCTGTTGTAATTTTTTACAGATCAATCCAAGAGTGTAGCCTGTATGGCATGGCCAAATCGCCAAGCTTTGATGACCAATGGTAGGCCCGAATTTGTTAGACATGCAAAAAGGATTAATTTCTCCGAGTTGTATGAGAACACCATGTACCATGATTTGCAAGCTCTTAACCAATGAATTTTTTGTCATTGTTGTTGTTGGCACTTGGCAGTCTACACAAGAGAAAGTATCTCATATATTTTTGGCAAAGTAAGAAAAATAAATATCAGAGTAACGGTTTTGGTAAAAATATTTCACTCGTGTCATTCTAGGGGAAATCGTCAATTCTTACGCCTATTGCTAGGTACTGCATAGTAGTTTCATACACAACGACCACCTCAATCCTTATTTAAAATGACAACAAATAAAAAGTGTTGAACCCGCTTACAAGCCCCCCCCCCCCCCCCCCCCCCCCCCCCCCCTACGCGCGCGTGCGCAAGGTCAGACCACCTAATTAAACAACGGAGCCTAGTGTATGATGAACCCAAGTGCAAGCCAGGATGAGGAGCTGCACGGAGCCATGGTAAATCACTGAGGTCATCTTAGCTCAACCGTCGCGTGTCGATATCACCGCCTGAAATGAGCTGCCTGGAATGGACGATCACCTGAGGACGTGTCCAACGGTATGCCCCGACCCACTGTCCCGCAATCCAACTAGACTCGGGTGCTAACGTGGATCTCGGACAGTAGCAGTGTGTGAAGGTAGCCTACACATGAGACCACTACTTCACGTGAAAAATCAAGAAAAGGAGAAGAGATTGAGAAAGGGAGAGGAACAAGAGGTGAGAGATGTTGTCGGGTGTCTGCGCTGGGTGGTGGGGAATAAGAGATTACGACAGTGGGGGGCACACTAGTGATCACTTCAGGTTTGGGTGTTGGGTGAAAAGAGACCAAACCGACGCCTCATTGTTTTTCTATCCAGCTTAATGGGTCGGGGCCTTGCCATGGGAGGTGACTACGGTAGGACCAGAAAGGAAAGCAACACACACCATCGCACTAAAAAGAAAGAGGAAAAGTGAGTGGCACGAGGTCGAAAACAAGCGCGCCCGGCGTCGATTATCATTTTTGGTTTAAGTGGTCAGACTGAGCTAGTCTTTTACTTTTGGGCTAGGCGCAAGAAGTTGTTTCATTTCACTTGTCAGGAACAGAAGCTATTAACGACGAGCATCGCAATTTTATCGGGGTCCTAACCTCGCCCTCCCTGGCATCGACATATGCTTCTTCTTTCCTATGACCCCGATTTGATCAGTGTGAGCTCTTCTCCTTCCCTTCCTCTCCCAATTTCTTTTTGGTCTTCTCTCATAGAAAAACCTAGCTCTCTCATTGAACTGTACCTACAGATCCACCAGAGTTTTCAGCAGACCACCGACGAGATCTTCACATTCGTTGATCACAACGATCGCGCCGCTGCTGTAATCCGTACGCTTGGTGATTTCAAGCGCCCGGGTGTGCTACTATGCTTCTCGGACATGTCCGGCGCACCTATCCCTGCCATGCATTTGGTGCATGCAACGTTGCCGACGACTTCCACAACGGACGCGGCTACAAATCCAGATGCTCGACTCCGACTTGGACGCGAATTGACGACGAGCTCTGCCATGCGAACTAAGGTTAGTCTCTTTACCCCCGGGTTTTAAATTCCGATCTCTCATGTTAGCTGCATACAAATTGCATGTGACTCCCACCCCCACCTTCAAAACCCCATCCCCAAAAATGTTTGAACTTTGGATTAGCTTCTCTTCTTCTAAGATAAAACCTAGTGCCTTTTTGGTCAAATTAGCCCTTGATCATTCCTTTTCTGGGTTCACTGTTTTTTTTTTGTCCCACACTACCAAGCAAATGTGTTTCAACCCTACGTTTCTTCCGATCTGATCAGGAAAAAAATCGTGACTAAATCACCTCTCGTTCAAACTGGCTTAACATTGCACCTCCACACGTCGCTCGTGTCTGCTCGCGAACACCCAATTTCAAAAGAAGATTTTTTTTTTTGAAATATTACTTTTTTTAACAAATTTTGAAAATATGATCAACAAATCAGAAATTTCACAAATAGAGCATTGTCGTTGCCGTGTGCAACGAAACCCACTTTTCGTCGTATGGTTGGACGAAACATTTACGTTTCGTTGTCTACTAGAACGAAACGATGTTTTCGTTGTATGCCAGGACGAAACATTGTTTTCGTTGGCGTGGGCAACGAATCTGCATGCTACAGTGTGATTTTCGTTGCCTTGGGCAATGAATCTGCATGCTACAGTGATTGTTTGCTTGATCTGTTAATTGCCATGGATAAGCTAGCTCTTTTGCTCGATGGTTACATGCGGGTATTCGGATACATACTGCCGGCCGGCTCGACGCCTAAGTGCGGGTATTCAGACATGAGACATGTATGCATACATCGCGCGGGTAGTCGGGTGTGTACGCATGGGCGGATTTGAGCCCCAGGCAGCCCAGGCCATTGCCTGGGGGACCTCCTATATGCCGCTTATTGCGGCAAGGAGCAGCGGCTTCGCACAGGCGCAGCTCACCTCTGGGCCGGCCCATTTGCGGTTGCTCCGCTTCGCGAAAACAAAATCGTAAAAACAGGTTGCGATAGGAATCGAACACACAACCTGTCGTTGACGCAGATGCCGCGCTAGCCACCACAACCGGCACGCCCAAGTGACAGAATTACAACGCTGAACTTAAAGAAGCTAACAGCAGAGACAAAAAAAAACAGTTTGTGAAATTTCCAAAAAATATTTCGTAAACATTTTTTTGAAAAAACAAGAGCAAAAGTGAAAACATAAACTGTTTTTGAAATTACGAACATTTTTTACAAAACTAGAAACATTTTTTCAAATTCCCACCGAATATTTTTTGAATTGGCGAACAACTTATGAAAACATGAACATTTTTTGAAATTTCTGATTTTTTTAAACGGGAACATTTTTTTAAACTTCAAAATAATGCAAACGTAAACATCTTTTCTAAACGGGCACAATTTTTTGAAAAAATGAACATTTTTCGAAACGGGAACATTTTTTGAAAGCAAATTTTAAAGCAAGAACATTTTTTTAATCATGAGAACAAATTTTGAAAACGAGAACTAATTTGAAAAATCCTGAACAAATTCATAAACGTGAACAATTTTTGAAAACACGAACATTTTTTAATCTTGAGAACAAATTTCGACAAACAAAAAAAAAATTTGAAAAACATTTTAAAAAATCCAGAACATTTTTTTCAAAATCTAGAACATTTTTTTGAAAATCTAGAACATTTTTCTAAAAAGGAAAAAACATTTTTCGAATATGAAGAACAATTTTTGAAAATCCCAAACATTTTTTGAAATTCCAGAACATTTTTTAGAAAAGCACAAACATTTTCCAAAAACCAGAACATTTTTCGAATTTGAAGAACGATTTTTGAAAATCCCGAACATTTTTTTCAAATTCAGAACATTTTTCGAAAATCCAGAATATTTTTTGAAAATCCAGAACATTTTTTGAACAGAAACAGAAAAGAATAAAGAAAAAAGAAGACGAAAAAAAAAGAAAAACCGGTTCAGCGAACCTTCTAGAAGTTTCCCAAAACCGGAAAAAACCGGCTGGAAACATCAAGAAGGTTCCCAAAACCGGGGCGTGTTGCAGTGGTTAAACGGGCCGGCCCACTGCATCGCTAGCTGTTGTATCCCTGTGCGAAGCCCCGACATTACGACGCAGTGAGCGTCCAATAGGATTTTCCATTGCCTGGGGCGTGGGAAAAATCCTGGGCCTATATATCTGGAAAAAAAAACATTGGCCTGGGGCGCAGCCTAGTTCCAAGCTCATGCAGCCCAAGCCAACTGGCCCAGGCGCCCAGACCGACTCACCCCGCCTGCCGCTAGGAGTCGCAACCAGCCAGACACGGGCGCCGCTTCCGTCTTTGTTTCCCCGACCTGACGAACCCTACGTCTCGCTGCCCGCCGCCCCGCGCCCATCGTCGCCGCCTCGCCGGTCGCCGCCCGCCGTCGCCGGTCTGCTCCGTCCAGCGCCCCTACGGATCCGCCCCTTCCAGCGCCCCTCGTTCCAGCACCCGGCCCCGGCCCCTTCTGCATCTCTGGGCTCTGACTGCTGCCCCGTCCGCCGGCTGCTGGCTGCTGGCCTGCTGCCCTGTCCGCCGGCGCCGTGTCCAGCGAGGGCGCGAGGCGGCGACCCCGCCCCCCTCTGGCCTCTCCACCGGTTGCTGCCTGCCCGACGTAGGTAGTCCTCAATTGCATCTTTCTCAGTACAATTTTGATGGCTTGATGCCTGTTTTATGTTTATAGATGCCACATTGTCAGTATTTGATGATGATTTTAGTTGCTAGATCAGGGTTATTCATGAGGTTCTGCATCATTGGCATGTTCATTATCTTCCTCATTAGGTTGGGATTCTGGCTCAACTGCTGTTGCATTTGATCTAATTCTGGAAGCCCAGCCCCAAATAAACCTGCTGGCCTGCCACTAGCAGCTCCAGTAGCACCAAGGCCTGGAAATATGCCTCCAAGACCACCTGCAGGGCCACTGGTAGGAATAGTTGAAGCTTGCGGGCTTGCTGCAGCAGGCGCTCCTGATGCTGCCGGTTGGGCAACGCCTCACACCAAGTGAATAGTGTGATCTGTCTCAACTCCTGGAAAATACAAGTAGCATAGAAAAATGTTTAATAACAGAAAGATCTAAATGACAGGCCAACATTACCATAGAAAGAAAAGACTGAAATTGAGTAAGACAGTGCAACTATTTACTATACCGCAAATCATCGTTCATCTCATTGTAACATTATTTGCTAATAACCAACCAAATAGTTACATTTTGGAACAGAAGAAACCATCTGTTACAGACTCATACAAGAATTACCAGTTTTGTCCAAAAATAAATAAGAATCCAAAGATGGAATTTAATGCTTTTTCATGAAAAGTATTAGTGATACAACAAATTCATTGGAAAGCATTTGATCCAGGCAAGGTATATTATGCACTGATTTGCATTTCAAAATTGATGATTGAAGGTTTAGCTTCTTCTGCTATTGAAGATGTAGTCATTTGAGGCTCAGATCAACCAATCCTTTGATTTGGTATCGATTTTTTGTATCATCTATCTATGCTACATATTGTCTTTTGATTTGTCTTGCTTTATTAGTTGACCCATCATGGAACAAATGTTGTCATTGAATATTATGTTTGGTTTCTTATTAGTTATGCAACATAGATTGACTTTTGTATGCCTTCAAACTAGAGTTTTTTCTAGGTAGTTCTTAGACCTTGGTTTCTCGCCTGGGGCGTCAGCCAATCCTGGGCCCGCCACTGCTGTGTACGTATACATTCTGGCCGAGGTGTGCAGGTCGGGTGTGTACGTACATGTACAAAGCCGTCGGCCACACAAGTTGCATGCACTAGGCAGCCTTGCCATGCACGTATGAAGTCAATCTAGCACAATGCATGCACTAGTGCATGCGTATATAAACAGGGATGAGCCCCCGCGCGGCGGCGGGGGGGGGGGGGGGGGGGGGGGGGGGCATGCTGAAAAAAATCCTTAAATTACCTCTATATAATATGTGGATCTGCAGAGTTAATGCCTAAATATTTATGTATGCCCCTCTCCAATGAACATACATGTATCATTGGCCTCCCTCATATAAACTTCCTGGTTCCGTACCTGATCCCTGTGTAGCTGTGTACTTAAGAAAAATCATGTATATAAACGTCCGTCCCTGTGCGTATGGCCAACGATAACAATAGGATAAGGGACAATGTCTAGGAGGTTGGCGGCATCTAGATGAGTAGATGAGTGCGAGTAATTAGAAAAGTTCTTACTGAACGCGACGTAGGCTTGCGGCGATCGATGTAGATTGAACGGCGAAATTCGTCCTCCACGATGCATGATTTCGAGTTCTTCTTCATCTGAATGGATTCTCCTCGTCGATCGCTGGCGGAGCCAAGGGTATTCCTTGGCATTCCATGGAATACCAAATATTTTGGCACAAAAAAATTCAGATATACATACACAGCCACACGTTGAATTGAAGCCCACCTTTCATCGGTTCAGTCAGGTCCAACCAATGGGTTGAGCACACGCACGCAACAGCCAAGGCCTCAATAGTCTAGGTTCAGTACGCATCTCGCACAGTTCCTACTCCCCCTCTGCTTAGTTCAGTCAGTAATTGTAAACCTTGTTCTTCAGATCAACTCGGGTCTGGCACGCGGCGGCAAGCAGCCTGGCGCGGGTCCCAGCCTCCCAAGTCTCTGCCCTCCGCAACTCTAGGTTGCTCGCGCTCGCCGCTTGGCTGCTTTGATTGTGCACGGGTAAATTCTCTTCTGATTTAGAACGAACTACAAAATCACGGTATGACGATGTTTGTCCATGCCATTGTCACTGAATGCCAGTGACGGAGCTAGGCCCAGAAAGCTGGGCGGGCCGGCTGTACAAAATAACTACAGGATTGTATTTTATGGCCAAAAATACGTATACACTGCAGAAAATTGCATGGGCTGGGTGGGCCATGGCCACTTCGACCTTGCCGTAGCTCCGCCACTGCTGATTGCTACCTTGTTTGATGAAATTTTAAAAGAAATCTATTTATTTTCTTGTCTTCTTGTAATATAGATGATGAATTGTGAAGACTTCCGTGGCAATGGATAAAAAGTCTAAAAAATTAAAAAATCTATGAGAGCTTTCAGTTGTTACGGTTGAGTACCCGCAGAAAAAAAAAATGATGGTTGAGGCAAGAAAGCACGAACAATATTTTGCTACTGTTATCGATATATGGTCGTTGACTCATTGACCTTACCGTACATTTGTTGTCCTATCTAGTATGTATTTACATTGCATTGCAAAAAGAAATGAAAAAGAATACCAAGGAGCAAATTCCTAGCTCCGCCACTGTCGTCGATGCGGTCCTGGTGGCGCGAGGGTTCGGCCAGGGGAGCTCCGGTGCGGCAAGGATAGTCAGCTGCGAGTTTGCATGGTTTACTGTAGCACACATCCACGTTTATTTGTGCATGGCAACGAAAAACTAACTTTTCGTTGTTTTAGCAAAGGAAAAGATTAGTTTCAAAAAAAAAAAAAAAAGCAAAGGAAAAGATCATTTCGTCCCCATCTGTAACGAAATGTAAAGTTTTCGTCCTCCACGGCAACGAAAAGTAGTTTTCGTTTCGTTGCTACCGGCAACGACGGTATGCTATTTCTGTAATTTTTTATTTTTTTTATCATATTTTCGGAATTTGTTAAAAAAAATGTAATATTTTAAAAAAAATCTCAAAAGAACGTTTTGACCCGGCCCTTTGCGCAACTCGAGCACGACAGCGGTGTCTTGCCGCTCTCGTGTGCTCCTCCCGCACCATAGCTCCTTGCAATTAACACGAATGAATCAAATCAAAACAATGTTTTCGATGTTTCCCAGCGGCAGAGGCTCAACAGCGCATCAGACTACTAGGCATGCATGCAGTGGTACTACGCCGGCCTCCGCTGCCCACCAAAGTTAAACACCGCTCGCCACCCAAACTGTAATTCACACCGAAGCCGGCTCTGTAGCCTCCCAACCACCCTCACCCACCACAACCCAACAACCGGCTCATGCACTGCTCACACATGGACCGCGACCATTTGATCCACACCACCTATGCTACCCCTACGCCTCTACCTACACCGTGTGCACTTGTGCTCGGCTCCCCTTTGCTCCTCGTTTTCCCCAGACTTTGTGATGCGCACATCCATACTGAGCCGCGCTCTGCCACCCCCTATCTTATCTTGATGCTCTTTTTTTTTTTTTTTTTTTTTTGAACAAGAGAGGGTCCAGAAGGACCCAAAACTGCATTAATATTGGAACAGCATTACACAGCAGTTTGCAAAAGGACCCAGAACTAAACCTAAATAACAAACTGGTCCCTGCATATTACAAAGAGGACCCCAACATCTAGATGGAAAACGCGATCGGGTCCCTAGCACCTTCCTCACAGGCATAACCACGCCGCCGCCGGGGACGACACCACTTGGTGCGGCGGAGCCTCCATGACACCACGTCACAGACTCCATGAAGAAGATGCGCTGCCTCCCAATTGGCTCCATAGCCGGGAGGAAGAAGAAAGGCTGCCCTTCAGCCAGCGGATTCGATGGCATGATGGAACCGGCCGGCAGCCAAGCACCATGGCTGGCGTCATAGCCATTCACAAGCAGCCATCGGGGATGAGCACAGACCCGATCCGGACCTCCACCTTTCCCCTACTTCATCTCCACCACCATGGTGACCAAAGAAGCGAGAGAGAGAGAGAGAGAGAGAGAGAGAGGAGCACCTCTAGAAAAGGGATCCAGGCGAGCTTATTGGTGGAGCTGCCGACGATGCGCTCCGCAGCAGCAGCTGGCTACCAGCCAGCACCAGCAAGAAGAGCACCATCGCAAGCCACCGGCCGCTGCTCGCACGCGGCAGCGGCGCAGTTCACATCTGCATGTCGCCGGTCGCCACAGGGGCACAACACAACCTAAAAGCAAACTGACTCCTATACCTAGACCTAGCCCTACTATATATAGGAGGATCCCGAGCACCTCTCCCGGGCCTACTCCAGCCGGCAACGCGGACGGAAGCGGCAGGGAATCGGGCTGGGTCGCCTCCGCTTCGCTGCTCTCTTTTTTTCGCCCCTCTCAAACAGTGTTTCAAGCTTTATCCCTTCCCCCCGCGAGCCTTTGACGCTCTTCTCTCGGTGCCAAGATAACTCTCCCCACTCCTCGTGCCCGGCCGGCCTGCTTCCCCATCGTCGATATATTTCCCTCTCCCTCCGCTCCCATGGCCAAAACCCGGTCTCGGTGTTTCCGCTGCCTCTCCAGAGACCACCTTGTCGAGCACTGTCGTGACCTCGTCTGCTGCGCTCGATGCGGTAGATCCAACCACCGTAGCTTTGACTACACTCAGCCGCACCCGCTAGCCTTCTACTACCCACCTTTCTCGATCCGACCCGCCACCATGGCTACCTCTAGTTTTTTTTTTTTTTTTGAGCATCACCATGGCTACCTCTAGTGAAGATCCGCCGGCGGCTGGCGGGCTTGGCCAGCTCTGGATGGGCGACCAAAGGGTTTCTCGATCGCGCAACTTTTAAAAAATGTTAATACTATTAACAAACTGTTCGTGACATTTAAAAAACGTTCACGCGCTTCAAAAAAATGTTCCCTGATATTTTAAAAATGTTTATACAATGTAAAAAAAATGTTCGCATAATTCATAAAAAATGTTTCGTGCCATTCATAAAAAATGTTCGTGACATTTAAAAAAAATGTTTGAGCGTTTTGAAAAACATATTCATAATATTTTTCAAAAAATGTTTATACAATGTGAAAAATGTTCGCGTAGAAGAAATGTTGTTACTAATACTAACAGCTGAAGCATCTCGGCCGGTGCCTTTTCTTCACTGGAGCATGCAACCACTTCCCCACAAACCCACACCTTAACTGCGGGACATATGCATGTACGAAAAAAAACTTGCGAAAATTTCACTTTCACTTTCTGTATGTATACATCATGTATGTAACCCACACCTTAAGTATATCTGTGATAAACTGCTTGTTGCATGCTGCAGTAGCGAGCAAAATGTGCATGCATGCATTATGTGGGACATATGCATGCAGCTCATCCCTCCTCACATCAGCTTTAGGCAAAATGTGGTTCACACAAAGCATGTATTCAGCATACATGTTCCTGCGACCCTGCTGCACAACACACAGTCCATCCATGCAACTGCACATCATTTTCAAAATCTGAACCGGTCATGTACCTCACAACATTTCAAATAAGAAAAACAAGTCCTGATCCTAGTTGAACCAGCAACACATGGATGATCATCATTAAACGCTAAGTACTAGCTAGAGGCAGAGTATGGCCCGGCCTTTCCACAAATTACATGCTAGAAAGTCGTTTAACAACTACTACAAGTCATCTGAATGGAGTGAACTCGGTACCGAGTTGTTCAGCAGTTAGCTCTCTCATGGCAGGGGGTATCAGAGAGTTAAATCATACTACATACAGACCATACATAAATGAAAACCACAAATCTAAATGAAAACCACAAATCATACTACAGCTCAATTTCCGGCCGAATCAGATGGACCATCAACGTCCGGCCATTCTTCTTTTTCGCTTCAAAGAGACACACATCTCCTACCTTCAGGCCATTGTCCCAAACAAATTCCTCCCACCCGCTGTAAATCCAACTCGCTCTGTCACCACGTCGAACCTCGAACATGGTACACCATGGCTCTGTTTTGCCCTCTACCTGAAGGTAAATGTTTGTTTTCCAGTGGGGGAGCCACGCCGAAGCAAATTCGCGGCAAAAGGTATGTTCAGAAATGCACAAGTTCACAGATTCAGGTGAACGGTTAATTTAAAGGAGATCATTCGAACGCTTCTAACCAATGATTAATTTGCAAAACCAACGACAAAGTACAAATAAAGCAGAGAATGTGACTGTGGATAAATGAGTATGCAAACTCACCACAGGGTATATTCGGTGTCCTCCACTCTTGCTCTTGCTGCCAATAATAGAGATTTCGGTCATTTCTTTCACATAGATAGGAAAATCAGACTGAATTGCTTGGACTTTCTCCTCAACTTTCTTCTCCATTTTCCTAGGTAGAGTTGTCCCCTGGGCTAAAATACAGGGATGCTGCAAAGGCCTCCCGACATGATTGGACAGAGGTGCCGGACCGTCTTCAAGATTCATAGATGGCTGGTCATTCGCCTTGTGAGCTTCGTGTCCTGGAAAACATACGTGGAGTGGCAAATGTCGTGGCTAAGAATGTATCACAAACTGCATTGTTGTGGCTAAGAATGCAAGCTGATGAAGGAGGCGAACAACTAAAAATCAGTTTGAGTGCATCCAGCAACTCAAACACCCGAAGCAGAGGAATAGCGGCGAGGAACAGAGAGCGGAGGAACACAGACCGACCGACCGACCCTGCTAGATGCAGCATTGGAACCGACGGACGGCACAGCCTCAGAAGAAACATAATTAAACTCTCCAAGAGCAAATGTCTGGGCGTTCTCTCGAGCATGCCACGTCGTGACTGCAGGTTATACTGGAGCCGCTCAGTTATTGTTCCTACCAGTTGTTACTTGAGGTGATGGATGTAAATTTTATGGTCCGCGTCATCGTAGAGTGCATACATTGGTTCATCGGTGTTGGCTTTCTTAGGAGAGAAGAAAATATCTCCTCAGACACACCCTCCCCTGGTGCACGTGCACGACGAGATCCCCTTCTCCTTGCTCACACGCGACCTCCTCGTCTCCCTCATTCTTCTTCGCCGCCTCGTCCCCTTTGTGTTCCACCACGCTGTCTAGTGACACTGCACCTCCACTCCTCCGCCCCCTTCCCGTGACGTCGTCTGCGTCGATCTGAACCCCGTGGAGGACGGGGACGAGGTGGGCTGGAGATGCGGGTAATCAGGAGGCGGGAGGCGCCGCGGTTCGTCCCCGTCGCGCGGGCGCTCTGGTCGACGCAGAGCACCACCATGGGAGAAGCACCATCCTCGACTAGATCAGTGCCGGCGCAGGAGGCTCGCGGTGGTCATGGCGGTGGCCTCTTCTACGGCGTCGGGCGAGGAGACGTGTTGTTGCGGGCAGCTGGGACGGCAGCACGAGCGGATTACGACGCCTGGATGAGAGCCTCTTCAAGATGAAGCGGCTCGAGCCGTGGCGGCAGTCAGGTGGTCCACAACTCGATCACCGTCTTCCTCGGCATGAGCATCCGCTGCTGCTGCTCGCTGTTCGTCCATGGCATTGGCGTTGGTCTCCTTCTCACCGTACGCGTTCTCTTCCCATCCCACCTCCCACCGCTACCACCACTGCTCGAGGTACTAGCTCATTCCCCTTCCTTCCTTCTCTAATCTCTCATAGTTGCTTTATTGTTCATATACAAAGATAGTTCTGCATCTTCTGTTCCTTGGCATTTGATTAATTTTTTACTAGCAGTTTGTACAAGCAGGTTGATGATTTGCCACGTGATGCCTGACCTCGTACGACCATGTAAAGATGCAGCACCAACTGCTTCTCAACAATGATTTGAAGCAACTGCTGTGACAGCCCAAAGCACCAAGCTTCACTTCTAGACCAGGACATGATTTTAACTTAAGAGGTACACCCATTTGCATGTCAGCTGCACGAATTAGGAGGGTCAAGTATCATAATTTAGCTGCTTAGTTGTGATGTACACAGGTGTGCTTTGCTAGAGATTGTTACTAAACTGAATGATACTTGTGTACATCTCCAATTACTGCATTTTGGCTGCTATGTTTTGTTGGATAAACAATTGGTTGAAATGTTAAGCATTCCCTGGTTGATTAGTCTCTTTGCTGCCCTTATTCGGAAATGATAAATTTCTATAGATGCTGAGAGTAGTAGTAGGATCCCCATGATATTATTTCACTGCATCTTAACAGGAAAATTTGCTGGGGGGGAAGCACTTCTTCACTCCTCATCTACCTGAACGTACACTTCGGCTCACGCGCTGCCAACGCCAAGCAAGAAGAGATGGTGAGGTCGAATCCGGCCAGTCTATCTGTTTCGATCCATCCTTGCTCACGGATTTTGCTTAGACCAGGTGAGAGTTGAAAACTTTTATCCATTTGCTTCATTTTGCCTGTATGGGAGTACGAGTGAACTGTCGGTCTGCCTTACAATTAGCTTACATCTCTCATTGTTTTAACTCTTCAGGTTGAGTCTCACATGAACATGTTGTTGCTGCTAAATTTAAAGAAGAAATAGTTCCACTTCATAATTAGGTAATGTAGTGACTTAGTTTTCTCTTCCTAAATAAATGTGTCTAATTTTGAGGAACTTCTACTAAAAAATTAGAATCGTTGCCCTGACACTTATGTTGTTTTGTGAAGATCGTGAATCCAAGAACTGGTGAAGAAAAATAGATTGTGGTCTCAGCAGACGATGGGATCTAATCGAATACTACACTGGCAGTCTTATCAAAAACTCAAACTAGCATTTTCCTAGGACGGAAGCAATACTACTGGTAAGCAATAGTAAAATCAATTGAATGCAAATTTCTGTTAGCTGTATCACGCTTAAAGATTGATGTCCTTGTACCATAGGAAATGCTAGCCAAGTAAGTTATGGAGTTGGAACTTTCCTACTAATGAGGCGAGATGTTGGTACACAAAAGGGTCTTCCAATTCTTGGAATCTACAGGTATCATTACTTTCTCTCTAGCTATGTTCTGCAACATAGTACATAGGAATAATTATGCTCATATTCTGTAGAAAATTTTTGTGTGGTTACTGACAACATTAACACTTCGGTTTACACTTTTACTACCAACATTATAGCTCCAATACCTTTTGGGCATCGGAGTAGAGGGAATTATGATGTTTTTAATCATTACTAAATTCAATTTTGTTTAAGTGGCTTACTTCCTTGTGACCTATGATGATAATGATATGGTTGTTGCATATAGGAAGGGACCCGTTCATGGAACTCGGGAAGATACAATCTTTACTTTTTGTTAGCTATGTGAGCCCAAGATGCGCGCTGCTTAATTTCAGTTGTGTGTGTGTGTGTGTGTGTGTGTGTGTGTGTGTGTGTGTGTGTGTGTGTGTGTGTGTGTCTGTTTTGATGGAAAATCTACAATATTATGGTCTTTAGCAAAGCAGTGTCGAATTGGATAATTTGAATTGGAGTGAAGCACATCAAAACGCCTTGCGAAACTGCGCCTGTTGGCTTAGATGTGGTTGTCTGATAAACCAAATATTATTACGAAGTCAAATTTGCTATATCAGTTTTGTTAGAATGCAAGCACGACACCATCTTGTGTGAAGGAATTAGGCAACATTTTCTGCTCTGCTACCAAAAATTGAAGGATCATGATGGCTTCCTCATGCTTAAACAGTCGCCATCACACTATTTTCTCTTGCAGGTGGAGACAACCGTGCTGCCAACGCCAACTGTCCTTATTTACCGTGTCCAACCTATCTTTCATCGACCTCAAGCAAGTGACCCGTCAACACCTCGTGTTCCCACTTTGTAATCATTTTTGCATATCTTAACGGGTTACCTGATAACTCCTTGGTGTACTTTTTGTGCTAGCATTGAACTATTCGGTCACTTTGATTTGTGGAAGCCACTAAGTTGCCGGTGTACATCCTTAATTATCTACTTCTTTATATCACTAGCTTTCATGATATTTTAATTTGCGAGTTCTGGCTTAGTACATTACGTTCGTATATATGAAACCAAATGTTATTGTGTCTTAGTCTCATGGTCTCTAGACCCAATCTTCATTAGTATGATTGTTTCTTCATCTTTGACTAGACTAGAATGATATTTGACTGCTTGCAGAACCTTGCAAACCTAACTCTATGCTGAGTATTGTTATGATGTTGTGTTACTTTGAGTTTAACTACCAAGCAGATTGGATGCGCAATGTTGTATGTCTTCTAGGCTGTTCCTGAGGGAAGAACTACATAATCACTCATCTTGGCGGGATGTCATCAACTAATCAACATCAAACTACAAAAAAGTTGCGATCACATATAGTTAAGCACCAGCTTATGCTTTGTTTTGTTTTTTTCTCTTTTTTTGCATATCAAGAGGGAGATGCAGTGTTATGCATGTCAAATTATCTTTTGTGCATTGGTCAGAATTACAACATCCAGATAGTGTTGGCAAGCACAACTTAGGATTTTGTCATCTGCAAATATCATGCCAACAAGCTTATTTCAGTCCCACTTAACTTCACTGAGCGTTTCTTTTGGCTATGTAAAAAGCACAAGGTCTCATTTTGTGTGTGTTTCGTATAATGCAAGGATAAAAGTAACAATGCCTTTGTTAAATTTTTAACCACTATCATACCACTATCGCTCATCTAGACTACCTCTTTTTTCACTAAACTATGCATGTAGATGTTAACAAATACGACAGCTAGATTAGTGCGCACAATCCCGTTTCTAAAGACGCGCCCAGGGCGCGTCCCTACCACTAGTAATGAATCAATGGGAGGAGGGGGGAGGCTCTCACCACGCCGTACCGGACGTCGGCGGCGGCCACGAGCATGAACATCTGCCCCGACATCTGCACTCGTCGCGGCCTGTCGCCGGAGACCCACTACCGCAGACAGCGGCCGGTGAGAAATCGACAAGAAAGGAGGCGTTTTTGCCCAGTGATCAGGAAGGATCTGGGTCATGCCCGTTACCTGGGGTCCGTCGATCGATCGCCGCCGGCTCCGCCCGTCGCCTCCTCCGCCTGCGAACCCGGCTTGATGGCAGCGGCTACAGCAGGCGGTGAGTGAGCCCCCGAGCCGAGAAGAGGAAAGCGTCGCAGCTCTGCCAGTAACTCGTGACCAATGAGAACGTGGGGCCTCGCTAGTAACTTCTCATCAATTATTCACTCACCGTGGGAGTGAGGGAGGTAGATAGATAGATAGGCCATGAGCTTGGAATTTCGAGTTTGGTTCATCCTATCTTATTTTTGGAAACCAACAATGTTTTGTGTCATCCAACTCTTCTAGGACAACTTCTACCCTTGCTACCGACATATATTTTATTTTGCCACATTGGATTAGTTTTTCTTTCTTTTTACGAAAATCATAGATTTATTGTAAAAGTTTACCGGAAGTAGAAATCATCTCAAATATAATAAAAATTACATCTAGATTCTGAGACCACCGAACGACCACTAAAGAGCGAGCCGTTGACGCGCCGATATCGCCGCTCCCCTACCGGAGCCGGCTTGACTTTGTCGATGACAACTAGGAAGTCTTCGTGCATGTGCTCCTAAGGACTAGTGCCCTAAAGCCGCAGTCGTCCTCGTTGAACCCTTGCATAAATTTGAAGCACCTGAAACCAAATCTCGCCACATGACGAGAAACCCTAACCTTACCGTCCTAAGGAGACGGAAAGAATCTATACTGGAGCTACGTCGACTACGTCCAGACAGACGAACTCGAGTAGGATCAAAGCCTAGAAGACAAACTCGAAGAATAAGCGTCTCCATCCGCCCGAGTGCCGCACCTGGGAGGACAAAACAACCCTAACCTAAACTACTAGCCGAAGCTAAGGCACCGGGATTCACCTCCCCGCCACCGGCCGCCGAAACGGGAGCCAGAGGGGAGGCGAATGCACGGGCTCGCCTGTGAAGCCTGGAGGGGAGAGTTTGCCCTAGCAGCCTAGGGTTAGGGGAGAAAAAAGAGAGAAGTCTTATCCACAACCCCGACACTCAATAGAAACGTTCATTTTCTTTTGCCACATAGGGTTAGTTCGATCCAACGGATTGCAGAACTTCAATTCCGACGCACATAAAAGGCGCCACCATGAGAATTTGGAGGCTTCTCGGCTATTCCCTCCATCTCATAATGTAAGATGTTTTTGTACGTTATGTCGAGGCTGAGCCATTTCCCCCTTTCACATGTTTTCTTTTTACGCAATGACTTTCTCAACCACGAAAAGACGGTAAATGACGCCACCCCTCCCTCTCATTCACTGAAGTCTTCACTCCCTGTGACCAACTACTTTCAGGAGCATCTAAGAAAAGAACGGCAGTTAGGTGAGAACGGTGACTAGCTCCTATGAAGAGGACGTGTGCTGACCGGGCGCCGCCGATCATCATCCGCCATCCGGAATGCCCTCCCAACCATTCGTCGAATCGTCCTCTGACCCGACCGGGTTGGACGGCACGATCCTTGCTGGCGGCTGGATGGATGGGGTTAGGGGGGCCGGGTGCGACAGGGGGACCGCTGCTCCTCGGGGTCAACATCCGCTCCCTGCGACGCCGCTTCCCTCTCCCGCGGCCTCCATTGCCGGTTCCTACGGGCAACGTTCTCCGGCTTGAACGTTGGAGCTGAGGACGGGACACCAACAGACGACGCCGAAGCAATCTCCGTGGCTGCGGTGTGGTACAGGCTCCCGCATTAGTGTCCACAAATTGGTCCCCACCGGTCCGTGAACCAATATGGTGTCCGGTTTGAAAGTCAGTGTTTGAGATGCCCTTGACTCCAAAAAGAAAACTTTTTTGATAAGTTAAAGAAAATTTGAGAGTTCAGACTAGAGATGCCTTTAGCTTTATGCACAACATGACAAGTAGACTAGACGCTTCGCTTTGCTTCTACGGAGCTGCTGCCTTTCTGTACTCTCCGCGTCAAAGTTCTCATCTACTACAATTCAATTCAAAAGAAATGTTCTCATCTACTAGTGTGATTGAGACCCAGATTCAACTCATCAACTAATCAATCTACTGGACTGCACAAGGAAGTAGGTTTTTGCTTCCTTTCTTTGTGGATTGGGGTGTGGTTGGCGAGGGAAGTGACCACGTTTACATGCGAGCTACACAAAGAACAAATGTACGGGTTTAAAAGAGAACAGTGCATGTGCTAAAAATCAACGATTTTTTTTCTAGCTCAAACGTTATAATATCTCAAAAGGAATTCTATACACATGTACAATTCCTTCATACGTTCATGCATATATTTTTTTTTCAGAATTTTTTGAAGCTTGGGATTTTGATTTTCACTTTTTTTTCTAAAAGGCCGACCAAATGGAGCCCGTGTTGTAAGGCGAATTTCTTGGAGCATACTTACCGTTGTCAATAAAAGAGGAGACGGTAATTTTTTTAAATATATTGATCGATATGCATGGTACATATGTGTGTAGTTCTTATGCTAGAAATAAAGAGCTCGGATGTTAATTTGTTGCACCGGCCAACAAAGCACCATGGTTTCTGTGATAGAGGTTAATTTTTACCTTTTTTATGCTGGTTAATTTCAATCTCCAAGCAATCCCTTTCACCGGGAGCAATACATGGCTGTAGTTCAAGCGGAATTGCAAGACTTTTAGTCTTGGCGTGTTGTTCACGCGGAGGCGCAGTATATCCCCAAACTTTCAACCGTCATGTTGTTCACACGGAATTGCAAGATTTTTAGTCTCTCTTTCTCTCTCAACCCACCCTTTTCACCAGGAGCAATAGCATGATCGATCATGCAGAATCGTAACATCTAATTTTAGTCTCTCTCTCTCTCTCTCTCTCTCTCTCTCTCTCTCTCTCTCTCTCTCTCTCTCTCTCTCTCTCCCCCTCTCTCTCTCTCTCATAAACACACAAGAAATGCGAAGAAAGGATTGAAGATGGAGATGGTTGTCTCAGCGATTGCAGGCGACCTAGTAAATCGGTTCATATCCTTCTTGATAAAGAAGCACGAGAGCCATGCAAATCTTGAGAAGAAGGTGGAAAGGCTACAACAGCTGCTTCTTCGGGTTCACATGGTCGTCAAGGAGGCCGAGGGGCGATACATCACCAACTCCATAATGTTGCTTGAGCTCAAGAGGCTTGTGGAGGCCATGTACCAAGGTTACCATGTCCTGGACACCATCAAATACAGGACCCTTTGCAGCTCAAGGGCCGAAGAAGAGGTTAGCAGCAGCTCCAATACTTTGTCAATCAAGAATTCTATCAACTGCTTTCGTACCACAAGAAGCACTACTATAATGTGTGATGACCTTGATAGTGTATTGGAGAACTTAGAAACCATGGTTTCTAACATGACCGAGTTTGTCTTGCTTGTTGGAGGATGCGAACGGATGCCCCGCAGCCCTTATGACACATACCTCTACACAGATAACTCCATGTTTGGCCGTCAAGTAGAAAAACAGCAAATCATGAGTGTTTTGCTACAAGAAAATATTCCTCCTTTTGCTCCAACTGTTCTTCCGATCATCAACAACAATAGAGTGGGCAAGAAAACTCTAGTCGCTCATGTTTGTAACAACGATAGAGTTAAATCACACTTCTCTTCGATCTTGCGTTTGAAAGGAGCAAGCATTCACAAAATAGAGGATGTGTCTTTTGTTCCAACTGGGAGGACTTTGGTTGTGGTTGAATTTACTTCGGACATAGATGATGTTAGTTGGCAAAAGTTTTATTCCACAGCCAGACGTATGGGAAAAGGAAGCAAGATCATCATCATAAGTAGGATCGAGAGTGTATCGAGGCTCGGAACCATAAGGCCGATGCACGTAAACAGCTTGTCGCTTGAGGAGTACAGCTACCTCTTCAAGGCCCTTGCATTCGGAAGCACGAATCCAGACAATCACCCGCAGCTATCATCGTTAGCGAGTGAGCTAGCTGTGTTGATGGGAGGTTCGCTCGTGGTAGCAAATGTGTGCGCCGATATCTTAAGAAAGAATCAAAATGTTAAGTTCTGGCAACGTATACTCAACAAGTACAGAAACGTGGTAGCAAACAACCTCTCAGTGTTCCATGAACATCCAAAGCTTCTCATGGAGAGAGAACGCCAGGTGGATATAGCAAAACTTGTGTCATCGACCTCTGCACCGCTTCGCCTCATGCCACCGCACTGCGAAGACGACGATTCTACGAGGGATTTGCCCAAGGTGAGGTTTGGGGACCTGATCGCCGGCTCGGTTGTTCCACCGAAGGAAGAATTTGAGTTAGTAGCATGGGAGTCACGGATACCACCGTATAAAAAGTATGTTAACGTTGCTAAATTCTCCGGTGAGGTGAATGTTTTTGAACGTGCGGTCTCGCCTAGCAAGAAGCGCAGAAGATTTAATCTAAACAAGTAGTTTTGTTTATGAGAATGAAGTCAAAGAGGACAATGAGGTGTTGTAAATCTGTACAAATTAATCTAGGGGCATGCCCTGTATGACATGATTATATCGCCATGCTTTGTTGACCAATGCCACGCCCGTATTTGTTGGCCACTCAAAAAAGTTTCATTACTTCGAGCTGTATAAGACTACCACAATGGGAAGTAACATCGAGTAGTAACATACATATGTTGCTAGTCTAAATTACTACCTCCACAGTGGATAGTAACATAGGAATAGTAACATTGAACCTTTCATTTATTAGCTTATAGACTCATCTTGTCTTGGTATGTGTTATGTTACTCATAGTATGAGTAACTAACTATGTTACTCAATTTCTTCCTTTTCTCATTAATTAGCTGCCACATCATATTTTTCGCTTAGATGACATCTATGTTATTACTTATGTTACTCCCACTGTGGGTAATCTAAGACTACCCACAATAGGAAGTAACATAGAGTAGTAACATGCATATATTACTATTCTAAGTTACTACCTCCATAGTGGGTAGTAACATAGAAATGGCAACATAGAGGTCTTCATTTATTAGCATATAGACGCATCCTGTCTTGGTATGTGCTATGTTACTCATAGTATGAGTAACTAGCTATGTTACTCAATTTGCCTCTCTCCTCATTATTAGCTGCCACATCATCTTTTATGCTTAGGTGGCATCCATGTTACTACCTATGTTACTCCCACTGTGGGTAGTCTAAGCACACTATGGACCGTGATTTTCAAGCTCTTAGCCAATGAATTTGTTGTCATAGTTAGTGTTGGCAGACGGGCAGTTGGCAGGCAGTCTACACAAGGGAAAGCCAATCACATTACAAAAGTAGATATCAGGTAACTGTTTTTGTAAATACAAATAACTCATGTCACCCAGGGGGGGAATCAATCAATTTTTGCACCTGCAGCTAGGTACGCATAGCAGTTTTCGTGCACGACCATCACCTCAATCTTTTATTTTTTAGAAAGAAGAATGCCCGACATTGAATTAATGAAGTCTTGATAATGACATAAATACAAAGTGTTGAACCCTCTTACAAGAGAAAACCAAAAGAAATCTGGTAAAACCGATAGAATAAAAAGAAGAAAAACCACGTAGAAGCTTCTAAAACCACTCTGTATCGGTCCATATAAGCTTCCTCAATCCGCTCCAGGAAACCACAGTAAGGCACATTATTAGGCCTGCCCATTAGCAGAGGCGTCAGAGGCGAGAGGATGATGTATTTAGCGATAAGCGCGCAAGTGCGACCATGCCCACGTAAATTGCCATTTTTGGTTTAAGTCACCAGATTGGGCTAGTTCTTTACTTTTGGGCAAGGTGTCTGTTTCATTCATTTGTTCAAAATGGAAATTATTAAGGAGGGGCATGGCAATTTAGATTTAGGACATGACCTCACTCGTACCAAACAAAACCTATGTTTCCTTTTCCCCTTGGCCCGGATTGATCAATGCCAGCTCTTCTCCTTCGCATCCTCTACCAGTTTCTTTTCGATCTTCTCTCATGAAAAAACCTAGCCCCCTCCATAAACCACACCCACATTTACTTGTTGCGACAACGAGCCAAAGGCGAGGGATAGATGATGGATTCTACCGAGGAGGCTCCCAAATTGTAAGACCGTCTAATTTTGTTCAGTTTGAGTGTACATTTCCCATTCGACCGATGGTTCGATCGTTGCGTTGGTTGTTGCACAATGAAAATTGGCAAGATAAATTAGTCCATTTCATAGATGTCCATTTTCTATTGATCTGATCATCACCACCAATCCACTGGATTCATCAATCTGGAGAAGAAACAATGTGTGGATGCTAAGGCGCCAACGTTCTACAATTACGATGATGCCTTTGCGAAGGTGTCCGAGCATGATGACCACCTCATGATCATGAAGATACTTCTCCGAGTCTACTTCGCCACCATCCTTGTTCGCGCCGCCCTCGCCTGCATGTGATAGCTCTGTCACACCTCCTCCACCCAAACAACAAATTTGTCTCCCTCAACCCCTTAGCCCCATCTTGTTTTATGGCATGACATAGATAGCTAGGATATTTTCTCACATGCTCAATAATTAGTTCTGTAAGGTAACCCATCTCAGCATTGTAGAATAGTGTGTCTAGGACCAATCATATTTTTAATTTACGATTCTGCTAATTCTCAGTCGACTGAGATTTATTTGAAATGTAACTCGCACAACTTAAGTTCAGTGAAGAAATGCACTATGTATCACCTGCCAACAAAAAGAAATAGGATTTACACTGGCCTGAGATTTGGACAAGTTGAATCCACACAGTAAACATCGTTGTTGCAAAAGGCAGAAGAACATCGCCATCACGAATTTTTGCCGGCTATTTGCCCAAATGGGATATATTTTTATTGTGCATGCATTAAGCATATATTTGAAAAATGTTAAGCGTGCATTCTAAAAAATCTGATCATACATTTAAAAATGTTTATATTATGAAATTATGAAAGAAAAGAAAAGGAACAAAAAAAATCACGTCAGGAAAACCCAACAGAAAGACCGGAAAAGGTTAAAAACAACTAAACTGGAATAAAAAAGCAAAAGGGAAAGGGTAAAATGAATTTTAAAATACTTTTTTTTGAGAAAAAAATACTTATGAAGGGAGAAAAGAACCCAAAACAAAACCAGGCGAGGAGGGCTTCCAGGCTCCCTGAATGGATCGGCCTAGCACTTGCTCGCTTGCGATTAGGTCTAGTTCATTCGTCTTTTTTTTACTTTTGTTTATATTTCGGATCTTTTAAATACATATATTTTAAAAATTGCTTCACTTAATTCTTTTAAAGGTTTTCCACACATTTAAGAAATGTCCATGCAGTTTCAAAAATCGGTTTGCATAAATTGTAAAAACGTTTCACCATTTTAAAAGGTGTTTAAGATATTTAGAAGTGTTCACGTGTTTACAAATCTATTCGTATTTTTTTTTATAAAAATGCTCATAAAAATGTAAACAGTTTCACATAATTCATTTATTTTTTAAGAAATGTATTAATTTGTTTGAGCAATTTTTTAAAATAATCTTGACATATAATATCTACTCACTATTAAAACATTATTCATGGTGTGTTTATTAAATGGTCTTTGTGTATTTAAAAAAATGTTCAACATGCATTTAAAAAATGTTCAACGTGTATCTGGAAATGTTTAACATGTATTCACAAAATGTTCAAAATCTGTTCGAAGAGTGTTCAGCGTGTATTTGAAAATAGTTCAATGTGTACTCGACAAAATGTTCAATGCCATCTGAAAAACGTATATTAAAAAAAGTCCAAAGTGTCTTAAAAATGTCCACACACTAAAATCGGGTGGATTAAAAATCATGAATTTGAAAAAAAGAAAAGAAAATCAGAGAACGAAAAGAAAAAGAAATGACAGATTTTTTACTTTTAGATTTTGTGTCCGCCCTTGTATCTGAGGCAACTTGCGTTTTATAGGCTTTGCCATTAATAAATTTCATAATAAAAACCAGTTCCAAGTCGGCCCAGAAGCCTAAAAGGTTAGAGCGAGTAGTAGAGCACCCCATCTTCTCGTGGGACAGCTCCTTGAACCTTTCTTTTTATTTTCTGTTTCTCTTTAGAATACCAAATGCATATCATTGAATACATCGTGAGTTAAATTTTCATAATGTATATGTTTGTGATTGTAAATATAGATAGTTTTCTTCATAAACTTGGTCAAAAATTGCTAAGTCTGTATGCACTAGATTATGAAATAGAGGGAGTACAAGCAACCTCTCTTCTTCTGCCTTGCGTGACCGTCTCGAGTAGAGCGATCAAATGTAAAGGGAGTTTGTTGGCCCGTCGTTCCCGTCAAAAGTGTCCCCAGGCCGACTCAGTCAGCGTGTTTCTTACCGGCTTGTTCTTATAGGGAACAACTACAATAGAAAACAGGTTTGTGGTAGAAAAATAGAAAAAATCGTCCTGGACCATCGGATCGAACATGTATGGTACAGATTTTAGTGGAGACATCCCAGGCCACTTACTGGACATTTTATGGAAAACCCCTTGCTGATATGTAGATATGAAACATGACATTTACAGTAATCACCTCAACTCTCTCATATTCAATTGTTTTGTCCTCGGCAAATAAGACTAATTTTCAAATCCTCTTCACGTTGATGATACTTAAGTACAATAGTGGCTTCTACTAGCTCATTGATTACCCAAGAGAATTGAACATGATGGTCTTAATTTTTTTGTCAATATCTATCACAATATTTATTTTCACATGAAATTTGAGCCATCTCATTCAAGTATATGTCAAACTGAACCAGAGTAGCTTTCTATTGTAGTTGTTCCCAGTAGTAGCTTCTCTCTCAAAAAAGAGAACCGGTAGCAGCTCAGATTTCAGCAAACTTACCTACAGACCGGGCCCTCTGTGATTATGACTGTCTAAAAAACCACCCCATGCAAAATTGGTACCGAATGAACATAAGTGGGGCAAGTAGAAACGTGCATCATCCAAACTAAAAAGGACATCCAGCATCCAAACATTAAAAAAAACATCTATCATCCAAACACAGTAGCTCCTATATGCAGAAACACAGTACTACTTCACAACAGCAAAAACACCGCAGGAAGCCAAGCAACCAAGATCCGGCAATAATCTGCACTTATTACAAGCAGAATTAAGCAAAAGCAAAGACAACAGCAAAACAAAAAGCATCAGAATGGTCACACATGGCAATAAAAACAAGTTGGCATACAAAATCATGTTCCAGGAAGCTGAGTAGAACATTCATACAACAGTTAACAGCTACCATATGCAGCATTACATTATTCTCATTTCAATTCTCAGGAAGAGAAACATCAAGGTCTGGTCCATGATCTACAAGTCTTGTACAAAACTCAAAGTGCAAAGCAGAGTCGAAAGACCACTCAGTTAGTTACAGGGGGTTTGTCATCAAGCAAGACTTGCTCTCTCCTTGTGATCTGGCTGCTTTGTGCTTGCTATACCTTCAGTTTTCTGCTAAGACAGTGAAAGGGAAATCTTATTCATGAATCATGATATGAGCACGTGAAAAAAAAAACTTGCCAAACAACAAGATACACAAGACACATAACATGACATAACCATGTGAGTGTCACACATCCATACTTCAAATATTTTCTCCTGAGATAATCTAATGAGTATGCATTAACAATATCATTTCACTAGCAGGAAGAGAATTGTACGCTGCATATAGTCATCTGTACACTTTACTTGATATCATAATTAAACTTGCAACAAAAAATTGATCTGGTCCAATTTCTGCCATAGGGGGGAGATGAAATTTCTTAAAGCGTTCTCTCGAATATGTTTGCGGAAAGCTGATTCAAATGCAATATAACCAGACTAAATCATTTGGATATTGCTACTATCTAGAACAAACATGATAATTTCTGCCTGTGCGATACTTTTCTGCAAGGGTCAAACTAACTACAATTTGTACTACACAAACTAGCTCGGCCACTTGGTCGGGATGCCTGATACGCTAGTAGACATGTATCCTTCATACTTGAAACTCCTAAGCAGCATCGATCTCATAATAGCAAATTACACATACAGCCAGCAAGACACAATCAAAAAACTCAAACGAACAACCAGCAAAGCTGCATTTAGTTCGAGGGTTTAGAATGCAGCAAAGAAAGAAAGGGAAAAATAGCCACATTTCGTTTAAGAAAAACGGCGGGGGACGAGCTTAGTACTAGTCGACGAGCTCTGATCTATCCAGCATACCCAAAGCAGACATTGTGTTTATGCAAAAATCCAAATCAGCTCCAATGCCAAGATTGCAAAGTTAAGGTTGCAAATTAAAAAGACGCACACAAAGAGATTTATTTATACATACAAAAAGGTAAAAAAGTTGTATTTTTTTACAATCAAAGTGTTATTACAACCGAATGAGTAAGAGCAAAGATCTATCACAATTGTTTCACTAAAGCAAAACTAGCATGTTTTTTTTTCAGTGCCATTACTGGACAAATAGATAGTAAACTCTAAAATATCAGTGAAGCGCTACGTATTGCAAGTGTGTAATAAATTTCAGTCTTGTGCCAACAAGCACTTGACTTTTAAGTTCTTAAATAGGTAGATGACATTAGTTCTTTCTCATGTACAGTTCCAGCAAGTTAATGAAGTTTCACAATACCGAATTGCTCGAAAATCTAGTCTAAGCAAAATATAACAAACTGACTGGGAATAATAATAAAAAACATAGATCCAACTGAAAGATACTTACCCATTGAATGATGTTTTATTCCCAAAAATTGTACTCCAGTCTATTACTTTTGATGCTCTTTTCATCTACATTCCATCACATGTAGAAGGGGTCTGCAGAGGTCCTGAAAATAATCAAGTGTTTTTTTTCCTATTGCAACAACTAGAATCGACCAGTAATAACGTTTTCTACAATTTTATACTATAATGTATCTTGCTTAATAAGGTGGGCACCAGAGCTCAAGATTCTTATACGGTGGAACAAGAAAAAGGGTCATCTGGCTGATTGTACTATTTTCCTAATTTCATCTAAATTGACGAACCAATCTGGACCATGGCAGACCTGCATTCCTCAAGACTTGAGGTTCCTTCTTTGCCGTCAGAATATGTTGGATATAGGCACGCAGGGGAGGGGGAGCCACCTGTGGAGAATGGCTGGATGGGGTAAGATAAATGGTAGATCAAGGAGCGACCGGTAAGGTATGGGTGGATCGAGGTTGTCCTGTAGACATTCGAGAAAGGTACCTAGAGCTCCGCCAGCGTCGCGGGGCAGCACAGGAGAGGTCCACCCTCGCAACCCAACCGCCGCCGACGAGACGACCTGGATTCGTTGGGGCGGCGATGTATCGTGCCTCCAGTGGCCAAGTTCGCCCAGCGAGGTACATGATCTACACCGCCATCGTCAGCCGCCGCCACGGAGGAGACAGCCCCCTGGCAAGCTGGAGGGAGACGGGCACGCCATTAGGGCAATTAGGGTTGGGGATTTTTCAGGTCACGGCTGCCGCTGCTTGCATCGGAAGGAGAAAGGATGACCGGTCAAAAAAATCAGAAGCAAAATAACTAGAAAAGAGGGACTATTTTGCAAAGAAGAGCGCCCAGATCCCCCACTAGAATATGGGCCGTCCATGTTTAATCCGATGGTGCAGGACGGTTTTTTCTATTTTTCTACCACAAACCTCTTTTCTATCGTAGTTGCTCCCGTTCTTATAGGTCAAAACCATCGGAGCTTGATATCTTCTTCAGAGAAAAGTCATGGATGGCAGTGAGCCAAATACTCCTATCTAGACGTAGATTCACTAGAGGCTTGTTTGGTAGACTGTATGGATTTGGGTACTTTGCATGTGTGGCCCGACTCAACCATGCTAAGTGAAAAATAAATCATGTTTTGTACATAGTTTGTTTGTCTGCATCACCTCTAGCTTCGCTAAGCAGAAACACAAGCATCTTCTTTGGTTGCATGCCTGTTCTAGGCAGATGCAAAGTGATGTTGTTTGGTTAGATGTAAAACATGTGGTCTGGTAGCCTCTTGTTGGAGTGGTGAGGTTGCCAGCACAAATACAAGCACAACATAGGCAACAAATAACAGACATCTCTACTCCTAATTGCTCAGTTGGTAGAATAGCATCCTGGTTTTTTTTCAACCGGTTTAATTTCGTCTCCCCACCACCACCGACTGGGTTTTTTCGTCTCTCCTCCCACCATCCCTCCCACCTTGGTCCATCGGTTTATTTTTCTCTTCACTCTTTCATTACAAATCAACACTTTCCTAAAGTATGATAAATCACGGATCTACTTTCTTAAGTTAGCCAAATCAATCGATTCCTCTCATTAGTGCAATTTGTTTTAGGAAACAAATAACATGTTTTTAGGAAACAAATACAGATTTTAATCTGACTTTCCTAACTTATCCAAATCAACCGATCCCTCTTATTAGTGCAATTTATTTTAGGAAACAAAGAATAGATTTTCAGGAAACAAATAACAGTTTTTAATCTAACTTACCTAACTTATCCAAATCAAGCAATCCCTCTCTTTTTTTTTGAGGATCTCCGATCCCTCTAATTGGTGCAACTTATTTTAAGAAACAAATAGCATATTTTCAGGAAAGAAATAAAGGATTTTAAGGAAATTAATATGTAAATCATGACAAACAAATCTCGCACGGGCGACTTGGTAGTATGCGTTCCATGTTTTTTTCGTATATCCTCCTACCTCGCACGTAACGATCCCCTCGCACCTAAAAATCCCCCCTTGCTCGAAAAAATCGGTTGACGACCACGTATTGAGCCCCCTCGCACAAAAAAAAATCGGATGAAGACCATATAGCGAGGCCCCCTCGCAAGAAAAAGACCCGCACGAACCAAGGAGCGAGGCTCCCTCGCAAAAGAAAAAACCTGACGATCGAGGCTCCCCTCGATTTATTCGCTACAAGGATGGCAACCATGCCCTAGACGCCATCGCGGATCCTTTCGCCGCCGCCGATCTATTCGCTAGGGTTCCTCGCACCACGTGATTCTCGGAGTGTCGTTCCTACGGCGGTGGACAGAGACTTCGATGCGGAGGCGGGCAAGGGGGAAGTGAAGGAGCGAAGGCCATGACTGGGGAGCAGGTCACGCGCCGCCTTAGGGACAGGAGCGTCAGCGCCGGATCCAGGTACGCCCTTGGCATGGTCGCACGCGGGATGCCCTTAGGTAGGTCCATGTTGTAGCCCAGGTCGGGATCGGGCTGACAACGGCAATGGCCACTCTGTTCAACCATGCACATAGGCCCCCAGGTCCATGGCACAAGTATCACTACCAACAGGTTGAACCGATGAATGTTGGTATTTAGACCTTGCCCTGTGGAGCAGGATGATGTCTATGGAGGTGTCTTCAGAATCGATGGTGCATCAAAAAAATTGACGTGAAGAACCTGCAGGACGAGTTAAACGATTCAGATATGGTCTTTTCCCATCCCTCTGTAGTTCTCCTTATGCTGCTTCTCATTGAATTTTTCATTTTTACCTTTGTTCCCATATGGCTGCAAGCAACCTTGAGAACGGAAGCTAGCTAGCTCAGTGTGGCACCGCCGAGGACAACGCATGGCTCGCTATCAAGACCATTCGCACATAGGCGCTGCAGAACAGCAGGTGCAACATTGACAATTGTTGCCCTAATGTAGTGATGCGGGCCAAAGCGAGCTAGGATGCATATGGCGACGAGAGGATGTATATGCCTGCTCCTCCGCCTTCAACATGTCAATTATACGTGAGTTTTTTCCTTTCCCCTTTTTACTTTTGATTATGCAAGTGGATAAAGGTTTTAGGTTGTGTCCTCTCTTTTCTTTTAATGCTCAGGTGTGTCCTCTTACAATGAAAGATTATCCATATTGGCACCTCCTATTTTTTATGTGTGCTTTACTCTTCATATTTTGATGCCTATGCATTTAACTGAAAATGTAGTATAGAGGACCAAAATTCTTCCTGGGAAAGTAACAGTAGCATAACTAAAATTATTCTACCTATTTTTACGTGTGCTTTATTTTAATTTTCTACCAGCGTGTAATTTGTGTTTGTGAATGTTAGGTTTGAATTAAACTAAATCCAAGCAGAATAACTCACAAATGAAGATGCCAAGCTGTGTATCGACGCTCTGTTTTTGACTGCATCTTCAACCTCGGCCGACAATGCCATACATTGCTTCTTTAACCTCCTTTGAAACCCTTCCTCACGGACACCAAACCTGCCATCCTTCCCGCTGCCAAAATGCTAGACAAAAGTTCACCAGAAAAAATGATTCCATCGTCGGGATCAACATCGTAGGGTCGTTGACTTGGTTGCTCTCTTCGATGTAACTGACATTGGTGGGTCCATGTGGTTGGAGAGACTGTTTCTCCAGGATGCTGATGCTATCATGTTCATGTACACGCTGACATGATAGTGCTTAACTTCTCGGAGCAAGTCGGCAACCGCCGCCTCTTGGACCAAGTAAGCTTTGCTGGCCATCTAAATAATCCTACTATCTTATTTCTTTTTCTGATTGATGATTGATTCGATTTGCATGGAGGAATTCTGTAAGAAAGAGTACAAGCTAACTCAAAATCATCTCTTAGCTAATCAATCTTGTAATTATAAAGCAAAATTAAGCTACCAAAATGATTTAGTTTGGTAGAGAATTTAGCAATATTAACTTCTTGGTTTAGTTACCTATGCAATGGAGAACCCATGCAAATTAAGAATGAAAGGTTGATTGTTATCTGACAATCTGCTTTTCTTTCTGCTCTACATTTTCAGAAACTCTGTACAAGCTCGTGCACATAGGTTCTGGGTTGGTATATTTCATTATGTAGCCTTTGTTCAGGTAAATCACACAGACATGGGGACTATAGGTAGCCTCTTTTTTTACCCATCTTTGTTATTGTTAATGAGCCAAACAATGAACTGACTACATCTTCATCTTTTCACCTTTGTTACCAGAGAGCTTCTCAAAGGTTCGAAATATTACGTCGGCACTTTATGTCTCCCATTTCGATTGCCGTGATTTGCAATTTGTGAGTGGTGGCAGTAGTAAGCTCTTTCTCGTTCAGTTACGTTGTTGTCAGGTGCTACATTCTCCTCTGATTGTTCAAGCTAAGGTTCTTGAAAACAGCATAGCCATGTATGTTGCTTCTATTAGATGTGGCTGACAAAGACGGGGGGCGATTCAGGCACGCGAAACTCCCTTACAATCCTGACAGATCCTACGTTAGAACCATCTCGATGTTCTTCGCCAGCTTTGTCGCATCGATCCTGTATATATACTATTGGATCATGATGCCCCAACTCATCTTTTGTTCCCATGATTATTTAGCAAATGCAAAAAAATATTGTTGTTCATATTATATGTATATTGTTGGGTAGGAATTTTACCCACTAGATATGAATATTAGGAAGGATATATCTTGTAACAGATCATATTCAAGATCATGTCGTGGTTTCTTAAGGGCATCGTGATTGTTGTTGTTTTTTTATTTCAAAAATAAAAACACCTAGGTGATTATCCTAACTATCATATTGTATAAGCAAGATTATCAGAATAACTAAGCAATTTTTCTTCAGATTAAATATAGAGTTTAGGGTGAGTTTTTTTTTGCAGATTTATATTGCCTAATTTGAATCGACAAGGACAATGATATGGTAAGGCTTGAAGTTTAGACCCACTTTCTATGTCAAGCTGAAATTTGATCTGATATATACAACCAGTAATTTTTTTGAAAATGCCCGTGGCAACGCACGGGCATTCTACTAGTAAGATTAACTAGAGTCTTAAACACAGACTCATGGGCAGTTAAACTGACAAACAATTGCGGGGAAGTTTTAAACTAAACATCAAACACAAAGTCTTAAATTGGTGCACACATAACATCCTAACGTTCCATGGCAAATGCCTCGTCATGCCTCTTGCACCTGGTCATCACATTAACGTCATCGTCGTTCAATACAATCACCTTCAAGGTGTCGGGACTCGCCATCTTCAAGGTGACGAGGTACCCGATCTTGATATGGTGAGCAACGACGAAGGGGCTCCAACCCTTATCAAAGGTGAGTGTGAACCTCCAGGTGCAGCCGGTGTTCGTCCTCAGCATGAACTCTGGTGGAACTGTGGTCACGTGTTGGGTGAACTCAACGGGCATCGACACACACTCAAACTTTGGCGCAAGGATGACCTTCGAGAAGTGTCTTGGGTCAACGTACTCATAGAAATGGCTATAGTTCTTAGGCCTCTCCGGGGAGCTGGCCAGCTCCACCACCACCTTGTCCTTCTTAACCGACACAACCTCCTTGACCATGGAGGAGTTTCCCGAAGCACCATTGTCCATGGACATAGTCGTTCCCTAAACCCTAAACATTTGGTCTCACTGAGTTTGCCCTTCGATCCCACCGAAAGAGCACTTGCCAACCTTCTGTTGCCAACTGAAATTCAATCTGAATTTTTGATCAGTTTCACTCGGTGACACCGAAGTGTGAGAAGTGATTAGGTCATCACTTCTTGGAGCCACCGAACGTTTTTACTCGGTCTCACCTAAAATCCTAAAGTTCAAACCTTTTACCCTAGTCGGTTTCTGATACTTGTGATCTGCGTTCGGTTTTTCCGCGAAGAGGAGCGGGTGATGCAACATAGTACGGATAGGTATTTCCCTCAGTGAGAACCAAGGTTTATCGAACCAATAGGAAAACCACGCAACTTCCCGTCTTCAGCGCCTACCCACAAAAGAGCAAACACTTGCACCCAACGCGGGCAAGAGGGCTGTCAATCCCGTTGAACTCGTTACTTGCAAGCGGTAAGTAGTGATAGATAGTGTTGTTGATAATTACAGCAAAGAAATAAATAAAAAGTAAATAATAACAGCGATGAAATAAGAGGATATGTAAATATATGTATGGATAGACCCGGGGGCCATAGTGTTCGCTAGAGGCTTCTCTCTCGAAGAAGGCATATGGTGGGTAAACAAAATACTGTTGGGCAACTGACAGAAAAGCGGATAGTCATGTAATATTTATTCACGGCAGTGATCATGTGTATATAGGCATAACGTCCATAAACAAGTAGACCGACTCCTGCGTGCATCTACTAAGATTACTCCACCCATCGACCACTATTCAGCATGCATCTAGAGTATTAAGTAAAACTGAGTAATGCTTGGAGCAAGATGACATGATGTAGACAAAGTAAACTCAACTAATATGAATAATCCCCATCGTTTTATCCTTAGTGGCAGCAATACAAAGACGTGTCTTGTTTCCTACTATGTCACTAAGATATAGAGCACCGTCAAATTGAACCCACTACAAAGCACCACTTCCACTGAAGAAATACCAATCTAGTTGACCAAACTAAACCGATAGATCGGAAAGAAATACGAAGCTATAATGATCATGCAAATATAATTCAGAGAAGAGGCAATTTTTTATTATAAATAATCTGAACATAAACCCACAATTCATCGGATCTCAACAAACACACCGCAAAGATTGATTACATAGGATAGATCACCGCGGGAATCGCGGTGATGATCATGGCAATGAAGAACAAAGAGAGAGAGAGATAGCCATCTAGGTACTAACTATGGATCCGTAGGTCTATGGTGAACTACTCACACATCACCAGGGGAGCAGCTAGGATGATGTAGAGGCCCTCCATGATCGATCCCCCCTTCGACAGGGCACCGGAAAAGGGCTATGTTTGAGATCGCGGCGGAACAGAGACTTGCGGCGGCGGAAAGGGTGTTTCAGGAGCTCCCCTAGGGTTTTTGGGATTAATGAGAATTCATAAGCCAGAGAACGGAGTTGGGAGAGCCACGGGAGGCCCACAAGCCATCAGGGCGCGCCGACCCCCTGAGCGCGCCCTGTTGGCTTATGGGGCCCTCGTGCGGCTCTCGGCCTTCTCCTGAAGCTTCCAGGTCTTCTTTTGGTCCAGAAAAAATCATAAAAAAAATTCGTGGCAATTGGACTTCGTTTGGTACTGTAAACCTGAAAAGTCAAAAACATGCAGAAAACAGCAACTGGCACTTGGCACTGGGTTAATAGGTCAGTGCTCAAAATAATATAAAACAACAAATAATTGCTATAAAAACATCTTAGAATGATAATATGATAGCATAGAACAATCAAAAATTATAGATACGTTGGAAACGTATCAGTTTCATCGAGTGGTTTCACCCCGTCCCAGCGAGTAGTGCATAAAGGTGAGTAATGAATGGATTTTTGGTGCCGCCTATATATACCCCACCCACTCCACCAAACACTTAGAGAGCAACCAGAGCGAAGCAAACACTTCCCATATCCATTCTTCTGAGAGAGAGACCCCCATCCTTGTGTTGAGATCAAATGGATTCCACTCCAACCATAGAACCTTTGATTTCTAGTCACCTCATAGCTTTCCAACCAAATTGTCTCCTACCCCAAAGCCAAAATCTGTGGGAGAGTGTTTGAGTGTTCAGGAGATTATCTTTCCAAGCACAAGATTAAGAAGCTCATCATGAAGAACCCCACATATTACCTTGCCTCCTAGATGGACTAGGTCTGCTTGGGAGTCTCCAAATAATGTGGAGAAACTATGAAGTTTCTACGAGCAAGGAGATCGCCTACTTCGTGAAGATCTATGCTGAATGAGGCTAGTACTTCAAGGAATCTCGCAACCATTATCATTGAGATCATTGATCCTTGAGTCTATTCACCCCGATCTAGACATACCCTTCCGAGGGAAGTGCTTCGTGAAGTCCAGAGACATCAGTGGGCACTCTAGCTTCGGTGCAAGCATGACCTTGCAAAAGTGGGTTGGTTCTCCCTCCTCATTGTAATGATCGTAGTTCATCTTCCGCTTAATGTTTTAGAGCTCCATGACCCGTCCTTGCCCTTGTCTTGCGTCGACATCACCTCCTTGCTCTTGTCCTGGGGCGTCACCACCTCCTTTCCCTTGGAGTTCTTCGAGGTTGCCTTCTCGGTCAGCATTATGAACATCACGAAGTTCAAATGATGATCATCATTCATTCGTCCCACCCACCTAGTCCAAAGCCATTATATATCCACCACATCACCCCACTATCCATCCTTATCTCCCATTGTCACTCTGTCTTCTATCCTCTTCGACATCTTTGTTTCGCCACCTCTCCATTGCCATGGACCTCATCGCGAATCCCTTCCCTTGGGGAATTGGATGGAGGGCTTTTCTTCCTTGGTTGCTCGCTCGATGACCGCACCAAGTTTGCCAATACCATGAAGATGTGCTCTCAGTTCACTGGCATCGAGGACATGCATAAAAAGTCAGATGTTGTGGTGTTGAAGGCGACGAAGGAGGAGTTGAATACAATGATACCTGGCCCATTCAAAGGCACCATGTAAGTGGACATACTGTGTTGGGCAAAGGATTAGGCCGAGTCCGGCAATGTTGGGCAGAGAGCCAGATGGGCGAAGTAAAAGCTTGCCATGGCTCCTCAAGACCAACCGGTCATCGCAGTTGCGCCAACCATCATCATTCTAGAGTCGGAGGACAGCGATGAAGCGGTGGAGCTAGTGGTCAGGTCGCCGGAGCAAGGAGATCTTACTATGCCCATCGTTCTGTTCGATGGCAAGGATGATGGGATGGTGCATGATGCAATCGAGCCAGAGGTGGATGGCTACAAGGACGAGGGCCCCTGCTGCTCCAAGCGCCTCCAGGGTCGCCATGGCTAGGATGTAGAGGTACTGTAAGCTTGATTTACCCCCAACCCACTTGTACTCAATCGCCGATCGAACCCTAAAATCCATCGGTAGTGCCAAAATCTAGATGTGCTAGTCAATCCCCTTTTGAATCCCCACATTCAATCGAACCCCTACCACACGTATCAAACACCAAAATCAAACCGAATACACGAATCGAATGCGGAAATCGAGAGTGAGGAGGTGAAACAGAGGCCTTACCGCCATTCTCAAACTCCTGTCGGTGAGATTGGTGGGTTACAGTGATCGACGCTGGTGCTTGCCTTGCAGTTCTTTGCTCCACCGATCGCCGCCATCGATGAAAGTGGGGAGAGTGGAGGGGGGGAGGTGAGAGAAGGTGAGGGTAATTATGTCGGCACTACGGGAACCAACATGAATTCTCGAGCATGGCTCCTCATGTGCAACCACCGCCGCCCACGTGCGTGAAGTTGCATCCCGTGGACCTGGCTGTGGAAAAACTGCCGATTCGATCGTTTCTAGCGGGCTGCCTTGGGAGTAAGTGCTTTATGGTTCGTGCAACCAAACCCACAGTAGTAAACTAACTAGATGCTTCGCTTTGCTTCTTGGAAGGTGCTATCTTTCTTCACTCTCCGTGTCAAAGTTCTCAGCTGCTACTAATGTTAATCAATCCATTCTTAATTTCCGAGCTCACCACGTCAATCAATCTGTTCTTAATTTCTTATCCCTTTTCCACAACACTACATAAATAACCAAGTCTCATTCGAAAGTGCTCTTCTGATCACGAGCTCATGTGAGCTCGTTTGAACAGTAAAATCGAAAAAAATAGTAAAACATTTCAAAAAAATCTGAATTTTTTTGTGCGAAACATTGATGTTTTTCCCACATGCGTGCAAATTTTCATCAGCATATGACTTTCGTGGAAAATGCAGCAAAAAAAACAAAATCGATGCTCCAAAATGCTACAAAAAACAGACTTTTTGGAACATCGTTTTTGTTTTTTTTGCCACATTTTCCACGAATGTCATCTAGTGATGAAATTTTGCAAGCATGTGGGAAAAACATCAATGTTTCTCACAAAAAAATTCAGATTTTTTTAAAATGTTTTACTATTTTTTTTGATTTTACTGTTCAAACGAGCTCACATGAGCTCGTGATCAGGACAGCTGCGTCCAGTCTCATTTCCTTTCTTTAGTTAATCCATTCATTTTTAAAGGACTCAATTTTTTTTATGGATTTGAAAAAAAATCATGTATTTTTAAAGAAGTTCACGCATTCAAAAATGTTCGCAAGTTTAGAAAAAGATTATGGATTTGGAAAAAGTCCACGCATCTAAAATACTCACTTCGTCCCAAAATAAATGACTTAACTTTGTACTAGATTTAGTACAAAGTTGTACTAAGCTTAAGACACTTATTTTAGGTCCGAGGGAGTAGTTCACAAGAACGAGAGAAACAATAATAAAATGAAACAAAACAAAAAAGGAAAAATCAAACAGAAAACCAGGAAAAACGGATAAAAGTTTCTTGAACCTTCTCAAAACCGATCAGAAGCTTCTAGAAGGTTCATAAAACCGGCGGGGAACATTTGCAAAAAAGTAAATACGCAACCTGCTACATGGGCCAGCCATTACGTACAAGAGGTGTGCGCCGTGCACCAATTGCGTGGCGAGCTATAAAGGAATTTCCTATTTAGCACTTCAGGCCCCGGTTAGAGCCTATTTGGCAAACCGGCGCACACCCACCCCCCTGCCCTAGGCCCGCCCATTATACATTTTATTCGTTTAATACGCATAATAATGTTGCACAGGAGAGTCTCAAACTAACACTAACCAATCAGCGAACCAACCTGCGGTTGGATTGTTAGAGGAATTGTGGTATCCCCAGCCCACCAGGGTTCAAATCCTGGTGCTCGCATTATTCCTGAAATTATTTCAAGATTTTTGGCGATGCGCATTCAGTGGGAGAAGACGTACGGTGACTTCGTAAATTTCAAGATGATATGCTGGCTTAGTCTCTCGAAGGTGCTCATACGGGATAGGGTGTGCATGTGTGCGTTTATAGGGGTGAGTGTATGCGCGTGTATATGAACGCTTGCGTCTGTACTGTGTTAAAAAAAAAAGCACTAACCAACCGGACATAGCTCACGTTGCAATAATGCCATTTTTTCTTTTCTTTTATACTTTCTCAAGCTGAGTTTTTCCCTTTTTTGTTGTTGATTTTTTCTGGTCTGATTTTTTGTTTTGGATTTTTCTCTGTTTTTAATGTTTCTTTTTCTTTAATCCTTTCCTTTTTATTTTTTTTTCAAATTCGATGAACTTTCTATCGAATTGATTAACTTTTTTCAAATTTTGATGAATTTCTTTTCAAATTCGTTGCATTTTATTCCAAGTCGATGAATTTTTCCAAAAACGCTGAACCTTTTCGAAAACTGGTGATTTTTTTTCAAAATTGGTGAAATTGTTTTCTTCCAAATTGATGAACTTTTTCCAATCAGTGAACGTTTTTTCAAATCCGACAAACTTTATTCAAATTTGATGAAATGTTTTCAAAATCGTTCATTTTTTTTCAAAATTGATGATTTTCAAATCGTTTTTTTTTTCAGAAACGAAGAATATTTTTCAAACTAGTTAACTTTGTTTTTACAAAATTGGCGAACGTTTTTCAAAATCGATGAACTTTTTTGTTAAAATCGTTAACTTTTTTGAAAATCAATGAACTATTTTTTAATCTCACAAACCATTGAAAAACCTGTGTACAGTTTTGAATTTAAAAACATGCGACCCACTTTTTTGCTGAACAACACAATATGAGATAAAACCGAGAGAAAAATTGCTAAAGATTGGAGAAAACGAAAATGAGCGACCTAGGCATGGCAGAGGCGTGCAAGCGAGCGAGCGAGCGCGCAAGCTGTGGGCCGCGACGCACAAGGACGCATGCGGGCGTCACGAAGGTTAGACGGCGCTGAACGCGCGGATTAGGAGCTCCCCGCTATAAGCGCCAAATGGGAATCGGGACACTCAAAGCATCAAAGTTTCTTTTTTCTCTCATGGAAATTCGAGTTTATCCATCTCTAGTTGCAGTTGTCGATGCCAATGAGAAACGTGGACGCACGCACAAGGAAGAAGATATAGATAGGACTAGAGAAACACGACGGCCCGTTCCCAACTGCAATAACCAACCCAGCTTTCGCTTTGCTTGTTCAGACCGAGGTGCTGCCTTTCTTCACTCTCTGTGTCAAAGTTCTCGGCTGACTCTTACTTCTGAGTGTCCACGTCAATCAATCCATTTCTTAATTTCTTACCCTCTTTTCAACAACACTGCATAAATAACCAAGCCCCATTTCTTTTCTTTACTTAATTAATCCATTCTTCTTCCGGGGAAGTTTAATTAATCCACTGGACTGCATAGGTACAAGTAGTTGCACTTTTACTGTGCTAATCAGACAGGCAGACGGCAATAATTAACAGATCAGACTCCGTCGCCGTTACGCATCATCCGTCTCCCGGCCGTCCATACTTAATCGAGAGCGATTAGTTTAAGGTGCTCATACGCACACACGCGCCCTGTTCGCCAATGCGTCAACTTGCTGCCACCACCCACACAAGAAACAATAATACTGCACACACGGGGCGCTGGCAACGGGCTTTCACGGACAGCCTTGCGTGCCATCTTCTAATTGGCCCCCCTGATTTTCACTGGTGGGGCCCGCCTCACTTAATTAAATTTCAGCCAATCAATCCTTAACCACCCTGTAAAACCCCGTAAAGGGTCCGTGTGTCTAGCGTTACTGCACAAGAAACAATATCCCACTCAAGACTCAACCGTCCTCTTCTACCCCCTCCGCGGATAAATCCACCTTCCCCTTTTGCCATGACTAAATTGTGTTGTAGGCTGGGGCGCGTTGTTGCGTGCTTCTTGAGGCGATCTTTGTTTGTGAACAAAAAACAAACAAAAAAACATGGCGACTGGTTGGTGATCTTCTGCGCTATAATCCTACTAATAATTATGCACATCCTGACTACCATACAATCAGATGCGAAAATTCATTGAGGGAAGGGGGTAGATTTGGGCTCTCTCTCAGACCGTCACTCCCTGCCAGCTTCCCAACTATAACCGCGCTGTGGTTAACTCCCACCTCACGCCGCCGCCATAAGATAAGCATAGTTGGATGGTTGAGATGTATTTGGTTTTCCGTCCTTCATGTTTCTGGCACCGGCAGTACAGTCGGCCGCTGCAGTATCCAGACGTCAACCTGCCACATGGTTGGCATCTGGATCCTCGGCGGACCCCCATTCTGACAGTGCCCGGATCGGCGCGGACGCACGCGGAGGAGGTTTGCCGGAGCAGCGGGTGCTGCGTGCATACGCGCCAGACTCCCCCAACTGGAAGCGTTGGTTCGCGCTAGAGCACGAGGAGGAGCGCCGCCAGGGCGTCCACGTCGATTAGGCCGTCCCTCCTCCTCCGCCTGAGGTTCTGTCGGAGGAGGAGGACGAAGAGGTGGCGTATCAAGCCGCCCTCGAGCTGGCCCTGCACCACGCGCTGGAGGCCAGCAGGATCGAGGAGGACGCCAAGTGGGATGGACTGGACCGCGCCCTCGCCTTGTCGGGTGCGGGGGACTCCGTCCACGCCCCGCTCTTCATCCCGCAACCTCCACCGCCGCCGCTGCCCACCGTCGAGCCCAAGGCGGAGTCGGAGCCCACGCCACCACGAAGCGCTCGCCGCCTCCACCCACTATGCCGGAGGAGTCCTACAAATGGGTAGGCATGGTCCGCGAGTGGGTGAGCGCGCCGGCCGTCTACTACGACGCGACGTCGGAGGAGGAGGCGGCCCACCTCGTGGAATGACGGCTGCACTGGCTAAGCAAGGAGGAGGCGGACGACCAGCGGCAGATGAAGTGAGAGCGGGAGGAGGAGGCGTTGCGCCTTGAGGGGGAGGGGGAGGAGAGGAGCGTGCCCGGCGAGCCGCAATGCCACTGCCACAACAGACCCCGGAGGAGGCTGCCAGGGCAGCCTACCAGGCGGCATTCGGGTGGGCTAGGCCTCCTCCCGCCTTCATCGACCTCACCGACGACGATGAAGACGACAAAGGCAAGGGCAAGGTGGACGACTAGGGCGGCGTGTCGACGCAGACTTTTTTTTTTCTGTTTTTAATTAATATTTAAGTGGAGTTTGGCCGGCGGCTAACCGACCACTTATGTTCAATTAAGTTTTTTATTACAATCATATGTGTCCATGTGTTTATTTTTTTTAAGCGGCGGCTGACCGGCCACTTATGTTTAATTAAGTTTTTTATTACGTTCATATGTGCCCATGTGTTTATTTTCTTTTAAGCGCAAACAAATTTAGGTCTGGCTCCCGATGAACACACCAACCGATTTAAATAAAAAAACCGGACAAACCACGCGTCTGTTTGGCTTATCCGGTTGAAGTTGCTCTTATACTACCCCAAAGAGAGTAGCACAAAACAGCTTACCTAACCACACACCATCGCTGTCAAGTCAAGGCCACGTCGGCGACCCCGTTAGCATCACAAAGTCCAACCCGCCCGGCCAACCAGCCCCTACTACTCTCCGTCGACTGCCCGGACCGCCCCGGGGCCCACCGTCAGGTCCACGTGCCCCGCCCGCGTGGCACCCCGATCCTGCGGCCGAGCCATCTCCCAGCCCTGTTTTTTCCCCTCTCCAGAAAACAAACGAAAAAGAAAAGAAAAGCGACGGCGCGTGACGTCAGAAAGCGAGGCGCCAGTGCGGGGAGGATCTTATCGGTGTCAGCTAGCACTCGTCCCCTGTGCGTGACGTGCGGGCCCGGGCCGCGCCGTGGGCCCACGAACAGTGGGAGGACGGTAGGTTTGACTGGGTGAGCAGGCATCGTTCCTCGGTCCTCGTCTCCACTCAGGTGAGTCTTGCAGAAAAGCCCCTCCGGATCCCGCAAACCGCCGCCCACCACCCCCGCTCTCCCTCCACACAGGAGAGGAGAGGAGAGGAGAGGAGCACAAGAGCCGGGGAGCGAGCGAGCTCGGTCCCGGCGGACGGAGAAACCCCACCCCCACCCCACCCCGCCCCAGCAGCCCGCCACGCCAGCCAGCGCCGGAGCGCCTCCCGCCGGCGGTAATCGGTCTCCGGCCCGACTCCGCGCGCTCCGTGCTCATGCTTCGGTCGTCGATTTCCCTTCCCTTTCCCTGGCATGACTTTTGTTTTTCGCTCGATTTTCCCCCAGGTCCGCTCGAATTCCCGGCCCCCGAGCCCGGGCCCGGGCCCTCCTCGCCGTCTGCGCCGGAGAAGAAGAGGAAGCGGGAGCGTCGGGGCTTTTGCTTGGCTTACTCCGTCTCCGAGGCCGTCGCAGTAGCTTCGCTTGCTCGGATTGCTGGAGGTTCGTCCCCTTGTTACCGCGAGCCCAGATATCTGCCTCTTCCTCTCGCGGATAGCTCCGATCCGTCTCGCCGCCCGCGGATTCAGTAATCCGGCCGCGGTTCTAGAGTAGCGGCACAGCTTGCTCCACGCAAGAGAGAAAGGGGACGAGGGGGGGTTGCAGCTGGCTCACGCCGTTGGCCAGTCGACCCAGCGTGAACTGGATGATGAGGAGTGCGGTGTCCAGTCTTGTGAACTTCGATCGGAATTTGGTGACGCTTGGCTGCTTCTGTAGGGGCACAGTTTAGCACTTGCTTGCACGCTTTGCACTGGGGGGTTTGCAGTTTGGACACACTATCCATGTCTTGCTGGTCCTGCTGGCATGTTGCCGCCTTGCCCATGCTTTTCTCGCTTCTGAGTTGAAGTGAAGGCTACGTGGGGAGTGCGCTTGTGTTGTTTGCAAGCCTTGCCTTGTCTGCAGGGGATAAGGCTGCATCGGTAGGTAGCTCCGTGCTCGATTGGTCGATTTGCTACCGGCTAAAAGCTCCGGTGGCGCTGCCGATGTCCATTTCTGAGCTAGAATGTGAAATTATGGAGTATGGTGCATGGTTTAACATGGCTTGTGGTATGAAGGTATCGTGGTCATGTCCACAAATGATGTTCGTTCCTGTCGTTGTTGAGATCAGCTCTATTAGAGTAAACCAGAGAATAACAAGGTACCTGTAGAGTTGTATGGTTGCGTGCCGGCGCATTCTGCCTTGTGCTAATATGCTATATATTTCTAGTTCAATTCAAGATTCCCTGTTCTTTCTTATGTCAGCATGGACTTATTTCTTTGTAGGGTATGAGAGACGAAAACAACAGCTAGAGGATAGCCCAGATTAAGCTATTTCATCAAGGATAGAATGGGTGGCTGCTGTTGTTTTTCATCAAGAGCGGAAGCGGATAGAGCACCGGTTCATATCTATGTATGTAGGCCCTGTTTTATGCTCTATGAATTCACAGTATTGCCTGATTTGTGTGCCACTGTCAACTATGGAATGACCTGACGTTAGTGGGTGGTCTCTACCCTCTGCCTTACATTTGTTTTATAATATGAAGATCAAATCAGATTATCCACAATTGCGATACTCATATATTTATATTTAGGTTGTGGTATATGAAAATACACCATGCTCATTTGTTGATCTGGCATGTGCGGGTATTCCATAATTAGCTGATGTTTTACTTGCACATGCTAATAATAGCAGAGTGCTACAGGTTTAACTGCCTTCTTTGCAGTTTTGATGAAACATGACAAATTATGTTACCTGCGGTGTGCATATCCCATTTGCCTGTCTTGGATCCTTGATGATTTGGCATTGTAGACTCTAGTCTTTAGACAATATGCTGCTTTGCTGTAAACCTGCAATGTTGTGATATGTAGTGTACACCCTTTTTTGCAAAAATCACCACCTCCTATTATTTTCCGATAATTTGCATAAATTGTCTTGATTAATAATGACTAGGTGGTACCTCTGTTTTTGTCAACCTTCTGCATTATTAGTCACTGGATTTTGCTAAGAGTGTTGGCTTTGATTTATCCAGCATCAACAAAATCAAGAAGAGCATGAACCTTTGTCTTCTGCCTTTGATGGATCATCTCCGGCTTCTGCTATAGTCGCAGTTGACACAAACCTGGACACATCCACTCCTGATACTTATCGGGCGCCCCCTGCACCATTGCCTTATGATGTTAGCTTGCCAGTTACAGAAAACCCAGGTAAAGTTCTTATGAGCTTTGAGGCTGATTAGAATTAACCTAATAATGGTAGTGATGCAAGCTTATAATTCTTTCATGTGCAGATTTGGAGAAGTCAGATATTAAAAGCAAAACAGATGATCAGCAGGAATCTTTAAAGGTGGATGAATATGAATCATGTGAAAAAGGTGCCCCTGAAGATAAGACTGAGGAGGAGGATGTTTGCCCAATCTGCCTTGAAGGTTGTCTTTCTCTTGATCATGGATAAATAATTCCTTATATTGCCATGATAAGAACTGAGTACTTGTTGATACTGTCTTTACTTGGTTGGTGGAATTGGATGAAAATGTTTGTGCTACTCTTACTGCAGCCTGCTGATTTCATGTTAACAGGGTAAATTGGTCAGGAGATCGATCCTATTTAGTTTAAACACAACCATTTGTTATTTCTCTAATGATGGTAGAGGGATATGGTACCCAGAATATGTCAGTCACACAATTGCTGGTGCTCCAGTTATTTTTCTGTATTTGGTTCAGATGTATGCATTATTTATACATTTATATAAGATGGATAATTCTGCATGTTTATACACCTTTCTTTATCAGAACCTGCATGCAAACCTGACATGGTAGACCCTTTTTTTAGATGCAAACTAGGAACTTGCATCATGCTGTAGTTTCTGGTTGGTGATGTGTGTAACACTCCCATTATCCTCGACTGATGCACCAATGGATGTTCTAAATCTAAGTTATATGTTATGCTGGATAATAAAATTCCTTATAATAACCTTTCTTTGTCCTCTCACCAGAATATGATGAAGAAAATCCCCGCTCCATTACCAAATGCGACCATCATTTCCATCTCTGTTGCATCCTCGAATGGATGGAACGAAGTGAGACTTGCCCAGTCTGTGACCAGGTTAGTACAGTAAAACCCATATAGCTCTCTCGAGGCACTGCCATTGAAACACATGGATGCCATTTCTGCTGTCATTTCCTGTATGTATGTTTTTGTCAGACATGTTGCATGGAAAGGTATATTTTAATTGTTTATGCTCCATAGTCCATTCTGAAAAAGCTTAGATTGGAACTTACCAATGATGCTGATCAGCATGAATATAAGAGAACAACCTGCAGATATATCTTTGATTCTATCCGTGATGATTTTCTATCGGCTATCATTTTCTTCAGAATCCCCTATTTGTGATAGTTATGTAGTTGGACAAATTTCTGTATATAAATATGGTACCTTGCCTTGACGAAAGCTTCTCGTGCTATGTTGCAGATAACTTTGATAGATGAGATGTATGAGTAGCATGTTGACCCTGGTGGATCCTCTCTAGGAGCTCGTGCGTGCCTAGCGAGGAGGTTTAGTACTAGTCCTTTTTTCTATGGGGAAGTAAAATCAGCAACTATTCTGCTCGTAATATGATAGTATGATCTGGTGGAGGTGCGACTGGAATGCATCTTGGGAGAACAAACGGGAAATAATGAAAGGAAGGAAACCGCAAGAAATATGTTCTAAAAAAAAAACCATCCATCCATGTGTTTATACTAGCATTTGTGTCGAGCTGTGGCTGTTTATGGTAACAGGAGGATTAGCAGGCTGCATCTGCAATATGCACTTCATACTAGTCGAAACTCTGAATCTAGCTCTTCTTCTTTCATGCTTTTTGGATTTTGGGTCGCGTTTTATGATTCGGTGAGGGTCTGTGTCTGTATAAACCATCACATACTAGATATAGGGTGACAGCAAGTATAAAAGAACTGGTTCCGAAGTATGTTTTCATTTGTATATCCTTACCCCTGAATCTTCTCCGGATCGGCGATCCGAGCTGTCTCTGTTCATCTTATGTTTCTTGTTGAGTAATCCATCTCCTGCGGGCGGCGCATAGTTTTATCCGCCGAAGGAATTGTTCTTTAGCTGCTGATGTTGCTCCGGTTGACAAATACTCCCTCTGTTCCATAATATAAGAGCGTTGGTGTCAAAAACGCTCTTATATTATGGGACGGAGGGAGTATGTGCGAGCTCAGCTCCCTGTCCGGATATTGTGGGTGATAGATTTATCATAGTTATTGTTGCGTGTAATCCCATGAAGGTTGACCTTTGAACAGGTCAAGTTGGCTATGAAAGTGAAGGCAGACTTGAGACTTCATCAAGCGGTTTTGGTACGAAATGCTGCGCTGCTCTCTTCTCTTCTTTCTCTTGGGCCACAAGTGGCTGCCGTCCGAGGACATTGACACGGTCTTCCCAAGTACATTTACTCGGCAATGTCTTGGTAAAATAGGGTTATGTTATGAGAGCGGCGAAGTAGCGGACGGGCTCGCATGCTCCTGTTATTATGGACCAATGGGACAAGGTCACGGGGGACTGGAGTTATGGCAAATGGAGAATACTGGCTGGTATACGCGGAGCGAGCAGTGCACGTACGGCCGTGGGTCCGTAAAATCTGCCTGACGGAGTTAGCGAGAGCCCTGACGGCGTTTGTCAGTTAAACTGAGAGTCCCCGGTTGGGATTAGGTGCTTGACTTGGTTTTGGACAGGTTCCCGTTGCTGGCCGCTGAAGCTGACGGGTAAACACGGGTGGGGCAGCTAATTCAAAATTTTCGGCGGTGTACTGGGAATAGTCATCGACCAAGGACGACCCTCACGCTCGAGATGGACAAAGAGTTAATTCGTTCATAACCTATCTGTATTGTGTTGTTGGCTGGCGTAGAGCTGCGCTTGCTGTGATCTTGAGGAGACTATCAGTCTTATTGTTATTAACAGCTTCATAATTATAGACTCTTATTTTAACAGTCAATTTTTATTATCACACGGGGTTCAAAATTGGTCAAGAACGCCATGCTATTATTGCGTGATTTAGCCACGCTATTATTGCGTGATTTAACTGACAAACAAGTGAACATACATTTTTTTCCAGCAAGCTAACATATGCAGTATTTTTTAAAATATATGGAAGTTCTTTTTTTCTTGCAAATAACTATATGGAAGTTGCACAGGAATCACGTTCCTTCTGCTATAAGTTAGCAATTTTGATTATTCACAACTAAAGTGAAGACTACAACCCAAGCAATAATATAACATATTTACAGCTCAGCCACTTTGCATCATGTCTTCAAGAACTTTGTCCTGCGAGTTGGTGGATTAGCGCAAATGAATATCTCTATGTTATGTTCATCTTTGAACATCCTTTTGGCTTTCGAACTTAAAACTTTCAAATCTTTTCAACCAAAATTTAAAGTAAGTTTCATTTTCAGATTTGTATTGCTTGTGATGAGGACTTTCAAATATGATCCATTTTGAATATGTTTTGATGAGTTTTGCTAGAAAAATGTTAAGTTTCAACGTTGAACCTTAGTGAGATCGAATGATAAAATCGCAAGTTTTAGAAACGCAAACATCAAAATCTGAATCTTAGTGCGAACAATAAAATCGCAAGTTTTCAGAAACTATGGGCGTCGTAAATGTAAGTTTTAGATACTTAAAACTTGGTGTGCGGCCGTGTGAGATTCCCTAAGGCAAGTCAAAATATGGGTGTCTGATTCTAGCAACACCTAAGACAAGACTTGTCCCACATGTCATAGACATAAAACGTATGACAAGATTCCCTAAGACAAGTCAAAATATGGCTAAAATTTTGGGTAGTAAGAAAACTGTGCCAAAAATAATATGACAATATGTGGCAAAGATAGTCACAATCGAAACAGGCCAGTAATGTTTCTAGTTATTATTGGCGGGTTTGTTTTTCTTGAAAAATATGTTCGCGAAGACTGATAGCCATGAGACAGTGAGGGAGGATGCGTTCTTGTGCGGCGCGTGGTCGGCCACAAGTGCAGGTTTGGAGGCATAGAAACCATGGCTCAATATTTTGGCAACATATGCATTCCTGGTTTCATTAGTACAAACACTACACATCCTACAATTTAGATGTGATCCATGATCGCAATGCGTAATCACTACAACATCGGTGGTACACTATTTTGAACTTCGTCATGTTTCCGGCACGATTTCACAACTGGAAGAAGGTGGCCACTTGTCGCGATGTACTATCAGACGGAGGGCAAACCCTTCACATTGATTCACTGTTAGATAAAGCCCAAAGGGCAGCCCATCTAAGAGAACATGTAGCGATGAAGAAGGTCATACTCAAGGAGAGAAAGTTTGAGATAAAAGCCACTTACGAGGAGTATGTTTGAATTTGGGATCGATCAATTTAAAAAGCTTGTAGAACAACCAATATTTTTATTTACGATTTAAATGTATGATTACATTTCTATCGATCAATGACTGTGTGACAAACATTTGATTAGTTTTATTCTTCTTATTTTCTAAAAAGAGACGGACATTTCTATCGATCAATGAATGTTATTTTTCTAAAAAGTTTTATTACTCTTTATGATTAAAGAGGAATATATCGGATGTTTTCCGTAAAAAAAGTGTTCCAGTTGTGCAACTGGTTTTCACAAAAAGCATCCATGGATCCATAGTTTATGGTTCCACTTGTTGAGTTCGGCTGGATGGGAGAGCGGGAAGTAGATTGAAATTCAAATGTTTGATTTTTCGAACCTCATTGGGAGGGAAAAGCGGCAGACAAATTGGCTGCGATGTGTTGTTTCATGCATATAAGAGCTACCATCACCGCCACAAAAATAAAATAAAATAAAATAAAGAGCTACCAGCGCGATGGGCATAGATGACCAGGCGAGCAATGGCCACTCCAAGCGCCAGCTGTAGCTCCAGCTTGTTCAGAACTAACAAATGGCACATTTTTTCGATAAAGGACATTTCATTGAATTGATTTATCAAGGTGATACAACCGCATCCAAAGAATGCCCGGCCTCTGCATAACATGATGCACACAACCAACAAGTCCAAACGACCAAAAATAAACATTGTTTTGTAGCAAAAATAAATCAATCCAGCCTAGGGTGGGGCAGATCCTATACGGAGATTACACCGCCATCCATGGTGGGAGAAAACCTCCCTGGCCGTACGCTCCAGCCGTGTAGACACCATCATAAAGAGGTCTGTGTCCTCCGACTTCTGCAGGATAGACCAAGTACGGAGCCATCGCGTACATGCATGAATAACCTGCACAGGAGAGGAAACACATTTATTATTAAAAACCACATCATTCCTGGTAAGCCACAATGCCCAACATAAGGCAGCCGCCCCCACAAGAATATGTGCAGAAAATTGTTTATCAATACCCCGCAACCAATTGCCGAACATGTTACGTGCACTACGTGGGGGGTATAGATTTGAAGCTATTTGAACTATGGCCCATACTGCGCGAGCGAACTTACACTCAAAAAATAAGTGTTTAATAGACTCGTCATGTTGGCAAAAGACACATGTCTTACTACCTTGCCAGTTACGTCGTGCCAGGTTATCTCTAGTTAAGATGACCCCTCTGCTTAAAAACCAGAGGAATATCTTCACTCTCAGAGGTATTTTTAGCTTCCACAATTTTTTGTTATCAACTGGAACATCGATATGAGTCATCGCATCGTACAAGGACTTGACTGAGAAACTACCGTTTTGGTGTAGTTTCCATCGAAACTTGTCCGGCTCGCTTGTCAGTTGAATGTCCTCCATACGAGAGAGTAATTCATTCCATGCTGCCAGGCGAGGGCCCAAGAGGTCCCTACGAAAAGAAATATCGGGGTTTTCTTGTCCCAAAACTTGTTTGATCGTGACAAATTTATGTCTGACAATCCTATACAAGCTAGGGTACTGCACCATAAGTGGGGTGTCGCCTAGCCAGGTATCTTCCCAGAATCGAACCTGAGAACCATCCCTGACTGAGAAAGTACCAAACTGAAAAAAGAATTCCTTGGCCTTCATGACACCATACCAAAAATGTGAATCGCCGGGTTTCCAATGAACTTGAGAAATGGCTTTGGACCCACGTATTTGTTACGAATGATTTCCTGCCATACTCCATTCTCAGTGAGTAATTTGTAAACCCATTTACTGAGAAGAGCGATGTTTTTAATCTCAAGATCTTGAATTCCGAGGCCCCCTTGACTTTTAGGACGGCATAATACAGTCCACCTAGCCAGACGATATTTCTTGGATTCATTATCGCATTGCCAAAAAAATCTGGATCTAAAGTAATCTAGACGCTGAAGAACCCCTTTCGGTAAGTGGAAGAATGACAACATGTATAGAACCATATTGCTGAGGACGGAATTGATCAAAATCAATCGCCCCCCATATGACAAGAGTTTGGCTGTCCAGCTAGCTAGCCGTTTCTCAAGTCTCTCTTCCACATGCTTCCACTCAGCGATAGTTAAACGCCGATAGTGAATCGGAATACCGAGATACCTAATCGGGAACTGTCCAAGCTGGCAGCCAAAAAGTCAGCATACTCAGCTGCGGACTCTGCAGCATCGCCGAAGCAGAAAAGCTCGCTCTTATGAAAATTAATTTTGAGACCAGAGAGCTCCTCGAATGCGCATAAAAGCAACTTGAGGTTTCTTGCTTTATCTAGGTCATCATCCAGAAAAAGAATAGTGTCATCCGCGTATTGTAAAATGGACAGACCTTCTTCTACTAAATGAGGAATAACACCGCTAATCTGACCGGCCACCTTAGCCCTCTGAACAAGGATAGCTAACATATCGGCCGCGATGTTGAACAAAATAGGGGATCCGGGGTCCCCTTGGCGAAGACCCTTCCTAGTCTGAAAATAGTTGCCAACAACATCGTTGACTTTGATAGCCACACTACCTCCAGAAACAAAACTCTCCACCCAACGACACCATTTTGGTGAAAACCCCTTCATGCGTAAAGTTTGCAATAGAAAGGGCCATTTTACTTTATCATAGGCCTTTTCGAAGTCAATTTTCAAGATAACTCCGCTCAACTTTTTACGGTGAAGCTCATGTACGGTTTCATGCAACACAACCACTCCATCTAGTATGTTGCGCCCTTGCATAAACGCCGTTTGAGTAGGTTTGACCACATGGTCAGCCACCCCGTTCAACCGGTTTGTTGCAACCTTCGTAAAGATTTTAAAGCTGACGTTTAGAAGGCAAATCGGTCGATATTGTTGAATACGACTAGCCTCCTTAGTCTTGGGCAGTAGAATAATTTCCCCAAAGTTTAAACGGGCAATGTCAAGGTTTTCGGTGTGTAGTTGGTTAAACAACTGAACCAAGTTCACCTTGATCATATCCCAGAAACATTGATAAAACTCCGCCGGAAAACCGTCTGGCCCAGGGGCACATGACGAGATGCTTCCCCTGGGTTGGAACTGGGCCGCGAGTAGACGGAGCTGGCCGTCAAGTCCAACACCGCAGCGACGAAGTTATGGTGCCATATGGGCAAACTGGGTGCAACATTAAATCGAGCTCTGCCCCACAAACGTACACTATGTCTGATCAAGATGACAAAGGGACGGTAGAGGATACCGTGACCAGGCGAGGACGAGCGCTCCTTTGCATTTTCGGTTATGTTATGTGTATCTAAGTCAACTGACATTTTCGTATATGTCTTGGCACAATTTTAAAACGCACAACTTCAGTCGTAAAGTCGTAGGACTGTGGTTTTCGCGATAACATCTTAGTCGATTGAGGTATTCTTATGTCTTAAGACGATTCTAAACAGTTTAACTTCAATTTAGTCTTTTATGAACACTTTTTGGAAATTGCAGCGATAAAAAGGGAACTGGAGTTGCATTTTCCGAAAATAAACTTGGACTTAAGAAAATAGCAAACGATTTACGGTTGGAAGCACGTATGCGTCTTGGTAACTAAAATCATGTGTCCATTCGATCAGAAATGAATGTCGCTGAGCCGTTGTGTCGAAAACGAACAAATCTGAGCCGTTGTATAAAAAAACGAACAGATTTGAGCGTTGGATCGAAAACGAACGGTGGGGTCGCTTTCTTCTTCCCACTCCCTCAACTGAGGTCATGTAACTCGAGCGGCAATGTAGCACCCCCTCACCCCTTGTTGCGACCCGCACGCGGTCGTGGAGCCTCGCAGAGGCATTCCCAGAAAAACATGTTATCCAAAAATTGTTTTCGGCTTAAGGAATAGCGTCTATGAATTATGATTAGCAAAATCGATTTTTTTTGCTGTATTATGCAGTTCCTTTTCGAGGGAAAAAACCAAGTCCTATGATTGGTGGTTCTTAAATGAATCCTTGACGCTGATCCGGCAAACGGATGGCGAGGGTGGAAGAATTCTCTCCTCTGCCAATGGGCCTTTATTTATGCATACAAAAGGTCGACAGCGACTGCATGTGGGTCCCGAAGCGTTCCGGCCCCACTTGCAGAGGCACACGTTTTAACTCCATGGCGAGAGGCGGGCCCGCCTGCGGTGCCCGTTTAAATGCTTGAGCAAGCTGAGCTCTCGGCAGTTGGTAGAGAACCCTTCCCCTCTTCGCCATGGCTTTGCCCGGTCCAGGTCCACACTGGATGGCACTGCAGAGTGGGTCCCGCACGGCCTCGGGCCCATCCGCAGAGAGACATTGTGTGGCGAGATGAGGGCCCACCTGCGGAGCGCTGCTGCCTAGCTGGCCGGCCTTCCTTGGACACGGTCGCGCCGCGCCTTGTCCTCTTCTTCTTCTATAAACCGTACGTCGACTTCGCCGCCCGGTTCGCTGGCTGGAGTTGTGGCTGTAGCTGTGGCCTGTGGGACATGGACGGACGCGACCACCGTAGGAGGCTGTCGGCGTCGTCGTCCGGCCGGCGGGAGCGGCTCGGGCCGCCCCCCAGCCCCGCCTGGTCGCAGCAGCTCTCCGTCGGCAGCGGCCGGGCCAAGTCGCTCTTCCGGTCCATCGGCGTCTGGTTCAGCTCCCTCTCCACGCCGTCGTCGCCCACCTCCGCCAAGAAGAAGAGGTCCAATCAGCTGCCCCCGCCGGTGCCGGACGACGCGATCAAGAAGCCGCCCTGTAAGCTGCTTGCCATCCCTCCGATCTTCTCTTCTCGACGGCCGGCCATCCGCTTGATTATTAGCTTTCCGGCCCCTTGTTGACCTTGGATGTGTCGTTGTTGGTCAGCGTTCGGCTACGGCGCCGGGCGGGCGTCGATGCTCCGGGGAGGAGGAGGGCTGTACGGCGGAGCGCGGAGGAGCGGGTCGCAGACGCAGTACGAGTTCCAGAGCTCCGTGTTCACCATGGAGGAGATCCTCAAGGCGACCAGCAACTTCTCGCCGGCGCTCAAGATCGGGCAGGGCGGCTTCGGCGCCGTGTACAAGGGCGTGCTGCCCGACGGCACGGTGGTCGCCGTGAAGCGCGCCAAGCAGCGGATGCTGAACCCGCACGTGGACGTGGAGTTCCGGAGCGAGGTGAAGATCATGGCGCGCATCGAGCACCAGAGCCTGGTGCGCTTCTACGGCTACCTCGAGCACGGCGAGGAGCGGGTGGTGGTCATCGAGCACGTCCCCAACGGCACCCTCCGCGAGCACCTCGACCGCCGCCACGGCCGCTTCCTCGAGCTCGCCGCCCGCCTCGACGTCGCCATCGACGTCGCCCACGCCGTCACATACCTCCACATGTACTCCGACCACCCCATCATCCACCGCGACATCAAGTCCTCCAACATCCTGCTCACCGCCTCCCTGCGCGCCAAGGTCGCCGACTTCGGCTTCGCCCGCCTCGGCGCCGGCGGCCTCGGCCACGACGAGGGCGGCGGCGGGGGAGCCAGGCACGTGTCCACGCAGGTCAAGGGCACCGCTGGGTACCTCGACCCGGAGTACCTCAAGACCTGCCAGCTCACGGACCGCAGCGACGTCTACTCCTTCGGCGTCCTCCTCGTCGAGATGGTGTCCGGCCGGCGGCCCATCGAGCCCAAGCGCGAGATGAAGGAGCGGCTGACGGCGCGGTGGGCGATGCGCAAGCTCGTGGAGGGGAGGGCGGCGGAGGACGTGCTGGACCCGTGCCTGCTGCGGACCGGCGCCGCGGCCACTGCCGTGGAGGCCGTGCTGGAGCTCGCGTTCCGGTGCATGGGGCCCGTCAGGGACGACAGGCCCAGCATGGACGACTGCTGCCGCGCGCTCTGGGCCGTCAGGAAGACCTACAGGGACACCGTGTCCGCCATGGCCGCCGCCGCCGACGCCTTCTCCGACCGGGCCAGCTCCTCCAGCGCCAGCACGGGCGCCAGTACCGCCGGCGATTTCTGCAGGATGTAATCCTTTTTTGTTTGATCTGGCCTTCTTCTTTCTTGTAAATATTTACTGTTTTCTTTTTGAGAACACGACGCGTACGTGAGCTACTAGCCTTAAAGACTTGGTGATCAAATGGGCCAATTGACCATGAACCAAGCGACTGTAATTAAACACTTGATGTAGTACTACTACTCATACAAAAATTATAGTTTGTACTATTACAGAATGTTGTGTGACTCTTCATGATACATACTTTTCTTACAAGAAAGAAACCTATCTTGCAAGGCTCATTGACCTGTGAAAAATTATAGTTTGTCACGATTTGCTATCACTGAAGAAACCAATATCGTGACATATATAATGGTATTGAGTGACTGAATTTTGAACCGCGTTCCATTTCCAGTTACTTGTTATTTTAGCGACGGAGATGTCTTACAATATATAGCTATATGCATGTTAGTTGATTGAATTTGTAATTCCGTCAAGTCAATTTTGTGAGAGAAAGAATGGTTGAAGGAGGAAGAAAGCTGGAGAAAGAAGAAATAATGACAACGGTTGGATCTTGATGTAATGGCCCGAAAATCAACTTACCTAAAATAAAATTTTAAGGCAACTATGCAAGCCTGCTTATTACGTGCTTCTTAACGGTGATGTCTTCGCCCAGGCCTGGGCAGCTATGGCAGTGACCCAAGGTCTAGTAACAACAACCCTGGCAATTGCTTCTCGCAAAGTATAGAAAATCACGAGAGTGCATCACTCAAGCTAGTTTAGCCCTAAGCAAGCATAACCCGATCCTAGTTCCGCCCTTGAACTGAAGGATCACATGCTGAGCAATCAAGACATATCGACTTTGCGCATCGTTATGTTTTTCAATACCATTGGCACACCTACAATCATTTTCATAGTGTCGTTCTCCATATTTATGCGTGTAGCCTAAAACTCCTCAAGTTCAACCAGGCACTAGTAGAAAACAGGCCATTAGTCCTGGTTGGGAAGGGCCTTTAGTCCCGGTTCCCCAACCGTGACTAAAGTATAGAGACTAAAGGGTCCAAGCCTTTAGTCCCGGTTGGCTACGAACCGGGACTAAACCCTGGCCACGTGGTCGGCAGCGCGCGCCAGGGCATGGGGACCTTTGGTCCTGGTTGGTAACACCAACCGGGACTAAAGGTTTAGGGGTTTAGGGATTTAGGTGTTTAGGGGTTTAATTAGTGTTTATTGTTTATTTTTCCTTTTTATTTTGTGTTTTCCATTTAATTCTTTTTCATTTCAAACATATTTTACGCTACTACATACTGTACATGTTATGCATATATAATAGAATTTCTCGTAGAACCGATCATATATCATAAAATTTCTCGTACAAGCAATCATATATATATATATCATAGAATTTCTCGTACAACCACATGCATACACACATATATATATACAATTTGGTATATACAATTTATCGTACAATTTGCAGATCATTTGCGGATCGGGTAATGGTATTCTCCGTCGGGAGATATGACCTGCTGAAGCAAAAATCCTGCAATTTCCTCTTGAATTGCTCGTATGCGGCCCGTTGGTAGGAGCTTATCCGGCATCTCATGCATCTTTAAAGAAGGAGATCAATATGAACATGTTAGTTGTGCGTATATGTATTAGATCATGATAAAAAAATATGAATGATGTTTACGTACCCAAAGATCTCTTGCACTCTTGCTGCTTTCGGTCATAAAGCGAATGTTCTCGCAAACGTAATATGCACATATTTCCGTCCCCTGTGCCTGCCTCATGCACTTTACGAGAATAGAATTCAGTCAGATAATAATGAACCATGACAATGGTATTGAAACTAGAATTAAAGAGATGCGCGGACGTAGCTAGTACTACTTAATTACCCTGGGCTTTCGCCATTTCAGCTCCTCTTTCCATTCACCGGTGACCTCTTTGGTGAACTTTATCCAAACCCTGCCCGGCAAACAAAATGAATAAAGGAGTTATTAATTACTTGATATCAGGAAATGAACTAATAAAGAAGCCGACATAGTGTGTCAATGATTGAAATTACCTTTCGAGCAACGAATGCAAGCTTTTGTAATCTTCAGGGTCTTTACTTAGCGAGTCCAGTACTTCAACAGTTCCATCGTCAACTCTAATGATTAGAAGGATCCAATGGTAGCTGCGCACACGATTTGTATAAGCGGGCATGCATAACTCATCAACTACACTTAACATCGAGTATATATATATATATATATATATATATATATATATATATATATATATATATATATATATATATATATATATATATATATATATATATATATAAAAGCAAAAAATAGAATTTGTAGTACAAGACAGTAACACTCACTGGAAGTGCCAAGGTAAAATTATTTCTGCTTTGTACTTTAGGGCCTTCAAAAACCTTAGAAGCAATTTCTCCGTGTCTTTAGGGTGCCTTCTCAACACTTCTGCATTGACGGTATTTGGGTCAATGAACCCAATGCCATAGACTCCAGCTCTTTTCAATTCAAAAATCTTCATTCTGCATAATACCACACAAAAGAATATAGTGAGTATAATAACAGGCAATGAACGAGCTGAGCTAGAGACTTAAATTACAGAAAGAAATCACTTACAGACAATAGCAACTGACAATAGATTTGTCGAGTGCTTTTTGATTGAATAACTGAAAAAATTCTTCATTTTCAATCCACAAATCTTTTTCATGGACGTAATGCTCTTTCTCGACTTTCACCATGAGGCTCTCTCGCCCGTCCTTTATTTCTCTCATGTACCAGTCATGCAATTTGTACATTTGCGTTGTTAGAAGCTTCTCTTCGTCAGGACTGACCAGAGGTTTCCCGGGGACATATTGCCGTTCTATTTCCTTCGGATCTAACGGTGGAAATTCCTCGATCTCTAGGAATTGTTCAACGGTGATACCGAGCATTCTAGCATTCTCTCTATCAGCATCGGTTATTACCACGTTATTGGCACTCACCTTGAGCGGGCTGATCGATTGGACTGCCTGTTCTCCGAGCTGGGGAACAGTTTTCCCGCATTTACTGCTACCGCTCGACTTCTGTCTTTTCTGGGATGCATAGGACTTGGTAATACAGCGTTCATAGTCTGATACCGGTCTTTTCTCCGCCGATTTAGCTGCATCAATAAAGTGTTGTACGACCTCGTCGGGTATTTTCTCCTTTGGCGGCGGGGGCGCTTTCGGTCCAAAATGGGCCCGCAAAGCGAGATTCACTGATTCATCGAGTTCCTCGTCAGTCTTCTCGTAAGATAACTTCTTTTTGGCAGGAGGCTTGGCCGGTTTCTTCTTTTGTGTTCTCTTCCGCTTTGGAGACGCTGTTTTTTGATATCGCGGACGTCTCGCGCTAGGCTCCGTCTCGGGGTGGGATGGATTCTGCTGACGTGGCGGAGCTTGATATCGCGGACTCGCCATGCGCTCTGTCTCGGGGTGGGATGGATTCGGCTCGCGCGGCGGAGATGGATTCGAAGGACTCACCCTGCGCTCCGTCTCGGGGAGGGTTGGAGTCTGCTGACGCGACGGACTTGGAGGAGGAGTCGGTGGCCTTGGCACCGAGTTTGGAAACACGATGCATTCCTTTTTCCATAAAATGACACAACGCCTGGCTTCTCCCAGTGTCCGCTCCCCTTCACCTCCAGGGTAGTCAAGATCTAGTGTTTCATATGCCGACACAACTTGATCCACCCCGACACAAGCATAGCCAGGTGGAATCGGATTGCCGTGGAAAGTTGCTTCATGTCCACTCGGTAAAGCAAAGCCGTCCGCCGCCTTCATGAATATGTTCTTTAGTTTCACGTGTAGCTCACAAGGTGTCGACTCTAGGATATCATCCACGGGGTAGCGAGCCAGCAGTGCATCATCGGCCGGGACCTCCGTGGAACCCACGCTGCTTTTCGGCATAGATGATGGAATGGCACCATCCAATGCTGGATCTGGTTGCTGCTGCTGCTGAGACGCGCCTTGCTGGCTAAGTTTGTTGATTTGCTCCTGCTGCATGTTATATTTGCGTTCCAAGTCCTGAATTCGATCTACTTCATGCTTCTTCTTTCTGTCACGACTTCTGTAGCTTTCGTTCCAATCCGCAAACCCCAGAAACCACGGAACCATGCCTTTGCCTCGTGTTCGTCCCGGGTGTTCAGGATTCTTGAGGGCGCGCGAAAGCTCGTCCTTCTCTCTCTCGGGCTCATACACACCCGCTCGAGCTTCTGCTATTGCTTTAAGTAACTCGTCCGTGGCTTCTTTAAGACTTTCTAGTTCAAGAACCTCCCCTGTCTTTGGGTCCAACTTTCCCCCATGTGCATAAAACCAAGTCCTGCACCTCTCGGGCCAAGTCTCTGTTACTGGAGTGACCCCTGCAACCTTCATGTTTCTCTCTGATTCATCCCACTTAGGCAACCCATACTTGTAGCCGCCTGGCCCCAGACGATCGTTTCTTAGCTTCTTCTGATTCCTTGAGCTTCACAAATTCGTCCCAGTCATCTGCTAACTTCACATATTCTCCTTTGAATTCTGGAGTCTTCCTTTCATTTTCCACGTAACTTTTCCATAATCTTTTCTTCCAAGACTGGAATTGTGTGGCCATCTTCTTAAGAGCACACTTCTTGACTTTCTCCCGTTGGAGATCTATGAGAGCCTCTGGTAGGGTGAAATGTTTCATGAGCTCCTCCCAAAGCAGATCTTTTGCTCTTTGGCTGACAAAAGAAACTGCTTGGGTATCTTTTGGCTGATTCCATTCTTGAACGGTGATCGGGATTTGGTCCCTAACGATAACTCCGCATTGACGTATAAATTTGTCCGCATTCTCTTTAGGAGCAATCGGTTCGCCATCTGCTCTGATTTGATCGATGTTAAACTTTACGCCTTGTTTCAACTTTTTTTGTCGGGCCACGTTTAACCCTTGTAGAAGATTTGCTCGATCCGGAGGGCTAAAAGGAAGAAAGATTCGTTAATATATACAAATCAGTCAATACATCTGATGATCACCAGAGGGCAAATTAATACCTCGCCGGACTCTATTAAATGGACAAAAATTTCTTCGCCATCGTCATTGTCAGCTGGTTCGCCTTCGTCTCTTGGTTGTTCTTCCTCAATTCCCTCACCGGATGGGTTAAGGTATTGTGAGCCATCATCTACTTCATTCTCTTCGTTTCCGGAGCGTATCAGGTCGTACATGGCATTCTCTTGATCATGGTCTCTGTCTCTACCGTCCATAGCTTAACTAATTCAGAACAAATATAAAACAATTAGAATGCATTCAATAAGCAGAACCGGAGATATGCAAATCAATACAAGGCAATGCAACAACAAATGCGATCATATAATATCACTAATACATCATCGAATAGTATCACTAATACATCATCGAATATAATATCACTAATACATCATCAGAATAGTTGACGTCTCGCGGCGCAGGCGGTGGACACCCAAAGATAAGGAACTATGACAGGATCATTGTAGGAGATATGCCCTAGAGGCAATAATAAATGTTATTGATTATCTCCCTGTTCATAATTAGGTTTATGTTCCATGCTATAACTGCTATGGTTCTCGAGTCTGCAATAACCACGAGGCTCGGAGGAAGACTCATATGCACGTGTGGAATAATAAACGGTAAAATGTATTCCTAGTCTGGCCTCTAAGACTGGCTCAAGTATTGCATGATGATCCTGTTTTCCTGATTATGGGCATGGCTATGCCGGCAATTTTGAGGGCACAATGTTGGTAGAACACTTGTGTTGAATCGACCCGAATTGATGTTATGCTATGAGATTCATTCGTCATAAGTTAATGGTTAATAACACAGAGATGGTTAACGTTTGCATGATTCCTTAGACCATGAGAGTATCGAGTTTCTTCATGCTTGCTTCATGAACTTTGGGGTTTGTTAAACGTCATCCGTAAATGGGTGGCTATTACGGCGGCTTACGGGTTCATGGAAAAGTATGTCAAGTAACTTGATAGCTCAAGATTGGGATTTGCTCCTCCGACGATGGAGAGATATCTCTGGGCCCTCTCGGTGTTACGGTATCCATCATCGTCTGGCCAGACACAGGGTGATTTGATCACAGGGATGCCGGAACACGGGAACGAGAAAAGAGAACAATACCGGCAACGAGGTAACTGGCATAGTGGACAATGTGTTGATCCACGGGGATGCCAACATGTCTCACCTCGGGTAATTGTAACATATCGCGAAGCAACAAGAATAGCACACGGCAACTGGAGGTTCACTCGAATATTCATTCGTGTGGGTATAGGGGTCAATATGGGTGTCCACGGCTCCGATGTTGATCATTGATCGGAAGGGGTTCCGGGTCATGTCTATACTTCACCGAACCTATAGGGTCACACACTTAAGGGTCATCTATCTGCTGTATACTAGACACGGAGTCTGAGAGAAAGTTTCCAGAAAAAGTTTTCGGAGACAGCGGAAAAGTTCCGAAGAGAGAGGTCATCGGATGAGTTCCGGTGAAACTGAAAAGTTCTTTCAGAGGATACCATAAAGTCAAATTGGTTTTGGCACATGCCTGATAATTCTTGGAGGGTGCCAGAATCATTCTGGAAACTTTCTGGAATTTTCCGGAATGAAAACCGGAAATGTTCCGGAGCTGCCGAAACCGCTTCAGATGCTTTTCGCAGATGAAAATCACTAAACCGGAATTGTTCCGGCTCGCGTTGAAAATTATTTTGGTGGGTACTGGAAATGTTCTAAGCCCACATGAATATTTTCAGTTCGATCAGACGCTGAAAAATGTCGTCGTGAATAGTGAAAGTGCTTTTTGGGAGAAAATATCTCGTGAATAGTGGAAACACTATTATGAATAGTGGGAAACACTATTGGGAGAAAATATCTCATGACTAGTGAAAACACTATTACGAAATAGTGGAAAACACTATTGTGAATAGTGGGAAACACTATTTATGAATAGTGGAATCACTATTATGAATAGTGAAAATATCTGAGGGCATTTTGGTATTTTTACCATAGTCTCTCACCCTATAAATAGGGGTGAGGAGGCAGCCCAAAAATTCACTCTTGCTCTCATACACAAGCCATGCATGATCTGGCATTCTCTCTCCCTCCCAGCGAAATAGTTTCGTAGAGCCGAAAGGCTGTCTGGGTTCCGGTGGGAACTAGTTCTGGACGGCGAAGCCCTGCCGGATAGATGACACCGTATGTGTGCAACTCTGTAGAGAGATCATAGTTTCGGTCTTAGTTCGAGAGTGCCTCCCGAAGGGCTGTCCGTGTGACCGTCCGAGTTTTGGAGGTCCTCCCGAAGGGCTGTCCGAGTGACAGTCCAATTTTCGGAGGTCCTCCCGAAGGGCTGTCCGCGACACCGTCCGGGGGACTGTCCGACCGCCTCCCGGAGGGCTGTCCGCGGGGCGGATGAGGGTATACATCCTCGCGGTTGGGAGGTTGTAAAATCCTAGCTGCGGGGATCTGCACCGCCGTTCGTCATCGACTCTACTTCCGCTGCGCTACGAGTCGGTAACGAAAAAGATCAAACCTTGTATGCAGTCTCCATAGTGGTCCTGGGCTGGTGCGTAGGTCGGAAAATTTTTGTTTTCTGCTGCGTTCCCCTACAATCATAGCTCGGGTGTGATCCCTGAAGAACCTGCCAGGTATTGGAGAACCTGGCGTCCAACGCAGCCATGTAGCGTCGGACGTGCTCGTCCTCCTCCCTGACACGGCGACGTACCACCTCCTCGGGGGGCGGCTCCCTCTGCACCGACTGTGGTCCACGCGACCGCCACCAAATAACCTCCGGGTCGACGACGGGACCCTCATTCCTCACCAAGCTCCGCGCCCCGGAAGGCAGCACCTCCCAGTGCCAGCCCGGCGGAGCCCAGTCCCGGACATGGCGCCTCTCAAGCAGGTGATCGCCGCCGACTCGACGACGAGGATGCGGGATGGGCATCGTCGACTCGAGAACTTATAAACGTGGGATTTGCCTATCAATGATTATCATTTTATTATCCTACTCATATTTATAAACAAATTCAGCAACATCTAAACACATCTAAACATCAAACATCTAAACAAACGTGGGATTAGCTAATCAGCAACATCTATACACATCTAAACATCAAACACATCTAAACATCTACCAATTTTTTTGGAGCTAAACATCTATCAAACATCTAAACATCAAACATCTATCTAAACAACATCTATCTAAACATCAAACATCAAACATCTAAACATGTGAATGGATTTGGGGATCAAGGGCGGCGGAACAGAGAGGGGGGAAGGAGGCGGCGGCTCAGGGGGATGGCCATGGCGCCGCCACGCTCAGGCAGGCCGGCGGAACAGAGAGGGGGGAAGGAGGCGGAGGCTCACCGTGGGAGGAGTGGGCGCAGCAGGGGCTCGTCGGCGGGCAGCAGGGGGCGGGCCGACGTCGAGGTCTGGCGGCGAGGAGCGGCGACGGAGACGAACAGCCTGGCGGCGTGGTGTGGAGAAACTGAGGGAGGGAGAAACTGAGGAGGGAGCGCGCGCTTTAAATACCCCGGGACTCTTTAGTCCCGGTTGGTATCACCAACCGGGACTAAAGGTCCTCCCTTTAGTCCCGGTTGGATCCACCAACCGGGACTAAAGGCCCATCTTGTCGGCGGCCCAAATTCCGCGCGGGAAGGGACCTTTAGTCCCGGTTGGTAGCACCAACCGGGACTAAAGCTGTATTTTCTCTTTTTTGTTTTGTTTTGTTTTTCTAATTTCTGTTTTTAGATTTGGAATAACTGTTAGAATATTTATAGTTTTTTAATGAATCTTTTTGCTTTAGGTCAAAACAATTACAAACTTTCTGTTAGTGACAGTAGTTTTCAAATTTAAATAGTTTAAATTTGAATTCATTTGAAATTTGTGTGAAACAATAATTTGTGAATAACTTTAGTTTAAAAATAGATTTTTGAGTGATTGTTTTTCCTGTTGTTTAATATTAGTATGTTTTATCATTATGTTAAAGTTGGGAATTTTTAGGATAATTTAAATAGGTGTTTTAATCAAAACCAGATTCTGTTTAACTCTTTTAGTTTTATACCTTCATTTGTTTTAATCAAAATCACCCAAATGAACTCCAGACTTTTTGTGCATTCAATATGCACCATTCTAAGCCACATCTTCAAATTTCAACCCTATCTAACTTCATTTGCTATTTTTCATGCATTTAATGATTTTTTTGAGCTAAACGACCCTGAAATTAAAAAGCACCACAAATGAACTCTGAAAAGGTTGAAACTTGGCATGGTATCATCATTTCACCCACATAGCATGTGCTAAAAAGTTGAGAGGGTTACGGCAAAAACTGGATGCACTTCGTGTACAAACTAGACCATCTCCTTCGAAGTATGAGGGTTTCGGACGAAAACTCATCTGTTACAAAGGCATTTCATTATTTTAAACTTGTTTCAACTCCAGACTTTTTGTGCATTCAATATGCACCATTCTAAGCCACATATTCAAATTTCAACCCTTTCTAACTTCATTTGCTATTTTTCATGCATTTAATGATTTTTTTGAGCTAAACGACCCTGAAATTAAAAAGCACCACAAATGAACTCTGAAAAGGGTGAAACTTGGCATGGTATCATCATTTCACCCACATAGCATGTGCTAAAAAGTTGAGAGGGTTACAACAAAAACTGGATGCACTTCGTGTACAAAACTAGACCATCTCCTTCGAAGTATGAGGGTTTCGGACGAAAACTCATCTGTTACAAAGGTATTTCATTTTTTTAAACTTGTTTCAACTCCAGACTTTTTGTGCATTCAATATGCACCATTCTAAGCCACATATTCAAATTTCAACCCTTTCTAACTTCATTTGCTATTTTTCATGCATTTAATGATTTTTTTAGCTAAACGACCCTGAAATTAAAAAGCACCACAAATGAACTCTGAAAAGGTTGAAACTTGGCATGGTATCATCATTTCACCCACATAGCATGTGCTAAAAACTTGAGAGGGTTACAACAAAAACTGGATGCACTTCGTGTACAAAACTGGACCATCCCGGCTACTCACTAGAGAAGAAAAGTGATGACGGTGCAGCCAATCACATCCCAGAGTGGGATCTTGGGTATAAAATGTTTTCTTCGCGTGTGTCCCTTGATTATTGCGCCGTAACCATGGACAATCTTCATCATTTAATAGGATGCTTGGGTCAGTCTTCACTGCGAAGGGAGGAATTTCATCAAACTTTTCATAATCTTGTGACATGTCTGTCTTGTCCTCCACTCCCACGATGTTTCTTTTCCCAGAAAGCACTATGTGGCGCTTTGGCTCATCGTATGATGTATCCGCTTTCTTATCTTTCCTTTTTCTCGGTTTGGTAGACATGTCCTTCACATAGAAAACTTGCGCCACATCATTGGCTAGAACGAATGGTTCGTCTGTTTGCCCAAGATTGTTGAGATCCACTGTTGTCATTCCGTACTGCGGGTCTACCATTACCCCTCCTCCTGTCAGATTGGCCCATTTGCACCAGAACAAAGGGACCTTCAAATCACCTCCATAGTCAAGTTCCCATATCTCCTCTATGTAACCATAATATGTGTCCTTCTCCTTGCTGTTTGCCGCATCGTCAAAGCGGACACCACTGTTTTGGTTGGTGCTCTTTTTATCTTGGGCGATCGTGTAAAATGTATTCCCATTTATCTCGTACCCTTGGAAAGTCAATATAGTCGAAGATGGTCTCTTGGCCAACAAGTACAAGTCATCTTCAACATTGTCGTCATTCATGAGATGTGTTCGCAACCAACCGCCGAAAGCCTCAATGTGTGTACGTTGAATCCAAGGGTCAGACTTCTCCGGGTTCTTCGAGCGTATAATATCCATGTGTTTCTCGATATACGGGGTCACCAAGGTAGAATTATGTAGAACTGTGTAGTGTTCTTGTGCCCAAGAATGCCCGTCCCTACATATTATTGATTTTGGTCCAAGCGTGCCTTTTCCACGCAGTCTCCCCTCATGCCGCGATTGAGGAACACCAATCGGCTTAATGTCAGGAATAAAGTCAACACAAAACTCAATAACCTCCTCTATTTCATGGCCCTTGGAGATGCTTCCTTCTGGCCTAGCACGGTTACGAACATATTTCTTTAAGACTCCCATGAACCTATCAAAGGGGAACATATTGTGTAGAAATACAGGACCCAGAATGGCAATCTCTTCGACTAGGTGAACTAGGACGTGCGTCATAATATTGAAGAAGGATGGTTGGAACACCAACTCGAAACTGACAAGACATTGGACCAAATCATTCTGTAAGCTTGGTAGGATTTCCGGATCGATTACCTTCTGAGAAATTGCATTGAGGAATGAACATAGCTTCACAATGGCTAATCGAACATTTTCTGGTAGAAGCCCCCTCAACGCAACCGGAAGCAATTGCGTCATGATCACGTGGCAGTCATGAGACTTTAGGTTCTGGAATTTTTTCTCTGCCATATTTATTATTCCCTTTATATTCGACGAGAAGCCAGACGGGACCTTCATACTGAGCAGGCATTCAAAGAAGATTTCCTTCTCTGCTTTGGTAAGAGCGTAGCTGGCAGGACCTTGATACTGCTTTGGATGCATGCCGTCATTTTCGTGCACACGTTGCTGGTCCTCCCGTGCCTCCGGTGTATCTTTTGTCTTCCCATACATGCCCAGGAAGCCTAGCAGGTTCACGCAAAGATTCTTCGTCATGTGCATCACGTCGATTGCAGAGCGGACCTCTAGGACTTTCCAATATTCTAGCTCCCAAAATATAGATTTCTTCTTCCACATGGGTGCGCGTCCCTCAGCGTCAGTTAGAACAGATTGTCCGCCAGGACCCTTTCCAAATATTACTTGTAAATCCTTGACCATATCAAGTATGTCATCACCAGTACGGAGGACGGGCTTCTTCCGGTGTTCTTCCTCACCTTTGAAATGCTTGCCTTTCTTTCTTAAGGCATGCTTGGTCGGAAGAAATCGACGATGTCCCAGGTACACATTCTTCTTGCATTTGTCCAAATATATACTTTCAGTCTCATCTAAACAGTGCGTGCATGCATGGTATCCCTTGTTTGTCTGTCCTGAAAGGTTATTAAGAGCAGGCCAATCATTGATGGTTACAAATAGCAACGCTCGCAGGTCAAATTCCTACTGTTTGTGCTCATCCCACGCACGTACACCTTTTTTATTCCACAGCTATAAAAGTTCATCAACTAATGGCCTTAGGTACACATCAATGTCGTTGCCGGGTTGCTTAGGGCCTTGGATGAGCACTGGCATCATAATGAACTTCCGCTTCATGCACAACCAAGGAGGAAGGTTATAGATACATAGAGTCACGGGCCATGTGCTATGCTTGCTGTTCTGCTCCCCAAATGGATTAATGCCATCTGCACTTAAACCAAACCATAAGTTCCTTGGGTCATCTGCAAAGTCCGGCCACTCTCTCTCGATTTTTCTCCACTGCGACCCATCAGCGGGTACTCTCAACTTCCCGTCTTTCTTATGGTCTTCTTTGTGCCATCGCAACAACTTGGCATGCTCTTTGTTTTGGAACAAACGTTTCAACCGTGGTATTATAGGAGCATACCACATCACCTTGGCAGGAATCCTCTTCCTGGGGCGCTCGCCCTGAACATCATCACCAGGGTCATCGCGACCGATCTTATATCGCAATGCATTGCATACCGGGCATGCATTCAAATTCTCGTACTCACCGCGGTAGAGGATGCAGTCATTAGGGCATGCATGTATCTTCTGCACCTCCAATCCTAGAGGGCAGACAACCTTCTTTGCTTCGTATGTACTGTCGGGCAATTAGTTGTCCTTTGGAAGCTTATTCTTCATTATTTTCAGCAACTTTTCAAATGCCTTGTCAGGTACACCAGTCTCTGCCTTCCATTGCAGCAATTCCAGTGTGGTACCGAGCTTTGTGTTGTCATCTTCGCAATTTGGGTACAACCCTTTTTTGTGATCCTCTAACATGCGCTGCAACTTCCACTTCTCCTTTTCACTTTCGCAGTTTCTCTTTGCATCAGCAATGGCCCGACCAAGATCATCAGCAGGCTCATATGATGCCTCAGCTTCTTCTTCATTCTCTTCCCCCATTGTAGTACCATCATATTCAGGACACCCAGGATAGTTGTCGTCATCCTCTTCTTCTTCATTCTCTTCCATCAGAACCCCTCTTTCTTCGTGCTTGGTCCAACAATTATAGCCGGACATGAAACCGGACGTAAACAGGTGGACGTGAATCTGTTTTGAGCTAGAGTAAGTCTTATCATTCTTACACACACCACATGGACAACACATAAAACCATCCCGCTTGTTTGCCTCAGCCGCACGCAAAAAACTCTGCACGCCATTAATGAACTGGGGAGAGCGTCGGTCATCGTACATCCATTGCCGGTTCATCTTCATTACACAACACCGAAAAGACCAAATTAATACAAGTTCATACATAAAGTTCATACACACTTATTTTCTCATAAAACAACATACAACTATCTAGATAAAACATTTAAATGCAACAACAAATGTGATCAAAATCGCAACTAAGGTAGCAATTGATCCAACAGCATAATGATACCAAGCCTCTTTATTAATGGCATATTTTCTAATCTTTCTAATCTTCAAGCGCATTGCATCCATCTTGATCTTGTGATCATCGACGACATCAGCAACGTACAACTCCAATTTCATCTTCTCTTCTTCAACTCTTTTCAATTTTCCTTTCAAATCCTCGTTTTCTTTTTCAAATAAATTTAACTTCTCGACAATAGGGTCGGTTGGCATTTCCGGTTCAACTACCTCCTAAATAAAAATATCTATGTCAACTTGATGGGCATAATTGTCATTAACACGAAATGCAACATATAGTTATAAAAGAGAATATACCACATCCGAATCGTAAACCGGACGAGGGCCGACGGTCACGGATATCATAACCATGGCACTATATATAACAACAATCATACAAGTAAGAAAATTATGCAAGTAACTATCTAAATCATACAAATAAGATTTTTTTTAATAAAAATGATAAGAACACAAGAGGCTCACCAAGGTGGTGCCGGCGACGGGACGGTGCGGGCGATCGACGGTGGTTAGGACGGGGACAGGAAGGCACACTAAGTAAACCACACCTACACATATGCAAACTAAGGAGTTAATTTGAGCACAAATTGCATATAAATCAAAAAAACTACCACATAATTACACCCAAACTAAAACCCACAAATCACTATACTTATAAAGCATTGCACGAGCTGATCTAGCAATAAGAAATGAAAGGACAAAGTTGCTAACCTTTGTGGACACTTGGATGGATTGGGGTGCCTCAAATCTTGACAAATCTTGGCAAAAATGGAGGGAGGAGCTCGAGCTAGGGGAAGAACAGAGAGGGGAATTCGAATGGAGAAAACAGAGAAATGGAGTCGGGCTGGACTAAGGGTTTATATAGGGAAAGCTTTAGTCCCGGTTGGTTATACAAACCGGAACTAAAGGTCCACCTATAGTCCCGGTTTGTATCACAAACCGGGACTAAAAGGGCTCGTGGGGGCCCCAGGCTGACACCAGCCTGCCACCACCCCTTTAGTCCCGGTTTGTGATACAAACCGGGACTATAGGTCCCAAATGAACCGGGACTAATGGTGCCCCTGCCCCCCGACCGCTCCTAGCCGTTGGAACCGGGACTAATGGTCACATTAGTCCCGGGCCAAAGCCAAACCGGGACTAAAGGGTTAAACGGAAGGCATGTTTTCTACTAGTGAGGCAATAGGGAAGCACACTCAAGTAGAGGGCAATCTCATTCCACTTGCCACTGTTATTCATTTCATCTTTGCCTTTAGGTCCCACGAGGTTAGATAAATTGCGACATGTGTCCTAGTCTATTTGTTTTCAGTTTTATCATTCAGTTTCTCTATTTTTCTGGTACATGACCCAAAAGATTGAGGCATCACACAACTTTATGGTTTTGTATGTATACTTCTAATAGGTTCAACAACTATGTGAGGTCATGCATCTTCCAAAACCTTGAAAACTCACGTCTCCATCCAGTAACATCCATATTAGTTTCAATGGAGACTATATGGGTGTGTGAGTGCATCATAGGCCAATCGCACCTACGTGCCCACATCCTCTCCATTGCACGGGTGTGCTGGCAAGGACATCGGAACCAATGGTGCACCAATTTAAGTTGCAATGTCGGCTTGAAAGTCTGACATCTTGATTAAAGCCACTAACAATTGCTCTAAGTGCTTATCAACTTAGGTTCCGAAAGAGGTTATGAAAGATGGTTTATGCCCCCCCCCCCCCCCAATTCTCAAGGACCACAAGATTTTAAGACTATTACACAGCTTTTTAACATGAAATGCCTTTCAAAAGGGGATATTGGTTTTATGAGGTGAACATTTTCTTGCGAAGTGTTAAGGATCAAACCCCCAAGACCCTCTACAAACTCAGTATTCCTAGTCCGTCTCTCAATGTTTCATCTATTTGGATCCTCCAACCATGCTCCATCCATAACCTCTGACTCCCTTTGAAAGAGATAACCATTTACATTGTGTGCAAATAAAATTCTCTAAGCGAGGTATTTTGATAGTAGGAATGCTACATAAGGTTTCCTACTCATGTTTGGTTCCTCCGAGTGACTTATGTTCGGAGCCTGCACGTCAGCTAGTTTGAACACAAAAGCCTCATTCGGTCCCTCTGAGCTAGTTTCAATGGACACTGTAGCCATCACCGTTAGGCCCCTCCGAGCGTTATTATGCTTGGCCCTCCAAGATAGTGTAAAGTTGACCTTTGTTTTGGTTTGATTCCTCCGAGAAAAACACTTGGAGTCTTTGTATTGTACACAAAGAGTGTGTAATAGTCGCATTTCTATGTCTAGCCTATATATACCCCATACATCCCACCATTTTAGTCAACACCTATCAAGTCTTGTGCTCAGCTTCAAAGGACATTCTACTCTAACCCTAATGTTTTACATTTGCGCCTCCTAGATCGTCTATGTATTCTTGGGAGGCTTTAAAGTGTGAAGGAACCAAGAAGTTTATGATGATAAGAGGCCGCCGACTTTATGTGAAGATCTACTCTGAGTGTGGTTTTAACCTTTGTGGTAACAAGCCATGGTGGTACAGGTGGGCATGCACTTTGTGGGCTCTTTGTTAGCGACATTCACGAGGCTTTAAACTTTGTGGTACCAGGCCTTAGGACTTTGTGTACGAACCTCCACTAATGAGGAGTACGATAACACAACTATACGAACCTTAACTCCCTTATCTTTCTTGTAAGTTTTCTTACACTTCGTTAATTTCTTTGACTTGCATGTGTAGGGTGTTCTCGATAGCCTTTAGGTAAGCTTAAAATACGCCATCAAGTTCAAATTGACTAGTCCTTGTTTTTGTTACCCCATTCACCTCTGGACTCCAATCGGCCCTAGACGGCTCCATTGTGCCCCTTTTCTCCTTACAGCGCGGGGTGTGGCCCGTGAGGACACCACTATGTGGGGATCTAGAACTTATCTATTAAATACCACCAAAGTTATTGTCCCAACAAAGACAACACACCCAAGACGCGTTCCACCCCTCTTCAGATATCATCATTAAAATAACAATATATATTTCACTCAAAAGTCTAGGTTTATCCATTACCATCTTGGACTTGTTTCACACATTATCATTGAGCCAATAACTATTGATGGCATGCTTTAGCTCATATAATGGACTTCACTACTGGAATCAGGCACTTTGCCGTCTGCCATAGCAGACGGCAAAGGATAGGCCAGCGAACGGCAAACTCCTTTGCCGTCCGCCAGCAGACGGCCACAGTTTCGGCACCGTAAACTCCGGTAAAGGGGTTCTTTGCCGTCTGCCTATGCTCGGCGGACGGCAAAGAGGGTGGACGGTGTAGTACTGACGTTAGCCCCGTTAGGTGGTAATGGCATTCTTTGCCGTCAGCCCCCGGACGGCAACGTCACAAGGTCTTTGCCGTCTGCCCCCGGACGGCCACAGTTTAAAGGTCTTTGTCGTCTGCCCCCGGACGGCAAAGAGGCCAAATGGTCCCAGGCCTAGAGTTCCCAGGTTATACAGGCGGCTGCCACGTGCCACCTTTGCCGTCGGTGGCGGACGATAAAGAGGCCTTTGCCAACGGTGGCAGACGGCAAAGAGCCACTATTGCCTCTTTTTTTCCTGTTTTGTTATATTCAAGAATTTCCACAGGCAAATATATGATATGTATATATATATTTCGCAGAAATAATATCCCTGCCATATGGATATGATCAACCAACAATTATACCAAATTTAAAGTATCAAATGTCACATTGTTCACCATATTACAATAGTTTCATCCATACATACATAGTCTCATCCATAGGTAGAAAGTTTCACATAAGTTCATCGATACAAAATGAAAACAGAAAGTAAACACTAGCACTACATCAAAGCAAGCTGCCGTGAAGTGAATCAAATCTGCAAAATTGGAAATAAGAAGTTAGAATAAGAATACTAGAAGAAGTAGAAGAAGATCTAGAAGAAGAAGATGATGAAGAAGCGTTTTTCTTCTCTCTCTCTTTCTCCTCTTGTTTTTCTTCTTCTTATTGCTTATTTGTGTCATTTTAGAGCTAACCTAGGTAATTATCCCATTTTTGACCTAGCTAAGCTTATTGTGTCATTTTGCAAGAAAATAAGCTAAGTTTATGGCATTTATGAGGTTACAAAGTCTATTATGCCATTTTTGAGTTAACTAAGCTTATGATGTCATTGTGTAGGAAACAAAGCTAAGTATAGGTCATTCTAGAGCTAAGTGAGCTTATTATCTCATTTTGTAGGAAGCAAAGCTAAGTATAGGTCATTTTAGAGCTAACTTAGGTAAAATAGGTCATTTCGGAGCTAAGTAAGCTTATTATGTCACTTTGGAGAAAACAATGCTAAGTATAGGTCATTTTAGAGCTAACCTCGGTAAAATAGGTCATTCTGGAACTAAGTGATCTTATTATCTCATTTTGTAGGAAGCAAAGCTAAGTATAGGTCATTTTAGAGCTAACTTAGGTAAAATAGGTCATTTCGGAGCTAATCAGCTAAGTAAGCTTACTATGTCATTTTGGAGAAAACAATGCTAAGTATAGGTCATTTTAGAGCTAACTTAGGTAAAAATATGTCATTTTGGAGGTAAGTAAGCTTACTATGTCATTTTGGAGGAAACAAAGCTAACTTAGGTAAAATATGACATTTATGAGCTAACCAAGGTTATTATGCCATTTTTGACCTAAGTAAGCTAATTATGTCATAAATGAACTAAATAAGCTAAGTAAATGAGCTAACCAAGGTTATTATGCCATTTGTTGAGCTTGACTTTCGGTCTTTCGAGGTTTTCCTTAGAAAAACTCTCATGCCTCATGGTGTGTATGGTGCGCACTCACTCACACTTATATGGTGGTGTATGTTGGTGGACACTACCTAATACTAATATTTCGACCGTCGGTGATGGTCGTTTCCCCTTATCCTCTCCCGCAATATACCAAGGTATATATCGAGAGAAGGAGAAGAAGAAACGACCCCCGCGACAACAGTCGGGATTCCTCCATCAAGAAGAGACATGAAACTCTCACAAGGAGCTCCGACAGACCGAAAGTACATAATTTTGTCTAAGTGCTAAGTTTGTCTTTCTTTGAGAAAATGAGCCAAGTAAGTGGCATATTAGGGCTTACCGTCCTCATCATCACGGAGGTGAAGCACCGGGGTTGCTCGGTCCGGTGTCACCTAGAGAAGGATGCCCTGGAGAAGGGTCGTGCGATGCGGCTCGGGAGTTATGCTGCACCAAAGATCATTTGCAAAGTCTCGTTAGCATGATGACACTGAAATGTTAAGACTAGTAACTAATGACCATTCAAATGAAACTCACCGTTCCCGCCGTGGTAATGACTGGCATCGACGGAGGGGTCTGGCCGTTCTTCTCGCACAAAGACTGCACATTTGGTTTTGACAAGTCAATCATATTGGTTATTAATGAAATGAACCTATAGTGCATGATTTGGCTAATATGAAGAAGAAACTTACCACGATGAGCTCGTACATGGCCCGGTTAGACGCATCGTTCCGTGCCCTCTCCTCCTCCAACAACCTAGCCGTCCTCTCCTCCAAATCCCTCTCCTTCTCCGCCGCCTGCCGAGCCCGTTCCTCCAGAAGTGCCTGGGTTGCCTCTCTCTCTTTCTGAAGAGCAGCCTGCAACACAACTCCTCGTTAGCATTGTAATCATCTTGTCTTCGCACAAACAATGTAATGGAGGAAAGCTATCTGAGTCCGTATGACTAACCTCGATGGCGAGCTCGACTGGCCGTGGACGAGGCCTTATCTCAGGACAGGAGCTCGTTTGGCGCGCCTTGATCTCCTGGAGAGTGATAGAAGACCTTATAAGTCCATCTCCAATGGCTATCGAGCCATGGGGCCTCCCGCCGCCAGCTATCATCACCAGCTCTGGATCAATAGGATGCTGGCTCGGGTTGAAGTCCTCCCCATTCACCGCCTTCCCCACATCTCTGTACCTCACGAGCTTGTGGTGGGAGGAGATGTTGGTGAAGTTCTCAGGATGATCGAGGTCAGACTCAGAGAATGCCTTCGCCTTCTTGTACGAGGCAGTATGGGCCATGGCATAGAGGTCGTACATCCCTGGCACCTCCGTGTTATTGTGATGCGCCTAAAAGAGAGAGAGAGGAACAAAGTATTAGTAAAGGGCTCAAGCAAGCATCAAGAACGAATTGCATGAATCATGAAGCAAACCACATACCTAGTTCTCCCCGAACTGATATAGGTTGGCGCTGCCTTGATGGTGTGGCACACCAGCCATTTTGGCACGCCGGTCCTTGGCGTTAATGTGGACGGCTAGCCATTGCTCTGAGCACCACTCATCCACCAACGGCTCCCAACAATCCATCTTATCCGCACACAATCTCGGGGGCACCTAAGTGAGTAAAGAATAATTTGAGTGCTACGCCTACGAATCAAATCAAGGAAACTAAGTACAAGGCCTTAGGAAAAGGTAATTACCTTCATGTACTACTCCTTCTCCAGAAACTTTCCGCGGCACGTCGTCTTTTCCTTCTTAACTTTCCGCGAGGCGTAGTAGTCTCGAACAGCCTGCGGTCGAGCCTCGTGTCGTAAGTTCTGTAGTAGGCTCTGTTGGAAAAGGCAGTTCCTAGAAGGCGCTTAGGCATGCTTAGGCGCTAGGCGATGGCCAAACGCCTCGCCTAGGGCATAAATGAAAGTCTAGCCAGGGCAAGTATGGAATCGTCTACCCAAGTGAGCAAACATGCCATATTGAACTCATATGCCAAACGAGCCATATTCCAATGCAGTAGCAGGTAGTTAATTTATTTATAAGCCCTAAATTAATATCGACACACATATAAAATCAAAAATACACCCTGATAGTAAAAAACTATATTACCGCCTAGGCCATGCCTAGGGTGCTTAAGCAACGCCTATGCACTAGGCGAAGGCCAACTGCCTCGCTTACGCCTACCGCTTTGTCCAACCTTGGTAGTAGGCGCTTGCATTCGACATTGATAACCTTTGCCGCGGCCTCCTCGTACCCCTCCTCACACCTGTAGAAGGTCTGCAATCAAACGAGACAACACTAATTAGTACAATAAATAGCTATTGTTGATTTTTAATTGTGTAAAGGAAAAATTACCCAAAACTGTCTGATCACCATGTCGGCCCTCGTGTGGCACAAGACACCGTCGATCCTCGTCTCCGGCGGGGCCGGGGCAGCCAAGTAGTGCTCCTAGGTCAATCCTAGCTCTCGAACCCGGCCCTCACCAGGCAACGTGACAAACCCCGGAAAGTTGTGCCGGCAAATCACACCAAGGACGGAGTTGGGCCTGCGGGCACCCTTGGCATGAGTCCAACCCCTGCAGTATGACAAAGCCAACGCATTAGATATTTGAAGAAACGTGAAGGCAAAAGGTTAAAAAAGAGTAAATGCACTTACTTCTCCCCATTAGGCCTAATCAACCACCTCTGCTCGCGGGTCGCCGGCACGGGCGGGAGCCGTGTACCACCACGCTGGTAGACCTTCCCCCCCTCAACCACCTCGTCGTCGCTATCAGAAAACCCATCCCCGCCACAATCAGCATGGCCACTCGGCTCCGGCCAGCTATCCCATTGGGTCTTCTGGGATGTACCCTGATCCCTGCTCTGCCCCGGAGTCTCGTGGGACGAAGCCTGTGGGACAGGAGTCTCGTGGGACGAAGCCTCGTCGACCCTAGGCTCGTGGACCGAAGTCCGCGTAGCCTCCTCCTCAGACGGGTCCACCCTAGCAGTCCTGTGCTCGGGTGAATCAGCTGGGGGTGGCGGCGAGGAAGGCGTAGCAGCCTGCCTACCTCTCCCACCACGGGCACGTGTACCTCTAGTACCTCTCTTCTTCCCCCGACCTCCTCTCCCGATGGGCAACGACGCCGACGAAGAAGCTCCCGCCTGTGTCTGCATACAGTCGAGCAACGCTCTCCGGAGATGCTGGGGTGGAATGGAAGTACCCCTCCCACCACGCGCCGACGAAGACTGAGCCGCGGAACGCTCTGGACCCGCGCCCACCATCTTTCAACACCTGCCATGACAAAGAGTGAACGAAATTAGTACAACATAAAAAAATTGAATACCGACATGAATAATAAAAATTGAATACTGACATGTATATAATTTAAGTGTATCATCATCATGTATATAATAAAAATTGAATACCTGACATGAACTAATAATAATCTTGATCGTCTATATATGCTCCGGGATCATCATCATCACTATCATCAATAAATACATCATCATCATCACTATCGGGAACAACATGTGGAAGGCCTCCTTTATGTAATCGGTCAAGCATTGACAGGTCATCCGCAGCAGTAACCTCTTCTTGTTCCGGCTCTTCTTGTTCCGGCTCATGGGTGAAGTCGGATTCACAGTCGCTGTCTACTTCAATGTTCTGGGGTGAAGTAGAGCGGTTCTTGAAACGTTTTTTGGAAAGACGTGTTTCTTGGAAGAATTCTCCTTCATATGTGTCTGGGTTAATGTGAGGTTCATAATCCTCTTCATTGAGGGGAGGTGGTCTAAAATGTGGCGGCACTTCATAAACGACATCCCAATCATTCAGATTTGGATCAGTTTGGCAGGCCCACGGTAGATAGAAAACAACCGAACTAGATGCAGATGGGAATCAGATGTTGATACACACTTCAGAGACTATATTACGACTCAACAGGCGACCCAATTCTTTTGCCCAATTTGTGCCATGTCATCTGTCTGGCCGTCTCTTCGACCATGAAAAGACGTTGAAGTCTTGGTACGATTGGCATATAGCGAAGAACATTAACGGGGATTTTGGTCTGAATCTTCTCACCCATACCGTTGTCTACCACAACATACCTGGAAGACTTGCAAATGGGACAATAGTTCAAGTCCGCATACTCAAGCCTAAATAAGGCACATCCATTCTCAAAGGCATCTATCTTCTCATAGGGCATCTTAAGTACACGGAGGATTTTGTCCGACTGGTACAGGTTTGCAGGCAGTACATGGCCTTTGGGTAGAAAGCGTCCAAATATTGTCATCATCGCGTCGTAGCATTCTCTTCCCGGGTTGAATTGAGCCTTCAGGGCCATTACTTGCGCGATGGCATCCAGCTAACAAAGCTCAGTGTGCTCGTGGAGAGGACGTTTTGAAGACTCCAACATTTCATAGAATGCCTTTGCAGATTCCTCCATCTCATCGTCTGAATCCCGAGCATCATCAAAGTCTTGCACCATGTCTTCGATCCCGGTACCATGCTCGTCGATGCGACGACGAACCACCTTAGCTCTAGCACGTTGGGCAGACTCACCATGAAAAGTCCACACCGTATAATTAGGCGTAAAACCCCATTTCTACAGGTGTTTACCCATTTCACCCTCTGTCTGCTTTTTAAAGTTGTCGCACCGGGGACAGGGGCACCATGTTTTTTCCTGGCCATTTGCAAATACAGCTCTCACAAACCCCTTGGTATTTGTTAACCATTCTTTGGTCATGTCTTCCTGACTAGTGTGACCGGTGTACATATCCACGCACGATCACTCATCTTGCCTAGCTACTAGACACACAAGAAATATATATATATATATATATAATTCAGCATATATATTCATCAGTTAATCAAGTTTGTCAGTTTTATTACGTCCATGCAACCTACACGCTAATAGGTAAAGATAGGTCCTAATCCCACCCGAGTATGTGTAGATTGGGTTCGTTTTCCCATGCTCTGCTCCGGATCCGACGCAGAATTTCGGCAGCACCTCCCCGCTGTTCTTCTGATACACGTCTCGACAATAAGCAGAGAGGATGTGTACCCGGAGAACAACAAGGAGGCACTGACGAAATTCTGCATCGGATCCGGAGCAGAGCATACGGGAAAACGAACCCAATCTACACATACTCAGGCTGTCCATGGATAATGTTGGACAATTCGAAAGGATGGCGGTTATAAATATGCAAAGACATGCATATTTATAGATGCCGCCCTTTCGAACGGGAGACGCATACTGGTCACGCATACTGTTGAATTGAAGAAACCTATAGCTAGCAAGTTTCATCGGCACGAAGACCGGAACAGAGCAAACTAAGGGGGGGAGGAGATGTCATTTGTGCTCACCCACGAACGCAGCAGGGGAGCTCGTCCAACGCGCGGGGAGGTCGTCGAACAACTGCACATTGAAATTCACCCGATCAACACAAATATGATGTTTTTTATAACAAAATCGGAAAATATGTGACCTAACTCATAATTTACAAAACTATGACCTCCTCGGCCTCAGGAAGGCCGAAGAGCGCCTTTTCGGTCAACAGGAGGCAGAATAGGTGTCGGGGGTCGGGGGTCAGTGGCGTCGGGGGTCACTGGCGTCGGTGGTCAGTGGCGTCGGCGGTCGGGGGTCGGTGGCATCGGGGGTCGGGGGTCGGTGGCGTTGGTGGTCGGGGGTCGATGGCGTCGGGGATCGGTGGCGTCGGGGGTCGGGGGTCGGTGGCGTCGGGGGTCGGTGGCATCGGGGGTCGAGGGTCGGTGGCATCGGGGGTCAAGGGTCGGTGGCGGCGGAGGTCGGGGGTCAGTGGCGTCGGGGGTCGGGGGCTCTTCTCTTCTTCTTCTTCTTCTTCTTCTTCTTCTTTTCCTTTTTCCTCTTCTTCTTCTCCTCCTCTCTTCTTCTTCTTCTTCTTCTTCTTTCTTCTCCTCCTCCTCCTCTTCTTCTTCTTCTCCTTCTTCTTTTCCTTCTTTCTTTTCCTTCTTCTTCATTTCCTACTTCTTCTTCTTATTCTTTTCTTCTTTTCCTTTTTTCTTGTTCATTTTTTTCCTTCTTTTTTTTCTTAACTAATTTTTCTTCTTCTTCTTTTTTTATTAAACTAACCTAACTAACGTAACTAACTAACCTAATTAACCTAACTAATTTAACAAAAAAAACAGGAAAAAAAATGAGGTGGCCGGCGGGGGGTTCTCACCGGCGTGGGCGGCGGGGCGCCGGGGTGCCGGGGCGGCGGGGACGACGGGGCGGCGGGTAGGACGACGGGCTCGGTGGTGGAGGGGGCGCGGGGAGGAGGGGTCGCGGGGAGGGGGCGTGGGGCGGCGGGGCGCCGAGGACGACGGGCGCTGTGGGCGGCGGCGCGGTGGTGGAGGAGGTGGTTGCGGGGAGGAGGGGGCACGTGGAGGAGGGAGAGAGAGAGATGGGGGAGAGGAGGGTTTGGGGTGGGGGCCGAGGTCGTTAGGGCGGCATCCTCTTCGCCGTCCGTCAGCCGACGGCAAAGAGGCAAAAGGCGGACGACAAAGAATAGCGGACGGCAAAGAGTCCGCCAGCCAACGGTGTAGTGGGGCCCACCCCATGCTCTTTGCCGTCTGCCTTCAGGCTCTTTGCCGTCAGCTGGCGGACGGCAAAGAGCTTACTGATGGCAAATTAAATCTTTGCCATCTGCCAGATCTTTGCCGTCTGGTTTGTTGCAGCAGACGGCAAAGACTCTCTTTGCCATCAGCCAACAGACGACAAAGAGCTGGCAGATGGCAAATCCCTGGATTCCAGTAGTGCTTGGACCAATAACTATTCTTCTAGTTGTGCTATTAGTTTTTAGGTTTATTAATGTGAGCCAGGAACTTTAGTTTATGATAGATTTTTTACATTCAATTATAGTTAAGCCATAACATAATGGTATTAACTACTTGAAATGTGACTTGTCCTACATTTCAAGTACTTACTTCTCTTCTCTTGACAGGGTGTTGGCTACTACATTTTCAAGTACTTACTTATTCTGCTATGAGACGTGTGATCGTGTTTCCTCAACAGTGAGAGGAGAAAAGGGATGTCAGCATGACGACATGACGACCTACATCCCTACTTGTTCGGCCCACCTCATGTTGTCGTTCAAGCGACACGAGCTACCATATCTGCACCCTACAAGATTGTTGTGTAAGAAACGCAGCCCATGGAACTCTGGGAATGTGTCACCTATGTTATTCTTGTTACCTGTCCAAGAACTACTTGCACTGACGTGTCTTCAAAACCCCATGGAAATGCAAATTCCCATCTGGTATCATTTATATCTAGTTCCAACACAGAACATTGGCGTTTTTATATATTTACTATTTTCAGTCTTATTGTTTGTATACTTTAGACACAAGTATGTCGATTCTAAAAGATATGAATATGTCTTGGTTGAGCTAGGGTAATGAGTTATTTGTACAATGACTATCTCCACTAATTGTGACCTTTCTTGTGGCCATTCTGAATTACTCTGTAGCTCGTGTCACTCCTGTTTATACATCCACAGGTCTGTTGAATTGATGCCACTTACAACACAACACAGAAGCCAGGTATCCATTAATTAATCCATAGAATTTTCATAGCAATCACACCAGTTTAGCAATACCTCACGAAAGCGGGCCCTAACCTCTACTAGCAAACAAACATATAATTCGAAACAAATAAAAAATGTAATGGGCCAATTAACCATGAACCAACCAACAATAAGGGCTCCTTTAAGGGGATTAGTATAGGCCTACTAGATTCGCAATAGCTATGTGTCACTCCTATCAATTCTAATAGAAATTGCCTACACGCGACGACTAGCGGATCGGCCCACTTAGCGTGGTTGCTCGTGGCAGTTGTTGTAGGTTCGCTCACTCCGGTTTTCCTCGTCCTTTTCCTTTCTTTTTTTCATCAGTTTAATTTGGTTTTTCATTTTTTTTCATTTTTATTTGGTTTTCTTTGTTTTCCTATTTTTCCTTTCTTACTTCGCTATAATTTGGTTTTCTTCGTTTCTGGTTTGGTTTCTTTGCTTTTCTTATTTTCCTTTGTCGGTTTTATTGTTTTTATTAACACATGTCTACTTTTACTCATTACATAGTGTACATTTATAGAGCAGGCCTGAAACATTTTTCTGATATACGTTCGACATTTTTCAAATACATGATGTACATATTTTTAAAATAAAAGTTTTGAACACTTTTTTGAATACACGACAACATTTTCCAAATACACATTGTACATTTCTTTAACTAGTAACCGTGCACGTGCAATGCACATCTTGTTAGAATTCAAAATTTGAATTCCTAAAGCTCATAGTTTCAATCTGAGTATATCTACAATCATGCATGTGGAGTGATTTTGGAGTGCATCCATGTACTCGTCGAGTTTAAATCTTGATGATTTATTCTTTGCTGAAACAATAAAATGTGTATTTATCTCATGATATTACTATGGGGCATATGAATCAGTATCAAACGCAACCCCTACCAGTGCGCACTTGTTGGGGAACCAATCTAGAGGAGAAACAGATCTAGGGAGAGAGGGAGGGCTGCACAATGGCTTGGGGTGTGGCTGCCCTCCCTCTCCCTCTCTATTTATAGGAGGAAGGTGTAGGTGGGGTGCAGCCCTAGCCCCTCCTCCAAGGAGGGGTTCGACCGAACTAGGGGGGGAGGAGTCCTCCTCCCACAAGGGAGGTGGAACCCTAGGGAGGAGTCCCTCCCCTCCAAGGCACCTCCACCCTTTTTTTCTTTCCTTTGGGCGCATGGGCCCTTATGGGGTCGGCTGCCCAGCCCACCAGGGGCTGGTGCGCCACCTCTTGGGCCCATGTGCCCCCCCGGGGTGGGTGGGCCCCTCCCGATGGACCCTCGAAACCCTTTCGGCACTCCCGGTACGCTACCGAAAACACCCGAAACTTCTCCGGAACCCGAATACCACTTTCCTATATATATAAATATTTACCTCCAGACCATTCCAGAGCTCCTCATGACGTCCGGGATCTCATCCGGGACTCCGAACAACCTTCGGTCACCAACATACATAACTCAATAATACCGAAACGTCACCGAACGTTAAGTGTGCAGACCCTGCGGGTTCGAGAACTATGTAGACATGACCGAGACACCTCTACGGTCAAAAACCAATAGCGGGACCTGGATGCCCATATTGGTTCCTACATAATCTACGAAGATCTTTATCGGTTGAACCTCTATGTCAAGGATTCAGTTAATCCCGTACGCTATTCCCTTTGTTTATCGGTATGTTACTTGCCCGAGATTCGATCGTCGGTATCTCCATACCTAGTTCAATCTCGTTATCGGCAAGTCTCTTTACTCGTTTCGTAATACAAGATCCCGTGGCTAACACTTTAGTCACTTTGCTTGCAAGGCTCATTGTGATGCTGTATTACCGAGTGGGCCCTGAGATACCTCTCCGTCACACGGAGTAACAAATCCCAGTCTTGATCCATGTCAACTCAACAGACACCTTCGGAGATACCTGTAGAGCATCTTTATAGTCACCCAGTTACGTTGTGACATTTGATACACACAAGGTACTCCTCCGGTGTCAGTGAGTTACATGATCTCTTGGTCATAGGAACACATACTTTGACATGCAGAAAACAATAGCAATAAACTGACACGGTCATATGCTACGTTCATAGTTTGGGTCCTGTCCATCACATCATTCTCCTAATGATGTGATCCCATCATCAAATGACAACCCTTGTCCATGGCTAGGAAACCACAGCCATCTTTGATTAACGGGCTAGTCCATTAGAGGCTTACTAGGGACACATTGTTGTCTATGTACCCACACATGTATTTGAGTTTCCAATCAATACAATTAAAGCATGGATAATAAACATTTATCATGAACAAGGAAATATAATAATAACCATTTTATTATTGCCTCTAGGGCATATTTCCAACAGCACTTTCCAAGGCTCATGCACATATATGAACTCTCAAAAATTCAATTTTTGATAACATATAAATGATCACAATACTTTTTCACCATATCATATGCACATTATCTCATATATTATGCAATTTAAGATGGTCAAAAGGTTCGAAGGAAAGCAATCAAATAATGACGAGATTGAGACCTATCAAGAGTAAATAGAACTTACGAATAAGTGCTAAAATGTGAAGATCAAATATATCATAGTCTGTTTCAAACAATTTAGAGAGTCAAACAAGACGTGTGAGAACAACAAAATCACCAACGAAAATACTGTAGTGTATTTCAAACAGGACTTCGATACACCACAAATCATCACGAAAAGTACAATGTGTTTTCCTTCTAACTCGTTCATCCATGCATTAAGGGCATGTAATGCATACTTCCTACTTCCATGGATACACAACAATTTACACAATGTAGAGCCAACTATCCTCGTCACTCTCATCCAGGCATACGATCTGCAAAGCTTTGAATTTATCCTTCCCTGTTGCTATACATATCACGATGTTCCCCATAATTACCAGCAGTTAACATGTCCATTCCTTATATCACGAAGTAATAAAGAAAGATATTTAGCATGTGAACCTGTTAGATCATAAAATTTTGCATGGTTTTTTTTGTACAAGGATAATAGACTGCAAGAGTAGATGCATATTTGCATGTCTTACATCAGTTACTTAATCGTATCCCATAAATTAACTTTGTAACAAGATGCTAACAACATATATCATGTTCGATGCATGTCTCAACTAATGAAATTCGTGAAAAAAAAACATCAATCAAGTAAATTGAACGACTCAATATCGAGACCCTTTATTTTAATTTAATAGCATGCCAAACCTATCAGACACACAACCTTTCCAAGATAATATGTTAAATGAAACTAGAAATTCTTCACGGAGGTGCAATCACAGCCTTAAATGTACAACTATTTCTAAATGTTCAATGGGAAATTGTTTAATCAAATGTAGATAGGGTCAAAGGGACGAATACATAGCAAACAAGAAACATGAAAATTAGAGCATATTGTTGGACTGAGAATTTTCACAGAATTATGATAATACAAAGTTCAAGAAACAACTATGGCATATTTACACTCGTTTTATTTAGGAAAACAAATCGGCCTTAATTCACATCAAAATTTCAACCAACAAACACTTGCCCTGTTTCTCTGTTTTTGAAAGCTGTGAGAGCTCCTGATCGATTACCGTGATCAAACGACACATATAGTATCTTCATCCTACCTGAATATGCTATATATTTCACATGGATTCAGTTGGTACCAGGGCAGGCACACCATTATATATTTCTTCCCGAGCGCTATTTCAATATTAACCATCAACATGGTGATAACTATTGTACCCTTAAGGAAAAGCTAGTTGTCTGCCCAATGCAATTTATTCTCTGATCACATTGATCGAATCCTCTAACTTTGGTTTATAGAGTAACAAGCTACATGAGTAATCCTATAAACAGTTACGGCCAAAAGATTCCATACTATACCAATAAAGAGAACTTCGAACAATAAAGTTGACAAGAAGTTGACTTGGTCAGAAAGAAGAAAGCAAAGTCAATGATGGAAAAGGGAGTGCAACCAGCAATCAGGAGATAACAAAGTGTGAGAACAACTATTAGATTGGTATGCATACTTGATAGTTGCTTTCACATCTTCATACGATGCGTTTTTCTCAAGCCGGCGGGTCAGATCAACAACGGATACGTTAGGTGCAGGAACCCGAAAGGCCATGCCAGTGAGCTTCCCATTTAAAGATGGAAGGACCTTTCCAACAATCTGATATCAAAGCAAGAAATTCAACATAAGAAACCTGCAACAACAAAACGTTTCATTCATTCTCATCGACCAAATATAACCTTTGTTGCACCCGTAGAGCTAGGGATGATGTTTTGACCAGCTCCTTCACAACCCACATGGGTGCTGCTCATGGTAGTTTCTTCTATTTTTTTTAAAAATGACACAGGTGTAGTTACCCTTGGTCGAGTTTTTTTTCCTTATACATGGCGACGAAAGAGCCTGATGGGAATCCTTATATGCTACTTCCTCTATAACTTTTTGTAAGACATTTTTAGAGTCCAGACCAAATGCAACAAATTCATACTCAACCAATGAGGAAAAAAAACAAAACGGTCTAAAACCACACTTCATCGTATACTACACGACACCATTATTGCATATCAAATTGAGTTACATTACCAAAGTCTAAGAACGCCACAGTCGACCATAATTAAAGCTTATCCCACTTACATGCTGCACAGTTAATGCCTTTCCCGGCTCACGAGCTTTGCACGGTAGGGAAACGCCCTGCAATAAGCATAACTAAGATTTCAGTACGCTAACACTCGTGAAGATCTCTAGTTCCCATCGGTCGAGTTTTATTCTTATACATGGCAACGAAAAAGCCTGATGAGATCCGTTATATGCTAATCCATCAGATGGGATGCAATAAGTTTGTATTCAAGCAATGAGGAAATAAATAAAATGGTGTAAAACCACAGTGCACTGTATACGACACAAGACCATTATTGCAGAGCAGATCAAGAAATAAGTTATCAAAATCTAACGGAACGGCACAGGTGAGCATAATTAAAGTTTGTGCCACTTACATGCTGAAAAGTAAATGCTTTTTTTTGGGCTCACGCGGATTGCACCGCTCATCCCCGATCCAGGTTCCCAAGTGTTGTTCCGTAACGGAAATGCCCTACAATCAGTATAATTGAAGATCCAACACACTTGACACGAGACCACGTATACAACACGGGACCATTATTGCAGAGCGGATCAAGAATTATGTTACCAGACTATAACGGAATGGCACAAGTGAGCAGAATTAAAGTTTGTACCACTTACATGCTGAAAAATTAATGCTTTTTCCGGCTCACAACTTTGCGCCAGACATCCCCGATCTGGCTTCACAAGTGTTATTTCCGATACGGAAATGCCCTGCAATCAGCATAACTGGAGATCCAACACATTTGACACTCATCGTATACAACACAATTATTGCTGAGCGGATCAAGAGTTACGTTACCAGAGTCTAACGGAATGTCACAGAAGAGCATAATTATAGTTTGCACCACTTACATATTTTTGGCTCACGTGCTTTGCACCAGCCATATACGGTTTCCAACTTCGCATGTGTTATTCCGATACGGAAACTCCCTGCAATCAACATACTAAAGATTCAACACAATTGGCACTCATCTTATATGACAGACACCATTATTGCAGAGCAGATCAAGATTTACATTACCTAACGGAACGGCACAGGTTAGTGTAATTAAAGTTTTACCACTTACAGGATGCAAAGTTATTGCCTTTTCCGGCTCACCCTGTTTGCGCCACTCGTCCACGATCCGGCTTCGCGTGTGTTATTCCGACACCAAGATTCTCTGCTATCAGCTACGTGTGTCTGAGTTCTGGAAATTGTAAACTATGTATCAGAAAAAAATGTTTCATTCTGCAGAGGGGTCCAAAGTGTGTACTGTTTTAAGACCTGGATAGCAAGAAAGAAGACTAACTGGACTATTGAGATGATTGAGCTGAGCTTATACCTGAAGCGTGAATGCCAATTATCATGGGCTCGTTTCAATCTGAGTGTATGGATGTCCAGAGGGATTTGATACACCACACGTCTGGAAGCAAACATGAACGATTTCCCTATTCATAAAATTTCATGAATGCAGGATCGATCAAATTCAGTTTGCATGAAATATTTTAAAATACAGTTTTTGATGTTCCAGATTATTTTTTAGAGAAGAAATCACTTGAGATGAACGAAAAACCAAATCAAATATCAGGTGTTGCCGGCAAGCTCTTGCGACCTGCTTGATCTAGATCGCCGGCAAGCAGGGACGAAGTGCGGCAGCCGACGACCCGTGCGGAGGAGGGATGGCTTGGTGGCGAGGGCCCAGCACGCTCTTGTGTCCGTGGGACAACAGCCGACCCGCGCTCATGTCCATGTGGCAGATTGGAAGGAGTGACGGGGTGATTCGCGCTCGCATCCGTCAGGCAGAAGAGGAGAGCGGCCGACGGTGACGGCGATTATAAAAGATATGAATATGCCTCGACTGAGCAAGGGTAATGTGTTATTTGCACAATGTCTATCTCCACTAATTGTGACCTTTCTTGTGGCCATTCTGAACTAATATGTATGTTGGATTGATGCCACTTACAACACAACACATAAGCGAGATATCCATTAATTATTCCATAGAATATTCATAGCGATCACACCAGTTTAGCAATCATCACGAAAACGGGCCCTAACCCTTACTGGCAAACAAACATATAATTCGAAACAAATAAAGAAATTAAATGGGCCAATTAACCATGAACCAGCCAACAATAAGGGCTCCTTTAAGTGGATTAATGTAGGCCTACTAGATTCACGACAGCTACGTGTCACTCATATCAATTCTAATAGAAATTGCCTACAGGCGACGACTAGCGGATCGGCCCACTTAGCATGGTTGCTCGGTTTTTGCTCGTGGCGGTTGTTGTAAGTTCGCTCACTTCGGTTTTCCTCGTCTTTTTCCTTTCTTTTTTTCATCAAATTTCTTTGGTTTTCCTTTCTTCATTTTACTTTCGTTTTCTTTGTTTTCCAATTTTTTCCTTTCTTACTTCGCTATTATTCGGTTTTCTTTGTTTCTGGTTTTGGTTTCTTTCCTGTTATTTTTTTTCTTCGTCGGTTTTATTATTTTCTAACACATGTCTATGTTTCTCAGTACACAATATACATTTATAAAGCACGTGTGAAACATTTTTCCGATATACGTTTGACATTTTTCAAATACATCATGTACATATTTTTAAAATAAGTGTTTTGAACACTTTTTTTGAATACACGCAACTTTTTCCAAATACACTTTGTACATTTCTTTAATGGCAATATTTTTTTCTCAAACTACGCAAACATCTTTTACATTATATAAACATTCATGAGAATCTCATGGACATTTGATGGAAACATGGGAATATTTATTTAAAATGTGACGTACATTTGATGAACGGAAACAAATTTTGTTTCAATCAATGCCAAAAAAGTTAACATTGTATATAACATTTTTTAAATGTCATGAACATTTTTTTGAAATGCAGGAAATATTCGATCAAATGTCACGTGCATTTTTTAATGATACCAGACATTTTATTACAATACGAAAAACTTTGTTCTTACATTCTATACACATTTTATAAAAAGTATTTGCATACATTTGTTTAAAACACAGGAACATCTTTTCATTGTCACAAACATTACTTTTGAAAGTGTTCAATATTTTTAAATATTGCGCAAACAGATTCTTTTATACGATGTTAACATTTTTTTTCAAATTCGTGGGTTCAAATTTCTTAAGTAATTTTAAGTTTTTTAAATATATGCATTTAAAATAAAAATAAAACGATAGAAAATGAATAAATAACCAAATTCAAGTGATGTCGGCATGATGACCAGCGTACCTACTGGTTCGGCCCACCGCACCCTACAAGATTGTTGTGTAAGAAATGCAGCCCATGGAACTCTGGGAATGTGTCACCTATGTTATTCTTGTTACCTGTCGAACAACTACTTGCACTGACGTGTCTTCAAAACCCCATGGAAATGCAAATTCCCATCCAGTATCGTATATATCTAGTTCCAACATAGAACCTTGGTGTTTTATATATTTACTATTTTCAGTCTTATTGTTTGTATACTGTACACACAAGTACGTCGATTCTAAAAGATATGAATATGTCTCGACTGAGCTAGGGTAATGAGTGATTTGTACAATGTCTATCTCCACTAATTGTGACCTTTCTTATGGCCATTCTGAATTACTCTGTAACTCACATCACTCATGTTTATACATCCACAGGTCTATTGGATTGATGCCACTTACAACACAACATAGAAGCTAGATATACATTAATTAATCCATAGAATTTTCATATCAATCACATCAGTTTAGCAATACATCACGAAAGCGGGCCCTAACCTCTACTAGTAAACAAACATATAATTCAAAACGAATAAATAAATGAAATGGGCCAATTGACCATGAACCAACCAACAATAAGGGCTCCTTTAAGAGGATTATAGTATAGGCCTACTAGATTTGCGACAGCTATGTGTCAATCCTACCAAATTTAATAGAAATTGCCTACCGGTGACGACTAGCGGATCGGCCCAGTTAGCGTGGTTGCTCGTTGTTTGCTTGTGACGACTACCGGTTTTCCTCGTCTTCTTCCTTTCTTTCTTTTCATCGGTTTTCTTTGGGTTTTTTTCATTTTTCTTCATTTTACTTTGGTTTTCTTTGTTTTCCAACTTTTTCTTTCTTACTTCGCTATAATTTGATTTTCTTTGTTTCTGGTTTTTGTTTCTTTGCTTTTATTATTTTCCTTTGTCAGTTTTTATTGTTTTTTAACACATGTCTAATTTTTCTCAGAACACAATGTACATTTATAGAGCACGCGTGAAACAGTTTTCCAACATACGTTGGACATTTTTCAAATACATGATGTGCATATTTTTTAAAATAAATGTTTTCGACACTTTTTTGAAAACATGGCAACATTTTCCAAATACACGTTATACATTTATTTAATGGCAATATTTTTTTATCAAACAACTTAAACATTTTTTACATTTAAACATTTTTGAGAATCTCATGGTCATTTGATGGACACATGGGAATATTTATTGAAAATGTCACGTACAATTTATGAAAATAAACAAACATTTTTTTAATCTATGCAAAAAATAACATTGTATATAACACTTTTTAAATGTCGTGAACATTTTTTTTAAACGCGGGAAATAATCCATCAAATGTCATATAATTTTTTTAATGGTACCAAGCATTTTATTACATTACGCAAACATTTTTCTTACATTCTATACACATTTTATAAATAGATTTGCATATATTTGTTTGAAACACGGGAACATTTTTTCATTGTGACAAACATTTTTTAAAGTTATCAATATTTTTGAAAATTGCGCAAACAGATTTTTTTAATACTATGTTAACATTTTTTCAAATTTGTGGGTTCAAATTTCTTAAATAAATTTAAATTTCTAAAATATATGCATTTAAAATGAAAATAAAAAGAGAAAAAAAATAAATAAACAAATTCAAGTGATGTCATCATGACGACCAACGTCTCTACTGGTTCGGCCCACCTTGTGTTGCCCTTCAGGCGACACGAGCTACCGTTTCCGCACCCTACAAGATTGTTGTGTAAGAAATGTAGCCCATGAAACTCTGGGAATGTGTCACCTACGTTCTAAGAGAACCGGCCCAAAACTCTCCGGCCATTCATACTAGCCTGGTCACAGCATACCCTCAAAAACTAACTAACAAACAAAAAACTTGCCACGACATTTGTGGGGACCGGGGGCGTGGTTACCCTACCCCTCTCATCCCTCTATCCACACACCATCACTATCTTTCCACCGCAATCGCCACGCTCAACCATCAGCATGCTCAGCACCACAAAGTTGGAACCACCCCCCTTGTGAGTTGCGAGTAACATCGTTTGCCTTTGAGAATCACCTTTCTTGGCCATGGCGTGCCTCTTGCCGTTACTGCGTCCCTGTGCATGTCAAGCTACCGCTCCGAGTTTTTGCTTTGGCAGCAAACCTGGATCTAAGTTGTTTCATCGCAAAATTCGAGTAATCACAAGTCATGCTTTAAAACTTGATCTACACATTTCAATATCCATAGTTCAAAAAAGATAAAAGACGAAAAACGCATAGAAGGAGGGTTACGGTATTGCCTCTTGGCATAATACCAAAATGTTGTAATGCAGTACATCTAAAAAACAAAATTTGTTGTGATGCAGTAGCATTTACAGAGCCACATTTAATTGTCACCAGGACAAATTAAGTCGATCACCTGGCACTTGAGACAGAAGTAGCTAGAAACATTTGAGTAATCACAATTCATGGGTTCAAACTTGATCTACACATTTAAATATTAGAACTTCGAAAGAAAAAAGAGGAAAAACAAATACAAGGGGGCTAAGGTAGTGCCACTTGGCATAATTCCAAATTGTTGTAATGCAATAGCATTTCCAGGGCCACATTTGTCACCAGGACAAACTAAGTCGATCACCTGGCACTTGAGACAGGAGTAGCTAGAAACATTTGACTCAAATTCAGTTGTTGAACCAGTCGTATGTACTTATATATGCAATGAAATCTATCTTGATTTTCCAAGCACAAGCCTACAAAATGAGGATGACCAAACCTTAACTGGAAAGGTATAGAAACGGTCCGGCCGTCTGCAGGCCGGAGCTAACCAACAAACAACTTGACCAGAAAAACAAGTGTCCCGGCCGGCAGGATGATGGAAAGAAACACTTAACAAAAAGCATCACACACATCATCACACAGTAATCCGTAGTAAGTTAGTGACATACGCTTGCATTTCTCCATCGTGCTTGACCTTGGCTACCTTTGCGTCACTGATCTCCCCAAGACTAGTACTCCAGCTGCATTCCAAGGCATAAACCCTAGTTTCCTCCAGCCAAGCGTAGCCTGGTCCAATCGATCGAGTTCAGGCATGGAGCTGGGTGATGAGGGCAGGAAGGAGGAGGGTGGAAGAAGGACTATGCATACCAGCGGGGGCGGGGGCGACGACAGGCAGCGCCCCTGGGACGGCGAGGACGACGAGGGGACGAGGCAGCCGTACAAGTGCGCGTTCTGCAGGAGGGGGTTCCCGACGGCGCAGGCGCTCGGCGGGCACATGAACGTGCACCGGAAGGACCGGACGGGCGTCAAGGCGGCAGCAAGAGGCGTGGCCGGCGTCTGCGGTCAAGAGTCGCCGGCGGTTATCGACGCGCTCCTGGCATACGGAGTGCTGGTTCATCCGGAGGCGAGCGGCGCCGCTGGAGGGAGCTCGAGGATCCGTGCCCAGCGGCCGCCGCGGGAGCTCCGGCTGTTCGGCCATGTCGACGACGCCGGTCGTGGCAAGGAAGATCAAGGCAGCCGCGGAGCCACAGATCGAGGAGGATGCTACGATGTGAGGGACGGCGGCGATCACGGCGAACAAGAGGAGGGGGAGGAAGAGGTGGAGGAGTTGGATTTGGAGCTGAGACTCGGTGCTGCGGGTCAGTGACGCGATCGACTTGCTTCCATGCATCTTCTTACTCCACCATTTTTTTGCTCGGAAATATGCATGGTATCGAGCCCGATTGAGTTCTCAGTTTTGGGTCTGGGAATTTCAGCGCTGAACAAGTTCTTCTGTCAATAATCAAAGCGATTTTGTGTGGATGGTGATGAACATATATATATAACTGCTCAACATTGTGAGGGTTTTGCTTATGATTGATATTTTTTCATTCATCAAAATGATATGCTTTGCACCAGTAGTGATTAGATCTATATGAATGCACACACTATTGTGCATTGAACTAAATAACTGATTATGGTTCACATATGAAAGGATTTTGAAATCATGTTCTCAAAAATATTACTATAGTATGACATATGACTAGCTATTCTGATGTTGACAAATGTCCGACTTTAGTAGCTACCTTGGATTTGGGATTTTATTTGGGACCTCTACATGCGGAGGATCAATATGATATTACAGTCGGTTTAAATATTTATGGTCTGATACTAATTCTCTGGAAGAGTTGTTGAACCTACTTCATTGTATTCAAAAAAGTATGCACTATAATGCCATGAATGATGATCTACAAATAAACATTTTATTCCTAGTACAATGCATTATTATGTTTTGATGGATGCTGGCAATTTGGGGCGCGTTGGGCTGAAGCACAAGGAAGGATGATTTACGGCAATCTAGAATTTTAGGGTTGTGATGAGCCAATTTGAGTGCCTGATAAATAAGAGGATGAGACAATCTTTTGTTTGGTTGGAGAAATGAGAGTGGGGTCGGATAATCATAACTTTTGTTTGGTTGGAGGACAATGTTGACGTAGTTTGAGCTTTTGGGTGAACTGACTATGGTATCAAAGTCAAGAGGTCTTGGGTTCAAGACCCAGTTGACGTGATTTAAAAATAAAAAATTACATCCTACTTTCGGTTCACGTTTAGGCCTGGGGAAGCCACACGTGAGGGGGGGGCGTTGACGTATAAATGCATAGTCCATCTTTTCCCATCAGTTTGAGCTTTTAGGTGAACTGGCTGATGCGTACAATTCTACATACTGGAATACATAGTGAGTTGTGGTGAGATCTTTTAGATGCATGGTGAACTTATCTTGTGCCATTAACAGACGTATAAAAAATATATACAATTGAACTAGCAGATTTTAATTTCAATGTAGGATATTTTTATTTGTAACAAATAATGTAGGGCCATTTACATTTCAGCCCCTAACTCGAACCACCTACTCACATTTGCCCCTAAAAGTGTGCTCAAATTTGCCCCTCTTCCGTTAAGTGCGGTTATAGAAATGCCCTTCCGTACAATGCAAGAGGCCTTTGACCGGACGGAAAATGTACGGAAGGGCATTTCTATAACCGCACTTAACGGAAGAGGGGCAAATTTGAGCACACTTCGGAATTAGGGGCAAATTTGAGTAGTGGGTTCCAATTAAGGGCACAAATGTAATTGTCCCTGGTATAAATTTGAGCACATGATCATGTTCGCCATGGTATAAATTTGTCATAAATATATAATATGTCTCATAATAAATACTTTGTTGTTATTTAGTTTAGTGCTATAAAAGCACTTTTGTCACAATGGATTTTTCCATATACCTAATAAAACTAAATCATCGAGCCCATCCACAAATTTATTTATGCCCCTTTAGTGCACATGTGTTTGTATGTGCCTTTTGCAATTATTATTAAATATCTATAAAACTTGGTAGTATTTTTGTTTATGAATTTAGGTAAATAACATGACAAATGTTTTGAGAGTGTATTTGTTTCAGGTCCATTTAACTAGATGGTTAGTTCTAGAATGTATGTAGTGCCAACCAGTTGTCTGTCCTATAGTCCCCTCTTCTGGTCTCGTTTCTTCGAGTGGCTTGTTTGTTGTACGAATTTTTCCACTTTGTTCTCGGAGGTAAGGAGTTAGACATCGGACTTGCGGTCCATGTACATTGTAACAACATTAAATAGTTAGAATATGCATGAGTATTTAGGATACCAAGTTTTGTAAATTGTAAATAGATTCAATTGATTCTTTAATCTAATTCACTCTACAAAATCTATATACCCATTTTACAGATACTAGTTACTTGACCTCTCTAATACTCAACTGAAACCAACCTATTCTAAGGCTATTTTTCTAGAAAAAATAGAGTAAGCAAAGTCAAAGTGTAGTAAGACTAAAACATATATTCTACCATTGGTTACTTTAGTTACTTAAAGATGTATTTTCTTTCTCCATCTCAACCACAAAATAAAAGCAATGAGTATGATGAACCAAGGACAATTGCCAGATACTCAAACTTGGTACTTACAAAAGAGTAGCGAAGTGAAGTAATTGAAGAATAATATACCTCTAAGTACTAGTTCATTCACTTGTGCCATCATAGATATTCTAGCACACCTAAATTTAACCAATTATTAAGTGCCACAGTGAATTTATTCATAAGTGAATAAAAGGCAGAATTTGATGCTCCAAGAAATCACACATAATATGGTGGTAAACAAAAAAATAGGGTCAAAATTATTGTACAAGAAATATTTTATGAAGAAGAGGGATGTTGGAGTCTAGCAACCATAAGGTCAAAATGATTGTACAAGAAATATTCAGCAAAAAAAAAAGCACAAGCATAAGGTAACAAGTCGGACGTTGTGTATTATTTTTTATTTCGATGACTTCTAGTGAATCGTGAAAAATCCAGCACGACCAATTATATTGTAGATATTGACAATCTAGCAACCGTAGTGCAATAATTTAATGGTAACGGTTCTGGGCCTCGAGAGAGACCCTAGACACATTAAAAGAACGATAACAACATATTTAGGGGACCTTTTGGTGGTTTTTCTTAGGAATTTTGAGTGTCATTAGGATTTGGTTTAGGCATTGATCACCACCCTTTGCCCTTCATCGGATTCTTTTCTTAATAGTACGATCTGCCTACGACGCAAAGATGGAGAGAAACATAAATTCAAAGTGTCAACTTCTTTGGCCATATCAATAATTCAAGTCGCTTACTTCCGTAATCCGCCTTTTTTTCATAAAATTAACTTGAAAAGCCTTGCATCGTTAGCTTCAACTATATATGAATCTGATTTGTATGTTATTGTGACCATCCTCATTGATTACACGTGGGATCCGCTGTAAGAATTGTATCCATGGATCCTCTCTTGGACTTTTAGACTAATGTATGTACATATGCCTCATGAATATTGTTAGTCCTTTAATCACATCTCCTTAATATCAATAAATTCTTAGGGGCAATGGTGTCTTTTTGGCAACTATGTATTTATAAATGTTGAGTTTTGTTTCTCATGAAGTATGCTATGAGTGAACCGATGTACCATGTTCCAATCTCTACGTAAGAAAGAACTTTAAAAATACATTACTTTTTGTTTTAAAATATATTATTAATTCTAAAATACAAAATACTTTACCTATTGCTATCTATCCATATCTTGTTGAAATAAGAAGAGTAGTGTGATTCGCAACCATGCTAGAATTGTTGAGGGCACAAGGTCATCTATTTTATTGATAACAGTGTTGCTTGAGGGTGAATATTCCTTGACCTACCTCTCTCGAAATAGCATTTCACCCCATTTTATAAATAAAGCAACCAACAAGTCCATGCAACGAGTAGCAATGCACTGAAATATCAAGTCTGCTGGGGCATTGACACAAGCAAGCCAAAATAAAAACGTAAAAGAAAAGCATAAAAACCACCAAGTGGCCACAACATCAGGTGGACGCCGGCGAAGCATGTCAACGTGCAGTGCCATGTAGCGCATCCAACATCCAACCTAGTCGGTCACGGCCCCGGTGCCTAGCCAGCGGGTGCCAGTGCTGTAAGAACGCAAGAAATTTGAATAATGGGCCAAAGGCCCGCCGAAGCAAGATCCACTGAATCACCATCTTATTACGTGTCGTCCAAAGCGTCCAAGCTAACTCCACAAAAACTAGTCAGAAGAGGCCCCTCCTCCTACCAGTCGGGACAACTCTGACTTGGAGGAAGCCGGCTAGGTCCAGAAACTCCCAATCAGGCCCGAGGGCCTCCCGGACAAAACTCCAAAGCGCGCAAGCCGCCGTGCAAGAAAAGAGGATGTGGGTTCCTGTCTACGGAACCCCACAAAGGGGACATAGCCTATTACTTTGGCCATGCCTCTTGAGCACCTCCATCCCCGATGGAAGGCCATCCCTCAACAATTTCCACACAAAAGTTTTGATCTTCAAGGGGATTGGCGCCTTCCATAGGGGCGCGACCCAAGCAATAGTCAGCCTACAACACAGAGCGTGATAGGCCGATGCCACGGAGAAATCTCTCGAGGGAGTGAGACTCCAGGAAGCGGTGTCCGGGGAGTCCGTGAGTAAAGGTTGGATGGTCGCCCGAAAATTGGACCACTCCAACACCTCCGTGGGCCCAAAAGATCGACTGAAAAAGATGTTCCATTGACCATTTACCGCGGAGACCAAGGGCAACGGATCTACGCAAATGGCAAATAGGTTTGGAAACCCCGTGCATAACGGGGCTTCGTCTACCCCAACCAAAACATGGCAACCATTGCCGATAGAAAAGGACAGCCCTATGTGGATCTCATGCTTGATGTTCTCGATTGAGTTCCAAAACTGAGAACCCTCCGATCGAGCCACGAAAGGAGCGAAGCCCCTAAGGTACATTGCCTGAATAAGTTGTAACCAAAGCCCCCCCCCCCCCTCCCCTCGGATGATCCGCCAGACCCACCTAAGAATGAGGGCCACGTTCATACGGCGGGAGGAAGGTTTCCCAACCCATCCAAGTCCTTGGGCAGGCAGATGTCGGCCCACTTCACCATCCGATATTTCTGTCAACCATTCATCGCTTGCTAGAAGAAACATGAGGGGTCTATATTGAACGAGCTATGCACCCCCTCTGGTGAAATATACAACCCCATCATATACATAGAGAGGCTAGAGAGACTAGAGTCAATCGGGACCATATTAGTTCCCTTGGAAATAAATCGTACACACCACGGTTCGGCCCGCGCAATGACCTTCCCCATAAGAGGGTCAAACTCGCTCAGAAGAACCCTCGAGTCAGAAAGTGGCATCCCCAAATACTCTATGGGGAAGATGGCCAACCTACAATTCAGGTTGCCCGCGATCCGCTGCTGCTCGGCCTCAGAGTAGCCCAACTCGACCACCTCGCTCTTGTCAAATTTATCTTTAGCCCACACATGGCTTTGAAGCATAGGAGGAGGAACTTCAGATTGGCGATGTCTAGGTCTGAGCCCTCAATCATAATCATGGCATCATCCGCATATTGCAGGTGTGTGACCTCACCCCCAGGGATAAGGTGTCCTACCACACCCCTGAGGTGACCACACATCCTAGCCTTATCCAAGATGGTCGGAAGGGCATCCACCGCGAAGTTGAAACGTAGGGGAGATATAGGATCCCCCTTCCTAACCCACCTTGAGGAACGGAAGAAGGAGCCAACCTCCCATTAATGTTGATGGTCGTGCTACCGGTCCGTACTAGCTACATGATCCAGGAGCACCATCGGTCATCAAACCCCGTGCACTCTAGCACCAAAGCGCGGGAAGGACCAATTGAGGCAATCATACGCCTTCTGAAAGTCTAGCTTAAGAAAAACACCCTTATGACGACGCCTGCTAACATCATGGACAATTTCATGAAGGGCCAAGTTCCCATCGTTGGTATGACGGCCCTTTAGGAACGCGGATTGGAAGGGGTGTGCGAGAAGCTCCGCAATAGTGGCCAAATATATCGCACACACCTTTGCAAAAATCTGCTCGAGCACATTAATCACCGTGGTCGGTCTAAATTGTCGGATATCCGTCGCCCCAACTATTTTGGGTATCAAAGTAATGACACCAAAGTTCAGGCGCACCATGTCATTCTTCATGATCACCGGCGGGAGATGGGGCGGGAACTTGTGGAAGAAGGCCACCGACAAGCCATCCGACCCAGGTGTAGATCCCGCCTTCATGGACGTGATCTCTTCGACGAGAATGGGAGCGTCAACTCTCCATTCTCATAGTCGACGACCTTGGCCTCAGTTGGCCAAAAGTTCACCGTCAAAGAAATCCCACCACGGGGTTCCGCCGAGAAGAGATCCTATCTCTCTCGGGTTGACATGTCAGGAGTTAGCTCATTCACTAAACTGAAATTTGCGGATATCTACAAGCACTTGGGCTTCATGGCCCAACAGTTAGTGGCAGCCCCCTTTATAGAAGTCATGATTTCATATGGAACATAATAATGCACCCAAACCCAATGCGTTTTCAGGAGAGTCTACCAGTTTCTTTGAGAGGTTATCAAAGGTGGTAACATGCAATTTTTCATATTAATCCTTGGAGAAATAATTTTGTTGGTATCAAAAACTGAAAGAGGTAAATCACATTCACGTGGATAGGCCTATGAGTTCTGAATATCATCCTCATTTTTCCTTTTGCCAGGATGGCAAACAATCGGCATGACAAGATTGTTGGTCACGTGGGGTTCGACCCCCTCGGACGATATTTATGCGAAGTAAGAATATGTTAGATGTGGTAATCATCCTACATCAAACTGTCCATGTGATGCATCACAAAAAGCTTAGCAGGGTCGTTCTCAAAATTGACTTGAGCTAACTTACGACAAGGTAAAATGATCTTTCCTCCCATGAAAGGTTTTTCTATGTAGTGTGTGCTCGTAGAGGCAACTTGATCAACTTGATACATCTTTTTTCCGGGAAACTTTATACTAGTTATTTTATAATGATCTTTATTTAAAAAAGAACAGATTTATCATTCATGTTGTAATAGTGTTTTGCTTACCAATTCTAGAGCCAGCCCCTTCGTTTTTGTAAAAAAAAGATATCCCAATCAACAATTAACAAAGAAGCGATCTGAGATTAGAGCTATATACATCTCGATCGGATGATGCGGGCCTCGTGCTTGGCTTTTCTTGTCACCTCGATCTCACTCGCCATCGCACGTGACCCACCACGTGCTCCCGATCCTTAACTCGAGATCAATGTCTGCCTCCTCTCAGGTCAACCACCTCACTCACTCACCATTGCGCGCGTGCAGCATTAAGATTAGTTAACCATCTGCTCTTGGTATAATATTTCTGATGCAAATAGACTCCCTCCACAAGATCTTTCTACATGCATCATATCTTTCTCCTTGGATCTAAACATTCGTTTACTACTTTCTATGCTTAAAAAATACAATTTCTGCACCACATCTTCAGCAACCATTTTCTTACGGAAATGATAAATACCTGACGTCAGGTACAAGCATATGACAAATCAAATGTTTTTTATGGCATTCTAGTGCCGCAAGGATGACAAGTAGTTGACACGTATGGCAATTTTCTATCAAAAAATAAGCCGAAGCACGAAGTTGTCATGCTTGCCAACTAAAGTTGGCATGCTTGCCAACTAAAGTTGGCATCCTCGAGTCACTAAACTTGCCATCGAAAACGTTCGATTTGCCATGTGCTCGTACCTGACGTTCGGGCGTTATCAGATTCCTTTTTTTAAGAACAATAGCATCTGAAAAAACATGGAAGGAGAACATAAGAATTCTTCTTTCTATGAACTTCAGCAAAAGGAAAGAAAGAAGCAGCAGGTAGTTGTTCAATACATTCTCAATGACCATGTCTGAACTTCAGCAACCACATCACTCACTCACCCGATCCCATCTCCATTGCACGCCTGCAGCAGCATCAAAATTAATCAATTCACCATCTGCTAATCTTGGTATAATCCTGATGCAAATAGACAACACAAGATCTGCCTGGATGCACCACATCTTCCTTTTCTGCATCTAAACATGTGTTTACTACTCCACTCGATGCTTCAAAAAGTTGCAGAATCTCAGAACATGCAGCCACAGGACCACATCTCCAGCAACCATTGGTTTGTTTTTTTTTTAAGACGAACGCGTCATCTGAAAAAATTATGGAAGGAGATAAGAATTGTTCGATCTATTCTCATCGAACATATCTGAATACAAGAATGTTACTGTTACATTTCCATACTACCTACAGTCCAATGATCAAAGGAAGCTTATGCTTCCTCCACTAGGCATGCAATTGATTAGTTCTTCACCACTTCCTAAATACACTTGTGAATCTCTCTTCCTCCTCCATCTCCTGTCAGACAAAATCTTATTGCCACTGGTGGTCACTATGAAGAATCAAAGTAAGTATCATCATCATGGAGGCTCCTCCCTTCTCTCTACTTGTAACCTCCCATCTGCTGCTGCAACATGGCACTGTGCCATTGCCAATGATAGCAGAACAGAACCAGCATGCTGGAGACCATCAATGGTTGGCCAATGTGCTCTTTTCGCCGTCGGCGCGGCCCTTCTGATCGAAGATTTCACAAGGACATCATTCCCTTCGGTGGCGCCGACCGTTGATCTATGGCAGTTCCTCACCATTTCGATAGTTATCGGATGGAAGGCGAAATGACCTGCGAATGGCAGAGACATCATGCGCTCTGAAGGATCCGGGTGAGCTCCTCCTTCGCCTCCAGCATGACCACCGGCTTCCTGAGGATGCCGTTGATCCCGGACTGCGCGCACTTCTCCCACGCGTTCTGCTCCGACGTCATGGCCATCACGAAGGGCCAGCGGCCGCTCCGGTACTGCTGGACCCTTGCCGCGACGTCCAGGGCGCTCACCCGTGTCATCTCGAGGTTCACCAAGACCACCTGGTACGCGCCCGACGAGGGGCCGACAGAGTTCAGGAACCCTGACCCCGAGGGCAGCAAGGAGACCACGCAGCCAAGCTTCTCCAGGAGCTTCCGCGCGACCACCCTGTTGATGTCGTCGTCGTCGATGAGCAGGATCTTCAGGCCGGTCAACTGGAACGACGGCGACGCGTATTGCCGCTCGAATGACCCTCCGCTGGTGCTGGACGACACGAGCGGCGCTGGTGGCTGCAGCTGGAACCTCAGCACCAGGGTCATGCTCTCCGGCAGCCCTTGCCCGTCGAGCACCGCCCATATGTTGCCTCTCATCATCTGATGGCATTACAATATCAAGAACAAGTGAACAAAAAAACACAGTTACTTGTATGCTCTCAGTTGAACTGAATTTGAAATGAGCTTGTCGGAAATGGACAGTTCGACAGTACCTGCACAAGCTTCCTGCACATGCTGAAACTCAGCCTGAGATCGAAGCCCTCGCCGCTCGGCTTCCGTTTGAACTGCCCCGGGGGCGGGATCGTCGAGCTGGACCTCTGCTGGCTCTTCACCCCGATGACAAACTTCACTGATGAGTACCCACTGGAGTAGCTTGGCCTCCATGGATCCCACCTCTGCCCAAGCGTGTCCTCAGCCACCTCGTCGTCTGCACGCACCCGGAACGTGACGTGGCCCGAGTCGATCCGGCTGATGAGGTTGCCAACCATGTGCAGGATGACATGGAAGATCCTCCTCTCATCGCCGATGACGAGGTTCGGCGGCGTGTTCTCGACGTGCACGGCAAAGCCGAACCCCCTGAAGTCGCAGAGGCACCGCGAGACGCAGGCAGCGTCCCTGATCATGGAGTGCAACTGGAATGGACGCGTCTCCAGCGGTAATCGCTCCCGGTTGGTGGCCGACATCTCCATGACATCGTTGATGAGCGTGGAGACGACGGTGGCCGTCCGGCCCATGGTGTCGACGACGAGCTGCTGTTCGGGCGTCAGGTCGTCCTCCTGCACCACGGACACGAGGCCGAGGATGGAGTGGATCGGACGGCGCATCCCCTGGCTCATGACGCGCTGGAACGCGTCCCGGGCCTCGTTCGCCATGACCGTGTCCCGCCGCGCCTGCAGCAGCTCGCGGTTCTGCTCGGCCAGCCGGTCGCGCATGGCCAGCGACTCCTCGAGCAGCGACGCGTGTGAGAGCGCCACGGCCACCTGGTCAGCGACCACCTCGACGATCTCCGTCTCGTGGGCGCCCCAGGTCTTGCCCGCGGGCGGCACCAGCACCAGCACGGCGTAGCTCGTCTGGATCACCTCCGGCGTGCCACCCTTGAAGTCCGACACCTTGAGCATCGGCATCCGTATCGCGGCCACGGTTCCTGTATCCTCCTTGCCCCCGCCGCTGGCCGCCGCGAGCGCCGAGCCTGGGCCGAGCAGCTTGACGCCGTCGCTCCTCCTGATCTCCACAACATCCACGTCGTCCACCCCGACAACGACGAGGCCCTCATCGCCGCCCCCGCGCCTGAGCTCGTGGGTGAGGTGCATCGTAACCTTGCCGTCGCCGGCAGCCGCGGAGGGCATCCAGACGGCGCAGTTGACAAGGCCGAGCACCCGGGAGAGCTCGATGAGCGTGGTGTAGAGCACGGTGTGGCGGTCGAGCGACTTGCGGATCTCCTGCGTGAGCATCCGGACATGCCAGCTCGCCTCCTCCTGCTGCTTCATGAGGTCGACCTCGCGGTCGAGCTCGCGGGCCTTGATCCAGAGCAGGCTCTCCCGGACCTTGACGCGGAGCAGCTGCGGGATGAGCGTGAGCAGCGTGATGGCGGTGAGGAAGGAGACGAGCGCGGTGAGGAACTTGGCGACGGTGAGCAGGAGCACGAGCACGAAGGGGTGGGGCTCGTAGGTGAAGGCGGCGAGCAGGTGGGTGAGGCCGCAGAGCACGATGAAGGCGCCGAACTGCACCAGCACCCACCGGAACGGGAGCAGGTGGCGGAGCCCCGCCACGAAGTAGAGGATCTCGAGCGGGATGGAGAAGTAGGCCGCCGCGATCAGCAGGTCGCTCACCTTCTGCCACCGGAAGATGTTGTCCATGCTCCAGAACCCGCCCATGCCGCCCCCGCCGTCGCAGCTGCAATGCGGGTACTCCACGTCCCCGCCCGCCGCCGCCACGGCGGCGAAGGGCCCGAGGGCCAGGAGCAGCAGCAGCGGGGCCAGCCGCCGGCGAGCGCCGGCTCCGCATCTGAGTCTCGGGGCCGCCATCCAGTCCAGCTGCGCCAAACGCAATCTTGTCAGAGGCAAACGGATTGGGCCAAGTTGCGGAGGAAGAAGGCAAAACCGGGGACACACCATGTGATGGTTAGGGGGGAAGCTACAATCTTGGCAGCATTGGAGTTGCAGTTAGCGCGCAGGTGGGGAAGCGGAGCAGATTAGTTAGCGCCGCTTAATCCGCCCAGTCTGAAACGGCGGCGGCGGCGGCGGCGTGTCTGACCAGCGGAGGAAAGATCCAGTCAAGCTCGGCGGCATCCGAAATCAGTCCCGCGCCACCTGCATGAACAATCAGACGATTTCAGTTTCCTGCGTGCGGAAATCAGAACCAAGAATCAAGCGAGAGGGCACAGGGATGGGGGACGGACGTATCGGTCAGGAGACGGACACTTGTCCTCCTACGCCACACCAACACGAGCAGAGCAGAGACAGACACACTAGGCGATCTCGGCGGCATTCAATCCAATCCAATCAAGTCCAGTCCGTGAACGAGAGAGGAACAGAGGGGAATCCAGCGAATTCGGAACCGCGGATGGGAACACGAAACACTACCTCGGGTTCAGCCGCAGTTCTTCAGCTGGAACTGCGATCGAATCCCGCGGGTTTGTCTCCGGCCAGCCCTGCAGCGGCAAGAACATGGATTAGTCCTTCCGGGAGGCAGAGACCGGATGGATCGATCGATCCAGGAACCATCCGACGGACGCAAGAACCAACCGATCGATCAGCCGGAGAGAAAGCAGGCGCGTACCGTTGAGAAGAAGCTGAAGAAGCGGGCAGCGGCGAGGAGAGGGGCCCGGTCAGTGGAGGAGGGCGTCGGCCATGGGGGGGAGTGAGCCGGAAGTCTGGTGAGGGGAAGACGAAGACATTGGACCTGGACCGGGGCTGGCTGGGCTAGTCGCGGAAGAAACATCGGCAAGTGGGGGCGGAAAGCATCGTCCGCCGGTGGGATCAGATTTCCCACTAATTTTTCAACTAATCACATCAAATCAACCAGCAAGCTGCTGCTCCTGCTGCTGCTGCACTGCACAAGAAGCTGAGCGGAGACTGCTGTAGCCGCAAGAAAGAAATGATTTTTATTTCATGTTTTCGCTCGCACGGGTATGTATACTGGCGGTGGAGCTGTGAGGTTGCCTCACTGGCATGTGGTCCATGCTTCGGGATGGGCCCAGTCGTCGGCGGGGTGGGTGGGGCCGGGGCAGGCGGTGAGCACGGGTGGCGTGGGGTTCAAGTGACTGGCGCCTTTTCTGTGGCACCACTTTCCAGAAATACTCCCAACCAGATTTACTAGTACTGCTATTTTCGTACGATAATTTGAAATGATGCCCCAGCTCATCTGCACCTTGTAAACAATAAAAGAAACAAAAAAAGATTTTTTGTCACCCAAGATGTTTAAATGCGAGGAGCTCGTGGCAAAAGAAAAGAATCAGCTTCGAATAGTGTTTTCTTAATGTTTCTCAAACACCTAGGGTTTTGCTTTTTTGGCATGAGCTCCTTGAATGTTCAAGAATCATTGAATTTTGCACGGACATCACGCACAGAAACATCTTGCACGCGGAAACAATCTGATTTTTTTAATATTTTTTTCAATTGTTTCGGGATTTGACTGTTCATCCAGGAAAAACTATAAATCCTTATGCTAAAAAGTCGTGTGTACTCTAAATTATAGCTGGCCAAACGGGCCGTGCCAATCGGGACGGCCCAGAAGCACGCAGGCCCGGCACGCTACGGGTCCGGCCCGGCACGAGCTAATCGGGTCGTACCAGGCACGCAGCCCGCCTTGGGCCATGCCTGGGCCTAGAGGCTGGGCACGCAGGCCGGCACGGCACGGCCCGTTTACTTTTTTTAATGTATTTTCCTAATTTTTTTTAATATATATATATATATATATATATATATATATATATATATATATATATATATATATATATATATATATATCTTAAATACGGCTCAATAGGCCTAAAAATAAGCCCATTAGGTCAAAAATGTAAAGCCCAGTGTGCTAAACGGGCCAACGTGCCGGCCCGTTTAATAAACAGGCCGTGCTTGTGTAGGAGATATGCCCTAGAGGCAATAATACATGTTATTATTTATCCCCATGTTCCTAATTAAGTTTATATTCCATGCTATAACTGCTATGGTTCTCGAGTCTACAATAACCACGAGGCTCGGAGGAAGACTCATATGCACGTGTGAAATAATAAACGGTAAAATGTATTCCTAGTCTGGCCTCTAAGACTAGCTCAAGTGTTGCATGATGGTTCTGTTTTCCTGATCATAGGCATGGCTATGCCGGCAATTTTGAGGGCACGATATTAAAAGAATATTTGTGTTGAATGGACCCGAATTGATGTTATGCTATGAGATACATTCGTCACAAGTTAATGGTTAATAACGCAGAGAAAGTTAACGTTTGCATAATTCCTTAGACTATGAGAGTATCGAGTTCCTTCGTACTTGCTTCGTGAACTTTGGGGTTTGTTAAACGTCATCTGTAACAGGGTGGCTATTACGGCGGCTTACGGGTTCACGGAAAAGTATGACAAGTAACTTGGTAGCTCAAGATTGGGATTTGCTCCTCCGACGATGGAGAGATATTCTCGGGCCCTCTCGGTGTTACGGTATCCATCATCGTCTGGCCAGACACATTGTGATTTGATCACGGGGATGCCGGAACGCGGAAACGAGAAAAGAGAACAAAACCGGCAACGAGGTAACTGGCATTGTGGACAAGTGTTGATCCACAGGGATGCCGATAAATCTCACCTCGGGTTTTGTAACATATTGCGAAGTAAAAGGAATAGCACACAGCAACTGGAGGTTCACTCGAATATTCATTCGTGTGGGTATAGGGGTCAATATGGGTGTCCACGGCTCCGATGTTGATCATTGATCGGAAGGTGTTCCGGGTCATGTCTATACTTCACCGAACCTATAGGGTCACACGCTTAAGGGTCATCTATCTGCTGAATACTAGACAGGGAGTATGCGAGAAAATCACCGGAAAAGTTTCGGGGACAACGGAAGAGTTCCGGAGAGAGAACACCGGAAGAGTTTCGGTAAAACCGAAAAGTTATTTCGGAGTATACCATTAAGTCAAATTGGTTTCAGCATATGCCTGAAAATTATTGGAGGGTACCAGAATTGTTCCGGTAACTTCTGGGATTTTTCGGAGACAAAAACCGAAAATGTTCCGGACTGCCGGAACCGCTTTGGTTGCTTTTCGCAGATGAAAATCATTAATCTGAAAATGTTTCGGAACGCATCCAGAATTGTTTTAGTGGGTACTGAAATTATTCTAAGACCCACAGAAATATTTTCGGATTTAACGGACGCGAAAAATTGGTTTCGTGAATAGTAAAAAGCACATTATGGTTACTTTATGGAAAGCCACCTTTTTGGGCTTTGTACCAAAATATCTTGGGATGACATGGATGGATGAGAGCCCCTCATGGGGGGCCCACTTGTGGTGGCCGGCCAAGGGAGGATCTCCTCCATGGAGGTCCTCTTGCCTTCCCATTTTGCCCCTTTGGAAACTCCATGTGATGGGTTTTTTGGGTATTTCAAGTGCCACCCTACCCCTTGGGTTTTTTCTATAAATAGAGGTGGAGATGCACTCTCCACACTCACTCTTTCTCAACATACAAATGTCATGCATGATCTGGCCTTTTCTCTCTCTCCCCGCGAAATAGTTTCGTGGAGCCGAAAGGCTGTCTGAGTTCCGGTAGGAACTAGTTCTGGACGGCGAAGCCCTGCCGGATAGATGACACCGTATGTGTGCAACTCTGTAGAGAGATCGTAGTTTCGGTCTTAGTTCGAGAGTGCCTCCCGAAGGGCTGTCCGAATGACTGTCCGAGTTTCGAGGGTCCTCCCGAAAGGCTGTCCGAGTGACCGTCCGAGGGACTGTCTGACCGCCTCCCGGAGGGCTGTCCGGGGGGCAGACGAGGGGGTACATCCTCGCGGTTGGGAGGTTGTAAAATCCTAGCTGCGGGGATCTGCACCGCCGATCGTCGTCGACTCTACTTTCGCTGCACTACGAGTCGGTAACGATCAGATCAAACCTTGTATGCATCTCCATGGTGATCCTGGGCGTGCTCGCTGTACCGAAATTTTTTGTTTTCTGTCGCATTCCCCAACAGCTTGGGCCTGGAGGCACAGCACGCGGGCCGGCACGGCACGGCCCGATTGCTAAACGTGCCCTGACGGGCCGTGCCGTGCCAGGCCCGTTTAGCACGGGCCGTGCCCCGTGCCGGGCCGGGCCGCCCGTTTGGCCAGGTATACTCTAAATACCATCCATAACTCGAGAAAGACAAAATAATGTACCCAAAAGAGTTTTTAGATATATTGTACATTAATTTATAAAATTGGAAAAATCCACAATGCGTTTTTATGTGCTTAACTCATCCTAAATGTTATAGAGTTAACGTCAATTTCAAGCCGTTTTCGAGCGCATGAATCTCGACACCTTTGCTGGGAAGGTTACTAGGAGGGAATGCCCTAACAGATTTGATGTTATCAGGAGGAACGGTGTTCATGAGGGAACTTTTTCCGTATATTATCCTTGTAGCAATTTCTACGTGTAACATGACAGTTTTCTTCGGATGCACATTGCAAATTCCTAAAGATAATATGCGTGTCAATTTCTCTTTCAACAACATGGCAATTCCTCTCTTTTGCAGCATGACAAATTATGGGCATTTTGTGGCAACTTTCTCGTTTCGTAGGATGGTAAGTTTCTCTTTTTGCCATGCGCGAATATCTGGTACGCATGGCAATTTTCTCTGTCGCGGCATGGCAAAAATCTTGACAATTATTTTTGCTATCATGGCGAGGGGACCCCTCATCCGTCGCCACCGTCGGAATGACTAAAGCAATAGACAACGAAGAACCATCAAAAGCCACGAAGAAGGGGGCTATAAGACCTAGCGATAGATCTAGGCCTTCCCGCACTCCCCACTGACAAAGGAGGAGTGCGATGACCTACTCGCAGATGAGTTGTAGCGGCGCGGAAACCCTGGATCATCCTTGGATGAGGAGGGGTCAACTCCATGCCTGCTTCCTTGAGTGAATTCGAATATGTGTTTCAACATCCATAATTCTTTCCAAAAATATACTCAGATTTGATATGACTCGGCATGCCACAGCATCCAGCTTGTGAAAAGCTCGGACGTCATGGCGCGTTACCATTCGTCATGTGGCGAGCCACCTCGGAAACAAAACAAAAGACGTCATGGCGTGTTGAATGCCCTTAACGGCCACTTTGCAATGTCCAACAAAAAATGCACAAGTGACGCTGAAAACAGTTATTCAGACTTTGCCCCGGAAGAAATCAGATTAGAGAGAAAGGGAAGCCGGTCAACAAGCACTAGTAGCAGTGCACCAGTACACGTTGCCCAGAAAACAAATCAATTATACTCCATTTCATAACGTGGTGCATCCGCGTATTTCTAAGTTTGACCGTGCATTCAACCAACGAAACGATTACGACGGGAGCAAAAAATTTATCACTGAGTTCGTATTTATTTGTATCGAAATACAAATTCGATGATATAATTTTTGCTCCGCCGCAATCGGTCTTATTGGTTGAATGTATGATTAAACTTAAATTTTAAAAAACACGAACGCACTGCATTATGAAACGAAGGGAGCACGATGCATCCTATACCAGGAATGCGATGCAAGCAGTCATTTGACCGTTCGCTGTCCCCTCTCTCGTTCCTTCTCTACAGTAAAGGAGACCAGAGGGGCGTCTTCGTTTCCGGCGCTGGATCCAGCGATTTCTCTCCGCCGTGGGCCTCGTGCTCGTCGGTGTGGGGAGAAATCGTTGGATCCGGCCGCGCGGAGCTGTATAGCCGTGGACTAGGTGTAGTCTTCTAGCTAGGTTTGGCCGGCTGTCGTCTTCGCTGGTGATGCATGGCAGCAGGGCAAAATAAGGATGCTCTAGATTTCGCTCCGACACGATGGTTTCCGTTGCGGTGGGCGTCAGATCTGAGAGCTCCGGTCGTTGTGCGGAGTCGGCGTGACGGCGGCGGCGACTTCGCGGCTGGTTTTGTTCTCCAGCTCCGCCGTCGTGGCGGCGTGCGCTCCGGCGCTGCTATGGAGCTGCGGAGATGCTGTACAGGAGTTAGGCCGGCGTGTGGCGTCTGCTATGGCGTCGACGGCGGCGGTCTCCAGATGCTGGCCATTCCGACGATGGGTTTGAGGACGCAGGTGGGCGGTGCCGGTGTTTTCCGTCGACGGCGTCGACTGGATCCGGCGGTGCTGCGGTCCGGAAAGCTCGGGGTTCATCCCCGGCCCACGTGCCACAGGGAGAGGTGCCTCGTCGTTCGCGGCGAGGAGTTCCAGAGGTCCATAAAGCAGCTTGGCTGCGAGGAAGCTTTTCCGGGTCTGGGCGTTGTGGTGACTCGCCGTCTGCTCCGTCGGCGTCTCCGGCGACGATGGCTGCAGGCGACGCTGGTGGCCTTCTTGCTCAGGGATCTCCAAGGGGCTTTGTGCGTTTCTTTGTTTCTGGGGGTCCTCTGTGCAATGTGTCGGGACAGCTGGTGTTTCTGGCTGTTTCTGGGTGATACGTGTGTTGTAACATGGCTTGCTTTATGAATGACACGTGGTTGCCCCCCCCCCCCCAAAAAAAAAAAAGGAATGCGATGCAACGGGGAACCCAAAACCAGCCGTCAGTGATGATAACAACAGCCGTACGACGTAATAACTAAAAAAAGGGGTTTAGTGGCCGGAGCAGACACGGCACTTTGCTCGGCTGATGCGCAGTGATCCGGTGAGGAGAACCTGGACGTCCGTCCTCCGCCGGATCCTCTGCGGCTGCCACCCAGTGACCCATCATACTCACCTCTCTCTCTCTCTACGTCACTGCCCTTAGAAGTAGCGCCGGTTTTTCCAAAAACGACTGTGCTCCTGTCCGAAACGCCTGGCTGGCTGGCTGCAGGGGAGCGTGATCTAATTGGATTTATTTTTTGGAAACAAGATTATGTAAGTACAGTTGGTACTGTATGTACTCCTACTCGGCATGGCAGACATGGCACCACACTAGTACTCGTTCTGTCCGAAATTACTTGTCGTCAAAATGGAAAGAAATGGATGTATCTAGAACTAAAATACATCTAGATACATCCATTTCTATGACAAGTACTCCCTCCGTTCGGAAATACTTGTCCTAGAAATGAATAAAATGGATGTATCTATAAGTAAAATAAGTCTAGATACATCCATTTGAGGGACGAGCTTTTTGACGGAGGGGATTCTGGACGAAGGGAGTACTAGGTGGCTAGGCAGGATGGCTCGAGTAGTAGATCGGACCAAGAGCACTGGAGCAGGGTGGTCACTCACTCGCTGATGATCGGCTCGGCTCGGCTCTCGGCTCAGGTGCAGTTCATCTGCCCTGGCCCTGGCTGCCCATAGTACGACGATGACTAATACTACTCCGGTAGTACAACACGGTGCAATGAACGCGTGCGTGCGTTCCGTCCTCGACTGAAAGCCTTCATTCGTTCCGGCCCTCGAGCGTCGCCGCTCTGCCTGCCATGATTAAATTCTTCTTTTTTCTATTTATTTATTTATTTAGTTTTTTTACATGGTAACACGTGTCTCATTTATATCATAAAGATCAAAGTCATGTAAAGGCCGACATGACAAAACTGAAAAGATGGCGTAACATCTCTGAGCTTTGACACCAACGCCCGTCATCGGACTCCGACACCATCACAGCCGTCACCGAAGAAAAGAATGACGAATCGCCTCCTCACTCGAGCTCAGCGCTGTTGTAATATATTTCCCGCATCCCTCAATCAGTTCGGACTTTTAAATGAGTTGGTTGAAGCATGAATTCAAATATGGTATCCGAGCCAAAAGTTCTTGAGTTCAAGACCCTGTCAATGCAATATTAAAAACAAAAAGATTCTGCGGCCTGCAACGATTCCACGTCTAAGGACTAAATGAGCCTAGACGTGAGGGGGGGGGGGGGGGGGGTGTGTTGAAATATATTGCCCGCCTCCCTTCATCAGTTCGGACTTTTGGATGAATTGCCTGGATCTCCATAATGCCATAATGCCAGATCTCAGACCGGCTTTGTGTTCCTACATGGTGGTACTGCTATATCATGGAAGTCTTCAAAACAAACTCTCGTGGCAACATCTACCAATCATTCTGAAATAATTTCATTGTTTGAAGCATCATGTGAATGTGTATGGCTTCACAAAATGATAAACCACATACAACGGTCATGTGGAATTGGTTCGATAGAATCACCGACCATTATCTATGAGGATAATGCAGCCTGTATTGCACAGATGCAAACAGGATACATCAAGAGTAATATCACTAAGCATATTTCTCCTAAATGGTTTTTTCCCCATAATCTTCAGAAAAGCGGGGAAATAAGCATTCTGCAGGTCAAATCATGCGACAACCTTGCTGATTTATGTACCAAGTCTCTACCAAATTCAACATTCCAGAAATATGTTCATGGAATTGGTATGCGACGACTTAGGGACTTGCAGGTGTCAGGGGGAGTCTCTTCTTGAGATATCCTTGTTGTAATGACATCACATTATGTTATCTCTTTGTGAGTTCATGTTTCAGGTTCTCATCGAGTTTTCATGAAGAAACTTTTTGAAGGAGAATCCCTTTGAGATGATAACACTACCCGAAATATCGAGAGATGATTCTACATGGTCAAGCGTAGATTAGGGGAAGTGTTGTGATTATAATTACAACATATGTAATTAGGGAGGAATCTCCCCTTGCTCGAACCGTCGTGCGGTTTGTCCCGCACAGACGTCTCCCTCTTGTGCCCTCCGGAACCGACTCCTCCCTTCGCTTGCATCTCTCCAGATGGTATAAGTAGTGCTTGTAACCATCAATCAAGACAGTGATTTTCACTTTTCTCAAACAAAAAACCCTAGCGCTAGGTGTGTGTGAGGAGCGAAAGGGTATGTCATTTTATACTTCCACTTTCTCTTTCTCGCCAGTCACTCCGCAGCCGTCGATCTGGGACGAGGAGATGATGTAATTCGTAACCAAATTCCATGCAGTGACGACCTTTTCTTTTCCTAAAAACTGCAGTAGCAACAAACTACAATTCCATTCCAGATGTGTGCCAAAGAGAGCAAAAGGAAATGGCCGTTGATGGAGCGAGTGGACGGTCAAAGGCGCCGTCGCGGTCCATGCGATCTCCGTCGATCTCACCCCCTGTTACCTACCAGTCCATTTGTCTCTTTTTTTATAGGCAGATACAGTGCTGCTATAGCTACTAATGGCTCTCCTTTTTGTAGGTCGCTGTTTGCCTTTTCAGATATTTCAGCCGTCCAATCAATTGGGATGCGGTCCATCGATGGCTACTTTTTTTATATATACGTACGTATACAAAAGAAAGCGACCACGGTCGACGTATACTTGGATGTTGTGTGTGAGAAAATTATAGTAGCTGGGGTGTAATCTCGACGTTACAAGGAAACGGCAGTATGGATGCTCCGCTTGTTTTCTTCGACCGCGCCAAATAAAAAGGTTCGTCGTGAGAAATATTGTTGGCCATGGGATGCTGGCGAAATACAGTTTTTTTTTCTTCTTTCGAAGAAGACGGCGAAATACAGTTGGCAGACAAAGATATTTCTTTCTGTCAAAAAAAAAAAAGGACAAAGATATTGCTGGTAGAAAAAAAAAAGGAGCTGCATTTTTCCTTTCGGGTTACCTTGTTACTTTCCAAGGGCCGGAAAAGGGTGGGCCCACTGGGCCGGAATTGGTATGACGCAGGGCGGGAATGGTATGTGCCAAATGCTTCATGGTTGTTGAAGTTATTTTTCTGCGATCCGTATCTTTTTGATGAAGGGAAAGAGAGAAGCAGCACAATGCACCAGCCAGTCTGAATGGTTCTACGTAGTGCTAGACAGAAACTAGAATCCAATCGCCAAATGCGCGCACAGAAAAAAAAATACATAGCTACTAAACTTGATCCAACAAAACATTCTGCATACAAACACGAGCGTAGAAACAGATCGACACACTGTCATAAGGGCTGTTACAAGTACAATCTCTTCCAGTCAAGCAATTCCACCCCCACCTTATCACTACTCGCTACTCGGCACACCAGAAAGCAAAACAGCCAAACAAAAACTCGTCTCGGCCTGGGAGGATCGAGCGCTAGGTTTAGGTCGGTTTCCTCATGTTGCGCCCTGCCCTGATCACCTCATCCACTAGCAACAGCTGCGACGCGATGATGGGTCTGCACCACCCAACAAACAAAGATCGTTTGTCATGTCACACATCAAAAATAACATCCATTCGCCTTTTTTTTTTCTGGAGAGAATGAATGGGTCAGCTGAGAAAGAAACAAATGCTCTGTTATCACATACCCGGAGTTGATGATCTGGCGCTTCACCGAGTAGTTGTCGTAGATGCCCTCCATCTCGGGATCGACTGGCTCACCGGTGTTATGGTTCAGCCCCACCACCAGCCCACGGTCGTGCTCATTCTGTTGTACAGTAAGAAACATCGGCAGGTACATAGAGTTACAACTTCTCTGATCCCAGAACTCGAGCTAAAAAGCATCAGGGGAGAGACAACACAGTAAGTGCAAGTACATACCTCAAGAGAGACGATAACGTCCTGGGTGTCTAAACCCGAATTCTCCGCTAGCGTCTTGGGGATAACAAGTAGAGCATCGGCAAATGCCCCCACCCCGAGTTGTGCTCGCTGGTGTTAAAGATTCCAAGTTAGTAGCAGCATACTTGCTGATATTGATACACTAGAGAGAAGCATGTTAATCATTCAGTTGACTTACTCCTTTAACGGTTTTCTTCACATTGTCAATGAGATTCTTCCTTGCAGCCATCTCAAACGCTCCAGCGCCCTACAGTTGTCAAATCAAATAGAAAATATAACATGGCAAAGAAGCCGTCCGTCAACCATGATCCAAAGCAAATAAACAAGATCCTAAAGCAACACAAGACAGCCCGCGATAATAAAATGGATGCTATAAGCTGCCAGCCACGTAAGAAAATATTTAAGAGTTAACAAAAAATAATCAATTAGCATCAACACTATTACCTCTGAATTATGTCAAACCTGACCCAAACAAACAATGCCAGGAATGTCTCAACATAAATCAATTTGAACGCGCTTGACAGCCAAAGTAAATATACAATACTCCGTCCGATCCATATTACTTGTCGCTGAAACGGATGTGTCTAGACGTATTTTAGTGCTAGATACATCCGTTTGAAGGACAATTAATATATGGATCGGAGGGAGCAACATATTACTATGCTAAAGCAGATCATGAAGTTCCCAGCATCTCATGCAAACTACGAAATCCTAATCAAATGTGCATATTTATGCTCGAGTAAATCATGAAGTTTCCCCGCACCTCATGCGAACTACGAAACCCTAATCAAATGTGCATATTTATGCTCAAGTAGATAATGAAGTTTCCCCCACCTTATGCGAACTACGAAATCCTAATCAAATGTGCATATTTATTTAGCAAAATATTTGTTTTGGTGCTGTTTTGTGGAAGAAATTTACAAATCATACCAGCACGACAGCTTCATCCTCAACTGTATTCTTCACAGATCTTAGACCATCTCGTACGGCATCCTTGATTTGTGCAATGGTGTGGTCATTAGGTCCTGAAGATAGTTGAATTTACAGTAAGTTTCCGACACAGGTAGTTTTGAAAAATATACTATTGTTTCTCGAGAATGTACTGACCTTTGATCAATATAGTACAGGAGTGAGGATTCTTAACATTCTCCACGAACGTGTATTTTTCTTCTCCAAGAACATGCTCATAGACAAGCCCAGCCCAGCCAAGACAGTCTTCAGTCATACCTTCAACTGAATTGATGGCTTCGCCACCACATGCTAGCACAAGTCTCTCCATGTTCCTCCTCTTCGCTCTTCGGAGAGCAATAATCTGCAGCATGCAAATTCTTGAGCTTAAAATGCAATAAGAGCCCCATGCAAAAACTTGTCACTTCAAAATTAACAATGCATGAACTCAAAGCTGAATAATTTATTGCACTGCCATCATTTGAAATATTGATCGTCATGCTTAGGTTTTAGAATAGTTACATTTTGTGGCTTATAGAGTAGAGTAGCATCGTGTATAATGTCATATCAACTTTCATGTTACAAGTTGGACACCACGACACAAATTCTTAACTGGAACCCCAAACAGATCAAGGTTGAATGCAAGCAAATTAGAACCATCATGTAGAAACAAGTCAGAATTGGTTACCCCAGCTCTAGCTAGGAGATCGAGGGATGGAGGATCGATGCCCTTTTGGTTGATCACCACAAAATTCTTGTCACTTCCTGCACAAACCTGCATGGCCAAGGAAATACGTGAAGACGATATTGTCCAAACGAGAGAAAGAAAGAGAGAGACGCTAAGCAAATACCTTATTTTTCAATTCAATGATCTTCTGGACACGTTCATCAACTTGACGCCTCTCTGCAATAACCATCTTTTCTCTTTGTTCTGCATTTGAGTAGAAGAATCCTGCATTTATTTCACTGAGAAACTTATGTGTCAGTTAAACAGTTCCCTTCACTGATGCATGTACAACAGGTAAAGACAGATTGCTGCTGTGCACTACTAGTTGCCCCCATGATGTGCAAGCAAATAACATAAGTTGACTAAAGCCAGTAATTCTAAGCTAGATTCTACTCCCCTCCAATACAAAATAAGTGCCAAACCACGACATTTATTTTGGATCGGAGGGAGTACATGCTTCTGAGAAAAATTGAAGTATGAACCTTCTTATATTTGGTGCAGCCAAACTGAAAGAATGTACCCATGGTGATTAATAGAACTAGAGTATGCAACATAGCACTCTATGCAAAAGAATGCACCTTTTCTCGTATTCCAGCGATACATTAGCTGTCAGGATGTAACAATTCTCTGCTCTGCGCTTCATGTCAGGGTGACGAGAACCATGGTCAAGGACTAGACCCTCAATCTACAAAAAAAAGGAACAAGTGTTCTGACGTTACATTATAATAAATAAGGTTCATTTATTTGTGTGGCAAAGAATACATATGAACAGAACCAAAAACTACAATCAACAGGTAGCCATGTTAACAAGCTTGTGGCTGAAAATACATATGAACCATTCATCCAAAGGTCTATGAAGTTCAGAATGATGTTATATTGGGCAAACTGCAAGGAAAAGAAAAACAATACATACCAGACGTGTGTCGATATCGAATTTGTGGCGCATATGCATTATTTCCACCATAAAAAGATCAATTGGTTCATCACTTTGGCGGATGCATAGTACCTACAGCATGGACCATACAGAAAATAGAAATACGTTAAGCAATTATGTGGAATAAAAGCCTCCAAAGGAAACACTGTTAAAGAAATATAACATTACCGCATTTACAACAATATCAGTCAACTGATCAGCCAATCCTTCATACAGCTACAAAATAGCAAATTTTGTGTCAGCCTTGGTACACATGTGTACATTTGTTTCCAAAGAAAAATGGTGAAATAAAGTGCAATCACCTTTGTCCTAAGAGTAGTTCTTGCTACCATTTTCAAGATCTCCCTGTCGGGTTGATCACCCATAACGACTGATGTCTTGAATGTCTCTAGAAATTCAAGAGTTGCTTTCTTGGCAACCTCAAAGCCATCAACCAAAAACCGTGGATGAGTACCTGCAAAAATAACAATCGGTTACAATGAACTTATAGCAAGGAGCCAGCTACCATATAAACACATGGGTTTTCCCTCTAAGAAACAGCATTGCAATTAGAGGTAACGTTTTGTCACAAGCTTAGAGCAGAAGCCAATATTTTCAAGATTAATCTTTGGCACTGTTGTGTAGCAACCAGCTGGGAAATGCGAGCACAATGATGTCCACAAGATGCACATAACCATGCTACAAGAGTAATGCCTATCTTAAAAATACTCAGAAGTCAAAATTATACTGCATTACTCTCTATCTTCAGTTGGCTATTGGTCACAGTCAAATATCTCAGGCATGCCACACTCATAAACATTTGGCAGTGGCGCAAGTCAACAATTTATTCTATCTTCATTTTCTTTGTAGGCACTTGTGTTTATTGTGAAGATTGCATAACATTGTAAAAGTAGTCATTCTTAAATCTTAACCAACTAAAATAGATGCATTAAGATAGAATACCAGCCCATGATTCCCAACACAAGAATACCGTTCAGAAAGATTAACAGCAAACATCGCAACAAATTATTTCAAATGCAATAACCATATTAATGGTTTGATTCATCAACAGCAGACAAGAGGGGGTGGGACCCCACATACAGACCTTCTTCGATGCATCGCTCGGACATCTTCATAAGCTCCCCGATGAAAAGCACCGTGGATGTGGTGCCATCGCCGCTCGTGTCGTCCTGGGCCACCGCTGTCCTCGCAATCATGATTGCTGTTGGGTTCTGGATTTGCTGTGAATGGCAACACAAAAACCATCAGAAACTGGACAAAAGAGATCATAAGGTCATTATTAGTGTGGCCATATTTAATTAATACCATTTCTTTCAAGAGGGTGTTCCCGTCCTTGGTCAGCTTGATGTCACCAGCTCCACCCACGAGCCTGTGCATCACAGATCAAAGAATCAGACTGATATAGCAAGCATCACAGTCACTGTAAGTAGAGGACGCCATGGAGTTGGCTAAAGATCTATCCATGAACCAACCCTAATTTTATACTTCAACAGCTTTAAAGATTGACAGTAACCAACTATTGCCGACCCCGACTTGATCCAATCAGCCAAAACCCAAAGCATTGGTGAAAGCAGATTGCTGACGCGGCATTATTCCGCCCACACACAGTTCCACACCTGAACATTCAGTTAACGATAATCCAAAGACGAGGGCATCCTGGATCGAAATGGGGAAAAAATAGATCCCCGCCCTACTCTAACGAGCGCGCCCAGGTGAGAGATCAGTCGCGAGGCCCTAGGGAAACGCGCAGATCACGCAGGCACCGCCGTTCCAAATCTGCCTACGCGAGACCTAGAAGGTGGAGGAGGCGCGCGCGATCCGGCGGCGAGCCGAGCACTGCGGGGAAGGCTGGCTAGCGAGGAGAGAGGGGAAGAGAAGGGAGAAGGGAGAGGGGAGGGACGCACATCTTGATGGTGCCCTTGGGGCCGAGGTTGGTCTTGAGGACGTCCTGGAGGCCCTTGGCGGCGCCGATGTTCATGGCCAGGGCCGCCGGCTTGTTCATCACCTCCGCGTTCTGGTTCAGCATGCGGATCGACATGGCGGCGGCTGCGGCTGGCCGGCGGCGGATCGGAGAAACGGCGGGGAGGGAGTGAGGCGGAGGGGTGGGGTGTGTGGGGAAGGAAGGATCCGGAAGGAGGGAGGCCGAGGGGAGTAGGGTTTTGGAACTTGCAATGCAAAGTAGCACCGGGGCCGGGGGTGGCGCAGGTGGTTGTTTATCGCCAGGCCCGTGGGCTGGCTCGAGCGGCCATTCTAATCCAGGCCCTCCGGAGGAAGCCCCCGGTTTGGGTGCGGTTGGTGCAGGGACTCAGGCCCGGTCAAGGTTTTTTTCGATTTTTCAGTATATTTTTTCTTTAATGAATTTTATCTTCACTTTTTCATATATATCGAAAATATTGTAGGTTTATTTTTGCGAAAAAAAGATCCAGATACATTGCCGGTCAAGTTGGATATATAGACTAAAGATTATTTTATGCAATTAAAGAACTGTTCTTGTATTACAATATATATCCATCGTGTATTGCAGAAAAAGGTCATTGTGTATTTACAAAAATTGATGTGTGTTTCAAAATTGTCCATTCTGTGTGTAAAAAAATTTAATCTTGGTATTTAAATGTTTTCATGTAGTTTAAAAAAGTGCTCAAACATATAAAAAATGGCACAGTTTTAAATAAAAATGTTAAAAAGGCTCGCCTATTTAAAAATGTTCTTGTACTATTAAAAAGTGTTCCCGTCTGTTAGAGAAAAATGTTCATCTTAGTTTTCAAAGTGTCATTGCATATTTGGAAAAGTATTTGGGTATTCATCAAAAAATATGTTTCTTTATTGGAAGCACAGAAAAAAGGAAAATAATTGACTTCCTTTATATTTTATAATTTTTTGAAGAAAGGGCCCGTCTGATTCTCATAAAAAAAGTTAAATACAATGGCGGTCAACAAAGAAAGTGTTGCGAAAGCACACTTTGATCCATATACTTTGAAATACGTCCACGGTTATTGAATACGACTCTCGGTTGTGTGGCACTCTTGACAGGTGAAATATAGTTCACACAAAAAAACAGTCAGCTCGCTCTCTCTACTCATGCGGGTCCTAACAGAAGAAACGAATAAAAGGAACTATAATCTACTACCCCTAAAAAAGGACGAAAGGCGAAGATTCAAAATATCTGTACCGTCCATCTTTTCATATCCAATGTACCAGATTGTTCCCATGTTTAACATCAAGCCACTAACCAAGCCGCACTTAATTTACCCACGCTGCCATCGACTTAATTTGCCGACGCTGCCATCGATGAGATCCACGCCCACACGTTCGCTAGCACCAGTTACCTCCCCATATCTCTCGATTCGCTCTCGATACTGCGCTACGGTTCCATGCCCCAAGCTCCTCCTCGGCCGTCATCGTTTCTCCCGCGGAAGAGAAGGCCAAGGACCTCGATCCGTGGCGAGCATTGAGGTGTTGTCACCGATTTTCGGTGCGGAAGGAGTGTGGTCTGCATAGATCCATCCACCACATTATTGATGTCGCCATCTCCTCGCATGGCCGCTTGCCAAGTTTAAGGTATGAGATTTCTAATCGGACCTGTCACCCGGTGGCCGCCTGCCAAGTTACTTAGGTAAGGTCCATCTCCTCCAATTCCTCCATTGGGTCAGAACCGACGCTGCCGTCTGCGTCAAGCTTGGAGGGAACGATCCCTCTTGCCCCCTTCTGGCTCGACCTCGCGACAGCCCGCGGCCCACATCCCGCGGTCATCTGTTTCTTCTCATAGGACCCGCGTCTTCCCTTGAGACGAGATGAACCGCGCCCGCCTAGGGTTTTTGCCGCCATCGGAGAGAGGTGGAGGAACAGAACCAGAGCGAGATGGTACGTGTGCTGCCCCTTCGATCCGTTTCTCAATCCAATCCCTACCCGAGCTATGTTTATTAACTGTGTGGATGTGGCTGACGCTCTGCTGATGAAGATTCTGCTGGCCGATAGGCTCCATGGGAAACTCCTCATCATGGGCGGCAGGGGCCATGGTGCAGGCCTATGCCAAGCCATCGTCAGTGAATGCTTCCTCTGCACCTCTGTAAATTTTTTGTTGGTTGTTTCCCCTGACAATGTGATTCCAAGGTAGTACAGTATTTGTTAGCCGCTTGTTGTTGGGAAGGTAACTATATTGGGAGAATTTTGCAACTCTTTCAAGATGACTGAATATCTAGCTTACAAGTGTTGTATGCAAAAGGTGCCTCTTTTACTCCTTTTGAACATGTTGCAGACTTATAGGAAAGTAAAACATGATTCTGCAGTTAACTATGTCACCCTGGTAGTAATCCACACCAGCCTTGTAGGTAACTGGGCATCACACACAAGTAGAACCTGAATATAGGATGAGCCGTGCTTTGTGTAAAACTGCAGTTATCTACTGTATTATTTAACATAAGAAAAGTTTAAAGAGAATGATACTTGCTAATGGACAGTAGTGCATGATTGCTACATGCTACATGTTTTGCGTAAGTATGTGGACAGTAGTGCTCCAGAGTTCCGACTGTAGTAAAATATCTAAATATTGGTTTAAATATTTCATATTGAGACAAATCTTCTACGATTCTTTTGTTGAATGCATACAAGGCACCCTGCAGCCTCTATTCTTGCAAAATAAATGCTCTGCTTGGTACAGTCATGACACTAGACCTTTTAGATCAAGTTAGAGATTCGCATGTGATGGTTCTGTATAGTATATTTTTGAGGGTGCTTCCTATTTGGATATGATGTGTTTTAGTTGAATTGGCTAAAAAGAATGAATATTCCTGTAAATGTGTTAGTTTTAATTTGTTTCTTTAGTTGGAGTTGCAAAAGATCGAACATCCCCATAAATATGTTAGATCTCCTTTGAATTCGCACAAAAAATGTACCTCAATGAAATCTCAGCTATATATGTTTCAACCATATAATGCCAAGGTCTCATTGTTTTGATGGTTTCTAGGAGCTCATGATTTACCTCTCCTAATAGATGTCGTGTTGGAAAGAAACACGCCCAAACTTTTAAGCCCATATTGGTACTACTTTCCAGTAATCAACATCCAACAAAATATATATTTATGAATGATCTATTATCTTGCCATGAATAACAATATAAATTTGTTGTTGACTCATGTTATATCCTCACGAATAAAGTGCTACGGGAACTTTCTCTATCAGTTCAGGTTTGGACGAGCAAGACAACATACTGCAAACCGGGAACAAGGTGAGAAGATCAGATGCAAATTTATGTGGCATATGTACAGCTACGTTTGTTAATCTCCTTCTCACTTTTCCCCTTTTCTTCTCAGAGTTATGTTCATCATCAGTGATATGTGTTATTACTCTCCTAGAGATTTATTTTTTTGCTTTCGCAAAAAAAGGGTCAGATACATGGCGAGCTTCCAAATATCAGGTTGCAAATACCTAAGTTGCTTTGGACCTTGCCATGGAAGGATAAACACTAAATGACCACAAATGCCTCTAGATTTTGAGTAAGGATGGTTCTACCTTCAGTGGTTTGTGCATCTGCTTTGTCTCTCAGGCTGGTTTCACGGGTACGTGATTTTGCTTGGAACAGCCACATGAGCGAGGCTGTTATATTGTTGCAGCTTGGTTTGCTAACTAGCAATGTTTTGTTTCTTAGATGGACAAACTTGTATCTCAGAACCTTGATGATTTATTTCATTTGATCAGCTTATGTGAAAACTACTAATTTTCATAGCCTCCGTACACACACTTGTATATCTTTTTTCTGGGTGCTTATTGGCAATGGCCCATTCATAGGCACGACCTAGAAGAAAATAAGATGTTTTTTCCTTGGTTGGAAATATCACAGCTCAAATTTACTTCAGTTTGGATACAATGATGACTCTAAGATCGAAATAACTGGTGAATTATGTTAGTTATACAGTTTAAGAGGTCATGGATGTGATATATGAGAAACAATTTTGTCCATGATACATGAATATCTATATGGCACTGGATGCTGGCGAGATGTTTGTGATGGCGTTGGTTGTCGAGATGCACTAGCTAGGGGCGCATGCATGGCCATAGGCCACAATTTTTTTTTGATGGATTGATTTTTTGTCAATTAGTTAATGATCAATGGTATTTGCTAAGCAATGGACATGTGTTGTTGATTTATGAAGCACAATATTTTTAGACATTTGTAGGAGTTTGGAATTATATGCTTTTTGCGTGAGATTTTAGCTGTTAAAAAAGTAGATTTATGCGATGACAGAATTATTTAGTAGAACATATTTAATCGAGACGTGCGTTGCACGTGCATGCTTACTAGTTCTATCAGGGGAATTCAAACTCGCGGACTCATACAGCAGGTAGTTCAACAACGAACAGAGTCTCTTCTGAACCATTGTCGTTGCATTCTCCCCTGGCGGAGGGGACAACATGGTGACGTACGTGGAACATGATCAGGTTGCTCGCCTAGGGCGGTCGGCGGTGAGGCCGTAGAGGTGCTCTACGGGCTGGTGGTGCTCCGTGAGACGTTTGCGTGCACGCGCGCGGCTGGAGATGCACACCTTCGTCCTCAAGGATGGCGAGCTCTCCACCGGCTCATTCGTCGCAAGAGCACACGTGGACATGTACGCCGGCAACAAGCATGCGGGCAACGCCGTAGACATGATGCCGGCCGAAGCCCCGGCGGCATCTCGGCATGTGGATCGCCATGATCTGTGGCTACACATAATAAGCATGCATGGATGAGGACACTTCATCTTTGCTCCGGCTTGGTGGCGTCCGCACTCCGCAGGCAGATTAAGGTCTGATCAACATGCTCATATATCCTAATCGGGTATTCGGAACGGCTAAAATTAGTTGGACCCCCTCCTCTCATGCAGAATCGTAGCTTTGTTACGTTCATGGAAATGGAATTCTCTAGCAAGTTAAGGACGAGGACACAGTCATTGATTTTCAAAGCAACAAGGATCAAAATATAATATCTGGTGATCTGCAAGTTTTTCCTTATCATTTTTTTTGTACCCTCCACTCAGATGCTCACTTTCATTTCATATGTATAGTCGCTTAACGATTAGTAATTCTACCCCGCAAAAAAAATACGATTTGTACTTCTATATGTTGATTTCAAGTTATAAACAGTTACATGAATCTATAATATTCGAAAAGTTCAACAGAATTAATGCGGATCAAAATGGGAGAATGAACAACCCCGATTCTGAAAAGTCGCAACCATGCATGCATGTGAGAGATCACGGGCAAACGAGCAGATCGACGTGAGCCTGCGGCTAGATCGGAAAGAAGAGCGCATAGAGAGAGATCTGTGGCGTACGTACATCATAATGCTGCCCCTGGAGCCGAGGATGGTCTTGAGCACGTCTTGGAGGGCCTTGGCGGCGTTGATGTTCATGCGCAGGGCCGCCGACCTGTTGAGCACCTCCGCGTTCGGGTTCAGCGTGCTCAGCGACATGGCGGCGGCTCGACGGCGGCAGATCGGAGCGAGTGGATCGGCGGCAGAGAGAGAGAAAGAGAAAAGATCAACTGTTTGTTCTCGAGTAGGGTTTTGGAACCTCCAGGTAGCACGGGGCCGGGGGCAGTGCAGGGCCTCCGTGGGCTGGGCTGGGCTTTTGATGAGGCTGGCGCGTGTTTCCATTTTATATTTGGAAAAATCTCGTGTTTCTCAAAAAAAAAAAAGAAGGGAAATCTCTTTTTTTTTAGGGAAAATGGAAAATCTCTTCAAGATGAAGCCACGAGCCAGGCAACAAGTTTACCAAGCTGCGCATTTTTTTTTGCGGGGATACACATATATTTGTTGTTCGTGGAAGGTCAACTTGCATTTGTTTTGTCAATGTTGACGGCGTATAAGTTGATGTTGAGACCCTTGTGCTTTTGTTTGAATATATAAAGCTCTCTCCATTGCCCACACAAAAAATAGTTAGTTGCAAGGAAAAACAACGGTGGAGGCATTTGCATTATGTAAAAAGAAAACAATACTGCATGCATCTAGCAATAATAAAACAGACAATTTCTTTTTAGGTGACTAGTCTGCATTGCTTGCTTTGCATTATTTTATTTTATATTTCCGGTCTCTACGAGCTTAGCTTAAAGTGTGCATAATGGCGCAATCTTAGCTTAACCCTGTCTCGATAATTGGTGGTTGGAAGAGAGAGAAATGAAAAAAAGGAATGTATTATCTTATCTAAGAGACCATTTTAGGAAGAAAGAAAACATTTGTCTCCAATGTATGACACGACTTCTATTATTCCTTTTTTTTGCGAGAAAACTTCTGATCTATTTATCAACTGTCACGGTAGTATAAAGAACACCAAAAATAAAAATTACATCCAGGTCCACAAGTTTTCTAGTTTTAATTTTAACCGTACCATAATTTTAGGATCTCGCAATAATAGTGCTAGAGATAATAACACTAAGAGATGATCCAATGTACAACCTTTTATTGTGTTCTCTAGATGATGTGGAATATATAAGAAAATGACACTTTTATCAACCACTGTACATACCCTTAGCTTCATGTCAGCGTACTTTTGCCTAAGAAATAAAAGGTAGTAATAATCTCAACCATGGTCTCGCCGCGCAAAATTAAAAAGGTAGTGGCGAAGCTAGGTCTATGCCACACCCCTGGCCGACCTCGGAGCTGCAATATGAACAATGTTGAACAGTAATAAACTTTAGCTATAGCCACCAAAAGGATGGTAAGAGCATCTACAACTGGACCCCCTATATGCTCCTCAAACGCCCGGAACGCCCTCCCGATCACTGACCGGTCACAAAAATGCGACCCAACCGGACCCCTCATATCCGTCTCAAACGCCCGGACTGACCGGCACCCCTCATATCCATCTCAAATATGGGGACGATATGAGGGCTCGCGGACGCGCCCGGTCAGTCCACCATGTAGGACGCGACCCCACTCCGGACCACCTTTTCTCTTTTCTTATTCATTATTTTCTTTCTCTCTCTTCTTCTCCACCAATCACGTGCAAGTGACCGGACATATGAGAAGAAAAATGAGAAGTGTGGCTGCGCGGACCAAATTATAGGGGCTCAAAACGGACACGCCCGGTCACTGACCGGGCGCGTCCGTGGGCGTTTAAGGGGTCAGATTTGCTAGGTCCGGCTGTAGATGCTCTAACACCACACCACCCTATTGCTTAGGGTCTGACTACACGCATGAAAAGGTGCATCATACAAATATATTAGGGGAGGGTGTGCTATGCACTGCTTATTGCGTGCAATAGCACAACCACCACTCATCGCAATCCCGTTATCATGCCGGCCCGACAAAAGCATGATCACAATTTCACATGAGCACGCGAGCCTTAAAAATGGTCGGAATCAATGTGGCCCATTTCAGACTGATAGCCCCCCCCCCCCCCCCCCAAAATTTAATGGAAATTTTTAATAAATTACAAATTAGAATGAAACAAGTACAAGAATTAGAATGTCACTGTGTTGTAGAAATATCCATGCATATTAAGATATTATGTAATGAAAAACATATGTTATTTATTTATTTTTTAAAACATATTCATATTACTAAATTTTAATAACTTAAATTTGTTTATACTTTCAAAAATGTTCATGTAGGTTTAGAAAGTGTCTGTGGATATTTAGAAAAATCTTCATGCGACTTTAAAAGAAGTTCACCTATATTAAAATGTTCAAATATGTTTTTACAATGTTCGCATGTCTTGGAAAAATTATCATATTAAAAAATGTAAATGAAAAAGGGAAAAAAGAGAATAAAGCCCCAAAAAATAATGAATAGGAAAAATAAAGAAGGGACGAAAAACAAAAATAGAAAAATGTGAGGGGGGCCACTGATGAGTGATATTTTTACACTCATTTCACCTTTGTTTAGAGATATTTCTCTAAATTGAGATATTCGCTCCGATATTGGTAATAATAACTAATGAATGCAAATGTGTTGGTGAACGTTGCATGGGAAACAAAAATTTTCCTAAGCACACGCAAGATCTATCCATGGTGATGCATAGCTATGAGAGGGGGAGTGTATCTACATACCCTTGTAGATCGCTAAGCGGAAGCGTATATAAACGCGGTTGGTGTAGTCGAACGTCTTCGCGATCCAATCTCGGTCCGTGCCGATCTAGCGCCGAACAGACGACACCTCCGCGTTCAGCACACGTACATCTCGATGACATCTCCGCCTTCTTGATCCAGCAAGCGACTATCATGTGTGGGTGCAATAGCAACAATTTCATGATTAACATAAGGCACTATAGCAAGTTCATCTCCATAAACATACTTCATATTGGCATCTGTTGGAAATATGCTCTAGAGGCAATAATAAATTGGTTATTATCATATTTCCTTGTTCATGATAATTGTTTATTGTCCATGCTAGAATTGTATTGATTGAAAACTCAAATACATGTGTGGGTACATAGACAACAATGTGTCCCTGGTGAGCCTCTACTAGACTAGCTCGTTGATCAAAGATGGTCAAGATTTCCTGGCCATAGACATGAGTTGTCATTTGATAACGGAAACACATCATTAGGAGAATGATAAGATGGACAAGACTCAAACTATGAACGTAGCATATGATCGTGTCAAGTTTATTGCTATCGTTTTCTGCATGTCAAGTATCTGTTCCTATGACCATGAGATCATGAACTCACTGACACCAGAGGAGTACCTTATGTGTATCAAACGTCGCAACGTAACTGGGTGACTATAAAAATGCTCTACAGGTATCTCCGAGGGTGTCTGTTGAGTTGGCATGGATCAAGACTGAGATTTGTTACTCCGTATGACGGAGAGGTATCTCAGGGCTCACTCGGTAACACAACATCATAATGAGCTTGCAAGCAATGTGACTAAAGAGTTAGCCACGGGATCTTGTATTACGGAACGAGTAAAGAGACTTGCCGGTAACGAGATTGAACTAGGTATGGAGATACCGACGATCGAATCTCGGGCAAGTAACATACCGATGAACAAAGGGAACTACGTACGGGATTGACTGAATCCTTGACATCGAGGTTCGACCGACAAAGATCTTCATAGAATATGTAGGAACCAATATGGACATCCAGGTTCCGCTATTGGTTATTGGTCGTGGAGGTGTCTCGGTCATGTCTGCATAGTTCTCGAACCCACAGGGTCTACACACTTAACGTTTGGTGACGATATAAGAATAGTCGAGTTATTATGTTGTTGACCGAAGGTTGTTTGGAGTCCCGGATGAGATTCCGGACGTGACGAGGAACTCCAGAATGGTCCGGAGGTGAAGATTGATATATAGAACGAAGGGTATCGGAGTCCGGAAGTGTTTCGGGGTGTACCGGGGATTCGACGGAGTACCGAAAGGGGTTTCGGGGGTCCCCGGCAAGTGTTGGGGGCCTCATGGGTCAAGGAGAGGGGGCGCACCAGCCCACTAAGGGGCTGGGCGCCGCCCAAACCCTAGCCCACTTCGGCTAGGGGGCCACCCCAAACCCTAGCCACCCCCCTTGGCCGCCGGCCCCTAGGGGAAACCCTAGGGCGCCCTCCCCTCCTCCCTTCCCCCTATATATAGAGAGGGAGAGAGAGGGCAGCCGCACCACAACGTGCTACGGCGCTGCCCCTCCTCTCCCTCATAGTTCTTCTCCTCTCCATAGACGCACGGCGAAGCCTTGCTGATATTTCTCCACTACCACCTCACCACGCCGTCGTGTTGCCGGAGGACTCGAGCTACTACTTCACCATCGCTTGCTGGATCGAGGAGGTGAAGGCGTCATCAAGCCGTACGTGTGTTGAACGCGGAGGTGCCGTCCGTTCGGCACTTGATCGGGAGTTCGCGGGACGGATCGTGATTGGATCGCGAAGACGTTCGACTACATCAACCGCGTTTCTTAACGCTTCCGCTTAGCGATCTACAAGGGTATGTAGATGCAATCTCTCCTCTCGTAGATGTTCATCTCCTAGATCGATCTTGGTGAGCGTAGGAATTTTTTTCCCATGCAACGTTCCCCAACAGTGGCATCATGAGCTAGGTCTTTGCGTAGATGACATCACGAGTAGAACACAAAGGAGTTTGTGGGCGTTGATATTCAGATTGCTTCCTTCCTTAGTCTTTTCTTGATTCAGCGGTATTGTGGGATGAAGCGGCCCGGACCAACTTTACATGTCCACGTACATGAGACCGGTTCCATCGACTGACATGCAACTTTGTTGCATAAGATGGCTGATCACCCACAAGTATAGGGGATCAATCATAGTCCTTTCGATATGTAAGAGTGTCGAACCCAACGAGGAGCAAAAGGAAATGACAAGTGGTTTTCAGCAAGGTAATTTCTGCAAGCACTGAAATTGTAGGTAACAGATAGTTTGATAGCAAGATAATTGGTAACAAGCAAGTAACGGTAACGGTAAATAAAGTGCAGCAAGGTAACCCAATCCTTTTGTAGCAAAGGACAGGCCAGAACAGTCTCTTATAATAAGCAAAGTGTTCTTGAGGGTGTTGGAAATATGCCCTAGAGGCAATAATAAATTGGTTATTATTATATTTCCTTGTTCATGATAATCGTTTATTATCCATGCTATAATTGTATTGATTGGAAACTCAAATACATGTGTGGGTACATAGACAACACTGTGTCCCTAGTAAGCCTCTAGTTGACTAGCTCGTTGATCAAAGATGGTTAAGGTTTCCTAGCCATTGACATGAGATGTCATTTGATAATGGGATCACATCATTAGGAGAATGATGTGATGGACAAGACCCAAACTACGAACGTAGCATATGATCGTGTCAGTTTATTGCTATTGTTTTCTGCATGTCAAGTATCTGTTCCTATGACCATGAGATCATGCAACTCGCTGACATCGGAGGAGTACCTTGTGTGTATCAAACGTCGCAACGTAACTGGGTGACTATAAAGGTGCTCTACAGGTATCTCCGAGGGTGTCTGTTGGGTTGGCATGGATCAAGACTGGGATTTGTTACTCCGTGTGACGGAGAGGTATCTCAGGGCCCACTCGGTAATACAACATCACAATAAGCCTTGCAAGCAATGTGACTAAGTGTTAGCCACGGGATCTTGTATTACGGAACGAGTAAAGAGACTTGCCGGTAACGAGATTGAACTAGGTATAGAGATACCGACGATCGAATCTCGGGCAAGTAACATACCGAAGAACAAAGGGAACAGCATACGGGATTAACTGAATCCTTGACATAGAGGTTCGACCGATAAAAGATCTTCGTAGAATATGTAGGAGCCAATATGGGCATCCAGGTCCCGCTATTGGTTATTGGCCGTAGAGGTGTCTCGGTCATGTCTACATAGTTCTCGAACCCGCAGGGTCTACACACTTAACGTTTGGTGACGATTAGTATAGTTGAGTTATTTTGTTGGTGACCGAAGGTTATTCGGAGTCCCGGATAAGATCCCGGACATGACGAGGATCTCCGGAAGAGTCCGGAGGTAAAGATTAATATATGTGATAATAGTGTTGTGATCTCCGGAAAGGTTCCGGAATTCACCGGAAGAGGTTCCGGATGTTTACCGAAGTGTTCGGGTGCAGCAACACTTTGTATGGGCCAAAAGGAAAAAGCCCACGAGGCATTGGTAAGTGCAAAAAGTAGTTTTACTGCCGCGTAAGCGGTACTACCGCTTGTGTGAAGCGGTACTACCGCCCAAGCGGTACTACCGCTTGTGTGAAGCGGTACTACCGCTTGTGCGCGGTACTGCAGGGATCCGAGTTGGACTCTTTTCCTGCGGGCCAAACCGACCTTGTGCGGGCAAAACCGACCTGGAGGAGGCTTTTACTCCAAGTTTAGACCCCAAGGCTCAACATATAAATAGAGGGGCAGGGCTAGCACACGGGACACATCAAGATTTCCCCAAGCCGTGTGCGGCAACCCTAACCCTCTAGTTCCTCCGTCATAATCTCCGTAGCTCTTGGCGAAGCCCTGCTAAGATTGTTCCTCACCACCATCATCACGCCGTCGTGCTGCTGGAACTCATCTACTACTTCACCGTCGCTCGCTGGATAGAGGAGGTGAAGGCGTCATCAAGCCGTACGTGTGTTGAACGCGGAGGTGCCGTCTGTTCGGCACTAGTTCGTAATCGGATCGAGGGACGACTTGCGATTTGGATCGCGGAGACGTTCGACTACATCAACCGCGTTTCTTAAACGCTTCCGCTTAGCGATCTACAAGGGTATGTAGATTCACTCTCCCTCTCGTAGATACTCATCACCATGGATAGATCTTGTGTGTGCGTAGGAAAATTTTTGTTTCCCATGCAACGTTCCCCAACAGTGGCATCTGAGCTAGGTCTATGCGTAGATGAGATCTCGAGTAGAACACAAACGAGTTGTGGGCGTGGGTGTATACATATTGCTTGCCGTTACTAGTTGATACTTGATTCGGCAGTATTGTGAGATGAAGCGGCCCGGACCGACATTACGCGTACTCTTACGCGAGACAGGTTCCTTCAACTGACATGTAACTTCGTTGCATAAAGATGGCTAGCGGGTGTCTGTTTCTCTCACTTTAGTTGAATCGATTTCAATGAAGAGGGTTCTTTTAGAAGATCAAAAAGCGATCACTACACCACGTTGTGGTTTTGCGTAGGTAAGAACGGTTCTTGCAAACCCGTAGCAGCCACGTAAAATTTGCAACAAAAATTAGAGGACGTCTAACTTGTTTTTGCAGGGTATGTTGTGATGTGATATGGCCAATTACATGATGAGTTATATGTGATGTATGAGATGATCATGTGTTGTATAGAATATCACGACTTGCATGTCGATGAGTACGGCAACTGGCAGGAGCCATAGAGTTGTCTTTAATTATTGTATGACCTGCGTGTCAATCATTAAGCGCTATGTAATGCTTTACTTTATCGCTAAACGTTAGCAATAGTCGTGGAAGCAACAGTCGGCGCGACAACCTTATGGCGACATGTTGATGGAGATCAAGATGATGGAGATCATGGTGTCATGCCGGTGACGATGGAGATCATGCCGGTGCTTTGGAGATGGAGATCAAAAGCACAAGTTCATGGCCATATCATGTCACTTAAGATTTGCATGTGATGTTAATCCTTTTATGCATCTTATTTTGCTTAGGACGACGGTAGCATTATAAGGTGATCCCTCACTTAAATTTCAAGATAAATTGTGTTCTCCCCGAGTGTGCACCGTTGCGAAAGTTCGTCGTTTCGAGACACGCCGTGATGATCGGGTGTGATAGACTCCACGTTCACATACAACGGGTGCAAGCCATGTTGCACACGCGGAACACTCGGGTTAAACTTGACGAGCCTAGCATGTACAGACATGGCCTCGGAACACAAGAGACCGAAAGGTCGAACATGAGTCATATAGTAGATATGATCAACATGAAGATGTTCACCATTGAAACCACCTCAACTCACGTGATGATCGGACTTGAGTTGGTGGATTTGGATCATGTTACGCTCGAATGACCGGAGGGATGTCAATTTGAGTGGGAGTTTTTAAGTAATATGATTAACTAAACTCATTATCTAGAACAATAGTCTAAGTTGTCTTTGCTATATTTATGTTGTAGATCATGGCTCGCGCAGTAGCACCCCTGAATTTTAATGCGTTCCTAGAGAAAGCTAAGTTGAAAGATGATGGAAGTAACTTTGTGGACTGGGCCCGTAATCTAAGGATTATCCTTACGGCTTCCCAGAAGGCTTATGTCCTTGATGCACCGCTTGGTGATCCACCCGCTCCAGTTGAGTCTGTAGACGTTGTGAACGCCTGGCAGGCTCGTTCTGAAGATTACTCAATAGTTCAATGTGCAATATTGTATGGCTTAGAACCGGGACTTCAAAGACGTTTTGAACGTCATGGAGCATATGAGATGTTCCAGGAGTTGAAGTTTATCTTTCAGAAGAATGCCCGGATCGAGAGATATGAGATCTCCAATAAGTTCTATGCTTGCAAGATGGAGGAGAACGAGTCTATCAGTGATCACGTACTCAGAATGTCTGGGTACTCCACCCGTCTGGCTGAATTGGGGATGCCCCTTCCGCCAGAGGCTATCACTGACAGAGTTCTTCAATCATTGCCACCTAGCTACAAGAGCTTCGTGTTGAACTATAACATGCACGGGATGAACAAGCCAGTCGCCGAGCTGTTTGCAATGCTGAAAGTCGCTGAGTCTGAAATTCAAAAGGAGCATCAAGTGTTGATGGTCAATAAAACCACTAGTTTCAAGAAAAATGGCAAGGGTAAGAAGGGTAACTCCAAGAAGAGTGGCAAAGCAGTTGCTCCTCTCGTGAAGAAACCCAAGGCTGGACCCAAACCAGAAACTGTGTGTTTTCATTGCAAGGGAACAGGACACTGGAAGCGGAACTGCCCCAAGTATTTGGCTGACAAGAAGGCGGCCAACAACAAACAAGGTATATATGATATACATGTTATTGATGTGTACCTTACCAACTCTCGTTGTAGTGCCTGGGTATTTGATACCGGTGCGGTTGCTCATATTTGCAACTCAAAACAGGAACTGCGGAATAGACGGAGGCTGGCAAAGGACGAAGTGACGATGCGCGTGGGAAATGGTTTCAAGGTTGATGTGATCGCCGTCGGCACGCTCGCTCTTCGATTACCATCGGGATTAGTGATGAACCTGAATAATTGTTATTTAGTGCCTGCGTTAAGCATGAACATTATATCTGGATCTTGTTTATTGCGAGACGGTTACTCATTTAAATCAGAGAATAATGGTTGTTCTATTTATATGAGTAATATCTTTTATGGTCATGCACCCAATGTAAGGGGTTTATTCTTATTGAATCTCGATAGTAATGATACACATGTTCATAACATTGATGCCAAAAGATGTAGAATTGATAATGATAATACCACTTTCTTGTGGCACTGCCGTTTAGGTCATATTGGCGTAAAACGCATGAGGAAGCTCCATGCTGATGGACTTTTGGAGTCACTTGATTTTGAATCACTTGACACATGTGAGCCATGCCTCATGGGCAAGATGACTAAAACGCCGTTCTCTGGAACAATGGAACGGGCAAGTGACTTATTGGAAATCATACATACTGATGTGTGTGGTCCGATGAGTATTGAGGCGCGCGGTGGTTATCATTACTTTCTCACCTTCACTGATGACTTAAGTAGATATGGGTATATTTACTTAATGAAACACAAGTCTGAAACATTTGAAAAGTTCAAACAATTTCAGAGTGAAGTTGAGAATCATCGTAACAAGAAGATTAAATTCCTACGATCTGATCGAGGAGGAGAATATCTGAGTTATGAGTTTGGCAGTCACTTAAGACAGTGTGGAATTGTTTCACAATTAACACCGCCTGGAACACCACAGCGTAATGGTGTGTCCGAACGTCGTAATCGAACCGTATTGGATATGGTGCGATCTATGATGTCTCTTGCCGATTTGCCACTATCGTTTTGGGGTTATGCATTAGAGACAGCTGCATTCACTTTAAATAGGGCACCATCGAAATCCGTTGAGACGACGCCATATGAACTTTGGATTGGCAAGAAGCCAAAGCTGTCGTTTCTTAAAGTTTGGGGATGTGATGCTTATGTCAAAAAGCTTCAGCCTGAAAAGCTGGAACCCAAAGCGGAGAAATGCGTCTTCATAGGATACCCAAAAGAGACAGTTGGGTATACCTTCTACCTCAGATCCGAAGGCAAAGTGTTTGTCGCTAAAAATGGAACGTTTCTTGAGAAAGAGTTTCTCTCGAAAGAATTGAGTGGGAGGAAGATAGAACTTGATGAGGTTGTTGAACCTTTACTTCAACCTGAGAGTAGCGCAGCGCAGAAAGTTGTTTCTGTGGAGTCTACATCAGCTGAAGAGGAAGTTAATGATGATGATCATGAAGCTTTGGATCAAGTTGCTATCGAACCTCGTAGGTCGACAAGGACGCGTACTGCTCCTGAGTGGTACGGCAACCCTGTCTTAGAAGTCATGTTGTTGGACAACGATGAACCTACGAGCTATGGAGAAGCGATGATGGGCCCGGATTCCGAGAAATGGTTAGAGGCCATGAAATCCGAGATGGGATCCATGTATGAAAACAAAGTGTGGACTTTGGAAGTATTACCTGAAGGGCGTAAGGCCATTCAGAACAAATGGATCTTTAAGAGGAAGACGGACGCGGACGGTAATGTCACCGTCTATAAAGCTCGACTTGTGGCAAAGGGTTTTTCACAAGTTCAAGGAGTTGACTACGATGAGACCTTCTCACCCGTAGCGATGCTTAAGTCCGTCAGAATCATGTTAGCAATAGCTGCCTTTTTCGATTATGAAATTTGGCAGATGGATGTCAAAACAGCGTTCCTTAACGGTTACCTTAAGGAAGAGTTGTATATGATGCAACCAGAAGGTTTTGTCGATCCAGAGAATGCTGACAAAGTTTGCAAACTCCAACGATCCATTTATGGACTGGTGCAAGCATCTCGGAGTTGGAATCTTCGTTTTGATGAGGTGATCAAAGCGTTCGAGTTTATACAAGTTTACGGAGAAGATTGTATTTACAAGAAAGTGAGTGGGAGCTCTATAGCGTTTCTAATATTATATGTGGATGACATATTACTGATTGGAAACAATATAGAAATGCTGGAAAGCGTAAAGGAATATTTGAACAAGAGTTTTTCAATGAAGGACCTAGGAGAAGCTGCTTTCATATTAGGCATCAAGATCTATAGAGATAGATCAAGACGCTTAATAGGACTTTCACAAAGCACATACCTTGATAAGATTTTGAAGAAGTTCAAAATGGATCAGTCCAAGAAGGGGTTCTTGCCTGTTTTGCAAGGTGTGAAGTTGAGTAAGACTCAATGCCCAGTGACTGCAGAAGATAGAGAAAAGATGAGTGTCATCCCCTATGCTTCGGCCATAGGCTCTATCATGTATGCAATGCTGTGCACAAGACCCGATGTCAGCCTTGCCATAAGTATGGTCGGAAGGTTTCAAAGTGATCCAGGAATGGAACACTGGACGGCGGTCAAGAATATCCTGAAGTACCTGAAAAGGACTAAGGACATGTTTCTCGTTTATGGAGGTGATCAAGAGCTCGTCGTAAAGGGTTACGTCGATGCAAGCTTTGATACTGATCCGGATGACTCTAAGTCTCAAACCGGATACGTGTTTATTCTTAATGGGGGTGCGGTTAGCTGGTGCAGTTCCAAGCAAAGCGTGGTAGCTGATTCTACATGCGAAGCGGAGTACATCGCAGCCTCGGAGGCGGCGAAGGAAGCTGTCTGGATGAAGGAGTTCATGACAGATCTTGGAGTAGTGCCTAGTGCGCTTAACCCAATGACTCTGTTTTGTGATAACACTGGTGCCATTGCTCTAGCCAAGGAACCAAGATTTCACAAGAGGACCAGACACATAAAGCGACGCTTCAATTCTATCCGCGATTACATCAAGGAGGACGACATAAATATTTGCAAAGTACACACGGATCTGAATGTTGCAGATCCGATGACTAAACCTCTTACAAGGGCTAAACATGAACAACACCAGAACTGCATGGGTGTTCGATTCATTACAATGTAAATCACATAGTGATGTGAACTAGATTATTGACTCTAGTGCAAGTGGGAGACTGTTGGAAATATGCCCTAGAGGCAATAATAAATTGGTTATTATTATATTTCCTTGTTCATGATAATCGTTTATTATCCATGCTATAATTGTATTGATTGGAAACTCAAATACATGTGTGGGTACATAGACAACACTGTGTCCCTAGTAAGCCTCTAGTTGACTAGCTCGTTGATCAAAGATGGTTAAGGTTTCCTAGCCATTGACATGAGATGTCATTTGATAACGGGATCACATCATTAGGAGAATGATGTGATGGACAAGACCCAAACTACGAACGTAGCATATGATCGTGTCAGTTTATTGCTATTGTTTTCTGCATGTCAAGTATCTGTTCCTATGACCATGAGATCATGCAACTCGCTGACATCGGAGGAGTACCTTGTGTGTATCAAACGTCGCAACGTAACTGGGTGACTATAAAGGTGCTCTACAGGTATCTCCGAGGGTGTCTGTTGGGTTGGCATGGATCAAGACTGGGATTTGTTACTCCGTGTGACGGAGAGGTATCTTAGGGCCCACTCGGTAATACAACATCACAATAAGCCTTGCAAGCAATGTGACTAAGTGTTAGCCACGGGATCTTGTATTACGGAACGAGTAAAGAGACTTGCCGGTAACGAGATTGAACTAGGTATAGAGATACCGACGATCGAATCTCGGGCAAGTAACATACCGAAGAACAAAGGGAACAGCATACGGGATTAACTGAATCCTTGACATAGAGGTTCGACCGATAAAAGATCTTCGTAGAATATGTAGGAGCCAATATGGGCATCCAGGTCCCGCTATTGGTTATTGGCCGTAGAGGTGTCTCGGTCATGTCTACATAGTTCTCGAACCCGCAGGGTCTACACACTTAACGTTTGGTGACGATTAGTATAGTTGAGTTATTTTGTTGGTGACCGAAGGTTATTCGGAGTCCCGGATAAGATCCCGGACATGACGAGGATCTCCGGAAGAGTCCGGAGGTAAAGATTAATATATGTGATAATAGTGTTGTGATCTCCGGAAAGGTTCCGGAATTCACCGGAAGAGGTTCCGGATGTTTACCGAAGTGTTCGGGTGCAGCAACACTTTGTATGGGCCAAAAGGAAAAAGCCCACGAGGCATTGGTAAGTGCAAAAAGTAGTTTTACTGCCGCGTAAGCGGTACTACCGCTTGTGTGAAGCGGTACTACCGCCCAAGCGGTACTACCGCTTGTGTGAAGCGGTACTACCGCCCAAGCGGTACTACCGCTTGTGTGAAGCGGTACTACCGCTTGTGCGCGGTACTGCAGGGATCCGAGTTGGACTCTTTTCCTGCGGGCCAAACCGACCTTGTGCGGGCAAAACCGACCTGGAGGAGGCTTTTACTCCAAGTTTAGACCCCAAGGCTCAACATATAAATAGAGGGGCAGGGCTAGCACACGGGACACATCAAGATTTCCCCAAGCCGTGTGCGGCAACCCTAACCCTCTAGTTCCTCCGTCATAATCTCCGTAGCGCTTGGCGAAGCCCTGCTAAGATTGTTCCTCACCACCATCATCACGCCGTCGTGCTGCTGGAACTCATCTACTACTTCACCGTCGCTCGCTGGATCGAGGAGGTGAAGGCGTCATCAAGCCGTACGTGTGTTGAACGCGGAGGTGCCGTCCGTTCGGCACTAGTTCGTAATCGGATCGAGGGACGACTTGCGATTTGGATCGCGGAGACGTTCGACTACATCAACCGCGTTTCTTAAACGCTTCCGCTTAGCGATCTACAAGGGTATGTAGATTCACTCTCCCTCTCGTAGATACTCATCACCATGGATAGATCTTGTGTGTGCGTAGGAAAATTTTTGTTTCCCATGCAACGTTCCCCAACAGAGGGTACACGGGAATTTCATCTAGTTACTTTCATCATGTTGGTTTGATTCGTGTTCGCTACTTTGATTGAACACAAGAGATAAACTAGGGTTTGAACTAGGATAAGCAAGGTAGCCCAATCCTTTTGTGGCAAAGGACAGGCCAGAACAGTCTCTTATAATAAGCAAAGTGTTCTTGAGGGTACACGGGAATTTCTAGTTACTTTCATCATGTTGGTTTGATTCGTGTTCGCTACTTTGATAATTTGATATGTGGGTGGACCGGTGCTTGGGTGATGTTCTTACTTGAACAAACCTCCCACTTATGATTAACCCCCTCGCAAGCATCCGCAACTACCAGAACAGTATTAAGATAAAATCTAACCATAGCATTAAACGTTTGGATCCAAATCAGCCCCTTACGAAGTAGCGCATAAACTAGGGTTTAAGCTTCTGTCACTCTAGCAACCCATCATCTAATAACTACTTCACAATGCATTCCCTTAGGCCCAAGGATGGTGAAGTGTCATGTAGTCGACATTCACATGACACCACTAAGGGAATCACAACATGCATATCATCAAAATATCAAACACATATCAAGTTCACATGATTACTTGCAACATGACTTCTCCCGTGACCTCAAGAACAAAGGTAACTACTCACAAATAATATGCATGCTCAAGATCAGAGAAGTATTGAATAGCATAATGGATCTGAACATGTAATCTTCCACCAAATAAACCATATAGTAATCAACTACAAGATGTAATCAACACTACTAGTCACCCACAGGTACCAATCTGAGGTTCCGGTACAAAGATTGAACACAAGAGATAAACTAGGGTTTGAGAGGAGACGGTGATGTTGAAGATGTTCATGAAGATTGGCCTCCCAAAGATGAAAGGGGTTTTGGTCATAACGATGGCTTCGATTTCCCCCTTCGGGAGGGAAATTCCCCCGGCGAAATCGCTTCGCCGGAGGGCAAAAGTGCTCCTGCTCAAGTTCCACCTCGAGACGGCGGCGTTCCGTCCCAAAAGTCCTCTCCTCATTTTTTCTAGGTCAAAATACCTTATATACCAGAAGATGGGCTCCGGAGGTGGGCCGTGCTGAGCACAACCCACCTGGGCGCGCCAGGGGGGCCTAGCGTGCCCAGGTGTCTTGTGCTCACCTGGTGGCCCCCCTCCGGTAGTTATTTGGTCCAGTATTTTTTATATATTCCAAAAATATTCTCCGTAAAGTTTCAGCTTATTTGAAGATGTGCAGAATAGGTATCTCTGACGTGCTTTTTCAGGTCCAGAATTCCAGCTGCCGGTATTCTCCCTCTTTGTGTGAACCTTGCAAATTATGAGAGAAAAGGCATTAGAATTACTCCATAAAACATTATTATGCATGAAAACATTATAAATAACAGTAGGAAATCATGATGCAAAATGGACGTATCAACTCCCCCAAGCTTAGACCTCGCTTGTCCTCAAGAGAAAGCCGATATCGAAGAACATGACCACATGGTTTGACAGAGAGAGGTGTCGATAAAACAAAATACGGACATCGCAACATCATGCTTATTAACATAACAGCAACAAACTTTAATATAAAATTATTCATATGACTTTCTATAACTCCATCATATAACTTCTCATGAACAAGTAACAATTCACCACAACATAAAAGTATAAAGCATAAACCTTATTGAAAACCAACAAACTATGTTCTCAGTCAACTTTGCAACTACAATTCATCATATTTTCATGAAGGGTCTCATGTCGGAGCCTTTTGGCAAGTCCACATACTCAACTATCATTTAGTCTTCTATGATTGATAACACTCACAACATACCCATGAGCAAAAAGTTTCAACCGGACACATAGAAAGATAGGGGCTTATAGTTTTGCCTCCCAACATATTCACCTCAAGGGTGAGGTCAACAATAATAACTCATGCTACCCACATCCAACTGGATATATGTGCCTAGATCTTTCCTCACCACATGATGCTTGCAAAAGGAAAAAGTAAAAAGGAATAGGGAAGAATACTTTGACTCTTGCATAAAAGTAAATACATAAAAGTAAAAGATAGGCCCTTCACCGATGACAACTTACTTGAAGGATCTTACTCAATCCATAGGTAGGTATGGTGGACTCTCAAAACATGAATTTGGGTTTTGGGTTTTTGGATTCACAAGTAGTATCTCTACTTAGTGCGGAATTTTTAGCTAGCAAAGATATTGAGCAAGCACCACATGTTGAAGGATCTATGACAATATAACTTCTATGTGAATATGAACAAACATAAATCATTACGTTGTCTTCCTTGTCCAACGTCAACAATTTTGGCATATAATATTTAATGAGGGCTTACAATCATAAAAGATGTCCAAGATAGTGTATTTGCATGTGAATCTTCTCTTCCCTTATTAATTCTTTCAGAATTGCATCATTGACCAATGCTATGTTTGTCAATCTCCAATAAATTTTACCTCTTACACTCTTTCTTATGTGGTGTCATTACTTACCATAAGATTAGCATATGATCTCTTTATTATTTCTTTTTCATTATTTTGATTGCAACGAAAAGGTAAAGAGGCACAAACTCAAACTAACTTTATTATATAACTCTCACTCGATTACATAGATAGATAGATCATGAAACTAGCACTCGAAAAATAGATCAAACTAAAATTTTATTCAACTAGATCACGAAAGAGCTAAGGATCGAACTAAAATAGGTAAAGGTAAATAAAAGTGGAGGTGATACGATACCGGGGCGCCTCCCCCAAGCTTGGCTCAAGCCAAGGGGAGTGCCCATACCCGTGTACTCAAGTCTCCTTTGGTGGTGAAGATGATGAAGGTGGTGGTGATGAAGTGGCCTTCTTCTTCAACTTATATTTGAGCATAAAGTTTTCCTCCCTTAGACCCTCATTCTCTAACTCGAGTTTTAATATCTTTTTGCAAAATGCTGCCTTGCTCTCCTGTAGAAAATGAGATGGGATAAATTGGACCTTAGGTTTGTATCTCTTAGGGAGGCTTGACTTCTTGAATTCCACATGCATGTCTTCGGGTTGAGGTAGTGGATAATCCTCTTCCTCAGAGCTATCACCCTTTGTTTCCTTCATGACGACGTCCTCCTCCTCATCTATGGTACATCCATAATGATCCACCTCTCCATAGATATTAGGGTTTGCAATATAGTCAGCAACATAGCTCTCCCCCTCTGAATCTTGAGAAGGCATATTTTCAGATCTGCCAGGAAAACAGCACGAAACAAGAACAACAGATTTTTCTGCGATGTGGTGGTCAAATCAATCGGGGATATATATAATGAATTTTTCTACTTGGAAAGTAAGAATACAGAAAGAAAACGGAGTCGGGAAGGTGTCCGAGGTGGGCACAACCCACCTGGGCGCGCCAGGCGCGCCCTGGTGTATCGTGCTCACCTCGGGCACTTTCCGGTTTATTTCTTATTTTCCAAATTTTCTAAAATTCCAAAACTGACAGAAAATATTATTGCGGATTTTTCGGAGTCCGTTTACTTACCGTATCATGTACCTCCTCTTTTTCAGAGTTCTGGAGTGTTCCGGAAGGTTTCCTTTATGTGTTCCTCCGGTGTCATGGTTTGGATAACATTGGTTTCAACATTAATAGGCATACCTGAGATATAGTGTTTAATTCTTTGTCCATTGACCACCTTCGGGTTAGTACCTTCGGCATTATTAATCTTGATAGCTCCAGAACGATAAATCTCTTCGATAACATATGGTCCTTCCCATTTGGAGAGAAGCTTTCCTGCAAAAAATCTAATACGAGAATTGTACAAAAGAACATATTCTCCAACTTTGAATTCTCGCTTTTGGATTCTTTTGTCATGCCATCTTTTAACCTTTTCTTTGAATAGTTTAGCATTTTCATAAGCTTGGGTTGTCCATTCATCTAGTGAGCTGATATCAAATAACCTCTTTTCACCGGCAAGTTTGAAATCATAGTTGAGTTCCTTAATTGCCCAAAATGCTTTATGTTCTAACTCCAGAGGTAAATGACAAGCTTTCCCATATACCATTTTATATGGAGACATGCCCATAGGATTCTTATAAGCTGTTCTATAGGCCCAAAGTGCATCATCTAGTTTCTTAGACCGATTCTTTCGCGACTTATTGACAGTTTTTTGTAATATTAATTTTATTTCTCTATTGCTAAGTTCAACCTGACCACTAGATTGAGGATGATAGGGTGATGCAATTCTATGGTTAACATCATATTTAGCAAGCATCTTACGGAAAGCACCATGGATAAAGTGTGAACCACCATCAGTCATTAGATATCTAGGGACTCCAAACCTCGGGAAAATAACTTCTTTAAGCATTTTAATGGAGGTGTTATGATCAGCACTACTAGTTGGAATAGCTTCTACCCACTTAGTAATGTAATCAACATCAACCAAAATATGAGTATACCCATTAGAGGAAGGAAAAGGTCCCATATAATCAAAACCCCAAACATCAAATGGTTCAACAACAAGTGAATAGTTCATAGGCATTTCCTGACGCTTACCGATATTACCAATTCTTTGACATTCATCACAAGATATGACAAACTTACGGGCATCCTTGAAAAGAGTAGGCCAATAAAAACTAGATTGCAATACCTTATGAGCAGTTCTATCTCCCGCATGATGTCCTCCATAGGCTTCGGAATGACATTTCCGTAGGATTTGTTCCTGTTCATGCTCAGGTACACAACGTCTAATAATACCATCTACTCCTTCTTTATAAAGATGTGGGTCATCCCAGAAGTAATGTCTTAAATCATAGAAGAATTTTTTCTTTTGTTGATATGTGAAACTAGGTGGTAAATGTTTAGCAACAATGTAGTTAGCATAATCAACATACCAAGGAGTGTTTTGAGAAACATTTATTGCAACTAACTGTTCATCAGGAAAACTATCATCAATAGATAGTGGGTCATCAAGTATATTTTCTAACCTAGACAAGTTATCAGCTACGGGCTTCTCAGCTCCCTTCCTATCAGTGATATGTAAATCAAATTCTTGAAGTAAGAGAACCCACCTAATGAGTCTAGGTTTAGCATCTTTCTTTTCCATAAGATATTTTATAGCAGCATGGTTGATGTGAACAATAACTTTGGAATCAACGATGTAAGATCTAAATTTATCACAAGCAAACACAACTGCTAAAAATTCTTTTTCAGTAGTAGCATAATTTCTTTGGGCACTGTCTAGAGTTTTTCTAGCATAATGGATAACATTTAATTTTTTATCAACTCTTTGTCCTAGAACAGCACCAACAACATAATCACTAGCATCACACATAATTTCAAAGGCAAGTTCCAATCAGGTGGTTGAACAATGGGTGCAGTGGTTAAGGCTTTCTTGAGTGTTTCAAAGGCTTCTACACAATCATCATCAAAGACAAATGGAATATCCTTTTGCAAAATATTGGTAAGAGGCCTAGACATTTTAGAGAAGTCTTTAATAAACCTCCTATAGAAACCAGCATGACCAAGGAAACTTCGAATACCTTTGATATCTTTAGGACATGGCATTTTCTCAATTGCATCAACTTTAGCTTTGTCCACCTCAATACCTCGTTCAGATATTTTATGCCCCAAGACAATACCTTCATTCACCATAAAGTGGCACTTCTCCCAATTCAAGATGAGATTAGTTTGTTCACATCTATGCAAAACTCGATCAATGTTGCTTAAGCAATCATCAAAAGAAGTTCCGTAAACGGAAAAATCATCCATGAAAACCTCCACAATCTTTTCACAAAAATCAGAGAATATAGCAGTCATACATCTTTGAAAAGTAGCAGGTGCATTGCATAAACGAAAAGGCATACGTCTATAAGCATAAGTTCCAAAAGGACAAGTAAAGGTGGTTTTCTCTTGATGAGGTTGTGATACAGGTATTTGAGAGAAACCAGAATATCCATCTAGAAAACAAAAGTGTGTGCGCTTAGATAATCTTTCTAGCATTTGATCAATGAATGTTAGAGGGTAATGATCTTTTCTAGTAGCTTTATTTAATTTTCTAAAATTAATTACCATTCTATAGCCAGTGACAATTCTCTGTGGGATAAGTTCATTTTTATCATTAGGAACAACAGTAATACCTCCCTTCTTAGGGACATAATGAACGGGACTTACCCACCTACTATCAGCTATGGGATAGATTATACCTGCTTCCAGAAGCTTTAATATTTCAGTTCTTATCACTTCTTTCATCTTAGGATTCAATCGTTGTTGACGATCAACAACGGGTTTAGCATCAGGTTCCATATTAATCTTGTGTTGACATAGAGTGGGACTAATGCCCTTAAGATCATCAAGAGTATATCCAATAGCATCCCGATGCTTCCTCAGAATTTTTAATAATCTTTCTTCCTCATGTTCTGAAAGGTTAGCACTAATAATAACATGATATATCTTTTTCTCATCAAGATAAGCATACTTCAAAGTGTCAGGCAACTGTTTTAATTCAAACACAGGATCACCTTTAGGTGGAGGAGGTCCTCCTAGGGTTTCAATAGGCAAATTGTGTTTCAGGAGTGGTCGTTGTTCAAAGAAATTTTTATCTATTTCATTTCTTTCATGCAAGTGCATATCATTTTCATAGTCTAGCAAATACTGTTCTAATGGATCAGTAGGAGGCACGACAATAGAAGCAAGACCAATTATTTCATCCTTACTAGATAATTCTTTATCACGAGGTTGTCTATTGAACTTGGAAAAATTAAAATCATGAGACACATCACCAAAACTAACACTGACAATTTGCTTTTCACAATCTATCTTAGCATTGACGATGTTCAAGAAGGGTCTACCAAAGATAATGGGGCAAAAGTCATCTTGTGGGGAACCAAGAACTAGAAAATAAGTAGGGTATTTTGTTTTACCACACAAGACTTCAACATCTCTAACAATCCCAAGTGGTGTGATGGTGTCTCTATTAGCAAGTTTAATAGTAACATCAATATCTTCTATTTCAACAGGTGCTATATCATTCATAATTTCTTGGTATAAACTAAAAGGAATAGCACTCACACTAGCACCCAAATCACATAAACCATGATAACAATGATCTCCTATTTTCACTGAAACAACAGGCATGCCAACTACAGGTCTATGTTTATCTTTTTCATCGGGTTTGGCAATTCTAGCAGCTTCATCACAGAAATAGATAACATGCCCATCAATATTTTCTACCAAGAGATCTTTAACCATAGCAACACTAGGTTCCACTTTGATTTGTTCAGAGGGCTTAGGTGCTCTAATGTTACTTTTGCGAACCACAGTTGATACCTTAGCATGTTCCTTTATCCTAACAGGGAAAGGTGCTTTTTCAATATAAGCAGTAGGCACAACTGGATCAACATTGTAAATGATAGTCTCATCTTTAGCTACGACCGGTTCTTTAATTTCTTATTTAATAGGGGGATGATATTTAAACCACCCCTCTTTAGGGAGATCAACGTGAGTAGCAAATGATTCACAGAAAGAGGCTACTATCTCATAGTCAAGTCCATATTTGGTGCTAAACTTGGTAAAGGCATCGGTATTCATAAAAGATTTAACACAATCAAACTTAAGCTTAATACCTGACTCCCTACCTTCGATGAGTTCCCAATCTTCATAGTTGCGTTTAATTCTTTCCAAGAGATCCCATTTGAATTCAATAGTCTTCTTCATAAAAGAACCAATACAAGAAGTATTGAGCATGGTTTGATCATTATGAGAAAGCCGAGCATAAAAGTTCTGAATAATAATTTCTCTCGGGAGCTCATGATTGGGGCATGAATATAACATTGACTTAAGCCTCCCCCAAGCTAGAGCAATGCTTTCTCCTTCACGAGGCCAAAAATTATATATATAATTCCGATCACAATGAACTAGATGCATTGGATAAAACTTTTGGTGAAATTCCAATTTCAATCGATTCCAGTTCCATGATCCAACATCATTACATAGCCTATACCATGTCAATGCTTTTCCCTTCAAAGATAAAGGGAAAACCTTCTTCTTAGCTTCATCTCCGGGTAGACCTGCAAGCTTAAATAATCCACAAATTTCTTCCACATGTATTAGATGCATATCGGGATGTTCAGTTCCGTCTCCTGCATAAGGATTAGCTAGCAGTTGTTCTACCATACCCGAAGGAATTTCATAACCAATATTTTCAGTAGGTGCAGCAGGTTGAGGGGCAACTAATTGTGGTTCCGGATGACGTGAAGATACCCCGAACAAACCCCTCAAAGGATTGTTTTCCATAGTGACAAGTAACAGTAAATTTCAGCACGTAGTATAATTTTTCCCATACCAATTTCCACTTACCAAGAGCGCTCCACTCCCCGGCAACGGCACCAGAAAAGAGCCTTGATGACCCACAAGTATAGGGGATCAATCGTAGTCCTTTCGATATGTAAGAGTGTCGAACCCAACGAGGAGCAGAAGGAAATGACAAGTGGTTTTCAGCAAGGTAATTTCTGCAAGCACTGAAATTGTAGGTAACAGATAGTTTGATAGCAAGATAATTGGTAACAAGCAAGTAACGGTAACGGTAAATAAAGTGCAGCAAGGTAGCCCAATCCTTTTGTGGCAAAGGACAGGCCAGAACAGTCTCTTATAATAAGCAAAGTGTTCTTGAGGGTACACGGGAATTTCTAGTTACTTTCATCATGTTGGTTTGATTCGTGTTCGCTACTTTGATAATTTGATATGTGGGTGGACCGGTGCTTGGGTGCTGTTCTTACTTGGACAAACCTCCCACTTATGATTAACCCCCTCGCAAGCATCCGCAACTATGAGTAAAGTATTAAGATAAAATCTAACCATAGCATTAAACGTTTGGATCCAAATCAGCCCCTTACGAAGTAGCGCATAAACTAGGGTTTAAGCTTCTGTCACTCTAGCAACCCATCATGTAATAACTACTCCACAATGCATTCCCTTAGGCCCAAGGGTAGTGAAGTGTCATGTACTCGATGTTCACATGACACCACTAAGGGAATCACAACATACATATCATCAAAATATCAAACACATATCAAGTTCACATGATTACTTGCAACATGACTTCTCCCGTGACCTCAAGAACAAAGGTAACTACTCACAAATAATATCCATGCTCAAGATCAGAGAAGTATTGAATAGCATAATGGATCTGAACATGTAATCTTCCACCAAATAAACCATATAGTAATCAACTACAAGATGTAATCAACACTACTAGTCACCCACAGGTACCAATCTGAGGTTCCGGTACAAAGATTGAACACAAGAGATGAACTAGGGTTTGAGAGGAGACGGTGCTGTTGAAGATGTTGATGAAGATTGGCCTCCCAAAGATGAGAGGGGTGTTGGTGATGACGATGGCTTCGATTTCCCCCTCTGGGAGGGAAATTCCCCCGGCAAAATCGCTCCGCCGGAGGGCAAAAGTGCTCCTGCTCAAGCTCCGCCTCGAGACGGCGGCGTTCCATCCCGAAAGTCCTCTCCTCATTTTTTCTAGGTCAAAAGACCTTATATACCAGAAGATGGGCTCCGGAGGTGGGCCGTGCTGAGCACAACCCACCTGGGCGCGCCAGGGGGGCCTGACGCGCCCAGGTGTCTTGTGCTCACCTGGTGGCCCCCTCCGGTAGTTATTTGCTCCAGTATTTTTTATATATTCCAAAAATATTCTCCGTAAAGTTTTAGCTCATTTGAAGATGTGCAGAATAGGTATCTCTGACGTGCTTTTTCAGGTCCAGAATTCCAGCTGCCGGTATTCTCCCTCTTTGTGTGAACCTTGCAAATTATGAGAGAAAAGACATTAGAATTACTCCATAAAGCATTATTATGCATGAAAACATTATAAATAACAGTAGGAAATCATGATGCAAAATGGACGTATCAATGGCTGGCGGGTGTCTGTCTCTCCCACCTTAGTTGAATCGGATTCGACGAAGGCGGTCCTTGTAGAAGGTTAAATAGCAACTTGTATATCACCATTGTGGTTTTGCGTATGTAAGAATCATTCTTGCTAGATACCCATAGCAGCCACGTAAAACATGCAACAACAAATTAGAGGACGTCTAACTTGTTTTTGCAGGGTATGTTGTGATATGATATGGCCAAAGACATGATGAAATATATTTGATGTATGAGATGATCATGTTTTGTAATAGTTTATATCGACTTGCATGTCGATGCATACGGCAACCGGCTGGAGCCATAGGGTTGTCTTTAATTATTGTATGATCTGGTCAATCATTAAGCGCTATGTAATGCTTTACTTTATCGCTAAACGGTAGCAATAGTAGAAGAAGCTTGGTTGGCGCAACAACCCCGATGGCAACACGATGATGGAGATCATGGTGTCATGCCGGTGGCGATGGAGATCATGTCGGTGCTTTGAAGATGGAGATCAAAAGCACAAGTTCATGGCCATATCATGTCACTTATGATTTGCATGTGATGTTAATCCTTTTTTGCATCTTATTTTGCTTAGGACGACGGTAGCATTATAAGGTGATCCCTCACTAAAATTTCAAGATAAAATTGTGTTCTCCCCGAGTGTGCACCGTTGCGAAAGTTTGTCGTTTCGAAGCACCACGTGATGATCGGGTGTGATAGACTCTACGTTCACATACAACGGGTGCAAGCCAGTTTTGCACATGCGGAACACTCGGGTTAAACTTGACGAGCCTAGCATGTACAGACATGGCCTTGGAACACAAGAGACCGAAAGGTCGAACATGAGTCATATAGTAGATATGATTAACATGGAGATGTTCACCATTGAAACCACCTCATCTCACGTGATGGTCGGACTTGGGTTGGTGAATTTGGATCATGTAGCACTCAGATGACCAAAGGGATGTCAATTTGAGTGGGAGTTTTAAGTAATATGATTAACTAAACTCATTATCTTGAACAATAGTCTAAGTTATCTTTGCAAATTTATGTTGTAGATCAATGGCTCGCGCAGTAGCTCGCCTGAATTTCAATGCGTTACTAGAGAAAGCCAAGCTGAAAGATGATGGAAGTAACTTTGTAGACTGGGCCCATAATCTGAGGATTATCCTCATGGCTGCCCAAAAGGCTTATGTCCTTGATGCACCGATCAGTGACCAACCCGCTCCGACGTCTGTGGACGTTATGAATGCCTGGCAGACGAGTGTTGATGACTACTCAATAGTTCAGTGTGCTATGTTGTATGGCTTAGAACCGGGACTTCAAAGACATTTTGAACGTCATGGAGCATATGAGATGTTCCAGGAGTTGAAGTTTATTTTCGAAAAGAATGCCCGGATCGAGAGGTATGAGACCTCCGATAAGTTCTATGCTTGCATGATGGAGGAGAACGGGTCTGTGAGTGAGCACATACTCAGAATGTCTGGGTATTCCAACCGTCTAGCTGAGTTGGGAGTTGTGCTCTCGCCAGAGGCAATCACTGACAGAGTTCTTCAATCGCTACCACCTAGCTACAAAAGCATTGTGTTGAACTATAACATGCAAGGGATGAACAAATCAGTTGCCGAGCTGTTTGCGATGCTGAAAGTCGCTGAGTCAGAAATCTAGAAGGAGCATCAAGTGTTGATGGTCAATAAAACCACTAGTTTCAAGAAAAATAGCAAGGGCAAGAAGGGTAACTCCAAGAAGAGTGGCAAAGCAGTTGCTCCTCCTGTGAAGAAACCCAAGGCTGGACCTAAGCCAGAAACTGAATGCTTCTATTGCAAGGGAACTGGCCACTTGAAGCGGAATTGCCCCAAGTATCTGGCCGACAAGAACGCGGCCAATGCCAAACAAGGTATATATGATATACATGTTATTGATGTGTACCTTACCAACTCTCGTTGTAGTGCCTGTGTATTTGATACCGGTTCGGTTGCTCACATTTGCAACTCAAAGCAGGAACTACGGAATAGACAGAGGCTAGCAAAGGACGAAGTGACGATGTGCGTGGGAAATGGTTCCAAGGTTGATGTGATCGCCGTCGGCACGCTCGCTCTTCGATTACCATCGGGATTAGTGATGAACCTGAATAATTGTTATTTAGTGCCTGCGTTGAGCATGGACATTATATCTGGATCTTGTTTGATGCGAGACGGTTACTCATTTAAATCAGAAAATAATGGTTGTTCTATTTATATGGGTAATATCTTTTATGGTCATGCACCCAATGTGAGGGGTTTATTCTTATTGAATCTCGATAGTGATGATACACATGTTCATAACATTGATGCCAAAAGATGTAGAGTTGATAATGATAGTACCACTTTCTTGTGGCACTGCCGCTTAGGTCATATTAGTGTAAAACGCATGAAGAAGCTCCATGCCGATGGACTCACTACTAGGGAAAACCTTATACACAGAACCTTAGCAGTCGCGCTGGATAAAAAGAGGCGCTACTGCTACTTAGCCGTAGCGCGCATGTAGAACAGGCGCTACTGCTAACTAATTAGCAGTAGCGCATTTTTTAAAGACACGCTACTACTAATATTGCCCCACCGTTGCCGCCATGCTAGGTTTAGTAGTAGCACGCACCAGATAACCGCGCTACTGCTAACAGTATAGTAGTAGCGCGTTTTTTGGGTAGGGCGCTACTGCTAAGTTTGAACCTGGCCACATGGCGGGCCCCACTTAGCAGTAGCGCCTCTCCCGAGGGCGCGCTACTGCTATCTTTTTAGCAGCAGCGCATTTTCTGCCAAGCGCTACTACTAAACCGCAGCCACCACCTTTTTCCTCCCCCCTCCCCCCTCCCCATCATCCTCTCTTCCTTCACTTTCCCCTAGCTCCCACCTCCTCTCTCCCTCACTTTGCTTCTTCCTGACTACTTCTCCCCCCATTACTCTCCTTCTTCTACCTCTCTCTCTCTCTCTCTTTATTGCTCCTAGCTAACTACACCACCTCCATTAATGCATCTCCTTTCTCTTTTTCCTTCCCCTCCACTAGGTAGTTGAACTCATTTCCTTCCCAAACTAGCTAGGTAGATCTAGCATTTAGTGAAGTGACCTATGTACCTCCCTAACTAGATCTAGCCATGTCAAGAAGTAAGCTTTGTCCACTTTTGATCATTCCCCTAGGTGTGTGGCGACACCGACCGGCATCTCACCGTGCTCGATCTCGAGATAGGTGATTAAAAATTTGTGCTTTTGCAAGAATGGAAATATGTGTATGTGTGCGATATGACATAATCGGGTGATATGATGGAAATTCTGTGTGTGGCATGAGTTGCCGCCGAATTGTGCTTGAGTTGCCTATGTTTTGCCGAAATGTCGATTTATTTCCGTTTCGATGAATTTCGGGCAAACTCTATATGTCCTATTTTTAGGGAAGGTCATGCCGAATTTTTGTATGACTTTGATGCATGCATGCATTTTTATAAACAATTTGTTTATTATTACCGTGCAGGCGTTCATGATGGTCAGTGGAACGATGGTGGAAAGGTGGTTGCGGTCGGCGGTGCAGGACATGAATGAAAATAACCGGACAAAGATTATATGTCCGTGTCGAAGATGCAAAGGAGGAGTTTGGCTCGACCCCTATGAGGATGGTCGTGTGATGGCACACCTGCTCATGACTGGTTTCATGGATGGATATACTCGATGGATAATTGAAGATGATGATGATGATGATGGGGAGGAGGACGCCAACGGGGCAGGCAATGACGACACGGGGCAAGACGAAGAGATGACCGATAATGGCGGCGGAGAAGGGGCCGGACATGGCGGCGGGGAAGAGGCCGGACATGGCGGTGGAGAAGAGGCCGGACATGGCGGCGGAGAAAATGTGGACTCCACGCCGCACACTTCGTCGGTACTAAGTTCAATCGTGCGGGACCCTCATGTTCAAGAACTGCTTCGCAAGGAGACGAGTACTGACAGAGCTGCTTCTAGAGAGGAGGCCAAGCTGCAGGAACTGGTGGTTGACTCGAACACTCCATTGTATGATGGTTGCGATCTCGAGGTGACCCGCTTGAGTTTCACGCTCGAACTTCTGAAGACGAAGGCTAAAAACAAATGGACCGACACTAGCCTCGATGTAACACCCTGGTTTTCGCTCCTGTTTTTTTTCCTTTGCGGGATTCGACTCCCGTCCTTTTTCTCGGTGCTATCGGATTTCTTTCACTCTTGGGTATATGAAGATGGTCATTCAGCCTTGCCTTCCTATCCAACCAGAGATTCTCTCCAGTCCAACCTTGCCACCCAAGATCTTTGGCTCAGGGTTTTGCTGTCGAAACCCTACCTTCTGAGTTGTCGGAAGGGAAGCCCTAATCCTTCCAGTTACAAAGGAACCTCAATTTACTTTGATCTGTTGCCTCCCAAACTTTTCCCAGTGATCATCCTTTATCTATAAACCCTGGATATGCAAAAATATTGCCAAGTCATTTGCAATATTTTTCATTTATAATTAATTCCTTTTTCTGCCAGTTAAAGGAATTAAATCCAGGAAAATATCTATCCATCTCCAAAGTTCATGAAAACTTGTGGAGATATTCTTTGTGATCATATTGAGTTCCCATCAAAATATTGGCCACAATTAAATAAGGGAAATGGCATTTTCCTATTTAATGCCAATATTGCATTTTGGGCAGTTTCTAAAGGAACTACCATTTTGGTAGCCAGGAAAAATCCCAAATAAATTTGTGTAGCTTCTCCTATCCATATCTTCACCATTTCCATCAAGAACCCAAGTTCCATAGTTCAAAGTTTGAGCACAACATCAATTTGCAATTTCTGTCCAGTTGGGCAAATTGCAAAGGAAGTGCTTTATTCCTTGATCTATTTGAGCTGAAATTTTTCATGGTGGTTAACATTACTAAACCACTCATGGAAACCAAAACCCAGCTCAATCCATCTATCCATTCATACACAGCATTTTTCTCAAGTTTCTGTCCATTTGGAAGCACTGTGAAGGAAGTACCATGTAGGCATTTTCAAATGAGCTGAAACTTTTCTAGTATCTCCATATGTCCAAATCATCACCCTCCACCAAATTTGAGCCAAATCCATGTAGCCATTTTTCCCTAGCATCATCATCTCCATTTCTGGCCAGAGTGCATGGTTACAAAGGAAGTACCATCTGGATTTATCCATTTGTGTTGAAACTTTGTAATCATGTTCACCCTAGTGTATGTTTAACCTCTGCCAAAGACCAGGCCAAGAGCAGCACTGTGGTGGCCACACCACATGTCAAACACTTGCTGGTCAGAACCCTTGTGAGCTCTCATCTGTCATCTCTTGCCCCCACTCCCATCCAAACCCTCTCAAGTCAAGTCTCTGATCTCTGATGCATCTGCTTGGCATGTCCTCAAGTCAAATAGGTGCTCTGGACGTAGGGTGCTAGTGGTGACCACGCAGTGAGCATGTCCAAACGACGCTCTGCACTTCGGTCGCCTTGGCCAGCAAGCTCCGGCCGGCCTCTGCCCATCTGGACATGTCCATCGTCTCCACAGGCGCCGCGTGCACCCTCTCCAGCACCTTCCCCCTCCAGTTTCTTCCTCGTCGCGCCGCGACGAGCTCCGCCACTGTTCTGCCCGTGACCGCCGTCGTCGTCTTCTTTTGTCCTCTTCTTCCCCGAGTCTTCTTGAGCACACTCGAGGCTTCTTCGCCCTCCCAGAAGCCCTGCCGACATCGCCTCCTCCTTCCGCGTGTCGCCGGAGCTCCAGTAAGCGGATAGGAAGGCCACGGCGGCCGAGCCTATCCGGCGAGCTCGCTCGGCTATAAATAGCCGAGCCCCGAGCTCTCTCAGCATCTCAGAGCACTCCCCTCTCCCTCTAGTCCACCCACATGCCCTCACCTGGCCGGACCCCTCGCCGGAGAGCCCCAATCTTGCCGGAGCTCCACCCACTGCCTCCTCCTCCAATCCCCACCTTCGGCCACCCCCAGCCCCGTCTGAGCCCATCTTCGCGCGCACCTCCCTCCGGTGACCCCGCCGGACCCTTTTCCCAGCCGCCCCGCTCGCCGGAGTGCCCCCTTGGCTCGCGCCCACCGCCCACTGTCGTCCTTCGCCGCCGCCTCTCCAGTCATCCCCGGTGCCCGCGCCACCCACCTCTGGAACTGCGGCTCGCCGGCGACCCCAGCCGTGCCGTCGCCTGGCCTAAAGGCTCACCGGAGTGCCGGGGCCACGCCGGAGCCAGTGCCCTGCCGCGGCGTCGGGGAGAGAAGGGAAGGAGGAAGGAGAAAGAGGAGTAGGAGAGAGAAAGATCTGACGGGTGGGCCCCGACCCCACCAGTCAGTGAGAGGAGCCGGCCACGTCATTTAAGTGGAGGCGCCCATCGCAAAATACGCTTTCCCCTCTGGGAAACGTATTTCACCGAAGTGCACGACCCGCTGAGCTGCCAGGGACCCCGGTGGAAATATTCTTTTACAAATAGGTCCCTGACAGAAAAACCCTTGTAACTTCTTCCTCGTAACTCCGATTCAGGTGAAACCAACGCTCACTTTCTCAGTTCGTCGAGCCCGTCCCGATGGTATCACTTTCATAATGTTTTCACACTGTGAAAATGACCATTTTGCCCTTGCCCTTCTATCAGCCCTCCGAGAGAGAACGGTTTCCGGCGATCCGTTCCGCGGACTCTTCGCACTTATCCCGGAGTATTCCTCGAACCCCAGGCAAGCCGACCATCTGATATATGCCCTAAAGCATTGCTCTGTGTTATTCTTGCGTGTTTAATTAATGATATGCTTGTGCTAGAAATAATTAAACTCCTGCCATTTCGATATTGTCATTTACATTACCTGCTACTGCTCATCTTATCATTGCACTAATGACTTGTCGTGATATTATATGGAGATAGGTGGTTATGTTTTTATCATGCTTAGCTACTGCCATCTCAAGTTATTGTGATAAACAACCATGCTTGTTAAATACTTGCTAAGGCTAAAACTAGTCGGTTGATCTAGAGTCACCTGTCCGGGCTTATCCGTGCAACCACATTTGCCGGTATGGGACGGCCTTGACTTGGTCTGATCGCGTGCTCTTTCACCGGTACCTCCAGACAGGGAAGGTTATGCGCGCGCGCTAACCTGGCCCGGTAGGCGGCGATAACCTTGTGAGCCCAGTTGATTGTTTAACCCGGGAGTCCCCGTTTGGGACAGTTTGTGTGGCCACGACGGTGGCAGGTGTCACGAGGTGACACAGGGGCCACCCAGGGCAGGACTCCGGGGGAGGATGACTGCCGGTGGTACGATGGGAGAGTCACGGGTCAGGCGGGTTTCGTTGGAGCAAAGCTGGTCCACCCGAATGGGATCACGAGGCCAGGTGCTCCATGGTGTGGGTAAAGTGCGCAACCTCTGCAGAGTGTAGAATCTATTCGAATAGCCGCGTCCACGGTATTGGACAGTCCGTCCAGGCCTCACTAGGTGGTCAACCATAGTAATGACAATAATGATGGAAGAACTTGTCCTATGATCAGAAGTACTCGATGACTCGTGAGTATTCCGAGGGTTGTGGGACAACCCGTAAGAGAGTAAGTTGGGTCTGGTTAAGAGTTGGATTGGATCCTGAGAATGTTCGGAGTATGGATTATTTACTTGCCATGCTTTACTTTACTCTAGTAGAATCACACTGGATAATCCTGTTACAACATGATAATTAATATTGCTAGATAGGTATGCTATGTCATGATGATTAATATTGCTCTAATAACAAATGCATGCTTGAATGCCATGGATTGCATTGCTTGGTGTATATGTTAGTTTGGTTTGCTTGCGAGTACATTCAAAAGTACTCAGCGGCCTTTAACATGGCCAGGTTCACATAAGGATCCGTCGTCCGTCGATGAGGAGCCGGAGCGTTCGCGAGCTAGAAGAGTAACCCAGTCAGATCCCTGTGGATTGGAGCCACACCAAGACCATGCTGCCCTAAATAGAGCCTTTCCGCTGCCATCACTCTTGTAATATATCTTGTAAGACTGGTATATATCCATTAATAGAAATGCCTGTGTTCATGATACTTGTTGTAAACGCGCATGCCAGAGGGATTTCCTGGGCTGGCGTGCGTGGCGACCGTCTGGCTACAGTGGTAATCAGGCGGGATGCCACAATGGATGGTATCAGAGCAGCCAGGCTGACTATAGGTTACCCTAGCCAGACTTCATTGTCTTGTGTTCAGTAGAAAGCCCAGATGAATTTCAGCCATCTTTGCCACCTGGCACGGCTACTATTGATCATAAGGCAACCCCATAGGTTTTCGGCTCCATCAGACCTCAACTCTCGTGGCTTTTGTCGCCGCTGTGAAATGCTCGCACCCGGCAACGACCCGTGAGCCCTGAAACCCCTAGGTAAACCAGATATTCTTACCCTGCTTGCTAGCCATGGCATTTCTGTTCTTACTCTAGTTTCCTTTGGGAAACACTTATAAATTCCATCTTTCCCCGATAACCCTAGGATCGTTAACCAAGCCACTTTGGCTATGGTCCTGCATCGAGTGTGATGTTCTCTAAGGAAGTAGTAGGAGCTTGACACCAGTGCTATCAGGAGCATTGTGTCGTTTCGCTTCTAAATCCTTAGAGGTGCATCGAGTGCGCTATAATAGTTATACTAGTGGATCCTTGGCCACGTGTGTAAGGTTCGCAACACTTGAGCTTTATTTGCTTCCTGGTTTTTTTTTCGCGGTTTTTGTTTCTTTTGTCGGTTCCGTTTCTTTGCTCCGACTGGATCCATCCGCAAGTGCCGTCAAGAAGACCAGCATACAACTTGGATAATACCCAATAATCTAGATTCAACAAAAGTCAAGCCATGTCAACTGCCTGATATTCAGAACAGCAACCTCGGATCTGTCAAGAACGAAGAATGGGTCAGAAGCAAAATATGTGTGCAACAGACAAGGCCAGAATATACCTGAGAGAGTTTGCCTCAGAACATATCACGCCTGAGGAACAGTCGGATGAGTTACCAAGAATGAACACCAGTAGGGACAAATGATTCCGTCCGCGATACAAGGATTATTTCAGTCAGTGGGGTGAACCTTGAGTCTTTTCTCAGTGGACCCAAGAATCATTTATCACCCACCGAGGACATATTTCAAGAATGTGAATGAGCCAAAAGCAGCAACAAAACTCCGGTACGTTGGTACAAATTTCAAAGCATATTTTGAAGTTCACCGGTACAAATACAAAGTTTTCTGGGCACGGTAAACAAGGTTCGCAAGGAATATGGATAAGTTCACGGTTGTCCGAATCAAGGAGCACCTAACATGCTTGGAAGCTCAGCTGAACCAAATGGAATTACCTGTCAACTGCTTATTATCGGCAACACCTGGGTTGAATGCAAAGGGTATTCTGAATTAATTAACGACATGAAGTCTGCACCAGTTGTGCAACCTTTACAGCAACAATGATCAGACCAACAGAAGACAAGCGATGTGCGCGACCATCGGAATATCTTCAGTCAAGGTATGGCCTATACCAAGTTTGGCTCCGCTATGGGTAAAAAATTCCGAATACTTCGGAAGGAAGCCAGAATCGGCCATAGACCCGACTGCGTACCCAAGGCTTTTGGAATAAGCACCCCAGCCTTCCTCTGCAAGCCATCAGAAGGGGCTTACGATACCAGACTGCCAATCTTCCTCCGTATGTCACTTGGTGAGAAAAGCTTCTGGGGTACGGCACTCCCATCTTCCACAATGTGCTACTGCGGAAAACTTCCGGCATAAGGCACCTGACCTTCCGCGGCTAGCCACACATGAAGGAAAGCTTTTGAGGTATGATACCCAGCCTTCTTCAGCACGCTACTCCGGCAGAAGCTTCGAGCATAAGGAATTCAGCCTTCTTCAACACACCATCGTGCCACAACAAGCGTGTCAGAAGCAAGAACTAGTCTGTACACACATTCGCCTCAGAACCCAGTGGTTATGAAAGGATTTATCTTACCCCTGCATGTGTTGTGAGCATGCAGTCCAGTGGATTAGTTCATGTGAGCCACTCGTACACGGGAATGACTGTGTCTAGAGAAACAGTGGCCCCATACTTCAAGGAAGGATATGAGCACAGCAGTCCCTACGAGGTATGCAAGAGTAAGTTCTGAGAACAAGCCCGACAAACCGGGAAAACAATCAAGGAGCTGTGTTGGCAGGTCATTACAGGTCCATCAAAGGAGTCCACAAGCACAAAGAAGTTGTGGACAAACAACCTCCATGACGGTCAACAAGATACATCTTCACGAACAGGGTGGTATTACCAACCCTTGTCAGACTCTTGCATATGCGGCCACAACAATGCAGCCAGCATGCCGCACTCATCATGAATATGGGCCATCAACCAAGATAAGAGGCTATGCTCCAAAAGATACACCGGATGCTAGCCATACTATGCTCAGCTCAGTGGTCATAGCAAGGACTACAGAAGCTATATATAACAGAATTCTCTCCACAAGCGACAGAGTTTCAAACAAGGCATTTAGATAGAATGGCTCAAAGCACGTCAGCACCAACAACTCAGAGACATCATGACATCATTGGAATAAGAGATTACCATCTATGATTACTTTGTGATCATGCCTGACATTTCAGTTGAGGATATAGCAGCCATAGTTCAGTCATGTTGATTCCTTGAATTATGGATCACCTAAGGGCAAAGTCAGGATGCATAAGCCAGAAGGAAACATCAGAATGGAACCCACAGCCAGACTGAGCATTCTGACACAGCAAAAAGGAACGCCACTCCCACTCACTCAAGACCATACGAGCACGTAAGCCTGGTACCAGGAAAGGATGTCTTGCCCATAACAGTCAGGGTACGAAGCATTACAATAAAACCCGAAGCAGATACTTCCAGGCCCTGGAAATCGAGCTGTCTGTTGGTATTACCCGCTACCTCACCCAGCAATACCACTACCAGGACAAAAGGTACACCTGACAGGAAAGAGAAGGATTCAAGGAAACTATGTGAAAAGACAACACATGGTCCATCAGAAGAGGCAGTTAAAGGGGTCAGTGAACCAACGAAGACAGGACAACTAATGGATCCAAGTCGCACACAGGTAAGTCCCCTTCCCCGGGAGGTAAGCCTGGAAATCTCGAGGACGAGATTTTCTTAAGGGGGGTAGGTTTGTAACACCCTGGTTTTCGCTCCTGTTTTTTTTCCTTTGCGGGATTCGACTCCCGTCCTTTTTCTCGGTATTATCGGATTTCTTTCACTCTTGGGTATATGAAGATGGTCATTCAGCCTTGCCTTCCTATCCAATCAGAGATTCTCTCCAGTCCAACCTTGCCACCCAAGATCTTTGGCTCAGGGTTTTGCTGTCGAAACCCTACCTTCCGAGTTGTCGGAAGGGAAGCCCTAATCCTTCCAGTTACAAAGGAACCTCAATTTCCTTTGATCTGTTGCCTCCCAAACTTTTCCCAGTGATCATCCTTTATCTATAAACCCTGGATATGCAAAAATATTTCCAAGTCATTTGCAATATTTTTCATTTATAATTAATTCCTTTTTCTGCCAGTTAAAGGAATTAAATCCAGGAAAATATCTAACCATCTCCAAAGTTCATGAAAACTTGTGGAGATATTCTTTGTGATCATATTGAGCTCCCATAAAAATATTGGCCACAATTAAATAAGGTAAATGGAATTTTCCTATTTAATGCCAATATTGCATTTTGGGTAGTTTCTAAAGGAACTACCATTTTGGTAGCCAGGAAAAATCCCAAATAAATTTGTGTAGCTTCTCCTATCCATATATTCACCATTTCCATCAAGAACCCAAGTTCCATAGTTCAAAGTTTGAGCACATAATCAATTTGCAATTTCTGTCCAGTTTGGCAAATTGCAAAGGAAGTGCTTTATTCCTTGATCTATTTGAGCTGAAATTTTTCATGGTGGTTAACATTACTAAATTATTCATGGAAACCAAAAATCAGCTCAATCCATTTATCCATTCATCCACAACATTTTTCTCAAGTTTCTGTCCATTTGGAAGCACTGTGAAGGAAGTACCATGTAGGCATTTTCAAATGAGCTGAAACGTTTCCAGTATCTCCATATGTCCAAATCATCACTCTTCACCAAATTTGAGCCAAATCCATGTAGCCATTTTTCCCCAGCATCATCATCTCCATTTCTGGCCAGAGTGCATGGTTACAAAGGAAGTACCATCTGGAGTTATCCATTTGTGTTAAAACTTTGTAATCATGTTCACCCTAGTGTATGTTTAACCTCTGCCAAAGACCAGGCCAAGAGCAGCAATGTGGTGGCCACACCACATGTCAAACACTTGCTGGTCAGAACCCTTGTGAGCTCTCATCTGTCATCTCTTGCCCCCACTCCCATCCAAACCCTCTCAAGTCAAGTCTCTGATCTCTGATGCATCTGCTTGGCATGTCCTCGAGTCAAATAGGTGCTCTGGACGCAGGGTGCTAGTGGTGACCACGCAGTGAGCACGTCCAAACGGCGCTCTGCGCTTCGGTCGCCTTGGCCAGCAAGCTCCGGCCGGCCTCCGCCCGTCTGGACATGTCCATCGTCTCCACAGGCGCCGCGTGCACCCTCTCCAGCACCTCCCCCCTCCAGTTTCTTCCTTGCTGCGCCGCGACGAGCTCCGCCACTATTCTGCCCGTGACCGCCGTCGTCGTCTTCTTTTGTCCTCTTCTTCCCCGAGTCTTCTTGAGCACACTCGAGGCTTCTTCGCCCTCCCAGAAGCCCTGCCGACATCGCCTCCTCCTTCCGCGTGTCGCCGGAGCTCCAGTAAGCGGATAGGAAGGCCACGGCGGCCGAGCCTATCCGGCGAGCTCGCTCGGCTATAAATAGCCTAGCCCCGAGCTCTCTCAGCATCTTAGAGCACTCCCCTCTCCCTCTAGTCCACCCACATGCCCTCACCTGGCCGGACCCCTCGCCGGAGAGCCCCAATCTTGCCGGAGCTCCACCCACTGCCTCCGCCTCCAATCCCCACCTTCGGCCACCCCCAGCCCCGTCTGAGCCCATCTTCGCGCGCGCCTCCCTCCGGTGACCCCGCCGGACCCTTTTCCCAGCCGCCCCGCTCGCCGGAGTGCCCCCTTGGCTCGCGCCCGCCGCCCACTACCGTCCTTCGCCGCCGCCTCTCCAGCCATCCCCGGTGCCCGCGCCACCCACCTCTAGAATTGCGGCTCGCCGGCGACCCCAGCCGTGCTGCCGCCTGGCCTAAAGCTCACCGGAGCGCCGGGGCCATGCCGGAGCCAGTGCCCTGCCGCGTCGTCGGGGAGAGAAGGGGAGGAGGAAGGAGAAAGAGGAGGAGGAGAAAGAAAGATCTGACGGGTGGGCCCCGACCCCACCAGTCAGTGAGAGGAGCCGCCCATCGCAGAATACGCTTTCCCCTCTGGGAAACGTATTTCACCGAAGTGCACGACCCGCTGAGCTGCCAGGGACCCCGATGGAAATATTCTTTTACAAATAGGTCCCTGACAGAAAAACCCTTGTAACTTCTTCCTCGTAACTCCGATTCAGGTGAAACCAACGCTCACTTTCTCAGTTCGTCGAGCCCGTCCCGATGGTATCATTTTCATAATGTTTTCACACTGTGAAAATGACCATTTTGCCCTTGCCCTTCTATCAGCCCTCCGAGAGAGAACGGTTTCCGGCGATCCGTTCCGCGGACTCTTCGCACTTTTCCCGGAGTATTCCTCGAACCCCAGGCAAGCCGACCATCTGATATATGCTCTAAAGCATTGCTCTGTGTTATTCTTGTGTGTTTAATTAATGATATGCTTGTGCTAGAAATAATTAAACTCCTGCCATTTCGATATTGTCATTTACATTACCTGCTACTGCTCATCTTATCATTGCACTAATGACTTGTCGTGATATTATATGGAGATAGGTGGTTATGTTTTTATCATGCTTAGCTACTGCCATCTCAAGTTATTGTGATAAACAACCATGCTTGTTAAATATTTGCTAAGGCTAAACCTAGTCGGTTGATCTAGAGTCACCTGTCCGGGCTTATCCGTGCAGCCACATTTGCCGGTATGGGACGGCCTTGACTTGGTCTGATCGCGTGCTCTTTCATCGGTACCTCCAGACAGGGAAGGTTATGCGCGCGCGCTACCCTGGCCCGGTAGGCGGCGATAACCTTGTGAGCCCAGTTGATTGTTTAACCCGGGAGTCCCCGTTTGGGACAGTTTGTGTGGCCACGACGGTGGCAGGTGTCACGAGGTGACACAGGGGCCACCCAGGGCAGGACTCCGGGGGAGGATGACTGCCGGTGGTATGATGGGAGAGTCACGGGTCAGGCGGGTTTCGTTGGAGCAACGCTGGTCCACCCGAATGGGATCACGAGGCCAGGTGCTCCATGGTGTGGGTAAAGTGCGCAACCTCTGCAGAGTGTAGAATATATTCGAATAGCCGCGTCCATAGTATTGGACAGTCCGTCCAGGCCTCACTAGGTGGTCAACCGTAGTAATGACAATAATGATGGAAGAACTTGTCCTATGATCAGAAGTACTCGATGACTCGTGAGTATTCCGAGGGTTGTGGGACAACCCGTAAGAGAGTAAGTTGGATCTGGTTAAGAGTTGGATTGGATCCTGAGAATGTTCGGAGTATGGATTATTTACTTGCCATGCTTTACTTTACTCTAGTAGAATCACACTGGATAATCCTGTTAAAACTTGATAATTAATATTGCTAGATAGGTATGCTATGTGATGATGATTAATATTGCTCTAATAACAAATGCATGCTTGAATGGCATGGATTGCATTGCTTGGTGTATATGTTAGTTTGGTTTGCTTGCGAGTACATTCAAAAGTACTCAGCGGCCTTTAACATGGCCAGGTTCACATAAGGATCCGTCGTCCGTCGACGAGGAGCCGGAGCGTTCGCGAGCTAGAAGAGTAACCCAGTCAGATCCCTGTGGATTGGAGCCGCCCCAAGACCATGCTGCCCTAGATAGAGCCTTTCCGCTGCCATCACCCATGTAATATATCTTGTAAGACTGATATATATATCCATTAATAGAAATGCCTGTGTTCATGATACTTGTTGTAAACGCGCATGCCAGAGGGATTTCCTGGGCTGGCGTGCATGGCGACCGTCTGGCTACAGTGGTAATCAGGCGGGACGCCACACTCGATGAGCTTCTCAAGTACCTAAAGGATGTTCTTCCCGCGGGGAATCTATGTCCAACTAGTGTGGATGAGGCCAAGAAGATCGTGTGCCCTCTTGATCTGCCGCACGTTAGATACCATGCATGCATCAACGATTGCATAATTTATCGGAAGGAGCACGCGGAAAAAACCAGCTGTCCGGTGTGCAATGCTTCTCGATACAAGAAGACCGGGAAGAAATCTCCCCAGAAAGTTGTATGGTACTTACCGATCACTCCCCGTCTGCAACGTTATTTTGTAGATCCCAAGGAAGCAAAGCTCATGCGTTGGCACGTGGAGAGGACAAAGCCCGACGATGGAGATGATCCGAAGCTAAGACACCTCATGGATGGAAGCTAGTGGAGAGCGTTCAACGGCGAATATCGATATTTCGCATGTGATGCAAGGAACATCATGCTTGGCGCGTGTACCGATGGCATGAATCCGTTTGGCAACCAGAACACCAACCATAGCACATGGCCCGTGTTTGTATGGATGTACAACATCCCCCCTGGTTGTGCATGAAGTCGAAGTACATACACATGAGCATGCTGATTCAAGGGCCGAAACAACCGGGAAATAATATTAATCTGTATCTGGGGCTACTTCAAGAGGAGTTAGACACGTTATGGAAAACACCGGCCAAGACATTGGACGCCAGCAAAGGCGAGTATTTCTATATGAGAGCCGCGCTGATCACGACGGTGCACGACTATCTCGGTTACGGATATGTCGCAGGCCAGGTGTGCCACGGATATTGCGGATGCACGCGGTGCATGGATGATACGACGTCTCAGCAGCTAACGTCAACGAAAGATGGCGGGTCTGGGAAAATCGTGTACATGGGGCATCGAAGATGGCTCGAGAAGGACGACCCATGGAAAGACCGTGGAGATCTATTCAATGGTGAGGCTGAGCATCGAGGACCTCCACGTAAGCGGAGCGGCGCCGAAATCGATGAGCTCTTGAAAAACTGGGAACAGTGCCCCGCGCCGGGAAAGACGATGAAAAAGGCGCCGGAGCCGCTGCTGAAGGTATGGAAGACGAGGTCTGTTTTCTGGGACTTGGAGTACTGGCACAAACTCGACACGCCACATTGCCTTGATCAAATGCATATCTGTAAGAATGTCCTTGAGATCTTGCTTGCGACACTGATGAACATGCCAGATAAGACCAAGGATGGGCCGAAGGCAAGAAGAGACTTGCAAGATTTGAATATCAGGGCAGATCTGCACATGCCGCCCCGTAAAAAGTCAGAGGAGACAGAGACGGAGACGGAGGCACGGGAGAAGAAGGGCAAAAAAGTGAAGGAAGAGGATTGTTGCCCCCCTTCTTGCTTCACCTTAAGTACGGCTGAGATCGATCAATTCTTCAAGTGCCTTACCGGAATCAAAGTTAGTTCTGGTTACCGTGGGAAGATAAGCAGATTTCTAGACACGAAGAAGAAAAGGTACAACGCGATGAAGTCCCATGACTGTCATGTGATGATGACGCAGATACTACCTGTTGCCCTTAGAGGGATAATGGACAAGCACGTCCGTGAGACGCTTATTGGTCTCTGCAACTTTTTCGACGTCATCTCTCGAAAGTCGATCAGTGTGAAGCAACTCCGAAGGCTACAGGAAGAGATCATTGTGATACTAAATGAGCTTGAGATGTACTTCCTACCCGCGTTCTTTGACGTCATGGTGCATCTGTGTGTCCATATTGTGGACGACATAATAGACCTGGGGCCGTCATTCCTGCATAACATGATGCCGTTCGAGAGGACGAATGGGGTCATCAAAGGATTCGTTCGTAACATGTCCCGTCCGGATGGAAGCATCGTCCAGGGCTATCTGACACAAGAGTGCATCTCTTTCTGTGAGAATTATCTATATGGTGGAGACCGGCCTGGTGTTGGTTTGCCCGTTAAGAAGCACGTTGGGAGGCTCGAAGGAGAAGGTCACTCCAACGGTCGCAGGGAACTGCATGTGATCTACTCAGATCGACGCAATGACTTTGACAGAGCAAACTTAGTAGTGCTACAACACCTAGACGAGGTAGATCCTTTCGTGACACTGCACAAAGAAACCATCGCAAAGAAGTATCGTGCCCGGGGGGTATGCAGGACGGACGCCGAAGTTACTAGAGAGCACAACTCCACTTTCTGTTGGAAATATGCCCTAGAGGCAATAATAAATTGGTTATTATTATATTTCCTTGTTCATGATAATCGTTTATTATTCATGCTATAATTGTATTGATTGGAAACTCAAATACATGTGTGGGTACATAGACAAAACTGTGTCCCTAGTAAGCCTCTAGTTGACTAGCTCGTTGATCAAAGATGGTTAAGGTTTCCTAGCCATTGACATGAGATGTCATTTGATAACGGGATCACATCATAAGGAGAATGATGTGATGGACAAGACCCAAACTACGAACGTAGCATATGATCGTGTCAGTTTATTGCTATTGTTTTCTGCATGTCAAGTATCTGTTCCTATGACCATGAGATCATGCAACTCCCTGACATCGGAGGAGTACCTTGTGTGTATCAAACGTTGCAACGTAACTGGGTGACTATAAAGGTGCTCTACAGGTATCTCCGAGGGTGTCTGTTGGGTTGGCATGGATCAAGACTGGGATTTGTTACTCCGTGTGACGGAGAGGTATCTCAGGGCCCACTCGGTAATACAACATCACAATGAGCCTTGCAAGCAATGTGACTAAAATGTTAGCCACGAGGTCTTGTATTACGGAACGAGTAAAGAGACTTGCCGGTAACGAGATTGAACTAGGTATAGAGATACCGACGATCGAATCTCGGGCAAGTAACATACCGAAGAACAAAGGGAACAGTATACGGGATAAACTGAATCCTTGACATAGAGGTTCGACCGATAAAGATCTTCGTAGAATATGTAGGAGCCAATATGGGCATCCAGGTCCCGCTATTGGTTATTGATCGTAGAGGTGTCTCAGTCATGTCTACATAGTTCTCGAACCCGCAGGGTCTACACACTTAACGTTTGGTGACGATTAGTATAGTTGAGTTATTTTGTTGGTGAACGAAGGTTGTTCGGAGTCCCGGATAAGATCCCGGACATGACGAGGATCTCCGGAAGAGTCCGGAGGTAAAGATTGATATATGTGATAATAGTGTTTTGGTTTCCGGAAGGGTTCCGGAATTCACCGGAAGGGGTTCCGGATGTTTACCGAAGTGTTCGGGTGCAGCAACACTTTATATGAGCCAAAGGGATAAAGCCCACGAGGTATTGGAAAGTGCAAAAGGAAGTTTTGCTGCTGCCTTAAGCGGTACTACCGCTGGTAAGGCAGTACTACCGCGTAAGCGGTACTACCGCTTGTGTGAAACGGTACTACCGCATAAGCGGTACTACCGCTTGTGTGAAGCGGTACTACCGCTCAAGCGGTACTACCGCTAGTGAGCGGTACTACCGCTTGTGCGCGGTACTGCAGGGATCCGAGTTGGACTCTTTCCCTGTGGGCCAAACCGACCTTGTGCGGGCAAAACCGACCTGGAGGAGGCTTTTACTCCAAGTTTAGACCCCAAGGCTCAACATATAAATAGAGGGGCAGGGCCAGCACACGGGACACATTAAGATTTCCCAAGCCGTGTGTCGGCAACCCTAACCTCTAGTTCTCCCGTCATAATCTCCGTAGTGCTTGGCGAAGCCCTGCAGAGATTGTTCCTCACCACCATCACCACGCCGTCGTGCTGCCGGAACTCATCTACTACTTCATCATCGCTCGCTGGATCGAGGAGGTGAAGGCGTCATCAAGCCGTACGTGTGTTGAACGCGGAGGTGCCGTCCGTTCGGCACTAGTTCGTGATCGGATCGAGGGACGACTTGCGATTTGGATCGCGGAGACGTTCGACTACATCAACCGCGTTTCTTAACACTTCCGCTTAGCGATCTACAAGGGTATGTAGATTCACTCTCCCTCTCGTAGATGCTCATCACCATGGATAGATCTTGTGTGTGCGTAGGAAAATTTTTTGTTTCCCATGCAACGTTCCCCAACAGTGGTATCAGAGCTAGGTCTATGCATAGATGAGATCTCGAGTAGAACACAAACGAGTTGTGGGCGTGGGTGTATACATATTGCTTGCCGTTACTAGTTGATACTTGATTCGGCGGTATTGTGAGATGAAGCGGCCCGGACCAACATTACTCGTACGCTTACGAGAGACCGGTTCCTTCAACTGACATGTAACTTCGTTGCATAAAGATGGCTAGCGGGTGTCTGTCTCTCTCACTTTAGTTGAATCGATTTCAATGAAGAGGGTTCTTTTAGAAGATCAAAAAGCAATCACTACACCACGTTGTGGTTTTGCGTAGGTAAGAACGGTTCTTGCAAACCCGTAGCAGCCACGTAAAATTTGCAACAACAATTAGAGGACGTCTAACTTGTTTTTGCAGGGTATGTTGTGATGTGATATGGCCAATTACATGATGAGATATATGTGATGTATGAGATGATCATGTGTTGTATAGAATATCACGACTTGCATGTCGATGAGTACGGTAACTGGTAGGAGCCATAGAGTTGTCTTTAATTAGTTTCGCCGTTTTGCTTTACTTTATCGCTATGAGTTAGCAATAGTCGTGGAAGCAACAGTCGGCGCGACAATCTCATGGCGACACGTTGATGGAGATCAAGATGATGGAGATCATGGTGTCATGCCGGTGACGATGGAGATCATGCCGGTGCTTTGAAGATGGAGATCAAAAGCACAAGTTCATGGCCATATCATGTCACTTATGATTTGCTTGTGATGTTAATCCTTTTATGCATCTTATTTTGCTTAGGACGACGGTAGCATTATAAGGTGATCCCTCACTTAAATTTCAAGATAAAATTGTGTTCTCCCCAAGTGTGCACCATTGCGAAAGTTCGTCGTTTCGAGACACGCCGTGATGATCGGGTGTGATAGACTCTACGTTCACATACAACGGGTGTAAGCCATGTTGCACGTGCGGAACACTCGGGTTAAACTTGACGAGCCTAGCATGTACAGACATGGCCTCGGAACACAAGAGACCGAAAGGTCGAACATGAGTCATATAGTAGATATGATCAACATAAAGATGTTCACCATTGAAACCACCTCAACTCACGTGATGATCGGACTTGAGTTGGTGGATTTGGATCATGTTACACTCGAATGACCGGAGGGATGTCAATTTGAGTGGGAGTTTTTAAGTAATATGATTAACTAAGCTCATTATCTAGAACAATAGTCTAAGTTGTCTTTGCTATATTTATGTTGTAGATCATGGCTCGCGCAGTAGCACCCCTGAATTTTAATGCGTTCCTAGAGAAAGCTAAGTTGAAAGATGATGGAAGTAACTTTGTGGACTGGGCCTGTAATCTAAGGATTATCCTTACGGCTTCCTAGAAGGCTTATGTCCTTGATGCACCGCTTGGTGATCCACCCGCTCCAGTTGAGTCTCTAGACGTTGTGAACGCCTGGCAGGCTCGTTCTGAAGATTACTCAATAGTTCAATGTGCAATATTGTATGGCTTAGAACCGGGACTTCAAAGACGTTTTGAACGTCATGGAGCATATGAGATGTTCCAGGAGTTGAAGTTTATCTTTCAGAAGAATGCCCGGATCGAGAGATATGAGATCTCCGATAAGTTCTATGCTTGCAAGATGGAGGAGAACGGGTCTATCAGTGATCACGTACTCAGAATGTCTGGGTACTCCACCCGTCTGGCAGAATTGGGGATGCCCCTTCCGCCAGAGGCTATCACTGACAGAGTTCTTCAATCATTGCCACCTAGCTACAAGAGCTTCGTGTTGAACTATAACATGCACGGGATGAACAAGTCAGTCGCCGAGCTGTTTGCGATGCTGAAAGCAGCTGAGTCTGAAATTCAGAAGGAGCATCAAGTGTTGATGGTCAATAAAACCACTAGTTTCAAGAAAAATGGCAAGGGTAAGAAGGGTAACTCCAAGAAGAGTGGCAAAGCAGTTGCTCCTCTCGTGAAGAAACCCAAGGCTGGACCCAAACCAGAGACTGTGTGTTTTCATTGCAAGGGAACTGGACACTGGAAGCGGAACTGCCCCAAGTATTTGGCTGACAAGAAGGCGGCCAACAACAAACAAGGTATATATGATATACATGTTATTGATGTGTACCTTACCAACTCTCGTTGTAGTGCCTGGGTATTTGATACCGGTGTGGTTGCTCATATTTGCAACTCAAAACAGGAACTGCGGAATAGACGGAGGCTGGCAAAGGACGAAGTGACGATGCGCGTGGGAAATGGTTCCAAGGTTGATGTGATCGCCGTCGGCACGCTCGCTCTTCGATTACCATCGGGATTAGTGATGATCCTGAATAATTGTTATTTAGTGCCTGCGTTAAGCATGAACATTATATCTGGATCTTGTTTATTGCGAGACGGTTACTCATTTAAATCAGAGAATAATGGTTGTTCTATTTATATGAGTAATATCTTTTATGGTCATGCACCCAATGTGAGGGGTTTATTCTTATTGAATCTCGATAGTAATGATACACATGTTCATAACATTGATGCCAAAAGATGTAGAATTGATAATGATAATACCACTTTCTTGGGGCACTGCCGTTTTGGTCATATTGGCGTAAAACGCATGAGGAAGCTCCATACTGATGGACTTTTAGAGTCACTTGATTTTGAATCACTTGACACATGTGAGCCATGCCTCATGGGCAAGATGACTAAAACGCCGTTCTCTGGTATAATGGAACGGGCAAGTAACTTATTGGAAATCATACATACTGATGTGTGCGGTCCGATGAGCATTGAGGCGCGCGGTGGTTATCGTTACTTTCTCACCTTCACTGATGACTTAAGTAGATATGGGTATATTTACTTAATGAAACACAAGTCTAAAACATTTGAAAAGTTCAAACAATTTCAGAGTGAACTTGAGAATCATCGTAACAAGAAGATTAAATTCCTACGATTTGATCGAGGAGAAGAATATCTGAGTTATGAGTTTGGCAGTCACTTAAGACAGTGTGGAATTGTTTCACAATTGACACCGCCTGGAACACCACAGCGTAATGGTGTGTCCGAACGTCGTAATCGAACCTTATTGGATATGGTGAGATCTATGATGTCTCTTGCCGATTTGCCACTATCGTTTTGGGGTTATGCATTAGAGACAGCTGCATTCACTTTAAATAGGGCACCATCAAAATCCGTTGAGACGACGCCATATGAACTTTGGTTTAGCAAGAAGCCAAAGCTGTCGTTTCTTAAAGTTTGGGGATGTGATGCTTATGTCAAAAAGCTTCAGCCTGAAAAGCTGGAACCCAAAGCGGAGAAATGCGTCTTCATAGGATACCCAAAAGAGACAGTTGGGTATACCTTCTACCTCAGATCCGAAGGCAAAGTGTTTGTCACTAAAAACGGAACATTTCTTGAGAAAGAGTTTCTCTCGAAAGAATTGAGTGGGAGGAAGATAGAACTTGATGAGGTTGTTGAACCTTTACTTCAACCTGAAAGTAGCGCAGCGCAGAAAGATGTTTCTGTAGAGCCTACATCAGCTGAAGAGGAAGTTAATGATGATGATCATGAAGCTTTGGATCAAGTTGCTATCGAACCTCGTAGGTCGACAAGGACGCGTACTGCTCCTGAGTGGTACGGCAACCCTGTCTTAGAGGTCATGTTGTTGGACAACGATGAACCTACGAGCTATGGAGAAGCGATGATGGGCCCGGATTCCGAGAAGTGGTTAGAGGCCATGAAATCCGAGATGGGATCCATGTATGAAAACAAAGTGTGGACTTTGGAAGTATTACCTGAAGGGCGTAAGGCCATTCAGAACAAATGGATCTTTAAGAGGAAGACGGACGCGGACGGTAATGTCACCGTCTATAAAGCTCGACTTGTGGCAAAGGGTTTTTCACAAGTTCAAGGAGTTGACTACGATGAGACCTTCTCACCCGTAGCGATGCTTAAGTCCGTCAGAATCATGTTAGCAATAGCTGCCTTTTTTGATTATGAAATTTGGCAGATGGATGTCAAAACAGCGTTCCTTAACGGTTTCCTTAAGGAAGAGTTGTATATGATGCAACCAGAAGGTTTTGTCGATCCAGAGAATGCTAACAAAGTTTGCAAACTCCAGCGATCCATTTATGGACTGGTGCAAGCATCTCGGAGTTGGAATCTTCACTTTGATGAGGTGATCGAAGCGTTCGAGTTTATACAAGTTTACGGAGAAGCTTGTATTTACAAGAAAGTGAGTGGGAGCTCTATAGCGTTTCTAATATTATATGTGGATGACATATTACTGATTGGAAACAATATAGAAATGTTGGAAAGCGTGAAGGAATATTTGAACAAGAGTTTTTCAATGAAGGACCTAGGAGAAGCTGCTTTCATATTAGGCATCAAGATCTATAGAGATAGATCGAGACACTTAATAGGACTTTCACAAAGCACATACCTTGACAAAGTTTTGAAGAAGTTCAAAATGGATCAGTCCAAGAAGGGGTTCTTGCCTGTATTGCAAGGTGTGAAGTTGAGTAAGACTCAATGCCCAGTGACTGCAGAAGATAGAGAAAAGATGAGTGTCATCCCCTATGCTTCAGCCATAGGCTCTATCATGTATGCAATGCTGTGCACAAGACCCGATGTCAGCCTTGCCATAAGTATGGTCGGAAGGTTTCAAAGTGATCCAGGAATGGAACACTGGACGGCGGTCAAGAATATCCTGAAGTACCTGAAAAGGACTAAGGACATGTTTCTCGTTTATGGAGGTGATCAAGAGCTCGTCGTAAAGGGTTACGTCGATGCAAGCTTTGACACTGATCCGGATGACTCTAAGTCACAAACCGGATACGTATTTATTCTTAATGGGGGTGCGGTTAGCTGGTGCAGTTCCAAGCAAAGCGTGGTAGCTGATTCTACATGCGAAGCGGAGTACATCGCTGCCTCGGAGGCAGCGAAGGAAGGTGTCTGGATGAAGGAGTTCATGACAGATCTTGGAGTAGTGCCTAGTGCGCTTAACCCAATGACTCTGTTTTGTGATAATACTGGTGCCATTGCTCTAGCCAAGGAACCAAGATTTCACAAGAGGACCAGACACATAAAGCGACGTTTCAATTCCATCCGCGATTACATCAAGGAGGACGACATAAATATTTGCAAAGTACACACGGATCTGAATGTTGCAGATCCGATGACTAAACCTCTTCCAAGGGCTAAACATGAACAACACCAGAACTGCATGGGTGTTCGATTCATTACAATGTAAATCACATAGTGATGTGAACTAGATTATTGACTCTAGTGCAAGTGGGAGACTGTTGGAAATATGCCCTAGAGGCAATAATAAATTGGTTATTATTATACTTCCTTGTTCATGATAATCGTTTATTATCCATGCTATAATTGTATTGATTGGAAACTCAAATACATGTGTGGGTACATAGACAAAACTGTGTCCCTAGTAAGCCTCTAGTTGACTAGCTCGTTGATCAAAGATGGTTAAGGTTTCCTAGCCATTGACATGAGATGTCATTTGATAACGGCATCACATCATTAGGAGAATGATGTGATGGACAAGACCCAAACTACGAACGTAGCATATGATCGTGTCAGTTTATTGCTATTGTTTTCTGCATGTCAAGTATCTGTTCCTATGACCATGAGATCATGCAACTCCCTGACATCGGAGGAGTACCTTGTGTGTATCAAACGTCGCAACGTAACTGGGTGACTATAAAGGTGCTCTACAGGTATCTCCGAGGGTGTCTGTTGGGTTGGCATGGATCAAGACTGGGATTTGTTACTCCGTGTGACGGAGAGGTATCTCAGGGCCCCTCGGTAATACAACATCACAATGAGCCTTGCAAGCAATGTGACTAAAATGTTAGCCACGAGATCTTGTATTACGGAACGAGTAAAGAGACTTGCCGGTAACGAGATTGAACTAGGTATAGAGATACCGACGATCGAATCTCGGGCAAGTAACATACCGAAGAACAAAGGGAACAGTATACGGGATTAACTGAATCCTGACATAGAGGTTCGACCGATAAAGTTCTTCGTAGAATATGTAGGAGCCAATATGAGCATCCAGGTCCCGCTATTGGTTATTGATCGTAGAGGTGTCTCGGTCATGTCTACATAGTTCTCGAACCCGCAGGTTCTACACACTTAATGTTTGGTGACGATTAGTATAGTTGAGTTATTTTGTTGGTGACCGAAGGTTGTTCGGAGTCCCGGATAAGATCTCGGACATGACGAGGATCTCCGGAAGAGTCCGGAGGTAAAGATTGATATATGTGATAATAGTGTTTTGGTTTCCGGAAGGGTTCCGGAATTCATCGGAAGGGGTTCCGGATGTTTACCGAAGTGTTCGGGTGCAGCAACACTTTATATGAGCCAAAGGGATAAAGCCCACGAGGTATTGGAAAGTGCAAAAGGAAGTTTTGCTGCTGCCTTAAGCGGTACTATCGCTGGTAAGGCAGTACTACCGCGTAAGCGGTACTACCGCTTGTGTGAAGCGGTACTACCGCATAAGCGGTACTACCGCTTGTGTGAAGCGGTACTACCGCTAGTGAGCGGTACTACCGCTTGTGCGCGGTACTGCAGGGATCCGAGTTGGACTCTTTCCCTGCGGGCCAAACCGACCTTGTGCGGGCAAAACCGACCTGGAGGAGGCTTTTACTCCAAGTTTAGACCCCAAGGCTCAACATATAAATAGAGGGGCAGGGCTAGCACACGGGACACATTAAGATTTCCCAAGCCGTGTGTCGGCAACCCTAACCCTCTAGTTCTCCCGTCATAATCTCCGTAGTGCTTGGCGAAGCCCTGCAGAGATTGTTCCTCACCACCATCACCACGCCGTCGTGCTGCCGGAACTCATCTACTACTTCATCATCGCTCGCTGGATCGAGGAGGTGAAGGCGTCATCAAGCCGTACGTGTGTTGAACGCGGAGGTGCCGTCCGTTCGGCACTAGTTCGTGTTCGGATCAAGGGACGACTTGCGATTTGGATCGCGGAGACGTTCGACTACATCAACCGCGTTTCTTAACGCTTCCGCTTAGCGATCTACAAGGGTATGTAGATTCACTCTCCCTCTCGTAGATGCTCATCACCATGGATAGATCTTGTCTGTGCGTAGGAAATTTTTTGTTTCCCATGCAACGTTCCCCAACACTTTCATGCATTGGTTCAAAGAGCATATTCTTGCTAATCCCCCGGAACAGGGCTCTAAGGACGGATTGCTCATATAGGCCTTAGCACATGGCCCCTCGGCCAACCTCGTGACCTATCAGGCATACGATATCAACGAATACACGTTCTACACGGAGGCCAATGATATGAACAGTGATTTTCAGAACTCAGGGGTGACAATGGAATGCATGACCGGCAGCGACAACGGCGCAACTAAGAGATTTTACGAAAGGGTCGAGGAGATCTGGGAGCTTGACTACTCTGGACTGCACAGCGCGACGATGTTCCGTGTCAGATGGGCTAAGAATGTCAAAAGAGAAAACCGGTATTTCACTACCATGACTATACCCGACGCCAAGAGCGCTACCATGAACGCCATCGCAAAAAACGAGCCATGGGTACACGCTAAGCACGTGACACAATGCTTCTTCATAACCGACCCGAGAAATCCCAGCCGTGTTGTCGTGAGGAGAGGCAAAAGGAACATCACTGGAATGGATGGAGTCGCCAACGAGGAAGACTACGACCAGTACGGCAACCCGATGAGGGAAGATGACGATGACGATGAAGTATACGTCGAAAGAAGAATCAATACTACATTACCTAAGAAAGATCGTACTCCATGGAAAAGGAAAAGTGACAATGAGGGGCTCAATTATTCGTCAACGAATAAGAAGCTTAAGGGAAAGAAGCTCACTCAAAAACGAAAACGTCGACGCTGATTGAGAAACCGTTATCGGTCAAATGATGTAATATATATGTTCCTATTTTGTGTACACACTTAACCGTTATGCATGGGTCAAATGATGTAATATATATGTTCCTATTTTGTATACACACTTAACCGTCAAATGATGCAATATATATCGCCTTAGTTATATACATTGTATCACCTTCCCTTCGTTCCTGCCCTCGGAAAAAAAAGAAAAGAAAAGGAAAAGAAAATAGAAGAAACAAACAGGAAAAGAAAAGAAAAGAAAAATAAATAGAAGAAACAAACAGGAAAAGAAAAGGAAAACAAAATAGAAGAAACAAACAGGAAAAGAAAAGAAAAGAAAATAGAGGAGTGATAGCAGTAGCGCGTTTCTGTAACACGCGCTATAGCTATATCAAGTAGCAGTAGCGCGTTTCTGTAAAACGCGCTACTGCTACTCGACATAGCGAAACGCGCTACTGCTACTTCCACATAACCCCCCGCGCGGGCTTCCCTCCTCTGCTTCCTCCCCCAATTCCCCCACTCTCTTCTCCCCCTCGTCGCCAGAGCCCCTGCCCTCGCCCTCGCCCTCGCCGGAGCCCGAGCGCCGACGCCGACCCCGACGTCGCACGCCTCCCTCGCCGTCGCCCGGCCCCGACCCCGATGCGACACGCCTCCCTCCTCTGCTTCCTCCCCTCCCAACCTCGGCCGTCGTCGGGCCTGCCTCCTCGCCCTGCACCCTCTGTAAGCCCCCCACCGCTCCTCTGTCTCTGCCATTAGGGTTCTAGCTAGGGTTCTTAGGTTAATTTACTTAGGTTTTAGTTAGGGCAGTAGGTTAATTAGGTTATCTATTTAGTTAGGGCAGTAGGTTAATTAGGTTCTTAGGTTAATTTACTTAGTTATGAACCCTAGGTATCAAATTTAGTTATGAACCCTAGGTAGTTATTTTTTTTGCGGTGATGAATTTAGTTATGAACCCTAGCTAGGTATCAAATTTAGTTATGAATTTAGCTAGGTATCAAATTTTATTCAAGGAATTTTTATTGGTATTTAAAGAAAAAACAGAATTGTTGCTATTTGTTTTTTTAGTTAAAGCTATTGTTGCTATATGAACCCTATATGATATGTGGACATGTGATTTGGACATGTGATTCAAACAGGGCCGTGGTGGAACAACCCCCCACTAGCTAGCTTATATTTGAAGTGGACATGTGATATTTGGAAAATGATGGTTATGTGTAGGGTAAATGATCTGAGTGGCCTATGTTTCGCCGGAATGTTGATTCATTTCCGTTCCGGTGAATTTCAGGCGCTCGATATGTCCACTTTTTAGCAAAGGTCATGCCGAAATTTCCCGTGAATTTTGGCATGACTTGTGCTAGAAAGTAGGCATATCGAGTGCCGGGATTTGCTGGGAAACGGCATTCTGGCAAACCATAGACCTTTTTTATGTCATTACTCATTTTTATTATAGTTTAAGAATTGAACAAGGAGACTTAATCGTAGGAAACATGTCGAACAACGAAGAAATTGGGCCTTCTGACCATGATGCAGACGAGATGGATTATGAGGGTGAACATCAGTACCTCGACTTTTTGTCTGCTAAGCACAGTCAAGGTTTGTAGCGCGGCCTCAATGATGGTACTGACGCCGACATCGACACCGACGGCGCCGGCACCGATGGCGGCGCCGAGACCGGCGGGGAAGGTACCGACGCCGAAGCCGCTACCGAAAAGAAGAAGCAGAGGATACGAAAACCTAACAAACTCGACATCGGACGACTGGTGATCACAAAGATGGCCCTTGGCAAGTTTGAGCCATTAGAGCCGGAAGAACCTCGCAAGTGCTACGGGAACCAAGTCGGATGCATCCTACGGGAATGCGTGAGCTTCAACGACGATGACTTAAGGGGTAAAGAACATTTGAAGCAGTTGCTCCTGATGAAGCTGCACAAGAGATTCAAGTTCCCCGACCGGGATGACGACATAGAACACCCGTGGAAAGATCCGAAGATGAAAAAGATTAACAATCACGCCATGGGCATGTTTAGCAATGATTTGGCCTCCTGGAAAGGGAGGGTGAAACGAGCTATTGAGGCTGAGGAACCCCTGTCCAAGATTCTGGAGGAAAATCCGACACTCACGGAAGAGGAGTTCCAAAAGTTCAAGGACACTTGCGCTACCGAGGCAGCCAAGGCTAAGGCTGCGAAATTCAAGAGCCTTCAGCAAAGGAACACGGGGAACCAACGCCTCAGAAGCCGTGGCTACCTTGGCAAAAGGTCCATATGGGATAAGGAGGACGCGGAACGTGAAGCCGCGGGTCTCCCAGACCCCTTCGCAAAGTTCACCAACACCTTGGAGCGTGACTTCATCAGGGCCCGCTACAAGTGGGACAAGGAAAAAAAGGTTTTTTACACGGACCCGATCACGAGGAAATTGATTAGAATACTGGTAATTATTCTTTTACCACCTTACATTTAGCTTCTGATCAAGTCGACTACACATTCGTAAACGGTTCACGTTCCTTCTGCAGGACAAGCAACACAAGCTTGCAGCCGAAAGCCAGTCTTCGTCGATGAGGCCCAAGTGGGACACCCCTCTCAACCGGGCCTTGAACGAACTTAAGGGACTCCCTTTGGACCAGCGGCCGCAATATGGACGTGTGCACGGCGCCGGAGATGGCGCCACATGGAAGGTCTTTTACAACGAGGGCCCGGAGGCCAAGAAGCAAAAAAAGAAGTTCAGTCAGGCGGACATCGATGAGAAGGTGAGGCTTGGTTCGAGAAAAAAGCAGCTGAGGATGCGAAAAAGCAGCCGAGGAGAAAAATGAGTTGCTATAGCAGGCAGTCGCTGCAGTTGTAGATGCCTACAGAAATGATTTCGCTACTAACTTGGTCCCGGCTATCATCAACTGGACGAAGGAAAATCTAGACAAGATGGTAGATGATTTCCCCATGCCCAACTTCGTCAGGAGCAACTCGGTGAACAACACAACCGCACCATCACCTGCTCATGCAAACACGCCTGCTCCTGCACCCGCACCCGCACCCGCTCATAGCAGCCCGTCCTCAGTCTCTGGTGCGCTAGGCGGGCCTTCGTCTTTGGCTGAGCTCGATGCCCTCACGGTAATTACATGTCGCACCAACATATATCTAGAATATTCTGTTTTCGTTGCCTTTCGAATGTTTTACGCCGCAGACATGTCTTTGCAGGCCGACGAAATCCCGTGCACCGTACTCTACTTGATCAAAGGCCAGAAGGTGGACGTGGGAAAGGCGGTGATAACGAATCCCTTGGAACTCACGTTCCACGGCCAGCCGATGCCCGGTGGGCATTTCAGGGTTACCTTGTCGAGTGTGAAATCGGGGCACGAGGATTTGCCTCCTCCAGTACGGCTAGGGGGAGAGGACGATGAGACCCCGCCGTGGCTTGGAAACTGCAAGGGTTGGGTGCTGCTATGGCCAAAGAATCTTCTTCGTCTGGAGCCGGCCGAGAGCACACCAATAACCACACATCAGGAAGCAGGTATGAACACCACCACCCTGCCTACACAATTACCAGCGCCTGTAGTAGTGTCGGGTGAGAGCGGCGGACGATGCGAGGAAGGGGGTCCAATAGTGGCTGATGTAATCGCCCTCGTAGAACAAAGAATGGATGATGAGATGGACGAGGACCCTCTTCGGTTCCTCAATACAGGCGCCTATGACGATGACTTGGAATTGATGAGTCAGCCATATGACGACTCGGGCTATCAGCATGCTAATGTGGAGATGGATGATCTGCCCGGGCAGGAACGTCCTAGCAGGGTTGATTGCAAGAAGTCTCTCTTCATGCAATCCTCACAGGACACGCCTGAAGATGTCGCCTCAACACATACTCAACTAGCCGAGGGTCGTACAGTGCTTAGCCCGACAACACTATGGCAGGGGTTAAGCAAGGGTCTGGAAGATCAGCCCAAGAAAAAGGAGAGTCTGGATGGTCAGCCCAAGCAGAATAAGGAGAGGAGTAGACCGCCGAAGAAAGGCTCTGCTCCCTACAAACAAGCTAGAGCACATAGCAGCCAGACGGTGGATTTTGAAGAGCGTGTACCCGTCAAAGGTGCGGCAATGCTCCATGTCACGAGCGAGCCGATGCTACCGCCGAAACCGCTGGAGGCAATATCAGGGGATCTCAGGAGACTGCACGACCATGTGTTGTCGACTGAGAAAAGCCTACAAGCCTCAAAGGATCCAGGATATCCGACATACGCGGCTCATGTGCCCGAGGGGAAGTGCTACATCGACACACGGCCCGCGGAGGTGTTCTTCCTGCGGTTTGAGCATATCTTCGAGATGTTTCTGACAAGGTGGCTCGATTTTACAATCGTCCGCCTTTTTGCGCTACATATGAGCTCTGTCATGAAGAGAGAAGTCATCTCGCAAATCTGTGTGGCGGATCCATACTACATGCACGAGTCCTTCTTGAGTCTCGGCGACTTTGAGCGTAAAACTTCTAGGGAGTACCTCGAAAACTTCATGGTACAGAATAAGGACCAGGAAATTGTCCTCCTGCCTTATCATCCAAAGTAAGTCAGTGCCGGACAACCCTTTCGTACATTTCAATCATTCCTTCTCGCTCATATGGAGAATAATTTGAGGTGTTCTTTTCCCCGCAGCAACGGGCGCGCCATCCTTATCGTTCTTTACCCGTGAGTCTCCCACACCGTGTATTTCGACCCTACCAGAAACTACGAGAAGAAGGACTACACCCACGTAATGAATATTCTAGATGATGCTCTCCAAGTCTTCAGCTTGAGGGGTGGCCACATGCAGATCAGGAAACAAAGGAATCGCAAGACGGGTTTCTCGCATAAAACTAACTTCTGCTGCATCCATGTCCCAAAATCAAGTAGGAACGATGGATTCTACCTCCTCCATCTCATGATGGAGTTCGGAAGGGATCACCAAAAACTTCGCATGACAACCAGAAACGATGATCATATCTGCAAGTGGGCAGAATCTCAAGGAGAAGTGGATTATAAACTTAGAGATGACTTCTTTCGCATCCAGAGGGACATTGCGACGATCATCATGAAAGAAGTCGTCGAAGAGAAGGGGATGTTCCACCATGGCCCTATATCGCGAGCTGACGTCCGAACTCGCATAGGCATGCAACGTCAGGACCTCACGCCGTTCAAGAAGCTAGGGTGCATCCTCGATGATACGGAAGGATGGAAGTTCTAGTGATTTACGATGCCGATGATGATGATATGTGTCGGTTGAACTTGTATACTTTCTGTAGCGATGAAACTTTGTGATGTCCATGGTCCCTACCGAACTTGCGTAACGCTACTTTGTTAGTTTGGGTACGATGACCTGCGTACCTCTAGTTAATTAGTTTGCGTACGATGAAACTGCGTTGATTACTTATGTTTACTATATGTTGCATCTAGTTGCTAACCCTTTCTTTTTCATGTTGCTCAAGTATATTTTGTTGCATATGATTGTACATTCTCTTGATGAAGATGCATCTCTAACAGGTACCTAGATTCTTGATGGCGAAGAAGCGGTGCTATGTCGTGTACAAAGGGAAGGTTCCGGGAGTATACGACGAGTGGTTCGAGTGTCAGGCGCAAGTGGAGGGGGTCTCGGGCGCCAGCCATAAAGGCTTCAAAAGCAGACAAGAAGCAGAAGCTAGTTACTTGAGGAGGCTCACGCTAGCGCGAGAGAGGACTCATAACCGCCGCCTCATGTACTGCATAGTTTCGCTCTCACTCATAGTGATAGCTCTTCTCGTGTATATCATTGTTTAGATGGATGACGATGTAGTTGCAAGTATTCGAGACTTGTATCGCTATTTTCGAGAGATGATGACGCGAGACCACTTTGTGTTGGATGATGATTATGATGATGACATGAATTGATGAGACTATTTGTATGTGTATGCTATGATTACATTTGTATGTGTATGATATGCTAGATATTATTGTATAAAGCCTGTACAAATACAAAACAAATATGCAGAAAAAAAAAACAGAAACTAATAAAACTAGCAGTAGCGCGGCCTACTGTAGCGCGCTACAGCTATTAGCAGTAGCGCGTCCCGGTAAAGCTCGCTACTGCTACCCATGTTTAGCAGTAGCGCGTCTTACTGTAGAGCGCTACATATATTAGCAGCAGCGCGTCCTGGTAAAGCACGCTACTGCTACCCATGTATAGCAGTAGCACGGGTCAAACAGCGCTACTGCTACAAGTTAGCTGTAGCGCCGTATCAATAGCGCGGGTACCCACGCTACTGATACACCTAAAAACCGCGCTACTACTAGGCTTTTCCCTAGTAGTGACTTTTGGAGTCACTCTATTTTGAATCACTTGACACATGTGAACCATGCCTCATGGGCAAGATGACTAAGACCCCGTTCTCCGGAACAATGGAACGGGCAAGTGACTTGTTGGAAATCATACATACTGATGTGTGCGGTCCAATGAGCATTGAGGCGCGCGGTGGATATCGTTACTTTCTCACCTTCACCGATGACTTAAGTAGATATGGGTATATTTACTTAATGAAACACAAGTCTGAAACGTTTGAAAAGTTCAAGCAATTTTAGAGTGAAGTTGAGAATCATCGCAACAAGAAGATTAAATTCCTGCGATCTGATCGAGGAGGAGAATATCCGAGTTATGAGTTTGGAAATTACTTAAGACAATGTGGAATTGTTTCACAGTTGACGCCACCTGGAACACCACATCGTAATGGTGTGTCCGAACGTCGTAATCGAACCTTATTGGATATGGTGCGTTCTATGATGTCTCTTGTCGATCTGCCACTATCATTTTGGGGTTATGCATTAGAGACAGCTGCATTTACTTTAAATAGGGCACCATCTAAATCCGTTGTGACGACACCGTATGAACTGTGGTTTGGCAAGAAACCAAAGTTGTCATTTCTTAAAGTTTGAGGATGCGATGCTTATGTCAAAAGGCTTCAGCCAGAAAAGCTCGAACCCAAAGCGGACAAATGCATCTTCATAGGATACCCAAAAGAGACGGTTGGGTATACCTTCTATCTCACATCCGAAGGCAAAGTGTTTGCCGCTAAGAACGGGTCATTCCTAGAGAAAGAGTATCTCTCGAAAGAATTGAGTGGGAGGAAGATATAACTTGATGAGGTTGTTGAACCTTTACTTCAACCAGAGAGTAGCGCAGAAAGATGTTTCTGTGGAGCCTACATCAGTTGAAGAGGAAGGTGATGATGGTGATCATGAAGCTTCGGATCAAGTTACTATCGAACCTCGTAGGTCGACAAGGACATGTACTACTCCTGAATGGTACGGTAACCCTGTCTTAGTGGTCATGTTGTTGGACAACGATGATCCTACGAGCTATGGAGAAGCGATGGTGGGCCCGGATTCCGACAAATGGTTAGAGGCCATGAAATCCGAGATAGGATCCATGTATGAAAACAAAGTGTGGACTTTGGAAGTATTACCTGAAGGGCGAAAGTCCATTCAGAATAAATGGATATTTAAGAAGAAGACGGACGCGGACGGTAATGTCACCGTCTATAAAGCTCGACTTGTGGCAAAGGGTTTTTCACAAGTTCAAGGAATTGACTACGATGAGACTTTCTCACCCGTAGTGATGCTTAAGTCCGTCAGAATCATGTTAGCAATAGCTGCATTTTTTGATTATGAAATTTGGCAGATGGATGTCAAAACAGCGTTCCTTAACGGTTTCCTTGAGGAAGAGTTGTATATGATGCAACCAAAAGGTTTTGTCGATCCAGAAAACGCTGACAAAGTTTGCAAACTCTAGCGATCCATTTATGGGCTAGTACAAGCGTCTCGGAGTTGGAATCTTCACTTTGATGAGGTGATCAAAGTATTTGGTTTTATACAAGTTTACGGAGAAGCTTGTATTTACAAGAAAGTGAGTGGGAGCTCTATAGCGTTTCTAATATTATATGTGGATGACATATTGCTGATTGGAAACAATATAGAATTTTTGGAAATCGTGTAGGAATATTTGAACAAGAGTTTTTCAATGAAGGACCTAGGAGAAGCTGCTTTCATATTAGGCATCAAGATCTATAGAGATAGATCGAGACGCTTAATAGGACTTTCACAGAGCAGATACCTTGATAAAGTTTTGAAGAAGTTCAAAATGGATCAGTCCAAGAAAGGGTTCTTGCCTGTATTGCAAGGTGTGAAGTTGAGTAAGACTCAATGCCCAGTGACTGCAGAGGATAGAGAAAAGATGAGTGTCATTCCCTATGCTTCTGCCATAGGCTCTATCATGTATGCGATGTTGTGCACAAGACCAGATGTCAGCCTTGCCATAAGTATGGCCGGAAGGTTTCAAAGTGATCCAGGCGTGGAACACTGGACGGCGGTCAAGAATATCCTTAAGTACCTGAAAAGGACTAAGGAAAATTTTCTCGTTTATGGTGGTGATCAAAAGCTCATCGTAAAGGGTTACGTTGATGCAAGCTTTGACACTGATCCGGATGGCTCTAAGTCTCAAACGAAATACGTATATATTCTCAATGGGGGAGCGGTAAGCTGGTGCAGTTCCAAGCAAAGCGTGGTAGCTGATTCTACATGCGAAGCAGAGTACATAGCTGCCTCGGAGGCGGCAAAGGAAGGTGTCTGGATGAAGCAGTTCATGACGAATCTTGGAGTTGTGCCCAGTGCACTAGACCCAATGACTCTATTCCATGACAACACTGGTGCCATTGCTCTGGCCAAGGAACCAAGGTTTCACAAGAGGACCAGACACATAAAGCGACGCTTCAATTCCATCCGTGATTACGTCAAGGAGGAGGACATAAATATTTGCAAAGTACACACGGATCTAAATGTCGCAGACCCGTTGACTAAGCCTCATCCAAGAGCAAAACATGATCAGCACCAGAACTCTATGGTTATTAGATTCATTACAATGTAAATCACATAGTGATGTGAGCTAGATTATTGACTCTAGTGCAAGTGGGAGACTGTTGGATGTATGCCCTAGAGGCAATAATAAACTGGTTATTATCATATTTCCTTGTGCATGATAATTGTTTATTATCCATGCTAGAATTGTATTGATTGGAAACTCAAATACATGTGTGGGTACATAGACAACACTGTGTCCCTGGTGAGCCTCTACTAGACTAGCTCGTTGATCAAAGATGGTCAAGATTTCCTGGCCATAGACATGAGTTGTCATTTGATAACGGGATCACATCATTAGGAGAATGATGTGATGGAAAAACCCAAACTATGAACATAGCATATGATCGTGTCAAGTTTATTGCTATCGTTTTCTGCATGTCAAGTATCTGTTCCTATGACCATGAGATCATGCAACTCACTGACACCGGAGGAGTACCTTGTGTGTATCAAACATCGCAACGTAACTGGGTGACTATAAAGATGCTCTACAGGTATCTCCGAGGGTGTCTGTTGAGTTGGCATGGATCAAGACTGGGATTTGTTACTCCGTAGGATGGAGAGGTATCTCAGGGCCCACTCGGTAATACAACATCATAATGAGCTTGCAAGCAATGTGACTAAAGAGTTAGCCATGGGATCTTGTATTACGGAACGAGTAAAGAGACTTGCCGGTAACGAGATTGAACTAGGTATGGAGATACCGACGATCGAATCTCGGGCAAGTAACAAACCGATGAACAAAGGGAACTACGTACGGGGTTGACTGAATCCTTGACATCGAGGTTCGACCGACAAAGATCTTCATAGAATATGAGGAACCAATATGGACATCCAGGTCCGGCTATTTGTTATTGGCCGTGGAGGTGTCTCGGTCATGTCCGCATAGTTTTCGAACCCGCAGGGTCTACACACTTAACATTTGGTGACGATATAAGAATAGTCGAGTTATTATGTTGGTGACCAAAGGTTGTTCGGAGTCCCGGATGAGATCCCGGATGTGACGAGGAACTCCGGAATGGTCCGGAGGTGAAGATTGATATATAGGACGAAGGGTATCGGAGTCCGGAAGTGTTCCGGGGTGTACTAGGGATTCGACGGGGTACCGAAAGGGGTTTCGGGGGGCCCCGACAAGTGTTGGGGGCCTCATGGGCCAAGGGGAGGGGGCGCACCAGCCCACTAGGGGGCTGGGCGCCGCCCAAACCCTAGCCCACTTCGTCTAGGGGGCGACCCCAAACCCTAGCCGCACCCCTTGGCCGCCGGCACCTAGGGGAAACCCTAGGGCGCCCTCCGCTCCTCCCTTCCCCCTATATATAGAGAGGGAGAGAGAGGGCAGCCGCACCACAACGTGCTACGACACTGCCCCTCCTCTCCCTCGTAGTTCTTCTCCTCTCCATAGACGCACGGCGAAGCCCTGCTGAGATTTCTCCACCACCACCTCACCACGCCGTCGTGCTGCCGAAGGACTCGAGCTACTGCTTTACCATCGCTCGCTGGATCGAGGAGGTGAAGGCGTCATCAAGCCGTACGTGTGTTGAACGTGGAGGTGCCGTCCGTTCCACACTTGATCGGGAGTTTGCGGGACGGATCATGATTGGATCGCAAAGACATTCGACTACATCAACCGCGTTTCTTAACACTTCCGCTTAGCGATCTACAAGGGTATGTAGATGCAATCTCTCCTCTCGTAGATGTTCATCTCCTAGATCGATCTTGGTGAGCGTAGGAATTTTTTTGTTTCCCATGCAACGTTCCCCAATAGCATCATGGCCAGAAGCATAGCAAGCATCAAGTTCATCAAAAAGGGATATTTTCAAATGAGTCCAAGGGATCATAAGAATCATCATAGATTAATCCTTCAGTATGTGTGACGGAAATTAAACAACGTACGAGTTGAAGAGTTACCCTCATTAGAACGTGGGCACGTGTAGCTAATCCGCTCTTCCTCCTTTTGTTCTTCGCTCTCCTCCTCATCTTTTTCATCTAATGAGCTCACAATTTCAGCAATTTCTTCTTCCATAGATTCCTGCGAAATATTTGTTTCTTCCAAGGCAGCGGTCATTCTTTCAATAAATTCTTTAACATAAGCATTAGAGGCATAGTTTTCGTAGCAATATTTACGTATGGCAAGATTTTCAGATTTGTAAAGAGTAGCATCATGCTTTTCAAACAAAGAAGCAACTTCATAAGCACCCTTAAAAGCAACACATTCTTCAATTTGTTCAACTTCATAATAACAATAGCCGTCCTTGGCATAAGAAGATAGTATTTCATTATCAGTGAACACATATTGATAGGGAAGGTTTTTTTAGTGACTTGACAACAACAAGTAAAATCATGCATTTCGCATAAATTCCAAGCATAGCAACACAAACTATTAATTTGATACCACAAGAGTTTCCCTTTTTGAGATAAGCGGTGTCGCAACTAATGAGCATGCTCATTTAATGATTTCCCTCAACTAAGCTAGTTGGGGTTTCAGCACGAGCACAAAGGGATCGAAGATGATCCAAGTAATAAGCTTCGATAGTACGGAACATTTTGGGTGGTTCGTCAACCACTGGGTTAGCAAGTACATCTATTTTTTTGGTATTTTGCGTTTCCTACACATATCTAAAGATAGAAAACAACTAATAACAGAAAATAAAAATTACTTAGTGATAAAGCAAACAAGCACACACGAGAATATCAACCACTACGCTATTGCTCCCCGGCAACGACGCCATAAAAAGGTCTTGATAACCCACAAGTGTAGGGGATCGTTTGTAGCCTTTTTCGATAAGTAAGACTGTCGAACCCAACGAGGAGCTAAAGGTAGATTTAATATTCTCTCAAGTTCTATCGACCACCGATACAACTCTACGCACGCTAACGCTTACTTTACCCAGAACAAGTATGAAACTACTTTGCGGGAAAGGAACTAAAGTACTTAGTAGGTGTGATAGATAGGTTTGCAAGGTAATAAAAGACAAGTAAATAAAGGTTAGTTGCTGTTTAGATAAAGAACAATAAAGTAAATTGTGTAGTAGAAAGCTTTTTGTGTAACGCAAGAGAAAGATTTGTCCTAGGCAATCGATAACTAGACCGGTATCATTGTTGTAGTTTTATATGAGGGAGAGGCATACGCTAACATACTTTCCGTACTTGGATCATATGCACTTATGATTGGAATTCTAGCAAGCATCCGCAACTACTAGAAATTCATTAAGGTAAAACCCAACCATATCATTAACACATCAAGTCCCCTTTATCCCATATGCAACAATCCCTCTTACTCGGGTTTGTGTTTCTGTATGTCTTAGCCGTGCTTTATTGGATATAGTACGTACTATGATGTCTCTTACCGATTTGCCACTATCATTTTGGGGGTTATGCATTAGAGACAAATACATTCACTTTAAAATAGGGCACCATCTAAAGTCCGTTGAGATGACACTGTGTGAATTATGGTTTGGCAGAAACCTAAGCTGTCATTTCTTAGAGTTTGGGAATGCGATGCTTATATGAAAAGACTTCATCCTGATAAGCTCGAACCCAAAGCGGACAAATGCGTCTTCATAGGATACCCTAAGGAAACAGTTGGGTATGCCTTCTATCTCAGATCTGAGGGCAAAGTATTTGTTGCTAAATACGGGTCCTTTCTCAAGAAAGAGTTTCTCTCAAAAGAATTGAGTGGGAGGAAGATAGAACTTGATGAGGTTGTTGAACCTTTGCTTGTACAAGAGAGTAGCGCAGCGCAGAAAGATGTTTCTGTGGAACCTACCTCAGTTGAAGAGGAAGCTAATGATGATGATCATGAAGCTTCGGATCAAGTTACTATCAAACCTCGTAGGTCGACAAGGACACGTACTGCTCCTGAGTGGTACGGTAACCCTATCTTAGAGGTCATGTTGTTGGACAACGATGAACCTACGAGCTATGGAGAAGCGATGGTGGGCCCGGATTCCAACAAATGGCTAGGAGCCATAAAATCCGAGATAGGATCCATGTATGAAAAACCAAGTATGGACTTTGGTAGACTTGCCCGATGAATGGCAGGCCGTTGAAGTACAAATGGATCTTTAAGAAGAAGACAGACGCTGATGGTTATTGTAACCATTTGTAAAGCTCGACTTGTCGCAAAGTAGTTTACGACAAGTTCAAGGAGTTGACTACGATGAGTTTTTTCTCACCCGTAGCGATGCTAAAGTCTGTTGGAATTATGTTAGCAGTTGCTGCATATTTCAATTATGAAATCTGGCAAATGGATGTCAAAACATCGTTTCCTTAAACGGTTTACTTGAGGAAAGGTTGTATGTGATACAACCAGAAGGTTTTGTCTATCCTAAGGATGCTAAAAGGTATGCAAGCTCCAACGATCCTTCTATGGACTGGAGCAAGCATCTCGGAGTTGGAATATATGCTTTGATGAGGTGATCAAAGCTTTTGGGTTTCTACAAAGTTTATAAGAAACTTGTATTTACAAGAAAGTGAGTGGGAGCACTATAGAATTTCTGATAAAGTATATGTGGATGACATATTGTTGATCGGAAATGATGTAGAATTTCTGGAAAGCATAAAGGGTTGTTTGAAAGGAGTTTTTCAAAGGAAGACCTGGATAAAGCTGCTTAAATATCGGACATCAAGATCTATAGAGATAGATCAAGACGCCTGATAAGACTTTCAATGAGTACATACCTTGACAAGATTTTGAAGGAGTTCAAAATGGATCAAGAGAAAGAAAGAGTTCTTTCTTGATTTGTAAGGTGTGAAGTTGAGTAAAGACTCAAAGCTCGACCACGACAGAAGCTAGAGAAAGGACGAAGGTCATCTCCTATGCCTTAGTCATAGGTTCTATATACTATGCCATGCTGTGTACCGCACCTGGTGTGTGCCTTGCCATGAGTCTGTCAAGGGGTACAAGAGTGATCCAGGATTGGATCACTGGACAGCGGTCAAAATTATCCTCAGTAACTTGAGGACTGAGGAAATATTTCTCGATTATGGAGGTGACAAAGAGTTTGTCGTAAGGGGTTACGTCGATGCAAACTTTGACACCAATCCGGATGACTATGAGTAGCAATACGGATACGTATAGTGGAGTACCATTTGGAATAGCTCCAAGTGGAGCGTGGTAGCAGTATCTACATATGACATAGAGATTTGCAAAGTGCACACGGATCTGAATGTTGCAGACCCGTTGACTAAAAACCTCTCTCACAGGCAAAACATGATAAAACCCTAGAACTGTATGGGTGTTATATTCATTACAATGTTAATCACATAGTGATGTGAACTAGATTATTGACTCGAGTGCAAGTGGGAGACTGTTGGAAATATGCCCTAGAGGCAATAATAAAATGGTTATTATTATATTTCCTTGTTCATGATAAATGTTTATTATCCATGCTAAAATTGTATTGATTGGAAACTCAAATACATGTGTGGATACATAGACAACAATGTGTCCCTAGTAAGCCTGTAGTGGACTAGCTCGTTGGTCAAAGATGGCTATGGTTTCCTAGCCATAGACAAGGGTTGTCATTTGATAAACGGGATCACATCATTAGGAGAATGATGTGATGGACAAGACCCAAACTATGAACATAGCATATGATCGTGTCAGTTTATTGCCATCGTTTTATGCATGTCAAGTATCTGTTCCTATGACCATGAGATCATGTAACTCACTGACACCGTAGGAGTGCTTTGTGTTTATCAAACGTCACAACGTAACTAGGTGACTATAAAGATGCTCTACAGGTATCTCCGAGGGTTTCTGTTGAGTTGACATGGATCAAGACTGGGATTTGTTACTCCGTGTGACAGAGAGGTATCTCAGGGCCCACTCGGTAATACAACATCACAATGAGCCTTGCAAGCAAAGTGACTAAAGAGTTAGCCATAGGATCTTGTATTACGGAACGAGTAAAGAGACTTGCCGGTAATGAGATTGAACTAGGTATGGAGATACCGACGATCGAATCTCGGGCAAGTAACATACTGATAAACAAAGGGAACATCATACGGGCTTAACTCAATCCTTGACATAGAGATTAACCGATAAAGATCTTCGTAGAATATGTAGGAGCCAATATGGGCATCTAGGTCCCACTATTGGTTATTGACCGTAGAGGTGTCTCGGTCATGTCTACATAGTTCTCGAACCCGCAGGGTCTGCACACTTAACGTTTGGTGACGTTTCGGTAGTATTGAGTTATGTATATTGGTGACCGAAGGTTGTTTGGAGTCCCAGATGAGATCCTGGACGTCACGAGGAGATCCGGAATGGTCCGTAGGTAAAGATTGATATATAGGAAGAAGGTATTTGGGCTCCGGAAAAGTTTCGGGCACTTCTGGTAGTGTACCGGGTGTGACGAATGGGTTCTGGGGGTCCACCAAGTGGGCCCACCCACCCCAAGGGGGCCACATGGGCCAAAGAGGTGGCGCACCAGCCCCTAGTGGGCTGGGCGGCCAGCCTCTATGGGCCTATGCGTAGGAAAGAGGAGATGGGGAGGAGTCCTAGTAGGAGGAGGACTCCTCCCACACCCCACCTCCTAATTGGAGGGGGACTCCTCCTCCCCTGGTTCGGCCGACCGTAGGGGGAAACCCTAGGGCGCCAGCCCCTCCCCTCCCTCCTATATATATTGGAGGGGAGAGATGGCAGCCAAACCCCAAGCCACGGTGCTGCCTCTCTCTCCCTCTAGATCTGTTCTCCTCTAGATTGAATCGGCGGTGCTTGGCGAAGCCCTGCCGGGACAGCTCCACCACCACCGCCACCACGCGGTTGTGCTGGCGGAGAACTCATCTACCTCGCCGCCCTCGCTTGTTGGATCAAGGAGGCGAAGATAGTCATCGAGCTGCACGTGTGCTGAACGCGGAGGTGCCGTCCGTTCGGCGCTAGATCGTGATTGGATCGCGTGATGGCTTGCGATTTGGATCGCGAAGACGTTCGACTACATCAACCGCGTTTCTTAACGCTTCCCGCTTAGCGATCTACAAGGGTATGTGGATCCGATCTCTCCTCTTGTAGATGCTCATCTCCTAGATTGATCTTGGGTGTTCGTAGGAATTTTTTTTGTTTCCCATGCAACGTTCCCCAACAAAAAATTCTTATAATTATCATGCTCCAGTAAAAAAATTAAAATTCTTGTACTGGAGTCAAAAGTTTCTGTTTTTGCACAGCACACATCAAACAAGCAATTCAAACATCCTAAAGGTAAATCTTGGCGCATTATTTTTATAATACAATGGATTTATTCAACTGGATAATTATTTTTGTTCAAAAGTTGTTGTAATCAAGATTCACAAAGTTTCCATGGGCATGAACAAAGTTCAAGGCTAGACCCCACTTCAACGATGCTCGTCTTTCTCACTTTCACTTCCCTTTTTGAAAAGGTTTTAAGTTCCCCACTTGATTTGTCTTTTAATTATTTTAAAAGCACACAACAGAAATAAATGACTCTCTAAAACTTACGGGTTTTCTCCCTGCCAGCGCTTTCTTTAAAGCCATCAAGCTAGGCATATAGTTCTCAAGTAATTGATCCACCCAGATCCCAAGATATATCAAAGCCAATTTTAATTAACAATGATTTGTAATTTAGTAGTGAGCACAAAGTGATAAATATCATGTGACAATGAAGTCTAACTCTCTTCCTATGCATTCGCATGTCATACAAGAACAATTCATTCACACAAAGTAAAGGCCAATACATAGCATAATTAGTTTCTTGCAATTTTATCGTATTGGAAACATAGAAAGGTGAAGATTTAGTTCCTCTCTCATAATAATTGCAAGTAGGAGAAGCAAGCACATGCATATTATATCCATCAAAATCATCATGTGTAGTGGTAAAACGCAACCCATCAATGTAATCCTTATTAAGTGGAAACTTCTCCGATATAGTGTAGTTGGGAGAATTCAAAAAGATAATAGGACTATCATGTGTGGGTGCAATAGCAAAAATTTCATGCTTAACATAAGGCACTATAGCAAGTTCATCTCCATAAGCATAATTCATATTGGCATCATGGCCACAAGGATAGCAAGCATCAAGTTCATCAAAAAGGGATATTTCAAATGAATCCAAGGGATCATAGCAATCATCATAGCATTCATCCTTCGGTATGTGCGAAGGGAAATTAAACAATGTATGAGTTGAAGAGTTACTCTCATTAGAAGGTGGGCACGAGTAGCTAATCCGCTCTTCCTCCTTTTGTTCTTCGCTCTCCTCCTCATCTTTTTCATCTAATGAGCTCACAATTTCAGCAATTTCTTCTGCCATAGATTCCTGCGAAATATTAGTCTCTTCCAAGGCAGCGGTCATTCTTTCAATAAATTCTTTAGCATAAGCATTAGAAGCATAGTTTTCATAGCAATATTTAAGTATGGCAAGATTTCCAGATTTGTAAAGAGTAGCATCATGCTTTTCAATCAAACAAGCAACTTCATAAGCACCCTTAAAAGCAACAAATTCTTCAATTTGTTCAACATCATAATAACAATAGTCATCCTTGGCATAAGAAGATAGTATTTAATTACCATTAAATACATATTGATAGGGCAGGTGTTTTTTAGTGACTTGAGAACAACAAGTAAAATCATGTATTTCGCATAAATTCCAAGCATAGCAACACAAACTATTAATTTGATACCACAAGAGTTTCCCTTTTTGAGATAAGCGGTGTCGCACCTAATGAGCATGCTCATTTAATGATTTTTCCTCAACTAAGCTAGTTGGGGTTTCAGCACGAGCACAAAGGTATCGAAGATGATCCAAGTAATAAGCTTCGATAGTACGGAACATTTTGGGTGGTTCGTCAACCACTGGGTTAGCAAGTACATTTTTTTTGGTATTTTGCGTTTCCTACCCATATCTAAAGATAGAAAACAACTAATATCATAAAATAAAAATTACTTAGTGATAAAGGAACAAGCACACACGAGAATATCAACCACTACGCTATTGCTCCCCGGCAACGACGCCATAAAAAGGTCTTGATAACCCACAAGTGTAGGGGATCGTTTGTAGCCTTTTTCGATAAGTAAGACTGTCGAACCCAACGAGGAGCTAAAGGTAGAATTAATATTCTCTCAAGTTCATCGACCACCGATACAACTCTACGCACGCTAACGCTTACTTTACCTAGAACAAGTATGAAACTACTTTGCGGGAAAGGAACTAAAGTACTTAGTAGGTGTGATAGATAGGTTTGCAAGGTAATAAAAGACAAGTAAATAAAGGTTAGTTTCTGTTTAGATAAAGAATAATAAAGTAAATTTTTTAGTAGAAAGCTTTTTGTGTAACGCAAGAGAAATATTTGTCCCTAGGCAATCGATAACTAGACCGGTATCATTGTTGCAGTTTTATATGAGGGAGAGGCATACGCTAACATACTTTCCGTACTTGGATCTTATGCACTTATGATTGTAATTATAGAAAGCATCCGCAACTATTAGAAATTCATTAAGGTAAAATCCAACCATAGCATTAACACATCAAGTCCCCTTTATCCCATATGCAACAATCCCTCTTACTCGGGTTTGTGTTTCTGTCACTCACGCAACCCACTATAAGCGAATCATGAACGTATTGCTAACCCTTCAGCGGGATTCCTTCATGTGTGCACCTCACAGAAGGCACCTTAGGACAGCACCAAAATAGAACATACAACTCAAACCAATCATGATCATCAATAAACCCATAGGACAAAAGAAATCTACTCAAACATCATATGATAGCCACACAACATTGGATAATAATATATAGCATTAAGCACCATGTTTAAGTAGAGGTTACAACGGGGAAGAGAGGTTTTACACTGCTGCATAGAGGGGGAGAGAGTTGGTGGTGACGACGGCGAAGTTGTTGGTGTAGATCGCCGTCATGATGGATGCACCGGCGACCCTCCGGCGCCACCGGGAGAGAGGGGGAGAGAGCCCCCTCCTTCTTCTTCCTTGGCCTCCTCCCTAGGTGGGAGGAGGGTTTCCCCTCTGGTCCATGGCCGCCATGGCTCCCGGAGGGCAGGAGCCCCTCCGAGATTGGATCTATCTCTCTGTCTCTCTTTTGTTTTCGTGACTGCTTTCTGGCCCTTCACCGTTTCTTAAATATCTGGAGATCCATAACTCCGATCGGGCTGAAATTTTGAGGGGATTTTTATCACGAAAATATATTCCTTGCGGAAAAAGGAGAGCCTCAACTGACCTAAGGGATGGCCACAAGCCATTAGGGCGCGTCTTTTATTGATTCTGACTCTCAAAAATCACATATATTTCAAAAGAAATCTCCGTAAATTTTTATCACGTTTGGACTTCGTTTGATATGGATTTTCTGTGAAACAAAAAACAGGAACTGGCACTGGGCACTGGGCACTGGGTAAGTAAGTTAGTCCAAAAAATAATATAAAATGTTGCCAAAAGTATATAAAAGTTGTAGAATATTGGCATGAAGCAATAAAAAATTATAGATACGACGGAGACGTATCAGTTACTTGCCCGAGATTCAATCGTCGGTATCTCCATACCTAGTTCAATCTCGTTACCGGCAAGTCTATTTACTCGTTCTGTAATACAAGATCCCGTGACTAACTCCTTAGTCACATTGCTTGCAAGCTTCTTGTGATGTTGTATTACCGAGTGGGCCCAGAGATACCTCTCCGTCATACGGAGTGACAAATCCCAGTCTCGATTCATGCCAACCCAACAAACACCCTCAGAGAAACCTGTAGAGCACCTTTATAGTCACCCAGTTATGTTGTGACATTTGATACACACAAGGCATTCCTCTGGTGTCAGAGAGTTGCATGATCTCATGGTCGTAGGAACAAATACTTGACATGAATAAAGCAGTAGCAACAAACTAACACGATCAAATACTATGATCACGGTTGGGTCTTGTCCATCACATCATTCTCCTAATGATGTGATCCCCTTATCAAATGACAATTCATGTCTATGGTCAGGAAACCTTGACCATATTTGATCAACGAGCTAGTTAGTAGAGGCTCACTAGGAACACAGTGTTGTCTATGTATCCACACATGTATCTGAGTTTCCAATCAATACAATTATAGCATGGATAATAAACGATTGTCATTAACAAGGAAATATGATAATAACCATTTTATTATTGCCTCTAGGACATATTTCCAACAGTCTCCCACTTGCACTAGAGTCAATAATCTAGTTCACATCACCATGTGATTAACACCAAATGAGTTCCGGGGTTTGATCATGTTTTGCTTGTGAGAGAGGTTTTTAGTCAACGGGTCTTCAACATTCAGATCCATGTATACTTTGCAAAATCCTATGTCATATTGTAGATGCTGCTACTACGCCCCACTTGGAGCTATTCCAAATGTCTGCTCCACTATACGTATCCGGTTTGCTACTCATAGTCATCTGGATCGGTGTCAAAGCTTGCATCGACGTAACCCTTTACGACGAACTCTTTATCACCTCCATAATCGAGAAACATTTCCTTAGTCCTCCAGTTACTAAGGATAATTTTGACCGCTGTCCAGTGATCCACTCCTGGATCACTCTTGTACCCCCTTGCCAGACACGCGGAAAGGCACATATCAGGTGCGGTACACAGCATGGCATACCGTATAGAGCCTATGGCTAAGGTATAGGGGACGACCTTCGTCCTTTCTCTTTCTTCTGCCGTGGTCGAACTTTGAGTCTAACTCAACTTCACACCTTACAAACCAGGCAAGAACTCCTTCTTTGACCGATCCATTTTGGACTCTTTCAAAATTTTGTCAAGGTATGTACTCATTGAAAGTCTTATCAGGCGTCTTGATCTATCTCTATAGATCTTGATGCCCAATATTTAAGTAGCTTTATCAAGGTCTTCCTTTGAAAAACTCCTTTCAAACAACCCTTTATGCTTTCCAGAAATTCTACATTATTTCCGATCAACAATACGTCATCCACATATACTTATCAGAAATTCTATAGTGCTCCCACTCACTTTCTTGTAAATACAAGTTTCTTATAAACTTTGTATAAACCCAAAAGCTTTGATTACCTCATCAAAGCGTATATTCCAACTCTGAGATGCTTGCTCCAGTCCATAGAAGGATCGCTGGAGCTTGCATACCTTTTAGCATCCTTAGGACCGACAAAACCTTCTGGTTGTATCACATACAACTTTTCCTCACGGAAACCGTTAAGGAAACTCTGTTTTGACATCCATCTGCCAGATTTCATAATCAAAAAAATGCAGCAACTGCTAACATAATTCCAACAGACTTTAGCATCTCTAAGGGTGAGAAATTCTCATCGTAGTCAACTCCTTGAACTTGTCGGAAACCTCTTTGCGACATGTCGAGCTTTATAAATGGTGACATTTACCATCAGCGTCTGTCTTCTTCTTAAAGATCCATTTGTACTTAATGGTCTGCCGTTCATCGGGCAAGTCTACCAAAGTCCATACTTGGTTTTCATACATGGATCCTATCTCGGATTTCATGGCTCCTAGCCATTTGTTGGAATCCGGTCCCACCATCGCTTCTTCATAGCTCGTAGGTTCACTGTTGTCTGACAACATGACCTCCAAGACAGGATCACCGTATCACTCGGGGCAATATGTGTCCTTGTCGACCTACGAGGTTCGGTAGTATCTTGATCCGAAGTTTCATGATCATAATCATTAGCCTCCTCTTCAATTGGCTTACGCATCACAGGAACACCTTTCTTGTTGCGCTACTTTTCCAATTCAAGTGAAGGTTCGACAACCTTATCAAGTTCTTCCTTCCTCCCACTCACTTCTTTCGAGAGAACATCCTTCTCTGGAAAGGATCCATTTTTGGCAACAAAGACCTTGCCTTCAGATCTGTTATAGAAGGTATACCCAATTGTTTGCTTTAGGGTATCTTATGAAGATGCACTTTTCTGCTTTGGGTTCGAGCTTATCAAACATAAGTGTCACATTCCCAAACTCTAAGAAACGACAGCTTAGGTTTCTGCCAAACCATAATTCATACGGTGTCATATCAACGGATTTAGATGGTGCCATAGGGAAGTGAATGTAGTTGTCTCTAATGCATAACCCCAAAATGATAGTGGCAAATCAGTAAGAGAAATCATAGTATGCACCATATCTAATAGAGCACGACTACGATGTTCGGACACACCATCACACTATGGTGTTCCAGGCGGCGTGAGTTGTGAAACAATTTCCACATTGTCTTAAGTTGCATACCAAACTCGTAACTCGGATATTCACCTCCACGATCATATTGTAGACATTTTATATTCTTGTCATGATGTTCTTCAACTTCACTCTGAAATTGCTTGAACTTTTCAAATGTTTCAGACTTGTGTTTCATTAAGTAAATATACCCATATCTACTCAAATCATCAGTGAAGGTAAGAAAATAATGATATCCACCGCACGCTTCAACACTCATTTGGACCGCATACATCAACATGTATTATTTCCAATAAGTCACTTGCCCGCTCCATCATATCGAAAAACGGGGTCTTAGTCATCTTGCCTATGAGGCATGGTCCGCACGCCTCAACCGATTCAAAATCGAGTGAGTCCAAAGATCCATCAGCATGGAGTTTCTTCATGCGCTTTACACCAATATGACATTAGCGGCAGTGCCACAAGTATGTGGTACTATCATTATTAACTTTGCATCTTTTGGCATCAATATTATGAACATGTGTATCACTACGATCGAGATTCAATAAACCATTCACATTGGGTGCATGACCATTGAAGGTATTATTCATGTAAACAGAATAACCATTATTCTCTGACTTAAATGAATAACCGTATTGCAATAAACACGATCTAATCATGTTCATGCTCAACGCCGACACCAAATAACATTTATTTAGGTTCAACACTAATCCCGAAGGTAGAGGGAGCGTGCGATGGTGATCACATCAACCTTGGAAACACTTCCAACACACATCGTCACCTGGCCCTTAGCTAGTCTCCGTTTATTCCGTAGCTTTTATTTCGAGTTACCAATATTAGCAACTTAACCGGTATCTAATACCCAGGTGCTACTAGGAGTACTAGTAAGGTATACATCGATAACACGTATATAAAATATACTTTAGTTGACATTGCCATCCTTCTTATCTACCAAGTATTTGGGGTAGTTCCGCTATCAGTGACCGTTCCCCTTACAATAGAAGCACTTAGTCTTGGGTTTGGGTTCAACCGTGGGTTTCTTCACTGGAGCGGCAACTTTTTCGCAATTCTTGAAGTTTCCCTTCTTGCCCTTGCCCTTCTTGAAACTAGTGGTCTTACCATCAACACTTGATGCTCCTTCTTGATTTCTACCTTCGCATCGTAAAACATCCCAAATAGCTTAGGGATCGTCTTCTCTATCCCTTGCATGTTATAGTTTATCACGAAGCTCTTGTAGCTTGGTGGCAGTGACTTGGAGAACTCTGTCAATCACTATAATATCAGGAAGATGAACTCCCACTTGATTCAAGCGATTGTAGCACCCAGAGATTCTGAGCACATGCTCACTGACTGAGCTATTCTCCTCCATCTTGTAAGCAAAGAACATGTCAGAGGTCACATACCTCTCAACACGGGCATGAGCCTGGAATACCAGTTTCAGCTCTTGGAACATCTCATATGATCCATGGCATTCAAAACGTCTTTGGAGCCCCAGTTTTAAGCTGTAAAGCATGGCGCACTAAACTATCAAGTAGTCATCAGAACGTGTCTGCCAGACGTTCACAACATCCACAAACGACGCTTGAGGGGGTGGTGCACCGAGTGGTGCATCGAGGACATAAGCCTTCTATGCAGCAATGAGGACAATCCTCAGATCACAAACCCAGTCCGCATAATTGCTACTATCAACTCTCTGTTGGGGAACGCGACAGAAAACAAAAAATTTCGGTACAGCGAGCACGCCCAGGATCACTATGGAGACTGCATACAAGGTTTGATCTGATCCGTACCAACTCGAAGCGCAGCGGAAGAAGAGTCGGTGTAGATCGTCGGTGCAGATCCCTGCAGCTAGGATTTACAACCTCCCAACCGCAAGGATGTACTCCCACTCCGGACAGCCCTTCGGGAGGCGGTCGGACAGTCCCCCGGACAATGTCGCGGACAGCCCTTCGGGAGGACCCTCGGAACCCGAACAGTAACCCGGACAGCCCTTCGGGAGGACGCCGGAAACTCGAACGGTAACTCGAGCAGCCCTTCGGGCAAAAGATCGAAACTACAATCTCTCTACGGGGTTGCACACATACGGTGTCAGCTATCCGGCAGGGCTTCGCCGTCCAGAGTTAGTTCCTGTCGGAACCCAGACAGCCTTTCGGCTCTACGAAAAACTCTTTTCGTGGGAGGGAGAGAGAGAGCTAGCAAAGCATAGCATGTGTATGAGAGCAATGATGTCATATTTGAGAGCACCCTCCACCTCTATTTATAGGGTGAGAGACAATGGTAAAAGTACCAAAATGCCCTCAGATATTTTCACTATTCATAATAGTGATTCTACTATTCATGAATAGTGTTTCCGCTATTCATAAATAGTGTTATCCAGATATTTTCAGATATTTCCATCCACTATGAAAATTACCAAAATGCCCTCAAGGTAGCTTCTCCAAGAAGCAACCAAAAAGCACTTTCACTATTCATGACGACATTTTTCAGCGTCCGGTCGAACTGAAAATATTTATGTGGGCTTAGAACATTTCTAGTACCCACAAAAATAATTTTCAATGCGATCCGGAACAATTCCGATTTAGTGATTTTCATCTGCAAAAAGCATCTGAAGCGGTTCCGGCAGCTCCGGAACATTTCCGGTTTTCATCTCGAAAAATTCCAGAAAGTTTCCAGAACGATTCTGGCACCCTCCAAGAATTATCAGGCATGTGCCGAAACCAATTTGACTTTATGGTATCCCCTGAAACAACTTTTCAGTTTTACCGGAACTATTCCGATATCCTCTCCGGAACGTTTCCGTTTCGTCCGAAACTTTTCCGGTGAATTTCTCTCAGACTCCCCGTCTAGTATTCAGCAGATAGATGACCCTTAAGCGTGTGACCCTATAGGTTCGGTGAAGTATAGACATGACCCGGAACACTTTCCGATCAATGATCAACATCGGAGCCGTGGACACCCATATTGAACCCTATACCCACACGAATGAATATTCGAGTGAACCTCCAGTTGCCGTGTTCTATTCCTGTTGCTTCACGATATATTACAAAACCCGAGGTGAGATTTATGCATCCCCGTGGATCAACAACTTGTCCATTATGCAAGTTACCTCATAACCGGTTTTGTTCTCTTTACTCGTTTCCGTGTTCCGGCATCCCAGTGATCAAGTCACAATGTGTCTGGCCAGACGATGATGGATACCGTAACACCGAGAGGGCCCGAGAATATCTCTCCATCGTCGGAGGAGCAAATCCCAATCTTGAGCTATCAAGTTACTTGACATACTTTTCCATGAACCTGTAAGCCACCGTAATAGCCACCCATTTACGGATGACGTTTAACAAACCCCAAAGTTCATGAAGAAAGCATGAAGAAACTCGACACTCTCATGGTCTAAGGAATTATGCAAACAATAACTATCTCTGTGTTATTAACCATTAACTCATGACGAATGTATCTCATAGCATAACATCAATTTGGGTCGATTCAACACAAGTGTTCTACTAACATTGTGCCCTCAAAATTGCCGGCATAGCCATGCCCATGATCAGGAAAACAGGATCATCATGCAATACTTGAGCCAGTCATAGAGGCATGACTAGGAATACTTTTCCATTTATTATACCACACGTGCACATGAGTTTCCCTCCGAGCCTCGTGGTTATTGTAGACTCGAGAATCATTGCAGTTATAGCATGGAACATAAACATTCATTACAAACTCGGAGATACAAAGTAACTGTTATTACTGCCTCTAGGGCATATCTCCTACAGTCTCCCACTTGCACTAGAGTCATAATCTAGTTACATGGCTTCCCTTACACCAATGGCTATCCGGTGTTGCTCATGCTTTGCTCGTGGTAGAGGCTTTGTCATCGGGTCTGACACATTCAGATCCGTGTGAACTTTGCATACTTTCACTAAACCTTCTTCGACATGATGTCGAATGAGTTTATATTTGCGTTGAATATGCATTGTCTTATGGTGCGAACATGGCTCCCTTGCCTGAGCCACGGCGCCACTATTATCACAATAGATCTCCACCGGGTCCAGAGCACTTGGAACCACACCAAGGTCTTCAAGAAATTGCTTGATTCCGACAGCCTGCTTGGAGGCTTCTGAAGCAGCAACATATTCCGCCTCCGTTGTAGAATCCGCCACAGTCTTTTGTTTGGAACTTTTCCAATCAACTGCGCCGCCGTTCAATATGAAAACATAGCCAGATTGAGATTTAAAGTCATCTGGGTCAGTCATGAAGCCTGCATCAGTGTAACAACTTACAATGAGCTCTTCATCACCTCCGTACACAAGGAGTAAATCCTTGGTCCTTCTGAGGTACTTAAGAATACCCTTGACTGCGGCCCAGTGTTCCAATCCTGGATCACCTTGGTACCGGCTGCTAACACTTAGCGCATAGGAAACATCCGGTCTTGTACATAGCATGGCATACATAATAGAACCAACTGCCAAAGCATATGGAATATCATTCATTTGTACTCGCTCATCGAGGGTCCGAGGACACTGATTCTTGCAAAGTACTGTGCCAGGTGACATGGGGAGTAGGCCTTTCTTGGAGTTCTCCATGTTGAACCTTTTCAACACCTTGTCAATGTACGTGCTTTGGCTAAGCGCTATCAGGCGTCTTGATCTATCTCTATAGATTCTGATGCCCAATACATATGCCGCTTCGCCTATGTCTTTCATTGAAAAACTCTTCTTCAATGAGTCTTTTATTTCGCTAACAAAATTCACGTCATTTCCAATCAACAATATGTCGTCCACATACAAGATTAGAAATGCTATTGCGCTCCCACTAAACTTCTTGTAAACACAAGATTCTTCATCGTTCCTGATGAAGCCAAACTCTTTGACCACTTCATCAAAACGAATGTTCCAGCTCCTTGATGCTTGCTTCAGACCATAAATGGCTTTCTGAAGCTTACATACCTTTCCAGCATTCTTAGGATCGACAAAACCTTCTGGCTGTATCATGTATACATCCTTTTCAAGGTTTCCATTTAGGAAAGCCGTTTTGACATCCATCTGCCATATTTCATAATCGAAATAAGCAGCAATTGCTAGTAATATCCGAACAGACCTAAGCATAGCTACGGGCAAGAAAGTCTCGTCGTAGTCCACTCCTGGAACTTGCGTGAACCCTTTCGCGACAAGTCTAGCTTTGTGGATAGTAATGTTACCATCCGCATCCGTCTTTCTTTTGAAAATCCATTTACAACCGATGGGTTTTACGCCATCTGGAAGTTCTTCCAAGTTCCAAACTTGGTTTTCGTACATGGATTCCATCTCGGATTTCATGGCCTTGTGCCATTCCTTTGAGCTGGGCCCCGCCATCGCTTCCTTGTAGTGCGCAGGTTCATTGTCTTCAAGAATGAAGATTTCGTTATGAAACCATTCAGGTGGCTGGATAGCCCTACCTGATCTGCGCGGTTCAGTTACAACATTGTCTGAAGTCTCCGCATCACATGCGACAACTTCCGGCTCGGTTGTAGGGATAATAAGCGGAATTGCTTCCGTTTCCTTAGCCATATCAACTGTCGCCGAAGATTCAATAATCTCATCAAGTTGTACTGTCCTCCCACTCACTTCTTTTGCGAGAAACTCTTTCTCAAGAAATTGTCCATTTCTGGCAACAAACACTTTGCTATCGGACGGGTGGTAGAAGGAATACCCAATTGTTTCCTTGGGATAACCTACAAAGTAACATTTGTCTGATCTGGGATCGAGTTTGGTAGGTTGTAAACGTTTTACGTATACCCCACAACCCCAAATTCTGAGATGCGACAAACCGGGTTTCTTCCCGTTCCATAACTCGTATGGTGTCGTCTCAACAGACTTAGACGGTGCTCTGTTTAGTGTGTGAGCGACAGTGAGTAGTGCATGACCCCAAAAAGATATCGGAAGATCTGTAAGAGACATCATCGACCTTACCATGTCTAACAGGGTTCGGTTACGTCGTTCCGACACTCCGTTTCTCTGAGGAGTTCCGGGAGGCGTAAGTTGTGAAACAATTCCACGATCACTCAGATGTTGGCCAAACTCATGACTAAGGTATTCGCCTCCGCGATCAGACCGCAGAAACTTAATCTTTTTGTCACGATGATTTTCTACCTCATTCTGAAATTCTTTGAACTTTTCAAAGGTTTCTGACTTATGCTTCATTAAGTAGATATAGCCATACCGACTTAAATCATCAGTAAAAGTCACGAAGTAAAAATACCCACCCCGTGCGGCTGTGTTCATTGGACCACATACATCACTATGTATTATTTCCAATAATTCACCCGCCCGTTCAGGATGACCCGTGAACGGCGTCTTGGTCATTTTCCCCATCAAGCAAGCTTCACATGTGTCAAATGATTCAAAATCAAGGGACGGTAAAACTCCATCTTTATGGAGTCTTTGCATGCGTTTCTTTCCGATGTGGCCAAGCCGACAGTTCCACATGAAAGTGGTGGTGGTGTCAGCCTTCTTAAGGCGTTTAGCATTCACGTTAAAGACATCATTTCCACATTCAAGATTTAGAATGAAAAGGCCCCCAACAATGGGTGCAAATCCATAAAACATATCCATACAATAAAGTGAACAACCATTGTTCTCAGACTTGTACGAATACCCATCGTGAACTAAACATGATCCGGAGATAATGTTTCTACACAACAGTGGAACAAAATAACAGTTATTTAGTTCTAAGATAAATCCCGAAGGGAGACGTAGAGGCATAATGCCGACGGCTTGAGCGGCGATCCCAGCGCCGTTCCCGACGCGCATCACGACTTCATTCTTTGCTAGCTTGCGCACCTTCTGAAGCCCATGTATCGAGTTGCAAATGTGAGCAACCGATCCGGTATCAAATACCCAAGACTTAGAATTTTCGCTAGCAAGCAAAACGTCAATGACATTAACTTGTATAACAATTATACCTTTTCCGGTTTTCCCGGACTTCTTATCTTCCAGATACTTCTTGCAGTTTCTCTTCCAGTGTCCTGTGCCCTTGTAGTAGAAGCACTCAGTTTCATTCTTGGCTTTGCCCTTAGATTTGCGTTGGAAGCCGGTCTTACCGGCGCCCTTGCCCTTCTTTGGCTTGCCCTTTTTGAAACTGGCAGTTTTATTCACAAGCAACACTTGCTTGCGATTTTTCCGCAGTCCTCCTTCAGCAGTTTTCAGCATGGCAAGCACCTCATTAGGTGTTTTGTCCATCCCATTCATGTTGTAGTTCATGACGAAACCGTTGTAAGACGGGGGGAGTGAACCTAGCAACATGTCCATAACATGCTCTTCTGGAAGTGGAAATTCTAGGGTTTTAAGCCTCTCAGCGTGGCCAATCATATTGACCACGTGTTCGCAAACTGAACTGCCCTCAGCCATCTTGGTCTCCGACATGGTTTTGACGATATCAAAACGTTCAGACCGTGCATTAAACTTGTACAGAGCATCCAGTTCCTTGATCATATCAAAGGAGTCATGGAATTCAAAACGTTTTTGAAGCTCTGAATTCATGCAAGACAGCATGAGGCACTGCACTAAGTTGAAGTCATCATCCTTAGTGGCCCAGACATTATTTTCATCTGCCGTGGCTGTTGCCGCCGGCTTAGGTGGAAGAGGTCCGTCAAGTACGTATACTTTCTTAGCACTCCTGAGGACAATCCTCAGGGTACGGACCCAGTCTGCATAGTTGTTTCCATTCGCAGCTAACTTCTCTTTCTCTAACATCGGGCCTAAGTTGAATGCGGTGTTGCGAGCCATTTGATCTACAACGGAAAACACAAGTTCATTTAGACTTTGTTCATAATGATTTTTGGCACTAGTGAATAAACAATTTTATTCTAAAGTGCGCTCCCACTCAAATTAATATCTCTCATAATTGATTGTGAGTGATTCAAGATCCGTATTTCAATTCGACGCCATTGACGGGTTCATCACTGATGACGCGAATTTCAATCGGTAGGCCAACTTGCCAATCACATCTCTATGTGATTCTTGTTCATCTTTCGATGTGTGTGTTCCGAGATCATGACTTTCATGCCTGAACGTCAAAGACAACCAAGTGATCTTGCTGCGAGGTCTGACCTCACCCGCCTCATTCCTCTCAATTCGTTCGTGCTCATGTGTACATGGCGCACCCCGAAAAGATACGAATTACAGACGGTGCTACACTTGGGTGAACACTAACTACTTTGATATTTTTAAGTGAGAGATCACCCTAATAAAAAGCGACTACCGCGCAATCAAAAAGGGTGCATCATAAGGGATAAACATCTCAGGCAATTCATAATTAGCATGATATGGTATAGCCCTTTCTGACGGAGAAGTCAAGTATTTCTTCGTCTTCGGCATTTGCGTCGGAGTTCACCTTCGCGAAGATTGCCACCACCTTACCGATGCACCAAATAATATTGCTGTCTCTATAGCTACTAAAATAAGTGCATTACATAAGGTTGACACGCAGGTCATTAAAGTGACAATCATATGGCTCCAGCCATCATGCCGAATCATGACACGCAGGTCATGTTAACAAATTTACATCATATAGTCATCTCATACATAATCGAATTCATATGAGCTTTGCTATACCACATCACATGTACATCCTGCAAAACCAAGTTAGACGACTCTAATCGGTTTATGCAAAATTTCATTTTACGTGGCTTCTAAGGTTTTGACTTAAAACGCAGCTACCAACGTTTTATCATCAAGTATGATAATTCAAAATTGCTAGATTAACATCTCGGGGTGTATGAAACACGAGATAATTAAATCTCGAGCCCCATACTAAACTTCGTCATACGCGTGACCCCCGTGCAGATCATATCTGCAATGCCCTTTCATCTGCGAATTTCATCTTTCTGTTGACTATGGTGGAACCCAAAGAACTGATAGCACTTCGTTGATCAATCAGGATCGCGGATTGCCAGAACTTTGTGAAATTCCACCATGCTGTCTCGAGATTGAGCAAACGCAAATTCCAGGGAAGCAACAAGAACATCGGGTAACAGACTTCATCTGCTACCCGCATAAATAATTTTCAGCAATAGATCTCATCTACTCCAAAATTATATTATGCAATACCCATACATCTCCATGTATTCTAGATCGTAACCTGCATCTACGCATAGCCTGGCTCTTGATGCCACTGTTGGGGAACGCGACAGAAAACAAAAAATTTCGGTACAGCGAGCACGCCCAGGATCACTATGGAGACTGCATACAAGGTTTGATCTGATCCATACCAACTCAAAGCGCAGCGGAAGAAGAGTCGGTGTAGATCGTCGGTGCAGATCCCTGCAGCTAGGATTTACAACCTCCCAACCGCAAGGATGTACTCCCACTCCGGACAGCCCTTCGGGAGGCGGTCGGACAGTCCCCCGGACAATGTCGCGGACAGCCCTTCGGGAGGACCCTCGGAACCCGAACAGTAACCCGGACAGCCCTTCGGGAGGACGCCGGAAACTCGAACGGTAACTCGAACAGCCCTTCGGGCAAAAGATCGAAACTACAATCTCTCTACGGGGTTGCACACATACGGTGTCAGCTATCCGGCAGGGCTTCGCCGTCCAGAGCTAGTTCCTGCCGGAACCCAGACAGCTTTTCGGCTCTACGAAAAAATCTTTTCGTGGGAGGGAGAGAGAGAGCTAGCAAAGCATAGCATGTGTATGAGAGCAAGGATGTCATATTTGAGAGCACCCTCCACCTCTATTTATAGGGTGAGAGACAATGGTAAAAGTACCAAAATGCCCTAAGATATTTTCACTATTCATAATAGTGATTCTACTATTCATGAATAGTGTTTCCGCTATTCATAAACAGTGTTATCCAGATATTTTCAGATATTTCCATCCACTATGAAAATTACCAAAATGCCCTCAAGGTAGCTTCTCCAAGAAGCAACCAAAAAGCACTTTCACTATTCATGACGACATTTTTCAGCGTCCGGTCGAACTGAAAATATTTATGTGGGCTTAGAACATTTCCAGTACCCACAAAAATAATTTTCAATGCGATCCGGAACAATTCCGGTTTAGTGATTTTCATCTGCAAAAAGCATCTGAAGCGGTTCCGGCAGCTCCGGAACATTTCCGGTTTTCATCTCGGAAAATTCCAGAAAGTTTCCAGAACGATTCTAGCACCCTCCAAGAATTATCAGGCATGTGCCGAAACCAATTTGACTTTATGGTATCCCCTGAAACAACTTTTCAGTTTTACCGGAACTATTCCGATATCCTCTCCGGAACGTTTCCGTTTCGTCCGAAACTTTTCCGGTGAATTTCTCTCAGACTCCCCGTCTAGTATTCAGCAGATAGATGACCCTTAAGCGTGTGACCCTATAGGTTCGGTGAAGTATAGACATGACCCGGAACACTTTCCGATCAATGATCAACATCGGAGCCGTGGACACCCATATTGAACCCTATACCCACACGAATGAATATTCGAGTGAACCTCCAGTTGTCGTGTGCTATTCCTGTTGCTTCACGATATATTACAAAACCCGAGGTGAGATTTATGCATCCCCGTGGATCAACAACTTGTCCATTATGCAAGTTACCTCGTAACCGGTTTTGTTCTCTTTACTCGTTTCCGTGTTCCGGCATCCCAGTGATCAAGTCACAATGTGTCTGGCCAGACGATGATGGATACCGTAACACCGAGAGGGCCCGAGAATATCTCTCCATCGTCGGAGGAGCAAATCCCAATCTTGAGCTATCAAGTTACTTGACATACTTTTCCATGAACCCGTAAGCCGCCGTAATAGCCACCCATTTACGGATGACGTTTAACAAACCCCAAAGTTCATGAAGAAAGCATGAAGAAACTCGACACTCTCATGGTCTAAGGAATTATGCAAACAATAACTATCTCTGTGTTATTAACCATTAACTCATGACGAATGTATCTCATAACATAACATCAATTTGGGTCGATTCAACACAAGTGTTCTACTAACATTGTGCCCTCAAAATTGCCGGCATAGCCATGCCCATGATCAGGAAAACAGGATCATCATGCAATACTTGAGCCAGTCATAGAGGCATGACTAGGAATACTTTTCCATTTATTATACCACACGTGCACATGAGTTTCCCTCCGAGCCTCGTGGTTATTGTAGACTCGAGAATCATTGCAGTTATAGCATGGAACATAAACATTCATTACAAACTCGGAGATACAAAGTAACTGTTATTACTTCCTCTAGGGCATATCTCCTACACTCTCAACTTAATTTTCTCTAGGAACGTATCAAAATACTGGGGAGCTACAGCACGAGCTATTGATCTACAAAATAATTTGCAAAGGCATTTTGACTATGTTCATGATAATGAGTTCAACTAATCATATTAATAAAGAACTCCCACTCAAATCAACATCCCTCAGGTTGTCTAAGTGTGACATGATCCAAATCCACCAACCCAAGTCCGATCATCACGTGAGATGAGGTGGCTTCAATGGTGAACATCTCCATGTCGATCATATCTACTATATGACTCAAGTTCAACCTTTCGGTCTCCTGTGTTCCGAGGCCATGTCTGTACATGCTAGGCTCGTCAGGGTTAACCCAAGTATTCCGCGTGTGTAAATCTGGCTTACACCCGTTGTATGTGAACGTAGAGTCTATCACACCCGATCATCACGAGGTGCTTCTAAGCGACGATCCTTCGCAGCGGTGCATACTCGTGGAGAACACAATTTATCTTGAAATTTTAGTGAGGGATCATCTTATAATGCTGCCGTCGTCCTAAACAAAATAAGATGCATAAAGGATAAACATCACATGAAAATCATATAAGTGACATGATATGGCCATCATCATCTTGTGCTTTTGATCTCCATCTCCAAAGCACCGGCATGATCTCCATCGTCACGGGCATGACACCATGATCTCCATCATCGTGTCGTCACGTGGTTGTCGCACCAACTATTGCTTCTACAACTATTGCTAACTCATAGCGATAAAGTAAAGCAAAAAAGGCGAAAATAATTAAAGACAACCCTATGGCTCCTACCGGTTTCCGTACTCATCGACATGCAAGTCATGATAATCTATACAAAACATGATCATCTCATACATCACATATATCACGTATTTGGCCATATCATATCACAACATGCCCTGCAAAAACAAGTTAGACATCCTCTACTTTGTTGTTGCAAGTTTTACGTGGCTGCTAGGGCCACTAGTGTCGGTGTCAAAACCGGCGGATCTCGGGTAGGGGATCCCGAACTATGAATCTAGGATCGATGGTAATAGTTAACTAGGGAGACGGTGTTTACCCAAGTTCGGGCCCTCGCGAGGAGGTAAAACTCTACGTCCTGCTTGGTTGTATTGATGAGTATGAGGATTACAGAGTTGATCTACCTCGAGATCGAAGAGCTAAACCCTAGATGTATATGACTTCCCCTCTACCACCTAAGCCCCCTGGTTTATATAGACACCAGGGGCCCCTAGGGTTACACATGGTCGGTTCCCATCCGGGCACAGATACACCCATTCTTTCTTGGAGGGCACACCAAGTCTTCGGGTCCTTCCCCTTTAGCATGGAGTCATTCCGTAGTCCGACCTTCCCGAAGATGCCACAAGGCGGCCCACCAGGCTGGCCCATTGAAGATAAGCCGACAGCCCGAGGACCCCTTAATCCCGGACTCCCTTAATAGCCCCCGAACTAGCCTCCAACGCCGGTCTTCATAACATCCAGCCGCTCTGCCTACCCAGAGTGTTCGGCTTGCGGAGCGAGTTCCCTTTATGCTCGGTCGTCTTTCGTGCGGCAGCCGATGACACCCTGCTTTCCGAACATGCCCGGTCTGGCCTCGAAGACCAAACGCCTAAGTGTGAACAGTGCCCTCCCTGACAACTTTCCTGACGAAAGGTTTTAGACAGGTAGTAGCCAGTTACAATAACTCGATTCGCGGTTCGAGGCCGCCTCTTCATTGGCACATCTAATCGATGCGGAGATCATGCCCCATTTTTACGGGATATGATCAATGATTCAGTTTATCCCTTGCGTGCATAATGGAGCGGCCGCTTCGGGAACTGGCGCAGCTCACGGCGCAGTAAGAGGACGCTTGGTTTTACATCCCCCCTTCCTCCCCATAAAAGGAAGGAGAACACACCCAAAGCCATTTCACGCTTCTCAGATCCATTCCCTCAGGCCTCCTCAGCTCCGAGCGCGTAGACCTAATCCTCCCCCAATTCCATCCGAGATCCGCCCTCTCCCTCCTCCAAGCTCAGTCATGGCCGGCTCGGGCTCGCAGGGCAAGTGGGAGGCTTCGTGTGTCACCGAAGAGGACATCCAAGAGCTGTAGCGCTCCGGTTACCTCCCGGTCAACGTCGTTCACCGCGCCCCTGAAGAGGGCCAAGTAGTTCCCACGCCACAGCCCGGGGAGCGGGTGGTGTTCATCTCCCATTTCATCCGGGGGCTGAGCTTCCCGCTGCACCCCTTTGTAAGGGGCCTGATGTTTTTCTACGGGTTGGACTTCCACGACCTTCCCCCGAACTCCATCATGCACATTTCGTCCTTCATCATCGTCTGCGAGGCCTTCCTGAGGGTCCAGCCACACTTCGGCTTGTGGCTGAAGGTCTTCAACGTCAAGCCGAAGACAGTAAGCAGCCATCACGCGGACTGCGGGAGGGGGGTGATTAGCAAGCTCCCGAAGGTCCAATGGCCGGAGGGCACCTTCATCGACACCATCAAGACTTGGCAGAAGGAGTGGTTCTATATCACCGAACCACGTGCCGCGGATTGGATGGCTCTTCCCGAGTTCAGATCCGGGCCTCCTGCAAGGCTGACCTCATGGATCAAGGAAGGCCTAGACTGGGGGTCGGCCGCGGAGGTGAAAGCATTGCAGGAATGCATCGGAAAGATGTTGGAGGCGAACATCGGCTTGACCAGCGTGATCCAGGTTATGCTGCGTCGCCACCTCCTCCCTTGCCAGCTCTGGGCCACACTGACGTGGGCCTACAAATCGGACGACCCTCCCATCGTGCGGAAGCTTTACCGCACTACTCGGGAGAAGCTGTGGAAGGCGTTGTTCAAGCCTCAGGAGGAATGGCCAGCCAAGGAGGAAGACACCGGCCTAGATGCCGAACATCCTCCGCTCAAGGTAAAGTTTCAGATTATGGTCTTCAAGTTCGATCTTTTAGCAATGATTTTAACCCTTTCTTCCTTGGTTTTCACAGGGCTAGCTGGCTAAGGCCGAGCGGATCAATGGTCCTGCCCCGCTGCCCGAAGCCCCCAGGTCGCCCTTGCCGACGGCGATGCTGGTCGAGGCGCCATACTCGGCGCCAGAGAAGAAGGACAAGAAGAAGAAGGGTGAGAAGAAGGAGACCCGAGAAGGTCTTCGCCCGAGAGGCCCTCCGGATGCCAGGTCTGGAGAGACCCAGGCCTCCTCCGCTCATGAGGAGGAGAAAACGGAGGATGGGGGGCAATCGATTCCCCCCAGCCAAGGAAGAGAGCGGCCTCCAAGGATGGCGAGGAGGACTCAGCTCCCCCTTCTCCGAAGAGACCCTGCAGGGCAAAAGTGACCCTGCCTGACGTCAGCTCGGATTCCGATGAGGGATCCGGAGCTTTTGAGAGGATCCCTCGGAGGGTCCCCAGGGCCAAGCCAGTGGCTCAGAGGTACCGATTCTGAACACTTTGCTTACACAAAGCTTTCGTTTACTGACTGAACAAACGTCTTCCGTAAGACAGCCCGGCCGGCGATCTCCCGACCGAACAGGTCTCAGAGGGAGATCCCCCGCCTGCCGAGCTAGCGGAGAGCAGAAACGCGTCCTGCACTTCCCCTCCCCAAGCCGCTGAAGGGGCCATGGAGGTGATGTCCCGAGGGACCCCTCCTCGGCCGAATACTGAGGGCGAGGAGGTCGTGACCGAGGCCAGTACCTTGGCGACCGAGGACCAAGAGGTCGAGCCCCTCCTGGTAAATAAAGAGGGAGGCCGTGAGTCATCGGAGCTCCCTCCGAAGACGGCCCCGGGGACCATTGAGCCCCCGGTGTTGAAGGCTCTGCCTTCCCACGAAGGGTAGGCCGCAGTGCCGCCATCGGAGCCGCTCGTGACGGGGCAGGCCACAGCCGAGTGGCCAGCGATGATGGAGGAGGCCTTGCATAGCTCCTTCATCGCCGAAGACCACCGCATCCTTATGGGTGCGGTGCTGAAAGGCATTCAGTCCGTTGATAGCGGACTGAAGGAGGCCTTCGGCGATCTTCTGACGGGCTTTAAGGTAAGCCACATAATGCTCTTTTTGCTTAAGCATAGTTTATTTATGAAGTTTTATATATTCCGTATAGGTATAGTAGCCCTCGAGCCATGGGTGAGTTTAAAAAACTTACCCAGGGATCAGAGAATCTCAGATTCCGATTAGAAATGATCCGAGTTCCTGGAAATTTATTGGTTCCGGGGATGATCTTGGTGAAGAGGGGTTTAAGACCAACAGCTCGGAGTTGTGTCTTACACAAGTTTGTCTTGCACGCCTCGTCATCGGCGGCAGCTCTCCATGACGTAGAGCTGACCGAACTAAACCGGAAGCTTAAGAGCTCCGACGAGGAGCTAGACCGTCTGAACAAACGGTTTGACGAAATGCAAAGTAAGTTGTAATTTTGCCGCGGAGATCCTATCTAATCCTTATTAACTGCGGTTCTTTGGTATTCATTTCCTGAGTTTTGTCCTTCCGTTGCAGCCGTTACTTTCGAGGTCGAGAACCTCAAGGCTGATCTAGAGAAGGCCAGGCAAGAGTCCACCGATCATAGGATGGCGGCTGAACAGGCGACTGTCGAACTGAGCTCCCTCAAAGTTGCTAAGGATCAGCACGAAGCTCGGGTGGCCGAGGTGTAGCAAGAGCTCCAAGATGCAAGCACTAAGTGCGAGGCTCTTGAGCAGAAGAACAAGGATCAAGCTGTCGAGCTGTCCAAGTTGTCTTCCAAGCTTGTATCGACGCGTGTTGATAAGCGGTTTTTTGAGGAAGAACTCCGCCAAGTCAAGATGATCACGGATGGTAAGCCATACTTACTGCAATGCGTCTTTGGTGGTAACAGGTTTGCTCGTCTTACACGGTTGTGGCATTCCTCAGGCGCCTTTGTGGACCTTCCGAGGAGTGCGGCGGACGCGGCCAAGCATTTGGCCGCTCGGGATGGGGATGCGGAACAGAGGCTTTTCTGGGCACAATTTCAAACCTCCGAGCCCCGTCCCCTTCTCAGCTATCAGATGAAGCAGCTGATGGAGCTGCATCGAATGGCGGAACCAGCCTTAAAGGACCTCTGCATTCGGTTGAGGCCTATAGAGCCACTACCGAGCAGTTATTTCGGCCTGGTGCAGAAGCTGTGCGACGCCTCCGCCCGCATTGAGGTCCTGAAGCGATCTGCCTACACCGAGGGAGCGCGGATGGCCTTTGCGAGGACTATGATGCACTGGCCGGGGATGAAGCCGCTCGAGATGGCTAAAGCACCCCCGCCGCCAGGGAAAGAGCATAGGCGCCCCGAACTATACTTTGCTGCTGCGTTGGAGGGTGCTCGATCGGTAGAGACCCAATGCCCTAAGGATGTAATTTTCGAGTAAACATATTGTTGTATGCCCGAGGAAATGCACGATTTATCATGCTTTTGATGTTTGTGTTATTTTGACTCCTATGTGGCCGTTTATAAAACTGAAAGTTGCCAGTCATCAGCCTTAGCCCCCATGTAATTATTACAAGGGGTATTCCGTCCTTCGCAGTTTTATCCTTAGCCGAATTATCAGAACCCAGGGGCGGTGATGCAAAGGTGGGGAACAAGGCAATCGGACTGTTGTGGCTTTAGCGCTTTCACTTAGCTAGAGGAGCTTGACTGCGGGGGCTGTTTACTAGCCCCCGGTGTTGGGTGATATCCGGGTAAGCCGGGGTAAGAAACCATCACCACATGGTTTGTGAAAATGCGAAACCCCTCGTGTGACACGGAATAACCTCCATCGATTATTAGTTTGACACTTGTGTTGGGATTGCAGACCGGTTCTCGCTTATTATGACAGTCGATTTTCGGCTTTCTCCACTGAGGTACTTGACCAGGCGAGCTGGAAATATAATCGCAGTGGTTCTCCCTTTACCCTTTTAGCCGAACGAGCGGAACATAAGAGGGTAAGCATAGGAGCCGGGTAACCCAACCTTTGACCTAAGACATAATTCGAAACCGATGCATATAACGCAGAAATCCGAGATGCCGGACATATAAAAGAAAATGCCAGAAAGACGCTTGAGATGGGCTTTGTAGTTAAGCCCCCGGCCTATTAGCCGATTGCATCAAATATGTACCGAACAGTTTTGTTTCTGGAGGTGGAGAGTTAGAGAGCACATTATAGAATGCCATAACCAGACCATACAAGATGATATTTATATATGGTGAATTTTTATAATTCATGCTGCAGACACAACTGTTATAGGTGTTTTTCTCTAGAAACAAATGTATACAAAGAGGAGGTTAGTGCGGGGCTTTGGATAGGCGGTTTGACATCCTTGGTGTGTCCCGGTGCTCCTCCGCTTCTGCGCCCTTGAGGGGGGTATCGTGCTCCTTTAAAGGTAGCTTTGATCGGCGAACCGGGCCCTTGAGAGGGGTACGTGTAGAATCGCCGTGACATGCATGAGCTTCACGCCTGCTGTGTTGAGAGTAGTTCGGTCGAACCAACCACTCAGTTTTGGTAGGGTGTTCCTTCCCCCCCAGCTGCCCAAGGTATTTTAAGCGCGAAATTATGCCTTCTAAGTACGTACCTGACGGATAGCGGGGCCGTGCTGTGGGGCGTGTATCCCTATTTGTGGAGGACAGGAGATTGCTCCGGGAGATCGGGTTGTGCTCAGACCCGCTTGATTGCCTGTCGCTGTTTGTCGCCTGGTTGGGGTCTTGTTGTCTTGATGCCGGTCTGGAATTTGGCCGCTAGAGCCGTTGTGTGCTCCTCAGTCCCGAGTGAGCGTTCTGTGTTGCCGCTGACGGTGATGACCCCCTTGGGTCCAGGCATCTTAAGCTTCAAATAGGCGTAGTGCAGAACTGCGTTAAAGCGAGCGAACGCCGTGCGGCTGAGCAGTGCGTGATAGCCACTACGAAAAGGCACAATATCGAAGATCAAGTCTTTGCTACGAAAGTTATCGGGCGAGCCGAACACCACTTCCAGCGTCACAGTGCCCGAGCAATGTGCTTCTACACCGGGGATGACTCCCTTAAAGGTGGTATTGCTGGGTTTGATTCTTGAAGGGTCGATACCCATCTTCTGTACCATGTCTGAGTAAATCAGGTTGAGGCTGCTTCCTCCATCCATAAGGACTCTGGTCAGGTGGTACCCATCGACGATGTGGTCTAGCACGAGGGCGGCCGAACCTCCATGACAGATACTGGTCGGGTGATCCCTATGATCGAAGGTGATCAGGCAAGCCGACCATGGGTTGTACTTCGGGGCTACGGGCTCTACGGCGCAGACCTCCCGAAGAGCGCGTTTCCTCTCCTTTTTGGGTATATGCGTGACATATATCATGTTCACGGTTTTTACCTCAGGAGGGAATTGCTTCTGCCCACCGTTTTTCGGCCCGCAAGGCTCCTCGTCGTCCTCGCTGCGCGGACCCTTGCTCTGCTCCTCGGCTGCAAGCTTGCCGGCTTGTTTGAACACCCAACATTTTCTGTTGGTGTGGGTGGCCGGCTTGTCTGGTGTGCCGTGGATCTGGCAGTGCCTATCCATGATTTTGTCCAGGGCTGTAGGTCCACCCTTATTCCCCTTGGAGGGCTTCTTCCGTTGACCGGGTTTGGAATTGCGGAAACCGGCATTTACGGCCGTGTCTTCCGAGTCGTCGTTGCTGTGGCGACGTTTATTTTTGTTGTGCCTTGGCTTTCCATTACCATCCTGCACTTCAGAGGTGCTGGGGTCTTCGGGATTGTGGGTTCGGCGAGCCAGCCAATTGTCTTCGCCCGCGCAAAAGCGGGTCATGAGTGAGGTGAGGGCAGACATTGTTCTCGGTTTATCCTGGCCGAGCTGGCGAGCTAGCCATTCGTCCCGGATATTATGTCTGAACGAGGCTATCTCCTTGGCGTCCGGGCAGTTGACGATCTGGTTCTTCTTAGTCAAGAACCGATTCCAGAATTGCCTGGCTGACTCGCCAGCTTTCTGGACGACGTTGCTTAAGTCAGAGGAGTCCGGTGGACGGACATAAGTACCTTGGAAGTTGGATCGAAAGGCGTCCTCGAGTCTTCCCAACTCCCAATGGAGTTTTCGGGGAGGCTGTTCAGCCAGTGCTGAGCTGGCCCCTTCAGCTTGAGTGGTAGGTATTTGATAGCATGGAGGTCGTCTCCTCGGGCCATATGTATATGAAGGAGGAAATCCTCGATCCACACGGCCAGGTCCGTTGTTCCGTCGTATGACTCTATGTTTACGGGTTTAAACCCTTCGGGGAACTGGTGCTGCATGATCTCTTCTATGAAACACAGTGGGTGCACGATGCCTCTGGCCAGGGCTACGTCCTGCCAAAAATCGGCTGCTGTCCGTGCCCGGTACTGTTCCCGGCTTCTGTGATCATGGTCGAGCCACGGTTGGTAGTCATCCCGTCTAGCGGGGGAGCGTCCCCTAGATCCGTAGATGGATCTAGCGCGACCTTCCCTGTAGTCCAGCTCCTGCCGTAGATCGTGACAAACTTCGGGCTGTGTTGTCCCTTTTTCCCTCCTGCGAGGTGACGTGGGCCAGTATTCAACGTCTCTAGTCGCCCTGTCCCGTCCTCGAGGGGGGCAGTCTGGTTGGTCGTACTGGGCGCGTGTGGGGGGTTCGGGCTCAAAGACCTCGTCGTTGAATTGAGGCAGTAGGCGCCAGTGCAGATAGCTCTTGCTTTGAGCTGGCCGCTCGGTGCCGAATCCTTCTTCAGCTACTAGAACTTTCGTCCATCTGTTGTTGATGGTGTCCTGTTCCGCCTTGAGCTGCTGTTGCTTTTCCCTTAAGCTTCGAGCGGTGGCTATGAACTGTTGCCTGAATCGTTCTTGGTCCTCGGGGTTTTCGGGGACGGTGAGGTCTTCGGCTTCAAGGCCTTCCTCCTCCTCAGCCTGTGGGAGGTGGTTGTCGTCCTTGGAATCATTGATATCCTCGTCATCATGTTGATCCGTTAGCCTTTCCTGGTCCTCTAGCGGCTCCACGGGGGCTTCGAGGTCGCCGAGGTCTTCCGGGGCGTCTACTTCCCCGGTGCCTGTGATGGCTTCCCTTCCCTTGTTGGCTTTGGATCGTTTGCGTTGTTTCTGGCGTTTGGAAGCTTTGCCGGATTTTTCGCCATTCTTCCTCGGGGTGTGGTTGTCCCCATCGTTAGGGGTGTCCACCATGTAGACGTCATAGGACGAGGTGGCCTTCCACCGCCTTGTGGTCACATGGGCGGGATCGCCGATCTCTTCATCCATGCGCTCTGCCTCCTCGGAGGCGTAGTCCAACATGTTGGTTAAGTCTTCGACAGTGGCTATCAAATGGGTGGCGGGTGGGCCATAAAATCCCTCGTCACCGGTCTCTAGATCGACCGGAGCGTGGGTCGAGGCAGAATTATCCTTGATTGCCATTGCCTGGATCCGATCTAGAGCCTCGTTCAACCACGAGAGGACGACTAGATCGGTTTCCTAGGGGCCCTTGGAGTCAAACTCCAGGTTGTTTTCGGAAAAAACCAAACCCTGGTACTCAGGCAGCAACGAATCCGAGCTCGAGGCCGTTCCTTCAGCGGAGACAGATCTAAGGGTCGAGCCGGATAGAGGGCATGAAGTTAAAGCTCCGGGGCCTCCGAGCCCGTCGGGCAAAACCGAGGACTTCGCAAGGAACAAATCGCCACGGGAGTCGGCGATGAACTCTAGGTTCCCGAACTTGATCTCTTGTCCGTGGGAGAAATTTTCAACCTGGCCTAGATGGCCGGCTGTGTCAGTGTGCAGCACAATGCTGCCGAATGCGATGGCCTGTCTGGGGACGAAGACGTCCTTGTTGCGGGCCTGTTCGTTGATGATTAGGCGAGCCAGCGATCCACCAGTGATCTCACAGCAGAACTCTCAATGAAAGCACCAATGTCGGTGTCAAAACCGGTGGATCTCGGGTAAGGGACCCCAAACTATGAATCTAGGATCGATGGTAACTGGAGACTAGGGAGACAGTGTTTACCCAGGTTCGGGCCCTCGTGAGGAGGTAAAACCCTATGTCCTGCTTGGTTGTATTGATGAGTATGAGGATTACAGAGTTAATCTACCTCGAGATCGAAGAGCTAAACCCTAGATGTATATGACTTCCTCTCTACGACCTAAGCCCCCTGGTTTATATAGACACCGGGGGCCCCTAGGGTTACACATGGTTGGTTCCCATCCGGGCACAGATACGCCCATTCTTTCTTGGAGGGCACACCAAGTCTTCGGGTCCTTCCCTTAAGCATGGAGTCATTCCGTAGTCCGACCTTCCCGAAGATGCCACAAGACGGCCCACCAGGCTGGCCCATTGAAGATAAGCCGACAGCCCGAGGACCCCTTAATCCCGGACTCCCTCAACTAGTAAGAACCGTTCTTACCTACGCAAAGCCACAACGGTGATAATCAAGTTGCCTTTTAACCTTCTACAAGGACCGCCCCTATCGAATCCGATTTAACTAAAGTGAGAGAGACAGACACCCACCAGCCATCTTTGTGCAACAAGTTGCATGTCAGTCGATGGAACCGGTCTCTCGTACGTGGACGAGTAAGGTTGGTCCGGGCCGCTTCATCCCACAATACCGCCAAATCAAGATAAGACTAAGGAGGTAACCAATCTGAACATCAACGCCCACAAACTCTTTGTGTTCTACTCGTGCATATCATCTACGCATAGACCTAGCTCTGATACCACTGTTTGTGAACGTTGCATGGGAAAAAAATTCCTAGGCACATGCAAGATCTATCCATGGAGATGCATAGCTACAAGAGGGGGAGTGTATCTACATACCCTTGTAGATCGCTAAGCGGAAGCGTATATAAACGTGGTTGGTGTAGTCGAACATCTTCGTGATCCAATAATGATCCGTCCCGCGATCCAATCTTGGTCCGTGCCGATCTAGCGCCGAACAGACGGCACCTCCGCGTTCAACACACATACAACTCGATGATGTCTCCGCCTTCTTGATCCAGCAAGCGAGGGCCGAGATGTAGATGAGTTCTCCGGTAGCACGGCGGCATGGTGGCGGTGGTGGTGGAGCTGTTCCGGCAGGGCTTCGCCAAGCGCTACTGCGACGAACTAGAGGAGAAAACGATCTAGAGGGAGAGGGAGGGCTGCGCCGTGGCTTGTGGTGCTACTGCCCTCCCTCGGTCCCTCCCCTCAAGTATATATAGGGGCAAGGGGGAGGGGCGTCTGCCCTAGGATTTCCCTAGGGTTGGGCACGGCGGCCTAGGGGGCTGCCTTGGCCCCCAAGGCAAGGGGCCGGCGGTCACACCCTAGGTCCATCCCTTGGCCTTCGGCGGCATAGACCTTGGGAGGCGGGGTGCCCAGCCCACTAGGGGCTGGTGTGCCTCCCTCTCAGCCCATGGGGCCCTCCAGGGCAGGTGCCCCCCCCGGTGGAGCCTCGGAACCTTTCCGGCACTCACGATGAAACCCGGGCAAACCACGAAACTATTTCGGTGCCCGAATACCAACTTCCCATATATGAATCTTTACCTATGGACCATTCCAGAACTCCTCGTGATGTATGGGATCTCATCCGGGACTCCGAACAACTTTCGGTTACCAACATATATAACTCAACAATGCCAAATCATCACCGAACGCTAAGTGTGCAGACCCTGCGGGTTCGAGAACTATGCAGACATGACCGAGACACCTCTACGGCCAATAACCAATAGCAGGACCTGGATGCCCATATTGGTTCCTACATATTCTATGAAGATCTTTATCGGTCAAACCATGATGTCAAGGATTCGATCAATCCCGTATGTAGTTCCCTTTGTCTGTCGGTATGTTACTTGCCCAAGATTCGATCGTCGGTATCTCCATACCTAGTTCACTCTCGTCACCGGCAAGTCTCTTTACACGTTCTGTAATACAAGATCACGTGACTAACTCCTTAGTCACATTACTTGCAAGCTTCTTGTGATGTTGTATTACCGAGTGGGCCTAGAGATACCTCTCCGTCATACGGAGTGACAAATCCCAGTCTCGATTCACGCCAACCCAACAGACACCCTCGGAGATACCTGTAGAGCACCTTTATAGTCACCCAGTTACGTTGTGACGTTTGATACACACAAGGCATTCCTCCGGTGTCAGGGAGTTGCATGATCTCATGGTCGTAGGAACAGATACTTGACATGAATAAAGCAGTAGCAACAAACTAACACGATCAAATACTATGATCACGGTTGGGTCTTGTCCATCACATCATTCTCCTAATGATGTGATCCCGTCATCAAATAACAACTCATGTCTATGGTCAGAAAACCTTGACCATCTTTGATCAACGAGCTAGTTAGTAGAGGCTCACTAGAGTATTGTCTATGTATCCACACATGTATCTGAGTTTCCAATCAATACAATTATAGCATGGATAATAAACTATTATCATGAACAAGGAAATATGATAATAACCATTTTATTATTGCCTCTAGGGCATATTTCCAACAAAATGATTCCACAAATCCTCTCTTTATTGTGAATCTATAGGAAATTGACTACAAATGAACTAAATCATGTCAATATATGGAAAGAAGTAAAGGAGGAGATAGAGGGAATTAACAGGAGGCGCACCACATGCGCCAGAGCTAAAGATGGCATTCCATACAATCGTGACCTCTCGTCTGAGCGGTTGTATGGCATGGAAACTGAGGCAAGTCGTCTACCTGGACAACTTTTATAAAAGGGACCTAGTCGAAATTTCAACAGAACATCGAGCATCGCACAAGTCTTCCAACAGAGAACCATATTCATCCCCTTCATCAACCCTAACCGCTGCCATCTCATCTTCATAGCCACCATCACCACGATAGCTCATCTTTCTCTAGTTCATACTTGTAATCGTGCATCGAACAAGGCAACCATTGTAAGACATATTTGCAATCAATCTATCTTCAAGATTTGTTCTTTAATGTTTTTCTTCATGTGATCTAATTTCCATGTGTGAGTAGTTCAGCAAGGTATGGGTTGAGGCAAAAGCCTTGCAACCCGCTGTATTTGTTGTGGGGGTCAATGGAAGAGCTTTGAATTAATATCGTGTATGCGTGTGACATAAAATTGTTTTGTAGATGTCTCTTGTATTGTCCGCGACCTTCATCCCTGCAGGTACCCACGATCATGGAGATCGAGCCACGGTGAGGCTAGGAGCAAGGAGAACATGAAGTGTTATTCTGAACACCAGTGATAGAAGGGTTTAGTATGGTAACATGGATCCAATCCTTAGGCATTCAAGAGGTGTAGTCATTAAAAACCCAAAGCTCTTGTCTGATAATTATAATCTTAATTATCGAGGGAATCCCACCCGACGGATAGGGCCTACGATAGGACAACTGATTCTTGATGCAGGACTCATGTCGGTCAAGATGTTATTTGGACACATCCCCTATTCAGTTCTTAACAAGCACATCTCGATGGGTGACTTCCAACGCACGAATTAATACCCTATCTGGTCCCAACACAAATACATGGTTGTAAGAATTAAGTCTTAAATACCAATACCTTCTTTTTATTATAAGTGTTACATCACTACTAGCTTGATTGATCCGGTCAAAAGATGGAAATAATCCTTTAACAATTGCTTGCTAGAGACCATCGCTTCAAGGGAACCTTCCTCTCATGGGTTCGATAACCCAGGTCACTTCTTGGGGAAATAGGTGTGGGGTACTTTCTGATTTGTTACCGGATCATACAAAAAGGAAGTACTGACCACACCGAGTTGCCTTTGCACGCACGCGGGTCGATCGACTGGTTATTGGCCGCAATAAGCAGCATATAGTTTTTTCTGAATATATACCACTCCCTCCATTCCATAATGTAGTGCTTACAGATTTTTTTTTGAAAGTCAAACTTTGTCAGCTTTGACTAATTTTATAGAGAAAACTGTCTACATCTACAATACCAAATATGCACATTATGAAAATATAACTCATGATGTATTCAATGATGTGCATTTGGTATTCTAGATGTACCCTTTTTCTCTATAATTTTGGTTAAAGTTTGTAATGTTTGACTTTTGAATAAATCTATAGGCACTACATTATGGAATGGAGGGAGTACTACAAGGAAATATAAAAGGGAGCTAGGTCTTTTATTTACGTCGCATTTTTGAATGGATGCAAATAGGCTCACTGGTTTGTATTCGGTATGGCACAACATCGGCGGAAGATATCAGACAAGGAGGGAGAAACATAAGAGACATGAGACTAAGGCAAAGCGGAGAAACATAAGAGACATGAGACTAAGGCAAAGCGGACAATTAGGCCCTATGTCCACCTCGGCTTATATATATTTGCGGGGGAAAAGGGTTTTATTCCAGAATTATAGAGTTACAATCAAGAGGCAAGATTTCCTCGATGCATGGGGCCCTTTGTGTAGCCATACAGATGTGTTATGTTCAGTACGGCTATATCCTACCAAACAATCTTCTACTCTATTTTGATCACGATGTAGTTTTTGTGGAATAAACTCCCGATCAACCAAAAGGGCTTTAATCTGCAAAGCCAGATGATTGCTGAATGGTCGAGATATAATTCAACGAGAATCAAAAGAGCCATTGACGAATCGGACTGAACAATAACCGAAAGATCCGTATGTTGTATTGAAAATGCCAGCCTTGCATCGGTGCATGGTTTTCCGCCTCGAGTGCATCATTGCAGTAGAACGCATAAGCTCTCAACTCAGCCCTGACAATCGGGTTCCACTGTTAAAAATATGCCCTAGAGCCAATCATGTGATGATATTATTTTCTTATGTATTCATGAGTTATTTGTATTGTCTTTGAACATCATCACTAATATGTACCAATAAGTATATGACTTGTTTGTGACACTATATGGTGTATGATGATTCTTATAATGGTCCCTAGTTGATAAGGTTATATAGGCACATGTCTTTTGACTATTCAGATGATGACTATGCTTTACAAGTCATGGGCATAGAGATGTTAACTCGTTAGTATGGACTCGGGGATAGGGATAACCAAGTTGGACAAACCCATGACACAGTGATATAGTGTCATATGTTATTTTTCAAGTACAATTTATATGGCATGTCCTGTACTTGAGGTGCTCGCATGTTCGCGGGATGAGGACCGACTCGCTTAGGGTCTATTAAACAATATTCCATAACTGGGTAGTTATAAAGATAGCTTTTGGATGAGTCGTGAGACATGCATCAAGACGTGGTTGGCCAAAATGGAATTTGCCCCTTCAATTCTGAGATATATTCTCTCGGCCCTCTCAAGTGATCAGATTCGGGAAAGCATAACCATGCGACTTGGGTTAAGTGTTAACCCGGTTCAGGAATCTGTATCATGATTTTAACGAGAAGAGAGGTCGAGCTACCTACAAAGGTGACAAGTACTTGCCTTGAGTTCGACAACATATATCATGAGGCAAAAAGAATGTTGCATATGACACATTGTCAAGGTTCATCAGTATGACTTTGCGCACACATGACAATTGGCATGTTCTCCTAGGAGCCATTACCAACTATCGACTCGGGTCATCTCCATCTGTACGTGAACCTATAGGGTCATGCGCTTAAGCGGTAGGAGCCCATTCAGTTTTTATCCGATTCAAAATTGGGTGTGGAATCCTAATGGGCCTCAAGTGATGGCCCACCTCAGGCGTCTATATAAGTGGAGGGGTGATATCCTCGAAAGGGTTTGACCAGTCTCATGACCTAGCCACCACCACTTCCATGCTCTCACGTCATGTGATCGGATCTAGCAGTCTGTCATCCAACGTTCCTCCCTGCACGTGCGGATACCTTGAAGGCGTTGCACCTACGACGCTCGGATGAACCATTTGAGGGAACCATGAATGAGGGCTCCATGAGGAGGAGATAGGGATGCACATCGCTACTCTCCTTCCACCGCCTTGACTGTGCATCTAGTGTTAAAATTTGATCTGGTGATCTACACTCAACAGTATGTTCTTGGTTGCACATTAGATTTTTTGTTATGCACAAGAGTAGCATACCGTGTGCCCCAACACCCATCAACCATAGTCGCTATCAAAACATGCTTAGGCATGGATCAGTGCTTTTGTCATGACCTTGTCCTCATAGTGGTGGTTACGTGTAAAAATAAATGTGGCAGTTTTTTGATAACCTATCCGCGTAGTTTGTTGTGATTTTCTTAAATTACCATGTCCAATCAGCCGATTGGATCTATCGATATATGCATGTGTGGTCAGATTAATTGACCATAGTCTTATCTAGTTACTCCAAGAACTAGACTATTAGTATCAAGGTGAAAACCCGGAAGTGCAATTGTGAGCTCGAGTTGTTTCTCTAACAAAAAAAAAATCAGTTTTTTAAATACTATTTTTTGGAATTTACTGTTCACTCGAGCTTACAAACTCCATGTCTAGTGAAACCCATGCTAATTTGTACTCCACCATCACCCTTCTCGATCACATTCCATATATCACAAGCACTCTTCACTCGAGAGATTTTTTGGACGAAGGCAAGCACAATATTTCAGATGCATGATAGGAGCATTGTTCATTTTTCTAGCAGAAGGAAAAATATATGTTTTTCATAGGCAAGTACAAATAGGATACAATCGACAGATCAGATGAATGTACATATATATCACTATATAGAAAAATGGACCTCAAAGTTTAACAAAAATGGATTAACACATAAAAACATGCAACTTATATCAATGGTTTTGTTATTTATAAGGCAAAGAAAAAATAGCCGCACACTTAAGTGGTTCGTTAATTATTGAATAAATATTATCATTTAGAGATAAATATATGCATAAAATATACATTGTTGAGCAAAACATCTCGTTGGTTGGATAATATGATAACTCCTATATGATAAATATGAAAACATCAAGTTTGAAGAATATCTCGTACGAAGAAAATTTGTCAACTTCCGCAGCCCGTTGTCTTGTATGGATGAACATGATGATTCCATTGTATGTAGCAGTGGCGGGGCTAGACAAAAACTATTGGGGGGGGGGGGGGCAAAGGTAACTGACAATATCTGGGGGGGGGGGGGGGCACTATTTTTTCTCTCATCTAGGCCCTTCAAAAAAAACTTCAGACTTTTCTACAAAGCAGGGGGGGGGGGGGGGGGAGGGGGCAGCGCCCCCCTACCCTTAACGTAGCTCCGCCGCTGGTATGTAGGTCTATCTTCTTGAGTTAGTTAGACCCTAAGATATATGGTTTTATATAAAATAATTAGGTTCTTAAATCATCGTTGAAACATATATTTTGTTTATATTCTTGTTTCATTGTCAAAAGATACTTGCACCATTGGACCTTGGCTAGAAAAAGCCATACTAGTAAATAAACAAAAAGTTATTTTGGTGCTCGAGCTCCAGTGGTATTTTGAATAGTGCTGAACCGGTATTTTGAAGATAAAAAAATCTGAAAAAATGCAACATGTTGATATGGATGTATATTACACATGTGCAAATTCTGATGATGAAATAAGTAACCATGTGAGTTACAAAAAAATGATAAAATCATGATTTTGGAAAGATGAACATTGCATGTATTATTCACTACTTAGAAATTACACATTGTCATTTTAGTATATCTCACATGTTTACTTATTCCATCACCAAACTTTACATGTGTGTAATATACATGCATATGATCATGTAGAATTCTTTGGAAAATTAAATGTTATTTTTAAACTATATAAATAAGGTGCTCCAATGCACCCGTGCTCCAAATATCCACTCTCATATATAAGCAAATCCATATTAGACATCTTCATATTACCATGCATCAATGACCACAACACACCAATTGTTACCTTAATTTAGCTTAGTTGGTTAATCATGTTTTATTTAATCCATACATGCATCAACTATGCAGGAAACACTAATCTCCCCTCCCCAATTAATATTGCAATGTATTTGGGTATATGATAGCTTCCTAATTATCCGGTCCTTATAGTGTGGAATCCGAAAGATCTTGTTTGAAAAACATGAAACCTCTCATATTAGTGTTGAAGACTAACCAAGTCCCACGTGATGATAAACATCATGGTAATAACATCGCTAAATTGGTAGCTAGATTTTGCAAGGATGGACATTAAAATTGATTCAAAGAACACAAAATAAGCAACTGATATCTACAAGAAAAAATGCCAAAAGGTTTAGCTATCAAAATCATTGGAATCACACTAGCTATTACTACGATAAAAACATATAATCGAACTATAGTGCGGAACTGTGTGGAGCTAACTGGGCATGCATATTGCATGCAAGTTCACTAGTGATATTCAGAACTAATTGTTGCTTTGCTAGAGTGCACATGTAGTTCAGTTTACTGATAATACTTAGTGCTCTCCTAACTTAATTACCCTATTAGATCTAAAAAATTGCGTAGATGCATGCACCAGTGGTGGGGATATTCTTAATTCGCCTCTTGATCTGCAACATCCAAATTAACAAAGTTCAAGTCTGGAGAAAATAGGGGACCAATAAACAGATCACTCGAGACAGTCTCAAATCTGGAACCAACGGAGCCAAGCTACTTAATCTTTACTATCGAAGGGTCAGAGAAATGATCTTGAGTAAAACCATTTGTTTTGTTACTTAGCATGCATGTATGAACGTGAGTTCCCAAGCAATACCTTAGTTATGTATAATCACAAGCACATGTTTGTAGGAAACAAATTCAAAAAAGGGACGAGGGAGGAGAGACTTAACACAGTTAAGTCTGCACTGCACTTGCCCCCCATGATAGAAAAAAAATTGACCATCTAGATTTCAGCTCAACATGAAGCATGTTAGTTCAGGAACCAAACATCGGATGCATGAACCGATCCGAGCTAGCAATATGACCTATCTCTATCTAGCCAACTCAATTAAGTAAGCACACAATTACTAACACGCAAACATTTCACTTATCATTTCACCATAACAAAGTAGCGCGAGGACGCAAGAGCTTACTTAATTTACACTTGATCATGGATCATATATATGTACTAACATGGCTTATGGCGCGTGCCAACCCATACATCGGATTATCTCCTCCAATGCAACGGAACAGTAACCACGCACACACATGCCATAGCCACATCGCAGACGAGCTGCAGAAGTGAGATGCACAATTTCTTGACTAGTTGACCTTGACCAGATCTAGGCACTAACCTAGGTAATCGAGTGCGTCAAACCGTACATCTACATTGGCTATCTTCTCTGATCCAATGGAACAGTAACCATGCATGCACATGTCATTGCGACTTGTGCTATGGATCTCCATTGCCATCGCCGACGAGCCAGCTGCAGATGCACCTTCACATTCGTCGCGGCATCCAAGCAAATTGAGTTCAAACTAAAAAATCATGGGGGGACCATTGAAAAGAGCTTGCACTCGATCGAATCAGCGTGAGAGATCTGGGACCAACTGACACCAAGCTACTTACTAACTATACTTGATCAACAAACTAGCTACACTAAAAGTGTTGTGCCATATACTGGTTAATTACTATCATGCGTGTGTTCCTTGGGAATAACTTAGCAACAATCACATGCTAGGGAGTAGGGACTAGCTAGAACAAGTAGCAATAAACAAATCCAAACAAGAGAAGAAACAAAATTTTGCTCTGAATTTTGCGGTTCATCGATCACCTTTGACCATTTGGAGAAATTAAGCAGAACCAAACACATTGCATGAATTGACCAGAGCTAGCTATATCTCTAGCTCAGTTGATTCAGTAGACAACAATTCATAAACACACACACCAGCAAATTTAATTAGAAAATTATTTGACCATAACAACAAGAAACTAAGTAGTAGCAGTACGAATTCGCTCTAATTAATCACCACTAGATAGCTTGGATCGTCATATGTACTAACCTAGCTAATGGCGCCAAGTGATCGACTCCAATGGAACAGTAACCATGCAGCATGCACAACGCCATTTCGCCATTGCGGCGCCATCAGTAGGGAGCGCGAGAGTGCGGCGCCCATGGGAACCCGTCGCCGCCGCCGCCGCCACCGCCGAGATGACCATTGTTTGGTGGCATGTTGAACATCGGCATTGCCGCCGACGGGTCGGGCATCCCGTGCCCGTGTCCGTGGACGCCTCCGGCCATGAGCGGGTCGTGCGCCATCGGCGGGCCCGAGCCCTCGTCCTCGTCCTCCAGCGGCAGGCGCTCGTAGGTGGCGTTGGCGAACGTGGACGCGATCACCATGACGGGGCCCGCGGCGACGAGCGAGCCCACCACGCTGCCGCCGACCACCTGCCCCTGCCCGCCGGCCAGGTACACGGTGAGACCCGTGGACCCTGGCGGCGCGGGCCCCGGGAGGAAGGTCCCCGTGAGCGAGAGGATCTCGAAGCGGCCGTGGAGGGCCACCACGGCGCCGCCGGGGGCCGACGGCTGGCGCAGCGCCACGTTGGCCACGGTCCCGGCGCCGCTGAGCACGCACACGCCGCGCTGGCGGCGGCGCGAGAACTGCGCGATGGCGTCGCACACGTCGGCCCCGCCGGCCACCTCCATCACGTGGCTGCGCAGCGCGTTGGGGCTGTCGCGCGTCACGAAGATGGGCGGCTTCGGCTTGTTCTTGGACCCCGGCGGCCGGCCCCGGGGCCGCCGGTTCGGGGCCGGCACCACCGCGCCCAGATCGCGCGGCTCGCCGCCACCGACAGCCTCCTTGTTCTCGTCCGCGTGCTCGCCGCCACCGGACGTCGGGCTGGTCTCAGGGTCCTTGACGACGAGGGCGAGCGACTCGACCTTGGGGCCCGACGAGCCGGACGGCTGCTCCGGCGCCACGCCCGGCAGCCCCAAATGGCCGTCCCACCACCGGTTCGCCATGAAGCCTTCGGTCACCACATGCAAGCACAAACACACAGATCATGTAAGCTTCCTTCCATATCCACACAAGCAAAACACATAAGAAAAACAGCAAGATGAATTTGTCTATGCACAAACATGAGAAGGTCAATAAGAAAAGGGCAGAAAACAAGAAGAGATCGATTTTTGTATACATACAAATATTTGGGGAGATCTAATGCACAAGCATGAGCACATATTCAATTTGCATACCTTGATGATGAATCTAACTAGGAGATCAAGTTGCACCTGTGATCCAGTCTAGCTAGCTAGCTAGAGAGAGAGAGAGAGAGAGAGAGAGAGAGAGAGAGAGAGAGAGGCAGATAATGAGCTAGCTAGAGAAGCATTGGGGAGCTGTGGCTTTCTCTGAAGCGTGTAGAGGAGGGGAGGCATGCAAGTGGGTATAAGAAAGGAGGAGGAGAAAGAGGGTTGATGGAGGCTGGGGAGAGACTTTGGGTGCCACCATAAACTAATCAACAATAATTAATTAAGCAGCAGGGAGCCTTTTATCCAAGGTGCACCCTTCTAAACTTACCCCCACTATCCCCCATGCATGCTCCTCCTAGGGGTTTTTCGGATTTTTGCTTTGATCTGGCTGGCCATTGGTCCCCTATTGCCCATGTGAATTCAAACCGCGAGCTATTTTCAAATCGCCGGTACACGTTAACGTTTTACTCTGGAGAGAGTGGGTTTTTTATTCGCTTGGGCGAGCCGGTCCCTATTCGTTTCTTTACTCCATATAAACTCTTTTTTATCGCACACTTGGACTGGTCCCCTACTGAGGTGGCGGTGCGCCGTTCGGTATGCGTCAAAAATAATCCCCAAAGTTTCGCTCCCTTTATTCGTGGCTGAGAGAACCGGACATGTCCGCTAATTGTTAACATGTGTAAGTTGTGACGAGTAAGAATCTAACAGGTTGATCCGCAGCAGCTAGCGCTCGCATGTGAAATGACCAATTTACCCGTCGCCCCCAACAAATTTTAATCGGGTGTGCCATTTTCGGCTTCCTACCACCACACTATTTTAACTTGTAGATCTAAAGTTTGTCCTGAAATGGAATGGTACATGATAAGGGTGGGTGGGGGGGGGTATATAGTGTTTTTTTTTTTTGGTATTGTGGATGGTAATTAGGACTGTGCTAGATGGAAATGTGTGTGTAGTTAGGTATTAGGGTTTTTGTGTGCGTGGGGGTGGCTGGTGGGGTGCATGTCCTTTTCACAAAGCTCCCGACATCCCAACTAAACAAAACCAGCCTCACTGGCAGCCAAACTGATTTAATTAATAAATTTTCTTCCTGGCTCCATATTAAGTGATGTATTTCTTGATTGTAAAAAAAAAAGTGATGTATTTCTTCACATGAATTAATTAAATTGACAATTGCCTTTTGCAACGTTAAGATGAAACTGTATAATCTTCTCCTGCAAAAAAAAACTGTATAATCTTCAACTGAAAATTTGTTTCCGAAGAAAATAAATAATTTGACCTTTGAAAAAAAAACAGTGCAGTGCACATTATTACGATAATCCAGTGAGAAGTTGCTTCTAATCTGTCAATTAACTAGGTACAAGTCTTAGGTTCTGAGTTCTGATTTTATTGCGGGATATCTGTGTGCACTTTGCCAGTCGTAGACATATTTATTTAGACGTCAGTTATTGACTTTTCATTTTGTTAAGAGAAGTAATTTGATACCCTACCTTGTCGTTATCAACTAATGACAAGAATATCATTATGCATTAATGTAGGAACCACAAGAAGGAATCATTCTACAATAATGTGTATAAGTTTTTCTGGGTTTGATGTTTCCAGTTAGTTGGGGACAAAGTAATCAATCATATGACAGCAGGTTCATGGAGAACATCTTCAACTAGTACTTGGAACTCTTAATTAAACATGTTCTACATATATGCAGAGAGCAGTCAAGGGCTTCAACTACTGGTCACTTATTCCAACATGAGATAGTATATATCTGTACATATATGGTTGCTCCAATGGGAATAGAAAATGTCATAGAATTTATTGCCAAATATGTTGTTGAGGCCTAAGTGCCTATTCAACGTTTCAGTACTCAGGTAGGCAAGATATATACAATGTGTACTTCAGGCTGGCAGAGTAATGGGATTTTTGAAGCTACCTACAGGTAGGCATGCTTTAACTAATCATGGCAACGTATAAAAAAAAATTCAATGTATGCTTTTTATGTTAGATCTCTCTGTATGCAAACAAACAGATGATGATGTCCTGTGATGCTGAAATATATACGTGCTTTAACTAATCGGTGAACTTCATGACAGAAGATTCCCATTAATCATAACATGTTTCATGAAATTAATCATTGTGACCTTGGTTAGATAAGAAGGGCCCGGTGTAAACAACATGCTCTAGAAATTCTCAATGTGTGCCCAAGTCATTCCAGCAATACTTTCACAACATATGTAAATCTTCATGTTATGTTTAATTAAAAAAAAAGGAAACTTGTTCAATAGATAGATATACTTGTTGTGGAAAATGACAATAACATCGCTACGCCGCGGAAATCACATTTGATTAATTACAGAGAGTAGCATTTCAAAGCAACCTGCAGTTGATTTGGAGAGAAGAAAAAATCATAGAGATGCACGCCTAACTCATGTGGTCCATGCATGAGATGCATCAAATACATATAGATATACTCCACAAGATATGCAAAGCACAGTAAAGATCCTGCCATGCTCATGCCTCCACTCCACTCCAAGCTCAAAAGGAAAACGACAGGGCAAAAGCCAAATGCAACCAGTTAATTAAGTATCTGAACCCCTAATCTTTTTTTCTTTCTTTCAACAAAGCACTGCCCACTAATCAATCAGGATGGTGGCACACCCCCCAGGGATGGATAACCTAAGCTTTGTCAAACTTTGGATGGGGTGGTGTGCATGACATATCTAACACATCCCAAACAATTACAAATGCAAATCAGGCACTAATTAGCAGGCAGCGATGCAGCAGCAGTAGTAGATTAAGGGTTGTTCACATGCATGTATCTGGTGCTGCTGGTAAAGAAATGAGGGTCATGCATCTGGTTAAGATTGGTTGGTGCATACTATTATCTATGCTAACGACAGGTGTCCCGCGCTTGTTCCCACACGATTAGGGCATCTTCGCCCCAATATTTGCGCAGCGCCAGCTGTTAATCGCGCTACTAAGCCGCCCGCTGACCTCAAGTCTTGCCCTAAAAACTATGCTTACACAATGCAGCAGCTGCATTATTATTATTTGCGGGCGGGACGCGTGTCGGCCTAGCAGCTACCCTACATAGGCTTTCAGTAAACTCCCGCCTAATGGTTACCAAAACCCCACACAAAAAACACTGAACTGGAGACACTTTTGTAGTAGCAAGCATTCCAGGTACACTAGGTATCATAGATATAGCATGACAGTGCAAACAGGCAAAGAGTTGACTCCATATTCTGTAATTAATCACACATCACCAGAGCAAAAAAAGAAGGAAAGGGCTGTAATCCACACACAGTGCAAATTAGCGACACTCGGATCGACATACTTTTGACAGATTAAGTACATATGACATGTAGATCGACCGGCGCAACCATTTTCAGCATGTTCTTGGGCACCCCCAGTCCACAGGTGGCTTGAGGTAGGGCAGGATCCAACCCAAGGACCCTTCTACCTGGTCAGGTAGTACACAAGCATGAAGAGCGCGACGAATGACGCCACGAGGGTCCCCATCCTCCTGCTTGATTTGGTCTCGAACACCTACGGGTCATGAAGACATGAATCAGTCTCAGGGGTAAACATGGAAAAGATGCACGGCTAATTAGTTAATCCATCCGCTTACAGTCTTGAATTTGTCCACTGTTCCAGAGAGAAACCCCCTTGATGAATCCATGTCATTGCCCTGAATAAGACATGTGATGGTAAGATAGCAGCAGCAGTAGATTCAGATCTTTGGAGGAAGAAAAGGTTCACAGAGTAGATACAACATACCATTCTGTCCAGCATTCGGTTATGAGCCTCCACCTCTTCATTTATATCACCTGATATCTGCAGAATGGTAAACAGCTTCAGTAATCTTCAAGCTGGAAAGGCTGCCAGCAGGCAGATACATACATTTGAGCAGAACATCATGAACTACGGAAGCGACTGCCGACTGCTACTCATTTCATTTGTCATTTGAGAACTGAACCTTCAACAACTCTACTGCTTAAAGCTGGCCATGCCTAATAGTAATTGGTCACATTGAGTCTCGCAGACTGAGAACGCCAACAGTTAGACAAGAATCATCCCATGTTCTGGGTCCATATGTTCCTCACACCTTTTACTTTGCAGGCTCCCCCCAGTAGCTCATCGAACAACAAAAGATTCCGTCAACAGCTCATTTATTCACTAGGTTACAAAGCTAAGAGCCAAATGTATCCCCACAATCAAAAGGAGTTGATCCAATACATATTATATGAGGAGGATCGTCAAATTGCATCAGTTCAACCAATAGTATATTACAATTCATAAGACCAGTTAAGTTAAGATTCCTTCTCATCTAGCAATTTAAAGGGGGAAAACTCATGCTGAAAATCTATGTTTAATTCCTCACTGGCTATTCAAACTAAATGGTCCAGGAACGCACATGGTTACCATGGATACCAGTCTAGATTAGTACTGTCTATAAAGTTGCAATTCCTAAAGTTGTTCTTCTCTTAGTTTTGCAAGGAAAAGATGTTCCTTTTTAGAAAGCATACAACTACAAATATCTTCAATGATCTTAGCTAAGCGATACAGTTTAAAAGATAAACAAGCACAATCAATATGTGAATACACCAACTCTTTACAAAAAACAAAGATAGACCATTCAGATATTCAATCATTATGTGGCACTCACCCTCTTGAGAATGCTGACTCGATCTTGCAATCCATCCATAGCTCGCTCATTCTCATGTTCATCTATCTCATGTGAAGAATAAGCTGATGCTCGGATTCCACCTTCTTCAATGCCATCAAAGAGAGCAGTTCTGGTGCTTCGGTAGCTATCAAAAGTGCAGAGAATAGTTATATAAGAATGCATACAGATTTGACAAGTGCATAGAAAAATAAAAAGCCCAAAAGAAACACAGAAATGCATATGCAAACTAAATTACTTTGCATATAGAAAGGACTAATGTTTATATTTTTTCTGTAAATTCTGAACACATCATCACCTACAAGAAATGTATTCAGGGGGAGGGCACTTGATCAGATAAAGAAACTTTGCATAACTGTATGTTAAATCAATCCGCTGCCCTGCGAGGACAGAGCACCCATCACCAAACTTTTGATAACAGTCAGACTAAAAATATGTATAACACAATGTGCCCTTGCTCCTATTTATAAGGATGTCTACTCATAAAGCTGTCAAAGGATATAGATGTTACAGTACAACTTGCACCCGGAGACAGAGTGCAAGACATGAGATGTGCTATAAACACTTGGAATTGACAGAAGTTGTTTGTGTTAGCAGATTTCTTGTTAGCTTATTCACTATGTATAGTGCCACAACAGGCAGGCTGCTGCGTTTACTTCGCGCCGCAATGTTTGGCACCAAATTCACGCTTCACAGCTAAATAGAATATCGGCCCACCTTGATTTCTCTCCCAACATCCTATGTTTCATTCAATATTTTGCTCATTTGTTCCATTCAAGTTCGGGTCGCCTTCAAATCCATGTTGGATCAACATTGGGATGCCTTCAACCCATGTAGAGAAAAAAAAACAGAGCAACAGATCCATGCAATCAGACAGAGAGTCTATCATGCCTTTTGCTTTCCTCCTTATATAGCATTTGAATTTCTTTTTTTTAACAGGAGTGGCAAACAGCAATACATCATGTTATCTTCATGCCCTATCATAACAGTTCGTAATAAGTATGAAATGCAAGAATACACAATATTGCAATTTATTCCGCTATAGCCTATAATGTTCAAACAGTAGCTCCCAAGAGTCCAGGTTCTTAGTTCATTGATCTGATGGGAGGGTAAGATCAATGCCATGTCAGTATGTCACCATGTCTGCTAAGCCTAGATGCATCTCCCTTCAACTAGAGTGGACAAACGAACAGCAAGATGATGGCACATGGCAGTGCAAGGAGCGTAGCATTTATTGCGAATTTGGTGGAACTGAAAAAAAATTGCGCTGTCCTGTGCAAGATTAAGTAATCCTTTCACAAAACAGGTGCAGGATTGAGTAATGCTATTAAAAAACAGGATTCAAATCTTCAACAGAGGAACCAGTCACAACACTTTGAGCATATTCATTTTGAAATTCAAAACAAATGTGTGAAGGCAATAACCAAAGCTGGTCAGCGAAAACACACATAGATCTGGTTCCAATGATTCAGAATAAGTTATCGGGCAGGCTACAGACACCTCTAAGAGACAAATAAATACAGGATTAACTAGAACACTTAGCTATCAGTACTAACTAGTCAGCCGGCAAGATTATCGCCAGGAACCCCATCTGGTTCGCCACAGCATACTGCCATTCCCAGCGACCTAACCAATTTACCGAAATGCAAACTCTTAAACAGAAGGCAAGACTGCATTGACGGACCACCTTAGTCCTAAGTTCCTTAGGAGGGCATCAGTGCATCCATTTCAGAGCACGCATGTGAATTCGATGTCAAAGCACTGCATCGTGCCAATACGAACACAAGCGACCACCGGAGCAACTCAGTCAGAAAAAGCCCCTGTTTATGAATCTCGCGCGTCTCGTAAAAAACCAACACCCCCCACCTTGCCCTAAGGCCCTAACTAGATCACCATGACCTCATGGAGTTCACCAAGGCGCACCGCCGTTCCCAGCAACCTAACCAATTCATCGAAACTCCGCACCGCTGAACCATGACACGGGGAGCGGCAACATGACTAGAGCAACAGATCACCCCAATCTCCCAAGTTGACAAGCGGACAGCACGCATCACTCTGCCAATTCCACTGATCGCACGGGAACTCCACACACCGCGGCATCCCACAATCATTACAAGGGCACGGGCAGCAGCGAATGGAGCCGAGGCCCGTCCTCGGCGACGAATCTCGCCCGCCCTCGTGAACCCTAACCCCCCTAATCATCAACACCGAAATTCGAAAAGGGCGCAATACAATGACCAGGCAGCGCAGAGCTTACCCCCTCGCGTTCATGGCGCCCGCCGTCGGGGTTCGACTCCCTCCACGGCCCCTGCACAAGAACCAAGCACCGCCCCCGATCAGAGACCGAGCAATCGCGCCGGGGCGCCGAAAACAGGGGGAAAAATCCGGAAAAAAACACGGAGGCAGGCGGATTCGGAGTACCGGCAGATCTCAGGCGGCGCTGCCTCTCGATTTCGCGGCGGATCGGCGGCTGGCGTCGGCGTCGGCGTCGGGGGGAGGAGGAGGAGGAGGGGGAATGGCAGGCAGGGGGGAGGAGGAAGAGGGAGGCGGTATAGTGGACAGCTCGTAACTGCCAGGCGGGCCCGGGCGAGGCGGGGCCCGCTGGCAGCGACGGCAGGTTGCTCGGCGTAGGTGGCGGCCACTGGATGGGGGCGGTGACGTGTCCCGTCCCCATCGGACGGCCAGGATCGCGCGGGATGGCGTCGAGTTTACGCAGTTTTCTTTACTTTATTATTATTTTCAATCCAGTTTCTCCTTCTTTCTCTTACATCCGCCGCCTCCGCCGCCGCCGCCGCCGGGGAGCTAAGCCGAGTGAGCAGCAGCGTGAGCACCGCGCCGACGTACGGAAGTCTTGCGGAGGGGGTCGGCGGCCGGCGATGGCGTTCGAGTCGTCGGCGGAGACGGAGCGGTTCCTGTGCGAGCGGCTGCTGGACGCGGCGCAGCCCATCGCGGAGCGGTTTCGCGCGCTCTTCTCCCTCCGCAACCTCCGCGGCGACGGCCCCCGCCGCGCGCTCCTCCAAGGTGCCGTCCCCGTCGATTACAGCACTAGCTTTGATTTGATGCTGCGGGTGGTGGCTTCCTTAGGCTATGCTTCAGGGAGGCAGAAACTTGCTCTGGCAGCAGCTCTTGATGCTTAGTTTCAGCTGCCGGTACAAAGAAAGGAATATTAATTGGGATCCCGAACCTGATTGACCGCGGACCGCAGCAACGCTTGTGTACTCCACTGATTAGTTTCCTGCTGGGATTGCTTATAGCTTGAAACTTGCTCAGCATAGTTGCCTTGTTCTTTGCCTAATTGAATGGCCCTCGGCTAGCTGTTTGGTTGGTGGCTTTCTACTACTTAGTGAACTTTAATCTCTTGGCAGCTCCTTAGTGAACTTTAATCTGTGCTAGCAGCTCCTTAGTGAACTTTAATCTGTGCTAGCAGCTCCTCAGTGAACTTTAATCTGTTAATAGCTTCTTCCCCCTTGACTGAATTTAGATCTCATGAGCCTCCCATATTAGTTGATTCTGTGCTGACAATATAAGGTTGAGCTTGGATTGTCCTCTATGGAATCCGGTGCTTCATTTGTCTAGTTGGGTAGTTTTGGCGCCTTTCATCCAATTAGTTTATGAAAATCCTCTCACACTGTTAAATGGTGCTAGTAGTTTTGCTCGGCCCTAATTACTAGGTCTGGAATTGGGTGTGTTTATTGCTGGTGCCACTGATTCGTGGGGGGGGGGGGGGGGGGGGGGGAGATATTTCTAAGAAAGCTTGAATGCTAGCACCTTGTATGAACTAGTTAGTGATCCTCTGTATGTTTCTCTATATCCAGATTATTCATCTGTCGACATGTATACATGATGAATTGCTCAAAGTTCCAATGTCTACCACCTTTCTTTTCTGGGCTTCTCTCTAGATGATATTCCACTAGGATTTCCTTGTCCATTTTGCTTAGTTTTGAAATTACATGGTATTTTACTCAGATCCGCTCTTAGTAGCAGATCCTACTAATAAAGCCCCTAGCTCTAAAATTATACCGATGTTTGTTTGTTTAATTTATTACTGAAAATTATGTGCCTGAAAGAAATGGTTTAAAAAATCAGATGTATTTTCTTGAATGCTCAGCTGCAAGGGATCCTTCCAACTTGCTTGCCCATGAGGCTGCATTTGCACTTGGACAAATGCAGGATGCTGAGGCTATCCCTGCATTAGAGGGAGTTCTCAAGGATCTTTCACTGCATCCAATTGTCCGCCACGAGGTAGTTCACCATCTCAGAAGTTACTGTTATCTGCCCTTTCTAGTACCTTGCTATCCATTTGAGAAGCTGTATATGTTTATTGATCAGGCTGCTGAAGCCCTGGGAGCTATTGGCTTGGAAAAGAGCATTTCCCTGTTGAAAGAGAGTTTAGCAGCTGATCCTGCCGTGGAGGTGCAAGAAACATGTGAGTTGGCTCTTAGGCGGATAGAAGGGCAGAATAATGCTAGTGGTGCTGAAAGCACAACAATTTCGCCGTATCTGTCAGTTGATCCAGCACTGCCTGCCAAGCAAGGACTTTCAGTAGAACAACTAAGGTATGCCTTTGAAGATAGTTCTATATGTTCTCATCGTCTTTAGTATGCACCATCTTGATATCACTAGCATGGTGGATATTTTTCAGGGAGCTTCTCCTCAATGAGCAAGAAAAGATGTATGAACGTTATGCAGCTCTTTTTGCGCTTAGGAATGATGGCGGAGATTATGCTGTTTCTGCTATCATTGAATCTCTAGGTGTGAAAAGTGCTCTTCTGCGCCACGAGGTTTGCTTGAACTTTAACCGATTTTATGTTTGCTTTTCTACCACAAGCATAAGCCTTCCTAAAGAGCACAGACGGATAAAGCAAACTATGCTGCATCATCTCAAATTTCTAGTAATTAGAATCGTCACGAATTATTTCTGTAACATAACCATTAATGTTCTTGCTATTTTAGTGTACATTGTTTATGATTTTTCTTCTTATGCTGTCTTGCAGGTCGCTTATGTGTTAGGTCAGCTGCAGAACAAAGCAGCTTCAGATGCACTTTCTGGTGTTCTCCAGAATGTTGATGAGCACCCAATGGTCAGGCATGAAGCTGCCGAGGCCCTTGGTTCGATTGCAGGTAAATGATACCACATTATTTGCCACAATGATGTCTACTTCTCCGTTCCATGTGCTTACATTATGTTGCTGAGATTATGGTATGTTTGCTGTAGATCAAAAAAGCATTGCACTTCTAGAGCAATTCGCCAAGGACCCCGAGCCCATCGTCTCCCAGAGCTGTGAGGTAGCTCTGAGCATGCTTGAGTACGAAAGATCGGGGAAGTCATTCGAGGTAACCCACCTTGGCCTGGATCGGTGCAAAGGAACCGTTTCGAACACTGCGTAAATAGATACTTAACCTTTGTAGTTTTTCCATGCAGTTCCTGTTCCTACAGACTCCTCAGGTACAGCAGGAGTCCTGAGCCCACCCAGGTCCAGGGCAAGAAGGGCGATGGCCCAGGGCCCGGGGAAAATATAGGCCTAATATCATTAGATTCTGATATGCATATGGGCTAAATATATACATGGACTTAGCATGAGTCTGTAATTTCTTCAAAATCTCAAGTTGGCCTCCACACGGATTGTGTTCGAACTGGCGAGTACTGTAGACTGGTTTCTGTTTGATATTACTGCGTGCATGATGCGTGTCATGCAGTTGTATTCGACGAGGCGCAGAGAACACACTGAGCGTGGGGTTCGATATGAAAGGCTTCCCTTTTATTGCTTCTCTTGTGGCTTGTTCGATCATGGTAAAAAGGCGTTCTTGCCTCAGGCTTTGGGTTATAGTGTAGTGGCCTCATCATCTATATGTGTTCGTGTTTGAACTCTTCCAGGTTTTGTCCATTCTGTTTGCCTTTCCTTTTGTACCGAATTTCCATTGGGACCCTGGTGACTTGTGTTGTGCACCTGCTGAACTCATGGTTTTCATAAATATGGGCAGAAATGCAAGCAAGTTTATTTATCAAGTAAAGAAAACAGCCCCTGTTGTTGTATATGAGGCTCAGGAGCTTCCTGTAAATGATCTGATGTTGCTACTATGTGGCAGTTGAGGAGGAGGATAGGGGGTGACATGTCGGTGAATCGGTCTCCTACCCAGTGGCGGAGGACGAAAAATAAATAAGGTGGGGCGAACTCTGAAGCATACTTTTTTTTATTGCAAAACCCACATAGATAACACACGTTGACAGACAAGCATGGATCACTTTGTATGTCATCTACACAAAAAGCTGGATATACTTTCATGTCCTTGATCCTCAATATTCTCCTCCATTGTGGCTTCAACGGTACCTGCAACTTGTTCAGCAGGTGTGGAGTTTGCATTCTCTCCTTTCACTAAATCTGTAACTTGTTCAGCAGGTGCTTGATCTTGACGAACAGAATGTGTCATAGCATTGCGACTTTTACACGTACTTGGATTGGAGCTAGTGCGACTACCAACAGCCACAAAATATCTTGTCAAGTCTACAATCCATCACATAAAATGTCAGTAAAATCACTGGATAGTACATAGTAGGTTGCTAAGTCACTCTCTGAAAATGACACTAAAATTCAGAAACATACCTCTCCCGTTCATCTTTGGAGGACTTTTTCTCTTCCTGTGCATCTTCATCGGAACGCCGGATGTGGCTACTTCTGGCTGCCGGCCTCGCACGCAGCCTGCACGCCGCGACGCCGCCCACACGCGGACTGCAATCCTGCTGGGCGCCAGCCCCGCCCCCATGCGCGCGCTCCTGTTGGCTGCTGCTGCTTGCCGCCGCGAATGGGGGACGCTGTTGCTTGCCGTCGGAACTTGAGCCACTGCTGCTGGCTGCCGGGAACGCGCGGCGCTCGCTCTGTGGACGCACCGGCTAGGCGGCTAGGGTTCCTCCTCTCTGCTCTGGACTTTGAAGCAAGGAACAGAGGATTGATCGTGTACGAGGTTGAGAAGCCTGCTCTCGTCCGCGAACAGAGGATTGCATCCGGCCCAGTTAGGCCCAATAACCCGGGACGGCGATTGATTTTCTCTCCGTGATTATTTATCGACCGATTCTGTGCTTATACATTACATACGTATACGTATATATAAGAATTCGCTCCAAATCAAGGTAGGGCGAGCGCCACTCCTCGTCCTACCGGGAGCTCCGCCTGTGCTCCTACCTCCGACAGACGTGATGGTGGCTTGTGCGGCGATACCGTCCCACCTTCTTATTCCTCTCAGGAACTAAAATGAGGGATTCGAAGGAGGCCCGTGCGGGCTATGTGTTTTATTGGTGGTTTTGGTGTAAGCTGTGATGGCCTTTGTGTTGGTTTGGTTTTTGTTATGGCAAAGTACTGTTTTGGTTTCTCCGAAGCGCTACCATGCACATTGTGTTTTTGGTTTTTGAAGTGACGGAGGGAAACTCTCTGCCTTGGAGAAAGGTCAGAGACATGAATTCTGGAGCCTACTTCGTCGGTTGAGTACCCATAGGCCTGGTCCCTGGATTTGTTGTGGTGACTTCAGTGAGGAGCTAGAACATGAAGAACACTTTGGGCACTGGGACACAAATGATGCTCAGTTGATGTAGTTTAGATATTGTCTGATTGATTGCGGCCTGCGGGGTTTGGGATTCACATGGCCAACAATGAGGATGGAGACGTGATGATAAAGTAAACACTCTTATATTTCTTTATGGAGGGAGTAATTTGCAATGTGACCACCACTTGATTTGATCAGTATGATATCTTGGTGCCCTTGGCACATTCTAAAATTAGTCCCAAACGTCAATTTCCATTTTGAGGTGCCCTGGCTGGGCGCGGGTTTTAGGTTACAGGGAGATTATGGAGGAGTGGACTGAAAAATGCACAGGGGGCCTGGCGATGCAGGATACATGGGTGAAACTGAATTCTCTCTCGGGTTCACCGAATTCCTAGAGTAGAGTGGCTTTTGTTCCGGTCAAGCAGGAAATTGATAAGAGGGAGAAACAACCGAGACAGATTTCAAACTAGCCCTCGTAGGCCGATATTGCCGGAGAATTGCAGGTTGAAAAACCTCTCTGAGTTATTCCAGAGGGTGGAAATAATGGCCCGATAAAGATCACACAAATGGCTCGGGGAGGGAGACCTGAATAGTCCTTCCATGCTCGTGCATCAACTTGGGGAAGGACTAGTTAGATTTGACGCCTTAAACGTTCTGATGACACAACATGTGAAGACCAGGTGGGTCTCTTGGGATGGAACACGATATCTTTCTTGACCTTTTTTCATATCCCAGTGCGCTGAGATGTGCGTAATGTGGCTCCCAAGAGAATTACCGATGAAAACGATGAGCTCTGTAAGCCTTATACCAATGATGAGACTAGACATGCCTTTGTTCTTTATGGGACCTAGAAAGCTCCTAGATCGGATGGGTTTTCCAGTTTTGTTTATCAACATCATCAGTAGCTATTTGGTGAGGAAATATGTTCTGCAATGTGTAGTTTCTTAGAAGGTGGGGAGATTCCAGATGGGCTTTATGGTTCTAAATCGTCTTGATTCCAAAAGTTTCAAAGACCGGTCCTTTAACCAACTTTCACCCTATAAGTCTATGCAATGTACATACAAATTTGCGCCTAAAGCCCTTGCTAACAGACTAACAGTTCTATTGTCAGATGTGGTTTCATTTTTTTTGGAGTGTAGTTGTGCTTGGTAGACTACTTATTGACAATGCCTTGATTGCTTTCGATTGTCCGCATACCATCTATAAAAACACACCAAGCAACCCTACTTTGCAATGAAAATAGGCATGATGAAGGCATATGATAGGGTTGAATGGCTTCATGGTTGTGTAACTCGGTTAGGTTTTGCTTCATCTTGGAGTATGTGACTAATGTGCGTTATGCAATTCGTATTAATGGAAAACTCGCTGAAGCGGTTGTTCCTGCCCGTGGTATCAGAAAAGGCGATCCAATCAACCCTTATATATATATTCTTGTTAAGCATAGAGGGTCTTTCTTGTTTTCTCCACCAAAAAGAAGAGGCTCGTGAATTGGAGGGGTTAAGGACATTGGTCCTTCCATCTCTCATTTGCTTTTGATAACGAGAGTTCAAGAGTGAGAACAAGAGTGTGGAAGCTCTTAAACACACATTATTGTTGTATTGTAATGGGTTTGGATAGAAGATTAACCAAATTTCAGATTCCTTTTGTCCTCAATATCACTTGCATAGCTCAAAATCATTCGGTTCAGCTTGTGTATATCATCGATTTTCTTAGTGTCGTCTCACATTCGTGCCTATTTTTCAGAAATGTTAGATGCAACTGAAGGGAGCTAGAAGACACGCATAGCTTACTCAAAACGATGCTGATCGTGGGGACATTGCAAGAGATTTAAGAGCAGCGCTAAGAAAATTAAAGCAAGCTTATTGAGCTAAAAAAGTATTAGAGAAGCTTCAATACAACATGAAAATCAAGGTCATGTTTGAGAGCAGAAGCCGTTGATGGAAAAAAACAAGGCACTGTCTCATTTTGAGGGTAAAGCTACTACAAATGCACTCCTTAACTAAGAAGAAAAACGATGAAATCCAAAAACACGGAGGGGCTACTTGAGAATCTTAACTGAGGTGGTTGCGTCCAATGCGTTGGCACCTATTTTCAGGGGTCTTTTCACAAGAAGAATTTACAACTTCATCGGCAACTTGAAGGCTCATTGCCCTGGCGCTAGCAAGACGATTGGTTCCCCCCCAAAGGAGAAGGTAATCATGAGGAAATGCAAGAAGTGGGTGCTCTATTTTTGATCCGACATCTTAAAGGAGAAGTCTTCTAGGAGCAATAAACAAGAAGAATGGCACCATAGGAAGGCGTTCATGGCTGTTTTGACGGATGCACGTCATTTCAATGTTGTCTGATGTATTGGTAGTTGTGTTTTTGTTGGGTGCCTTTCTGAGGTCACGATCTACGTGCCAGGTGTTTTACACTTGTAGCTTGTTGAGAGTTTATAGAGATTTGTCTGTGTAGTTGTAGGGTTCATGCTATGGGAGATTTTGCCATGGTTTAAGGGAAAACCGCACCTTGATCGTTTTGGCACGTGCTAGCCGGGCACGGTTCGACCAACCGGTCGATCCAAACGAGAGAGATGAACAAAGGCGCCCCTTACAAGGGCGTGTCTACGTCTGGCTTATTGCAAAACGTTCGCCTCGCCTCAAGGAGGGTTAACAGTGGACCGGCCTAGTAACTGTTCGTTTAATTTGTTCGCTTCTTTCTCTTTTTACTTTTGTTTCTATTTCGAAATGTTATAAATATATATTTCAAAGAACAACTTTACATTAAAAACAAAATTAAAGGTGCGATTTTTTTGATGAAATGTAAAATATTGTTCGCGCAATTGTTTATACCATAATTTTCTTGTATCATTTACAAATGTCCACATGCTTAAAGATATGTTCATGAAAATGTAAAAAGAAGTCAAATAATTTATAAAAACTGTTCATACCAATAAAAATTGTTTATGACATTTGAAAAAAATCACACATTTAAAATAAGTTCATCCAATTTTTACAAAACATTCATGAACTGTAAAATTGTTTGCACCATTTTATTTATTTTTTATAACATGTAAAAATGTTTGTGCCATTAAAAATGCTCATAAAGACTTATGAAATTGTTTGTACATTTAAAAAATAATCATATTCCTTTTGAAAAATTGTTCAACTTGTGTTTAAAAATGTTCACTGTGTATTAGGAAAATAATAATGTACATTTTACAAAAATGTTAAACATGTACCCAAATAAAGATTCATCGTGTGTTTAAAAAAAAGTATAACGTGTATCTACAAAATGTTCAACCTGTATACGTAAAATGTTTAACTTGTATTAAAAAATTCAACATGTATATGGAAATGATTATGTTAAAACATGAAAAAAAGTCCCACAAAACCTTCTTAAATTGAGCAGAAGGTTTTTAAAACAATACCGGCTGGAGGTTAAAATGGTTGGCGCACGCTTTGTTGAATCAGCCCATCCAAGTGAGAGCTGCTACAGTCTCGCTATACAAGCCAAACCATTTTCATTATGGGCAATACGGTCTCGCTATGACTTTTTTTTCTCATGGAATCATTATCATTACAGATTTCATCATTGTTTCTGTAACATTATGGTCAATATGGACAACGCGACGAAAAGTGATACATGAACACATTTCCAGCCGCCCATGTCTACCCATATGTATATCCGAAAGTTTAATTTGTGACCTTGGCCAAATCCTGAAAGCAAAACCGAATTCTCATGCAAGCACCCATGCGACATGGCGATTACCTTGGTACCATCCAACGCTCGGCTTCGTAAAGATTAATGCAGATAATATAGTCAATATTCAGGGTGGACGAGGAGCTGTTGTTGCTGTGTGTCGGGATCAAAACGACACGTACATGGGATCCTCATCTATTACTCTTAATGGTGTCACCGATGTGCCTGTCCTTAAAGCTTTGGCATGCAGAGAAGCTCAATAGCAACTGATGTTCTAACAACACATATTCTTATTTTTCCAGATAACATCGGTCATCAAAGATATAGAAACCAATGTTTGGAGGAGCTAATGCGGTGGTGATCGAAGAGGTGAACCTTAAAAAAGGCTTTGAAGGGTGTCGGTTTACTTGCGAGTCTAGCCGTAGAAACTTGGAGGCCGATAGTCAAGCCAAGTTTTTTTCTTTTACTTGATGATTGTAGGCGTGTGCTCTTGGAGTGGCGTATCTACGGGGTGGACAGGATGGTTCATGGACCACTCTGTAATTTCTCAATAGCTTGCATATACCGAGTAGTATAGTAAAACTAGTAGAGTGCCCGTGCGTTGCCACGGGCTCTTGAAATATGTTTGTGAGTTATACAATTATAATGCATGTAAATTTTTACACGTAGAGACGACATAACTTGGGCACAATTACTTCACTTGCAATGTAAATCCATAACAAAAAACAAATTGACGACGTGTCCGTGTAACAAATTGAGCGATGATCCGACTAAATTCATTACAAATAATTAAGATCTACTTGATGCGCTTAAGAAATTCTTCAACAATATCAAGAAAGTTGTTTTTAGCTTCATTCCCACGATGTTTTAGCAAGTATAATAAGAATTGCTTCCTCAACTCATACCCATCCCGCACAAGAAATATATGTAGTTAGCGCGAATTTTTCATGTCGAATGTCTTAAAACATGTAACGGACAATACTCACCGTGCAAATCGGCTTGATCAGTTCTTTACCGTTCCACCAGAGCATAAAATGAAAAACAAAAAAGGCAGACACATCACTGCAATTTCCTAAATTTATATTATATACAATACAGTGATAACAAAAATAAATGTTTGTATTATCAATTTATTACCCGTCTGTAGTAGACGGAAATAAACGTTGCCATTTAGATATATCAGAATTCCAGCCGGGTTGCTTTATTTCGAGTGCTTCTTTGAATTCCCTCGCGAAATCTTTTAACTTCACTACATGCCTTAAATTTTTATTCTCTGATGATTGTGATGTATGAATAGGATCCATAATGTATACACGATGTTCCTCTTTGTCGATGACATACAAGATGTATCGGTCGATAGATGCATACGAAAGATACATCTACAACTAACCTTTATTATGTTTAAATTTTCATCTGCTAGGGTTGCTAACAATGTGAGCAATGCAACCAAAATACATCATTCCAACCAACCAAAATGAGGGGGGTGAGAGAGGTACATTGAGAGATGAAAGGGCTTCGGATCCACCGGACAAATCCCAAGCAAATGAGAGAGATTTAAGAGGGCCTTGTGTGAGGGAGAGAGGGGGGAGAGGGGTTGAGCTCGGGGAGAGAGGTGAGAATGGGGGGGTGAATGGTTTGGGTGGGGGTGCCCAGCCCCCACCCCTTGACCTTATCCATTGTAGGGCCCTACCGCCAAGGCTCTCGGCGGTAGCCTTGGGCAGCCTACCGTCGTGGTGCCTGACGGTAGGACCCTTTTCCACGTCAGCCAGGCTGACGGCCGACAACGGACTGTCGCTACCCTACCGCCTAGACATATGGCGGTAGGATGTCTAAGGCTATCGTCGGGGATCTTGGCGGTAGTAAGGGCAGATCCCGATTTTTTTACGAACCAGGGTCAAATCTTGCTTAACTTTCACAAAAGGGTCAAAACAGTAAATTTAGCCACAACATGCACCGCGTTGCTCTCACAACAGGAAGCTGATGTGATATCCCCTAGGGCCCCGCGCTCCTTTCACCGGGCTGAATCAATACACAGCGGAGTGTGATCTTTATGAGATACGCTGCATGCAGCAGCGCATCATGCGCCATGCACCTCCTGCCAGATCTACTTCCCACGGTCCTACGCTGCCTACTACAACCTAAGAACACTGCTACAACCTAGGACATGTTGCGTATACTGCCACCTACAGCCTAGGAGCACCGATGTCTGACTCGGTCAAGTGGCCTGGCTAATTATCCTGACACCTGCAATGGTCTGCTGCTGTGCAGATGTGGTGCACATCTCTAAGCGATGTTCTCTGCACGAACGGATGTGATAAGGGTGCTATGGCACCTTTCTCGAAAATAAGATCTAGTAATTACCAGTTGGTTCGGTAAGAGAGGGACATCATCTATTGTGAACTCCTTAAAAACATTGTGCCGGCAACATCAAGAATCATTGTGTGTTCGAAGAAACCCTGACCAGATTGTGCCATGATGCATGCACGGGATATATACACAATAGGTGATAGCCTTGCCCTTTTTTACCAAATTATCCAATTTTCACTGTTTTAAATGGTTTTCATTGCTTTTTCAGGGAAAATCGTTTACCCAATTGAAAATATATATGAATTCAAAAAATTGTTCAAGAATTCTATAAAATATTCATGAATCTTAAATCAAATTTACAAATAAAAATATTCACAAATTTTAAAATATTCTTATTTTTTCTAAATGAACATGTTTAAAAAAATATTCATATATTTTTAAAATAGAATGGAAAAGGGTCAATAGAGAAAGTGGAAAAAGAAAAAGAAAAGGAGACACCGTAGAAAAGCAGAAGAAAACCAAACAATACTTTGTGCGATTTGGGAATCTATTCTACGCCTCGAGCATTTCACCGAAACGCCATGTCTATAGAGGGATTTAAAATACTCCAAAAGAATTGAGAGCAAAATATACATCTTCCCTGCTAAAAAAGGTATTTTCGGTTATTTCAAAATATACCCTAAAAATTATCGTTCCAAAAGAAGGTCCAAAGAAAAACTCTGAATATCTCACAAAGTAACAAACTATTACTCCCTCCGTCCGGAAATACTTGTCGGGGAAATGCATGTATCTAGACGTATTTTAGTTCTAGATACATCCATTTTCATCCATTTAGACAACAAGTATTTTCAGACCGAGGGAGTATTTCATTGTTGTCATTAAGACGAACTGACCGGATTTTACATGTACAAAATAAAATGTTTAACGTTAATAACATCCTCTTGCGCCAAGCAGTTATTCCCGTTTACAAACAGCACAAAAAGCTACAAATCTCATGCAGTATATGAAAGTTCAGATTGAATCAAGAAATGGTGTGATAACTGACAAACAACTGGTCTCCTTGTCTAGAGCGAGTGTTCACTCCTTGCCATCTACGGCGCGGAGGGAGCCAAGCTGGACCGGTGCCTGAGTGGTGCAGACCTTGGATGATACGTATGCCGACACGTCCGCGCCTTCGGATTTTTTTCCTTCTCCAGCTGCTCCTTGATCCAAAAATACGTGATCATCAGCCCATCCTGCACGCAGAATTTGGATTCGGTTGGACGAGTGATAAGCATCTGTATATGTGTGACTGAACAGAACAAAAAGAATCTTCTGAAAATTTCAGAAGGGTACCTTCAGCCTCATGGTTGGAGCCCAGCCAAGCTTCTCCTTGATGAGCGTGTTCTCAGAGTTACGGCCACAAACACCCTCACGGCCGGGGATGTGGTGGATGGGTAGCTGCTTGTTCTCGAAGCCCAGGACTATCTCAGCCATCTCGTTCATGCTCACCATTTCATCACTCCCAATGTTTACAGGCTCATGGAAATCATACTTTGTGAGCCTGAAGGTTGAAAAAACATTTCTTTAGCAGCCATAAAAATTAAATTGCTCTTGAACAAACGAGAGAACTTTATAATTTATTTATTTATGGTAGGATGAGAACGAAGATTCACTGGTCTAACATGATACTCATTAGGAACACATGTGTAGTATTTTGATAAGAATAGCCTATACATCACAGAATTTGCAATAGAACTTGTGACTTTCCCAAAAATAGATAAAATCACTGCCAGCTTTTGGAATACTTGTGAGATAAAATTGCTTGCTGGGCCATCGTAATCAATTAAGAAACTAATCTACTATCAGGTGGTTGTCAAATTGCAATTCTGTCGACAGGGAATCAACATTTCATATGAACCTTTTAAGTCTCAGGAAAGCTAAAACAATTGATGCTTCTCTTGAAAGTCAAAACTAAAATTGCAGTCCATTAATTGTGATCTCAGCACAACTTGTCTTATTATCCACACTGGATAGAGAAATTGATGCAAAATTTATTTGATGCTAACATAAGGCATGCAAAAGCAAAAAAAGTAGGACATACCAGTACTGGATTTGATACCAAAAAATAAGAAATACTGGACTACATAAACATAAGTTGGTAAAAAATAAATACCAGATGACACACTCCACACATTCATCAATAAATGTGAAGGATCTAGTCTGCAGACCATCTCCCCACATCTCAAACCGGTCAGTGGAGGTTAGAGCCTTTGTGCAGAAAGCAACAGGTGCCTTCTCCCTTCCACCTATATAACCAAAACAATTCTCAAACTTGAATAGCTAGCAATCAACACATTAAGAAAAAACCAACACATTAATAATAACACCTATATACTACTACCAGATAAAATCTTACCCTTCCATGTCCCATATGGACCATATATATTGTGAAAGCGACCAGCCCGGCACTCAATGTCGAAGTCCTTTGTGTAGTGCTTGCACAATTCCTCGGTGGCAAGTTTCTCCAAGCCATAGGCATCTTGAGGCTAAAGATAAGGCATTGCGGAAGTTAATGCTATTTTATCACAATAATTAAGGTGTTAGTTTATACTCCCTCCATTCCTTTATGAAAGGTGTATAATTTTCGACACGGTGATCAAGGCACATAATTATAGAGGTGTTAGGACAAAATTACCCTTGACAAATTTATTGGTTAGTGGCAAGTAAATCAATGAGTCTAGCAAAGTAAGAGATACACGCAATCGAGAGAGAGATAGTTTCCTTTTTTTGATACAATTAGAGATACATGCAATCATGAGAGAGATACTTTCCTTTTTCTGGAGGGCTAATAAGGGAATTACAAGGATTTACAAGAAATGCACCTTACATTGTGGAATTTTATCAAAAAACAAATACACCTTATATAAAGGAATGGAGGGAGTATTTCATAAAGAAACATATATGAGTGCTAAAGTTTTCAAACCTCTGTAGGCCAATCATCCGCCTCCTTCAAGCTAACTACAGTTTCCAGCTGCTTAAATTCAGTGTAGATGCAAGCACTCGAGACATAAAAGAACCTTAGGGAGGAAATTTGGCTTGAGTCAGCTGTTAAGGTTATTGTTTTGTTGTTGCAATATGTTTTCCTTCCTTCCATCTGCATGACTAAACAAAACTGCAATTTTTTGCATTAGGTCAAAATTAATGTAGTTGAACACATTCTTCTTTCTTGTGATTAGTGCGGGACAATGTTTTGAAGGATCATTTTTCTTCGTTGCTTCTAAGATTACTAAACCATTACATATTTGTTAAATATGAAACTAATTATGTAAATGAATATTGCGAGATAAAAGTTAGGGGCAAATAAGATGCTGTTCAAAGATTTTAACATTTTCTGGTCTTAACGCCAATGTAACAAAGAGTCGCTACATCAACCCATCATCTTGCAAAAAGTAACCCGATAAAAACTTCCCCTATATGGACCCATTTGAACGCTATCCGTCAGCAAACATAACTATGATGCATAAATAGGAATTCTACTACTTTTCCCTAATAATGTACTTAATGTGGAACATTCATTTCTCCATATCCATGAACTGAACAAAGATGTTGATAAGCCCCCTTAATTATATAAGAAGCCGACATACTGCTGCCTAATCCACAATATATGTGGCAGTTGTGCATTTATATGATTTTCTTTGGACAGACAGACCTAAACCTTTGTCAAACTTGAGTCTGACAAAAAAACCTTTGATACTCAAACTTGAGCCTATGTGTCTGAAACGAAGAGGCAAATCCAACTTCATTTTGGACAAGTCTGACAAAAGAAAGATGTGGCCCATGCTATGATACTCAAATCTCATTTTCTTAATTTAATTCGATGTCACCTCAACAAAATGGGAAGAACAGGTCCAGACAATTAAATTAATAATGCATATAAATAAATCAAACAAATAATTAAGCTTGTCACTAAAGCCGAAACCCATTTCTTACTCATATGTCCGGGCTTGTTCAAACATCGAATGGACGCCCAGCGGGCTCCATAAAATTCAACTGTCTGGACAGTCTGGGTTCCCCAAATCCGGCTCGTGTGTGGGGGAGAGATGCGGTTGTCCGGACTAACCATCATGTTACCTCCAACACGTGATCCCAATACAAAAATCCCACCCCACGACGTACCCCTCCTTTTCATGCCAGACCCTTCCCTTCCCGCTTGATTTCCCGTCGTAGCGGGACATTTTTCGTTGGAGCCCTCTCCTTTAAAATCAGATGACGCCTCCATGGAACCCTTTCTCTCTTTCAAACCGTACTTCCCCGTGGACTACCAAGAAAGAGTCTCCCGCCAACCGTCCCTTAATCTGCCCTGATCCCCTCCCATCGTGTTCGTGCTGATCCGCCTGATTTGGCGCGTGCATTGCTATGGGCTCATGATCAAAATAGGCACAATAATAGTATCATGGGGTAGATTAGATTGATGGATCTTAACACCAAGCTCGCAAAGATAAGTACTTGCACGTAGCATGCCTATATCACTATTTCCATAGATACACGTAATTCAAATCCATTAGATCTGGTCCAATGTGGATGACATGTAACTTAGTATTATACAATTGTACAATTGGAATGGGCAGAAATAACTGATTGAAAGTAGGAATGCCCGGTGTGCAGCGAAGTTCAAGTCCTACATAGGAAGGAGGTGAACGAATATAGTTTGGCGATTGGGTACTTACCATGCTTACCAGTCGGTAGTGGGTGTTCATGTCGGCCTTCCAGCCACGCAGCAGGCACCCCCCCACCACTCGTAGGTCGGCATGTATAGCACCATGTGAGCTCCTCAACCCCGCCCAAGCCCCCGCCATCCATGACCAACAACCGCATTGTCGTGTTCACTGATAGCCTAATCCTGAGATGGTAAAGTATCAAACAATATGAGCAGTGTCCTAATCATCCCTGTAGATACTTCACTGATTTAAGAATCTTTCCCTGACATAACATATTTTGAATTTCCTTTGCAGATGTTTGACTGACATAAATTTTGAACTTCCTTTGCCATAGTAATATATCTGAATCAGCGCCCGCAGAGAATGTAATTTCCATCATAGGTAATCTACAATGGAGTATCATTTTCAGAAAATAAATAACATACTAAACAAAATATATTAAGAAGTAAAATGTACAAGATTTACCTTACCTTATGCTTGGAAAGAGCCTTTCCAATCATTTTATTGGGTCATCTGCCTCTAGTAAGCCACAAGCCAACTTCCCTCTATTTGTAGTCTGTAGAAATGATCCCAGCATAAGGTTGAGCAATCAAAAAACTCACATGCCTACCCTGTAAAAAGCCTTTGGTCTTTCTCACATGCCTAGCCTGCATACAGAACACATACCAAGATTAACACATGCCTGTAAAATCGAGACCACCAAAGAGCCCCCAAGTCAGGCCGCAACTGCCTGGTCGTAACTGCTGCTGCAAGCGGTGTGTGTAGGAGGAAATTAGGCTGCCCCAGATATATGTTGAATCAAGAAGCAATACCATTTTATTTCTACCTCGCAGCACGTCGAAATAAGGTGAAGCAAATGATGACCGAAGCCTTAACTTTGATAGCAGCCTGCACCTAGCAAAAAGGTAGCAAACTGTTTTAGACTTGTAAACCCAAATGTGAGACTCTGATATTCGATGGTGGAAGATAGAAATTGTTCTCATGGAAACACTAACAAAGACTTCAAAATGATAAGAACTAAAATACACACTATAGAGGAAGCAATAGTTGACTCGAAGTGAGTCATGGTTCTCCCACATATTTCATAGTCTGCTTGAAGTATAAAACTTGGTTGAAGACGTTTTCAAGCTGTGAAACAATTAAAGAACACATTCAGTGCCTGTCCTTTGGGATGATATTTCTCGGTAAAGTATTAGTATTTAAGTCAAATTTGAACAACAGAAAGGGTTCTTTATCGACAAATGCCCCTCCCAAACATGCATGTGTTACTCAAGAGAATTGACACCTTGAAAGAAATTTTGCCTCAACACAAATTCTGACCAATACTAAAATAGTCTCAACTGGATACAACCTGCACAAAGTCTGAGCACCAGGAAAATAACATCATTACCTGAACAAAACAATTGCAATTCATGTTACGACTTCTAAAATAATAGTTTATGCAGGAGTAGTACTGTCAGCAGTACAGGAGAGCGAAAGTATGAAGATCTGCAAGAGGAAATTAACATCGTCAAAAACACCTTGTCATGCTTTATGCTGCTGTATTTAAGAAGTCTAAAAAGACCCACTTTGCTGGTCATATTCTAGAGTGGTATAATAACTTCATATTCTTGAGTAGATAAAAACTTCACTGCATTTTTCCTGGAGCACAGAGATCTTAATATTCATACTCTACTTCATAGCTTTTCGAAGAGAGATTCATGGTGTCGCACATTCAGAGATGAATTTGAAGGATTGCAACCAAATTATGTGTTAGTATAGTCTATTATGAAAAATCACCAACCCGATACAATATCTTCATGCATATGATACTTTATTAGGTGCAGGCAGTACGGATACGGCTTATAGATATACAGTGGTTTGTCAAGGTGTGCCAATCATATCTTTAATAGCTACCAGAGATAAATGAATGCAACATCCTCCAGGAGTGGAGCTGCAAAAAAGGACTACCGCACCAACAAATATAAGCATCAAATAGTAAACTTCAGATTTATTCATACGATTTTCATACTATACCAGAGTTGGGGGCGGCAGAGAAGTGGACCTCAAGGAGGCATCATCTATGGGGAAACCATCTAGAGTGTTGCTGGATCAACTTAATATGAGGAATCAGACCTGGATCATCTAGAACACTGCTGCCGGTTGGAATAATTAGTAATTACACTATTCCTGTTAAAGCACATGGGAAGGAGTAATCCAAGCTTCGTCGAGCAAGTGAATAGAAACTAACCAAATTTAAATATATATTTTCTAAAAAATATATAAGCATGTATTGCTTAATTAGATTATCGATCTAAGAACATCACAAATCCTTCCATCAAAGTGCGTGAATTCCACCCATTCAATTAGAAGACCAAACCTAAGATAAGAGAAATAAAAAAGAGAAGAACAACATCACAAATATCACATGATCACCTCTGTAATGCACCCGTGGTCTGTGGACCTGCTGTGGCATAAATGTTTCTTCTCCTCGGTTTCGATTAAACGACAATCGAGCAAGTGTGGTTAGAAAGATTCTGACTGTCAGGTTTTGCATACATGTCGGTCGCCAGAGTAGGCCGCCGCCGCCGCCAGCAAGCATAAGGAAATGAAAGTCACTCAATTTCTCAATCGATCAGACCTTTCGTACTATGCCTAATCACCCTATTTAACTGTTAGCAACTTAGCATACCTTTCACAGTGTCTGTCCTTTTATTCAGGAGCTCATTTCCATCCATTATGTGCGTACAAGGTTTCACGGCATCACATTCTGATCTCAGTAACACTTCATAGCACCGTTGCCATTTCCAGCTGCACACAATGCAGTTTGATGGTTGGGTAGGAGAGTGAGTACCTCGACGATGCACCCGCCACCGCATTTCATCAAGTTCCCCTGCAATGCACTCACCAAGAACCATTAATCGATAGTGGCAGAGTATCCGGCTCTGGCACCACCAGCAAAATTTGAAGGTTTAATTAGGGAGGCTCAAATAAAGTACATCACGGAGGAGCTTCTCGCCACTGACCACCGCAGCCCTGTGCCCCTGTCCACCGGCTTCGGCTACACACACATCCAGCACGCGAATCAGCCCCAGGTATGTACATCATATGAAATAGATTATACATACGCACTGGAGCATCTGATGGAGGATACGCCCGCAGCGGCACGGGTGGGTCTGTGGCGGCTGCTAGTCCATCCAGAGGTTGTGGTCGTCGTGGCAGAGGGGTGGATGGAGAAGAACTCCGCGGTGCTCATGGCCGCCAGCCCGCCATGGTCTTGACTCTTGCGCACTCTTGGTGGGGGGATGTGGCGGAGGAAGCGAGGGGCCGTAGGGAGCGACCAGATCGGGGTGCTTCTCGGCGGCATCGACGACTCTAGCACCAGTGGAGGCCAGATTCAAAGGGGAAGCGGACGACGCAACGGCGCGTGGGCGGCAGCACGGAGGAGCGCACCCGTGACAGCAAAGAAGCGAGGATGGGGAAGGCGTTTAGCGAGAAATCAGTCCGGCGACGCGAGGGACGGAGGCGGCCAGCGCGAGGGAGGGTGGCGGCGGCCGGCTCGGCGTGGATTCGTGGGGGCACGGCCGTCGACGTCGCTAGAGGGAGACGGGCAGCGCGAGGGACGGATGCGGCCGACACGAGAGGGTGGCGTCCGGCGCGCCAGAGTGGCGGCGGACGGCTGTGGGCACGAAGGGGGGAGCGAGGAGTCGGGGATAGGGGTTGCTGGCGACCAGATCGGGGTTTGCTGGTTTTTCTTCCCTGTATATTTGTTTGCGGGTGGGACTGTGGGGAGAAAAAAACGAACGAAAAAAAACCAGACGAAGTGGGAGGTGGGACGAAAAAAAACCTGGAACAAAGACTACCAACTGCTCCATTAGGAGTAGAGATTAATATTTCTTTTAAAATAATTAAATTTCTGTAGATGTTTCGGACCACCCTGCGTCCTAAAAAAACATTTGTGCGCCGGCAGCGCCGCATCCCTCTGGCCATCGAGCTCGCCTCACCATCGGTCCGCGCGGGCTGCCTCACCGCCGTGACATCGGAGCTCGCCGCGGATCGCCCCCAAGCCCCCTATTGAAACTCACCGCGCGCCACCCCCAAGAATCCCCCAAAATCGCACTCCCGCTTCAACTCTCCCTCGCTTGGTTGACTCGTCACGCAGGGGCTGTTGCGGCGGCGGTGGCTAGGTGAGCAGGCAAACGAACTCCGGTGATTGATATTTTTTGTACATCTTCTCCGGTGTGTCGTTTGCACCTGCTCCCTTCCCTGAACGTCAAACGAACTCTGCAGCTTGGGCGCAGGCAACCTGTTCGACGAAATGTCCAGGAGGCTGAACGAGGAGGGAAGCACGGCCGTCGGCGAGCACCGCATTGGCGACCTCCCGGACGACCTGCTGACGTACCTCATGTCGTTCCTGCCCTCGCGCGACTCCGTGCGGACGTGCGTGCTCGCCCGGCGCTGGCGCACGCTCTGGAAGTCCGTGCCCGCCCTGCGCCTTGAGGATGACCCGCGAGGCAGCGGCAGCCCCAGGAGCAAGTTCGTCGACAAGCTGCTGCTGTGCCGCCACCCGACACCTCTGAACTTATGTGACATCTGTTCCGAATACGACACTTTCCACTGCGAGGAGGCGTTCAAACGCATCAAGCCGTGGCTCCGGTACGCTTTCGCGCATGACGTTCGGGCGCTACGAGTGGTTGCTGGTTCCTTGACGACCAACCTGGTTCTCGTCTCGTCACACCTGAAGAGGGTAGAGCTTTGTTTCATGCAGTTCAAACGCTCTGTGGATTTCACGGGCTGTCAGGTGCTAGATTTAGAGATGAAAGGCTGTAATATCCTTGCGAGCATCTTGTGCAAGTCAGTACGGCATCTTACCATCAAAGGCGGGTGTTTTGACGATAAAACCCGCCGTCGTATTTCTGCCCCAAATCTCATCAGCTTGAAACTAGCTCCATGCCAGGGCCTGACTCCATTTCTTGACAGCATGCCGTCGCTGGTAACAGCATCTGTTGAATCCTTTGATCAGCAGTATCATTACTGTTTTGATGTGCCATGTGAAGGATGTGATAGGCAAGCAGGATTTCCTGTGGTTTTGGAAGGCTTGTCTGCTGTGAAAAATTTGGAGCTAACAACTGATGATCAGGTATGCTCCCATTTTTGCTAATTCCTATTGCTGTTTGTCATCTGTATCCAGTTATCAGTCAGGACAAGCATATTGAACAAGCTCATTATGTGCATTGTTGTTTTCACCGTTTCACATGTTTGAATCTTGCTGTTATTATGTACTCGTCTGCCCACAATATGCATACATCTACTTGATACTTTAGTAATATGTATAATATTAAAACATGTCGCATCGAGATTAATTTGTGAGCCATATTTCTGAGTAGACCAGAAACTGGCAAAGTACAACTTGGGATATAAATCTCAGTATCTTGTAACACTTAATTAACTTCATTTCTGTGAAATATAAGAACCACCAGAAAGTTTTCAAAGCATGTACTTCTGTGTCCCCAAAAGCATCATGTACTTGATTTGTTCTTTAACCCCCTTCATTTTGTCCAGTTATCTATTTTCAGAATGGATTTGAAATGGTGCCCTATGTTTAGCAAGCTCAAATGGTTGTTGCTGAATAAATGGTGTGTGGCTGATGATTTCACTGGATTGGTTTACTTCCTCCAGCACTCACCAATTCTAGAGACACTGACACTTCAGCTTGATTTTCAAACTGATGAGGTATATATTCACAAAGTTCGATAGGTTTTTTCTAAGAAGTCGCCATGTACCTCCTGTTGACTTGAGTAAAACATTTCTGTTTGCTACAGAAAGAGCATGTGATGGAAACATATGAAATCTATGACCCAAAGGAACAATCATCACTATCGAAGCATCTCAAGGTAGTCAAAATCATACGCAGCTCGACAAAGGAAGATGTTATAGTTGACCGTATTCTAAAGATCCTCTGTGCCCATGGAGTGCCTTCCGAGCAAGTTGACATCCAATAGAAGTCGCAAATTGACTGTATTCTGCTGTTCGACTGTAAGTAACTAGACCACTCTTCACGATTATATCTTTGATAGTCAGTCAGCATATGTACATAGTGTGCTCTGATATAGTTCCGACCTAGTTTGAAGCAGCTTTCCGTACTATATCTTCTTGCACCATTTTCTGCACCCTTTGGCCCACCATGACACCATGCATTTTCAATCCCTGTGCTGGCACCACAATGTCATAATAGAAAGTACTCCCTCCGTCCCAAAATAAATGTCTCAAGCTTATACAACTTTATACTAGAGCTAGTACAAAGTTGAGACACTTATTTTGGGACAGAGGGAGTATGAAGTAAGGATCAAATGTTTGATTGGTCAAACTAGCAGATGCATACTAAAGGCAGGAATACTTTGTAAGTGTCTGTCCATTTCGTCCTCGTAATAGGACGGAGGCAGTTTTAATGAGTTGCTATTTTGTTGCCTGTAGATGGAGTAAATGGTCAAATGCTGCTACCTATGAACGAACGAACAAACTTAAACCTTGTGTTGAGTTTCATGTTAATAGCAAACTATCCTTCCAACATTCCCATGATTAGATCAAGTGGCATGCTGATCCAGTGACCATCCAATCAGTGAATAATCTCTCGTACAGTTTCCCCTGCATCTACTGCTTCTCCAAACCTGGGCTCTCATGTTGTCATTGTTTCCTCTGTTTTTTTATGCAGGCTTCCGTTTCAAGCTGGTCTACTTCGTCCTCCGTTATCCCGTCTCTGTGTCTCTGGATCGATCGCATCAGGAAGGAAGTTGCTGCGTTTTTGTCCACCATACCACCCTAGGATGTGCCTCCCCATGTCCTGTTCATATGATCTCGTATGTAAACTGCTGTATGTCTTGCTTGGATGCAGTCGGAGCATGTTGTTATAGTCTGCCACTGTGGTCCTCCTAGTAAGCTTTATGGTCATTCATTTCCTGAACTCGGCGGCAACCCTGAACTGATGTTTCAGGGACCCCTGTCTAGTGTTGGTTGTTCCAGGATTGCGCTAGGTTAAACAAACTAGTACTGCCAATCTCTTTCGTTTGAACCCGATCCTGCTGTTCAATCACACACAGTATGGTGACCCAGAGTGTGTGCTATGCTGATCACAAAATTCGATCCTCTGGATCTCTTCTCTTTATTTTGCTGCACACGGTTTCAACCAAGTGCCAAGATCTAGCAATTCATCAGTCCAAGGCACGCTGAAAACATGGATTGTGAGAATCTATGTAGGATTTAGGCTGGTTGAGAGCATATTTATTCTAGAGAGGTTGTTTATGCCTACTATCATATGATTGCTGTCCAGTCATACGGAGCTATAAATTCATTAGTTCATCATAATCATACTGTATTTTTACTCACTATATATGCCTGCAATGCTTTTGATTGTCCGCCTTTTACTCATTCCAGCACATGTGTCTGAGGAACATCAAAGGAAACGACGGCACTATCACGCAGTATGAGGACATGTGTTTGCATAGTGGAAGACTTGCCGCTCTGGTAATACTGGTCTCTGGTGGATTGTATCCTTATTTTCGACGTTGTCTAAATCTCTGTAACCCTGTCTGTCTTCTTCATTCCTGCAGTCTGTATAACAACTGGTGGCCAATGTTAGGGCCTCTTTGATTCATAGGATTTTGAAAACGCGGGAACAAAAAAAGTATAGGATTGGAGTGGCATTTTCATTTGAACCGTACAGGATTAGCAAGGAGTGTTTGATGCCACGGGAAAAACAAAGGAATTGTAAAAAAAGGTTGGAGTGGATGTTAGATTTCCTATGAAATGTAGTACAAAAGATTCCATAGGAAAAAATCCTATGGGATCCAATCCTATGACTCAAAGGAGCAATGTAGGGAAAATTCCTAAGGATTTCAATCCTCCAAAAATCCTATAGAATTCCTTTGAATCAAAGAGGCCCTAAACAGGCTCAAAACTTTTGTTTACAATTGCCAAACCTTTATTCCGTACTTGGTTTCAGATGTAAATGAACCATGACACTTTGTGCAGTTCTCATGTAAGTACCTCATACTACCGACGCCACTTGTATTTTCTCCCGGGCTCCGATTCTCCATCAATCATGTCGAAGGGGTAAGTGATGATCCTGCCGTACCTCAACTGGCAGCCAGTACTGTTGCTTCGTTAGCAATCACGTTTGTCAAAACTAGTAAGTCACAACAGTTTTTACTCGAAAAGATATGCGTCACATATGGTACTTGTAAGTTGTAATGTTTTCTAACACAAGTTCTTACGCAATATCTGGATCTCAAACGGTGGCTAGTCTGTTGTGGAAAATCTGTGAACTGTGATGAACAAAATGTTCCTGCCTTACATTCTCAAATTCTTCTTCTAACATGATAAATTTACCAGTTTCTGATGCAATTTCGCCACTGGATGCAGGTGGGTGAACTTCACCATCGATCTTGAAACACGCTATCGTCATTGGGTGCGGCGCACTGACAATGGAAATGCCTTCCTTCACCGTCTTCAGGTTGACCATCGTCTTTGGGGCTGCAAGCTACACAATTTACTCAAGCTTTTCATATTTGGATGATCGTTTACACAATTTATGCATTGCACTCTCCAGTTCGGAGCAAGCATTTTCCTCGATTTAATTCATGATTCTCTGGGCATCGGTGCTTGCATTTTTCTCGATTCATTTCAAGATTTCGGAAGCGCGGGTGCTAGAACTCGACGTGCCTGCCAATCAAATTAATCATCCGATTTGATTTCCTTTACCGATGTCTATCCGCCCCCTCTTCTACATGATAAAACCCGTCGTCATCACGAGGGCATGCGCGACCAACAATGCCAGCAGCAGCGACGACGCGGGCCATCGGCGTGCCGGGACGGTGGCGGCGCTGATGATCTGCACCGGGAAGAGGCAGGACTTGGTGGAGGCGTTCTTGTCGGAGATCTTGGCGAGGCCGTCGAAGTCGCAGGCGCGCACGTCCTGGTCCTGCATCTGGAAGTACATGTTGAAGGCGTAGGAGATGTTGCTCTTCTCGTCGAGGCCGTTGCAGGAGCAGCCGTACCCCAGCGCCGTGCAGTCGCCGCTGGCGCACGCGTACTGGATGTTCCCCGGCAGCTTGTCCTTGCCGTCCTTGGCGGCGTCCTCGTCGAACACGCACCACTGCTTCGGCAGGTACTCCACGCCGGACACGGCCGCGAGCAGCCTGTCGTTGCCCTGCCCCGACAGGTCCATGGCGAACTTGGGCTTGCCGTCGAAGGTCAGGATGCCCCAGTGGCGCTCGAAGTTGCCCGGCGCGATGCTCTTCATGTCCTCGTCGAAGAGCCCGAAGAGGTAGACGTCCATCTTGCCCTGCCGGAGGTGGGTGCCCTCGTTCTTGGCCAGCAGCTTCTTGAGGAGGCCGTCGTAGAAGCGCCGCGCGAGCTTCGCGTTGGGGTTCTTGTTGCCGTCTGTGGGTCAGCCGACCTCGCCGACGATGACCTTGAGGTTGGCCACGCCGGCCTTCTTCAGCGCGCTGACGAGCGTGTCGTAGTTGGCGTCGAACACGTTGGAGTAGCTGACGCCGCCGTTGTCCTGGATGCTGCGGCCGCCGTCGAAGAAGGCGAACTCGAAGGGGAAGTCGTCGCTCTGGTAGAGGCTGAGGAAGGGGTAGATGTTGACGACGAAGGGCGCGCCGTGGTCGTGCATGAACTTGACCATGTCGGTCATGACGTCGTCGATGTCGGGCCGGAACTTGCCCTCGGACGGCTTGTCGCCGACGTACACGTCGGCGTTCAGCGGGACGGTGGCCTTCACCTTGTCGCCGAGCCCGGCCTCGTCGAGCGCCTTCTGGATGTTCTTAAGGGCCGGCACGGTGGTCTTCATGAAGCTGCCGTTGTAGCTCTTGAGGAACGGCTCGTTCCCCAGCGCCACGTACCGGAGCTTGAGCCTGTCCCCATAGCTGGTGGCGTTTTCCGCCACCCAGTCCTCGGCGTTGCCGTAGCTGGTCATCGCCTCCAGCATGTCGTTCGGGATGCCGAGCATGACCTCGATGCCGGAGTCGAGCAGCGCGCCGACGGGCCACGGGTCCGCGTCGAACAGCTTCACCTTCATGATCCCGTTCTCCTTGAGCATCTTGACCACCGCCGAGGGGTCCAGCGGGTGCGTGCACTGCGATCCCCAGTTCACGCCGAGGTCCACGGCGGAGCTCGAGGCCGACACCGGGGACACGTCCACGGCGAGTAGCAGCGCGGCCACGCCGGCCAGCAGCCGCAGGAGCGGCGGAGCCATGCCGGGGCGATCGATTCCTTGCTCCGGCGTGATTGCAGCCAGTTTTGGTACGTTGGGGTCTGGTGGTGCTCGTGGCCTGTGTCCCTCCTCCTCGCGGGGCTGTGGAAAGCAGAGGAGAGGAGAGGAAAATGGCGGGGAAAGCGGCTGGAGTCTCACCGATTTCTCCTCCGTGCATGCACACATGCATGTGACTTATTTATTCGCTACACATTGCAACTTCAAACATTTTACGAGTTGATTAATCCAACCAAATGATATCTTCAAACTAGCGGATGTTGAAAAGGCTAAGCTTAAGGCATCTAACCACACTTTTTCGGCGCTTGCAACAAACTTAGCGTTGAGTAAACGATGTAGTGAATCAGGGAAACCCAGTTACATCAAACGCCTACGTAGCGATGCAAACACATAAAAAACACATGGCAGTTATGCCAGGGGGTATTTTCCCCCTACCGCATATCAGTAATGCCCCATGATTGTATATACCTGCAGTGTGCAGTATTGCCTGAAAAAACATTGCCAACTAAAATGCACTCTTCTTCTAGTGCCTGAACAAAAATCCCTTCTATTGCCCTAAATTATGTCCACTGTCATTTGCCTCCCTCCCAGAAAAAAAGGCATGGGTAGATGTATGCAGATGAATACAGTGTTGCGTGACATCCCTGAAAAAATACAGCCCTTGGTTGCTGTTCTCCTGCTGTCTACCCCACTGGATAGAAAATAGAACCCCCTTGCCATCTTCCCTCCTCGTATCGCCACGGTAAAAGCCCTAAAATATCATCTTCTATTCCCACTCCCCCTCCCCCTCCCCCGACCTTCCCTGTTCGCGAGCAGATCATCATATCTAGTGCGTGGGCTTACCTTCTATCCCCAGTCGATGTAGCCGTTCACCGAGCCGTCATGTCATCGTTCACCTCCCCTCGCGTCACCGGCGGGGCTCCCCGCTCCTACTCCCTCCACATTCTCTCGTCGTCGAGCGATCCGCTTGGTCGATTTGTGAAGCTCGCTCCCTGCATAGTGGCCGCTGCCGCCGGGCGCGCGCTCCCACCCACCTTGCTCCTCGCCATCATCGGGTTCTCACTGGCCTTGGTCGCCGATGAACCCTAGGAATTCCTCTCTCTCTCTCTCTCTCTCTCTCTCTATTCTTCTATCGATTGTGAGCAGGGTAAAATGGACTTACTGGGAGGAGCGTCGGGGGTGCGACGTGCCAAAAAAAATACGAAGTATTACAAAGCGAAACTCATGGCTCTCTCCCGCTACAACGCTTGGTTCGGTTGTCATCTGTCACGTGGCGTGATGACGGGTGGACGGTCCAGCGTCGGCCGCTCGCCACGCCCGGATCGCGCGTGCGTTGTCCAACAATTGGGTTTTTAAAATGGTTTGCTATGTTTTCTCGCGTGGATGTAGCGTGGGTGCACGGAACTGGGGTGTAGCAAAACCACTCTCTTTGTTTGTAAGAGAAAAAAAATGTACGGATGAGGAGCCCCGCCGAGGAGCGTCATAGCCTTTGAATTTTTGAAATCTGAAGGCAAATGTAGTTAGCGGAGGATGATCCACCGTTCGACACCTCACTGTGATTCGCGAAAACTTTTGGGATTTAATTTGATAAATCATTTAGTTGTGCCATTAAGGCAAGACACTAATCTACTTTCCACGTACTTCGTGTTAATCCGACGAGCTCCAGATTTGGATGGGCGACTGGTTGGACCATAAGCTGCAATAGGAACGAGTCATCGATGCAAGACCGCATGCGATGTCTTCTTCCTCCTCACCCATCTTCTTCCCGTTGTCCTCTTCGTCGATCATACTCTTGTTGTCCTCCTACAACTTCCTCCCCATGTCCATTTTTTTTTGAAAGAATGGCAGGTGCTCTGCCTTTGCATTATAGATAAAGAATTTACAAGAGTGATACAAAGGGTTGGACCTTAATCTGGCTCGGGTGGGGGTCTACTGAAAGCTATGCGTAGTTGATTCAAATCATAGGCGATCAAGGAGGCGATCTCATCAGCAGTTGAGAAAGAGTGCTGGAAGATGCGCCGGTTGCGTTCATTCCAGATATTCCACGTGAAATACATTGCTTGCTGGGCATCTTGCTTGGAACTAGAACTGTGATGAGTCCACCACTCTTGTGCTGTGAGTAACTGCGGGTTGTTTGAGCTTGCGGCAACATGTTGGCTGAGTTGAAGACAACAGTGCAACTTGAAACGGACTTCAGCAGTGAAAGGGCAATGGCAGAACAGGTGAGCCGCCGTTTCGTCAGCCTGATCACAAAGAGCGCAAGTGGCATCATGATCACAGCCTCTCGCTCGCATCCGATCAGTCGTGGGAAGCCGATTTTGCGCCAATAGCCAGGTGAAGAACTTCACTTTTCCTTCAGATTTGATGTGCCAAATTTTATTCAGGGTGGGCCGGTTGATGGAGCCCAAGAACTGCAGATTGTAGGCCGAGGAGGCGGAGTATGTGTTGGAGGAGGAGGTCTTCCAACCAATTGTATCAGGCTCCTCGGAGAGGTTGACAAGTTGAATTTGCTGCCAAAGGTCCCATGTCCATGGTATTGGAGGTTCAAGGGCGCAACTCTTTCCTCCTCGTCCTCCCAGCCGTGATGCCTCACGCCGGTGCCACCATCAGCCAAGTGACCTGACGGTGCTCTAGGACAGCCAAAGATCAGTGACCAACTCAGACTCTCAGAGGTTCTGTCCCGACCGAACAACACCGACCCCGACACACTCCCAGGGTGGCAGGGGGCTTGCTTGCAACCCTGTTGACCATGCCCTGAGGGATACCTACCTCCAAGCACCTCCAGCCTCCAATATCTGCATAACATTGTCACGCCTCCTGTCGATACGGCAGACATTGAGTCGCCGACTCCAGGTTCCTGACAGGTGGACAGGCGAATGACACTGGGCCCACTGACCAGGATGACGAGGCTGAAGACTGGTTGGATTGCCAGCTGGCCCTGTGGGCTGTATCGGTGGTGCCATGACCCACTTGTAAGGGAGTGAGTGTGTTATAAAGGGTGTGAAGCTGTTGAGCTCGGCATGTTGCGTGTGATATCTGTAAAGCACTCTCATTTTTTTCCACTCTGATGATCCCATCCCAGTTCGTCTGCTCCTCATCCCCTTTCTCCCAATTTACCCTGTGACTTTCGATGAACTTCTACATCGGGACACCACAAACATCAATCTTAGGAACAACTCCCTTCCTTCCATGGTAGTTCCAACTTCCAGCTTGTCAACCTCGATGAAAAGTAATTCGACTCACCCATGACTTCTTCACATGCCTGAAAAACGCTGTCCACATCTCCATTTGGAGGCTGGGCTTCGCTCGCTTCCTCGGTGCAAAAGCCGCAATACATCGATCATACCAGTTGAAACCTTGTCGGCAGCATACCGAAGTTCTTGGGCTCCATGAGAAGCCTCCGTATGCTCAGTGTGTCGACATAATTGAACGAATCAACTAATGTACGCTTTTGAGGGGAGGGGGCCAAGCCCCCCCCGGGTCTTATTCTCGTAGGATTGGTTATTAAAGATAATTCATAGAGATCTCAAAGATAACTTGATCCCATACTAAATATTGTTTTTTGAGGAATCCATATTAAAGATATTAACAAGCGGTCAACAAATGTGGTTGCTTTTCCATCTTCCCAAAGTTTCCAAGCCTGAGCCAATAGAATCACCGATCACGTTGCTATATTTTACCGGACTGATGAGATTTTGTGGAATCAAAATAATTACATAGTTTATAAGGTTGGAGAAGTTGGCGACTTGCAATGAGCTAATATTCAGTCTACTTATGATCTCCAATAGAAAGACCGCGAAGCTATAAATGTCTGCTTTATCAACAATTCACCTTATATCACATATTCATGCGACGTGTAATCGTTGTTTCAGTCATTTCAAAAAAAGGAGAGAAAGAAACTTAGTTAAAATACATCATTTTTTATTAATAATAAATGATAATTCTGTAATTACCGAACTGGTAAACGACAGGTGGAAATTGTGGAAATAGGAAGGACGCTATGAGCTATGAACTGCAGCGTACAAGGCTGAACTCTATTGCCAAGTGCGTCCCTACCTGAACTCTGTTATGGGCGACGACCAACTATGTGATCCGGTTTACTAGGCTCAACCGAGTTGTTTTTTCTTTTCTCTGATATACATACGTGATTCATGAGCTGTAAACCCTAGTACGCATCCGGTCATCGCTCCTGATCTCGCCGTTGTCGGGACCCCGATCCTAAGCCATATGAATCCAGCCTGTAACATGTCACACCACTTTGCGGCCTCACGCACGGTAACCCACGGCTGCCACCCTACCTTGGCCAGGACCGTTTGCGCCTTTTGGCTCACGGATATTAACATGTCGCTAGCATCCACACGTCAAAGAACCCGGGTCGACATGACTAGTTATAGACCCAAGTGGCACAACCATACAGGGACAGACATACGTAACCAAACAATGCAGGTGTCGGTCATCAACGTGTGTAGACGAGTCATAGCAAGCTACAGGGACTCCATTATGCCGTGGGACATAAATGTCATCAACTGCGCGTAGACGAGTCATAGCAGGCTACATGGACTCCATTACACTGCGAGACATTTCCCCGAAGGGACAGACACAACAGCAAGAAGGATACACGCCGGTCAATCATTGTGTCCGGAGCAGTAGCAAGCTACCAAGGCTCGGTGGAAGCACAAAGAGGCATTTCCCCGTAAAGCAGGCTACTAAAGGTATACAGCTAGGTGTCGAATCCCACACATACCAATGCATTCCAAACATACACGCAATATGCATGATATGTGTAGATACAACATGGCATCACAACAAAACTCTATAACATAACATTTATTTAGATGGCTCCGAAGAGCCAACATAGTATAATGTTACAAGCAGGGTGGGTCACATGACCCAACATTCAGAGCATACAAACAACAAGCGGAAGTTACATGTCTGAGTACAGACATCTAATAAAAGCGGCTAAAAGAGCCTGAAAAGCTACAACGACCCTACCAAAGGAGCCAGACTCTTGTCTGGGTTTCCTAGCTAATCCGTCGATGTCAACGTCAAGAAGAACATAGAATGAACAACGTCTATCTCTACGAAAACGAAAATAAGCAACAGTGAGTACGAAGGTACTCAGCAAGTCTTACATCAGAACTAACTACATATGCATCATGTATCAAGAACGCGATTGTGGGGTTCACTGCAGAATGCCAGCTTTGACCTTTGGCTAGACTGAAATATGATAAAGTATCCAACGTATCACTACTCTCTCCTCTCCCTACGAGAGAGCACACACGAGTCCACATGTTCACCATATCAATACACCACTATGGATCCTCTCTCGTCTTCCTACGAGAAGCCATCCATAGCACTCACACTTCTCTGGAGTATTTTAGAGTATCCATTTAAATTGTCTATGAACAATGCAAGTCTCCAAGTAAGCCATATCCGCGGACGCGGCTATTCGAATAGATAGATTACCCTGCAGGGGTGTACTTCGTCACACATGCTCCCGCCACTTATCGCCATGTGCACGTTTAAAAGGCACCTCGGCAACCTTCAAGCGGAAGCCAGGTGAGGGAGTCGGCCACGGACGTTAACTTACAACGACTCACGTCCAAGGCAGTCGCCTATCTGAGTTGGAACCCATAATGGAAGTCCGGCCGAGGTTTCCAACATGCCCTCAAACGTTGTGAGCAGGGCCCCAAGCCGGTCCTGATTGGGCCGTTCATCCACTTCGCAGGCCGTGCCACACCTATCAACGTTTCGAACTACTGCGACTCCTGGACTGAGAACAGGGTAAGTTAATAGGCCGAGAGGGGTCGAGTTACCGGAACCCAATGTGCGGTAGTAGCTAGTCTTGGAACACAAACATGGAACTCAGTTCCTATGAGCGGTCTCAATGAGACAACCCACCATGTACTCCTACATGGCCTCTCATCGCTACCTTTACCAAAACAGGTTCAACACTTAACCCTCATCATCAGGACACAATCATTTCACTCCGGTTCGTCACCCAGATGAATCAGACCTGACACAACTCTAAGCATAGCAAAGCATAACAGGGTGATAGCACAACATGGCTCAAGCATCTACCAGGTATGCTAGGTTGCTTGGTTTAGCTATTTACTGTGACAATGACAGGTCATGCAAAGGAGTGGGTTCATCTACCGCAACACAAGTAGCAGTTGAATCGCATTGTCCTAATGCATTGAAATGAGAGCAAGAGCGAGAGAGTGGGATTGTATCGAATATGCTCAAGGGGGGGGGGGGTTGCTTGCCAGTTTATCGGAAGAACACAACTGTTCTTTGATGTCGTCGATAACTACGTCTCGCAAGTCTATCGACAAGGTCAAATAAGGTATAAATTAAGCACGGCAAATGCTTCACAATGATGCATGAAATGTCATGGCAATATGTTGCTGGTTTGAGCTAATGCATCTATCAACATGTTAAATGAAGATGGTTTGAACCCAAGGTTCAAATTCAACTCCATGTGTGAGGTTACATAATGTGTTTTGAACAAAATGTCCAAGTTTGCCTATTTAGCTTGCTCTAACGTGCATGAAAATGCCACCATCAGATTCATTGGATTTTTCTGATAATTTTTCATATATAAATTATTTCAATCTGACTTACAGATTATTTTCTATGAATTTTAGAAGTTTTAGGTATTTTCTGGAATTATTTTATAACAGAAAATATTAATTGCGTCAACCTGAGGTCATGCTTGCGTCATGGGTCAACAGCGCCGGTCCCAGGTCAAACTTGACGACCGGGGCCCACACGTCAGTGAGACAGGGCTAATCCCCGCGCTGACTGGGGTTTGACCCGCCTCTGGGGCCCACTGTCAGTGGCTAGGGGGGTCGGATTAGGAGGGAGATTAGGCCCTAATGGCCAGTCCACGTCGGCACCGGCCGGAGGGAGGTCGCCGGCGACCAAACCCGCGGCGGAAGATCGCCGGAGTTGTTCGGGATCGCGCTACAGATGGCGGATGGACGCGCTGAGGGCACCAGGGCGTAGCCCAGGCTCGCCCGCATCCAGGGGGCATGCGGCTGGTCGCGGGGGCGCCGGAGAAGATGCCGGCGAGCACGTCCGCGGTGGCCGGAGCTCGAACACGACGGCTCTACGGCCTAGAGGGCACGGGGGAAGCCGGGGAGAGGGGGAGGCGATGCGGGTGCTCACCGCGATGACGAGGGGAGGCTCAGCTTGCTCGGGGATGCGCCGGTGGTCGCGGATCGACGATGAATGGCTTTGGTGGCCGGCGACGGAAACGGCGACGACGGCGAGCTTGGAGGGCTCCCGGGCTTGATTCCTTCAGTGGGACGAACAAAGTCGACGACGACGGAGCTTCTGGACAAGGCTGCGGGGCTTGGCGAGGCCAGAGGCTGCGGGTGCGGCGAGCGGCGGCGACGGTGGCTTCGGTTCCGGGGGGAGAGGGAGTAGAGGGGGAGGGAAAAAGCAGCAGGGAGGAGAGGAGACGTGCACGGGCGTTCCTCGCGGCGTCCTTATCCCGCGCGGCGATCAGCAGCAAGCAGGAGCTGGCCAGGCGCGTGGGCGCTGGCGTCGGGCACACGCCCTCGTGCCTTCTGGCACGAGGTTGAGGACGACTGGCCACTGGGCCAGCTGGGCCTCAGGTAAGCCTGGTAAGCTCTCTTCTTTTATTTCTTTTCTATTTTCTGACATTTGTTTAATTTGGTTTGGCTACCAAATTATTTAATATAATTCTGATATTTTGCAGGTGAGTCCAATGAATCAAACCAGATCACCACAAAAAGTTTCAGAATTAATGGACTTTTATTTTATATATAATAAATATAAGTCCAAGGAAAATAATTGTTGGGTTAAATCAAAAGCCCAAGTTAAATGTTTCTGTGATCCCAAAATATTGGTTGGCAATTTTTACCTTATCCCAATATTTTATTGGAATACCAGGAACATTTTCTTGGTTCACTTTGAAGCAATTTTTATATTGCTTATTTGACAAAAATTTGAATGATGAGGCTTGATCACTCCTCATTTCAATTTCATTTGAAAAAGAAATGCATGCATGAATGCATTGGCAAGCATTAAGAAACTAGGGCTATGACAACTCACCCCCACTAAACAAGAATCTCGTCCCGAGATTCAGGCGTAGTCGGGAAGAGTGCAGGGTACTCAAGCCGAAGACGATCTTCGCACTCCCAGGTTGCGTCATCCTCGGAATGGTGCGACCACTGAACCTTGAGAAACTTGATGCTGCGACGTTGAGTGCCGCGCTCGGCTTCATCGAGAATACGAACAGGATATTCTCGATATGAAAGGTCATCTTGAAGATCTAGCGTTTCGTGGTCTACTTCGCGGACAGGATCCTTGAAGCAACGCCTGAGTTGAGAAACATGGAACACATCATGAACTTTGGAAAGTTGCGGAGGTTGTTCCAATTAGAAGGTAACCTCTCCTCGTTTAGCGAGAATGCGAAAAGGACCATTGTAACGAGGAGCCAATTTGCCTTTGATACCGAAACGATGGGTACCCTTGAGAGGTGTAACCCGAAGGTAAGCCTTCTCGTCAACTTCATAACTTACGTCTTTATGACGACGGTCATATTGACTCTTTTGACGGGATTGGGCAGTTTCCAGATTCTCACGAATGATGCGAACTTGCTCTTCTGCGTCCTGGATCATATGCGGTCCAAAGAATTGTCTTTCACCGGTTTCTGACCAGTTTAATGGTGTTCGACATCTTCGTCCATACAGAACTTCGAAGGGAGCTTTGCCCAGACTAGACTGGAAGCTGTTGTTATAAGCAAACTCGGCGAATGGAAGACATTTCTCCCAATTCATTCCGAATGAGATAACACAGGCTCTGAGCATATCTTCGAGAATTTGATTGACTCTTTCGACTTGACCACTTGACTGAGGGTGATAAGCGGTGCTAAAGGAGAGATGAGTTCCCATAGCATTCTGGAAACTTTCCCAAAATCGAGAAGTGAAAAGACTTCCACGATCTGAATTGATCTCCTGAGGAACACCATGAAGAGAAACTATTCGAGAGATATATAGGTCTGCTAACTGACTAGCAGTTATACTCTCTCGAACTGGAAGGAAATGATCAACTTTTGAAAGGCGATCGATGACCACGAAGATGGCATCATTCCCTTTCTTAGTCTTTGGAAAGCCAGTGATGAAATCCATACCGACCTTGTCCCATTTCCGCTCGGGAATAGCCAAGGGCTAAAGAGTGCCAGTAGGCCTTTGATGCTCTGCCTTAACGCGACGACAAACATCATAGTTAGCAATGAACTGAGCGATTTCTCTCTTCATCCGGGTCCACCAGAACCTCTGGCGTAGGTCCTGAAACATTTTGGTACTACCGGGATGAATCGTGAGAGGAGATTCATGAGCTTCTTTAAGGATCAGCTCTCAGAGTTGTTGCTTCTTGGGAACCACCAAGCGGCCCTCAAAGAATACAACACCTTGATCATCTACCGAGAAGCGTCCAGCAACTCCTCTAGCGATGTTGCTCTTGATTCGGGAAATTCCCGTATCATGCTTCTGGGCTTCTACGATCTGATCCTGAAGAGTCGGTTTCGCCACCAAGGTAGAAAGGAATCCTCGAGGAACAATGTGAAGATTTAACTTACGAAATTCCTCGTGGAGAAGTGGTTGACTTTGTAGCAACATGAGGTTGTTACCATAGAATTTACGACTTAGTGCATCATCCATGACATTGGCTTTGCCTGGGGTGTAAGATATTCCTAAGTCGTAGTCCGTAATCAACTCAATCCACCGTCTTTGCCTGAGATTCAAATCCAGTTGGGTGAATATATATTTGAGACTCTGGTGATCAGTGTATATTTCGCAACGATTACCCAGAAGGTAATGTCGCCAAGTGACAAGTGCATGAACTACAGCGGCAAGTTCCAGATCGTGTGTTGGATAATTCTCCTCATGTGGACGCAACTGTCAAGATGCGTAGGCAATCACATGACGATCTTGCATAAGAATGCAACCTAGACCTTGTCGCGAGGCATCACAGTAGATAACAAAGTCCTTTGTGAAATCCGGGGGTACAAGTACCGGGGCAGTAGTCAGTCGTCTTTTCAACTCCTGAAAACTTTCCTCACACTTTGGAGTCCACTCGAACTTCTTATCTTTCTTGAGGAGTTCAGTTAGAGGTTTGGCAACTTTGGAGAAGTTCTCAACGAAGCGGCGATAGTAGCTCGCTAAGCCAAGGAAACTCCTAACTTGCTTCACCGATTCAGGTTGAGTCCAGTCAAGGACATCTTGAACTCTCTCGGGATTGACATCAATACCTTTCGCAGAGATTACATGACATAGATAGGTCACTTCTGGCAACCATTGTAAGGGAACGCAGCAGAAAACAAAAATTTTCTGACCTACGCACCAGCCCAGGATCACTATGGAGACTGCATACAAGGTTTGATCTGTTTCGTTACCGACTCGTAGCGCAGCGGAAGTAGAGTCGATGACGATCGGCGGTGCAGATCCCCGCAGCTAGGATTTACAACCTCCCAACCGCGAGGATGTACTCCCACATCTGCTCCTCGGACAGCCCTCCGGGAGGCGGTCGGACAGTCCCTCGGACGGTGTCGCGGACAGCCCTTCGGGAGGACCTTCGAAACTCGAACGGTCACTCGGACAGCCCTTCGGGAGGACCCTCGAAACTAAGACGATCACTTGGACAGCCCTTCGGGAGGCACTCTCGAACTAAGACCGAAACTACGATCTCTCTACAGAGTTGCACACATACGGTGTCATCTATCCGGCAGGGCTTCGCCGTCCATAACTAGTTCCCACCGGAACACAGACAACCTTTCGGCTCTACGAAACTATTTCGCTGGGAGGGAGAGAGAAGCCAGACAAGTCTATGGCATGTGTATGAGAGCAAGCATGATCTGATTTTGGAGAGCAATCTCCACCTCTATTTATAGGAGGAGCAAGGGGTAGAGGAAAGACCAAAAGGACCTTCCTAGGATCTTTCCACCACATGCCACATAAGGGTGTGTAGAAGATATCCACCATGAGGTGGAAGGACACCTCAAGGAGGGCCCCCCATGCCATGGCCGAAATTTGCAGCCCCCTTGGGGAGCTCCACCTCCCTTTCACACACCAAAAGTGGTTTTCTTCTAGAAGAAAAACCCCATTTGCAAATCAGCCCAAAAAGTGCTTTTCACTATTCACGAACACATTTTTCTGCGTCCGTTAAAACCCAAATTATTTCTGTGTGCCTAGAATAATTCTAGCACCCACCAAAACAATTTTGAAAGCATTCCGAAACAATTTCGGAACAATGTTTCTTCAGCGAAAAGCATCCAAAGCGGTTCCGGCTGCTCCGGAACATTTCCGGTTTTTGTCCCGGAAAATTCCCAGAAGTTTCCAGAACACTTCTGGAATCCTCCAAGAATTTCCAGGCGTGTGCCAGAACCAATTTGACTTAATGGAATACCCTGAAACAACTTTTCACTTTCACCGGAACTATTCCGGTGTTCTCTCCGGAACGTTTCCGTTTCGTCCGAAACTTTTTCGGTGATTTTCGCTCAGACTCCCCGTCTAGTATTCAGCAGATAGATGACCCTTAAGCATGTGACCCTATAGGTTCGGTGAAGTATAGACATGACCGGAACCCTTTCCGATCAATGATCAACATCGGAGCCGTGGACACCCATATTGACCCCTATACCCACACGAATGAATATTCGAGTGAACCTCCAGTTGCCGTGTGCTATTCCTGTTGCTTCGCGATATGTTACAAATACCCGAGGTGAGACATGTTGGCATCCCCGTGGATCAACAACTTGTCCACTATGCCAGTTACCTCGTTACCGGTATTGTTCTCTTTTCTCGTTCCCGTGTTCCGGCATCCCCGTGATCAAATCACAAAGTGTCTGGCCAGACGATGATGGATACCATAACACCGAGAGGGCCCAGAGATATCTCTCCGTCGTCGGAGGAGCAAATCCCAATCTTGAGCTATCGAGTTACTTGACGTACTTTTCCATGAACCCGTAAGCCGCCGTAATAGCCACCCATTTACAGATGACGTTTAACAAACCCCAAAGTTCATGAAGCAAGCATGAAGAAACTTGATACTCTCATGGTCTAAGGAATCATGCACACGTTAACCATCTCTGTGTTATTAACCATTAACTTGTGATGAATGTATCTCATAGCATAACATCAATTCAGGTCGATTCAACACAAATGTTCTTCTAACATTGTGCCCACAAAATTGCCGGCATAGCCATGCCCATGATTAGGAAAACAGGATCATCATGCAATACTTGAGCCAGTCTTAGAGGCCAGACTAGGAATACATTTTACCGTTTATTATTCCACACGTGCATATGAGTCTTCCTTCGAGCCTCGTGGTTATTGTAGACTCGAGAACCATAGCAGTTATAGCATGGAACATAAACATAATTATGAACAGGGAGATAATCAATAACATTTATTATTGCCTCTAGGGCATATCTCCTACAGACTCCCACTTGCACTAGAGTCAATAATCTAGTCAATGCTAATGCACTTTACACCTGTGGCATACCGGTGTAAAATATGCTTCGCATGTGGTATAGCCTGATGTCCAACGGATCTGACGACTTCAGCTCCGTGTGTAACTTTGCATATCCTCGCGTTTTCACGCTTTCACAAAATTCATATTTTGTGTGGACTTGGCTTTGCATATGTGTGAATCATTGGTCGAAACCTGATTCCTCAGACTGAGCTATGGAGCAACTATCTGCAATAGTGTCCCATAGACCAAAGCCATCTTGGAACCATACTAAGTTCATGAATGAACTATATGATTCAACAACTTCTTTGTCGCTTCTTAAGCGTCAACATACTTAGCCTTTGTTATAGAATTCGCCACAGTATCTTGTTTGGAACAATTTCCAACTACCGTGCCACCATATTGTGTATTACACAAAAAAGCCTTAACTTAAATCGAAAATCGCATGGAGCATTGATGAAGACTGTATCGATGTAATTACTTACAACGAGCACTTCATAATCTCTGCTTGCTAGAAAATATGTCATCACTACTACTCTAGTACTCAATGACATCTTTCACTGTTGTCCTATGATCAGTACTTTGATCACTTTGGTATCCATACTCGCAACAACTTTTGGAGTATCGGACATATCTGGTTGTTTTACATACCATGGAATACATGATTAATCCAAACACAAGAGTGTGTGGAATCACCATCATGTATTTTGCTCATCAGTGTTTCGGGACACCGAGTCTTGCAAAAACTCTTTCCATGTGACTTCGGCAAGAATCACTCCTTGACGTTTTCCAATGCTAAAATGTTTTAGCATCTTGTCAATATGTATTCATAGCTTAGCCCCATTAGGTAAATCTATCTCCATAGATCATCATGCCTAATATTGAGGCTATTTAGCCTAAGCACTTCATCGAAAAACTATTTTCAAATGAAGTCCTAATTCGTGTCAAGAAATTTATTTCCAATTAACAATGTGTCAAGTACACAAGGTTTTTAGAAATATTATTATGCTCCCACTTACTTTCTTGAATCACAAGCATCTTCGATACCCATTTGATGAAGTCAAACCCCTTTGACCATTCCATCAAAAACGAAGATTCCAACTCCACTTTGCTCTCTTCTGTCCATCGCTGGAACTCTGAAGTTTGCATACTTACTAGCATCCTCTGGATCGACAAATTACTTTGGACTGTATCACATACAAGTCCTAGGTTTCATTTCCATCAGATGGAAATCCTTTTGTCATCCATGTTTCATATCTCATGATTGAAATATGTATTAATTGCTAGTTCAACCCGAACCGACTTCAAGCATCGCTACGGTGAGACAATCTCATCGTAGTCAACTCCTTGAACTTGTTATTGCAACAAGTCGAGCTTTATGGATAAAATATTTTATCCGTATCAGTTTTTAGTTTCATAAATATTCGTTAGACTCTAAGTCTTCGGAAAGGTGTATCAAGATTTTAATGTCTCACTTATATGGAAACTATATCGGATTGTATTGGCATTTAGCCAATTCCGGAGTCAGGGCCCATCAACGCTTCCTTGTGTATCGTAGGTATACTGTTGTCTAACAACAATATCTCGTATGCGCACCTGAGAGGTTTGCACGAGTTTTTCCTACGCGGTTCAGCTGCAAGTTCGACCGAAGTCCATACATCTCATGTAGAGGCTTCCGTATCAGTCGCAGTAGGAAACTCCGGAATCACTTCCAAGGTTCCTTTCCTTTGACCTGATGACGAAGATACTGGTTATCTCGTCGAGTTGCACTGTCCTCCCACTCACCTTTTGTAAGAACTATTCTCTTTAAAAGCATACCGTTTTGTGGCAAAATCGTTTGCCTCGGTATAATGGTGGGGGAATACCCAATGACTTGGGATAACCTACAAAATAGCACTTGTCTGATTTGGAATAGGTTTGTAACCTTTTACACAAGCCCCATATTCCAAATGTTAAGAAAAGATATAACATGGTTGGGCGTACCATACCATGGCGTCATTTCAACAGACCTGATGGATCTCTTTTCAGTGTAAAAGCCGCAGTCTCTAAAGCATTACTCCTTAAAAGGGGTAATGGAAAATTTATTTATGTCATCTTTGATCTTACCATGTCATGAATGGTTCGATTACATCTACACGGACTCTCCACTTGCAGTGGTGTTCCGGGAGGTGCAAGTTATGAAACCCCTTTCACAACTCATCAGACATTCGCTAAACTTGTAACTCAAATATTCCTTTCTGCAATCGAATTGTAGAATCATAATTTTCTTGTTACAACAACTTCTACTTCATTTTTGAAAACCTTATGAATGAATTCAAAAGATCCAGACTTACGTCTCAACAAGTAAATATCCATATATCTACTTGAGTCATTTCTGAAGATAGATAAATCCACTACTTGCAACAACATTTATTGGACTACACACATCATAATGTATGATCACCAATATGTTCTTTGCTCGTTCCTTATGGCCCGTGAACGGTATTTCAGTCACTTCACTTTTCAGAGGAAAGTTGCAAGTGTCAGATGATTCAAAATCAAACGACTTCAAAATCCATCATAATGGAATTTTCCATGCGGGTTTCTCCAATGTGACCAAATGCAGTGCCACACTTGTGTGGTATTCTTTTAGTCTTGCGGCATTTAGCGTCAGTGTTATGGATGTATCATATTTCCATCAATATTCATAACATACATCCCATCTAGGATGGAAGCATGTCCCTTCATGTTATTCATAATACTGAACAACAATTGTTGTTTTTATGAACAACTCTTTTGCAACAAACATTGTGCAATGGGCTAGAGTGTATGAAACTCTAAAATGAATTATGAAAGTAAACACAGAGGTTATGTATTATTATCAATATTCATAACATACGTCTCATTCATAATGAAAGTATGGCCCTTATGTTATTCATAACACCGAATATCAAAAGTTCTCTTATGAACAACCTTCTTGCAAGATACCTTATGCAAAGGGCTAGAGTGTGAAACTCTAAAATGAATTATGAAAGTAAATACATAGGGAATACACCTATGGATGGCATAGTAACATTTACTATGTTCCCTGCGTGTATCTAACCTCATTCCTGGCTAGTCTTTCAGGCCATAGTAGTTCTTACATCGAGTTGCAACAGAATGCAATCGAGCGGGTATCTTTGTGATTAACTCACAATACCCAAGAATTAGTGATTAACATGTTTAATCATAATTCCCAAGAACTATTTCTTTGACCAGCCTTCTATACATCAATAACTTGTATGACTTTCATACATGAGCTGGATATTCCAGTCTTCTCTCTATTTGCCTTTATACTTCTAACAGTTTAACTTTTAGTATTTCTTCTACTCTCAGAAGAAGCATCCAACTTAAGAGTGGCGTTAGCCCCGGACTTCCTAGGCATGTAAGTCATACTAACACCCTTTGGACATTTCCTTTAAGTTGTTGTTTTATTCACCTTCATCATATGACAGGCGTTCTACTGGATCCCTCTGTTATTAGTCAAATGCATAGTAAACACTTTTACTAACAGTTTGCAAAACAAACATTGCTTTGGATATCAAATATCTTTTAGCCTTTGTTTGTGTCTGAAAATGATTTTCAGTTCCATGAATATCACATAGCTATCCCAAACTTTTGAAGTTCGGGTTTCATGGAATCAAACATATTGCACTTGACCGAAATGGAATTCTAGCTTTTGGATCGAAGGATGAGAGTCATATGATCCATAGCATTAGCGGGAGAATACCGAAAGCATGCGATAGGACAAAGTCCTTCTCGGCACTATTGAGGACAATCCTCACATTACGTTACCAACCGTAAAGTTTTAACCAGATATTTAACAGCTATTCAATTTTAATAGGAAAGGTGGAAACGCGAGCCATTATTCTACAACTATTATGCAAACCACATTTAGACAGTGTTCAAAATTAATTGCACTGAGAATTAAACAAGTTAATTCTACAGTGCGCTCCCACTCAAATCAATATCTCTCATAATTGATTGTGAGTGATACAAGATCCACATTTCAATTCAACGCCACGGTTCGAGATGAACTCAAATGGCGCGAACTTCAATCGGTAGGCAAACTTGCCGATCACATCTCTATGTGATTCTTGTTCATCTTTTGATGCGTGTGTTCCGAGCTCAGGACTGTCCTGCCTGAACATCAAGACAACCAAGTGATCTCGCTGCGAGGTCTCAACTCACCCGCCTCACACTTCTCTAATCGTTCGCACCCATGGAGATCATGTGATGCCCCGAAGAGATAGGTGCCGTGACGGTGCTACACTTGGGAGAACACTAACTACTTGATATTTTAAGTGAGAGATCACCCTAATAAAAAGCGACTACCGCGCAATCAAAAAGGGTGCAACATAAGGGATAAACATCTCAGGCAATTCATAATAGCATGATATGGTATAGCCCTTTCTGACGGAGAAGTCTTTCATTTCTTCGTCTCCGGCATTCGCATCGGTGTTCACCTTCGCGAAGATTGCCACCACCTTGTCGATGCACCAGATAATATTGCTATCTCTATAGCTAATAAAATAAGTGCATTACTTAAGGTTGACACGCAGGTCATTAAAGTGACAATCATATGGCTCCAGCCATCATGCCGAATCATGACACGCAGGTCATGTTAATCAAATTACATCATATAGTCATCTCATACATAATCAAATTATTATGAGCACTGCTATACCACATCATATGCACATGCAAACCATCCTGCAAAACCAAGTTAGACGCCTCTAATCGGTTCATGCAAAATTTTATTTTTCGTGGCTTCTAAGGTTTCGAAACAAACCGAAGCTACCAACGTCCATCATCAAGTATGATAATTCAAGTTGCTAGATTAACTTTCTAGGGTGTATGAAACACGAGATAATAAAATCTCGAGCCCCATACTAAACTTCGTCATACGCGTGACCCCCATGCAGATCATATCTGCATTGCCCTTTCGTCTGCGAAACATCCATCTTTCTTTAACTATGGTGGAACCCAAAGAACTCTTAGCACTTCGTTTATCTCTCAATCAGCATACTCAGGAGCAGCATGAAAGGATCGCGGATTGCCAGAACTTTGTGAGATTCCACCATGCCGTCAAGATCAGGACTACGCAAATTCAGGGGAAGCAACAAGAACATCGGGTAACAGATTTCATTTGCTACCCGCACAAATAATTTACAGCAATAGATCTCATCTACTACCTAATTATATTGTGCAACACCCATACATCTCTATGTATTCTAGATCGCAACCTGCATCTACGCATAGCACGGCTCTTGATGCCACTGTAAGGGAACGCAGCAGAAAACAAAAATTTTCCGACCTACGCACCAGCCCAGGATCACTATGGAGACTGCATACAAGGTTTGATCTGTTTCGTTACCGACTCGTAGCGTAGCGGAAGTAGAGTCGATGACGATCGGCGGTGCAGATCCCCGCAGCTAGGATTTACAACCTCCCAACCACGAGGATGTACTCCCACATCTGCTCCTCGGACAGCCCTCCGGGAGGCGGTCGGACAGTCCCTCGGACGGTGTCGCGGACAGCCCTTCGGGAGGACCTTCGAAACTCGAACGGTCACTCGTACAGCCCTTCGGGAGGACCCTCGAAACTAAGACGATCACTTGGACAGCCCTTCGGGAGGCACTCTCGAACTAAGACCGAAACTACGATCTCTCTACAGAGTTGCACACATACGGTGTCATCTCTCCGGCAGGGCTTCGCCGTCCAGAACTAGTTCCCACCGGAACACAGACAGCCTTTCGGCTCTACGAAACTATTTCGCTGGGAGGGAGAGAGAAGCCAGACAAGTCTATGACATGTGTATGAGAGCAAGCATGATCTGATTTTGGAGAGCAATCTCCACCTCTATTTATAGGAGGAGCAAGGGGTAGAGGAAAGACCAAAAGGACCTTCCTAGGATCTTTCCACCACATGCCACATAAGGGTGTGTAGAAGATATCCACCATGAGGTGGAAGGACACCTCAAGGAGGGCCCCCCATGCCATGGCCGAAATTTGCAGCCCCCTTGGGGAGCTCCACCTCCCTTTCACACACCAAAAGTGGTTTTCTTCTAGAAGAAAAACCCCATTTGCAAATCAGCCCAAAAAGTGCTTTTCACTATTCACGAACACATTTTTCTGCGTCCGTTAAAACCCAAATTATTTCTGTGTGCCTAGAATAATTCTAGCACCCACCAAAACAATTTTGAAAGCATTCCGAAACAATTTCGGAACAATGTTTCTTCAGCGAAAAGCATCCAAAGCGGTTCCGGCTGCTCCGGAACATTTCCGGTTTTTGTCCCGGAAAATTCCCAGAAGTTTCCAGAACACTTCTGGAATCCTCCAAGAATTTCCAGGCATGTGCCAGAACCAATTTGACTTAATGGAATACCCTGAAACAACTTTTCACTTTCACCGGAACTATTCCGGTGTTCTCTCCGGAACGTTTCCGTTTCGTCCGAAACTTTTTCGGTGATTTTCGCTCAGACTCCCCGTCTAGTATTCAGCAGATAGATGACCCTTAAGCATGTGACCCTATAGGTTCGGTGAAGTATAGACATGACCGGAACCCTTTCCGATCAATGATCAACATCGGAGCCGTGGACACCCATATTGACCCCTATACCCACACGAATGAATATTCGAGTGAACCTCCAGTTGCCGTGTGCTATTCCTGTTGCTTCACGATATGTTACAAATACCCGAGGTGAGACATGTTGGCATCCCCATGGATCAACAACTTGTCCACTATGCCAGTTACCTCGTTACCGGTATTGTTCTCTTTTCTCGTTCCCGTGTTCCGGCATCCCCGTGATCAAATCACAAAGTGTCTGGCCAGACGATGATGGATACCATAACACCGAGAGGGCCCAGAGATATCTCTCCGTCGTCGGAGGAGCAAATCCCAATCTTGAGCTATCGAGTTACTTGACATACTTTTCCATGAACCTGTAAGCCGCCGTAATAGCCACCCATTTACAGATGACGTTTAACAAACCCCAAAGTTCATGAAGCAAGCATGAAGAAACTCGATACTCTCATGGTCTAAGGAATCATGCAAACGTTAACCATCTCTGTGTTATTAACCATTAACTTGTGACGAATGTATCTCATAGCATAACATCAATTCGGGTCGATTCAACACAAATGTTCTTCTAACATTGTGCCCACAAAATTGCCGGCATAGCCATGACCATGATCAGGAAAACAGGATCATCATGCAATACTTGAGCCAGTCTTAGAGGCCAGACTAGGAATACATTTTACCGTTTATTATTCCACACATGCATATGAGTCTTCCTTCGAGCCTCGTGGTTATTGTAGACTCGAGAACCATAGCAGTTATAGCATGGAACATAAACATAATTATGAACAGGGAGATAATCAATAACATTTATTATTGCGTCTAGGGCATATCTCCTACAACCATAATTCGCACTTGGAGAATTTGGCGTAAAGGCGGTGCTTTCGAAGTTTCATCAATACCAGCCTAAGATGCTCAGCATGTTCTTCTTCGTTCTTCGAGTATATGAGGATATCATCGAGGTAAACCACGACGAATTTGTCCAAATACTCCATGAAGATCGAATTCATTAAGCGGGAGAAGTTGGCTGGGGCATTGGTTAGACCGAAGGACATGACGGTGTACTCGTATTGGCCATAACGAGTGACGAAAGCCGTCTTTGGAATGTCCCCGTTCCTGATTTTGATTTGATGATAACCTAATCTCAAATCCATCTTCGAAAAGACTGTGGATCCTGCGAGCTGATCATACAAATCGTTGATCCCGGGGAGCGGATATTTGTTCTTTATCGTGACCAGATTAACTGGTCGATAATCTACAACCATCCGATCCGTACCATCCTTCTTCTTGACGAAGAGGACAGGACAGGCCCATGGAGAAGAACTAGGACGGATGAAACCTTTCTTCAAAGATTCATCGAGTTGGATTTTAAGCTCAGCTAACTCTTGGGGTGACATCTTATATGGTCTCCTAGCAATTGGAGCGGTTCCTGGAACAAGGTCTATGACAAACTCTACTTCTCTGTCAGGTGGAACACCTGGCAGTTCTTCTGGAAAAACATCCGGGAAGTCACGGACTACCGGGATGTTCTCAAGGTCTGGGAGAGGATTGGCATTGAGGGAATATATCCGGCCTTTCGGGATATGGGTTTGGACATTGACTATCTGGCCAGAAGGATGGGTAAGCTGAACAGACCTAGTGAAGCAATCAATTTTGGCATGATGAGCTGTCATCCAGTCCATCCCCAAAATGATATTGATGTCTTAAGTTATGAGGGCTATCAGCGAGGCAAGGAATACCAAACCATCAACAAGGATTTGGTTCCCATGGCTTACTGCATTAGTTTGCCATTTGGAACCTGGAGTTTGAATTACTAATGGAGAGGACATAACTTTGAAGGCAATGTTATGCAAGGAGGCATAACGTTCAGAGATGAAGGAGTGGGATGCTCCTGAGTCAAACAGAACTGAAGCTGGATGAGAGTTGACAAGAAGCGTCTTAAGCACGACGTCAGCATCATCTTGAGCTTCTTCTGCAGTTACATGGTGCACACATCCACGAGTGTAAACAACTGACCTCACATTAGGCTTCTTGGTTGGCGGCTTGCAACGAATAGCACCACTTGATGAAGAGGGTGGAACATAACCACGCAGGGGACAATCTCTTGAATAATGCCCTGGCTGGCTACACTTGAAGCATGCTCCATAAGTGGGATGTGGATCTTGGTTGATCACTTGCTTGACGAGGTTCTTCTGGGGAACACATGGCATCGGCAAACGAGGTGCCACATAGGATGGCCTCGGTGCATATCCCGGAGGAAGAGCGGCATTCGGGATCCATATCCTATGCTTCTGGGATATAGCAACTGAAGATGACCCAATATCACGGGTGTGCTTCCGGGATTCCTCATAGGTCATCCGGCTTGTCTCCGCTTGGATTGCTTTGTTCACAAGAACCTGGAAACTGATGAACTCATGCAGATTGAGATCATGACGAAGCTTCGGGCTAAGGCCTTTCCTGAACCTTGCTTGCTTCTTGGTATCTGTGGATACTTTTTCTGGGGCATAACGCGCAAGGCGTTCAAACTCACGACTATAGGCGTCCACATCCATCTTGCCTTGGGTCAGATTGCAGAACTCCTCTTGCTTACGATCTATCAGGGCCTGGGGAATATGGTGCTCGCGGAAAGCCTCACAGAATTCCTTCCATGAAGTAGATTGGCCTGCAGGTCGCATGGCCTCGAAGTTTTCCCACCATAGGCTGGCGGAACCTTCAAGGTGATATGCGGCATAGGTGACCTTGTCTCCTTCAGCCACGTTTGCATAACGCAGCTTGTTGTTGATACTACGGAGCCAATCATCTGCATCCAGTGGCTCAATGGAATGATGGAAGGTGGGCGGTTGCAACTTGATGAAGTCTCTAATGGATACTAGCTCATTGCGACGATGGGCTGTATTCTGCTCGATGTACTCCAACAGACGGTTGGTGGCACGCTTGTTCCTCTCAACTTCTAGCATAACCTCCGCCAACAGAGGCTGGTTGGGAGGATCTTCTTCATCCCTACCATCTCCAAGATTCTGACCACGACTAGCAAATCTCCGGTTTACTAGCGACATCCTGAAGGGAAACCAGGGTTCAGAACAAGGAAGAACACCAGAACATATCTATACCTAGAAGAACTCGGACAGCATAACGGCTGTACGGGTATGAAATATGAGGCAACCTGCACAAGATTTGGGCAGCATAACAACTCAACATCATGGTTCAAGGCACAGTGAGAACATTGACATCACTTCTCACAACTCTGATGGGACATGACTCAACCATTCTATAAGTCCGCGGTCCAGTAACTCGTCATCCTAGCAGATAGGTAAGAAGCCTAGTCCTTAATCCCCGTAGAAAGGAAGAGGGTGACTCAGAATAGAGTAACTTGAGGAAAGGAGTAAAAAGAGCCTTACGTTCCCTTCCACAATCAATTCCCTTACATAACTAAAGCATTACTAGACTCAACATCGACCAGTTTGGCTTCGTAAACCTACAGATAGTTTAGCTCTGATACCAACGCTGTCGGGACCCCGATCCTAAGACATATGAATCCAGCCTGTAACATGTCACACCACTTTGCGGCCTCACGCACGGTAACCCACGGCTGCCACCCTACCTTGGCCGGGACAGGTAGTGCCTTTTGGCTCACGGATATTAACATGTCGCTAGCATCCACACGTTAAAGAACCCGGGTCGACATGACTAGTTATAGACCCAAGTGGCACAACCATACAGGGACAGGCATACGTAACCCAACAATGCAGGTGTTGGTCATCAACGTGTGTAGACGAGTCATAGCAAGCTACAGGGACTCCATTATGCCGTGGGACATAAATGTCATCAACTGCGCGTAGACGAGTCATAGCAGGCTACATGGACTCCATTACACTGCGAGACATTTCCCCGAAGGGACAGACACAACAGCAAGAAGGATACACGCCGGTCAATCAATGTGTCCGGAGCAGTAGCAAGCTACCAAGGCTCGGTGGAAGCACAAAGAGGCATTTCCCCGTAAAGCAGGCTACTAAAGGTATACAGCTAGGTGTCGAATCCCACACATACCAATGCATTTCAAACATACACGCAATATGCACGATATGTGTAGATACAACATGGCATCACAACAAAACTCTATAACATAACATTTATTTAGATGGCTCCGAAGAGCCAACATAGTATAATGTTACAAGCAGGGTGGGTCACATAACCCAACATTCAGAGCATACAAACAACAAGCGGAAGTTACATGTCTGAGTACAGACATCTAATAAAAGCGGCTGGAAGAGCCTGAAAAGCTACAACGACCCTACCAAAGGAGCCAGAGTCCTGTCTGGGTTTCCTTGCTAATCCGTCGATGTCAACGTCAAGAAGAGCATAGAATGAACAACGTCTATCTCTGCAAAAACGTAAATAAGCAACAGTGAGTACGAAGGTACTTAGTAAGTCTTACATCAGAACTAACTACATATGCATCATGTATCAAGAACGGGATTGTGGGGTTCACTGCAGAATGCCAGCTTTGACCTTTGGCTAGACTGAAATATGATAAAGTATCCAACGTATCACTACTCTCTCGTCTCCCTACGAGAGAGCACACACGAGTCCACATGTTGACCATATCAATACACCACTATCGATCCTCTCTCGTCTTCCTACGAGAAGCCATCCATAGCACTCACACTTCTCTGGAGTATTTTAGAGTATCCATTTAAATTGTCTATGAACACTGCAAGTCTCCAAGTAGTCCATATCCGCGGACGCGGCTATTCGAATAGATAGATTACCCTGCAGGGGTGTACTTCGTCACACATGCTCCCGCCACTTATCGCCATGTGCACGTTTAAAAGGCACCTCGGCAACCTTCAAGCGGAAGCCAGGCGAGGGAGTCAGCCACGGACGTTAACTTACAACGACTCACGTCCAAGGCAGTCGCCTATCTGAGTTGGAACTCATAATGGAAGTCCGGCCGAGGTTTCCAACATGGCCTCAAACGTTGTGAGCAGGGCCCCAAGCCGGTCCCGATTGGGCCGTTCATCCACTTCGCAGGCCGTGCCACACCTATCAACGTTTCGAACTACTGCGACTGAGAACAGGGTAAGTTAATAGGCCGAGAGGGGTCGAGTTACCGGAACCCAATGTGCGGTAGTAGCTAGTCTTGGAACACAAACACGGAGCTCAGTTCCTATGAGCGGTCTCAATGAGACAACCCACCATGTACTCCTACATGGCCTCTCATCGCTACCTTTACCAAAACAAGTTCAACACTTAACCCTCATCATCTGGACACAATCATTTCACTCCGGTTCATCACCCAGATGAATCAAACCTGACACAACTCTAAGCATAGCAAAGCATAACAGGGTGATAGAACAACATGGCTCAAGCATCTACCAGGTATGCTACGTTGCTTGGTTTAGCTATTTACTATGACAATGACAGGTCATGCAAAGGAGTGGGTTCATCTACCGCAACACAAGTAGCAGTTGAATCGCATTGTCCTAATGCATTGAAATGAGAGCAAGAGCGAGAGAGTGGGATTGTATCGAATATGCTTAAGGGGGGGGGGGGGGGGTTGCTTGCCTGTTTATCAGAAGAACACAGCTGTTCTTTGATGTCGTCGATAACTACGTCTCACAAGTCTACCGACAAGGTCAAACAAGGTATAAATTAAGCACGGCAAATGCTTCACAATGATGCATGAAATATCATGGCAATATGTTGCTGGTTTGAGCTAATGCATCTATCAACATGTTAAATGAAGATGGTTTGAAGCCAAGCTTCAAATTCAACTCCATGTGTGAGGTTACATAATGTGTTTTGAACAAAATGTCCAAGTTTACCTATTTAGCTTGCTCTAACGTGCATGAAAATGCCACCATCAGATTCATTGGATTTTTCTGATATTTTTTCATATATAAATTATTTCAATCTGACTTACAGATTATTTTCTATGAATTTTAGAAGTTTTAGGTATTTTCTGGAATTATTTTATAATAGAAAATATTAATTGCGTCAGCCTGAGGTCATGCTTGCGTCAGCGGTCAACAGCGCCGGTCCCAGGTCAAACCTGACGACCGGGGCCCACACGTCAGCGAGGGGGCTAATCCCCACGCTGACTGGGGTTTGACCCGCCTTTGGGGCCCAGTGTCAGTGGCTAGGGGGGTCGGATTAGGAGGGAGATTAGGGCCTAATGGCCGGTCCACATCGGCACCGGCCGGAGGGAGGTCGCCGGCGACCAAACCCGCGGCGGAAGATCGCCGGAGTTGTTCGGGATCGCGCTACAGATATCGGATGCACGCGCTGAGGGCACCAGGGCGTAGCCCAGGCTCGCCCACATCCAGGGGGCATGCGGCTGGTCACGGGGGCACCGAAAAAGACGCCGGCGAGCACGTCCGCGGCGGCCGGAGCTCGGACACGACGGCTCTACGGCCTAAAGGGCACAGGGGAATCCGGGGAGAGGGGGAGGCGACGCGGGTGCTCACCGCGATGACGAGGGGAGGATCAGCTTGCTCGGGGATGCGCCGGTGGTCGCGAATCGACGATGAATGGCTCCGGTGGCCGGCGACGGAAATGGCGACGACGGCGAGCTTGGAGGGCTCCCGGGCTTGATTCCTTCAGTGGGACGGACAAAGTCGACGACGACGGAGCTTCCGGAACGGCTGCGGGGCTTGGCGAGGCCGGAGGCTGCGGGTGTGGCGAGCGACGGCGATGGTGGCTTCGGTTTCGGGGGGAGAGGGAGCAGAGGGAGAGGGAAAAAGCAGCAGGGAGGAGAGGAGACGTGCACGGGCGTTCCTCGCGGCGTCCTTATCCCGCGCGGCGATCAGCGGCAAGCAGGAGCTGGCCGGGCGCGTGGGCGCTAGCGTCGGGCACACGCCCTCGTGCCTTCTGGCACGAGGTTGAGGACGACTGGCCACTGGGCCAGCTGGGCCTCAGGTAAGCCTGGTAAGCTCTCTTCTTTTATTTCTTTTCTATTTTCTGACATTTGTTTAATTTGGTTTGGCTACCAAATTATTTAATATAATTCTGATATTTTGCAGGTGAGTCCAATGAATCAAACCAGATCACCGCAAAAAGTTTCAGAATTAATGGACTTTTATTTTATATATAATAAATATAAGTCCAAGGAAAATAACTGTTGAGTTAAATCAAAAGCCCAAGTTAAATGTTTCTGTGATCCCAAAATATTGGTTGGCAATTTTTACCTTATCCCAATATTTTATTGGAATACCAGGAACATTTTCTTGGTTCACTTTGAAGCAATTTTTATATTGCTTATTTGACAAAAATTTGAATGATGAGGCTTGATCACTCCTCATTTCAATTTCATTTGAAATTTAAATGCAAGCATGAATGCATTGGCAAGCATTAAGAAACTAGGGATGTGACAGCCGTGTGGTTAGCAAGTTCCAGCGGCCGACATCTCCAATCGATCATAGGAGCTGGCGTTGTCTCACCGACCGCTCGTCATTAGGATCTACTTGATCTGCAGTTTGCGCATGTAAGTTGTCGCACAGTCGTATTGCATCTCCTTTGTTGAGTCTTCTACCTAATCTATTTAATGGTTACAAGCGTACATTGTATATATGATTGAGTTGTTATTCATGGTAATCTAATTGGTAATTGCTAGTTTATGAGAAGTGATAAGTCGCCAAACATTCAACCTTGAGTCAATAGTAAATCAATTTAGGATTTTGATGTTTATTTCGTACATGTTAATGTCTGCATGTGAATTCAAGAACATGTTAATTGTTCTGGCATATGTGGACGGTGAAGTGCGACATGGATCCATGGGTGTAGAGTATAGTGTTCCTCCCAAGATCACATTTCCAGCATTCGAGAAAACAACTTTTGAAGACATCAAGAGTGAGATATGTCAAGGACTTGGACATGGTAACAAAAGCGATCAAAACAACACGAATATCCATGCTCGGCTTGATATTAGAGCTCCTGGACCACAACATTTTCAATTAATTCCAATATACGAGGAAATAGGATGGAACATGATTTTTGAGAAGACCAAATCCCGACCAACATGGCAAGTGGTAGAGTTATATGTTAACTTCACACCAAATCGAGACATATTGAGCCAAGTCAACGATAGAAGCAACATACCAAGAATTGAAAGGCAAGCACAAAGGTACGAAAGTGCAATGTGTTCATCATTGCATCAAACCTCTGCTGGTGCATTTCCGGATTCTAGTACATGTGCTCCTGATTTTGACATGCCAAATGTGCCATCTTCTAGTCATGGTAACGTAAGAAATGAGTTTCCAGCAAGTACTGTCGATGGCCTTTATGATGAGGAGGATACAGACCTGAATATGAATTGACTGAACATGATGATGATGACGATGAGCATGATTCCGATGGCGCACCTAGCCAGAGTTCAGATGATGATACAAAACCAAGGGCCATGCATCATACCAGGCATTTCCATTCATGCGGAGGTCTGGACAAAGTGGCATGGAAGCCTTCAGTGACATATCTTTACTAAGGGAGACAACATCATATGATAGTTTTTTTGGATGTAAGAAACACTTTAGAAGTCCATTATCAGATCATCAGATTTTTGATTTGAAAGAGCACCTCAAAATTGCAACCGATGAATTTCATATAAATATTAATTTGGAAGTGAAATATAGCACAAGCAATCAATCTAAATTGGTCCAACGAAAATTGGTTCATGTTGGCAAATAGTGTCTTTATTCTCACACTTGTCGTGACACATCAACGAAAATTGGTTCATGTTGGCAAATAGTGTCTTTATTCTCACACTTGTCGTGCATCCGCTAATAGAACTTACCATTCTCAGTTATCAACCTCTATAATTGCAGATGTGATCCGTGAAGCACTAAAGGATGACCTGGAGTTAAGTATAAAATATGTGCGAGCATTGGTCAGACAACATTATAGAAATGTGAAGCCATCATACAATAAGTTATGGTATCGAAGAAAGAAGGCCATAGCACAACTTTTTGGAAGCCGGGAAGGATCATACAATCTTCTCATCCCCTTCCTCGAGGCTATTAGAGTGAAAAATCCAGGTACAAAGTATGTTCTTCTATCAAAACCCATGACACAAGAAGGGCATAAAGAATTTCGATGTGTCGCCTGGGCATTTGGACCTTGCATTGAAGCAGTTCCCCAGCTTCGACCAATGATAAGTGTGGATGCTGCATTTCTATGAGGAAGGTACAAAGGGAGGTTGCTAATGGCTTGTGGATATGAAACAAGTTAATACCTCTTGCATTTGTCATTGTGGAGAAAGAGGACGCAACAAACTGGAGTTGGTTCATGAGATGGCTACGGAGGGAGGTAATTGGTGTTGAAAAGTTTATGTGTGTGATTTCAGACCGCCACAAAGTAATCAAATGGGTGTTTAAGCAGCCACACATTTGTTGGAACGAGAATGGTGGTGAGTGTGTGCATAGATTTTGCTCTCAACATGTCGCGGAGAACCTATACAAAGCTTATCGAGATGGTAATATTTTGAGAATACTCAAGTGGGAAGTTAAGAAAAAGAAACCAATCTGCGGCAAGGGATAGCGACGAGGCCGCCAACCTGCTGCGGGGAGGAGCTGACAGAGCTTTGGGGCAGCCACTTCAGGAGGATTTGGGGATGGGCCGTAAAAAAACTAGGGACGCTGCTAACAATAGTGTCCAGGTGTGGACGTGGTTAGTAACAGCGGCCAGCTCTGGACACCATTAAAGACCGTGTTCTTCCTATTTCCAAAATTTCCACCGGTCGATTACCAGTTTGGTAATTACAGAGTTATCATTTATTATTAATAATAAAATCGGTAAAATACACCATGAAAACCCTAGAGTAAGACTTGCATAAGTAGTTACCTACAATGTCCCAACAACAAGATTCATGTCTGCTTCTTTGCTAGTTTCCACCAATGATCCTTGCCATGCCAACATCTGGTATCTCAGGGTTCATTTATGCCTATAACAAAATGTTGCCTGCTTTGGTATCCCTACTATCTTTACACTTTAATCTTGGTTGAGATACATAAATCCTCTCGTGACCCCCTTCATTATTTTGAATCTAGTCGGCAAATTAAACTATGATTTTTTGTGTAACATCTTGAAATGTCAACAAGCATAAGTTTTCTGTAAATAGTATCATTTGCCAATCTAAGAAGTTCAAGTGATAAGCGGACATAACATACAAAAATGAAGCCACATGATGTTGTTAGGTAAGTATTCGTATATGATAAGCTTCTCCACTTCATGAATGCAAGGACCAAAAATTCTAACTAGACTCTGGCCTTACAATTTGGCAATAAAATTTACTTCAATTCTAAGCTCCTTGATACCTTGTCCAGAATCATCACTAAGCCCTTTGATAGTAGTTTCATCGCCACTATGATGTATACCTTTGTAGGCCTAGTCAAAACCTCATTTTTCAACTCACATTAGAATTGGAGAAAAATTTCCATGCATTGGCTACTAAAAATATTTTGAGGAATGTAACGACGTCTCAATAGCCACTGCCATTCAATCACCATATTGCTTTTGCGGGAGCAATCACCATATTTTTATCAACATGCATTCAGTGTTCTATTTTCTAATGAAAATGAAACATGCAACAGGGTGAAAGAGGAATGAAATTCAAAGTTCGGGCTTTTAGGGGACTGTTCGGTGGCTATGTAGTTCAAAAATCATTTTTTATCATGATTCTTTTGTTCCCAACATCTCTAGTACAACTTTGAAAGTTCTTTGTAGATTTTTTTGGAAAACATTCCTCAATCCCCACTCAAGTGAATGCTAAAGTTTGTCCCCATCGAAGCTCGATGTAATTTAGTTTTCACGACAACAGTCTGTTTTCTGGCAGTGACATACAAAGAGCATGGCTTACATTTATTGTTGATGTTCTCTAGCAGTTACACTCTGATGCAGAAAAAACTAAATATATTCTGAACCGTTTGTGTGCTCTATGGCAGGTGTGTGTTTGTCTGGTACTCCCTCTGTAAACTAATATAAGACCTCTTAGATCATTATTTTAATGATCTAAGAGGTCTTATATTAGTTTACAAAGAGAGTAGATGCCAAAATAACTACTACCCTTGTGTTTTTCCTTATCGTTGCCACAATTTTCATCATCTGGCTAAAGCAGCACTCGACATGTGTTGTTTGCAGAGGTACGACCCAAGTTGTGGTAGTAGTCACTCTGTGCATTTCGGTTTATTCAGTTTACATGATTCGGTTTATACGTTTTTTTGGTTTATACGACATTAATACTTCAGCAAATAAGGTATGAAATTTAGATACGGTTCGGTTTCGATGTATACCAAATTATTTCGGTATACACCATAAAAACCAAAGTTGACCCGGATTTGGAAATGACATATAATAATTTATAAATTTATGACTGAAAACACATATTTTTTTTTTGAAATAGAGAGTTGTATTAATTAAGTAGAGAAAATATTGTTCGTACAATCGCGCAAGGCCACGTTCAACACACAGGTTGGCACCGTACCTTGCATAACCCCACCACGCAACTCTCTACGCCTGAACTGGGCAAGACTATGAGCTAAACTATTGACTCTTCTATCAACTTTGCAGACTTTAGCTTCCCTGATCCCTTGTTTGATGGCTTGAAATTCCTTCGCAATCGCTCCAATTTTCGATCTATCAAGAGTCGAGTGGTCGAGCATCTTTGCCACCGAACTACAGTCTGTCTCAATAATTAAGGGTAGATCCGTACCCGACAACGCCTTCCGCAATCCTTCTAGGCAAGCCATGGCTTCCGCACAGTCCACTCCATTGTACCGTGGTATATAATCCCAGGCTGATAAAATAATTCTTCCATCATGATCTCGAACCACAGTGCCCCACGCTCCACTCCTACTTTCCTCCAAGAAACTTCCATCAACATTGACCTTTTCCCACCCAAGCTCTGGCTTTTGTCATCCTTTCTCCTTTGTATTATCATGTTCCTGCACGTTTGGTAATTTGACCATAGGAATTTTTCCTTTTCGATCTATCTCACCATTTCCGCTCGCAATCATGAGGAGGTTTAGAAGGTAGTTCTGTAGAAAGCGAGCAGAATGGGAATTTTTTGCTTTACCTTTTGCGAAGATCGCGTCATTTCTATGTTGCCAAACACGCCACCAAAATAGCATAAATTTCTGTCTTAGATCTTCACTCACCTTATCCAGCAAGGCCATGACCCGAATCCCTTCCAATGTATTTTATTTCATGCTCATGGGGGAGATTCCATACATCCTTCAGTGCGTGCCAAAGGGCCCTTGCAAATGTGCATCGTTGTGCCATATGAAAGCATGTTTCATCATCAGCTCCACATACATTACAAATCGGGGTGAGACCCAGGATACATCGAAATCTTCTAGTTTGAACCGCCAATGATTCAGTTGCTAGTCTCCATGTAAAGATACACACTTTTTGGGTTACATTTGTATTCCATATATTATTCCAAATTCTATGATCCCCTATCCTATTGTGACTGGATTCAATCATCTCAAAAGTCTTTTCGTCCATGGCAAGCCGGTATGCACTACGGACAGTGAAAATTCCGTTCTTTTCTGGCTGCCAAGCAATATAATCATCTTCATCATAATTTGGGAGTCAATACTCAATATGTCATTTGCGTCTTCCAAATAACTATTATCCCTGTGTTTTTTCTTATTGTTGCCACAATTTTCATCATCTGGCTAAAGCAGCACTCGACATGTCTTGTTTGCAGAGGTACGGCCCAAATTGTGGTAGTAGTCACTCTGTGCATTTCGGTTTATTTGGTTTACATGGTTCGGTTTATATGTTTTTTTGGTTTATACGGTATTAATACTTTGACAAATACGATATGACATTTAGATACGGTTCGGTTTCGGTGTATACCAAATTATTTCGTTATGGTTTCGATATACACCGTAACCATAGTTGACGCGAATTTGGAAATGACATATAATAATTTATAAATTTATGACTCAAAACACATATATTTTTATACAAAGAGTATATAACTATATGCAAGTGTATATGCATGCATGGACTTGATGGTTATGGACGTTTAGCATTCTTTTGAAGAGAAATATGACTACGTAACAAGAAAAATGGATGATCTTAACATGAAATCTGCCTTTTGTACAAGAAATGACGACTTGTATGATTGTTTGACCCAAGATATATAAATATATTTTTTACTTCGATTCATTCGGTTAACCGTTCGGTTTTTGGGTATATATCATAAAAACCAAACTTCAAAATGGTATATTTCATACCATACCGAAACCATAAACCATAAAAATCGTAAAATTGGTTTGGTTTGGCTTATTTGTGATATAGTTTTTCGGTTCAGTTTTAAAATGCACAGGGTGAGGTAGTAGTCAATCTGTCCATGCTACTCTCCTGAACAGTCAAGCCAGAACCACCCGTGCCACTGTGCCTGTCTGCCGGCTAGTTTTCAGTTTTTCAGTCTTTGTATTTGGAAAAACTTTCGATATAGTTGTTAAACTTCATGTGACAATATAAACAAATTACATCAATATCCATAGACCAGCTAACGATGCCTAGAGCGAGCAAAAGGCACGCCAACGTCATCGTCCCTCTCTCACTAGTTTTCAGAATTGCTGGAAACACAACGAGTAAATGAGGCGCTGCAATATAATCCTGAAGGGTACAAGAGGCATCATGCTTGGTCTCATGAAACTCATCAATTAGCTTAATTGGCTCATCACTTGTCTACAATTTGTATTATATTTGTGCTCTTCGTTTGCATCCCTAATCCCAAGGCAGGTGAGTGGCTGGGCTTACGATAGGGGGCTCGCTGTTCCAACACAATACAGACGCACACACTCATACATACACGCATACACTTATTACTATGAAAGCACGTACGCATACCTTATCCCTATGAGCACCTTTGAGATTGAGTGGACACATCATCTTGAAATTGATGAAGTCGGCACAGATGCACTGGCTCAAATCGGCATTTTCACCTTATTTTGACGCTTATCACCGTTACAAACAACTGGTAGTTTTGGATACTTGTCACCGTTACAAACAACTGGTGTCTCATTCTCAATAGGGTGTTGGCTTTGTAGATCGAAGGCTCAAGAGAGTCCGAATTTGAAGTTTGAACTAACAAAGCCTACGCCTCTGGATTTCAATCACCATGCGCGCCTCCGGATTTCGTCCATGGCGTCAAGATGACAGCTCGTTGACGGCACACGGCTGCGCGCCTTCTCCACCTCGCAGCAGTTGCATGGCGGGCTCAACGTTGGTGGCACGAGCTCGAGGCAACCCTTGCGTGCGACAATGACGGAGTAGATCATCTCGTCATGGTCGGGATGGTGCACGGCCAACACTTGGAACCCGCCCCGCCTGACCTCCGCGGGTTCCACGACGGGGCACAGGAAGCCGCGGGCCCCATGCGCGCTCCGCACGACGAGGGCAGCACCGGCCGCCATGTGCTGGCCGAGGTGCGCTAGCACGCGGGCTTTCTCCTCCGGCGCCACGCCGACGGGCGCCGCCAGGAAGACCACGTCGTAGGCGGCGAGCTCGTGCGTGAGGCCCTCGACGTCCGCCGTGCGGAACGACATGCGCGCGGCCACGCCGGCGTCGTTCCCGCGGAGCAGCAGCCTCCGCGCGCGCTTGTTGGCGGCGCCGCACCGGTCGAAGCAGTCGACGGCCGCGTCGGGCATGTGGCGCGCGGCGAGCAGGAACGCGCTGAGCGGCAGGGAGCCGGACCCGACGAACGCGACCCGCGCGGGCACGGCGAGGTGGTCCGGCGCGTGGCGGGACAGCAGCGCGTGCTCCAGCTCGCCCAGGCGGACGTAGTTGTCGTGGTAGGGGAAGAGCCTGAGGTGGTCGAGCGGGGCGTCGAGGGCGGCGAGCGCGTCGGAGCAGTGCGCCTCGAGGCGCGCCTCGGCGTCGGCGCAGAGGCGGACGAGGTCGGCCCGCATCCTCCGTGCCCTCGGGCCCAGCGTGGCCACGTCGACGGCGGCGCTCGGCGGGGTGCACACGGCCACGAGCGCGGTGAACAGTGCGTCCGCCTCGGGAGACGGGCTCAGGGACGGCAGCTTGGAGATGGCGGCGTGGAGGCCGGCGATCTTCTTCACCAGTGCAGACGCCTCCTTGTTCTCGCCGCCCATCTGATCGTTGTATTGTACGTGCCAAGAAAGATGGACGCAGCGATGTGTGGAGCTCCGGCAATGGTGAGTTCGATGAGCTCTGGACTTGACTGATGACGAAGTGTTGTATATATAAGCTGGATCGTACTGCAGCTCGATCGTGGCTCGCTTCACGCGTGCCATGGCCAAGGCCAGTTTCATGCCTGTGTTACGTCTGGTGCAGTGGTGCCTACGTTGGCTACGCACGTATCAGCCCAAAATTCTAGTGGTACTTTTGAGCCCTCGTGTGTGAAAGTTGAGTTTATTATTGATTTATTTACGCAGAGACCCCGGAAAAATATATATTTGGGCAGATATATTGCACCTTACACTTTAGGCGGAGCCTGTGTGAAACCATCCGCGTCTAAGAGCAACTCCGACGGCCCGACCCAAACGGAGACGCGATTTGTTCAGTTGGGTCGATCGAACGTACGTTGATGTCCGTTTTTCATTTGGGTCCTCGCGTGCATCCGACGCAGGCCCGGACGTAAATTGTTAAACGCGGACTTAAGAAGTGAGCAACTAATTAGAGACTACTCCCTCGGAAGCCTCCCAACGATCATTTCCACGCGCCGTCACTTGGGGCGTTCTCAGCCGCTGCCACGTGTCGCGCTCTGAACGTTCCCTTCGGATTTTGTTTTTAAATTTTTTCGCACGCGTTTTCGGCTTTTTAGATTGGTTTTTTTGGTGTTTCGGTTTTTCATCGGTCTTTCTAAGCTTTTGGACGAAAAAAAAATTTCGTGAAAAAACGCGTTTTCTGTTTTGCTTCCGCAAGAGGTACGGTTTTGTTTTCGCGAGAGACACGGCCGTGCCTCTTGGAAAGGAAAAAAAACGCGTTTTCTGTTTTTTTTTCCGCGAGAGGCACGGTTTTGCTTTCGCGAGAGACACGGCCGTGCCTCTCGGAAAGGAAAAAAAAACGCGTTTTCTATTGTTTCTTTTCGCGAGAGGCACGGTGTTGCTTCCGCGAGAGGCACGGTTTTGCCTTCGCGAGAGGCACGGCCGTGCCTCTGAAAGGGAAAAAAACGTGTTTTCTGTTTTTTTTTCTTCTATCGCGAGAGGCACGGTTTTTTCGTCCCGGTTTTTTTCGTCCGGTTTTTTCGTGAAAAAAAAGTTCGTCAAAACCTATCAACATGGGATCTAGTTTTGAAGATCTCGACGCGAGGAACCCAACGGTGAAAACGGTTCGAGATTTGGACGCACGGTTTAAGAGATAAAACGTTTTGAAAATACAGATCTACGAAAAAAGGAAAAACTCTCAGGTTGCGACAAGTGGCACACATGCAGTGCGCCATTTGTTCCAACCTGGGGAGGTGGGAGTGATCCCTGGAGGGTGTACTCGTCAATTAGTGATTTCGACTTAAGAAAACACAGAATTATAAAAGCCCAAACAATGATAATTAACCATTAAAACATCGGTCAAATGCCGGCCCAAGTCCACACAAACATAAAAAAACGCCACCCCGCCCGCTACCCTAGGCATCGTCGTCCTTCCTGGGGCCGGTGAGGTCGATGAGCTCTGGTGCCGGGCCAGCCCAGGGGAACGCCGCCTCCTAGGCCCGAGCAGCATCCTGCGATGGCATCGCCGACGGCTGGGGCGTAGGTTGTCGGGCGCGCTCCTCTGCATCCCTCTCCCGACGCTCCTCCTCCTCCACCATCTGCCGCTCGTCCTGGGCGCGCTCCTCCGCCAGCGTGCACGCCTTCCAATGCAAGAGATAGGTCGCCTCCTGCTCCGGCGTCGCGTCGAGCCACACAGGCGGCGCGGGGACGTACCCATTCCTGAAGCTGGCCGGTCCACTTGTAGCTGTTTTGCTCGGGCTTCCCGCCGCACGCTTCCATTAAAAAGAACGGCGACCGACAGCTTCCAGCCACTGCCAGGCGGGCCCGAGTTAGGTGGTCGCGTTTAATACGACTGCGGACGGTGATTGGGCGACCGACAAGTGGGGCCACAGCGGACACCGAAAAGACGCGTGCCATGTTCGTTTCGTGTCCGCGTGGGCATAAATGCGGTCCAAATTTGGGCCTGAAATGCGTCCAGACGGACACGATGCGGACGCGTTTTGGGTTTGGATCGACGCGTTGGGCCGGCGTTTTTGTCCGTTTTGACCCAAATGAACACGGACGGATGATTTGGATCGGTCCGTTGGAGTTGCTCTAACTATCTCATGCTTCCCGTGCACAACTGCTGTCATTTTTCTTCACGGCGAGTTGCGACAGAATCCATATAATCATGCATGGTATCCAATAGGGTAAGCAAGATGAAGATCAAGGATAACTAAATACTCAAAAACAATGACGAACGAAACGAGAGCACAAGAATAGAATTTTATATCAAACATGGGGTGCGTTACAGCTATTCAATATCCACCTCAATAACCATTTTTTCGCCCGAAAAAAAACAATAACCATTTGAATTGCTGCGGTGTCACTGACCAAAAAAGGAGTGCAAACTCATGTGTGTTGTTTAACTCAATTTCTTGCTCTTTTTGTTGAAATGACAGAAACAACAATTACATGTCGAATGAATATGTGATGGGAGGTGAATTGTCCGTATAGCTTTGGGGTCTTTCTGTTGGAGATCATAAGTGGATTCAAAATCAGCTCATCGTAGGTTGTCAACTTCTCCAACCTTATAAACTATGCAAGTGTTTTCTTTCGGCGAAAGAACTATGCAAGTGTTGACCTTATAAACTATGCAAGTGTTTTCTTTCTATGAAAGAACTATGCAAGTGTTGACTCCATAAAAGTTCATCGGTCCAATAAGATATAGCGACTTGATCGATGATTCTATTGGCTCGGGGTTGGGGAACTCAGGGAAAGCCCCCTCCCCCAAAAAGCATACACTGGATTATTTGTTGAATTATGTCAATCCCAGTTTGGCCTATATGTCTCTTGCTCTCTGTCAATAAAATGTGCCTGGGATCGGTCCATAGAGGTAGTTGTAGGACACACCGATCATTCGAAGGCTTTTCATCGAGCCCAGGAACTTCGGTATGCTGCTGGCGAGGATGCAAGTGATACGATTGAGATGTTTTGGCCTTTGCACCGGGGAAGCGAAGTCGATGGGCAGACCTTTTTTAGTACATTATTCGAGAGGGAGATGTGGACAACATTTTTCAGGCATGTGAAGAAGTCCTGGGCAATTGAGCCGAAGTAGTTTTTGATGAGGAGTTCTAGGAGAACTCCACCTCCTAGGTCGCCCGACCCCACCCTCCCCTCCACCTATACAAGTTACCCCTCTCTCTCTCATCCTCTCTCTCTCCAATCGGTAACTACTATATGGCCTCAAAAAATTCCTTATTTGGTCCTTTTAAAAATCTGCTTCCTTATATGGCCTCAAAAAATATATTTTTTCCTTATTTGACACTGGATGTAAATTTTATTCCTTATGTAACACTTCCGTCCATTTTGAGCACTAATGGTGTTAAATGTGATGTGAAAAGACCATTTTGCCCCTGGTATTGTATTTAGTAATTTTTGCTAACTAAAGTAATACTCTAAAAATATAATCTAATTAGTGTATGTATTAGCAGGTATGTAGGTCCTGTATACGGCATAAAAAACTGTATGTCTTGTACACACCACTAATCGTGTACTGCTGCCAACCATTCGATTAGAATTATTTTTAGAAACTTGCACTCGCATCCGAGTACCGTACTTGTCGATTTCATTAGACCAACGAACACACGACGCGACTTGCATAACAAACCAATCAAGATGGCTTCGTCTGTTTACAGCAGGTGAAATAGAGCGGGCAAACTAGTATACTTTTGAAGTGGGGAAAACGTCTTTTCATGTCACATTTAACATCGTTGGTGCCAAAAATGAACGAATGTGTCAAATAGGGAATACATTTTACATCTAGTGTCAATAAAATATTTTTAAGGCCAAATAAAGAAACAGATTTTAAGAAAGGACCAAATAAGGAATTCTCTGAATAAATAACAACCGAATAAATGTGTGTTCGAATTTCAGCTCCCTTTCATCCCGCTGTCATGTTTCATTTCCATTAAATAAACGAAACATTGGATGCATGTTAATAAAACATAGTCTGGTGTGTGTGAATTTCACATGGAATAAAATGTTTGGCAAATGAGATAACAAGTACTAGTAGCAAGAGATGAGTCTGGTAGCACCTCATCAGCACAACCTGCCTTCTCACACTGGCGAGACAGACAACATATTTTTTTCAGAACCGGTAATAGTACAAGCTAGAGATGATTTAAGGAACAAATAAATCAAGTGGATGCACAACAACATTTGGCAAATTAATGATGAAAAATTAACTACTTTCTCCGATCTATATTATTTGTCGTTCAAATGGATGTATTTAGACATACATCAATGCAAGATACATCCGTTTGAGCGACAAGTAATATGGATCGGAGGGAGCAGTAGAACTTTCAAGTAGATCTGAGACGGGAACGTACTCATTATGTATCACACTTGACTTATCGGCACCTCCCGATGTTGGTCTTCTCTAGAAGCAGTACAAGCAGTGGAAACAACCACTGATACAATAGAACATGCACTTGCTTTTGAATTGGAAACAACTTCCATCTCTAAATTGGATTTACAGGTGGCTTTGTCTCCGGCTAACGGTCATGTTCAACCCCTTGGCTGTGTGAATCGTTGCTCCGGTTGTCATCTCGACCTATAATAGTGCTCATAGATGTGAGAATATATTTTATTAGTTATGATGAATAAGGAAGTTGGTGGGGAACATATATACCGGAGGTGCTCCTGGAGCCATCTGAAAATCAAACCGCTTGACAAGCATTGCTGTTGCCACCACATTCTACACACAAAATTTCATAAATGTAAGGGATTCTCAATAGTAATAGAAAAATAACAGTGTAGCACGTGCATCCTCTTGGTGCATGCATAGGCTAGGAAAGCCACATATCTCAGTTTTAACCAAAAAATAATAATATAAAAAATTCCAAGAAGCCTAGGGTAAAATATAGAAAAAGAAGAAGGCCTTAATACGACTAAATCAAATTACTAAAACCTAATAAATCTTATGATATCACAGAATGCTATTTCAAAATTATTAGCTACAAACCCCAAATAATCAGAATGGTTTACCTCAAAAGTAGCAAACATATCACCTACACATTTCCTTGGTCCACCACCAAATGGTATGTAACTGAAAAATCAACAAGATTATGTAAGTACTGTTGGGGAACGTTGCATGGGAAACAAAAATTTTCCTACGCACACACAAGATCTATCCATGGTGATGAGCATCTACGAGAGGGAGAGTGAATCTACATACCCTTGTAGATCGCTAAGCGGAAGCGTTAAGAAACGCGGTTGATGTAGTCGAACGTCTCCGCGATCCAAATCGCAAGTCGTCCCTCGATCCGATCACGAACTAGTGCCGAACGGACGGCACCTCCGCGTTCAACACACGTACGGCTTGATGACGCCTTCACCTCCTCGATCCAGCGAGCGATGATGAAGTAGTAGATGAGTTCCGGCAGCACGACGGCGTGGTGATGGTGGTGAGGAACAATCTCTGCAGGGCTTCGCCAAGCACTACGGAGATTATGACGGGAGAACTAGAGGGTTAGGGTTGCCGACACACGGCTTGGGAAATCTTGACGTGTCCCGTGTGCTAGCCCTGCCCCTCTATTTATATGTTGAGCCTTGGGGTCTAAACTTAGAGTAAAAGCCTCCTCCAGGTCGGTTTTGCCCGCACAAGGTCGGTTTGGCCCGCAGGGAAAGAGTCCAACTCGGATCCCTGCAGTACCGCGCACCAGCGGTAGTACCGCTTACGATAAGCGGTAGTACCGCCTGTAGCGGTAGTACCGCTTACGATAAGCGGTAGTACCGCCCCAGACGCCAGCAAAACTTCCTTTTGCACCTTGCCTAAGCCTCGTGGGCTTTATCCCTTGGCCCAAATAAAGTGTTCTCGTATCCGAACATTTCGGGAAACATCCGGAACCTCTTCCGGTGAATTCCGGAACCCTTCCGGAAACCAAAACACTATTATCACATATATCAATCTTTACCTCCGGACTCTTCCGGAGATCCTCGTCATGTCCGGGATCTTATCCGGGACTCCGAACAACCTTCGGTCACCAACAAAATAACTCAACTATACTAATCGTCACCAAACGTTAAGTGTGTAGACCCTGCGGGTTCGAGAACTATGTAGACATGACCGAGACACCTCTACGATCAATAACCAATAGCGGGACCTGGATGCCCATATTGGCTCCTACATATTCTACGAAGATCTTTATCGGTCGAACCTCTATGTCAAGGATTCAGTTAATCCCGTATACTGTTCCCTTTGTTCTTCGGTATGTTACTTGCCCGAGATTCGATCGTCGGTATCTCTATACCTAGTTCAATCTCGTTACCGGCAAGTCTCTTTATTCGTTCCGTAATACAAGATCTCGTGGCTAACACTTTAGTCACATTGCTTGCAAGGCTCATTGTGATGTTGTATTACCGAGTGGGCCCTGAGATACCTCTCCGTCATACGGAGTAACAAATCCCAGTCTTGATCCATGCCAACCCAACAGACATCCTCGGAGATACCTGTAGAGCACCTTTATAGTCACCCAGTTACGTTGCGACATTTGATACACACAAGGTACTCCTCCGATGTCAGGGAGTTGCATGATCTCATGGTCATAGGAACAGATACTTGACATGCAGAAAACAATAGCAATAAACTGATACGATCAAATGCTACGTTCTTAGTTTGGGTCTTGTCCATCACATCATTCTCCTAATGATGTGATCCCATTATCAAATGACATCTCATGTCAATGGCTAGGAAACCTTAACCATCTTTGATCAACGAGCTAGTCAACTAGAGGCTTACTAGGGACACAGTGTTGTCTATGTACCCACACATGTATTTGAGTTTCCAATCAATACAATTATAGCATGGATAATAAACGATTATCATGAACAAGGAAATATAATAATAACCAATTTATTATTGCCTCTAGGGCATATTTCCAACAGTCTCCCACTTGCACTAGAGTCAATAATCTAGTTCACATCACTATGTGATTTACATTGTAATGAATCGAACACCCATGCAGTTCTGGTGTTGTTCATGTTTAGCCCTTGGAAGAGGTTTAGTCATCGGATCTGCAACATTCAGATCCGTGTGTACTTTGCAAATATTTATGTCGTCCTCCTTGATGTAATCGCGGATGGAATTGAAACGTCGCTTTATGTGTCTGGTCCTCTTGTGAAATCTTGGTTCCTTGGCTAGAGCAATGGCACCAGTATTATCACAAAACAGAGTCATTGGGTTAAGCGCACTAGGCACTACTCCAAGATCTGTCATGAACTCCTTCATCCAGACACCTTCCTTCGCCGCCTCCGAGGCAGCGATGTACTCCGCTTCACATGTAGAATCAGCTACCACGCTTTGCTTGGAACTGCACCAGCTAACCGCACCCCCATTAAGAATAAATACGTATCCGGTTTGCGACTTAGAGTCATCCGGATCAGTGTCAAAGCTTGCATCGACGTAACCCTTTACGACGAGCTCTTGATCACCTCCATAAACGAGAAACATGTCCTTAGTCCTTTTCAGGTACTTCAGGATATTCTTGACCGCCGTCCAGTGTTCCATTCCTGGATCACTTTGAAACCTTCCGGCCATACTTATGGCAAGGCTGACATCGGGTCTTGTGCACAACATTGCATACATGATAGAGCCTATGGCTGAAGCATAGGGGATGACACTCATCTTTTCTCTATCTTCTGCAGTCACTGGGCATTGAGTCTTACTCAACTTCACACCTTGCAATACAGGCAAGAACCCCTTCTTGGACTGATCCATTTTGAACTTCTTCAAAACTTTGTCAAGGTATGTGCTTTGTGAAAGTCCTATTAAGCGTCTCGATCTATCTCTATAGATCTTGATGCCTAATATGAAAGCAGCTTCTCCTAGGTCCTTCATTGAAAAACTCTTGTTCAAATATTCCTTCACGCCTTCCAACATTTCTATATTGTTTCCAATCAGCAATATGTCATCCACATATAATATTAGAAACGCTATAGAGCTCCCACTCACTTTCTTGTAAATACAAGCTTCTCCGTAAACTTGTATAAACTCGAACGCTTTGATCACCTCATCAAAGCAAAGATTCCAACTCCGAGATGCTTGCACTAGTCCATAAATGGATCGCTGGAGTTTGCAAACTTTGTCAGCATTCTCTGGATCGACAAAACCTTCTGGTTGCATCATATACAACTCTTCCTTAAGGAAACCGTTAAGGAACGCTGTTTTTGATGGGGAACGTTGCATGGGAAACAAAAATTTTCCTACGCACACGCAAGATCTATCCATGGTGATGAGCATCTACGAGAGGGAGAGTGAATCTACATACCCTTGTAGATCGCTAAGCGGAAGCGTTAATAAACGCGGTTGATGTAGTCGAACGTCTTCGCGATCCAAATCGCCGAGCGTCCCGCGATCCAATCACGATCCTTCCGATCTAGTGCCGAACGGACGGCACCTCCGCGTTCAACACACGTACGGCTTGATGACGCCTTCACCTCCTCGATCCAGCGAGCGATGGTGAAGTAGTGGTTGAGTTCCAGCAGCACGACGGCGTGGTGATGGTGGTGAGGAACAATCTCTGCAGGGCTTCGCCAAGCACTACGGAGATAATGACGGAGGAACTAGAGGGCTAGGGTTGCCGGCACACGGCTTGGGAAATCCTGATGTCTCCCGTGTGCTAGCCCTGCCCCTCTATTTATATGTTGAGCCTTGGGGTCTAAACTTGGAGTAAAAGCCTCCTCCGGGTCGGTTTTGCCCGCACAAGGTCGGTTTGGCCCGCAGGAAAAGAGTCCAATTCGGACCCTGCCGAATCGTGCACAGCCGCGCACAAGCGGTAGTACCGCTTCACACAAGCGGTAGTACCGCTTGGGCGGTAGTACCGCTTCACACAAGCGGTAGTACCGCTCGGGCGGTAGTACCGCTTCACCAAGCGGTAGTACCGCTTACGCGGCAGCAAAACTACTTTTGCACTTTCCAATACCTTGTGGGCTTTATCCCTTTGGCTCATATAAAGTGTTGCTGCACCCGAACACTTCGGTAAACATCCGAAACCCCTTCCGGTGAACTTCGGAACTCTTCCGGAGATCAAAACACTATTATCACATATATCAATCTTTACCTCCGGACTATTCCGGAGATCCTCGTCATGTCCGGGATCTTATCCGGGACTCCGAACAACTTTCGGTCACCAACATAATAACTCAATTATACTAATCGTCACCAAACGTTAAGTGTGTAGACCCTGCGGGTTCGAGAACTATGTAGACATGACCGAGACACCTCTACGGCCAATAACCAATAGCGGGACCTGGATGCCCATATTGGCTCCTACATATTCTACGAAGATCTTTATCGGTCGAACCTCTATGTCAAGGATTCAGTTAATCCCGTATGCTGTTCCCTTTGTTCTTCGGTATGTTACTTGCCCGAGATTCGATCGTCGGTATCACTATACCTAGTTCAATCTCGTTACCGGCAAGTCTCTTTACTCGTTCCGTAATACAAGATCTCGTGGCTAACACTTTAGTCACATTGCTTGCAAGGCTCATTGTGATGTTGTATTACCGAGTGGGCCCTGAGATACCTCTCCGTCATACGGAGTAACAAATCCCAGTCTTGATCCATGCCAACCCAACAGACACCCTCGGAGATACCTGTAGAGCACCTTTATAGTCACCCAGTTACGTTGCGACGTTTGATACACACAAGGTATTCCTCCGGTGTCAGTGAGTTGCATGATCTCATGGTCAAAGGAACAGATACTTGACATGCAGAAAACAATAGCAATAAACTGAACGATCAAATGCTACGTTTACAGTTTGGGTCTTGTCCATCACATCATTCTCCTAATGATGTGATCCCGTTATCAAATGACATCTCATGTCCATGGCTAGGAAACCTTAACCATCTTTGATCAACAAGCTAGTCAACTAGAGGCTTACTAGGGACACAGTGTTGTCTATGTACCCACACATGTATTTGAGTTTCCAATCAATACAATTATAGCATGGATAATAAACGATTATCATGAACAAGGAAATATAATAATAACCAATTTATTATTGCCTCTAGGGCATATTTCCAACAGTCTCCCACTTGCACTAGAGTCAATAATCTAGTTCACATCACTATGTGATTTACATTGTAATGAATCGAACACCCATGCAGTTCTGGTGTTGTTCATGTTTAGCCCTTGGAAGAGGTTTAGTCAACGGATCTGCAACATTTAGATCCGTGTGTACTTTGCAAATATTTATGTCGTCCTCCTTGATGTAATCGCGGATGGAATTGAAACGTCGTTTTATGTGTCTGGTCCTCTTGTGAAATCTTGGTTCCTTGGCTAGAGCAATGGCACCAGTATTATCACAAAACAGAGTCATTGGGTTAAGCGCACTAGGCACTACTCCAAGATCTGTCATGAACTCCTTCATCCAGACACCTTCCTTCGCCGCCTCCGAGGCTGCGATGTACTCCGCTTCGCATGTAGAATCTGCTACCACGCTTTGCTTGGAACTGCACCAGCTAACCGCACCCCCATTAAGAATAAATACGTATCCGGTTTGCGACTTAGAGTCATCCGGATCAGTGTCAAAGCTTGCATCGACGTAACCCTTTACGACGAGCTCTTGATCACCTCCATAAACGAGAAACATGTCCTTAGTCCTTTTCAGGTACTTCAGGATATTCTTGACCGCCGTCCAGTGTTCCATTCCTGGATCACTTTGAAACCTTCCGACCATACTTATGGCAAGGCTGACATCGGGTCTTGTGCACAGCATTGCATACATGATAGAGCCTATGGCCGAAGCATAGGGGATGACACTCATCTTTTCTCTATCTTCTGCAGTCACTGGGCATTGAGTCTTACTCAACTTCACACCTTGCAAAACAGGCAAGAACCCCTTCTTGGACTGATCCATTTTGAACTTCTTCAAAATCTTATCAAGGTATGTGCTTTGTGAAAGTCCTATTAAGCGTCTTGATCTATCTCTATAGATCTTGATGCCTAATATGAAAGCAGCTTCTCCTAGGTCCTTCATTGAAAAACTCTTGTTCAAATATTCCTTTACGCTTTCCAGCATTTCTATATTGTTTCCAATCAGTAATATGTCATCCACATATAATATTAGAAACGCTATAGAGCTCCCACTCACTTTCTTGTAAATACAAGCTTCTCCGTAAACTTGTATAAACTCGAACGCTTTGATCACCTCATCAAAACGAAGATTCCAACTCCGAGATGCTTGCACCAGTCCATAAATGGATCGCTGGAGTTTGCAAACTTTGTCAGCATTCTCTGGATCGACAAAACCTTCTGGTTGCATCATATACAACTCTTCCTTAAGGAAACCGTTAAGGAACGCTGTTTTGACATCCATCTGCCAAATTTCATAATCGAAAAAGGCAGCTATTGCTAACATGATTCTGACGGACTTAAGCATCGCTACGGGTGAGAAGGTCTCATCGTAGTCAACTCCTTGAACTTGTGAAAAACCCTTTGCCACAAGTCGATCTTTATAGACGGTGACATTACCGTCCGCGTCCGTCTTCCTCTTAAAGATCCATTTGTTCTGAATGGCCTTACGCCCTTCAGGTAATACTTCCAAAGTCCATACTTTGTTTTCATACATGGATCCCATCTCGGATTTCATGGCCTCTAACCACTTCTCGGAATCCGGGCCCATCATCGCTTCTCCATAGCTCGTAGGTTCATCGTTGTCTAACAACATGACCTCTAAGACAGGGTTGCCGTACCACTCGGGAGCAGTACGCGTCCTTGTCGACCTACGAGGTTCGATAGCAACTTGATCCAAAGCTTCATGATCATCATCATTAACTTCCTCTTCAGCTAATGTAGGCTCCACAGAAACAACTTTCTGCGCTGCGCTACTCTCAGGTTGAAGTAAAGGTTCAACAACCTCATCAAGTTCTATCTTCCTCCCACTCAATTCTTTCGAGAGAAACTCTTTCTCAAGAAATGTTCCGTTTTTAGCGACAAACACTTTGCCTTCGGATCTGAGGTAGAAGGTATACCCAACTGTCTCTTTTGGGTATCCTATGAAGACGCATTTCTCCGCTTTGGGTTCCAGTTTTTCAGGCTGAAGCTTTTTGACATAAGCATCACATCCCCAAACTTTAAGAAACGACAGCTTTGGCTTCTTGCCAAACCAAAGTTCATATGGCGTCGTCTCAACGGATTTCGATGGTGCCCTATTTAAAGTGAATGCAGCTGTCTCTAATGCATAACCCCAAAACGATAGTGGCAAATCGGCAAGAGACATCATAGATCGCACCATATCCAATAAGGTTCGATTACGACGTTCGGACACACCATTACGCTGTGGTGTTCCAGGCGGTGTCAATTGTGAAACAATTCCACATTGTCTTAAGTGACTGCCAAACTCATAACTCAGATATTCTCCTCCTCGATCAGATCGTAGGAATTTAATCTTCTTGTTACGATGATTCTCAACTTCACTCTGAAATTGTTTGAACTTTTCAAATGTTTCAGACTTGTGTTTCATTAAGTAAATATACCCATATCTACTTAAGTCATCAGTGAAGGTGAGAAAGTAACGATAACCACCGCGCGCCTCAATACTCATCGGACCGCACACATCAGTATGTATGATTTCCAACAAGTCACTTGCCCGTTCCATTGTTCCAGAGAACGGCGTTTTAGTCATCTTGCCCATGAGGCATGGCTCACATGTGTCAGGTGATTCAAAATCAAGTGACTCCAAAAGTCCATCAGCATGGAGCTTCTTCATGCGTTTTACGCCAATATGACCTAAACGGCAGTGCCACAAGAAAGTGGTATTATCATTATCAATTCTACATCTTTTGGCATCAATGTTATGAACATGTGTATCATTACTATCGAGATTCAATAAGAATAAACCCCTCACATCGGGTGCATGACCATAAAAGATATTACTCATATAAATAGAACAACCATTATTCTCTGATTTAAATGAGTAACCGTCTCGCAATAAACAAGATCCAGATATAATGTTCATGCTTAACGCAGGCACCAAATAACACTTATTTAGGTTCATCACTAATCCCGACGGTAATCGAAGAGCGAGCGTGCCGACGGCGATCACATCAACCTTGGAACCATTTCCCACGCGCATCGTCACTTCGTCCTTTGCCAGCCTCCGTCTATTCCGCAGTTCCTGTTTTGAGTTGCAAATATGAGCAACCGCACCGGTATCAAATACCCAGGCACTACAACGAGGGTTGGTAAGGTACACATCAATAACATGTATATCATATATACCTTGTTTGTTGTTGGCCGCCTTCTTGTCAGCCAAATACTTGGGGCAATTCCGCTTCCAGTGTCCAGTTCCCTTGCAATGAAAACACACAGTTTCTGGTTTGGGTCCAGCCTTGGGTTTCTTCACGAGAGGAGCAACTGCTTTGCCACTCTGCTTGGAGTTACCCTTCTTACCCTTGCCATTTTTCTTGAAACTAGTGGTTTTATTGACCATCAACACTTGATGCTCCTTCTGAATTTCAGACTCAGCGGCTTTCAGCATCGCAAACAGCTCGGCGACTGACTTGTTCATCCCGTGCATGTTATAGTTCAACACGAAGCTCTTGTAGCTAGGTGGCAATGATTGAAGAACTCTGTCAGTGATAGCCTCTGGCGGAAGGGGCATCCCTAACTCAGCCAGACGGGTGGAGTACCCAGACATTCTGAGCACGTGATCACTGATAGACCCGTTCTCCTCCATCTTGCAAGCATAGAACTTATCGGAGATCTCATATCTCTCGATCCGGGCATTCTTCTGAAAGATAAACTTCAACTCCTGGAACATCTCATATGCTCCATGACGTTCAAAACGTCTTTGAAGTCCCGGTTCTAAGCCATACAACATTGCACATTGAACTATTGAGTAATCATCAGAACGAGCCTGCCAGGCGTTCACAACGTCTAGAGACTCAACTGGAGCGGGTGGATCACCAAGCGGTGCATCAAGGACATAAGCCTTCTGGGAAGCCGTAAGGATAATCCTTAGATTACGGGCCCAGTCCACAAAGTTACTTCCATCATCTTTCAACTTAGCTTTCTCTAGGAACGCATTAAAATTCAGGGGTGCTACTGCGCGAGCCATGATCTACAACATAAATATAGCAAAGACAACTTAGACTATTGTTCTTAGATAATGAGTTTAGTTAATCATATTACTTAAAAACTCCCACTCAAATTGACATCCCTCCGATCATTCGAGTGTAACATGATCCAAATCCACCAACTCAAGTCCGATCATCACGTGAGTTGAGGTGGTTTCAATGGTGAACATCTTCATGTTGATCATATCTACTATATGACTCATGTTCGACCTTTCGGTCTCTTGTGTTCCGAGGCCATGTCTGTACATGCTAGGCTCGTCAAGTTTAACCCGAGTGTTCCGCACGTGTAACATGGCTTACACCCGTTGTATGCGAACGTAGAGTCTATCACACCCGATCATCACGGCGTGTCTCGAAACGACGAACTTTCGCAACGGTGCACACTTGGGGAGAACACAATTTATCTTGAAATTTAAGTGAGGGATCACCTTATAATGCTACCGTCGTCCTAAGCAAAATAAGATGCATAAAAGGATTAACATCACATGCAAATCATAAGTGACATGATATGGCCATGAACTTGTGCTTTTGATCTCCATCTCCAAAGCACCGGCATGATCTCCATCGTCACCGGCATGACACCATGATCTCCATCATCTTGATCTCCATCAACGTGTCGCCATAAGGTTGTCGCGCCGACTGTTGCTTCCACGACTATAGCTAACGTTTAGCGATAAAGTAAAGCATTACATAGCGCTTAATGATTGACACGCAGGTCATACAATAATTAAAGACAACTCTATGGCTCCTGCCAGTTGCCGTACTCATCGACATGCAAGTCGTGATATTCTATACAATACATGATCATCTCATACATCACATATATCTCATCATGTAATTGGCCATATCACATCACAACATACCCTGCAAAAACAAGTTAGACGTCCTCTAATTGTTGTTGCAAATTTTACGTGGCTGCTACGGGTATCTAGCAAGAACGATTCTTACCTACGCAAAACCACAACGTGGTGTAGTGATTGCTTTTTGATCTTCTAAAAGAACCCTCTTCATTGAACCGATTCAACTAAAGTGAGAGAGACAGACACCCGCCAGTCACCTTTATGCAACAAGTGCACGCAGCGGTGAAACCAGTCTCGCGTAAGCGTACGCGTAATGTCGGTCCGGGCCGCTTCATCTCACAATACCGCGGAATCAAGTATCAACTAGTAACGGCAAGCAATATGTATACACCCACGCCCACAACTCGTTTGTGTTCTACTCGAGATCTCATCTACGCATAGACCTAGCTCAGATGCCACTGATGGGGAACGTTGCATGGGAAACAAAAATTTTCCTACGCACACGCAAGATCTATCCATGGTGATGAGCATCTACGAGAGGGAGAGTGAATCTACATACCCTTGTAGATCGCTAAGCGGAAGCGTTAATAAACGCGGTTGATGTAGTCGAACGTCTTCGCGATCCAAATCGCCGAGCGTCCCGCGATCCAATCACGATCCTTCCGATCTAGTGCCGAACGGACGGCACCTCCGCGTTCAACACACGTACGGCTTGATGACGCCTTCACCTCCTCGATCCAGCGAGCGATGGTGAAGTAGTGGTTGAGTTCCAGCAGCACGACGGCGTGGTGATGGTGGTGAGGAACAATCTCTGCAGGGCTTCGCCAAGCACTACGGAGATAATGACGGAGGAACTAGAGGGCTAGGGTTGCCGGCACACGGCTTGGGAAATCCTGATGTCTCCCGTGTGCTAGCCCTGCCCCTCTATTTATATGTTGAGCCTTGGGGTCTAAACTTGGAGTAAAAGCCTCCTCCGGGTCGGTTTTGCCCGCACAAGGTCGGTTTGGCCCGCAGGAAAAGAGTCCAATTCGGACCCTGCCGAATCGTGCACAGCCGCGCACAAGCGGTAGTACCGCTTCACACAAGCGGTAGTACCGCTTGGGCGGTAGTACCGCTTCACACAAGCGGTAGTACCGCTCGGGCGGTAGTACCGCTTCACCAAGCGGTAGTACCGCTTACGCGGCAGCAAAACTACTTTTGCACTTTCCAATACCTTGTGGGCTTTATCCCTTTGGCTCATATAAAGTGTTGCTGCACCCGAACACTTCGGTAAACATCCGAAACCCCTTCCGGTGAACTTCGGAACTCTTCCGGAGATCAAAACACTATTATCACATATATCAATCTTTACCTCCGGACTATTCCGGAGATCCTCGTCATGTCCGGGATCTTATCCGGGACTCCGAACAACTTTCGGTCACCAACATAATAACTCAATTATACTAATCGTCACCAAACGTTAAGTGTGTAGACCCTGCGGGTTCGAGAACTATGTAGACATGACCGAGACACCTCTACGGCCAATAACCAATAGCGGGACCTGGATGCCCATATTGGCTCCTACATATTCTACGAAGATCTTTATCGGTCGAACCTCTATGTCAAGGATTCAGTTAATCCCGTATGCTGTTCCCTTTGTTCTTCGGTATGTTACTTGCCCGAGATTCGATCGTCGGTATCACTATACCTAGTTCAATCTCGTTACCGGCAAGTCTCTTTACTCGTTCCGTAATACAAGATCTCGTGGCTAACACTTTAGTCACATTGCTTGCAAGGCTCATTGTGATGTTGTATTACCGAGTGGGCCCTGAGATACCTCTCCGTCATACGGAGTAACAAATCCCAGTCTTGATCCATGCCAACCCAACAGACACCCTCGGAGATACCTGTAGAGCACCTTTATAGTCACCCAGTTACGTTGCGACGTTTGATACACACAAGGTATTCCTCCGGTGTCAGTGAGTTGCATGATCTCATGGTCAAAGGAACAGATACTTGACATGCAGAAAACAATAGCAATAAACTGAACGATCAAATGCTACGTTTACAGTTTGGGTCTTGTCCATCACATCATTCTCCTAATGATGTGATCCCGTTATCAAATGACATCTCATGTCCATGGCTAGGAAACCTTAACCATCTTTGATCAACAAGCTAGTCAACTAGAGGCTTACTAGGGACACAGTGTTGTCTATGTACCCACACATGTATTTGAGTTTCCAATCAATACAATTATAGCATGGATAATAAACGATTATCATGAACAAGGAAATATAATAATAACCAATTTATTATTGCCTCTAGGGCATATTTCCAACAGTTTTGACATCCATCTGCCAAATTTCATAATCGAAAAAGGCAGCTATTGCTAACATGATTCTGACGGACTTAAGCATCGCTACGGGTGAGAAGGTCTCATCGTAGTCAACTCCTTGAACTTGTGAAAAACCCTTTGCCACAAGTCGAGCTTTATAGACGGTGATATTACCGTCTGCGTCCGTCTTCCTCTTAAAGATCCATTTGTTCTGAATGGCCTTACGCCCTTCAGGTAATACTTCCAAAGTCCACACTTTGTTTTCATACATGGATCCCATCTCGGATTTCATGGCCTCTAACCACTTCTTGGAATCCGGGCCCATCATCGCTTCTCCATAGCTCGTAGGTTCATCGTTGTCCAACAACATGACCTCTAAGACAGGGTTGCCGTACCACTCAGGAGCAGTACGCGTCCTTGTCGACCTACGAGGTTCGATAGCAACTTGATCCAAAGCTTCATGATCATCATCATTAACTTCCTCTTCAGCTGATGTAGGCTCTACAGAAACATCTTTCTGCGCTGCGCTACTTTCAGGTTGAAGTAAAGGTTCAACAACCTCATCAAGTTCTATCTTCCTCCCACTCAATTCTTTCGAGAGAAACTCTTTCTCAAGAAATATTCCGTTTTTAGCGACAAACACTTTGCCTTCGGATCTGAGGTAGAAGGTATACCCAACTGTCTCTTTTGGGTATCCTATGAAGACGCATTTCTCTGCTTTGGGTTCCAGCTTTTCAGGCTGAAGCTTTTTGACATAAGCATCACATCCCCAAACTTTAAGAAACGACAGCTTTGGCTTCTTGCCAAACCAAAGTTCATATGGCGTCGTCTCAACGGATTTTGATGGTGCCCTATTTAAAGTGAATGCACCTGTCTCTAATGCATAACCCCAAAACGATAGTGGCAAATCGGCAAGAGACATCATAGATCGCACCATATCCAATAAGGTTCGATTACGACGTTCGGACACACCATTACGCTGTGGTGTTCCAGGCGGTGTCAGTTGTGAAACAATTCCACATTGTCTTAAGTGACTGCCAAACTCATAACTCAGATATTCTCCTCCTCGATCAGATCGTAGGAATTTATTCTTCTTGTTACGATGATTCTCAACTTCACTCTGAAATTGTTTGAACTTTTCAAATGTTTCAGACTTGTGTTTCATTAAGTAAATATACCCATATCTACTTAAGTCATCAGTGAAGGTGAGAAAGTAACGATAACCACCGCGCGCCTCAATACTCATCGGACCGCACACATCAGTATGTATGATTTGCAACAAGTCACTTGCCCGTTCCATTGTTCCAGAGAACGGCGTTTTAGTCATCTTGCCCATGAGGCATGGCTCACATATGTCAAGTGATTCAAAATCAAGTGACTCCAAAAGTCCATCAGCATGGAGCTTCCTCATGCGTTTTATGCCAATATGACCTAAACGGCAGTGCCACAAGAAAGTGGTATTATCATTATCAATTCTACATCTTTTGGCATCAATGTTATGAACATGTGTATAATTACTATCGAGATTCAATAAGAATAAACCCCTCACATTGGGTGCATGACCATAAAAGATATTACTCATATAAATAGAACAACCATTATTCTCTGATTTAAATGAGTAACCGTCTCGCAATAAACAAGATCCAGATATAATGTTCATGCTTAACGCAGGCACTAAATAACAATTATTCAGGTTCATCACTAATCCCGATGGTAATCGAAGAGCGAGCGTGCCGACGGCGATCACATCAACCTTGGAACCATTTCCCACGCGCATCGTCACTTCGTCCTTTGCCAGCCTCCGTCTATTCCGCAGTTCCTGTTTTGAGTTGCAAATATGAGCAACCGCACCGATATCAAATACCCAGGCACTACAACGAGAGTTGGTAAGGTACACATCAATAACATGTATATCATATATACCTTGTTTGTTGTTGGCCGCCTTCTTGTCAGCCAAATACTTGGGGCAGTTCCGCTTCCAGTGTCCAGTTCCCTTGCAATGAAAACACACAGTTTCTGGTTTGGGTCCAGCCTTGGGTTTCTTCACGAGAGGAGCAACTGCTTTGCCACTCTTCTTGGAGTTACCCTTCTTACCCTCGCCATTTTTCTTGAAACTAGTGGTTTTATTGACCATCAACACTTGATGCTCCTTCTGAATTTCAGACTCAGCGGCTTTTAGCATCGCAAACAGCTCGGCGACTGACTTGTTCATCCCGTGCATGTTATAGTTCAACACGAAGCTCTTGTAGCTAGGTGGCAATGATTGAAGAACTCTGTCAGTGATAGCCTCTGGCGGAAGGGGGGCTTCTCCAATTCAGCCAGACGGGTGGAGTACCCAGACATTCTGAGTACGTGATCACTGATAGACCCGTTCTCCTCCATCTTGCAAGCATAGAACTTATCGGAGATCTCATATCTCTCGATCCGGGCATTCTTCTGAAAGATAAACTTCAACTCCTGGAACATCTCATATGCTCCATGACGTTCAAAACGTCTTTGAAGTCCCGGTTCTAAGCCATACAATATTGCACATTGAACTATTGAGTAATCTTCAGAACGAGCCTGCCAGGCGTTCACAACGTCTAGAGACTCAACTGGAGCGGGTGGATCACCAAGCGGTGCATCAAGGACATAAGCCTTTTGGGAAGCCGTAAGGATAATCCTTAGATTACGGGCCCAGTCCACAAAGTTACTTCCATCATCTTTCAACTTAACTTTCTCTAGGAACGCATTAAAATTCAGGGGTGCTACTGCGCGAGCCATGATCTACAACATAAATATTGCAAAGACAACTTAGACTATTATTCTAGATAATGAGTTTAGTTAATCATATTACTTAAAAACTCCCACTCAAATTGACATCCCTCCGATCATTCGAGTGTAACATGATCCAAATCCACCAACTCAAGTCCGATCATCATGTGAGTTGAGGTGGTTTCAATGGTGAACATCTTCATGTTGATCATATCTACTATATGACTCATGTTCGACCTTTCGGTCTCTTGTGTTCCGAGGCCATGTCTGTACATGCTAGGCTCGTCAAGTTTAACCCGAGTGTTCCGCACGTGCAACATGGCTTACACCCGTTGTATGTGAACGTAGAGTCTATCACACCCGATCATCACGGCGTGTCTCGAAACGACGAACTTTCGCAACGGTGCACACTCGGGGAGAACACAATTTATCTTGAAATTTAAGTGAGGGATCACCTTATAATGCTACCGTCGTCCTAAGCAAAATAAGATGCATAAAAGGATTAACATCACATGCAAATCATAAGTGACATGATATGGCCATGAACTTGTGCTTTTGATCTCCATCTCCAAAGCACCGGCATGATCTCCATCGTCACTGGCATGACACCATGATCTCCATCATCTTGATCTCCATCAACGTGTCGCCATGCGGTTGTCGCGCCGACTGTTGCTTCCACGACTATTGCTAACGTTTAGCGATAAAGTAAAGCATTACATAGCGCTTAATGATTGACACGCAGGTCATACAATAATTAAAGACAACTCTATGGCTCCTGCCAGTTGCCGTACTCATCGACATGCAAGTCGTGATATTCTATACAACACATGATCATCTCATACATCACATATATCTCATCATGTAATTGGCCATATCACATCACAACATACCCTGCAAAAACAAGTTAGACGTCCTCTAATTGTTGTTGCAAATTTTACGTGGCTGCTACGGGTTTGCAAGAACCGTTCTTACCTACGCAAAACCACAACGTGGTGTAGTGATTGCTTTTTAATCTTCTAAAAGAACCCTCTACATTGAAATCGATTCAACTAAAGTGAGAGAGACAGACACCCGCTAGCCATCTTTATGCAACGAAGTTACATGTCAGTTGAAGGAACCGGTCTCGCGTAAGCGTACGCGTAATATCGGTCCGGGCCGCTTCATCTCACAATACCGCCGAATCAAGTATCAACTAGTAACGGCAAGCAATATGTATACACCCACGCCCACAACTCGTTTGTGTTCTACTCGAGATCTCATCTACGTATAGACCTAGCTCAGATGCCACTGTTGGGGAACGTTGCATGGGAAACAAAAATTTTCCTACGCACACACAAGATCTATCCATGGTGATGAGCATCTACGAGAGGGAGAGTGAATCTACATACCCTTGTAGATCGCTAAGCGGAAGCGTTAAGAAACGCGGTTGATGTAGTCGAACGTCTCCGCGATCCAAATCGCAAGTCGTCCCTCGATCCGATCACGAACTAGTGCCGAACGGACGGCACCTCCGCGTTCAACACACGTACGGCTTGATGACGCCTTCACCTCCTCGATCCAGCGAGTGATGATGAAGTAGTAGATGAGTTCCGGCAGCACGACGGCGTGGTGATGGTGGTGAGGAACAATCTCTGCAGGGCTTCGCCAAGCACTACGGAGATTATGACGGGAGAACTAGAGGGTTAGGGTTGCCGACACACGGCTTGGGAAATCTTGACGTGTCCCGTGTGCTAGCCCTGCCCCTCTATTTATATGTTGAGCCTTGGGGTCTAAACTTGGAGTAAAATCCTCCTCCAGGTCGGTTTTGCCCGCACAAGGTCGGTTTGGCCCGCAGGGAAAGAGTCCAACTCGGATCCCTGCAGTACCGCGCACAAGCGGTAGTACCGCTTACGATAAGCGGTAGTACCGCCCGTAGCGGTAGTACCGCTTACGATAAGCGGTAGTACCGCCCGTAGCGGTAGTACCGCTTACAATAAGCGGTAGTACCGCCCGTAGCGGTAGTACCGCTTACGATAAGCGGTAGTACCGCCCCAGACGCCAGCAAAACTTCCTTTTGCACCTTGCCTAAGCCTCGAGGGCTTTACCCCTTGGCCCAAATAAAGTGTTCTCGTATCCGAACATTTCGGAAAACATCCGGAACCTCTTCCGGTGAATTCCGGAACCCTTCCGGAAACCAAAACACTATTATCACATATATCAATCTTTACCTCCGGACTCTTCCGGAGATCCTCGTCATGTCCTGGATCTTATCCGGGACTCCGAACAACCTTCGGTCACCAACAAAATAACTCAACTATACTAATCGTCACCAAACGTTAAGTGTGTAGACCCTGCGGGTTCGAGAACTATGTAGACATGACCGAGACACCTCTACGATCAATAACCAATAGCGGGACCTGGATGCCCATATTGGCTCCTACATATTCTACGAAGATCTTTATCGGTCGAACCTCTATGTCAAGGATTCAGTTAATCCCGTATACTGTTCCCTTTGTTCTTCGGTATATTACTTGCCCGAGATTCGATCGTCGGTATCTCTATACCTAGTTCAATCTCGTTACCGGCAAGTCTCTTTACTCGTTCCGTAATACAAGATCTCGTGGCTAACACTTTAGTCACATTGCTTGCAAGGCTCATTGTGATGTTGTATTACCGAGTGGGCCCTGAGATACCTCTCCGTCATACGGAGTAACAAATCCCAGTCTTGATCCATGCCAACCCAACAGACATCCTCGGAGATACCTGTAGAGCACCTTTATAGTCACCCAGTTACGTTGCGACGTTTGATACACACAAGGTACTCCTCCGATGTCAGGGAGTTGCATGATCTCATGGTCATAGGAACAGATACTTGACATGCAGAAAACAATAGCAATAAACTGATACGATCAAATGCTACGTTCTTAGTTTGGGTCTTGTCCATCACATCATTCTCCTAATGATGTGATCCCGTTATCAAATGACATCTCATGTCAATGGCTAGGAAACCTTAACCATCTTTGATCAACGAGCTAGTCAACTAGAGGCTTACTAGGGACACAGTGTTGTCTATGTACCCACACATGTATTTGAGTTTCCAATCAATACAATTATAGCATGGATAATAAACGATTATCATGAACAAGGAAATATAATAATAACCAATTTATTATTGCCTCTAGGGCATATTTCCAACAAGTACAATAGTTATAGCCTAAAATAGGCTTGTAAGCCATTAGTTAAACAATGATAGCAAATATATGGCACCATTATCTTCAGAAGGAAAGCTACCACAACCACCCAATGGATTTCTAGGAGTGTGACATGAAAGTGCATTTTTTGTTTATTTGAAATAAGCGTTATCATTAGACAAATATCAATTATATTGTAATAATGGTGTTGATGTAAATTGAAAATCACAGTGACACGGAGAAACACGAGAAGAGAAAACACAGGAACATAACTGTATGCCTATTGTTTTCTTACTAATTTCAAGATACAGATGGATACTTAGGAGATGAATTTTATCTACTAACATGTCATTGTTTCAACCCTCTGCAATAGTTCAAAAAGTTCCTTCGTAGAAATTCAAAATGTTAGATTCATCGCAGCTGAAGATACCCTATAGTCCATAGTCCTTTAGAAATGTATTTAAAAAAAAGGATAATATGTTATTATCAAGAATATATCAATCATACCCGCCCCCTTTAGATACATTGCATGAGCATTATGATTTATCGCCCATAACACTAAAGATTATGGAAACTCTAGTAATATATATCCCATGAAGGCAATATTCATCTAGATCTTTGGTCTTCCTAGGCCTAAAAAGGGATCCGTTATTAAAGTATTTACTGTTAATTACAGGGTAGGTACTAAAATTGTGACACATAAACTTACCATCCTATACAAAGTTACAATCTCTAATACGTTACTATTTATAGTATGTAATGGCTGTTGGGAACACATTTGTGTGGATCTTTTCGGACACTCGCAAAGCAACAACATACACACACAAAATGTTGATTGGACTAGCATTTTAACATGATTACCATGGGGTATGATATTTTATTCCATTAACATAAATTCTAATTCGAGTTTAATTCATCCCTTTTAAGATTTTTTACTAACATATTCAAAATTTCAAAGGTCTTCCAATTCTTGCAACAACTTTTAGAAACAACTAATAAACTTGATAGCTAAGGTGACACATGGTGCACCAAAAATATTTCATTATAGTAATGGGGATGGAACCTGAATTTTTGGTTTGTCTCATTTGGATTTGGTCCATCCAAAGGCCATCTTTCTGGATTGAAAACATCTGCATCATCCCAATGCTTTGGGCAGCGATGAAGATTCCAGATGGATATAAAAATGTCTTCTCCCCTTGAAAAGTGTAATGTACTTTTCAGAACTAAGAAAAGTTTAGAATTCTATGGAAATATTAAAATAAATAATATCACAATAAAAATTCTCCATAACAGCAATTAAACAAACTTAGCTACCAAAAACAACATAAGGAAAGGAAGATAAAGAATATGTTGAATAAAATAATCTGCACAAGATTGGGAAAATGAAGGAACACTCTTTGCTAATATGTTACTCACACGAGTATCCAAGGAAAAGGATGTGGAAAAGCCCTTAGACAAAAGGAGCATATCTCCATGGTAATCAAGGTACTTTGACAAATTAAAAATGTATACTTACTCCTTACTTATGAATTGAGACTAAAGATGGACAGTTTATTAGTGACCTAATAGATGCAATTCTACTAAAAATATGTTTACCTCCCGATTGGATACTCCCCCAGCATGTCATCCTCAAGGGACCGACGAATTAAAACTGGTGGTTGTGGATATAGTCTCAAAGACTGCAACATTGATAATGTTCCCATTCAGTGAAAATACTCATTATGTCACAAGGTAACACTTTTGATACTTACTTCATTAATAACTCGAGTAGTATACTTTAGTTTCTTCACATCCTCGATTGTTGGTAAACCATCTCCTAGAACATCATCGACCTATGGATAATTAAGCAAAGAAAATGTCAATTGTCATTTCTACAGTTCAGAAGTGTGAACCACCATTTAAAAACACATTAGAGATAAAAGTTGAGTCTACCTCAGCTTGGAGCTTGGACATTACTTTTGGGTACTACAAGTTCGCAATATAAAACACAATGAGAATAAGTAAAAATATTAATGTGTTTAATTAATATGAAGATGATCAATGGTATAATTAATATCATTGGATATTGCTATACTACTACAACATTGAGTTTGGGTTATTAACCATATCACACCTTAGATAGAAGATAAAATGTCCATGTCAGGACTGCTGCTGAGGTCTCATGGCCAGCTATGAGCATTGTCATCAGATCATCACGGAGCTGCTTGCTGGACACCTAAGGTAGATGGGTTGAACTATAAAGTACTGTGAATATAAAAAAAATCCAAATATCTAAAAGACTTTCCAGGTGCATCTATATGGTACATCATCTCCGGATGCCAATAGAAAGCGGAGAATACTAGGATCTTGCTCATTCATGTATTCCTCATGAAACTGCAGATCTTCTTCATCTACCATCCTCTGAAGTAGAAGTCCAAGGGTCATGATTTTTTTTCTAAAGACAATAATTGCTAACCTCAAAGTATAAGAAAGGGCTTACCTTGCATGTAGAAATTAGTTCATCAAGAATATTATTTATCAGCACAAGAGCATCATTAACCTTCCTTTGCCGCGGGGAGATGTCTTTCCATATGGGTATGTTCCAAGTTGGTATAGGAGCAGTGCTCCGCATTTCCGCTTCTCGTAGTGTTACATACACAGCCTAATCATGAGCCAACAAATGGAACAGTAAGCTTTTTCAGAAGAAAAGAAATGACAAGCAATGAAATTTTATAATATACTCGGGAATATGGCAAAATCTGAACAATAACCTCAACCATTCCATTATCGTAAGATAATGAATCAAATTCATAATTGAATACTGCCTTCCCAATGACATCTAGTGTTAGTCGAGAGAATAAAGATTCCATCTCTACATCCTCCCCGTTCGATGCCGCCTTGTCCAACTTCTCGCACAACCGATCTGAAGCTTTCCCAAAGAGACCTATCATCTCCGTTACAAACTACCCAGCATAAATCGAAAGTGAGTAGAATTGCTCTAGAAAGAAAGCAATACACACAAACCTTAATAGCGAGTAGAAAGTTAGAACCTTCTGATGCAATGCCGGTACAATGGCACGCCGTCGAACACGCCAAACCTCCCCATCAGCTGGGATCAGACCCGTGCCCATCACAAACTCCAGTATTTCCGCAAGAATACCCTACACCCACCATGATCAATTATTCCTGAAGCGTGTGGACATTTCTTTGTTGTTTGAAAATGGTCAGAAACTTTGCAATAAAGGAAAGTTGTGCATCAATCGACGGGTCTATCCTCTTTTTTAATAAAATTAAAGATGTGGCTAGGTCTCGGTCCACTGAGATTTAACCAAGTCTCGGTTAAGTGATATAACATGCAAGAGAGAAAAAGAAAAAACTGAAGAAAAAAGATTACAAGGATTTCAATGTAAAATTTCACGGATATAGCATCAACTAAGACTTAATGAAGTCGACTGAGACTTAGCAAGACTGTAAAAATAATTGAAAATGATTGGAAACAAACCTTGGAATAAGCCTTGGAGTTGTCTCTCAGGATATGCTTGGCTATATCTGGATCAGAGACGATGACGAAAGACTGGAAGAAAGAAAAACCAGAGGCCATTAGCAACATGGCAGGGTTCAGAAACAGTGCAATTCAGTGGCGCGCTCACCTTGGGCCCGAGGTTGAGGCGAAAGACGCGGCCGTGGGTTAGGAAGTGGTCGTAGAGCGGCAGGAAGATGGCGTCCCCGGCCGCCAGCGACCCCGTCACCTGCGGCAGCTCCGGGCCCCTGCGCGCCGCGCCGACGCCCGCTGCCTTGAGGAGCCCAGCCGCGAGCTGCCCCGACGGGCCCAGCTTGGCCAGCCATCTGAACGAGAAAAGATTCAAGCCATCTGAACAAGAAAAGATTCAAGCCCCGCCTCACCCGATCACCACCGGAGCTATGCGAGGAGAAAGAAATGCGTAGAGATGACTAGGAATTTGACGGGGAACACTGACCCGGGGCCTTGGGCGGTTAACTCGCTAGAGGAAGCGCGAGGGGTGAGCTCGGCTGGGCGCCGCCTCTCCTCCTCGAGGACCGGGTCGGGGCCGCCAGCGCCATCACCACCCGACGCGGAGCAGCGGAGGAGCAGAGTGTTACGTCCGCTGGCTGCCAGAGCGAGGCGCGTGGGCCGGCCCTGAACGGAGCCGAAGTACACCGAGGAGATTGCGGCGGCGGCGGTGGCCATGGCCCTGAACGGTGCCACGAAGCTGGCAGGGGAGGGGAGGATGAGGGGAGGCGAGGTGCCGTGCGTGGAGAGTACTGGAGAGAGAAGAGAAGAAAGGACGGTGGGTGGACGTGGGCAGTGGGCTAACCGCTAACGAGACGACGACGACGACGACGAGTCGCCGTCCTGCCGGCTGCCGTATGCAGCGCAGCGTTCGTGTCCACTGACTCACAAGACAACAAGTCTGGGGTCGTGGTGAAGTGGTGATGGTGATTCACGCGGCAAGTGCATGCATGCATGGAGAGAAAGCAAAACTATGGCCGGCCGGGGGCCATGGATAGTTGACGCATGGGCAGCGCACCGAAGTGCATGTAGCATGGGAAGACCAAAGGGAGCAAACTGTAGTGCTGTCACTGCATTTCAAACCAGAGCCGACATATACGACTGACCGGCGACATATGAGCTGATTTTAGCAACCAAAAAAACCTTGTGCCGTTAGACGAGAAGAAAATAGTCGGCCTAATTATTAACTCATAGTACGTTCTCACGCCACACAGCGCGCGTGTGTGTGTGGTACCAGCTGCGCCGGTGGTGGCAGGCAAAGGCGTAGCAGGATGGAGACACGTCCCGGATCAATAGCCAAGCTACAGAATTAAACAATACTACCGAATAGTGCTTTTGATGCTACAGCCAATGAATGGACTAAGTTGCCACGCCCCAGGCCATGGCCTTGGTAGCCTAGGACCTGGCTACGCCACTGATGGCAGGCATCCCCTCGGCACTGGCGGCGTAGCAGTGGTGTAGTGGCATGGCTGCCTCGAAGCTGGACGTGCGTGGAGAGTAAACCTGGACATACACCGGGCTGGTCCGGGCTTTAAAAAACCCAAAGTGAAAATCCCAGGCCTGAGCCTTGCCTGGCCCGGCCAAAAAAATCAACTTTCAGGCCCGAGCCCGGCCCGGGTTAAAAAGGTGAACTTTGGGCCGGGCCGGGCCTCTGTGTAAAACGTTCATTTTCCGAAGCCCGAGCCCGGCCCGAACTGCTGACCGGGCCTCGTTTCCAAACCTGAACCTAAAGCCTGGCCCGGCCCGGCCCAGGTTTTTTGGGTCGGGTCACCGGGCCGGGCTGCCCATGCCCAGGTTTAGTGGAGAGTGCTGGAGAGAAGAAAAGAAAGAATGGGGCTGACGTGGGGTTCGGCACTCCGTCCGTCTGTTGTTGCTGCTAGCCGGACAACGATGACCGATGACTCGCCGGGTTTGGAAACTGACATGAAGGAATCTGTCGCCCGTGCATGCATCCACGCTCACCGAAGTATAGTATATATTTTTTGGTATTGCACAAACTAGTATGGGAAATACACTTTGATTATTGGTTGTATATGCATCCTATATGGGGATTTTTTTAATAATTAAATAAAAAGTCAAAATAGTTCAGAAGTTTTTTTGAATTAAAGTTGACTTTGTTTTGCACTAGTATATAAATTTTCATGAAAAAATAACCAACATTGACTTTGGGCAAAAAAGATGAAATTTATTTGCTATTATAGGTCACTATTCACACTAGTTTGACCCAAAAAACTGTCTTTTTTAAAAAAAAGTCAAAGTGTAATTTTTTATGGAATTTTTCTCACAAGTACAATGAAAGCTCAAGTTTATTTCAAAAATAATTTCCCATTTTTTTGACTTTTTATGTAATTGCTAATTGTTTTTTAATATATGGGGTGCATATACACCAAGGAACCAAACATTCCCGTCCAAACTAGTATGTACTAATTAATTTGGAAGAATACTTTCGGTCTCCATATGCAATGTTCAGGTTTTTTTGCATGGTAATACGTGTCATTTATATTATAAGAATCATAGTACAAGCCACGTACATACCTACATGGCAAAAACGAAAAAATAGCAGAACGTTAGCCTTTGCACAAAGGAATACCAGCCAAGAAGTAAAAATACAAACAAGACCGAAGAAACCTCTGAGCTAGACAGCAACTCCTGTCACCTGTCTCTGGCACCACCACAATAGCCACCAAAGAAAAAAAATGACGGATCACCTCCACACCCGAGCTCGACGCGGCTCCATCGCTGATATGCAGCTTTGCAGACCTCCAAGGTGGCTCGCCAAATGCGAAACCATTACCGTTGAATGAATCAGACCGGGGCAACACCCCGGACACGCCATCGAACTCCAGATCTGGCATCCCCACATGACTAAGACGTCGGAGGAGAAAACCATACATGCCATCCACGTACCACGAACCCGAACACGATCCACCATTTTCCAGATGCCGCCAATGCAGACCATAATCTGCATCCGCTCCTGAACTACCTCCCAAGATCCGCATCGGCGCTAGAGCAAAGGTTGTCGCAACGGCGGAGCCAGAGGACATAGGTCCACCACGAGGATGCCATCGTCGCCGCACCATCCTTGCTTGAACAGTATGGATCCCAAATACATCCCCAACCATAGGACCGATCGCCTCGTCGGAGTAGGATCTGAAAAAACTTTATTCAGGGCTGCCATCACCGTCGCCAAAGCAAGACGATGAACAACCAAAAAACTAAGCTATTTTGGTCTAAAACTACCCACACGCGTAGATCTGGCGACCCCTCTCACCACCAACGACCAAGGTCGTCAACGGAGGGGAGCCGTCGGAGGATGGCGGCGGAGGCAGCCCCTGGCAACAGGCACAAGCGAGATCGCCTATTTCTTCTGGGGGAAGAAAGAATATGCAAATATTCGTTGACCGAAGCTTCCTAGAATACTTCCACTCCTCACATGCAATGTCAGTCGACCGAATTACATACTCTTGATATTGTACGAAGTTAGAAGCAATGTACATATGCATGTTCTCTAAATATATTTTTTCGACCGACATACATTTTCTTATTTTCTCTTTCTCTTTCAATTCCGACGTAGGATAAATTTACGGGACATAAAAAAATGGTGTTGTAATGTAATAAGAGATGGGTGAAGAATAACTATTCCTCACCTATGGTGAAAAACAGCGCAAAATTTCATGAATATATATGTTCATATGTGATGTACCCAAAAATGACAAATACATAGATTAAAATGAGTTTTTGTTTGTTGTATTCGGGCCAGATATTTTGTCTTTTTTGTGTAGGCTGCAAATAACTCCATTATTGAAGAAACTTTAAAGATACTTAGAGAACGTGTATATGTGTACTTGTAGAATTGTTTTTGAAACTTCTAAATATTTTTGGATATAATGCCGCACTCAATACTTCTCCTCCTTCATGTGCAATGTTAGTTGGCCGAAGTACATAGTATTGGTATTGTACACATTTATTAAACAACATACAAGAATATTTCCACTCTTCATATGTGATGTCAGTTACATATTTTTGCTATGGTATACAGTTCAAAGCAACATAGAAGAATATTTCCACTCCTTAATGTGCAATGCCGGTTGACTGAACTACGTATTAATTCTTGGTATATTGGACACAATTGTAAGCAACACGGAAGAATACTTACTTGTCAAAAATATAATACAGAAGAATACTTCCACTCTAGATATGTAATGTCACTTGGCCGGAAATAAGAGATGGAGGGAAAGCAATAAACTTGTCTTCTCGACTTCTTTAAAAAGCAGTCGGATCTTGAATTTTTAATATATAAAAAGCAGTTTTAGGAATACCCACAATTTGCAACACGAATGTATTCTTTAAAAAAACACTTCGACATATGGTATTTTAAAAATCACAGTATTAGAACATATAGGCAGTAAATTCCATGGTATATGAATATTATAGCATTTTGCAGTATTTGCGTAACGGAGGGGTGTTTGGCACTCACAATATTTACTAGAGTAATTTGATAATTTAGTGTATGTTTTGAATTATGATAGGCAATTATCCTTTGGAATAATAGGCCTTTTTCTTTCAAGAATGCAGTTTAAACAAATTTGCATAAAGATGTGCACGATTTGGAGCTTACATGTTAAGGCACGTACCATAAATCTATAGCATACACGTCAAGACTCCTTGCTAGGTCACAGTCACATGGTGCAAGAAAAGTTAATCAAGCTCTGCAGTCTATAAATGAAACAATCCAAACTGAATTGATTAGGCCGTCCATGCCTTGGCTAAGCGTGTTGAACCTCTCTTTAGATGAATGGACTCTGTCACTTGGGATCGGGCTGTCTGAGATCAAGGGAAAAACCAAGGAGACAATGTGCTACTGCTGTATGTCACTCTGTGCGTTTGGTTTATTCAGTTTACATGGTTCGGTTTATACGGTTTTTCGGTTTGTACGGTATTAATACTTCGGTAAATACAATATGAAATTTATATACGGTTCGGTTTCGGCATATACCAAATTATTTCGGTATATACCATAAAAACCAAAGTTGACGCGAATTTGAAAGTGACATATAACAATTTACAAATTTATGACTCAAATATATAAATAGTATATAACTATATGCAAGTGTGTATGCATGCATGAATTCAATGGTTATGAATGCACTTAGCATTCTTGTGAAGAGAAATATGACTTCATTACAAGATAAACAAATGCACTTAACAGGAAATCTGGCTTCTCAACACAAAAATGACCCGTGTATGGTTGTTCACCCCAAGATATATAAATATATTTTGTACTTCGGTTTATTCGGTTAACCATTCGGTTTTTCGGTATATACCATAAAAACCAAAATTCCAAATGGTATGAAAAGTTCATACCATACCGGAACCATAAAACCATAAAATTGGTTCGGTTTGGTTTATTTTCGGTATGGTTTTTCGGTTCGGTTTTAAAATGCACAGGGTGAGCTGTATGAGTTGCCACTTGCCGCGGAGAAACAAAGAGAGAGATGATCTACTGCAGGTACAGATGAATTAGGCGATGGGGGGAGGGTAGCACCCCCGGCCCCGGATGAGGATTTGTGTCTCTCGGGTGCCACACACCTCTATATGAGAATAGCATTAAAAACATATTAAAAAAATTCAAAAAAATCAGAAATTTTAGGATATGAAACTTGGGTGCCCATTGTACACGCATGTTTAATTTCGTGGGGAATGAGTGCCCGTGGTAATGCCAATATAAAAAATAAAACATATGTCTAGAAAAAAAAATTGAATGTAATGTATGTCAGTCCGTAATTCGTACGCTGCGGATACCACGGGCACCCATTCACCACAAAAACGAACACGGGTTTACAATGGGCACTCAGATTTCATATCTCAAAATTTCAGAATTTTTCGAAATTTTCTGATTTTTTAATGCTATTTTCATATAGGGGTGTGTGTGGCACCCGAGAGCTGCAATGCACCCCCCCCCCCTTTCTCTCACGATACCATATTTATTTATTTGAAAAGGAGGATATACCTCCGGCTTTTACATCTGGGCGATGCATGCAACCATTTTATTAATTATTCACAAGAATCATACAAGGTAATACATCAGTCAGCCTGAAGCCGCCATCTAGGCAACACCTGTTGCTACTCCTATCCCCTTGATGAAGGTATGCCAACCAAATAGACATCGCACCAAACCCTAACATCTATACCCGGATGCCCCAGCCCAGCCACATACCGGGACTGGGTCCCACACCGGTCCGACGCACTCTCGCTGCCGCCGCCATCTTCCACCGGTCCATCTCCAGAGCAGGAACTGACGCGTCGATCTTGCCTGGCCTACCGTCGATGCCACCACGACAAAAAATGGGAGAGATTTTCACTTCCCGGCCTCTGCGCCAACCAGGGATGCATGCGGCCATCAATATTTATATCTCTTCAATATTTGTCTATCTCAAGATTCATTTATGAGTCCAACAAGATATTGCCTTATTTGTCTTAGGCGAATCAATATTATCCAGCCTTAGCTGAATTTGGCCATCCTCATTGAGCAACCGACATGATTAGGGCAATAACCTACCTTCCATGCACTTTTGTTAATCCGAGGAGAGCCAAATTTGGATGAGCGAGTCACTGGACCATCACAAGCTGTCGAACATCAACGAACATCATCGAACCCAACACGCTCCTAGGGTGGTAGAGGGTCACTTGCAACCCTGTTGGTCATGTTGTAAGAATCAACCTCTAATCGGTAGGCCTTATGGGTTGCCCGCCTCCAAGCATCCCCAACCTCCAATATCTGTAGAACATCAACCTTAGGAACAACTCCGTCTCTACCCTACTTCCTTCGTTCCATGTCATGTCCAGCCTTCAACGTGTCAACCTCAACGAAACCTTCTTAAACTCAATTATTCAGGACTTCTTCACATGCTTGGAAAATGTTGTCCACATCTCCCTCCGAACAATATAATGAGTGCATCATCAGGAGGCTGGACGCTGACCGAAGACTTTGCTTCCTCTGTGCAAAAGCTGCAAAACCTTGATCTTATTGGTTGCAACCTTGTCGGTAGCATACAAGAATTCATGAGCTCGATGAAAAGCTCACATTCAAATTCTTGGGTTATCCTCTCTATGGCCCGATCCCGGTCACATTCAGTGGTTACAACATAAGGATGCTATGGATCAACGACAACCAAAAGCTCAGTGCTGGGTGTCAACCAATTCTCCCACGTGATGCTAAACGACATTGGTGCATGATCCTAGATGGCATTGGCGCAAGCCCTTGTATATCCTATTTATTCAATACTTGACATTAGTGGAGGAGGGCAGTTGCCCCCCCCACCCCACCCAAAAAAACTCATATAATAAAGTATATATATATCACATATTATGTAATATTCAATATTAGCAGCCCAAATAAAGATCGTGTCTCTTTTCTTCCAAATCTTTTCCTTTTTATGGTTTGATTGATGACAGGCCGCTTGTCCGTTTGGTCAAGAAAACGTAGATCGTTGCATTAGATTGCAATCTGCAACTCTTATGTTCTTAGATCTGCAAGTTAAATTCTAGCTATTTCTGCTACTTGGGCTTTCCTTCTCCTTTCGGAGACGATCTTACGGTTGGGTTTTCTTCTCCTTTGGGTTAAGTTCTTGCTATTTCTGGAAGTTCGGCCTTTCAACTCCTTTCGGGGATGATCTTACGGTGCAAATTAATCTCTACTAGATCTGAGAGTCTTGTGTAATGTAATTAGATCTGCAAATCTTGTTCTGCAGTCGCTACATGGAGAATCTAAGAACCCACTTATGTTTTTCCATGTTCTTGCTTACGGTGAAGCTTCCTGATTTAAAATTGGTTTTTTCTACAGGGGGCTGCTACTTTCCCCAAGAATCCAAATGACGCTAACTCAGGAAATGTCATCAAGCTGGAGGTGTAGGGTCTCCCGTCCTACCCACTTTTGTGTTCTTTATATTTTAGCTTGGACAATTTACAGAAGTTGCAGTAATAGGAATTGGCTTAGATTGATATGCTGATTTCAAAATGTCTTCAGTAGCAGTTAAAGTAGTGTTTCAGATGTTCTATTGCTTCTGGAGTTTGCTCACTCAAAGGTTCTGTTACAAAGAAGCTAAATCTTCCAACGGGACACAATTGTGTAGAATGTCCACTCCATCACATTGTTGACAATGCATTTTGTAACTACTGGTAGAAGTACCTGGCTTCAAGCTAGGTGGGTTTTTTATTTGATCAACCAGTGAAATATGTGGGCTTTGAATTCCCTTCATCTGTGCACAGTACACCAGAACAAAGCATACTTGAGGATGTCTCAGCACTAGTGAACTTTAGGCTTCCCTGGACTTATGCAGTACGACTTCTTTAGCTTTCTTTAACTGTTTCTAGACTATGTTAGCTTCATTTAAACTCTGTTAGCTTCTTGAACTTGTTTCCCTAAACTTGTTTTGGTGGTCCAACAAAATTGTAGGTCACCATGACCATTGTTTGATTCTCATTTCTCACAACTTTCCCCAACACGGTGCTATCACCAAAATAATGACTGCTGAACAGTTGGCTGGCATGGATGGGCTCTACTATGTTAACACTGGCACACTCACCCTTGACGAGTTCGGTGACAAGAACCTGGTTGAGGCGTTTGCGAAAGGTGTTGACAAAGCTCGTCGCCACCAAAGGCAGTGGCGGAGCTTGATTGTGACGTCTGGGGGGGCTAACAGCAAAGCATACATGTTTGGGGGGGGGGGGGGGTTAATGAGAATACTTTGTTCTAATTATGTCTCCCTAAAAAAAATCTTCAGGGATTTGTGTTGGGCTGGGGGGGGGGGGGGGGGGGGGCACAGCCCCCTCAACTATACACATAGCTCCGCCACTGACCAAAGGTAACATCGACCTTTTTTTGTGTGTCGAAATGGCATTCATATCTTTTATAAAAGTTCATCGAAAATACAAAGTATCCCAAACATAATAAAAATTACATCGAGATACTTAAACCACCAAACAACCGGCAATCAAAACGAGCCGCCAATGCACTGATGTGGCTGCTCCCCTACCGGATTTGACCTGACCTTGTCATGGCCAGTCGGACCGTTTAACAAATAAGACCATATAGCTCTTCACAAAGCGAAAAGGTACTCTACGTCCAGAAATAGCGACAATTATTTCTGGACGGAGGAAGCATGATTTATCGGCACTACTCTAGCTAAATCACTGTAACCGGCCACCCTCGTGAGCTTTGCGACATCAAGTAGCAGCTGGACCGGCGTTCGATCAGCTGCAGCTCGGCGGTGAGCTTGACGGCCTTGAAGGAGACGACACTGCGTGGATTCTCCTCGTTGGTCTGATTAGTCATGGAAACGCAAAACCTGGCACCCCCAAAGTAGCTCACCTGGGGGATGAAGGAGCACCTTCTATATCCGGCAGCCCACCCGACGGTGGGCCATGCCTCAGGCCAGGACCCCAGGACCGCCGGCGGCCTGGCGTCCATGTCGACGGCGCAAAACATGTGATCCCTGGAGGAACGGATGCCGAAGAGCAGCCGCCGGCCGCTGCCCAGAAAGGCGGGCACCAGGACGGCCCGGCCGACTACGGGCAGCATCCAGACGCCCTCCTTGCGCCACCGGTGGCGCACCGTGTCGAAGGAATAGGTGCCCCGAAGGTGCACGGAGATCCAGACGCGCGCGCCGGCGACGAAGTAGGCCCTGACTTCCTCCCTCTGGCCGCGGGCGAGGCCGGGCGGGTCAGGAAGGGCGCTCCAGGCCCAGCGGCCGCCGCCGCCGCCAGGGAGGAGCTGCTGCTGCAGAGCCTCGAACCAGGGTCCCCCACAGGGGACGTCCAGGTGTGAGTGGACGGAGATGGCGAAGAACATGCCGTCTCCGACCGGGACGAGGAACAGGTAGTTCTTGACGGAGCGCATCTCCGGCCCGGGGGAGACGCCGCCGCTGGCATCGTAGATCATGGTCCGGCCGCTGTCGGCGTAGTTAACGGCGACGACGACGTCGCCAGAGGCGGAGGCGGCGAACGTCATGCGCTCAAAGTTGTCGTCTTGCTTGAAGTTGAAGCACGCGACGGCCTCGGGTTGGGCATGAGGTTCCTCTTCCTCCGGCTGGGAGGGGGAGGAGGAGAAGAGATGCTTTAGATTGAGCTTGAAGACCAGGTTGCCTACCTCGCTGGAGTCTTGCGCCACCACAAAAACTCGAGCGCGGTGGCGCTGCCCGGCGGGCATGATCGATCGATTCCTCGACGCTTCGATCGAATTTCATCTGGACGGATCTGCATACTGACAATACAGCACAGAATGAAAAAACTGTCATGAATCGGAGTCCGGGCCCGAATCAGACACGGATCTGCGCATGTATCGGTGATTATCGTGCGTGCACACTAGGTCACTAGCTACTATAGGGAAAAGATAACGGCCACACGTGTGGACGTTTTGCAACTCAGCCACACGCATGGATCGTCATTTATGCATGTTTGTACGAATCTTGGCAACTTTTGACAGATTTTTTATGCCATGTAGGAAGGGGCTGGTGTGTGGGCGTTTATCAATTCGCCCACACGCCTGTTTCACGCACGCAAAGCTCGCGGTTGCCAACCCGACGTGTGGTGGAGTTGGCGTCGCGCCCACACGCCCGCACGTCCGTCAGTTGCCATGTCTTTCCAGTGTTACATGGCAACTGAGTGGAACTGCCGTCGCGCGCCCACACACCTGTCAGTTGCCATGTCTTTTCCAGTGTTACATGACAACTAGGTGGAACTGCCGTCCCACGCCCGCACGCCTATCAGTTGCCATGTCTTTCTAGTGTTACATGGCAATGCAGTTGTTCAGACATGACGACTGCAGTTGAGCAACCATGGCAACTGTAGTTGTCCAGACATGGCAACTGCATTTCAACAAACAGTTGCCACGGTTCAGCAACCATGACAACTGTCACGCGAGGGCACGCGGGACCGCGAGGTGACATACCGGATGTGCGGGTCGCGAGGCAGGAGGCCGGACGTGTGTGTGTTAGCTGTTTTGCCCACACATAGGCGTGCGGGTTGTTTCTCTTATACACCACACGGGACGTGTGGCAAGACTCCCTTAACGCCCACACGTGTGGGCAATATCAAGACCCCTACTCTAAGCCTCTTCACCGAGCCAGCAAACGTTCTGCACACGCCAATTTAATAGAAAATAAAAGTAAAAAAGAAAAATACCCACATGAATCTTTGCGTAAGATCAATGACATAGATGTGGCAAAAGTATGACACATCTAAGTCCTAGATTTCAGCCAAACTTTTCTTTTTTAGCTTCACTATTTTTTTTGTGTGTTAGGAAAACCGACCAAATATACTAGTCGAATGCACGTGCTTTGCACGTGTGCATTATTGACTACAATTTTTACATGAATAAGAAAATTTTCGATACAAACTGAGCACTTTTTACGTGAGTTGTTTTTTGCTTTCCAACATCGTGCCAAGTTATAATGTCCTGATAAAAGTTTAAACCTTCTTACATTGCAATAATACTAGCAAAAGAGCCCGTGCGTTGCAACGGGTAGAAAATAAATCTGAGAGTTCGTGTGGTATTCGAGAGTTTACCTGTCATGGTGAAAATTAAATCGGTTGAAAGACTCATAATGATCCACTTTATGAAGATCGTATTGTATTCCAAAAGCTCATAATCTTGTTCTCTGCTAATAAAACCTACTCCTTCAACTCACTCTAAAGAAATTGGATTATTTGTGATAAGTTGTTGACATTCAACAACCCCGCGTAAAAGTAATTACAGAAATCGAAACATTTATTGATCCGACACCCTTCATGTCAACATGATCATTTCCTTGGACATTATCGTCGGGCCTCGATGGGGATCAGGATTAGGGTACGCAGAGCTGCGGGATAGATGGTACAACGGAGGGGAGTGCTCCCTCCTCTCGCCCTCTATTTCATAATGTAGTGCGCCCGCGCTTTTCGAAATTTAAGTTTGATCATAAATTTAACCAACGTGGACGACTGCGGCGGGAGCAAAAATTATACCATTGAATTCGTATTCGAAAAAAGTTTTCAATGGTAATTTTTGCTCCCGCCGCAGTCGCCCATGTTTTCAATGGTAATTTTTGCTCCCACCGCAGTTGCCCACGTTGGTTAAATTCACGGTCAAACTTGAATCTCGAAAAGCGCGGCTGCACTACATTATGAAATGGAGGGAGTATCTGATATGTATTCGTAAGATGTAGTATATTAAACTATGACATCTAGCAACAAGTAATTATAAATGGGTGCTCATCCGGGAAAAAAATTGTAATTAGTGCACGCATAGCATCCTGCACAACATCTAGCGACAACACCCATTCATTGCCCACCGCTCCCTTTTCCCTTATCCAGCACAACACATCGCCATCCTCTTCTCTCCATCCACCCACGCTCTCCTTTCTTCTCTATCCAGCGCGCCCAAGACGTGGTGGCTGGCCAAGCTCTTCGCTCGATCTGGCCGGCCGCCCCACAGTCGCCGCCCCGTGCTCCGGATCCGGCCAGCAGCCTCCGCCACCTGCGCCACTTAATTAAGGGACTGCGGGTTGAATACCAGAAAACATAAGGGCTTTTTTGCAAAAACGCCACGACGTACGACCAGAAGTTATCCGTGCTTTATTATTAAATTATTATTATTAGGTAGAGATTAAAGAATTTTTTGTTAGTACCGAATACTTCACAAACCTGCAGTCAATATTCACAGTGGACAACTCAAGTCATGGGATCGTATTTTGTTGAGGAAATGATTATCTCGATGCATTCTATATCACTTGGACGTAGATGGAAGGCAAGCTGAGCCAGTTGTAGCCACTCCATTCAGTTCAGAAAGGGCCTGCTGTTACATCATGTTAGCCTGGTGTTAGAGTTTTTTCAGAAACCAGGCCACAAGGTGCTGCCTCTGGCTTTCGACCAGAGCGCCAATGCCGTCAAGTTTTTTTGTTGAGGGGAACCAATGCCGTCAAGTCCCTTCATCAGATCTCATACCCAGTGGCGGAGCAATTGGGTGGGCTGCACTCCGCCCTGTAATTTTGGGCTGGCCTGTATAGCCATGGGATGGAAGAAGGCCGCACGAACAGCGCACACGCGATTCCGATCCGCGGCCAGCTGAGCGCCTACTTCGTCGTCGCGGCGTCGCCTCGCCGGCCACCGGGACTCCGGGAGGCCGGAGCAACCGTCCTGACGACCGCGGGCCGGGTGCCCTGCCTGTTCGCTGCTCTGCCCGCCACCTACTTTCTCCGCCCGCCGACCCGTGCAGCCGCGTGCCCAGCAGCAGCCCCCTGCCGAGTCAACTGCAGTGCTTCCGGAAGAGCTTATCAGCTCAGACAGAGAGAGATATATACTGACCCGGCGAGGCCATGCCTGTGCCGACCCACTGAACGCCTACCCGAGGATTGCCATGGCACCGGCGCAACACACGACCTCGCCATCCGGCATTCATCTAGTCTTCCTCAACAGGCACGGCGGCGCTTGCGTCCGGCAGCCATGGCCACACGCAGCATACATCAGCAGGCACGGGTGTACCATGATGGGGCTTGGCAATCGATTTACTCCATGCATCCACATCCACATCCACCCATCCAGCCAAAGGAAGGTTTGGAGGCAATCGATTTGCCGGAGGGGACCGTGCTTTGTGGAGTTTTCCAGAAGGAACGATTGGTTTTTAGGTTGGCGGGAGCACTGTAGGCGGCGAATCCATGTGACATGAGCCGTTCGATCCAATAGCTTGGACGGCTATAAACGAATTCATGCTTCAGGCGGCGGGTAAAACAAGTGAGATGAGGGTAGATTCAAATATTCAAAAAAATGTGTACTATAGTAGTAGAGATACGTCGTGATGTATCGGCACACTAAATCACTGCAGTGGGCAACCCGTGTGAGCTTTGTGGTATCAAGTAGCAGATGTACCGGTGTTTGATCAGCAGCAGCTCGGCAGTGATCTCGGCGGCCTTGAAGGAGACGACATTATGTGGATTCTCCTTGTTGATATGTTTCGTCACCGATATGCAAAACCCGTCGCGCACTACTAATTCTCGCTTCTAGCATTTTCTTTAGCGCAATCCACTAGATTTATTGATTAAATGATCAACGGAGTACAAAGGGTATCATGCATGGGATAGATGAAGCCATGTGTGTCTATCCTGATTTAAGAAAAAGTAAACCTAATTAGATTGTGGGCTTTATAATTCGAGCCTCTTCTTTCATCGACGAAATTATACGAGGTGAAAGAAGATCGAGATGCTACAATATCCTTGATCACAGCTCCATATTTACCACCTTGCTTTGCGGAAATGTCATTGACCACATCTAGACAGTCTGATGCAATGTGTAACCTCTGGAGGTTCAAATCCGTGGCCAATGCAATACTTCGCGACATGCAATAGCTTCCACGGTTGCGGCGCCTGTAACACCTGGTAATACAAGAGCTGAAGAACCCAAATATACACCATGGTCAATGACACCAGGGTTGCGGCATCTGTAACAGATTGATTGATCGAAATAGCGTCGCGGGCTACAGACTGGTATGCATAGATGTGGGAGACAGTGGATACTCAACCTTGGATGAGAGGCCTAAAAGTTAATTATCATGGGAGCCATTTCTCGCCTGTTGTGAGATTTAGCTCGTTATTAGGATGGCCCAGTAATGTAGCGAGCTTTTTTCTTGTGGTTTTTTTTCCACTATTGTTAGGTTTTCTTTGGTATTTCATTTTCCACTTTTCTTTTCTTTTTTCTTTTTTCTTTGATTATTGTTTTTTTTTCTTTGGTTTTCCTCGGCCACTACCTCCTCCTCCTCATCCGTCGCTCCCGCCATCAGCATCGCACCCACTGATGTCGCTAACGAAGGCCGCGGTGAAAATGTTCACGTATTCCAGAAAATGATTCGTACCATTAAAAATATGTTTATTACTCCATTTTATAAAATGTTCATGTGTTCCAAAAATATGTTTGTGGCATTGTTAAAAAAACGTTTATACCATATAAACAATGTTCAACGTGTAGTTGAGTTTTCTAACTTTTATTCAAAAATATATTACAACACATATTAAAAAAAGTTATACAATGTAAAACAATGTTCACGTAATTTTACGAAATAATTTTCATACCATTAATTTTTTTTAACATGTATAAAAATGTATATGTATTCACAAAAATGTTTACATATATTCGAAAAATGTCTGAAATATATATATTAAAAGGGATTAAAATTGTTCATCACGTATTTAAAAAATATCCAGCTTGTATAAAAAGGTTTCATGGATATATGGAAAATATAAAACATGCATTGAAAAAAGTAGTCGTGTATTAAAAAAAGAAAAAAAAAAGTTGAACAAAACTATAGAAACCGATTAAAACCATAGAGAAAACACGGAAAAGAAGAACAAATCCAATGAAAACCAAAGAAAAACGATGGAAAACAGGACCAGATCAGCTAGTAAACAGCAAGAAGAAAATAAAAACCAACATTCGGCACCCAATGAGGATGCACTACAATCTAAAGTGACCAAGCGAGCGAGCTTGCTAACTAGAAACCTGGTAGACGGCCTGCCCACATGCTGCAACGCTAAAGGCGAGAGCTACATCTGTCACGCAGTAGGCAAGATATTGCTCTCGTGGTCAATAGATCGACCGATCAAAGTAGCTCTCCAGCCTCCGATGCGTGCAGAACATCAACATTAGGAACAACTCTCTCCCTCCGGTCCACTCCCTTCCTTCCATTAGCTCTCCAGCGTCTAGCCTCCTGCACATCAACCTCGACGAAAACTCCTTCAACTCAACTGCGTCAAGACTTCTTCAGATGGTTGCAAAATGTTGTCCACATCTCCCTCTGGAACAAAATGATGAACACGTCATCCGGAGGTTGGACGATGCCGTCAACTTTGCTTCATCGATTTGGAAGTTATAAAAACTTGATCTTACCGGTTGCAACCTCGTCGGGACCATACCATAGTTCATGGGCTCGATGAAAATCTTCTATATTATCAAGCTATTCTGCAACTACCTCTCCACCATGATCAACGACAACTAGAAGCTCCCGGGAACCATCGACATTATCACCACAATGACTGACCTCAAGGTGGTCTCTTTGGTTGTAAACGAATTCTCGAATGTGATTCAAGACGGCATTGGCGCATGCAAGCATTTGTGTATCCTATTTATTCAATACATGTAGATTAGGAGGACAATAGCCCCCCCCCCCCCCCCCCCCCCCCCTCTCCCCGAACTCCACACTATATTGAGTAAGTATGTCTACATTAGAGCACATATATCATGTATTCCTACAGGTGGAGATGCAACTTTGCATCTCCAGGTGTTGTATTTTACATCTCCGAAAGGTGGAGATGTATTTTTTTTGTATCTACATCTCATCTGTTGGAGGTGGGTTTTTGGACTCGGAGATGCAAAAGTTAGTTGTTTTTGCAGCTACATCATCTATTGGAGATGCTCTAAGACATGTTTTTTCTGTATTTTTTTTAGCAAACGTGCGCGCGCGCGCGCGTGTGTGAAAGACATGTATTTTTTGTGAATATTTGAAAGGCCCGTGGGATCAAATCCGGCCCAAAACGGTGTCTGTTTACTGTTAGTTACACAGCCCAAACAAAGCAGAAGAATCAAAACGACCGACCACCTCCGAGAAAGGGAAAAAAAATATCCATGGCGTCCGACGACCTCTTCGAAGGCTTGCCTCCGCCAGCGGCGCCCGCCGGCGAAGACCACGCGGCCTCCCCCGCGCCACCTCCTCCTCAGCCGGAGCCTACGGTACCGAGGCGGTCCGCGCTGAGGAGCTCCCTCAAGCGGGACAAGCCCTCCCCCTCCTCGGCCACTACCTCCTCCTCCTCCTCACCCGCCGCCGCCGCCGCCAGCGTCGGTCCCGCCGATGTCGCCGCCGAAGGCCGCGGTGAGCGCTCTACCCCGCCGATCCCTCTCCTTTCCAATTGCTTGCTGCCGCTGCTTGGGAGTTGGATGCCCTGCTAGGCGTAGAGGGATTTCAGATTGAGCCGCTGGTGTTGCTGTAGATTTTAGCGCCGATTTGTCCTTGTGTGGCAGTGTTATCTAGGAGTTGGACGCTGTGTGCAGTCGACCGGAGTGCGGCGAGAGTGTCATGGCGTTATCAAGCAACTTCGTGTTGAGATCGATATGTAGATTTGGTGAACATGAGGGGATTTCTTGGTCGGGGTTAGGGTTTCCTGTTTCCCTTATCCCAGAATGCGAGGAAAAAGTGCATTTGGATCGGATGGCTTCAGATTAGTAACTGTACCAGCTAGAACAGCTTACCTGAGCAAATTGCTAGAACCTGTTGCCGACCTAGACTAGGAACAGATAGGGATCATGACAGACCTAGGTGGTTGTAGCTTGTTTTGCCATGAAAATAACCCTAGGGATCAGTCCCTGCAGAAGCTAGAGCAATCTATTTTGACAGTGCAGTCAAACGTGAAATGCAACACACGCTGGCATATAGAAGATGCTTTATTATTTCAGTCGCAACAAAGTTCTGAATCTGAACCTGCTTCTAGATGAGTTGTAGAGGTCCGAAACTGAATGTCTTTTAAGCTTGATTCAGCATTTTTTAGCTTGACTCGAGGAGTTGCTACCATCTTGAGGTAACTCAACGGGGACTATATTGCATCGTAGTCAAATTAATGCCATGTGCCAAGTACGAATGTTGTTCACTTGATTTTTCTGCTCATTGTTTGCTAGACCTATCTAGTAAATGTTCGTTCTTACTATGTTATTTAGTGTTGATTGTATTTGTGGAATCTGATGAGATTTCTGACCAGTGATCTTGCCAACTTGTGTTACCATTACTCTCAACTCAAAAGGTGAAACCATAATCCATAAGTGGCTCTGCTTTCTTGTAATCTGATCTTACATCACAGTTATGCCAGCAGTGGTAGCACTGAATGTCTTGCTCTATGCCTATGGCGGGAATATGAGTCCCGTGCGACTACTTTTTATTATGTCCATTTATCTGAAGGTTCTGGTTCATCCAGCTGTTCGCCACATGTTTTCCTGATAGTTTATACGTAACTTTTCTCTAAGTTATTTGCTCTCTGAACTCTTGTAGCAATAACACAGTTCTTTTATTGCCACACAGTCATTTTCTAAGATCAATGTTATGCTTGCAGTTCCTGAGAAGCGCCTTCGCTTCAGAACTACCGTTGATGCATCAGAGATGCAAATCATTGAAGCTATGCAGAAGATAACTTCACACATAGGGAATCCTTCGAAATTCAGCAAGGCATCAAAGCTAGCTCTACAACTCATTGAGGCTGGAAGTGTCAAGCCAGAGACAATCGGTCACTTCTTTGCTGTATTAGAGGCTGCAATGTCTTCACCGGGAGCTTGTAATGAACCTTCTGTGCGTGCAGATTACCAGGCATTGTTTAATGCTGCTGAGGGTGTAATAGAGGTGAAGTTTCTACTGTTGTTAAAATAAATACTACTCCCTCCGATCCATATGGAGTAGTTGACAAAATCATAGTTTTCTTCCTTTCTGTGCAGTTCTTGTAAGCCATTCTCTCACGTACTTACAACTTTCTCGTTGATGTGCAGTGTTTCAATGAACAGCAGAAAAATCAGTTTGATGTATGGATGCTTCATGCGGTGGTTGCTAATGATCTCTGCACTGACGACAGTTTTGTGGTAAGTGTACTGTGGTGAAACGCCGATGTTGCTTATTTTGTCAACTCAAGCACTCCCTCCGATCACTTGTCGCTGCTTTAGTACAACTGTATAAAAGTTGTACTAAAGCAGCGACAAGTAATATGGATCAGAGGGAGTATCCAAATTTGTACCTGCCTGCATGCTACGGCTGCCGTAGCTGTCTACCTCCACGTCCCTTGAGAAATGTCATTACCAGAATGCATTGTTCAATGCTGGCCTGTGTGTTTTACAGTAATGTAATTGTGTGTTTCATTCTGCAGTTCTCAAAGGCTGTAGGGAAGATCAAAGATGCCATCTCAGCCCTGCCAGTGGCAACAGTGGACGACGATAAGGATGAAGCAACAGCACTTGCAGCACTTGCTGAAAGCCAATCTGGCACCACAGAGAATAAGGCAGCTGATAGCAACACACACAAAGAAGAATCCTCTGATCCTTTCGGTCTAGATGATCTCCTGGAGCACAAGCCAAAGAAGTCTGAGAAGGCGGCTGAGGCCCTGACCAGAAAGGCGGACGAGGAAGAGTCCAGAAGACTTCTGAGGTCACGGCGCGAAGCCCTCCTCAAGGGTCTTGAGACGGCTGCTCGGCGCTACAGGATACCCTGGTGAGTCCTCTGACAGACGTGTGCATGCCCCATGTATATATGTATGCCACACATTTTGTCTGTTGTTCTAAAATTCAGTCCTCTTTGGGTTGGCTTTGGCTTTTTCAGGACGCAGACGACCATCGACATCCTGGGGCGGCACGCGTACGACAGCGTGGGGCGGTTCACGGCCCGGCAGCGGGAGGCGGTGGAGAAGCTGTGGAACTCGATCAAGGAGCAGCAGATCCGGCGCAAGCACGGCAAGTCGTCGAGCGGGAAGCTGGACGTGAACGCCTTCGAGCGGCTCCAGGAGAAGTACTCCCACGAGAAGATCAGCATTCGGCGCGCCGTCGGCGGCGCGGGCGACCGCCGCGCCACGCAGTGGCTCGGCTAACCAAGTCTGCGCACCCTGGCCGCCCCCCACTGTAAAACCACGCGCCACCGTGGAAACTCCGGTGAGGTCTGATTTCGCCTGAGGTTGTTGGCGCACGCGTGGGCTCGTGTGTGATTGAGTGCCTGACGAAGACGATGCAAACGGCGAGCGTGCGGATTATAGTTTTCAAATTCGCATTCGTGTGTGTGTGTGTGCGTGTGCCCATTCTTGTGATCTCATCTTGGGTTGCAGGTTGCAGCACTGTCCACAGATTTCCTGGGCGCCCGTGCGTGCAACCCTGGTGTGCACGTGTGAATGCGACTGGGGTTTGGGTTTTCGGTTGCTGCTAGATAAATGCTTGTTATTCTGAAATCGTCAGCGTCTTGGTCTGAGGGAAGCTGACCAGGAGGATGAGAGGAGGGCAGAAAACGAGACGGCCGGTCGACCTGAGAATCTGAAGCTGATGGAGGAGATAAGCACAAGCACTCCTACAATGCTGTAAAAAAATGCGATGGTCTGCATTTGCACTGCCATTTTCACTCTCTCGCCCGTGCTATTCCATTACTACTGTTTTTTAGTACTCTGGCACGGATACAAGTCATTCTGGCACGAAGGCTATATATTCGTTGATAACAAAACTTACTTTTTTGCGAGGTGTTCATAACATAACTTACTCGGTCCCAGAGCATTCTTAAGTCTTCGTAACTTAAAAAAAAAACTCTTAATAACTAATACCAATAATACAGGTACTCCCTCCGATCCATATGGCAACGGGGATGAAACCCACCGGGTTTTGCCTTCTCAAACCTATCCCCACGAGAAAATCGCAAGCCCGTCCCCGTCTCCGTCAACGTGCACCAGGCTAGCTTTTGCCCGTCCCCTAAACCCATCGGGTTTTCTAAACCCGCGGAGAAACCGACACATTGAAGCAAACATTGTAGTAACACAAAATCGCGAGATGAAGGCTGCGGGAGGCGAGATCGGGCATCGGCGATGGGATTGCTAGGTTTAGGTGTGCGAGAGGAAGGCTGCGGGAGTGACTGTGAGGCTGAGACCTAGCGAGGCTGGGGCTGGGTGTAGTCGAGGCTGAATTGTCCAATACGTTGACGGGATGGCGGGTTTCGGGTTCGGGTATTACTAAAACGGGTTTGAACCCGCGAAACATGTCGGGTTTTATACTTTAACCAACAGCAGCCCCGCAGGGTTAAAAATGCGTTCGTCCCCGTCCCCTAAAAGGGTAAAAACCCGCGGGGACGCGGGTTTCGGGGCCCATTGCCATCTTGAGCTCAAACGATACATCCGCTAGAGCGAAAGTAATATGGATTGAAGGAAGTAGTATATGTGCACTGCTGAAGTGCTATTGTATTTTGTGGAAATACGGTTTTGGACAGTGGGAGGAGGGGTGCCAGCCACCACTGTATGCATGGCCGGATGTGTATTCAATCAGCCACTCAGGTGATGGTCGTCGACCATGCAAACCAAAGTGCGGCCATTCGGCGGGAAATGCTTTCTTTATCAGTCTACGCCACCCACGTACGCACTCGTGCGCACACTCACCTGGTTTCTCAATTGATTTCCCAGACGCAAGCAAGATTGACTAGTGATTCATTGATCCCTTTGCACGTACGTTTCAGCATCCCCTGCTGCAACTCTCTCTGCGACCTCTACCGTAATTCTCTGGCAAACCAACAAGAGAAGCATTTTCATTTCCCATGCACGCATTTGCACTCCATCGTCGAGACCCACATGCCCATCCACTCGAGCAGTGCCATGCACATTTACATATTCTAATACTAGTGATTACTAATTAGTTATAAATTATAAATTAAGGGAGTAAAAGAAGCCGGCCGGGTCCTTGACTCCTTGTATTCAACCAAGCATTTACACGTTTGCTCCCCTCAAACCAGACCACCCCTGCCCTACTTGTCTCTCCATCTCATCACCACCTTCTTCTAATCTTCTTCCTCTTCTCCATCAGCCACCACGTACGCTCCCCAGCTCCCCTCTATAAATACCAGCCCCGCCTCAACTTGCACCGGCGAAGTAGCTAGCAAGCAAGGCACGTCCTCCTCCCTTCGTCCTCGATCGAGAAGCTCCGCCGTCGCTAAGGAATAGTCGATGGCTGCGGCGGCTGGCGGTGGTGGTGGTGGGGTTGCGGGGGTGGCGGGGTCGCCGTGCGGGGCGTGCAAGTTCCTGCGGCGGCGGTGCGTGGCGGAGTGCGTCTTCGCGCCCTACTTCAGCTCCGAGCAGGGCGCGGCGCGCTTCGCGGCCATACACAAGGTCTTCGGCGCCAGCAACGCCGCCAAGCTGCTCGCGCACCTGCCCCTCGCCGACCGCTGCGAGGCCGTCGTCACCATCACCTACGAGGCCCAGTCCCGCCTCCGCGACCCCGTCTACGGCTGCGTCGCCCAGATCTTCGCCCTCCAGCAGCAGGTCCGCCGCTCATCTCCATATTCATTTCCTACGCCGCCGATCACTCCTTCGTCTTCGATCGACCAATCAGCTGGCCTGGCCGCCATGGACGCAAGCTGATGGTTTCTTGTTTGTTACAGGTGGCGATCCTGCAGGCGCAGCTGATGCAGGCCAGGGCACAGCTGGCGTGTGGCGTCCAGAGCACCACGTCGCCGGTGAGCCACCAGTGGCCGGACAGCACCAGCAGCAGCAGCATCGCCTCCCTGCTCCGGCAACAGGAGATCAATAGCGGCAGCTTCGCCAGCGGCGGAGCGCTTCTGCCAGAGCTGATGAGCGGAGACGTGTCCATGCTGCAGCAGCATTGTGGCGGCAAGGTGGAGGGCGGCGGCGGCGGCGCCGGGGATCTCCAGTACCTGGCCCAGGCAATGATGCGAAGCTCCAACTACTCCCTGTAGAAGAAGAATATCATGATCAAACCATGCATTTTGCTTGCATGCTTCCGTCAACCTCATCGATCGATCAAGAGTGCTGCTAGCTGATGGAATCGTGTCGGCGGCGCCAGATCGAGCTAGAAGAACGCAGGAGGGAATTGATTAACCTGTACTGAACTTTTTATCAGTGTTAATTCTGATCCTACAAGTTACTACTGTACTACATATTATATATCTATATATTAGAGGAAGGGGAAGCCCTGCATGAGTGGCTCAGTTGATGAATGATGATTATATTACAACTTCTAATAAGCAGCTCATATATTCTAAGCTTTGATTTTTTTTTTTGGGAAATACTCTAAGCTTTGATAATGTGAGATCACTGAAAAACTTATCTGTGTGGAAGCATATGTAATCTTGCCGATGGCCTACTGAACCCAACCTTGCGATTTTTTTTCCAAGGATACTAACCTTGTGAAATCATGTGGAACAGATCGGGCGATGATTAGGTTACAGCAAGATGCATGAAACAAGTTCAGTATGAATGGAGTAAAATGTGTAAATCTTGCAGTTGCAGGCTACCAGGATGAAGTGAACACAACTCTACTGTCTGGAAAGCTGTCATTTTTATTTTCATTTGTGTTGGATATAATTTAGAAGTATGATAGTGCATTCCAAAAGTTCAAGGGAGGGTCTGAAGATTGTTTACAAGTTCCATTTCTGCAATGTCTCTCTGCTGTGCCTGTACCTCAGCTTGCCTGAAACTGTCAGTATCAGCACAAGCAGTTTGAAAACTGTTTGGCTTTTATTTGTGTTGGAAATAACTTACTCCAAAGTTTGACAATGCACCACAAAAATTCAAGGAAAAGTTACACGCAACTTTGAGTTGCCACCAAGTTTCCCTCTCTAGAGACCCTAAAATCACTTGTATACATTCATAGCTAGGCTTGTACACTAGTATAAACTCATAGGCGGCTGGTGATAATCCTAGTTTTTCATGCCAAGCACAAAGACTGTCCCCCTAATCAAGGACATGTATGAACTGCGCAGCCGCTCAGCTACGCGTTTACTTTTGGTTCCATCCACGGGAGTTTGTGATGTTCTACAAAAGTGTTGACCATAGTCACTCATGCACACAAACAGAGACACGGTGAAATCACTGATCCCAACGGTTGATTAATTTCCTGATAGAGTTGACTGCAGCAGATGATTGACCAAGTTAACCGCTAAAGCAATTAATTATTTACTCCTATTGGTACGAGTAGTACAGTTTTGGTGCCATCCCAGATAAAAATTAAGAACTCTAGCACTCCAATTGAGCTAGGATACTAAAGAAATATGTATAGTACAATTCAATTTGAATCGTTGGACATTCTACTGACAATAATTGAGACAGATGGATATATATGCCAAATACTACTACTGACACGGTGGTTCTTTGGTTTAATTAGTCAGCAGATAAGAACAGTGCTAGTACTGCTGTAGGGTTTTGGAGGGCTAGCTATCATCTTGGGACTCTGCAAATTATTTCGTCTACACATGTTCACTGAATCCATTACAGTAGGTCTAATTAAACTAGTACAAGTTCAGGTCAGAAGCTAAATGCTAACTAAAAGAAATGCCAACTAAGAGCCAAAATCTGTAGCCAATGAGCAGCAGCAAACTACTGTTTCAGGTCATCAAAAGCTGCTGTACGCAATCAAGCAAGCAAGAAGCTGCACATGAGCTCATTTTTTACTTGATTCAGGGGCGGAGGTTGCTACAAAATCTGGAGTCTGCTAACCTTCTTGGACACATACAATGGAAGCAAGCTCAAGCATAGCCGAGTTAACAATCCGCGTAGGGCAGTGACTTTTGCGATCCGCCCCCTCTCATCGATCGGCGCAAAGCCGTAGATTTAACGCGTGATTAATGTGGGTCGGTACAAGATGATGATCTTCACATGCACATGGTTAGGTGGCCTAGGATGCTTAGCCATCGGTGATTGGGTGGCCCTAATTAGCACTAGCTTTTGTCCTTGTCAGTGTCTGAAGGTGAAGAGGTTAACTCCAATCAGTAACTCACATCAACATCTGTTTTTGCAAAGCCTGAAGGAGAGAAGTTTAGAAGAGCTTCTGGTGTGTTCTCTTCTTCATTCGCTTTTCAAAATTTATATTAGTCAATGGACGAGGAACACAAAAAATGAAGAATGTGATGGGACTGTCTCTTAAAGTTGAAGCCAAATTTCATTAGTTTTGTTTGCTTTGTCCTCACTTTGTGTTTTGTAAGCACTGCTGCTAGCCTGCTACTGGCATCAAACAATAGGGAATATAAGTAGAATATGGTTGGATTCAGCTGGTCAAGGAGCTAGTCATTTGGTCAAACAAGGGTGAGCACAAAAGGGCAGGCTGATTATGGCACTTGAGGGCGATTAGGCCCCACTAATCACAGACAGCTTTTGGTAGCACTAATCCCAACCCGCAAAGAAGTAATGGGAAAATGAAATTAGAGCTGCTTTCTCTGTCAGTGTGCAGCTGCTTTTGGTTCAGTCTTGGACCAAAAGAAGAGGGAAGAGGCCTTTCCAACATGGCTTCCAATTGGCGAAGATGATAATAAAAACAACACAAATTGTTCCAACCAGAAAAAGCTTGAGGAAAAGAAGACAAGTGAGATGGAATATGTATGATGAAACAGGTGCCTTGGAAATTGTGCTTGTGGCGCCTCCACCATCATTTCGGCTTGAGAGCTTGTTTGGCCGTTGCTGCTTACCATATTGCTTAAGTTCTTTCTGAGATGAACCCTTTTTAAAACTGGAATCTTGTTTATGGGACAACTTCACCAAAATAATGTTGCTTGGTCGTTGGAACTAAGACTATATAGTACCCTTGGGTTGTAATTAGCGACGAATAAAAACTTTGTTTGGAAATTAAAACATTGGAAAAGCCATACCTTTTCATCCTTTCTATCGCTTTCTTTGTTTTTCTTCGGGTTTATTTGGCATTCGTCAGTTTTTTTCTATGTTTTTCTATTTTTTAACACATGTCCAATTTTTTCATACACATTCTGAATTTTTTGTATACATCAGGAACATTTTTTACACACGTCAACACTTTTCAAATTCATGATTAACATTTTTCAAAATTTTGTTTTGATATGTATTTTTTCGCACACATTCTACATTTTTCATATACATAAAAAATATATGCATTTAACATTTTTAAAAATGATTAATAATTTTAAAATACAGTTTTTAATTTTTCTTAAAAAATACATGTTAAAGGTTTCTCGAACATACGTTGAAACATTTTCTTAGTGGTATAATTTTTAAAAAAAAACTATGTATAACCTTTTTTACATTGTATAAATATATTTTCAAATGTCACAAACATATTTTTGAAATGTGTGAACTTTTGTTAATTGTAGCATACATTTCTGAACAGTAAGAAATATTTTTTATTGAATTACATGACATTGTTTTGCATTGTATACATTTTTTTAGATTTTCATATATATATATATATTTATGAAAGGCATAGACATTTTTGAAATGTCACATATTATTAAATACATTACTTTTTTGTAATATATGCATTTATTATTTTTTAAATATAAACAAAAGAAGAAGAAAACAATTACATATATGACATCGGCATGGCGTCAACGTGAGGAAAAACATGGTTACTAGGCCATTCGACTATCGGCCCACTCTAGGTGACGCGATCTTGTGTCTCGCTGCAAAGGAGACATGGCGAAATCACTAGTTAGCGAGTACACCTTCCAACGATTACTCCCACCACCCAGGTTGCGACAAGTGGCGCACTGCATGCGTGCCACTTGTCGCAACCTGGGAGTTGCGACAAGTGGCGCACTGCATGCGCGCCACTTGTCGCAACCTGGGAGTTGCGACAAGTGGCGCACTGCATGCGTGCCACTTGTCGCAACCTGGGAGTTTTCCCTTTTTTCGTAGATCTGTATTTTCAAAACGTTTTATCTCCTAAACCGTGCGTTCAAATCTCGAACCGTTTTCACCGTTGGCTTTCTCGCGTCGAGATCTTCAAAACTAGATCCCATGTTGATAGGTTTTGACGAACTTTTTTTTTCACGAAAAAAACTGGACGAAAAAAACCGGACGAAAAAACCGTGCCTCACGCGATAGAAAAAAAACAGAAAACATGTTTTTTCCCTTTCCGAGAGGCACGGGTCGTGCCTCTCGCGAAGGCAAAACCGTGCCTCTCGCGGAAGCAAAACCGTGCCTCTCGCGGAAAAAAAAAAGAGAGCAGAAAACGCGTTTTTTTCCCTTTCAGGAGAGGCACGGCCGTGCCTCTCGCGATAGCAAAACCGTGCCTCTCGCGGAAGCAAAACCGTGCCTCTCGCGAAAAAAAAAGAGAGCAGAAAACGTGTTTTTTTCCCTTTCAGAGAGGCACGGCCGTGCCTCTCGCGAAGGCAAAATCGTGCCTTTCATGGAAGCAAAACCGTGCCCCTCGCAAAAAAAAACGTGTTTTTTTTCCTTTCCGAGAGGCACGGCCGTGCCTCTCGCGAAGGCAAAACCGTGCCTCTCGCGGAAGCAAAACCGTGCCTCTCGAAAAAAAAAAACAGAAAACACGTTTTTTCGCGTAAAAAACAGAAAACGCGGTTTTTCGCGACCAAAAGCTACGAAAGACCGGTGAAAAACCGGAACACCAAAAAAATCCGGAAAAAAACCACTCCAAAAAGACGAAAACGCGTGCGAAAAAATAAAAAAAACAAAAACCGAAGGGAACGCTCAGAGCGCGACACGTGGCGGCGACTGGGAACGCACCAAGTGGCGGCACGTGGGAGTGATCGCTGGAACGCTTGTGAGGGAGTGCTCGCTAACTAGTTGGTCCCCTCTTGAACATGGCGGAAGTTCAGTGAATCCCATTATCCACCAAAGGCATTTGTGTAATTGTTGATGGGCCGGCCACCGGTGTTGCGCACATTCATTTTTTTTTTTTGCTTTTGTTTTTCTTATATTGCTGTTTTTTTTTCATGTCATGATTTTCTCATATCTATTTAATTTTAAATTTTCTCATCCTTTTATTTATGTTCATGCTGTAATTTTACAAAGTTGTTAAAAAAAAGGTATAGGTACATTTTTTTGACATTCATGGAAATTTTCAAAAAAAAAAGTATAGATTTTGTAATTACATGATTTTTTTTCTTCAAATAATTCATATATTGAAATGACCACATGAATTTCTATTTTTAAAATATATGAAATATGCCTTTTGCAAAATACTTTCTATTTCTAAATTTAAATTGTATAGAATAAAGGTGCATCTTTTCTAGATGCTATAAAAAAGTATGTATTACTAGAACATTCTTGAGGCGAATCTACTTCTATTCCTAGCTTAAACTGAAATGACTAGGTCTTCGCCGGTTCTCAACCTCTTTCGGATTTCCTTCGTTCGTCATTTTTTATTGCCTTCTTTCTTTCCTGGACAACCACAAATCAACATGTCTTCTCCTAACACTCACTTAGTCAATAATTGAGCAGGTCTCATGTTAATCGAGGAGAGGGAGCATATGCCCCACCTCATCTTCTTCGTGGCTCCAAATATCCCTCAAGAATACACTGCTAGTATAGCATTCAAAGTCCAATGTTTCGTGTTTTGAGATCTCTATCTATGAACTATGTTTACACTTGAATCTTGGTGGAGAAACAAACATCCTCTCATGACCCACTTCATTATTGTAAGCCTAGTTGGCCACTCAAGCAATGATTTTCTTGTAGCATCTTCAAATGTCAAAAGCACGAGTTAGTTATAAATAATATCATTTGCGAATCTAAGAAGTTCAAGTGATAAATGATCAGGTAAGTATTCATACATGAGAAGAGGTGTTACAATTTCGCAATTAAATTTACTTCATTTCGAAGCCACTCTATACCTTGTCTAGAATCATCGTTAAGCCGTTTGGCAGCAATTTTATCGCCATTTTGTAGTATATCGGCACCGTCAGACTCATGTAAAGGGGACATACCCCCCCCCCCCCCCCCCTGCCGCACACAAACACCCCTTCTCTTGTTTTTGGCTTCAAATATTGCTCGAGAACACAATGATACATTAGCTTTTCCCGGGGGTCGAACATATAATTTCGCGAAATTTTAATTGGTCATGTACGCGCAAATCGGCCTGACGTATACGAACTAGCTGTTAGCACTCGATATCTCGTTCGCACTCGTACAAACACCGGGATCAGAACACACACATAGTTATACCAACACGCGATGTTGGCCAGAGGCACGTGACACGGCTCGTGATTTTCTGTATTGCCTTTCGGTTTTTGGGTGATTACAAAACGATGTCATGACATGTTTATATAGGCACATAACAGACTGATAGCAGCAAACTAACTACTCCTTAATCATCTATTCCTATCCGGCTCACACCCCAACACATGCACGACAATGCTAAGGCATGCAAGCCATGCACACCACGTAACCTGATTTTTTTTAACACAGTATGGACGCAAGCACTCATATAAACGCGCATACACTCACCCCTATGAACGCACACACGCACACCCTACCCCTATGAGCACCTCCGAAAGACTGAGCCAGCATATCATCTTGAAATTTACGAAGTCATCGTAGGCGCCTCGTCATCGACGGGAACGTCTCCTTCCACTGAATGCGCATCGCCGGAAATCCTGAAATAAATCCAGGAATAATGCAAGCACCAGGATTTGAATTACTATACTAGGACTTGCACAATTTGGATTATCCTAACACGCTAAGCATACCGTTCAAAGTCTCTATGTAAATTCAGTTGTTTGTGTATTTAGTGTTTGGGCATTAGCACCAGGGTAACGTCGATTTCAGCTTTAGCATCATATACATATAATGAATGAATTATTTTTTAAATACATGAATTGCTTATAAATTATTTAAAATTAATACAATCATTTTTTATTCATAAACATTCAAAAAATATGCGATGTACATTTATTTTTTTATATATGAAGATTTTATTTGCATACATGCTTTTTTGTTCACTTTCTAAAATATACATTTTCCCTCTCAAAATGTAATAAATATACCTTTTCCTTTTTAATCTATTTTAGAAAAAAATTAGAACCTTATAACCAAAATAAATAATCTTGAAATACAAAATTTACGGTCGGCTATGTAAGCCAGGCATTTGCCCGATTATTCCCTGAAGGGCTGTGAGGAGATTAAGAAAGGCCTCATAACTGACTGTCCAGTGCTTCAGGGCCGGTATCAAATGGGTCGTGGACCATGGAAAAGATATTCATTACATAATAGTGGCCCAAACATAAAGGCCAGCTCTGAAGATGATAATAAAAACAACACTTATTGTTCCAAGCAGAAAAAGCTCGAGGAAAAGAAGACAAGTGAGGTGGAATATGTATGATGAAACAGGTGCCTTGGAAATTGTGCATGTGGCGCCTCCACCATCATTTCGGCTTGAGAGCCTGTTTGGCCGTTGCTGCTTGCTTATCAAATTATTTCTGAGATGAACCCTTATTAAAACTGGAATCTTGTTTATGCGACAACTTCACCAAAATAATGATGCTTGGTCGTTGGAACTAAGACTACATAGTACCCTTGGGTTGTAATTGGTTGCGAATAAAAACTTTGTTTGCAAATTAAAACATTGGAAAGTGGCAGCTTCAGATGTCAGTCCGCATGGTTGGCTCTCCGGCAGGAGGGTAGCGGTGGGTGGCTCTGGCGCTCTCCCTGTCTTTGGCAGTGACGTCGCCCTGATCCGGACCTAGGAAGCTGATCTCATTGTGTTTGTCCTGAAGACCTCGGATGGCACGAGGGAGCGGCCGGGCGAAAGCTCTGCGCTTTGTCGCCGACGACGGCGATGCTTTTTGGTGCCACTATCTTCCTGAAGACGTCGTTATGGTGCTCCTCTTCATGCCAGGGTTCCGGGTGAAGACCCTTGTCCCTTCTGGACTCGGCAACGGCGACGCATTACGTCGTTTTCCCTCCTGGGGACGTTGTCGTGGAGCTTAGGTGTTTAGGGCATTGTGTGGTGTTGTACTCGGTTTTCCCTATGCTTTTTTTCGGTAGAGTAGTTCTGCGTGATCCAGTTATCTTGGGATCGGCATTGTATGAGAGCTACCTCATCATCTTGTATCGTTCGACCGTGTATTTGGTTCAATAATTGCTTTATTTATGAAGCGGGGCAAAAGTCTTCGAGAAAATCCCTTCTTAGGGAATGGCGGAACGCGAAAGCTATATTTGGCTCGTACCGATTCCTATTAGGAATCGCCAACCGCACAGCGGCTATTGGGCCAGCCCAACACGATTGTTGAGAGCGAGTACTTTTTTCCTTTGTGTGTTTTTTGTCCGGGTTTTCACTGTTCAGGCATCCGTTTCTCTGGTTTTTTCCGGTTTCCCTTTTCCTTTTTATCCTCTTCTTCACTTTTCGTTTTTTCTTCGGTTTTCTTTGGTTTTCCTCGGTTTTCTCTTTTCCGTTCTATTTTTCAACAAATGTTCAATTTTTTCATACACATTGTACATTTTTTTGTATATAGTAGGAATTTTTTATACACATTTAACACTTTTTAAATACATGATTAACATTTTAGAAATATATTTTTTGATGTCTATTTTTTCACACACATTGTAAAATTTTCATATACATTGAAAACATTTTTTGTATGTATTATATATTTTTAAAATCTATGATTAATAGTTTTCAAATACATTTTTTGTATATTTGGACTACATGGTAAAGAAGAACATATGTTGAGACATATTTTTGAATGGTTGTATAATTTTTGAAATGTCATAAACCTATTATTGAAATGTGTGAACGTTTTTCAATTGTAACATACATCTTTTTGAATGGTCAATTTTTGTTATTAAATTGCATGAACATTTTTTTTACATTCTATACATTCTCATGTATATATTTTTGATATGCGTGAACAATTTTTAATTATCACATATTATTAACAAAATTACTTTTTCATAATGTATGCATTTAGTTTGTTTTCAAATTATAAATAAAATAAAAAGAGATAAATTACGTACATGACGTTAGCATGATGAAACACATGGTTACTAAGCCATTCGACTACTGCGCTCACTGTAGGTGACGCGATCTTGTGTCTCGCAACAAAGGAGTAGCCCAGTGAATCCATCCACTTGGGGGGGGGGGGGGGGGGGAGATCCATCCACCACCAAAGCAAAGAACAGAGGCATGTGTGCACTAGGTGGAAAACTCAAGATCCTTGATCGGGCGACGACAATGCTTGTGCATTGTTTCCTTCCTGCAGGCGTCGTTTTTGGAGATCTTTTTTTCTTGGTCTGTGTGTTATCTTTGGTGGTGTTTAGAATGTTGTTGTTGCGAGTGTTTCACCACTACGACATGGTATTTGTTTTCTATTTTTTGTCGTTTTTATTTTTTTCTTGGTTGTGTGCATCCTTGATGTATTTCGATATCTCGTTGGTGCAGAGGCTGGATGTAATTGATATCTTCGTGATATTAATATATTCCTCTTATCGAAAAAAGATTGGCTGACCACTTGTGTGGCCCACATTCTATTGTTTTTTTTTTTTGCTTTTTTACTACTTTTCTGTTTTTCCTCGTCACGGTTTTCTCGTATTTGTTTTAACTTTAAAATATTGCGATCCTTTTCTTTATGTTCATGTTTTATTTTTTTGAAGTTATTTAACAAAATACATGCTATATGTACATTTATTTTGACATTCATGGAAATTTTCTAAAAAGGTATATATTTTCTAAGTATATGAATATATTTTTAAATAATTCATAAATTGACATGACCATATGAATTTCTATTTTGAAATACATGAAAGATTCTTATTGCAATACTAAAATACTTTCTATTATTAAATTTAAAATTTGTATAGAATAGAGGCACATCTTTACCAAATCTATTAAAATAGAAAAACATTTATGAATTAGTAGAAGCTCTTGTCATGAATTTGCATCTATTCTTAGCTTAAACTGGTAAGTGGCAATTCTAGGTTTTCGCTGGTGGTTTGCCTCTTTTGGATTTCCTCCGTTCATTGTTTTTTGGATGCCTTCTTTGTTTGTTGGACATCCACAAATCAACATGTTTTTTCTCCTAATGCTCACTTAGTCAATAATTGAGCTAGACTCATGTAAATTGAGGGAAGGGGGCATATGCCCCCCACCTCTTCTTCTTGGTGGCTCCAAATATCCCCCAAGAATATACTTCCAAGCGTATCATTCAAGGTGTAATGTTGCCTGTTTTGAGATCTTTTATGAACCATCTTTACACTTGAGTCTTGGTGGAGAAACAAAGTCCTCTCGCACCCCCTTCATTATATTGAACCTAGTTGGCTACTCAAGCAATGATTTTCTTGTAGCATCTTCAAATGTCAAAAGCATGAGTCGGTTATAAATAATATCATTTGCCAAACTAGGAAGTTCAAGTGATAAGTGATTAGAACATACCAAAATGAAGGCATCAAGGCTCTTTTTATGTAAGAATTCACACACGAGAAGAGCAGTAAGAGCGGGTGAGTAGGATTCTCTAAGATGATTAGAACATACCCAAAGCATGGGGGATAATCCATCGATACCCAATGTATGGCACAAAGAATGTTGTCGGCCCGCAAGCAAGAGTTGGTGAGTAAGATTCTCTAAGGTGAGGCAGACTCATGTAAATCGAGGGAAGGGGGCCACCCCCCCCAGTCTGTGACAATGAATTGAATTAAATCATACCAAGAAATCCATAATATAAGGGTTGCATACGTTATTTACTTACAATGTCCCAACAACACAGTTTGTGTTCTATTGTTGTTTATTTTCCCCAAAGATTCTTAACATGTTGGAATATGATATCTTGGAATTCATCTCTGCCTGATGACCCACAAGTATAGGGGATCTATCGTAGTCCTTTCGATAAGTAAGAGTGTCGAACCCAACGAGGAGCAGAAGGAAATGACAAGCGGTTTTTAATAAGGTATTCTCTGCAAGCACTGAAATTATCGGTAACAGATAGTTTTGTGATAAGATAATTCGTAACGGGTAGCAAGTAATAAATGTAGCAAAGGTGCAGCAGGGTGTTCCAATCCTTTTTGTAGCAAAGGACAAGCCTGGACAAACTCTTATATAAAGCAAAGCGCTCCCGAGGACACATGGGAATTTCTGTCAAGCTAGTTTTCATCATGCTCATATGATTCGCGTTCGTTACTTTGATAATTTGATATGTGGGTGGACCGGTGCTTGGGTGCTGCCCTTACTTGGACAAGCCTCCCACTTATGATTAACCTCTCTCGCGAGCATCCGCAACTACGAAAGAAGAATTAAGATAAATCTAACCATAGCATGAAACATATGGATCCAAATCAGCCCCTTACGAAGCAACGCATAAACTAGGGTTTAAGCTTCTGTCACTCTAGCAACCCATCATCTACTTATTACTTCCCAGTGCCTTCCCCTAGGCCCAAATAATGGTGAAGTGTCATGTAGTCGACGTTCACATAACACCACTAGAGGAGAGACAACATACATCTCATCAAAATATCGAACGAATACCAAATTCACATGATTACTTATAACAAGACTTATCCCATGTCCTCAGGAACAAACGTAACTACTCACAAAGCATATTCATGTTCATAATTAGAGGAGTATTAATTATCATTAAGGATCTGAACATATGATCTTCCACCAAGTAAACCAACTAGCATCAACTACAGGGAGTAATCAACACTACTAGCAACCCACAGGTACCAATCTGAGGTTTTGAGACAAAGATCGGATACAAGAGATGAACTAGGGTTTGGAGAGGATATGGTGCTGGTGAAGATGTTGATGGAGATTGACCCCCTCTCGATGAGAGGATCGTTGGTGATGACGATGGCTTCGATTTCCCCCTCCGGGAGGGAAGTTTCCCCGGCAGAACAGCTCCGCCGGAGCCCTAGATTGGTTCTGCCCAAGTTCCGCCTCGAGACGGCGGCGCTTCATCCCGAAAGCTCTCTTATGATTTTTTCCAGGTCAAAACCCTCCATATAGCAGAAGATGGGCGCCGGAGGGTTGCCAGGGGGCCCACAAGCCACAGGGGCGCGCCCTGGGGGGTAGGGCGCGCCCTGGGGGGTAGGGCGCCCCCCCAGGCTTGTGGCCTCCTGGTGGGTCCCCTCTGGTATTTCTTTCGCCCAATATTTTTTATATATTCCAAAATAATTCTCCGTAACTTTTCAGGACTTTTGGAGTTGTGCAGAATAGGTCTCTCATATTTGCTCCTTTTCCAGTCCAGAATTCCAGCTGCCGGCATTCTCCCTCTTCATGTAAACCTTGTAAAATAAGAGAGAAAAGGCATAAGTATTGTACCATAATGTGTAATAACAACCCATAATGCAATAAATATCAATATAAAAGCATGATGCAAAATGGACGTATCAACTCCCCCAAGCTTAGACCTCACTTGTCCTCAAGCGAAAGCCGAAATCGATAAATATGTCCACATGTTTAGAGATAGAGGTGTCGATAAAATAAAATACGGACATGAGAGCATCATGATCATCTTTAGAACAACAATACTTATTGATATATAATTTCTTATACTAGAGTAACAATTCATTCACAAAGTAAAGTATGAATCAAGAACTCTATTGAGAACCAACAAACTATGATCTTAGTCATTGAAGCAATTGCAATTTATCATAACATCGGAAAGAGTCAATATAAGAGCTTATAAAGCAAATCCACATACTCAATCATCTTTTAGTCTTTCATAATTGCTAACACTCACGCGGTACTTATGAGGTCAAAGCTTTAATTGGACACAGAGAAAGATAGGGGCTTATAGTTTTGCCTCCCAACTATTTACCTCAAGGGTAATGTCAACAGAAATAACTCATGATCACCCACATCCGAGTGGATATATGTGTCTAGATCATTCCCCAACACATGACGCTTGCCAAGAGAGAAAGGCGAAATAAAGGAAGTGGTGAAGATCACCACGACTCTTGCATAAAGGTAAGTACTAGAAAGTAAAAGTAACAGATAGGCCCTTCGCAGAGGGAAGCAGAGGTTGTCATGCACTTTTATAGTTGGATGCGCAATCTCTTCATGCAAAAGAACGTCACTTTATATTGCCGCTTGTGATAAAGAACTTTATTATGCAGTCTGTCGCTTTTATTTCTTCCATATCACAAGTTCGTATAAAGTTTATTTTCCTCACTCTAATAGATCATACATGTTTAGAGAGCAATTTTTATTGCTTGCACCGATGACAACTTACTTGAAGGATCTTACTCAATCCATAGGTAGGTATGGTGGACTCTCATGGCAAAACTGGGTTAAGGGTGTTTGGATGCACAAGTAGTATCTCTACTTGGTGCGGAAGTTTTGGCTGATATGGGGTGGAAGCAAGCGTCACATGTTAAAGGATCTATAACCATATAACTTCTATTCGGAAATAAGCAAACATAACCCATTATGTTGTCTTCCTTGTCCAACATCAACTTCTTAGCATATAATATTTTAATGAGTACTCACAATCATAAAAGATGTCCAAGATAATATATTTATATGTGAACCTCTCTTTCTTTATTACTTTCTTTTAATTACAGCAATGACCAATCGCTATGTTTGTCAACTCACAACAAATTTCAATCGACATACTTCGTATATGTGAAGTCATCACTCCCCATAAGATCATCATATATACTCTTTGCTTTTATTCTATACTTCTTTCTATTTCTTTTTCTCAAGATCATAACAAGCAAACAAAGCCCTCAACTCAAAACTACTTTTTATTATATAACTCTCGGACTCGCTTACATAGGGGGAATATAAAGCAAAACTCAAAACTAGATCACACTAAAAACTTTATTCTACTAGATCAAGATATAACCAAAAGGATCGAACTAAGAAAAACGATAAAAGTAAAAGATGTGATGGTGATACGATACCGGGGCACCTCCCCCAAGCTTGGCACAAGCCAAGGGGAGTGCCCATACCCATGTATTTAGTTGTCTTTCTTCGGAGGTGGTGATGTTGGAGTTGTTGATGAGGTTGGAAGCTTGTCCTCCGTCTTCCAAGGCATAGGCTCACCATCATAAAAAGATGAACGAGTCTTCGGGATCCTCAAATCTGCAGCCAAACTCATTCTCTTAAATCTGTATTCATATTCACAGTTTTGGTTTTGTAGGTCATAGATCTGGGCTTGGAGATGCTCGATTTTCTCGTAAAGCTTGAAGATGTGCTCCCCGATGTCCTTGGCGTCCAGCTTGTGCTTATGGGTAAACTCCGCGATCATCATGTGATTGGCATTGAGTCCGCGTTCCACCATCCCTTGGCACTTGAAGACTTGCTGCTCCATTGCTTCGAGCCTTGTCTCCACGCTTCCGGTCTTCTTTGGCCCCTCAACATCACGGATGTGCAGCACCCCCTCACGCATCTCAATGGTTTGAGGGTGTCGCAGCACCTCCGCAAGGTAGGGGTTGATGACCTTCTCGAAGAACTTGTCCTTCGAAGCACTTGGGGATGTCATGGCAATCTAAATCTGTCCGGAAAACAACTCAAAACAAAAACAGGAGATATTTTTGTGATACGAAGGTCAAAACCTTTGGGAGATTAAATAATGAATTTTTACCGACCTAAAGGAGTATACCACAAGAAAACGGAGTCCGGATGGTGCGCGGGGTGGCCACAAGCCACAGGGGCGCGCCCAGGGGGGTATGGCGCGCCCCCCTGGCTTGTCGCCTCCTCGTGCACTTTTCGGACTACTTTAAATTTTCCTAATTTATTAAATATTCCAAAACGGAGAAAAATTGCTATTGGAAAAGTTTTGGAGTCGGTTTGCTTACCGTACCCCATACCTATTCCTTTTCGGGGTCTGAGACGTTCTGGTAGGTCTCCCTAATGTACTCCTCCGGAGTTATGGTATTGATAATATTGGTTTCAACATTTATGGGAGTACCTGAGATATAATGTTTGATTCTTTGCCCGTTTACCACCTTCGGATTTGTGCCTTCGGCGCTGTTGATCTTGATGGCACCGGAACGATATACTTCCTCGACAATGTAAGGCCCTTCCCATTTAGAGAGAAGTTTTCCTGCAAAAAATCTTAAACGAGAATTGTATAGCAAGACATGGTCACCTACATTGAATTCACGCTTTTGTATCCTTTTATCATGCCATCTCTTAACTTTTTGTTTAAACAACTTGGCATTCTCATAGGCCTGGGTTCTCCATTCATCAAGTGAGCTAATGTCAAATAACCTCTTCTCACCAGCAAGTTTGAAATCATAGTTGAGCTCTTTGATTGCCCAATAAGCTTTATGTTCTAGTTCTAGAGGTAAGTGACATGCTTTACCATAAACCATTTTATACGGAGACATACCCATAGGGTTTTTGTAAGCAGTTCTATAAGCCCATAATGCATCATCAAGTTTCTTAGACCAATTCTTTCCAGATCTATTAACAATCTTTTGCAAGATCAATTTAATTTCTCTATTGCTTAATTCTACTTGACCACTAGACTGAGGATGATATGGAGATGCAATTCTATGGTTAACATCATACTTAGCAAGCAATTTACGGAAAGCACCATGAATAAAGTGTGAACCACCATCAGTCATTAAATATCTAGGGACTCCAAATCTAGGGAAAATAACTTCTTTAAGCATTTTAATAGAAGTGTTATGATCAACACTACTAGTTGGAATAGCTTCCACCCACTTAGTAACATAATCAACAGCAACTAGAATATGAGTATACCCGTTGGACTTTGGAAAAGGTCCCATATAATCAAAACCCCAAACATCAAATGGTTCAATAACAAGTGAGTAATTCATAGGCATTTCCTGACGTCTACAAATATTACCAATTCTTTGACATTCATCACAAGACAAGACAAACTTACGAGCATCCTTGAAGAGAGTAGGACAATAAAAACCAGATTGTAATACCTTGTGTGCAGTTCTATCTCCAGCGTGGTGTCCTCCGTAGGCCTCGGAGTGACACTTGTGTAGGATCTGTTCCTGTTCATGCTCAGGTACACAACGTCTAATAACACCATCTACTCCTTCTTTATAAAGGTGTGGATCATCCCAAAAGTAATGTCTTAAATCATAGAAGAACTTTTTCTTTTGTTGGTATGTCAAACTAGGTGGTATAAATTTAGCGACAATGTAATTAGCATAATCAGCATACCATTGAGCATTACGTGAAGCATTTATGACAGCTAATTGTTCATCAGGAAAGCTATCATCAATAGGTAGTGGGTCATCAAGAACATTTTCTAACCTAGACAAGTTGTCTGCTACGGGGTTCTCAACTCCCTTTCTATCAATAATATGCAAATCAAATTCTTGTAGCAGAAGAACCCATCTAATAAGTCTAGGTTTAGCATCTTTCTTTTCCATAAGATATTTAATAGCAGCATGATCAGTGTGAACAGTTACTTTGGAATCAACAATATAAGGTCTGAACTTATCACAAGCAAACACAACTGCTAAAAATTCCTTTTCAGTGGTAGCATAGTTTCTTTGAGCACTGTCCAGAGTTTTACTAGCATAATGGATAACATTTAATTTCTTATCAACTCTTTGTCCTAGAACAGCACCAACGGCATAATCACTAGCATCACACATAATTTCAAAGGGTAGGTTCCAATCTGGTGGTTGAACAACAGGTGCAGAAATCAAGGCTTTCTTAAGAATTTCAAATGCTTCTACACAATCATCATCAAAAACGAATGGAACATCTTTTTGCAAGAGATTAGTGAGAGGCCTAGAAATTTTAGAGAAGTCTTTAATAAATCTCCTATAGAAACCAGCATGACCAAGGAAACTTCTTATACCTCTGATATCCGTGGGACACGGCATTTTTTCAATAGCATCAACTTTAGCTTTATCCACCTCAATACCTATTTCGGAGATTTTGTGTCCCAAGACAATGCCCTCATTAACCATAAAGTGGCACTTCTCCCAATTCAAGACAAGATTAGTTTCTTCACATCTCTGCAAAACTCGATCAAGGTTGCTCAAGCAATCATCAAAAGAAGTTCCGTAAACGGAGAAATCATCCATGAAAACCTCAACAATCTTTTCACAAAAGTCAGAGAATATAGCAGTCATACATCTTTGAAAGGTAGCAGGTGCATTGCATAAACCAAAAGGCATATGTCTATAAGCAAAGGTACCGAAAGGACAAGTAAAAGTGGTCTTCTCTTGGTCCTCTTTTGACACAGGTATTTGAGAGAAACCAGAATAACCATCTAGAAAGCAAAAGTGTGTGTGTTTGGATAGTCTTTCTAGCATTTGATCAATAAAAGGTAGAGGGTAATGATCTTTCCTAGTAGCTTTATTTAATTTCCTAAAATCAATTACCATTTTATATCCTGTAACAATTCTTTGCGGGATCAATTCATTTTTATCATTAGGAACAACGGTAATACCTCCCTTCTTAGGGACACAATGAACGGGACTAACCCATCTACTATCAGCAATAGGATAAATTATACCTGCCTCCAGAAGCTTTAATATTTCATTTCTTACCACTTCTTTCATTTTAGGATTTAACCGTCGTTGGTGATCAACAACTGGTTTAGCATCAGGCTCCATATTAATTTTATGCTGACATAGAGTGGGACTAATGCCCTTAAGATCATCAAGAGTATATCCAATAGCAGCACGGTGCTTCCTCAGAGTTTTCAATAATCTCTTTTCTTCATGCTCTGAAAGGTTAGCACTAATAATAACAGGATATATCTTCTTTTCATCAAGATAAGCGTATTTCAGAGTATCCGGTAATTGTTTAAGCTCAAACAAGGGATCACCCTTGGGTGGAGGAGGATCCCCAAGTATTTCAACAAGCAGGTTGTGTTTCAAAATAGGATGCTGATCAAAGAAAATCTTATCTATTTCATTCCTTTCATTCATATACATATCGTTTTCATGGTCTAGCAAATATTGTTCTAATGGATCAGTAGGAGGCACAACAATAGAAGCAAGACCAATAATTTCATCCTTACTAGGCAATTCTTTAGCATGGGGTTGTCTACGAAATTTCGAGAAATTAAACTCATGGGACACATCCCCAAAGCTTACAGTAACAGTTTCGTTCTCACAATCTATCTTAGCATTAACAGTATTCAGGAAAGGCCTACCAAATATAATGGGACAAAAATCATCTTGCGGGGAACCAAGAACAAGAAAATCAGTAGGATATTTTATTTTCCCACACAAGACTTCAACATCTCTAACAATCCCAATTGGTGCTATAGTATCTCTATTAGCACGTTTAATGGTAACATCAATTTCTTCTAACTCAGCTGGTGCAATATCATTCATAATTTCTTGATATAAGGTAAAGGGAATTGCACTCACACTAGCACCCACATCACATAAGCCATGATAACAATGATCTCCTATTTTAACAGAAACAACAGGCATGCCAACAATAGGTCTATGTTTATCTTTAGTATTAGGTCTGGCAATTCTAGCAGCTTCATCACAGAAATGAATAACATGCCCATCAATATTATCAACCAAGAGATCTTTAACCATAGCAATACTAGGTTCAACTTTGATTTGTTCAGGGGGTGTAGGTGTTCTAACAAAGCTCTTACGAACCACAGTTGAAGCTTTAGCATGTTCCTTTATTCTAACAGGGAAAGGTGGTTTCTTAATATAAGCAGCAGGAATAACAGGATCAACATTATAAGTAATAGTTTCTTCTTCAACTTTAATAGGTTCAACTACTTTCACTTCAATGGGAGGATGATATTTAAACCACTTCTCCTTAGGGAGATCAACATGCGCAGCAAAAGATTCACAGAAAGAAGCTACTATCTCAGAGTCAAGTCCATATTTAGTGCTAAATTCACGAAAAGCATCGGTGTCTATAAAGGATTTAACACAATCAAACTTAAGGTTTATACCCGACTCCTTACCTTCGTCGAGTTCCCAATCTTCAGAGTTGCGTTTAATTCTTTCCAATAAACCCCATTTGAATTCAATATCCTTCTTCATAAAGGAACCAGTACAAGAAGTATCGAGCATGGATTGATCATTCTGAGAAAGCCGAGCATAAAAATTCTGAATAATAATTTCTCTTGAGAGCTCATGATTGGGGCATGAATATAACATGGACTTAAGCCTCCCCCAAGCTTGAGCGATACTTTCTCCTTCACGAGGCCAAAAATTATAAATATAATTCCGATCACTATGAACCAGATGCATAGGATAAAACTTCTGATGAAATTCCAATTTCAATCGGTTGTAGTTCCATGATCCAATATCGTCACATAGCCTATACCATGTCAATGCCTTCTCCTTCAAAGATAAAGGAAAGACCTTCTTCTTGACATCATCCTCGGGCAAACCTACAAGCTTAAATAATCTACAAACTTCATCTACATAGATCAGGTGCAAATCAGGATGTAGTGTTCCATCTCCTGCATAAGGATTAGCTAGCAGTTTCTCTATCATACCCGAAGGAATTTCATAATAAATATTTTCAGTAGGTTCAGTAGGTTGAGGAGCAACTCTTTGTGCTTCCGGTCGAGGTGAAGATACCCCGAATAAGCCCCTCAAAGGATTATTTTCCATAGTAACAAGTGACAGTAAATTTCAGCACACTATATAAATTTTTCCTTACCAAATTCCACTCACCAAAGGCGCTTCACTCCCCGACAACAGCGCCAGAAAAGAGTCTTGATGACCCACAAGTATAGGGGATCTATCGTAGTCCTTTCGATAAGTAAGAGTGTCGAACCCAACGAGGAGCAGAAGGAAATGACAAGCGGTTTTCAATAAGGTATTCTCTGCAAGCACTGAAATTATCGGTAACAGATAGTTTTGTGATAAGATAATTCGTAACGGGTAGCAAGTAATAAATGTAGCAAAGGTGCAGCAAGGTGGCCCAATCCTTTTTGTAGCAAAGGACAAGCCTGGACAAACTCTTATATAAAGCAAAGCGCCCCCGAGGACACATGGGAATTTCTGTCAAGCTAGTTTCATCATGCTCATATGATTCGCGTTCGTTACTTTGATAATTTGATATGTGGGTGGACCGGTGCTTGGGTGCTGCCCTTACTTGGACAAGCCTCCCACTTATGATTAACCTCTCTCGCAAGCATCCGCAACTACAAAAGAAGAATTAAGATAAATCTAACCATAGCATGAAACATATGGATCCAAATCAGCCCCTTACGAAGCAACACATAAATTAGGGTTTAAGCTTCTGTCACTCTAGCAACCCATCATCTACTTATTACTTCCCAATGCCTTCCCCTAGGCCCAAATAATGGTGAAGTGTCATGTAGTCGACGTTCACATAACACCACTAGAGGAGAGACAACATACATCTCATCAAAATATCGAATGAATACCAAATTCACATGATTACTTATAACAAGACTTATCCCATGTCCTCAGGAACAAACGTAACTACTCACAAAGCATATTCATGTTCATAATCAGAGGAGTATTAATTATCATTAAGGATCTGAACATATGATCTTCCACCAAGTAAACCAACTAGCATCAACTACAGGGAGTAATCAACACTACTAGCAACCCACAGGTACCAATCTGAGGTTTTGAGACAAAGATCGGATACAAGAGATGAACTAGGGTTTGGAGAGGAGATGGTGCTGGTGAAGATGTTGATGGAGATTGACCCCCTCTTGATGAGAGGATCGTTGGTGATGACGATGGCTTCGATTTCCCCCTCCGGGAGGGAAGTTTCCCGGCAGAACAGCTCCGCCGGAGCCCTAGATTGGTTCTGCCCAAGTTCCGCCTCGAGACGGCGGCGCTTCGTCCCGAAAGCTCTCTTATGATTTTTTCCAGGTCAAAACCCTCCATATAGCAGAAGATGGGCACCGGAGGGCTGCCAGGGGCCCCACAAGCCACAGGGGCGCGCCCTGGGGGGTAGGGCGCGCCCCCCAGGCTTGTGGCCTCCTAGTGGGTCCCCTCTGGTATTTCTTTCGCCCAATATTTTTTATATATTCCAAAATAATTCTCCGTAACTTTTCAGGACTTTTGGAGTTGTGCATAATAGGTCTCTCATATTTGCTCCTTTTCCAGTCCAGAATTCCAGCTGCCGGCATTCTCACTCTTCATGTAAACCTTGTAAAATAAGAGAGAAAAGGCATAAGTATTGTACCATAATGTGTAATAACAGCCCATAATGCAATAAATATCAATATAAAAGCATGATGCAAAATGGACGTATCACTGCCCCCAACAAGATGTTGTCTGCTTTGAGAACTCTATGAACTATATTTACACTTGAAACTTCATGGAGAAACAGAAGTTCCCTCGCGATCACCTTCATTACATTGAATCTAGTTGGCCAATCAAGCAATATCGTCATGTAGCATGTTGAAATGCCAGTAAACATAAGTAACTTGTAAACAAATATCATTTTCCAATCTAAGAAGTTCAAGTGATAAGTGACCAGAACATACCAAAAAGGAAGGCATATACACTCTTGTTAGGTAAGTATTCACATATGAAAAGCAATGCTACAACATGGTAAGTAAATTAACTTCATTTCTAAGCTACTCGAGGCCTTGTCCTGAATCATCAATAAACTATTTGCAACAACTTTATCACCATTTTCCAATATACATTTGCGGACTGTTTCCTAACCTCCTTTCCAAGCACATTGGAATCAGATAAATTGGTCGTTGCATTAGCTATGACTCAAAAACTAACAAATGCCAATTCCAGATTTTCATCGGCGATACCTAGATTTCCTTCGTTCGTTTTTTTCGAAGGCCTTCTTTCTTTGTTGGACTAACCCAGATGAATGCATTTGTTTGCAAGCACTCACCTAGCCAAAAAATTTTTAATTTTTAACAGGAGATCTTGTTTAGTTACCTTTGTATTTGAATATAGCAACGTAGATGTTTCATGTAGCATATGGTCGAGTAGCGTGGGAAGAATCCATCGAACCTTGATATATATTGCCGACCGGAGAGCAAGTGCAGGCAAGTAGGAGTCTTTACATGCGATTCAGACTCATGTAAATCGAGGGGAGGGGCATCCCCCCTTCCTGTGGTGTCCCAATATTCCTCGAAAACAAACTGGTAAGCATACCATTCAGAGTTGAATTTTTACTAGCCTACGCCACAGTCACCCATGTAAGCCGCTTCACGCATTCGCCCGACTATTCCTCCGAGGAGCCGCTACATCGACCCGTAGGTATGCAGTGTCAAGACAACTGGTATTTTATTGAATTCATACCTCAGCCAACTCATCCTAAAGTCCAAACTGATGAAGAGAGGCAGGCAATATATTTCAACACTTCCCCTCATGTCTAGGCTTATTTAGTCCTTCGACGTGGGCCGGGATTGATGTAGGACACATAATATATTTTTAATATCGCACTGGCAGGGTCTTGAACTTGAGACCTCTTGACTCTGATACATATTGAATTATGCTTCGGCCAACTCATCCAAAATTCCGAATGGATGGAGAGAGGCGGGCAATATATTTCAAGAGTATTGTGGTTTCATCCCTGGAAAGTCTCACTCATCCTCCATTGCAGTTCTTATATCTGTAATCTATGATGTTATTGTTAGTAGTATATTTTATGGCCAATCACCGCAGGATGAAAAATCAGCGTTTTGAGGTTATATGGCCTGTAACCTTTTTACCATCCTAGTTTATTTGTCCACTGACAATTGCATCATGCTCATGCATCTCAGTCACAGTACCAACTCCTACAATTAAGAAGCAAATAAGCATTCCAGCCTTTTTAGTCATCTGTCCTGAGCAGCCATTGGCTGGCACTAGTAATCCCTTCTAATCAAAGCAATTTCATGTTGTTGCTAGCCAAGCTACCAAATGAGTCTTCACGGTTATTTGATGAGAGAATCAAATTAAGAGAGGTTGATTGAAAATTAAGAGAGGTTGATTTTAACATACCAGAGAATCAAATTAAGAGAATCACATTATCGAAATAATTTCCAGACATTCTTATGGTGGGCTCCACTACTATTCATGTCAAAATAATTCACTAAAGTAGGGACCTGTTTTTTTACTCCGTTCTTTGCATGTCCAGGGCCTAACGGGGCCGTGGATCCTCAGCAATTAACGTGATCAAGGGCATGTCAGATAGCCCATGTTAGGCCCAACCAGGTCCGCGTGGGAAGAAAATGGCATGTTTCGTTGACTGGGCTGCATCTACTTATCAGTTCGCAAGGAACTTAAAGTACCCACGGGCCAGGCCCGCGAGGAACGGCTAAATCGGCAGTTTTTCACGAGTCGGGCTCGCTGCGCGTGCCTCTTCGCTACATGCCTCGGGGAGCGCGGGACGAACGAGACGTCTTATAACTCCCCTCCCTCTCTCGTGTCACTGCACACTCCTTCATTCACACCACTCTCTCTCACTCTCCTCACCGCCCCTTGCTCTCCTCCGACGGCTCGCCCGTTGCCCCGTCGTCCCCTGACCCCGTCAACGCCGGCAACAACGTCATCCAAGAGCGATGGGTTGCCGGCCTTGCGAACTCAGGTATTGACCTGATGGCGGCCATCCGCACGCCATCGCCCTTTTGCACCAGGCCTCCTCGTCCGTCCAATGAGGCATTAGCCGCTCTGGCTCTACCGCCGTATCCGGATCTAGTCGTCTAGGGTTCTATAGCGCTGACGGAGGGGACATTGGGTGCGCCGCTGCTTGGAACCCCTGTGGGCGAAGTTTTTTTACCCCCATTCAAGGGTTTTCTCTGGGCAGCACGAAAGGGCCATGGATGACGACACCCTCTTCCTCAACCTCTTACATGAGCAGGAGCACCAGGGCATGCATCGCCGACGGCCCTCGGCATTGACGGCTCGTCCTCTTCGGTCGGCATCTCCTTCCCGCCAGGGTTTTCTCCTCGACAGGCGTACGCTGCAATGACACCCGCTCCCGTAAGTTGTATTTTCCCGCTTTCCTCGTAGATGTAGATTAGGGTTTTTTGTACTAGGCGTGGCTTGGATTCGATTTGATTCAATTCCAATCGAATCGATTCGAATCCAATCGATTGCTTCTTGACTCTTCATGTTGCTTCGTGTATTGCCTCGGGTGTTCATGCAAACTAGGTGTCGTTGTTGCTTCGCCAATGGTATATTGGTGCTTGCAAGATAGGTAGTGACATTGGAGTTAAGCTTGTGTAGCATATACTTGATGTTCATGACATTGGAGTGATGTTCATGCTGCACGGTGGTACTAATCAGTGATGGTCATGACACTAGTTAGGGTTTGTGCATGATTTTAGTATGTGCATGGTTAACTTGTTAGGTAGGACAAATGTGCATGCTCATACACGTTGTAGGACCAATATGTTTGCTCGTTTAGGTACTACTACCAATCTAGCATGTTGCCAAATGAGGTAGTGGACACAACTTGCAGTGCTATCTTTAGATCATAGCACTAATGTTTTGGCAACCACACTGGTCAGTGGTAGTTGCCCAAGAGCAAGTGCCACTCATGCCAGTTCCCAATTAGAGGCAGTTGCCAATGCTCTCTTTCTAACACAAGTCATCTTACCTGACAAGATCATGAAGACGGAGTGGAAAGTAGCTGGTGGAGGAGCCTAGGTCGTGGTTGGCGTTGAGGGCGCCGAGGAACTGATCCCCACGAACCGCTGGCACAAGATGGTGAACCTACATGGAAGGATCGTTGCCATGATCCAGCCACGTTCACGGGGACAATCTCCAAGGACCGGCCACGAGGAGGGGTCAAGAGGGCCGCTGCGTTTCTACGTTCAGATCAGGGGCATGGAGGATCTCGCCATGCTCATCATCCCACCCAATTTCGTGGAGGTGATGAGGCAATGGCTGGTGGTCGAGCTCCCGTGCGTCATCAGGTTGTCGGCCAACAAGTGGTGCAAGTTATGGGTTCAGGTCCAGAACTTCCAGGGCCAGATGGTCCTTGGCCGGGGCTTGGAGTACTTCTGTCCCTGCCACAGGATCGTCCCCGGCGACCTACTCGTCTTGCAGATATCCGGCCTTGGCCTAATGTGCAAATCCTCAACCATGACAACTCGATCATGTGCAGGGTGTGTTGCACCAGGCATGTATGCATTGGCAACATTTCTCTCGTGCTCTAGATCGACAGTTAGTATGAAGTATTAAGTATGAACCTGCTAGTAGTTTGTGGCGAGTTTTGAACTAGTGTTGTGAACTTGGTAATATTTTGGCCAGGATTAGCAGCCTGGTGTGAAGCAGGGGGCATGTGATTCCCATGCTATCTTTAACTTATGGCCATAATTATATTAGTTTTCATGTTAATCTATTGTTTACCTTGTTGTTCATTGCTTGCTTATCATCATTGTGTTGTATGTTATTTGTTGTTGTGCTGCAAATGTGGTGGTAAGGCCACCACATTTGAATGGGGTGAATAGAACACAAACGTGCATGCAGCCAAACAATTGTGGTTTGTATCTGCTCCCTTAGGCACATATGCGTGCAACCAAACAGTCGGCTCTAAAATGGCTATTGATGCAATGCAGACAAACAAACAACATGCATATGTTGGTTTTTTGCCTGTTTTCGCTCTACCACGCTGAGGTGGGACAAGTATGCAATGCAGGCACCTCTGTAGATGACAACCAAACGCACCCCAAATGTTCCCCGAAATAAATTGTAGGTTCCCACGCATTTTTTTGAAGGTTTACAGTGAGACTCAGAAGCAAGATTTCCAGAGTATATGAGGATATTTGATAATATTGTTACTGATCCTCTACTATATTTTCTATCTCTATGCATGATGTGTTATCTTATTTTTTTAACAAAGGGAATATATTAATATCACGGAGATACTAATTACACCCAGTCTCTGCAGCAAAGAGATGTCCTAGAGACATTACAGATGCACATAACCCAAAAAGCAAAAGAGAGGGAAAAAATGACCCACTACAGTGATCAATTCCTTGTAACTCATGGACGAACCACCACCAAGAAAACACCCGAAGTCCAAATTCTACACAAGCGATGCCTCCAAGAAGGAATGAGTCACAAACACCATCGTCGCCCGATCATAGATCTTAGGTTTTCACCCCTGGAGAAAATTCACGCTCTCAGAAACAATGCCTTCAACAAGGACACTGTCAGGCACAACCAATTGAGGCCAGACCTTGGTTTTTCAACTTGAAAGCTAAGACTATGTACTCCTTCTGTGTTGCCGCCCCACTTGTCGATGCCACTGCTACAAGTCACGAAACACCAAGCAAAGTCCTTATCGCCTGGAAGACTCGATCCGCCATTACTAGGCCTCAAACCTTATCTACCATGACCTTCTCTGTCACTGTCTTCACCATGGAAATCGAAATACGGACATGTCCCATAATGGCAACAGACTTCAAAGCTTCGCGTCACGCCCTCCTAAAGCCACACGGGCTGAAATAGGGGCACACACGACCGAATCCCATCCGATCCAGCAATCTATCTGCGTCAACCACCCAAAGGAGATCTCCGGCGGGGCCTTTCGGAACTCGTTAACGACCAGATCAATGAGGGCCGACATCAAGCAGATCACCTCTTGCGCTAGAAGAACCCTAGGATCGCCTCCATTATTGAAGCAAAACCAGCAGGCCCCCATGTGATAACCCACAAGTGTAGGGGATCGTTTGTAGCCTTTTTCGATAAGTAAGAGTGTCGAACCCAACGAGGAGCTAAAGGTAGAATTAATATTCTCTCAAGTTCTATCGACCACTGATACAACTCTACGTACGCTAACTCTTACTTTACCTAGAACAAGTATGAAACTACTTTGCGGGAAAGAAAATAGAAGTACTTAGTAGGAGTAATAGATAGTTTGCAAGGTAAAAAAAGAACAAGTAAATAAAAGTTAGGGGATGTTTAGATAAATATTAATTAAGTTAATTGTTTAGTAGAAAGCTTTTTGTAGCACAAGAGAAAGATTTGTCCATAGGCAATTGAATATAACACGATAGATACTTATGATATGCAATGAGGGAGAGGCATACGCCAACACACTTTCCGTACTTGGATCATTATTCACTTATGATTGGAACTATAGCAAGCATCCACAACAACTAAAGATAATTAAGGTAAAACCCAACCATAGCATTAAACATCAAGTCCTCTTTACTCCCATACACAACAATCCCCTTACTCGGGTGTAAGCTTGTGCCACTCTAGCCACCCACTATAAGCGAATCATGAACGTATTGCAACATCCTACAGTGGGGATTCCTCACGTTTGCACGACATGGAGGGCACCATAGGACAACACCATATCAACATACAACTCATATCAATAACATCATACCACAATTAATCCATAGGACAAAAGAGATCTACTTCATAGGATAGCCACACATCATAGGGTAATAATATATAGAATTAAGCACCATGTTTAAGTAGATATTACAGTAGGGAAGAGAGGTTTTACACTGCTGCATAGAGGGGGAGAAAGTTGGTGGTGACGGCGGCGAAGTTGTTGGTGTAGATCGCCATCACGATGGTTGCCCCGGCGGTGTTCTGGCGCCACCGGGAGAGAGGGGGAGAGTGACCCCTCCTTCTTCTTCTTCCTTGGTCTCCCCCTAGATGGAAGGAGAGTTTCCCCTCTGGTCCATGGCTGCCATGGCTCTCGGAGGGCAGCATCCCCTTCGAGATTGGATCTCTCTCCCTCTGTTTCTCTCCTGTTTTCGCGACTGTTTTCTGACCCCTTCACCATTTATGAAATATCCGGAGATCCGTAACTCCGATTGGGCTGAAATTTCGAGAGGATTTTTATCACAAAATTATCTTTCTTGCGGCGAAAGAAGGGCCCCAACTGACTTAAGGGGGAGCCACAAGCTATCAGGGCGCGGCCACCCCCTGGCCGCGCCCTGTTGCCTTGTGAGATCCTTGGGCATCGTGTGGCGTTGATTCTTCTTCCCAAAATTCACATATATTCCAAAAAAATCTTCGTAAATTTTTATCGTGTTTGGACTCCGTTTGATATGGATTTTCTACAAAACAAAAAACACACAAAAAATAGGAACTGACCCTAGGCACTGGATAAGTAAGTTAGTCCCAAAAAATAATATAAAATGTTGCCAAAAGTATATGATAGTTGTAGAATATTGGCATGAAACAATCAAAATTATAGATACGACGGAGACGTATCAGCATCATCAAGCTTAATTCCTGCTCGTCCTTGAGTAGGTAAATGATTAAAAGATAATTTTTGATGTGTAATGCTACCTAACATAATCTTGAACAAATGTCTAACCATGGCATGAATATTAAGATACAAGTAATTCAAGGCAATAATCTATCATTTGACATAAAGACACCAATACTCAGGTTTACTAGCAAACAATCATGTCCTTTCAAAATAACAATGCCAATGAATGCTATCCCTACAAATCATATAGCATGTCATGCTTGGCCTTCCTAGCATAAAGTATAAATCATGAGCACCCCGGTGTCAAACCAAGCAATTATATCGTACTTTTTTATGCGCTTCAGCATTTTATACCTCACTCAATACATGAACGTGAACCATGGACATAGCATATAGGTGGAATAGAGTATGGTGGTAGGTTTCAAAGGAGTAAAAGTGGAAAGAAAGGCTCGCATCAACTAGGCGGATGAACGGGCTATGGAGATGCCCATCAATCGATATCGATGCGAGGAGTAGGGATTGCCATGTGATACGTCTCCGTCGTATCTATAATTTTTGATTGTTTCATGCCAATCTTGTCGTCTTGTCGTCTCCCGGCAGGTCTGCAGGCTTGTCGTCTCCCGGCAGGTCTCCTGCCCCCCTCTCCAAGTCTGGTAGGTTTCTTCTGGTCCAAGAAAAATCATCGCGAAGATTTTATTCCATTTGGACTCCGTTTGATATTCCTTATCTGTAATACTCAAAAACAAGGAAAAAAACAGAAACTGGCACTAGGCTCTAGGTTAATAGGTTAGTCCCAAAAATAATATAAAATAGCATATTAATGCATATAATGTTGGGGAACGTTGCATGGGAAACAAAAATTTTCCTACGCACACACAAGATCTATCCATGGTGATGAGCATCTACGAGAGGGAGAGTAAATCTACATACCCTTGTAGATCGCTAAGCGGAAGCGTTTAAGAAACGCGGTTGATGTAGTCGAACGTCTCCGCGATCCAAATCGCAAGTCGTCCCTCGATCCGATCACGAACTAGCGCCGAACGGACGGCACCTCCGCGTTCAACACACGTACGGCTTGATGACGCCTTCACCTCCTCGATCCAGCGAGCGATGGTGAAGTAGTGGTTGAGTTCCAGCAGCACGACGGCGTGGTGATGGTGGTGAGGAACAATCTCTGCAGGGCTTCGCCAAGCGCTACGGAGATTATGACGGAGGAACTAGAGGGTTAGGGTTGCCGCACACGGCTTGGGGAAATCTTGATGTATCCCGTGTGCTAGCCCTGCCCCTCTATTTATATGTTGAGCCTTGGGGTCTCAACTTGGAGTAAAAGCCTCCTCCAGGTCGGTTTTGCCCGCACAAGGTCGGTTTGGCCCGCAGGGAAAGAGTCCAACTCGGATCCCTGCAGTACCGCGCACAAGCGGTAGTACCGCTTTACACAAGCGGTAGTACCGCTTGGGCGGTAGTACCGCTTCACACAAGCGGTAGTACCGCTTGGGCGGTAGTACCGCTTCACACAAGCGGTAGTACCGCTTCACAAAACGGTAGTACCGCTTACGCGGCAGCAAAACTACTTTTTGCACTTTCCAATACCTCGTGGGCTTTATCCCTTTGGCCCATATAAAGTGTTGCTGCACCCGAACACTTCGGTAAACATCCGGAACCCATTCCGGTGAACTCCGGAACTCTTCCGGAGATCAAAACACTATTATCACATATATCAATCTTTACCTCCGGACTATTCCGGAGATCCTCGTCATGTCCGGGATCTTATCCGGGACTCCGAACAACCTTCGGTCACCAACATAATAACTCAACTATACTAATCGCCACCAAACGTTTAAGTGTGTAGACCCTGCGGGTTCGAGAACTATGTAGACATGACCGAGACACCTCTACGGCCAATAACCAATAGCGGGACCTGGATACCCATATTGGCTCCTACATATTCTACGAAGATCTTTTATCGGTCGAACCTCTATGTCAAGGATTCAGTTAATCCCGTATGCTGTTCCCTTTGTTCTTCGGTATGTTACTTGCCCGAGATTCGATCGTCGGTATCTCTATACCTAGTTCAATCTCGTTACCGGCAAGTCTCTTTACTCGTTCCGTAATACAAGATCTCGTGGCTAACACTTTAGTCACATTGCTTGCAAGGCTCATTGTGATGTTGTATTACCGAGTGGGCCCTGAGATACCTCTCCGTCACACAGAGTAACAAATCCCAGTCTTGATCCATGCCAACCCAACAGACACCCTCGGAGATACCTGTAGAGCACCTTTATAGTCACCCAGTTACGTTGCGACGTTTGATACACACAAGGTACTCCTCCGATGTCAGGGAGTTGCATGATCTCATGGTCATAGGAACAGATACTTGACATGCAGAAAACAATAGCAATAAACTGACACGATCAAATGCTACGTTCTTAGTTTGGGTCTTGTCCATCACATCATTCTCCTAATGATGTGATCCCGTTATCAAATGACATCTCATGTCAATGGCTAGGAAACCTTAACCATCTTTGATCAACGAGCTAGTCAACTAGAGGCTTACTAGGGACACAGTGTTGTCTATGTACCCACACATGTATTTGAGTTTCCAATCAATACAATTATAGCATGGATAATAAACGATTATCATGAACAAGGAAATATAATAATAACCAATTTATTATTGCCTCTAGGGCATATTTCCAACAGTCTCCCACTTGCACTAGAGTCAATAATCTAGTTCACATTACTATGTGATTTACATTGTAATGAATCGAACACCCATGCAGTTCTGGTGTTGTTCATGTTTAGCCCTTGGAAGAGGTTTAGTCATCGGATCTGCAACATTTAGATCCGTGTGTACTTTGCAAATATTTATGTCGTCCTCCTTGATGTAATCGCGGATGGAATTGAAACGTCGCTTTATGTGTCTGGTCCTCTTGTGAAATCTTGGTTCCTTGGCTAGAGCAATGGCACCAGTATTATCACAAAACAGAGTCATTGGGTTAAGCGCACTAGGCACTACTCCAAGATCTGTCATGAACTCCTTCATCCAGACACCTTCCTTCGCCGCCTCCGAGGCAGCGATGTACTCCGCTTCGCATGTAGAATCTGCTACCACGCTTTGCTTGGAACTGCACCAGCTAACCGCACCCCCATTAAGAATAAATACGTATCTGGTTTGCGACTTAGAGTCGTCCGGATCAGTGTCAAAGCTTGCATCGACGTAACCCTTTACGACGAGCTCTTGATCACCTCCATAAACGAGAAACATGTCCTTAGTCCTTTTCAGGTACTTCAGGATATTCTTGACCGCCGTCCAGTGTTCCATTCCTGGATCACTTTGAAACCTTCCGACCATACTTATGGCAAGGCTGACATCGGGTCTTGTGCACAGCATTGCATACATGATAGAGCCTATGGCCGAAGCATAGGGGATGACACTCATCTTTTCTCTATCTTCTGCAGTCACTGGGCATTGAGTCTTACTCAACTTCACACCTTGCAATACAGGCAAGAACCCCTTCTTGGACTGATCCATTTTGAACTTCTTCAAAACTTTGTCAAGGTATGTGCTTTGTGAAAGTCCTATCAAACGTCTCGATCTATCTCTATAGATCTTGATGCCTAATATGAAAGCAACTTCTCCTAGGTCCTTCATTGAAAAACTCTTGTTCAAATATTCCTTTATGCTTTCCAGCATTTCTATATTGTTTCCAATCAGTAATATGCCATCCACATATAATATTAGAAATGCTATAGAGCTCCCACTCACTTTCTTGTAAATACAAGCTTCTCCGTAAACTTGTATAAACTCGAACGCTTTGATCACCTCATCAAAACGAAGATTCCAACTCCGAGATGCTTGCACCAGTCCATAAATGGATCGCTGGAGTTTGCAAACTTTGTCAGCATTCTCTGGATCGACAAAACCTTCTGGTTGCATCATATACAACTCTTCCTTAAGGTAACCGTTAAGGAACGCTGTTTTGACATCCATCTGCCAAATTTCATAATCGAAAAAGGCAGCTATTGCTAACATGATTCTGACGGACTTAAGCATCGCTACGGGTGAGAAGGTCTCATCGTAGTCAACTCCTTGAACTTGTAAAAAACCCTTTGCCACAAGTCGAGCTTTATAGACGGTGACATTACCGTCCGCGTCCGTCTTCCTCTTAAAGATCCATTTGTTCTGAATGGCCTTACGCCCTTCAGGTAATACTTCCAAAGTCCATACTTTGTTTTCATACATGGATCCCATCTCGGATTTCATGGCCTCTAACCACTTCTCGGAATCCGGGCCCATCATCGCTTCTCAATAGCTCGTAGGTTCATCGTTGTCTAACAACATGACCTCTAAGACAGGGTTGCCGTACCACTCGGGAGCAGTACGCGTCCTTGTCGACCTACGAGGTTCGATAGCAACTTGATCCAAAGCTTCATGATCATCATCATTAACTTCCTCTTCAGCTAATGTAGGCTCCACAGAAACATCTTTCTGCGCTGCGCTACTCTCAGGTTGAAGTAAAGGTTCAACAACCTCATCAAGTTCTATCTTCCTCCCACTCAATTCTTTCGAGAGAAACTCTTTCTCAAGAAATGTTCCGTTTTTAGCGACAAACACTTTGCCTTCGGATCTGAGGTAGAAGGTATACCCAACTGTCTCTTTTGGGTATCCTATGAAGACGCATTTCTCCGCTTTGGGTTCCAGCTTTTCAGGCTGAAGCTTTTTGACATAAGCATCACATCCCCAAACTTTAAGAAACGACAGCTTTGACTTCTTGCCAAACCAAAGTTCATATGGCGTCGTCTCAACGGATTTCGATGGTGCCCTATTTAAAGTGAATGCAGCTGTCTCTAATGCATAACCCCAAAACGATAGTGGCAAATCGGCAAGAGACATCATAGATCGCACCATATCCAATAAGGTTCGATTACGACGTTCGGACACACCATTACGCTGTGGTGTTCCAGGCGGTGTCAGTTGTGAAACAATTCCACATTGTCTTAAGTGACTGCCAAACTCATAACTCAGATATTCTCCTCCTCGATCAGATCGTAGGAATTTAATCTTCTTGTTACGATGATTCTCAACTTCACTCTGAAATTGTTTGAACTTTTCAAATGTTTCAGACTTGTGTTTCATTAAGTAAATATACCCATATCTACTTAAGTCATTAGTGAAGGTGAGAAAGTAACGATAACCACCGCGCGCCTCAATACTCATCGGACCGCACACATCAGTATGTATGATTTCCAACAAGTCACTTGCCCGTTCCATTGTTCCAGAGAACGGTGTTTTAGTCATCTTGCCCATGAGGCATGGCTCACATGTGTCAAGTGATTCAAAATCAAGTGACTCCAAAAGTCCATCAGCATGGAGCTTCCTCATGCGTTTTACGCCAATATGACCTAAACGGCAGTGCCACAAGAAAGTGGTATTATCATTATCAATTCTACATCTTTTGGCATCAATGTTATGAACATGTGTATCATTACTATCGAGATTCAATAAGAATAAACCCCTCACATTGGGTGCATGACCATAAAAGATATTACTCATATAAATAGAACAACCATTATTCTCTGATTTAAATGAGTAACCGTCTCGCAATAAACAAGATCCAGATATAATGTTCATGCTTAACGCAGGCACCAAATAACACTTATTTAGGTTCATCACTAATCCCGACGGTAATCGAAGAGCGAGCGTGCCGACGGCGATCACATCAACCTTGGAACCATTTCCCACACGCATCGTCACTTCGTCCTTTGCCAGCCTCCGTCTATTCCGCAGTTCCTGTTTAGAGTTGCAAATATGAGCAACCGCACCGGTATCAAATACCCAGGCACTACAACGAGGGTTGGCAAGGAACATATCAATAACATGTATATCATATATACCTTGTTTGTTGTTGGCCGCCTTCTTGTCAGCCAAATACTTGGGGCAGTTCCGCTTCCAGTGTCCAGTTCCCTTGCAATGAAAGCACTCAGTTTCTGGTTTGGGTCCAGCCTTGGGTTTCTTCACAGGAGTAGCAACTGCTTTGCCACCCTTCTTAGATTTACCCTTCTTACCCTTGCCATTTTTCTTGAAACTAGTGGTTTTATTGATCATCAACACTTGATGCTCCTTCTGAATTTTAGACTCAGCGGCTTTTAGCATCGCAAATAGCTCGGCGACTGACTTGTTCATCCCGTGCATGTTATAGTTCAACACGAAGCTCTTGTAGCTAGGTGGCAATGATTGAAGAACTCTGTCAGTGATAGCCTCTGGCGGAAGGGGCATCCCTAATTCAGCCAGACGGGTGGAGTACCCAGACATTCTGAGCACGTGATCACTGATAGACCCGTTCTCCTCCATCTTGCAAGTATAGAACTTATCGGAGATCTCATATCTCTCGATCCGGGCATTCTTCTGAAAGATAAACTTCAACTCCTGGAACATCTCATATGCTCCATGACGTTCAAAATGTCTTTGAAGTCCCGGTTCTAAGCCATACAACATTGCACATTGAACTATTGAGTAATCATCAGAACGAGCCTGCCAGGCGTTCACAACGTCTAGAGACTCAACTGGAGCGGGTGGATCACCAAGCGGTGCATCAAGGACATAAGCCTTCTGGGAAGCCGTAAGGATAATCCTTAGATTACGGGCCCAGTCCACAAAGTTACTTCCATCATCTTTCAACTTAGCTTTCTCTAGGAACGCATTAAAATTCAGGGGTGCTACCGCGCGAGCCATGATCTACAACATAAATATAGCAAAGACAACTTAGACTATTGTTCAAGATAATGAGTTTAATTAATCATATTACTTAAAAACTCCCACTCAAATTGACATCCCTCCGGTCATTCGAGTGTAACATGATCCAAATCCACCAACTCAAGTCCGATCATCACGTGAGTCGAGGTGGTTTCAATGGTGAACATCTTCATGTTGATCATATCTACTATATGACTCATGTTCGACCTTTCGGTCTCTTGTGTTCCGAGGCCATGTCTGTACATGCTAGGCTCGTCAAGTTTAACCCGAGTGTTCCGCGTGTGCAACATGGCTTGCACCCGTTGTATGTGAACGTGGAGTCTATCACACCCGATCATCACGGCGTGTCTCGAAACGACGAACTTTCGCAACGGTGCACACTCGGGGAGAACACAATTTATCTTGAAATTTAAGTGAGGGATCACCTTATAATGCTACCGTCGTCCTAAGCAAAATAAGATGCATAAAAGGATTAACATCACATGCAAATCATAAGTGACATGATATGGCCATGAACTTGTGCTTTTGATCTCCATCTCCAAAGCACCGGCGTGATCTCCATCGTCACCGGCATGACACCATGATCTCCATCATCTTGATCTCCATCAACGTGTCGCCATAAGGTTGTCGCGCCGACTATTGCTTCCACGACTATTGCTAACGTTTAGCGATAAAGTAAAGCATTACATAGCGCTTAATGATTGACACGCAGGTCATACAATAATTAAAGACAACTCTATGGCTCCTGCCAGTTGCCGTACTCATCGACATGCAAGTCGTGATATTCTATACAACACATGATCATCTCATACATCACATATATCTCATCATGTAATTGGCCATATCACATCACAACATACCCTGCAAAAACAAGTTAGACGTCCTCTAATTGTTGTTGCAAATTTTACGTGGCTGCTACGGGTTTGCAAGAACCGTTCTTACCTACGCAAAACCACAACGTGGTGTAGTGATTGCTTTTTGATCTTCTAAAAGAACCCTCTTCATTGAAATCGATTCAACTAAAGTGAGAGAGACAGACACCCGCTAGCCATCTTTATGCAACAAAATTACATGTCAGTTGAAGGAACCTGTCTCGCGTAAGTGTACGCGTAATGTCGGTCCGGGCCGCTTCATCTCACAATACCGCCGAATCAAGTATCAACTAGTAACGGCAAGCAATATGTATACACCCACGCCCACAACTCGTTTGTGTTCTACTCGAGATCTCATCTACGCATAGACCTAGCTCGGATGCCACTGTTGGGGAACGTTGCATGGGAAACAAAAATTTTCCTACGCACACACAAGATCTATCCATGGTGATGAGCATCTACGAGAGGGAGAGTAAATCTACATACCCTTGTAGATCGCTAAGCGGAAGCGTTTAAGAAACGCGGTTGATGTAGTCGAACGTCTCCGCGATCCAAATCGCAAGTCGTCCCTCGATCCGATCACGAACTAGCGCCGAACGGACGGCACCTCCGCGTTCAACACACGTACGGCTTGATGACGCCTTCACCTCCTCGATCCAGCGAGCGATGGTGAAGTAGTGGTTGAGTTCCAGCAGCACGACGGCGTGGTGATGGTGGTGAGGAACAATCTCTGCAGGGCTTCGCCAAGCGCTACGGAGATTATGACGGAGGAACTAGAGGGTTAGGGTTGCCGCACACGGCTTGGGGAAATCTTGATGTATCCCGTGTGCTAGCCCTGCCCCTCTATTTATATGTTGAGCCTTGGGGTCTCAACTTGGAGTAAAAGCCTCCTCCAGGTCGGTTTTGCCCGCACAAGGTCGGTTTGGCCCGCAGGGAAAGAGTCCAACTCGGATCCCTGCAGTACCGCGCACAAGCGGTAGTACCGCTTTACACAAGCGGTAGTACCGCTTGGGCGGTAGTACCGCTTCACACAAGCGGTAGTACCGCTTGGGCGGTAGTACCGCTTACGCGGCAGCAAAACTACTTTTTGCACTTTCCAATACCTCGTGGGCTTTATCCCTTTGGCCCATATAAAGTGTTGCTGCACCCGAACACTTCGGTAAACATCCGGAACCCATTCCGGTGAACTCTGGAACTCTTCCGGAGATCAAAACACTATTATCACATATATCAATCTTTACCTCCGGACTATTCCGGAGATCCTCGTCATGTCCGGGATCTTATCCGGGACTCCGAACAACCTTCGGTCACCAACATAATAACTCAACTATACTAATCGTCACCAAACGTTTAAGTGTGTAGACCCTGCGGGTTCGAGAACTATGTAGACATGACCGAGACACCTCTACGGCCAATAACCAATAACGGGACCTGGATGCCCATATTGGCTCCTACATATTCTACGAAGATCTTTTATCGGTCGAACCTCTATGTCAAGGATTCAGTTAATCCCGTATGCTGTTCCCTTTGTTCTTCGGTATGTTACTTGCCCGAGATTCGATCGTCGGTATCTCTATACCTAGTTCAATCTCGTTACCGGCAAGTCTCTTTACTCGTTCCGTAATACAAGATCTCGTGGCTAACACTTTAGTCACATTGCTTGCAAGGCTCATTGTGATGTTGTATTACCGAGTGGGCCCTGAGATACCTCTCCGTCACACAGAGTAACAAATCCCAGTCTTGATCCATGCCAACCCAACAGACACCCTCGGAGATACCTGTAGAGCACCTTTATAGTCACCCAGTTACGTTGCGACGTTTGATACACACAAGGTACTCCTCCGATGTCAGGGAGTTGCATGATCTCATGGTCATAGGAACAGATACTTGACATGCAGAAAACAATAGCAATAAACTGACACGATCAAATGCTACGTTCTTAGTTTGGGTCTTGTCCATCACATCATTCTCCTAATGATGTGATCCCGTTATCAAATGACATCTCATGTCAATGGCTAGGAAACCTTAACCATCTTTGATCAACGAGCTAGTCAACTAGAGGCTTACTAGGGACACAGTGTTGTCTATGTACCCACACATGTATTTGAGTTTCCAATCAATACAATTATAGCATGGATAATAAACGATTATCATGAACAAGGAAATATAATAATAACCAATTTATTATTGCCTCTAGGGCATATTTCCAACATATAAAACATCCAAAACAGATAATATAATAGCATGGAACAATCAAAAATTATAGATACGTTGGAGACGTATCAATAGCAGCTTCAGCCTAGCATAGAAATTGATGCATACGGGATTGAAGGGGGACCAATATATCTTAATGCTATGGTTGGGTTTTACCTTAATGAACGTTAGTAGTTGCGGATGCTTGCTAATAGTTCCAATCATAAGTGCATAGAATTCCAAGTAAGGGATGACATGCTAGCAGTGGCCTCTCCCACATAAAACTTGCTATCGGTCTAGTAACGTAGTCAATTGCTTAGGGACAATTCCGTAACTCCTACCACCACTTTTCCACACTCGTTAAACTAACTTAATTGTTACTTTATCTAAACAGCCCCTAGTTTTTATTTACGTGTTCTTTTTTATCTTGCAAACCTATCCCACAACACCTACAAAGTACTTCTAGTTTCATACTTGTTCTAGGTAAAGCGAACGTTAAGCGTGCGTAGAGTTGTATCGGTGGTCGATAGAACTTGAGGGAATATTTGTTCTACCTTTAGCTCCTCGTTGGGTTCGACACTCTTACTTATCGAAAGAGGCTACAACTGATCCCCTATACTTGTGGGTTATCAAGACCTTTTTCTGGCGCCGTTGCCGGGGAGCAATAGCGTGGGGTGAATATTCTCGTGTGTGCTTGTTTGCTTTATCACTAAGTAGATTTTATTTGATGTTCTAAGTTGTTCTCTATCTTTAGTTATGGATATGGAACACGAAATACCAAAAAAATTAGGTGTACTTGCTACTCATGGAGATGGGGAACCTCCTAAAACCCTCGATGCTCATTATGTGAAAGATATTATGCACTACTTTAATAATCCTGAGAAAACCCCATTCAATTATATAATGGGAGACACGTTGGATCAACGTGAATACTTTAGGGATTATCGCTTCACTCAAAAAGGGAAACTGTTATGGGATCAAATTCATATGTTGAAATGGTATACTTGGAATCTATGCTTGAGATATGATATTACTTGTTGCTCTAGGATGAAGGCTAAACACCTTCCCTTTTCATGTAAATTTAATGATAATGAAACCTTGGCTTCTTATGCTAATGGTATATATGATTACTATGATGTGGAACAAATAGAAGAGTTTGTTGCTTTTAAGGGTGCTTATGAAATTGAAGCTTTGTTTGAAAAGTATGAAGATTATGATGATGCTGTTTACCGATCTCAAAATTTGGCTATGCTTCGTTATTGTTATGCCAATTATGAATATAATGCCCATATTGATCAATTAATTGGGAAATTCTCTGCTATCCAAGAAGAGACTAATATTTTGCAGGAATCTATGGAAGAAGAAATTGATGATACTGTGAGCTCATTGGATGAGAAAGATGAGGAGGAGAGCGAAGAACAAAAGGAGGAAGAGCGGATTAGCTACCCGTGCCCACCTTCTAATGAGAGTAACTCTTCAACTCATACATTGTTTAATTTCCCTTCGTTCTTACCGAAGGATGAATGCTATGATAATTGCTATGATCCCTTGGATTCATTTGAAATATCCCTTTTTGATGAACTTGATGCTTGCTATGCTTGTGGCCATGATGCCAATATGAATGATGCTTATGGAGATGAACTTGCTATTACACCCACACATGATAGTTGCTATTACACCCACACATGATAGTCCTATTATCTTTTTGAATTCTCCCAACTACACTATATCGGAGAAGTTTGCACTTATTAAGGATTATATAGATGGGTTGCCTTTTACTATTACACATGATGATTTTGATAGATATAATATGCATGTGCTTGCTGCTCCTACTTGCAATTATTATGAGAGAGGAACTACATCTCCACCTCTTTATGTTTCCAATATGGTAAAATTGCAAGAAACTGCTTATGCTATGTATTGGCCTTTACTTGATGTGCATGAATTGTTCTTTTATGATATGCCAATGCATAGGAAGAGAGTTAGACTTCGTTGTTGCATGATATATGTTAATTTTTGCTCACTACTAAATTACAAATCATTGTTAATTAAAATTGGCTTTGATATACCTTGGGATCTGGGTGGATCAATTACTTGAGCACTTTATGCCTAGCTTAATGGCTTTAAAGAAAGCGCTGCCAGGGAGACAACCTGGAAGTTTTAGAGAGTCATTTTATTCTGTTGTGTGCTTTTATATAGTTTAAAAACAAAAAAAATAAAGAGGGGAACCTAAAACTTTTTCAAAAAGAAAAGTGAAAGTGAGAGAGACGAGCATTGTTAAAATGGGAGCATGCCTTGAACTTTGTCCATGCCCATGGAAACCTTGTGAATCTTAATTGCAGAAACTTTTCAACAAAAATAATTACCCCCTTGTATAAATCCATTGTATTATAAAAATAATGTGCCAAGATTTGCCTTTAAGATGATTAGATTGCTTGTTTACTGTGTGCAGTGCAAAAACAGAAACTTTGGCTGTAGTGAGTGAATTTACATTTTTTACTGGAATGTCAAAAGTTTCTGAAATTTTTACACAGTACTTCTATGCAAATTCTTTATTTTTTCCTAATTTTGCAGAATTTTTAGAGTTACAGAAGTATAGTAAATGTTTAGATTGCTTCAGACTGTTCTGTTTAAGACAGATTATGTTTTTGATGCATTGTTTTGCTTGTTTTGATGAAACTACCGATTGTATCGGTGGTATAAGCCGTAAAGAAGTTATAATACAGTAGCTACAATGCAAAAATAAAATGTGAATGGGTTTTCAACAGTACTTGAAGTGGTAATTTGCTTTATTATACTAACGGATCTCACGAGGGTTTTGTTAAGTTTTGTGTGATTGAATTTTCAAGTTTTGGGCGAGATCACGATGGATGAAGGAATAAGGAGTGGAAAGAGACTAAGCTTGGGGATGCCCGAGGCATCCCAAGGTAATATTCAAGGACTCCCAAGAAACTAAGCTTGGGGATGCCCCGGAAGGCATCCCCTCTTTCTGCTAACAACCATCGGTAATTTTACTTGGAGCTATATTTTTATTCGTCACATGATATGCATAAATCTTGGAGCGTCGTGTGCTTTTTCTTTTTCTTTTAATAATGCACCATGCTGGTATGAGAAAGTCCTTGGTTGATTTATAGAAGGCTCTTTGCACCTCACTTATATCTTTTGAGTATGGCTTTGTAGAATGCTTCATGTGCTTCACTTATATCATTTGAAGTTTGGATTGCCTGTTTCTCTACACATAGAAAACCGCCATTTGTAGAATGCTCTTTTTCTTCACTTATATTTGTTAGGGCGTGGGCATATCTTTTGTAGAAAGAATTAAACTCTCATGCTTCACTTATATCTATTTAGAGAGTTAACAGGAGTTGGTCATTCACATGGTTAGTCATAAAATCCTACATAAAACTTGTAGATCACTGAATATGATATGTTTGATTCCTTGCAATAGTTTGCGATATAAAGATGGTGATACTAGAGTCATGCTAGTGAGTAATTGTGGATTGGTAGAAATTCTTGTGTTAAAGTTTGTGATTCCCGTAGCATGCACATATGGTGCACCGTTATGTGATGAAGTCAGAGCATTATTTATTTATTGATTGTCTTCCTTTGTGTGGAGGTCGGGATCGCGCGATGGTTAAATCCTACCAACCCTTCCCCTAGGAGCATGTGTGTAGTACTTTGTTTCGATAACTAATAGACTTTTGCAATAAGTATGTGAGTTCTTTATGACTAATGTTGAGTCCATGGATTATACGCACTCTCACCCTTCCACCATTGCTAGCCTCTCTAGTACCACGCAACTTTCGCTGGTGCATTACACCCACCATATATCCTTCCTCAAAACAGTCACCATACCTACCTATTATGGCATTTCCATAGCCATTCCGATATATATTGCCATGCAACTTCCACCGTTCCGTTTATTATGACATGCACCATCATTGTCATATTGCTTTGCATGATCGTAAGATAGCTAGCATGATGTTTTCATGGCTTGTCCGTTTTTTGATGTCATTGCTATGCTAGATCATTGCACATCCCGGTACACCGCTGGAGGCATTCATATAGAGTCATATTTTGTTCTAGTATCGAGTTGTAATTCTTGAGTTGTAAGTAAATAAAAGTGTGATGATCATCATTATTAGAGCATTGTCCCATGTGAGGAAAGGATGATGGAAGCTATGATACCCTCACAAGTTGGGATGAGTCTCTGGACTTTACAAAAAAATAAAAGAGGCCAAAGAAGCCCACCAAAAAAAATGAGAGAAAAGAGAGAAGGGGCAATGCTACTACTCCTTTTTCCACACTTGTGCTTCAAAGTAGCACCATGATCTTCATGATAGAGAGTCTCCTATATTGTCACTTTCATATACTAGTGGGAATTTTTCATTATAGAACTTGGCTTGTATATTCCAATGATGGGCTTCCTCAATTTGCCCTAGGTCTTCGTGAGAAAGCAAGTTGGATGCACACCCACTTAGTTTTCAGTTTGAGCTTTCATACAATTATAGCTCTAGTGCATCCGTTGCATGGCAATCCCTACTCACTTGCATCGATATCGATTGATGGGCATTTACATAGCCCATTAATTTGCCTAGTTGATGTGAGACTATCTCCTTCTTTTTGTCTTCTCCACAACCTCCACCATATTCTATTCCACCTATAGTGCTATATCCATGGCTCACGCTCATGTATTGCGTGAAGGTTGAAAATGTTTGAGAATACTAAAGTATGAAACAATTGATTGGCTAAAACCGGGGTTGTGCATGATTTAATACTTTGTGTGATGAAGATGGAGCATAGCCAGACTATATGATTTTGTAGGGATAACTTTCTTTTAGCCATGATATTTTGAGAAGACATGATTGCTTTATTAGTATGCTTGAAGTATTATTGTCTTAATGTTAAATGATAGACTATTGCTTTGAATCACTCGTGTCTTAATATTCATGCCATGATTAGATTATATGATCAAGATTATGCTAGGTAGCATTCCACATCAAAAATTATCTTTTTTATCATTTACCTACTCGAGGACGAGCAGGAATTAAGCTTGGGGATGCTGATACGTCTCCATCGTATCTATAATTTTTGATTGTTTCATGCCAATATTCTACAACTTTCATATACTTTTGGCAACTTTTTATACTATTTTTGGGACTAACATATTGATCCAGTGCCCAGTGCCAATTCCTGTTTGTTGCATTTTTTTGTTTCGTAGAATATCCATACCACACGAAGTCCAAACGCGATAAAAACTTACGGAGAATTTTTTTGGAATATATGTGATTTTTGGGAAAAAGAATCAACGCGAGACGATGCCCGAGGGGCCCACAAGCCATAGGGGCACGCCCCAGGGGGTAGGGCGCGCCCTGGACCCTTGTGGTCACCCCGTAAGGCGGTTGGTGCCCTTATTTCACCTCAAGAAAGCTAATATCCGGATAAAAATCGTGTTAAAATTTCAGCCCAATCGGAGTTACGGATCTCCGGGAATTTAAGAAACGGCGAAAGGCCAGAATCTGGAACGCAGAAACAGAAGGAAACAGAGAGAGAGATCCAATCTCGGAGGGGCTCCCGCCCCTCCGCTGCCATGGAGGCCAAGGACCAGAGGGGAAACCCTCCTCCCATCTAGGGAGGAGGTCAAGGAAGTAGAAGAAGGAGGGGGGCTCTCTCCCCCTCTCTCCAGGTGACGCCGGAACGCCGCCGGGGCAATCATCGTGTGACGGCGATCTACTCCAACAACTCCGTCATCTTCACCAACACCTCCATCACCTTCCCCCATCTATCTACAGCGGTCCACTCTCCCGCAACCCGCTGTACCCTCTACTTGAACATGGTGCTTTATGCTTCATATTATTATCCAATGATGTGTTGCCATCCTATAATGTCTGAGTAGATTTTTGTTGTCCTATCGGTGATTGGTGAATTGCTATGATTGGTTTAATTTGCTTGTGGTTATGTTGCTGTCCTTTGGTGCCCATCATATGAGCGCGCGCGTGGATCACACCATAGGGTTAGTTGTATGTTGATAGGACTATGTATTGGAGGGCAAGGGTGATAGTGCTACTTCTTGAGCTTGCGTTGGTTTTCCCTTGAAGAGGAAAGGGTGATGCAGCAAAGTAGATAAGTATTTCCCTCAGTTGTTGAGAACCAAGGTATCAATCCAGTAGGAGGTACAAGCAAGGCCCCAATCTTTGCACCTACACAAACAATCAAACACTTGCACCCAACGCTATAAAGGGGTTGTCAATCCCTTCACGGTTACTTGCAAGGATGAGATCTGATAGAGATAGATATAAAAGATTACTAAAACGAAAAGTAAAATAAAACTAAAAAGATTGCAGCAAAGTATTTTTGGTTTATAGATCTGAAAATATAATATGGAAAATAGACCCGGGGGCCATAGGTTTCACTAGAGGCTTCTCTCTTGAAGGAAAATAATACGATGGGTGAACAAATTATTGTCGAGCAATTGATAGAAAAGCGCATAGTTATGACGATATCCAAGGCAATGATTATGCATATAGGCATCACGTCCATGTCAAGTAGACCGAATCGATTCTGCATCTACTACCATTACTCCACACATCGACCGACTCCTGCCTGCATCTAGAGTATTAAGTTCATGAAGAACAGAGTAACACATTAGGTAAGATGACATGATGTAGAGGGATAAACTCAAGCAATATGATGAAAACCCCATCTTTTTATCCTTGATGGAAACAATACAAATACGTGCCTCGCTACCCCTACTTTGTCACTGGGTGAGGACACCGCAAGATTGAACCCAAAACTAAGCACTTCTCCCATTGCAAGAATTACCAATCTAGTTGGCCAAACCAAACCAATAACTCGAAGAGACTTGCAAAGATATGAAATCATGCATATAAGAATTCAGAGAAGACTCAAATAATATTCATAGATAATCCGATCATAAACCCACAATTCATCGGATCTCGACAAACACACTGTAAAAGAGTATTACATCGGATAGATCTCCATGAAGATCATGGAGAACATGGTATTGAAGAACATAGAGAGAGAAGAAGCCATCTAGCTACTAGCTATGGACCCGAAGGTCTGAGGTGAACTACTCACTCATCATCGGAGGGGCAATGGAGTTGATGTAGATGCCCTCCGTGATCGAATCCCCCTCCGGCAGATTACCGGAAAAGGCTCCAAGATGGGATCTCACGGGAACAGAGGCTTCCAGCGGCAGAAAAGTGTTTTCGTGGCTCTTCTTTGGTATTGGGGGAATATTTGGGAATTTATAGGAGGAAGATTAGGGTTAGGAGGCCTGCAGGGGGTCCACAAGCCAGGGGGGCGCGCCCCTCCCCTAGGGCGCGCCCTGCAGGCTTGTCGTCTCCCGGCAGGTCTCCTGCCCCCCTCTCCAAGTCTGGTAGGTTTCTTCTGGTCCAAGAAAAATCATCGCGAAGATTTTATTCCATTTGGACTCCGTTTGATATTCCTTATCTGCAATACTCAAAAACAAGGAAAAAACAGAAACTGGCACTAGGCTCTAGGTTAATAGGTTAGTCCCAAAAATAATATAAAATAGCATATTAATGCATATAAAACATCCAAAACAGATAATATAATAGCATGGAACAATCAAAAATTATAGATACGTTGGAGACGTATCAATAGCAGCTTCAGCCTAGCATAGAAATTGATGCATACGGGATTGAAGGGGGACCAATATATCTTAATGCTATGGTTGGGTTTTACCTTAATGAATGTTAGTAGTTGCGGATGCTTGCTAATAGTTCCAATCATAAGTGCATAGAATTCCAAGTAAGGGATGACATGCTAGCAGTGGCCTCTCCCACATAAAACTTGCTATCGGTCTAGTAACGTAGTCAATTGCTTAGGGACAATTCCGTAACTCCTACCACCACTTTTCCACACTCGTTAAACTAACTTAATTGTTACTTTATCTAAACAGCCCCTAGTTTTTATTTACGTGTTTTTTTTATCTTGCAAACCTATCCCACAACACCTATAAAGTACTTCTAGTTTCATACTTGTTCTAGGTAAAGCGAACGTTAAGCGTGCGTAGAGTTGTATCGGTGGTCGATAGAACTTGAGGGAATATTTGTTCTACCTTTAGCTCCTCGTTGGGTTCGACACTCTTACTTATCGAAAGAGGCTACAAGCCTACTACTGATCCCCTATACATGTGGGTTATCACCATGCAACGGATGCACTAAGAGCTAGAAGTGTATGAAAGCTCAAATGAAACTAAGTGGGTGTGCATCCAACATGCTTGATCATGAAGACCTCGCGCATTTGAGGAAGCCCATCATCGAAATATACAAGCGAGGTTCTATAATGAAAAATTCCCACTAGTATATGAAAATGACAAATCAGGAGACTCTCTATATGAAGAACATGGTGCTACTTTGAAGCACAAGTGTGATAAATGATAGTAGCAAGTCCCTTCTCTCCTTTTCTCTCATTTTTTTATCTTTATCTTTTTTTTCTTAGTGGGCTCATTTGGCCTCCCCCATTTTTTATTTTTTATCCGGTGTCTCAACCCGACTTGTGGGGGAATCATAGTCTCCATCATCCTTTCAACACTGGGAAAATGCTCTAATAATGATGATCATCGCACTTTTATTTACTTACAACTTGATATGAAAATATACTAAACAATATGACTCTATATGAATGCCTCTGGCAGTGTACCAGGATGTGCAATGATCTAGCATAGCGAAAGATATAAAAAAACAGACAAGCCATGTAAATATCATGCTAGCTATCTTACGATCATGCAAAGCAATATGACAATGAGTGTACTAGTCATATGATGTAACGGTGGAAGTTGCATGGCAATATATCTCGGAATGGCTATGGAAATGCCATAATAGGTAGGTATGGTGGATGTTTTGAGGAAGATAAAAGGTGGTTTATGTGCAACAGAGCGTATCATGTCGCAGGGTTTTGATGCACTAGCAAAGTTTGCACCAATCCTCGAGGTGAGAATGGGCAATGCACGGTACCAAAGAGGCTAGCAAATATGAGGTGGTGAGAGTGCGTACTTCCATAGATTCACATTAGTCATAAAGAACTCACATACTTATTGCAAGGTTTTATTAGATCTCTCGAAGCAAAGTACTACTTGCATGCTCCTAGGGAGGAGGTTGGGAGGAGTTAACTATCGCGCCCCCCAATTATAACAGCACAAAGTATTTCAATCAAGGATAAATAATGCTCCAACTTCATCGCATAACTAGAGACTATACGTGCATGCTTCGGGAATCACAAACCTTAACATCAATATTCTTACTAGACCACAATCATTCACTAGTACCCCCACATATTACCATCTTAATATCGCAAAACTATTCCAGGGAATCAAACATATCATATTCAGTGATCTACAAGTTTTATGTAGGATTTTATGACTCACCATGTAAATGGCCAATTCCCGTTAACTCTCTAAATAGGTATAAGTGAAGCATGAGAGTTTAATTCTTTTCTACAAAAGACCACGCTCTAATAAACATAAGTGTAGCAAAAGAGCATTATATAAATAATGGTTTCTTTCTATGTAGAGAAACATGCATCCAACTTCAAATGATATAAGTGAAGCACATGAAGCATTCTATAAAGCCATACTCAAAAGATATAAGTGAAGTGCAAAGAGCATTCTATAAATCAACCATGGAATTTACCATAACATCATGGTGCATTTCTAAAATTAAAATAAAAGGTACACGACGCTCCAAGAATTTACGCATGTCATGTGAACAAAACAAAAACCGAGACATACTGATAATTGTTGAAGAAGAAAGATGGGATGCCTTCCGGGGCATCCCCAAGCTTAGATGCTTGAGTCTCCTTAAATATTTACTTGGGGTGCCCTGGGCATCCCCAAGCTTGAACTCTTGTCTCTCCTTATTCTTCTCATATCGATACCTCCTCGCTCTTCGAACACTTCATCCACACAAAACTTGACAGGACTTTTATTAGAAAGGTTAGTACATATAACATCAAATCTCATCATGTCCTGCCATAACATTATTCTATAATTATAATACAACATTACCTACTGTATGCTATCACAATTCTATGGCTCCCAAGTCAATGTGGCCAACAAGAATTCAAATATAAGCAGATAAAGCAACTATAACAACAATCTGTAAAAAACAGGACAGTCTGAAAATATGCAGATGAAACCTATAGTTTCCTAACTCCAAAATTTCTGAAAAATTAGGATGTAATAAAAAATTGCTGAAAACTATTGTGTAAAAATTTCAGATTTTTTTCATGCTCCAGTAAAATATGAAAATTCAAACACTACAACAAACGTTTCTGTTTTTGCACAACACATATCAAACAAGCAATTTAAACATCCTAAAGGTAAATCTTGGCACATTATTTTTATAATACAATGGATTTGTACAAGGGGATAATTATTTTTGTTAAAAAGTTTCTGTAATCAAGATTCACAAAATTTCCATGGGCATGAACAAAGTTCAAGGCTAGCCCCCACTTCAACGGTGCTCGTCCTTCTCACTTTCACTTTTATTTTTGAAAAAGTTTTAGGTTCCCCACTTTATTATTTTGTGTTTAATTATTTTAAAATCACAAAATAGACATAAATGATTCTCTAAAACTTCCGCGTTCTCTCCCTGATATTGCTTTTTTTAAAGCCATTAAGCTAGGCATATAGTGCTCAAGTAATTGATCCACCCGGATCCCAAGGTATATCAAAGCCAATTTTAATTAACGATGATTTGTAATTTATTAATGAGCAAAAAGCAACATATATCATGTAACAACGAATTCTAACTCTCTTCCTATGCATTGGTATGTCATAAAAGAACAATTTATGCACATCAAGTAAAGGCCAATACATAGCATAGGTAGTTTCTTGTAATTTTATCGTATTGGAAACATAGAGAGGTGAAATTTTTTTCCTCTCTCATAATAATTGCAAGTAGGAGCATCAAGCACATGCATATTATATTCATAAAAATCATCATGTTTAATATTAAAAGGCAACCCATCAACATAATCCCTAATAAGTGCAAACTTCTCCGATATAGTTATTGGGGAACGCTGCATGGGAAACAAAAAATTTCCTACGCACATGCAAGATCTATCCATGGTGATGAGCATCTACGAGAGGGAGAGTAGATCTACGTACCCTTGTAGATCGCTAAGCGGGAAGCGTTAAGAAACGCGGTTGATGTAGTCGAACGTCTTCGCGGTCCAAATCGCAAGCCGTCCCGCGATCCAAGCACGATCCGTCCCGATCTAGCGCCGAACGGACGGCACCTCCACGTTCAGCACACGAACAACTCGATGACGACCTCCGCCTTCTTGATCCAGCAAGAGGGAGCGGAGAGGTAGATGAGTACTCCGGCAGCATGACGGCGTGGTGACGCTGGTGGCGGTGCTGTCCCGGCAGGGCTTCGCCAAGCTCAACCGAGATGATCTAGTGGAGAACAGATCTAGAGAGAGGGAGAGAGGCAGCCGTGGCTTTTTAGGTGAGAGGGGCTGCCCTCAAAACCTCTAGTATATATAGGAGGGAGGGGGTGCTACTTCTTAAGCTTGCGTTGGTTTTCCCTTGAAGAGGAAAGGGTGATGCAGCAAAGTAGATAAGTATTTCCCTCAGTTGTTGAGAACCAAGGTATCAATCTAGTAGGAGGTACAAGCAAGGCCCCAATCTTTGCACCTACACAAACAATCAAACACTTGCACCCAACACTATAAAGGGGTTGTCAATCCCTTCACGGTTACTTGCAAGGATGAGATCTGATAGAGATAGATATAAAAGATTGCTAAGACGAAAAGTAAAATAAAAGTAAAAAGATTGCAGCAAAGTATTTTTGGTATTTTTGGTTTATAGATCTGAAAATATAATATGGAAAATAGACCCGGGGGCCATAGATTTCACTAGAGGCTTCTCTCTTGAAGGAAAATAATACAGTGGGTGAACAAATTACTATCGAGCAATTGATAGAAAAGCACATAGTTATAACGATATCCAAGGCAATGATTATGCATATAGGCATCACGTCCGTATCAAGTAGACCGAAACGATTCTGCATCTACTACTATTACTCCACACATCGACCGACTCATGCCTGCATCTAGAGTATTAAGTTCATGAAGAACAGAGTAACACATTAGGTAAGATGACATGATGTAGAGGGATAAACTCAAGCAATATGATGAAAACCCCATCTTTTTACCCGTGATGGCAACAATACAAATACGTGCCTCGCTACCCCTACTTTGTCACTGGGTGAGGACACCGCAAGATTGAACCCAAAACTAAGCACTTCTCCCATTGCAAGAATTACCAATCTAGTTGGCCAAACCAAACCAATAACTCGAAGAGACTTGCAAAGATATGAAATCATGCATATAAGAATTCAGAGAAGATTCAAATAATATTCATAGATAATCTGATCATAAAGCCACAATTCATCGGATCTCGACAAACACACCGCAAAAGAGTATTACATCGGATAGATCTCCTTGAAGATCATGGAGAACATGGTATTGAAGATCATAGAGAGAGAAGAAGCCATCTAGCTACTAGCTATGGACCCGAAGGTCTGAGGTGAACTACTCACGCATCATCGGAGGGGCAATGGTGTTGATGTAGATGCCCTCCGTGATCGAATCCCCCTCCGGCAGATTACCGGAAAAGGCCCCAAGATGGGATCTCATCGGAACAGAGGCTTCCAGCGGCAGAAAAGTATTATCGTGGCTCTTTTTGGTATTGGGGGAATATTTCTGAATTTATAGGCGGAGAATTAGGGTTGGAGGAGCTACGGGGGGCCCACAAGCCAGGGGGGCGCGCCCCACCAGGGGCGCGCCCAGGTGGCTTGTGGCCCACCCGTGGGTCTTCTGGCCTCTTCTCCAAGTCTACTGGGTTCCTTCTGGTCCAAGAAAAATCATCGTAGAATTTTATTCCGTTTGGACTCCGTTTGATATTCCTTATCTGCAATACTCAAAAACAAGGAAAAAACAGAAACTGGCACTGGGCACTAGGTTAATAGGTTAGTCCCAAAAATAATATAAAATAGCATATTAATGCATATAAAACATCCAAAACAGATAATATAATAGCATGGAACAATAAAAAATTATAGATACGTTGGAGACGTATCAGCATCCCCAAGCTTAATTCCTGCTCGTCCTCTAGTAGGTAAATGATAAAAACAGAATTTTTGATGTGGAATGCTACCTAACATATTTATCCATGTAATATTCTTTATTGTGGCATGAATGTTCAGATCCATAAGATTCAAAACAAAAGCTTAATATTGACATAAAAACAATAATACTTCAAGCATACTAACAAAGCAATTGTGTCCTTTCAAAATAACATGGCCAAAGAAAGTTATCCCTACAAAATCATATGGTCTGCTATGCTCCATCTTCCCCACACAAAGTATTTAAATCATGCACAACCCCGATGACAAGTCAAGCAATTGTTTCACACCTTTTATGTTCTCAAACCTTTTCAACTTTCACGCAATACATGAGCGTGAGCCATGGATATAGCAATATAGGTGGAATATAATATGGTGGAGGTTGTGAGGAAAAGGAGAAGATAGTCTCACATGAACTAGGCGTATCAACGGGCTATGGAGATGCCCATCAATAGATATCAATGTGAGTGAGTAGGGATTGCCATGCAACGGATGCACTAGAGCTATAAGTGTATGAAAGGTCAAAAAGAAACTAAGTGGGTGTGCATTATAATGAAAAATTCCCACTAGCTATATGAAAGTGACAAAATAGGAGACTCTCTATCATGAAGATCATGGTGCTACTTTGAAGCACAAGTGTGGAAAAAAAGATAGTAGCATTGTCCCTTCTCTCTTTTCTCTCATTTTTTTTATTTTGGTGGGCATCTTTGGCCTCTTTTTTTTATTTGGGCTTCATTGGCCTCTTTTATTATTTGTAAAGTCCGGAGGCTCATCCCAACTTGTGAGGGAATCATAGCTTCCATCATCCTTTCCTCTCATGGGACAATGCTCTAATAATGATGATCATCACACTTTTATTTACATACAACTCAAGAATTACAACTCGATACCTAGAACAAAATATGACTCTATATGAATGCTTCCGGTGGTGTACCGGGATGTACGATCTAGCATAGCAAATGACATCAAAAAACGGACAAGCCATGAAAACATCATGCCAGCTATCTTACGATCATGCAAAGCAATATGAAAATGATGGTGCGTGTCATAATAAATGGAACGGTGGAAGTTGCATGGCAATATATCTCGGAATGGCTATGGAAATGCCATAATAGGTAGGTATGGTGGCTGTTTTGAGGAAGGGTATATGGTGGGTTTAATGCACCGGCGAAAGTTGCGCGGTACTAGAGAGGCTAGCAATGGTGGAAGGGTGAGAGTGCATATAATCCATGGACTCACATTAGTCATAAAGAACTCACATACTTATTGCAAAAGTCTTATTAGTTATCGAAGCAAAGTATTAGACGCATGCTCCTAGGGGAGAGGTTGGTAGGAGTTAACCATCGCGCGCTCCCGACCCTCACACAAAGGATGACAATCAATAAACAAATCATGCTCCGACTTCGTTACATAACGGATCACCATACGTGCATGCTACGGGAATCATAAACTTTTAACACAAGTATTTTTACCAATCCACAATTACTCACTAGCATGACTCTAATATCACCATCTTTATATCTCAAAACTATATGCAAGGAATCAAACTTCTCATAGTATTCAATGCACTTTATATGAAAGTTTTTATTATATCCCTCTTGGATGCCCATTATATTAGGACTAAATTCACAACCTAAACCAATTAACATGCTGTTTAAAGACTCTCAAAATAATATAAGTGAGGTACAAGAGTTCAATTATTTCTATAAAATAAAAAACACCACCGTGCTCTAAAAAGATATAAGTGAAGCACTAGAGCAAAATTGCCTAGCTCAAAAGATATAAGTGAAGCACATAGAGTATTCTAATAAATTCACGATTCATGCGTGTCCCTCTCAAAATATGTGTGCAGCAAGGATGATTGTAGCAAACTAAGAATCAAAGACTCATATCATACAAGACGCTCCAAGGAAAACACATATCATGTGGTGAATAAAAATATAGCCTCATGTAAATTTACCGATGGATTGAAGACGAAAGAGGGGATGCCTTCCGGGGAATCCCCAAGCTTAGGCTCTTTGGTATCCTTGAATATTCCTTGGGGTGCCTTGGGCATCCCCAAGCTTAGGCTCTTGCCACTCCTTATTCCATAGTCCATCAAATCTTTACCCAAAACTTGAAAACTTCACAACACAAAACTCAACAGAAACTCGTGAGATCCGTTAGTATAAGAAAAATAAATCACCACTTTAGGTACTGTTGTGAACTCATTCTTTATTTAAATTGGTGTAATATCTACTGTATTCCAACTTCTCCATGGTTCATACCCCCCGATACAACCCATAGATACATCAAAATACGCAAACAACACAAAGAAAACAGAATCTGTCAAAAACAGAACAGTCTGTAGCAATCTGTAAACTTAGAATACTTCTGTAACTCCAAAAATTCTTAAAAATTAGTAAAATCTGGGAAATTTGTATATAAATCCTGTGTAAAAATTTCAGACTCATTCGACGCTCTGGTGAAATTATAAAATTCCTGGACTGAGCGCAAAAGTTTTTGTTTTTCAGCAAAATCAAATCAACAATCACCGTAGACCATCCCAAAGGTCTTACTTGGCTCAAACACTAATTAAAACACTAAAACACAATTACAACAGAGGTAATAATGTGTAAATCACTCAATAACAGAAACAAAAAAAACATAAAATAAAATTGGGTTGCCTCCCAACAAGCGCTATTGTTTAACGCCCCTAGCTAGGCATAACGCAATAGATCTAGGTATTATCATCTTTGGTATGCAATCCATAAGTAGCTCTCATAATAGATTCATAAGGTAATTTAATTTTATTTCTAGGAAAGTGTTCCATGCCTTTCCTTAACGGAAATTTGAATCTAATGTTTCCTTCTTTCATATCAATAATTGCACCGATCGTTCTAAGGAAAGGTCTACCAAGAATAATAGGACATGTAGGATTGCAATCTATATCAAGAACAATGAAATCTACGGGTACATAATTCCTATTTGCAACAATAAGAACATCATTAATCCTTCCCATAGGTTTTCTTAATAGTGGAATCCGCTAGATGCAAATTTAAAGAGCAATCATCAAGTTCATGGAAACCTAGCACATCACATAAAGTTTTCGGAATCGTGGAAACGCTAGCACCCAAATCACACAAAGCATGGCACTCATAATCTTTAATTTTAATCTTAATAGTAGGTTCCCACTCATCATAAAGCTTTCTAGGTATAGAAACTTCCAACTCAAGTTTTTCTTCAAAAGATTTCATCATAGCATCAACGATATGTTTAGTAAAAGCCTTATTTTGATTATAAGCATGCGGAGAATTCAACATGGATTGCAACAAGGAAATACAATCAATCAAAGAACAACTATCATAATTAAAGTCCTTGAAATCCAAAAGAGTGGGTTCATTGCTATTTAAAGTTTTGACCTCTTCTATCCCACTTTTATCAATCTTAGCATTAAGATCTATAAACTCCGAATCATTGGGACGACTTTTAACAAAAGTTGACTTATCTCCAGTCCCATATTTATCAAGATTTGTATTAGGAAACAAAGATTCAATAGGAGTCACGTCAATCATTTTAAGATCTTCATCATTATTATCACGAGAACACACTTTTTCAAGCCATTCACGCTTAGCACGCATTCTAGCGGTTCTTTCCTTACACTCATCAATAGAAGTTCTCATAGCTTTTAAAGACTCATTAATATCACGCTTGGGTGGAGTAGATCTATTTTTCAAAGAATCAATCTCAACCGAAATTCTATCAACGTTCCTAGCCAAATCATCAATCTTGAGCAACTTTTCTTCAATCGTAGCATTGAAAACCTTTTGCGAACTAATAAATTCTTTAATATTATTCTCAAGATCAGAGGGCATCTTATTATAATTTCCATAAGGATTGTTGTAGTAATTACCATAATTATTAGAGGAATTACTAGGAAACGGCCTAGGGTTGAAATTACCTCTATACGCGTTATTACCAAAATTGTTCCTACCAACAAAATTCACATCCATAGATTCATTATTATTCCCAATCAAAGAAGACAAAGGAATATCATTAGGATCAATAGGAGCACTCTTACTAGCAAACAATTTCATTAATTCATCCATCTTTTCACTCAAAGTGTTTATTTCTTCAATAGCATGCACTTTTTTAATAGTAGGAGATCTTTCGGTATGCCATTGAGAGTAATTTGCCATAATATTATCTAGTAGTTTAGTAGCTTATCCTAATGTGATTTCCATAAAAGTACCACCCGCGGCGGAATCTAAAAGATTCCTAGATGCTAAATTCAATCCCGCATAAAAAAATTGTATAATCATCCACAAACTCAAACCATGTGCGGGGCAATTTCTAATCATTAGTTTCATCCTCTCCCAAAATTGTGCAACATGCTCATGATCAAGTTGCTTAAAATTCATTATATCGTTCCTAAGGGAGATGATCTTAGCGGGCGGAAAGTACTTGGAAATAAAAGCATCTTTACACTTATTCCATGAATCAATACTATTTTTAGGCAAAGATGAAAACCAAGTTTTATCACGATCTCGTAGTGAGAACGGAAATAGCTTCAATTTAACAATATCATTATCCACATCTTTCTTCTTTTGTATATCACACAACTCAACGAAAGTATTTAGATGGGATGCGGCTTCTTCACTAGGAAGGCCGGAAAATTGTTCTTTCATAACAAGATTAAGCAAAGCGGCATTAATTTCATAAGATTCCACACTAGTGGCGGGAGCAATCGGAGTACTAATAAAATCATTATTATTAGTATTGGAGAAGTCACACAACTTGGTATTCTCTTGAGTCATCGTGACAAAGCAAGCAATCTAGCACACAAGCAAACAAAAAGCAAACGAAAAGACGAACGGAAGAAGGGCGAATAAAAAGGAAAATCTTTTTGGTTTTTTCTAAAAATCGTTTTAGAAGTGGGGGAGAGGAAAACGAGAGGCAAATGGAAAATAATGTAAATGCAAGAGATGAGTTTGTGATGGGTACTTGGTAGGCTTGATGTCTTGACTTGCTATGTATCCTCCCCGGCAACGGCGCCAGAAATCCATCTTGCTACTTCTTGAGCTTGCGTTGGTTTTCCCTTGAAGAGGAAAGGGTGATGCAGCAAAGTAGATAAGTATTTCCCTCAGTTGTTGAGAACCAAGGTATCAATCCAGTTGGAGTTACAAGCAAGGCCCCAATCTTTGCACCTACACAAACAATCAAACACTTGCACCCAACGCTATAAAGGGGTTGTCAATCCCTTCACGGTTACTTGCAAAGATGAGATCTGATAGAGATAGATATAAAAGATTGCTAAAACAAAAAGTAAAATAAAAGTAAAAAGATTGCAGCAAAGTATTTTTGGTATTTTTGGTTTATAGATCTGAAAATATAATATGGAAAATAGACCCGGGGGCCATATATTTCACTAGAGACTTCTCTCTTGAAGGAAAATAATACGGTGGGTGAACAAATTACTGTCGAGCAATTGATAGAAAAGCGCATAGTTATGATGATATCGAAGGCAATGATTATGCATATAGGCATCATGTCCGTATCAAGTAGACTGAAACGATTCTGCATCTACTACTATTACTCTACACATCGACCGACTCCTGCCTACATCTAGAGTATTAAGTTCATGAAGAACAGAGTAACGCATTAGGTAAGATGACATGATGTAGAGGGATAAACTCAAGCAATATGATGAAAACCCCATCTTTTTACCCTTGATGGCAATAATACAAATACGTGCCTCGCTACCCCTACTTTGTCACTGGGTGAGGACACCGCAAGATTGAACCCAAAACTAAGCACTTCTCCCATTGCAAGAATTACCAATCTAGTTGGCCAAACCAAACCAATAACTCGAAGAGACTTGCAAAGATATGAAATCATGCATATAAGAATTCAGAGAAGATTCAAATAATATTCATAGATAATCTGATCATAAACCCACAATTCATCGGATCTCGACAAACACACCGCAAAAGAGTATTACATCGGATAGATATCCATGAATTTCATGGAGAACGTGGTATTGAAGATCATAGAGAGAGAAGAAGCCATCTAGCTACTAGCTATGGACCCGAAGGTCTGAGGTGAACTACTCACGCATCATCGGAGGGGCAATGGTGTTGATGTAGATGCCCTCCGTGATCGAATCCCCCTCCGGTAGATTACCGGAAAAGGCCCCAAGATGGGATCTCACGGGAACAGAGGCTTCCGGCGGCGGAAAAGTATTATCGTGGCTCTTTTTGGTATTGGGGGAATATTTCTAAATTTATAGGCAGAGAATTAGGGTTGGAGGAGCTACGGGGGGCACACAAGCCCCCCCCCCCCAGGGGCGCGCCCAGGTGGCTTGTGGCCCACCCGTGGGTGTTCTGGCCTCTTCTCCAAGTCTACGGTTTTCCTTCTGGTCCAAGAAAAATCATCGTAGAATTTTATTCCGTTTGGACTCCGTTTGATATTCCTTATCAGCAATACTCAAAAACAAGGAAAAAACAGAAACTGGCACTGGGCACTAGGTTAATAGGTTAGTCCCAAAAATAATATAAAATAGCATATTAATGCATATAAAACATCCAAAACAGATAATATAATAGCATGGAACAATCAAAAATTATAGATACGTTGGAGACGTATCAGGGGGAGGAGGCAGCCCCTAGGCGAAACCCTAGAGGTTCGGCCGAACCACCACAAGGGAGGAGTCCACCTCCCTTGTGGACTCCTAGTTGGACTCCTCCCACTTGCCCCCTCTCCCACCCCTTTGCGCAAGGGCCTCCTAGGGGCTTGCCGGCCAGCCCACCAGGGTCTGGTGCGCCACCTCCTAGGCCCATGTGACCCGTGGGGTGGGTGGGCCCCACTTGGTGGACCCCCCGGAACCCATTCGTCACTCCCGGTACACTGCCGGAAATGCCCGAAACTTTTCCGGATACCAAAACGGGACTTCCTATATATCAATATTTACCTCCGGACCATTCCGGAGCTCCTCGTGACGTCCAGTATCTCATCAGGGACTCGTAACAACCTTCGGTCACCAACATACATAACTCAATACTACCGAAACGTCACCGAACGTTAAGTGTGCAGACCCTGCGGGTTCGAGAACTATGTAGACATGACCGAGACAGCTCTACGGTCAATAACCAATAGCGGGACCTGGATGCCCATATTGGTTCCTACATATTATACGAAGATCTTTATCGGTTGAACCTCTATGTCAAGGATTCAGTTAATCCCGTATGTAGTTCCCTTTGTTCTTCGGTATGCTACTTGCTCGAGATTCGATCGTCGGTATCTCTATACCTAGTTCAATCTCGTTACCGGCAAGTCTCTTTACTCGTTCCGTAATACAAGATCCCGTGGCTAACTCTTTAGTCACTTTGCTTTCATGGCTCATTGTGATGTTGTATTACTGAATGGGCCTTGAGATACCTCTCCGTCACACATAGTAACAAATCCCAGTCTTCATCCATGTCAACTCAACAGCCACCCTCAGAGATACCTGTAGAGCATCTTTATAGCCACCCAGTTATGTTGTGACGTTTGATACACACAAAGCACTCCTATGGTGTCAGTGAGTTACATGATCTCATGGTCATAGGAACAGATACTTGACATGCAGAAAACGATAGCAATAAACTGACACAATCATATGCTACGTTCATAGTTTGGGTCATGTCCATGACATCATTCTCCTAATGATGTGATCCCGTTATGAAATGACATCTCATGTCTATGGCTAGGAAACCCTGACCATCTTTGATCAACGAGCTAGTCTACTAGAGGCATACTAGGGACACAGTGTTGTCTATGTATCCACACATGTATTAGTGTTTCCAATCAATACAATTATAGCATGGATAATAAACGATTATCGTGAACAAGGAAATATAATAATAACCACTTTATTATTTCCTCTAGGGCATATTTCCAATAGTCTCCCACTTGCACTAGAGTCAATAATCTAGCTCACATCACTATGTGATTTACATTGTAATGAATCTAACACCCATACAGTTCTGGTGTTGATCATGTTTAGCCCTTGGAAGAGGTTTAGTCAACGGGTCTGCGACATTCAGATCCGTGTGTACTTTGCAAATATTTATGTCACCCTAGTAGATATAATCGCGGATGGAATTGAAGCGTCACTTTATGTGTCTGGTCCTCTTGTGAAACCTTGGTTCCTTGGCTAGAGCAATGGCACCAGGGTTCAGTGCACTGGGCACAACTCCAAGATCTATCATGAACTGCTTCATCCAGACACCTTCCTTCGCCGCCTCCGAGGCAGCTATGTACTCCGCTTCGCATGTAGAATCAGCTACCATGCTTTGCTTGGAACTGCACCAGCTTACCGCTCCCCATTAAGAATGTATACGTATCCGGTTTGAGACTTAGAGTCATCCGGATCAGTGTCAAAGCTTGCATCGACGTAACCCTTTACGACGAGCTCTTGATCACCTCCATAAACGAGAAACATTTCCTTAGTCCTTTTCAGGTACTTAAGGATATTCTTGACCGCCGTCCAGTGATCCACTCCTGGATTACTTTGAAACCTTCCCGCCATACTTATGGCAAGGCTCACGTCTGGTCTTGTGCACAACATTGCATACATGACAGAGCCTATGGCAGAAGCATAGGGGATGACACTCATCTTTTCTCTATATTCTGCAGTCACTGGGCATTGAGTCTTACTCAACTTCACACCTTGTAACACAAGCAAGAACCCTTTCTTGGACTGATCCATTTTGAACTTCTTAAAAACTTTATCAAGGTATGTGCTCTGTGAAAGTCCTATTAAGCGTCTCGGTCTATCTCTATAGATCTTGATGCCTAATATGAAAGCAGCTTCTCCTAGGTCCTTCATTGAGAAACTCTTATTCAAATATTCTTTCACGCTTTCCAAAAATTCTATATTGTTTCCAATCAGCAATATGTCATCCACATATAATACCAGGAACACTATAGAGCTCCCACTCACTTTCTTGTAAATACAAGCTTCTCCATAAACTTGTATAAACCCAAACGCCCTGATCACCTCATCAAAGCGCTTATTCCAACTCCAAGATGCCTGCACCAGTCCATAAATGGATCGCTGGAGCTTGCAAACTTTGTCAGCATTCTCTGGATCGACAAAACCTTCTGGTTGTATCATATACAACTCTTCCTCAAGGAAACCGTTAAGGAACGCTGTTTTGACATCCATCTGCCAAATTTCATAATCGAAAAATGCAGCTATTGCTAACATGATTCTGACGGACTTAAGCATCACTACGGGAGAGAAAGTCTCATCGTAGTCAACTCCTTGAACTTGTGAAAAACCATTTGCCACAAGTCGAGCTTTATAGACGGTGACATTACCGTCCGCGTCCGTCTTCCTCTTAAAGATCCATTTATTCTGAATGGCCTTTCGCCCTTTAGGTAATACTTCCAAAGTCCACACTTTGTTTTCATACATGGATCCTATCTCGGATTTCATGGCCTCTAACCATTTGTCGGAATACGGGCCCACCATTGCTTCTCCATAGCTCGTAGGTTCATCGTTGTCCAACAACATGACCTCCAAGACAGGGTTATCGTACCACTCAGGAGCAGTACGTGCCCTTGTCGACCTATGAGGTTCGATAGTAATTTGATCTAAAGCTTCATGATCATCATCATTATCTTCCTCTTCAACCGAGGTAGGTTTCACAGAAACATCTTTCTGCGCTGCGCTACTCTCTGGTTGAAGTAAAGGTTCAACAACCTCATCAAGTTCTATTTTCCTCCCACTCAATTCTTTCGAGAGAAACTCTTTCTCAATAAATGACCCATTCTTAGCGACAAACACTTTGCCTTCGGATCTGAGATAGAAGGTATACCCAACTGTCTCTTTTGGGTATCCTATGAAGACGCAGATCTCCGCTTTGGGTTCCAGCTTTTCAGGCTGAAGCTTTTTGACATAAGCATCACATCCCCAAACTTTAAGAAACGACAACTTTGGTTTCTTGCCAAACCATAGTTCATACCGCGTCGTCTCAACGGATTTAGATGGTGCCCTATTTAAAGTGAATGCAACTGTCTCTAATGCATAACCCCAAAATGATAGTGGCAAATCGGCAAGAGACATCATAGACCGCACCATATCCAATAAAGTACGATTACGACATTCAGACACACCATTACGTTGTGGTGTTCCAGGCGGAGTCAACTGTGAAACAATTCCACACTGTCTTAAGTGATTGCCAAACTCATAACTCAGATATTCTCCTCCTCGATCAGATCGTAGGAATTTAATCTTCTTGTTACGATGATTCTCAACTTCACTCTGAAATTGCTTGAACTTTTCAAACGTTTCAGACTTATGCTTCATTAAGTAAATATACCCATATCTACTTAAGTCATCTGTGAAGGTGAGAAAATAACGATATCCACCGTGCGCCTCAATGCTCATTGGACCGCACACATCAGTATGTATGATTTCCAACAAGTCACTTGCCCGTTCCATTGTTCCAGATAACGGGGTTTTAGTCATCTTGCCCATGAGGCATGGTTCACATGTGTCAAATGATTCAAAATCATGTGACTCCAAAAGTCCATCAGCATGGAGCTTCTTCATGCGTTTTACACCAATATGACCTAAGCGGCAGTGCCACAAGAAAGTGGTACTATCATTATCAACTTTACATCTTTTGGCATCAATGTTATGAACATGTGTATCATCACTATCGAGATTCAATAAGAATAAACCCCTCACAATGGGTGCATGACCATAGAAGATATTACTCATATAAATAGAACAACCATTATTCTCTGATTTAGATGAGTAACCGTCTCGCAATAAACAAGATCCAGATATAATGTTCATGCTTAACGCAGGCACTAAATAACAATTATTCAGGTTCATCACTAATCCCGATGGTAATCGAAGAGCGAGCGTGCCGACGGCGATCACATCAACCTTGGAACCATTTCCCACGCGCATCGTCACTTCGTCCTTTGCCAGCCTCCGTCTATTCCGTAGTTCCTGTTTTGAGTTGCAAATGTGAGCAACCGAACCGGTATCAAATACCCAGGCACTACAACGAGAGTTGGTAAGGTACACATCAATAACATGTATATCATATATACCTTGTTTGGTGTTGGCCGCCTTCTTGTCAGCCAGATACTTGGGGCAGTTCCGCTTCCAATGACCAGTTCCCTTGCAATGAAAGTACTCAGTTTCTGGCTTGGGTCCAGCCTTGGGTTTCTTCACGGGAGGGGCAACTGCTTTGCCACTCTTCTTGGAGTTACCCTTCTTGCCCTTGCCATTCTTCTTGAAACTAGTGGTTTTATTGACCATCAACACTTGATGCTCCTTCTGGATTTCAGACTCAGCAACTTTCAGCATCGCAAACAGCTCGGCGACTGACTTGTTCATCCCTTGCATGTTATAGTTCAACACGAAGCTTTTGTAGCTAGGTGGCAGTGATTGAAGAACTCTGTCAGTGATTGCCTCCGGCGGGAGAGCAATTCCTAACTCAGCCAGACGGTTGGAGTACCCAGACATTCTGAGCATGTGTTCACCGACAGACCCATTCTCCTCCATCTTGCAAGCATAGAACTTATCGGATGTCTCATACCTCTCGATCTGGGCATTCTTCTCAAAGATAAACTTCAACAACTGGAACATCTCATATGCTCTATGATGTTCAAAACGTCTTTGAAGTCCCGGTTCTAAGCCATACAACAATGCACATTGAACTATTGAGTAATCATCCGAACGAGACTGCCAGGCGTTCACAACGTCTGCAGACGACACTGGAGCGGGTGGTTCACCGAGCGGTGCATCAAGGACATAAGCCTTTTGGGAAGCCGTAAGGATAATCCTCAGATTACGGGCGCAGTCTACAAAGTTACTTCCATCATCTTTTAGCTTAGCTTTCTCTAGGAACGAATTGAAATTCAGGGGAACTATTGCGCGAGCCATTGATCTACAACATAAAATTTTGCAAAGACAACTTAGACTATTGTTCAAGATAATGAGTTTAGTTAATCATATTACTTAAAAACTCCCACTCAAATTGACATCCCTCCGGTCATCCGAGTGTTACATGATCCAAATTCACCAACTCAAGTTCGATCATCACGTGAGATAAGTTGGTTTCAATGGTGAACATCTCCATGTTGATCATATCTACTATATGACTCATGTTCGACCTTTCGGTCTCTTGTGTTCCGAGGCCATGTCTGTACATGCTAGGCTCGTCAAGTTTAACTCGAGTGTTCCGCATGTGCAACACTGGCTTGCACCCGTTGTATGTGAACGTAGAGTCTATCACACCCGATCATCACGTGGTGCCTCGAAATGACGAACTTTCGCAACGGTGCACACTCGGGGAGAACACAATTTTATCTTGAAATTTTAGTGAGGGATCACCTTATAATTCTACCGTCATCCTAAGCAAAACAAGGTGCATAAAAAGGATTAACATCACATGCAATTCATAAGTGACATGATATGGCCATGATCTTGTGCTTTTGATCTCCATCTCCAAAGCACCGGCATGATCTCCATCGTCACCGGCATGACACCATGATCTCCATCATCTTGATCTCCATCAACGTGTCGCCATGAGGTTGTCGCGCCAACTATTGCTTCTACAACTATTGCTAACTCATACCGATAAAGTAAAGCGAAACGGCGAAAATAAATTAAAGACAACCCTATGGCTCTTGCCGGTTGCCATACTCATCGACATGGAAGTCGTGATAATCTATACAAAACATGATCATCTCATACATCACATATATCTCATCATGTTACTGGCCATATCATATCACATCATACCCTGCAAAAACAAGTTAGACGTCCTCTAATTTGTTGTTGCATGTTTTACGTGGCTGCTATGGGTATCTAGCAAGAACGATTCTTACCTACGCAAACAACGGTGATATACAAGTTGCTATTTCACCTTCTACAAGGACCGCCTTTGTCGAATCCGATTCAACTAAAGTGGGAGAGACAGACACCCGCCAGCCATCTTTATAGAACAAGGTTCATGTCAGTCGATGGAACCGGTCTCTCATACGTGGACGAGTAAGGTTGGTCCGAGCCGCTTCATCCCACAGTACCGCCAAATCAAGAAAAGACTAGGGAGGGAAGCAATCTGAATATCAACGCCCACAAACTCCTTTGTGTTCTACTCGTGATCTCATCTACGCATAGACCTAGCTCTGATACCACTGTTGGGGAACGTTGCATGGGAAACAAAAATTTTCCTACGCACACGCAAGATCTATCCATGGCGATGAGCATCTACGAGAGGGAGAGTGGATCTACGTACCCTTGTAGATCGCTAAGCGGGAAGCGTTAAGAAACGCGGTTGATGTAGTCGAACGTCTTCGCGAACCAAATCGCAAGCCGTCCCGCGATCCAATCACGATCCGTCCCGATCTAGCGCCGAACGGACGGCACCTCCGAGTTCAGCACACGTATAGCTCGATGACGATCTCCTCCTTCTTGATCCAGCAAGAGGGAGCGGAGAGGTAGATGAGTACTCCGACAGCACGACGGCGTGGTGGTGGTGCTGTCCCGACAGGGCTTCGCCAAGCGCAACCGAGACGATCTAGTGGAGAACAGATCTAGAGAGAGAGAGAGGTAGCCGTGGCTTTTTAGGTGAGAGGGGATGCCCTCAAAACCTCTAGTATATATAGGAGGGAGGGGGGAGGAGGCAGCCCCTAGGGTTTCCCCTAGAGGTTTGGCCGAACCACCACAAGGGAGGAGTCCACCTCCCACAAGGGAGGTGGACTCCTAGTAGGACTCCTCCCACTTGGCCCCTCTCACATCCCTTTGCGCAAGGGCCTCATAGGGGTTGGCCCGCTAGCCCACCAGGGGCTGGTGCGCCACCTCCTAGGCCCATGTGACCGTTTGGGTGGGTGGCCCCACTTGGTGGACCCCCCGGAACCCATTCGTCACTCCCGGTACACTGCCGGAAATGCCCGAAACTTTTCCGGAGACCAAAACGGGACTTCCTATATATCAATATTTACCTCCGGACCATTCCGGAGCTCCTCTTGACGTCCGGGATCTCATCCAGGACTCCGAACAACCTTCGGTCACCAACATACATAACTCAATACTACCGAAACGTCTCCGAACGTTAAGTGTGCAGACCCTGCGGGTTCGAAAACTATGTAGACATGACCGAGACACCTCTACGGTCAATAACCAATAGCGGGACCTAGATGCCCATATTGGTTCCTACATATTCTACAAAGATATTTATCGGTTGAACCTCTATGTCAAGGATTCAGTTAATCCTGTATGCTGTTCCCTTTGTTCTTCGGTATGCTACTTGCCCGAGATTCGATTGTCGGTATCTCTATACCTAGTTCAATATCGGTACCGGAAAGTCTCTTTACTCGTTCCGTAATACAAGATCCCGTGGCTAACTCTTTAGTCACTTTGCTTGCAAGGCTCATTGTGATGTTGTATTACCGAGTGGGCCCTGAGATACCTCTCCGTCACACGGAGTAACAAATCCCAGTCTTGATCCATGTCAACTCAACAGCCACCCTCGGAGATACCTTTAGAGCATGTTTATAGCCACCCTGTTACGTTGTGATGTTTGATACACACAAAGCACTCCTACAGTGTCAGTGAGTTACATGATCTCATGGTCATAGGAACAGATACTTGACATGCAGAAAACGATAGCAATAAACTGACACGATCATATGCTACGTTCATAGTTTGGGTCTTGTCCATGACATCATTTTCCTAATGATGTGATCCCGTTATGAAATGACATCTCATGTCTATGGCTAGGAAACCCTGACCATCTTTGATCAACGAGCTAGTCTACTAGAGGCATACTAGGGACACAGTGTTGTCTATGTATCCACACATGTATTAGTGTTTCCAATCAATACAATTATAGCATGGATAATAAACGATTATCGTGAACAAGGAAATATAATAATAACCACTTTATTATTGCCTCTAGGGCATATTTCCAACAATAGTGTGGTTGGGAGAATTCAAAAAGATAATAGGACTATCATGTGTGGGTGCAATAGCAACAATTTCATGCTTAACATAAGGAACTATAGCAAGATCATCTCCATACGCATAATTCATATTGGCATCATGGCCACAAGCATAGCAAGCATCAAGTTCAACAAAAAGGGATATTTCAAATGAATCCAAGGGATTATAGAAATTATCATAGCATTCATCCTTCGGTATGTGCGAAGGGAAATTAAACAATGTATTAGTTGAAGATTTACTCTCATTAGAAGGTGGCCACGGGTAGCTAATCCGCTCTTCCTCCTTTTGTCCTCCGCTCTCTTCCTCATCTTTTTCATCTAATGAGCTCACAGTTTCAGCAATTTCTTCTTCCATAGATTCCTACAAAATATTAGTCTCTTCCAAGGCAGCAAACATTCTTTCAATAAATTCTTTAACATAAGGAGTAGCATCATACTTTTCAATCATGTATTAGAAGCATAGTTTTCATAGCAATATTTAAGTATGTCAAATTTTTCAGATTTGTAAAGAGTAGCATCATACTTTTCAATCCAAGAAGCAATTTCATATGCATCCTTAAAAGCAACAAATTCTTCAATTTGTTCAATATCATAATAAAAATAGGCATCCTTGGCATAAGAAGATAATATTTCATTATCATTAAACACACATTGATAAGGAAAGTGTTTTTTAGTGTCTTCAGAACAACAATTAAAATCATGTATTTTGCATAAATTCCAAGCATAGCAACACAAAGTATTAATTTGATGCCACAAGAGTTTCCCTTTTTCAGATAAGTGGTGTCGCACAAAATAAGCATACTCATTTAATGATTTTCCCTCAACTAAGCTAGTTGGGTTTTCAGCATGAGCACAAAGGGATCGAAGATGATCCAAGTAAAAAGCTTCAACAGTGTAGTAGATTTTGGGTGGTTCCTCAACCACTTGGTTACTAAGTGCAACTATTTTTTTTTTGTATTTTGCGTTTCCTACCCATAACTAAAGATAGAAAACAACTTAGAACAGAAAATAAAATTACTTAGTGATAAAGCAAACAAGCACACACGAGAATATCAACCCCTACGCTATTGCTCCCCGGCAACGGCACCAGAAAAAGGTCTTGATAACCCACAAGTGTAGGTGATCGTTTGTAGCCTTTTTCGATAAGTAAGAGTGTCAAACCCAACGAGGAGCTAAAGGTAGAATTAATATTCTCTCAAGTTCTATCGACCATCGATACAACTCTAAGCACGCTAACGCTTACTTTACCTAGAACAAGTATGAAACTACTTTGCGGGAAAGAAACTAGAAGTACTTAGCAGGAGCAATAGATAGTTTGCAAGGTAAAAAAGAACAAGTAAATAAAAGTTAGGGTCTATTTAGATAAATATTAATTAAGTTAATTGTTTAGTAGAAAGATTTTTGTAGCACAAGAGAAAGATTTGTCCATAGGCAATTGAATATAACACGATACTTATCATATCGAATGAGGAAGAGACATGCGCTAACACACTTTCCGTACTTGAATCATATGCACTTATGATTGGAACTCTAGCAAGCATCCGCAACTACTAAAGATTATTAAGGTAAAACCCAACCATAGCATTAAACATCAAGTCCTCTTTACTCCCATACGCAACAATCCCCTTACTCGGGTGTAAGCTTTTGTCACTAGCCACCTACTATAAGTGAATCATGAATGTATTGCAACACCCTACAACGGGTATCCCTCATGTTTGCGCGACACGGAGGGCACCATAGGACAGCACCATATCAACATACAACTCATATCACTAACATCATACCACAATTAACCCATAGGACAAAAGAGATCTACTCAAACATCATAGGATAGTCACACATCATTGGGTAATGACATATAGCATTAAGCACCATGTTTAAGTAGAGATTACAGCGGGGAAGAGAGGTTTTACACTGCTGCATAGAGGGGTAGAGAGTTGGCGGTGACGGCGGTGAAGTTGTTGGTGTAGATCGCCATCACGATGGTGTTGGGGAACGTTAGTTGGGAAAAAAATTCCTACGCACACCCAAGATCTATCTATGGAGATGAATAGCTACGAGAGGGGGAGTGTATCTACATACCCTTATAGATCGCTAAGCAGAAGCGTATACAACACCGTTTATGTAGTCGTACTCTTCACGATCCAATCGCGATCCAATCCGATCTAGCGTCGAACGGACGGCACCTCCGCGTTCAGCACACGTGCGGCTCGATGACGTCTCCTCCTTCTTGATCCAGCAAGAGAGGGAGGAGAAGTAGATGGGGTCTCAACGAGCACGACGGCGTGGTGGAGATGGTGGTGGAGCAATCCCAGCAGGGCTTCGCCAAGCGGCTCCGAAACTACGAACGAGGAAGAACGGGAGAGAGGGGAGGCCGCAGGGTGTGGGAATTGTTGTGTCCAGCCCTCCCCCTCTCCTCTGCTATATATAGGAGGCAAGGGGCAGGGTTGGGTCGCAGCCCTTGGCACCTCCTCCAAGGAGGGCCGGCGGCTAGGGAGGAGTCCTCCCTCCCCAAGAAACCTCCTAGGGGGAGCTCCTATTTGGCGCATTCTGCGTCAAATAGCCACGCGACGCACACAATGAACCCCGACTGGGCCGGCCCATAGTGTAGCGATCGCGTCCGTACTGTAGCGCAACAATTTAAAATAGGAGTGCATAAGTTTAACAACGAATTTAAGCGCAGGATCAGAGCGTTTTTTGGTTTTTCTATATTTTCCTGGAAATTCTTGAAAAGAGAGTAATTTTTCAAAATTTGACAATTGTTTAAACAACTCGAACAAACCTGAAAATTCAAACTTTTCGAAAAAACCTTCATTTCTTTAATAGAAACAATGTTTCAAAATAAAGTTTTTTTTAAATTGAGAAAACATATTGAATAATTTTTCAAAAGCGTCAAATATTTTTGGAAATTCACGAATATATTTATGAAACACAAACATTTTGAAAGTTTAGAGAAAAATGTAAATTCTGAACATTTTTACTAAAACGCAAAAACAATAAAAAATGTCAATAGTTTTTGAAATAACAAATATTTTTGTTGTAAATTAAACATTATTTGAAATCACGAATAATTGTTTTCAATACAGAAACATATTTGAAAACAGAAACAATTTTTAAAAATTTGCGAACATTTTTTCATTTTGACCTTTAAAAAACATTAAGAAATTCATCAGAAAAAATCATGACCATTTTTTTGGAACGGGAACATTTTTTGAAATTCCAGAACAAAAGTTGGAAACGCAAACATATTTTGAAACTTCGGAACAAAATTTAAAAACATGAATATTTTTAATAATTGTCAACAAATTTTAAACTAGAACATGTTTTGAAACATTTAAAGAATAAGAAAATGTGAACATTTTTTGGAATTTATGAACAAGTTTTCAATTTTGATTTTTTTTTTAAAAAATAGAAACATTTTCAAAAAATGGGAACATTTCTTGCAAATAATGACCAAATTTTTTGAACCAGGAATATTTTTTAGAAAGATGTGAACATGTTAAAGAAAAACATACCAAACAAATTTTGAAATGTGAACATTTTTTAAACTCATGAAAAATGGACATTTTGCGAACAATTGTTGAAACATGAACTATTTTTAAAATTTGTGAATGATTGTTTACAATGGAAACATTTTTTGAAATTCTGACCATCTTTTGAAAAGTACAAACATTTTTTGAAAGTCCTAGACAACAAAACAATAAAACACAATGATTTATACAAAAATTGAAAAGAAAGGGAAGAACGGAAATTAAAATTGAAAATAAAAAATTGAAATGAAAGGAAATAAAAGAAAAAAACAAAATAAAACAAAAGAGAAAAAAAAAGAAAAAAGGAAAAATGAGAGAAAAAAAGTAAAACGAAAAAACAAAACAAAGAAAAATACCGGTGCATGAACCTTCTAGAAGTTTCCCGAAACCAGGAAAAACAACGTGAAATCTTAAACGGGCTGGTTTCTTAGAACCGGGGACGTTAAAACGCTTAAATGGGCCGACCCCTCGCGTTGCTGGTCGGTCGCTCGCCTGTGCGAAGCACCGGCAGTTTGACGCGACGAGCGGCAAATAGGGAATTCCCCTCTCCGAGAGGGCCCAGAGATACCTCTCCGACATACGGAATGACAAATCCCAGTCTCGATCCGTGCCAACCCAACAGTCACCCTTTGAGATACATGTAGAGTACCTTTATGATCACCCAGTTACGAAGTGACGTTTGAAACACACAAGGCATTCCTCCGGTGCCAGGGAGTTGCATGATCTCATGGTCTTAGGAACAGATACTTGACATGAAGAAAGCAGTAGCAATAAACTAATACGATCAAATGTTATGCTTACGGTTGGGTCTTGTCCATCACATCATTCTCCTAATGATGTGACCTCGTTATCAAATGACAACTCATGTCTATGGTTATGAAACTTTAACCATCTTTGATAAACGAGCTAGTCTAGTAGAGGCTCACCAGGGACATTGTGTTGTCTATGTATCCACACATGTATCTGAGTTTCCGATCAATACAATTCAAGCATGGATTCTGAGGTTGTCCATCATCGTGTCGTCATGTGGTTGTCGCGCCAACTATTGCTTCTACAACTATTGCTAACTCATAGCGATAAAGTAAAGCAAATGCAGAAATAAATTAAAGACAACCCTATGGCTCCTGCCAGATGCCGTACTCATCGACATGCAAGTCATGATAACTATTACAAAACATGATCATCTCATACATCACTTATATCATATCACGTCTTGACCATATCACATCACAACATGCCCTGCAAAAACAAGTTAGACGTCCTCTACTTTGTTGTTGCAAGTTTTACGTGGCTGCTATGGGCAACTAGCAAGAACCATTCTTACCTACACAAAGCCACAAAGGTGATAATCAAGTTGCCTTTTAACCTTCTACAAGGACCGCCTCTGTCGAATCCGATTCAACTAAAGTGGAAGAGACAGACACCCGCCAGCAACCTTTATGCAAACAAGTTGCATGTCAGTCGGTGGAACCGGTCTCTTGTGCGAGGACAAGTAAGGTTGGTCCGGGCCGCTTCATCCCACAATACCACCGAATAAAAATAAGACTAAGTAGGTAAGCAATCTGAACATCAATGCCCACAAACTCTTTGTGTTCTACTCGTGCATATCATCTACGCATAGACCTAGCTCATGATGCCACTGTTGGGGAACGTTGCATGGGAAACAAAAATTTCCTGCGCGCACCCAAGATCTATCTATGGAGATGAATAGCTACGAGAGGGGGAGTGTATCTACATATCCTTGTAGATCGCTAAGCGGAAGCGTATATAACACGAATAATGTAGTCATACTCTTCACGATCCAATCGCGATCCAATCAGATCTAGCGCCGAACGGACGACACCTCCGTGTTCAACACACGTGCGGCTCGATGACGTCTCCTTCTTCTTGATCCAGTAATAGAGGGTGGAGAAGTAGATGGGATCTCAACCAGCATGATGGCATGGTGGAGATGGTGGTGGAGCAATCCTAGCAGGGCTTCGCCAAGCGCCTCCGGAACTACGAACGAGGAAGAACGGGAGAGAGGGGAGGCCGCAGGGCGTGGGAATTGTTGTGTCCAGCCCGCCCCCTCTCCTCTACTATATATTTGAGGCAAGGGGCAGGGTTGGGTCAAAGCCCTTGGCCCCTCCTCCAAGGAGGGCCGGCGGCTAGGGAGGAGTCCTCCCTCCCCAAGAAACCTCCTAGGTGCCTTGCCCCTTAGGGTTTCCTACCCCCTAGACGCATGGGCCCTTGGGGGACTGGCCCAATAAGGCTAGGGAGCCCCCTTACAGCCCATGCTGGCATAAGGGGCGTGGTGGAACCCTCCATGGACTTCCGGATCCCTCCGGAATCCTCCGGAACCTTCTAGTAGCTTCCCGGTACAATACCGGCAAAACCCGAAACTTTTTCGGTAGCCAAAATATGACTTCCCATATATAAATCTTTACCTCCGAACCATTCCGGAGCTCCTCATGATGTTCGGGATCTCATCTGGAAATCCGAACAACATTTGGTCACCAACGTACATATCCCAATACTACTCTAGCGTCACCAAACGTTAAGCGTGCAGACCCTGCGATTTCGAGAATCCTGTAGACATGACCGAGACACCTCTCTGGCCAATAACCAATAGCGGGACCTGGATGCCCATAGTGGTTCCTAGATATTCCACAAATATCTTCATCGGTCGAACCACGATGTCAAGGATTCAGTCAATCCCGTATGCAGTTCCCTTTGTCCAGCGGTATGTTACTTGCCCGAGATTCGATCGTCGGTATCTCCATACCTAGTTCAATCTCGTTACCAGCAAGTCTCTTTACTCATTCCGTAATACAAGATCCCATGACTAACTCCTTAATCACATTGCTTGCAAGCTTCTTGTGATGTTGTATTACCGAGAGGGCCCAGAGATACCTCTCCGACATACGGAGCGAAAAATCCCAGTCTCGATCCATGCCAACCCAACAGTCACCCTTGGAGATACATGTAGAGTACCTTTATGATCACCCAGTTACGAAGTGACGTTTGATACACACAAGGCATTCCTCCGGTGCCAGAGAGTTGCATTATCTCATGGTCTTAGGAACAGATACTTGACATGAAGAAAGCAGTAGCAATAAACTAATACGATCAAATGCTATGCTTACCGTTGGGTCTTGTCCATCACATCATTCTCCTAATGATGTGACATCATTATCAAATGACAACTCATGTCTATGGTTATGAAACTTTAACCATCTTTGATAAACGAGCTAGTCTAGTAGAGGCTCGCTAGGGACACGGTGTTGTCCATGTATCCACACATGTATCTGAGTTTCCGATCAATACAATTCTAGCATGGATAATAGACGTTTATCACGAACAGGGAAATATGATAATAACCAATTTATTATTGCCTCTAGGGCATATTTCCAACAGATGGTTGCCCCGGCGATGTTCCGACGCCACCGGGAGACAAGGGGAGAGCCCCCCTCCTTCTTCTTCTTCCTTGGTCTCCCCCTAGATGGGAGGAGAGTTTCCCCTCTGTTCAATGGCCGCCATGGCTCCCGGAGGGCAGCAGCCCCTCCGAGATTGGATCTCTGTCTCTGTTTCTCTCCTATTTTCACGACTGTTTTCTGACCCCTACACGTTTCCTAAATATCCGGAGATCCGTAACTCCGATTGGGCTGAAATTTTGAGGGGATTTTTATCGCGAAATTATCTTTCTTTTGGCAAAATAAGGGCACCAACCAACTTAAGGGGGAGCCACAAGCTATCAGGGCGCGGTCACCCCCAGGCCGCGCCCTGTTGCCTTGTGAGAGCCTCGGGCATCGTGTGGCGTTGATTCTTCTTTCCAATATTCACATATATTCCAACAAAAATCTCTGTAACTTTTTATCGCGTTTGGACTCCGTTTGATATGGATTTTCTGCGAAATAAAAAACACACAAAAAACAGGAAATGGCACTAGGCAATGGATAAGTAAGTTAGTCCAAAAAAATAATATAAAATGTTGCCAAAAGTATATGAAAGTTGTAGAATATTGGCATGAAACAATCAAAAATTATAGATACGACAGACACGTATCACCATGCCACCGGTTAGAACCGCGAAGGAGAAGGCGGTCGCGACGCCGACGCACCATTCGCCCCGCCTCGCCGCTCCTGCTCGCGCGAGGCCACGACCAAAAGGGCCACGAGAACCAGGGCCATGATCTTCCGACGGGACGTGAAGAGCAGCGGTGAGGCCACGACCTAGCGTTTCCTAAAGACACCCCAAATCCATGCACCTCCGCCACCAGATTGTCGCCACGGGAACCTCCTCCGACAAACCTTGGCTCGGGATCCCGTGATCCACCTCTCCTAGCTGCCGCCACCTCCAGGCCATCATCCCCGACAGAGGGGACGCCATCACCGCCATGTCCGGAGCCGCTGCTCCGGGATCCTTGTGCCGCAGATCGGACGACGCCCCTTGCCGAAGCTGCCCTCCACGTCGCGCCACCGAGCGACTCTGCGCCACAAGAAGAACTACCCAAAGGAAGATGACGTGCAACCGATCTGATCCGCCGCCATGCGCTGGCCCTCCAAACCGCACCATGGCCGCGAGGCGTCATGGCCCCGTTGTCCCCTTCACTGGCGGGGCAGTATACTTTAAGGTCAGGTACTATGGATGAAAAGTAAGTGTCACAAGGTTATGGGCCTATTATATCTATTGTAACCTTTTTGCTAGATTATTTACTAACAATTGCATTGTCTCCGTAACAAAGCTCTTGCCTTTGCGGAGGACCTAGCTAGGCTTGCATTGTGTGAAGATAGAAGATTGCTTTGGACTGTATATCGATGATAAGTGAAATGGAGTCCCGCTTCGGTACAACCTCCACTAAATGTATAAAGAGTAATATAGACATTTCACACATCGTATCCTCTTCCGTATGTACGGTGGGTTGCCCGCCGAAACGTACATGTCGTACATTCATTCGAAGAGCCCAACTATGTGCTAATGAACGCCCCAACGCATCCTGGGCTCGGCCCATTAATTTTATTTAGCATTCACGTGTCCTGGGACGCCCGAAATCACTAATTGAGGAGTACACCTTTTAAAGATCACTCCCACTTTTTTAGGTTTTAACAAGTGACGCACTGCATGTGTGCCACTTGTCGCAACCTGGGAGTTATACTTTTTTTTGTAGATCCGTTATTTCAAAACGTTTTATCTTTGAAAACATGCGTTCAAATCGTTTTCGTCGTTGGATTCCTCGCGTCGAGATCTTCGCGTCGAGATCTTCACTAGTAGATCCCACGTTGATATGTTTTGACAAAAAAAATCGCGAAAAAACCGGATGAAAAAACCGTGCCTCTCGCGAAAGGAAAAAAAAAGAAAACACATTTTTTTCCGTTTTCCGAGAGGCACGGCCATGCCTCTCGCGAAGCATATCCGTGCCTCTCACGGAAGAAAAACCGTGCCTCTTGAGGAATGATAAATAAATAATTTATTTTCCTTTCCGGGAGGCTCGGCCGTGCTTCTCACGGAAGCAAATCCATGCCTCTCGAGGAACGAAAAAAAAAGAAAATGCGTTGCCTCTCGCGGAAGCAAATCTGTGCCTCTCGCAGAAGCAAACCGTGCCTCCCGAGGAAAAAAAGAAAAGGCATTTTTCCCTTTCTGAGAGGCACGGCCGTGCCTCTTGCGGACGCAAATCCGTGTCTCTCGCGGAAGCAAAACCATGCTTCTCGAGGAACGAAAAAAAAGAAAACGTGTTTTTTCCGGGATTTTTTTGATTTTTTTTTTATCCAAAAGCTAAGAAAGGCCGGTGGAAAACCATAATGCCGAAACCCCCCGAAAAAAACCCCACCTAAAAAGCCAAAAACGCGTGCGAAAAATAAAATAAAATAAAATCCAAAGGAAACGCCCAAAGCGCAACACATGACGACGGCTGGAAACACGCCAAATGACGACGCCTGAGAATGACGCTTCGGAGGCTTCCGAAGAAGCGCTCCTTAATTAGTTGTTCCTGGGACGCCCCGTTAATATTTTCTTTAACATCCAAAAGTAGATATGAGTAGAGATTCGAACTCTTTGTATCAATCTACTGGCAGTAACCAACACGGTTGTGCCAACTACAACTTTTGGGCCTTCTTGTTCCCGCGTAAGATGTGACGCCAAAAGGAGGCACCGCTTGGTAATCTTTCTTTTCTGGTTTTCTTTGCCGGTTTTTCTACTGTTTTTATTTATTTTCTCTTTCTATTTCTTTTTTCATTTTATTTCTCTATCTATAAATTCGTGAACCTTTCCTAAAATCAAGATCTGTCCTTAAATTTGTGAACTTCGTCTCAAATATGTGTATAATTTCTTAAATTCGCGAACTTTTTTAAAATACATGAATGTTTTCCCATCCACGATCTTCTTTCAATCATTACATTTTTCTTTCAAAACCCGTGATTTTTGCCAACTTTTTTTCAAATCCATGATTGTTTTTTGGACATCGATGATTTTCTCAAATCCATGATTGTTTTCCAAAATCTATGAAGATTTTCAATTTGCATGATATTTTTCAAATGCCATGAACTTCTTAAAAAATTCAACTGTTGTGAAATTCATGAACTTATTTTCAAATTGGGTGTCCTTTTTGAAATTTACACTTTTTAAAATTGTTGAGCTTTTTTCAGATTTGCAAACTTTTTCAATTCAGGATCTTTTTTTAAATTCATGAACCTTCTTCAAATTCATTATTTTATAAATCCGTGAACTTTTTGTCAGATCCACGAACTATTTAAAAATTCACAATTTTTTTTTAAAAATAACAAGCCATATTTATGCCTGTAAAACTGTTTTGATTTTTGAGTTTTTAAAATCCCTAAATTCTAAGACAAAAGGAGCACAAGTATCTCATGCGAACATCCTATGTACGATCGAGAGGAAAGATGAACAAGCAAAGGGGGCACTAGATGGGCCGTGGCCCACAAACATTTGTAGTGTGCATCAGGGAGACTTCCTAGCGCAGAAGGCGCCGAAGAGGAGTTCTCTTCGGGGAGTAGCATCAAATAGATGGTGCCACGCGCAACAGGCCGCCCGACTGAGCCGGCGCATTCTCGCATGCAAAAACAGGAAAAAGTCACCGAAAAAAGGAATGGCAGTGCATGGGATCGAACCTTGTAACTGTCGTTGATAACCGCCCGTCGCTAGCCACACGAGCTTATAAGCTTCCTTGTCTAACTAGGAAACACGGAGTACTTGAACTATTCCTCAACGACCGATTGATTGTAGCGAACCTGTCTTTATCCCACTATTTTTTTCTGTTTGTTCTTTTGTATTTTTTCCTTATTTCCCTTTCTAAAAAAATGCTCGCACTTTCAAATTATGATCTTAAATTAGTTTTTCTTCAAATATTTATTAAATATTTTTAAAAAGCATATGCTATTTTTAGTTTTATCACTTGTTATTTATTAATTATGTTAAAAACTTAAAAATAACAATTTTAAGTTTCTGGCTAAATTATGATTTTAAATAAATTTTTTCCTTCGAACGTAGCATGGATGCCTACCACGGGCAGGCCCACCTGCTAGCAAAAATTGTGGTCATTTCAAGAATGTCCCAAAACACACCACATTCAACATAGGGTGTCCGGGTAGGCCAGAAGGCTCTGTTTGAGAGCACGTTGTTTCTCAATATCCGTGAAATGACCCTAATTTTTTTATTGGCTTGTATGAACAATTCAAGGCATCATGCCAAGTTGTTTTGGTTTTCGACAAATTATTGATCCGTTTGGGAGCAGCTCATTTCTCGACATCCCTTAAATGACCCCAATTTTTTAATGGCCCTTCATGACCAATTCAAGGCAGCTTGCCAAGTTTTTGAGTTGTCGACAATTCTTGAATTTTTGGAGTTTTCTTGTTGAAAAATGACCAATAAATGGTCGGACGTGACGCAACTTGCACACGGTGTCGGAATTTGTTCAAACCTATCATGGATGTCTACCATGGGCATTTCCACCAGCTTGCAAAAGTTGGGATCATTTCATGCATGTCCAAAAATAGACCATGTTCAATGAAGAGTGTTCGGGTAGGCCAGAAGGATCCGTTTGAGAGCGTCTTTTTTCGGCATCCGTCAAATAACCCCAAGTGTTTTTTACATGAGCTTATATGATCAATTTAAGGCATCATGCCAAGATGTTTAAGTTTTCGACAATTCTTGCATTTTCTTGAGTTTTCTCGATGAAAAGTTCCCGATAAATGGCCGACGCAACTTGCATGGTGTCAGAATTCATTCAAACCTGGCATGAATGCCTACCATGGGTATGCCCACCTTGTTTCAAAAGTTGGGTTCATTTTATACATCTAAAAAATAGACCGTGTTCATCAAAGGGTGTTTGGGAGCACTTTGTTTCTAGACATCTCTAAAATGGCTCCAATTTTTTCCTTGGTCGACCAATTCAAGGCACCATGCCAAGTTGTTTCAGTTTTCGACAATTCTTGCATTTTATAAAGTTTTCTCGATGAAAAATGGCCAGAAGTGACGCAACTCGCATACGGTGTCGAAATTCGTTCAAACTTGGCATAGATGCCTACATTGGGCATGCCCACCTGCTTGCAAGAGTTGGGTTCATTTCATGTATGTCCAAAAATAGACCATGTTCAACGGAGGGAGTTCGAGTAGGCCAAAACGATGCGTTTGAGAGTCTGTTTTTGTTCATGGCCTTGTATGACCAATTCAAAGCAGAATGTCAAGTTGTTTGAGTTTCCAACAATTCTTGCATTTCTGGAGTTTTCTCGGTGAAAAATGGTCAATAGATGGGTGGGTGTGATGCCCCTTGCGTACGGTGTCAGAATTTTTTCAAACGCTTGAATGCCTACCATGGGCATTCCCTGGCAAAAGTTAGGTCAATTCATGCATGTATAAAATATACCGTATTCAACGGAGAGTGTTCGGGTAAACGAGAAGGGTCTGTTTGAGACCATGTTTTTTTCGGCATCTGTCACATGACCCAAACGATAATACTACACACGTGGACTTTTATAGGCTTTTTATAGAATTTACCAAACAATATCTCTCCCCCCCCCCCTCATTTTCAGAGGGGTGAGCCCCTTCCCACCTCCTAATTCCAATAGTAAACGTCCATGTTGCAAGTTCGTTGAATCCGTGAACAACCCCTCTGTGAGTCTAGCATTGCTCTGACCCAAATTTATTTCATGAGCTTATATGCCCAACTCAGAGCACCATGCCAAGTTGTTTGAGTTACCAACATATTTTGCGTTTTCCCGAAGTTTCTCGGTGAAAAAGTGCCGATAAATGGTCGGACATGTCACACCATGAAAACAGTGTCGTAAGTCATTCAAACCTGGCATGGATGTCCTATATGTCCGTGTTAGGCTGCTGAAATAAGTTGGGGTCATTTATCCATAGTCCACTAGTTGAGAGGAGTGTGCTAGACGAGGGCAGACGTGTGCATCCGTGAGCATGTACTTTTTCCTAATTTGAATGCTTCTGTCATTTGTAGTTTCTGTCATTATCAATCAACATGAATACTTTGTTATACATTAACCATTTCTAAAATTTGTCAACAATTTTGAAATTTCAAATTGTGTATGAAAATTTTCCTAGTTTGAACACCTTTTCCAAAATTGCTAAAAAATTCTCAACAATTGATGAAAATTTTGAACACAAATTGAAAACAACGTGTTTTTTCAAAAAATCATCAACCTGTTTTTGAGACACAAACATTTCTTAAATTTGTGAACAAAATGTTCGAAAACGTTAACATTTTTCAAAATTCCAGAATATTTTTTAAAATTATAAAAATATGTGAAAAAAAATGTTTTTTTAGGGTATTACAAACAATTTTCAAAATTTTGAACAATTTTCAAAATGAATAATGAAGTTCAAAAAAATGAACTAACAAAAAAAAAGAAAAAAACTAAAAAATAGGAGAAATAATGCTTAGGCCTAACTAGGCGACGACATCGATCCCATCAGGCGCCTGTTGGGGGAAAATCATATTTGGCACTTATTACGTCGAACAATCGTTGTTTCGCACAGACCCAATCGATACGAGTGAACATGGCCCAGCCCATTTTTATATGTTTATCGGCTCTGCAGATGCCGGTTTTGGGAACCTTCGTGATAGTTCCAGCCTGTTTTTACCGGTTTGGGAATGTTTAAGAAGGTTCATGAATCGTTTTCTTGGTTTCTATTTCTTTATTTATTCAGATTTTTCAAAAACGTTCGAAAATATAGAAAAAATGGTCATGTTTCCGAAAAAGTTCCGAGTTTCAAATTTGGTCGAGTTTTTTTTTCAGAATTTGAAAAAGATCTCATTTTTCTAAACAAAATCGAGAGTTTAAAAATGTGTTACAATTTTTGGAAAATTTGTTTGCATTTTCAAAAGTTCATTTACAATTTTGAAAAATGTCCACGTTTAAAAAAAGTCACGTTCAAATTTCCAAAAAGATACTCAAATATGCTGCTGGCCATAGTTCTTACAACTCCGTGCTGCTCATTAGGCAAGATAGCTGGCTCATTCTAGTTGTTCTGCTCGTTTGTGTCATTGTGGGAGGTCCCGTGTTTGATTCCCGTCTCATGCAAAAAAATTAGGATTTTTCACCCTTTCACTACAAGACCACTACAAAGATTATTCGATGCTGGGCCGGCCCAGTTTACTGCTCACAATGAAGGGGCGTGAGCAAATATGGTCCCGTGTTCGATGTTGTGTACGGTCGGGACGAGATATTTTGTAAAAGGACCATCCTACGCCCTTTCTTATGAAGGGGCATGAGCAGATCTGGTCCGTCAGTGTGTAAGGGGGTGTATCGAAGAAGAAGTGAAATGATATTCACCAGCACTTTGGTGGAAGTAATGCTACTTTTACAAAGGAGATTTGTGACCGGTCGAAGAAGTTTCAGGAACTTAACTTCCCTCATGAAGGTCATGGCTCCAATTCGGAAGTTCATAATCTTGCCCGTTGTGCTTTATCTTTAGATGCTGGTCGCCACACTTATCTTTAGATGCTGGTCGTCACTCTTTTGGCTAAGGCGACCCAGGCGATGCGGGGTGAGGCGACCCAGGCGACTACCTGCGAGGGACGCCGGCGAGTGGGAGGGGGCATTCGGCCAATCCGATCCTCCAATGAGTGGCCCATGAGTCCGGCCCCATAAGGAATAGGCCGGTAGTCCGAGGACCCGTTAATCCCGGACTCCCTCATAGCCCCCGAACTAGCCTCCAACGCCGAGGTATGTAGTCCGGATGGTCCTGTGCTCCAAAGTCTTCGGCTTGCGGGGCAAGTTCTTCTCTTCCTCTCTGTTCGGTAAACAATAATCCGGTCATCAGTGAGTTCTCGATTGTTGAGACGTCGAGGGGCCCGCACCATTAATCCCATTGCCAGGGATTAACGACGCCCCTCGATCCCTGCGCGCCAACGGGAGACGGACGGCCCAGCGGCCTTTTATAGGACCGCTCTTCCTACAAGCGAAGGGGAGGAACCGCCCATTTAAGCAGGCTGAATCGGGGTCTAGACAACCCTTTCCTCCTCCTTGCCATCGAAAAGCTCCAAGCAAGAGATCTTGAAAATATGACGAGCGTCCCTGGCTCCTCCTTGCGTCTTCACGCCCCCCTCCCCGGAGATTGGGCAAGCTGTTCAGTATCTCTCCTCCAGCTGTGCAACCTTGAAACCCAGGAGTATCTTCCCGCCTCGGATCTGGCAACCTTCCACGCCGGATTGACTTCTTCGAACGGCGAGGCCTTCGCAGAGAATTTCCCTGTTCCACGCCAAGGGGAGCGGGTATGCTTCGTGTCCTTCCTCTTACGGGGTCTAGGATTCCCCATTCATCCCTTCTTGAGGGGACTATTGGAATTTCACGGGATCCAACTCCATCATCTCACCCCTGGTTCCATTCTGCACATTTCGGGCTTTGTTGCCCTCTGCGAGATGTTCTTGGGCTGTGAGGCCCACTTCGATTTATGGAGAAAGTTCTTCTGCCTTGTCCCCCGTACTCGGGAAGGGACAATCCGGGAAGTGGGTGGAGCCGAAGTATGGCGTATAGCCGGGACAGGGTATCCCACGGGGACTCCGAAGAAAGAGTCCCAGGAGTGGACCTCAGAATGGTTCTACATCGAGGACGTTCCCCTGTTCGATCCAGCTCGGAGGGGTCTGCCTGAATACTCCGACACTCCTTTGAAGAAAAGGTTCAACTGGCGGCCGAAGAGTCCATCCCAAGAGGAAAGTGCCGAAGTAAAACGCCTAGCCGCCCAAGTGAGGCTACTGGCTCGCAGCAAGTTAACCATCATCGACGTGATGGCAACCGTCCTTGCTCGATGCGTTCAACCCCTTCAGCAAAGGATACACCCCCTGTGGCGTTACAACGGAACGAGTGACACCACCCATTCCCAATGACAGGGCCCTGCGAATCAGGTGGCAATGGCGGCCATACTGGCTGATCTTTTCAAAGGAGAAAAAGAAGACTTTGCTCGATTGACGACCAGGGATGGCTATTCGAGTCATAACCCATCGAATGGGTAAGTCTTCGGCTTTGTTTTCTGAGTTCGGATATTTATGTATAACCCTTCTCATTGAAACTTTCAATCTGTCCGAACAGAATTGGAGGCGCTGGATCAAGACAGTCAGCTGTCCGACGCCTCAACCAGAGAGTTATTCTCGCGACGATGATCCTGGATTCCATGACGATCCGGAGCTATCAATTGAATATGAGGACGGGGTCTTCTACCAGTATAGCCTCGACGACTCCAGGGTGGCTCTTCTAGCCGATCACCCCGGACCACCTCCTTCTTGCACCATTGGTAAAAAGAAGGTTTCTTCCCGTAAAGGGCGAGCGACTCCTGCCAACCTGAATGTGCCAATCTCTACTCCCAAGGGTCGTCGGTCCACGCGTCGAACGTCGTCTACAGCAGCAGGGCCCGTACCAAGCAACATCAGGAATCCTCCCCGTGAGCCAACCGCGGGGACCACCTCGACCGTGCATTCAACCAAGAGGTGCTTTTACTTAACCGTTTAGATTGGCCATTGTAATGATTGCAAAAAGCACTCACAAAAAATCTCGTGTCGAAATACTTAGGAGACGAGTTCAGTCACCTTCCTCCGGGAACGTCGCCGAGGCGCCAGACATCCATCATGAATCAAGGCCTTCCGCTCAGGCCGAACTTGACGCGGAGGCCCCTGTGATGGATCAGCCCCCTGAAGACTCCGAGGTAGAGAGTGCGATGAATCACCGGCGGCGCAAGGAAGCCCTGCGCCACCAAGCGTTTTCCGAACAAGAGTTTAATGCCCTAAGTTCGGTGGATGCATACATCAGAGCTGCCCGAGCTGGGCTTGAGGGAGCCGCCAAACTGATATCATCCAGCCTGGAGGTGAGTAATTGGTTTTAACAACCGAACACAAACATTAATCCAGAAGCCCCCGAGCCTTGATTTGGTCGGAATGGCCGAGTTAAGGATCTGAATATTGTTTTATATATAATGTAGGCTTCAAGGCAGCAAAATGAGAAGTTGGCCAAGGAACTCAAAGTTAGCCGAACACAGGTCCAAACTGTGAAGGCCGAACTTGAACAAGTGAAGAATTTCACCCGACAGGCGCACGGTGAGAATGTCAATTTGCCGAATTATTTGACAGCCCCGTACTGATGAGAGGGTACTTTGTAGCAGGTGAGTCCATAGGGAAGTTGCAGAAAGATTTGGATACGGCCCGAGAGTCTCAGAGGTATGCCGAGTCTCAGCATGAGGCTGGCCGCCGTGTGTTGAGCCGAAGTCTTGAGGAAAAAACCAGCTTAAGGCAGAAAACCAGGAGCAAGCCGAGGAACTTGAGAGTTTAAAAACTCAATTGGCTCAAGCCCAGGAGCTGAACCAAAGATTACAGAGGGGCATGTTCTGTAAGTGTACATATACCTTCGTAATTCCGAAAAGTACTTTTATTATATCAAGTATAAGGGACATGCTTCGTCTCGTGTCTAGGTCTCCTCACCGGGCGGCCCGAGGAAGAAATCGGATCATTCTGAGGGAACCTATTGAAGGAACTGTCCATCGTACATGAGCGGGCTCGGAGAGCCATGAGGAGCATGTCCAAAGCACTCTGGCCTGCGGAGACGCCTCCAGAAGGGATGTCTGAACTGGCTGATCGGTTTAAAGGGGCTCAAGGTCGTTTTGAGTTATGGAAGACATCGGCTTGTCGAGAGGGAGCGCGGGAGGCATGGGCAATGATCAAGACCCGCTTTACCAAACTTAACCCAGAGCGTATGGCTCGGGTTGGGCCGGTAGGGCTGGATGGGCAAGAAGTGCCACTTCATTTGGTTTACGACCAGGTGATGCCCGCCGCTCGTCTTTCTCAAGAAGATTGCACCCTGGATACCTTGATAGATAATCTTGACCTGCAGCCAAGTGTTTGATTCTATGCAACTATGTACTTTAGATCAAAAACTGCTCCGTCTATGCTGTAAACGTTGTCTTAACCGGCCATCGGCTTCAACCTCCCCCGCTAAGAGCTAGGGAGTGTTCCGTATTGAATGTCCTCCGATAAAAGGAACTTATTCCGGGGAACCAGGCAATCCGGCCATTCAGTGCGAATAGACAGAACGTGCATAGGGAGATATGTTATATTACTCCTTAACGTAAGAAACATCTTCTGAAGAAAATAGTTCCTCTATCGGTTCCTTCCCTCAAGTTGCTACGTAGATCGTAGATATTATTGCCGTATACTACCAGTATACGGATAATTGCTTCTTTGGGAAAATAATCCCAGGCAATGGTGATAAACACCACAAGTTTTTTACTTCCGTCGTAGCCGACCAATTTTCTTCTTAAGATAGCTAGCTTTCGGCTTCACCCGTCTGAGGTACGTATCCGGATGATCCGGTCGTAACAATCGCAGAGGTGCTCCCTTTACCCTCTAGCCGAACAATCGGGAACGTAGAGGGTAAACACAGGAGCGAGGCAACCCAGCTTGGCCAAAATCTTAGATCCAATTGATGCATATAATGGCTGCAAAACGATGAGGGAAGTGTGCATGCACAATACATGTGAATCGGTGCACAAAATATATAATTATCGGCGTCGAGAAGAAGCCCCTAGGTGTTTTTTCGGATAGGACATTTGAAGATGTGTGCCGAAAAACTTAACACCAGCTCGGTTTAGCCGAACACATGCTGGGAAATGACATCCAATCCTGTAAAGCTAAAATGAAAGGGAAAGAATACGAAAGAAGAAAAGAAAAACGAAAAAGAAAAAGGAAGGCTAGAAATGTGACGACACCGGTCTAGCCGTAAAAGCGCCGAAGACGAGCTGCGTTCCATGGGTTTGGTTCAAGGCGATTGTCTGGCGGGTTGCGGAGGCGATAAGCCCCTCCTGTGAGTACTTCGTCGATTATGAAAGGGCCCTCCCATTTGGGGTGGAGTTTATGCTTCTGCTTCTCTGGGAGCCGTAAGACGAGTTCGCCCACATTATATGCCTTTGCTCTAACCTCCGTGCTTTGGTAGCGCCGAGCCTGCTGTTGATAGAAAGTAGAGCAGGCCTGAGCTATATCGCGCTCTTCGTCCAAGGCGTCTAAGTCGTCCTGCCGATCTCACTCGGCCTCCTTTTCTTCGTACATGTGCACCCGAGGTGCGTCATGAATGATACCGCAGGGAAGGACTGCCTCTGCCCCGTAGACCATAAAAAACGGTGTGTATCTCGTTGATCGGTTCGGGGTGGTACGCAGATCCCACAGAACGGAGTCAAGCTCCTCTACCCAATTGCAGTCAGATTCTTGAAGAGATCGGACCAGGCGTGGTTTGATGCCACTCATGATTAGGCCGTTGGCCCGTTCGACTTGTCCATTGGTCTGTGGGTGATACACTGAGGCGTAATCGAGCTTGATGCCCATGTTTGCGCACCAGTCCTTCACCTCCTGGGCGGTGAAATTGGATCCATTGTCCGTTATTATGCTGTGCGGGACACCATAATGGTGTACCACGCCGGATATAAAGTCGACTACCGGTCCGGACTTAGCTGATCTTACATGTTTTGCTTCGATCCATTTGGTGAACTTGTCGACCATGACCAATAGATACTTATTTTTCTTGGTCCCCCCTTTAAGTGGTCCGACCATATCCAGCCCCCAGACCACGAAAGGCCAGGTGATCGGAATTGTCCGAAGAGCTGTCGGGGGCATGTGGCTTTGATTTGCGAATAGTTGACATCCAACGCAATGTTGGAGAAGTGCTTGGGTTTCGGCTCGAGCGGTGGGCCAAAAGAATCCGGCTCGAAAAGCCTTGCTTACTAGGGCCCATGCTGCGGCGTGTGATACGTATCCAACGTATCTATAATTTTTTATTGTTCCATGCTATTATATTATCTATTTTGGATGTTTTATATGCATTAATATGCTATTTTATATTATTTTTGGGACTAACCTATTAACCTAGTGTCCAGTGCCAGTTTCTTTTTTTCCTTGTTTTTGAGTATTGCAGAAAAGGAATATCAAACGGAGTCCAAACGGAATAAAATTCTATGCTGATTTTTCTTGGACCAGAAGGAACCCAGGAGGCTTGGAGAAGAGGCCCGAAGACCTACGGGTGGGCCACAAGCCACCAGGGCGCGCCCCTGGGGGGGGGGGGCGCCCCCCTGGTTTGTGGGCCCCCCGTAGCTCCTCCAACCCTAACTCTTCGCCTATAAATTCAGAAATATTCCCCCAATACTAGAGAGAGCCACGAAAATACTTCTCCGCCGCCGCAAGCCTCTGTTCCTGTGAGATCCCATCTTGGGGCCTTTTCCAGCGATCTGCCGGAGGGGGATTCGATCACGGAGGGCCTCTACATCAACACCATTGCCCCTCCGATGATGCGTGAGTAGTTTACCTCAGACCTACGGGTCCATAGCTAGTAGCTAGATGGCTTCTTCTCTCTCTATGTTCTTCAATACCATGTTCTCCATGATCTTCATGGATATCTATCCGATGTAATACTCTTTTGCGGTGTGTTTGTCGAGATCCGATGAATTGTGGATTTATGATCAGATTATCTATGAATATTATTTGAATCTTATCTGAATTCTTATATGCATGATTTCATATCTTTGTAAGTCTCTTCGAGTTATTGGTTTGGTTTGGCCAACTAGATTGGTAATTCTTGCAATGGGAGAAGTGCTTAGTTTTGGGTTCAATCTTGCGGTGTCCTCACCCAGTGACAAAGTAGGGGTAGCGAGGCACGTATTTGTATTGTTGCCATCAAGGATAAAAAGATGAGGTTTTCATCATATTGCTTGAGTTTATCCCTCTACATCATGTCATCTTACTTAATGCGTTACTCTGTTCTTCATGAACTTAATACTCTAGATGCAGGCAGGAGTCGGTCGATGTGTGGAGTAATAGTAGTAGATGCAGAATCGTTTCGGTCTACTTGACACGGATGTGATGCCTATATGCATAATCATTGCCTTGGATATCGTCATAACTTTGCACTTTTCTATCAATTGCTCGACAGTAATTTGTTCACCCACCGTATTATTTTCCTTCAAGAGAGCAGCCTCTAGTGAAACCTATGGCCCTCGGGTCTATTTTCCATTATATATTTTCAGATCTTTAAACCAAAAATACCAAAAATACCTTGCTGCAATTTTATTTACTTTTATTTAGTTTTACTTTTAGTAATCTTTTATATCTATCTCTATCAGATCTCATCCTTGCAAGTGACTGTGAAGGGATTGACAACCCCTTTATAGCGTTGGGTGCAAGTGTTTGATTGTTTGTGCAGGTGCATAGATTGGGGCCTTGCTTGTACCTCCTACTAGATTGATACCTTGGTTCTCAAAATTGAGGGAAATACTTATCTCTACTTTGCTGCATCACCCTTTCCTCTTCAAGGGAAAAACCAATGCAAGCTCAAGAAGTAGCAAGAAGGATTTCTAGCGCCGTTGCTGGGGAGGATACATAGCAAGTCAAGACAAGAACTCTCCCGTCAACTTGCCAATTTCTGGCGCCGTTGCCGGGGAGGATACATAGAAAGTCAAGACAAGAACTCTCCCGTCAACTTGCCAATTTCTGGCGCCGTTGCCCGGGAGGTCTACATCAAGCCTACCAAGTACCCATCATAAACTCATCTCTTGCATTTACATTATTTGCCATTTGCCTCTCGTTTTCCTCTCCCCCACTTTTAAAACGAATTTCAGAAAAAAAAAACCCAAAAAAATTTGCCTTTTTATTCGCCCTTCTTCCGTTCGTCTTTCCGTTTGTTTTTTTTGCTTGTGTGCTAGATTGCTTGCTTTGTCACGATGTCTGAGAATACCAAATTGTGTGACTTCTCCAATACTAATAATAATTATTTTATTAGTACTCCGATTCTCCCGCCACTAGTGCGGAATCTTATGAAATTAATGCCGCTTTGCTTAATCTTGTTATGAAAGAACAATTTTCCGGCCTTCCTAGTGAAGATGCCGCATCCCATCTAAATACTTTTGTGGAGTTGTGTGATATGCAAAACAAGAAAGATGTGGATAATGATATTTTTAAATTGAAGCTATTTCCGTTCTCACTACGAGATCGTGCTAAAACTTGGTTTTCATCTTTGCCTAAAAATAGTATTGATTCATGGAATAAGTGTAAAGATGCTTTTATTTCCAAGTACTTTCCGCCCGCTAAGATCATCTCCCTTAGGAACGATATAATGAATTTTAAGCAACTTGATCATGAGCATGTTGCACAATCATGGGAGAGGATGAAATTAATGATTAGAAATTGCCCCGCACATGGTTTGAGTTTATGGATGATTATACAAAAAATTTATGCGGGATTGAATTTTGCATCTAGAAATCTTTTAGATTCCGCCGCGGGTGGTACTTTTATGGAAATCACATTAGGAGAAGCTACTAAACTCCTAGATAATATTATGGCAAATTACTCTCAATGGCATACCGAAAGATGTCCTACTAGTAAAAAAGTACATGCTATTGAAGAAATAAATACTTTGAGTGAAAAGATGGATGAATTAATGAAATTGTTTGCTATTAAGAGTGCTCCTATTGATCCTAATGATATGCCTTTGTCTTCTTTGATTGGAAATAATAATGAATCTATGGATGTGAATTTTGTTGGTAGGAACAATTTTGATAATAACGCGTATAGAGGTAATTTTCCTAGTAATTCCTCTAATAATTATGGTAATTCCTACAACAATCCTTATGGAAATATAATAAGATGCCCTCTGATCTTGAGAATAATATTAAAGAATTTATTAGTTCACAAAAGGTTTTCAATGCTATGATTGAAGAAAAATTGCTCAAGATTGATGATTTGGCTAGGAACGTTGATAGAATTTCGCTTGAGATTGATTCTTTGAAAATTAGATCTACTCCACCCAAGCATGATATTAATGAGTCTTTAAAAGCTATGAGAACTTCTATTGATGAGTGTAAGGAAAGAACCGCTAGAATGCGTGCTTAGCATGAATGGCTTGAAAAAGTGTGTTCTCGTGATAATAATGATGAAGATCTTAAAGTGATTGATGTGACTCCTATTGAATCTTTGTTTTCTAATATAAATCTTGACAAAGATGGGACTGGAGATAAGTCAACTTTAGTTAAAAGTCGTCCCAATGATTCGGAGTTTATAGATCTTAATGCTAAAATTGATAAAAGTGGGATTGAAGAGGTCAAAACTTTAAATAGCAATGAACCCACTCTTTTGGATTTCAAGGACTTTAATTATGATAGTTGTTCTTTGATTGATTGTATTTCCTTGTTGCAATCCATGTTGAATTCTCCGCATGCTTATAATCAAAATAAAGCTTTTACTAAACATATCGTTGATGCTATGATGAAATCTTTTGAAGAAAAACTTGAGTTGGAAGTTTCTATACCTAGAAAGCTTTATGATGAGTGGGAACCTACTATTAAGATTAAAATTAAAGATTATGAGTGCCATGCTTTGTGTGATTTGGGTGCTAGCGTTTCCACGATTCCGAAAACTTTATGTGATGTGCTAGGTTTCCATGAACTTGATGATTGCTCTTTAAATTTGCACCCAGCGGATTCCACTATTAAGAAACCTATGGGAAGGATTAATGATGTTCTTATTGTTGCAAATAGGAATTATGTGCCCGTAGATTTCATTGTTCTTGATATAGATTGCAATCCTACATGTCCTATTATTCTTGGTAGACCTTTCCTTAGAACGATCGGTGCAATTATTGATATGAAAGAAGGAAACATTAGATTCCAATTTCCATTAAGGAAAGGCATGGAACACTTTCCTAGAAAGAAAATTAAATTACCTTATGAATCTATTATGAGAGATACTTATGGATTGCATACCAAAGATGACAATACCTAGATCCATTGCGTTATGCCTAGCTAGGGGCGTTAAACAATAGCGCTTGTTTGGAGGCAACCCAATTTTATCTTATGTTTTTTGTTTTAGTTTATGTTATTGAGTGATTTACACATTATTAAATCTGTAGTAATTTTGGTTTAGTGTTTTAATTAGTGTTTGAGCCAAGTAAGACCTTTGGGATGGTTTACGGTGATTGTTGATTTGATCTTGCTGAAAAACAGAAACTTCTACGCTCAGTCCAAGAATTTTATAAATTCACCAGAGCGTCGAATGAGTCTGAAATTTTTAAACAAGATTGATATACAAATTTCCCAGATTTTTATAATTTTTCAGAATTTTTGGAGTTATAGAAGTATTCGAAGTTTCCAGATTGCTACAGACTATTCTGTTTTTGACAGATTCTGTTTTCTTTGTGTTGTTTGCTTATTTTGATGTATCTATGGGTTGTATCGGGGGGTATGAACCATGGAGAAGTTGGAATACAGTAGATATTACACCAATATAAATAAAGAATGAGTTCACAACAGTACCTAAAGTGGTGATTTATTTTTCTTATACTAACGGATCTCACGAGTTTTCTGTTGAGTTTTGTGTTGTGAAGTTTTCAAGTTTTGGGTAAAGATTTGATGGAATATGGAATAAGGAGTGGCAAGAGCCTAAGCTTGGGGATGCCCAAGGCACCCCAAGTAATATTCAAGGATACCAAAGAGCTTAAGCTTGGGGATGCCCCGGAAGGCATCCCCTCTTTCGTCTTCAATCCATCGGTAAATTTACTTGAGGCTATATTTTTATTCACCACATGATATGTGTTTTGCTTGGAGCGTCTTGTATGATATGAGTCTTTGCTTTTTAGTTTGCCAAAATCATCCTTGCTGCACACATCTTTTGAGAGGGACACGCATGAATCGTGAATTTATTAGAATACTCTATGTGCTTCACTTATATCTTTTGAGCTAGGCAATTTTGCTCTAGTGCTTCACTTATATATTTTTAGAGCACGGTGGTGTTTTATTTTATAGAAATAATTGAACTCTTGTACCTCACTTATATTATTTTGAGAGTCTTTAAACAACATGGTAATTGGTTTAGGTTATGAATTTAGTCCTAATATAATGGGCATCCAAGAGGGATATAATAAAAACTTTCATATAAAGTGCATTGAATACTATGAGAAGTTTGATTCCTTGCATATAGTTTTGAGATATAAAGATGGTGATACAAGAGTCATGCTAGTGAGTAATTGTGGATTGGTAGAAATACTTGTGTTAAAAGTTTGTGATTCCCGTAGCATGCATGTATGGTGAACCGTTATGTAACGAAGCCGGAGCATGATTTGTTTATTGATTGTCATCCTTTGTGTGAGGGTCGGGAGCGCGCGATGGTTAATTCCTACCAACCTCTCCCCTAGGAGCATGCGTCTAATACTTTGCTTCGATAACTAATAGACTATTGCAATAAGTATGTGAGTTCTTTATGACTAATGTGAGTCCATGGATTATACGCACTCTCACCCTTCCACCTTTGCTAGCCTCTCTAGTACCGCGCAACTTTCGCCGGTGCATTAAACCCACCATATACCCTTCCTCAAAACAGCCACCATACCTACCTATTATGGCATTTCCATAGCCATTCCGAGATATATTTCCATGCAACTTCCACCGTTCCGTTTATCATGACACGCATCATCATTGTCATATTGCTTTGCATGATCGTAAGACAGCTAGCGTGATGTTTTAATGTGATTTGCTATGCTAGATCGTTGCACATCCCGGTACACCGCTGGAGGCATTCATATAGAGTCATGTTTTGTTCTAAGAATCGAGTTGTAATTCTTGAGTTGTAAGTAAATAAAAGTGTGATGATCATCATTATTAGAGCATTGTCCCATGTGAGGAAAGGACGGAAGCTATGATTCCCTCACAAGTTGGGATGAGACTCCGGACTTTAAAAATAATAAAAGAGGCCAAAGATGCCCACCCAAAAAAATGAGAGAAAAGAGAGAAGGGACAATGCTACTATCTTTTTTCCACACTTGTGCTTCAAAGTAGCACCATGATCTTCATGATAGAGAGTCACCTATTTTGTCACTTTCATATACTAGTGGGAATTTTTTTTCATTATATAACTTGGCTTGTATATTCCAATGATGGGCTTCCTCAAATTTCCCTAGGTCTTCGTGAGCAAGCGAGTTGGATGCACAGCCACTTAGTTTCTTTTTGAGCTTTCATACACTTATAGCTCTAGTGCATCCGTTGCATGGCAATCCCTACTCACTCACATTGATATCTATTGATGGGCATCTCCATAGCCCGTTGATACGCCTAGTTGATGTGAGACTATCTTCTCCTTTTCCTCACAACCTCCACCATATACTATTCCACCTATAGTGCTATATCCATGGCTCACGCTCATGTATTGCGTGAAAGTTGATATGGTTTGAGAACATAAAAAGTGTGAAACAATTGCTTGACTTGTCATAGGGATTTTGCATGATTTAAATACTTTGTGTGGGGAAGATGGAGCATAGCCAGACCATATGATTCTGTAGGGATAACTTTCTTTGGCCATGTTATTTTGAAAAGACACGATCGCTTTGTTAGTATGCTTGAAGTATTATTGTTTTTATGTCAACATTAAACTTTTGTTTTGAATATTATGGATCTGAACATTCATGCCACAATAAAGAAAATTACTTGGATAAATATGTTAGGTAGCATTCCACATCAAAAATTCTGTTTTTATCATTTACCTACTCGAGGACGAGCAGGAATTAAGCTTGGGGATGCTGATACATCTCCAACGTATCTATAATTTTTGATTGTTCCATGCTATTTTATTATCTATTTTGGATGTTTTATTATTATCTATTTTGGATGTTTTATATGCATTAATATGCTATTTTACATTATTTTTGGGACTAACCTATTAACCTAGTGCCCAGTGCCAGTTTCTGTTTTTTTCTTGTTTTTGAGTATTGCAGAAAAGGAATATCAAACGGAGTCCAAACGGAATAAAATTCTACGCTGATTTTTCTTGGACCAGAAGGAACCCAGGAGGCTTGGAGAAGAGGCCAGAAAACCTACGGGTGGGCTACAAGCCACCAGGGCGCGCCCCCTAGCTTGTGGGGCCCCCGCAGCTCCTCCAACCCTAACTCTTCGCCTATAAATTCAGAAATATTCCCCCAATACCAGAGAGAGCCACGAAAATACTTCTCCACCGCCGCAAGCCTCTGTTCCCTTGAGATCCCATCTTGGGGCCTTTTCCGGCGATCTGCCGGAGGGGGATTCCATCACGGAGGGCCTCTACATCAACACCATTGCCCCTCCGATGATGCGTGAGTAGTTTACCTCGGCTTCTTCTCTCTCTATGTTCTTCAATACCATGTTCTCCATGATCTTCATGGAGATCTATCCGATGTAATACTCTTTTGCGGTGTGTTTGTCGAGATCCGATGAATTGTGGATTTATGATCAGATTATCTATGAATATTATTTGAATCTTCTCTGAATTCTTATATGCATGATTTCATATCTTTGTAAGTCTCTTCGAGTTATTGGTTTGGTTTGGCCAACTAGATTGGTAATTCTTGCAATGGGAGAAGTGCTTAGTTTTGGGTTCAATCTTGCGGTGTCCTCACCCAGTGACAAAGTAGGGGTAGCGAGGCACGTATTTGTATTGTTGCCATCAAGGATAAAAAGATGGGGTTTTCATCATATTGCTTGAGTTTATCCCTCTACATCATGTCATCTTACTTAATGCGTTACTCTGTTCTTCATGAACTTAATACTCTAGATGCAGGCAGGAGTCGGTCGATGTGTGGAGTAATAGTAGTAGATGCAGAATCGTTTCGGTCTACTTGACACGGACGTGATGCCTATATGCATAATCATTGCCTTGGATATCGTCATAACTTTGCGCTTTTCTATCAATTGCTCGACAGTAATTTGTTCACCCACCGTATTATTTTCCTTCAAGAGAGAAGCCTCTAGTGAAACCTATGGCCCCCGGGTCTATTTTCCATTATATATTTTCAGATCTATAAACCAAAAATACCAAAAATACCTTGCTGCAATTTTATTTACTTTTATTTAGTTTTACTTTTAGTAATCTTTTATATCTATCTCTATCAGATCCCATCCTTGCAAGTGACCGTGAAGGGATTGACAACCCCTTTATAGCGTTGGGTGCAAGTGTTTGATTGTTTGTGCAGGTGCATAGATTGGGGCCTTGCTTGTACCTCCTACTGGATTGATACCTTGGTTCTCGAAACTGATGGAAATACTTATCTCTACTTTGCTGCATCACCCTTTCCTCTTCAAGGGAAAAACCAACGCAAGCTCAAGAAGTAGCAGCGTGGTGGCCGCCCATTCCTGCATGGACTTCGGCCTTGAGATGCCTTCCTTCTTCCTCAGATATGCACCGTTGGAGTATCCCAGTAGTGCTTTTCTTATATAACTCACCCTCGTGGACCTTATAGGCCTTGGATCGCCGAATTATGCATCTCGCCTCAGTCTGGTCGTTGGGGACTTCTTGGCGGAGAAGGTAGGCGAGGAAGGGCTCGGTCCATGGTGCGATTACTGCCATGACCTCATGAGCCGAAGACGTTTCTTCAACGATGGGGCCGCTGATGATCCGCTCATCTGGTTCATTTGTAGGAGGGACAATCTCTTCTGTACTGGTGGCTCCAGCGCCCTTGTTCTCGCCCTGCCATACCACCGATGGCTTGAAAAGCCGTTCAAGGAAGGTGTTTTTTGGGACGAGGTCACGCTTGGCCCCCATACGGGCGAGTATGTCAGCGGCCTGATTGCTGTCTCTAGCGACATGGTGGAATTCTAGCCCCTCGAACCGTGCGGATATTTTTAAGAACGGCATTTCTGTATGCTGCCATCTTTGGGATTTTAGCATCAAATTCGCCGTTAATTTGAGAGATGGCGAGATTAGAGTCTCCCCGTACTTCAAGCCGTTTTATACCCATCGATGCTGCCATCCGAAGCCCATGCAATAGTGCTTCGTATTCGGCCGCATTGTTGGAGTCGGCATACATGATCTGCAACACGTACCGGATGTTGTCTCCCGTGGGAGATGTGAGGACAACTCCAGCCCCCAGTCCGGCCAGTGTATTGGATCCGTCGAAGTACATCGTCCAATGGGAGTATGTACTATATTCCCTGGGGAGCTCGGCCTCTGCCCACTCCGTAAGGAATTCAGCCAATACCTGAGATTTAATAGCTCGTCGTGGCTTATAGGCGATTTTGAAAGGAAGAAGTTCAATGGCCCATTTGGCTATGCGGCCGGTGGCGTCCCTGTTATTGATTATATCGTTCAGGGGTACTTCGGATGCCACCGTAACCGAACACTCTTGAAAGTAGTGTCTGAGCTTTCATGATGATATAAACACAGTGTAGGCTATCTTCTGGTAGTGTGGGTATCTGGACTTGCATGGCGTTAGCACTTCTGACACATAGTAGACTGTCTTTTGCACCCGGAATTTGTGACCCTCATCCTCACGTTCGACGACGAGCACTGCACTGACCACTTGATTGGTGGCCGAGATGTACAGTAACATTGGTTCACCGGCACCTGAGTATGGGGTTGCTGGCCAGCAGTGTTTTAATTTCCTCTAGTGCGTCCGCTGCTTCATCGGTCCACTTAAAGTGTTTGGTCCGTTTCAGCAACCTGTAGAGCGGTAAAGCCTTCTCACCCAGGCGGGACATAAAGCGGCTCAAAGCCGCCACGCAGCCCACCAGCCTTTGGACGTGCTTTAGCTCTGTAGGAATCGCAAGTTGAGATAGGGCGCGGATTTTAGCAGGATTTGCTTCTATTCCTCTATGGGAAACAATGAATCCGAGGAGTTTACCAGCGGGAACTCTGAAGACACATTTGTCCGGATTGAGCCGTATATCATATTCCCGTAGGCTGGCAAAAGTTTGCTTGAGGTCGTCTATCAGCTGGCTGACGTGTTTGGTCTTAATGACCACGTCGTCCACGTATGCCTTGACTGTTTTAGCGACTTGTTTTTCTAGGCATGTCTGAATCATACGCTAGTATGTGGCACCTGCGTTTTTCAGCCCGAAAGGCATTGTGTTAAAACAGAATGGCCCGTAAGGGGTAATAAATGCGGTTGCAGCTTGGTCGGATTCCTTCATTTTGATCTGATGGTATCCGGAATAAGCGTCGAGGAAGCACAATGAGTCGTGTCCAGCTATGGCGTCGATAATCTGGTCTATGTGTGGTAAGGGGAAAGGGTCCTTGGGGTAAGCTTTGTTAAGGTCTTTAAAATCGACACATAGCCGCCAGGATTTATCTTTCTTCAGTACCATCACCAGGTTTGCCAACCACTCGGGGTGTTTGATTTCTCTTATGAAGCCGGCCTCCAGTAATTTTGCTAGTTCCTCGCCCATGGCTTGACGCTTGGGTTCGGAAAATCGGCGTAGAGTCTGTTTGACGGGTTTGGAGCCCGTGATTATGTTCAGGCTGTGTTTCGCTAGCCTTCGTGGGATTCCTGGCATATCTGAAGGATGCCAGGCAAAGATGTCCCAGTTTTCTCGTAGAAAGGTTCGCAGTGCCTCGTCCACCATGGGGTCCAGCTGAGCTCCGATGGACGCTGTTTTGTTGGGGTCCGTTGGATGTACCTGAAATTTGACGATTTCGTCTGCAGGTTTAAAGGACGTGGGTTTGGGCCTCTTGCTAAGGACTACATCATCCTTGTCCACTGTTGACCGGAGTGCGGTCAATTCCTCTACTGCAAAGGTCTCAGCTAGTGTCTCGAGGGCGAGCGTTGCTGTTTTGTTTTCGGCTCGAAGGGCTCTATGCGGGTCACTTGTGATTGTGATCACCCTGTTTGGGCCCGGCATCTTGAGCTTCATATACCCGTAATGTGGTATAGCCTGGAATCTTATGAAAGCGTCACACCCCAACAGAGCGTGGTACCAACTGTGGAAGGGCACGATATGAAACAGAAGTTCTTCGGACCTGTAGTTCTCGGGCGTGCCGAATACCACATCGAGGGTAACGCGTCCGGAACAACGTGCCTCTTTCCCAGGGATGATCCCATGAAAGGTTATGTTGCTATGTTCGATGAGGGATCGATCGAACTGCATTTTTTCCAACGTATCCTCGTAAATGAGGTTTAAGCCACTGGCACCGTCCATTAGCACCTTTTGCAGCCTGAAACCATCAATGATGGGGTTGAGGACTAGGGCGGCAGGTGTTCGGTCGGGGCGGGTGATTGGTTGATCAGCTTCTCTGAAGGTGATCGGTGTGTCTGTCCATGAATTCGTTGCTGCCACCTGAAAGATTTGTTCGAGTTCTCGAAGAGCTCTCTTCCTCTTATTCCTGGAGGAAAATGTTTCGTAGATCGTCAGGATCTCGGCGTTGCCTTCTGGTGGCGCAGTTGAACGTCTGCCTGGAGGTAGGGTCTCGAGGATGGCCTCTCCGCTTTTTGCGACCTGCCTGACGACCCAGCAAGCTCTAAGGCTGTGAGTCGGGCTTGTGTTCAGTAGTACAGAGTGTATAGGGCATGGCTTGTCCAACAGTCTGTCGAGGACAGTTCTGACTCCCGTAGGGGGTCTAATCTTTTTCTCAGCAGGTTTGTGTTCGGCCGGCCATTTCGGAAGTATTCGCTTTTCCCGAGCTCCTCTAGGGTGTTCGGAAGGGACCAGCTCCGAAAACAAACGCTCAGCTTGCCAGGTGCTTTCCATGGCGCAATATTTTTGTAGCAGGTCCGATAGCTCGGTGAAGTCACGAATGTGACGACGGGCTAGGGCATTGCGGATTCCTTCGTTCTGGCAATTGTGCCTAAAGGCTGCCATTATCTCCTGGTCACTGGAGTATGGTACTCTGTTTTTAACAAGGAGGAGTCTAGCACAAAAATGATGGATTGATTCCCCTGGTTGTTGCTTGATTTCCCATGGGCCCGATGACTTGGGTCGTCCAGCGCTTCTTGAGGAGTGCTCGACTTGGGTGGTGGGCGGGGAAAATTTTAGTTTCTTGCCAGGATGTGAGTCCGGGATCACGGCGTTTGCCTCCCGTGTCATCGCGGGATCTGGCGTGGCAGGTTCGGAGTCCGTATTATCAACAGGACCCCTCTGCGTGGGTTCTAAGTCACGCGCTAGATCGGCGGCCGATCCCGAACTATCTCCGGCGTGAGTTCCGGATTCCGAACTATAGGAGAGATCCTGATGGTCGGAGACCGGGATGTAAACCATTTTTAATTCCGGTAGTTGAGAGGGCGAGCCTCCGGCCGGACACTCGATGGTGGCGACCAGGTGAGTGATCGGTGGGGTTCGAATCTCCCTATCATCAGGTTTAAGCCCGATCTGGTCGTAGACGGAGGTTTGGCCGTCGGTCGCGCTCATGGCTTGAACCCGATCAAGTAACTCGTTTAAGGACGAGATGTCGGCGGGGCCCACGTCACTAGAGCGCATGGGGTCGACCCGCGGCGCCGTTGTCCCAGGGTCGCTCGGCGACGAGGCCGGGTTATTTTCGACCGCGGCAGATCCGGGCATACCAACTGGGTTGGGCGTTATGGCCGACCCAGGGATAGGGGTGATCTTAGCGGTAGGACCTGCTGCCTCCGGCGTTAAAGCGTCGGGGCCCGCGGGCTCTTCCATAAGAGCTGAGAGCTTCATCAAAACGAGATCTCCCCGGGAGTCGGTGATGAACTCAAGGTTCCCGAACCTGATTTCCTGATCGGGGGCGAAACTTCTGACCTAGCCAAGGTGACCGGCCGAATCGGCATGCGGTACGATGCTGCCGAACGTGAAAATCTGAGCAGGAATGAAAACGTCCTTGTTGCAGACTTCATCGCTGATGATGAGGCGAGCCATCGATTCCCTTTGCGATCCCACAGTGGAACTCTCAATGAAAGCACCAATGTCGGTGTCAAAACCGGCGGATCTCGGGTAGGGGGTCCCGAGTTGTGAGTCTAGGATCGATGGGTTACAGGAGATGAAGGAGGCGATGTTTACCCAGGTTCGGGCCCTCCTATGGAGGTAAAACCCTACATCCTGCTTGGTTATATTGCTTTGTATGAAGGTTACAGAGTCGATCTACCTCGAGATCAAATAGCTAAACCCTAGATGAGTTCACCTGTCCCCTCTACAAACTAAACCCTCTGGCTTATATAGACACCAGGGGTCCCTAGGGTTACACACAGTCGGTTGCCTACCGAAGGAATAAACATGCCTATTCTATAACCCTAAGCTTGAAGGGCACGCCACGACTCCTGAGGTTTCCCCCTGATCTTAGGGCATTCGGCCAATCCGATCCTCCAACGAGTGGCCCACGAGTCCGGCCCATAAGGAATAGGCCGGTAGTCCAAGGACCCCTTAATCCCGGACTCCCTCAGTTGGCACCACTGGCCAAATTGGTTGAGACTGGCTCTACTAGGGAGCAGTTCAATGTCTCTTCCACATCTAATCAGTTGCGGTTTGGATCTTTTGGATCTTCCTCGGCCCCGGGCAGACTTTGGGGTGTCAGGGTGGAGCTAGACGATCCGGTGGATCAGTAGCTGCCACCGCTTTCACCTCCTACGACACCACTGGTATCCAGGACGCCACCCTTGATGGCGGAGGCATTGCCAAGGGTGACCGTGAGCACTTTAGGCTCGTCTGAGGTGGCTCTACACAGGGAGGAGGGGATGAGCAAGATCTCTACTTCACCACAGGGCGTCCAGGGGGCGGCGGTCGCGGTTGGGATGCTGGCAGGTGGCTATACCCCAACTGCTCCGGTGACGGCGCGGTCTTCTGGCGGTACGGCTTCTGACCATCACTCAACTATGAGAGTGACGACAGGGAGTGCCGCAGGTGGGGTCACTAGCCTTGCCGTGCATTCGACAGGTGGTCGCCCAGTGACCGGCAGGAGGCCACCCTCTGACTGGGCCCTCAACCGAGGAGGTCGTCGCGTTCGAAGGTATCCCTGACCCGGCGGCGGGGGATAGGCGGACGAGTCACCGTCTACAGGATCAGCCGGATGTTGATGAGCTACTGATGGGCCGTGCCATGCGGGCGGCTAAGCTTCGTGACATCGAGGCGACGACTGGTATGGCCGTAAACACGAGCTGTTCTATTTTGCATTTTTTGGATGATGATATTATTTTAAATGCAAACAAACTAGGGGTGTCTCTGGGTAGTAATGGAAAGGAAATATCAAAATCTGTAAACGATCTTTTAGACTTAGAGGCCGAACGGGCTATGGACATGGTGCGAAATATTGCGGCGGTAAAACCTATGAATGATACCGAGATTAATGAACTAGGAATGGGGGCTATAGAACGTCTATGTGAAGATCTTGTGCCACCTTCTCTAATACCCGAGGAGGACGATGAAATCGGTATGGAGGGGGTATGTGGCCCCTACGCAACCGAATGAGTGCTCATAGTCAGAGACCGGTTATGCGGACCGGGTCGCTGGATAGGATAAGCCAAAACGATCCTGGAAGAGGAACGTGTATCCTGTATCAGCAGTTCGCAGGAGCGCTCGATTTAAGACTGCTAAGAAATTTCATGATGAAAGATGAAAGGAATCTTTTGGAACAGCAGAGGTCTTGCTAACTTGGCTAAAAGAAGATTTCTAGCGGAAACGTCACTTGAGCAGAAGCTTGATTTCATTGCATTAATGGAAACTGGTTGAGATAACTTCACGTCGCAGTTTCTAGCTACTCTCTCCGGTGGTATTGACTTTGATTGGCACTGTCTACCTCCAAGAGGAAGGTCCGGATGGATCTTACTTGGGGTTAGGTGCGAGACACTCGAAGTCCGAAACGTGGTGTTGGGAGATTTTGACGTCAAATTTAGAGTGCGCTCCAAGGAGGATGGGTTCCAATGGGCGCTAGTGGCGGTGTACGGAGCGGCTCAGCCGGAGCTCAAGATGGACTTCTTCGCTGACCTCGTCTGAATTTTCGGGGACGAGAGGCTACCGATTTTAGTGGGAGGTGACTTTAACATAATTAGGAAAAGAGATGAAAAGAATAATGATAACTTTGATGGCAGATGGTCATTCATGTTCAATACAATCATCGAAATCTAGACTTATGAGAGATTGAGTTATCGGGAAGAAAATTTACTTGGGCGAATGTTGGGGAACGTTGCATAGAAAACAAAAAAAATTCCTACGCACACGCAAGATCTATCCATGGTGATGAGCATCTATGAGAGGGAGAGTGGATCTATGTACCCTTGTAGATCGCTAAGCGGGAAGCGTTAAGAAACGCGGTTGATGTAGTCGAACGTCTTCGCGATGCAAATCGCAGTCGTCCCACGATCCGTCCCGATCTAGCGCCGAACGGACGGCACCTCCGCGTTCAGCACACGTACAGCTCAAAGACGATCTCCGCCTTCTTGATCTAGCAAGAGGGAGCGGAGAGGTAGATGAGTTCTCCGACAGCGCGACGGCGTGGCGGCGATGGTGGTGGAACTATTCCGGCAGGGCTTCACCGAGCACCACCGAAGCAATCTAGATGAAGAATAGATCTACAGGGAGAGAGGGCAGCCGTGGCTTTTTAGATTGGAGATGCCCTCAAAAACCATCCAATATATATAGGAGGGAGGGAGGTGGAGGCAACCCCTAGGGTTTCCCCTAGGGGCTTCGGCCGAACCACAAGGGAGGAGTTCACCTCCCACAAGGGAGGTGGACTCCTAGTAGGACTCCTCCCACAAAGCCCCTTCTCCCACCCCTTTTGCGCAAGGGCCTCCTAGGGCTGGCCGACCAGCCCACCAGGGGCTGGTGGGCCACCTCCTAGACCCATGCGGCCCTTGGGGTGGGTGGGCCCCACTTGGTGGACCCCCCGGTACCCATTCGTCACTCCCGGTACACTGCAGGAAATGCCCGAAACTTTTCCGGAGACCAAAACGGGACTTCCTATATATCAATCTTTACCTCCGGACCATTCCGGAGCTCCTCGTGACGTCCGGGATCTCATCCGGGACTCCGAGCAACCTTCGGTCACCAACATACATAACTCAATACAACCGAAACGTTACCGAACGTTAAGTGTGCAGACCCTGCGGGTTCGAGAACTATGTAGACATGACCGAGACACCTCTACGGTCAATAACCAATAGCGGGACCTGGATGCTCATATTGGTTCCTACATATTCTATGAAGATCTTTATCGGTTGAACCTCTATGTCAAGGATTCAATTAATCCCGTATGATGTTCCCTTTGTCCTTCGGTATGTTACTTGCCCGAGATTCGATCGTCGGTATCTCTATACCTAGTTCAATCTCGTTACCGGCAAGTCTCTTTACTCGTTCCGTAATACAAGATCCCGTGTCTAACTCTTTAGTCACATTTCTTGCAAGGCTCATTGTGATGTTGTATTACCGAGTGGGCCCTGAGATACCTCTCCGTCACACGGAGTAACAAATCCCAGTCTCGATCCATCTCAACTCAGCAGACACCTTCGGAGATACCTGTAGAGCATCTCTATAGTCACCCAGTTACGTTGTGACGTTTGATACACACAAAGCACTCCTACGGTGTCAGTGAGTTACATGATCTCATGGTCATAGGAACATATACTTGACATGCAGAAAACGATAGCAATAAACTGACACGATCATATGCTACGTTCATAGTTTGGGTCTTGTCCATCACATCATTCTCCTAATGATGTGATCCCGTTATCAAACGACATCTCATGTCCATGGCTAGGAAACCTTGACCATCTTTGATCAACAAGCTAAACTACTAGAGGCATACTAGGGACACAGTGTTGTCTATGTATCCACACATGCAATTGAGTTTCCAATCAATACAATTATAGCATGGATAATAAAAGATTATCATGAACAAGGAAATATAATAATAACGACTTTATTATTGCCTCTAGGGCATATTTCCAACAGTCTCCCACTTGCACTAGAGTCAATAATCTAGCTCACATCACCATGTGATTTACATTGTAATGAATCTAACACCCATACAGTTCTGGTGTTGATCATGCTTCGCTCTTGGAAGAGGTTTAGTCAATGGGTCTGCAACATTCAGATCCGTGTGTACTTTGCAAATATTTATGTCACCCTCCTCGATGTAACCGCGGATGGAATTGAAGCATCGCTTTATGTGTCTAGTCCCCTTGTGAAACCTTGGTTCCTTGGCTAGAGCAATGGCACCAGTGTTGTCACAGAACAGAGTCATTGGGTTCAGTGCACTAGGCACAACTCCAAGATCTGTCATGAACTGCTTCATCCAGACACCTTCCTTCGCCGCCTCCGAGGCAGCTATGTACTCCGCTTCGCATGTAGAATCAGCTACCACGCTTTGCTTGGAACTGCACCAGCTTACCGCTCCCCCATTAAGAATGTATACGTATCCGGTTTTAGACTTAGAGTCATCCGGATCAGTGTCAAAGCTTGCATCGACGTTACCCTTTACGACGAGCTCTTGATCACCTCCATAAACGAGAAACATTTCCTTAGTCCTTTTCAGGTACTTAAGGATATTCTTGACCGCCATCCAGTGATCCACTCCTGGATCACTTTGAAACCTTCCGGCCATACTTATGGCAAGGCTTACGTCTGGTCTTGTGCACAACATTGCATACATGATAGAGCCTATGGCTGAAGCATAGGGGATGACACTCATTTTTTCTCTATCTTCTGCAGTCACTGGGCATTGAGTTTTACTCAACTTCACACCTTGTAACACAGGCAAGAACCCTTTCTTGGACTGATCCATTTTGAACTTCTTCAAAACTTTATCAAGGTATGTGCTTTGTGAAAGTCCTATTATGCGTCTTGATCTATCTCTATAGATCTTGATGCCTTATATGAAAGCAGCTTCTCCTAGGTCCTTCATTGAAAAACTTTTGTTCAAATATTCCTTCACGCTTTACAAAAATTCTATATTGTTTCCAATCAGCAATATGTCATCCACATATAATACCAGAAACGCTATAGAGCTCCCACTCACTTTCTTCTAAATACAAGCTTCTCCATAAACTTGTATAAACCCAAACGCCCTGATCACCTCATCAAAGCGCTTATTCCAACTCCGAGATGCCTGCACCAGTCCATAAATGGATCACTGGAGCTTGCAAACTTTGTCAGCATTCTCTGGATCGACAAAACCTTCTGGTTGTATCATATACAACTCTTCCTCAAGGAAACCGTTGAGGAACGCTGTTTTGACATCCATCTGCCAAATTTCATAATCGAAAAATGCAGCTATTCCTAACATGATTCGGACGGACTTAAGCATCACTACGGGAGAGAAAGTCTCATCGTAGTCAACTCCTTGAACTTGTGAAAAACCGTTTGCCACAAGTCGAGCTTTATAGACGGTGACATTACCGTCCGCGTCCGTCTTCTTCTTAAAGATCCATTTGTTCTGATTGGCCTTTCGCCCTTCAGGTAATACTTCCAAAGTCCATACTTTGTTTTCATACATGGATCCCATCTCGGATTTCATGGCCTCTAACCATTTCTCGGAATCCGGGCCCATCATCGCTTCTCCATAGCTCGTAGGTTCATCGTTGTCCAACAACATGACCTCTAAGACAGCGTTGTCGTACCACTCAGGAGCAGTACGCGTCCTTGTAGACCTACGAGGTTCGATAGTAACTTGATCCGAAGCTTCATGATCATCATCATTAACTTCCTCTTCAACTGATCTAGGCTCTACAGAAACATCTTTCTGCGCTGCGCTCCTTTCTGATTGAAGTAAAGGTTCAACAACCTCATCAAGTTCTATCTTCCTCCCACACAATTCTTTCGAGAGAAACTCTTTCTCAAGAAATGACCCGTTCTTAGCAACAAACACTTTGCCTTCGGATCTGAGATAGAAGGTATACCCAACCGTCTCCTTTGGGTATCCTATGAAGACGCATTTCTCCGCTTTGGGTTCCAGCTTTTCAGGCTGAAGCTTTTTGACATAAGCATCACATGCCCAAACTTTAAGAAACGACAACTTTGGTTTCTTGCCAAACCACAGTTCATACGGCGTCGTCTCAACAGATTTAGATGGTGCCCTATTTAAAGTGAATGAAGCTGCCTCTAATGCATAACCCCAAAACGATAGTGGCAAATCGGCAAGAGACATCATAGACCGCACCATATCCAATAAAGTATGATTACGACGTTCGGACACACCATTACGCTGTGGTATTCCAGGCGGAGTCAACTGTGAAACAATTCCACACTGTCTTAAGTGATTGCCAAACTCATAACTCAGATATTCTCCTCCTCGATCAGATCGCAGGAATTTATTCTTCTTGTTACGATGATTCTCAACTTGACTCTGAAATTGCTTGAACTTTTCAAACGTTTCAGACTTATGCTTCATTAAGTAAATATACCCATATCTACTTAAGTCATTTGTGAAGGTGAGAAAATAACGATATCCACCGCGCGCCTCAATGCTCATCAGACTGTACACATCAGTATGTAAGATTTCCAACAAGTCACTTGCCCATTCCATTGTTCTAGAGAACGGGGTTTTAGTCATCTTGCCCATGAGGCATGGTTCACATGTGTCAAGTGATTCAAAATCAAGTGACTCCAAAAGTCCATCAGCATGGAGCTTCTTCATGCGTTTTACACCAATATGACCTAAGCGGCAGTGCCACAAGAAAGTGGTACTATCATTATCAACTTTACATCTTTTGGCATCAATGTTATGAACATGTGTATCATCACTATCGAGATTCAATAAGAATAAACCCCTCACAATGGGTGCATGACCATAAAAGATATTACTCATATAAATAGAACAATCATTATTCTCTGATTTAAATGAGTAACCGTCTCGCAATAAACAAGATCCAGATATAATGTTCATGCTTAACGTAGGCACTAAGTAACAATTATTCAGGTTCATCACTAATCCCGATGGTAATCGAAGAGCGAGCGTGCCGACGGCGATCACATCAACCTTGGAAGCATTTCCCACGCGCATCATCACTTCGTCCTTTGCCAGCCTCCGTCTATTCCGTAGTTCCTGCTTTGAGTTGCAAATGTGAGCAACCGAACCGGTATCAAATACCCAGGCACTACAACAAGAGTTGGTAAGGTACACATCAATAACATGTATATCATATATACCTTGTTTGGTGTTGTCCGCCTTCTTGTCGGCCAGATACTTGGGGCAGTTCCGCTTCCAGTGACCAGTTCCCTTGCAATGAAAGCACTCAGTTTCTGGCTTGGGTCCAGCCTTGGGTTTCTTCACGGGAGGGGCAACTGCTTTGCCACTCTTCTTGGAGTTACCCTTCTTGCCCTTGCCATTCTTCTTGAAACTAGTGGTTTTATTGACCATCAACACTTGATGCTCCTTTTGGATTTCAGACTCAGCGACTTTCAGCATCGCAAACAGCTCGGCGACTGACTTGTTCATCCCTTGCATGTTATAGTTCAACATGAAGCTTTTGTAGCTAGGTGGCAGAGATTGAAGAACTCTGTCAGTGATTGCCTCTAGCGGGAGAGCAATTCCTAACTCAGCCAAGCGGTTGGAGTACCCAGACATTCTGAGTATTTGTTCACCGACAGACCCGTTCTCCTCCATCTTACAAGCATAGAACTTATCGGAGGTCTCATACCTCTCGATCTGGGCCTTCTTCTCAAAGATAAACTTCAACTCCTGGAACATCTCATATGCTCCATGACGTTCAAAACGTCTTTGAAGTCCCGGTTCTAAGCCATACAACACTGCACATTGAACTATTGAGTAATCATCAGAACGTGCCTGCCAGGCGTTCGCAACGTCTGCAGACGAAACTGGAGCGGGTTGGTCACCGAGTGGTGCATCAAGGACATAAGCCTTTTGGGAAGCCATAAGGATAATCCTTAGATTACGGGCCCAGTTTACAAAGTTACTTCCATCATCTTTCAACTTAGCTTTCTCTAGGAACGCATTGAAATTCAGGGGAACTACTGCGCGAGCCATTGATCTACAACATAAAATTTGCAAAGACAACTTAGACTATTGTTCAAGATAATGAGTTTAGTTAATCATATTACTTAAAAACTCCCACTCAAATTGCCATCCCTCCGGTCATCCGAGTGTTACATGATCCAAATTCACCAACTCAAGTCCGATCATCACGTGAGATAAGTTGGTTTCAATGGTGAACATCTCCATGTTTATCATATCTACTATATGACTCATGTTCGACCTTTCGGTCTCTTGTGTTCCGAGGCCATGTCTATACATGCTAGGCTCATCAAGTTTAACCCAAGTGTTCCGCATGTGCAACACTGGCTTGCACCCGTTGTATGCGAACGTAGAGTCTATCACACCCGATCATCATGTGGTGTCTCGAAATGACGAACTTTCGTAACGGTGCACACTCGGGGAGAACACAATTATATCGTGAAATTTTAGTGAGGGATCACCTTATAATGCTACCGTCGTCCTAAGCAAAACAAGGTGCATAAAAAGGATTAACATCACACGCAAATCATAAGTGACATGATATGGCCATGATCTTGTGCTTTTGATCTCCATCTCCAAAGCACCAACATGATCTCCATCGTCACCGGCACGACACCATGATCTCCATCATCTTGATCTCAATCAACGTGTCGCCATGAGGTTGTCGCGCCAACTATTGCTTCTATGACTATTGCTAACTCATAGCGATAAAGTAAAGCAAAACGGCGAAAATAAATTAAAGACAACCCTATGGCTCCTGCCGGTTGCCGTACTCATCGACATGCAAGTCGTGATAATCTATACAAAACATGATCATCTCATACATCACATATATATCATCATGGCATTGGCCATATCATATCACAACATACCCTGCAAAAACAAGTTAGACGTCCTCTAATTGTTGTTGCATGTTTTACGTGGCTGCTATGGGTATCTAGCAAGAACGATTCTTACCTACGCAAAACCACAACGGTGATACACAAATTGCTATTCAACCTTCTCAAGGACCGCCTTTGTCGAATCCGATCCAACTAAAGTGGGAGAGACAGACACCTGCCAGCCATCTTTATGCAACAAAGTCACATGTCTGTTGATGGAACCGGTCTGTCGTAAGCGTACGAGTAATGTTGGTCTGGGCTGCTTCATCCCACAATACCGCTGAATCAATAAAAGACTAAGGGAGGAAGCAATCTGAGCATCAACGCCCACAAACTCTTTTGTGTTCTACTCGTGATCTCATCTACGCATAGACCTAGCTCATGATGCCACTCTTGGGGAATGTTGCATAGAAACCAAAAAAAATTCCTACGCACACGCAAGATCTATCCATCGTGATGAGCATCTACAAGAGGGAGAGTGGATCTACGTACCCTTGTAGATCGCTAAGCGGGAAGCGTTAAAAACGCGGTTGATGTAGTCGAACGTCTTCGCGATCCAAATCGCAGTCGTCCCACGATCCGTCCCGATCTAGCGCCGAACGGACGGCACCTCCGCGTTCAGCACACGTACAGCTCGATGACGATCTCCGCCTTCTTGATCCAGCAAGAGGGAGCGGAGAAGTAGATGAGTTCTCCGACAGCGCGACGGCGTGGCGGCGATGGTGGTGGAACTATTCCGGCAGCGCTTCACCGAGCACCGCCGAAGCAATCTAGAGGAAGAATAGATCTACAGGGAGAGAGGGCAGCCGTGGCTTTTTAGATTGGAAATGCCCTCAAAAACCCTCCAATATATATAGGAGGGATGGAGTTGGAGGCAACCCCTAGGGGCTTCGGCCGAACCACAAGGGAGGAGTCCACCTCCCACAAGGGAGGTGGACTCCTAGTAGGACTCCTCCCACAAAGCCCCTTCTCCCACCCCTTTTGCGCAAGGGCCTCCTAGGGCTGGCCGGCCAGCCCACCAGGGGCTGGTGGGCCACCTCCTAGGCCCATGCGGCCCTTGGGGTGGGCGGGCCCCACTTGGTGGACCCCCCGGTACCCATTCGTCACTCCCGGTACACTGCCGGAAATGCCCAAAACTTTTCCGGAGACCAAAACGAGACTTCCTATATATCAATCTTTACCTCCGGACCATTCCGGAGATCCTCGTCACGTCCGGATCTCATCCGGAACTCCGAACAACCTTCGGTCACCAACATACATAACTCAATACTACCGAAACGTCACCGAACGTTAAGTGTGCAGACCCTGCGGGTTCGAGAACTATGTAGACATGACCGAGACACCTCTACGGTCAATAACCAATACCGGGACCTAGATGCCCATATTGGTTCCTACATATTCTACGAAGATCTTTATCGGTTGAACCTCTATGTCAAGGATTCAGTTAATCCCGTGTGCTGTTCCCTTTGTCCTTCGGTATGTTACTTGCCCGAGATTCGATCGTCGGTATCTCTATACCTAGTTCAATCTCGTTATCGGCAAGTCTCTTTACTCATTCCGTAATACAAGATCCCGTGGCTAACTCTTTAGTCACATTGCTTGCAAGGCTCATTGTGATGTTGTATTACCGAGTGGGCCCTGAGATACCTCTCCGTCACACGGAGTAACAAATCCCATTCTCGATCCATGTCAAATTCAGCAGACACCTTCGGAGATACCTGTAGAGCATCTTTATAGTCACACAGTTATGTTGTGACGTTTGATACACACAAAGCACTCCTACAGTGTCAGTGAGTTACATGATCTCATGGTCATAGGAACAGATACTTGACATGCAGAAAACGATAGCAATAACCTCACACGATCATATGCTACGTTCATAGTTTGGGTCTTGTCCATCACATCATTCTCCTAATGATGTGATCCCGTTATCAAATGATATCTCATGTCCATGGCTAGGAAACCTTGACCATCTTTGATCAACAAGCTAGTCTACTAGAGGCATACTAGGGACACGGTGTTGTCTATGTATCCACACATGCAATTGAGTTTCCAATCAATACAATTATAACATGGATAATAAACGATTATCATGAACAAGGAAATATAATAATAACTACTTTATTATTGCCTCTAGGGCATATTTCCAACAGTCTCCCACTTGAACTAGAGTCAATAATCTAGCTCACATCACCATGTGATTTACATTGTAATGAATCTAACACCCATACAGTTCTGGTGTTGATCATGCTTCGCTCTTGGAAGAGGTTTAGTCAATGGATCTGCAACATTCAGATCCGTGTGTACTTTGCAAATATTTATGTCACCCTCTTCGATGTAATCGCGGATGGAATTGAAGCGTCGCTTTATGTGTCTGGTCCTCTTGTGAAACCTTGGTTCCTTGGCTAGAGCAATGGCACCAGTGTTGTCACAGAACAGAGTCATTGGGTTCAGTGCACTAGGCACAACTCCAAGATCTGTCATGAACTGCTTCATCCAGACACCTTCCTTCGCCGCCTCCGAGGCAGCTATGTACTCTGCTTCGCATGTAGAATCAGCTAACACACTTTTCTTGGAACTGCACCAGCTTACCGCTCCCCCATTAAGAATGTATACGTATCCGGTTTGAGACTTAGAGTCATCCGGATCAGTGTCAAAGCTTGCATCGACATAACCCTTTACGACGAGCTCTTGATCACCTCCATAAACGAGAAACATTTCCTTAGTCCTTTTCAGGTACTTAAGGATATTCTTGACCGCCGTCCAGTGATCCACTCCTGGATCACTTTGAAACCTTCCGGCCATACTTATGGCAAGGCTTACGTCTGGTCTTGTGCACATCATTGCATACATGATAGAGCCTATGGCTGAAGCATAGGGAATGACACTCATTTTTTCTCTATCTTCTGCAGTCACTGGGCATTGAGTCTTACTCAACTTCACAACTTGTAACACAGGCAAGAACCCTTTCTTGGACTGATCCATTTTGAACTTCTTCAAAACTTTATCAAGGTATGTGCTTTGTGAAAGTCCTATTAAGCGTCTTGATCTATCTCTATAGATCTTGATGCCTAATATGAAAGCAGCTTCTCCTAGGTCCTTCATTGAAAAACTTTTGTTCAAATATTCCTTCACGCTTTCCAAAAATTCGATATTGTTTCCAATCAGCAATATGTCATCCACATATAATACCAGAAACGCTATAGAGCTCCCACTCACTTTCTTGTAAATACAAGCTTCTCCATAAACTTGTATAAACCCAAACGCCCTGATCACCTCATCAAAGCACTTATTCCAACTCCGAGATGCCTGCACCAGTCCATAAATGGATCGCTGGAGCTTGCAAACTTTGTCAGCATTCTCTGGATCGACAAAACCTTCTGGTTGTATCATATACAACTCTTCCTCAAGGAAACCGTTGAGGAACGCTGTTTTGACATCCATCTGCCAAATTTCATAATCGAAAAATGCAGCTATTGCTAACATGATTCGGACGGACTTAAGCATCACTACGGGAGAGAAAGTCTCATCGTAGTCAACTCCTTGAACTTGTGAAAAACCCTTTGCCACAAGTCGAGCTTTATAGACGGTGACATTACCGTCCACGTCCGTCTTCTTCTTAAAGATCCATTTGTTCTGAATGGCCTTTCGCCCTTCAGGTAATACTTCCAAAGTCCATACTTTGTTTTCATACATGGATCCCATCTCGGATTTCATGTCCTCTAACCATTTCTCGGAATCCGGGCCCATCATCGCTTCTCCATAGCTCGTAGGTTCATCGTTGTCCAACAACATGACCTCTAAGACAGGGTTGCCGTACCACTCAGGAGTAGTACGCGTCCTTGTCGACCTACGAGGTTCAATAGTAACTTGATCCGAAGCTTCATGATCATCATCATTAACTTCCTCTTCAACTGATGTAGGCTCTACAGAAACATCTTTCTGCGATGCGCTGTTTTCTGATTGAACTAAAGGTTCAACAACCTCATCAAGTTCTATCTTCCTCCCACTCAATTCTTTCGAGAGAAACTCTTTCTCAAGAAATGACCCGTTCTTAGCGACAAACACTTTGCCTTCGGATATGAGATAGAAGGTATACCCAACTGTCTCCTTTGGGTATCCTATGAAGACGCATTTCTCCGCTTTGGGTTCCAGCTTTTCAGGCTGAAGCTTTTTGACATAAGCATCACATCCCCAAACTTTAAGAAACGACCACTTTGGTTTCTTGCCAAACCACAGTTCCATCGGCGTCGTCTCAACGGATTTAGATGGTGCCCTATTTAAAGTGAATCCAGCTGCCTCTAATGCATAACCCCAAAACGATAGTGGCAAATCGGCAAGAGACATCATAGACCGCACCATATCCAATAAAGTACGATTACGACGTTCGGACACACCATTACACTGTGGTATTCTAGGCGGAGTCAACTGTGAAACAATTCCACACTGTCTTAAGTGATTGCCAAACTCATAACTCAGATATTCTCCTCCTCGATCAGATCGCAGGAATTTATTCTTCTTGTTACGATGATTCTCAACTTCACTCTGAAATTGCTTGAACTTTTCAAACGTTTCAGACTTATGCTTCATTAAGTAAATATACCCATATCTACTTAAGTCATCTGTGAAGGTGAGAAAATAACAATATCCACCGCGCGCCTCAATGCTCATCGGACTGCACACATCAGTATGTATGATTTCCAACAAGTCACTTGCCCGTTCCATTTTCCAGAGAACGGGGTTTTACTCATCTTGCCCATGAGGCATGGTTCACATGTGTCAAGTGATTCAAAATCAAGTGACTCCAAAAGTCCATCAGCATGGAGCTTCTTCATGCGTTTTACACCAATATGACCTAAGCGGCAGTGCCACAAGAAAGTGGAACTATCATTATCAACTTTACATCTTTTGGCATCAATGTTATGAACATGTGTATCATCACTATCGAGATTCAATAAGAATAAACCCCTCACAATGGGTGCATGACCATAAAAGATATTACTCATATAAATAGAACAACCATTATTCTCTGATTTAAATGAGTAACCATCTCGCAATAAACAAGATCCAGATATAATGTTCATGCTTAACGTAGGCACTAAGTAACAATTATTCAGGTTCATCACTAATCCCGATGGTAATCGAAGAGCGAGCGTGCCGACGGCGATCACATCAACCTTGGAACCATTTCCCACGCGCATCGTCACTTCGTCCCTTGCCAGCCTCCGTCTATTCCGTAGTTCCTGCTTTGAGTTTCAAATGTGAGCAACCGAACCAGTATCAAATACCCAGGCACTACAACGAGAGTTGGTAAGGTACACATCAATAACATGTATATCATATATACCTTGTTTGGTGTTGTCCGCCTTCTTGTCGGCCAGATACTTGGGGCAGTTCCGCTTCCAGTGAACAGTTCCCTTGCAATGAAAGCACTCAGTTTCTGGCTTGGGTCCAGCCTTGGGCTTCTTCACGGGAGGGGCAACTGCTTTGCCACTCTTCTTGGAGTTACCCTTCTTGCCCTTGCCATTCTTCTTGAAACTAGTGGTTTTATTGACCATCAACACTTGATGCTCCTTCTGGATTTCAGACTCAGCGACTTTCAGCATCGCAAACAGCTCGGCGACTGACTTGTTCATCCCTTGCATGTTATAGTTCAACACGAAGCTTTTGTAGCTAAGTGGCAGTGATTGAAGAACTCTGTCAGTAATTGCCTCTGGCGGGAAAGCAATTCCTAACTCAGTCAGGCGGTTGGAGTACCCAGACATTCTGAGTATGTGTTCATCGACAGACCCGTTCTCCTCCATCTTGCAAGCATAGAACTTATTGGAGGTCTCATACCTCTCTATCCGGGCGTTCTTGTCAAAGATAAACTTCAACTCCTGGAACATCTCATATGCTCCATGACGTTCGAAACGTCTTTGAAATCCCGGTTCTAAGCCATAAAACATTGCACATTGAACTATTGAGTAATCATCAGAACATGCCTGCCAGGCGTTCGCAACGTCTGCAGACGACACTGGAGCGGGTGGCTCACCGAGCGGTGCATCAAGAAAATAAGCCTTTTGGGAAGCCGTAAGGATAATCCTTAGATTACGGGCCCAGTCTACAAAGTTACTTCCATCATCTTTCAACTTAGCTTTCTCTAGGAACGCATTGAAATTTAGGGGAACTACTGCACGAGCCATTGATCTACAACATAAAATTTGCAAAGACAACTTAGACTATTGTTCAACATAATGAGTTTAGTTAATCATATTACTTAAAAACTCCCACTCAAATTGACATCCCTCCGGTCATCCGAGTGTTACATGATCCAAATTCACCAACTCAAGTCCGATCATCACGTGAGATAAGTTGGTTTCAATGGTGAACATCTCCATGTTGATCATATCTACTATATGACTCATGTTCGACCTTTCGGTCTCTTGTGTTCCGAGGCCATGTCTGTACATGCTAGGCTCGTCAAGTCTAACCCGAGTGTTCCGCACGTGCAACACTGGCTTGCACCCGTTGTATGTGAACGTAGAGTCTATCACACCCGATCATCACGTGGTGTCTCGAAACGACGAACTTTCGTAACGGTGCACACTCGGGGAGAACACAATTTTATCTTGAAATTTTAGTGAGGGGTCACCTTATAATGCTACCGTCGTCCTAAGCAAAACAAGGTGCATAAAAAGGATTAACATCACATGCAAATCATAAGTGACATGATATGGCCATGATCTTGTGCTTTTGATCTCCATCTCCAAAGCACCGGCATGATCTCCATCGTCACCGGCACGACACCATGATCTCCATCATCTTGATCTCCATCAACGTGTCTCTATGAGGTTGTCGCGCCAACTATTGCTTCTACGACTATTGCTAACTCATAGCAATAAAGTAAAGCAAAACGGCGAAAATAAATTAAAGACAACCCTATGGCTCCTGTCGGTTGCCGTACTCATCGACATGCAAGTCGTGATAATCTATACAAAACATGATCATCTCATACATCACATATATATCATCATGTCATTGGCCATATCATATCACAACATACCCTGCAAAAACAAGTTAGACGTCCTCTAATTGTTGTTGCATGTTTTACGTGGCTGCTATGGGTATCTAGCAAGAACGATTCTTACCTACGCAAAACCACAATGGTGATACACAAATTCCTATTCAACCTTCTCAAGGACCGCCTTTGTCGAATCCGATCCAACTAAAGTGGGAGAGACAGACACCCGCCAGCCATCTTTATGCAACAAAGTCACATGTTAGTTGATGGAACCGGTCTCTCGTAAGCGTACGAGTAATGTTGGTCCGGGCCGCTTCATCCCACAATACCGCTGAATCAAGAAAAGACCAAGGGAGGAAGCAATCTGAGCATCAATGCCCACAAACTCTTTTGTGTTCTACTCGTGATCTCATCTACGCATAGACCTAGCTCATGATGCCACTGTTGGGGAACGTTGCATAGAAAACAAAAAAAATTCCTACACACACGCAAGATCTATTCATGGTGATGAGAATCTATGAGAGGGAGAGTGGATCTACGTACCCTTGTAGATCGCTAAGCGGGAAGCGTTAAGAAACGCGGTTGATGTAGTCGAACGTCTTCGCGATCCAAATCGCAGCCGTCCCACGATCCGTCCCGATCTAGCGCCGAACGGACGGCACCTCCGCGTTCAGCACACGTACAGCTCAATGACGATCTCCGCCTTCTTGATCCAGCAAGAGGGAGCGGAGAGGTAGATGAGTTCTCCGACAGCGCGACGGCGTGGCGGCGATGGTGGTGGCACTATTCCGGCAGGTCTTCACCGAGCACCGCCGAACCAATCTAGAGGAAGAATAGATCTACAGGGAGAGAGGGCAGCCGTGGCTTTTTAGATTGGAGATGCCCTCAAAAACCCTCCAATATATATAGGAGGGAGGGAGGTGGAGGCAACCCCTAGGGTTTCCCCTAGGGGCTTCGGCCGAACCACAAGGGAGGAGTCCACCTCCCACAAGGGAGGTGGACTCCTAGTAGGACTCCTCCCACAAAGCCACTTCTCCCACCCCATTTGCGCAAGGGCCTACTAGGGCTGGCCGGCCAGCCCACCAGGGGCTGGTGGGCCACCTCCTAGGCCCATGAAGCCCTTGGGGTGGGTGGGCCCCACTTGGTGGACCCCCCGTACCCATTCGTCACTCCCGGTACACTGCCGGAAATGCCCGAAACTTTTCCGGAGACCAAAATGGGACTTCCTATATATCAATCTTTACCTCCGGACCATTCCGGAGCTCCTCGTGACGTCCGGGATCTCATCCGGGACTCCAAATAACCTTCGGTCACCAACATACATAACTCAATACTACCGAAACGTCACTGAACGTTAAGTGTGCAGACCCTGCGGGTTCGAGAACTATGTAGACATGACCGAGACACCTCTACGGTCAATAACCAATAGCGGGACCTGGATGCCCATATTGGTTCCTACATATTCTACAAAGATCTTTATCCGTTCAACCTCTATGTCAAGGATTCAGTTAATCCCGTATGCTGGTCCCTTTGTCCTTCGGTATGTTACTTGCCCGAGATTTGATCGTCGGTATCTCTATACCTAGTTCAATCTCGTTACCGGCCAGTCTCTTTACTCGTTCCGTAATACAAGATCCCGTGGCTAACTCTTTAGTCACATTGCTTGCAAGGCTCATTGTGATGTTGTATTACCGAGTGGGCCCTGAGATACCTCTCCGTCACACGGAGTAACAAATCCCAGTCTCGATCCATGTCAACTCAGCAGACACCTTCGGAGATACCTGTAGAGCATCTTTATAGTCACCCAGTTACGTTGTGACGTTTGATACACACAAAGCACTCCTACGGTGTCAGTGAGTTACATGATCTCATGGTCATAGGAACATATACTTGACATGCAGAAAACGATAGCAATAAACTGACACGATCATATGCTACGTTCATATTTTGGGTCTTGTCCATCACATCATTCTCCTAATTATGTGATCCCGTTATCAAACGACATCTCATGTCCATGGCTAGGAAACCTTGACCATCTTTGATCAACAAGCTAGTCTACTAGAGGCATACTAGGGACACAGTGTTGTCTATGTATCCACACATGCAATTGAGTTTCCAATCAATACAATTATAGCATGGATAATAAACGATTATCATGAACAAGGAAATATAATAATAACTACTTTATTATTGCCTCTAGGGCATATTTCCAACAGTCTCCCACTTGCACTAGAGTCAATAATCTAGCTCACATCACCATGTGATTTACATTGTAATGAATCTAACACCCATACAGTTCTGGTGTTGATCATGCTTCGCTCTTGGAAGAGGTTTAGTCAATGGATCTGCAACATTCAGATCCGTGTGTACTTTGCAAATATTTATGTCACCCTCTTCAATGTAATCGCGGATGGAATTGAAGCGTCGCTTTATGTGTCTGGTCTTCTTGTGAAACCTTGGTTCCTTGGCTAGAGCAATGGCACCAGTGCTGTCACAGAACAGAGTCATTGGGTTCAGTGCACTAGGCACAACTCCAAGATCTGTCATGAACTGCTTCATCCAGATACCTTCCTTCGCCGCCTCCGAGGCAGCTATGAACTCCGCTTCGCATGTAGAATCAGCTACCACGCTTTGCTTGGAACTGCACCAGCTTACCGCTCCCCCATTAAGAATGTATACGTATCCGGTTTGAGACTTAGAGTCATCCAGATCAGTGTCCAAGCTTGCATCGACGTAACCCTTTACGACGAGATTTCCTTAGTCCTTTTCAGGTACTTAAGGATATTCTTGACCGCCGTCCAGTGATCCACTCCTGGATCACTTTGAAACTTTCCGGCCATACTTATGGCAAGGCTTACGTCTGGTCTTGTGCACAGCATTGCATACATGATAGAGCCTATGGCTGAAGCATAGGGGATGACACTCATTTTTTCTCTATCTTCTGCAGTCATTGGGCATTGAGTCTTATTCAACTTCTCAAAGATAAACTTCAACTCCTGGAACATCTCATATGCTCCATGACGTTCAAAACGTCTTTGAAGTCCCGGTTCTAAGCCATACAACATTGCACATTGAACTATTGAGTAATCATCAGAACATGCCTGCCAGGCGTTCGCAACGTCTGCAGACGACACTGGAGCGGGTGGCTCATCGAGCGGTGCATCAAGGACATAAGCCTTTTGGGAAGCCGTAAGGATAATCCTTAGATTACGGGCCCAGTCTACAAAGTTACTTCCATCATCTTTCAACTTAGCTTTCTCTAGGAACGCATTGAAATTCAGGGGAACTACTGCGCGAGCCATTGATCTACAACATAAAATTTGCAAAGACAACTTAGACTATTGTTCAAGATAATGAGTTTAGTTAATCATATTACTTAAAAACTCCCACTCAAATTGACATCCCTCCGGTCATCCGAGTGTTACATGATCCAAATTCACCAACTCAAGTCCGATCATCACGTGAGATAAGTTGGTTTCAATGGTGAACATCTCCATGTTGATCATATCTACTATATGACTCATGTTCGACCTTTCGGTCTCTTGTGTTCCGAGGCCATGTCTGTACATGCTAGGCTCGTCAAGTTTAACCCGAGTGTTCCGCATGTGGAACACTGGCTTTCACCCGTTGTATGCGAACGTAGAGTCTATCACACCCGATCATCACGTGGTGTCTCGAAACGACGAACTTTCGTAACGGTGCACACTCGGGGAGAACACAATTTTATCTTGAAATTTTAGTGAGGGATCACCTTATAATGTTACCGTCGTCCTAAGCAAAACAAGGTGCATAAAAAGGATTAACATCACATGCAAATCATAAGTGACATGATATGGCCATGATCTTGTGTTTTTGATCTCCATCTCCAAAGCACCGGCATGATCTCCATCGTCACCGGCACGACACCATGATCTCCATCATCTTGATCTCCATCAACGTGTTGCCATGAGGTTGTCGCGCCAACTATTGCTTCTACGATTATTGCTAACTCATAGCGATAAAGTAAAGCAAAACGACGAAAATAAATTAAAGACAACCCTATGGCTCCTGCCGGTTGCCGTACTCATCGACATGCAAGTCATGATAATCTATACAAAACATGATCATCTCATACAACACATATATATCATCCTGTCATTGGCCATATCATATCACAACATACCCTGCAAAAACAAGTTAGACGTCCTCTAATTGTTGTTGCATGTTTTACGTGGCTGCTATGGGTATCTAGCAAGAACGATTCTTACCTACGCAAAACCACAACGGTGATACACAAATTGCTATTCAACCTTCTCAAGGACCGCCTTTGTCGAATCCGATCCAACTAAAGTGGGAGAGACAGACACCCGCCAGCCATCTTTATGCAACAAAGTCACATGTCAGTTGATGGAACCGGTCTCTCGTAAGCATACGAGTAATGTTGGTCCGGGCCGCTTCATCCCACAATACCGCTGAATCAAGAAAATACCAAGGGAGGAAGCAATCTGAGCATCAACGCCCACAAACTCTTTTGTGTTCTACTCGTGATCTCATCTACGCATAGACCTAGCTCATGATGCCACTGTTGGGGAACGTTGCATAGAAAACAAAAAAAATTCCTACGCACACGCAAGATCTATCCATGGTGATGAGCATCTACGAGAGGGAGAGTGGATCTATGTACCCTTGTAGATCGCTAAGCGGGAAGAGTTAAGAAACGCGGTTGATGTAGTCGAACGTCTTCGCGATCCAAATAACAGTCGTCCCACGATCCGTCCTGATCTAGCGCCGAACGGACGGCACCTCCGCGTTCAGCACACGTACAGCTCGATGACGATCTCCGCCTTCTTGATCCAGCAAGAGGGAGCGGAGAGGTAGATGAGTTCTCCGACAGCGCGACGGCGTGGCGGCGATGGTGGTGGAACTATTCCGGCAGGGCTTCACCGAGCACCGCCGACGCAATCTAGAGGAAGAATAGATCTACAGGGAGAGAGGGCAGCCGTGGCTTTTCAGATTGGAGATGCCCTCAAAAACCCTCTGATACGTCTCCAACGTATCTATAATTTATGAAGTACTCATGCCATGTATACAATAATTCTATATGATTTTGGTATGATTTTATTAGAACTAACCCGGACTGACGTTGTTTTCAGCAGAGCTACCATGGTGTTGTTTTTGTGCAGAAATAAAAGTTCTCGGAATGGGCTGAAAATTTACGGAGAATATTTTTGGAAAATATAAAAAATACTGGAGCAAAAAGATACCGGAGAGGAGTCCCGAGGCAGTCACAAGCCTAGGCCCCCCCCTTAGGGCGCGCCCCCTGGCTTGTGGGTCCCTCGAGCACCCCCTTGACGTGAGACCGACGCCAAAAATTCCTATAAATACTAAAACCCCCAGAAAGAAACCTAGACCGGGAGTTCTGCCGCCGCAAGCCTCTGTAGCCACAAAAAACCAATCGGGAGCCCGTTCCGGCACCCTGCCGGAGGGGGAAACCATCACCGGAGGCCATCTTCATCATCCCGGCAGTCTCCATGACGAGGAGGGATTAGTTCACCCTTGGGGCTGAGGGTATGTACCAGTAGCTATGTGTTTGATCTCTCTCTATCTCTCGTGTTCTTGAGATGACACGATCTTGATGTACCGCGAGCTTTATTAATATAGATGAATCATATGGAGTTTTCCCCTCTCTATCTTCTTGTGATGAATTGAGTTTTCCCTTTCAAGTTTTCTTATCGGATTGAGTCTTTAAGGATTTGAGAACACTTGATGTATGTCTTGCGATGGGATATCCGTGGTGACAATGGGATGTTCTATTGATCCACTTGATGTATGTTTTGGTGATCAACTTGCGGGTTCCGTGACCTTGGGAATCTATGCATAGGGGTTGGCACATATTTTCGTCTTGACTCTCTGGTAGAAACTTTGGGGCACTCTTTGAAGTTCTTTGTGTTGGATTGAACATGATGAATCTGAAATTGTGTGATGCATATCGTATAATCAAGCCCATGGGTACTCGTGGTGACATTGGAGTATCTAGGTGAGATTAGGGTTTTGGTTGATGTGTATCTTAAGGTGTTATTTTAGTACGAACTCTAGGGCTGTTCGTGACACTTATAGGGATAGCTCATACGAGTGATCGGAAAAGATAACTTTGAGGTGGTTTCGTACCCTACAATAATTTCTTCGTTTGTTCTCCAATATTTGTGACTTTGGAGTGAACTCTTTGTCGCACATGAGGGATTTACATATGATTCAACTATGTCAGTATTGTTGAGAGAACTTGCACTAGTGAAAGTATGAACCCTAGGCCTTGTTTCTAAGCATTGCAATACCGTTTGTGCTCACTTTTATCATTAGTTACCTTGCTGTTTTTATATTTTCAGATTACAAAAACCTATATCTACCATCCATATTACACTTGTATCACCATCTCTTCGCCGAACTAGTGCACCTATACAATTTACCATTGTATTGGGTGTGTTGGGGACACAAGAGACTCTTTGTTATTTGGTTGCAGGGTTGTTTGTGAGAGACCATCTTCATCCTACGCCTCCCACGGATTGATAAACCTTAGGTCATCCACTTGAGGGAAATTTGCTACTGTCCTACAAAACTCTGCGCTTGGAGGCCCAACACGAGTCTACAAGAAGAAGGTTGCGTAGTAGACATCAAGCTCTTTTCTGGCGCCGTTGCTGGGGAGGTGAGTGCTTGAAGGTATATCTTTAGATCTTGCAATTGAATCTTTTAGTTTCTTGTTTTATCACTAGTTTGGTTTTATAAAAGAAAACTACAAAAAAATGGAGTTTAGGTTGCATCAATTGGTTCGTCTTTTTAATGTCTTTCGTGAAAATGATGGTTTGGAAAATTGTGCTCAATTGGTAGAGGAAGAATTTATGAAAATACTTAATGAGAATTCCTTGAATGATGAGCATGATTGCAATATTGCTAGTATGAATTCTCTGAATATCCATGATGCTAATGATATGCAAAGCCACAAGCTTGGGGATGCTATGTTTTATGAAGATGATATTTTTAGTCCCCCAAGTTTTGATGAGGAAATTTATTATGATGATGGCATGCCTACTATCTATGATGATTATGATGATGACATGTATGCTATAAAAAGTGATAGTAACCATGAAACTTGTCATCATGATTTTAATATTCAAAGTGGTTATGTCAATCAAGTATCTCATGATAGTTATTTTGTTGAGTTTACTCCCACTATTAGTCATGAGAAGAAATTTTCTTGTGTGGAGAGTAGTAAAATTTCTATGCTTGTAGATCATGAAAAGAATGCTTTATGTGCTGGTTATATTGTGAAATTCCTTCATGATGCTACTGAAAATTATTATGAGGGAGGAACATATGCTCGTAGGAATTGCAATAATATCAAGTTTCCTCTCTATGTGTTCAAAGTTTTGAAGTTATGCTTGTTTTGCCTTCCTATGCTAGTTGATTCTTGCTCCCATAAATTGTTTGCTCACAAAATCCCTATGCATAGGAAGTGGGTTAGACTTAAATGTGCTTGTCATGAGATTCATGATGCTCTTTTGCATGTTTCAATTACTATTCTTATGTGAGCATCATTGAAATCATCATGCCTAGCTAAAAGGCATTAAAGAAAAGCGCTTGTTGGGAGACAACCCAACACTTTTACTTTCTGTTTTTGTGTGTTCACATGATTAAGCTACTGTAGTAATCATGTTTTGTGTCTTTCATTTCAATAAAGTGCCAAGTAAAGCCTTTGGGATAGTGTGGATGATAGTTGACTTGATTCTGTGAAAAAACAGAAAATTTTGCTCTCAGTCCAGGAATTTTATAAATTCACTGGAACGTGCTTTTGATCTGAATTTTTTACACATGATTGATATAAAAATTGCCTAGATTTTCCTAATTTTTCAGAAATATTAGAGACAGGGAAGTATGGTTACGCTACAGATCTTATCAGACTGTTCTGTTTTTGACAGATTCTGTTTTGCATGCATAGTTTGCTTGTTTTAGTGTTCTCATAGCTTACATTTAGTGGTATAAATTATGGGAATGATATAATACAGTAGGTATCATGTGGGAACAATTATGAATCTTGTCTTGACAGTACCTAAGTGAATGATTTATCTTTATTACACTAACCCTTCTCACGAAGTTCCGTTAAGTTTTGTGTGATTGAAGTTTTCAAGTTTTGGGTGAGACACCGATATGAGGAGAATAAGGAGTGACAAGAACCTAAGCTTGGGGATGCCCAAGGCACCCCCAAGGTAATATTCAAGGAAGACTCAAGCGTCTAAGCTTGGGGATGCCCCGGAAGGCATCCCCTCTTTCATCTTCAACACTATCGGTATATCTTACTTGGAGCTATATTTTTATTCGTCACATAATATGAGTTTTGCTTGGAGCGTCATTTTATTTTGTTGTTCTCTGTTAGGAGTTATTTATAATCTTGTTTTTTAATAAAAAGTTCCAAGAATTGTCTTAGGATGCTTGCATTGCATGTTTTGATGTGTGCTGTGTAAAAACAGAAACTTTTGCTGTAGTGTTTGAATTTTCATATTTTACTGGAACGTGGAACGTTTCTGAAATTTTTACACAGTGTTTTCATATAAATTATTTAGCATGTCCTAATTTTTCATAATTTTTTGTGTTACAGAAGTACACTGTTTTCATGAATTTCTACAGACTGTTCTGTTTGGACAGATTGCTGTCATAGTTTTGTTATCTACTTATCCTCTAGTTTCCATAGCCTATATTGGTAGATATAAATTGTGGAGATGATAGTAAACAGTAGATGATGTTTGAAAATTATTATGCAACTTGTCTTGGCAGTACATAAAGAGTTGATTTATTATTATGTGTACTAACCTATCTCACGAGTTCTTTTCATGTTTTGTGTGGATGATGTTTTTGAGAATAGGTGAAACCATGATATGAGAGGATTGAACGAGATACAAAAGCTCAAGTTTGGGGATGCCAAAGGCACCCCAAGTAAATATTTCAAGAAGTCTCAAGCATCTAAGCTTGGGGATGCTACGCATCCCACCTCTCTTCATCAACAATTATCGGTTAGCCTATGTTGAGCCTAAATTTTTATTCGTTCACATGATGCGTGCTATTCTTGGAGTGCTATTTTTATTTTGCTTGCTGTTTAATAAAATACTTAAGATCTGAAATTCTTAGATGAGAGAGCCTTCACATAGTTACTTAAATTTTTGACTACTCATTGATCTTCACTTATATCTTTTTGGAGTAGTTTGTCATTCACTCTCGTGCTTCACTTATATCCTATGAGTAAATGGTTGAATGAATTGAATATCATAAATCTGAAATTAAATATGCTTCATATACTTATCCCATGGGGAGTAATGATTTCACACATAATAAGTATAGGTGGTAAAATTTATTGAAAGTTAGCAAACACCGCATTGGTCACTTGAACAATTCATGAAAGAATATTGAAGGAAGAGAGATTCCACATATAAATATACTATCTTGGACATCTTCTATGATTGTGAGCTCATTAATTATTTTCAGACTCGAGCAAATTAGTTAAAATTGGACAAGGAAGACAACTTAATGAGTTATGTTTTGGTATATTTTGTATAGAAGTTGTATTGTTATGGATCCTCCAACATGTGGTGCTTGCTTCCACCTCATACTAGCCAAAATTTCCGCACCAAGTAGAAATACTACTTGTGCATCCAAACACCCTTAAACCAGTTTTGCCATGAGAGTCCACCATACCTACCTATATGCGGTATTTACCTGCCGTTCCAAGTAAATTTACATATGCCAAACTCTAAACCTTCAAATAATATTCTGTTTTGTATGCCCGAATCGCTCATATAGTGACTAGGGGCTGTCAGTATCTTCCATGCTAGGTGGGTTATTCTCACGACATGTGTTGATTCACTATCGTTCACGAGAAAGTGGCTGGTATTCGGGATGCCCAGTCCCATGCTCAAAAATCAAATCAAAATATAATGAAACAAAACTCCCCCAGGATTGTTGTTTGTATGGACGGTACCCGTGGATTCGGCTCGCCGTGGAGTGTGATTGATTGGTGGAGGGGGAGTAAAAAATTTACCATTCTGTTTGGGAACCACCTATAATGTATCTAGCATGGAAGATACCGAGATCTCTCGGTTGTTATGTTGACAATGAAAGCATACCGCTCAAAATTATTATTCATCCTTGTTTTAAAATCTCGAGCTCTGGCACCTCTGTAAATCAATGCTTCCCTCTGCGAAGGGCCTATCTTTTACTTTCTAGTACTTACCTTTATGCAAGAGTCATGGTGATCTTCACCACTTCCTATATTTCTCCTTTTTCTCTTGGCAAGCATCATGTGTTGGGGAACGATCCAAACATATATATCCAATCAAATATATTTGATCATGAATTATTATTGTTGACAATTATCTATATGATAAATAAGTTGGGAGGCGAAACATTAAGCCCCTATCTTTCTCTGTGTTCGATGGATGCTATTTGTTCTAAAAATATGCTTTGAGTGTCAATAATCATAGAATACTATATGATAGTTGAGTATGTGGAATTTGCTAAATCAAAGCTCTTACATAGACCCTTCCTGAAAATAAGATGAATTGCAATTGTTCGATGACTAGGAATATGGTTTGTTAGTTTTCAAGAAACTTTCTGGTCTATACTTTAACATGTGAATAGCTTGTTACTTGATCATGAGGAGTTTTATGAGATGAGCTACTGTTTATGGTTTATATTGATGCTAGAAAAAGTGATTGGAATTATCATTGATCAAACTTGTGCACTTGCTAGCATTCACACTTCATAAATTATTTCTTTTATCACTTACCTACTCGAGGACGAGCAGGAATTAAGCTTGGGGATGCTGATACGTCTCCAACGTATATATAATTTATGAAGTACTCATGCCATGTTTACAATAAGTCTATATGATTTTGGTATGATTTTATTAGAACTAACCCGGACTGACGCTGTTTTCAGCAGAGCTGCCGTGGTGTTGTTTTTGTGCAGAAATAAAAGTTCTCGGAATGGGCTGAAAATTAACGGAGAATATTTTTGGAAAATAAAAAAAATACTGGAGCAAAAAGATACCGGAGAGGAGTCCCGAGGCAGTCACAAGCCTAGGGGGCGCCCCCCACCTAGGGCGCGCCCCCCTGGCTTGTGGGTCCCTCGAGCACCCCCTTGACGTGAGACCGGCGCCAAAAATTCCTATAAATACTAAAACCCCCAGAAAGAAACCTAGATCGGGAGTTTCGCCGCCGCAAGCCTCTGTAGCCACGAAAAACCAATCGAGAGCCTGTTCCAGCACCCTGCCGGAGGGGGAAACCATCACCGGAGGCCATCTTCATCATCCCGGCGGTCTCCATGACGAGGAGGGAGTAGTTCACCCTCGGGGCTGAGGGTATGTACCAGTAGCTATGTGTTTGATCTCTCTCTCTCTCTCTCGTGTTCTTGAGATGACACGATCTTGATGTACCGCGAGCTTTATTAATATAGATGAATCATATGGATTTTTCCCCTCTATATCTTCTTGTGATGAATTGAGTTTTCCCTTTGAAGTTTTCTTATCGGATTGAGTCTTTAAGGATTTGAGAACACTTGATGTATGTCTTGCGATGGGATATCCGTGGTGACAATGGGATGTTCTATTGATCCACTTGATGTATGTTTTGGTGATCAACTTGCGGGTTCCGTGACCTTGGGAATCTATGCATAGGGGTTGGCACATGTTTTCGTCTTGACTCTCCGGTAGAAACTTTGGGGCACTCTTTGAAGTTCTTTGTGTTGGATTGAACATGATGAATCTGAAATTGTGTGATGCATATTGTATAATCAAGCCCATGGGTACTCGTGGTGACATTGGAGTATCTAGGTGACATTAGGGTTTTGGTTGATGTGTATCTTAAGGTGTTATTTTAGTACGAACTCTAGGGCTGTTCGTGACACTTATAGGGATAGCTCATACGATTGATCGGAAAAGATAACTTTGAGGTGGTTTCGTACCCTACAATAATGTCTTCGTTTGTTCTAGAGTATTTGTGACTTTGGAGTGAACTCTTTGTCGCACGTGAGGGATTTACATATGATTCAACTATGTTAGTATTGTTGAGAGAACTTGCACTAGTGAAAGTATGAACCCTAGGCCTTGTTTCTAAGCATTGCAATACCGTTTGTGCTCACTTTTATCATTAGTTACCTTGCTGTTTTTATATTTTCAGATTACAAAAACCTATATCTACCATCCATATTACACTTGTATCACCATCTCTTCGCCGAACTAGTGCACCTATACAATTTACCATTGCATTGGGTGTGTTGGGGACACAAGAGACTCTTTGTTATTTGGTTGCAGGGTTGTTTGAGAGAGACCATCTTCATCCTACGCCTCCCACGGATTGATAAACCTTAGGTCATCCACTTGAGGGAAATTTGCTACTATCCTACAAAACTCTGCGCTTGGAGGCCCAACACGAGTCTACAAGAAGAAGGTTGCGTAGTAGACATCACCCTCCAATATATATAGGAGGGAGGGAGGTGGAGGCAACCCCTAGGGTTTCCCCTAGGGGCTTAGGCCGAACCACAAGGGAGGAGTCCACCTCCCACAAGGGAGGTGGACTCCTAGTAGGACTCCTCCCACAAAGCCCCTTCTCCCACCCCTTTTGCGCAAGGGCCTCCTAGGGCTGGCCGGCCAGCCCACCAGGGGCTGGTGGGCCACCTCCTAGGCCCATGCGGCCCTTGGGGTGGGTGGGCCCCACTTGGTGGACCCCCCCGGTACCCATTCGTCACTCCCGGTACACTGCCGGAAATGCCCGAAACTTTTCCGGAGACCAAAACGGGACTTCCTATATATCAATATTTACCTCCGGACCATTCCGGAGCTCCTCGTGACATCCGGGATCTCATCCGGGACTCCGAACAACCTTCGGTCCCCAACATACATAACTCAATACTACCGAAACGTCACCGGCAAGTATCTTTACTCGTTCCGTAATACAAGATCCCGTGTCTAACTCTTTAGTCACATTGCTTGCAAGGCTCATTGTGATGTTGTATTACCGAGTGGGCCCTGAGATACCTCTCCGTCACACGGAGTAACAAATCCCAATCTCGATCCATGTCAACTCAGCAGACACCTTCGGAGATACCTGTAGAGCATCTTTATAGTCACCCAGTTACGTTGTGACGTTTGATACACACAAAGCACTCCTACGGTGTCAGTGAGTTACATGATCTCATGGTCATAGGAACAGATACTTGACATGCAGAAAACGATAGCAATAAACTGACACGATCACATGCTACGTTCATCGTTTGGGTCTTGTCCATCACATCATTCTCCTAATGATGTGATCCCGTTATCAAACGACATCTCATGTCCATGGCTAGGAAACCTTGACCATCTTTGATCAACAAGCTAGTCTACTAGAGGCATACTAGGGACACAGTGTTGTCTATGTATCCACACATGCAATTGAGTTTCCAATCAATACAATTATAGCATGGATAATAAACGATTATCATGAACAAGGAAATATAAAAATAACTACTTTATTATTGCCTCTAGGGCATATTTCCAACAATCGCCCACTTGCACTAGAGTCAATAATATAGCTCACATCACCATGTGATTTACATTGTAATGAATCTAACACCCATACAGTTCTGGTGTTGATCATGCTTCGCTCTTGGAAGAGGTTTAGTCAATGGGTCTGCAACATTCAGATCCGTGTGTACTTTGCAAATATTTATGTCACCCTCCTCGATGTAATCGCGGATGGAATTGAAGCGTCGCTTTATGTGTCTGGTCCTCTTGTGAAACCTTGGTTCCTTGGCTAGAGCAATGGCACCAGTGTTGTCACAGAACAGAGTCATTGGGTTCAGTGCACTAGGCACAACTCCAAGATCTATCATGAACTGCTTCATCCAGATACCTTCCTTCGCCGCCTCCGAGGCAGCTATGTACTCCACTTCGCATGTAGAATCAGCTACCACGCTTTGCTTGGAACTGCACCAGCTTACCGCTCCCCCATTAAGAATGTATACGTATCCGGTTTGAGACTTAAAGTCATCCGAATCAATGTCAAAGCTTGCATCGACGTAACCCTTTACGACGAGCTCTTGATCACCTCCATAAACGAGAAACATTTCCTTAGTCCTTTTCAGGTACTTAAGGATATTCTTGACCGCCGTCCAGTGATCCACTCCTGGATCACTTTGAAACTTTCTGGCCATACTTATGGCAAGGCTTACGTCTGGTCTTGTGCACAGCATTGCATACATGATAGAGCCTATGGCTGAAGCATAGGGGATGACACTCATTTTTTCTCTATCTTCTGCAGTCACTGGGCATTGAGTCTTACTCAACTTCACAACTTGTAACACAGGCAAGAACCCTTTCTTGGACTGATCCATTTTGAACTTCTTCAAAACTTTATCAAGGTATGTGCTTTGTGAAAGTCCTATTAAGCGTCTTGATCTATCTCTATAGATCTTGATGCCTAATATGAAAGCAGCTTCTCCTAGGTCCTTCATTGAAAAACTTCTGTTCAAATATTCCTTCACGCTTTCCAAAAATTCTATATTGTTTCCAATCAGAAATATGTCATCCACATATATTCCGTAGCACTCAGGAGCAGTACGCGTCCTTGTCGACCTACGAGGTTCGATAGTAACTTGATCCGAAGCTTCATGATCATCATCATAAAGTTCCTCTTCAACTGATGTAGGCTCTACAGAAACATCTTTCTGCGATGCGCTGCTTTCTGATTGAAGTAAAGGTTCAACAACCTCATCAAGTTCTATCTTCCTCCCACTCAATTCTTTCGAGAGAAACTCTTTCTCAAGAAATGACCCGTTCTTAGCGACAAACACTTTGCCTTCAGATCTGAGATAGAAGGTATACCCAACCGTCTCCTTTGGGTATCCTATGAAGACGCATTTCTCCGCTTTGGGTTCCAGCTTTTCAGGCTGAAGCTTTTTGACATAAGCATCACATCCCCAAACTTTAAGAAACGACAACTTTGGTTTCTTGCCAAACCACAGTTCATACGGCGTCGTCTCAACGGATTTAGATGGTGCCCTATTTAAAGTGAATGCAGCTGCCTCTAATGCATAACCCCAAAACGATAGTGGCAAATCAGCAAGAGACATCATAGACCGCACCATATCCAATAAAGTACGATTACGACGTTCAGACACACCATTACGCTGTGGTATTCCAGATGGAGTCAACTGTGAAACAATTCCACACTGTCTTAAGTGATTGCCAAACTCATAACTCAGATATTCTCCTCCTCGATCAGATCGCAGGAATTTATTCTTTTTGTTACGATGATTCTAAACTTCACTCTGAAATTGCTTGAACTTTTCAAACGTTTCAGACTTATGCTTCATTAAGTAAATATACCCATATCTACTTAAGTCATCTGTGAAGGTGAGAAAATAACGATATCCACCGCGCGCCTCAATGCTCATCGGACCGCACACATCAGTATGTATGATTTCCAACAAGTCACTTGCCCGTTCCATTGTTCCAGAGAACGGGGTTTTAGTCATCTTGCCCATGAGGCATGGTTCACATGTGTCAAGTGATTCAAAATCAAGTGACTCCAAAAGTCCATCAGCATGGAGCTTCTTCATGCGTTTTACACCAATATGACCTAAGCGGCAGTGTCACAAGAAAGTGGTACTATCATTATCAAGTTTACATCTTTTGGCATCAATGTTATGAACATGTGTATCATCACTATCGAGATTCAATAAGAATAAACCCCTCACAATGGGTGCATGACCATAAAAGATATTACTCATATAAATAGAACAACCATTATTCTCTGATTTAAATGAGTAACCGTCTCGCAATAAACAAGATCCAGATATAATGTTCATGCTTATTGTAGGCACTAAGTAACAATTATTCAGGTTCATCACTAATCCCGATGGTAATCGAAGAGCGAGCGTGCCGACGGCGATCACATCAACCTTGGAAGCATTTCCCACGCGCATCATCACTTCGTCCTTTGCCAGCCTCCGTCTATTCCGTAGTTCCTGCTTTGAGTTGCAAATGTGAGCAACCGAACCGGTATCAAATACCCAGGCACTACAACAAGAGTTGGTAAGGTACACATCAATAACATGTATATCATATATACCTTGTTTGGTGTTGTCCGCCTTCTTGTCGGCCAGATACTTGGGGCAGTTCCGCTTCCAGTGACCAGTTCCCTTGCAATGAAAGCACTCAGTTTCTGGCTTGGGTCCAGCCTTGGGCTTCTTCACGGGAGGGGCAACTGCTTTGCCACTCTTCTTGGAGTTACCCTTCTTGCCCTTGCCATTCTTCTTGAAACTAGTGGTTTTATTGACCATCAACACTTGATGCTCCTTTTGGATTTCAGACTCAGCGACTTTCAGCATCGCAAACAGCTCGGCGACTGACTTGTTCATCCCTTGCATGTTATAGTTCAACATGAAGCTTTTGTAGCTAGGTGGCAGAGATTGAAGAACTCTGTCAGTGATTGCCTCTAGCGGGAGAGCAATTCCTAACTCAGCCAAGCGGTTGGAGTACCCAGACATTCTGAGTATTTGTTCACCGACAGACCCGTTCTCCTCCATCTTACAAGCATAGAACTTATCGGAGGTCTCATACCTCTCGATCTGGGCCTTCTTCTCAAAGATAAACTTCAACTCCTGGAACATCTCATATGCTCCATGACGTTCAAAACGTCTTTGAAGTCCCGGTTCTAAGCCATACAACATTGCACATTGAACTATTGAGTAATCATCAGAACGTGCCTGCCAGGCGTTCGCAACGTCTGCAGACGACACTGGAGCCATCTCGGATTCATTTGCACCGTCATGTGGACTACGGCAAGGTGATCCATTATCCCCATGCTTATTTCTGTTTGTGGCTGATGGTCTCTCTATTTTGTTCAACAAGGGTATAGATTCAACTGATTTGTCCCCGTTGAAGATAACTCGACGAGCTCCTGGAATATCACATCTCCTATTCGCTGATGACACTCTTTTATTCTTTAAGGCCACTGGGCAGCAGGCGAATACTGTCAAGCAAATTCTCAAGACTTATGAGCAAGCCACTGGTCAATTGTTGAATCCGGCAAAGTCCTCTATTCTTTTTGGAGAATCTTGTCCGGAGGCTACTATAGCTGAAATCAAGGGCGTCTTGGGGGTGATCAGTTCTGGATTTGAGGAGTACTTGGGCTTACCCACTCCGGATGGCCGGCTTACTAAGGGCAAGCTTCAAAATCTGCAAGAAAAGGTCAGTAAGAGATTGTTTGCTTTTGATGGGCACCCAACACAGGCTGGGAAGGAAACTCTGATAAAGTCTCTATCCCAAGCGATCCCTACCTTCATTATGAGTGTGTTCAAGATCCCGCTGGGAGTGTGTGATGATTTGAACCGCATGATCCGGAATTATTTTTGGGGCTCGGAGAAAGGGAAGAGGAAAACTCATTGGTTTGCTTGGGAGAAACTTTTGCGAGCAAAAGCACAAGGAGGGCTTGGGTTTAGGGATTTTAGAATTTTCAACCAAGCGTTGCTTGCAAGGCAAGCTTGGCGTCTGCTAATTCATCCTGACAGTCTTTGTGCAAGGTTACTTAAGGCTAAATATTATCCAAACGGGCGGTTGGAGGACACAGTATTTTCAGGTAACCCCTCTCAGTCTTGGCAAGGGGTCTGTCATGGTCTTGAACTTTTGAAGAAAGGGCTTGTGTGGCGCATAGCAAACGGGCAAAATGTGAGAATATGGCGAGATCAGTGGCTGATGCGAGGAAACACTAATTCATTGCTTTCGAGTAGAGGTCGGTGTCGTTTCAAATGGGTGTCCGAACTGCTTGATCACAATGGTAATTGGGATATGCAGAGGCTACAACAGTTCTTTTTGCCGGTTGACGTGGCACAGATTTGCAAGATAAGACCTTCGCCCCGGTTAGGGGAAGATTTTCTGTCATGGGCGCCAGAACGGAGTGGAAATTTCTCGGTTAAGAGTGCTTACTGGCTTGCTGCAAATGAAATGCTTGGAACATCTATTCCTTCGTCGAGTTCTGCCCAAGATAGTAGCAGGGACGTGTGGAAGCTTATTTGGTCTTGTCCGGCTCCGCCAAAGGTTCTGTCGTTTGCCTGGCGAGTAGCGACGAATTCCCTGGCGACCTGGAAGAACAAGTAGCGGAGAACTTTAGAGGAACGGGACACTTGCCCTATCTGTGGTAGAGAAGTGGAGGACTCGTTTCATGTCCTGTGTGCATGTGATAATGCGCAGCAGCTGTGGAAAGCGATGGCGCGGGTCTGGGAGCTGCCTAGACTTACTGATATAAAACGGCATGACGACTGGTTTATCCATGTGGTGTGTGAAGCCGATGAACAGCAGCGTGTCCGGTTACTTATGCTCCTATGGAGGATTTGGCATGTCAGAAATGAAGTTGTGCATTCAAAGCCGGCTCCTCCAGTTGATGCATCAGTTCGGTTCCTTGCGAGCTATTATGATTCCTTGGCAAACTTGAGAGCTGATCCAGACGCTGATTACGTCAAAGGCAAGATGGTTCCTGCCCATTGCTTTCCATTACCGAGAGATGTCGGTGCTGTACCGATAGACAGCTGTAGCCTTTGGATTCCCCCAAGCAATGGAAGATTGAAGCTAAACACTGATGGATCTGTATTGAACGGGAGTGCTGGAACTGGCATGGTCTTGCGGGATCATGATGGCAACATTATCTTCAGCGCTTGCAGATTTGTTTATGATTGCGATGACGTGCTCGAGTCTGAGATCTTGGCTATCCGGGAGGGTCTCAGGTTGGCGTTGCGATGGAGCTCTCTACCTATAGATGTGGAGTCTGATTGTCTTGAGGCTGTTGCAATGGCAAAGGACGCGGGGCGCAACTTATCAAGATATGCTTTTCTGATTGGAGAGATTAAGCAAAGTATGGGGGAACATGACTCTTCTATTACTCATATCCGTCGTTCAGGCAATTGTGTTAGTCATGCTATGGCTAGTTTTGGTAGAAGGCAGGGCCGAACCATGGTTTGGCTCGGCTCGGCTCCAGATGAAGTCTTATGTATTGCCTCACGAAATTGTAATCACTAATGATTGAGTAATATAAGAGTTATTTCTCAAAAAAAAGGTTATTAAAGAACTTGTTTCCTTAATAATAAAATTATAATTGTCCATGATATTTATAGTATTTTTCATGTTATGGTTGCAACACCAAATCTCTCAAAAACAAATGTAAATATATAGATAAGATAACCATTGTAGCATAGACTATAATGGTTATCGATGGATGGTGGTGACTGGTGAGTAACTGCTGCCCAGCAAAGAACGCTAATCCTCTAGTATAAGTACTAAATTGCCATCAAAATAACCTTGGCTGCTTTCAGTTCAGCGGGGAGGAGTCTAGCAATCAGCTCCTTGAGCACAGATGGGCAACTGTTTTTTAGATGCTCGTAGCCATCGCTTTCTATCATTGCCTCCAAATTGGACGGAGAAGCGAGGAACTGTAGACATGCTTCCTTGAGCCCATGGCAGCCATGTTGCTCAGCCAGAACCAAACTGGTCGCCACGGTGTCGGTGTCAATGTGGCCGCACAGTTTCTCCTCGCAGATGAGCTTCAACCTCTGGACGTCATACCTGTCCGCCGGCACAAGGAGATGGCTAGCTGCCACACCTTCATTGTCTCCCTCACGACTCATCTGCGGGAGCGAGTCAGTGTATATGAATTGGAGAAAGGATCCGAACACGTCGGCTTCCATATCATCAACCATAATCAGATCATCAGAACTCTCCTTCATGGCGCCGAAGAGTTGCGCCTTGAACACAGGCGACCGAGCAGCGAGCACGGACCGATGGGCCGAGAAGGTCTTGCCATCGACTTGGAAGGTCACATCCGTTCCATCCATGCTCTTCAGAAGGTCGCCGAGATGCCGGTTTAAGTCGCTCGTGGTCGTAGGAACCACGACGAACGGGCCATTTTCTTGGCCCTTGAACTCCTTCATGACCGTGACGTCGCACCGGATGGTGAAGCAGTCGTCTATCAGGTGCGGCGATCGCTCCAGATCCTCCGGCTTGATTTGGGCGACGACCTGGGATGATCCTTTGCATTGGAAAACATGTTCAGGGATAGTGCGGCTGTATGACGGCACTGGGACGCCGTCCTTGTCGAGTAAACAGAACCTGACCTTCGCCTTCACGTCTTTTGCATCAGCGGAATCAAGAACCAGGTAGACGGATACTGGTAGATTGTAAATTTTCGGGTAGTACCTCAGGATCCAGTCGTGACCTCCGACGCTGAAAGGGGCAGAAGACACGCGCTCGCCATCCTTGATCAGCTGCTTGGTTCTTGAGTACCCGTTTATCTTGAAGGCATATGACCTTTCCTCGGACTCGGCGACCATGGCAGCAGAAATCTTGCAGTGCTCTGCCATATCGATGGTGGGATGGATGGATGGATTGGGAACATGGGAGAGAGGAAAGGTCTTCCTGCGTGCGTTTATATAGAGGTGTACGCGGGAAGCTGGATCGATTGGTTTCACCTTCAGTATAATGAAAACGGCGGACATAATTTGCGCACTTCCATCTAGATGTTCTTGTTGCCGCAATTTGTTTCCATTTACTGTTCGTTTACCTCCACTAGGAGGCCCCGCTGCATGCATGCAATCCCATTGGAAAAGTATCAGGTACTCTCATCCTTTGGATATTCCCCGTGCTTCAAGTTCCAAAAAACATTCGTAAATGTTTCAAAAGAATTTAGAAAAAATGTGAATGTTCGTAAGGAATGTAACTACAACCCCTAAAAAATTCAGATCCAAACTCAAAATGCACATTAAAAAAAGTGAAATCGGCATGAATATTGTAAAAAGACAAAAGCAACATTGACGCTATTTACATATGGACTTCACATTTTTGTTTCACAATGTACATTTTGAGTTTGGACCTGAATTTTTTGGGAAAAAAAGGGTTTTCTGGGTTTCCATTGTGTACGTTTATACCAGCAATACTCCTCTAAACTTGATCATGGGCAGCCCGGCCCAAACGACCCGGCTTGGAAAATATGGGTTGGGCCAGGCTCGGCCTTAATTTTGCAGCCCAAAAGGATGTTTAGGCTGGGATTGGGCTTTGCCTTTTAGGCCGAGCTTACACGTGAAAGCACAGGGAAACATCATTTGGGTTGGACTTTTGGGCTTCGGGCTTGTGTTCGGGTCAGACTCAGGTTTTCGGGCTTTAGGACAGACTTTCTTGGAGTTTGGGGTTTGGGCTTTTTGAAGCCTGGCCTGAAATCCGCCAGACCCAACATATGATCAGGTTTACTCCTCCTAGACAACCGGCTCCAAATTCCGATGGGATCCAGAAAGGACGTCGGCTCATTTTTATCTGTTTTCCGATTGGTTGATACTACTTCAGGCATCTCTAATTGAACTTCTAAAATTTGGCCTCTCAAATGCCTCCTCGAGCCTAACTCTTATAATTTGAGGAGTTAAAAAACGGTTCCTAGCCGAACTCCTAAAACTTATTTCTTTAAAAAAATTGTGCCTAAATTAATTTCAAACATATATTTAAACTACTCAATTGCATAATTAAACAAAGCTGGCACATCATACATAGCATAATTAGACGTTTTATCACTATATACTACATCGATACTACAACGACACTACTTGTCGTCACCGCCACAGGCAAGGTACGCGTCAGAGTCGCCCGAGCCAGAAGAGTCGGAGGAGAGAGGGATCATCACCTCCCACTTGAGCGGCCGGCCTCATCGTCGTTGGTGTTAGGCCAAGTCGACGACATCTCCTCCTCCTCGTTGGAGGGCTCAACCAAGAGCTCCTCGAACATCTCGTCATTCTCCTTGGACTGGAACCACACTTGGTTCTTGACAAGGAGTTGCAGGTTCTTCGCGCTTAGCTTAACCATGAAGGCAGCATCGGTGCACTCGGCCTCGAGTTGGGCCTCGGCCGGTGCTCCTTCTCCTCAGCACGGGTGACCATTCCAATAGGAGGCGCGATGAAGTGCACAACGGGGGCAAAGACGGGGAAGCTTCGCTCGACTCCTGAAGTAGCGAACCGCCATGACGTCGTAAGCACGCACCACATCCTCCGCGATGGTGAATGCTTATTCTCCCCCATGTCCGGATTTTGGACCTCCGTCGTTGTCCAAGTATCCCACGGCGGCTACCGCACGCCACAGTACCTCGGCGCCAGTAGCGGTGGCGGCGGTAGTTCTAACATCGAGCTTAAGGAGGCGATGGTATCCAAATCGGAGGTCCGGAGTTGGCACGGGCACTTCGGGTTTTTGTGTTGATCCGTTACGGACAAAACAGGGCTCCGCGGTAGCCCTCGTCATTGACGAGCTCACAGTGCCGACGACTAGATGCATTGATTACCAGGCGCATACTGATCCATCCCGCCACCAAACTTAGCTAAAGATTAACTTACCAGGATATGAAGAGCCGCCAAACCCGAGCTCCCAAGAACAAGGGACGAGCCAAAGAGAAAACCAGGCTCCAACCTTGTCTCCAGGCGCATACGGATCCATCCCGCCAAGTTTAAAAATGGATAGTTCGTTGATGAATGATAAACTACAACTACAGTATAATTCAAGCAGGACACAATACTTTCATCACCCGTACCCTGTTCTAAGCCTTGGCAGCAACTTACAGGTGTTCCACAGACCGTCAGTAAGCAAATGAAAAATCCATAAACCTGATTCTTGTCCAATACAGGACATTGCAAACTAACAAAGCTTGTAGAGAAGGACATGGCGTGGTAATAGATTCAATGCCCGATTGTAGGAGCTACACTTAGAAGTTGGCCAAAACTGGGCCGACATTACTAAGAAATTAAGCACCATATTACGTTGTTAAGAAGTAGTACAAGACTGCAAGACAAGAATAAGTGGACACAGACATAAGATAGCATCAAGCACAACAGATGTAGCATTAGCTAGCTAGGTAGCACTCATTGAGATAGAAAAGCAGTAGTTCCACCACAGGTGATCTATCCTATAAGCAACCTATTTCTTACCCATAGGCCATAACAGGGCAAGGCAAACCAAAATAACAAAAGAAAATGGCTAGGAACAGTTACTACTTGGCAAAAGCATAACCTTGTCGGTCGGTTGTCGAGATCACTGTCCCCAGAGTTGACTTGCCGGCGCCTTATGGCTTTTGTTACAAGGGCAGTTGAGAATCTGGCATGTTGATGGTGTAGCTGGCGAGAAGATGAACGATGGTGAAAGGACGGTCCGCGATGAGGACAAACCGATCATCCCGCTCCACGAAATCGACGTCTTCAGATATCGCCTTGACCCTTTGGAAGTTATACTTCCAGATGCGAGCGGACCGATCCAGATGTCGAGTGAAGTAGACGCAATTCGGCTCAACACCTGGGAACTTATCGGCATCCACAGCCACACACCTCCGATGGCCAACGAAGATGGCAAACCTGCCGATGCTCCACATAAGCACGAGCTGGCGGGTCACGGTGTCAAATCTAAGAACACTGGGGTAGACGTCAGTACGTTTTCTGAAGACGAGCAGCATGTCTCCATCCAACCAGACGAGAAAACCCCGGTCGTCGTCTGCGGCATACGTGCAGCCGGAGAAAACATTGGCGAGCAGCATGCTTGAGCTCAAATCAGGCGGGAAAGAATAGGCTCCGAGGTAGCCGATTAGAATGGCAACCATGGCAGCTTTGTTCAAACTCGCGTACACACCACCGCTCACGGCCGCCTTGAGAAAGAAGTTGGAATCTGGCCCACATTCGCGCACGGTGAAAATCTGACTGTCAGGACTGGCCGTGTAATGCGCCGAGTGAGACGAGTTGCAGATGAAGACGAGCTTGAGCGGAGGGCCGTCGCGGAAGACGACGTCGGCGGCCCCCATCTGCGGTGGCACGGGCACCAGGAAACGGATGACGGCTCCGGTGAGAGGGTTCAGGACGCTGGCCGCGTGAGGAGGGCTCTTGTCCGCCAGCACGAGGTAGCCGCTGTGAGTGGCTGCCACGGCGTAGTGGTCGCGGAGCATCGGGAACTTTCTGCGGAGGAAGCGGCCGGTGTCGGCGTTGACCAGGAGCATCTCTTCACCCTCGCTCTGGAAGACCTCGTCCAGGAGGATCCACCGGCGCGGCTCGAAGCGGCGGTCGGAGCCGCTGCTGTCCTTGGGGCCGTCGGTGGCGGCGCGCCAGCCGGGGCAGGCGGCGCGGAGGTGCATGTAGCAGTCGAGGTCGTTGGTGGCGAGGAGGGAGTCTGCGACGCAGCGGACGAGGTCGGGTGGGAGGGCGGACCAGCCTGCGGCCGCCGTGGGGGGAAGAAGCGGCGGGGTTTGGAGACGAGTTGGATCATCCTTCTTCCTTTTGGCAGGCGGGGGAACTGGGGCGGCCAAGCGCGCCGGGTCCGCCATTGCTGCGCGCTCGAGCTTGGGAGAAATGGCGCCGGGATGGTTGGGGATTGAGAGAGAGAGAGAGGACTTATTAAGTACCACGATCGAGTTATTAAGCACGCTGTCTTCGTATCCTCAAAGCAAATCAGTCAAATCGATACGGTAAGATTTCCCCCCCTCAGATCGATACGATAGGATTCGATTCGATTCGATTCTCCTCCTTCCGCCGGCGAGCCCTCAAATCGACAGGACCAGCATGCGCGCGCAAGGAGGCCCTCCAGCTCTCGTCCCCTATCCTCGTCCCGTCACCGCGACGTGGGGCTCTCCTACAGACTACAACTGCCGGGTGCTTCGCTAGCTAGCTCACCGCCGTCTAATGGATGCATGCATGGCTCCGCCGAGCCAGCCGACGTGCCCGCCCATGACCAACGCGAGTGCCCGCGCGTCCCAGCCCCACGTCGATCCAACGCGAGTGCCGCGGTTAATTATGCGACGCCATGGAATCAAAACTCAAAAGCCATGCATGCGTGCGGGCTGCGGAGTAGTACTCGTCGTGTACGAATCCATCCATCCATGCATGCGTACGTCACCACAACTTCACCTAGCTAGCTTATTAGTATTTCATAAAAAAGAAAACTAGCTAGCTTATTAGCGTGTAGTATATCACATTGTCCATTAATTAATCATCTATTGGATCGGGATTGGATTGGAGTCATGCATACATGCATGCATGTATACACTAGCTACGTAGTACTCCCCTGGTGGGTGGTGCGCCTGGGGGGCAGAGACGGCGGTGGTCCGGCGCGGCCAGATCTGCCGCGAGGCGGCGCGGACTGTGGTTGGCACAGGCTGCTCGTGGCCACCTCTGCCGTTGCTGCGGTGGGTGGTGGTGGCGTAGCGGCAGTGAGTGGAGGTGGGGCGGGCCGAGGTTGGGGATGGCGGTTCTCGTCCAGATCTGACCTCGCGGCGCTGCGGGCCGCGGGAGGCTAGGGCTGCGGGCGGATGCCCTGACCAGGGCCCTCTCGGCTGGTCGGGGTGGGTGGTGGCATCGATCGGCGGGCAAAGGCTGTTGCTTGGTGGCGACTAGCGAACGGCGACAGGGTGCGGGTGGTAGTGGCGCCTCTCTTCTTCTTTGTTCGGGCCGGCGGCGCGGGATGCTCGCGGCGGCGGGACGGTCATGACAGGGAGCTCGTGCTCGGGCGGACCAGTTTTGGGCCCGGGACGGGTCGGAGCTCTGCTCCGGGTAGACGATGGTGGGCTCGGTCTAGGTGGTGCCCGAGGGAGTCGAGGTCCTTCTCTTGCGGGTACGGCGGGTACGGTGTTGGCGGTGGTCGGGTCATCATGTGTCCGTCGGGCAGATCGGAGTCGGAGACTACGGATATGGCGTCGTGCGGCCATATTTGCCGGCGGCCATCGGTAGTCACGGAGTTGTGTCTCCCCCACTCCACCGGGGCTGGCTGGAGGCACAGGTGTCGACGCCCCTAGTGTGGTGGCATTGATCCAGACTTTGTGGCTGATGACGGGCCCCTTTCACCCCCTCCTACCGTGGTGGGTACTCCGTGATGCGGGTGGCTGGTGATGGCTTGGACATGGATGCCGGGGTGGCGGCCCCTGGTGGCGGTCCACTTGGTTGGCTCTCCGGCGGGAACCTCCTGGCGGTGGTGACTCCTTGTCTTGGTCGTGTGGGTGACAGGATAGTTGAGGCGAGTGGCTTAGGCGTCCTCTCTGTCTTCTCAGGGATTGTGCTCCGATCCGGATCTGGGGACCTAAACTCGACGTCCTACCCTTGGGCACCTCGTGATGGCATGGGTGGGTTGCCGAGCGAAAGCTCTGTGCCTCAGCACCGACGACGGTGATGCTTGCGGGCTTTGTTATCTTCCTGAAGACGTTGTCGTGATTCTTCTCTCCGTGTGCCAGGGCTTCGGGTGAAAACCCCGTTCTTTGCGGACGCGACAGCGGCGACGCTTGGCGCCGTTCTCCTTCCCGAGGGCGTTGTCGTGGAGCTTAGGTGTGCTAGGGCGTAGCATGGTGTTGTGCTCAAGTCTTTTTGTATTTTCTTTGGCTTTGTCGGATATCTTAGGATCGGCTTTGTAAGAGGGTCACCTCATCACCTTGTATCGCTCGGCCATGTACCTTTTCGGGTGTGGCTTTATTTTTAAAGTGGGGCGAAAGCCTATTTCAAAAGACGTGGTACGCCCTCTGTTCAAAAATACTTGTCGGAATAATGAATGTATTTAGACGTATTTTAATTTTAAATACGCCCATATTTATTCATTTCTGGGATGAGTAATTCAGGACGAAGGAAGTACGTAACTAATCGATCCTCACCCTCTGAGTCCATAGGTCGTCCACGGTTGCCTACAACCAGCTCACCTACGTACGCGCTCCATCGCTCTTTTGCCTCCATCGGGATATCATCCACCTCGATTTGTATAGCACACACCCAGGGCTCCACTAGAGAAAGGATTTTTTTTTGTAACTAGCAGCGTATTAAGAGCAATTTCGAAAATTAGCAGGCCTAACACGTATATTTCAAAAATAGCACCCCGTCGGTCAACAGTAGACCGAAAAGGTAGTTTTCGGTCAACCGATGACCGAAGAGGCCTCTTCGGCGTTCCGTGGGCCGAAAACATTGTTCGGTGGGCCGAAGACTGGGTTGTCGGTGCATCTTCGGTCAGCGCGCCCGAAGAGGTCTTCGGCCAACCGTTGGCCGAAAACGGTGGATAAGGCCGCCGCCCGAACTCTTTCTTCTTCCTTTCTCTCTGTTCTTTCTCAGTTCGAGCTCTCTCTCTCATTTTCTCTGTGTACCTCGCCCCCACTCCCCGATCTCTTCGTTTCTCCAGCTATATTCAAATCCAAACCACAGAAACGGTAGATCATAGCCATCTCTAGCAGCCTACGGTCATTTTTTATCCAATGGGATTGGTATTTGTGTGTACAAGTGAGTTGTAGTCATGGTGGTGTGAGGAGGAGCAGCCATGGCCAGTTGAGGAGGAGGAGGTGGTTTGGCTGGGCAGCAGGAGGTGGCCGCCGAGGGGGTGGCGTTGGTGTTGTCCGTTGGTGCAAATTCTCCGTGAGGTGGCGACACGCGTCGAAGGTATAATCCCGCGTCACATTTTTTTAGTGTTAATTGGTTTGTGCTGTCATTTTAGCGGTTAGTTAGTGTAGCAGGTAATAATTTTGTTCGTTATGATTAATGAGATGGAAGTGTCTGACAGGTTAAAATGTCTGAATCAGTAAATATGACTGTTTACTATGGCCCTGGCAATGTTCGATATAATGAGTTGGGGGTTGATCTTAGCGAGTACCAAAAATGTGTCATGACACTTCCAGACCCGGACAGAGTGGACATTAGACAGTTGAAGTACTGGTTGACGACTAGTTTTGGGCTGGATCCTGGGGTATGTTCCGTCAGTATTCAAGCATTGTGGACCAAATCGTTAAGTGGGAGTTGATGCTGATAGATAGGAGCCAGAAGTGGTTGACCCTGTTAAGGCGTTGCGGAGACCGAAAAATCCACCCATATGTCCTAGTTCAACCTGTGGCGAAGGAGGAGAATACCGGACAACCAGAGGGGGGGTATGAACCCGGGCAGGACAGTCAAGTGGCTAACGATATTTATTTATCCGGGTCACAGCCAATGGATGTGGATGCAAGCCAACCCGAGGAAGAGCCAGATTACGTGCCACACCATTTGTGTGGTAACGATACTGGGCAGAGTAGTCGGTCGCTAATATTAGCTGGTTCTGGTTTTGCTGATGGCGATGAGGAAGGGGAGGAAATGCAGAGGGTGATGGAGGAAGAGGACGACGATGGACTGGCTGAGGATCTGGATTCTGAAAATTCCGAGGATGAAGTGGAGGTACCGATTCCTGCCGCATGGGATCAGGACCTATCGACCGGTCTGACGGTCAACGATGGCCATGAGACTCCATGACAGTATCATCTGAACCAAGTCGAGATAGGTTCTATGCATGATACAAAGAAGAAATTGAAATATGCGGTGGTAAAGTGGGCTATGTCCACGCAGAGGGTTTTCCGGACACACATATCAAATCGAACAAACTATACCGTGAAATGTGTTGAAACAGGTTGTCCTGGGAAGGTGCACGGGCACGTGCCGAAGTATAACATCCACTGGGTTGTCACCGATGTTGTTCCACATACTTGTGTGAGGAAAAACCTTCTGGTGAATCATCCGAACCTGTCTTCAACTCTCATTGCTCAACTCATGTATACTGAGATAGTGGAGAAGAAAGACATGGAAGCAAAACACATCCAGACAGCAGTGAAGGTCAGATGGGATTATCTCATTCCTTACGGGAAGGCTTGGAGGGCTACGCAGAAGGCTATGGAGGAAAGGTTTGGGACGTTCTTGGACTCATATGATAATGTTGTGCGGCTCCTTCAAGTATTGAAGGAGAGGAATCCCGACACTTATGTTAACGTACAACACACAAGATTGGAGAGTATACCAGATTTCAAGGTGTTGAAGAGAGTATTCTTTTCTTTTGCTATTTGCATCGAAGCTTTCCGGCATTGTCCTCCTGTGATGTTTGTGGATGGCACATTCCTGACTGGTCAGTACAAAGGGCAAATCCTTACTGCTATTGGTGTTGACGGGAACAATCAAATCATCCCACTTGCCATGGCATTCGTGGAGGGTGAGAACTTTCCAAGCTGGATATGGTTCTTGAGGCAAGTGAAAATCGCCATCGTGAAGGACCGACCGAACGTGTGTGTCATTCATGACAGACATGCTGGTATATTGAAGGCCGTGAAGACACTGAGGGATCCAACTGAGAACGAAACAACATCATGGAAGGACCTGCAGAGCCGGTGGTGCATGCGCCATCTTGGGGCAAAAATTTTCTCACAGTTCAAGAACAAGCGGTTGATGAACTTGTTCAAAAAATTATGCAAGCAGAATCAGCCACGGAAATACAATTTTATTTGGTCAAAACTAGATGAGTTTACTAAGAAGCAGGTTAAAGCCAGAAAGAAAATGGAACAAGATCAGGTTAAATTAGCAACATTCATCGCAGAGCTAGAGCAGCCTGTAGCTCTTTGTGACTTGCCAGCAATTGACCCTCCTGGCACTAAGAGGCCGAATGGCAGGGCAATAAAGAATTTTACTCAGTGGATAGAGAAAGAGCCTCCCGTGAATTGGTCTCTCCTGCATGACACCCATAGAGCTAGGTATGGCCACATGACAACCAACCTTGCTGAGGTGTATAACTTTGTACTTAAAGGAAATAGAGCATTGCCACTCACAGCTATTGTGGAGGCTGTATTCCATGGCACTTTGAGATATTTCAGAGAAAGGCTCGAGTTAGCAAAGAAGCATATTGCAGATCATCCGAAGACTCCTTATTGTAGCCGTGTCATGGAGTACATGGCAAAGAAGATAGAGAAAGCAAAGAAGCACACTGTCAGACTCATAGGTAATCAGGAAAGGAGGTATGAGGTTCAGCTACCTACCGATGGTTTCGGTACGTCAAATGAGGTGAAGACGCATGAGGTAAAAATTGGAACGGAATTTTATCCAACGTGTGAATGTACATGCAACAAACCGAAGTTGTTGCACCTTCCTTGCTCACATGTGTTGGCTGCGTGCGGCCAGATTCAGTTGGATGCCATCTCCTTCGTTTCCCCATACTATTTGAAAGAGTCAGTACGCAACACATGGACCGGTGAGATGACAGGGTTTAGAGTCGTCGGCAATTTCAACAAGGTAAATGATGATGAGAGAGTATACATCCCGGATCCTGGTCTTCGGCGAACCAGCAGGGGCAGACGCAAGGTAAAGCGCATCTGAAACGATATGGACCAATCTGAAGCTGGTGGAGCAACCAGACAGTGTTTGCTATGCGCGAATTATGGGCATAGGATGAAATATTGTCTCGACATTAACAAAGACGGTGCGTCCACATCGACGAGTGCGTCCACATCGACGAGTGCGACAACAGGAGCAAGAGGTGGACGTGGTCGAGGCAGTCAAGGCCGAAGGGGACGACGAGGAAGAAATAACTCAGAAGCTATATAATGATATGTCGGACTATGTTTGTGATATGTCGGACTATGTTTTAATTTCTGATATGTTCTGATATGTCGGACTATGTTTTAATTTGTGATATGTCGGACTATGTTTTAATTTGTGATATGTCGGACTGTGTTTTAATTTCAGATATGTCTTCGTATGCGTTGCTTAAAGATGCGATCGATAAAAAACACCGGGCCGCACTTATGCAAGCGGGCAAGAATTTAGATGTGTTGATCCCTCGCACCCCAAAGTCTAACTGGATGATACACCCTCAATGGGTTGATAGGTATGTTTGCATATCATGTTTTAATTCGTAATAGGTAATATTTGATGCCCGCTAACTGTTTGATGTACATTCTTTTTATTTTGTAGGTTAATGTGGGCTGGACTGCTACCCTTGGCACGGCTGGTTGAGGGTACATTGGATGAGTGGGTTGATCATCCGGAGTTGGATGAAGCTGGTGAACCAATGCAGCTACGCAAGAGAAAAAACAAACGCTTCTCTTACGACAGGTCACTCCTTACCTGCTTAGTAGATAGATGGAGACCGGAGACACATACGTTTCACTTTCCCTGGGGAGAGATGGCGCCTACTCTACAGGATGTGTCTTACTTGTTGGGATTACCGTTGGCCGGTGCTGCCATAGGTCCTTTAGAGGCAGATCCTGGCTGGCTAGCTATGATGCAGGCACGTTTTCTAGCTGCGGTGCCAACTGCTGTGGAGTTAGAGAAGGATCCTCACGGGCCTCGTTTCAAGTGGTTGAGCCAGTTTCCGGTAACCTTCTCGGTCAGCTAAAATAATGTTGTTTTTATAGTTGTCCTCACTACATAGAATAATACAAGTCGTTTGGGTTATATGTAGATTGTCGCGTTAGGACACCCCGGAGTTCAGTTGTCCGAGGCACAGATTGATCGGTCCCTAGAGGCATATATTCTGTGGTTGTTCGGGAAGACGATGTTCACGGAGAACCACGTGACCACTGTCGATGCGCGGCTCATCAGCATTGCACGAGAGATAGCTGACGCTCGTTGCCCAGGGGACATTATGCAGAGGAGTTTTGGTTCTGCTGTGTTGGCAGCTACGTACAGAGGCCTGTGCAAAGGTTGCATGTTGACCTCCAGTAGATCAGGTCTGGTTGGATGTCCACTATTGTTGCAGCTCTGGTCATATGAGAGGTTCCCTATTGGACGGCCCTATGTCAGCGTTGAAAATCCGTTTGGGTTGATAGACATAGCAGGGACTTATGTGCCACATATCGGCGACTTGCCTACTGTGGGATCTGTTTGGGCGCGAAGAGAGGTAATTTTGTATTACGTAACATTTCATTAGATTATTTCTTGCCATGCAATACTATTACTAATGTTTATTTGTTGTCATGCACAGAGACAGTTTGCGGGTATGCAGGTTAAGAGCTACTACCCGTCCTTCACGGCGCAGTTTGATGCTTTGCACGAGGATGTTGTTATCTGGGAGCCCTACTCGGATCAGGCTATAACATCTAGGTATCCAGTTGGTCTATCTGCCTTGTGCACTAGAGATCGGCACTACTGGATGACCAAGGCGAGATTGGTGTTCGACGTGACGGTGGAGGAGATGGCTCTTCATAGGGTAATGAGACAGTTCGGTCGCTATCAAGAGGATGAAATTCCTGTTATGCCACACATACCGGACCACGTGCACAAGTAAGTAATTCGAATTTAGTTGTCAGCACTGCTTTCAGAATGTTGCTTACCACGTTACCCGGTTGTTAATGTCAGGTTCAGCCGCGTAGGAGGGAACAAGTCCATGACTTTCTGGCTTCAGAACATTGACCCTTATGTTCTAGAATGGACAACCGCGCAAACACATATCTGGGATGAGGTTCGACCCTTTGACTGGGACAAGTTCGGGTTGTATCTGCAGCGATACAGGCATTCAACGAGGATCTACTTGGTTCCTCGTGCTGCTCCTGATCAGATTGAAGAGCCTCTGACCAGCGATATGTACCCAACTTCCTCTATTATGGGCACCAGACACCACGCGGTACGCACCCAACTTCCTCTATGTTGGTTCTAATATGTGTACTCATGTCATAACGCGAACATTTACAATTGGCTAACTCTTCAATGTACAGAGTGACTTGACAGTCGAGGCGCGAGAGGAGGTTTCCGCTTTAATGCGGCGGGTTGATAGTGGGGATACTATCCCACAGCCAGATCTTCGGACATGGTTGAAGCGTTTTGATGACAAGCTACGAGGGATTTACGCAACAGTGACATGTAGAAGATCTTCGGACGTTGCGGTATCTCGTCCCGGACTTCGTCCGCCACGTCCATCTGTGCATCGTTCAGAGTCACGGCGCATGGCTTCACCGGCGCCACCTCCTTCACAACCAGCAAGGTCGTCATGGAATCAGGCACCTCCTTCACATCCAGGGAGCTCGGCCTGGCAAGAGCCATCTCCTTCACAGCCAGGGCGGTCATCATGGCATCAGGCACCTTCTTCACATCCTGGGAGCTCGGCCTGGCAAGAGCCATCTCCTTCACAGCCAGGGAGCTCAGCCTGGCATGAGCCACATCCTTCACAACCAGGGGGGTCGACATGGCATCAACAAATGGGGCCAGGTAACTTTACTTTCGTTTTTTCTTTTAAGCAGTGTACGATCGCAATTCAATTTGACATGTGCTTCACTACTACAGTCAGCAACCAGCCGCTTCCGTTCACGCATGTCGTGCAGTCGCCGATGCGTAGTGGTGATGGTTCATTCTTAGACAGCTATGGCGATGACGATGACCAAGCTGCAAACACGTTTGACTTCTCTTAGCCTATGTATCATACTCCACCACCACCACCGACGCAGGAGACACAGACCGAGTCAGGCGCCGAGGTTATTTACGGTCGTGGTTTTCGTGACCCTCGCCCACTGCGTCAGCGCTTATCGCCTTCCGGTCGCCGTCCGAGGAAGATCCAGACTCGTCGCCGTCAGTGATATGATTATATATGTATGAGACACCCATGTTAGTTTCAGACTATTCTCATGTATGAGGACTTATCTATGTATCAGACATCCTTCATGTATGGCGGGAAATCCGTCACCTCCTTCACCTTGCAGAGATCGCCACACCAACAACGAAGTACTTCCACCCCCCAAGGCAAATGCGCACTCTTCATTTTCGTAGGCCTAATGCTTTGATCCGAGCAAGGCAAACTCATAATGACTAGCGCGTTGGTGTTTTGAAGTGCGGCTGGACGATGGAGAAGAGAGTGAGAAAGAGCAAGCAGTGTGGGCAGAAGCAAAGAGAAGAGCGTGAGAGAGCAGGCATGGGCATCTCGTTTATAAAGATGAGGAGCACTGTGTTGTCGGTAGAAGAAAATAAAACACGCGCGTCCACCGCAGCAACATCACAGTACCGCAGACAGCAGGAATCAGACAAAGCAGACAGCAAGAATCAGCGTCAGTCTGCCAATCACTACAGTCTGCCAATCACTACAGTCTGCCAATCACTACGCTGATTCTGCCAATCACTACAGTCTGCCAATCACTACAGTCTGCCAATCACTACAGTCTGCCAATCACTACAGTCTGCCGTGGAAATTAGCGCATTTTGCTGCAGTGTGGGCATCGGAATCAGCGTCCGCGCATGGGAAAAAGCAAGGGAAAAGCGAGCTGGCCGAGGGAGAAGCCGTCGGTGGCAAAAAAAACTTCAGTACAAAGTTGGTCAATTGGTTTAGAGAGATAACACTTGTACTGCGAACTAAATGCATCCAACTGAAATTAAACATTACCACTGACTTAAACAGTACAACTGAATTAAACATTACAACTGAATTAAACAGTACAGCTGAATTAAACACTACAACTGAAATTAAACAGTACTACATAAAACAGTACTACATGAATGCATCATCCTCCTCCTCCGTCGATGCAGATCTCTTGCCCTTTGTCGAAGTAGAACTCTTGGCCTTCGACGATGAGGGAGTCATGACCTTGCTGCTCGGCATGAAGAGGTCGTCTTCGTCCTCACTGTCTGCTGACCATAAATCTGAATTCTTCCTCCCAAGCCTGATGTAAGATTCACTCTTATGCAGTTTGACCTTCTGCCATCTGCCATGCAACCTGAGAAGTTCTTTTCGTATCTCCTCAAATGTCCTGGGAGGCCACCCACTCCTAGCTAATGAGTGAGCCAACTCATTCATTATGGTGTCACTACTGATGAGTTCCTCCCATGGAACTACTCTATCATCCATCTTGAAATTGGCGGCTAGTTTGAGAAGACGATCGGACATACCGGAGTGAAAACTACGATCAAAAGGATAATGAGGATGAGACATCTCCACGAAAGGATGGCGGGAGCGAAAGGCGTGAGAGAAAGGGGGGACAGAAGGGCCTGCTCACCCACCTTATTGCGGATGTGGTTATATAGGTTCACAAGAGAAGATGGCGGGAGAGAAAGGCGGGAAAGAAAGGCGGGAAAGAAAATGGCGGGAGATAATGGCGGGAGAGAATGTCGGGAGAAAAAGTGGCGGGAGAGTACGGCGGGAAAGAAAATGGCGGGATAGTAGGGCGGGAAAATAAAATGGGGGGATAGTAGGGCGAGATAGTGCGATCACTGTGGCAGATGACTGAAAACAACAACTAGCTCCTGATCACGCTCTTTGAAGGTTATGAGCACCAAATTATTGACTTCAATAGACGATGCCCGCAGAAAATTACCGAAGCCTTCCTTCTTGAACACCATTCTATCACCCAAGCCAATAAAGTAGGAACAAGGAATGCTCACAGATATATCATCATCTTCAGAATCCAAAGTAATTTCAAGAGTTAAAGAACCAGTCCTAGGAATTGACACAAATTCCGTCAAACTCCTCACAACCATGGTCGGAATAACCTGACAAAAAACATCAAGTTATATGATGTTGAGCTTACAAATTTAAAACAGTAGCCAAAAACAAAGCTCACCATATGTTGACCATTGACATTCATGGAATCAATCCTATGAACAAAAGGAGTACACAATATGTAGTTGTCATCAAAGAGCTGTCGCGACATGACATACATTTGGTGATAATTCAGACTTAAGATACCACGACTATAAAAACAACTGTCAACAAGTTCCCTCTGAGTTTCACTCAGATCATCAAGAGCTACAAAAAAATAATTTCACAAATTTAGCAGAACAGCAAAACGTAAAAGTTGAAACAAAACTTTAAATCACTCAAAAAAAAACTTACCAACACAGGGTAAAGGGAACAACATAACACCATCCCGATGAATATCAACACTACACCATGTTCCATAGTGCTCAAGCCTAACAGTCATCATGTCACGATGACGGAGACCATAATCATTCACAAGTTCCTCCCAGGAAGGACCATGGAATTTACTGCTCACCCGACCATGTGTAAACAGAACATGGTATAAGTTACCCTCACTGTTGTGAAGAGCAAGATCAATATCTGTGTCACCCCTCCGAATAGCTAAAGCTCTGCACTCCTCAATGTACCGAGCAAGATGTGATCTAACACTGCACGGAACATACTACAAAAAGGATGGAAGCAAACATCATAATCATATAAACAAAGCCATTAGAATACATTCCAACCTAAACAACATGAACCATATGCCACAATCAGATAAACAAGATATATATCTTACAACACACCTTGAACAGCGACGATCCAGCACCACAGTGAAGACAGACGCACTAGAATCAAAGGAAGAACAAGGGCCACCTGGAGCTCGGCAAAAGGGGCAAGCCATTACCTGCAAAGAAACGGTGACCAAAAAAACACTACACTTGCCTGCTCACCCACCTTGCTGCGGAGGGGGTTTTATAGGGTCAGAAGAGAAGATGGCGGGAGAGAATGGCGGGAAATAAGGGCGCGAGAGAAGGGCGGGAACGAGAATGGCGGGAAAGAAGGGCGGGAACGAAACTGGCGGGAAAGAAGGGCGGAAAAGAAGGGCGGGAGAGAAGGGCGGGAAAGAAGGGCGGGAGAGAAGGGCGGGAACGAGAATGGCGGGAAAGAAGGGCGGGAACAGTAGGACGACGGTGTGCTAGTTTTGCAATTTGTAATGTTTTGATCTTATTTTCCCAATTTGTTCAAAAATATGTACTATTTGTGAAAAAAATTCGGGAAAGAAGGGCGGGAAAGAAGGGCGGGAAAGAAGGGCGGGGAAGAAGGGCGAAGAAAATGCAGTATCCGGCTAAGGAAATACCGAAAAGGACTCTTTGGTCAACGGAAAACCGAATTAGGTCACATGCAACTTCGGTTAACTGTTAACGTAAAGTGCATGGACTCTTTGGTCAACGGTTGACCAAAGAGTACTCTTCGGCCAACCAAACACCAAAGAGTACTCTTCGGCCAACCAAACACCAAAGAGTCCTCTTCGGCCCAGCACAACATGTTTTTGGTCAATCAATGACCGAAGAAGAAGTCTTCGGCCTACGGTTGACCGAAGAGTACTCTTCGGTTTTCTGCTGACCGAAAAGTCCTTCTTCGGTCAACTGTTGACCGACGGGGTGCTATTTTTGAAATATACGTATTAGGCATGCTGGTTTTCGAAATTACTCTAAATACGATGCTAGTTACAAAAAAAAAATCTAGAGAAAGATCTATGACAAGGAAATCAAGTCTGTATATAAACCAGAGACATCGGTCGCGCCTACTTCCATCCTCTCACTAGGTCCATCCAGGATAGTCACCGGGCCCGCAAACACGGGCGATGATCCAAAGGTATTAAGCAATCCCAGTGATATCACATTTCCTCTCACTCTACCCCGTCCCTTCGTCCCATGTAGTAAGGGTCTGTTCTGAAACTGCCCAGCTTCATCAAAACTTTTTAGATTCAGCTTCTTGCATGACTTCTCGCTTCAGGTGGCGACTTGAAAGTGTTCGGCTGTCTCGTAGCTTCTTCCAGCGCTATTTTGATCTGGCAGCCCAGCTGGGGGGACTGCTGGCCCGTCTGTTGCCACCTTGGGCCTGTTGAAAGCAGCCCATATTGGGGCGAACGAGTAGGAACGGGTGCGTGCGGTACCTGTACGAGCGAGTAGGAGTTGATCGATCGAACCGTTTTCTTTGGCGGTGGCATTATGACCATAAATAACTCGAACTCCAGATTCTTGTAAACACGGAGCTGCGTTTCCCTAGCTTCAGAAAATTGCACTGCAGCCCAAGATGGCTTCGTGAAGTTTAGCTTCTTGAATCTGAGGCGTTCGGTCTAAAACCAGGCTGAGAAGTTGTGAAGTTTGGAGTTGGAGGAGATCAGAACAGGCCCTAAACCTCGTATTCTTGCAATTGTGGCATAGCACTGCCGCTACACCTCTTCGGGACTGCAAATTTTATGTTGCCGCCTCGCCAGGGTTCTGTCTATCTAAGCCATAGGCCCACACACTCCATGCGGTTACATGGGGCACGGGCGCAAACCTGGTTCATGGCCAGGGTTCATTTGTTTCATCTTATCGTTCGCTCGCTCGATTTTATTTTTATTTATTTTTGTAACATTTTTATAAAAAAATAAAAATATACAAATTCCAAAAAAATTAAGCTTGAAAAAAACTTTTTGCAACTTTTAAAAAATGTTGACGGCATTTAAAAAAATGTTTCAACATATATTTGAATTTGTTTAACACATGTTCGAACAACAATCTTCAAAAACATGTGTTTTCAAAAAAAAAAATTTGAACATGTAGTTTAAAAATGTAAAGCATATATAAAATAAACATTTCAGATGTACACGAAAAATGTAAAGGATGTAAATTATGGATGGTGCACCACTCTCTTCTCCTTGTAAAGGATGTAAGTGAACTTTGCCACAAATGAATAAAGAGCTGTATTTTTTGAGACAAATAAAGATGTGATTGAATGTCCAAAAACAAAAAACCAGCTCCCAATCCTCGTCCAAAGACAGCAGCAGAAGGCCCAGCTCCGGCCACGTCTGTCACGGCCGGTGGGCCTGACCAGGCTGCGCCGGTGAAGCCTCTGGCTCGTCGCCTCACAGACAGAACCCTAGATCCACAGTCCTCTCTCTCTCAATCCCCATCACCCTCCCCGGCGCCATTTGTCCCAAGCTCGAGCGCGCAGCAATGGCGGACCCGGCGCGCTTGCCCGCCCCAGCCCCCCCCCCCCCCCCCCCCCCTGCCAAAAGGAAGAAGGATGACCCAACCCCTCTCCAAACCTCGCCGCTTCTTCCCCCCACGGCGGCCGCAGGCTGGTCCGACCTCCCGCCCGACCTCGTCCGCCGCGTCGCCGACTCCCTCCTCGCCACCAACGACCTCGACTGCTACATGCACCTCCGCGCCGCCTGCCCCGGCTGGCGCGCCGCCACCGACGGCCCCAATGACAGCAGAGGCTCCGACCGCCGCTTCGAGCTGCGCCGGTGGGTCCTCCTCGAGGAGGTCTTCCAGAGCGAGGGTGAGGAGATGCTCCTGGTCAACGCCGACACCGGACGCTTCCTCCGCAGAAAGTTCCTCATGCTCCGCGACCACTACGCCGTGGCGACCACTCACAGCGGCTACTTCGTGCTGGCGGACAAGAGCCCACCTCACGCGGCCAGCGTCCTCAACCCTCTCACCGGCGCCGTCGTCCGTTTCCTGGTGCCCGTGCCACCGCAGATGGGGGCCGCCGACGTCAGTCTTCGGTGATGATGGCTCTCCGCTCAAGCTCGTTTTCATCTGCAACTCGTCTCACGAACGGCATTACACGGCCTATCCTGACAGCCGGAGTTTCACCGTCCAAGAGCATACAGCAGATTACAACTTCTTACACAAGGCGGCCGTGGGTGGTGGTGTGCGCGCAAGTTTGAATCAAGCTGGCATATATTCGATTCTAATGAAGTACCTGAGAGGCTATTCTTTCCCGGATGCTTTGAGTATAACCATGTTGCTCCCCAATGTTTTCTCCGGCTGCACATATCTCAGAGGCGAGGACCGGGGTTTTCTAGTTGGATTGGATGGACACATGCTGCTCGTCTTCATGGAACGTAGAACCATCTTCCCCAGTGTTCTCAGATTTGACACCATGAAGCGCCAACTCGTGCCTATGTGGAGCATCGGCAGGTTTGCCATCTTCATTGGCCATCGGAGGTGTGTGGCTGTGGATGCTGATAAGTTCCCAGGTGTTGAGCCGAATTGTGTCTACTTCATTCGACTGGATCGGTCCGCTCGCATCTGGAAGTATAACTTCGAGGCGGGCAATGTGATATCTGAAGACGTCGTTTTCGTGGAGCGGGACCAACGGTCTGTACTCGTCGCAGACCGTCCTTTCACCATCGTCCATCTTCTCTCCAGCTACACCATCAACATGCCGGATTCTCAACTGCCCTTGTAACAAAAGCCATAAGGCGCCGGCAAGTCGACTCAACTCTGGGGATAGTGATCTCGGGAACCGACCGACAAGGTTGCCCTTGCCAATTAATTTTTTATTTGGCTTGCCCTGTTACAGGTAGATAGATGACCTGTGGTGGAACTACTGCTTTCTATCTCAATTAGTACTACCTAGCTAATGCTGCATCTATTGTGCTTGATACTATGTGTCTATGTGTCCACTTGTTTTTCTGTTGTAGTTTTGTACTACTTCTTAACAACGTGATATGGTGCTTAATTTCATAGTAATGTCAGCCCAGTTTTTGCCAACTTCTGAATCTAGCTCCTACAACCGGGCCTTGAATCTATTACCACACCATCTCCTTCTCTATAAGCTCTGTTAGTTTGCGATGTCCTGTACTGGACACGAATCAGGTTTATGGATTTTGGATTTGCTTACTGCCGGTCTGTGGAGCACCTGTAAGTTGCTGCCACGGGTTAGAACAGGGTACGGGTAATGAAAATAACGCTCCATCTAATTTTCTAATGCTACGTGGCTATGCTTCAATTCCTGTCACCTAATTTCTTCCTTGTATTTCTGGGCATTACTACAGAGACACAATCTGCTGCACCAATGATGTTAAGAACAAAGGGCATGCTTTGCAATTCATCATTCCTGCAAAGAACCAAACTAAGGATGTTCTCTGCATATAAATATGAGGCGTGACATGGTTTGCGGTTGCTATTTCTAATTGATCATGTAGATTCTTTACATATTTTTGCCGGGCAGGTAATGTACGTTATGCTATGAAACAAATCTGTTTCGTTTAAACGTTGTAATGGATGTGCAACTGATCACCTAACAAACTAGACTTCATACCAATAGCTCAAAAATGCTCTAATTCTTATAATGATGCAGCAGTAAGAAGGGTAGTTGAAGTGAGGAGCAGGTACATGCACAGCTACTCTAAATTCTTCTCCACCTGGAACTGCTGCATCAAGTCTCTGTTTTGTTCTCTGAAAAAGGATTGTGTCCTGGTTGAATTATACTGAAGCTGTAGTTTACCATTCACCAATGATGTATCCATTTTTAAGCCTGGCGGGATGGATCCGTATGCGCCTAGGGAGGCCGGAAGGATGGGGTCTGCTCCAGCGGGCTTGGTTTTCTCTTTGGCCTTGTCCCTTGTTCTTGGGAGCCCAGGTTTGGTGGCTCTTTAGGTCCTGCTAAGTTGAATCTTTAGCTAATTGATGGACACTTGAAGTTTGCAATGTGCCATTGAGGCCATCTATTTGTTCATCTAGGATATCAAGTGTTTTTTTTCTTGAAACAAATCATTTTTCAACCTGGTAGACGATTGGTGGTACAGAGGTCAAGTGTAATTTTTTCGGCACTGACCAGTCGTTTAGTTTTGCACCTGTGAAAGTGAAGCCCTCTTTTGTTTCAGGGGATACATTTTAAGCTCTAAATGAATGCTTCTTCTGCAGCTTCAGCCTCCTCTGTTTTTATTTCTAGCGGTCCAAGATAATCGCTGGTTTTGTTATCTCTCTGAGATCGTCGCATGCCGTCTTGGTTACTTTGCGCAGAACTATCTATTAGCACAGTTTTTACCTTTTACCAATCTCTGAACTTTGCTCCTGGAATTGGACATATTACTACCCCTTGCCAATCTATGTATTGTTGATTTCGCAATGTCGTGTACAGTGCAAGAAAAGAGTTTTTGGTTTCATCACTGGTGGTCTCCGGAGCTGCTGTACATGGCACTAGAACAGAGCATGGATGTAATGTTTCATCTACTTTTCTGAGGCTCTCTGCAGTGATGTCACTGATAGACAGATGCTAATCTCATATTCATTCATCCTATCTGATGAGCTCGACCCTGCAGTCTGTTCACCAATGTGCCAATTTATTGTCCGTGCACAATATTTCTATAGTGCGCTCACTGGCAATGCCATGAGCAGCACCCTGAATACGATGGCAATGAAGAGTAGAGAAGATGACACACACAAGAGCGGATATAGAGTGACAGTGACAGACAGAGCATGGCGCAATTTCACATCCAGAACCTAGCTACTTTTACTCGTTTTAAAAGAGCATGGATGACATCCTAATTTTCCCTCCTGTTTCCTTGCATTTTCAGAACCCAACTATCATTGTTAAAATCTGCAGGTTATAGTTATGAGTAAAAAAATAAGTCTTCAAGAGGGTATTTCAGTTTGTTCTCCGTGCACATGTCGGTGCATTACACTCAGTGACAGTGTCCTAGATAGAAACCTCTGCTACACATTCAGATTCAGGAAACAGAGCAAACAGCAGTACAGAGCCATCAGCAGTACCCATAGGAACCTCTGCTTCTCTTCCCACCTACATGGGAACCTTCTGTTCTGCACCTTCAGAAAACAGAGCCATCAGCAGTACCCATGAATACGATAGCAATGAAGATTAGAGAACATGACACACGCCTCAAGGCTTTGGCATTTGCTAACTTCTGACAGATTATTTTCCTGTGGAGACGAATAGAGTTGAAAGCCAGAAAGAAACGGCTTTCAATCCATCTATGATTGCAACATAAGCACATGTGCCAAAGCATACAGTCAACATTATTTCTCAGCATAGGTGTAGGATAGTTTTCCTTTAAGGGCTTCTTTGATTCAAAGGAATTCTATAGGATTTTTGGAGGATTGAAATCCTTAGGATTATTTCCTACATTGGTCCTTTGATTCATAGGATTGGATCCTAAAGGATTTTTTTTCTATGAAACCTTTTGTACTACATTTCATAGGAAATCTAACATCCACTCCAACATCTTTTTATAATTCCTTTGTTTTTCCTGTGTCATCAAACACCCCTTGCTAATCCTATAGGGTTCAAATGGACATGCCACTCCAACCCTCTACTTTTCCTATTCCTGCGTTTTCAAAATCCTGCGAATCAAAGAGGCCCCTAATGTAGAAAAGATTCTCATGAATATTGATAATGGTTCTAAATAAATATTTTTATAGTACTCCCGGACAAATTGCAAATGTCATCGGGCTTTAGAAATAAAATATGTTTTCTGCATAACTACATGGTTGGAATATAACCGTTAGAAATAGATGTTATTAGTTACAAAGTAGTATTATAAATATAGAAGAGAGAACGTAGAAGCATAGAATTTTGCTTCACAACGATGCAGAGGTATGGGGTTATCCTTCTTTTAATTTGTCTTTTAAAAAAATCCCTTGACGTGAAAGCTACAACCATCCATTGCATTTGGTATCTATTTCCTTGACCAGTCCTCTTCACAGTTGCTTTAGTAGCGGCGGTGGCCCTCGAGGCTTTGGTATCTGCTAATGATGCGATTGGCAAAATAATGCCATTCTGACAGATTCTTTTCATGTGGAGATGAGGAGAGCTGAAAGTCAGAACCAGCTTCCGATCCACTGATTGTAATTAAGACTAGAAGAGCACATGTGCCAAAGCATATTTTCAACATTTTTCTGTTAAAGCAGAGACCTAACCCTTCCTGATTTTTCTTCCTGTTTTCTTCCATTTCCAGAACCTAGCTAACCGGCCTAACTGCACCATTGACCCATCAGTCCTGAATTACGTGCAGCCCTGGAGTCTTCAGTGTAAAACTTCAAGAGATATCTCAGGAGAATATTCATAGTGGTAGCTCTTGGATCAGCAAAAAATTAAACGGCATGTCCCAATTGTAGTGACATAGGATAGTTTTTCATTAATGTAGATAAATTTAACATTTATTTGTCACGAATACTGCTAACCCAACAAATGTTAGATGCGTTTAGAGTTTTGCAAGAAGATGTTTATTCTGAATAATCATATGATCTCTCCGAATGTAGCCGTTAAAAATACATTATCAGTTACAAGATATTATCAAAATTTAGAAGGTGGCGGCGGGGCGCTTGTTTCTCCGCTCGTTCGCGTCGCTCCTCGGGTGCATCGGCCGCCGTTGGGGCGGGGCCCGTTCTTCCTCTCCCTCGGCGTCTTCTCCTCTCGGCGACGGCGGCCTGTTCGTTTCTGCCGGAGGCGCTTGTCTTGTGGTGGAAGGGCCGGCGGCAATGGGCGCGCAGGGGCGGTTGGCAGGTCCAGATCTGGCCCCTCGTTGGCTGCTCCCTGCGCTCTCGGGTGGGGGTGGCACCTGGGGCTCTCTCCGGCAGCTGCGTGGCCGGGCTGGCGACCTGGTGCGGCCCAGGGTGAGTGCCGGAGGCTTGGCTCGGGTGGGCCGGCTCCTAGTCCGGCGTGCTTAGGCTAAGGAGGTGGTTTGGAGGTGGAAGTTGGTGGAGGATGTGTTCTGGCGGCCAGGCTCGATCTCCGCTCCTGTCGGCGTCGGTGCTCGAGGTGAGCGGCTATGTCAATGGAGGTGCATCCTGCTGGCTGCGGCGAGGACGCTCGCCGCGGAGGTGCAGGAGGATGGGAGGTCTCGCGCTCCTATGCTTGCCGGACTCGGCGGCCTATATGCGGAGAGGTCCGGTGTGCGCTGCTTCGGGCGAAAGCCTTGTGCCGGCCTTGCTGGCACTGATGATGGCGACGCCTTCGGGCGCCGTTTTTCCTCCTTGGAGGCGTCATTGTGAAGCTCCCATGTCGTGTCCTCTAATGTGCTCCGGGCGAAAGCTTAGATCCATCTGTGGATCGGACATCGACGAGGTCTTTGACGTCGTTGCCTCCTTGGGGGCGTTGTCTTTGGAGCCATTGAGCCGCCATGGTTCGTTTGTCGTCTCGGCTTGAGTGCGGTTGGCTTGTTTGGTGTGTGGTCGGGTTGATGGATTGTTCGGTGGTGGCGGTGTAACTGAATTGTGGCGACGGTCCTTGCCTTGGTCATCCTGGTGCTGTTGGTCGATCTTCTCTTGGGGGCTCGTGGCGGCGGTGAGGTCTCGGTTTCTTGGTTCCCTTCGACGACGGTTGAGGCTTGGTTGCCTCACAAGTACTCTGGTTCTCTCTATTTGTGATGGTGGCCGTGGTGTGGCCCAGAGGAGGTGCGGGGCTGTCTCGGCGGAACATTGCCCTTCGTCATGGTCTGTGGCTCTCTCCGCCGCGTTGTGACTAGGCATTGGGAAGCCCTTCGACGGTGGTTGCGACTCTCCTAGGTCTTCAAGGTGCTGAGGGACCGCAGGGTAGCAGGCGACTTCTTCTCTTCGTCTTCTCGGTGTCGATTCACCTTTCGACTGATCCAACAATAATAGTTTCCCGCTCTTCTCGGTCTGCCTAGTGGTGATGGGTGCTAAGTTCTTGGTGTTGGCTGCTTGTCGTAGCTCGTTTCATGGTTCTTCTCTGTTGTTCCTTTTTCCCTTCTTGTGTGTGCTGGGTGCTACATATGTGTAGCCGTTGTGTTTGTATCTCAGTCTTTATTATGATAATGAAAAATGGTTCAGGCCGGCGTAAGCCCGCCGTAGCTCCGTCCAAAAAAAAAAATTTAGAAGAAAGAACATAAAAATTGTCTTGTCTTTGTTAGTCTATCGGTGACGAAAATGCTCTTGGATCAGCTTTGTTGGTAGCTCATCCTTTCACGTGGAAGTAACTTTCTTTTGTTGCCGTCTACTAACACTAGTACTGATCATTCATTGCATTTTGGTGCTTCTGATAGCCTTGCTATTTCCTTCATCGGCCATTTTCGCAATTGCTTCAGTCTCAATGGTGATCGTCAAGGCCTGGGCATATGATAATGATACGATTGACAAAACCATGCAATTCTGACAGATTCTTTTCACAATTGCTTCCAGTTCCATGATTGATTGTAACAAGCATATGTGTCGAAGCATATTATCAGCATTTTTTGTTCTTGCAGCAGAGATCTAACTTCTCCATCATGTTTTCTTGCATTTTCAGAGCCCAAATGGACCATTGATCTTCGGTGCTGAACCTAATTAAGTGTGCAGCCCTGTAGTCCTCAGTGCAAAACTTCAGGAGGATATCTTAGGAGAATGTTCATGTGGCGAGCTCCTCAGCCCTGCATCTTGTTTACCATTGTTCCTTTGTAACTGTCAGTTTATTCTCTACCTTTTTACTGCAATCACTCACTGATATTGTCTTCTCTTCTCCTGGATTGGAACCTCTACTGCACATTCATCTCTGAAATGTCAAATGGTCAGTGCTAGTATTCTCCTAAGATATCTCTTGAAGTTTTGTCTACATTAATTTAACTAGGCTAAGTTACTGCTAGTATTCTCCTAAGATATCTCTGACATGTCGAATGGTTACTACACGTCGAATTGTCAGTTTATTCTCTGCACGTTAAAAAAAGGCCATGCTTAGTCGAACACGTTGAATGGCCACGTCATGTCTGACATGCTGGACCCGTGAGTCAGAAACATTGTCAAAATATGGTGACAGAGCAATCGGTGCTTTTTTGTTGTAACTTGCCTAGAGAGCGGTGGGTTTTTGAAAAAATTGGCAAAATTGGTAGTAATGTTGATGGTCGTCCCTGATTGTGGCGGTTTTGAGGAATTTACTCAGTGTTAATAATAGGATAGTTTCGCGTTAATTTAGACAAACTTACCTTAATTATTCATAATGAATATTGATAATGGTTCTAAATCAACATCTTTATACTATTTCCCTACAAATGTAAAAAATGATCAAAGTTTAGAAAAAGGACAATTTTGCCGAAAATCCATTTCTGAGCCCAGGCTCATCTGCACCCGCTGACGAAAAAAATAAAAACAAATACTATAAAAATTCAAAAAATTCCAATTTTTTTTTGTGTGGTACATATTTTGATGCGTGAGGTCCGCTCCAAATTTCAACTTATTTGGACATATGAGCAGCTCTCGGCAAAAAAGACAAATCGGGTCAAAAAAATTGGTGAACAGTAAACCTTTTTTCAGACCCCGATTTGTCTTTTTTGCTGAGAGCTTCTCAGATGTCCAAATAAGTTGAAATTTGGACCGGACCTCACGCATCGAAATATGTACCACACAAAAAAAAATTGGAATTTTTTGAAGTTTTCTAGTATTTGTTTTGATTTTTTTCGTGAGCACGGGTGCAGATGCACCCGAGAGCCGAAACGCCGCTCTCCAATTTTGCTGCATAATTATATGGTGAAATATAGCCGTTAGAAATATGGTGTTAGTTATTACAATGTATAAATATAATATAGAAGAGAGAGCATAAAATATATAGAATTTTACCAGGAAAAGGCGTGTGCGTTGCAACGGGATAATAAAATTGTGGTCTTCAAATCAAGTTCCAAATATTCACATTACATGTATATACACGTATTTGAGCATTTGTGCATCAACAGGCGCGCATGCGGATGTAAGACACGTGCATTCTAACATGCTCACAATGGATGGATGTTGGACTTGATCCTTGATGCGCGTATTTTTTAGTACATCCTCGATGCGTATATGAGAAGGAAAAGAATAGGCCAGTCTCACGATGGATGAAAAACTGAAGGGCCTTATGATGTACAAATAATTCGGAGGAACACTCTTTTTTCACTTTTACGGGTGGCGAGGTGGGTAATTTACTTCAACTTTAAGGGTTGATTCGATGACAGATGGAAAATTTAGAGAAACAGCTAACAAAGTATTTTTTTTCACATACGGGTGGCGGGGTGCGTAATTTACTTCAACGTTAAAAGCAGTTTCAATGACTGACAAATCAGAGAAATAATTAATGAAGAGTTTTTTTCACTTACGGATGGCATGGTGGGCAACTTTATGGACAACTTAGGATAGATGGACGGACGAAAAAATAAACAAACAGACCGCCCTTTAATATTAGGTATAGACTTGTCTTCTAGTCTACTTGGTTGATAGTCCATCCCTTCATGTGGAAACAACTTTCAATTGTTACACTAGTAGAAAACATGGCGTCAGTCCCGGTTCCAGATGGCCTTTAGTCCCGGTTTAGCAACCGGGACTAAACAATCGGGACTAAAGGCCCCCACTTTTAGTCCCGGTTAGGTTACGAACCGGGACTAAAGGGACTCCACGTGGCCGCTGTGGGCGCCCAGGCAGGAGGACCTCTAGTCCCGGTTGGTGTTACCAACAATCGGGACTAGAAGGCAACCACGCGTCAGCACCTGCCAGGCGTTGGGGTCTTTTTTTTAAAGGGTTTAGGGGTTTTGGAGGGTTTATGGGTTTCATATTGTGTTTTCCTTTTCTTTTTGTGTTTACCATTTTTATTTTATGCTTTTCAATCAACTGGTCGCTAGCTACTACATATAGCAATGAAGGAACCATTACACAAAATCGTCATGATCAATATATAGAGAGAAGTGACCTCTCTTTCTCCGTGCTTGGTCGAACAACAAGTTTTCGTATATCTATTCGACGCTACTACATATAGTACACGTTCATGCATATATACAATATAACATCTCTTACGATCCCTAATATCTAATTACCAAAATTGCATTGCATATCCCGATGGTATTCTTCGTCTTTAGATATGACATGCTCAACAAAGAATCCCGCCAATTCCTCTTGAATTGCTCATATGCGATCAGTTGGTAGGAGTTCGTCCCGCTTCCGCCAAATCTAATTTAAAGAAGGGGGTCAATATATATGAATGAAACTCAACACAATTGATGGTAATAAAATAAAAATGTGAATATTGTTTACGTACTTCAAATTGTTCTAAAGATATGCCCCGCTCAGAGGTCGAGTGGCGAATGAACTCGCAAACGCAGTATACACATAAATTATTCCCGGGTGCCTGCCACAAGCACTTTACGAGAATAGAGTTCAATCAAAATGATAATCAAGCATGATAATGGTATTGAAACTAGAATCAATGAGAGATGCGCGGTACTAGCTAGTAGTACTTACTTTGGGGTGTGAAAATCGCAGCTCCTTTTTCCAGTCACCCCTAACCTGGTTGGTGAACTTTTTCCAAACCCTGCCCGGCAAAGAAAATGATTACTTGATATCAGGAAATGAACGAAAGTTGCCGATATGGTGCGATAATGATTGAACTTACTTCTGAAGCATTTGACTCATGTCCGCCCACTCCTTAGGCTCTTTACGTCTCGAGTCCAAGACAATTACTTGTCCCTCGTCAAGCTGAATGGCTAGCAGAATAAAGTGGAACCTGCGCACGCATAACTCATCAATTACACTTAACCTCGAGTAAACGAAACAGAATGTGCACAAGGCAGTAACACTCACTGGAAGTTGTAAGGAAATAGTATTTCCCTTCTGTTTTGTTGTCCAAGTAACGCCTTTAGCAAGTTTTTCTCTATTTCATCGGGGTATATTTTTAATGTATATTCATTTACGTTATCTGGGTTAATGAACCCAATGTCATAGATTTGTCGTTTTTTTCATTTGAGGATCTTCAATCTGCATAATATAGTGTGAGGATAATTATACATGCAATGAACGAGCTAAGCTAGAGACTTAATTACAGAAAAAAATACTTACAGACAATAGCAACTGACGATAGTTTTGTCGAGGGCGGCTTGATTGTATAATTGAAAATTTTCTTCAAATTCAATGTACAACGCGTGGACTCAATTGAAGTAGTGTTCATCTTTAATTCCCACGAAGATACTGTCGGTCCCATCCTTGCAGGCTTTCCGTGCTCGTATCTTAAGGCTGCTACTACCCCAGCCTTTTCGAACTGTACCTCATCGCCTATGTAATCACCAAGAGTGATAGCAAGACCACCGGCCGCTATCTCCGGATCATTAGCGATATCGGTAAACACCCTGAACGGGGGGCACGATTGCTTTTCTTGTTCGCCGAGCTGGGGAATTGTTTTCCCACTTCTTGCACCACTGCTACTTAAGCTTCCCGACCGCTTCGCTTGATCAAATGTCTTTTGAATACAGCGGTCATAGTTTGATTGCGGCGGAGGCGGTGGTGGTCGCCTAAGGGCATCCAGACATCGCTTCGCTTTTACCGGATCTACTTTCTCCTTTGGAGGTGGACGTTTCGGTGCAAGATGGTGTTTCACATCGGCAGCCACGATCTTGTTGGTTTCCTCCCCAGTCATGTCGTAGGGTAACTTGGGAGGAGCCTTCTTGATGCTTGGGCCTGCTCTGGATTTCTTCGTTGTTGTACTGCTGCTAGCCGACGGAGCGGCGACGGCTCTCTTCCGCCGTTGCTGAGGCGGCGGAGTTAGCTGACGCGACGGAGGAGTCGGAGTCCGTTGATGCGGCGGAGGAGGCGGAGTCCGCTGACGCGGCGGAGACAGCTAAGGCGGAGGAGGATTCTGCTGAGGGGCCTCCTCCGGCTGAGTCTGCTGAGGGGCCTCCTCTGGCTGAGTCTGCTGAGGCGGCGTCCAGTTTGGAAGCACGATGTTTTCCTTTCTCCATAGAATTGTAGTCCTTAGGGCATTTATCAGACGAGTCTCCCCTTCCACTACTGGAATCCAGGAATTTGCCGTCTGCCAGTTCTTTTCCGTCTGCTCGCGGACGGCAAAGAACGTCTTTGCTGTCCGCTGACAAGAAACTGACGGCAAAAAAAGGACTGACGGCAAAGATATTGTTTGCCGTCCGCCAGGTATTTGCCGTCGGCCAGCGGACGGCAAAGGGACCAAAGGCAGACGGCAAAGAGCCCAGCTGGGCCCCACTGGGGCGTGAAGCTGGTTAGGTCAAATGGACGAGCTCTTTGCCGTCCGCCGTATCTTTGTCGTCTGCCTTTGGTCCCTTTGCCGTCCGTTAGCAGACGGCAAAGAAGACGCCTGGCTAACGGTCGTTAGCCCCCGGCCCCACCCCCTCTTTGCCATCTGCTAGCGGACGGCAAAGGGGCGAACGGCGGACGGCAAAGACCCTCACCCGGCCTAACAAACACCCCCCCGGCCGGCCCCGACCCCCTCTCTCTCTCTGTGCATCTCTCTCTCACCCCCACACGACCACCGGCCGCCCCTCACCCGCCGCCACCCCTCACCCGCCGCTCCTGCCCCGCCGCCCCTCACCGGCCGCCCCTACCCGCCGCCACCCTCACCCGCCGCTCCTCACCCCGCCGCCACCGTCACCGGCCGCCCCGCCCCGCTCCCCAGCCCCTACGCCGGCCCCTTCCCCGACGAGCTCCCCCGCCGCCCCTCCCCGACGACCTGCCCCGCCGCCCCGCTCTCCGGCCCCTGCGCCCGCCCCTCCCCCGACGACCTCGGAGCGGCCGCTGCTCTGCCCCACCGCCGCCCCACCGCCGGAGCAGGCCGCGGCTCTGCCCCCCTCTCCGCGGCCTTCCTCCACCACCGCGTCGGCCCTCCTCCACCACCGCGTCGGCCCTCCTCCACCACCGCGTCAACCCTCCTCCACCACCGCGCCGGCCCTCCTCCACCGGCCCTCAAGGTGATTTTTTTCCTTTTTTCTGTTGTTTTACTATTTAGGTTTAGGTTAATTAGTGTTTGGTTTAGGTTAGGGCTAGGTTTAGTTTAGGTTTAGATAATTAGAAGAAGAAGAAGAAAGATGAAAAAAAAACTAAGAAGAAAAGAAAAATAAGGAGAAGAAGAGGAAAAAGGAAAAGGGAAGAAGAGGAAAAAGGAAACGAAGGAAGAAGAAGAAGAGGAGGAGGAGGAGGAGGAGGATAGGAAAGAGAGGGCCAGGGTGGCCTGTCGGCGGAGGGCGTACCTCGGCGTCGATGGAACCCTAAATTTCAACTTGTCGGTGGCATCGTATTTTAAATATTTAGTTAGGTTGACGGAAAAAACAATAATGCTATGTTACTCATCTTTGGATTTCAATGTGCAGTTGTTTCGTCGCTGCGAGGGTCTGCTGTTCGACGACCTCCCTGTGTGTTTGACGAGCTCCCCTACGTTCGTGGGTGAGCACACATCTCCTCCCCCCCTTAATTTGCTCTGTTCCGGTCTTCGCGCCGATGAAACTTGCTAGCTATAGGTGTCTTCAATCATCAGTATGTGTGACCAGTATGCGTCTCCCGTTCGAAAGGGCAGCATCTATAAATATGCATGTCTTTGCATATTTATAACCGCCATCCTTTCGAATTGTTCAACATTATCCATGGACAGCCCGAGTATGTGTAGATTGGGTTCGTTTTCCCATATGCTCTGCTCCGGATCCGATGCGGAATTTCGTCAGTGCCTCCCTGTTGTTCTCCGGGTACACATCTTCTCTGCTTATTGCCGAGACGTGTATCAGGAGAACAGCGGGGAGGTGCTGCCGAAATTCTGCGTCGGATCCGGAGCAGAGCATGGGAAAACGAACCCAATCTGCACATACTGGGGTGGGATTAGGACCTATCTTTACCTATTAGCATGTAGGTTGCATGGACGTAATAAAACTGACAAACTTGATTAACTGATGAATATATATGCTGAATTATATATATATATATATATATATATATATTTCTTGTGTGTCCAGTAGCTAGGCAAGATGACTGATCGTGCGTGGATGTACACCGGTCACACCAGTCAGAACGACATGACCAAAGAATGGTTTACAAATACCAAGGGGTTTGTGAGAGCCGCATTTGCAAATGGCCAGGAAAAAAACATGGTGTCCCTGTCCCCGGTGCGACAACTTTAAAAGGCAGACAGAGGGTGAAATGGTTAAACACGTGCAGAAGTGGGGTTTTAGGCCTAATTATACGGTGTGGACTTTTCATGGTGAGTCTGCCCAACGTGCCAGAGCTGAGGTGGTTCGTCATCGCACCGACGAGCATGGTACCGGGATCGAAGACATGGTGCAAGACTTTGATGATGCTCGGGATTCGGACGATGAGATGGAGGAATCTGCAAAGGCATTCTATGAAATGTTGGAGTCTTCAAAACGTCCTCTCCACGAGCACACTGAGCTTTGTCAGCTGGATGCCATCGCGCAAGTAATGGCTCTGAAGGCTCAATTCAACCTGGGCAGAGAACGCTACGACGCGATGATTCCAATATTTGGACGCTTTCTACCCAAAGGCCATGTACTGCCTCCAAACTTGTACCAGTCGGACAAAATTCTCCGTGTACTTAAGATGCCCTATGAGAAGATAGATGCATGTGAGAGTGGATGTGCCTTATTTAGGCTTGAGTATGCGGACTTGAACTATTGTCCCATTTGCAAGTCTTCCAGGTATGTTGTCGTAGACAACGGTATGGGTGAGAAGATGCAGACAAAAATTCCTGTTAACGTTCTTCGCTATATGCCAATCATACCAAGACTTCAACGTCTTTTCATGGTCGAAGAGACGGCCAGACAGATGACATGGCATAAATTGGGCAAAAGAACCGAACTAGATGCAGATGGGAAACATATGTTGGTACACACTTCAGACGATTTTGCGTGGAAGCACTTCGATGCATTACATAACGATAAAGCGGCAGATCCAAGGCATCCTCGAGTCGCCATCAGCACGGATGGATTCAATGTGTTTGGTATGATGGCAACCCAATACAGTTGTTGCCTGTATTTGTCATTCCACTCAATCTCCCCCCCGGAGAGATTATGAAAAGAAAGAACATTTTCCTGACGTTGATAATTCCAGGGCCCAACTATCCGAGGAAGAATATGAATGTGTACATGAAGCAGCTTAAGGATGAATTGCAACAAGCTTGGGATAATGGGATCAAGACATACGACGCCGCTACCAAAAAAACCTTCAAAATGCATGTGTGGTACATGTACTCGACGCATGACTTGCCGGCGTATGCCCTATTCGTTGGCTGGTGTGTGCATGGAAGGTTCCCATGCCCCACATGCAAGGCAGCTCTTGAGTTCCGTTGGCTGCAGGCGGGTCACAAGTATTCTTGCTTCGACATGCATAGACAGTTCCTGGATCCTCGCCATAAGTTCAGAAAAGACAAGAAGAATTTCATCAAAGGTAGAGTTGTCAAAAACTCTGCATCACCCGCGTTGACAGGACAACAGATGTTGGATCAGCTAAACGCTCTCGAGCCGGATCCAAATCGTCCTGGGTATTTCAAAGGGTATAATACGGAACACGCATGGACTCACAAGTCATGCTTATGGGATCTGCCTTACTTCAAAGACCTCCTTTGCCCACACAACATCGACGTGATGCACACTGAAAAGAATATCGCCGAGGCCATTTTTGGTACATTGTTCGGCATAGAGGGGAAGTCAAAGGATAATCCTAAGGCTAGAATCGATCAGGAGGCTCTATGTGACAGACCGTTACAAAACATGCGACAAGCGAAAGGAAAGAAGAACTGGACAAAGCCAAAGGCATGGTTCAATCTTGGAAGGCCGGCTATGAGAGAAATGATCTTGTGGGTGAAAATGCAGTTGATGTTCCCCGATGGTTATGCAGCGAATCTAAAGAGGGGAGCGAGTCTTGACAAACTGAAGATATTTGGTCTCAAGAGTCATGATTGGCACATATGGCTTGAGCGGGTAATGCCGGTGATGCTGTGTGGCTTTATCCCTGAGGATGAATGGCTAGTATTGGCAGAGCTAAGCTATTTCTTCCGTTCTCTTTGTGCGAAAGAACTATCGCCCGGTGTGCTAGATGAAATGGAAGAGTTAGCGTCGGAGTTGATATGCAAGTTAGAGAAGATCTTTCCACCGGGCTTCTTTAATCCAATGCAGCATTTGATTTTGCATCTCGCGACCGAGGCAAGATTGGGGGGGCCCGTGCAAAACCGTTGGTGCTTCGCAACTGAGAGGATGCAGAAGATGCTTCGAGCAAAATGTAAAAATAAACATAGAATTGAAGCATCGATGGTCGAGGCATTCATTACTGAGGAGGCGGCAAACTTCGTGACAGCACACTACGAAGCCAAAAATTGTCATTTGCATAATCTGAAGCCTCGGTACAATGATGGCGACCCAAAAAAAAGTCGATCCAACCTCAGCCTATTCAAAGGGAAGCTCGCACCAGCCGGTGCTTCTAAAGCAAAAGCGTTGGATGTCGATGAATGGTGGACCATTTCGTTGTATATCTTCAACAACCTAACAGAAGTGCGGCCGTACATCGAGTAAGTTGTCGGTACATTATTGTTTCGCAACTTGTAATTCCTTAGAACTGCTCTTATTCCTGGATATTTGATATAGTCGATACGTCGCCAAATTCTCGGATGGAGTGGTCATCCAAAAGGATTCCGTCGAAGAGTATGAGCTCCTGGCGAAGCATGGAGGCGGCTATCCCGGTTTCATCTCTTGGTTCAAACAAACGGTAATTAATTACCATTAATGGACCATTTCATTTCTTCGTCTTATTTGCGGCTAATGCAACAATCCTTTCGTATTAAACTTGTAGGCTAATTCAGAGTCTATGGACGCCAAGCTGAGACAAGTCGCTAATGGTTTTGACTATAAGGTCTGTTCATTTGACAGATACGACATCAACGGGTATCGCTTTCGTACCTTTGGCAAAGAGCTATCTATGCCCGACCTGAAGACTACAAATTGTTGTGTCTCTGCTATCGGCGAAGGAGGTACAGAGTACTATGGAAGAGTTGAAGCAATTTATGAACTTCTATTCTATGGTGAAAACCCACCGAACGTCGTAGTCTTCAAATGTCATTGGTTCCAGCCGAAGGAGACTAGAAGGACTCATGAACATATAGGGCTAGTCGAAATCAAACAAAGCACCCATTTAGATGTGCCCGATGTCTATATTACGGCTCAACAGGTGACCCAAGTTTTCTATCTACCGTGGGCCTGCCAAACTGATCCAAATCTGAAAGGTTGGGATGTCGTTTATGAAGTGCCGCCACATTTTAGACCACCTCCCCTCAATGAAGAGGATTATGAACCTCACATTAACCAAGACACATATGAAGGAGAATTCTTCCAAGAAACACGTATTTCCAAAAAACGTTTCAAGAACCGCTCTACTTCACCCCGGAACATTGAAGTAGACAGCGACAATGAATCCGACTTAACCCCTGAGCCGGAACATAAAGAGCCGGAACAAGAAGAGGTTACTGATGCGAATGACCTGTAAATGCTTAACCGATTACATGAAGGAGGCCTTCCACACGTTGTTCCTGATAGTGATGATGATCATGCATTTATTGATGATAGTGATGATGATGATGCATTTATTGATCCCGGAGAATATATAGACGATCAAGATTATTATTAATTCATGTCAGGTAATCAACTTTTAGTTCATGTTAGGTATATGATGATACACTTAAATTATATACATTTTATTATTCATGTCGGTATTCAATTTTATGTTGTACTAATTTCGTTTACTATTTGTCATGGCAGTTGTTGAAAGATGGTGGGAAAGGGTCGAGAGCACTCCGCGGCTCCTTCGTCGGAGGGTGGTGGGATGGGTACTTCCATTCCTGCCGACTCTCTCCGGAGAGCGTTGCTCTCTAGTCTGCATACACCGGTGGCCGCTTCTTCGTCGACCCCCGTGAGAGGAGGTCAGGGGAAGAAGAGAGGTAGTAGAGGTGGGAGAGGAGGGAGAGGAGGCCGCGGCAAAGGTAGGGTGGCTGCTACGCCTTCCTCGCCACCACCCCCAGCTGATTCACCCGAGCACAGGACTGCTAGGGTGGACCAGTCTGAGGACGAGGCTACGCGGACTCCGGTCCACGAGCCTCGGGTCGACGAGCCTTCGACCTACATGACTCCTGTCCCAGAGGCTTCGTCCCACGAGACTCCGGAGCAGAGTAGGGATGAGGGCACGTCCCGGCAGACCCCATGGGATACCTGGCCGGAGGAGCCTAGTGGCCATGCTGATGGTGGCGGGGATCGTTTTTCTGATAGCGACGTGGAGCTGCCTAAGGGCACCACCGTCTACCAGCGTGGTATGACACGGCTCCCGCCTGTGCCGGCGACCCGCGAGCTGAGGTGGTTGATTAGGCATGATGGGGAGAGGTAAGTGCATGTACTCTTTTTTAACCTTTTGCCTTCACGTTTTTTCAAATATCTAATGTGTTGGCTTTGTCATACTACAGGGGTTGGCATCATCCCAAGGATGCCCGCAGGCCCAACAGCATCCTTGGTGTCCTTGTCAGGCAAAACTTCCCGGGGTTTGTCACATTGCCCGGTGAGGGTCAGGTTCGAGAGTTAGGACTGACCTGGGAGCACTACTTGGCTGCACCGGCCCCGCCTGAGGAGAGGATCGACGGTGTTTTGTGCCACACTAGGGCGGAGATGGTGATCAGGCATTTTTGGTTAATTTCTACTTTACACAATTAAAAATCAACAATAGCTAGTTATTGTACTAATAAGTGTTGTGTCGTTTGATTGCAGACCTTCTACAGGTGTCAGGAGGGATACGAGGAGGCCGCGGCAAAGGTTATCGATCAGCAATGCAGGCGCCTACTGCAAAACTTTCGGCACGAGGCTCGGGTGCAGGCTGTTCGAGACTACTACGCCTCGCGGCGTATTAGGAAGGAGAAGTCACCGTGCCGCGGAAAGAAGATGGAGAAGGAGCATTACATGAAGGTAATTACGTATTCTTAAGGCCTTGTACTTAGTTTCCTTCATTTGATTCCTACGCGTAGCGCTCAAATATCTCTTTATTAACTTAGGTGCCCCCAAGATGGTGTGCGGATATGATGGATTGTTGGGAGGCATTGGTGGATGAGTGGTGCTCAGAACAATGGCTATCCGTCCACAACAATGCCAAGGACCGGCGTAACAAAATGGTTGGTGTGCCACACCATCAAGGGAGCACCAACTTAAATCAGTTTGGTCTGAACTGGGTATGTGGTTAGCTTCATGATTCATGCAATTCATTCTTGATTCTAGCTTGAGCCCTTTACTAATACTTTGTTCCTCTCTCTCTCTTTTAGGCGCATCACAATAAAACGGAGGTGCCACAGATGTACGACCTCTATGAGATGGCCCATACTGCCTCGTACAAGAAGGTCAAGGCATTCTCTGAGTCTGACCTCGATGATCCCTTGAAGTTCAGCAACATCTCCTCCCACAACAAGCTCGTGAGGTACAGAGATGAGGGGAAGGCAAGGAAAGGGGAGGACTTTAACCCGAGCCAGGAGCCTATTGATCCAGAGCTGGTGATGATAGCTGGCGGCGGGAGGCCCCATGGCTCGATTGCCATTGGAGATGGCCTTATACGTTGTCCTATCAACCTCCGGGAGATCAAGGCGCGCCAAACGAGCTCCTGTCCTGAGATAAGGCCTCGTCCACGTCCAGTCGAGCTCGCCATCGAGGTTAGTTATACGGACTCAGATATCTTTCCTCATTACGTTGTGTGTGTGAACAAAGATGATTACAATGCTAACGAGGAGTTGTGTTGCAGGCTGCTATTCTGAAAGAGAGAGAGGCAACACAGGCGCTTATGGCGGCGAAGGAGAAGGAGATGGAGGAGAGGACGGCAAGGTTGTTGGAGGAGGAGAGGGCACGGTCCGATGCGTCTTACCGGGCCATCTACGAGCTCTTCGTGGTAATATTCTTCTTCATATTTGTCAAATCTTGCATATAATGTTCCTTTCATTAATAATGAATATCGTTGACTTGTGAAAACCAAATGTGCAGACTATGTGCGAGAAGACCGGCCAGGCCGCTCCGTCGATGCCAGTCATTACCACGGCTGCAACGGTGAGTTTCATTTCAATGCAATGATCTTTTCAGTGTCACCATGCTAACGAGACATTGCAAATCATCTTTGGTGCAGCTTAACTCTGGAGTCGCATCGCACGACCCTTCTCCAGGGCAGCCTTCTCCAGGTGAAACCGGTCCGACCAACTGCGGTGCCTCTCCTCCGTGATGACGAGGACGGTAAGCCCCAAACTTAGCTCGTTTTTCATCTTCATAGCACTTAGACAAACTTAGCACTTACACAAACTTAGCACTTAGACAAACTTAGCACTTAGACAAACTTAGCTCCTTCCGAAATATTAGTGTTCTTCATCTTGTTCTTCTTATTCTAGTCTTCTTCATCTAACTTTCGCCCGAATGACACAAATAAGCAATAAGAAGAAGAAAACAAGAGGAGAAAGATAGAGAGAAGAAAATCGCTTCTTCATCTTCTTCTTCTTATTCTAGTCTTCTTCATCTAACTTTCGTATTTCCCATTTTGCAGATTAGAGTCACTTCACGGAAGCTTGCATTGATGGAGTGCTTGTGATTTTGTATCGATGAACAATGTTAAACTTGCTACATATGTGAAACTTGTTACTATTGTAATATGGTGAACAATGTGACATTTGTTTTGGTATGTTTGTTGGATACTTGTGCTTGTGCTTGTTGTTGGATGATCATCACTAGGGTTATTGTGAAATATATACATATATAGCATATTTTGCCTATGAAAATTGGATATTAGAAAAAACAGAAAAAACTGGGGCAATATTGCCACTTTGCCGACGGCCACCGTCGGCATAGTTTCTTTGTCGTCCGGCACCGACGGCAAAGGCGACACATGGCACCCACCTGTGCATCCTGGGAGTGCGCCTGATGCCATTTGGTACATTTGCCATCCGGGGGCGGACGGCAAAGAAGCTATGCCGACGGCCACCGTCGGCATAGCAGTGGCACTGTAGCAAAGGAGTGTGGCGGGGGCGTACGGCAAAGAAGATATGCCGACGGCCACCGTCGGCATAGCAGTGACCGTCGGCAAAGGAGGCTGGCGGGGGGGCGGACGGCAAAGAAGCTATGCCGACGGTGGCCGTCGGCAAAGGAGTGGCCGTCGGCAAAGGAGGGGAGGCAGACGGCATAGGGTGCGGACGGCAAAGGGGGAGTGGCAGACGGCAAAGGCTCCGTTAGCCACTAACGGGGCTAACTCAAGTTTAGGCCGTCCAGACACTTTGCCGTCTGCTGCCTGATGGCAAAAACACTTTGCCGTCCGCTGTATAAAGGCAGACGGCAAAGCACTCCTTTACCGGGGTTCTCAGTGCCGGAAATTTTGCCGTCTGCTGCCCGACGGCAAAGGCTTTGCCGTCAGTGGTCCTGTCCTTTGCCGTCCGCTATGGCAGACGGCAAATAACTGAATTCCAGTAGTGTTCACCTGTAGGGTACTCAAGGTCCAGATCCTCAAATCCGTTGGAAACTTCATCCACCCAGACAACAGCATAGCCATCTGGAATCGGATTGCAATGAAAAGTTCCATCAGGTGCAGGAGGTAAGACATAGCCGACCGCCACCTTCAAGGTTAGGTTATGGCATTTCACAATTAGCTCACAATGTTCCCTCTCCGTGATACCATCCATGGGGTAGCGAGGAGCCGTGATATCAGGCTGAACGAGCTCCGTAGAAGCCGCGCTGCTTTTCCGCTGAGATGGTGGGGTAGCTTCGTGGGCAGTATCCAATGAGGGATCTTCGTGCTGCTGAGATGGTGGGTCGGTAATAGCTCGCTGACTTGTACGTGCCTCTAGCAACGTTAATCTTTCTTCCATGTTCTGCATCCGGTTTGCTTCCTCTTTCTTCTTTCTCCCTCGGCTTCTATAATCAGTGATGTCCGGAAACCCATACTTCCACGCAACGGAGCCTGATGTGCCTCTAGTTCGTCCAGGGTGTTCAGGATTCTCGAGGGCCTTTGACAGCTCGTCCTTCTCTCTGTCGGGATGGAACCTCCCTTCCTGCACTTCCTTGATTGCTTCCTGAATCATTTTGACGGGTGTTGCAAGTTGAGCTTTCATGAAAACACACTTCCTTGTTTCTGGGTTCAAAGTTCCCCCATGCCCGAAGAACCAAGTCCTACACAAATCGGGCCAGTTCAATGTCGCTGGTTGGCCCCCTTTAGCAAGCAGGTCGTTCTCAGCTTTGTCCCACGTAGGCCGGGCAACATTGTAGCCACCTGACCCCGTAACATGTCAATACTTCTTCTTTGCAGCATTTATCTTATTTGTGTGTGACCTTTTCTTAGCTTTCTCTGATTTCTTGTACGCCACAAATGCGGGCCAGTGATCTTTTAACTTCGCATATTGACCGGTGAATTCTGGAGTCTCGTCTTTCTCGATAAACTTTTTGTTCAATAGTTTCTTCCAGTTCTTGAATAGTTCTGCCATCTTTTTAAGAGCAAACGCCTTGACTTTTCGTTGTATAACTGGGTTATTTAGATCCTCCTCTGGCGGTAGGCTGAAATTTGTCATCAGCGAGGTCCAAAGGTCATCTTTCTGTCTATCGTCTACATAAGAAACTTCACCGTCCTTCTTCTTATTCCATTCTTGGATGCTGATTGGGATGATGTCCCTAACAATAACTCTGCACTGATGTATAAATTTGTCTTTGGTCCACTTGGGACCAATCGGTTGGCCATCTAGAGCGACTTCTTCGATCGTGAACCTTTCATCCTTATCCAACCTTTTCTTCGGGCCTCGTCTCGTTACACAAGTTTGTCTCGATCCGGAGGACTAAAAGAAGAAATAAGCGTTAATATATGTACATAGAAAACAATTAATGCATCTAGTCAGCAAAGGCTTAATTAATATATATACCTCGCCGGACTTTGCAACAGATAAGGCTCCAACACCGGCGGAGCCGTCATCTCCTTCCTCCTCCATTCGATCACCGGAGCCATCATCTCCTCCCTCCTCCATTCGATCATCGGGGCCGTCATCCTCTCTTCCCTCACCATCGGTGTCGTTGAGAAACGACAAGGTGATATCATCACCTCCGTCACGGATTATATCCCCCAACAACTCTTCCTTTTCTAAGTCTCTGTCCATAGTTTCTGCAAATATCACAACATGGCAATATACAACCATGAGAGATGGATTAGTGGCAAACATAGACCTAATCGCAACAAGTAATCATATGCATATGAGTAATGGATTAGTGGCAAAAATCATGCAAAGTTGACAAGTTTTATAACAGTCAGTTTCAAACAATCGTCGAGGACTCCTCCCCCTCATGTCTGATGAGTCGTCCTATCTTTTGGGAGAGGATACTATGCGGACCGCCTCTCGCATGCCTGTCCGACGTGCAAATCATGTTTTCATATGCCTCAATATCAAAGTTATCGGGGTTATGTTTTAACGACCCCCCTCATGTTGAAGTTATCGGGGTTATGTTTTGACGACCCCCTCTGTTATGTTTTCATATGCCTCAAAATCAAAGTATCGGGGTTATGTTTTAACGATAAGATGAATACAAGATTTATACACAAGATGAACACAAAATGAATACAAGATTTATACACATGGATGAATACAGAGCTCAACAAATGAACCAACCATCATCCTATGAACAAAACTCAACATACAACAAATGGACACCTTTTGTCGAACAACGGAGGGACGATCAGCGACCAACTCCACGGAGATCCAACACCACAACCTGTAATTCCACCGATTGAAAAAAATTAGGCAAAACCCAAGTATAGTAGCGCTTGCATGGCAAAAAAACCTAGTAAACCTAGTAAAACCTAGTAAAAAGAAGTATATTTGTCACCAAAATACAACACTTGACATGGCAAAAAACAATTTTTTATGAAGGAGAAAATAGATCCTGTTGAACTTGAGCATTTCTCAGACTTTGAAATGCTCTTGTTGAACTAAAACTATTTCAAATGAACTTGACAGAAATTTGCCATATTACTTCTACCATGGCAAAAAGTGTTCTCCCTAAGCCAAAAACTTGACAGAAACTTGACAAAAATTGCATTGGAACTTGACAGAAAATTGACAAAAATTGCATTGGAACTTGTCCATGATCTCATCGATCTTGAGCAGAGTAGAGTATATGCTAGTTGAGTACAACTAAGCAAAAATTCAGCATTCTTAATATATGTTTGTGGCATCACTAAAGAAGTTTTGAAGCACCATCGAACAAACTAATTTTGAAGCACCATTTATTTGATCATCATCAACGATGGAAACATCAGGGCACCTGCTTGAGGAAACATGCAAATCAATAAAAGAGTAATGCAATGAGCTACTGATTTCAATTGCAGACAGATTATAACTATGCATGACTAACCAACAAACATAGGCAGTATGTTATATTTGCCTCTTTGAAATGCTCATGCAAACCAGGTGATTTCAATTCTATACTAATTAAATGCTTACTGAAAATAAGAATGTCATTATGCCACAAAAAACTTTGCCACAAAAAACAGAAACTAATTAGTCTGCATAGACTTCCATGATTCTATTCCCCTTTGCCACAAAAAACTTTGACAAAATAGTAACGGGTAGATCACATGCTTTGCAAAACAGAAACTAAAATGCTGGAGATGACATATAGGGTCTAAATGTTCCGCATAATCTGCTCAGCAAATCATCACAACAAGTAACATGTATGATCAACAAGAACACAAGAACTAGCAACCCCGAGATCCATGGCCGTGGCTGGAACAGGGAAGAAGGGGGATGGAAGAGGGAGGAAGGAGGGAGGAGATGGGTGGAGGGAGCACATGTGGCCGGCTGTGGAGCGGCGGTGTCGGGGCAGGGGCGTGGCGGCATCGGGGCAGGGCAGGGGCGTGGGGAGCGGCGGCGTTGGGGCAGGGCGCGCATCGGGGCAGAGGGGCAGAGCGCGTCGAGGGCATCAGCGAGGGGCATGGCGTGGCGAGGGCGTCGACGGCGAGGTCCGGCACCCTGGCGGCGTCGAGGTGGTCGTTGGCGTCGTCGGGGGAGAGGAGGATCAAAGAAACTGGATGGGGATTGGAAAATTTCCTAAGTCCTACTTATATACCCCAGCCATTAGTCCCGGTTGGTGGCTGCAACCGAGACTAAAGGCCCCCCTTTAGTCCCGGTCCGAGCCACCAACCGGGACTAAAGGTGAATTTCACCAAGCGAAAGGGCGGGAAGCCCAGGCCTTTAGTCCCGGTTGGTGTCTCGGACCGGGACTAAAGGGGGGCCTTTAGTCCCGGTTGGGGCCACCAACCGGGACTAAAGGGCTGGTCGTGGCACTGGCGTGGGGTGGTGGGAGTTTAGTCCCACCACGCCAAGCGAAGCGCGCTCGCAGTGGTTTATAAGCCCTGATGCGGCTTCCCTCTCGAGCTCCTCTTTTGCTATTGAAGTTAATATTATTTTGATCATAACTAGAGGTTTATAAAAGCATTTTAGTTGATTCTTTTTGCTGTTTAAGAATATTATAGTTTTGTTTTAGTTGATCATAACAAAATATTATAATTGATTCTTTTTAGTTGATTCTTCTTGCTATTAGAGTTTTATAAAAGCTTTTTAGTTGATTATTTTAATGATTTTTTTAGCTAAATGACCATGAAATTCAAAAGCACTACAAATGAAGGATATTATAAAATACTTTTTGTTAACCTAATAATGTTATATTTTCTTTTCTGTTAAGTAATTAGTATTTTTTTCATGCATTTAATGATTTTTTTTAGCTAAATGACCCTGAAGTTGAAAAGCACTACAAATGAACTCTGAAAAGGTTGAAACTTGGCATGGTATCATAATTTCACCCACATAGCATGTGCTAAAATGTTTAGAGGGTTACAGTAAAAAATGGATACACTTCGTGTACAAACAGGACAAACTCTTTCGAAGTATCAGGGTTTCGGACGAAAATTCATCTATTACAAAGGGATTTCATTTTTTTAACATATTTTAACTCCAGACTTTTTGTACGTTCAATATGCACCATTCAAAGCCATATCATCAATTTTCAACCCTTTTCCGACTTCATTTGCTATTTTTCATGCATTTAATGATTTATTTTGAGCTAAATGACCCTGAAATTGAAAAGCACTACAAATGAACTCTGAAAAGGTTGAAACTTGGCATGGTATCATAATTTCACCCACATAGCATGTGCTAAGAAGTTTAGAGGGTTACGGCAAAAACTGGATGCACTTCGTGTACAAACTGGACAATCTCTTTCGAAGTATAAGGGTTTTGGACGAAAACTCATCTATTACAAAGGGATTTCATTTTTTAACATATTTTAACTCCAAACTTTTTGTGCGTTCAATATGCACCATTCAAAGCCACATCATCAATTTTCAACCCTTTTCCGACTTCATTTTCTATTTTTCATGCATTTATTGATTTATTTTGAGCTAAATGACCCTGAAATTGAAAAGCACTACAAATGAACTCTGAAAAGGTTGAAACTTGGCATGGTATCATAATATCACCCACATAGCATGTGCTAAGAAGTTTAGAGGGTTACGGCAAAAACTGGATGCACATCGTGTACAAACTGGACAATCTCTTTCGAAGTATCAGGGTTTCGGACAAAAACTCATCTATTACAAAGGGATTTCATTTTTTTAAACATATTTTAACTCCAGACTTTTTGTGCGTTCAATATGCACCATTCATAGCCACATCATCAATTTTCAACCCTTTTTAGACTTCATTTGCTATTTTTCATGCATTGAATGATTTATTTTGAGCTAAATGACCTTGAAATTGAAAAGCACTACAAATGAACTCTGAAAAGGTTGAAACTTGGCATGGTATCATAATTTCACCCACATATCATGTGCTAAGAAGTTTAGAGGGTTACGACAAAAACTGAATGCACTTCGTGTATAAACTGGACAATCTCTTTCGAAGTATCAGGGTTTCAAACGAAAACTCATCTATTACAAAGGGATTTCATTTTTTAAAGTATTTTAACTCTAGACTTTTTATGCGTTCAACATGCACCATTAAAAGCCACATCATCAATTTTCAACCCTTTTCCGACTTCATTTGCTATTTTTCATGCATTTAATGATTTATTTTGAGCTAAATGACCCTGAAATTGAAAAGCACTACAAATGAACTCTGAAAAGGTTGAAACTTGGCATGGTATCATAATTTCACCCACATAGCATGTGCTAAGAAGTTTAGAGGGTTACGGCAAAAACTGGACGCACTTCATGTACAAACTGGACAATCTCTTTCGAAGTATCAGGGTTTTGGACAAAAACTCATCTATTACAAAGGGATTTCATTTTTTAAACATATTTTAACTCCAGACTTTTTGTGCGTTCAGTATGCACCATTCAAAGCCACATCATCAATTTTCAACCCTTTTCCGACTTCATTTGCTATTTTTCATGCATTTAATGATTTATTTTGAGCTAAATGACCCTAAAATTGAAAAGCACTACAAATGAACTCTGAAAAGGTTGAAACTTGGCATGGTATCATAATTTCACCCACATAGCATGTGCTAAAAAGTTTAGAGGGTTACGGCAAAACTGGATGCACTTCGTGTACGAACTGGACAATCTCTTTCGAAGTATCAGGGTTTCGGGTGAAAACTCATCTATTACAAAGGGATTTCACTTTTTTGACATATTTTAACTCCAGACTTTTTGTGCTTTCAATATGCACCATTCAAAGCCACATCATCAATTTTCAACCCTTTTCCGACTTCATTTGCTATTTTTCATGCATTTAATGATTTATTTTGAGCTAAATGACTCTGAAATTGAAAAGCACTACAAATGAACTCTGAAAAGGTTTAAACTTGGCATGGTATCATAATTTCACCCACATAGCATGTGCTAAAAAGTTTAGAGGGTTACGACAAAAACTGGATGCACTTCGTGTATAAACTGGACAATCTCTTTCGAAGTATCAGGGTTTCGGACGAAAACTCATCTATTACAAAAACTGGATGCACTTCGTCTTCACTTTTTCTTCGCGTGTGTCCCTTGCTTATTGCGCCGTAACCATGGATAATCTTCATTGTTTAACAGGATGCTTGGGTCAGCCTTCACTTTGAAGGGAGGAATTTCATGAAACTTTTCATAATCTTCTGACATGTTTGTCTTGTCCTCCACTCCCACGATGTTTCTTTTCCCTGAAAGAACTATGTGGCGCTTTGGATCGCCGTATGATGTATTCGCTTCCTTATATTTTCTTTTTCTCGGTTTGGTAGACATGTCCTTCACATAGAAAACCTGCGCCACATCATTGGCTAGGACGAATGGTTCGTCTGTGTACCCAAGATTGTTGAGATCCACTGTTGTCATTCCGTACTGCGGGTCTACCTGTACCCCGCCTCCTGACAGATTAACCCATTTGCACCGAAACAAAGGGACCTTAAATTCATGTCCAAGGTAGAATTCTGTAGAACTTTGTAGTGTGCTTGCGCCCAAGAATGCCCGTCCCTACATATTATTGAGTCCGCTCCTAGCGTGCCTTTTCCACTCAGTCTCCCCTCATACCGCGATTAAGGGACACTAATCGGCTTAAGGTCAGGAATAAAGTCAACACAAAACCCAATGACCTCCTCTGTTTGATGGCCCGTGGAGATGCTTCCTTCTGGCCTAGCACGGTTACAAGCATATTTCTTTAAGACTCCCATGAACCTCTCAAAGGGGAACATATTGTGTAGAAATACAGGACCCAGAATGGCAATCTCGTCGACTAGGTGAACTAGGACGTGCGTCATAATATTGAAGAAGGATGGTGGGAACACCAACTCGAAACTGACAAGACATTGGACCAAATCATTCTGTAACCTTGGTTGGATTTCTGAATCAATTACCTTTAGAGAAATTGCATTGAGGAATGCACATAGCTTCACAATGGCTAATCAAACATTTTCTGGTAGAAGCCCCCTCAATGCAACCGGAAGCAGTTGCGTCATAATCATGTGGCAGTCATGAGACTTTAGGTTCTGGAATTTTTTCTCTGCCATGTTTATTATTCCCTTTATATTCGACGAGAAGTCAGACGGGACCTTGATACTGAGCAGGCATTCAAAAAAGATTTCCTTCTCTTCTTTGGTAAGAGCATAGCTGGCAGGACCTTGATACTGCTTTGGATGCATGCCGTCTTTTTCGTGCATACGTTGTTGGTCTTCCCGTGCCTCCGGTGTATCTCTTGTCTTCCCATACACGCCCAAGAAGCCTACCAGGTTCACGCAAAGGTTCTTCGTCACGTGCATCACATCGATTGCAGAGCGGACCTCTAGGACTTTCCAATATTCTAGCTCCCAAAATATAGATTTCTTCTTCCACATGGGGGCGTGTCCGTCATCGTCATTCGGAACACATTGTCCACCAAGACCCTTTACAACGATTAATTGTAAATCCTTGACCATATCAAGTATATCATCACCAGTACAGAGGACATGCTTCTTTCGGTGATCTGACTCACCTTTGAAATGCTTGCCTTTCTTTCTTAAGGCATGATTGGTCGGAAGAAATCGACGATGTCCCAGGTACACATTCTTCTTGCATTTGTCCAAGAATATACTTTCAGTCTTATCTAAACAGTGCGTGCATGCATGGTATCCCTTGTTTGTCTGTCCTGAAAGGTTACTAAGAGCAGGCCAATCATTGATGGTTCCAAACAGCAACGCTCGTAGGTCAAATTCCTCCTCTTTGTGCTCATCCCACACACGTACACCTTTTTTTATTCCACAACTGTAAAAGTTCATCAACTAATGGTCTTAGGTACACATCAATGTCGTTGCCGGGTTGCTTAGGGCCTTGGATGAGCACTGGCATGTCGGCCTCACCAGCTTGAAGCGGAGGATGTACCCGCCCGTGAAGTTGTGGGCACGAGCGAAGGTCTTCCACCCGAGCCTGAAGAACATAACGCGGAGCGCCAAAAACTCGACGTCGACCCGCGCAGCGCCATTACAATAGCCATGCACGCGTAAGCACAATGCGTGCGGCTTATCAACCTCCATCACCCTGGCAAAGGGAGGGGGAGTCGCAAGCGGCTACGAGGAGGACCGCGTAGCCCGACGACGAACTCCAACGCCGTACTTTCGGTATGCTCCGCCACTGTGGAGGGAGCCGCCACCGACGGAGGATCGGGGACGGCGCTCCGCCTCCCCCGACCACGACCCCCGCGCTAGCCTCGGCCTCTTCCAGCCCTCCCACCGCGCGCGCTGGAATCGCCTCCCGTCACCGCGGCTGAAGATGCGGCATGACCCCGAAGGGAAGCTCTCGTCGCCCCAGCGAAAGCCGAGAGTCGTCCTCTCCCCCGCGTCATGGCAAGGGCTGGCACATCCAAAGACGAACCAGAAATGAAGAACGAGCAGTGTGGACTTTGGGAGTAAGGAGGAGATGGAGCTGGATGAGCATCGCCACCGTGACCCTCTAATTTATAGGGGAGAGCACGGGGGTGGCTCTCCCCCGCTCCAGAACGGCTGCCCATCTCCACCAATCCCACTACCCACGACTCACGGGCGAACAGGTAACCGCCCCATTGCTCCAATCCATGGCGCTACGGTTTCTGCTACAATCAGGCCTTTAAGTCACGAGCGCCCACCGCGAACTCCTCGCTATGCATGCGGCACGCGTGGTGGAAATGGCCTGAAGTGGTGGGACAATGCCGACTAGTAAATTGGCAGTTACCCCCTTCACATTGCGCGCCTGTGCATAAATTTTGGGCCTGACCCAACGGCACTAAGCAAGCGCGTGTGGGCCAGACCCGGGGGATCCTGTCGGTGCACTAGGACAGGGGTATCCAGTGCCCCTAACTTATGCACATGCAGTAGTAGCAAAACCCGTCGGGAAAAGCTACCGCACCACCAAGCAAGCACTCAAGAACCAGACCCCGGCAGCAACAACCTGCAGAGGGCCAAGCAAACACAGGCAACACCAGCACAACGGCCCAGGATGGGCCCAAAGTGCGCCAGCCGCGTCCCCGAAGCCTGCCGTGGACCGAGGCGCGCACGTCTCACGAAGACCCGGCAAGCCATCCCCCGGCAGGCACGAGCTAACCAGCCACCGCTCCACCTCATCGCAACGCCAGTCACTTGTCGATGCGGTGTCGAAGCCTCAAGCGGCTAAGTAGCTCTCGCTAAGCACGTGGCAAAGCACCAGAAGGCAGATTATACCCAGTTGACACCCGTCCAGCAGCGTGTCAAGACCCTAAGCAACGGCCAGCTAGGCGGTGGCAAGAGCTTGCCGGGGATGCACCCCCGAGCGCCACCTAGTCTAGTAATCATGGTATTTTGTCCTAAATGCCAGAGTTAGGTATGATAGCTCTGCTAAGCTATCTAATCAATAGATAATGACTGTTTTGCCATTGTGGTTGCCCCTTGTGCTATAAAAGGAGGCCCAAGGCAACCTAGCTCAAGATTCGGACTTTTGGACACTTGTACTCACGTAGCAGCTCTCCCCCAACGGAAGCCCTTGCCGGGATTGAGCGTTGCGTGTTCTTCATGTTCCTACGATCAATCCACCAAAAGCAGGAGAAGGTTTTATGCTTAGCAGCGGCCCGAACCTGGGTAAAAATGCCAGCGTCCTGATCGTCGCGCTGTCTCCTGTCCTCCGCTCTTTGTGCAACGTGACCCCCCTTGCCGAACCACAAAGGGGCCTCTGGTCCCGTAGGTGATCGTGTGCATCCGTGCCCCGACACTCGCCCTCAACATCACCAGGGTCATCTCGTCTGATCTAATACCGCAATGCACCGCATACCGGGCATGCGTTCTAATTCTCGTACTCACCGCGGTAGAGGATGCAGTCATTAGGGCATGCATGTATCTTATGCACCTCTAATCCTAGAGGGCAGAGAACCTTCTTTGCTTCGTACGTACTGTCAGGAAATTCGTTATCCTTTGGAAGCTTCTTCTTCATTATTTCCAGTAGCGAACCAAATCCCTTGTCAGATACACCATTGTCTGCCTTCCATTGCAGCAATTCCAGTGTGGTACCGAGATTTGTGTTGTCATCTTCGCAGTTTGGATACAACCCTTTTTTGTGATACTCTAACATGCGATCGAACTTCAACTTCTCCCTTTCACTTTCGCATTCTCTCTGTGCATCAACAATGACCCAGCGAAGATCATCATCAGGCACATCTGGTGCCTCTTGATCTTCAGTGTCCCACGTTGCAGTATCACCGTATTCAGGGAACATAGGATAGTTGTCATCATCCCCTTCTTCTTCATTGTCTTCCATCATAACCCCTCTTTCTCCGTTCTTGGTCCAAACATTATAGTGTGGCATGAAACCCTTCTCAAGCAGGTGCAAGTGAAGGGTTTTCGGGGAAGAGTAATCCTTCGTATTCCCACAGACAGTACATGGACAATACATAAAACCATTCTGCTTGTTTGCCTCAGCCACTTCGAGAAAATTATGCATGCCCTCAATGTAGTCGGAGGTGCGTCGGTCACCGTACATCCATTGCCGGTTCATCTACGTGCATTATATAATTAAGTATATCAAAAACCATTACAGAACATCATGAATAGAGAAGTGACCAAATTAATACAAGTTCATCATCGCATTAAAACCAAAGTACAGTAGTGATCAAATGTTATTACTTAAAAAAATAAATACATAAAGTTCATACATATAGTTCTCATAGAACAACATATGGCTCTCTAGAGCATCTAATTAAAACATACATTGAAACTAACATACAACTATGTAAAACATTTAAATGCAACAACAAATGCGATCAAAATCGCAACTAAGGTAACAATTGATCCAACAGCATAATGATACCAAGCCTCAGTATCAATGGCATATTTTCTAATTTTTATAATCTTCAAGCGCATTGCATCCATCTGGATCTTGTGATCGTCGACGACATCGGCAACATACAACTCCAATTTCATATTCTCCTCTTCAATTCTTTTTAAATTTTTCTTTCAAGTAATTGTTTTCTTTTTCAACCAAATTTAACCTCTCGACAATAGGGTTGGTTGGAATTTCCGGTTCACATACCTCCTAGATAAAAACATATATGTCATGTTGCTCGGCATAATTGTCATAAACACTAAATGAAACAAATAGTTATAAAAGATAATATGCCACATCCAAATCATAGACCGGACGAGAGCCGACGGGGGCGGATACCAAAACCATGTGACTATGTAATAACAAACAATAATAAAAGTAAGAAAATTATACAAGTAGCTATCTAAATCATACAAGTAAGAATTTTTTTCCTTTTAAAAAGAAGATAAGAACAAGAGGCTCACCACGGTGGTGCCGGCGACGAGATCGGCGTGGGCGATCGACGACGGTGAGGACGGGGACGGGGACGGGACGGCACCCTACACATGTGCAGACTCTAAGAAGTTAATTTGAGCTCAAATTGTGCATCTAAATCAAATGAACTCCCACATACACTTCTCCACTAAAACCCACAAACCACTCTACTTCTAGAGCATTTGAAATGAGCTAAACTAGCAGTGAGAGATGAAAGGATGAAGTTGCTAACCTTTTAGAACACTTGTGCAGTTGGTGCACCGCCAAACCTAGACAAATCTTGGGGAAAATGTAGCTTGGAGGTCGAGCTTGGAGAGGAGAAAGCTTAAGTGTGGCTCGGGCATTTCATCAAACACCTCATGTGCATAGGAGGTGAGAACAAAGTAGCACACACCTCCCACCCTTCCACGGCCAAAACAACAGAGGAGATGGGGGCGTGGATATATATAGGCAAAACATTAGTCCCATTTGGTATCTAAAACCGGGACTAAAGGCCTAGCCTTTAGTCCCGGTTCCAGACACAAACCGGGACTAAAGGGCAGCAACCCCTTTAGTCCCGGTTGGTGGCTGGAACCGTGACTAAAGGTCCCAGTTGAACCGGGACTGATGTCTGCCGAGGCCCGGCCGGCGTCCTAGCCGCTCGAACCGGGACAGATGCTCCCATTAGTCCCGGTTCGTAACACGACCGGGACTAATGCTCTGATCTGGCCAGGACCAAGCCCTGTTTTCTACTAGTGTTGCTGCCTACTGATATCTATAGTAACCACACATTGCATTTGGTGATAGCCTTAGGGCATCTCCAAAGCGGATCCTTTAAATAGCCCGCAACCGTCCGGACGTGTTTACCCATCCAACACAGGTCTGCATCGGTCCGTCAATCGGTTCGGATGGACTTTTTCCCGCAAAGACGAGACAAACTTGGGGGCTTTGCAGGAGTCCGGGCAGCAGCCACATAGGAGCCGACACCCCTGGCTTACCCAAAACCCCTCCCAGACCCCGCATGTCCATCCTTCCATTTTTCTCTTCATCTGTTTTCTCTCTTGCTTCCGCTGCAGCTCCACCACCCCGACCGTCCCACCACACCTTTACCGGAACTTGACAACTCCGTCTCCTCCAACGCTATACTTGGGCTCGACGTTTCTTCTCCTCCTCCGCCATTCCATACCTCTCCTCCGTCCACCGCACAAGTACCATCTGCCCCTATGGTACTCACCATGCCCGGCAAGTGTTCGGCGAATTGCCCGTGCTAATTTTTTTTGTCCCTACTTATATGAAGCAATGGATTCAGATATGGAGTACATATACAAGCACTATGTTCAGTCGTTGGACAGCTCGTCCGACGAGGAGGACAACACAGATGAGACGGTGATGGTGCAGGTGGTCCTTGCTGACGTAGATGGGTGGAAGAGCATGTTCTCAATTTCAAGGATCGATCGAGGGTTATTGAATGATCAACCACAACAAGGCACGTGGCTATTTGACGATGATGGACGACTATTGATGTCTACTGCACAACTTGTTCTTGTAGACTCGTGTTGGGCCTCCAAGCGCAGATTTTGGTAGGACAGTAGCAAATTTCCCTCAAGTGGATGACCTAAGGTTTATCAATCCGTGGGAGGCGTAGGATGAAGATGGTCTCTCTCAAACAACCCTGCAACCAAATAATAAAAAGTCTCTTGTGTCCCCAACACACCAAATACAATGGTAAATTGTATAGGAGCACTAGTTCGGCGAAGAGATGGTGATACAAGTGCAGTAATGATAGTAGATATTGATTTTTGTAATAGTAACAATAAAAAAACAGCAAGGTAGCAAGTAACAAAAGTGAGCACAAACAGTATTGCAATGCTTGAAAACAAGGCCTTAGGTCAGTACTTTCGCTAATGCAATCTCTCAACAATGCTAATATAATTGGATCGCATAACCATCCCTCAAACTCATGCATGTGTCGGCGATTTAAACATGTACCTCCCTCAAAGGTCTGTTCGCCGACTATAACCACCTTTAAAGGAGCATGCTACTCTTCAAGAGCAAAGGAATGGAGGCGCACAGGGATACGCCAAGGACATCAAACCGCAGATCAAGAGCCCCGATCGAACCTCCCCTTTGTTTACATTTGTTTCCAAAAATACATGTAACAGTTATGCCGCAGCATGAATTGTAAAAATTCATAATATATAAAGATCATCTTTTACGGTTGGACTACAACATTTTATAAAGTGTTTTTCGAACTCCCTGCCTCCGGAAGCAAAACTGTTCGGCATATATTTGATGCAACCGGCTAATAGACCAGGGGGCTTAGTTATAAAGCTCGTCCCAAGCATCGTCCCGACATTGTCCTTTATCTGTCTGTCATGTCGGATTTCTGCGTTATATGCATCGGTTCCGAATTATGTCTTAGGTCAAAGGTTGGGTTGCCCGGCTCCTATGCTTACCCTCTTACGTTCCGCTCGTTCGGCTAAAAGGGTAAAGGGAGAACCACTGCGATTTTATTTCCAGCTCGCCTGGTTAAGTACCTCAGTGGAGAAAGCCGAAAATCGACCGTCATAATAAGCGCGAACTGGTCTGCAATCCGAGCACAAGTGTCAAACTAAAAATCGATAGAGATTATTCCGTGTTATACGAAGGGTTTGCATTCTCGCAAGCCACGTGGTAATGGTTTTTACCTCGGTTCACCCGAATACCACACAACACTTGGGGCTAGTAACCAGCCCCCGCAGTCAAGCTCCTCCGGCTAAGTGAAAGCAGTAAAGCCGCATAGTCTGAGTGCCTTGTTCCCATCTCTCGCACCCCCGCATCTGGGTTCCGATAATTCGGTTGAGGATAATACTGCGGATGACGGAACACCTCTTGTAATAATTACACGGAGGCTAAAGCCGACGACTGGCAACTTTCAGTTCCAAAAACGGCCACATAGGAGTCAAAATAATCAGAACACCAAAGCAGATAAACCATGCATACGTATTATCAAAATACAATATTCATCGGACATACAATAACATGTTCACTCGAAAATCACATCTTTAGGGCACTGGGTCTCTACCGACCGAGCACCCTCCATTGCAGCAGCGAAATACCGTCCGGAGCGCCTATGCTCCTTCCCGGACGGCGGGGGCGATGTAGCCATCTCGAGCGGCTTCATCCCTGGCCAGTGCATCATCGTCCTCGCAAAAGCCATCTGCGCTCCCTCAATACACACAGAACGCTTCACGGCCTCAATGTGGGAGGAGGCGTCACAGAGCTTCTGCACCAGGTTGAAGTAACTGCTTGTTAGGGGCTCAGAAGGCCACAACCGAATGCAGAGGTCCTTTAAGGCCGGCTCTGACATTCGATGCAGCTCCATCAGCTGCTTCATCTGCTGGCTAAGGACGGGACGGGGCTCGGGGTTCTAAAATTGCGCCCAGAACAGCCTCTATTTTGCATCCCCGTCCCGAGCCGCAAAGTGCTTGGCCGCGTCCGCTGCACTCCTCGGAAGGTCCGTGAAGGCGCCTGAGGAACGCCATATCCATGTAAGATGAGCAAATCTGTTACCACCAAAGGCGCATTGAAGTAAGTACGGCTTACCATCCGCGATCATCCCGACTTGGCGGAGTTATTCCTCATAAGATCATCTATCCACACGCTCCGATTTAAGATCGGAAGACAATGTGGATAGCTCGGCCGCCTCGTCCTTGGTCTTCTGCTCAAGAGCCTCGCACTTAGTGCTAGCATCTTGGAGCTCTTGCTGCACTTCGGCCACCTGAGCTTCGTGCTTTTCACCAACAGGCTTCACGGAGCTCAGTTCGGCCGCCGCCTGGTCGGCCGCCATCTTATGATCGGCGGCCTCCCGCTTGGCCTTCTCCAGCTCGGCCTTGAGGTTTTCGACCTCGGAAGAAACGGCTGCGAATGCAATAGAAGACCAACATTCAGGATTCAAAAACTCAAGAACCTCAATCAATGAGGATTGGATAGGGTCTCCGAAACAAAATCTGACTCACCTTGGATTTCATCAAACCGCTTGTTCAGACGGTCAAGCTCCTCGTCGAAGTTCTTGAGCTTCCGGTTGAGCTCAGCCAGCTCCACATCATGGACCGCTGTCGCCGATGACGAGGCCTGCAAAGCAAAAATTATGTGAGAAACACATCGGAACTGTTGGTCCTAGACCCTCCTTTCCAAACCATCTCCGGAGACGGTCAAAATATCGATTTTTACTCGGAACCTGAGACCCTCTGATCCCCGGTTAAGTTTCCTAAACTTACCCAGGGCTCGAGGGCTACTATACCTATCCGGAATATATATACCTCACGAACAAATTACATGACTTACCTTGAAGCCCGTCAAGAGACCGCCGAAGGACTCCTTCAGTCCGCTATCAACGGACTGAATGCCTTTCAGAACCGCACCCATAAGGATGCCGTGGTCTTCGGCGATGGCGGAGCTACCCAGGCCTCCTCCATCGCGCCTGGCCACCCGGTTGTGGCCTGCCTCGTCGCGGGCGGCACCAATGGCGACACCACATCTCCTCCTTCTTGTGAAGGCAGAGTTGTCGATGTCGGAGACTTAGTGGTCTCCGGAGCCGTTTTCGGAGGGAGCTCCGATGACTCGCAGCCTCCCTCTTCGTTTACCAGGAGGGGGCGGTCTCCTGGTCCTCGGCCGCCTCGGTCTGAGCCTCGGTCATGACTACCTCACCCTCGGTATTCGACCGAGGTGGCGTCCGCCGGGATATCACCTCCATGGCCTCGGCGGCGGCCTGGTGAGGGGATGTGCGGGACGCAGTTCCGCTTTCCGCCAGCTCAGCTAGCGGGGGATCTCCCTCTGAGACCTTTTCGGCCGGGAGATCACGGGCCGGGCTCCAACATGGGAGGCATTAGTCCGGTCAGCAGAAAAAATCTTGCATAAGTAATATATTCGGAATCCGTACCTCTGGGCTGCAGGCTTGGGCCTGGGGACCCTTTCGAACGCCTCGAATTCCTCGTCGGAATCCGGGCTGACATCGGGCAAGGTCACCTTGACCCTGTAGGGCCTCTTCGGAGAAGGGGGGTCTGAGTCCTCCTCGGCATCCACAAATGCCGCCCTTTTCCTTGGCTGGGGCAATCGATTTCCCCCCTTCCTCCGTCTGCTCCTCCTCGTGAGCAGAGGAGGCCTGGGTCTCCCCGGACTTAGCGTTCGGGGGGCCTCTTGGGTGAAGACCAGTTCATGCCTCTTTCTTCTCGCCCTTCTTCTGCTTGTCCTTCTTCTCTGGCACCGAATAGGGCGCCTCGACCAGCATCGCCATCAAGAGGGTCGACCTGGGGGCTTCGGGCAGCGGGGCAGGGCCGTTGATCCGCATGGCCTTAGCTAGCCAACCCTATGGAAACCAGGAAAGGAGAGGTTGGAATACTTGCTAAAAAGACCAGACCTAAAAATGAAAGATCGAAGATTGAAGCTTTACCTTAAGCGGAGGGTGTTCGGCATCCAGGCCGGTGTCTTCCTCCTTGGCCGGCCACTCCTCCTAGGGCTTGAACAGCGCCTTCCATAACTTCTCCCGAGTAGTGCGGTAGAGCTTGCGCACGGTGGGAGGATCATTGGACTTATAGGCCCACATCGGTGTGGCCCGGTGCTGGCAGGGGAGGAGGCGGCGACGAAGCATGACCTGGACCACATTGGTCAGGCCGATGTTTTCCTCCAGCATCTTTCCGATGCGTTCCTGCAGCGCCTTTACCTCAGTGGCCGAAGAAAGAGAAAGAGTTCTTGCCTGATTTGTAAGGTGTGGAGTTGAGTGAGACTCAAAGCTCGACCACGGCAGAAGAAAGAGAAAGGACGAAGGTCGTCCCCTATGCCTTAGCCATAGGCTCTATATAGTATGCCATGCTGTGTACCGCACCTGTGTGTGCCTTGCCATGAGTCTGTCAAGGGGTACAAGAGTGATCCAGGAGTGGATCACTGGACAGCGGTCAAAGTTATCCTTGGTAACTAGAGGACTAAGGAAATATTTCTCGATTATGGAGGTGATAAAGAGTTCGTCGTAAAGGGTTACGTCGATGTAAGCTTTAACACCAATCTGGATGACTCTGAGTAGCAATCCGGATACGTATAGTGGAGCAGCCATTTGGAATAGCTCCAAGTGGAGCGTGGTAGCATCTGCAGTACGACATATAGATTTGCAAAGAACACACGGATCTGATTGTTGCAGACCATTGACTAAAGACCTCTCTCACATGCAAAGCATGATTGAACCTCGGAACTCACTGGGTGTTAGATTCATAACAATGTAAATCACATGGTGGTGTGAACTAGATTATTGACTCTAGTGCAAGTGGGAGATTGTTGGAAATATGCCCTAGAGGCAATAATAAATTAGTTATTATCATATTTCCTTGTTCATGATAATTGTTTATTATCCATGCTATAATTGTATTGATTGGAAACTCAATTACATGTCTGGGTACATAGACAAACAATGTGTCCCTAGTAAGCCTCTAGTTAAACTGGCTCGTTGATCAAAGATGGTGAAGGTTTCCTAGCCATAGACATGAGATGTCAATTGATAACGGGATCACATCATTAGGAGAATGATGTGATGGACAAGACCCAAACTATGAACATAGCATATGATCGTGCCAGTTTATTGCTATTGTTTTCTGCATGTCAAGTATCTGTTCCTATGACCATGAGATCATGCAACTCACTGACACCGGAGGAATACCTTGTGTGTATCAAACATCACAACGTAACTTGGTGACTATAAATATGCTCTACAGGTGTCTCCGAGGGTGTCTGTTGAGTTGGCATGGATCAAGACTGGGATTTGTTACTCCGTGTGACGGAGAGGTATCTCAGGGCCCACTCGGTAATACAACATCACAATAAGCCTTGCAAGCAAAGTGACTAAAGAGTTAGCCACGGGATCTTGTATTACGGAGCGAGTAAAGAGACTTGCCGGTAATGAGATTGAACTAGGTATAGAGATACCGACGATCAAATCTCGGGCAAGTAACATACCGAAGAACAAAGGGAACAACATACGGGATTAACTGAATCCTTGACATAGAGGTTCAACCGATAAAGATTTTCGTAGAATATGTAGGAACCAATATGGGCATCCAGGTCCCGCTATTGGTTATTGACCGTAGAGGTGTCTCGGTCATGTCTACATAGTTCTCGAACCCGCAGGGTCTGCACACTTAAGGTTCGGTGACGTTTCGGTAGTATAGAGTTATGTATGGTGGTGACCGAAGGTTGTTCGGAGTCCCGGATGAGACCCCGGATGTCACGAGGAGCTCCATAATGGTCCGGAGGTAAAGATTGATATATAGGAAAGTGGTGTTTGAACTCCGAAAAAGTTTCGGGCATTTCCGGCAGTGTACCGGGAGTGACGAATGTGTTCCGGGGGTCCACCAAGTGGGCCCACCACACCCCAAGTGAGTCACATGGGCCTGAGGGTGGCGCACCAGCCCCTGGTGGGATGGGCGGCCAGCCCAAGAAGGCCTATGCGGCTGAACTTGTGGGAAAGGGAAAGTCCAAGTGGGGAAGGGAAGGAGTCCTACTAGGAGTAGGATTGGAGGTGGACTCTTCCACCTCCATGTCCTTCGGCCGACTCCTAGGAGGCTTCCTAGGTTGGCCAGCCCCTCCCCTCCCTCCTTTATATACTAGAGGGGAGAGAGGGTAGCATCACAAGAAACCCTAGCCACGGTGCAACCCTCTCTCCCCGATAGATCAAATCCTCTAGTTTTCAGCAGCGCTTAGGCGAAGCCCTGCTGGAATAGTTCCACCACCACCGCCGCCGCGCCGTCGCGCTGCCGGAGAACTCATCTACCTCTCCGCTCCCTCTTGCTAGATCAAGAAGGCAGAGATCGTCATCGAGCTGTACGTGTGCTGAACGCGGAGGTGCCGTCCGTTCGGTACTAGATCGTGATTGGATCGCGGGACGCTCGGCGATTTGGATCGCGAAGATGTTCGACTACATCAACCGCGTTTCTTAACGCTTCCGCTTAGCGATCTACAAGAGTATATAGATCCACTCTCCCTCTCATAGATGCTCATCACCATGGATAGATCTTGCGTGTGCGTAGGAAATTTTTTGTTTCCCATGCAACGTGACCCAACAGTTTTCTCCCTTTTATGGAGGCCCGTAATACCAAGCGTTCCCTTACTGCGCCGTGAGCTGCGCCAGTCCCCGAAGCGCCCGCGCCTTTATGCACGCGGGGGATAGCCCAAATCATTGATCATATCCCGTAAAAAATGGAGCACGATCTTCATGTCGAACGAACGTGCCAATAAAAAGGCGGCCTCGAACCGCGAATCGAGTTTTTGTAACTGGTTGAGTGGCCATGACCCGTCTGAGCCTTTCGTTAGAGAAGTTGTCAGGGTGGGTACTATTCACACTCGGGTGTTTGGCCTTCGAAGCTAAGCAAGGTATGTTCGGACAGCAAGGTGTCATCGGTGGCCGAGCTAAGGATAGCCGAAGCATGAAAGGGAGAAAGGAACTCGCCCCGCAAGCTGAACACTCTGGATGTGCGGAGCAGCTGATATCCTGAAGACTGGCGTTGGAGGCTAGTTCGGGGGCTAATGAGGGAGTCCGGGATTAAGGGGTCCTCGGGCCGTTGACTTATCTCTTATAGTCCGGCCCGGTGGGCCGCCTTATGGCATCTTCGGGAAGGCCGGATTGCGAAATGGCCCTAGGCTTATGGGGGAATATTCCGAAGACTTGGTGTGTCCTCCAAGAAAGAATGGGCGTATCTATGCCCGGATGGAAACCGACCATGTGTAACCCTAGGTACCCCTGGTGTCTATATAAACCAGGGGGCTTAGTACGTAGAGGGACAGGTTAACTAATCTAGGGTTTAGCTCTTTTGATCTCGAGGTAGATCAACTCTGTAACTATCCCATTCATCAATACAATCAAGCAGGACGTAGGGTTTTACCTCCTCACGAGGGCCCGAACCTGGGTAAACATCGTCTCCTTCGTCCCCTGTTACCATCGATCCTAGATTCACAGTTAGGGACCCCCTACCCGAGATCCGCCGGTTTCGACACCGACACTTATACTAATCATTCACGAATTGCTTGTATGACCAATATTGTGATTGTCAAGCTTCAAAAGATTTCACTTTCTAAACCCAATGTGAAGCTACTACTAGGCATGATATGAACATATAATTTCAACTTCATGGTATTCAATTCATTCAACAATTTACTCATAGGATATAATTGAAGCACAAGAGTAAATGACAAGCTACTCCAAAAAGATATAAGTAAAGATCAAGCGAGTAGTTAAGTAAATTGGTAGCCATTTGAGAACTCTCTCTCATCTAAAAACATTCAGATCTAAGTATTTTATTAAAACAGCGAGCGAAAGAAAAATAGCACTCCGAGAATAGCACATATCATGTGGACAAATAAAAATTTAGGCCCAACATAGGCTAACCGATAATTGTTGATGAAGAGAGGTGGGATGCGTAGCATCCCCAAGCTTAGATGCTTGAGACTTCTTGAAATATTTACTTGGGGTGCCTTGGGCATCCCCAAGCTTGAGATTTTGTATCTCGGTCAATCCTCTCATATCATGGTTTCACCTATTCTCAAAAACTTCATCCACACAAAACTCGAACAGAACTCGTGAGATAGGTTAGTACACATAAGAATAAATCAACACTTCATGTACTGCCAAGCCAAGTTGCATAATAATTTCCAAACATCATATACTGTTTACTATCGTATCCACAATTTATATCTACCAATATAGGCTATGGAAACAATAGGATAAGTAGATAACAAAACTATGACAGCAATCTGTCCAAACAGAACAGTCTGTAGCATTTTATGAAAACAGTGTACTTCTGTAACTCAAACAATTATAAAAATTTTGGACGTGATAAATAATTTATAGGGAAACACTGTGTAACAATTTCAAAAACTTTCCACATTCCACCAAAATATGAAAATTCAAACACTACCGAGAAAGTTTCTGTTTTTACACAGCACACATCAAACATGCAATGCAAGCATCCTAAGGCAATTCTTGGAACTTTTTATTGAAAAACAAAATTACAAACAACACCTAACAGAAAGTAACAAAATATAATGACTATCCAAGCAAAGCACATATTATGTGACGAATAAAGATATAGCTCTAAGTAAGATATACCGATAATGTTGAAGACGAAAGAGGGGATGCCTTCCGGGGCATCCCCAAGCTTAGACGCTTGAGTCTTCCTTGGATATTACCTTGGGGATTCCTTGGTCATCCCCAAGATTAGGGTCTTACCACTCCTTATTCTTCTTATATCGGTGTCTCACCCAAAACTTGAAAACTTCAATCACACAAAACTTCGGAACTTCGTGAGATGGGTTAGTATAGTAAATATAGATCATTCACTTAGGTACTGTTAAGACAAGATTCATAATTGTTCTCACATAATACCTACTGTATTCTACCATTCACATAATTTATATCACTTAATATAAGCTATGGGAACACTAAAACAAGCAAACTATGCATGCAAAACAGAATCTGTCAAAAACAGAAAAGTCTGTGAAGATCTGTAGTGTAACCATACTTCCCTATCTCTAAAAATTCTGAAGAATTAGTACAACCTAAATAATTTGTATATAAACACTTTGTAAAAATTTCAGATCATTATCACGCTCCAGTAAAAAAAAGAAAATTCTTGTACTGGAGTCAAAAGTTTCTGTTTTGGTTCAGCATCAATTCTACTCATCTTGTGAGTCATCCCAAAGGCTTTACTTGGCACTTTATTGAAATAAAAGACACAAAACATGATTAATAAAGTATCTTAATCATGTGAACACTCAAAAACAGAAAGTAAAAGTGTTGGGTTGTCTCCCAACAAGCGCTTTTCATTAAAGCCTTTTAGCTAGGCATGATGATTTCAATGATGCTCACATAGGAATAGTATTTGAAACATTTAAGAGAGCATCATGGATTACATGGCAAGCACATTTAATTCTAACCCACTTCCTATGCATAGGGATTTTGTGAGAAAACAATCTATGGGAGAAAAATCAACTAGCATAGGAAGGCAAAACAAGCATAACTTCAAAACTTTGAACACATAGAGAGGAATATTGATATTATTGCAATTCCTACAAGCATATGTCCCTCCCTCATAATAATTTTCAGTAGCATCATGAAGGAATTTCACAATATAACTATCACATAAAGCATTCTTTTCATGGTCTACAAGCGTAGAAAATTTATTACTCTCCACATAAGCAATTTTCTTCTCATTCATTGTAGTGGGAGCAAACTCAACAAAATAACTATCATGAGGTACATGATTGACATAACCAAATTGAAAATAAAAAACATGATGAAAAGTTTCATAGTTATAATTATTCTTTATAGCATACATGTCATCATCCTAATCATCATACATAGGAGGCATGCCATCATCACAATAAATTTGCTCATCAAAACTTGGGGGACTAAAAATATCATGTTTATCAAACATAGCATCCCCAAGCTTGTGGCTTTGCATATCATTAGTATCATGGATATTCAGAGAATTCATACTAGCAACATTGCAATCATGCTCATCATTCAAGGAATTCTCTTCAACTATTTTTATAATTTCTTCCTCTATCAATTGAGCACAATTTTTTGAATCCTTATTTTCACAAAAGACATTATAAAGACGAAACAAATGATGCAACCTAAACTCCATTTTTTTGTAGTTTTCTTTTATAAAACCAAACTAGTGAAAAACAAGAAACTAAAATATTTAATTGCAAGATCTAAAGATATACCTTCAAGCACTCACCTTCCCGGCAACGGCGCCAGAAAAGAGCTTGATGTCTACTACACAACTTGTTCTTGTAGAGTCATGTTGGGCCTCCAAGCGCAGAGTTTTGTAGGACAGTAGCAAATTTCCCTCAAGTGGATGACCTAAGGTTTATCAATCCATGGGAGGCATAGGATGAAGATGGTCTCTCTAAAACAACCCTGCAACCAAATAATAAAAAGTCTCTTGTGTCCCCAACACACCGAATACAATGGTAAATTGTATAGGTGCACTAGTTCGGCGAAGAGATGGTGATACAAGTGCAGTAATGATAGTAGATATTGATTTTTGTAATAGTAACAATAAAAAAACAGCAAGGTAGCAAGTAACAAAAGTGAGCACAAACGGTATTGCAATGCTTGAAAACAAGGCCTAGGGTCCGTACTTTCGCTAGTGCAATTTCTCAACAATGCTAATATAATTGGATCACATAACCATCCCTCAACGTGCAATGAAGAATCACTCCAAAGTTCTTATCTAGGGGAGAACATAAGAAGAAATTGTTTGTAGGGTACGAAACCACCTTAAAGTTATCCTTTCTGATCGATCTATCCAAGAGTTCGTACTAAAATAACACCATATGATACGCATCAACCAACTCTAATGTCACCTAGATACTCCAATGTCACCACAAGTATCCATGAGTTAATTATACGATACGCATCAAACAATTTCAGATTCATAATACTCAATCCAACACAAAGAACCTCAAAGAGTGCCCCAAGATTTTCATCGGAGAAAGTAGGATGAAAACGTGCATCAACCCCTATGCATAGATTACCCCAATGTCACCTCAGGAATCTGCGAGTTGAGTGCCAAGACATAGATCAAGTGCTCTCAGATCCATAAAAGTATTAAATCCAATAATAATGAAATCTCAAAGGGTAAACTCAATTCATCACAACAAGATAGAGAGGGGAAAACACCATATGATCCAACTATATTAACAAAGCCCGCGATACATCAAGATCGTGCCAAATCAAGAACACGAGAGAGAGAGAGAGATTAAACACATAGCTACTGGTACAAACCCTAAGCCCCGAGGGTGGACTACTCCCTCCTCGTCATGGCCTCCGTCGGGATGATGAAGATGGCCATCGAGGATGATCTACCCTCTCCGGCAGGGTACTGGAACGCCTCCAGATTGGTTTTTCGTCGATACAAAGAGTTGCGGCGGCGGAACTTCTGATCTAGGGTTATTTCTGGGGGTTTCTGAATATATAGGATTTTTGGGCGTCGATTTCACACGAAGATGGACCACGAGGGGCCCACAAGACACCAGGGCGCGCCAGAGGGGGCTGGCGCGCCCTCGTGGGTTGTGGCCACCTCGTGGCTCTTCTGGCCCTCCCACGAAGCTTCTAGTGCCTCTTTTGTTCCAAAAAAATCGTCAAAAAGTTTCGTTACATTTGGAGAACTTTTATTTCTGCACAAAAAACAAAACCACGGTAGTTCTGCTTAAAACAGCGTCAGTCCGGGTTAGTTCCATGCAAATCATACCAAAACCATATAAAATTGTTGTAAATATGGCATGAATACTTCATAAATTATAGATACGTTGGAGACGTATCAACTGCGTGCCCCGGATGCCCTGTTCTCTTACAATTTTCACTGCCGCTTTCTGATGCGTAAAAATGTCTTTGATCCTCTCTACCATGGAGTCCGGTCCTTTGATGACTACTTCATCTTGAAGAAGGATGTCGTGGGAAGGATTGGGTTCTCTAGTTAGCAGAAGTGCACGGTCGCACTGTGGATGCTAGCATATGGTATGGCCGCTGATCCATGGGACGAATACCTACGGATGTCTGAGAGCACGTACGGAGATGTAAAATTTGCTATAGCCGTGGTCTCGGTGTTTGGACCTCAGTACCTGAGAGAGCCAATTGTGGCAAACACCGAGAAGATCTTGACAATGTTTGAAGCAAGAGGGTGGCTAGGTTTGAACTCCCCAAAACCTCTACAAGGGCAATATCAGGGTCATGTTAAGAAGCCCAACATCATTCTTGAAGCGGTTGCATTACATGATGTTTGGATTTGGCACGCTTTCTTTGGCATGCCCGGTGATACTTGTGATTTGCGTTGGGTTTTCCGTGAAGAGGAACAGGTAATTGCAGCACAATACAGATAAGTATTTCCCTCAGTTAAGAACCAAGGTTTATCGAACCAATAGTAATATCAATCAACAACCGTCTTCAGCGGCTGCACACAAAAGAGCAAACACTTGCACCCAACACGGGCAAGAGGGTTGTCAATCCCCTTGGACTCGTTATTTGCAAGCAAGTGAAGTGTGTAGATAATAGTAGATAATTGTAAATTGAAAAATAAAATAAAAAGTAAATAATGGCAGCAAGGTAATGATAGGACTTGTAAATATATAAGTGAATAGACCCGGGGGGCATAGTTTTCCCTAGTGGCATCTCTCATGTAGGCAACATACGGCGGGTAAACAAATTACTGTTGGGCAATTGATAGAAAAGTGCATAGTTATGTGATATTCACGGCAATGATCATGTATATATATGCATCACGTCCATAAGCAAATAGGCCGACTCCTGCCTGCACCTATTACTATTACTCCACCCATCGACCGCTATCCAGCATGCATCGAGAGTATCAAGCAAAAAAGATTAATGCTTGGAGAACAATGACATGATGTAGACAAAGAGAATTCAATTAATATGAACTAACCTCATCGTTTTATCCTTAGTGGCAACAATACAAAGACGTGTCTTGTCCCTTTCTATCATTGGGATATAGAGCACCGCTAGATTGAACCCACTACAACGCACCCCTCTCACTGAAGAAGTATCAATCTAGTTCGCCAAACTATTTCAATAAATCAGAGAGGATTACGAAGCTATAACAATCATGCAAATAAAATACCAGCAAGTATTCAATATCTTTTCATGAATAATCTGAACATAAACCCATAATTCATCAGATCCCAACAAACGCACCGTACAAAAGAGTTACATCGGATATATCAAAGCGAAGATGCGATGATCATTGTATTGAAGATCAAGAGAGAGAGAGAGAGAGAGAGCCATCTAGGTACTAACTACGGACCCGTAGGTCTGTGGTGAACTACTCACACATCATCATGAGGGCAACAAGGTTGATGAAGAAGCCCTCCGTGATCGATCCCTGTCCGACAGGGTGCCGGAACGGAGCTCCAGATGGGATCACGATGGAACAGAGACTTGCGGCGGCAGAAAAAGCGTGCCCTCTAGGGTTTTGGGGATATATGTGAATTTATAGGCCAGAGAACGGGGGTAGGAGGTCCACCAGGGACAGACAAGCCATCAGGGCGCGTCGACCCCCCCTGGGCGCGCCCTGTTGGCTTGTGCCTCCCTCGTGCGGCCTCCGGTCTTCTCCCGAAGCTTCCAGGTCTTCTTTTGGTCCAGAAAAAATCATTAAAAAGTATCGAGGCAATTGGACTTCATTTGGTACTGTAAACCTGAAAAGACAAAAACATGCAGAAAACATCAACTGGCACTGGGCACTGGGTCAATAGGTTAGTGCTCAAAAATAATTTAAATTGGTAAATAAATACTCAAAAAGTATCCTAGAATGATAATATGTCAGCATGGAACAATAAAAAATTATAGATACTTTGGAGACGTATCACCCAGGTCGCTGACCGAAGAGAAAGCTCCTCCTTGCCACTATACTATCAATGGGCATGAATACAACATGGGCTACCATCTGGTTGACAACATCTATCCTCCATGGGCTACCTTTCTCAATACTATCTTTGACCCAATTGGCCAGAAAAAGTCTCTCTTTGCCCAAAAACAAGAAGCAGCTAGAAAGGATGTTGAGAGGGCATTTCGAGTTATCCAGGCCCGTTTTGCAGTTGTTCGTGGACTTGCTAAATAATGCGATCCAGAGACCTTATGGGAGGTGATGACATGTTGTGCGATCATGCACAACATGACCATAGAGGATGAGGGTGAGGATGTTGTCGTAGGTCTTGAATTTGAGAACATGGGTGATCCTATCAAACTTCCAGATCAGAATTTGTCCACATTTGATGAGTTTGTTCAAATGCATCAACAAATTTGGCATCGAGCAACTGAAGGAAAATCTGATTAAGCATCTGTGAGGGGTTAAACGGGACAACTACCCCTCTTACTACGGGGCGTTTACCTAGACAACACTTAGATCCGGCTCTACCCAACTTTTTTGGTTGACTATAATATTTAAATTAGAACTACTGCGGCATTTGAATATTTGAACATTTTAACTCGAACTAGTTATGCGACTATTTTGAGCGTGCGGATGTATGCGGACTTCAAATTTTTTTAGAGTCGGGTGTATGCGGCTGGCTTTGAATGGTCAGATCCCGTATCATCATTGTCCGCAGACTTATCCCCCCCCCCCCCAAGTCCATGGACGGATGCAGTGTCCGTTTTGCGGGTCAACTGTTGGAGATGCCCTTACTATGTTCTTAACCAGTCCTCTTCAGAATTGCTTTAGTGGCAGTGTTGGCCCTCGGGGCCTTGGCGAGCCGAAAGCTAGAAAGAAATAGCTTCCAAGGGTGCGGGCTTTTGGAGGCCGAGCTCCAGGGGGCTTGCTTTGAAAATATAAATTTCTACGGCATGAAAAAAGTGAAAGAAATTGTGAACACTCACACACATGTGTATTGGGTATGTGCAAATATTCATAATCATATACACATGGCGTACAGAAAAAGACAAAAAAAGTATTTATAAAATGGGCCGTTTTTTTTTCTTGGGACGATTTTTTTGTAAAGACTACAAAACACAAAATTTTCAAAATATTTTCGGCACGGTTGTGCGGAAAACGTATATGTTTTCATGGGATTTTTTATTTATTTTTTTTGAAACTTTGAAATATGACTTTTGTATTATTTTTTCTGGAGCTAGGGTGCCATTGGCATTTTCCGCAGCTTGCAATCCATCCATGATTGATTGTAACAAGCACATGTGCCGAAGCAATGTAGCAATACCAACAAAAGAAACAGCTTCCAATCGATCCATGTTATTTCAATACCAACAACGTAGCAATCATGTGTTGCCATAGATTATTGACCACATGTGCAGATGTAAGACATATTTGATCGAGACTGGACTAGACTAAGAAAACCGATTCCAAGAATTTTATCACAATATCCACTTGAAAATATTAAATACTCTAGGCTCTATGCTTCTCAATTTGTGAAAACCATAATAATCAACTAGAAACTAGTTCCAATATATATATCTTATACTATGTGCTTTTGACCTCGGTACCAAGATATTCAAGGATACTAACATATATGAGGCCTCACACATATATATGTATACACTATAATTCATGTAAATGCCACAAATTATGCATAGGCATATAAGATTTTTTTTCCTTAGACTTAAGATGGTTTAGTCTACCAAGAGATCTTTTAAAACAACAATGTCTCGAATTAACACAACTTATGCTATAAAATCTAATTTAAATATAGCCAAATAAGTTTTCAATGATAAATATTAAGATTATATAAGAAGAACATTGCATCTTAATATTAAATAATAAATATTATTACATGGTTAATTATATTAACTAATAAAAAGTTACAAGTCTATAAAATGAATTACCGACAAGTATAATATTTTAGTGCAAATTTTAGTGCAATTTCACATCTAGAACCTAGATAGTTTTACTCATTTTAAAAGGTGTATAGTTTTCATTTGTAGACAAATTTACCTTAATTATTTGTCACATGTATTTGCAGTAGTTATTGTATATAGAAACAGAACTTGTCTTCTCTTGTCTCCTGGAGACACCTTTTGGATCAGCTACTCGTTAGTAGTCCATCCCTTGGCATGGAAGAAACTTCCATGCATTGCTACCTTGTGAGAGCAGTGCAGTAGCTATCAATTGCATTTGGTGAATTGTGCGTGCAAGAACCCTATTTCCTTAACCAGTCCACTTCTTCAGAATTGCTTCAGTCGAAGTGGTGGCCCTCCAAGACTTGGCGAAACCATGCAATTCTGACATATATCATGCTAGAAATAAACATCTTCCAATACCATGATTGACTATAACAAGCACATGTGTTGAAGCATATACAACAAATAATTAAAGAGGAGAGAAGTAAATAGAGTAACATACTATGTTACCATCACATAGTGCTTCCCAATGCAGAATGGCTCTAAAAAGTAATAAATGAGGGCATCTATGTTATCACATCAATGACACTATCGACTATGAAGGTAAAATGGCTCTATAAATTGTTGTCATGTTGGAAGCAATTCTATGGTTGGTGGGGACAATATTGTAGAGCCAATATTGTCCCCACCAACCATAGAATTTCTTCCAATGTGACAACAATTTGTTTCCATAAAAATCAAAATTATTTTCACTGTCATGAACATACATGCTTCAACCGAATTGGGGATGTGCATCTAGAGAAATGAAATTTTGCTCCAGTCCTAGGTGAATTTGCTTCTATGGAGAACGCAACTCAAATTATTATCAAAATATTTTCTGTAAGAATGGTGACAAAAAATATTCCTATTGATTGTGCCACATGCTTCCTATTAGCTTCTTGTTTGTTCGCTTTGGTGGACGTTTACAGGCGGGCATGTTGCTTCCTATTTCCAAGCAACATAGGCCTACTTGTGTTGGAAATATGCCCTAGAGGCAATAATAAATGTAGTTATTATTATATTTCCTTGTTCATGATAATCGTTTATTATCCATGCTATAATTGTATTAATTGGAAACACTAGTACATGTGTGGATACATAGACAACACTGTGTCCCTAGTATGCCTCTAGTAAACTAGCTCGTTGGTCAAAGATGGTCAAGATTTCCTAGCCATGGACATGAGATGTCATTTGATAACGGGATCACATCATTAGGAGAATGATGTGATGGACAAGACCCAAACTATGAACGTAGCATATGATCGTGTCAGTTTATTGCTATTGTTTTCTGCATGTCAAGTATGTGTTCCTATGACCATGAGATCATGTAACTCACTGACACCGGAGGAGTGCCTTTGTGACGCCCCCGATCTCGACCGTACGCTAATCAAACACGCAATGCGTACGACCAAGATTAGGGACTCACTAATTGATATCACAACACAACACTAGACACAAATTAAAGACATACAACTTCATATTACAAGCCAGGGGCCTCGAGGACTCCAATACAAAGCTCGACAAGCAAGAGTCAGCGGAAGCAAATAATATCTGAGTACAGACATAAGTTAGACAAGTTTTGCCTTAAGAAGGCTAGCATAAACATAAACAGCGGATCGAAAGAGGCGAGGCCTCCTGCCTGGGAACCTCCTAACTACTCCTGGGCGTCGGAACTCTCCACGTAGTAGTAGGCTCCAGCGGTGGGGTAGTAGTCGTCTCCGGCGTACTCCATCTCCTGGGCTCCGTCGTCTGAACGCAGGATCGTATCGAGGGGAAAAGAGGAAGCAAAGCAGCGGTGAGTACTCATCCAAAGTACTCGCAAGACTGACATCAGAACTATGCTAAGTATGCATCAGTATCAAGGAATGGGGTTATATCTGGAATGACTGCAGAAAGCAAGAATGAGGGGGAAGGCCTAGTCCTATCGAAGACTAGAATCTTCAGCATCTTGCAGCATTAGAAGAGAGTAGACTGGTATCTCATATATAGTCATATTATTGTAGCAATATTATTAAGTAACCACGCCCAGAGATTCTTCCTCGACTCCCTGCGAGGAAGCAATCTCGGAGACACATCCATTTCAAATTAAATCACAATTATAGTTGTATAAGGTCAAGGCACAACTCCAAGTCGTCCTGTTACTGTGGACACGGCTATTCGAATAGATTATTCATCCCTGCAGGGGTGCACCGCATTTCCAACACGCCTGATCACCTCCGGCCGGACACACTTTCCTGGGTCATGCCTGGCCTCGGGATAGCAGCACGTCGTCGCCCCACCTAGGCTCAACAGAGAGGCCAGCCCGCCGGTCTAAATCCTAAGCGCGCAGGGTTCAAGGGCCAATCGCCCTTTGCACACCTGCATGATGCGAGGGCGGCCGAAAGCAGACCTAGCACACTCCAGTCCAAAAGTTGTACCGTCCAGTCCAATCCGGCGCGCGCCGCTCCATTGCTGACGTCCGAAGAGCTTCGGCTGATACAACGACGCTGAGTACCCATAACTTCTCCCACGCGATGGTTTGGTGTGTAAAAAGGCCAATGACCCAACTCAGATCAAATACCCAACCCATTAGCATTTTATTAATGCGGGGAAAGCGCGACCCATGAAGTGCGGTCCGTCGCCCCGACTCGAGGATGTGTGGCAAGGGCCTCTCCTGCCCGTCCAAGCCTCATCATCATCAAACCGTGGGTACCCCTCAGGGCCGACCCATCACCAACATGTTTCTGTAACCAGGTCATAGTAACTGTGTGTATAAAACATCAAGACGGAACCTAAGGAATCACCCTCAAGGGGCCCCGCTCGATGAAACCGTCAAGGTGGACTTAGAGGAATCACCCTCGAGGGTCCCACACTTGAGGGGTTGCACAACAGAGTCATCGTCGGGAGTGGTGAAGGAGGAATCACCCTCGATAACCACGACCGACTAGCTACACCACAGAGTTAGCATCATGAGTACTTCACGAGGTGTCACCCTCGGTACTCGATGGTAACTCTACAGAGTCGTACAAAAAAGGGGGTGTGCGGTGATGTGAGGGGCCTGGCTTGTCGGTCGGTTGACCGAGTCTTCGAGTCGTCGAGTCGTCGATGAAGAAGCAGGGGCAACTGGGACTAAGGGGTCACTGGGGATTCATTGATCAACCTATACTAAACAGTTGATATGATTGCAGGTATAGTATCAGTTTATCAAAAGTAGGCTATGCATCAGAATAGGAGCTAACTAATACAGTAGCAAAAATCTAATGCAAGAATAAGAGGGAAGAATGGGCGATATCGGAATGCTCAAGGGGGTTGCTTGCCTTGCTGCTCTGCGGCAAAAGGCTGATCGTCGGCGGTGTAGTCGTACCCGGCAGCACCGTCAGTCTCGGGGTCTACCAGAGAGAAGAGGGGGGAAGAAACAATAAATATAAAGCACAGATGCAACACGATGCATGACATGGCAATATGCAGGGCTAGGCATGCACTAACGCAGTACTACACGTTGCAGACGGAGCGGGAGAATATCTGACGATATTTCCCGGGTCTTTGGATTTATCGGACAGACGATCCGGAGGGGAAAGTTCCATGTTCATCATGCTAGGAGCATGTGACAGATGAACGGATGGCATAATCAGATTCGTGGGATTTTTCTGATCAACTTTCATGTATAAAACTTTTTCATCTGAGCTACGGATTATTTTATACGATTTTTCCAAGATTTAAACAATTTCTGAAATTATTCTATTTATTTAAATCTACATTATCCAGAATAGTGCAGAGTGACGTCAGCATGACGTAATGGTGACATCAGCAGTCAACAGGACGGCTGACCAGGTCAAACCTGACATGTGGGGCCCTCATGTCATTGTCTCATATTTAAACCAGTGTTATGTTAATCCTAAAACAGATTAATTAGGGAAGGGCCCCACTGGTCAGTGTCACATTAGGCAGTTTAATTAATTTTAACTTAATCTATTTACTAATTAAGCAACTGACAGGGGTGGCCCACTGTCATATTCACAGGGGGGGCCCACCTGTCATAGACTGGTCAAGCCCAGTCAGCAGGGTTGACCAGGTCAACCGGTCAACAGGGTCGGCCTGGCCCACTGGCCAGTGACCCTGCGGGTGGCCCCGACCGTGCCACGTTGGCGGCGGCGCCGTCCGGCCACCGGAGAAGCTCCGGCGAGCACCAGGAACGGCGGGGGTGCTCGGGTTTTGCGCACAGGGCACCAAATCGAGCTATTCTTGGCGCGTTCGAAAGCAGGCGTCGCCGCCGTTCCATTCCGGCCATCAGGGCGAGCTACGGCGGCCTGTGGAGCGAGCTACATCGCCGGCGGCGGAGGTGCTTTCGGGCGGCGATGGCAAACAGCTAACCGAGGCGCAAACAACCTAGCTAGCGTGCGGGATCGGTCCTACTGGCGCTCTGGAGCACGCCCGTGGCATGCAAGGGCTGCCAAAGGCACGCACGGCATGAGCACGTCGGCAATAGCGGACGACAGAGCTCGGTCACGGTGGCGACTAGCTAGAGGGAGCTACGGGAGCGCACTAAGGGAGAGGGGCGGCCAGAGGAGCTCACTGGCGTCGTTGGGAAGGCCCGATGGAGGAGCTAGTGCAGTGCAGACAGCGAATCGACGGCGGCGAGCCTTCGGGTCCCGAGGAGGAAGACGGTCGATGGCAACGTCTGGGCGCAGCTCCGGCTCGATCCAATGCACGGGGAGGACGAGGAGGTCGGTGCGGTCCTTCTTGGCGCGACGGCAAGGCGCGGGAGGCACAGTGGCCGCGTCTAACCGACGGCCATGGCGGCGGTGGCGCTCGGGAGAGGAGGGGGGCGAGCGATGGAGAGGGGGAGAGGAGTGGCAGAGACGTCCAGAGGGGAGCAGGGGGCCGTTCTTATCCATCCATGCCAGCAGGGGAAAGATCTCGCGCAACAGGAGCCGGACGAGCGAGCGCGCGCGTCGGTCGCCATGGCGTCGGCCTTCTCCTGGCGCTGGCGCGAGGAGGACGAAAGGCCGGCCACAGTGGGCTGGGCCGCACTGTTGGGCTGGCTGGGCCAAGTGCACAGTGCCGTTTTTCCATTTTTCTTTTTCTTTTCTGTTTTCATTCTTTTGTTTCTGTTTTATTTTCTTTTGGCCACAATTCCTTTTAGCAAAAATGTGCAATATGGTCCATCAAATAGCTTGCAATATTCTTCAGTGCCACAACAAGTTTAAACATTTTTTTGGGCACTGTGGGAATTAACCATGCAATTAATGAGCACTTTTAAATGCAAAAATGACTCTGTTTTGATGGTGGGGACCACACCAGCCTGAGGGTGATGTTGTTTTCCTAAACAACATTTGTTTTGTGAGTTATAGCCAGTGTGCAACATTTTTCCCATGCTGTTTGAGGATTTAATTTATCAATATAACATCCTAGGGCATTTAGAAGTGGAATTTGAAATGAGATATGAATGTCAACTTGATCATATCCCACTTAGCAAAATGATTTGTTGCTGATCATGGTCATCACTGTAGCTTAATTACAATCATTACTGAAGCCAAAATCCAAGGTGTCACAATTCTCCCCTACTAAAAAGAATTCTCGTCCCGAGAATCAAGAAGTAGAAGGAAAGAGCCCGGGGTATTCGGCACGAAGATGATCTTCGCGTTCCCAAGTGGCCTCATCTTCAGAATGATTTGCCCACTGCACTTTGAAGAACTTGGTAACCTTCTGACGAGTCCGACGTTCAGTTTCATCGAGAATGCGGACTGGTTGCTCTTTGTAAGAAAGGTCTTGTTGCAGCTCAAGCATATCATGATCCACTGCTCAGATAGGATCCTTGAAGCAGCGACGAAGTTGTGACACATGGAATACATCGTGAACCTGAGAAAGGTTTGTTGGTAGTTCCAGTTGATATGCCACCTTACCACGCCTTTCGAGAATAGTGAAAGGACCGATATATCGAGGAGCCAGCTTGCCCTTGATTCCAAAACGGTGTGTACCTCTCATAGGCGTGACTCGAAGATAACCCTTTTCGCCAGGTTGATATACCATATCTTTGTGATGACGGTCATACTGACCCTTCTGACGAGACTGAGCAGCCTTCAGATTTGCATGTATAATGCGGACTTGATCTTCGGCATGTTGGATAATATCCGGACTGATAAGTGTGCGTTCCCCGGTTTCTGACCAATTCAGAGGAGTCCGACACTTACGTCCATATAACACTTCAAAGGGAGCCATCTTCAGACTAGCTTGATAGCTATTGTTGTAGGAGAACTCAGCATACGGGAGAGATTCCTCCCATTTCTTGCCAAAAGAAATGACACAAGCTCGAAGCATGTCTTCGAGAATCTGATTGACTCTTTCAACTTGACCCTGGGATTGAGGGTGAAAAGCGGTGCTGAAGGACAAATGAGTTCCCATAGCTTCCTGGAAACTTGCCCAGAATCTTGAACTGAATAAACTGCCACGGTCTGAATTAATCACCAATGGAATACCGTGGAGTGAAACAATTTTGGACATGTAAAGATCTGCTAGCTGACTAGCAGTAATAGTTTCCTTGACAGCCAGAAAATGTGCAACTTTGGACAACCGGTCAATGACGACAAGAATAGCATCATTACCTTCCTGCGACCTGGGAAAACCAGTAATGAAGTCCATTTCAACATGATCCCATTTCCATTCAGGAATAGAAATAGGTTGTAGAGTTCCAGCAGGCCTTTGATGTTCTGCTTTGATACGACGGCAAACATCACATTCGGCAACATAGCGAGCAATGTCTTGCTTCATGTTAGACCACCAGAATCTTTGACGAATGTCTTGGTACATCTTGGTACTACCAGGATGAATAGACAGCGGAGTGTCATGTGCTTCCTTCATGACCTCCTGAGTCACATCATTGTTTTTCTCCTTACTCGGTACCACTAGGCGGCCTTTGAAGTACAAGGCGCTATCATCAGCAATAGTGAAGGGTGAGAGCTTCCCTTCTGCGAGATCGAATTTAATCCTCTCGACTTCATTGTCACACTTCTGGATCCACTTGATGACGTCCACAAGATCTAGTTTAGCAACCAGGGTATTAAGAGAACCCTGGGAAACAACGTGGAGGTTCATTTTGTAGGACCCTTCAGGAGGGGGAGTGAGATAACCCTGAGGAACAATATGGAGGTTCAGCTTGCGAAATTCTTCTTGAAGAAGGGGGTGAACCTTATGAACCTGAAGGTGATTGCAGTACGACTTGCGGCTCAAAGCATCAGCCATCACATTAGCCTTCCCAGGTGTGTAAGAAATACCCACATTGTAATCTGCTATTCGTTCCATCCATCTCTGTTGACGGAGGTTCAGATCTGGCTGAGTAAACAGGTACTTCAGACTTTGGTGATCGGTGTAGATCTCGCAACGATTACCAACAAGGTACTGCCGCCACTCTTTCAGAGCATGAATTACTGCAGCAAGTTCAAGGTCATGAACTGGGTAGTTCTCTTCATGAGGATGCAATTGACGAGATGCATAAGCAACCACTCTGCGCTCTTGCATTAGGACACAGCCCATTCCTTGACGTGAAGCATCACAATAGATGACGAAGTCCTTACGAGTATCCGGAGGAGCAAGCACTGGAGCAGACATCAGTTTGTCCTTAAGTGTCTGGAAGCTCCCCTGACATTTTTCTGTCCACTCGTATTTAACACCTTTGTGAAGCAGATTTGTTAAGGGCTTTGTAATCTTGGAGAAGTTCTCGACGAATCGACGGCAATAGCTGGCAAGTCCGAGAAAACTTCTGACTTGCTTGACATTCTTCGGGGGAGTCCAGTCAAGAATAGCCTGAACTCGTTCAGGGTTGACCGCAATACCATCCTTGGAGATCACATGACCAAGGTAGGTTACTTCGTCCATCCAGAACTCACACTTTGAATACTTTGCATAAAGTTGATGTTCTCGAAGCCTCTCCAGTATAAGACGAAGATGTTCAGCATGCTCTTCTTTATTCTTGGAGTAAACTAGGATATCATCCAGATAAACCACGACGAATTTATCGAGGTAATCCATGAATATATAGTTCATCAGGCGAGAGAAGGTTGCTGGGGCATTGGTTAAGCCGAAGGACATGACGGTGTACTCGTATGAACCATAGCGAGTAACGAATGCAGTCTTGGGAATATCCTCTTCACGAACCCGGGTCTGATGGTAACCCAACCTCAAGTCGAGTTTGGAAAACACTGACGAACCAGCAAGTTGATCATACAGATCGTTGATCCGAGGCAGCGGATATTTGTTCTGAATTGTAGCTTGGTTGATGGGACGGTAATCTTGGACCAATCGATCCGTACCATCCTTCTTCTTGACAAAGAGAGAAGGTGCTCCCCAAGCAGAGGAACTTGGACGAATGAAACCTAGACGAAGCGAATTGTCAATTTGTTGCTTAAGTTCAAGGAGTTCATGTGGTGGCATCTTATACGGACGCTTGGCTATAGGAGTGGTACCAGGTACCAAGTCGATGACAAATTCGACAGCTCTAGCAGGGGGGGTCCCTGGAAGTTCTTCCGGAAACACATCTTGGAAATCCCGAACAACTAGAATGTTTTCAATCCCTTCAAGAGGTGACTCATTTAATGCATTCAAGGCATATAGTCGGGCTTCAGCATTCCGGACAAGATGAGCATGGTAGCTGACTATCTCATTCGAAGGATGCAGAAGGTGGACAGTTTTGGTGGCACAAACGACGGAAGCAGTATGTGCTTTCAACCAATCCATTCCCAAAATAAGGTCGATCTTGGAAGACTTCAATATAATGGGGGAAGCATGGAATTCCAGTCCTTCTATTTCAATGGGGACAGCTTGACAAACCATTGAGGTTCGACATTGGCCAGCGGGGGTGTTTACCACTATCGGAATGTTCATCTCCTCGTACTTAATGCCATGCATGTATGCAAAATCTTCAGACATAAAGGAATGTGATGCTCCTGTATCAAACAATACAGAAGCTGGTTCTGAGTTAATGAGAAGAGTACCCATCACAGTAGCAGGCTGGTCTTGAGCTTCATTCAGTTCAGCATTGTTAGCTTGAGCACGACCCTGAGCAGGCCTGGCATTGTTGTTACGGGGCTGGTTGGAAGGCAGTGCAAGTTGATTCTAATTCTGCCTGCATTCTCTAGCACGGTGTCCTGGACGACCACACTTGAAGCACAGCCGATCCTCAGGACGAGAAGGGGGAACAGGAGCTCGTGGTGGCGGAGCTGGGAGCCTCGGCTGCCTAGGTGGGGGTGGAGGCAGACGAGGTGCAGCATAGGACAGCCTCGGAGCAGGAGGCGGTGCATGGTACATGTTGTGGGGGATCCAGATCTTGCGCTTCTGAGTTCCTGAGCCCGAAGATGAGCCCATGTCACGATTGCGCTTGTTGCTGTCCTTGTAGTCCTGCAGACCTGTTTCCACTAGAATAGACTTGTTCACCAAGGTGGCAAAGTTGTCGAAGTCTTAAACAAGGAGTGCTAGCTTGATATCCGGGTGAAGGCCTTCACGGAATTTCTCCTGCCTACGAGCATCAGTTGCGACGTCTTCTTCAGCATAGCGAGATAAGTCCAGAAATTCCCGTTGATAAGCATCCACAGTCTTGTTGCCCTGGACTAGATTGCGGAATTCACGCTTCTTCTTGTCCATCAGTCCCTGAGGAATATGACGAGCACGAAATGCAGCTTGGAACTCCGGCCAGGTGATGATTGTTCCAACAGGCTGTGAGCGCCTATGGCTGTCCCACCATTGAGCAGCGGGACCCTTCAGAAAGTACGAGGCAAAGGTGACATAGCTAGCCACTGGGGCGCCTGAAGCCTCCAGCTCATAAGTGATGTCACGGAGCCAGTCATCTGCGTCAAGCGGCTGAGTTGAGCTGCGGTAGATCGCAGGGTTGAGACGCATGAAGTCCTGCAGAGTCATTGGGGCTGGCTGCTGATTCATATTCGGCCTCGGGAACTGGTCCATAAGCCCTTGCATAAACTGGCGATTCAGTTCAAACTGCTGCATCATACCAGCCATGTATTCCGGTGGCGGTGGTGGTTCAGGCGCACCACGACCATGACCAGCTGGCCTAACCATTCTGTCAAATTTTTAACAGTGGTAGTTTAGCATTTGGCAATTTGCAAAGACAAAGAATCATTCATGAAGTAAATTGCACAAAGAAGGAAATGCAATAGATACGACATAGTAGTTCGAATTTCAACATAGTAGTTCGAAATCAACATACAGATCCATACATAGGTCTATTACAAACCATAAGTTCGTTACAAAATAGACGATAGGTCCGGCATGAAAATAACCTAGACAACTAGGCGGCACGCAGGCACGCGGTGGAGGGATACAACAACGAGACATAGAGATATGCTACATCAACGTCGGGGACAACGAAAGTAACCACGGAACTGCACGTGACCCTGAATGTGAAACCTGGGGGCAGGGTTCTGCATCCCGTGCACACCCTGATGCATAATCTGGTGATCAAGCGGGAGCGCGGGTCCACGTGCCGGAGTACGACCTCCAACCGCAGGCCACTCAAGACCTGGAGGAAACTCGGTCCGACGCGGGTGAAGAATGTACTCCGGATGCATCCCCGCAATGACTGCTGGCAACAACTGCTCCATAGCCTGATGAAGACGAGCTCGGGTGGCGTACAGCTCGACGTTAAGAGCCCTGACAATGCGATCCAGTGCCTCAGTGTACTGGACCAGAACCTGTGGGTCGTAACGACGACTCACGTAGGGGGTGCAGCCAGCAGTGTAGGACCGGTCGGTACGCTGCCGTGCGAAAGGGGTCAAGACCTCAGCGTCGGCTGCCGTATCAACTCCAGCAGGGACATACGGGATGTATCTGTATGCCATCTCCTCCAAACAAGGGTTCGCTGCACGGAGACGAACAATAGTAGCATAGGCAGCATCATGTACTGCCATCTCAACAGTCACTCCAATGCCACGGAAGGTATGCAGCTCAGTGATGCAGAGGTCCTGTCGATCCCAGATAACCATCTCAGCCTCATACTGTTCATGGTTGAACTCGCGGTAGTCCTCGTAAACAGTGTACTCGGGGTACCAGCGATAACCCAGCTTCTTCAACAGGTCGACCAGAATAGCCGGGAACCCAGTCGTATCGTGCGCGAAGGTCAGACGAACGATCTGCCTAGCGGGACGCATCTGTAACAAGGAGAATCAAGATGTCAAATGACAGTGCGTGCATCATAACTTCAAATAAGACAATTGTCGACGAAACAAATCTCCGGTGGATGTGATCACGAGAACCTAATGTTAGATTTAGCAAAATCTTTAACCCGAAAGAGAAGAGAGATCAGAACCCAGAGTAAGGATGAGGAATAAAAGATCCTAATACCACCCGATTGAGATGTGGGCCCGTAAGCCACACAACTATGTTAGTAAAAGTTTTTCAATGACTAGACTCAACTTCGGCCAAGGACTTGGAAAGGGGGCTACCTACAGGCAGTCGGCTCTGATACGAACTTGTGACGCCCCCGATCTCGACCGTACGCTAATCAAACACGCAATGCGTACGACCAAGATTAGGGACTCACTGATTGATATCACAACATAACACTAGACACAAATTAAAGACATACAGCTTCATATTACAAGCCAGGGGCCTCGAGGGATCGAATACAAAGCTCGACAAGCACGAGTCAGCGGAATCAAATAATATCTGAGTACAGACATAAGTTAGATAAGTTTTGCCTTAAGAAGGCTAGCATAAACATAAACAGCGGATCGAAAGAGGCGAGGCCTCCTGCCTGGGAACCTCCTAACTACTCCTGGGCGTCGGCACTCTCCACGTAGTAGTAGGCTCCAGCGGTGGGGTAGTAGTCGTCTCCGGCGTACTCCATCTCCTGGGCTCCGTCGTCTGAACGCAGGATCGTATCGACGGGAAAAGAGGAAGCAAAGCAGCGGTGAGTACTCATCCAAAGTACTCGCAAGGCTGACATCAGAACTATGCTAAGTATGCATTAGTATCAAGGAATGGGATTATATCTGGAATGACTGCAGAAAGCAAGAATGAGGGGGAAGGCCTAGTCCTATCGAAGACTAGCATCTTCAGCATCTTGCAGCATTAGAAGAGAGTAGACTGGTATCTCATATATAGTCATATTATTGTAGCAATTTTATTAAGTAACCACGCCCAGAGATTCTTCCTCGACTCCCTGCGAGGAAGCAATCTCGGAGACACATTCATTTCAAATTAAATCACAATTATAGTTGTATAAGGTCAAGGCACAACTCCAAGTCGTCCTGTTACCGTGGACACGGCTATTCGAATAGATTATTCATCCCTGCAGGGGTGCACCGCATTTCCAACACGCCTGATCACCTCCGGCCGGACACACTTTCCTGGGTAATGCCCGGCCTCGGGATAGCAGCACGTCGTCACCCCACCTAGGCTCAACAGATAGGCCAGCCCGCCGGTCTAAATCCTAAGCGCGCAGGGGTCATGGGCCAATCGCCCTTTGCACACCTGCACGATGCGAGGGCGGCCGAAAGCAGACCTAGCACACTCCAGTCCAAAAGCTGTACCATCCAGTCCAATCCGGCACGCGCCGCTCCATTGCTGACGTCCGAAGAGCTTCGGCTAATACAACGACGCTGAGTACCCATAACTTCTCCCACGCGATGGTTTGGTGCGTAAAAAGGCCAACGACACAACTCAGATCAAATACCCAACCCATTAGCATTTTATTAATGCGGGGAAAGCGCGACCCATGAAGTGTGGTCCGTCGCCCCGACTCGAGGATGTGTGGCAAGGGCCTCTCCTGCCCGTCCACGCCTCATCATCATCAAACCGTGGGTACCCCTCAGGGTCGACCCATCACCAACTTGTTTCTGTAACCAGGTCATAGTAACTGTGTGTATAAAACATCAAGACGGAACCTGAGGAATCACCCTCAAGGGGCCCCGCTCGATGAAACCGTCAAGGTGGACTTAGAGGAATCACCCTCGAGGGTCCCACACTTGAGGGGTTGCACGACAGAGTATCGTCGGGAGTGGTGAAGGAGGAATCACCCTCGATAACCACGACCGACTAGCTACACCACAGAGTTAGCATCATGAGTACTTCACGAGGTGTCACCCTCGGTACTCGATGGTAACTCTGCAGAGTCGTACAAAAAAGGGGTGTGCGGTGATGTGAGGGGCCTGGCTTGTCGGTCGATTGACCGAGTCTTCGAGTCGTCGAGTCGTCGATGAAGAAGCAGGGGCAACTGGGACTAAGGGGTCACTGGGGATTCATTGATCAACCTATACTAAACAGTTGATATGATTGCAGGTATAGTATCAGTTTATCAAAAGCAGCTATGCATCAGAATAGGAGCTAACTAATACAGTAGCAAAAATCTAATGTTAGAATAAGAGGGAAGAATGGGCGATATCGGAATGCTCAAGGGGGTTGCTTGCCTTGCTGCTCTACGGCAAAAGGCTGATCGTCGGCGGTGTAGTCGTACCCGGCAGCACCGTCAGTCTCGGGGTCTACCGGAGAAAAGAGGGGGGAAGAAACAATAAATATAAAGCACAGATGCAACACGATGCATGACATGGCAATATGCAGGGCTAGGCATGCACTAACACAGTACTACACGTTGCAGACGGAGCGGGAGAATATCTGACGATATTTCCCGGGTCTTTGGATTTATCGGACAGACGATCCGGAGGGGAAAGTTCCATGTTCATCATGCTAGGAGCATGTGACAGATGAACGGATGGCATAATCAGATTCTTGGGATTTTTCTGATCAACTTTCATGTATAAAACTTTTTCATCTGAGCTACGGATTATTTTATACGATTTTTCAAAGATTTAAACAATTTCTGAAATTATTCTATTTATTTAAATCAACATTATCTAGAACAGTGCAGAGTGACGTCAGCATGACATAATGGTGACATCAGCAGTCAACAGGATGGCTGACCAGGTCAAACCTGACATGTGGGGCCCTCATGTCATTGTCTCATATTTAAAACAGTGTTATGTTAATCCTAAAACAGATTAATTAGGGAAGGGCCCCACTGGTCAGTGTCACATTAGGCAGTTTAATTAATTTTAACTTAATCTATTTACTAATTAAAGCAACTGACAGGGGTGGCCCACTGTCATATTCACAGGGGGGGCCCACCTGTCATAGACTGGTCAAGCCCAGTCAGCAGGGTTGACCAGGTCAACCAGTCAACGGGGTCGGCCTGGCCCACTGGCCAGTGACCCTGCGGGTGGCCCCGACCGTGCCACGTCGGCGGCGGCGCCGTCCGGCCACCGGAGAAGCTCCGGCGAGCACCAGGAACGGCGGGGGTGCTCGGGTTTTGCGCACAGGGCACCAAATCGAGCCATTCTTGGCGCGTTCGAAAGCAGGCGTCGCCGCCGTTCCGTTCCGGCCATCAGGGCGAGCTACGGCGGCCTGTGGAGCGAGCTACATCGCCGGCGGCGGAGGTGCTTTCGGGCGGCGATGGCAAACAGCTAACCGAGGCGCAAACAACCTAGCTAGCGTGCGGGATCGGTCCTACGGGCGCTCTGGAGCACGCCCGTGGCATGCAAGGGCTGCCAAAGGCACGCACGGCACGAGCACGTTGGCAATGGCGGACGGCAGAGCTCGGTCACGGTGGCGACTAGCTAGAGAGAGCTACGGCAGCGCACTAAGGGAGAGGGGCGGCCAGAGGAGCTCACTGGCGTCGTTGGGAAGGCCCGATGGAGGAGCTGGTGCAGTTTAGACGGCGAATCGACAGCGATGAGCCTTCGGGTCCCGAGGAGGAAGACGGTCGATGGCGACGTCTGGGCGCAGCTCCGGCTCGATCCAATGCACGGGGAGGACGAGGAGGTCGGTGCGGTCCTTCTTGGCGCGACGGCAAGGCGCGGGAGGCACGGTGGTCGCGTCTAACCGACGGCCATGGCGGCGGTGGCACTCGGGAGAGGAGGGGGGCGAGCGATGGAGAGGGGGAGAGGAGTGGCAGAGACGTCCAGAGGGGAGCAGGGGGCCGTTCTTATCCATCCACGCCAGCAGGGGGAAAGATCTCGCGCGACAGGAGCCGGACGAGCGAGCGCGCGCGTCGGTCGTCATGGCGTCGGCCTTCTCCTGGCGCTGGCGCGAGGAGGACGAAAGGCCGGCCACAGTGGGCTGGGCCGCACTGTTGGGCTGGCTGGGCCAAGTGCACAGTGCCGCTTTTCCATTTTTCTTTTTCTTTTCTGTTTTCATTCTTTTGCTTCTGTTTTATTTTCTTTTGGCCACAATTCCTTTTAGCAAAAATGTGCAATATGGTCCATCAAATAGCTTGCAATACTCTTCAGTGCCACAACAAGTTTAAACATTTTTTTGGGCACTGTGGGAATTAACCATGCAATTAATGAGCACTTTTAAATGCAAAAATGACTCTGTTTTGATGGTGGGGACCACACCAGCTTGAGGGTGATGTTGTTTTCCTAAACAACATTTGTTTTGTGAGTTATAGCCAGTGTGCAACATTTTTCCCATGTTGTTTGAGCATTTAATTTATCACAATAACATCCTAGGGCATTTAGAAGTGGAATTTGAAATGAGATATGAATATCAACTTGATCATATCCCACTTAGCAAAATGATTTGTTGCTGATCATTGTCATCACTGTAGCTTAATTACAATCATTACTGTAGCCAAAATCCAGGGTGTCACAACCTTGTGTGTATCAAACGTCACAACGTAACTGGGTAACTATAAAGATGCTCTACAGGTATCTCTGAGGGTGTCTGTTGAGTTGGCATGGATCGAGACTGGGATTTGTTACTCCGTGTGACGGAGAGGTATCTCAGGGCCCACTCGGTAATACAACATCACAATGAGCCTTGCAAGCAAAGTGACTAAAGAGTTAGCCACAGGATCTTGTATTACGGAACGAGTAAAGAGACTTGTCGGTAACGAGATTGAACTAGGTATGGAGATACCGACGATCGAATCTCGGGCAAGTAACATACCGAAGAACAAAGGGAACAGCGTACGGGATTAACTGAATCCTTGACATAGAGGTTCGACCGATAAAGATCTTCGTAGAATATGTAGGAGCCAATATGGGCATCCAGGTACAGCTATTGGTTATTGACCGTAGAGGTGTCTCAGTCATGTCTACATAGTTCTCGAACCCGCAGGGTCTACACACTTAACGTTTGGTGACGATATAAGTATAGTTGAGTTGTTATGTTGGTGACCGAAGGTTGTTCGGAGTCCCGGATAAGATCTCGGACATGACGAGGATCTCCGGAAAAGTCCAGAGGTAAAGATTGATATATGGGATAATAGTGTTTGGTCTCCGGAAGGGTTCCGGAATTCACCGGAAGGGGTTTCGGATGTTTCCCGAAATGTTTGGGTACGAGAACACTTTATTTGGGCCAAGGGGTAAAGCCCACGAGGCTTTAGGAAGGTGCAAAAGGAAGTTTTGCGGAGGCCAGGGGCCAGACGCCAGGGACCCTGGCGTCTGGGGCCAGACGCCGAGGACCCTGGCGTCTGGTCCTGGAGTCCGAGCAGGACTCTTGCCTTGCGGGCCAAACCGACTTTGAGGAGGCTCTTTCTCCAAGTTTCGACCCCAGGGCTCAACATATAAATAGAGGGGCAGGGCTAGCACCCGGAACACATCAAGAATTCCCCAAGCCGTGTGCCGGCAACCACGCCCCTCTAGTTCATCCTCCGTCATAGTTTCCGTAGTGCTTGGCGAAGCCCTGCGGAGATTGTTCTTCACCACCACCGTCATCACGCCGTCGTGCTGCCGGAACTCATCTACTACTTCACCATCGCTTGCTGGATCGAGGAGGTGAAGGCGTCATCAAGCTGTACGTGTGTTGAATGCGGAGGTGCCGTCCGTTCGGCGCTAGATCGCGATTGGATCGAGGGACGACTTGCGATTTGGATCGCGAAGACGTTCGACTACATCAACCGCGTTTCTTAACGCTTCCGCTTAGCGATCTACAAGGGTACGTAGATCCACTCTCCCTCTCGTAGATGCTCATCACCATGGATAGATCTTGCGTGTGCGTAGGAAAAATTTTGTTTCCCATGCAACATTTCCCAACAACTTGCTACATATTTGCTTCATGAAGCTTGACGAAGCAGCCATGTTGCTTGCTAGGAAGCATGCATTCCCATCGTCTTGAGCTAGGTTCTCAATGCACCAGAGGTCTCCGCCGCCAATGCATGTTTTCCCACCAGTTTTCATTGTTTTTTCGTTTGCTTGACGTGGTGACTCATTTGCATGCCGTGTCATCGTATTTTTGAGCTCCTCGGCCCCGCTGATTAGTATGTCACCCCCGGCCTTTGAGCACCTTTGAAGCATAAAAGTTCCTAGGCATGCTGCATAAGAATAAAATATAGGAAGCAACAACAACTACCGGAAAGAAGCTTCACAATACACATATAAAAACATCAGATACTTTAGAATGAATATTTTGAAGCATTGTTTTATTGTGGTAAACTGTAAAAACATAATTCAGATTAGGAAGCATGGATATTTCAAAGCATAAAATTCATGCTATCACAACATAAGTCATATCTACTAAAAGCATATAAAACTGAAAGTATAAATTGACAATGCTTGCCACCAACATGCGGGTGCATCATTTTGTGATTTGCAAGCAAATCACTCCAAATTGATTGGTTATTAGTTTACATACATAAAAATGAGGCAAAACATGATACTAACATGGGATAAATTAGAATAAATAACAACCAATTAATAGTGAAATTGTGTATAAATCAAAAAAACAAAAAAGTGAGAACAAAGTACTGGAGGCCACTGCTGGTTCACCGATCTACGGGTGGTACTCTGACTACCGGTGTAACCTTCATGCAACCAGGTGAATGGTGATGCAACGAATGTGGTGGAGATGGCGGGCATAACTGTTGGGGAACGTTGCATGGGAAACAAAAATTTTCCTACGCACACGCAAGATCTATCCATGGTGATGAGCATCTACGAGAGGGAGAGTGAATCTACATACCCTTGTAGATCGCTAAGCGGAAGCGTTAATAAACGCGGTTGATGTAGTCGAACGTCTTCGCGATCCAAATCGCCGAGCGTCCCGCGATCCAATCACGATCCTTCCGATCTAGTGCCGAACGGACGGCACCTCCGCGTTCAACACACGTACGGCTTGATGACGCCTTCACCTCCTCGATCCAGCGAGCGATGGTGAAGTAGTGGTTGAGTTCCAGCAGCACGACGGCGTGGTGATGGTGGTGAGGAACAATCTCTGCAGGGCTTCGCCAAGCGCTACGGAGATTATGACGGAGGAACTAGAGGGTTAGGGTTGCCGCACACGGCTTGGGGAAATCTTAATGTGTCCCGTGTGCTAGCCCTGCCCCTCTATTTATATGTTGAGCCTTGGGGTCTAAACTTGGAGTAAAAGCCTCCTCCAGGTCGGTTTTGCCCGCACAAGGTCGGTTTGGCCCGCAGGGAAAGAGTCCAACTCGGATCCCTGCCGAACCGTGCACAGCCGCACACAAGCGGTAGTACCGCTTCACACAAGCGGTAGTACCGCTTGGGCGGTAGTACCGCTTCACACAAGCGGTAGTACCGCTCGGGCGGTAGTACCGCTTCACCAAGCGGTAGTACCGCTTACGCGGCGGCAAAACTACTTTTGCACTTTCCAATACCTCGTGGGCTTTATCCCTTTGGCCCATATAAAGTGTTGCTGCACCCGAACACTTCGGTAAACATCCGGAACCCCTTCCGGTGAACTTCGGAACTCTTCCGGAGATCAAAACACTATTATCACATATATCAATCTTTACCTCCGGACTATTCCGGAGATCCTCGTCATGTCCGGGATCTTATCCGGGACTCCGAACAACTTTCGGTCACCAACATAATAACTCAATTATACTAATCGTCACCAAACGTTAAGTGTGTAGACCCTGCGGGTTCGAGAACTATGTAGACATGACCGAGACACCTCTACGGCCAATAACCAATAGCGGGACCTGGATGCCCATATTGGCTCCTACATATTCTACGAAGATCTTTATCGGTCGAACCTCTATGTCAAGGATTCAGTTAATCCCGTATGCTGTTCCCTTTGTTCTTCGGTATGTTACTTGCCCGAGATTCGATCGTCGGTATCACTATACCTAGTTCAATCTCGTTACCGGCAAGTCTCTTTACTCGTTCCGTAATACAAGATCTCGTGGCTAACACTTTAGTCACATTGCTTGCAAGGCTCATTGTGATGTTGTATTACCGAGTGGGCCCTGAGATACCTCTCCGTCATACGGAGTAACAAATCCCAGTCTTGATCCATGCCAACCCAACAGACACCCTCGGAGATACCTGTAGAGCACCTTCATAGTCACCCAGTTACGTTGCGACGTTTGATACACACAAGGTATTCCTCCGGTGTCAGTGAGTTGCATGATCTCATGGTCAAAGGAACAGATACTTGACATGCAGAAAACAATAGCAATAAACTGACACGATCAAATGCTACGTTTACAGTTTGGGTCTTGTCCATCACATCATTCTCCTAATGATGTGATCCCGTTATCAAATGACATCTCATGTCCATGGCTAGGAAACCTTAACCATCTTTGATCAACAAGCTAGTCAACTAGAGGCTTACTAGGGACACAGTGTTGTCTATGTACCCACACATGTATTTGAGTTTCCAATCAATACAATTATAGCATGGATAATAAACGATTATCATGAACAAGGAAATATAATAATAACCAATTTATTATTGCCTCTAGGGCATATTTCCAACAGTCTCCCACTTGCACTAGAGTCAATAATCTAGTTCACATCACTATGTGATTTACATTGTAATGAATCGAACACCCATGCAGTTCTGGTGTTGTTCATGTTTAGCCCTTGGAAGAGGTTTAGTCATCGGATCTGCAATATTTAGATCCGTGTGTACTTTGCAAATATTTATGTCGTCCTCCTTGATGTAATCGCGGATGGAATTGAAACGTCGCTTTATGTGTCTGGTCCTCTTGTGAAATCTTGGTTCCTTGGCTAGAGCAATGGCACCAGTATTATCACAAAACAGAGTCATTGGGTCAAGCGCACTAGGCACTACTCCAAGATCTGTCATGAACTCCTTCATCCAAACACCTTCCTTCGCCGCCTCCGAGGCAGCGATGTACTCCGCTTCGCATGTAGAATCAGCTACCACGCTTTGCTTGGAACTGCACCAGCTAACCGCACCCCCATTAAGAATAAATACGTATCCGGTTTGCGACTTAGAGTCATCCGGATCAGTGTCAAAGCTTGCATCGACGTAACCCTTTACGACGAGCTCTTGATCACCTCCATAAACGAGAAACATGTCCTTAGTCCTTTTCAGGTACTTCAGGATATTCTTGACCGCCGTCCAGTGTTCCATTCCTGGATCACCTTGAAACCTTCCGACCATACTTATGGCAAGGCTGACATCGGGTCTGGTGCACAGCATTGCATACATGATAGAGCCTATGGCTGAAGCATAGGGGATGACACTCATCTTTTCTCTATCTTCTGCAGTCACTGGGCATTGAGTCTTACTCAACTTCACACCTTGCAAAACAGGCAAGAACCCCTTCTTGGACTGATCCATTTTGAACTTCTTCAAAATCTTATCAAGGTATGTGCTTTGTGAAAGTCCTATTAAGCGTCTCGATCTATCTCTATAGATCTTGATGCCTAATATGAAAGCAGCTTCTCCTAGGTCCTTCATTGAAAAACTCTTGTTCAAATATTCCTTTACGCTTTCCAGCATTTCTATATTGTTTCCAATCAGCAATATGTCATCCACATATAATATTAGAAACGCTATAGAGCTCCCACTCACTTTCTTGTAAATACAAGCTTCTCCGTAAACTTGTATAAACTCGAACGCTTTGATCACCTCATCAAAACGAAGATTCCAACTCCGAGATGCTTGCACCAGTCCATAAATGGATCGCTGGAGTTTGCAAACTTTGTCAGCATTCTCTGGATCGACAAAACCTTCTGGTTGCATCATATACAACTCTTCCTTAAGGAAACCGTTAAGGAACGCTGTTTTGACATCCATCTGCCAAATTTCATAATCAAAAAAAGGCAGCTATTGCTAACATGATTCTGACGGACTTAAGCATCGCTACGGGTGAGAAGGTCTCATCGTAGTCAACTCCTTGAACTTGTGAAAAACCCTTTGCCACAAGTCGAGCTTTATAGACGGTGACATTACCGTCCGCGTCCGTCTTCCTCTTAAAGATCCATTTGTTCTGAATGGCCTTACGCCCTTCAGGTAATACTTCCAAAGTCCATACTTTGTTTTCATACATGGATCCCATCTCGGATTTCATGGCCTCTAACCACTTCTCGGAATCCGGGCCCATCATCGCTTCTTCATAGCTCGTAGGTTCATCGTTGTTTAACAACATGACCTCTAAGACAGGGTTGCCGTACCACTCAGGAGCAGTACGCGTCCTTGTCGACCTACGAGGTTTGATAGCAACTTGATCCAAAGCTTCATGATCATCATCATTAACTTCCTCTTCAGCTAATGTAGGCTCCACAGAAACAACTTTCTGCGCTGCGCTACTCTCAGGTTGAAGTAAAGGTTCAACAACCTCATCAAGTTCTATCTTCCTCCCACTCAATTCTTTCGAGAGAAACTCTTTCTCAAGAAATGTTCCGTTTTTAGCGACAAACACTTTGCCTTCGGATCTGAGGTAGAAGGTATACCCAACTGTCTCTTTTGGGTATCCTATGAAGACGCATTTCTCCGCTTTGGGTTCCAGCTTTTCAGGCTGAAGCTTTTTGACATAAGCATCACATCCCCAAACTTTAAGAAACGACAGCTTTGGCTTCTTGTCAAACCAAAGTTCATATGGCGTCGTCTCAACGGATTTCGATGGTGCCCTATTTAAAGTGAATGCAGCTGTCTCTAATGCATAACCCCAAAACGATAGTGGCAAATCGGCAAGAGACATCATAGATCGCACCATATCCAATAAAGTTCGATTACGACGTTCGGACACACCATTACGCTGTGGTGTTCCAGGCGGTGTTAGTTGTGAAACAATTCCACATTGTCTTAAGTGACTGCCAAACTCATAACTCAGATATTCTCCTCCTCGATCAGATCGTAGGAATTTAATCTTCTTGTTACGATGATTCTCAACTTCACTCTGAAATTGTTTGAACTTTTCAAATGTTTCAGACTTGTGTTTCATTAAGTAAATATACCCATATCTACTTAAGTCATCAGTGAAGGTGAGAAAGTAACGATAACCACCGCGCGCCTCAATGCTCATCGGACCGCACACATCAGTATGTATGATTTCCAATAAGTCACTTGCCCGTTCCATTATTCCAGAGAACGGCGTTTTAGTCATCTTGCCCATGAGGCATGGCTCACATGTGTCAAGTGATTCAAAATCAAGTGACTCCAAAAGTCCATCAGCATGGAGCTTCCTCATGCGTTTTACGCCAATATGACCTAAACGGCAGTGCCACAAGAAAGTGGTATTATCATTATCAATTCTACATCTTTTGGCATCAATGTTATGAACATGTGTATCATTACTATCGAGATTCAATAAGAATAAACCCCTCACATCGGGTGCATGACCATAAAAGATATTACTCATATAAATAGAACAACCATTATTCTCTGATTTAAATGAGTAACCGTCTCGCAATAAACAAGATCCAGATATAATGTTCATGCTTAACGCAGGCACCAAATAACACTTATTTAGGTTCATCACTAATCCCGACGGTAATCGAAGAGCGAGCGTGCCGACGGCGATCACATCAACCTTGGAACCATTTCCCACGCGCATCGTCACTTCGTCCTTTGCCAGCCTCCGTCTATTCTGCAGTTCCTGTTTTGAGTTGCAAATATGAGCAACCGCACCGGTATCAAATACCCAGGCACTACAACGAGAGTTGGTAAGGTACACATCAATAACATGTATATCATATATACCTTGTTTGTTGTTGGCCGCCTTCTTGTAAGCCAAATACTTGGGGCAGTTCCGCTTCCAGTGTCCAGTTCCCTTGCAATGAAAACACTCAGTTTCTGGTTTGGGTCCAGCCTTGGGTTTCTTCACGAGAGGAGCAACTGCTTTGCCACTCTTCTTAGAGTTACCCTTCTTACCCTTGCCATTTTTCTTGAAACTAGTGGTTTTATTGACCATCAACACTTGATGCTCCTTCTGAATTTCAGACTCAGCGACTTTCAGCATCGCAAACAGCTCGGCGACTGACTTGTTCATCCCGTGCATGTTATAGTTCAACACGAAGCTCTTGTAGCTAGGTGGCAATGATTGAAGAACTCTGTCAGTGATAGCCTCTGGCGGAAGGGGCATCCCTAACTCAGCCAGACGGGTGGAGTACCCAGACATTCTGAGCACGTGATCACCGATAGACCCGTTCTCCTCCATCTTGCAAGCATAGAACTTATCGGAGATCTCATATCTCTCGATCCGGGCATTCTTCTGAAAGATAAACTTCAACTCCTGGAACATCTCATATGCTCCATGACGTTCAAAACGTCTTTGAAGTCCCGGTTCTAAGCCATACAACATTGCACATTGAACTATTGAGTAATCATCAGAACGAGCCTGCCAGGCGTTCACAACGTCTAGAGACTCAACTGGAGCGGGTGGATCACCAAGCGGTGCATCAAGGACATAAGCCTTCTGGGAAGCCGTAAGGATAATCCTTAGATTACGGGCCCAGTCCACAAAGTTACTTCCATCATCTTTCAACTTAGCTTTCTCTAGGAACGCATTAAAATTCAGGGGTGCTACTGCGCGAGCCATGATCTACAACATAAATATAGCAAAGACAACTTAGACTATTGTTCTAGATAATGAGTTTAGTTAATCATATTACTTAAAAACTCCCACTCAAATTGACATCCCTCAGGTCATTCGAGTGTAACATGATCCAAATCCACCAACTCAAGTCCGATCATCACGTGAGTTGAGGTGGTTTCAATGGTGAACATCTTCATGTTGATCATATCTACTATATGACTCATGTTCGACCTTTCGGTCTCTTGTGTTCCGAGGCCATGTCTGTACATGCTAGGCTCGTCAAGTTTAACCCGAGTGTTCCGCACGTGCAACATGGCTTGCACCCGTTGTATGCGAACGTAGAGTCTATCACACCCGATCATCACGGCGTGTCTCGAAACGACGAACTTTCGCAACGGTGCACACTTGGGGAGAACACAATTTATCTTGAAATTTAAGTGAGGGATCACCTTATAATGCTACCGTCGTCCTAAGCAAAATAAGATGCATAAAAGGATTAACATCACATGCAAATCATAAGTGACATGATATGGCCATGAACTTGTGCTTTTGATCTCCATCTCCAAAGCACCGGCATGATCTCCATCGTCACCGGCATGACACCATGATCTCCATCATCTTGATCTCCATCAACGTGTCGCCATAAGGTTGTCGCGCCGACTGTTGCTTCTACGACTATTGCTAACGTTTAGCGATAAAGTAAAGCATTACATAGCGCTTAATGATTGACACGCAGGTCATACAATAATTAAAGACAACTCTATGGCTCCTGCCAGTTGCCGTACTCCTCGACATGCAAGTCGTGATATTCTATACAAAACATGATCATCTCATACATCACATATATCTCATCATGTAATTGGCCATATCACATCACAACATACCCTGCAAAAACAAGTTAGACGTCCTCTAATTGTTGTTGCAAATTTTACGTGGCTGCTACGGGTTTGCAAGAACCGTTCTTACCTACGCAAAACCACAACGTGGTGTAGTGATTGCTTTTTGATCTTCTAAAAGAACCCTCTTCATTGAAATCGATTCAACTAAAGTGAGAGAGACAGACACCCGCTAGCCATCTTTATGCAACGAAGTTACATGTTAGTTGAAGGAACCTGTCTCGCGTAAGTGTACGCGTAATGTCGGTCCGGGCCGCTTCATCTCACAGTACCGCCGAATCAAATATCAACTAGTAACGGCAAGCAATATGTATACATCCACGCCCACAACTCGTTTGTGTTCTACTCGAGATCTCATCTACGCATAGACCTAGCTCTGATACCACTGTTGGGGAACGTTGCATGGGAAACAAAAAATTTCCTACGCACACGCAAGATCTATCCATGGTGATGAGCATCTACGAGAGGGAGAGTGAATCTACATACCCTTGTAGATCGCTAAGCGGAAGCGTTAATAAACGCGGTTGATGTAGTCGAACGTCTTCGCGATCCAAATCGCCGAGCGTCCCGCGATCCAATCACGATCCTTCCGATCTAGTGCCGAACGGACGGCACCTCCGCGTTCAACACACGTACGGCTTGATGACGCCTTCACCTCCTCGATCCAGCGAGCGATGGTGAAGTAGTGGTTGAGTTCCAGCAGCACGACGGCGTGGTGATGGTGGTGAGGAACAATCTCTGCAGGGCTTCGCCAAGCGCTACGGAGATTATGACGGAGGAACTAGAGGGTTAGGGTTGCCGCACACGGCTTGGGGAAATCTTAATGTGTCCCGTGTGCTAGCCCTGCCCCTCTATTTATATGTTGAGCCTTGGGGTCTAAACTTGGAGTAAAAGCCTCCTCCAGGTCGGTTTTGCCCGCACAAGGTCGGTTTGGCCCGCAGGGAAAGAGTCCAACTCGGATCCCTGCCGAACCGTGCACAGCCGCACACAAGCGGTAGTACCGCTTCACACAAGCGGTAGTACCGCTTGGGCGGTAGTACCGCTTCACACAAGCGGTAGTACCGCTCGGGCGGTAGTACCGCTTCACCAAGCGGTAGTACCGCTTACGCGGCGGCAAAACTACTTTTGCACTTTCCAATACCTCGTGGGCTTTATCCCTTTGGCCCATATAAAGTGTTGCTGCACCCGAACACTTCGGTAAACATCCGGAACCCCTTCCGGTGAACTTCGGAACTCTTCCGGAGATCAAAACACTATTATCACATATATCAATCTTTACCTCCGGACTATTCCGGAGATCCTCGTCATGTCCGGGATCTTATCCGGGACTCTGAACAACTTTCGGTCACCAACATAATAACTCAATTATACTAATCGTCACCAAACGTTAAGTGTGTAGACCCTGCGGGTTCGAGAACTATGTAGACATGACCGAGACACCTCTACGGCCAATAACCAATAGCGGGACCTGGATGCCCATATTGGCTCCTACATATTCTACGAAGATCTTTATCGGTCGAACCTCTATGTCAAGGATTCAGTTAATCCCGTATGCTGTTCCCTTTGTTCTTCGGTATGTTACTTGCCCGAGATTCGATCGTCGGTATCACTATACCTAGTTCAATCTCGTTACCGGCAAGTCTCTTTACTCGTTCCGTAATACAAGATCTCGTGGCTAACACTTTAGTCACATTGCTTGCAAGGCTCATTGTGATGTTGTATTACCGAGTGGGCCCTGAGATACCTCTCCGTCATACGGAGTAACAAATCCCAGTCTTGATCCATGCCAACCCAACAGACACCCTCGGAGATACCTGTAGAGCACCTTCATAGTCACCCAGTTACGTTGCGACGTTTGATACACACAAGGTATTCCTCCGGTGTCAGTGAGTTGCATGATCTCATGGTCAAAGGAACAGATACTTGACATGCAGAAAACAATAGCAATAAACTGACACGATCAAATGCTACGTTTACAGTTTGGGTCTTGTCCATCACATCATTCTCCTAATGATGTGATCCCGTTATCAAATGACATCTCATGTCCATGGCTAGGAAACCTTAACCATCTTTGATCAACAAGCTAGTCAACTAGAGGCTTACTAGGGACACAGTGTTGTCTATGTACCCACACATGTATTTGAGTTTCCAATCAATACAATTATAGCATGGATAATAAACGATTATCATGAACAAGGAAATATAATAATAACCAATTTATTATTGCCTCTAGGGCATATTTCCAACAATAACTACCTACTACAGGGATGCTGGCACCGACAAGGTCACTAGAGGCCGCATCATGGAGCAGCTCGTCGCACATTTTCTTGTATGGAAGCAAGACATTAGAAATTAGAAAGCTTATTTGTGGATTGAGGCAAACAAGAATGTGGCAAATGAGGCTGCATGTGTTGTGTCGCCAACATACAAACTGTACCCATTGTCCTTCATTGTGAGATGAAGGCCCGGAAACATTAATGTAGACGACCGTAGCAAAATGAGTACAATGTAGGAGCACATACATATAAAGCTGGAAAATAATGCAAATGGTGCAATATTAGTGTTGGATGGAAGCATGTAATTTTGGAAAATGAAACGAAAAAAATTCGCACCAACTGCGGATGCATATATTTGGAAGCATCCATGTAACAGAAATTGGTTTGGACTATTTGCACGGAATCATACTAACAAACAAGCCTGTTAATAGTAATTCTAGGAAACAACCCTCGATGCATATATTTGGTACGGTCATGCTTTCATTTTTCTAGATGCATGACGCCGGAAATTATTGCACATGGTGCATTATTAGTGTTGGGTGGAAGCATGAAATTTTGAAAAATTAACCCAAAAACTTTGCCGCCAACTATGGCTGCATATACTTGGAAGCTCTTTATGTAGGAAGCAACGTAACAATGTTTTCGCAACATTTCTCATTGTCATTGGAAGCACTGAATATTGAAACTACGGAATAGCCATGATTGCCTACCTACATAGGTGTGGGTTATTATTGAATTATCAACAAAGCTCGGCGCACATATTTTTTGATGATAAATGACCTAACATGTGACCAGAACAATACTATTCAGCCAAACATACAAACCAAAGGACTGCTCGACCGTTAGATGAAATACAGAGAAAATTGCACAACAAAAATTACAAAGGGAGTGATATATAGTCTGGTAGAAATCGGGGGTGGTAGATGCACTACAATACCTTCGTTTTCAAGACGGGGCGCACCTGATCTGACCTAGCGAAGCACGAATCATAGATGAGGATGGGGGGCTCAATCCATGGCAGGATGGCACACCAGGGTTGCCACCCGAGGGTTGCATCGGTGGAGAAGACGATGTGGTTTGGAGAAGCAGGGGCAGAGCTGTCAGGTAGGGTGACCGACGGCGAGGAGAGCAGGAGGCGGTTGCGTGTGAGGTCTGGGAGAAGGAAATCTAGGCGAGGGCTCCAGGCAGTGTGTGCGAGATTGAGGAGCTCGGGCCGGTGGGGCTAGGATTGGAATAGGGGCAGATTAAGGGAGAGATTGGGGAGAGGTTTGCCCGGGGCTATGGGCAATTATTTTCCTACCGATGTTACTCTTTTAACAAAAGGAACAAAATTTTGAGGCGTTGGATTTCAATTGAATGGACGGCGCTGGAATGGTCTGATGCTGGTCTTCTATCAGTCTATAGATAACAAGTGTTTGCATGTTGCTAGTCTAAGTTACTTCCCACTTTGACCAGCCTTAAAGTAGAGACTTAACCCTTCCTGATTTTTTCTCATGTTTTCTTGCATTTACAGAACCTAGCTAACCGGCCTAACTGCACCTTTCACCCGTCAATTGAGTGCAACCCTGCAGTCTTCAGTGCAAAACCATAAGAGATATCTCAGGAGATTATGTTTACCACTGTTCCTCGTGTGGTTGTCAGTTTATTCTCGGCTTGTTCACCGCAATCACCCACTGATATTGTTTTCTCTTCTCTTCCCATGGATTGGAACCTCCGTAATTCCATGCGCATTCATCTCTGGCACGTCGAATTGTTAGTTAACTAGGCCGTGCTCGGTCGAACATGTCGAATGGATACGTCATCTCTGACACGCTGGACCCGCCTATGAGAAACATTGTCAAAAGATGGTGCGAGAGCAACCGGTGCTTTTTTGCAATAACTTGCCTAGAGAGCGGTGGGATTTTGAAAAATGTTGCAAAAGTGTTCGCAATGTTGATTATCGTCGTCCCTGATTGTGGTACTTTTAAGGAACTCACTGACTTAAAAGATGTGTTACTGGTACTAATTGGATAGTTCATATTAATGTAGACAAATTTACCTTAAATGTATCTCATGAAAATACTGATGATGGTTACATTTTTTTTCTTTCTATAGGACGTATTGATTCGGCTTGTCTTCTAGCATACTTGGTTGGTAGTAGACCATCCCTTCACGTGGAAGCAACCTCCATTCGTTGCTGCCTACTGACACTTGTACTATCAATCCATTGCATCTAGTAATAGCCTTGCCATTTCCTTCACCGGACCTCTTCACATTGCTTTAGTGCCAGAGCTTTGGCAAGGCCCTAATGATGCGATTGGCGAAACCATGCAACTCTTACAGATTCGTTTCCTGTGGACACGAGGAGAGCTGAAAGCCAGAAAGAAACAGCTTCCAATCCATCCATGATTGATTGCAACAAGCACATGTGCCAAACAACACTGTTGTCAACATTTTCTCTCTGAAATTAGATATCTAGCAGCATCTACAGCCACGTATAGCAAATCCGGCCCCTCAAACGCGTCCGGGCGTGTCCGCGGTCACTGACCGGACGCGCCTTATTTTTTGTCTTTCACATCCGCATCCCTCATATCTGAACCTTCATATCCATACAAACGCATGCAACGCTACGTAAAACAGAGATCAACATCTTTCATCGGATCGGATTGCTTTGCCGAACAAAAGGATCATAGTTCATCGGCAAATTCAAACTAGAAACTACTTAAGCATAATTAAAATATGAACAAAAAGGGGAAGGGCGGAGGAAATCACCATTTCCTCGCCGCCCCCTTCCCCTTCCGGTCGTCCGCACAGCTGTGCCCATCCTTCGTGTAGGCGTCGGCGTGCGGTGGAGCGTCGTCGTCGTCGTTATCATCGGAGCCGGAGGTGGAGGCGTCGTTGTCGTCCTCGTCGGAACAGCGCATGCCGGACATCCTGCGGAGTAGGCGGGCCTGCTCCTTCGCGTGGCGGGCCGCTTTCGCCTTCGCCACCGCCTCTTTCGCTGCCTCACGCTCCGATAACTGGATTGCCAGTCGGAGCGCGTCGGCATTCTTGCGGCGGATGCGGCGTGCATCCGACTCCGTCGTCGTCAGCGAGCGACGGAGGACGCCCGCGAGGAGCGCGTCCTCGGCGAATGCGGCGCGCTCGAACGGCACGCGTCCAATGCCTCCCCCCTCTCCCTCGCCCACTGCCCCTTGCGACGGGCTGCACGCGCCTCGGACTCCGGCGTCCTCGTGCGCCCCGTCCCCGTCGCGGGCACGAGGACCCAGCGGTGGCCGAGCACCGCATCCGGAGCAGAAGGTGGTGGAGGTGGGCGGCGTACCTGACCTGGAGCGGAGCGGGCGGAGCTGCGCGCCGAGCGGGAAGGGCCTGCGACATCGCCGGCGCTCCGTCGGCGTGCGACGGGCCCGAAGGATACAGATCCACCGCTGTCGGGGCCGCCTTGGTCCTGCAGCGACCGGCGCAACGCGATGCGGAGGGCCACCTCCTCCACATCGATGTTCAATCCATCGAAGCTGCTTCCGTTGGCGGCCATCGAATCGGAGGGTGGGAAGGGAGAGGGGAAGTGGAGTGGACGGAGAGTGAACTGCCGGATGTCTAGGGTTTGCCGGATTCGGGTATTTAATGGGGTCGGTGGTGGGCCGGGCTGACGTGACGGTGAGGTCGGTGGTGGGCCGGGCAGTCAGACGGGCGTGCCCGGGCGCGCCCGGGCTCCCCAATATCCGTCCCATATTTGGGCTGGATATGAGGGGTGCCGGTCAGCTCGGGCGTTTGAGACCCGTTTAAGGACTCCGTCTGTGTCGATTTTTCGTGACCAGGCAGTGACCGAACGGGTTGTCCGGACGTATGAGACGGATATAAGGGGTCCGGCTGTAGATGCTCTAACTGGCCTAACCGCACCATTGACCTGATTAACTGCCGCCCTGAAACAGCTTGTAGGTTACAGTCACAACTCACAAGCCAAAAGAAAAAATCAAGAGGATATTTGAGAAGAATTTTCATGTGACTGTCAAGTTATTCTCTGAATCTTTACAGCAATCACTCACTGACAGCATTGCCTTCTGTTCCCCGTGTGTGATTGTTCACCACTGTTCTGCACATTCAGAAAGCAGAGCCCATCAGCGGCCATGACAGCAATAAACAAGAGGAAGACACTCACGCACACGACAGTGACCGACGGACAGAGAGCTGGAGCTCATCTGCCAACCATCAGCAACCGATGATCTGGTTTGTTTGGTCTAGTGCGTGAGTTTGGTGGATCTGAATCGCTAAAGCTCCCGTCTTTCCTCTCCCCCTCCACCAACGCCGCCAAGAAGAGCAGGGGAGCACGCGGGGATCTCGAATCGAGCTCCCTCCCATGGCCACCAGGGTCCTCGACACGCTCGCCGTCGCGGCGGAGGACGCCGGGGGCGGCGGCGCGCTGCCGCTCACCTTCTTCGACGTGCCCTGGATCTTCACCGGCCCCGTGGAGCGCGTCTTCTTCTACCCGTACCCGCACCCGGCCGAGCAATTCCGGGCCGCCCTCCTGCCCCGCCTCGTCTCCTCCCTCTCCGCCGCGCTGGGCAAGTTCTACCCGCTCCTCGGCCGTGTCCGGCCCTGCCCGGACGGCGGCGGGTACGAGTTCTTCTGCCCCGCGGGAGGAGGGGGTGGTGGTGGCGCCGTCGAGCTCACCGTCGCCGAGAGCGAGGACGACTTCGACGAGCTCTCCGGCGACGGGCCCCGGGACGTCGCCCGGCTCTACTCGCTCGTGCCGCGGCTTCCGGTGGTTGAGGGGAGCGGGGACGGCGGGTTCGCGCTCGCCGCGGTCCAAGTGACCGTGTTCGCCGGGCGCGGGGTCGCCCTCGGCGTGTCGATACACCATGTCGCCTGCGATGACTCGAGCTACATGCATTTCGTGAAGACCTGGGCCGGCCACTGCCGCATGGCCGCCGGTGGTGAGGATGCCGCTGCGCTGCCGCTGCCGCCCCCGCCGTTTCTGGACCGTGCTGTCATCGCGGACCCCCGAGGGCTTGCAGCCAGTACGCTCGACGAAATGCGCCAGCTGGCGGCAAACGGGCCTCCTCCTCCGCCACCGGCGCCTGCGGTGCCGCCGCCCAAGCTGGTCATCCGGTCGTTCACGCTGGCCCGCGGCTGTATCGACAAGCTGAAGCAGCGCGTGGCCGCCGACGCCAAGGACGCAACCCCCCACTGCTCGGCGTTCACGGTGGCGTGCGCGTTCGCGTGGGCCTGCCTGGCGCGCTCCACGGACGGCAACGCCTCCACCGACGAGCGCGCGCACCTGCTCTTCTCCGTGGAGTGCCGGCGCCGCCTGTCCCCGCCGGTGCCGCAGGAGTACCTGGGCAACTGCCTGCGGCCCTGCTTCGTGGAGGTCGGCACGCGCGACCTGCTCGGCGCGGAAGGGGTGACCACGGCCGCCGCGGCGATCGGAGCGGCCATCCGGGCGCTGGACGGCGACGGCGTGCTGGCGGGCGCCGAGGGGTGGTTCCAGAAGATCCTGTCGCTGGTGCCACGGCGGCCCATGTCCGTGGGCGGCTCGCCGAGGTACGGCGTGTACGACACCGACTTCGGCATGGGCCGGCCGAGCAAGGTGGAGCTCGTGTCCATCGACAAGACGCCCGGCACGGTGTCGCTGGCCGAGGGCACCGACGGGCAGCGCGGCATCGAGGTCGGCGTCGTGCTGCCGGAGGCCGACATGGCGCGGTTCGCCTCGTGCTTCTCCGACGGCCTGCAGCAGCTATGAGAAGGGAGAAGATCCTGCTGGTGGTCAGTGCAAGAACAAGAAGAGATTATCGATGATATTGCAAAATTGCAATTGTGCGCATACTACTATAATATAAAATGTATATTTGAGAGACTGGATGCTAAATTACAATGAGCCTTTGTTAATGGGAGTAATTAGTTGTAGTAACCGAGAAAATTAGTTGTAGTGAGTAAGAGAACAAACAATTAATTCATCATTAGCAAGGCTAATCCATATCCACCCGCAAAAAACAGCTAAAAAAGGCTCAATCATATCATGAGCTAACAAGAACAAGCGCATCATTTTTCGGTCTGTGCCAAAACTCAAAAGTGTTGGTTGGAAATATTTCCCACCGATAACGTTCGATATGTGTATGCATCATGCGATGGGATGAGCTATCTGTGGTGCATCACACCTAAGCAAACCCAATGAATGAGCAAGATCACCTCCCCATCCTTCCGCCACAAACCCCCGTCGCACCACCGCCACCACCTGCCCATTCCGTCCACCACCTGCCCACTGCCCCTTTCCTCGCCAGTTGGCCATGGTCAACATGTTACGTCGTCACCCCCATGGGGCATCATCTTTGGGGCTGTACATCCCCCCATGGGGCAGCATCTTTGGGGTTGTACATCGGCTGGAGGGACAAGTGTTTGGGTTGGTGTCTAGGCACAGGTCTCCGTATGCTTCTCGTGCGATAACCAAGATGGAGTAGCGTGCCATCTATAGTATCGACGACGGCGAGTCTTGGTGGCAAGGTGCATCAAGGTCTCGGTGCAGGATACCGTTTGATGGGTGCACGCAGGAGGCTGGCACTGTCCGGCGTTGACGACAGAAGGTCTGGCAAGATCAGTGCATTGATTGCTCCTCAAAATGGGATTGCTAAAGAAGATGGCGATGGATTCTACAGTGTGCGCATGCAGTGCCTGCTAAGGGTCTGCTAGACCGGTTGGTGCTCCCGGCTAGCCGGCGGGTGATTAGATGAGGCCACCAGAGGCGAAACATTTTATTCAAACAAATGTAGAACAAAATGGATGGTTTGGTGCGTGGCACGAGGTCAGGGTACATCATCAATCTTGTAGGCAGGGTGACTGATTTCGTCAGGATGGTGGCTTTGGCTTGATCTATGTATTTATTTTGTAAGATCGTATTGAATAATGCAATAAAAAATGGTTGTGTGCATCGCTCGATGCAGATGCCAGGGGTAATCCTCCTTTTCCGCACCCACACACACCAAAACTGGCCGATACTTTTTGGAAGTTTAAAACACTCACGGCAAGAAGGGGATCGCTTGGACCACTCTTTTATCAAGATTTCTTGTTCTTGTTGTAAGTTTTCTTGTATTACATTATTTTGCAACCTTACAACTAATCTATTGTCTCCACTTTTATTTTGTTTCTGTTGACAAAGAAATGTCACTTTTAGGTGAAAAAAACTTTAATATTTGGATTCGAACAGAGTATAAGAATTTTCTTCTAGAAAAACAATATTCTTTTTGTTGAAAGAGACACCCAAAGGCCATCTTATATATTATGTTTATCAAGGAAAACAATAACCAGTATTATGAAAAGACAACTGGATGCAGACTGACCAATACAAATAAAATTACACTACAAATATACTAGCCTAATTCTTTCTTCGATTGTTCGTCGTCCGTCAATTTGCAATGAACCAACATCAAAGAACTTCACCATACTAGGCTTCAAAGACCTTAATAGCTACTCGCCCCTTGAGACGAGATCTAGAATTTGCTGAAGAATCATCGGTTGAAGCATCATCCCATCCCATGCAGTACCGGTTTACAATCCATCAGCCATGTCTAAGGGTTGTAGTGGAAGAAGGAACGTTCTTTTGTCAAGCACCCAAGTTCCCCCAAAGACCCGGCCTTAAAAAAAAGTCAAAGTGGGCTGGATAGTTTTTCTGGGTGGTCAATGGTGATGAATAAAAGCCTCCTCCCAATACAAATTTGTTTCTTTTTCGGTTTTCATTATTTAGTTTTCTTTGTTTCTTTTGGTTTCATTCTACATTTTGTGTATATGTCAACAGCATTTTTCTAATACACGTATAACATTTTTCCAATACAAATTTAACATTTTTTAATACATGGTCAATATTTTTTCCATACACCTTTTTGACGTTTTTCAAATACTTGATTAACATGTTTCATATACAAGATTAACAGTTTTTAAATACATGGTCAACGTTTTTCCTATACCTTTTCAAGTTTTTTCAAATGCTTGATTAATATTTTTCAAATACAAGATTAACATTTTCTAATATATGGTCAACATTTTTTCTATGCTGATTTAAAAAAAATTCAAATGCTTGATTAACATTTTCTAAATGAAATATTAACATTTTTTGAACACCTTGTCAACATTTTTTCTAAACACATTTAACATTTTTAAAATTCTTCATTAATGTTTTTTATTATATTTTCAAATGCTTCATTAACATTTTTATATACACGGTTTAAAAAATTCATCATTTTTTAATACATAGTCAAGATTTTTCTATGCACATTTAAGATTTTTCAACATATTTTCCAAAGCTTGATTAATATTTTTATATACATGATAACAAATTTAATACATGGTCAATACCCTGAGGAAAATAAACTGCTCGAAGTAACCGTGGACACAATGACTCAGAGTCCTGCAGAAGGCGCCACGCTTGTCGTGCCAACAAGGCCAATGTTAAAGAGTTCAAAATCTCAAAAGCCCAGACCCCCCATGAACTTAGGATGGGTCATTGATTTCCACGAGACCCAGCTCGGCTTCTGTTTTCCTTCTCTATTGCCCTACCAAAACTGCCTGATGAGTTTGTTCAAATGTTCACATAATCCTCTTGGGAGCTTAAAACAGGACATCGAATAGACTGGGTCTACCTGTGCAACGGATTTGATCAAAACTTCCTTACGAGTGAAAGATAATGTTCTCTCCATCCATCCTTAACCTTGTTCCACAGCCTATCCTTGAGATATTTGAAGGCCCCAAACTTTGAAGTACCTATGTCAGAAGGCATATCTAGGCACTTGTCATTCAACGATTCATTGGGAACATTCAAGATAGTTTTAATCTCCTCCTTTATGTTACCTGGACATATTTTGCTAAAAAAACAACGATGATTTGCTTGGATTTATTTTCTGACTTGAAGCTTAACATTATATATCCAACAGGTTTGATACCTCCATCGCCCCAGCACCATTAGCTTTGAAGAAGAACATGCTATCATCAGCAAACAACATGTGGTTCGCTGGTGGGCCCGAGGGTGCCACTTGTAACCCACCAATTTGCGATGACTGGTCTAAATTTTTTAGGAGGCACGAAAGGCCCTCGGCTGTCAACAAAACAAGTAAGGCGAAATAGGATCTCCTTGCCGAATGCCTCAGCTTGGTTTGAAACCCTCTAATTTCCTGCCATTGAACAAAACTGAGTAAGAGACAGAAGTGACCAGATTCATAACAATATTTACCCATCTCTCTGAAAATCCAAGCTTGATCATGATGGCTCTCAAATCATCCCACTCAACACTTTTTTTTAGGCAAATCCCACTCAACACATAAGTGCGCCCGGAATTATAAGGGCCGAAGTCTTACAGAATCTACTAGAGTTGTGCTCTAAAAGCCTGCTCCCAAGAACGGCCCAGAACCTAGTGCCCTACTACCCGTTTAGGAGCTCGTGTCGAAAGCCTAGAGCAGCCCAGCCCACTCCACCATTCCTTACCCATCCACTCCGCTCCAGCCCCCTCACCGCCGGCCACCGCCGCCGCGATCGATCGCCGTCCGCCATGGCGCTACGCAGAGCAGCCTCCCTCGTCCTCAGGCAGCGCCTCCGTACCCTCACCCCCGCTCCCGCGCCCACACCCCTAAACCCTCTGCCCCCACTCCCGCATCCCCGCCGCCACTACTCCCCGCGGCCGCCGCCCGCGCTCCCCGCGTCTGCCCGCGCCCTCGCGGAGGCTGCCGAGGAGGCGTTCGAGGCGGCCTCCACCACCACAGACCTCTTCGCCGCCTTCTCCCGCCTAGAGAACGCCGTCTCGCCCACCGACAAGCGCCTGGCGCTCGCCTGCCTCAAGCTCGGCCAGCACCTCGACTCCTCGGCCTCCGCCGACCCCTCCCGCGTCCTCGAGCTCGCGCTCCGCTCCGTCGGGATCCTCGAGTCCGGGGGGGCCAGGTCCTCGGGGGAGTCGTCGGACTCCGACGCCGTCTCGCTCGCCATGGCGCTCCACCTCGCCGGCTCCGCCTCGCTCGACCTCACCCGCTTCCACGACGCGCTCTCCTTCCTCTCCCGCTCCCTCCGCCTCCTCACCCCGCTTCTTCCGGCTAAAGACACCGCCGTTGGGGAGGAAGGCGGCGACCCCGATGCCGAGGGGTTCGACGTGAGGCCCGTGGCGCACGCGGTGCGGCTGCAGCTCGCCAACGTGAAGACTGCGCTGGGGAGGCGGGAGGAGGCGCTCGCCGACCTGCGCGCCAGCGTGGAGCTCAAGGAGTCCATCCTGCCGCCAGGCAGCCGGGAGCTCGGTGCGGCGTACCGGGACCTCGCGGAGGCGCACGCCTCCGTGCTCGACTTCAAGCAGGCGCTGCCGTTCTGCCAGAAGGCGCTGGAGCTGCACGAGTCCACGCTGGGCAAGAACTCGGTGGAGCTTGCGCATGACAGGCGGCTGCTCGGTGTGATCTACACTGGCCTGGAGCAGCACGAACAGGCGCTCGAGCAGAATGAGATGTCCCAGAAAGTGATGAAGAAGTGGGGTGTGGCCGGCACCGATCTCATTCACGCCGAGATTGACGCTGCCAACATCAAGATTGCGCTGGGGAAGTTTGATGAGGCCGTAAGCGTGCTAAAAGACGTCGCCAAGAAGGTGGAGAAGGACAGCGATGCACGAGCTCTGGTGTTCATATCGATGGCCAAGGCGCTCGCCAACCAGGAGAGGGTCGGGGACACCAAAAGGTGCTTGGAGATCGCTTGCGACATTCTAGAGAAGAAGGAAGTGTCTGAACCTGACATGGTGACCGAAGCGTATATCGAAGTATCCTCGCTGTACGAGATGGTGAATGAATTTGACAAGGCGATATCTTTGATGAAGAGGAGCCTGGGGATGCTCGAGAGGATCCCTCAATCGCAGCACCTGGAGGGGAATGTCGCAGCTAAGATTGGATGGCTATTGCTTCTGACAGGGAAGGTGACTGAGGCTGTCCTGTATTTGGAGGATGCGGTGGAGAGGATGAAGGAAAGTTTTGGGCCGAAACATTATGGTGTAGGATATGTATATAACAACCTGGGGGCTGCATACATGGAGATGGACCGCCCCCAGTCTGCTGCACAGATGTTTGCGCTGGCAAAAGAAGTCATGGACATTTCCTTAGGGCCTCACCATTCAGATACAATTGAGACCTGCCAGAGCCTCGCCAATGCATACAACATGATGGGAAGGTACTATTTCTGTTCACTTTTCAAATGGGTTTCCACTCAGACACAAACATGATCTGTTAGCCTGGCAGAAAATTCAGTGGTCTAAGATAATTTGCATGTTAATCTGCAAGTAGGTTTGTTTTTGCATATTCCTGCTTTTAAGCTAGTTTACATGTGCATGTTACTACTGCAAGAAATGCTGACCTAAAGATTGTTGGCAAACAGTGTAGAAAGTACAGATTATCGGGTGGTACATACCTAGAATTACAACGAAAAGTGTACAAACCTAGAATTACAATGAAAAGTGTGGGAGTGGGGGGAGGGGGTATCAATGCCTTCACTTCTTTGCCAATTCATTACAGTAGAGGGAAATCTGTAGAAACCGAGATCAGCCCAACAAACAAGAAAGAAGAAAGAGGAACAACTAAACTAAGGCTATTACTCACAAAACACCTGTCCAACGCCCTCGAGATTAACAGGGATTGATGCTACAACCGAGGACAACTCATTTTAAAAAATTCTATGATTACGCTCCTTCCAAAGGCGCCAAGCTATATAAACCGCCGCCGAAACAAGATGTCTTCGCCCAGGATTCTTTATAGCTCTGGAAGATTTTCACCACCAACTATTGACAATATTTGCATTCAAGGTGGTCGCTGAGACTCTCGATAGCGATAAAAACAAACACAAACCAAACTTGCTTCACAAAAGGGCAATAAAGCATAAAGTGAACTTCCGATTGAAACCTTTCCTTCAGCCCTCACACTCCACACCTTCTTCAGATTGTTATTCTTGATATTGCCAATGAAATGAACACTATATGCTCTCAGCTTCCAAGAGATAGTATCTGGGCTGTTAACTAACTGAATGTTCTGCAGCATAGCCCAAGTCTGAATAAACCGATCCATTTGAGTTTCTTAACTAATTCAATGAAGGCTTATCATCCACTTCCCCTCCATAATCCCCTCTTTGGAAGAAAAGTTCTTCTGAGCTGGTAGCATATAAAGATCAGGAGCAAAATCTTTCAGAGCAGGTTGCTCAAAAACAAAAAACAAAAAACAAAAACACTGAGAGCACCAACCTGTAGTCACGTGCCTTAATAGAACGAAGCCTGCATACCATTTTTAATCTCAATGTTGGTGCACACAGCAAAGAGCTGCTGATCAGTCTCATTGCAGGGAACAGTTTACCCTTCGAAGGTCGATCCTTATCCCAACCATGTCAGAGGCAATGCCCGGCTAAAGAAATTTAGTTTTTCTACACCCAACCACCTTAAGGTTTAGGAGGACCCACCTTTTCAAGTTAACCAAATATTTTCCTCCATGTGCATGCTCATCCGCACACCGAAGGAAACTTCTCCTGAACTTGTCATTCTTCTTGCTGATCCATTTAGACGGAGGAAAAGCAGTGAAAAAAGTGGTGAGGTCGACCGAGTTGACCAGCACCAAACGTCCCTCCCTAGACACGAGCTTTCCTGTCCAGAGCTTTAACCTTCCACAGAATTCGTCCAGTAAAGACTGGCAATCAATCTTCCTAGAATTTCTGTAACCAAGGGGTAGCCCACGGCAGAGAGCCCATGTGACCTCCAAAGACCAAGAGGATATCACTCGAATCCAAACCATGACAGCTAATTGGGTAGGCCACACGTTTACCAAGGTCCGCCTTTAAGCAGGAAACAACTCCAAAAAATTGCATGAATAAGGTGCACAGGCACCATAGTGGCGAGCTGGTATTATAAGCACACAGTTGTATGCGGGGTGTTGTTTCCTCTTTAGCTGGAGTCTTGGGACTAATTGAGCAACGATGCTTCCCTGTAATGACAGTAATCTGTTATGCCTTTTGACTTTGAGTTGATCAGTACTATCCTCTTCTTTTTAAATGCAGCTATGCCCTGGCTATGGAGTTCCAAAAGCGTGTGATTGATTCATGGCGAAACCATGGTCCCAGCGCGACGGACGAGCTCAGGGAAGCCACTCGTCTCTACGAGCAGATCAAGATAAAGGCTCTAGCATTCCTGTCGCCTGGTGATCAAGCAATCGCGTTGCCTGAACCTCAGGAACAGGAAGTTGATTCTGATCCGGCCAAAGTTGCACAACAGTAATTAGGAACTTCGTATCGCGTACCCTTTTCTTTCCTTTATTTTGTTGCTGCTTTGCTTTTCTGCAGTAGAAGAAATCTTGACTGTAAATTTAGCGCAGGGGGTAGCCTTCTGTACCATCTAGAAGATTCGACAGTCTTATCTAAAGTAACCGAGACTTTATTTAGCCATGATGAAGAATAGGATCTTGGTTGAACTATTGGGTGAGGAGTTTTCCCATGCCATAGAGAGTATAAAGTATGAAAATATCCGAGTCCGAGAAATCAACGTTTGGTGGACAGCCATTTTGCTGTGACAAGGGAGAAGCCCCTGGACCCCTGACGATGTAACGGAAGGTGAGATCTCGACATTTGTTTGTGTCTTAATAAGGTTTTGGTGAGACTTTACTGCCTATGCTAAGATCAGGATATCACAGTGAGCTCAAAGGGCCACAACTCCTGCTTTTTCCCTTTTCACTTCATGTTCTTCTCTGGCTTGCATCTGAAGTTCCAGTTTCTTGGCCACAGTTGTTCCACCACCCTCAGCTTATCTGCTTTTTGTGTTCTGCTTCTTCACTGCTTGCCAATCTTTTTTTGTAAGAATTTGAAGAATATTTATTATTCCTGGTTGTTCTCATCCAAGTAATAATACAGTAAATCAGGCAAGTGGTTGTACAGTTACAGCAGGAGCAGCTGCTCATGTTGTTCTGAAGTTGTCATGCTCTGAAGAAATATTCAGGGAGAACTGAACCTGTGACACCTTAGAACTGTCATGACAACTAATTACCCTCCATTGGAGATGATACAAATGCTCCTCCTCTTTTGATGCACTATCTTTCATGAATCTTGCAAGAGGCAAAAAAAGATTATGAACACCCCAAACAATGTGACAACTAACTAAAATCACTACCTACTACAATGTGCTTCATTGCTGCTGCCGCCGCTGCATTCTCCATGGAAGCGGGTGCTGCTCTTCGAGGCCGCCGTGCCGTCCTCTTGCTGCCGTGTCACTGTGCCTTCATCTTCTTCTTCTCCGGTGCCGGCAACCTGCACCTGGATGACCACCTCCTCTCGTCTCGGCGTCCGGTCCGTTATCAGCGGAGCTTGTTTGCCGGCGGCGGCGGCGGTAATGGCGGCCCGGCAGAGCGGGCAGTTGGCGCAGCCCTGGAGCCAGGTGTCGATGCACTCGGCGTGGAAGACATGGAGGCAGCCCGGCAGGAGCCTCATCCTCTCCCCCTCCTGGAACTCGCCGAGGCACACCGCGCACTCGCTCGCGTCGTCCTTGGCGGCCTTGCTGTACCTGAACGCCGGCAGCGCCCGGATGGCCGGCTCCCCGAGCCCGCCGCGAGCCTCGTCGGGCTCCGGCCCGTGCACCACCGGGAGCTCGTGGTCAACGGCGGCGCTGCTGCGGCGAGGGCGGCGGCGCCGGGTGAGGGAGATGACGAGGCTTCTGGGCGCGCCGGAGTTGGGGCTGGAGGAGTCGGAGGTGGTGGCGTCGGCGTGCCAGGTGAGGCAGCAGCGGATGACGAAGACGTAGTAGGTGAGGAGGAGCGCGGAGGTGGTGAGGATGCCGAGCACGGTGAGCACCAGGATGGGCAGGCTGGTGAGGCTCAGCGTCACGTGGTGCGTCAGGCGGGACGACGTCGCCGGAGAAGACGAAGAAGGTGAGTAATAGTAGTAGTAAGGTGCAGATGGTGTCTGCTGCGGCACCGGGAAGACAGGGGCCCTCCCTGCTCCCTCTGCGTCCATGGATGCTTCTCAGAAAAAAGTGAAACCGATGGATGGATGGATGGTGGACGATGACGATGCCGATGTCGATGCAGGCATGCAGCATATGTAGTGGTGTGGTGTGGTGGCGTAGCTCGAACTCGGAAGTAATGGCGATGTGGCCAGGTGGTAGGAGGGAAGAAGGAAGAAAATGACGGTGAAGGTAGGCGAGAAAAATGCAGTGAGGTGGATGAAGGGACAAGAGGATGTTGCAGCCTTGCAGCAGGTTCCGTCGCTTCCATCCAGCCGTTGGACCGAACTTTGGTACGTATCTCTAGAAGGGAAGCTAGTAATTTCGTTTTCGTCCTTGGTCTGGTTGACGGCGACCATTGGATTCAATTGGAAGGTCTCTTTCGTGTGGCTTTGCCTTTGCTTTTTGGTCATGTCTGCTGCCACGTTTACGCTGGATTGCTGCTCGAAATTGATTGCACGCATAATTTCGTATGGAAACGGCGAATTCCGTGTCTTTTTTTTTTGTTTAATGTATGTCATGTCAAATCAGTAGGAAGAAGATAAATACAGCACGATATGGTACGGTACACCATACACACAGAGAGTACGTACTACTCCCTCTGTTTAGACATAAAAAATGTTTCGAATATTTCTACGTATGAATTGACATGAGTGATAAGAGCAGCTCTAATCGGGTGGCCCATTTCGTCCGTGCGTGTCTGTTTGGATCGTCGTGGACACAAAACTCGGTCCAATGCGGCGACTCAAACGGACGCACGTCCGTTTTTTTGTCCGCTCGCGACCAATTCTAGACCCAAATTTGGGTCGTATTTGCGTCAGTACGGACACGGGACGGACTCGCGCGACGTCCTCCCTTTTCCCCCTGGCCCGCCAGTCGGTGGCACGCATGCCAGTCTTCTCTTCCTCCAATCGCCCCCGACTCACCCGGCTGCCCCACCTTCCGCCCAGTGGCGGAGACAGGGGGGCCAGCAAGGGCCCTGTCCCCCCCCCCCCCTAACATCATGGATTTGCTGCATATTTTCTAATAAATAGTGCGAAATTAGTGATAATTTGCTGCTAAAGATCAAATTTTCAATGGTTTGGCCCTCCCCAATCAGTTTAAAAGAGCACTTGCCCCCCTAATAGTACTTTCTTGGCTCCGCCACTGCTCCCTCCGTCGTCCAGTTTCGCCGCCGCTGCCAGCCATCTGTCCATAGATAGGTCACCCTCCCGGCCGCCTCATCTGTCAGTGCTGCCGCCCAGTTCCTACCTTGTCTCGGTGGGGCGCGAGGCTCACCGCCCGGCTTCTTCCAGGACGCCCGCAAGCTGTTTGTCGGTTTGCCCGTAAAGTACAAATGGATTCCGACGACGAGTTCTTTTCCTACAACGTTCATGAGGAGATCGTGGCATCTGCGTTGGTCGTCCATGACCACCTAAGTAGGCAGCGGCCATTGTTTAGGGGCTCGATACCGGGGCACACGCCGACGTTGAATCGCAACCGGGAGAGTGGCCATTTCCTACTCTGGAACGACTACTTCGAGAACCCCAACCCGTTGTTCAAACATCACATGTTCTGGCGCCGTTTTGGTATGGCTAGGCATGTGTGCAACTGTATCCAATAGGGGGTGGTGGGGCACGATAACTATTTCGAGTGCAAGACGGATGCCCTTGGAAAGATTGGCTTCTCCTCTTATCAGAGATGCACTGCTGCCATTCGGATGCTTGCATACGGAGTTTCCGGTGATCTCATTGATGAGTATGTCCGGATGAGTGAGTCCATATGCCTTGAGTCCATGTATAAGTTCTGCAGGGCTGTCATAGCTGTGTTTGGACCAGAGTACTTGAGAGAGCCAACTGTTGCTGATACAACACGGTTGTTGGCGATGAATGCCAGCAGGGGGTTCCTGGGGATGCTTGGTAGCATAGATTGTATGCACTGGAAGTGGAAAAACCGCCCTCCTGCTTGGCAGGGGCAGTATAAGGGCCATGTCCATGCTTGCACTGTCATAGTTGAGGCCGTTGCTTCACAAGATCTCTGGATTTGGCACTCTTTCTTCGGCATGGCCGGATCTCATAACGATATCAATGTGCTCCAGCGATCTCCAGTGTTTGCTAGGATCGCAGAAGGCAATTGTCCGAAGGTCAATGTTGAGATCAATGGCCACCACTACAACACTGAATACTATCTAGCTGACGTTATCTATCCACAGTGGGCTACTCTTGTCTAGACTATCCCCAGCCTTGTGGGAGAGAAAAGAAAGAGATTTGCCCAAGAGCAAGAGAGTGCCAGAAAGGATGTTGAACGTGTCTTTGGTGTTCTGCAATCTCGATGGGGCATTGTTCGGTATCCTACAAGAACTTGAAGCGTCCAAAAGCTTTAGGAGGTGATGACTGTTTGTGTAATCATGCACAACATGATCGTAAAGGATGAGCGTGCAAAACGTCTCTACGATCAAAGGTTCCAGTTTCAGAGTGACAATGTTATGCCTGAGCATGTAGGAGCGGCAACGCTTGCACAGTTCACCGAGTTTCATCATCAAATGTGTGATTGGAAAACTCACATGCATCCGCAAAATAATTTGGTTGAGCATATGTGAGTTCATGTTGGCAATCAATAGATGTATCGGTCATCTTTTCTTTCAAATGTATTTGAGATAATTTAATGTTTATTTGGCTTGTAAACTATGAGATGTTTTATGTGGTTTTTAAACTATACAATATTTATATTTTTATTGAACTATCTACGCTTAAATTAGATATATATATATATGTGTGTGAAAAAACGATCAAAAAATGGCCGCAAATTAGTCGTGCGGACAAAAAAAGATCGGTGTATTGGCCACACTGATGACCCAAACAAAAAACCAAAGCGGACATGTCAACACAAACGGACAAAAAACGGACAAACCAATCGTCCGTTTGGGTCAAGTTGCTCTAAATACACTGAAATGCGTCTATAGAATCCGAAGCAGGACAAAGGTCAAACGTCTTATATTTGTGAACGGAGGGAGCAGTAAAGATCGTACAGTGACACTTGATACGATGGAGATAGAACGCTGCGCGCACGACACGAGGGCACTGGAATTGAGGTAGGAAAACAAGAATGGCGTGCCAAAGAATCAGTCCCGGTGGCAGATGAATCAGATTCAGGGGCATCATCCACTTTATCAGATGCTTCAAATCAGTCGGACATTCTTCCTTTTCTCTGACTGCACCGACTGCACATCAGCAGTCAGTTAGCTCGCTTCCAAGTTGCAAGGGCCATTGGTTCCTGGCCTGCCTGAATCCCTGGCAAAAACCTGCAACACAGTTTGCATACTGTAAACACTGCTGTTGGACCTTCTGCTGACATGGAAGCTGATGATGAACAATTTTTACTGTTCCCTCAAGTCGTGCCTGTTTGGGTCGAGTTGGATTAGTTGTCACTAGTTAACCTTTTCAATTATGTGTATTTTGAGATGGCACTGAGTCGAGGAGGATAAGGTGTGTACTCGCTTCAGGAATGGACATTCAAAGAGACGTCTTCGCTTAGCTATAAATTCGACAAGGTGATGCCCTCGCACGTCCGTATTCACTTCCCGAGTTTGGGGCAAGTCTTTTCTTAGACAAAAATATTGCTCTCTTGCACTGCAAACTGCAGTTGGCAGAAACTGTTGTATGATGCCTGGATTAGTTGTCACTAGCGAACCTTTTCAACTATGTGTATTTTGATATGGTACCGAGTCGAGGATGATAAGGTGTACTCTTCTTAACATTATTGTCAAGTATTTTGTGAAATGGAGATTGTGGAAATTGTGTATTATTGTCAAGTATTTTGCCAAATGATCTGCCAAGGGGTCTCTGTACAACCGCTAGAAATTTTTCTTAAAATTAACTCTCCCTACTGCTAATTGCATTTGATTTATTTCCGGTGAAATTTTTGTCAGTAGCTTCCACGGCCAAACACAAAAAAAGATCAGACACACAGAATACAAAAACTATACGAAAATCAACTTGACAAACAAAATACAAAAACTATACAAAAATCAACTTGAGCCTGTCAGCGAAGCACCGGGTGCAGCCATGCGCGAACCCGCTAGTGCTCTAGTATCTCTAAAAATATGACACGAACAGGAAATTACAACATCCTAACCGGAGAATATGTCATCCATCACTGTTGGTCTTTGCTCCTCAAGATTGGAAACGTTGCTTTTCTGGGGGAGTGCTTCAGTTTCAGTGGCTTTTATTTAGTTTTTGAGGGAATTCAGTTTCAGTGGCTTAAATTTCTTTTACTTCTACCGTTGACTAATGATCATGTCTTCGGCATATCAGTTGGCATGATATCTTATTGAGCGGGGTCACGATGCATGTCGGTTTGAAAGCAAAACTACGAGAGGTAGAAGAAGAGGTTTTGGGCTGCTCAAACTTCCGCGGCTTTTCTGCTCTTTCTTCTCTTCTATTTATTCAGATTACAGAAAAAGAGACGGGGCTCATGGCCCGGACTATGCGCCATCATTATCCACAACGTTCGTGCCATCCCACGAACATATCAAAGTGGTGTGAAACACGGTGCGGGCTGTTAAGCCTGCGAGCTAAACCTGCTAAGTAATTTACTAATCTGCTAAATGACGGAACTGAAGAAAATGAAACCTAGAACTGAACCTACTGAACTGAAGTTTCTGAAGCCGCGAGATTTATTTCCAACATTGATCAGTGGCTTCTTTTTTTCGACAAGTTCACAGATATAAACTACTTGTTGAATGGTACGGCAGCGGCAGTACCCGGCAAAAAAAGAAAAGAATGTGGCCCATTATAACTGAACGACGGCCTTGTGACTTGAGAGCCTTGATAAGTTGTGACATGAGGAAGAGATAATTAACTATTTTTAGGGGACAAGTGCTGCAGTTATATGCTTCTGCAATCTGCATGCTCTGAGTTAATTTTTCGAAAAGGACAAGCTCTGAATTATACCACGGTGATGTGTAAGACAATGTGAATGGACAGAGTTTCCTTACGTGCCCTTCTCTGTACCCCTGTACGTGTAAGGCCTCACAGCATCTATATCTCCTTTTGTACGAACGGTGTACAACTTACTTCTAGGCCTTTAACCAATTGATTGATACTCAGAGCAAAGAATTCTCACTAATCTACAGGCACACTCGTTTCTACCTCTTCTGGTACAGGAACAACGGATCATAGCGGAACATCTGTGTTGATTTATTTTCTTCTCAATGTGATTTTTTGCAGGTTGAGCCGTAACATATGGCGCGCTGGGTGGCAGCTAACGTCTTACATTATGGGACGGAAGAAGTACATCGTAGCAGGTTCCGAAGGATCTAGAGCTGCATTATATATTAAACATGACAATACAACAAGCAAAAGGATACAAAAGGTCAAGAGAATTACAACTTTGGATTTCATAGAAAGGACCCAGCTGGTCGGACGTATCACCTTAAACTCACCACCAAGTCTCTAAGCCCCAAGTGCGCCCTTACAAGAGCAATCGTATTTTAGTGGTTTAACACCAATCATGTCTAACATGTACGTTACACCCACCATATTCTAGATATTGGTAATATTTGATTTCATTTTATTTGAGTATGGGTAAGGGAAGGCAAGGAAATGCTTGATTTAGCTGAGGCTTTGGTAAGATTGGATTTGGGTATGGGTAGGGAAAGGTGAGAAGTATTTTGATTTAGTTGAGGTTTAGGTAAAACTAGAAGGATGCGTGCCTCGCTGGGTAGTTGTCTGTTGGTATTGTTGTTTTGCACGAAGAAAACCAGTAAGAGTTTTCTACAATAAATATCAAAATAGAGATAGGTTTTCTCGTTGGTCAAAGATGATGTGTGCATGGCAGTACGTGATTTTCTTGCAGGGGCGGCAGCGCCAAGCTCCTTCAACGACACTGTCATTGTGATGATTCCGAAGGTCAACTCACCGGAGTTACTTTCGCAATTTCGGCCTATAAGCCTATGCAATGTGTTGTATAAATTAGCGGCCAAGGTTCTTGCAAACAGATTAAAGCTGATTCTTCCGGTCCTTATTTCTGAGGAACAAAGTGCGTTCGTACCGGGCAGGTTAATCACGGATAATGTTCTGTGGCATACGAATGTGTACATGCAATCCGAACAAGGAAGAGGAAGAAACCCCTGTGCGCGGTGAAACTTGATATGATGAAAGCGTACGACAGGGTTGAGTGGATATTCCTGGAGCAAGTGTTGGCAAGGTTTGGTTTTGACCAGGGATGGATACATATGATCATGAGGTGTGTCACAACAGCCAGGTTTTAAGTTAAACTGAATGGTGGATGTTCCCGTAGTTTTTTACCTTCCAGAGGACTTCGACAAGGAGACCCGTTATCACCCTACTTATTCTTGTTTTGCGTGGAAGGTTTTTCTGCACTACTAAGGAACGCTCAACAGGAGAACCTAATAGAGGGAGTGTCTTTTGGGAGCACTGGCCCCCATGTCACTCACCTGCTTTTTGCTGACGATAGTGTGGTTTTCCTGGAAGGTTCGAGGAGGAGTATGGAGACTCTAAAGCACATTCTGAATGATTATGAACTGGCTTCGGGACAGAAGGTAAATCTGCAAAAATCCTCAATTTTCTTTGGAAAGGGATGTGGTGATGAGACCAAAGCCGAGCTGATGCAGGTGTGTGGTATTAATTCGGAGGCATTAAGCGAAAGGTATCTAGGACTACCAACACTGGTTGGCAGGTCGAAGGAGGGTACCTTCAAGTACCTACGCAAAAGTGCAACAGGCAAAGTTTCTGGATGGAAAGGGCAAGGACTATCGAAGGCGGCCCGAGAGGTCCTCATTAAATCCAGGCTTCAAGCAACTCCAACCTACACCATGAGCTGTTTTCAACTCACGAAGAAAATGTGCCGGAACCTGAATTTTATCTCTTCAAAATTCTGGTGGGGTGCGGCAAATGGTGAGCGTAAGGTCCATTGGATTGCTTGGGATCGGATGTGCTTGGGGAAAAGAGAGGGTGGAATGGGTTTCAGGGACCCGGAGGCTTTTAACCAAGCTCTGTTGGCTAAACAAGCTTGGCGCATTATGCAAAACCCGACGTCCCTTTGCGCAAGAGTGTTGAAGGCCAGATATTTCAAAGAGGAATCGATCATGTCTGCAACTTGCCCTAGTAGAGGCTCTTTTACTTTTCGGAGTATTTTGTATGACAGGGACTTGCTACGAGAGGGACTGGTGTGGAGGATAGGTGATGGAGCGTCAGTACTGGTGCACCATGACAATTGGATACCCAGGCGTGGTAGCCTTACTCCACTCGGGCAAGTCTATGTTGCTGGTATTGAGCGGGTCAAGAATCTGCTAAATGACCAAGGGACAGCCTGGAATGAAGCTAAAGTGGATCACATGTTTTCTGTAGATGACGCCCATGATATAAAACAAATAGCAATTGGTGGCCCTCATATGCAGGACTATCTCGCATGGAATTTCACAAAGGATGGGCACTATACTGTCAGGTCTGGATATCATCTGCGTATGAGTCAGAAGAGACTAAACTCCGGACGGCCGGAGCCTTCAGTTACAGTTAGACAGCATAAGGGGTGGTTAGCTCTGTGGGGAACCAATGCTCCGGGTAAAGCTAAGATACACACATGGAGAGTGATAAAAAATGGACTAGCAGTTGGTGCCGAGCTGCATCGACGTCGAATTAAGCAGGGCATTTTCTGTGCTGCATGCGGGCGCGAGGAGTCCTTATACCACCGGTTCTGGACATGCCCTCACTCCGCCTGCTTTTGGAAGTGTCTGTGCGCGGAGATGGGAGCCCCGGTGGTACAGCCACCACCTATGGACGGCTCTGTTCGTGCTATTGCAAGCTGGCTGCAGGACTGGTTCGCTGATGCAGGTGAAGCAGAGAAACAAACAATGATCCAGGGCCTTTATGGCTTATGGCTAGCAAGGAATGAAGCGAGAGACGGGAAGAGGATAGCGGATGCCCGTACGGTCGCTGAGAAGGTCCATTATCACATGCAGGAGTGGCTACAGGTCCACGAAAAACAAGCTAGAATGCCTACGCAGAGACAGATAGAGCCATGGAAGCCCCCCGAGCTGGGATGGATAAAAGTGAACACGGATGGCGCGATGACGAAGACGCAAGATGGAGGGGGAGGGGGAGCCGTCCTGCGGGATCATGATGGTGCATATAGGGGGGGAGCTAGCTGGTTCTTCCCGAGTACATCTGATCCTGAAGTTGCGGAAGTCCTCGCATGTCGTCAAGCTTTGCAGATGGCAGTTGATATGAATATTGAGAAGGTGCATCTGGAGCTGGACAGCAAAGGGGTTGTGGCGATGATCGAAGGGGAGCACAAAAATCTCTCAGTACTGGGACCGTACATTGAGGAGATCAAGGTGCTGCTCAGAGGTCGATCGGCGTCCAGGGTGTCCTGGGCCAGGAGGTCAGCTAATGCTGCCGCTCATACGCTAGCTAGGGAAGGGATTAGTTCTGAATCTTGCAGGGTCTGGCCTTTATCGCCGCCTGATTGTATTCTTCACATTTAGCAGCTGAAATCCCGGACATGGGTTAAATAATTAAAGCTAGTTTTCCTCAAAAAAAAAAAAAACTAAACCGTGTTAAAATTGTACTAAGATAATACAAGTATTTTTGATTAATATTAGGGACCATTTTTTTCAAAGTTGTCAGGATATTATAGTCTTGCCATGATGTATTAGTACTTGCCATGGGGTATACACAGTTACATTCAATGATAATCTTTTTTACCATGGGAAATAAAATCATCATACCAAAAAATCCCAACAAATGTAACATGGAATTGCTAGAGTGCAAAACCTAGTGCTTGTCGTCTAACAGACGGCGTCGTATTCGTGAATCCAGCATCCCTCGTGCATCCCTGCATCAACTCATTGCCGGCCGTTGGATCAAAATCCAATGCCTGCCGTGCGTCTACCATCGTTTTGCAGAAAACCACCCGCAGCAGCCCAAGTCAGCCGTGTAAATTTTCCATGTACCCTCTCCTCGCAAGTCGAGGGCAGCTCCCGCAATTCGGGATCAAGAAAATGGATTTTTTGCAGGTTGAGTCGTAACCGATGGCGTGCTGGGTGGCAGCTTCATGCCGTATCGAGCAGAAATACATCGTAGTGTTAGATGTGTGTTTGGTGCGGTACTATCGCCCGAGTGCGGTACTACCGCTCTGAGTGCGGTACTACCGCTTGTATACCTCACATGTATATGTACTGGCCTTTGGCCTACTGTGAATACTAGTTGCTCATTATCCAACATGGTATCAGATGCCAGGTTCCTCCTCCACCTCCACCGTCGCTGCCGCTAGAGCAACTCCGGCCGACGTCTCTGCCCCGCGCCGGCCTGGTCCGGCCGCGGCTGCGGCTGCTCCTCCCCGTCCTCTACCCCGCACCGCGCCGGTCGCCGACCGCCTCTGCCTCGCGCCAGCTCGGTCTCCGGCCGTCCCTGCTCGCGCTGGCCGGCCCCTGCTCCCGGACGACCCAGCCGCCCCTGACCGCGCCGGCTCCGGCCGCCCCCGTCCGCCAGGCCCCCCCTCCGCGCCGTCCCGCGCCCGCCCCCCTTCCTCCGGCCAGCTCCTGCCTGTGCTCCTCCTCGCTCGGCAGCGATTTGGTCGATCCCGATCCCGATTCAGCAGCTCTGCGCGGTACTACCGCTTAGCATAGCGGTACTACCGCCCTGTGCAAAGCGGTACTACCGCTGGCAAGAGCGGTACTACCGCCCGAAGCGGTACTACCGCCCGTTACTGCCGCCCTACTTCCGCTTGAAGGCCAGGCATACCAGAAGACATAAAATAGGCGGAAGTGCCCACGGCACTGGACCGCGGAAGTACCGCACAAGCGGTACTACTGCGTAGCATAGCGGTACTACCACCCTGCGCAGCGCGGTACTACCGCTGGCAAGGGCGGTACTACCGCTCGAAGCGGTACTACCGCTGAGAAGTGTGGTACTACCGCGCACTCAGGCGTCATGTCTTCGTCGGGCTATGTCGCTGTTCCTCGGTGCTCGATGATCTTCGATGGCACCAACTATGCTGAGTTTGTGGGTTTCATGCGCATCCACATGCGAGGTCTTCTCCTGTGGGGCGTTCTCTCTGGCGAGGTTCCCTGTCCGCCTTGCCCTATTGCACCTGTGGCTCCTACCCCGACGGTGCCGCCTGTTCTTGCTGCTGATGCTTCTCAGGCTGATCAGGATACAACCAAGGCCCTTGACGATGCTGCGGTTGATGCTTATGATCAGCAGGTATCTGCCTACTCAGATGCTCTTTCTGCTTACCGAGATGATCTGTCTGCTTACACTCAGTGGTGCAACGATGATGCTCGAGCTGCTGCTGTTCTTACTGCGAGTGTCTTACCTCAGTTTGCGTCTGAGTTCATGGGTCTCGGTCCTGTTGCTGCGATGTGGTCCTATCTTTGTCAGCGATATCAGCCATCTGGTGATGCTCTCTACTTATCTGTGGTGCGTCAGGAGCACGCTCTTCATCAGGGTGACTCTTCTGTTGATGAGTTCTACTCACAGAGCTCTGCCATCTGGCGCCAGCTTGACTCTCTCAGAACTGTTGTTTGTGGTACTTGCCGGTGTTGCCAGACTGTGCGGTCTGACTTGGAGTTTCATCGCCTCCATGAGTTCTTATCTCGCCTTCGTCCAGAGTTTGAGCCTCGGCGTGCTCACCTGCTTGCTCGTGGTCGTGTTCCTATTTCGGAGGTGCTTGCAGAGCTTCGTGCTGAGGAGACACGCCTCCGTTCTGCTGGTCTGCTTGTGGTTCCCACTGTTCTTGCTGCCCGAGCTCCTGTGTCGTCTGCTCACCTCACCACTCCACCGCTCCTGCCTACACCTCCAGGGGGGGCGGTTCACCCTCCTTCTTCAGGAGAGGGTCGGCCGCGCTCGCACACCTTCTGTGACTACTGCAACAGGCCAGGTCACCCAGAGTCTGATTGTCACAAGAAGCGGAAAGACCTGAAGCGCTCTTCTTCTAGTGGGACTCGTGCGTCCTCCTCGACTTTGTCGCTCACTGACCAGGATATTGTGCGGCTCAAGCGCATGTTGGCTTCCTCTGGTTCTTCCTCGACGGGTTCTGTTGCCGCTGTGACTGCCACCACCACTCCGCCCCCGCCGGAGCCTACTCAATCAGGTACATCCTCGTGGGTTCTGGATTCTGGAGCTTCTTTTCATATGTCTTCTGATTCTTCTACTTTATCTTCTCTTCGACCTCTTGATTTTCCTCTTAATGTTCTCACTGTCGATGGCACACCTCTTCCTGTTGCTAGTCGTGGCATCCTTTCCACTCCGTCTTTTTCGGTTCCTAGTGTTTCTCATGTTCCTCGTCTTACCATGAATCTCTTTTCCGCTGCCCAACTTACTGATTCTGGCTGTCGTGTCATTCTTGATGCCGACTCTTGCTCTGTTCAGGATCGTCGCACTCAGGCTCTGGTTGGCGGTGGCCCTCGGCGCCGTGAGTCTGAGGGCCTTTGGGAGGTTGACTGGCTTCGTGTTCCTTCCGCTGCTACCACATACGCCAGTTCTCATGCTCTTGCTGCCTCCTCTTCTGCGTCCTTCCAGTAGTGGCATCATCGACTTGGTCACATCTGTGGCTCTCGCTTGTCCTCATTAGTACACCAAGGCGTCTTAGGGTCTGTCTCCGGTGATGTTTCGTTGCATTGTGAAGGTTGTAGGCTTGGCAAATAGACTCAGTTACCGTATCCTACCAGTGAGTCTGTATCTCAGCGTCCTTTTGACTTAGTTCATTCTGATGTATGGGGTCCTGCTCCTTTTGACTCGAAAGGGGGTCATCGCTACTATGTTCTGTTTATTGATGATTTCTCTCGCTACACTTGGCTTTATTGTATGAAATCTCGCAGCGAGGTTCTCCCCATATACAAACGTTTTGCTGCCATGGTTCGCACTCAATTTTCCACGCCTGTCCGTATCTTCCGTGCTGACTCAGCTGGAGAGTATATCTCTCACATGTTGCGTGGTTTTCTTGCGGAGCAGGGCACTCTTGCCCAATTCTCTTGCCCTGGTGCCCATGCTCAGAATGGAGTTGCTGAACGCAAACATCGCCATTTGCTTGAGACGGCTCGTGCGATGATGATCGCCGCCTCTCTTCCACCCCATTTTTGGGCTGAGGCCGTTTCCGCATCCACCCACCTCATCAACATTCAGCCTTCGGCTGCCTTGAAGGGTGGTATTCCTATGGAGCGTCTCTCTGGTCGCTCTCCTGACTACTCCGCTCTTCGTATGTTTGGATGCGTGTGCTATGTTCTTCTTGCTCCGCGAGAACGAACCAAGTTGACTGCTCAGTCAGTTGAGTGTGTTTTCCTTGGCTACAGTGATGAGCACAAGGGCTATCGCTATTGGGATCCTGTTGGTCGCCGTCTGCGCATTTCTCGTGATGTGACGTTCGATGAGTCTCGTTCTTACTATCCGCGTCCCTCCTCCTCGAGCTTTTCCGTGGAAGATATTTCCTTCCTTCTCCTTCCTGACACATCTCCCACTGTGCCTCCTGTTCTTTCCTCTCCCCCGGTGCGTCCCCCTACACCACCGATTCCACCATCCCCTCCCTCCTCCTACTCTCCCTCGTCTCCACCATCCCCTCCCTCCCCACCCTCCTCCCCAGTCTTTCGACCTCACTCCCCGTTTCCTCTCCACTACACTCGTCATCCTCGTGCCGTGGATGATCCTACTGATGTGCCCTCTACTTCCAGTGCACCTCCTCTCACGCCTCCGCCGGTCCATAACCTCCGTGTTAGGCCTTGTCCCCCACCTGATCGCTATTCTCCTGACCGGTATGGTCTTTCTGCCATTGCTGAGCCCACCACCTATCGGGCTGCCATGACTCAGCCTGAATGGCAGCTTGCGATGGCCGAGGAGCTTGCGGCGCTTGAGCGCAATGGCACGTGGGATCTGGTTTCTCTTCCCTCCGGTGTTCGTCCCATCACCTGCAAGTGGGTCTATAAGATTAAGACTCGCTCCGATGGTTCCCTTGAGCGATACAAAGCTCGTCTTGTGGCTCGTGGCTTTCAGCAGGAGCAGGGACGTGATTATGATGAGACATTCGCTCCTGTGGCCCACATGACCACTGTCCGCACTCTCCTTGTTGTGGCTTCTGTTCGTCATTGGTCTGTATCTCAACTTGATGTCCAGAACGCTTTTCTCAATGGTGAGTTGCGTGAGGAGGTTTATATGCAGCCACCACCGGGGTACTATGCTCCTGATGGTATGGTCTGCCGACTTCGCCGCTCCCTCTATGGTCTTAAACAGGCCCCTCGCGCCTGGTTCTTGCGGTTCGCCTCTGTCGTTACTGCCGCTGGCTTCTTGCCTAGTGATCATGATCCAGCACTGTTTGTCCACACCTCTTCTCGTGGACGGACTCTTCTCCTTCTATATGTGGATGACATGATCATCACTGGTGACGATTCTGAGTATATTGCCTTTGTTAAGGCCCGCCTCCGGGAACAGTTTCTGATGTCTGATCTTGGTCCTCTTCGCTACTTTCTTGGGATCGAGATTTCTGAGACCTCTGCAGGCTTCTTCATCTCCCAGGAAAAATATATTCAGGATCTTCTTACTCGTGCCGCTCTCGGTGATGAGCGCACTGTTGTGACTCCTATGGAGCTCAACGTTCAGCTTCGTGCTTCTGACGGTGACCCTCTTCCTAATCCCACTCGCTATCGCCACCTCGTTGGGAGCCTTGTCTATCTTGCTGTTACGCGTCCTGACATCTCCTATCCTGTCCACATTCTCAGCCAGTGTGTTTCAGCCCCCACCTCTGTCCACTATAGTCACCTCCTCCGTGTTCTACGATATCTTCGTGGCACGATCTCTCATCACCTTTTCTTTCCCCGCTCCAGTTCTCTCGAGCTCCAGGCCTACTCTGATGCTACGTGGGCTAGTGATCCCTCTGATCGACGCTCGCTGTCTGCTTACTGTGTCTTCCTTGGTGGCTCTCTTATTGCCTGGAAGACAAAGAAACAGACTGCGGTTCTCGCTCGAGTACAGAGGCTGAGTTGCGAGCGATGGCTATGCTGACGGCTGAGGTGATCTGGTTACGATGGTTACTTGAGGATTTTGGTGTGTCTGCTACTACATCGACTCCCTTACTGTCAGACAGTACCGGTGCTATCAGTATTGCGCGTGCCCCGGTGAAGCATGAGCTCACCAAGCACATCGGTGTGGATGCCCACTTTGTACGTGCTGCTGTGCAGGATCAGACACTGGCTCTTCACTATGTGCCCTCTGAGTTACAGTTGGCGGACTTCTTCACGAAGGCACAGACTCGAGCGCAGCATGGCTTCTTTCTCTCCAAACTCAGTGTTGTTGATCCACCATGAGTTTGAGGAGGGGTGTTAGATGTGTGTTTGGTGCGGTACTACCGCACCAGTGCGGTACTACCGCTCGAGTGCGGTACTACCGCTCTGAGTGCGGTACTACCGCTTGTATACCTCACATGTATATGTACTGGCCTTTGGCCCACTGTGAATACTAGTTGCTCATTATCCAACACGTAGCAGGTTCCCAAAGGATCTAGAGCTGCATTAAATTGTATATTAAACATGACAATACAGCAAGCAAAAGGATCCAAAAGTAAAAGAGAACTACAATACGGTCCTTGGATTTCATAGAAAGGACCCTGGTAGAACGTATCACGGTGAACTCACCACCAAGTCCCTAAGCCCCAAGTGCACCCTTACAAGAGCAATCATATTTTAGTGGTTAAACACTAATCATGTCTAACATATACGTTACCCCCACCATATTCTAGATATTGGTAATGTTTGATTTGTTTTTATTAGAGTATGGGTAGGGGAAGGTAAAAAAAGTTTTGATTTAGTTGAGGTTTAGGAAAGACTAGAAGGAAATGTGCGCTTCGTGGTGCAGTTGTCTATTGGTATTGTAGTTTTGCACGAACAAAACCAGTAAGAGTTTTTTACAATAAATATCAGACATAGAGATAGGTTTTTAAGTGCTAATTAAATTATGTTAAAATTGTACTAAGATAATTCAAGCGTTGTTGATTAATTGGTGAGCCATGATGTATGCTTACTTGCCATGGGGTATACACCGTTACATTCAATGATCATTTTTTTACCATGGGAAATAAAACCATCACACCAAAAACTCCCAACACATGTAATATGGAATTGCCAGAGTGCAAAACCTAGTGCTTTCCGTCTAAAATACGGCGTCGTATCTTGCGAATCCAGCATCCCTCGTGCATCCCCGCATCAACTCATTGCTGGCCATTGGATCAAAATCCCGTGCTTGCCGTGTGCCTACCATCATTTTGCAAAAAACCGCCCGCACCAGCCCAAGTCAACCATATAAAATTTTCATGTAGCCCCCTCATCTTGTAATGCCCAACATGCGATCTTAGCCTCATAAAAATTTGTGATCCTCTCTAAGGATAGAAGCGCATATTGGAATCCTCCAACATGTGACATGTCACATGTCAGTAACAAGAGGACATCACAACATAATTGAACATATAAAAGAGGCTGTGCTACCCGCCATTCTGAGGCTCCCGCGTGTGCTACGCCCGTTGAACCGCTCGATTCTTTCACTGTAGCTCGATTTTGGCTGCTGGCGTGTGGTAAACCGTTCATTCTTTTGTGCATTCACATTGCTTCCAAGAGTTGCTGTCAGGTGGGCCTCGTTATCCATGCTCCAGTAAATCAGGTTCTTTTTACAGTTACCGAGGTGCACGTTGTTGGGGCTGGAGATGAGCCGAACGCCAGAGCCCTAGAAAATATCTGCCTGCACTTCCTCTCTCTCCTCCCTCCTCGTCTCCTCCTCTTCGTGCGGCGTCAGCGCAGCTCCTCGCGCCGCCGTCCGTCCACCCTGCCGCTCCTCCTCCTTGTCTCCTCCCCTTCTTCGTGTGGCGGCAGCGCAGCTCCTCGCGCCGCCGTCCGTCCACCCTGCCGCTCGTGGACGTGTAGCGGCGCGGGCGACCCCGGAGAATCCCCACTCGTCCTCGACCTCAACGCCCTGCTTCAAGACAGCGCCTCCCCACGTTCTCGATCGGGCGCTGCCGTGCGCGGTGGTTTCGGATTGGGCCCAATCGCGGTAATGGGAAAGCGGGGGCGGCGTGGTTCCTGTTATGAGTATGAAGGAGCAGGGGAGGGTGAGGAGGATGGACACCGCGGAAGGCTTAGCGAGGCATGAGCTCCAGCGGCGCTCCCCGGTTCGTTGTCCTTCATCCCCAATCTAGGCTGCACATCTTTGGCCTCGCCTTCTTCTTCTATTCTTTGATAATATGATATTGATTTCTTGTTTGTGTTTTTTCTCAACAAGATGTGTGTGCAGATCTTGAGGAAGAGGGAGTAGGAGAAACTACCACATGCCAAGGTGAGACCCAGGCCAATAAAGGGGAAATTGTTCTGTAGTCGGCTCAAGAACAAGGTATGATCTGAATCTTGTTTACTCTTCGCACTTGTGATTCTTGGGTGGTATAACCATATGAGCATTCTTGTACTTACCTATTCTATGTGCATAGAAACTAGAATTGGGATTCTTGATTTCTGTTTGTTCATGTTAGTTCTAGGCCTATTAGTTTAATCAAGGAAATAAATCTTGGTTAGAGCATCATGTGGCATACTAGAGTAGAGGAGGAATCTTGGGAAAATGTTGGCAATAGTACACTCGTCCTTGTTGCTTGTGGGCCTTTCTGGAATCTGGCATCGTATATTGAAGCGAATTGCTGGAATTGTTGTCTGTAGAATGTGTGGAAATCTGGAGATCATGTACTGATTACTGCAACATTTTCGTAACAGAGCCTGAAGTCGAATGTATGAACTTCCTTTGTAAACAGATATTGCTATCAGAAGATTTAGTTAGACATTAGTTCAAGGCTGCATAGCCAAACATAATTTCTGTAAATCATCTGCCATTTACGTGCAAAGTCTCTGACCAATCCAGGATTTGGTTGAGAAGTTTTGCCTTTGGAAGATTGGTACCTGGAACTCGCTCAGAAGCCTCAGAATATAATTTCATTTAAATAGCTGATGAAAATAAAGAGCTTTGGAATTAAAACATCTGTGATCTTGCTATTACATTCTTTTTTTTTACGGGCAAAGTAAAATGCTTGGCTTGTTGATTCTGTACAATTGTAAGACTGGCAGGGTGTATGGACTTTAACTTCGTTTCTTCATTTCTTGTCAAACAGATCTTTTGGAGAGAAGGAAGGCAAATGTGTTCGGAACATATGCAACATCAGGTTTGTCTCCATTTTGCCTAATGTGTTGTTCAGATTTGAAGTGCGTGAAATATCAAGATGAAAGTCCTAGATCACAAGATACTTCGATTTGTGGTTCCTATACGATGAACTGTTCAGAAGGATTATTTTCTCTTTTATGGATACTAAATTGTATGTTAACTCTTGGTTGTGACAGTTTGACAAAAGTTGAGTCATACTTGTACAGTTGTTGTGTTGTTTGAGTTTATCACACATTATCAGATATCTTCTTATTTTTTACTGGACACTTGGCCTCAGTCGATCCACCGTCAGCGAGCCACGGGACTATGTCCTGAGCAGCTCGGGCCTCCTTAGTCCTCATCAGCTCACCAGCTCTAGCAGGAGCTCGCCGGCAGGAAGCAGCAGCTTGTCACCCCTTCCCAGGTCCTCGCCTCGCCTTCTTTTTCCAATCCCTTGGGTGTTGCCTGGTTTCCCTCCACTCTGAATCTTATTTTCTCCGCCCCCCCCCCCCCCCCCTACAGGATCTACGAGGTTGCTGCTGGTTCCAGGGTTCTCGCCTCCATTTCATCTTTACCCACCGACGTGAGCTGCCACTTAATTTCCTTATGCCTCCTGTTTGATGAAACTTTCCCAATCTGAGCAGTTCTTGTTTTCTTCATTTTCTTTCTCGTGTAGTCGGTTAGGTGTGGTGATTTTGGTCAGTGTAATAATCGTTCTTCACCTACTCAGTGTGAGCAACGTAATAATCAGTAAATTGTTCTGTATATATTTGCACATGAAAATATATACTTTTATATGCAGAGAAATTTGTAAGAGAGAACAATCAGGTTGATGCTCTTGTTTCTCATATGTAGAGGTCTGCCTTTGGGGTAACAAATAATTTTATTCTAATTCCTGCAGGCAGTCACACAATGGTCGACGGACAGTAGTAGAAATACCTACTCTCAAAAATACTAAAACACAAACAGGGGAGGCTGCAATTTTCTGCCATCGCGGATCCTGTTTGAGAACGTTAATCCTCTACCCAGAAAGTGTGTTTTTACAGTTGGCGTGGTACGTTCTGTTTTTTGTCTATTTGCAACAGTTTTTGATCTTTAACAAACTGGCTGGGTATGACTTCTTTGTCTTTCCTCACTTTTGCTCTACACGAGGTAAACATGGATTTGATACTCTTGGAGATGGGAATGCTTAGCTGAAAATAATGATGCTTAGTAAGGAAATTAAGGTTTAATATTCAAGAAGCCATATTTTCTTACCATCTGTCCATGTTTTGCATTTTAGAAGGCAAATGTTGTACATCAGGCATTGGCTGTACTGAGGCCTATGTCTGATAATTAGGCAGCAATTAATGGCTGGACTACTTTCCACAAAATAGTGATAAGTTGCCTGTTATTTTGTATCCACTCACAAACTATGTGATGAAGTCGATGAAGTTAGATGTATATAATGCACGGCGGTGGCAGATCCTAGCGCGGCTTGGGCAAGGGCACGACTGGTGACAACCGCGGGTGGGTGGACAACGGAGGTTCCGTCTCCTGAGCTTGATGACAACCCCCAGTTGAGGAGCAGCTCGGCACAGGTGAGCGAGCTCTTTCTTCCTCCTTTCCTCATCTTCCCATCGTGGCATGAGCTCCTCCCTCTAATTCAGGTTTTCTATTTATTTTTCCTTGTATATGTAGCTAGGGTGGGGGTTGGTTCCTACACCGATGACGGCATCGGCCAGCAGCGGTACATCCCTTGACTTTTATAACCTCGCGCACTGAGTATGAGGTTGCCTACACAGCTGCAGCTTGTCCCCTGCACCCTTCTCTGGTTCTTTCCAGTTGAAGAACGACTGATGGATATATGTTGTATGTTATCCCGTTCTGTCTTTCCCCCGTTTGTGCATTTGGAGAAGATTGCATAAATGATATTGATGTGTTGGTAAACTCCTTTTAGATGAACAGAAATGGCCTTTTTTATATAGTTGACCTGTGAATAGTTGTGTTCATGAATGTAAGATTTTTCTAAATTTTATCTTCTCATTTGCAGTTTTGACGGAAATCACTACAACAACAATTAGAAGAAACTGTGTGTTGTAGGTTCAGAACCAATTTCTATGGGTATGTACAGGCTGTTTTTGTTCCCAATTTTTTGCTGTCCATTGCAGGCTGAGAACCAATTTCTCAAAAACAAATGAGCTCATAAATATTAGTAAACCAAAAGGATTTCTGAATTTTATCTTCTTATTTCATTTGCAGTTTTGACGTGAATTGCTACAAGAACAATTAGAAGAAACTGTGTGTTGTAGGTTCAGAACCAATTTTCATGGGTATGTGCAGGCTGTTTTTACTCCCAATTTTTTTTTTCTGTGCATTGCAAGTTCAGAACTAATTTCTCAAAAATGAATGAGTTCATAAAGATTAGTGAACCAAAAGGACTAAGACATCATCAGCCAACCCTTGTTGAATTTCTTAGATTGATGTTGCCTTGTTTGTATATTCTTGAGATATAGTGCAATGTTTGATAATTTTTCATGTAATCATGTTCATTTTTCTGAACTAAGCCTCTCTTAGTATATCTAGGATTATTACTAGAACATATCGTTCCAAGTTGTAGCAATGATCTTTCTACTCATGAACAATTTATATTTCTTCTAAATGTGGCAGCATGCTGCAGTAGCCAGGACAGATGACATCAATGGTGGTCAGGAAGTAAATTGACAAGCATCGATATTTTTATTAGGAAGGTAACACATCTTCCTATACTACATGTTTATGTGATTCTGTTGCTTCTAAACCCAATCTATGTTGCTTCAAAGACATTTGAAGGTTTGAATTAAAGTAATGAATATGTTCAACCATTGGAATTAAATAACCCTGAAATCTGTCATGTAGTTTTCAGAGATCTCTTACATATTTCTATCTATCTTTACAAGATTCATGACTATTCACTTTCTAATGTCTCTGTAAATGGATAACTATTTTTCTGGATGCTAGGGACACATGTTAAAAAAATGTCTGAACAAGGCTTCACACCGTTATAAATGAATGGTACAGAGCAATTAATCCGAATATAATATGTCTTGATACTCCGTTGGGTCAATTCCCTTATCATAATGGTTTCCTTGCTTAATTTTGAAAAGATCGTTCAAATGTGATGAGGTTTCCATGTTTTATTCTTGACCAAATCTTCTTTGCATGCTTGTTTCCGCATGACATCTTCTACGGCCTAGATAAGCAAATAATTTTGAACAGAATGGTTTTATAGCAAGTTATCCAAAATTAATACCTGGAGCAAGAGATAGAGTGTTTGTGTTCGTGTGGCATATTCAGCAATTGGCACACCATACATTCATTTTCCATGTTGTATAGGTTCATTTTTAGTAACTGATGTGTCCATGCTGGTGCAGTTACAACTATGGTAATGCAGGATATATTGCATGGTCCACGATACCTTTGTAAGTAATGTTACCACAAATATTGCACGCTGTGGTGTTGCTTGGCAAACTCGAGTCAGCATGCCACTCCAGCCGTCTGTCCAGTCTCCCTCACCATGCGCTTCGCTCACCGGCACTTGTCGTTTCCCCGCATCGGTCGAGCCATCGCCAGATTTCTACTTTTCCTTGCCCAGGTCCCAGATGACTTGCATTCTATGGGAACATGTCATGGAATGCATTTGATTTTTTTCTTGTGTCATTCAATTGAGGTCGTAAGTGCTTAAGAAAAGGGTCCATGCCTTCCTTCTCTTGCTATTGATGCAAGTTGATTTATTTTCACTTTTAGGCAGCTAGGCATACGGAGTTCTTCATTTGAAGAAATAAATTATGGCAGCTTCTCTTTGTTTCTCACCTCACGGTTACCATGGAACTCTTGAATTGGTTAGAGCTACTCTGTTGAAAAACAAAGTTATGTTTGAACCCCTCCGTTTCGCATGAAAATTGTCACTGATGAAACATCACTGCTTCGTTTGGCATGAAAATTGTCAAGCATGCTTGCGACACTAACACAAACATCTATAAAAAAATTCAGTTTTTTTTTTTAAAATTGTTTACTAATATTTTTTATGTTACTGTTCATCTGGGTGCAAATGCTTGCACCCAGGAGCTAAAACGGCCCTCCCATCTCTTCCTGTCTACTTTCCTTGCGTATCATATTGTAAGCATCTATGTACCAATAGTAGAGACTTGGGTGTTCGAATATTCATCTACTTTCCTTGCATATCATATTGTAACTAAGCATCTATGTACCAGCAGTAGAGACTTGGGTGTCTGAATATTCTCTCAATACTTGGCTTCCTTTCGCCCTTTGCGCCATTGGCGCAACGAGTCATCTAGTACCATACAAGCAGAGATGAGATATGAGTGTTTAAAATGGCTTACACTCCCCACAACAAACGTAGCTATAACATAAGTAATACAATCCAACAACATATGATAATCATCATACAATAAGACAGGGTCTGAGCATGGACAAGAAGCAAATTGACCTAAGCGGCTCCAAAAAAAAGAACCTAAAATCTAAAAAGTGCACGCGCACTTATTGGAGAGAACGGGCGGCCGTGTCCTCGCCGCATGATCGCGCAACGATCATCTCCTGCGTGGGCCAGGTGCCACCTGGTCGGGATTGGTTTCGCCGCGGGGTCGTGGGTGTTTGTCTGTATCCGCGTGTGGTGAGGCCCACTTGTAAGCCACACAGGAGGGGCCGTGGGCGGCGGTTTTGAAATCCGAGCCCCCCAAATCGCTCCGCCTCGTCTGTGCTCTCCCCATTTCCCCCCCTCCTTCGTCAGTTCCTCTCTAGCAACCGCGGCGGAATAGAGGGGAGTCACGGCGGTTTTCTCGAATCGCCGGCGGTTTGGGGGTGGTTCTCCGTCGGGATTCGTTATCCCTCGTCGCCGTCGCATGTACCACCTTGCTTCCCCTCCTTCTCCCTGTCTCGGCGGAGTACGAGGTCGTCGTTGTTGTTCGCCACGATATTTTGGTGGTCTGTGAGGAAGGGATTCGGCCGGGATTCGTAGGGTTCGTCCTCGCCCTACTCTTCTCCTCTCCTCTCACGGTTTATTGTGCATCTAGCGTCCCGTCCCATGTTGTTTTTTCTCCGGCGAGGGGGATTCGTGGCACAACGGTGAACTTGGGCAGGGCTCGGGTACTTGGTTTTGCGGCGGGGTACGGTGTAGTTCAGGATGCAGGACCATAGCACCCGACAGGTTGTTGTTGAGGTTAGCGTAATTTTTGCTGTGGCATAACTTGGGTAGGGCACAAGGGTTTGAGATCTGTTCATGATTCCATGAACTTGTTAGTTGTGTGCAATGCTGTGTCCAATGCTGCATGGCTGAGTTTGAACTTGTTTTTTAGAAGATTTTTGATTAGTTGCACAAATATGTTCTCAGTTGGCTGCCTCACTATATCAGTTGGCTGTCTATATGCTGCGCAGTTGCACTAGTTGCCCTGCTTTGGATGTCTATATGCCAACTTGTGTGCAAGGTTGCTTTCCTGGTTGTTATAGTTGGTTGTGCATATACTGTCCAGCTGCACAAGTTGTCCTGTTCAGTTGGCATGATTGCATGGAATTGTTTTGTCCTTGTTTGTTACATGTGCGCAATGTTGTGCGCAATGCTTATGGCTGATTTGAACTTGTTTGTGTAGAGATTTTTTATTAGTTGCATAAAATTATATTCAGTTGGCTGCATTGATATACTAGGTGGCTGTCCATATGTTGCTCAGCTTGGACTAGTTCCCTTGTTTTGTTATATGTTGTTCAGTTGCACAAGTTGCCTGCCCAGTTGGCTGCATCAGTATAGTTGCTGGATGTCCATCAGTTCTACAGTTTCATACTAGATGTCCTGCTTATGTGTAGAGGTTTGCAGATCAAAGCAATTGTTTACCCTTTATTTAGTCTGCTTGCGTATCTTCTAACTTCTATGTTTTTTTTCCTTCTATTTTCCGCAGGCTTAAAATGGTTATAATACGAGGAGATGTGGATGGCAGAGAAGCAGATGTATTTTTTCATTTTTTGTGTCTCTTTGAGTTTTTTTTCAACTTCTCCATGTATGCTTATATGCTTGCTTAATGAGGGTTCTGCAAATCAGCCCTCTCGCCGTAACTTGAAGTGTCATGCTTGTCGTCAGACACGCTCTGCCTGTAGTGTTCAACAGGGAGAGGGAGTTGAGGTTAGTGTCATGCTCAAGTCATAACCATCTTTTTTTTGTTTCTTGGTCATGTAATTAATCTTGTTTTCAACATGCACATTTTTTATTTCTTAGGGTGTTGATCAGTTTCGGGTTGTAAAGCGGAGTAGACACGCAACAGTTCCAGGGGGAGCTGCATCATCTTCTGAGGTAAATAAACCCTGGAATATTAGTTTTTCTCACTTAGTTGCACATGATTTGTGCAGCTGTTGGCACCACCATCTATTGTAGTTGCACAATAACTATTTTGTAGTTGACATCATTAGTCATTTTTTTCTAAAAAGAGTTTTTCCAGAAAAATTTGACATGTGTTGGCATGCTCTGTTTTTATATTGCAGACTATGTTTGTATCAGTTGGTATGCTCCATGTTTTACATGTTATTTTTACCACCATGTGTGCAGGCAGTAGTTGCTGGGGGAGCTGCCTCTTCTTCTACCCCAGCAGATGCAGAGGTATGAGGGTATCTTTTGGGTTTACGAGCTTTTGTACTGTTTTGCAAACTTTTTTCATGTTGTTGTTTTCCTTGTAATATTGTGCTTGTAGTTGCACAATCCCTAGCTTTTGTAGTTTACAGGTCAAGTCTATTTTAGGTTATTTCCAGTTTGCACACTAGAAGTATGTAGTTGTCATCATGAGCTTTCATAGTTGCATAAGAACATCACATCAGTTGGCATCATTCATTTCCTGTTTATATAATTCCAACCAAGCAGTTGTCCCTCCTTTTTCAATGTTTTTTTCTCATCAACAGGGCGGTGGTAAAGGAGTTGAGGAGGATGCAGGGGAAGATGCAGATCGACCCTCACAAGCAGGCAGGATAAGGGCATCACCAGGGCGGTTTGCTAAGTTCAACAGCAAGCTATCCCCATTGCAGAAGTCTGAGTTATGTTCAAGATTGTTTGGGGGTATATTGAACCTAGCAGAGACACTTCCAGCGGATCTCACGAAATACCTGGTGCAATGCTACAAGCCGGAAAGCTCTGAAATGGTGTTCCCAGGCAGGGGAAGGATTCGTGTCGATGCTGACAGCGTGCACAGGGTTTTCGATCTGCCAAACAGAGGTCAAAAAGTCAGATATGTAGTCGATAAGGATGCAACTAGGAGATTCAGAGAGACTTTCAACATCACTGAGAATTCTCATCCCAATATCAGTACGTGGTGCAAGATGATTCAGGATATGACTGGAAAAACTGATGACACATTCTTTATTGCCTGGCTTGCAGTTGCATTCAGCACCTTTCTAGCTCCAACAACTGCCCTGAAGCTCAGCCCAAAGTGCTACGGACTTGTGTTAGATCATCAAATGCTCAAGAACACAAACATCTGCCTCTTTGTAGCAGAACACATTAATGAAGCTTTTCGGAACATGGACCAGGACAAGCAAACCGTTTGCTGCTGCTTATACCACTTGGTGGTGAGTGAAAATCAGTACTTCCATGTGCTTTTCTTCTTTTTGCTGTTGTAGTTTTTGATTATCGTCTTAATAACTGAAGTTTTTTTTGTTTGTGCGGCAGATCCTATACCTTGACGCACTTGTTAACGATGGGCCAGTAAGCAATTGCGCCATACGAGCGAATGCTTGGATAGCAATTTAATTGCGAAGGTGTTCAAGAAAGACTTGGTATCTCCTGGTGTGTTCGACAAATTACAAGTGAGTTCTCTTGCTTTTTTTCAACAACGCCTTTCGCTTTTGCATTCTATGCTTGGTAGGTTTTGATAACAGTTTTGGCACTTTATGCTTGGTAGGTCTACAGTTTTTCTTTTTTTGGTAGTTACACAAATGGTTTGATCAGTTGGCACAACAATGACTGTAGTTGCACAGTTTTCAGCTTTTGTTTGGCAGCTGCACACATGTCCGTATCACTTTTTGGGCACATCATCTGTTTGAGTTCCACAGTTTTCACCTGTCGGGTTTTTGCACAGATGTTGACATAAGTTGGCACAAACTTTTTGTGTGTTGTTGTTTGCCCAGTTTTTTTGCTTTGCACAGTTGCACAAATGTTGATTCTAGTTGCCACAACAATGCTTGTAGTTGCACAGATTATAATCATTTTTTTCTTACAATGCAAATTCAGTTTGATAACCTTATTGATTCCTCTTTTTTTTCACATCAGCTTAAAGAGGAGTATAGAGGCACATAGCAGACACCACTGTTTGGTGGTCTTTTGCAAGCTCAAGCATTTGTGGCATCCAAGTTACCACTAACCTACAATCCGCAGGTAAGTTTTTGCATAAAGGAGTGCATTCAGTTGCAACATTTTTAAGTTGTTTCTTGTTGATGCAGTTCTGATCTTTTTGTGTTCCCCCGCATTTTTTTTGGCATTGATGCAGAAAAAGGCAAAGATTGCAGAAGTGGTTCATGATCTGTGCAAGTCAGTAACTGAACAGGTGGGCAACTTCATTGAAGCAGTTGTCAAGATCGATGAGGAGGAACCAGATATCGATCCCTATGTACATCAGTCATCATTGCAAACCGGCAGGTCACGCCGTGCTCCACAAAGAAAGAGATGGGTTGCATCTAGACAAGAAGAAGAAGAGTTTGTAGAAGAGGATGATGAAATGGAAACATCGCAAGATTTTGAAGATGGTAATGACACATATGAGGATGAATCAGAGGAGGAGGAAGAAGAAGATGATGGATCAGAGGAGGAGGAAGAAGAAGAGGAGAAAGAAGCGGAGGAGGAAGAAGAAGAGGACAAAGAAGAGGAGGAGGATGAAGAAGAGGAGAAAGAAGAGGAGGAGGAAGAAGAGGAGAAAGAAGAGGAGGAGAAAGAAGAGGAGGAGGATAGAGAGGTTGACGGAGATGTTGATATAGGACTTGATGGCAACGATAGCGAAGGAGATGATGATGATGAAGAAGACGAGGATGTTGATCGTGATGATCAAGGGAAAGAGGGGGGAGACAGCGACAGAGGCGATGACGATGATGATAGGGGCCCTGGTTCTGGGGGTATAGGCGGCAACACAACTAGGGGGGCTAGCAGCAGTGACAATCCTGGTAGCAACAGCAACTCAATGAACAGCAAGAGCACACTACATATGTGGATGGACAAAACTTGCTGGAAGGATGATGATTTTCCAAAGTCAAAGAAAAATGATGAAGCGTTGTCTCAGGAGAGCATTGACATGTTTAAGGTTTGCAACTTGAAGACTGTTTTGCCAACCACTTTTCCTGTTCCAGATTTTCATGTTCAAGAGATGTTTGAGAAGACCGATTTCGCCGTTGAGCAACAGCTGTTTTTCTTAAGTCAGTCTGAAAAGAACCAAGTTGATATGGAGGAAGCAGGAAAGGGTCCGGACTGGTGTCATTCAAAGTCAAAATACAAGGAATATTTGAGCAGCATCCCTGAACCAAGATGTAGCAAGAGAAAGGCAACATCCGCGGCAAACCCTCCTATGATCCAGAAGCACAAGACACTTTCAATGAAGAAAAAATTGAAGTTGCCTGAAACCAAGCAACCGTTGTTGAAGGAAGATGCTGAAATAAATTTGGAGAAGGAAGCTACCTCCGCTGCTGACTTGGCGCCAACTGCTGTGAGGAGGGAGCCAAACACTACTGAACAGGGGACAACCATGCATGTTGAGCCTACAACTATTCCAGAAGTTCAACAATTCAAGGGGAAGACCCCTCTGTCAGTGCTCCCAGTTAAGCAGAAGAAGACTGTTAAGTTTGCCAAGGGCACAAAGGGGGAAGAGGCCAGAAAAGTTGTGGGGCTCAGGCATGAGCCAGAACAGCGCGTCACAGCAATTGTTGCAGGAGTGCCAAGTTCAGCCAGCTTTCTGCCAACTGAGATTGAAAAGATGCCAACTGCAGCTACTACTGCACCAACTGAATTGTCAATTAGCAGTGGGGTCACAGTCAAAACTACCACTGTTGCTCAGGAAGCCACCACTGCAACTGCAGGGCCCAAGGTGCCAACTCCTAAAACTGGTTCAATGTCAAATATCGATGGACATGATCAATCTGCCCAACTGCCATCTCCAAGAGCTAACACACAGCAACCAAGCAAGCCTGCACCACCAAGAGCTGATTTTCAGTGCACATTGACACAGGAGGAGGTGTTCAATATTGTAAGCAGGTGCAAGCCTCCTAGGCCGCGAACTACAACACTATTGCGAACCAAGTCAGCTAATGATGCACCAGTGAGTGTGCCGCAACTGGAAGCAGGGACCCTAGGCCATCAACCCATACGCAAGTCAAGCTCATACACCTTTCATGGCGACAGGTATTGCGATGCACCAACTTTTGACCTTGGTATAGATGATACCACCGAGCCTGTTGCAGCACCACAAGCAGGAGAAGCCAATCTGGTTGTCATAGAAAATGACGACTTGGATTCAGTAAGAGTGAATGAAGCATGTGCTGCTGCTGATGCTGGCAAGGGATTAGTTCACCCTCCAGATGCTGCATCACCAGACAGCTACCACACCCCGATTTGCGGAGAAGCAGAAGTTGGCACGAGCAGTTCTTTAGGACCAGTTGTCGCACGAAGACAAAGGAGGGTAATAAGGCCCGGAGCATGTCAACGGTCCCCATTCATTGATTACAACAGAAAGAAGATGTTCAACAGCAATGAAGCAATCAACAAGCTCTTCGCTTCCCTCGTGTATTGGGTTAGAAACCTCCCAGGAGCAAATGATGCTGCCACCAGGTAAACCAATAGCACCCACTTAGTTGCACAATACCACCCACTTAGTTGCACAATACCACCCACTTAGTTGCACACCAAAGCAGAACAGGTTGCACAGAACAGGGCTTGTAGTTGCAGACTCTCAACTTTTTGTTTAATACACAACATTCTAAAGCACCGACCCTTGGACTTAACGTTCCTTTTATTTTTTCAGCCCTGAGATAGTAAACTATGATGGTTTCTACATTTCTCTCAAGGAGTTGGTCGATTCCATCAAGCCTCTTCAATGGCTGTCAAGCATGGTTATTGAGATTGCAATCATACACATCATCAAAAACTTACCGGAAGGGTCAAAGAAAGTCATTATGCCACTGAGGCTATCTGTAAGATTTTTTAAAGCTTTTTTACCCTCTTCTTTTTGTATCATTTTTTGCTTGATCTTTTATTGACCGATTTTGTGTTCTTTTTTATCTAATAAGGAGTTGCCACATGTTTATCATTTCTACAGGCGAAGTTACAGCAAGGGATCTACAATGTGTCAGACATAAACAAAAGATTCGAATACAAGAACCGACTTGACAAACAAGACATGGTCAGTGCTGTCTGCACATGATCACTCTCTTAGTTGTCACTCACAGCAAGTTCAGTTGCACATGATACATCTATTAGTTGGCATAAACAAAAATAGTTTTTGGCAACCTGTTAACCTCACCATTTTTTTACGGTTACCTACAACGTTCTTGCATCTGAATGTTTTATTTTTTGTTCATGTGTGCAGGTCATGCTGCCGGTGCTTGAGTGCTCTGATCCAAACCACCCTGAAGGAGGCAGACACTATTGGGTATTCAACGTCAACTTGAGGGATGAACGATTCGAAGTTCTCGATTCTAATAGGAAGCTGGAGGACATTGAGTTGATGAACATCGCCTCTACCATCGCGGGGGCAGTACGGATGCTATGGAGGAAGCATTACCCAAAGTCCAGCATTGAGCACTTCTAGATCATCGACATCGATGTACCAAAGCAGCACGGGAAGTAAGACAAGAAGCATGTTATTCTTTTTCAAATTTTTGTAACAATCTATAGTTTTTTAAATTTTCTAGACGTACAATTTTTCTTTTTCAAATGATTATCTGTATCAAGACACGTAATTAGTTTGCACGGGATAATCTAGGCAGTTGCACAGTGGACATCATTAGTTGGACAGTGGTACATAATTAGTTGCACAGTGGAAACAAATGCATCATTTTTTGGAATTTTAATTTCTGTGCCACTTGTGTTTTTCCTGCAGCAACGAGTGTGGGCTGTTCGCAGTGCTGAACGCTACTGATTGGGATGGTAGCCTACTGCCCAACTACGATCCCAAGGAAGTCTTCAACATCAGGAAGAAGCTGGCATATGATTGGGTAACCAGTGTGCACAACTCCGCCCAGTGGAAGAAGGTGCTGAGATATGAGAAGGACTAGGTTAGGACTTTTCAATGCTCTGTTGGTTTGCACAATTCTGCATAGATTTTTGTTGAACTAATTCTGTTGCACATTCTATCATCACTTTGTTGGCACACATTAGGATCACTGGGCATACAATTGTTCAACAACAGAAATTTAAACTCTTTTGACAACAAAGGCACAAATAGTAGCCATTACACACTCCATCCTAATCTATTTTACGGAAAACAACTTAGAGAAAAGAAAGCATAGTTGCTGAATATGTCCCCTTGGAGCCAACATTGGTAAAAAAAACATCATCATTTTTCCATGCAAACAATGCAAGACAATCACATCAGCATCTCTGGGCATCCACCAGCAGTGTGCTCTGTAGATTGGTAGTGGCTGCATTTGTTTTTCTTCTTCGGGTGTAGCTCCAGCGCCGATTTGTACTGTCTACTCTTCGCCCTACCTTTTGTAGTTGACCTTGGGGGATCCCTGGGCACAAAATCAACAGAGGCTTGTGCAGGGGATGTAGCTTCCATTGGGCAGTAGGACCAGTGTGCGCGGTTGCTTGGCCACCATGAGGTTGTGTATAACGACCTGTAGGTAATAATGATAAAAAGGTCAGTGTTTGCGCAACTAGGAGTGCTGTTATGTGCAAACCACACAGCTCATGTTGCGCAACTAAGTGGGTGCAGTGTGCAAGTTAAGTTGAAAAGAAAACCTGCAGGAGCACGGCCCGTGGAGGCAGTTGGATGGTAATGACTTATACCTGTAACAGTAAAAAGAAGTTAGCGGTTCACGTTCATCCTCGAAGAAACATAGCGCGCACAACTGTTTTTTGTGGTGGTGTGTGTCGGCCGAAATAGTTCTCACGCATGCGCAACTGGATAGCCTGCTCTGTGCAACTGAGCACCATTATGTGTGCAGCTGAAATTATGCATGTAGTTAGTTGGGGAGTCAGGGCAGGTAATTACCTGCATGATGATGTCCTTGAGCACTGCCTGTAGGGCCATTGGGAGGAGGAGGTGGGGCACTGTTTGTTGGGCCAGGCGAGGGAGGAGGTGGCGGAGCATGCTGTGTAGGTCCAGGTGGTGGAGGAGGTCCTCGAGGGTTAGCATCATCTGATGGCCCCATAGCAGTAGCTGGTTTTTTCTTTTTCTTGGACTTGTTGAGGTGACTGATTTCAGTACGTGCTCCGCGCATATGCTTGTATACAATGGCCTGTGCTGCATCAGAGCCACTTGCAAATTTGGCCAATTTTTGAAAATCCACTGTCATGTTTCTTTGCCTTATCTGCTTCTTTGATTGGGGAGGCATTTCATGCGGTGACTCATAGCCAGTCCCTGGCGCACTAGGGACAGCTGTAGGTGTCCACCGTCAGAGCATGTACCTTTCCAGTATGACGTCAACTCCAAGATGGTTGAACACCTTGAGGATGTGGCAACAGAGCATGCCATCTTTATCCATTTTGTAGCACTCACACAAATATAAACCCTCATCCACCTTCGCCTGCACCAAGTAGTTTCGAGAACCATATTTGGCAACAAACTCCTGGTTCGGTCTGAGCTCAAAAACATCAGCACCAACTTGGAACGCATTATAACGTCCAATCAGCTCGAACTCTTCTCGGAACCTGCGATAAAGGTCTCTAGTGTAGGTTTCGTAAGCTTGCCTCTCTATTGGGAATCTGGACCATAGCTCAATGTCAAGGTGTTCTGTCCTGTAATCATTGCAGCCTTCCTTGGCAAGGATGTGGGTCTGAATTTTTTCATATTGCTTGACAAAGTTCAGGATTGAGTTGTGTGGGTTCACATATCTTTTTAGGACGGCGTTGAACCCCTCACTACACTGTGTAGACTGCAGGAACGGGAAGAACCTGTGCTTGAAGTAGCACGGCACCCAAGTTGACCTGTATTCATACAACTTCTCAAAGTGTGTGTGTGTTATTGCCTCGTACTTCATCATTAACCCAGCCCAATTCTGCTCAAACTCTTCTGGAGTGAAGCTGAAATCAACACAGTAGTTGAAATCATCAGACAACCCTGGATTCCTGCACAGCAGCCAACCAACCTTTTCTTGAGCCTTTTTCATGATGTGCCATCGGCAACAGTGATGCACGGTCGTGGGGAAGATGCTCTCTATTGACTGCTTCATCGCACCATCCTGATCGGTTATGAAGTTATCAGGAGGTTTGCCATCCATAGCCTCTAGGAATGTTTGGAATACCCAATCAAAGCTTGATGCCAACTCCTGCCTCACGAATGTGCAACCCAACATAAAAGATTGGCCATGTCGGTTGATTCCAATGAACGGCGCGAATGGCATATTGTACATGTTGGTCATGTAGGTGGTGTCAAATGATATACAATCATGGTACGCCTCCGCATAAGCTTTTCGAGCTAAGCCATCCACCCAAAATATGTTGAAAACTCTGTTCTCTTCATCATATTTTACCTTATAGAAGAAGTCTAGATCGGTTTTCTGTATCTCCTTGAAGTGCGCAATAGTCTCAATCATGTCACCCTCCTTTGTGTCATCTCTACGGAAACTTGTACACAGATTTGTTATTGCCTTTGGTCCGAACGGCACCATCAACTCAGATCCATAGAATTCTGCCATTATATGCATCATACGTCCTACAAAATACAAAAAGAAAACAATGTCTTTTTTTAGTTGCATGAATGCACACACCCACTTGCACAACAAAAGGACATGTGTTGGCACAGAGGATAACTGCAGAAAATGGACAACTAGCTGCACCTTAAAAACACATGCAGTTGGACACAGGATATTGTTTAGTTGCACATTGAAGGCATTCTAGTTGCACACATGTACCATATTAGTTGCACAATAATCTACCTGCGCAACAACCTGGTGCGCAAGTAATGAGGTTGCACTCAGGAATTTTTGTAGTTGCACAATGAAGGATTTGTAGATGCACACAAGTGCCATTCCACAGCAACCTGTCGTCCAACACGTGTAGTTGGACACATGACCATTTTGAGTTGCACACTGAAGGCATTTTAATTGCACACCAGTAGCATATCAGTTGCACACTAGACTGCCTAGAGGTAAACTTAATTCTGTAAGGGATATAGGAACACACCTGTAGTCAAGTTGCAGTTATACAAGATACGCAGAAATTCCTTTTCATCCGCAGAAATTCCTTGGTGAGATCTCAAGTATTTGGACAATGAAGGTTTGTTCACCAAGGGATGGTTGTGGTCACGAACAAAGTGTGTCACCTCCCATCGCCCATCTTTCAGCTTCACCAACATTTTTGCCTTGCATCCAGTCTGCCTTATTGTCTCTCGTTTCCGTTTCATCTTTCTCTTTTTGGGATCAGTCTCCTCTTCAATGAAGATTGGCGGTTCTTCTTCCATTTCCTCATCACCAACAACAGCTTTTGGATCTGGTATAGGGTCCAGGACAGGAGCGGCCTCCGCTCCTCCATCATCAACTTTGGGTTTCTTATACTTGTTGCAACAAAACTGCTGTTTTACCAATTCATTTGTGTAAGGTGCCCGCCTCGAGGTGTTCATCTTGATAGCGAAATCCAACCGTAGTGCATAGCTGTTGTAATGTTCATACGCAACTTGAAGGCTGTCAAACCTCATGCCAACATAGGGTTCCATGGGCTGAGACCCAGCCTCATCCTCTCCTTCTTCTCCTTGTACAACACCATCAACAGCCCCAACTCCTAGTTCAGTCCTGGTTGGACCAGCAACATTTGCCGCGGTGCCCGTGTCATTTAGAGTATGGCTCTCTAACTGCAAAGACACCACTACAGGGGCACCACGGGCTGATGACTGCCCTGCCACATGTTCATGGCCCATAGGATTTTGCCCAATACTTGGTTGTGTAGAGCGCACATTTTCTGTCCCATAATCAGCATTACCTCCTGGTGTTATGCTGGGTTGATGATGATCCACGTCATGAGGAAGTTCATTGAGATCAGGAGGCAACTCATTAAGATCAATCATCTTTCTTTTGCTGCCGCTACTCACGCCCTGCACATAAAAGAGATGGAATGGAAATGATCAGTTTCAAACAACCTAGAAACATTCTATTTTCATGCAACGACACAATCATAAGTAGTTGCACACCATTATGCCACTCTTTAGTTGCAGAAACTCTGTTTTTGTTTGCATAGAGTTATTATGTTTGTTGCACAAACTCTGTTTTTGTTTGCACAGAGTTATTATGTTTGTTGCACATTTTGCAGTAAATAGGTTACACAGATAGAAAACAGGACTTTTTTACTTCAGTGTTTTTCTCACATTTTTTTGTTGTTGCTGTGATGATGTGCAGGTTTGTTTTGACAAGGAGCTGATGTAGATTTTTCTGCACATATGTTGATGCTACAATTGGGAAGGACAGATCCAGATCAAAGAAGAAACAAGATTTGCATGACAGAATATAGTTATAGTTTTCATCGCCTTTTCTGTTTTTACTTTTAGTATATTGAACATATTTTGCACTTTAGGACTGTAATTTGCGTGGGACAAGATTATATGCGTAGAGATTACTATTGTTTCTGGTTTCATTAGTTTGGGTTGTTTTCCTGTTGCACACAATGCTAGAGAATTGGCTTTGGATCATTTGTGTGGTTGCACAGGTTCTAAAGTTTTTATTTGTGCTTACTTGCATCCATCCAGGCACAAGTTGGTTAGAATGCATGTTCAGTTGCACAAAAAATTATGCTTTTTTGTTGAACTGGTACTACAGATTTTTTGTGTGTTTATTTGCAAACAACCAGGTACAAAGTTGGCTAGAATGTATGTTTAGTTGGCTAGAATACATGTTCAGTTGGCCTAGAATGCATGTTCACTTGGCTAGAATCCATTCCTTGTGCAACTTATCCATGTGTGTGCTTGTTGCACACAACCAGTGGAAGTTGGCTTTCAAACCATGTTTAGTTGCACAGGGACCACATCAAGTTTTTTTATGCTAAAATTCCCCTAAGGTTAGTTTGTTGGACAGATCCAGGAGTTAGTTGGCTTGAAAACATTGTATAGTTGCACATACAAAGTGTATCAGTTAGGCATAGAGATCTTGTGATCAAATCATGGAGAGATTTTTGAGATCCAGATGGAAAGGGGAAGGGAAAGTGAAGAAGGATTGATCTGGGAGCAAAAGGATTTCTTACCTGGCTGATTGTGTTGCCTGGTAAGCCTCTCTTCTCTTCTTTCTGGTTTTTTCACTAGATTTCTTCACCTTGACTGCTTTGCCATGGCAACTCTACAGGATCTGCTTGGGCTAGTTCATGGCCTGATTTCATGGAGAAGAAGCTGGTGGTCCAGCGGGGAAGAGAGGATGGGCGAGGGGTGCGTGGGAGGCTAAGGGCGATGGGATCACGTGGGAGGGGTGCGTGACAGCGACGACTGGTGGGTTCGGTGGTGGGTTTTATCTGCGTTCGCGTCGGGGAACAGCTGGCCCGGAAGAATCTTTCCTTCCTGGGACCAGGGGGACATGCTCTTACCTTTCCTGGCTGGCTGCTCGCGAGCGCTAGCGAGCCAACGGCTGCCAGCTAGACGTGTCCAAAAAAGAAAGCATTGTCCACCCTGCAGTCTGCCAACCGAGAACCCATCATATGATTGTCGGAGAAGAAAATGGATTATTTTCCCCAATTTGATCATTTGCCCCCCCACTCCGCCCACCTCCTAATGAGATTGACTCGTGGCTGCTGCGGGGATCGAGGATTGAAGGAGGGACAATGAGATTTGGGGAGGCATGATGTGGACGGTAGCCGGCGACGAGCCATGACGGAATGCCACGACGTGGACGATAGCCGGCGAAGAGTACCAGTGATGGGCTGTGTGGTTAACCATCACAACGGCAACCTGTGACGGCAGTCTCGGACGGAGATCCAATTCAGTTGTCGTCACATCAACAGCCTGCGACGGAGCATGCGACATGGAGTGTAGAATTAGGAGCCTGCAACGGAGATCCGCATAGGCGGAGGCCGCATCCCGGCGGCAAAGGCCTGTGACGGAGACAACACGAGGCGACCACCACACTCGCCATCACCACCACTGCAGTAGATGGCCACTACTGTGGCCACGTAGGTAGTAGTACTACTATTTTTAGATGAACTCCTGTTGCCAATCGCAATAGCAATTGATCTTCAGAACTGAATCTTATTGATCTCCTGTTTGGATGTGCCAATTGAGCTTCGTAACTGGAGCAAACATGTATCGCTGAATGCAAAATTTACAAAACCAGTAAGAGTTTTTTACAATAAATATCAAACACAGATAGGTTTTTAAGTACCAATTAAATTGTGTAAAATTGTACGAATTAATTGGTGATCCAAGCATGAATTTGTCCTGAATTAGAGAACATTTTTTTCAAAGTTGTTAGGATATTATAGTTTTGCCATGATGTATGCGTACTTGCCATGTGGTATACACAGTTACGTTCAATGATAATTTTTTGCCATGGAAAAAAAAATCATCATACCAACAACTCCCAACACATGTGATACGGAATTGCGAGAGTGCAAAACCTAGTGCTTGCCATCATTAGAACGCATGATTAACCAGGGCACCAAAGTTTTAATTGCCACTTAGGGGGTAGAACCATGAGTGTCATGATTTTTCGTGTACATATAGATAGTTGCCATGAATATAGTGGGTAAATTTCTGAAGTTGCCATTTGTTAGAGAACAATTTTTCTAAAAGTTAGACATGCTATCCTTGAATTTCAAAATTTTCCATGTTATTTCTGATTTTTTTCTATAGTTTTCCATGTTACCATGTTTACATGACTTTCTCTACAATTTGCTATTTTATGGCAATGTAGCTTCCTGGCAATTTTATGCATTTTTTTGTCCTTAATTACGATTGTTTGACATGACAATTTAGGGTCCTCGTAAATTTATGTGTCTGTTCTCTAGGTTATCATTTATTCTTACTTGCCAATAAGAATATTGTTTCACCTATAAACAAATTCGGGTTGGTTTTTGTTAGAGATATGCCTCGCAAATCGAACGATGAAGAATGAAATTAACACAGGAGACACGAGATTTTAACCTGAAAAACTCCACCAACACAAAGGGGAAAAAACCACGAGCCCCAACCAACGAACTTCACTATATTGGAAGAAGTTACAAACACCGAGGATTTACAATTGATAAACTTGGTTAGCCTTTCTCTTTATAGCTGAATTTGGAGCATAACATAACAAACTCCACCTTGAGACAAATTTCATCTTGTAGCATGAATGAGAACCTTCTCCCTGGACAACAAAGAAAACACTTTTGACGCCAAACAACCACTAGGGCTAATGAGTTATACCAACCATATCGATATGAACTTACTTTGTCAACATATCGACATGATTATCATGAGTACTAATCTTGCATACCTTCAATTTACCTTGCTTAACAATGTCTCGAACATAATGGTATTTGACATCAATGTGCTTTATTCTCTCATGGAACATTTGATCCTTAGTGAGGTATATGGCACTATGACTGTCACAAAACAGATTAATGCAAGAATTATCTCCACCAAGCTCAACATACAAACCTTTCAGCCGAACTGATTCTTTACATGCTTCTGCAATAGCCATATATTCTACTTCAGTGGTAGATTGAGAAACTAATGCCTACAGTGTTGCCCTCCAACTCACGACACCAATAGTGAACACATAACCTGTAAGGGACCTCCTCTTGTCCAAATCACTGGAAGCAAAATATGAATCAACATAGCCAGATAGTCCCTCACCAGTAGTCCTGCCTAATTTCAAACAAGCATTGGAAGTGCCATGAAGTTACCTGAAAATCCACTATACAACATTCCAACGTTCTTTAGCAGGGTTAGCCATGTATCTACTGACCAAACTCATTGTAAATGATAAATTAGGCCTAGAACACACCATGGCATACATTAAAGAACGGACAACACTAGAATATAGAACTCTTGACATATATCAAAATCTTGATCCATACGAGGACATTGAGAAGATGACAATTTGAAGTGAGGAGCAATCGGAGTGCTTACTGACTTAGCATCATGCATGTTAAAACGATGAAGAACTTTCTGAACGTGACTTTGCTTACTAAGAAATAGCAAACCAGAATTTCTGTCCCTGGTAATCTCCATACCTAGAACTTTATTAGCAGCACCAAGATCCTTCATGTCAAACTCACTACTTGACTGTGCCTTTAAAGCAGTGATCTCTTTCTTGCCCTTAGTAGCAATCAACATATAACAGCAAGTATATAGGTGATCCATCAACAAATTTAATGTAAACACAACTATCATATGCACACCTCTTAAATCCATGTGCTATCATAAATGAATCAAACCTTTTATACCACTGTCTCGGAGACTGTTTCAAACCATATAGGGACCTCTTTAACTTGCAAACAAATTTCTCCTTACCAGGCACTATGAAACCTTCTGGTTGGTCCATGTAAATTTCCTCCTCCAGTTCTCCATGCAGAAAAGCAGTCTTGACATCTAACTGCCGAAGATCAAGATCATGCATAACAACAATACCGAAAAATGCATGAATGAAAATATGCTTCACAACTGGAGAGAACACATCATTATAATAAATACATGGTATCTGACTAAAGCCCTTAGCCACTAACCTTGCCTTAAACCTTGCTGGTTCACTAAGAGACAAACCTTCCTTTCTTTTGAAGATTCATTTGCAACGAACGGTCTTTTTTTGTTTAGGCAAGTGCACAACATCCCATGTGCCATTTTTCTCAAGTGATTGCATCTCTTCCTGCATAGCAGCAATACACTTCTCACGGTCACTGGAAACAATGGCTTCAGTGTATGTGGACAACTCATGGATGTTCTCAACCTCTTGTGCACAACTAAAAGCATAATGAACAATGTCACACACTCTTCAATTAGGTGTTTAGGTTTGTTAATGACTCTCTTTATCCTACCATCTACAAGAGACTGATTGTTTCGCTTCAAAACAGGGGGTGAGTGATGCACAACATCATCATCATGACCCTCTGTATCTGGAGCATCATCAACCTGTGCATTTGGAGAAGCAACACCATTATCAACAATTACATTTTCCATCTCATCAAAGTGCTCCACTTGCACAGTAACTCATTGTGCCTATACATCAAAAGTATCTGTGGACAGATCATCATGATACATAATAGATTCATTGAAAACAACACTCCTGCTCACGAAACCTTATTAGTTTCCAGATTCCATGACCTGTATCCCTTTACTCCTGAACCGTAACCAATAAAGACACAATTAATAGCTCTAGGCTCAAGTTTTCTATTATCAACGTGTGCATATGCAGTGCAACTGAAAACTCTCAATTGTGAATAATCAGCTGGTGTACCAGACCATACCTCAATGGGAGTTTTCTTATTAAGTGGAATGGATGGTAACCTGTTGATGAGGTAGCAGGCGGTGGAAGTTGCTTCAGCCCAAAAACATTTGCCCATGTGAGCATTGGACAACATGCAACGAGCCCTGGAGATGATGGTTCTGTTCATGCGCTCAGCCACACCCTTCTATTGAGAAGTGTACGAGACGGTGTGGTGCCTGACGATGCCCAAATTTCTGCAATAACTGTTAAAAGATTTCGAACAGAATACCATACCATTGTCAGTACGAAGTATTTTTATCTTCCTCTCAGTTCGCCTTTCTACCATAACTTTCTAATCCTTAAAGGTATCAAACACATCATATTTATTTTTTCAAAAAATAAGGCCACACTTTTCTGGAGTAGTCATCAATAATTGTAAGCATATTATGAGCATCAAAAAGCGAGGGTACGTTGCAGCCATCCAGGAGTTTCCTCTTGGTCAATGCTATCGTGCCAAGTTAACTCATATGCCCAAGGCTCATATATAAAATATTAATTTTACTAGATTTATCAGAAGTAACACCAATAGCAGCAGTACCAGTAACAGTGCTTTCTTTAAGAACATATAACTTGGCAAAATTCATATCACCTATCATATGAATAAGAGAACCTTTTGTTAGCTTTAAAACTCCACCTGAACCGGAGTGTTTGTACCCTTAGACGTCAAAAGTACTCAGCGAGATGAGGTTTCTGGCCATGTATGGTATGTGTCTCACATCTGTCAACCCGCGTATCATGCGGTCATGCGTCCTGATGTGAACAATATCACGTGGGTTTCATCTCCCACAGGCACAACATCTCCACTCCGCACAAACTCATAAGAACTGAACAAATCTCTGTTACAACATATATGAAATGAATATGCAGAATCAAGTATCCATTCTTCATGACATGAAACACAGCCAGCAAAAACAACTAGAGCATCATCTGAATCAGACTTCTTACCAGATGCAAAATTGACCTTACCATCACCTTCAGATTTGTTTTTAGGTTTTTCACATACCGTTCCTTTTCTCCTTATTTTCCAGCTTCCAACATTCATCAATGAGGTGACCCTCTTTCTTAAAATACCCATAGAATTTGTCCTTCCCAGATCCTCTGGACTTCGACCGACCCCTGTCGTTCTTACTTTTATCTCTGTTGTTGAAGTAGTATGTTTTCTACTCAGGGGCCTGACTCGTACATACAAAGCTTCTCCTTTGGAGGATGATTCCTCATATTTGAACATATCTTTCATCGTTTCCTTCTGTTGAAGGGCCTCATATACTTCCACAATAGTTAGTTCATCACGACTATATAATAGGGTATCTCGAAAATTTGCAAAGGAACTAGACATCGAGCATAAAAGTAGAAGACCTAAATCTTCATCATCATACTTTACTTCCATAGACTGCAAGTCAGAAACAATCTCCTTGAAGATCGATAAGTGGTTCCGCATCGAACCACCTTCTTGCAACTTGTGCGTGAACAACTTCATCGTCATGTGCATCTTACTGGTCAGATCCTTGGACATGTAGGTTGATTCTAGTTTGAGCCAGAGGGCTGCTGCGGTTTTCTCCTCCAGCACTTCTTGTAAAATTTTGTTTGATAGATGAAGATGAATTAGAGACGTAGCCTTACGATATTTATGATTCTCATCATCGATCCAGGCTTTCTGTTCTTTACCACTGAACCAATTGAGTGCCTCATCCATATCGGGATGCGCAGCATTGCCCGCATCTTCACTTGCCACAAAGAAAACCTGGTGTCATAATCCAGCAGCTGAAGATCAAACTTCATCGATGCCATGTAGTTGAAACCCTAGACAGAAACAAAGCTCTGATGCCACTTGTTATAGATACGACACACAAATCAATCAACAAAGAAATAAATCAACACAAGAGACATGAGATTTTAACATGGAAACCCCCTCCAACACGAAGGAGAAAAACCACGGGCACCAGCTGATAAGCCACAATTATAGGGGATCGCAACAGTTTTCGAGGGTAGAGTATTCAACCCAAATTTATAGATTTGACACAAGGGGAGCCAAAGAATATTTGCAAGTATTAGCAGTTGAGTTGTCAATTCAACCACACCTGGAGATTAAATATCTGCAGCAGATTGATCAGTAGCACAACAATATGATAGTTTTGATAGCAGTAGTAATAGTAACAGTAACGGTAACAGTGATAGCAATGGTTTTGTAGCAGTTGGAACAGTAGCAATAGCAATAGTAACTTAGCAAGAACAATATGTGGAAAACTCGTAGGCATTGGATCGGTGAATTCGTTGGATGATATTCATCATATAACAGTCATAACCTAGGGCGACACAGAACTAGCTCCAGTTCATAAATATAATGTAGGCATGTATTCCGTAAATAGTCATACGTGCTTATGGAAAAGAACTTGCATGACATCTTTTGTCCTACCCTCCCGTGGCAGCGGGGTCCATAAGGAAACTAAGGTATATTAAGGCCTCCTTTTAATAAAGAACCGGAACAAAGCATTAACACATAGTGAATACATGAACTCCTCAAACTACGGTCATCACCGAAAAGTATCCCGATTATTGTCACCCCGGGGTTTACGGATCATAACACATAGCAGGTGCATATGACTAGCAAGATCAGATCAAGAACATAGATATAATGGTGATAACATAAACGGTTCAGATCTGAAATCATGGCACTCGGGCCCTAGTGACAAGCATTAAGCATGGCAAAGTCATAGCAACATCAATCTCAGAACATAGTGGATACTAGGGATCAAGCCCTAACAAAACTAACTCGATTACAGGATGAATCTCATCCAACTCCTCACCGACCAGCGAGCCTACGAAGGAATTACTCACTCCCGGTGGGGAGCATCATGGAATTGGCGATGAAGGAGGGTTGGTGATGACGAAGACCGAAGATTCCCCTCTCTGGAGCCCCGAACGGACTCCAGATCTGGTCTCCCGATGAAGAACAAGAGGTGGCAATGGCTCCGTCTCGTGAAACGGGATAAAACTTCCTCTCCTATTTTTTCTCTGAAAATAGGTATTTATGGAGTTGGAATTAGGGTCAGGGGGCCACGAGGTGACCACAACCCACCAGGGCGCGCCTGGAGGGGGTGGCGCGCCCTAGTGTATCGTGCCCAGCCAGGGCACCCCCTCCGGTGGTTCTTGGCTCCAGTATTTTTTATTTATTGCAAAATAATTCTCCAAAAAGTTTCATCCAATTCCGAGAACTTTTATTTCTGCACAAAAACAACACCATGGTAGTTCTGATGAAAACAACGTTAGTCCGGGTTAGTTTCATTCAAATCATGCAAATTAGAGTCCAAAACAAGAGCAAAAGCGTTAGGAAAAGTAGATACGACGGAGACGGATCACCAGCCATCAAACTTCACTATATCGGGAGAGGTTACAAACTTCGGGGATTTACAACTGATCAACTTAGTTAGCCTTTCTATTTATAGTTAAATTTGGAGCATAACATAACAATTTTATTCAGGTCTTGACAAGACTCGCACATAGCAGAGGGGGTGCTTGGAAAAGCTGCCTAAGAAAAGAAGGTACTATAAACATTCTGGTTGTCGTTACCATGCTAGAATGAACTTGGCCATGACATGATTCACATCACTGACTCATGCCATTGTTTTGTTGCTTCAAAATAGCTGCACATCCAGCAGCTAGAGTCAATCTGGTTAAAGCAGGCCTAGCTATAGGAAGAGCTTCATCATGCCTGATAGCGGGTACATACAGAAATAACTCAACCTGATCAATCCATAGGCGTTGCACTTATTGGCCGGCTCCTTTGCCAGTGATGCAACACAGCAACGCGTACACAGGATTTTGGGTGCTTGCATGGCAACTCGCTCATCTCTGTTTCATGGGGTTGGGGCTAATGCACGCCGGTGTGTCGGCTTTCAAGGTCAAGAATATCAACTGGGTGGACGAGTAGACCACAACCAGGTACCGAATTTCTCAGCCTTTTCTATCCATTGATTTGATTTTCTCCTTCAGTATGAATCTGATATAGTCAAGATCAAGCTCAGTTCAGTATGGTTTCTGTCTGAATTTCCATCTTACTGGCAGGAAAAAACATCATACTAGAGCAAGGTTGGAAAAAGCAGTAGGCGTAAGCGAGGCAGTTGGCCCGCGCCTAGTGCCTAGGCGGTAATATAGTTTCTACTATTAGGATGTATTTATGGTTATTATATGTGCATTATCTTAATTTAGAGCATACATATAAGTTAACTACCAGCTACTGCCATTGGAATATGGCTCGTTTGACATATTAGTGCAATATGGCGTGATTTCTCTCTCGGTAGATAGTTTCTTGCATATCCTGCCTAGGCTTTCGCTTATGCCCTAGGCGAGGCGTTTGGCCATTGCCTAGCGCCTAGGCATGCCTAAGCGCCTCCTAGGCACTGCCTTTTCCAGCAGTGTACTAGAGCGTGCAAATAGATGGTTAGTGTATTTTCTAGTTCTTACTTTACTGAAAGAAAGACATGATTTTCCTTGGTGCTAATACAATTTTCAGCCTCTCGTCAATATCAGTGCCTTGTAATTCATACTTGCTTGAATTTCTGTTAGCCTCGTGTAATTTATTGTTTGTTTTGCTAACTCTGAACGTGATTGCAAATTGCTAGTACAATGGTACAAATTTAATAATATTCAGTTCTCCAATAAGTCTGGAATAACTCTCCAAAACCATATGTTCGAGGGAATCTTTATATGACTAGAATGAATTTTCTAAAAAAACTGATCAAATTTCTATATATTATTTTCCGAAGGATGTATCTTCCTTGGGACTGTTTTTCTATGATCATATATTCCTCCATGTTCCTGCAATAGTACATAACCTTAGAAACCACACAACTTGTGATACTTTTGATATATGGATACTTTTGGTATGAACCGCACTGCTGTTCTAGGCCATTTTTTTTCTTTCCTGACTTTATTTCCTCATGCAGGTGCACAAGAGACCGCCATGTGGTGTGTACAAGGGAGAAGGCGCCCAACATCAGCAGTGAGTTTGTCTGCCTACGCTATCGCTCAGCCTTAGGCCTTCCGTTGTGCCCCTCCGGTGGCAACTTCTTCTGTCCTAGCACAGGTATGCCACTGGTTCCTCTCTCTACTCTCTCCCTCTCTCATGCTCCGTGTGTCCACATCCATTGAGTTGTTATCAATTTTCCGTATCCTAGTCTACATTTACTTTCTTGGCATATAGGCATGTGAACCACAACACTTCCCTTAGTTTTTTTGAATCCTTGCTTGTTTGTGTTCTGAGACTTACGGGTAGGATGCATTCATGATTGTAAAATGCTTAGAATCAAGAAAACGATGGTTGTCTATGATATTGACTGCTCCCTTGGCTTTTGTGTTTCAGATGTATGGCGGCGACAAAAAAGCTGCAAGGCCCATTGTTTGGTATTGCTGCCATTGAGAATTGATGATGGCCCCCAAAAGTCACAAGGCACCTAGGAGAGAGCTAGCTGATATTTCAGAAGCACTAGATGGAAAAAGTCAAGATGCAACTTGGTGCTCTGTTGGCCGATTGTTGCCGAATTGTGAATTGAATTCCTGGTGGTGTGGTTCTGTACATGTTCATGTGCCACGTCTTCATGCAATCTCCCTCCCCTCTCACAAAAGGCAGATCCACTCGCCTCACTCAATGAAGAGGTTGCGTTCCTATCCATGGAGGTAGGCATTCCGTCCGTTCCCTCTTCCCCCATCCTTCACTTGGTTAGTTTCGCATGGTAAATTCCCCTTGATTGGAACTGGGATGCAGTAGAATACTGGGATGCAGTAGAATACTGGGATTATCCAATTTAGCATGTTGCTGATCTTATAATGCTACTCTACATACTTATTTGACTGCCTGATAGGGGTTCCCCTTGAAGAATTGATTGTGTTTTGTATCCTAAATCCTAGTATGATATATTCTAAGTGAGTTTGCCTCCCTAATAATTGATCTAACTCTCGTCTTCAGCTTAAGATGAAGACACCCTATGGGACCAAGTGGACCGGCTGCTCAACCTTTTATCCTGAGCTCACTAGTGCAAACTTTGATGAAACATCTCATTGTGCTTGGTTTTTCTTATTTTAGTTAGGTATTTCTTGTGATCTAACCCTACTCATTTGCATTCCAGGTCACTGGTACAATATCCGTGAGACCCCGATTACCATTCCAAAAGACACTGTCTGAAAGAAGAAAAAGGAGACCTACAGGGCACATGCCCCAACAAGTGAGTAGTGCATAATTTAGTTTGAGATGGAAATTAAGTGCAGTGTGCTTCCTCTATAAGCTGCGACATATATATGTACAAATGAGTGTTAGACTCTTTCATTTTGAGAACATTTTATACCTCTTCATAATTCATAGCACTAAACATATGTCAATTTGTATTGATACATTCTTTGATATACTGTTAGTAAATACAAATATCATAAATAACAACATAGTCATGCTTATAATATATATGTTCTTGTAAAGTGAAACTCTTATCACAAATATTGTTTTATTTTAAATTTACTTTGTGATGTTTTAGAAAAAAATTAGTAATTATTTTCGTGGGATTACCAGTAGTGATTTGGAGTGTATGTGTATCAAATAACTTCATAGTGGTTCCTAAGAAGTTTCTATAGTAGTAGACTACCAAGTTTATTTGCAACAAAGCAGAAGATTCTAGAGTATATGAGGTGATTGTCCTTCAACCCCTGATACGTCTCCAACGTATCTATAATTTTTGATTGTTACATGCTATTATATTATCATTCTAGGATACTTTTTGGGTGTTTATTTACCAATTAATATTATTTTTGAGCACTAACCTATTGACCTAGTGCCTAGTGCCAGTTGCTGTTTTCTGCATGTTTTTTTGCTTTTCAGGTTTACCATACCAAACGAAGTCCAATTGCCATGAAATTTTAATATGATTTTTTCTTGACCAAAAGAAGACCTGGAAGCTTTGGGAGGAGACGAGAGGCAGCACGAGGGCAACACGACCCAACAGGCCGCGCCCTGATGGGTCGTGGCTCCCTCGGCTACCCTCTCTTGCCCCTCTTTGGTCTATAAATCCTCAAATATTCCAAAAACCCTAGGAGAGCTCCTGAAACACTTTTTCCGCCGCTGCAAGTCTTTCTTCCGCCGCGTACCCATCTGGCGACCTTTTCCGGCGATCTGCCGGAGGGGGAATCGATCACGGAGGGGCTCTACATCATCCTTGCTGCCTCCATGATGAGTTGTGAGTAGTTCACTACAGACCTACGGGACCGTAGTTAGTATCTAGATGGCTATATATCTCTCTCTTGATCTTCAATACAATGATCATCGCATCTTCGCTTTGATATATTCGATGTAATCCTTTTGTGCGGTGTGTTTGTTGGGATCCGATGAATTGTGGGTTTATGTTCAGATTATTCATGAAAAGTATTTGAGTCACCTCTGATTATTATGATTCTTATTTGCATGATCATTATAGCTTTGTAAATCTCTCTGATCTATTGAAATAGTTTTACCAACTAGATTGATATTTCTTCAGCGAGAGGGGTGCGTTGTAGTGGGTTCAATCTGGCGGTGCTCTATATCCCAGTGACAGAAAGGGACAAGACACTTCTTTGTATTGTTGCCACTAAGGATAAAACGATGTGTTTAGTTCATATTAATTGAATTCTCTTTGTCTACATCATGTCATCGTTCTCCAAGCATTACTCTGTTTTACTTAATACTCTAGATGCATGTTGGATAGCGATCGATGGGTGGAGTAATAGTGATAGGTGCAGGCAGGAGTCGGCCTATTTGCTTATGGACATGATGCCTATGTATACATGATCATTGCCGTGAATAAAGATTGCATAACTATCCGCTTTTCTATCAATTGCCCAAGAGTAATTTGTTTACCCACCGTATGCCTACCTCACGAGAGATGCCACTAGAGAACACTACGGCCGGCCCCCGGGTCTATCCTCTTATAAGTTTACAAACGCATTCGATAACTTGCTGCCTTTTATTTTGTTTTATTTTATTTTCCAATTTACAATTATCTACTATCATCTACACATCTTATTTACTTGCAAATAACGAGACCAAGGGGATTGACAACCCCCTTGTCGCGTTGGGTGGAAGTGTGTGCTCTTTTGTGTGCAGCCGCTGAAGACGGTTGATGACCGATATTCCTATTGGTTCGATAATCCTTGGTTCTTAACTGAGGGAAATACTTACCCGCATTGTGTTGCATCACCCGTTCCTCTTCACGGAAAACCCAACGCATATCACAAGCATCAAGAAGGATTTCTGGCGCCGTTGCCGGGGAGTATCATCATCAACTATCAAGTAACTTCACACAAATTATCACTCACTTTTTATTTTTTCTATTTGTTGTTATATTTAGTTTGCATTATAAAAATCAAAAATACAAAAATATTTATCTTTGCTTGTCACTAGTTTACTTTGTCGCTTGCTAGTACCTTGCTTGAAACTGCCATGATGTCTGACTTTATCATTGAGAAAGATGATGGAGGTAAAACCCCAAAGGAGGAAACTCCCCCGCAACAAGATGTAAAAGTTTTTGTTGCGGGAAAGGGGAATATTATAGGGAAGAGCATTATTCAAGAATTATTTAATTGTACGGGTACTTTGGCTTGCAAGGATATTCCTATCCTTAAAAGAACTCAAAGTTATCCCGACGCTATTTCCGCTCTTGTCCTTAAACTTGAAAGAAGATTTATGCGCACTCATCCTACTTTGCGAAGGCTTTTCCATGAGTTGCCGGTCATAAAAGACCCTAGGGCTAAGAAGATAGCCACTCTCATCCTTATGCATGAATTTGACTATATAGTGCAAGAGGCTCAAGATATCTTTGAGCATTATAATATGAGTCATGAACATCCTGTGATAGATGGAATTTTATACAATGAGGACTATATGATGAGGTATGTGTTTCGTGATGACCATACTTTTGATGAAAATACTAAGAAAGAAGTTCCTCCTATTCATATTATCCAACAAGTATTCAATGCCATCAATAAACAATACTCTTGGATAGTGAGGGAGAATACAGAGGGTTTTAAGGAAAATAGTATTGAGAATGCTAAAATATTACTTGCTGATGTATTTCCTATTGTATTTGAAAAACCTCCTCTCGGGTACACACCATTAGATTTGAGTGACAAAGATTACAACACTTGATCATACGCGTTATGCCTAGCTAGGGGCGTAAAACAATAGCGCTAGTTGGGAGGCAACCCAATAGTTATCTTATTTTTCTTGTTATACTTTCTGTTTTTGTGTCATAACATGATTGTTTCCTCTGTAATTATTGTATTTTTATGTTTTAATTAGTGTTTGTGCCAAGTAAAACCTTTGGGATGACTCACATGATGAGTAGAATTGATACGGTGCAAAAACAGAAACTTTAGCGTCCAGTACAGGAATTTTCATTTTTTACTGGAGCGCGATAATGATCTGATTTTTTACATAGTATTGCTATAAAAATTATTGATGTTTTAATAATGTTTCAGAATTTTAAGAGATACAAAAGTATAGTTTCTCTACAGATCTTTACAGAATATTCTGTTTTAGACAGATTCTGTTTTTGCTTGCATGTTTTGCTTGTTTTGATGATGCCATGGATTATATTGGGCAATATAAATCATGGAGAAGTTAGAATACAGTACCTTATGCAATAATAAAATATGAATCAATTCATAACAGTAGCTAAAGTATTTGATATGTTTATTATACTAACGGATCTCACGAGTTTTCTGTTGAGTTTTGTGTGCTGAAGTTTTCAAGTTTTGGGTGTTATGACGATGGACGAAGGAATAAGGAGTGGCAAGATCCTAAGCTTGGGGATGCCCAAGGCACCCCAAGGTAATATTCTATGAAGACTCAAGCGTCTAAGCTTGGGGATGCCCCGTAAGGCATCCGCTCTTTCGTCTCAATCCATCGATATGTCACTTGAAGCTATATTTTTATTCATCACATGATATGAGTTTTGCTTGGAGCGTCATTTGCTTTAGTTTGATTTTTGTTTCATTTTCCCACAATCATTGTTTTCTGCACACACCACTTGAGAGAGACACAATATCATCATAATTTATTAGAACACTCTATGTGCTTCACTTATATCTTTTGAGATTGGCACTTGCTCTAGTGCTTAACTTATATCTTTTAGAGCACAGTGGCGTATAGATTTTATAGAAATAATTGCACTCTCGTTCTTCACTTATATTTGTTTGAGAGTTAATAAACAGCGACGGTAATTTGCATGGGTCATAAGACTAGTCCAAAAATAATAGGTATTCAATGAATGTATAATCAAAACCACATGTAGCACATAAAAGAGAAATCATGGTTAATGATATTAATGTGGTAATGTGAAAAATCATGAGTGCATGATCATTGCTTAATAAAGGTATCGTGAATTAGAGGTTGTTAACTTGCTGTTCATCCAAATATTTTTATAGCATGTTGATGATGTGTGAGCATACTTATTCCTCGTTGAAATCCTAGTGTTGTTTGGGTCGGGGGCGCGCGATGGTTAATTCCTACCAACCTCCTCCCTAGGGGCATGCGAGTAGTGCTTTGCTTCGAGAGAGCTAATAAAATCTTGCAATAAGTATGTGAGTTCTTCATGACTAATGTGAATCCATGGATATACGCACACTCACCTCCACATATTTGCTAACCTCTTCGATACTGTGCATTGCCCATTCTCACCGTGAGGATCGGTGCAGGTTTCGCAGGTGCATCCAAACCCCGTGACATGATACGCTCTGTTGCACATAAGCCTCATTATATCTTCCTCAAAACAGCCACCATACCTACCTATCATGGCATTTCCATAGCCATTCCGAGATATGCCATGCAACTTCCACCGTCACATCATATGACTTGTGCTTCCATTGTCATATTGCTTTGCATGATCACATAAGTTGACATAGTATTTGTGGAAAGCCACCGTTCATCATTAATATCATACTTGTTACGCTTGATCATTGCACATCCTGGTACACTGCCAGAGGCATTCATATAGAGTCATACAGTTTCTCATGTTGAGTTGTAAGTAAATAAAAGTGTGATGATCATCATTATTAGGGCACTGTCTCGGTGAGGAAAGGATGATGGAGACAATGTTTCCCCCACAAGTCGGGATGAGACTCCGGACGAAAAAAAAGAAAAAAGAGAAAAAAGGGAAAAGAAAGAAAAGAAAAGAGAAAAAAGAGAAAAAATAAAAAATAAAAAGAAAAGCAATAAATAAATAAATGAGAGAAAAGAGAGAAGGGACAGTGCTACTACCTCTTATTCCACACTTGTGCCTCAAAGTGGCACCTTGTTCTTCATATAGAGAGTCTCATGTTTATCACTTTCATGTGCTAGTGGGAAATTTTAATTACAGAACTTGGCTTGTATATTCCAATGATGGGCTTCCTCAAATGGCCGAGGTCTTCATGAGCAAGCAAGTTGGATGCACACCTACTTAGCTTCCATTGAGCTTTCATATACTTATAGCTCTAGTGCATCCGTTGCATGGCAATCCCTACTCCCCGCATTGATATCTATTGATGGGCATCTCCATAGCCCATTGATACGCCTAGTTGATGCGAGACTTTCTTCTCCACTTTCACCCCTTTGAACCCTACCATCATATTCTATTCCACCTTTATGCTATATCCATGGTTCACGCTTATATATTGCGCAAGTAATAAAAAGCTGAAGCGCGTTAAAAAGTACGATCCAATTGGTTGACTTGACACCATGGTGCTTGACATTTATATTTATGTGGTGAAGACGGAGCCATGCCATTCTTATATGATAAAATGAATAGCGAGTGAACATTCTTTTCGGATCATATACTTTGAAACTTGATGATTATGTTTCTTATGTTTATAATATTACTATGTTGATGTTTATTAATTCATCATTTCTCAATGAACAAATCTGCAATAGATTACATGTTGGGTAGCATGTCACATCAAAAATTCTTGTTTTTAGCATTTACCTACTCAAGGAAGAGCAGGAATTAAGCTTCGGGATGTTGATACGTCTCCAACGTATCTATATTTTTTTATTGTTCCATGCTATTATATTATCATTATAGGATACTTTTTGGGTCTTCATTTACCAATTAATATTATTTTTAGCACTAACCTATTGACCTAGTGCCCAGTGCCAGTTGCTGTTTTCTGCATGATTTTTTGCTTTTTAGGTTTACCATACCTAACGAAGTCCAATTGCCACGAAACTTTAATATGATTTTTTATGGACCAAAAGAAGACCTGGAAGCTTCGGGAGGAGACGAGAGGCAGCACGACGGCACCACGACCCAACAGGGCGCACCAGGGGGCTAGGTCGCGCCCTGATGGGTCGTGGCTACCTCGGCCGCCCTCTCGTGCCCCTCTCTGGCCTATAAATCCTCAAATATTCCAAAAACCCTAGGAGAGCTCCCGAAACACTTTTTCCGCCGCCGCAAGTCTCTGTTCCGCCGCGTACCCATCTGGCGACCTTTTCCGATGATCTGCCGGAGGGGGAATCGATCACGGAGGGGCTCTACATCATCCTTTCTGCCTCCATGATGAGTTGTGAGTAGTTCACTACAAGCCTATGGGTCCGTAGTTAGTATCTAGATGGCTATCTCTCTCTCTCTCTCACACACACTCTCTCTCTTGATCTTCAATACAATGATCATCGCATCTTCGCTTTGATCTATTCGATGTAATCCTTTTGTGCGGTGTGTTTGTTGGGATCCGATGAATTGTGGGTTTATGTTCAGATTATTCGTGAAAAGTATTTGAGTCACCTATGATTATTATGATTCTTATTTACATGATCATTATAGCTTCGTAAATCTCTCCGATCTATTGAAATAGTTTGGCCAACTAGATTGATATTTCTTTAGTGAGAGGGGTGCGTTGTAGTGGGTTCAATCTGGCGGTGCTCTATATCCCAGTGACAGAAAGGGACAAGACACTTCTTTGTATTGTTGCCACTAAGGATAAAACGATGTGTTTAGTTCATATTAATTGAATTCTCTTTGTCTACATCATGTCATCGTTCTCCAAGCATTACTCTGTTTTACTTAATACTCTAGATGCATGCTGGATAGCGGTCGATGAGTGGAGTAATAGTAATAGGTGCAGGCAGGAGTCGGCCTATTTGCTTATGGACATGATGCTTATATATACATGATCATTGCCGTGAATAAAGATTGCATAACTATCCGCTTTTCTATCAATTGCCCAACAGTAATTTGTTTACCCACCGTATGCCTACTACATGAGAGATGCCACTAGAGAACACTACGGCCCCCGGGTCTATCCTCTTATAAGTTTACAAACACATTCAATGCCTTGCTGCCTTTTTTTTAATTTTCCAATTTAAAATTATCTACTATCATCTACACATCTTATTTACTTGCAAATAACGAAACCAAGGGGATTGACAACCCTCTTGCCGCGTTGGGTGCAAGTGTGTGCTCTTTTGTGTGCAACCACTGAAGACGGTTGATGACCGATATTCCTATTGGTTCGATAAACCTTGGTTCTTAACTGAGGGAAATACTTACCCGCATTGTGCTGCATCACTCGTTCCTCTTCACGGAAAACCCAACGCAGATTACAAGCATCACCCCCTTCCATTCTCGCTCATTGGTACCACCAGCTTGTTTCACGGTCATAATTGTTCTCGGTCTTGGGGGATCTCGCAGATAGTCATTGATACGTCTCCATCGTATCTACTTTTCCAAACTCTTTTGCCCTTGTTTTGGACCCTAATTTGCATGATTTGAATGAAACTAACCCGGACTGACACTGTTTTCAGCAGAATTGCCTTAGTGTTATTTTTGTGCAGAAATAAAAGTTCTCGGATTGACCTAAAAATTTACGGAGAATATTTTTGGAATTAATAAAAAATATTGGTGAAAGAATCAACCGGAGAGGGGCCACCACCTGGCCACAAGCCAGGGGGCGCGGCCACCCCCTAGGGCGCGCCCCCCTGTCTTGTGGGCCCCCTGGAGCTCCTTCGACCTCGTTTCCAACTCTATATATTCCTATTCGTGGAGAAAAAAATCAAGGAGAAGAGTTCATCGCGTTTCACGATACGGAGCCGCCGCCACCTCTTGTTCTTCCTCGGGAGGGCAGATCTGGGGTCCGTTTTGGGCTCCGGAGAGGGGAAATCGACGCCGTCGTCATCACCAACCATCCTTCATCACCAATTTCATGATGCTCTCCGCCGTTCGTGAGTAATTCCATCGTGGGCTTGCTGGACGGTGATGGGTTGGATGAGATTTACCATGTAATCGAGTTAGCTTTGTTAGGGTTTGATCCCTAGTATCCACTATGTTCTGAGATTGATGTTGCTATGACTTTGCTATGCTTAATGCTTGTCACTAGGGCCCGAGTGCCATGATTTCAGATCTGAACCTATTATGTTTTCATGAATATATATGTGTTCTTGATCCTATCTTGCAAGTTATAGACACCTATTACGAGTTATGATCCGCATCCCCCAGGGTGACAATAACTGGGATTCTTTCCGGTGATTACCGTAGTTTGAGGAGTTCATGTATTCACTAAGTGCTAATGCTTTGGTCCGGTTCTCTATTAAAAGGAGGCTTAATATCCCTTAGTTTCCATTAGGACCCCGCTGCCACGGGAGGGTAGGACAAAAGATGTCATGCAAGTTCTTTTCCATAAACACGTATGACTATATACGGAATACATGCCTACATTATATTGATGAATTGGAGCTAGTTCGGTGTCACCCTATGATATAACTGTTGCATGATGAATGCTATCCTACATAATTATCCATCACTGATCCATTGCCTACGAGCTTTTCATATATTGATCTTTGCTAAGTTACTTTTCCGTTGCTACTGTTACAATTACTACAAAACTGCTACTGTCACTCTTGCCACCGTTACCGCTACTTCCATACTACTTTGCTACTAAATACTTTACTGTAGATATTAAGTCTTTCAGGTGTGGTTGAATTGACAACTCAGCTGCTAATACTCGAGAATATTCTTTGGCTCCCCTTGTGTCGAATCAATAAATTTGGGTTGAATACTCTACCCTCGAAAACTGTTGCGATCCCCTATACTTGTGGGTTATCAAGACCCTTTTCTGGCGCCGTTGCCGGGGAGCATAGCTCTATTCTCTGAGTCACTTGGGATTTATATCTGTTGATCACTATGAAGAATCTGAAAGATCCAAAGACCAAGATCTATCCCTCTACTACGAGGGGAGGTAAGGAACTGCCATCTAGCTCTGCACTTGATTCACCTTCTGTTATGAGTAAATTTGCGACACCACCACCTGCTATTGATTCTGATGTGTCGCAAATAATTGATGATGCCACTTCTGCTATGCATGATGCTTATGATGACACTTTGCTTGATAATACTGTGCCACTGGGTGAATTTCTTGATGAACAAATTGCTAGAGTCAATGCTGAAACTGATGATATTTCTAAAACTGATGAAATTATTGAAACTGAACACTATGAGACACCTGTTAGACCTAGCTCTCCTAGATATGAATTGCCTAATATACCTAAGGGTTATGTTATGGATGGAGAGGTAGCTAGGGACTTTCTTGCTTGTAAGGATAGAGATGATCTTAAGAAATTACTGTGCAAGTGGAAGGAAAAATCTTTGAATGCTAGAATGCAATATGATCCTAAGTTTGCTACTTCACCTATCTTTGTTACTGATAAGGACTATGAATTCTCTGTCGATCCTGAGTTAATCACTTTGGTTGAATCTGATCCTTTCCATGGTTATGAATCTGAAACTGTTGTGGCACATCTTACCAAATTGAATGATATAGCCACCGTATTTACTCATGAGGAGAAAATTCGTTACTACTATATTCTTAAGTTGTTTCCTTTCTCATTAAAGGGTGATGCTAAGATATGGTTTAATTCTCTTGCTCCTGGTTGTGTGCGTAGTCCCCAGGATATGATATATTACTTCTCTGAAAAATATTTTCCTACCCATAAGAGGCTAGCTGCCTTGCAGGAAATATTTAATTTTGTGCAAATTAAAGAAGAGAGTCTCCCACAAGCTTGGGGGAGGCTTCTCCAATTACTTAATGCTTTGCCTGATCATCCTCTCAAGAAAAACGAAATACTTGATATCTTTTATAATGGACTAACCCATGCTTCTAGGGACCACCTAGATAGTTGTGCTGGTTGTGTTTTCAGGGAACGAACTGTTGAACAAGCTGAACTACTATTGAATAATATTTTGAGCAATGATAATGATTGGACTATTCCCGAACCACCTCCAAAGCCAACCCCGAAGAAAAGAGGTATTATATTTCTCAGTCCTGAAGATATGCAAGAGGCAAAGAAATCTATGAAAGAAAAAGGTATTAAAGCTGAAGATGTTAAGAATCTACCACCTATTGAAGAAATACATGGTCTTGATACTCCTACACAGGTAGTAGAGGTAAATTCTCTCCGTAGATTTGATGAAGGTGATATTCCTTATAATAAGTCTGCTAGCCAATGCTTGGATGAGTTTGATAACTTTTTTGTTAAGCAAGAAAATTTCAATGCTTATGTTAGTAGACAATTGAGACATAATGCTTACATGCTTGATCGCTTAGGTGATTATATGAGTAGAACTATCAATGATCTTAAGCTAATTAGTAAACATGCTTCCATGGTAACTACTCAAGTAGAACGAGTACTTAAGGCACAGAATGATTTGCTTAATGAGATGAATGGTAAGAACAATGATCATTCTGTTAGAGTTGTGACTAGAGGTGGTAAAATTACTCAGGAACCTCTGTATCCTGAGGGCCATCCTAAGAGAATTGAGCAAGATTCTCAGAGAGTTAATACTGATGCACCTAGTCATTCTAGTAATAAGAGGAAAAAGAATGATGATAGCACTTTGCATGCTGCTAGTGAACCTGTTATAGATACACCTGATAACCCAAATGATATTTCTATTTCTGATGCTGAGACACAATCTGGTAATGAACATGAGCCTAGCGATAATATTAATGATGATGTTCATGTTGATGCTCAACCTAGTAATGACAATGATGTGGAGATTGAACCTGCTGTTGATCTTGATAACCCACAACCTAAGAATAAAAGATATGATAAGAGAGACTTTGTTGCGAGGAAGCATGGTAAAGAAAGAGAACCATGGGTTCAGAAACCCATGCCCTTTCTCCCTAAACCATCCAAGAAAATGGATGATGAGGATTTTGAGCGCTTTGTTGAAATGCTTAGACCTATCTTTTTGCGTATGCGCTTGACTGATATTCTGAAAATGTCTCCTTATGCTAAGTATATGAAAGATATTGTGACAAATAAAAGAAAGATACCGGAAGCCAAAATTTCCACCATGCTTGCTAATTATACTTTTAAGGGTGGAGTACCAAAGAAATTAGGAGATCCAGGAATACCTACTATACCATGCTCTATTAAAACAAATTATGTTAAAACTGCTTTATGTGTTAGTGTTATGCCTTTTTCTTTGTATCGTAGACTTGATTTGAATAAGTTGACACCTACTGAAATCTCTTTGCAAATGGTTGATAAATCAACTGCTTTACCCATCGGTATTTGTGAGGATGTGCGTGTCGTAGTTGCAAATGTTACTATTCTGACGGACTTTGTTATTCTTGATATCCCCGAGGACGACAGTATGTCGATCATCCTTGGTAGACCTTTTTTGAATACTGCAGGGGCTGTTATTGATTGCAACAAGGGCAATGTCACTTTTCATGTTAATGGTAATGAGCATACGGTACACTTTCCAAAGAAACAACCTCAAGTTCATAGTATCAACTCTATTGGAGAAATTCCAACAATTGCTATTGGAGGTTTTAAATTCCCTCTCCCTACTGTCAAGAAGAAATATGAAATAATCATGATAGGGGACATGCCTATCCCCGTTGAGGTAACCTAGTGTTATTCGAAAATTCTCCGGTTCCGTGTCATTCGAAAAAAGTTTGTCAATAAGACTTGATCAACCTTATTGATGGATTCTTTTTTATGAGCATGAGATGGATGAATTTAGAAAGCACAACCTTCTGTACCCAACTTTTACTTTCTGTTATTTAGATTAAATAAAGTAAAAATGCTATTATTTCTCGGTTTTCTGAATTATCCGTGCAATAAAAAAATGACCTGAAAATAAAAGTTCTCCAAATGCCCTGAAAATGTAGTATGATATTTTCTGGAATATTTAAGAATTTTTGGCACTGAGAACACAGCAGGGGGCTGCACCAGTGGGCCACAAGCCTGCAGGGCGCGGCCACCCCCCTGGCCGCGCCCCCCTGGCTTGTGGGTCCCACGTGGGCCCCCCTCACTTATTCCAGCACCCATCCACTTCGTCTTCCTCCAGAAAAAATCCCACCATTGCTCAAACCCGTGTTCTAGCTCATTTTGCTGCCATTTTCGATCTCCTTGTGTAAAGCTCCATTTGCAAAACTGTTTTGGGGGATTGATCTTCGGTATGTGACTCCTCCAATGGTCCAATTAGTTTTTGTTCTAGTGCTTTATATATTGCAAATTTTTGCTGCTGTGGTGACCTTGATTCTTGAGCTTGCATGTCACATTTGTATGGTCCCAAGTAGATTTGATGCTTGATATAGCCTCTAGGCACTTGTGGGAGTAGTTGCTTTAAGTTTTGTTGAGTTTGGTTCACTTTTATTTTGAGTCACTAAAAATTTCAGAAATTTTTCAGAGAAAGAAATGATGAGGAGATTGTTAAGAGGCTCTTCGAGCCGGGGTTCTAAAGAAAATGAAAATGAGTAGCCCAGATATATTATTCCCCGCACCGCGGATGTTCGGCCATGTGAATGGCCAAGTGATGCATTCTTAAGGGCAGCCGGAATTTATGAAGATCTCTATTATTTGGCAGAGAATGCAGGCATCACCGACTTCCTCAACGATAAGTGTGACCAGTACCTCCTACCCACTAATACCTTCGTGCAAAACTTTCACTTTTATCCTAGGAAGGATCCTCCCATGGTAGAGTTTTACTTGTATGATGTGCCTAAGAAGATGACACTTTATGATTTTTGCACTTTTTGCAAAATACCTTATGAGGGCAGCATCAGTGAACCACGTCCTAGAGACATGGAGGACTTTATTGCCGCAACCACTGTGGGGGAAGAGAGAGGGGTGTCAAAGGCAAGAGCAGCTAGTTTACATTTTCCTGTTCTACACTATTATTCATTATTTGCGGGGAGATGTTTAGTTGGTCATGGGGAGAGTGGAAGTCTTAGTGCTCCCGACCTCGCCATTCTGCACCATGCTTTACTTGCTGATAGAACTTTTAGTCTGGGCGCTATTGTAGCCCAACGGTTGAACTTAAATTGTTCGAAGGGCCCCATATTCGGAGGTATCTATGCATCTCGTCTAGCCAAACATTTTAAGATACCCATTAGGCTTGACGAGGAAGAGGAAATGTTGCTACCTACAAGATATTTAGACTATGACAGTATGGTAGCACATGATTTTATTAGGAAGGATAATGATAAGAGGCTGCTTTACAACTTAGTATTTAGTTAGGGTACTTGTGAAATTATTACTCTGCCTGCTTCTTCTTTGTTCGATATCCGTTCAGGCAGGTACACTATTATGCCCGAGGACATCTATAGATATTGGGGTCTATCACAACCCCCAGCACCTGAGCCGGCACCAGCCCTTGATTCGTATCAGGATCCAGTTTTTTAGTGGGAGCCACAGGAGCTCCCCAACCAGTGGAACCCTCAGGACCCTCCGGAGTATCCAGGAGATGGTTATTTCCAGCCATGGCACTAGACCAACTTAGGCTAAAAGCCTAAGCTTGGGGGAGTACGTATTTCTCACCGACATTACATTCATGTTCACACACTCATTCCAGTTGTCGGTGTTCATACTTTTTCATTGTATTATCCATGTTAGTTTATTTCTTTTTCTCTCTTTTTTCTCGTGCGTTTTATTAACTTTGAGAAAATCCAAAAAAAAATAGTTCTAGCTTTACTTTCTAGTATGTTTAGTTGTGGTATTAAAAGAAAACCCAAAAAGATTTCTCGTTCTTCTTTTGCTTGTTGGGAGCTTTCCCATGTAAATAGTTTTTCTCGTTCTTGTTTTGAAAATTTCTTTCTTTGGGTCGTAAGGAGAAGACCACAATGAAAATGTTGAGTGGCTCTCATATGCATTATCGGTTATCCATCAGAGAGCACATATTACCTCGTCTTCTCCTTTGAGTTATTGTTTGCAGATTCCAGCTTAGTCCAATGCACATGCACTCTTATTGTTATTTACACCGTTCAGTCGTGCAAGTGAAAGGCAATAATGACGATATATGATGAAAAGATTGAGTTGAAGAAAAGCTGGTATGAACTCGACCTATTTTTTTTTTTGTAAAAATGATTAGCTCATCGTTCTGAATTCAGCTCATTATGGGTGAAACATGTTTGCAATGACAATTAGAGAACATAGTTGCTCATGCCATGCTTAATTAGCTAAGAGTATATAATGGTTTGTCTTGAGTGCCAACATGCATTTTAAAATGATTGTGATGTAGTATAATAGGATGGTATCCTCCTCTGAATGATGCGAGTGGCTTGACTTGGCACATGTTCACGCATGTAGTTGAAACAAAATCAACATAGCCTTTATGATATTTATGTTCATGGTGCTTTATATCCTACTCATGCTTGCATTCAATGTTGGTTAATCTCAATGCATGTTTATGACTGTTGTCGCTCTTTAGTTGGTCGCTTCCCAGTCTTTTGCTAGCCTTCACTTGTACTCAGCGGGAATACTGCTTGTGCATCCACTTCCATAAACCCAAAGTTGTTTCATATGAGTCCACCATACCTACCTATATGCGGTATTTACCTGCCGTTCCAAGTAAATTTGCATGTGCCAAACTCTAAACCTTCAAATAATATTCTGTTTTGTATGCCCGAATCGCTCATGTAGTGACTAGGGGCCGTCAGTATCTTCCATGCTAGGTGGGTTATTCTCACGATATGTGTTGATTCACTATTATTCACGAGAAAGTGGCTGGTAATCGGGATGCCCAGTTCCATGCTCAAAAATCAAATCAAAATATAATGAAACAAAACTCCCCCAGGATTGTTGTTTGTATGGACGGTACCCGTGGATTTGGCCCGCCGTGGAGTGTGATTGATTGGTGGAGGGGGAGTAAAAACTTTACCATTCTGTTTGGGAACCGCCTATAATGTATCTAGCATGGAAGATGGTGAAATCTCTTGGTCGTCATGTTGACAATGAAAGCATACCGCTCAAAATTATTCTTCATCTCTGTTTTAAAAGCTCGAGCTCTGGCACCTCTGCAAATCAATGCTTCCCTCTGCGAAGGGCCTATCTATTTTACTTTACTGTTGAGTCATCCTTCTCTTATAAAAAGCACCAGTTAGAGAGCACCACCGTCATTCGTATGCTTTGCTATTAATTGATATTGAGTATGATTGTGACTGGATCTCTTTTACCATGAATTACAATGTCCAGTCAGCCCTTGTTCTTCAGAGGTGCTCTGCATTTATGTTTTGCGGTCTCAGAAAGGGCTAGCGAGATACCATTATATCATATTGTATCATGATTGTTTTGATTAAATTGTTGACATCCGAGATTTATTATTATTGCTCGCTAGTTGATTATGCCATTGATATGAGTAAATGTGAGGCCTAAATGTTATTGTGAATGTGGTTAGTCTATAATCTTTGCTGAAACCTGAACATCAGTTAGACATATTTACAACAACAAGATCAAACAGAGTTTGTAAAAGTTTTTTTTATCACTTTCAGTTTGTCAACTGAATTGCTTGAGGACAAGCAATGGGTTAAGTTTGGGGGAGTTGATACGTCTCCATCGTATCTACTTTTCCAAACTCTTTTGCCCTTGTTTTGGACCCTAATTTGCATGATTTGAATGAAACTAACCCGGACTGACGCTGTTTTCAGCAGAATTGCCTTGGTGTTATTTTTGTGCAGAAATAAAAGTTCTCGGATTGACCTGAAAATTTACGAAGAATATTTTTGGAATTAATAAAAAATATTGGCGAAAGAATCAACCGGAGAGGGGCCACCACCTGGCCACAAGCCAGGGGGGCGCGGCCACCCCCCTAGGGCGCGCCCCCCTGTCTTGTGGGGCCCCTGGAGCTCCTCCGACCTCGTTTCCAACTCTATATATTCCTATTTGTGGAGAAAAAAATCAAGGAGAAGAGTTCATCGCGTTTCACGATACGGAGCCGCCGCCACCTCCTGTTCTTCCTCGGAGGGCAGATCTGGGGTCCGTTTTGGGCTCCGGAGAGGGGAAATCGACGCCGTCGTCATCACCAACCATCCTTCATCACCAATTTCATGATGCTCTCTGCCGTTCGTGAGTAATTCCATCGTGGGCTTGCTAGACGATGATGGGTTGGATGAGATTTACCATGTAATCGAGTTAGCTTTGTTAGGGTTTGATCCCTAGTATCCACTATGTTCTGAGATTGATGTTGCTATGACTTTGCTATGCTTAATGCTTGTCACTAGGGCCCGAGTGCCATGATTTCAGATCTGAACCTATTATGTTTTCATGAATATATATGTGTTCTTGATCCTATCTTGCAAGTTATAGAAACCTATTACGAGTTATGATCCGCATCCCCCAGGGTGACAATAACTGGGATTCTTTCCGGTGATTACCGTAGTTTGAGGAGTTCATGTATTCACTAAGTACTAATGCTTTGGTCCGGTTCTCTATTAAAAGGAGGCCTTAATATCCCTTAGTTTCCATTAGGACCCCGCTGCCACAGGAGGGTAGGACAAAAGATGGCATGCAAGTTCTTTTCCATAAGCACGTATGACTATATACGGAATACATGCCTACATTATATTGATGAATTGGAGCTAGTTCGGTGTCACCCTATGATATAACTGTTGCATGATGAATGCTATCCTACATAATTATCCATCACTGATCCATTGCCTACGAGCTTTTCATATATTGATCTTTGCTAAGTTACTTTTCCGTTACTACTGTTACAATTACTACAAAACTGCTACTGTCACTCTTGCCACCGTTACCGCTACTTCCATACTACTTTGCTACTAAATACTTTGTTGCAGATATTAAGTCTTTCAGGTGTGGTTGAATTGACAACTCAGCTGCTAATACTCGAGAATATTCTTTGGCTCCCATTGTGTCGAATCAATAAATTTGGGTTGAATACTCTACCCTCGAAAACTGTTGCGATCCCCTATACTTGTGGGTTATCAGTCATCATATGTATTTGTTGTTGGAATCATATTCTATATGTTTAGTCTTGCTTTTCCCCCCAAGATATCATCAACATTCCTAAAACATTTCTACTACAAATAAGTTCATTTGAAATTTATGCCTTTCATGGGCTAATTCTTTAATTAACTATAACACTATAAAATTTGACTACGTAGCTCAGATCTCCCACTACACCATTATAAGTAATACTTATATGTAAAAGTATTACCCTATGGTGTGATAGATAAGGCCACCTCCACCTAAATCAGTCCTCCTTCAGCTCAATGTTTTTGCTCTTTTATGTCACTCGTACTACACCATCGGTGTCATCTCCACCTACAAATTGATGTCATCTCTACTCATAACTCAAAGGTCCTTACAATTGTGACTTTATTTTGATTCAACAGATTCTCCATTGCATTAATACACATGAGAGAGCATATGTATAAAGTTTAAACAATGCAACCCAGAGGACGAACTATTGATGAGTGCATCCCACATCGTATTTTGCTTTGAATTTTTGCATCATAGACGTAGGATTTACTTCATTTTACCACGTTCATGAGTCCATTTTGTTGGATTTTACTAGGATCCTAAGAATCAAGAGATTTAGAGCATTCATTAGAAAATCCCAATTTTTGGTGGGAAAGTACATTGATTGGAAGCCACAAGAATCTTCTTTAAGAAGAGACGAACATGTGGGAAGAAGATGTGCTTCGCCTAAGGGTCCATAAAAGAAGGCAATGCGTGATACGAGCGTGCCCGACCATACCACATGCCATCATTTTCTCCTGGTTAACTACTTTCACCCCAAGCAAGTGGATCTTAGTTACAACAAACAAATAAACTCCACCCTACGAACCAATACCAAAAACCTCACCTCTTAAAAGGGATCTGAAGTGGTGGGTATCAACATAAGGGTAGCCACCTCGCCATTATTTCGACCATGGAGTCCCCGACATAGAGATACATCACCCTTCACCCCATCGTCATTGACTCTCTCATCCATCTGATTGTAATTATCAAATCTATTGGGGATTCCTACGTGTACCAGTTTAATCATTCATATGAATTCATATGAACTCGTGGGCATTTTGCTCACTATGAATATGGTCAGTGGTTTACAACCTGTCACATCCCTAGTTAGCCTTGCTTTGTGCTAGCATGTATGTGCATCATGTCTAAATTTTGCATCAACTTGAAATGGGGATATCAGAAACCCTAGCACCTCACCTGAATTAAACCAATTCAAATGTTTGTGATTTTCAATGAATCCAAAATGCCCTTAAAAAATGTTCACTATTTCTGATAAATGTTGGCAACAACATACCAGGGGACATTTTATTTTCCACAACAGATATAGTATTTTTAAAAATAACTTTTCATGCTTCTGAAATTGGCAAATAAAGCACTATAAATATTATAGTCTTTCAAAAATGCTGAAATCTTTTGTGGAGGTTTGGAATATTCAAACTATGCTCTGTAAAATATTTCAATAGTTTTTGAGCTAGGAATTTATGCCCAAACAAAATAAATAAATGACAGAATTAGAAAACAGAAACAAAAAGAAATAAAAAGGAAAAAAGACCTCACCTGAGGCCCAACAGCTGGCTGGCCCAACTGGCCCAGCTGCCAGTCATCTTCAACCTCTGCCAGAAGGCAAAGGAGAAGAGGGCCACGGCGAGCTGGCCAGGGCGCCACGCACCTGGCTGCCTCCTCGTCGCGCTGGCGACGTGGATAAGCACCAGGGAGCCATCCCGATCGCCCTCTCTCCCCATTTGGCCCCTGCTCCTCTCCTCGCCTCTGCTCCGCTGTGGCCGACGCCAGTTGAAGCTCGCCGCCACAGCACCGCTCCCCCAGCGCCTCCCTCTCGCCCCCGAGCAGCTCAGCAGCTTCGCCTCGACGCCATCGTCCTCTCCAGCAAGCCACGCATCGCCAGGAACCTTCCATCGCCAGGGCCGCCGTCGTCTTCAACCTTCGCCCGCCAGTAAGGAACCGAAGGCCGCCGTCGATTCAGGCCGTCCCCGAGCCAGCTTTCAACGGCTACGGGATCGCCGTGAGCCCCTGGATCTGTTCCCCCTCTTCCCCTGCTCGATTTCAAGCGCTAGCCGCCGATTCGATCGAGACCCGAGGAGCACCACCACGGACCTCAACGCCGGCGACACTCCGGTGTCCAGGTGGTCCTCTCGAGGACACCATCGGGTTCGTAGGGTCGAGTAGATGCCGTAGGTGCCCAGCTTGAGCCCGTTTGCTCGCTGTGGCGTCGGCTCCGAGCTCGCCCGAGCTCCGGCAGCCGCTAGGCTCGACGCCGGCGACGATTCCGGCGCCCCCGCGGCCAGCTGCCCCCGTGGCTGGATGCGGCCCAGTGCGGGCATCTTCCCGGTAGCCTCCGCATGCCCGAGAGCGCTCTGTAGCGCGATTCCGGCGACGTGCCGCCGTCGTTTTGGTCGCCGCCGCCGAGTCTCCGGTGGGGGCCGACGTGGAGCGTCATTAGGAACTAATCCACCTAATTAGCAGGCCTAACAGCCACTGACAGTGGGCCCTGGCTCAGGTCAAAGCCAGGGTCAACTCGGGATTATTCCCTGAGTCAATGACATGTGGACCCCACATGTCAGTGACTCTGAATAGCCCTGGGTCACTCACCAGTGGATCCCACTGGTCAGGTTTGACCTGGCAACGGCCAGTTGACCTGCTGACGCAATGTTGATGTCATGCTGACGCAATAATGATTTTCTGATTTAATTTAATTCCAGAAAATGGATAAAACTTCTAAAAATCATAGAAATTAATCTGTAGCTCAGATTGAAATAATTTATATATGACAAATTATCAGAAAAATCCAAAGAATCCATTGGTGCTATTATCATGCATGCTAGAGCAACCTAAATAGGAGAACATTGACATTTTGCAATAATGCAATATCTGGAATATCACATGGAGTACGATTTTGAACCTATATTCAACTCTACTCCATTTAACTCTAATGATAGATGCATTAGCTCATTCTTATCATATTGCCATGTCATGATCATGCATCATATTGTTGCACTTGCCGTGTATTGATTGTTACTCCGTCTATGTCACGGTAGGTTCTGCTCCATCGGATACCCGTGAGTATCCCTCTGAAGGAGAGTACCTCCCCGCCAACCTGCAAGGCAAGCAACCCCATTGATCATTCCGATAACATCCCACTCTCTCGCTCCTGCTCTTGTTTAATGCATTAGGACAAACGCTTCTACTGTCTATCTGTTGCGGTAGCTGAACCCATTCCTCTGCATGACCTATCATTGTCACAGTAAATAGCTAAACCAAGCAACCTAGCATACCTGGTAGATGTTTGAACCCTGATGTGCTTTACCTGCTTTGCTTTCTATGCCTACTATGCTTAGAGTTGTGTCAGGTCTGATTCATCTGGGTGATGAACCGGAGTGAAACAGTGTTGTTCTGATGTGATGAGCTAAATGATGAACCTGATTTGGTAAAGTTAGCGATGAGAGGCTATGTAGGAGTACATAGCGGGTTGTCTCATTGGGACCGTTCTTAGGAACTGAGTTCCGTGTTTGTGATCCAAGACTAGTTACTACCACACATTGGGTTCCGGTAACTCGACCCCTCTCGACTTATCATCCGCCTAGTCCTCGGTCTAGGAGTTGCAAATAGTTTCTGGTGTTTGTAGCAATGCTGGAGGCCGTGCGTAGTGCTGACCTTAGGGTCGGCTACGACGCGGTAGGCACTGGCACAGTGTACCAAGTGGCACCCGAACGGTGGGCTTGGGAACCCTGCGCACATCGTTTGAGGCCGTAGCGGAAACTTCGGCCGGACTTCCGTGCGGGTTCAGTCTCAAATAGGCGATAGCCTGGACCAGGGTCTTGTGTGTTTGACGGTCGTGGCCGACTCCCTCGCTGGTCTTCCGCTTGAAGGTTGCCGAGGTGCCTGTTTTTATGTGCACACAGCGATAAGTGGCGAGAGCGTGTGTGAAGAAGTGCACCCCTGCAGGGTAATGAATCTGTTCGAATAGCCGCGTCCTCGGATATGGACTACTTGGAGAACTTATGCTGTTCATAGATAACTTGATGGTTACTATAAAAGACTCAAGACAAGTGTGAGTACCGTGGATGGCACTCTCGTAGGTGACGGGAGCGGATCCATGGTGGTGTATTGAAGTGGTGTTAGTGGACTCGTGTGCGCTATCTCAAAACTTGTTCAAAGAACTGGTAGTCGTAGTATAGGCTAGCCAAGAGTCAAAGCTGGCTTGCTGCATAAACCCCCACTACTCCCCTTGATGAAACATGAGCATGAATAGCTTAGGTCTGTTTTAAAGACTTGCTGAGTACGTTTGTACTCATGTTTGCTTAATAACTGTTGCAGATGAGAACATGGACCCATCTGGTGGGTTCTACCTAGACGTCGACGATGCCGAGTAGCTGGTATCCCAGCTACGATCTGATGCCCTGGGTTGGGCTGTAGATAGTCAGGCTTTATGCCTTTTTACCTTTCATTTGTCTGTACTCAGACAGCTTTAAGCTTCTGCTTGGTTTGTATGAACATGTTTGTTTGACTCGAGTGTCGGGTCATGTGACCCCTACCTGTATGAACATATTATGTAAGGCTCCTCTGAGCCTTCTAAATAAATGTTGTGTTGTTGTATGGTTATGTTGTGATGCCATAGTTGTATCTATGCATATCGGACATGTCGTGCGTACGTGTGACGTGTAACGGTATGTATGGGATTCGACACCTAGTTGTGCGCCTTTAGTAGTACTCTTTACAGGGAAATACCTCTTTGTGCTTCCAATGAGCCTTGGTAGCTTGCTACTGCTCCGGACACATTGATTGACCGGCGTGTATCCTTCTTGCTGTTGTGTCTGTCCCTTCGGGGAAATGTCTCGCAGTGTAATGGAGTCCATGTAGCCTGCTATGACTCGTCTACGCGCAGTTGATGACATTTATGTCCCATGGCGTAATGGAGTCCCTGTAGCTTGCTATGACTCATCTACACACGCTGAGACCGACACCTGCATTGTTGGGTTACGTATGCCTGTCCCTGTACGGATGTGTCACTTGGGTTCTACGACTAGTCATGTCGACCCGGGTTCTTGGACATTTGAATGCTAGCGACATGTTCACATTCGTGAGCCAAAAGGCGCAAACAGTCCCGGCCCAGGTAAGGTGGCAGCCGTGGAGATAACCATGCGTGAGGCCGCAAAATAATGTGAGGTGTTACATGCTAGATTCTTATGGCTTAGGATCGGGGTCCCGACACAACCTTTCTAGCCACCTTCTCGTCCAGCTTCTCCTTCCTCACAAGCTTGCCACCAGTAGGAATTTTGGCCCACCACTGCTAAGCAATTTTGCATTAGTTCCTAAATCCTTTCCCACATAGGAATCTTGTCTAGATTGTAATCGGTGACATTTGTAAACCCATAATTCTCCTAAATTAGCACATTTTCCCCATGATAAAAACCATGGGTCACCATCCGTCACCCTCTTCCATTCAGCTATGAATTGAAAGTGCACCTGGAATATATTTGCCGCTAGCACTTTGAATGCCACTTTGTGTGCTGAAACCCACACTATTGGCATGGCGTTGAAATACGCCAAGCGCTTGAAAGGTCTCATCATGTGTATCATAATGAGTCCTAGCCATCTAACCTCATGTATCATCTCCTCCAGCTCCACCGGAAACCATGTTCGTCTACTTCTTCATCATGCAGATTTAACCCCTCAAACCTATCTTACATAGTAGGATCCAGTTGTGCCCTAGCACACCCGCCAATGCCATAAAGGTCGCTTATTCTGCTACCCTTACCTCGTTCTTTATTCTTCTTCTCTGGCGGGTCGATGCAACTCCATCTTTCCTTGGACATTGATGATTTGTGACATCAACACACTCATCCTTCTCCCAGTTTCCACCATGACCAACTCCCTTGTGATCTTGCTTTGCCACGATGAACCATCGGTCCCAAACAGACCCGCGACGTGAAAATCTATAGGACTCTTGGTCACCAAGAGAACCGTACTAAATTGACCAGATTTTGTAGACTTCAACATGGATCCACTCGAGGGCAGTGTAAACCCTAGAAATCCTTAGGGCAACCATTTGGGCATCCGCTGCATGTAAAACAACATCTAGTTTTTAGTGCAAACAAGGCTTTCTCCAATAAACTTGTCATTAGCATCCTGACATGCAACTGCTGCAGCCCTTTGTTGCCGCGCCTAGACAGCCCAACATCAACATTCAACTTCATGTCGCCAACAGCAGAGGGAAAGCCATGTTACCTTCGCCGCGAGCTCCCATCGGGACATAATTTGGAGACCTGTTGCGCACCAAGGCAATCTCCAAGTCTTCTCGGTATCTATTGATGACATCCATCATAGTAAGAGGACTCCTAAAGTTGTCATTGTGAATTGCCCGCCTTCGAGCTCACCAGATGGCCCATAGGATAATAAGCACTCGTGAAAGCTCCTGCTAGTTCATGGATTCAAACAACTAGAACAACCATAGCCGGTCATTCGTCCAAATGGTTAGAGATCATATGTTCCAGCGTTGCTTCATCTCCCAACGCCCATACACATCGTGCCATCCGACATTCAATCAAGGCATGGCGCCAAGTGTTCTCAACCGCATTGCAAAAAACAACTAGATAACCTTTATATGGAACTGGAATGAACAGTGGCGAATCGTATTCACTACTCTCCGCGGCAAAATGCCGCTGCTTCACACTGGCAAGCGAGCGACATCTAGATGGGTCAATCCAATACCTAGGATACCTGCAAGAGATCCCGGTTCTTGAAGGTTTCGGTTTTGGGAACCTTCCAGAAGATTCTAGTTTATTTTTCTTCTTCTTTTTTCTCTATTTTTTCTGTTAATTTCTTCATGTTTTTCCCTGGTTTTATCTTTTTCATTTTACTGTTTTATTTTTTTTACAAAAGTTCCATAAATTTCGAAAAGTTGTTTCATTTTTTTTAAATGTTCAGACTTTTTCCAATAGTTTCAAATTTTTTTGCATTCTTAAAACAGCTCACCAATTAATAAAAACTTTAAGTTTTTTGCATTTCTCAAAAATGTTTGGAATTTCTAAAATAAATCCTTTAAAAAAAATATTCGATATAAAGTGTTCACTCTTTTTTAAAAATTTGAAATTTTTGAAAAATACACTTCCTCCGTCCCATAATATAAGAGTGTTTTTGGGACTACACTAGTGTCAAAAACGCCCTTATATTATGGGACAGAGGGAGTACTAAAGTGTAAAAATAACGTATTTAAAAAAACATGTTTCAAAGAATGCTTGACAATTTCAAAAATTGTTTTTTTTATCTATTGAAAATTCACAATTTCAAGAATTATCTTAATTTCAGAAAATGTATGTTATTGTTTTAAAAATATTTACGTTTTTAAAACAAAAACCGACTGAAAATTTAGAAAAATGTCTGTACAGAACAACACTGTTCGCTACAGTAGCTCACGGATGGCCCAGCCAACTTCGTGAAGAACCTCCCAGGAACGGTGACTTTAGCACATCCGTTTCATCATTCCTCCATTGCAGGCCAGGTTGCCCTGCTGCCGGCCGTGTACTTGCACGTGTAATTGTTATGAGTATGAATAAGTTTACATGTGTTTCTAGAAAAGAACTTATTTGCGAGTCGAAATCCACCTAAACAGAGGAGTGTTGTGGGCGTGTTGTATGAACCGTATTTTAGGCGGACAGAAACCGTGAATCTTATGTGCACGAATTCCATCTGCCTGCTGATAAGTGAAGTTTCTGTTTTGCTTTGGCAAGAATTGCAGAGCTTTGAACCTGCCGCTAATTTGGTTTCCTGCAGGCATATCATGTCAGCACTCGCCTTGTAGATTGTGCTTAGGATATCTGACCTTCTTGTCTTTGTCGCCTAGTCCTCTAACATTCCGGTTAATGATCCTCGTCTGATACTTAAGAGATCATCTCGGTGAATCTTATGTGAAGAGTTAAGCAATTAGGCATCATGTCACATGTACTGCAACCGTTCCAGCATATCACTGATCTCACGTTGTTAAAACAAGACAAGAAAAGAAGAGAGTGCCTAACCAACAGTGGACTGTTTTTCATTTGGTTATCAGTCGAATTTCTGCTCCTATCAGATACTCCATCTTTAAAGTAATATAAGGTCTCGCGAGCAACTGTGCCGACCCACTTAATGAACGTAATAGGGCGAAAAAGAGAGCGAAGGTGGGGTTTGTTTCAAACCTGGGTCTTCTAGATAGTTTGTGGCGACGCTAGCCACTGCGTTATGTGTTGAATTTGTGATGAACTGTAGGGCGCGGCTTATTTAAGGTAAAAGAGATATTTTCTTCTATCGTTTTTTTCGGTTTTATTCAGTTTTCTTGGGGTTTTCTTTTTCTCTTTTGCTTCTTTTATTTTTTTCCACCAGTTTTTTCATTCTTTTTGCACTTGTTTCTTTAGTTTCATTTTTATTTTTACTTTTTCCTTTTTTTCTCATTTTTTCTTTTTTATTCTTCTCCATTTTATGTTTGGTTTTCTTTCTTCTTATTTTTGATTTTATTTTCTTTTTCTTATGTCTTTTTTCACTCAACATTTCTGTATATGTCAAAAAACATTATTTTAGTAAGTGATCAACATTTTTATATACATGTTCAACATTGTCCGAACGCTTATTCAATATTTTTAAATACTTGTTCAACATTGTATTACATATTCAACATTTTGTAAATACTTATTAAACATTTTTCAAATACTCGTTTAATATTTTTTAACACTTACTCAACTTTTTTGGAATACTTTTTCAACATTTTTTAATACATATTCAATATTTTCCAAATACTTGCATTATACTTTTAATATTGTTCAACATTTTCAAATACTAATCCAAAAAATTTCAAATTCTAGTTCAACATTTTTTAATAATTATTCAACATTTTTCCAAATGTAAAATATTTTAAAGCATAAATAAAAGTACAAATCAAGAACAAAAAACAGAAAAAAAAAACAAGCCGTGGCCTCCGCGCTGCTAGGACGGCCCATCTTGGCCTTCCCCCGACGCGAGAGCTTCCCAGTGTCTTGCTTAAAGCAAGACATAGGGGCATCCAACAATAGCTGGCCAGTCCAACGTGTAGGCGGTGTCCGGCCATCCCTATATCCGTCCCACGTTCCTTGAAATCGGATATAAGGGTTGCCGGACAATCTAGTCTTTTGGGCCGAATTTGATAGATCCAATCAAATTTAGTAGATCCGGTTAGATGGTAATTTGCGTCGAGACGGTGAAGGGCCAGCCCGCCCGAGCCTTTGGGAAAATATTGGGTCCGGTTGTAGACGCATCCTCGAGGGAACGGCGTCGTTCGCTTGTTCGATGCTCCCTCGGAGACGTACACCCCAAGCTGACAATCACTCGTTATTAGGGACCTGACAAATAAACGTGCAAGCGGTTTCACATCCTCGTTCCTTGAGATCGGACCGCCATGAAGCTCAACAGGGTTCGCCGCCGCCGCCGTGATGTAAGCCCTTGTTACTTGTTTTCTGTTCGAGATCGATCTACCATCAGACACTAATTCCCCTCCCTCTCCCTGGCTGAACGACGAACTATCAGCTGCTGAAGGTGGACAGGTTTATCAAGCTGCCCGACGACGTGCTACTCAACATCCTGGAGAGGGTGGGCACGCTCGACGCCCTTAAAACCTGCGTCCTCTCCAAGCAAACGCTCAACCTGCCCACCTTGCTCTCGCGGATCGTCATCGTCCTCAGCACCGACGATCTACGCTGGAAGAACCGCGATGTGGCCGACGTGACGGACAAGATCCTGAGCACGAGGTCCCCTCGGATCCCCATCCGCATGCTGAAGCTCAGGTTCATCATGAGAGGCGACGACCATCTCATGATCGGCAGGGCCGTCGCCCGCGCCATGGCGACCCACCAGATTGACAACGCAGAGTTCGAGATCCTCACCAAGGATATCCATTATCGGACAACTGATGATGCGGATCTCCTCGACTCCACCAAGACGTTCAACAATTTTATCCGTGAGTGTCCGGACGCGTTTGCCGGTCTCACACAGCTGCATCTACACAACCTCAGGTTTCGTCAATCGGACATAACCAACATCCTAACCACCTGCAAGCGGCTGGAGTCGTTGCATTTGTTCCAGTGTGATGCAGGGGACAAGTCGGTGCTGCACGTAGAGCATGCGAGACTCGTTGAGCTTACATTCACCTATGGGAAATTCTTAAGAGTAGAGCTTTACCGTCTACCCAAGCTTCGACGGATGACCTTTCATAGATGGGCATACTATGATACTAACAATCCCTTGTTCCTTGGTTTTGCCCCTCAGCTATCCAGACTAAGCCTCACTAACGCATATGACGATTCAGCAAAGAGCCTCAAGCTAAGCCAATTGCTTGTTAATGTCCCCTCGATAAGTGATCTGCATCTGAATTTTCTAAGTGAAAAGGTATACTCACTACGATCATCTTTTCTTTTTGAAAGCCCTTCTTTTGCTAAAAAAAAACATCTTTTCTTTTCTGTGAAAAAGCTCACTACCATAACCTTTGTCTGGTTTTGTCCATGATGCATGGAGGGTTATATATTTTTTAAAGGCTTTTATATTATCACAAAGGGAACAAGTCACTAAAGGCATGAATCCAAGCGATCCTGTTATATAAAGCGGGATATAAACTCACTTGTAATTCAGACTGAATTTTTGTGGCCGAAATCCAGAAAATCCTTGTGATATGCCCGTTTTAGGCTCATGACCAATGTAATTCATGTATTTCTTGTGATTAATGTGTGTTGCCTATATATTGCAGATTTGGGTTCAACCAGAATGCCAGAAAGTGGTTGCACCTGTGCTCAGCAAACTACGCCTTGTGAATCTCGACAATCTTCCTGAGGAATGTGATATCGCATGGACATTGTTCTTTCTTGAAGCCGCACCATCTCTAGAAGAGCTTTCCATCACAATATGGGATCATAAGTGCCAAATGGAGTCGCAAAAAAGTCGCTCCAAGAAAACAGATGTGAAGTGGGAGCCATCTACTCCTGATTTCAAGCACAGGAATCTGGCAAGGCTAACTATCTACGGCTTCCAATCCGATGATAACTTCATTGCATATGCCAGGCGCGTCATTCAAGCTGCGGTGAACATCAAGGAGGTATCTCTGCATGATCGGAAGGTGTGCAAGCTATGCGCTAACAAGTTCCCTCATATCGGGGTTCGTCCTTCGAGTTATCCACGAACCATCGAGGAGGTGGATTCATTCAGGAACAAGATCACCGAGGCGAAGGCGACGGCTTCCCGTTCTATGATTCACTTCCGCACCATCGGCAAATCTTTTTCTCTCACCATGGCGACAAAGAAACAAGATGCGGTCGAGCTTGAAATCTTGATGCCAAGGGATTCCTCTCATTGCACCGAGCCCCAGTGGCGGAGCTAGCAAATTGCCAAAGCCCGGGCACGCTATAAACTAAAATGTACTTTGGTCTATTAAACCGCCAACACACTGGTGTCAATAAATAATATGCTCGATTTTGTAGTTAAACAAACATAATTGGAGTAGGATAACTCACCTTGTTGTCGTTTGCCGCTGCCATTGGTGGCCCTCACCGTTGGCTGTTTGTTGCACCTGGCCATGGCCTTGCATAGATTGGGCACTTGCCGGTGTTGCACGCATGACTAGTGCTCGCTGAAGTGCCGATTATGATGAGGACGCTCCACCATCCGTCGGGGAGTAATTCCTACCATAGGGGATATGCCGTTTTGACTCTAGCACTTCCGCCGATCGTTGCTTGGTGAAATCGTAGACTAATTGGAGGCCCGGCCGTGCACCATCTCTTGTGGTCTTGCCTGTCGTCGGTGCTCCACCAGTCCACCTCGCCGGCTACCACCTCCAACGCCGGAATTTCTAGGATGCAGTCTTGCGGCGCGCCGCACAGTCGAACAACGTGCGAGGCGGCCAAACAGATGAGGCGAGCTATGCAGCCAGCAGCCTCGAGATGGATCTGACTACCCTAGCGTGGCCCATGTAATGAAATTAATGGATGGGCCTTAGGCGTCCTGGTTTGGCGTGAGTAAACCCAAAGGGCAAAAACAATGCCCAAACTAGCCCAATTCACCAGTCTGTTATATTTTGCGCGTATATCGTGCGTATTCATCGATTGTGACTGCGGCTACTTGAAAAATCCACAGCGGTCTAGCCCGGGCATGCGCCTAGGGTGCCCGGACGGTGAAATCGCCCCTGCCGAGCCCTATCTCCTGTTATTTGCTAAGCAATTCAATAATTTTCTTCCTGATTGTCTAGAAGCATTTGCTGGTCTCACACGACTGCATCTGCAGATTATAAGGTTTGGTGAATTGGACATACCCAACATTCTTAGCACCTGCAAGCGGCAGGAGTCATTGTGTTTCTTTCAGTATGACGCGGAAATCCATTCAGTGCAAGTAGAACATGCTCGACTGCTTGAGCTTGTTATCTCCTATGGGGCATTCAAAAAATTAGAGCTTGATTGTCTACCAAAGCTCGAGCGGATGACCTATAATAATTGTCCTTTTCATGAAAATCCCTTGGTTATTGGTGTTATCCCTCAGCTTTCAAAGATTTGTCTTGATAATGCGTGTCTTTTAGTCAGAATCCTCAAGATAAGTCAGCTGCTTGCTAATGTCCCCTCCCTAAGAGATCTATATATGGAATTTGGGAGTGAAAAGGTACTCACTCCAATCATCGTCCCATTCTCATTGTATGATCGTTACATGTTATATGTGATAATAGTTAGTTATGCATCACTTGATGATGTATGAACAACTTGCACTCATTATTAATTTATTGATCTTCTCAGAATTGGATTCGACAATGCCCGAAAGTGCTTGTTCCTGTGTTAGCCACACTACAGTTTTTAGATTTGGACAATCTTCCCCAAGAATGTGATCTCACCTGGGCAATGTTCTTTCTTGAAGCTGCACCGTGCGTAGATGGGCTTTGCATCACAGTATGGGATTATAAGTGCCAAAGGGTCTCTAATGTGAAGGGGGAGCCAGCTGATCCTGAATTTAAGCGCAACAATCTGGCGAGGCTAGCTATCTATGGCTTCCAATCCGATGACAGTTTCACGGGATATGTCAGGCGTGCCATTCAAGCTGTCCTGAACATCAGGAAGATATGTCCATACAGCAGCAAGTTATGCAAGCTCTCTGCTAAAAAGATTCCTCAAGTCGAGGCTCGGCCTTTGAGTTATACACGGACCAGTGAGGAGGAGGATTCATTGAGGAAGATGATCACAGAGGTGGAGGCGAAGGTGGATTCATTGAGGAATATTAGTAGTTCCCGGACTCCAGAACTTATACTAGTAGCTATTGCTTGTGCTGTTGTTTTTCTCTTGAAATGTTTCTTAATTCCTGTACTATTTTGAAGCACTTCTATATATGTGTGCTCTTTTTTTTGTTGGGGTCGTGTTCAATATTGTATGCATTATTTCCTTTTATTTTTTCTCTATTTTATCTATGACAGCTACACCACTGTTTGTCATGTAATATCTATGATGGCGTCACTGACCCCGATCAAAATGAGGTTACCCACCGATGAACTCATCGACCGTGAGACAGGGCGTGTAGAATCTCTCACCGGCCACCGGAAAACTTTTTTTTAGAAAAATAAACACAAGGAGCGTCTGGCTTTAAATTAATAAATTAATAAAGCCCACATATGGCAGCTTAATAGAGTTCAAAGTATGAAGAGCTGAAACCAAAAGCACAAGTTTGATACATGGCTCACAGCCTAAATGTTAAGAGCACGCAGCTCCGAAAGAAAGACTCGAAGCCTAAGCAGACGATGCAAGTTGACGTGCCACTATCTAAATGTTACATAGCTTGTCCAAGGCGTGTTGCATGTCTTCATCATCCTGCTGTTTCCCCAACGGCGTCCACTGTTGCAAGAAAAGATTGTATTTGAAGAGAACATCAGCCGGATGGGAAGAGAAAACAGACTCAATAGTGATCCTGTTGTGGATATGCCATAATGCCCACAGCAGAGCACCAGTACATCGCCGCATAATTTGTTTTTGGCACCTCAATGCGCCCACAAGAGCTCAAGCAGCTCCAAACCTGAGCGTGGGTTCCAGGCTTGACCAGAAGCCTCCCTAACAGCACTTCACGTGAAACGCCCTAAGTGACAATGAAAGAACACATGGTTTGCGTCTTCCGGCACGGTGCATACCATGCAAGCACCTGTGGCCGCCCCTACCTTTTGGCCACTTTGATCGACATCAGGAGATGATTCCTAAACAACTGCCACAGAAAGATTTTGACTTTGAGTGGCAGTGCAACTTTCCATAGTCCCCTGACCACGTCAAGCATTGGGCTTTGGGTCAGCTTCTCCTACATGGACTTGGCCGAAAATAGTCGGGAGGCGGTAAGGCTCCAAGAAACCTCATCCGGAGAGACGTCAAGAGTGATCTCACTAAGGCGCATGCACAAAGATTCCCACTCCTGCCTTTCGGCCTGCCATAGCTCATGCTAGAACCAGATCGCCGGCGGGGAGGTACTGCACGCCTCAGTGATCGTTATGTCTGGGTTCGTCGTCGTGGTAAAAAGCGACCGGTGATTCATCCAAAGGGGTTCATCGTCAATCCACTTATCATGCCAAAGCTTGATGGATTTAGCGACGTGCACTTGGAGCCGCGCGCCCATAGAAAACGCCGGCTTTACCTTCTGAATCCCATTCTAGAAAGGCGAACCACGCGAAACAGCCTTGAAGAAGTTGCGCCCACAACCCCGATGCGTTGTTCACAAGATTCCAAATCCATTTGATTAAAAGGGAGATGTTCATAAGTTTCCAGTTTGTGACCCCCAAGCCACCGTACTTCTTCGGTCTACATGATGCCGCCCATTTAATCATGTGATACTTGTTCTTGGTATCGGCTCCTTCCCAAAAGAACCAGGCCGGAGCTGGACGTATCTAACTTCACGTGCACCCTGTCTGCGAGAAGAAACATACCCATGGTGAAGATCGGCCGAGTGGATAGACTGTAGTTAGCGAGCGACCGCCTAGCCCCAGACAACATGAATTTCACCCGCCATAGGCACACCCTCCGCGTAACCTTCGAGTATAGTGGATCCCATTTTATAATAGAGATGTGTTTGTTAGACTGGGAGCCCAAGATACTTTAGAGAGAATTTGCCGAGTCAGCAGTTCAGCCGGTTCGCGACTCTTTGGCTCTCCCCCTCATCCATACCCATGGACACCACTTCACACTTAAGGAAGTTGATCTTGAGACCCGACATGACCTCAAAGCAAAGTAAAGGAAGTTTGATAGTTTCTATGATGTGCAGGTCTGGCTCGAAGAACAACATGGTGTCGTCGACATATTGCAATTGCAGCACCCTCCAAGGATAAGGTGGGCCACAACCCCCTTGATGTGCCCCGCCAACCTAGCCTTGTCTAGCAAGGCTGAAAGCACGCCCACGATTAAATTAAACTAGCGGGCGGAGGCGCGGCGACACGCCGCGCCCGTGGAAGACTATGTATGTGCCCTTACGCTGCTTTTTTTGGTGAAAGGAAAAGAGATGGTGGGCCGGACCGACCAAAATGAGGAGAAAATAGGCGAAGAGGCTAATATATAGCTGCTCTAAAATTTCAGAAGTGTAACTGGGAAAGGCTATACATGCATACATATGTTTTTTATAACCTAACAGATGGGGAAAAGAGTGAAACAAAATTTAAATGGTTGCCATGCAAACAGTACAGATGATCCAAAGAATTTTTCAGCAGACATCTGAAAAGACATGATGTTCATATATATTCGGCATTGCCCAAAATGATAAAACAGAACATTATAGAAGTACTGACCCATCGCACACAAAATATCTGTAGACACAACACGATCATCATAGGCAAATCATCGTAGCTCAATTGCTTCTGACACCAAGGCTTGCTCGGTTGCTTCTGACACTTAGGCTTGCTTTATTAAATAGGTAAATCAGATTAGAGCACATTATATATTGAAAACAAAAGGGAAGGAAAAAAGCAGGCGGAGTACAAAGTAATAAGAGTTACCTTTATTTTACTAAATTTCTGAAAACGTGGCAGGGGAGACATCATCAGCATGCTCACATCAAAGCTTGCAATATTTCAAATGCTCATATGCCAATACGCTTCGCAAGCAGATAGATATTTCAAATGCTCATATGCCAATACGCTCGCTCAAACATAGCAGATGGGAAATCATGTGTTCAGGAGCCGAAGGGAGCTTATCAGTCTGTGAGCTCGCCGCACCTCTGGGACACAGGGGCAAATAGAGATGCGACAGTGGTGGCCCTCGGATATTCAGTTTGGCTCTAGGGAGCATATGCTCCTGCGTGTTGAAAATGAATTTTACAAATGTCAAAAAAAATTGAAAAAAATATATGTGTTTATTGTCACATTCAAATGGTACATGCAAATTTGCAGGTGAAAAACATAAGCATTTTGACCTGTACAAAAAAAACAAGTCGAACGCCAAATGTTACCTCCAAATGTTACACTTAATTTTGTTTTTTTCACCGACGAAACATCGTTGTCCCATATGGCATGAATATTGGCAAGCACACTTGCCACGCTAATATGAACATCTACAAAAAATTTCAGAATTTTTAAAATTTATTTACTATTTATTTTGATTTTACTGTTCATTAGGGAGCATATGCTCCCGAGAGCCAAAAATCCATGCCCGGTGGCCCTGGCTTACTTTGATTACTGACTATGCTTATTTACATCAAACAAAGGACCAAAATTAAGACATATTATTGTTCCATGATGGTTCTGACCAATATAGTACAGAAGAATGTAATAATTCTTCGTGATTAAAGAAGCCTAGTGCCCCAATTTTCCTTAAACATTGTCAGGCTATGAAGAAAGCACAAAAATGTAGCAATCTCTGACATAACTGAACAGTAGCATCATTAGCATAAGAAAGCACTCCGAAAATATAACTCTAGGGAAAAGATAGCACAAGTAAATGAGCATGTACCTGTTTACTGGAACTTCTTTTGTCGATCAGATTATATTGTCTTTAAATGCATGTGATTAATTACTGCGATGTAGTAGGGGGGATGGTTCCAGTGAGAGGTTTCGAAGTATGTAGTCAATCTTCTTGGAATATACAATTTAGAACTGATGCATGCTATGATGCATATGATATTTTTGAGAACATTTTCAAATTTAGCAAAGGTATCCCCAGAGGCGCAGATCCAATGTGTAGTGTGGTCATATAAAGTTTAAGCATTCCATGATCATGAAAAAACTGGATTGCAAGGATATAGGTGGTCTGAATGATGAGAGAGGATATATGTGGTCTAAATGATGATAGAGGGGCATGTATTCAGAGTTATCCCAGAAAGAGCGAGCTGCAAGCATGGGCAGCAGAAATAAATGTACATAAATGTACATTAGATAAATGCCTTTATTTATGACCAAAAGGTTGTGAAACATTACAAAATATGGCTAAGTTTTGGCTACATAGAAGAGATGCGCCAGAGAAAAGTTGAAGATATATAGTGAGGTCATGAGATGAAGTATTCTGATGTTAGTTCAAAATTCCATACGGCCGGCCAGCTCGTATTTCTTCAGCAGCACATACGGCCGGCCAGCACGTATTTCTTCTATTCTTATTTTCTTCTCTTCTTCCATCTACTTTTCTTTCTTCTTCTTCCTCTTCTTGGAAAGCACGTGCAACCAGCTTTTTCAGTGCAGTACCTTTTGGTTCAAGTGTGCACAGGCTCACACCAAGGACGGACTTGCACTCAGCCGGTATTTAATTAGCAACCGGAACAGACCAGACTTGTGAAATAGATGCTTTATAGCCTATCATTGAACTGCAAACGGGTCAAATATGCATAGGAGGAGGAAGAGGAGAAGGGAAAAGAAGAAAATAAGAAGGAAGAACAGAATGACAAAGAATTTAACCATCGTCGCCGCCACCGACGATGCCATGGACTGTGACGGCTAGCAGGCTGGACTGGCCCCGTACTCGGCACCCCTCCATCTGGTGCCTTTGTGTCGTCGCCGGCGGACTGTGGTGTTGCAGGTGCTCCTGGCCGCTGCATTCATGGGACGGGGCGAGGGATTGAACCGGAGGAGAAAGCGGGGAATTGAGGAACATGGAAAGACAGCGGCACGAACGGAGAGCGTCGGCCATGGCCGGCGACGGATGACGGCGGCGGTGGCGACCTTGCAGCATCTGCCTGGAGCTAGGGTTCGTGTAGTAGGGCCTTCTATACCTGAGGCGAGCCGGAAGAGGAAGGGAGTAGGTGGAGGAGGAGGCGAGGCTGCCCAGGTTGGGAGGCGGCGGTCGGGTGGGGATCGAGGCCGCAACATGCGGAAGAGAAGAGGGGGCAAAGAAGGAAGCGTGTGAGCGGTGGATGGTGGGGTCTAGATATTTCTACGGCAGGGTGAGCAGTGAACCAGCAAAAACCGGTGCCAAAACATAAGGAAAACCAGCGGTAAACAAAAAAAAGACCAAATCAACGTGTCAGCTCAGGAAGCAATCACCGTGAGAACTGGGAATTCACCCTAGGATTAAACAACAACTGCGAGAGCGGATCTCCCTGTCGCAGCCCGCGCTTGTTACAAAAAAATTCCCAACTTCTCGGTTCACCAAAATTTTGTTTGGCCCCGCGAGACCAATTGCATAATGCGGTGAATCCATCCTATCTCGAAACCCTTTTGGATGAGGAACTCACGGAGAACTCCCAGTTCACGCGATCGTACGACTTCTCAAAATCTAGCTTAAGAAGAATAGCACGTTGTTTAATTCGTCATAGCTCATGAACTAGTCCCTTGAGAATATTTCTGCCTCGGAGAAAGGTCGTTTGGCAATGGTGAATCACATGTTGAGCTATTGGCGCAAGACGCTAGTGAAAGCTTTCACTCCAATTTTGAAAGGGACGCTTAATAAGAGCTATTGGCCGAAAAAACTTGATGGAATCCGCACACTTGACCTTGGGGATCAAGGAGATGACCCCAAAGTTGGGCCTAGATATATTTGCGACACTGGCAACCTTCTGGGCTTAAATATATTGGTTTGCTTGTTGAATCAATGGATCACTTCGCCATAAGCATCGATCCAGATCTGTGTCCCAAGTGAAATCCTATCTATATACTATAATATATAACTAAATAATTGATCTTTCCTAACCTATTTTTTTTAACATGCACATATGCCACCTGAACATGCAAACATGCATGTAAAAATATACATCTCAACAATCAATACAAGAAACCACATACATTTTCAATGTTGCTAGTGACGGCTGAGTTTTTAGCTGGAAACGGGGACTATTTTTGTTGGGGTTTCCATGTTGCTGGTGCTTTTTTGCTGCAACCGGCTATGATTTTTGCTACGATCGAAGATATTTTTTGCTGGAAACCGAGACGATTTTTGCTGGAGCCAGAGGCTACGGCTGGGGATGGAGCTGCAACCGTGGCACACGAAGCTGCACCGGCCATGGAACCAGCTGCGAGGGGGGTGTGCTGGTAATCGTTGGCTGCGGTGGAGGAGGCGGAGCCGCTCCCATTTTTTTTGCATCTAGGCGGGGACAAATGCAACAACGGGCGATTTTTTGCTGGAAGCCGATCGTCAGAAGGCTGCAAAGGGGGCTGACGAGGTCACCTACCCTGGGTAGGGTCATAGACCTCGTATCTAAGACACACCTGGGGTCCTACAAGTTCACGAAAGTCCTTGAACTACCGTAGCACTCGGACGAATGTACAAGATGCACTCAGACGTTACTAGCCACTCAGCTTGGCTTAGGCACCCGGACGTGAAGAAGCAGAGACGGCGTGGGAGCTACAACGTTTGAGGGACTTAACTCACATTAAGTGTTGTAAATGCTACGTTACCTGTAACGCTCGTAGTTAACACGGCAGTTTCCAGTAACTCCGGCAGTTACTAGCATTAATGACCCTCGTAATGGCACTCGGCTGGTGGTGGCGCACTCTATATAAGCCACACCCTCGACGCCAGAGGAAGGGTTACGAACTCTTTGTAATCAGAAACATACACAAAGCAACACTTAGCCCCAGGGCTCGAGACGTAGGACTTTTACCACTTCCGAGTGGGGTCCGAACTCGTAAAATCCGAGTGTGACACTTGCTTCGTAGCTAGGCTTCGCCCTTACTCGTACGTACCCCCCGTACTACTGTCAGTATTACTCCCACGACAGTTGGCGCTCACCGTGGGGCAGCAGTTCTAGCAAACTCCGGCGCAAGTGGTTTTCCAGCCGTCATGTTGGCACTCGGCGGCGAGGTTCTCTTCGGCAGCCTTCGCTTCATCATCGATGGTTCGGCTTGGCTACACGATGCACCGTTGGACCCGGATGCATTCCCCGCCCGCGGGGCTGTGCATTCCAAGTCGTGGAAATTTTCACCAGAAATTTTGGCAGCATAACGCCTTAAATGAATTGCACTAACGGGGTGTACTGGGAGGATTACAAGAACACGAACGCCTTTGTCTCCAAGGAACAATGAAGTGCACCAACGAGATGTTACTTGGAGGATTAGCAGAACACGAAAGCCTTTGTCTCCAAGGAAGGAACATGACGAATTCATATTTTGTATTTATTGATTTGTCGAATGCCTCATGATGGTTGGTTCTTGATTTCTTAGATGAAGTGAACTAAGCGGTTGTCCTAGAGAGGAGGATTATCATAATTAAAATTAACAAGGAAGCCTTATGGTTGCACGGAACAAAAGATCCATCCTTTATCATCTACTAGAGATTATGTAACACATGCAATTAAGGTATGTGTTCTTTCATTTGTAGATCTCTACCATACAAAGCTTCATGCAACTAAGTTCAAGGTTAGCAAGGCTTGATTGGTTAAATATGTTCAGTCATTATGCCAAGCTACAAACCTAAAGATAAACTTTGTGTTCTTGGTGTCAATGCAAAGAACAAAACCTAGAGTTTCTTCAATTAGAAATCAGGAACGGCTTCATATAAACTTAATATCTTTGGAGGTAATGATATATATATATATATATATGTATATATACACACATATATATGTATATGTATATATACACATATACACACAATATGTGTGTGTATATATATATATAGTTCCTTTCGGATATTCTAAAACCACAATTATACTAGTGTTACTTGTAATTTGTGATGTCTGAAATCTAATGATAAATGGGTGATACTATCTCGTTTTTAATTAGCAAAAGTTTGATTTCAGATACTTGTGTCTCATTACAATCAATCATGTGAGTAAAACACATGTCGGGCAGACCCATTATACTCGACAGGGCATACCTCCATATCTCCTTGCCGTTGATGTATTCTTGCCTGGTTGCTTGTCTGGCGATTTTCTGCCCACATCTCCGGTTGCACGTCCAGCACAACCATCTGCATTGCAAAGGGTAAGAAAATATTCGTCAGTTTTATTGACGCCATGCAAAGATTTCCTTAATACGGTTAGATCGAGAAAGGGGCGGGCCAAACCAACAAGACTGACATTGTGGACGAGTGCTAGGAAGCAATCAGAAGAATGCCCGGAGCGACCGCTGGATGTACTCGTTGTGCTGTTGGCTTAAAAAAAGAGAAAGGAGGAGGTCCAGGCGCTTAGTCGTCACAGAGAGGAGCAAGGTGAGGCAACAACACAGGGGCAACCATTTATAGAGGAGAGGAGAGGAGAGGAGAAAGAACACGTACTGCTTGGCCGTCGATGAGCGAGCAAGGAACGCGGAGAGACGTGGGATGGGAGGCCGATCCGCGTGAGGCGCACAGGAGCCAATGGTTGACAAGAACGGGAGGGAGGGGAAGTAATGGAGGAGGAGGCGAACCGAACGTAATTAAAGAAGGAATGAAGGAAGGAAGGAAGGAAGGAAGGATGCGTTGGTTCTGCGAGAGAGGATTTCGATTTTCGAGGAGGTTGATTAGGTCGGTTTGTTAAGCTTCCTAATAATAAGAGGCTACTGGTACCGGTTCCATCCCTCAAATAACGCTAGGTGGTTGACGTCAGGTTCATTGTAAATCACGTCAGTTCCCTAACTAATCCTTCTCTTTCCAAACAAACTTACTCCCTCCGTTTTTATTTACTCTGCGTATTAGCTTTGGTCAAAGTCAAGCTTTGTAAGCTTTGACCAAGTTTATAGACAAAAATATTAACTTTTATGTAACACCCTGATTTTGCCCATTTCTTTTTTCTTTTGATTTTGGTCTGGTTTTGCTTTTCTGTGGCTTGGTAGTCTTGGAACCTGGAGGGATCACCCTTGATTCCTCTTCCCTAGTGGCTTGCCAATCTCTAAACCATCCTAAGACCTTGTCATTTCAATCTTGAACCAATACCAATAATCTTTTTCTTAGGAATATTCCTTTTTCCTATTAAAGGAATAAATCTGTTGCCTTGGGTTGTGAAGCAACCCACATTTCTATCATTCCAAAAATTCCCAAATAATTCTCATAAATTTTTTGGGTCATATCTTCCTCAAATATGGCAAAACCCTTCCTTGCCATGTTCAAGAATATTTCACAAATATTCCTTTTCTGATTCTGCCCTAGTTGTCAAGTTGTGAAGCAAGTACCCTTTATATGTGCTTCCTTGCTCTAAAACTTTCTTTGCACTCTTTCCTATCCATATCATTGCCACATGCCAAAATTCAACTCAATTTGGCTAGTAAATCTTCCTTGGCAAATTTCCAAAGTTTCTAAACAACTGGAAGCTTTGTGAAGGAAGTACCAGCTAGGCTGATCCAAATGAGTTTAAATTTTGCAAGAATCTTCATATGCTCAAATCATGTCTCTCCACCAAATTTGAGCATCATCCCTTCAACTATGTGAGCACAGCATCAAATCTTTGTTTCTGGTCATTATTTTGGGTTGTGAAGCAACTATATTTTATGTTGCTCCATAATTCCTGAAATTTTACCAGGACATTATCCCACCTATATAACACCTCTCCACCAAATTTGGGCTCATTCCATCTACCCAATAATTCCCTAGAATTTTCCTAAGATTCTGTCCAGTAGGATGCTGTGTGAAGGAAGTACCATTTTGGTTTATCCAAATGGTATGAAACTTTTACAATATCTTCATATGCCTATATTACTCATCTCCTCCAAATTTCAGCTCCATCCAAGCAAGTATGTGAGTGCCACTTCATACCTTGCAATTCTGTCCAGTAGAGCTCATTGAACTGCAAGTGCTACTTATCTTCATCCAAATGAGCTGCAAATTTGCAGAGATGATCACCCTAGTATGTGATCACCCTCAGCCAAAAACCAGAGTCTATCCCCTACTCAATCTCTATCATTTCATTTCAAGCACCTTGCTGTTCCTGTGGTTGCCAGCAAGTTCTAGTCACCTCTTTGACCAATATGCTTGTTCCTTTGCATTTTGGCACTTACCAACCTCTGATACACCGCTTTGACAAGGTCTGGCAGTGGCTGGGTGCCGCGGACGTGTGGTGCCGGTGGTGACCACGACTCTAGTCAGCAGCCACAGTGCTCTGGGCACTGGTCCCTTCGGGAAGCCACCTCCGGCCAGCGACGTCGCCCCGGAGCTCCAGTGCGCGGCTAAGCTCGCCACCGCGGCCGAGCCTATCCGGCGAGCTCGCCGCGGCTATAAAAGGCCCCGATCCCCTCCCGTCCTCACCATCCTCCTCTCCTCACTCCACTGGTCCTCCCTGAACCATCCAATCGTCGCCGGAGTTAGTGTGGCCGCGTGCCCACAGCGGCCGCCGCCCGCTTCCACGGCCACCGCGTGGAGTCGCTTCTTCTCCCCTCCCAGGCGCCCGTGCTGCAGCTGGTTGGGTGCGGTGCTCCTTCGCGGTGCTGCCGGTGGTCTCCGCTCGGCCGGAGACGGTCGGAGCCGCCCGCGCATCTCGCCGGAGCCTGTCACTAAGGCCCGTCGTAGCCGTCGTCTCCACCTTTCCCCGCCGCCGCTGTTGCCTCCCCTGGACACGGCGCTGTCTCCCGAGCACGCCGGTGGCCTCCCCTTGGCCGGAGTTGGCCGGAGCCGTCCAGGCCAGTCGCCGGCCGAGCCTCCCCGCCCCTCCTCTGTTCGCCGTCGGGAGGAGGAAGATGGAGGCGAGAGAGAGAGAGGTCAGCCGCGGGTCCCGCCTGTAAGCCTCTCCAGCCCCGGGCCCGCGCAGAGTAAGTGGAGGCGTAGTTCAGCTGTATACGTTTTCATTTGGTGAAAGCGTATTTTCAATCCACTTCGGTTAAAAAGCCGCTTTCCAGTACAGGAGGCGTATTCTGCTCAAAGGCGCTTTCTGTTTTCAGGCGCCAGGGACCTGTTTGTGAGGAATCTTTTGCAGATTGGTTCCTGAACTTCGTCTGGCTATAACTTTTCATCCGTAATTCCGATTGAGGTGATCCCAAAGCCCACTTCTTCGTCTCTTCGAGCCCGTCATGTTGGTACCATTTTCATACTATTTTGACATAGTGAAAATGACCATTTTACCCTTGCCCCTAAACAGCCCCTCCGGGAGAGAACTGTTTCCGGCAATCCTTTTCGTGATCTTTCAGCACTTCTTCCCGATGGTTCCTTCATCCCCAGGCAAGCCACAACTCTCATCTGCATAATTGCATTGCAATATCATAGTTAAACTAATTACTTTAATAGCAAGTATGATTATTTGTAAAATGGATTAGATTATGCAATGCTTGAGTAAATTCTTGAATAGGTGATTACCATGTTAAGGATTGGATTGTTAGTGACTAGCAGTTTACCCGCTTGATGATGCCATGACGTGGTTGGATTAAAAGATTACTGTCTATGAATATTTTGGGGTTTCATCCGGCAATTTGTGGGTATGAACTAGTAGCAGTGGCTTAAGCATATTGGTTATTGGATTACTAGTTGGTTAATGTTTTGACTTGGATTACTACGATACTAGAGTGTCAGCTATGACGGAAATATTATTCGGGGATAAGATACTTCAGGGTTGATCGAGAGGCACCTGTCCGGACTTATCCGTGCAGCCACATTTGCCGGTATGGGACGGCCTTGACTTAGTCTAACCTCATGCTCTTTCACCGGTACCACCAGACAGGGAAGGTTATGCGTGCGCGCTACCCTGGCCCGGTAGGCGGCGATAACCTTGTGAGCCCAGTTGAGTTATTTGGATCCAGGTCCCCGTTTGGGACAGTTTGTTTGGCCACGACGGTGGCAGGTGTCACGAGGTGACACAGGGGCCACCCAGGGCAGGACTCCGGGGGAGGATGATTGCCGGTGGTACGATGGAAGAGTCACGGGTTAGGCAGGTTTCGTTGGAGCAACGCTGGTCCACCCGAATGGGATCACGAGGTCAGGTGCTCCATGGTGTGGGTAAAGTGCGCAACCTCTGCAGAGTGTAAAATCTATTCGAATAGTCGCGTCCACGGTATTGGACAGTCCGTCCAGGCCTCACTAGGTGATCAACCGTAACAGTGATAATAATGATGGAAGAACTTGTCTGAGTATGGTAGCAGTTGGGCATCATGCCACTGACAAGTCTTGGTAACAATCTTGAGGATATTCGCTAGATGTTCTTGGAGTGATCACGAGTTGGTCACCAGAGTACAGGGAGAATAGCCTGTTATTGTTATTTTCAACTATCCCTTCGGTAATGATAAATCTTTACCTAATCTTGATTGCTATGATGTTGTCTTGCCTTAATACTGATGTTTGTTGTGAGCTTGCGAGTACATTCAAAGTACTCACCTGGCGTGTCATGCCAGTTTGCAGGTCATGCCATGATTGCTTGCTTGTTGAGGATCCCGAGTTTGCGAGCTAGGATACGCGTTCCAACCAGAGTCCCTGCGGAGTGGAGTCCATCACCACCGTCGTTGTTCCGCTGCTAGCGTAGAATTACCCTAGGCAGGCGTAGTATCGCCGTGCCGATGTAATCCATGTACCCTTGTAACCTTATCCATGGTAATAAAGAGCTAATTTGTTCTATGCCAGCAGTGCCGTATTCCAGAAGACTTGTCCCTGGGCTGGAATACGGGGCGTTCCGGTCTCCTCTGAGCCGGGGTGCCACAAGCGTTGGTATCAGAGCAGGTCTGGCTGTAGGACGCCCTAGACCGCGCGAGCGTTAGTAACTAGTAGTATAGGGTCTAGTTGGTTTGCTGCACTTGTTTGTTGCATAACATGCATATAGACTATTTATTTTATCACTAACGATGGATCTAGTGTGTGTAGGTGGCATCAGTTTCGATTCACTACCTGCACCCTCCAGTTGCATACTCGTTCCTTGGTGTGGTGTCATCTCCGTCCCAGCGGAGTGATGCCAAGGTGCTTGGTGTTGTCGATCACCTGCAGGATGGATGCACCGGTACCACACCAATTTATCCTCTTTAGCCACCCCTATAATTTCGGTGATAGACATGATTCTATCCCGGATCGTGCCATCCAACTCACTGCGTTGGCAACCCTTACTGATCTTTGTTACCAGAAAAGGGCAATGCTTGCAAGCCCTTCTTTCCATCGCCATCCCTTCCTGCTATCCACCCTCTGGATGAGTACGGTCTTCCTCCGTCCGCTTGATGATGATGTGATCGTGACCTCCGTGTTCCGACCCGCGATCACCAAGTTCGTTCTCGCCACTGTGTCCGTCCAGATGGAACCAGTGTTAAGCCCGTGTTTGGTGTAGCCTTGTTTACACCAACTTTCTTCCACACATTGGCTCACTTTCGTGCACACCGGCACAACATGTTAGACCGTAGTACCGAAGTTTTCTTACGAGATTTGTGTGCTTAAGTAGGCATGCATACACTGCTGTGGATAGTGTAGAATATGATATTGCTTGTGTGTGATCTTGTTGCTTTGTGTGCTTTTGTTTTAGTCGTTTCTTTTGCTTCTTCCTTTGGGCCCTTGGTGTTACCTTATTTTTCCCCTATGGAAGTTGCTCACCGACACTGGACTCAAAGAAATCAGTGAAGAGACAGTCATTTGGAAGCTCAGTTTAGCAATATAGAATTTTCAGCAGACTGCATTATATCGGGAATATCGAGCATGAAAATAAATGATATCCTGGCTGGATTGATTATCGGCATCAAAGTATACAGCAGTGCAACCTTCACAGCAGTAATCATCGAATCAGCAAGAAGGCAAAGCGTGTGCATAATCAACAGCACATTTCGAGTCAAAGGTATGATTCATATACGCGGTTGAGTCTGCTATGAGCACAATTTGAACCCTGCCATGTCCTGGAATCAAGCCAGAATGTGCTATGAACTTAGTGCTCAGCAAGAAGAATAGTCGAACAACTTTCTTCATACAACAAGTAACCGACAGCAGAAACATTAAGGGATATATATGTGCACTTAGCTTGCATATGGCAAAAAGAAAGCTTCAGGTTTAAGCAACCCAGTCTTTCTCCGCAAGCTACTAGAGAAGCTTACGACGCAAGGTTCCTGTGTCTTCCTCGATACGACACACGGATATTTGCCCATACAAGACACCCATGCTTCTCCAGTAAGCTATGACAGCAAGCTTCTGGCATAAGGTACCAAGTCTTCCCCAGCAAGCCTTTAAGGGGGGAAGCGTCTGAGGTACGGTACCCAATCTTCTTCAGGAAGCTACCCCAGTAGAAGCTTCAAGCGCAAGCTATTCAGACTTCCTCAACAAGACACTCTCGTTGGCTTCCAACACAAGCTAAGCAACCTTCGCCAGTAAGGCATTACATCCTCACAAGTACAAGCTACTCCACCGACAGTTGGTAGCATATGACCTTGCACCCTCAGAGTCAGATCCGCAACAGTTGGTCTGAATGCAAGAATCAGTGAGGACACAGGCCCGTTTCAAAAACCAAATGCTCAGCTGCATATACTCAATAGATATGGTGGACATGCTACCAAGGTCATACGAGTCAATCATACAATGATGTCAGCCCGATGAGAATCCGGCTATCACCTGAGTTATGCAAGAAAGAGAAAGACAGTTATACACCTTAGTATGATGCAAGATAAAAAGCCAGACAAAGTTGAGACAACAATTTTTGCAGTGATTATCAAGGCCAATCTCCTCACGCCCGACAAAGTGATATCATTAACCTTTGTCAGTGTTTGCATGGTTGACGATAGCCTGGAGCTATGAACCTGGGTTCGGATGATCATTGTCCTATGAATAAAGCGTGGAGGATGAGAAAGCTGGTCATGTGAGCAAAGATACCCTGTCAGGGGGATCAGGATAAGATATGCCTGCCGGAATATTGCACCTGATAGCACCTATGGTCACCCGAGGAATCAAGACCGTACAAGGCCAAGTTCTTTCAGCCAAGGATCCAGGCAGAGAGAACCATAATGAAAGAGCAAGATCGTCCATACAAGTATGGTAGTGGTTGCCTGGTACAGATATTTCGGATAGTATGGATCGGTACCGATCACCATGGGTACACACCCACGGGGTCTATTCCATCTGCAAGGACCCCATATCGAGTCAACCCGCTCAGCCCAACCAGATGTGCTCAGAATCGTTAGAAGGAGAATATTCGAATCTGTCAGGTCAATTCGGCAGTTGGATTCTGGCAACCGTGTCAAAGCATTACATGGCCTACTATTCACTTAAAGGTGCTGACAGACGGAACGATCAGAATGTTGGACAACAACCTCGGAGCATGTGTCCTCACATGTGGGAATCAGTTAAAGGATGGGTATTTCAGTCAGGATAAGCCATTGCACCCAGATAAGTCAACAAACATAAAAGGAGTGAAGTCGGAGTAACATATGAGTTAAGATTTGCCCGAAAAAGGATCCAGTAAAGAAACCACACTGAAGCCAGGCAGTGCGTCAGATAAAATCCAGCGGGAGCATTGTACAAAGGCAAAAAGGAAACCCGAGTTGGAAACGGTTTCCTCAAGTGGGGATATTTATGTTTAACCCCTGAGCAACCAAATCTCGAGGACGAGTTTTCTTTAAGGGGGGTAGGTTTGTAACACCCTGATTTTGCCCATTTCTTTTTTCTTTTGATTTTGGTCTGGTTTTGCTTTTCTGTGGCTTGGTAGTCTTGGAACCTGGAGGGATCACCCTTGATTCCTCTTCCCTAGTGGCTTGCCAATCTCTAAACCATCCTAAGACCTTGTCATTTCCATCTTGAATCAATCCCAATAATCTTTTTCTTGGGAATATTCCTTTTTCCTATTAAAGGAATAAATCTGTTGCCTTGGGTTGTGAAGCAACCCACATTTCTATCATTCCAAAAATTCCCAAATAATTCTCATAAATTGTTTGGGTCATATCTTCCTCAAATATGGAAAAACCCTTCCTTGCCATGTTCAAGAATATTTCACAAATATTCCTTTTCTGATTCTGCCCTAGCTGTCAAGTTGTGAAGCAAGTACCCTTTATATGTGCTTCCTTGCTCTAAAACTTTCTGTGCACTCTTTCCTATCCATATCATTGCCACATGCCAAAATTCAACTCAATTTGGCTAGTAAATCTTCCTTGGCAAATTTCCAAATTTCTGATCAACTAGAAGCTTTGTGAAGGAAGTACCAGCTAGGCTGATCCAAATGAGTTTAAATTTTGCAAGAATCTTCATATGCTCAAATCATGACTCTCCACCAAATTTGAGCATCAGCCCTTCAACTATGTGAGCACAGCATCAAATCTTTGTTTCTGGTCATTATTTTGGGTTGTGAAGCAACTATATTTTATGTTGCTCCATAATTCCTGAAATTTTACCAGGACATTCTCCCACCTATATAACACCTCTCCACAAAATTTGGGCTCATTCCATCTAGCCAATAATTCCCTAGAATTTTCCTAAGATTCTGTCCAGTAGGATGCTGTGTGAAGGAAGTACCATTTTGGTTTATCCAAATGGTATGAGACTTTTACAATATCTTCATATGCCTATATTACTCATCTCCTCCAAATTTCAGCTCCATCCAAGCAAGTATGTGAGTGCCACTTCATACCTTGCAATTCTGTCCAGTAGAGCTCATTGAACTGCAAGTACTACTTATCTTCATCCAAATGAGCTGCAAATTTGCAGAGATGATCACCCTAGTATGTGATCACCCTCAGCGAAAAACCAGAGTCAATCCCCTGCTCAATCTCTCTCATTTCATTTCAAGCACCTTGCTGTTCCTATGGTTGCCAGCAAGCTCTAGTCACCTCCTTGACCACTATGCTTGTTCCTTTGCATTTTTGCACTTACCAACCTCTGATACACCGCTTTGACCAGGTCTGGCAGTGGCTGGGTGCCGCGGACGCGTGGTGCCGGTGGTGACCACGACTCTAGTCGGCAGCCACAGTGCTCTGGGCACTGCTCCCTTCGGGAAGCCACCTCCGGCCAGCCACGTCGCCCCGGAGCTCCAGTGCGCGGCTAAGCTCGCCACCGCGGCCGAGCCTATCCGGCGAGCTCGCCGTGGCCACAAAACGCCCCGAGCCCCTCCCGTCCTCACCATCCTCCTCTCCTCACTCCATTGGTCCTTCCCGAACCATCCAATCGTCGCCGGAGTTAGTGTGGCTGCGTGCCCACAGTGGCCGCCGCCCGCTTCCACGGCCACCGCGTGGAGCCGCTTCTTCTCCCCTCCCCGGCGCCCGTGCTGCAGCTGGTTGGGTGCGGTGCTCCTTCGCGGTGCTGCCGGTGGTCTCCGCTCGGCCGGAGCCGCCCGCGCATCTCGCCGGAGCCTGCCACTACCGCCCGCCGTAGCCGTCGTCTCCACCTTTCCCCGCCTCTGTTGTTGCCTCCCCTGGACGCGGCGCCGTCTCCCGAGCCCGCCGGTGGCCTCCCCTTGGCCGGAGTTGGCCGGAGCCGGCCAGGCCAGTCGCCGGCCGAGCCTCCCCGCTCCTCCTCTGTTCGCCGTCGGGAGAAGGAAGATGGAGGCGAGAGATAGATAGGTCAGCCGCGGGCCCCGCCTGTAAGCCTCTCCAGCCCCGGGCCCGCGCAGAGTAAGTGGAGGCGTAGTTCAGCTGAATACGTTTTCATTTGGCAAAAGCGTATTTTCAATCCACTTCGGTTAAAAAGGCGCTTTCTAGTACAGGAGGCGTATTCTGCTCAAAGGCGCTTTCTGTTTTCAGGCGCCAGGGACCTGTTTGTGAGGAATCTTTTGCAGATTGGTCCCTAAACTTCGTCTGGCTATAACTTTTCATCCGTAATTTTGATTGAGGTGATCCCAAAGCCCACTTCTTCGTCTCTTCGAGCCCGTCATGTTGGTATCATTTTCATACTGTTTTGACACAGTGAAAATGACCATTTTACCCTTGCCCGTAAACAGCCCCTCCAGGAGAGAACTATTTCCGGCAATCCTTTCCGTGATCTTTCAGCACTTCTTCCCGATGGTTCCTTCATCCCCAGGCAAGCCACAACTCTCATCTGCATAATTGCATTGCAATATCATAGTTAAACTAATTACTTTAATAGCAAGTATGATTATTTGTAAAATGGATTAGATTATGCAATGCTTGAGTAAATTCTTGAATAGGTGATTACCATGTTAAGGATTGGATTGTTAGTGACTAGTAGTTTACCCGCTTGATGATGCCATGACGTGGTTGGATTAAAAGATTACTGTCTATGAATATTTTGGGGTTTCATCCGGCAATTTGTGGGTATGAACTAGTAGCAGTGGCTTAAGCATATTGGTTATTGGATTACTAGTTGGTTAATGTTTTGACTTGGATTACTACGATACTAGAGTGTCAGCTATGACAGAAATATTATTCGGGGATAAGATACTTCAGGGTTGATCGAGAGTCACCTGTCCGGACTTATCCGTGCAGCCACATTTGCGGGTATGGGACGGCCTTGACTTGGTCTAACCTCGTGCTCTTTCACCGGTACCACCAGACAGGGAAGGTTATGCGTGTGCGCTACCCTGGCCCGGTAGGCGGCGATTGAGGGAGTCCTGGTTTAAGGGGTCCTCGGGAGTCCGACCTATTTCTCATGGGCCGGACTATATGGGCCGCTTGCCGAGCATTGGATTGATCGAAGACATTGTCTCCAGGAAAGAAGCTTCAGGAATCGTGGCGTATCCTCCACATTTGGAGTAGTGAATAGGCATGTTTATCCCTTTGACGTGTAACCGACCATGTGTAAACCCAAGGTACCCTCGGCGTCTATATAAGCCGGAGGGTTTTAGGTTGTAGAGCAGGAGAACTCATCTAGGGTTTTAGCTATTCGATCTCGAGGTAGATCAACTCTATAACCCTTATACCATCAATATAATCAAGCAGGACGTAGTGTATTACCTCCATTGGAGGGCCCGAACCTGGGTAAAACATCGTCTCCCTCGTCTCCTGTTACCATCGATCCTAGTCTCACAGCTCGGGACCCCCTACCTGAGATCCGCCGGTTTTGACACCGACATTGGTGCTTTCATTGAGAGTTCCGCTGTGATCGCCAAAGGAATCGATGGCTCGCCTCATCATCAACGAAGAGGTCCACAATACGGACACTTTCGTCCCCGGACAGATCTTCGCTTTCGGCAGCATTGTGCTGCACGCCGACCCGACCGGCCATCTAGGCCGAGTCGGAAGTTTCGCCCCCGATCAAGAGGTCAGATTCGGGAACCTAGAGTTCTCTGTGGACTCTCGGGGCGACCTATCACTAACCGGGCTCGCGGTCTCGCCTGCAACGCCCGAAGACTCTGAGGCTTTAACCTCAGATCCATCCTTCGGTCCCGCCCACGGGATCTACCCCGTCGAGGACCCGACTCTCAGTCCGGACCCGGTCATAGTGCCAGACGTCCGGACACCTGTTCTTGCCGAACACTCCCCCCGCGTGGACGCATCGGAGGTTAACTCCGGAAACTCTGAGCAGGCCGACCCGATCGAGCTCTCGATACTTAACGAGGCCCTAGATCGGATCTCGTCGATGAAAATTACCGACGACCCAACCCGATCAGTGCTCAGATCGGGCTCAAGGCGGGTCAGGACGAATTTTTCGTCCCACCCACCACCCACTTGGTAGCCATTATCGAGGATTTAACCGACATGTTGGACTATGCCTCCGAGGAGGCAGAATACATGGATGAGGAGGATCGCGCCCTCACCCCCGTTAACACAGGGCGGTGGACTGCCACCTCCACATACGACGTCTACATGGTGGACTCTCCAAAAAACGATGGCGACAAATCGGGTGAGGCGCCGTCAAGACGCCGAAAGCCGCATAAACGGTCAAAAGGAAAAAAGGGAAGAAAAGCTATCGACGGCACCGGGGACGGAGACACCCCGGAAGACCTCGGTGATCCCGATATCCCCGAACACCCGTTAGAGGGTCAGGAGAGGCCGGAAGACCGGCGCAACCCCGACGATCTAGATGATTCCGAGGACGACAATTACCTCCCCCCATGTCGAGGAAGAGGACATCCCGGAAGCCGATGACTTCGCCATCCCCGATAATCTTGAAGATCAGGAACTGTTCAGGCAGCAGCTTATAGCCACAGCCCGCAGCCTGAAAGCAAAAGAACGGCAGCTTAAAGCCGAACAAGACAACCTCAACGATCGATGGACGAGAGTCCTCTCAGCTGAGGAAGGATACGGTACCAGTCTATCGGACCAACCTAAGAGCTATCCACGCAGAAGGCTACTGCCACAATTCGATGACGAGCTCACCGATACGCCGTCTCCCAAACATACACCATACGACAAGCCAGACCGCCCTCCTCGAGGACGAGACAGGACGGCTGATGACACCGGCTATAGGCCGACGATACACCGTAGACGGGGAAAAGAGCCACTAGAGCCCGATGACAGGTTCGACCTGCGACATGACCTGGACTATAGAGCAGGTCGTACGCGATCCATCTACGGATGCAAAGGATACTCACCCGATAGACGGGAAGGGTACCGGCCTTGGCTCGACCGCAACAATAAAGGTCGGGAACGAAACCGGGCTAGGATAGACGCCGATCACCGGCGCGACATAGCTCGGGTCAGAGGCGCTGCCCACCCACTGTTCTTCACGGACGAGGTGATGCAGCATCAGTTCCCAGAAGGGTTTACCCCGTAAACATAGAGCAATACGATGGAACAACTGACCCAACCGTATGGATCGAGGATTTCCTCCTCCACACCCACACGGCGCAAGGAGATGACCTCCATGCCATCAAGTACCTACCCCTGAAGCTAAGGGGCCAGCTCGGCACTGGTTGAATAGCCTCCCCGAAAACTCCATTGGGTGCTGGGAGGATCTAGAAGATGCATTCCGATCTAACTTCCAGGGCACTTATGTTCGGCCGCCGGACTCCTCCGACCTAAGCAACGTCATCCAGAAACCAGGAGAATCCGCGCGGCTATTCTGGAATCGGTTCTTGACCAAGAAAAACCAAATCGTTGACTGACCGGACGCCGAAGCAATAGCCTCTTTCAGGCACAATATTCGGGATGAGTGGCTGGCTCGTCGGCTCGGCCAGGATAAACCAAGGACAATGTCCGCCCTTACATCACTCATGACTCGCTTTTGCGCGGGCGAGGATAACTGGCTAGCAAGACGTAGCCACAACCCCGAAGACCCCGGAACCTCCGAAGTTCGGGATGGAAACGGGAAACCAAAGCGCAACAAGAATAAGCGCCGGCACAACAATAGTGATGCCTATGACACGGCCGTTAACGCCGGCTTCCGCAACTCCCGGCCTGGGCAACGGAAGAAGCCTCCTAAAGGCAATCGCGATGGACCCACCCCGCTGGACAAGATCATGGAGAGGCCTTGCCAGATCCATGGCACTCAAGAGAAGCCCGCCAATCACACCAACCGTAACTGTTGGGTATTCAAACAGGCCGGCAAGCTCGCATTCGAGGACCAAGCCAAGAGCCCACGCAGCGAGGACGAGGATGAGCCCCGCGGTCCGATCGGTGGCAGACAAAAGAAATTCCCTCCAGAGGTAAAAACAGTAAATATGATATACGCCACTCACATACCCAAAAAGGAGAGGAAGCGCGCCCTTCGAGAGCTCTACGCCGTAGAGCCTGTAGCCCCGAAGTACAACCCATGGTCGGCATACCCGATCACCTTCGATCGACGTGACCACCCGACCAGTATCCGTCATGGGGGTTCGGCCGCCCTCGTCCTAGACCCCATCATAGACGGGTATCACCTCACTAAAGTCCTAATGGATGGAGGAAGTAGCCTCAATCTGATTTACTCAGACACGGTGAAAAAGATGGGCATAGATCCGTCAAGGATCAAACCCAGCAACACTACCTTTAAAGGAGTGATCCCAGGCATTGAAGCCCGGTGCACGGGCTCTGTAAGCCTGGAAGTAGTGTTCGGCTCGCCCGATAACTTTCGAAGCGAGGACTTGATCTTCGACATCGTACCTTTCCACAGCGGCTATCACGCCCTGCTCGGCCGTACAGCGTTCGCTCGCTTTAATGCCGTACCAAACTACGCATACCTCAAGCTCAAAATGCCCGGCCCCAAGGGGGTCATTACTGTCAATGGCAACACAGAGCGCTCCCTCCGAACTGAGGAACATGCGTTGGCCCTGGCAGCTGAATTCCATTACACTGATGATCGACAAACGCCGACATCCGCCGTAAAGGCACGTAAGGTTGGGAAGCGAGCTCGGTTTCAACCTGAAGTACCAGAACCTTCTTCTCCCCATAAATAGGGACTCGCCCCCCATCGCACAGCCCTAGAACCAGCAAAGTACGTGCCGAGGAGGCACAACTTCGCGCTCAAAATTCCATGGGCAGCGGTGGGGAAAAACTATCAAAGGGTAAGTGTTCGGCTGGACCGAACTATGACCATCAAAAACGTCTTCGGACACACTGCAGGTACCATAAAGTACCTGCTACGGCGTAAAGCTCATTCACACTTCGGCGACTTCTCAAGATTTTTCTCCAAAGTCCGCTCGCCGAACAGCAAAACCCATAGCAGTATACAACTCCTTAGGAGACGCAGGAGCGGACAAACAACAGGGCACATCGAGGACGTCAGGTCACCCATCGAAGACCCCTGGTACAACCCCTCCTGTAAGGTTTATATTTCATTTTTAAATATCTGTAAACAGTTGCATTGGCAATTCAAATAATAAGAGTTGGTGAATAAAATACAGATATATCATACATGATCGCTTCACTGTCTTTTTTTGGCACACTCTCTATTTTCCCCCTCTTCTTGCGAACCTGTTTGGTATACTTTACGATGCAACCGGCTAATAGACCCGGGGCTCGAAAAATCGCCCTAAGCACAATTGATTTTGCGTTCGGCGTCTTGGAATTCCGCTTTATATGCATTGGTTCCGAACTATGTCTTGGGTCAATAGTTGGGTTGCCCGGCTCCTGTGCTTGCCCCTTTATGTTCCGCTCGTTCGGCTAAAAGGGCAAAGGGAGAACCACTACGATTGTGCTTCCGGCTAGCCTGGTCAAGCGCCTCAGCGGAGAAAGCCGAAAACTGACTGTCATAGTATGCGAGAACCGGTCTGCGAATCTGAGCTTAAATAAACCTCGATTAGAGGTTACTCCGTGTCATACGATGGGTTTGGTACTCGTACAAACCATGTGATATCGGCTTTGGCCGCGGTTCATCCGAACATCACAAACCCCTGGGGGCTAGTCATCAGCCCCCCGCACGCCTTTCTCGCGCCCCTACGGCTAAGTGAAAGCAATAAAGCATTATGGTCCGATTGCCTTGTCCGCCCCACACTACCGCCTTCGGGTACCGATAGCTCGGCTAAGGGTCACAGTGCGTTGGCAGAGACACCCCACGTAGTATCTACATGGGGGCTGAAGCCGACGACTCGCAACTTTCAGTTTCAACGGCCACACATGAGTTATAAAGGATGCAAAACATGAAAGACATGATAAACCATGCATCTTAAATATAAACGCGTTAAAAGGTCTTCGGACATATTACAACACATTTACTCATAAATGTTTTCTCTTGAACATTGAGCCACTATTGCCCGAGCACCCTCCATAACTACGGAGAAGTATCGCTCAGGGCACCTATGCTCCTTTCCAGCGGGCGGCGGAGCAGTGGCTATCTTCATCGGATCAAGCCCCGGGCAGTGCACCTTGGCCCTTGCGAAGGCCATCCGAGCTCCCTCGATACAGGAGGACCGCCTTAGTGCGTCGATCCGAGGCGAGGCGTCACTCAGCTTCTGCACCAGGCCGAAGTAGCTACTCGGCAACGGCTCGTCGGGCCATAGCCGGATGTAGAGATCCTTCATGGCCGGCTCCGCCATCCGGTGTAGCTCCATCAGCTGCTTCAGCTGCTCAACGAGGAGAGGAGAGCGCTCAGAGGCTTCAAATTGCGCCCAAAACAGCCGAGCTTCATCTCCCTCTCCCCGCGAAGCATAGAACTGGTTCGCGTCCGCTGTGCTCTTCTGGAGGTCCGAGCAGGCGCCTGAGGAACGCCACACTTGGGTAAGCAATGCGAACTTGCTATCCCCGAAGACACACTGCAGTAAATACGGCTTACCATCCGTGATAGCCTTGACCTGGCTGACCTGCTCTTCAAAGAACCGCGTATCCACCCGCTCCTTTTTGAGATCGGATTTCAGAGTGGATAGTTCGGCGGCCTGCTCCTTGCCTTTCTACTCGAGGTCCTCGCACTTTTGACCGGCATCTTTGAGCTCCTGCTGGATTTCCTCCACCCGAGCCTCATGTTTGGCACCGGTGGCTTTTAAATCGGAGAGCGCGGCAGCCGCTAGTTCGGTCGCCGCCTTCTCGCTCGCGGCCTCCTATTTCGCCTCTTGAAGCTTGGCCTTGAGCTTCTCAATTTCCTTCGCCGAGGCTGCGTAAGCATCAAACATATAAGAATACCGCGTCGACGGTACGGTGATGAAGAATTCGGATATTATAATCCGGCTTACCTCGCGCCTCGTCGAATCTCTTATTCAGAGCGTCGAGCTCATCTTCGGAGCTCTTGAGCTTCCAATTTAGCTTGTCTAGCTCGGCGGCATTAACTGCCGCCACCGATGACGAAGCCTACACATAACAAACCACTATCAGGTTACATGGATTCGAACCTCCGAATTATCATAAGCATGATCACATGTTCGGTCTTCTTCAGGGCTATTGGAACATTCCAAACAAATATTGTCTCTTGCATTGTCCGGTTAATGGTCTATGATTGACCCCCAGGTGAGTTTTTCCAAACTCACCTAGGGCTCGGGGGCTGCTATATATATAACGATAGCACAAAAATAGTAAATTAACAAAACATTACATGGCTTACCTGGAAGCCCGTCAGGAGACCTTTGAATGCCTCCTTCAGTCTGCTATCAACGGACTGAATGCTTTGTAAAATCGCACCCATAAGGGTGCGGTGCTCCTCGGAGATGGAGGCGCTTGACAGAGCCTCCACCATAGCCGGCCACCCATTGGTCGGTGGCGCCGGTGGAGATCGGTTAACCCGATCTCCAACCGGGGATTGAACCGGTGCCTCCGGAGGCATGGTGCGCTCCGAAGACGACCTCGGAAGGGATTGGACATCCCCTCGTCCGGTCTCCTCAGTATCCGGGAGGGGCTTTTCCCCCCGGTCTTCGGCGGCCGAGGCGTCAGCCTCGACCATGACGTCGTCGCCCCCACCGCCGGTGTCCGGCTCCAAAGGAGCCTGTTGGGATGACACCTCCGCGGCATCCTTCGCGGTGCCCGGAGGAGTGGGGAGCGACGCGGTCCCGCTCTTCGCTAGCTCGGCGGGCGGTGTCTCCCCGTCTGAGACTTGATCGGTGGGGAGAACACGTGGTGGGATGCAATTCAATAGGCGCTCACATGTTAATAACATTCAAAACTTAGCACTAATAGCTCAGGAAGTCTTCGGATCTTTACCTTCGAGCTGGGGGCTTGACCCTGAGGTTCCTTCGTGGAACCTTCTCGAAATCCTCGGACTCGGTATCCGAGTCCGAACTGTCGTCGCACAGAATTAACTATGTCCGACGCGCTTTCTTCGGGGCGGGAGGAGGTACATCCTCTGTGGCGTCCGATGACGCCGCCCTCTTTCTTGCGAGGGGGAATCGCCTTCCCCCTCGCCATCGTGCTCCTCCTCTTGATTTGAGGAGGCATGGGTTTTCTCGGACACAGCCTCCGGCTGGTCCCTGATGCGCAGGCCTTCTCGGCCTGGTTTCTTCTTCTTCTCCTTCTTCTCTGGCGCCTTGTAAGGGGCCACGACAAGCATCTCTGACAGCAGCTGGGACCTAGGGTCTTCGGGCTGTGGAGCCGGGCATTTGATGCCCGTGGCCTTGCTCAACCATTCCTGTGGAAGTGATCGGAAAGTGCTTAGATTTTCTTCAGGAAAACGAAGCCGATCAAGCGAAACTATGTTATACCTGGGAAGGGGGTTTGTCGGCGCGCAGGCCCCGGTCCTCCTTCTCGGCTGGCCAGTTCTCCTGTGCCTTGAACAACGCCTTCCATAGTTTCTCCCGAGTGGTGCGGAAGAGCTGATGAATCGTGGGCTCATCGTCAAGCCGATAAGTCCACATAGGAGAGTCCCGGCGCTGGCAGGGGAGGATGCGCCGCCCCTCTGCAGGTCATCCACCTCTGTATCCGACCCCCAGTCGAGGCCCTTTCGGACCCACGAGGTCAATCTGGTCGGGGGACCGGATCTGAATTCGGCAGGAATAGTTCCGCCCTCCTCCCTTGCCTCGGTGATGTAAAACCACTCTTTTTGTCAAGTCTTGATGGTGTCGATGAAGGTGCCGGATGGCCATCCTGTGCGGGGAAGCTTGCTGATGACCGCACCGCCGCAGTCTGCGTGTTCGCCTGCGACACACTTCGGCTTGATATTGAATATCTTGAGCCATAGTACGAAGTGTGGTTCGACCCGCAAGAAGGCCTCGCAGACGATGATGAAGGCCTATATGTGCATGAAGGAGTTCGGCGGGAGGTCGTGGAAGTCGAGTCCGTAAAAGAACATGAGGCCCCTAACGAAGGGGTGGAGCGGGAAGCTCAGTCCTCGGATGAAGTGAGGAATGAAAACCACCCTCTCGCCTGGTTTGGGGGTGGGGATCACCTGGCCCTCCTCCGGGGCGCGGTGAAAGATGTTGGCGGGGAGGTAGCCAGCGTCCTTGAGGTCCCGGATGTCCTGGTCTGTGACTGTGGAAGCCTCCCACTTGCCGTTGGAGCCTGAGCCAGCCATGGCTGAGCTCGGAGGAGGGAGGGTGGAAAACCTAGATCTGAGCTCTGGAGGCTCAGGAGATTGGGGAAGCGGGGATGCGAATGGGAAGTGCGGTTAAGCCCTGGGGTTTTCTTTCCCTTTTATTGGGCTTGTCGCCGGTTAGCCTCTCTTCACTACGCCGTGAAACCCTCCGCTTCCCAAGACGTGCGTGTCGTTATACGCGCATGATTAAACATATCCCGTGTGAAACGGAGCACGATCTGTGCATTGAAGGATCGTGCTGATGAAAACGGCCTCGAACCATGAATCGAGCTTTTGCGACTGGTTCAGTGGTCGTGGTGGGCCGTGACCTTTCATTTGAAAGGTTGTCAGGGAACACTATTTACTCCTTGGCGATTGGCCTTCGGGGCCGAGTTATTCATGGTGTTCAGACGATCCATGATCGGGAAAACTACACGTCATCGGAGGCCGAACTAAACTCGGCCGATCGTTATCTGGAGAAAGGAACTCGCCTCGCAAGCCGAAGACTCTGATCATATGAAGCAGCTGGAGCTAGAACCCTTGGCGTTGGAGGCTAGTTCGGGGGCTACTGAGGGAGTCCTGGTTTAAGGGGTCCTCGGGAGTCCGACCTATTTCTCATGGGCCGGACTATATGGGCCGCTTGCCGAGCATTGGATTGATCGAAGACCCTGTCTCCAGGAAATAAGCTTCAGGAATCGTGGCGTATCCTCCACGTTTGGAGTAGTGAATAGGCATGTTTATCCCTTCGACGTGTAACCAACCATGTGTAAACCCTAGGTACCCTCGGCGTCTATATAAGCCGGAGGGTTTTAGGTTGTAGAGCAGGAGAACTCATCTAGGTCAGAAGCTCGGGCGAGCAGACTGTCACTGGGTCACATATCCTCATTTTTCTCCATCAAGTTTCATTGGATATTTCTCTCAATTTAATTGAGAAGAAAACAAACATCTGCTGAGTATTTCAATTGTGTAAAAGTAATAAAATTAGTGGGAAGCTTAGAAAATTTGCTTCTGTTGTCTTTGTACATTCATGTCATAATGACACTTTCATCATAGATAATCTGTGTCCATCTTTCCGGTGAAATAATGTGTTTTGAAGTACAAGTGACTAAACAATGGTGATTGTTTTTTGCTTGAGCAATGGGAAGTCACTAAGATCCACATTAGATGTAACTAATTATTTATATTATATGTAGATTTCTTGCATATCAATTATATACGAAAATGTAGTTTTCCATGCCATTCATTTCATTTCTTTACCCGTGCTTTGGCCTGTCGTTGCTTGGTTCCCAGGTTGATTCGTTTTATTTTATTCTTGCAGATGTGGAGTATGATTTCCCTGATGTTTTGTAAACTGGTTTCAAGCACGTTGTGGAGGATTTAGCTATACATTTTGGTGTAAGGTGAGATCGCTAACTTGTGTTCTTCGCTGAGCATTGAAAACCTGGGCATTTCTGACTGTGCTAACTTAAACTATGGTATTCGTGGAGAACATGCCTGGTAATCTCGGTATCATTACCTGCACAGTAGAACATCAACTATTTGACCATAAAAGTTAGTTCAATTCAGTTATTCCAGCCAGCTAGCTAATGTGGTTCTTGCAAATAGCAATGACAGCACCATACCACGTTTCTTTCATAGTGGGGTTACATCTGAGGCAACAGATATTTATTCTCTCTCTAGATGTTGTATCAGGAAGAAGCTTACCAACAAGGATCAAAAGAAAACATCAGTCACGCCTAATTGTGAAGAAGAGTACGCCAATAGAGCTATTTGGGTTGTATAAGAAGAATACCGGCCAGTGCAGGTTGAGGCTAGACAATTGTTGCTTAACTGGGTTCAAGTTAGCTCAGTTGTTCCGACAAAATTTTGTTGTTTCCTCTGGTGTTTATTCTTGAAACATTTTATATAAATATAAATAGCATAGAAGCAATCCCATTGATCACAGCGAGACAGTTCACTTAGTAAGCAATGCAATGTAAGGACATATATTTGAGGTTCTAGATAATTTTTTAGGGTCATAGATTGTATGTTGTCAAAACATAGAATCTATGAGTTTTTTCTTCTAATTACTACTACTAATGGAAATGACATTACTTTGCACATGCCACTTATTTTAACGCACGAGCAATCATTTTGTGTAAATAACTAAATATACATTTCGTCAGTGTTCAAAATTGTAATTAAAATTTCATTCAACGCACAGGGAATCTTTTTTGTGTAAATAAATATAATTTCGTCAGGCCAATTTATCGCAACTCGGGGGTTAGAACTAAAATTATGTCATATCGGTTGTGTTAATCGTGGGGCAGATTTATCGGTCTGTCAAGTGATTTATCAGGCATCTATTATAAATTGGTCTGGTCCCTCCAGGCAGAAACCTCAAAATTTATGGCAAAATTCCTCCACCTCGGTCAGTAAGTATGCTGATACAACACTTGGCGAGCAGCATAGTCATGACCGTCGCCAACTTCACCAAACAAACACCTCCCGGAATTCGACTTTACCGATCAATGGCGGCAAGCACGGAGGAGCCCTATGGGAAGCGAGCCGAAGAAGTTGATGTAGAGCTCGCAAGGCAAATACGTCGACAGGGTCAACCGGCGCACGGCACGGCCGCTCACGCGATGCCAAGCCGGAGGTTGTTTCAAATCCGTCCAGGCTTTGCGCTCATCCACGCCAGCACCGTCTAGATTAATAATGGATGTGGTGTCTTTATATTGGATTAAAGACATGCGATATTTCTCTTTTCCCGTTGCAACGCACGGGAATGTTTACTAGTATTGAAAATGTCCCAAGCTAGCCGAGCAATCTCAACGTACTTGCACATGGTGATCATAACAAGGAAAATAATAATCCCACAAAGGCTACAAACCGTTGAATGAACGCGTAGGGGCATCCATCTACGCAATTACCATCAATATCTTTGCTTAAACTAGGGGCATGCAAGTTAGACTAATGCATCTCGCAGATACGACCAATCGTCCGTTCCAAGCCAAGACAGGTCGACAGTCGTCATGATTCCCCGAAGCGGCCTTAATTACATTTGGCGGTTTGACGACGGTCGATCCCGCGCGCAAATCTCAAAGCACGACAGACAGATGGACGGACAGAGAGAGAGAGAGAGAGAGAGAGAGAGGAGCATTTTCATCAGTACGCCATTAGTGGCAAAACATTCTGGGTTAGTTTGCATGCGTCCGTCCTCGTGTCCAAAGATTCCAAGGGCAGAGGATGACAAAGAGGAAGACCACTCATTGGTCATCACCACCAACCAAATCCTGATAAAAGAATTGGTACACGATGCATAGTCTCAATTGTCATCGTGACCCTACTTCTACCGGTGCCGGTGGTTGTGGCATGGCTGCCTAGTTTAGGACTGGCTAGGTTGGTAGTGCTCCTTTTTACACTTTAGAATATACTGTGTACCAGTTTTGTCTAGGTCAAAGATTGTAAAGTTTAAGCAAGATTAGAGATAAAATACTATTCCCTCTGTCCCATGATATAAGAGCGTTTTTTGACACTACACTAGTGTAAAAAACGCTCTTATATTATGGGACGGAGCGAGTATTTACGGTGCCAAATAAACATAATATTAAAATGTATTTTATGATAGATTCAGTAATATTGATTTCATATTGTAGATGTTTTTTTTTCAAGTTGGTCAAGGCCTACAAAGTTTGGACAAAACTAACATACACTTTATATTGAAATGAAGGGAGTACGTACCGGTCGTTGCGCTGATGGCAATGCTTAGGCCGTGTGTATGTCATGACGAATAGGCAGGAACATACAAAATCAATTGTTACTGCATAATATCGTCACATTTGTGCCTTTAGTTATGGTCTTGTGTCAGCTTTCACTTGATTTTCCCGCAAAAAAAAAGCTTTCACTTGATTTAAAAATTGTCAAAGAATAACAAAGCACGCTATGGCCAATGGTGGTAGCCTCCAAATCAGCTAAAGCGAAGCTAAACGGTGGCATATCCCGCTAAAACCATTACATACAGCATTGTATGTTGATGTCGTTTAGCTTTTTTATTTTTTTAGTTGGGACGCCGTTTAGTTTGACACTGTGAAGACCACTGTATCGTCATTATTTTGAACTGTGTGTTTCACCTCTTGGCTGTAGTGACATTGTTGCTTAGTACCTGTGCGAGAGGATTTGCTTACAATACATCAAATTGGAGATCTCTTAAAATTCAGAAGAAGTAACAGAGCAGCAGGTTGTCTGCTCTTCTCCAATTGTCCCCTGCCGGATGCGTCCACCATCTGATGTGTGCTTTACAGTTTGCTCCATTAACACATAAGGAAATATCTAACGACATGTGGGCTCTTAATAATTGCAGTATTTTCTTTAAAAAAATGTGGTGAGCTTATTTTGCTCTCCCGCAAATCGGCATATAAAAATACACATAGAAATTCAACGCTGATTCCAAACTTCCATATCACAGTATATTGGTATATAGTTCTACGTTAGTAGCAACTAGTATCGGTTGCGCCGAACAGAAGAGAAGGGCAAACGAACAAAAAAATTCCTTATGATGCAAATGGCATTTTGCAATTCAATTGCAATGGCATCACCACAACTGCCAAATGGAGTTCCAGCATGCAGCAGTCCTACTATGTTAGTAGCAACCAGCTTCAGTTTCAAAACTAAATAAAAGAAGGATGATGACAAGCAGAGCAGCAGTTGCAATAGCCAATTGAGTGCCACATGCATCACAAAAAAAGAAGAAGCAAGAAAGGGTCTCCTCAGCCCAATAAATACCTCCACCAGCACCAGCCATTTTCCCTGCACTTCACAGGCCCTCATCAATCATCTTCCATCCCTCCAAAACCATCACTTTGCATACATAGCTGCATGCAAACCACCAAAAAATCTGACTAGGAAATGTCAAGTGAGAAGGACATGTGGGGCCAGAACACTTTACCAAAAACAACCCCAGCACTGTCCTTGTGATCTCCAACCAGGGACCCATGCACAATAATCAGTCATCCACAAGGGGTTTGATGCAAAAGTGGCATGCTTTATTAATCCACAAAGTCCAATACCAGTCCTTGGGGAATTGGCACAAGGAGAGAGAAAGTGACAGAGAGAGGTAGAGAGAGAGGGGAGAGGGGACCCTGACCAATGCCAAGAACAAGAGGAGATCAGTGAGAAGGCCAGGCGAAAATCCCCACCGGGCGAGAGGAGACGAGCTCCAAGAACAAGAACAAGAAGGAATCCCGGAGCACGAGGGAATAAAGCCGGAAAGGCCGAGGAGAAAAAAGGTACCTTTGGCTCCTCGGACCCTCCCGGCACAGTGATCATCACGAGCCCGCCGCGGCCGCCCCCAATCCCCCCAAAAGAGCGAGATTTGCTCGATCTGTGCTTGATTCCTCGTCTCTTTTTGCTGTTGCCGAGTTTGTTTTCTTCTTCTTTTAACAACTGTCGGCGTTCTTGAGAAGCTCTGCCGGCGATGGAGAAGGGGATGGATCCGGCGCTGCTGGACAACATCATCGCGAGGCTGCTGGAGGTGAAGAGCCTCAAGCCCGGGAAGAACGCGCAGCTGTCCGAGTCGGAGATCAAGCAGCTCTGCGCCGCCTCCAAGGAGATCTTCCTCTCGCAGCCCAACCTACTGGAGCTCGAGGCCCCCATCAAAATCTGCGGTAATCCCTCCCTCCCTCGATTCGCCCGTCTCTCCCCGTGCCGGCCGCCCCCGGAATGCCATCTCGCGGGATCGGTCTCGTTGGTCAACGCGTGGTAGGTGGCTGGTTTGCCATGTTTTTCTCTTCGGGGTCGGGGAGTTCGGCAGAGATTCATCGTGTGCAGTAGCTCTCCTCTAGTGATTCAGCATGATTGGGATGGAAATCTCTTTGAATCTTCGGCTTGATAGAAAGGTGCTACTTCTTGTCTTCAAGCGATGGTCATGTTCTGTATCTGGTGGGTAATAAGTAGTAATTTGCAAGGTATTGGATGTTGTACTGAGTGTTTCTTGGTGGGTAGTTTGCAAGGTACTCATCAAATTGAATGTGTACTGGCCTACTGGGTGCTTCTTGGTGAGTCATTGTAGCATCAATGGGGTTTAAGATGAATTAACCATACCTGCCAAGTTTTAGGTGCTTTGGAATCTGACAAATGCCAGATTTAGTTGGGGCTCTGTTCATAACAGAAAGCTGCCGATGTTTTATTTGATTGATGGTTCCATTCGGGATTTGATGGTGTTGATTGACTTTTGGAGAACCATAGATTATGAGCGTTGTTTATCATTGTGCACAGTTTCAAAGCAGTGTACTTATCCATTCAGGATTTCATGTTGTTGATTAGCTTTGGAGAACCATAGATTACATATTTTGTTTTATCATTGTGCACAGCTGTAAAGCGGTATATTCATCCATTCAGGATTTGATGTGATTGATTAAGTTTGGAGAACCATCGATTATATATGTTGTTTATCATTGTGCACAGTTGTAAAGCAGTATATTCAAACAAAAGGCTCGCTTTGGTAATTAACTCTAGGCTGGAGGATTGGCATCCCTTGCCATGTATATAAGAGTATTGGATGGTTAGTTGTTCAGCTAGCTTGTTGTCAAAGTGCTTGGTTTTAGAACAACTGATGATTGGAGTTTCAGTTTGCTGATGAAACACAGCTGTTTTAGTTCTCTAAATGTTTTTCTTTCATACTTCTCATTGTTGTCTATGTGTCATTTTATTTAGCTTAAAATTGTGGTATATCACTCTATGTCATACACTGCAATGATACACAAGGCTTTTTGCGTATTCACGGGGATAAAACTGTATGTCATACTGGACTACATTCTTCCAGCAGAATATTTTTGAATGAAAATATACCAACAACTTCTGTTTAAAAATTCCTTCTAAATCTGAGTGTTAATTTAAAGAACCTTGATCAGCTTACAGAAAGCTCCATACTAATGTTATTCTTGCATAATATTCTGATCAGGTGATGTCCATGGTCAATATTCCGATCTCCTGAGGCTCTTTGAATATGGTGGATATCCTCCCCAGTCCAACTATCTTTTCTTGGGCGATTACGTGGACCGAGGAAAGCAGAGCCTTGAGACAATATGCCTTCTTTTGGCTTATAAGGTCAAGTATCCTGAGAACTTCTTTCTTCTAAGGGGCAACCATGAATGTGCATCAGTAAACCGCATCTATGGATTCTATGATGAGTGCAAGCGCAGATTCAGTGTAAAACTCTGGAAAACGTTTACAGACTGTTTTAACTGCTTACCGGTATCAGCGTTGATAGATGAAAAGATTCTATGCATGCATGGAGGTCTTTCTCCAGAGTTGAACAAGCTGGATCAAATACTCAACCTCAATCGCCCCACAGATGTTCCTGATACTGGGTTACTTTGTGACCTTCTCTGGTCCGATCCTTCCAATGAAGCGCAAGGGTGGGCTATGAATGATCGAGGTGTCTCATATACATTTGGACCTGATAAAGTGGCTGAATTTCTTGAGAAGCATGATTTAGACCTCATCTGCCGAGCCCATCAGGTGCACTATGCTCAGAAAGCACCCGTCATATTATTTTCATTGTCAATGTGTACCGATTGATAACTTATGTCTGCTTGTTGGAATTCAGGTTGTTGAGGATGGTTACGAGTTCTTTGCTGATCGTCAGCTAGTAACAATATTTTCAGCGCCTAATTACTGTGGGGAATTCGATAATGCTGGTGCCATGATGAGTGTAGACGAGACGCTGATGTGCTCCTTCCAAATACTCAAACCTGCAAGGAAAATGTTGCCTGGTTCAACTAATAACAAGTCTGGCTTCAAGGTATGCATAACTAACATGGGAACAATTGGTATTTTGCCATATACATATATACGTCACCGTGCTTACCTGCTGTTTCCCTTTAAAAGAGCCCCATGCTGTATTTACATATATATCATTTGGTTGTCTGTTAACCTGCAAAATATCTGAAGTGAGAACAGAGATATGCTAATGGAGTCATTCACTGCAGAACTTTTCACATATTTTCTGTACAGGATTAGTAAAACACTTCTTTGACCACCAGATGCCAGAACTGCAGATGCACTTGATAGATTTTCTTTCTTTCAGTGTGCGATACAGCGATAGTATCAATGCACTCTTAAATTTTTGCCTGCACTTCCCAGAAAGCTTGTTTCTGTTTGTCCCATCTCCTATGCACTAGAATGCTGTTCGAATTCTCATAGTAAAGAGTATATTGCTTAATGACACTGCCGTGTTGGCTCAAGTCAACCAAATGTGTTAACTAAGCTTATTTCCCCTCATTGTTTATATTGACATAGGCATACATTGACTTGTCACTTGCCGATTACAATTAGTTCTTTGCTCTGACTATTGAGATTCGTCCCTACAACATTCTGACACGGCGGTAATGCTTTATTTACTCTTGGGGAAATTTTTTAATCCATTGAATTATGGTCATGTGTAAAGACATGCTGGAGTCAAATTGCTTTGGAACACGTATAAGCATATTACAATTTCTAGTTCTATGGCAGTGCCTGTCATAATCATTGAGAGCATAATGGTGTTAGACATTGATCTCACATGACAGTTCAACCTTTATCTGGCGTTATCTATCGCCCTTTATTTCTTACTAGTATGACATTTGTGTCTTTGACCTACCTTCTCTTGTTCCCCACTCAGTGTGAGTGGCAGTATCAGAACAGAGATACGATAGATGGTCCGCTAAAGTGGAGGGGAGGACTAATTAATTTCCTGCTGATAAATCTGATATACAAATTCCAAGGGAAATATATCTTTATGTGCTTAAATGAAGAACCCATCCATTCACATAAGAACAAGAAACATCCCTGGTGCTGATGTGCCTTCTTGCCATGGGAATTGATCTATGAACCTGTACTGGACTAGCCTAAATGTCGTACTAACCGGAAAAAATAATTTTGACATGCCACTGGCTGTACGAGAATAATGCTCAGTTGTAATGGCCATGAGTTCTTTCTTGACGTATCTGCTAATCTTCAGTTATTGTCTTTTTTCATGTTTGATTAGTCAATGAGAGGATGGTGACAGTGGCACGGCGGTTGGTGAGCAAGCTGTGGTCTCATCTGCAGGCAGGCAGGCGCCTTCCACGAGCGGCTGCGACTAACCGGCGTTTTCGCCGACAGCTCGGGCCCGGACCGGAACAAGAACGCAGATTGTACAACTCTCTCGTCGATGGACTGTACATCGTTCATGTCGGATTAACACTTGTTGTAATGTATTATTGTTTTTCGACCGTGCGGATCTCTTTATCGTACGAGAGGATGATGTGAATGAAACTGTTGCTCCTCCTTCCCCCCTCTAAATTCAAAGGATTCAGACAGGCATACGCCAATAAAAACTGGTAAGAGTCTTGGGTGCTGGCGTGGGATCTTGACATACAGGGAGAAACATTGCCTGCGGCTCTGAATTCGAGCTTGTTCGAGTCTGCGATTTGCATGGTTCGAGCTTTGTGCAAGAATCTCGATGCACCTCGGCATTTGTTGTTGCTGTTCCATTTAACTGTGTGTCTGAATATATCAGGTATGTTATTTGGGTGGTGGGAATGTACGTTTCTTTGTCAGAATCATGAGACCATGATCCTGATTCGAGTTAATGTTCTCTTCGGAGAATATGTTTTTCTGTTTCGGTAACTGGTGATGAGACGTGGAGATAGAGAGAATATGTTTCTGTTTTTGCAAACCGGAGACAAAAAGCGGAGGAATAGGTTCTGTCGAAAAGATTGGATAATGTACGAAGGATTTCATCGCTGGTCTTTTCTTGCAAAATTGGAGGCTGGGAAATGCTGAGCAAGAAGAATCCAATTCGCGACAGCCCTCACTCAGCCAGAGAGCGCATGATGCAATGTCAAATTGGACTAGATACATCCACATCATAGGAAGAAGAAACACAAACGATTATCTGCTCACATCCAAGACAATTTCGACAGCGCAAAGAACAACAACAGAACTTCAAGGGCCTCTTTGGCTCATGGAAATTCAGAACACAATACACATTGGAAATAGGTAAAACATAGGATTGCACACAAAAGAATTTATCTCGAGTCCAGCAGGATTCAGACTATGTTTGATTACACACTAGGGAGATCATGGGTCCTTTGGAGAGGCTGGAAATGATGTTGATTTTCTTACCAAAACGCGCACAAATCTTTGTTGCCTGCAAGACTTAACTAGAGCTCGGTTGGCATGATTCGAGCTTCGTGCAAGAATCTTTGTACCCGCGTGTCACACCGTCTTCTCTTCACGATCTTTTTGGGTACTTGCGGTTCGACTTAAACCGTGTTTAGTCTGAAACTCTGAATATGGTAAGAATTTAGTAAGTTTTATTCTTCGGAAGGACCATGGATCCTGATTCAAGTTAATGTTTTCTTGAGAACATATGTCCTTTTTTCAAGGCCGATAAATGACAGATGAAAAGAGGAGATGACGCATAGGAATAGATCCTGTCGTAAAGATGATTAGAGTCAATAGATTTGATCTATACGAAGCATTTCTCCGTCAGTCTTTTCTCGCAAGCGAGAGGCAGGGAAATGTCGCACAAGAAGAATCTGATTTGCCGTTGCGACGGGCCTCACTTGGAGTCAAAGGGACATGGCGCAATTGTCCAATGGGATTAGACACATTCACATCACAGGAAGAAGAAACAAGAACGGTTTCTCTACTCGCATCCAAGATCGACAATTTCATCGACACAAGCAACACATTCTTGCACCTTCAACAATTTGGTGCCGATGGAATTTTTCTTAGGAAACATGGTGTCAAAAAAGATAAATCAAACTCTGCAGGGATTACACTTGTCAGAAATCCTCTGAACCAAATGGCAAATGAGAGCCAACGCCCCTTCTTGCTCTGTTTCACAAAAAGAACCTGATTCAATGTCTGACAGGCCTCGCTCGGAACAAATGAGAGACATGATGCAATTGTCAAATGGGACTGCTCACATCCAAGATCCACAATTTCATCAACGCAAACAACAAAATTGCCGAGGCTCTTTGATTCATAGGACTCCGAAAACGCAGAAACGGGGAATGGGAGATTTGCAATTTAGACCCCGTTTGGAACAAAGGAAAGACGTAGACATTTTGGATGATAGGATTCTTCGAGAGGTTAGAGTCAATATAAATTTTTCGTACGAAATTCTACAGAGATTACAGTTCACATAAATCCTCTGAACCAGATGAGGCCAACGCCCCTTGTTCTGTTTCAGTGTGGATGGACTCTGCCTGACATTTTCCACACATGTTTTTGTCAACAAAGCTGTTGAATCTTTCCAGATGTAGAAGTTCTGCATCAACCATTTTGGTTTTCTAAACAATGAGAAAGCTGGATCTGTGTAAACTACTGTACATTACAAACCACTCATGTGCATCATCATCAGTAAGCTGGATTTGTGTGAACCGATGCACTCGCATCGTCGTCCTTTCTGTTCCATATAACTGTGTTGGCCCAAATATATTCGGTATAATTATTAGGTAGTGAGAATGTAAGATTTCTGCATCAGAATTCTGACACCGTAGATCCTGATTTGAGTTATAATGTCTTTGGAGAATCCTGACACCGTAGACGAAAAGCGAAAAGATTGGATAATGTATGAAGGATTTCTTCATCGGTCTTTTCTTGCAAAGCTGGAGGCTGAGAAATGCCGAACAAGAAGAATCCAATTCGCCATTGGGACAGACCTCACTCAGCTAGAGAGGCATGATGCAATGTCAAATTGGACTAGACACATCCACATTACTAGAAGATGAAACGAAGAGCGGTTTTCTCCTCACATCCGAGACCCACAATTTCAGCAACACAAACAACGACAAAAATTCGAGAGCCGCTTTGGTTTGCAAAATTGCATAAAACACCACACATGGAAATAGGTAAAACATATGATTGCAAAAAAAAAAACAGAATTCAGCTCGATTCAAGCAGGATTCTAACCATGTTTGATTATACACTAGGAAGAACATGGAAACGACGGATATTTCGTTACCAAAACGCATCGCGAATCTTTTTTCATTACCTACAAGACTGAACTAGATTCAAGCTTCGTGTAAAAATCTTTGTACTCCTCTCACGTTGTCTTCGCTTCGCGATCTTTACAGGTACTTGCGGTTTGATTTAAACCGTGTTGGTCCGAAAATCTGAATACGGTTAGAATTTAGTAAGTCTTATTCTTCAAAAGGCACCTTGGATCCTGAATCAAGCTAATGTTTTCTTGAGAGCAAATGTTTTTGGGGTTCAAGGTTGATAAGTAATGACAGATGAAAAGAGGAGATAACGCATCGGAATAGGTTCTGTCAAAGAAGATGAGAAATGTGGATCGATTTGAACGTTGCATTTCTTCATCAGTCTTTTCTTTTAAGTGAGAGGCGGGGAAATATGGCACAAGAAGAATCTGATTCGCCACTGCGACGGGCCTCACTCGGAGTCAACGAGACATGATGCAATGTCAAATAGGATTAGACACATGCATCCACATCACACAAAGAAGAAACATGAATGGCTTTTCTACTCTAATCCAAGATCCACAGTTTCATCAACACAAACAACACATTCTTGCACCTCCAACAAGCTGGAGCCGATGGAAATTTTCCTAGGAAACACAATGCGAAAAAAAAAATTCAAACTTTGTGTTGCAGGGATTACACTTGTCCGAAATCCTCTGAGCCAAATGGCAAATGAGAGCCAACGCTGAATCTTTTCACAAAAAACAAGTGGATGGAGAAAATGTTGCACAAAAAGAACCGCATCATACGAAAAGGAAACGAGAATGTTTTCTCTGCTCTCATCCAAGATCCACAATTTCATCAACACAAACAACAAAGTTGTTGAGGATCTTTGATTAGCAGGACCCCGAAAAAGGCGGAAATTGAGAAAAATAGAGTTTAACATCAACTCATACCCGGCAGGGTTTCAAACTGTTTTTGCACCTTTCTTCGAGAGGTTAGAGTCGACGGAAATTTTTCTATGAAACGTAGCATGATGCCGACCCACAATTTCCGTGCGAAATTTTCAGGAAATTGTGTAGGGATTGCAGTTGTCAAAAATGCTCCGAACCAAATGAGGCAACACCTATTGCTCTGTTTCAGTGTGGATGGACTCTGCATGACATTTTCTCCTCTTTTCTACTCACATGTTTTTGTGAACAAAGCTGCTGAATCTTTTCAGATGTGACAAAGCTGGATCTGTGTAAACTACATCACAAACCACTCATGTGCACATCATCAGTAAGAACCAAGAACAAGAGGACAAAGACCAATGGTGATTTATCTGTACACATGTCCACATTAGTAGCGGTAGCACTCATCTGTTGTTAGCATCACAAGCATGTGATAGCCACGGCAACATCAATCAACCAATCTATCAACAATTCCATGCCACTCACGAATCCTCTTGCAGCAGCTACAACTAGAATCACAGCTCCGGCGAGCAATTGAATCAATCTGAGCTCACCTGGGAGCCATGGAGATGGAGATGTCGGCGGGGACGCGGAACTTGTCGGCCCAGTCCTGCGCCTCCAGGAACAGCTTGGAGACCTTGGCGGCGACCCAGGACATGTCCGGCCGCGCCGCGGGGTCCTTGGACACGCACTGCAGCGCCAGCGTCGTCAGCGCCTCCGCCGCCTCCACGGGGAACGAGTCCTTGAGCCGCCGGTCCACCCACGGCCGCATCCCCTCCCCGCCGCCCGCCGCCGCCGCCGCCGCGCTCTCGATCAGCGACGTGCGCTCGTAGTCCTTGGTCGCCTTGTTGAGCTCGTACCGCACCGGCTCCTGCCCGGACACCAGCTCCAGCAGCAGCACGCCCAGCGCGAACACGTCGGACCGCCGCGTCGGCGACCCACCCGCGATCAGCTCCGGCGCCATGTACCCGCGCGTGCCCTCGATCCGCCTCCCGCGGCTCCCCGTGCGCCGGTGCCTGGCCTCCTTGCCGTCGTCGTCGTCCGGGAGCTCCCCGGCGAGGTCCGCGGACCCGAAGTGCGCGAGCTTGGCCCGGAGGGGAGGGCCCTGGCCGCACACGAGGACGGAGGAGGAGGAGAGGCGGTTGTGAACGGTCCCGGCCTGGAGGTGCACGTAGCTGAGCGCGTCGCAGGCGTCGGCGGCGAGGCGCAGCCGGGAGTGCCAGGAGGCGAGCGGCGTGAAGGAGGGGTTGTTGGCGCCGCGGAGCAGCGAGGAGAGCGGCGCCGCGCCCGGGACGAGCTCGTAGGCGAGGAAGAGGGCGCCGTCGGGGGAGGCGGCCGCGCCGTAGAGCCGCGCGATGGCGGCGTGGTGGCAGTGGCCGAGCACGCCGAGCCGGGCGGAGACCTCGGCCGGATCCCGCCGCAGCGCGCGCCGGAAGACGGCGGCCGGGTGGCCCCGGAGCGCACATCTGAACGAATTGGACGACCCGGGAGCGAGGCGGTGCGCCGGGGAGAAGTTCTTGGTGGCGGCGGCGAGCTCGGCGAAGGTGAGGAGGAGGGGCAGGTCCGGGAGCGAGTCCTTGAGCGCCTGCAGGGAGGATGCCGCGGAGGAGGAGGAGGTGGAGAGCGCCGCCGAGGAGGTGGAGTAGGAGGTCGGGTGGGTGCCGTTGGTGTTGGTGTAGGCGGCGCCGCGGGGCGAGCGGCGGCCGTGGGTGGTGGCCGTCGGGGTGGTGGCGGAGGAGCGGGCCATGGAGGGCGCGGCGGCGGTGGCCGTGGCGCTCTTGGTCTTGCACATCTGATGGCCGCGGACGCCAACCATCGGCGACCAAAGAAGCTCGTCGGACTTTCTTCCCCACCCTCCTTGCCGACCAATTTGCTGGCGTGATAAAAGTTTCGCCTTTGGTTTCTTTCTTTTTTCTTCGTCTATCTATCTCGATCGCTTTACCTCGCCGAGTTGTTGCCTCGAGAGGAGGAAGACGGCTGGTCGACCGGTCAAACGCAAGTCAAAACCCTGTTGCATTTTGAACCATTCCGTATGAAATATTCTTGTTCAGCTGTTTATCCGTTTTACATGGGGAGTCAAAGGGATACACAAATGGGGTGAGGTTTGTACAAATTTATCTTCCACCTCTTCATCGTCCGGTCACTTGATAACCGTCGAGAAACCTAGGGTTTGATGTTCCGTCTCTGATCATGGGAGGGAACGCTCAAGCACTACATTGATCTCGACACGTAGAGGAGGTGCAAGGAGAAACTAGGAGTGGCGAGGAAAATGAGGAGGGGTAAATCGCATTGCACGACAACGGACGGACACGGTCTTTTTGTAGATGATGGTGTGCATCAATCAAAATGATGATAAAGGGATTGCTATACTTAGTTCAGTTTTCCCCGCAAAAGAAAAAGAAAAAAGAAGAAAAATCGTAGCCAGTTCGATTTGCAGAGACAATTGCTAGCTAGAGTAATGCATAAGATTTCCTCTTCTGTTCAGCTCGAGATAACGCAAGTGTGCAACTTGATTCCTAATTAATCACTCGTGTCCCTTAACTTCGGCATAGTTGGTTGGAGATGCATCCATCTTGGTCGGGGATTGTATTGGTTTGGAGTTTTAGAGTAAATTACATAGAAGTACCACAATTCAGGCATTACGTGCAGATTGGTACCACGATTGCTAATTTTTGCATGTCAGTATCAACATTGGGTCTGGCCGTTGCAAAAGAGACTAAAAATGTGTTTTATACGTATTGACAGCAGATCTGACCGCCCGGGCCCACCCGTCAGGTGCCACGGCGGCCAATCGGCGCGTGCCCGAGCGCTGACGAGGACGAGCCCGGCTCGGTCGTTCTTGGCTCGCTCGCTCGGTCGGACCCCGACCACTCTCCTCCCGCACCCGACGAACCCTAGCTCCCCTGTCCTCTCTCTCCCCTCTCAGGCGATGGCTGCGGCCACCCCCAGCGGCGGCGGCGGCGGTGTGGTGGGCGGCTACGGGGACCTTCCTGGCCTCGGGCCCGATGACCACGTTGGTCTGGACGGCTCCAGTTCGTCGTACTACACAGGCGACGAGGAAGAGGAGGAAGAGGCGCCCCTGTCCATGGATCAACGGGTGCGGCTCGCTGAGGTGTGGTTGGCCAACCCCACCTCAAGCCATCAATTGACCAGTGGAGCTGGTGGAGTGCGGTAAGTGCCTAGGGTTTGTGTTCTTAAATCACTGAGAAATTGAATATGAAGATGCCCCAAGATTTTACTGTTAACTGTAATAGAAACTAGTAGTGTTATTTTCTCTTTATTTGTTTTGTGTTCTGTTATGTTAACTTGAAATTTCATATGTTAGGATTCACTATTAACTGATGTTTTGTGTTCTGTTATGTTATGTTTAGATTCACTGTTATGTTAGGATTCATTGTTATGTTAACTTGAAACTACATTGTGTTCTGTTTTGTGTTCTGCAAGAGTTAGGTTAATGAATATTTGAAATTTCATATGTTTTGTAGTTTGAATGAAGACATTTGGGAATTAAGGATGCATTTTGATGCAAGAGAACCATTGGAGAGGAAGCTGTCAAGTTCAGATATTACCTATCTGAATTTGGTTGCACTGATGGAAACACAAGGATTTCATGCATATGATTGTTTGTATCACATTTCAGATCCATCTTTAGGAGAGAAAGGGCTGGATTTGGTAGATTGTAATGCTGAATTACAGATGGTAAAGAGGACTGTAAAGAGCAACAGTAAGGATACTTTGGTTCTTAATTTGCTAGCTAGGGCTTGTCCATCACCTGTTAGTCAATTTGTGAGAGAAGATTGTGATGAGCAAGAATTGTCTACTATTGTGTACCAGGAGCCTGTTGTGTATGATCTGAGTGAGACTCCTGTATTAGCTGTTGATCAGGATGGAGTAGTGTTTGGAAGTCAGGGTAGCAGCTCTACCACAGCTCATTATCCTGTTGCTTGCACACAAGAAAGCAAGAATGTGAATGCCAAGTTGAAAGCTGTTTTGGAAGGAGAAGAAGAGGGATATCAGGGATATGATGCATATGATGGCAGTGATGCTTCTGCCTCTGATGAAGATCTTCAAGAAAGAATTTGGCATAGTGATGATGAATATGTAGAGATGGCTGAGGGAAAGAGACAGAGAGAGAAAGAAGTACTAGAGGAAGAATCAGATGATGAACAAACAGAGGAGGAAGAAGAAGTGCATTATGAGGGTGACACTGAAGTTGAGGATCCATTTGAGCTAGAGGAAGATAACACATTGGGATCAGAAGAAGAAGAAATTTTAGCTGTACCTGTAAAGAAGAAGCAGAAGCTGCCAGTTAGAAGAGGACCAACAACAAGGTCACATTCTAGTCAGTTACCAGAGGCTGAACCTGATTTCAGACCTTCATCAGAAGAAGAAGAGAAGTGTTTGTTCAGGGAGAGTGATGATGATGGTTTTGAGCCACTATCATTTGTCCTACAAAAGAAAAGGAAGAGTAGGGCAAAGAAGAGGCCTGCTAGGAAGTGGTATAATGAGAAAATGGACCAACCACATGAGCAACTCTGTCTAAAGCTGTGTTTTAGGGATCAACATCAATTCAGAGATGCTTTGTTGAATTTACACATCACTCAGAGCAGGGATTTCAAGTATCACAGGAATTCAGATAAGAGGATCATTGTTGAGTGTAGAGACAAACAATGCCAGTTCTTTATGGTGGCAGCAGTTATAAAAGGGGAGAAAACCTTTGTAATTAAGAAGATGAGACTAGAGCACACTTGCCCTAGTACTACTGAGACCACCAGGGTTAGTGCTAAGTGGCTAGCACAGAAATATGAGCACCTCTTCAGATCTGATCCATCTACTGGCATTCAGACTATAATTGATGCCTGCATGGAAAAATATGGTGTTGATGTGCCCAAGTGCATGGCATATAGGGCAAAGAACATAGCTATTGAAGCTGTTTTAGGAGATCACAAGTTGCAATATCCTAGGCTCAGAGACTATGCTCAGACTGTCATGGACACAAACTCTGGGAGTAGAGTAATAGTCACTACTGTTACTCCATTACCAACTGAAAAAATTCCCCACCCAGGCCCAAGATTTCATGCAATGTTCTTTTGCATCAATGGAGCAAGGGAGGGGTTTCTCAAGGGGTGCAGGCCATTCATTGGTTAGTTTCTTAACCTTGTGGACCACTTACATATTGTATCTCATTTGAATGTATTTAATTTTTTGAATTGTGTATTATGCAGGTGTTGATGGATGCTTTATTAAGCTCACTATAGGTGCTCAACTCCTTGCTGCCACTGGTAGAGATGGCAACAACAATATATATCCACTGGCATTTGGCATAGTTGGACAAGAGGACACACCTAATTGCTGTTGGTTTCTACACCAACTCAAAATTTTCCTAGGGGGAGAAGTTGGACAGTTTGGACCATATACTATAATGTCAGATAGACAAAAGGTATGTGTATGCATATTTTGTTTTGCACTAGTGTTTAGAATGACTTGTAGCTTATTACTTGTAAATTGTGTGTATCAGGGGTTACTGAATGCAGTGAATGCTGTGTTTCCAAACTGCAACCAAAGATTCTGCCTTAGACATATATATGCAAATTTCCAGCATGCTGGGTTTAGGGGGGAAGATCTTAAGAAGTGCATGTTTAATGCTAGCTATGCTTACAATGAACACAAATTTAATATTGCAATGAACGATCTTTTAGCTGAAAGTGAGGAAGCTTGGAGGTGGCTTAGTGCAATACCAAAAAAACATGGGCAAGGCATGCATTTGACACAAACTGCAAGACTGACTTGGTAGTGAACAACTTGTCTGAGGTGTTCAAAAAGTACATTCTAGATGTTAGGAGAAAACCCATAAGAACAATGTGTGATGGGATAAAAGATAAGCAGATGGTGAGGTGGCACAGGAACAGAGAGAGTGGAAAGACATCAAGATGGAGGATAACACCTCATTACAGTGAGAAGCTAGAGATTGAGAAGGAGAGGGCCAAATACTGCAAGCCAATACAAGCTGGGGTGAATTTATGGCAAGTTACAAGTGGGCGGCAAACTCATGCTGTCAACTTGGAAGCTGAGACTTGTGGATGCAGGAAGTGGGACCTTACTGGCATCCCATGCAACCATGCCATCTCTGCAATAAACAAGGCTAAAAGGTTTCCAGAGTATTATGTGAGCAAATTCTTCAAGAAAGAATTTTATGTGCAAGCTTATGAACCAATGATCTTTCTTGTTCCTGGTGAGCATGATTGGACAAGGACCCCTGGTCCAGACATAGAACCACCTGCATTTAAAGTGAAGAGAGGAAGAAAGAAAGAAAAGAGGATCAAGGGCAAATTTGAAGTACCAAAGCCAAAAGAAACTTCAAGAATGGGGACTATAACATGTGGCAACTGTGGTCTACAAGGGCATAGGTACACAAACTGCCTTAAACAGTTGAAGCCTGAGCTAGCTTTGAGGAAGAACAAACATGTGGTAATAATGGTTTACTACTTGTTCCTTTCTTGTACATTTCTTTCCTTTCCAGTATTATTAACTGTTTTCCCTGTGTATGCAAGGCTACTCCAAGAGCTGCTGCTACTACTCCTCCTACACCACCACCAGCACAGCCAAGAGCTGCTGCTACTACTCCTACACCACCACCAGCACAGCCAAGAACTGCTGGCAGAGGAGGTGCTGGCACAGTAGGAGCTGGCAGAGGAGGAGCTGCCAGAGGAGGTGCTGGCAGAGGAGGTGCTGGCAGAGGAGGAGCTGGGAGAGGTGCTGCCAGAGGAGGAGCAGGCACAGGAGGAGCTGGCAGAGGAGGTGCTGGCAGAGGAGGTGCTGGCAGAGGTGCTCCAAGGCCTTTCACTGCCCCTAGGCAATATGCTGCCTCCACTTCTGGTGCTATTCCTAGTGATGGTACACACACTGGATGGATGGCCTACTTCACTGCTAGTGGTGCTGGAAGATCTGCCATGTAATGTTGAACTGATGGTAGAGTTTGATGTTATTTTTGTTAATGGTGTTGTTATGCTACAATGTGATGTGAACTTGATGGTGCTGTAATGCTACAATGTGATGTTTAATTTTGTTATGTGTTGATGATCATATATTGATGGGTATGTTGATGGATATGTTGATGATCATATATTCATGAATATGTTGATGGATATGTTGATGATGGTTTTGGGGCCATCGGGGTCGACGAAAACAACAAAACACACCACTAAGGGTTTTGGGGTCATCGGGGTCGACGGAAACAACAAAACCCACCACTAATGGTTTTGGGGCCATCGGGGTCGACGAAAACAACAAAACCCACCACTAATGGTTTTGGGGTCATCGGGGTCGACGGAAACAACAAAACCCACCACTAATGGTTTTGGGGTCATCGGGGTCGACGGAAACAACAAAACCCACCACTAATGGTTTTGGGGTCATCGGGGTCGACGGAAACAACAAAAACCCATGAACAATGAATAATCATATAACTCACAATTCACAATTAATAATAACCTACACATCAACAATCACAAATCATACCAGCACAAAGCTCACAATTACCATAAACCAGCACACTTGCTTAGTTCAACATACCATGGTTCACAATTACATAGTGGAGTTCAAATGCTTACATTCATCCTTTGCTCACAAAGGATGAATAGCAGCATTAATAGATACATAAACAGCCAGAGTCTTATATTAGTACAACCATACAGTACACATCCATAGTTAACTAGGTCACTGCACAACCATCCTACCCAAAAGGTCAGCAATGACAACTACTCTCATATCCATCTTGTTCATTTATGCAAGATGCCCATGATGCCCTTGAGCTTGAGCTTGAGCTTCTCCTCTCCTTTCATCAGCTCAGCAATCTGAAGCTCCAGCTGGAGCTTCTCTTCACTATGCAGTTCAGTTCCCTTTAGCAGATCAGAAATCTGAAACTTCAACTCCAGCTTCTCTTGGGTGAGCTTCTCCTCAGACTTAGTGAGATCTGCATTCTTCAACTCCAGCTTCTCCATAGCTTCACTATGCCCTAGCTTCTCTTTCATATGATTCAACTTCAAGTTCTGGATGACTGTTGCTTGAGCTCTTGTCAGGTTAACCAGCAGCTCATACTTGTCATTAAGATGCTTGTGATCTGCATCTTTCTTTGCCATCTGTCCTTTCATATCAGCAACCAGTTCACTTCTGCATTGATGCTGATAGGTTATGTGTGACTGCAGATAACTGAAATCAATCACCCTTGACTCCTGGTGATCAACTAGATCATGCACATCTTTAACTAACTTGTCATAGTTGGCATTCAGAGTCTTATTTTCTTCTGTTAGATGGTGAATAGTCAGAGAACTTTCAAGATTATCAGTCACCCTAGCATTCTTGGCATCTTCATACATTGCCCAAAGCTTCAACAATGCATTCTCCATTGGTACGGGCCACTCCTGATCAACCCATTCAACAAAACCACAATTATCACCTTCCTGCAAAAAGAGCAAAAGGTTAACCAGGGGTTGATAGTTGTGCTATTCAACAAGATCACAAAGTGGTATGCAACTTAATAACAGAAACTATAGAAAGTGATAACTGAAACTTAATAACAGAAACTATATAAAGTGATAACTGAAACTTAATAACAAAAACTATAGAAAGTGATAACTGAAACTTAATAACAGAAACTATAGAAAGTGATAACTGAAACTTAATAACAGAAACTTAATAATAGAAAGTGATCTACTTAATAACAGAAACTAAAGTGAAAGCAATTCCTATAACAGCTACTATAAATCTCAAATTCTTGATTATCTGTACAGCAACAAGAGTTCTATAATTGTGCTTTCTCTAACAGCTTCTATAATTCTTGACTATTCTGACATTCAGCTTTTAATGAACAATAAGTAGATCACTTTCTCTAGCAATTACAGCATAACATCACACCAACATCCAACTACAAAACCATCCAACTACAAGAGCATAACTGCACATTCACTCATCAAGAACAAAGACACTATCATTGCTTCACAGTAAACCATATAACTGCCACTATCAAGAAATTTACAGGCTCTGCACATGCTAAGAACCTTCTCCCTGTGTATGTGCCTTCAAATGCAACATGCCTCTTCGATGCCTTGCCGTGCTTCTCACAGAACACCATTGTATCAAGCTCAAGCCCATGGTAATCCGGGTCCTCAACTGAAACTGGAAGCTGGACAAGCTAATACAAATTAATTACAGGTGCAGAGGACGAGGAACAAACCAAATCAAAGAAATCCCCAAATCGCCTAACAGAAAAATCCCCAATAAATCCTAACCCTAACCCTAACCCTAGCTCGAATGAGCTCACCTTGTGCAGCCCGTCGGCGGAGCAGTTGCAGGAGTGCATGTACGGGAGGCTCGACTCGTCGTCGCTGCTCTCGTCCTCAAAAACCATGGCGGCGGCGGCGGCGCGGTGATGCGGGCGTCGGCGAGGAGTGTCGTCGGGTGCGGGAGGAGAGGGAAGAGTGGTCGGGGTCCGACCGAGCGAGCGAGCCAAGACGACCGAGCCGGGCTCGTCCTCGTCAGCGCTCGGGCACGCGCCGATTGGCCGCCGTGGCACCTGACGGGTGGGCCCGGGCGGTCAGATCTGCTGTCAATACGTATAAAACACGTTTTTAGTCTCTTTTGCAACGGCCAGACCCAATGTTGGTACTGACATGCAAAAATTAACAATCGTGATACCAATCTGCATGTAATGCCTGAATTGTGGTACTTCTATGTAATTTACTCAGAGTTTTACCACTTGATGATGACTGATGAATTGCATTTTGCACGGTGGGTGTTCATGTACCCTAGTCAACGAGGAGCAGCACGGTCGAGCAGAAGTGGAAGTGGACAGTTTGGTTGACCCCAAGTTATTAACTAATGAACGCACGGTGTGAATGCTAATCGGATGAGAACATTTTGAGATTTCATTTTGGCGTGAGCAAGAGAACAAAAATAATTAATCAATCTCTTCTCGTGGGTGGCGGCTAGTGCTGCAGGGACAGCGACGCGACTGCACGCGCACACGTGTTGTTAGCATGTAATCCTACCTGTCAGGATGTCACGACGAATACCAATTTGCCAAACAGCAAGTGAAGAGAAAAAGAACTCGCCGACCAGATGACGTCTAGACGTGAGTGACGACGGGGCTCGGGGTAAGTCAAACATCCGCTGAGAGCGTCTACGTACCCGTCTTAAATGTTCGGACAGACAAACCCCTCAAACAGACCTTAAGCATCCGACCTAATCTGCATTCTTCATATCCAGCCCAAATATAAGGCGAATATGAGACGGTCCGGCGTCCGGGCACGATGGCCACGTCAGCCCGATCCACCTCTGGCCCATGCCAACCCCATAAAAATCCCCGTTCGGCGTAAACCCTAACCTAGTTCACTCCGCTTTCCCGACACTCCGCTTTCCCGACACTCCACTTTCCCCAATCCAGCCCGCCGGCGACCATGTCCAGCACCGGGCGGCAGCTCCGGGTCCGGTGCGACGCCGCGTGTTGCCCGTCTGCACAGCGCCGACGCCGGCCCTTCCCGCCCCATGCGCGGATCTGCGAGGCCTGCGCAGTCTGCTCCGTCCGCCCGACGGCCTCCTCAACCTCCGTCCGCTGCTCCGCGCGGGCAGCGGTGGGTTCTAGTGCCTGCTCCGCCGGCTCCGCGGATGCGGACTCCGGAGTCGGAGGCACGCGCCGCCTGCCGCGAGAGGCAGAGGGCAAGGGAGAGGGCGGGCGGGTCCAACGCGGCTGGGCGGTCCTCCTGACGACCGGAAAGGCAAAGGGCCAACGAGGAAGTGGTGAAGCTCGCTCTCTCATTTGTATGTAGTTATTTACTATGTAGTTATTAGAATGTGCCAGATCTTTGAACTATGTCAGTTTGGTGATCTTTTGGTGATGTCTGATTTATATGTCCGTTTGCTGTCGATTTTTAGCGTTTGTTGATCTACTTACTACGTTGCATGCATATGTATGGATATAGGGTGTCGGATATGAGATACGCAGATGTGGGGCGTAGATTTAGAGAATGCCCAGTCAGTGTCTGCGGGCGCGCCCGCCGGCGTTTGAGGGGCCGGATTTGTAAGTTCCGGTTGTAGATGGTTTGAGGTCGTCTTTGCATGAAATTCGTCGAAATTGCCGCGAGAACTAGGGAGTGTTGCACGGAACCCTGGCGGATATAGAGACCCTCACAAAGTGGGCTTGGATTTGGCGGTGTGACGAGTCGACATTCCACATTTGCATCGGGTACCGTCTTATGACTGTGGCACGACCTCGAGCTCAATTTTCATCTTGCAACACCGGTGGCCGGGCCGGTGGGAGTGTATAAAGAAGTAGAACATTCTTTTCCGCTTCCCTTTTTTGAAACCCGTGTGCAGGTGGAGGCCTGATCATAAGAGCATCTATAGCCAGACGCCTCAAACGGTCCCTCATACGCCTGCGGACGCGCCCGGTCAGTGACCGGACAAGAGAGAGAAGGAAAAAAGTGATCCAACCGGATCCCTCATATCATCCCTATACGCCCGGGCTGTCCGCGAACCCTCATATCCATCTCAAATATAGGGAGGATATGAGGGCTCGCGGACGCGCCCGGGCGTGCCCGGTCAGTCCGCCACGTAGGACGCGACCCCACCCCGGACCACCTTTTCTTTTTCTTTATTCATTCTTTTCTTTCTCTCTCTTCCTCTCCACCAATCACGTGCAAGTGGCCGGACATATGAGGAAGAAAATAAGGAGTGTGGCTGCGCGAACGGACAAATAGGGGACACGCCCGGTTACTGACCGGACGCGTCCGCGGGCGTTTAGGGGGTCATATTTGCTATGTCCGGCTGTAGATGCTCTAAGCCTTTTATTCAATAGGATTGGCTTTAGCCGCACGTCTTCATAGTGGAGTGGATGACCGAAGGAAATTGCCAACCGAGAACCGAGAAATTGTTAGGACAAAGTGGATGCATGATCTAGACCCAACTTACTAGCAGTCTGAATGAGGACACGATTCCTTACTGGACCCTTTCTTAAAATTTGGTATTATCTTTATTTGACTAAAACAACATTTTCTTCCTTATTTGATACTCCATCCGCTCCAAAATTAATGGCACATTTATTTTGGATCGAAGGGAACACCAGATATAACTTTTGTTCCATATGGGACACTTAGTGTATCTACAGCCAGAACTTGTAAATCCAGTTCCTCGAACGTCCGCGGACCGATCAAGCCTCAAATTTGCCTTCTCACAATCGGACACCTCAAATATCATATCTCAAATCTATACAAACTCATGCAACTACTACGTCGATCCATTACACACATCGTCTGGTTATTCCATCACTACTAACATTGCCATCGGACCATCAAAATTTGGCATGTTTGGCTATGGTGGACATCATCCACGATTGCCCTTGCCCTTCCCGGAGCCCTTGTCGTCCTTCTCGCGGAAGTACAGATCGAAGACGCGGTATGGATCGAGCCGGATCTGCTCGTCGCCGGAGTTGTCCTCGCCGTCACTGACCTCCTTCTCCTCCTTCGGGGCAGTCCGGTCGTTTCACGGACCGTCCGATTCTGCTCTCGGGCGAGGGCACGCGTGTTCCTCCGCTGTCGTTTTTTCAAAATGCGAGCGCAGATGGCTTCCTTCTCTGCGGTCGCCCGCGCCGCCGCATCAGCCGCCTCCGTCTCCGCCATTTCCTCCGTGATTCAGGCCTCGGCGGCCCTTATCCTATCCTTCCCATGGCGGGCATCCCGTTCTCGGCTGGACTCAGAGTCTGCCGGACTGATGATGGGGAAGGAGAGATTTTCCAGCTGCCAGGACCACGATGATCCAGCCTCAGAGGACCCGAGCGCCCGTTGAGCCCACGCTATGGAGTCGCGTCGGACAGATCCTGCCGTCGGCCGGGCGCTGTCCTCGCGGGAGCGGGGGAGTGTAATGCGGGTCGACATTGCCTCCTCCAACCTGCAGGGGACGACACCCCCGTCGACGGATCCGGACTAGTCGGAGTCAGATCCGCTGCCCCTCCATGCCAGAGAAGGCCGGAGATCGCTGAAGGTGAGCTTGGATGACGGATGGAAGTGGAGGGAAATGGAGTGAAGTGGCTAGGGTTTGGTTCGACGAGCGAATGGAGACGAATATATGTAGGATCGATGCGGGCCAGCGCGTGTCACACCAACATGGCGGGCGTGCCTGTCCAGGCATTTGAGATGGCTACGAAGGGTTCGATGGTAGATGCTCATCCACATTGGTCTTACGGGGAAAGAACCCCTGACATTATATTCAGGTGATTTGCTGCAAACAAACCTAACAACATGCAAGTCTAATCACTGACATGATAGGCCTCTCAACCCGACCGTGAGCTGGCCAACACCAACGTGATCTGGAGCACGCGTTGGAAGTGGTCGAGAGCGGTGGCAGCTTGCTGCCGACGGTCCATCGTGTATAGAGACATGGTCACAATGCTGGGACACACTTGGAACGTGTTTGATAGCCTGCATGCCGTCCAACCATATCCGCGTGTCATAAAAGTCGTGTGTTTGGATACAAGTGTACAACTTGACGCTTAATTAATTACTACTCATGCCCCTTAACTTCAGCCTTGGAGTAGTTAGTTCGAGATGCATCCATGTTTGTCCGGGATTGGATGGGTTTGGAGTTTTACCACTTGACTGCATTGCAATTGCACGGTGAATGTTTCTGTCCCTTGTCAACGACAAGATACTATCCAGAGCTGCCCGGTTCGGTTTGGTTCAGAATATAGAATTTTTGTATAAAAAGACCATCTATCGAGTCGAATGGGAAACGAATTGTAAAAAAAGACCAGCTGCACCGTGACGGCAAGTCCGCCAGCTGACACGTGGCACCTGCCGCCACGCATGCAGGCGGCAGCTTCACTCGCACAGAATTTTCATCCGCCTTGCAACGGAACAGCTTGGCAGGTGGGCCCTGCCGCCATCCCCTAAGGCGGCAGCCTTCAGAACAATGGGACGTTGCATGCGCGTGAGACTTGCTTAGATTTTGTTTTTCAGTCAATAACCACATTTATCTTGATCTTTCCACACCCCTGTCATGTGAGTCTCTTCTCAGGCCGGTCCTTAAACCAAATCATCTCTTACAGATGCATATTTTCTCCTTTTTTTATTCTCCTCTAAAAAACAAAACAAGCAGTCCCGGGCATGCATGCGTGGCTGCAGACCTACTCCTATTTCCTATCGTTTTGAAGGCTGCCGCCGTTGTCAGGCAAGCTGGCAATGGAGTAGCAGCAACAGTAGCTGCCGCCTTAGGGATTGGCGGCAGGGCCCATCTTCGTCAGGCCGTTCCGTTACGATGCGCCATTTGGGTGGAAATCCTGTGTGAGAGGAGCTGCCGCCTGCGCTCGTGGCGGTAGTGGCTGCCGCCTCCGCCCGTGGCGGCAGGTGCCACGTGTCGGCTGGCGCACCTGCCGCCACGATGCAGCTGGTCTTTTTTGACATTTCGTTTTGGAGGTGGTCTTTTTTGACAATTCGACTCGGCAGATGGTCTTTTTAAACAAAAATTCCAGAATATATGCTACTAGTTGCAGGAGAAGCTGAGTATTTGGTTGACGCGAAGTAACTAATTAACGGCCGGTGTGGATGCTAAGCGGTAGCGGAAGAGAACATTTTTCAAATTTTCATTTGGGGCGGTGAGGAAGAGAGCAAAAATGATCAATCAATCTCGTGGGTGGCGGCTAGTGCTGCAAGGAGACCGACGTGACTTCAGACGTACACGTGTTAGCTATCTCAAAAAAAAAAGCATCGATCCTACCTGTCACGACGATAACCAATTCGCCTAAACAGCAAAGTGAAAAAAAGGCTCGCCGACCTGACGACGTCTAGACGAGAGAGACGACGGGGTTAGTGATAAGTCAAGTATCAGCTGCGTTTGGAGTTGTTTTCAAGTGAAATTTTTCAAAATTACCGCGATGATCGTGCCATTTTATGCGGAAACCTAGCTAGTGAAGGTGAAGACGGATGGACCCTCAGAGTAGAAGATTGGGCTTTTGTCTCGCGGAGTGGCGAAGTGACTTAGAGCATCTACAGCCACAATCATCTAATTCAGACTTTTAAACGCCCGCGGACACGTCCGGTCAGTGTCCGGGCGTGTCCACTTTGAGCCCTCATTTGTCCGCTTTCACATCCACACATCTTAAATTGGCCTCCTCATGTTGTGTTATTTTGTTGAGCAGGTTACGTGCGACACAACTAGAGCACGCGATGACGACGAACACGCCGATGGCCGGCTCTCCAGCTTGCAACCAGCAATGGCATTGTGGTGGCAAGTTCCGGTGGCATCTCGGCACGTATAGCAGCACGCTCCAGCGCTAGACACACACGCACATGCGGCGACGGTGTGAACAATACACACTGTTAGTTGGAGAGAAGGGTTTACATGCATCGATAATCATTAATTGTGTGCATGATGCACATATATAGGTACAGGTGGGCCGGTCTCTACTTGTCTCCCAAGACATAAATATACAGAGGGAAAAGAGGAGGTACTACGATATAATTACAAGACCCTAATCCTATACACGTACAAAGAATAATGTACGTTGAATACGCACGCCTGCACACATGGATCGGCAGCACGCACAAAACCACGGGCTTGAGCAGCCTTGGCCAGCTCGTGGTTAGCTTGCTCATAGCATCTTCAACAGGCGCGCAACGCATGGCGCGTAAAAAACGGTTTTAGCGTGCGCAAATAGCACTTTTTAGCGCGCCTGCGAGCGCTGGCTTCAGTGGCCGCTGCATAATTTTACGCGCGCGCGGCGCTCCAGCAGGCGCTGAAAAAACACGGCGCGCGCATCCAACACAAACAACTTACGCACTCCAAACAAAACCAAAAATATCAAACACATATAAAAAATAAATCAATAATAAATAGTTCAATTTTATTACAACTTAAAAATATAGTTTATCTTCGAATGCAACAAATAGTTCAACAATACAACATCAAACATACAACATCAAACAACCAAATCATCATGCATTTTGTCGGCCATTCCATTCCCAACACTGCTCGATGAGATCGTTCTGAAGATCATCATACGTTTCGACACGCCGAATAGCATGATAGGAGGCAACAAATCGGGCCACCCTCGCCGCACTCCGCCGCACTCGCACGGGATGTTCCAAGAGCTCGTACTGAGAGTAGTCTAAATTTTGGCCACGTTCATTCTCAATGATCATGTTATCCATGATCACAAGCGTGCATGATGTACCAAAGGATCTTTTGATCCCAAAATCTAGCCGGTCCTCTCACAATAGCAAATTGGGCTTGCAAAATCCCAAATGCTCTCTCCACATCTTTTCTAGCCGCCACCTGAGCATTGTGAAAATCTAGATGTTTCTTACCTGTCGGTTTTTTCAATGACTTCACAAATGTTTGCCACTTTGGGTAGATGCCATCCGCAAGATAGTAGCCATAGTTGTATGTATGGACATTTGCTACGAACTGTATCGGTGGCAGATCACCATTTGCAATCTTATTCATGAGTGGTGACCGATTAATAACGTTGATGTCATTCAAAGATCCAGGCATTCCAAAAAAAGCATGCCAAATCCAAGTCTCTTGATCGGCCACCGCTTCAAGGATTATAGTGGAACCCTTTTTCGCGCCGTGGAATTGTCCATGCCATGCCTTAGGACAATTCTTCCAACTTCAATGCGTGCAATCTATTGAGCCAAGCATACCTAGGAACCCGTGAGCTTTGTTCATCTCCAAAAGCCTTGCGGCGTCTTCAGCATTGGGAGATCTCAAATACTCTGGGCCAAACACTTGCACAATTCCGACTGCAAAGCGCTTGAAACACATGATGGCTTGACTCTCACCCATGGCCAAGTGGTCATCAACTAGATCAGCCGGAATACCGTATGCTAACATACGCAAAGCGGCTGTCACCTTTTGAAAGGTGCTATGCCCGAGTTCTCCGACGACATTCCTCCTTTGCTGAAAAAAATGATCATGGCTCGCTAGTTTCTCTGCAATGCGCCTGAACAACTCGGTGCTCATCCTAAAACGGCGCCGGAAGTACGGCTCGGGATATGTGAGATTCTCCACAAAATAGTGCCTCATCAATCTGTTGTCGGCATCGATCTTGTCCCTCCAAATTTTCTGCCGACCCATAACCGAACCACCGTGCTTCGGTTTTTTATTGATGTGCATAGCTACGATGATTGCAAGGTCCTCTTCCTCTTCAATATCAAATTCTTCATCGGAAGAATCATATGATGAACTCATCTACAATATTGAATTTAAACTAGTCTATAAAAACTACGAACAACATGCATCAAATTAATGTAAAAATGTGAAGTTAAGCAATACATACCTTGTGGGCGTTTTGTCGAATACCTAGTGGGCGCCGAGCGACAGTGGGCGGCCGAGCGCTGTTCGCCGGAGGAATGGCGCGCGCAAGGGGCGGCGGCGACTAGAGGGAGGGGGAGGAAGCAGCAGCGGCGCGGGGATAGGTCGGGGAAGCGCCGTCGGGTCGCCGGAGCAAATGGGGTGGCGCGGGCGGCGGCGCGGGCGCTGGGTATGGAGGGAGGTGGAAGACGCGGCGCGAGCGCTCGAGTGCTTCCGCGCGCGGGAGGGGGCGAACGAAATAAGCGGCGTGCGATGCCGTTTCGCTCCGCGCGTGGAGGCACTTATGCCGCGCGTGTCGTGGGAACGAGCCTGACAGTAGAAGGTAGGGGTACGAAAGGAGAGGGCAGAGTCCTAGCTACGACGAGGTTGTACACACAGATGTATGAGTTCAGGCCCCTCTCGTGGAGGTAACAGCTCTACGTCTCAGTGCTCGGGAGCTCTTGTCGTGTGGAATATGAGAGTTACAGGGGGTGCGAACCCTTGTGCTAGAGGGGAGGGGTGGCTTATATAGAGTGCGCTGCCCCTCATGAATGCCCAGCAACCAAGGGTCCGATCGTGGTAATGAAGGCGTACGTTACTGATAACGTACGTAATAAATGCTACTAATGGTGTCTAGTCAAACGCCTGCCCGTTGGCCTCCCTGGAGTGACTTCTAGTTCTTCCGAGTGAAAGGCAACCGTCGAGTGGAGGAAGAAACCTCCGAGTGGATGTTGTCGAGTGACTCATACGCCATGGTGATTTCAGTCGGAGACTTCCTTGTAATCCTTAAGTTCTCTAAGGTAATGTCCTTAGGTAGGGTATGTAGGTCAGGCCTATGACCCTACCCTAGGTACATATCCCCATCATTAGCCCCCGAATGGATCGGGGTTCGAGTGAAAAAGGGATCGATGCGGGTTCTGATAAGACACAAAAATTCCGAGTGAATTTTAGGGCTTCACAGAAGTCTGCGTCGATTGGAGTCTTTGACATTCACCCTGATCGATTCTGTCTTGAAATGTGTCCGAGTGAACTTGAGCGCTGACTCAGATCCGAGTGATCAACGGAACCTCTTGATGCGACGGGTCGCTTCGCCAGGCCCGGATTTTGCGGGATTTGAAAACTTGGGAAGTACGCGCTGCGCGATGATGACGCAACGACTGGGGCAAGTGGGAGCATGACGCCTCGATTATCGCGCCACCTTTATCGCCACGTACCGCGCTTCCTCTGTAATCGGGATTACAGGGATCCGGCGGGTCCGCAGGTCAGTGACCCACTCGGGCAGTTATAAGACAGAGCGATGCGAGGGCCGATACAGTGCTTCTCCTCCGTTCCCCTCTTTTCCTCCGCCTCCCCTGCTCCACGCGCGCCACTCTGCTCCCCCTTGACCACCGCCGCCGCGATGACGAAGGGGAAGACGGAGAAGCTCGAGCGTGCCAAGAAGGGAGCCAAGACGAAGAAGCCATCGGGCGCCCGGTCCGCGGTGCCGCCGGGGTGGATCCAAGGGGATTTCCTCCGGTCGACCGTCACGGCGGAGGACGTCCAAAATCTTGTCGCCGACGGGCTGATAGCTGACGGGTCATGGAGGCTGTCAGAGGGAGAGGCCGAACCGGAGCCGCGCGAAGGCGAGCGAGTCCTCCTCCTCACCCACGTCGAGCAAGGTTTTTCTCTGCCTCCTCATCCATTCATCCGCGGATTCTTGAATTACTTCGGGGCACAACTTCACCATTTCCCTCCGAATGCCATTGCGTACCTCGCTGCGTTCATAACTCTGTGCGAATGCTTCTTGGGTTGTCCTCCTCACCGGGGTTTGTTCAAACACATATTCACCATTCGATCTCAGTGTGTCAAAAAGGCCAATCCTAGTGATAGCAAGACCCATGTCATCCAGCTATGCGGTGGCATGGGACTCCAAAAAAGGGGTAGGAGTGCGTTTCCGTCAATGACCTTTCCTGAATCTGTTCAGGGCTGGCAGTCGACATGGTTTTACTGCAAATATGTTGCATCTCCCAATATGTCGACTGGCCTTCCTCCCTTCACATTGGATCGACCCACTACTCCCAGAACACTGAACATGACAGAGGGAGAGAAAGTCCAGGTAGGAATCTTAGTGAATGCAGTGGTAGATCTGATCCGTGGCGGAGTGACTGGTATGGACCTCCTAGAGGCGTTTCTCAGTCGGCGAATCCAACCTCTTCAAGCCAGGGATCACACTATGTGGCATTATTCGGGCCCCGAAGACACCACTCGGACACATCCAGAGGAAGTTTTCGACGAGACTGTTGCCCAATGGCTCAGGAGGATCACCGGAGCCTGTGATAACCCTTTGGGAGCCAAGCGAATCTTGCCCTTCTCTGCTTTGAACCCACCGACGAACCTGGTGAGTTATATCTTTGTCGAGTGCTTTCATGTTTCGTCGAGTGACTGGGCCTTCCGTCGACTGACTTTACAGTTTGTATCTTGCAGGAGTTTACGAACATGTACTCGCCCGTGCCAAATGGAGAGCAGCCTGAAGACGGAGAAGAGAGCGCAGGCGGCAGCGCAGATGTCGACTACGCCGACGATAGTGAAGGCAGCGACGACGACCTGGAAGAGATCGAGGAAGAAGCCCATGCTCGTCCGCGCATCGAGCGTCGTACCAAACAGCGCGAAGATCCAGAAGCTGCTCCAAGCAGAACCTTGGCATCGAGCACCAGGAATCCGAAGCGCGACCGGGTGGCGACACCTGAGTCGACTGAAAAGGTCGCGAAACAGCCCAGGTTTGACGCACCAAAACCTCGAAAGGCCCTGCCTCGCCTGAAGATCGCCGTGCCTGTTGCCATAACGTAAGTATTCAATTTCCTTTTTCTGCTGTTGTGAAACTGTTGGAAATATGCCCTAGAGGCAATAATAAAATGGTTATTATTATATTTCCTTGTTCATGATAATTGTCTATTGTTCATGCTATAATTGTATTAACCGGAAACCGTAATACATGTGTGAATACATAGACCACACCATGTCCCTAGTGAGCCTCTAGTTGACTAGCTCGTTGATCAATAGATGGTCATGGTTTCCTGACCATGGACATTGGATGTCGTTGATAACGGGATCACATCATTAGGAGAATGATGTGATGGACAAGACCCAATCCTAAGCATAGCACAAGATCGTGTAGTTCGTCTGCTAGAGCTTTTCTAATGTCAAGTATCATTTCCTTAGACCATGAGATTGTGCAACTCCCGGATACCGTAGGAATGCTTTGGGTGTATCAAACGTCACAACATAACTGGGTGACTATAAAGGTGCACTACAGGTATCTCCGAAAGTGTCTGTTGGGTTGGCACGAATCGAGACTGGGATTTGTCACTCCGTGTGATGGAGAGGTATCTCTGGGCCCACTCGGTAATACATCATCATAATGAGCTCAATGTGACTAAGGAGTTAGTCACGGGATCATGTGTTACGGAACGAGTAAAGAGACTTGCCGGTAATGAGATTGAACAAGGTATAGGGATACCGACGATCGAATCTCGGGCAAGTAACATACCGATGGACAAAGCGAATTGTATACGGGATTAATTGAATCCCCGACATCGTGGTTCATCCGATGAGATCATCGTGGAACATGTGGGAGCCAATATGGGTATCCAGATCCCGCTATTGGTTATTGGCCGGAGAGGTGTCTCGGTCATGTCTGCATGGTTCCCGAACCCGTAGGGTCTACACACTTAAGGTTCGGTGACGCTAGAGTTGTAATGGGAATTGTATGTGGTTACCGAAAGTTGTTCGGAGTCCCGGATGAGATCCCGAACGTCAGGAGGAGTTCCGGAATGGTCCGGAGGTAAAGATCTATATATGGGAAGTCCTGTTTTGGCCACCGGAAAATGTTTGGGATTTTTCGGTATTGTACCGGAAGGTTCTAGAAGATTCCGGAGTGGGGCCCACCTGCATGGGGGAACCCACATGAACGTGGGTAGTGGGGGCAAGGCCCCACACCCCTGGTCAAGGCGCACCAAGATCCCCCCTTAGAAGGAATAAGATCATATCCCGAAGCGATAAGATCAAGATCCCTAAAAAGGGGGGATAACAATCGGTGGGGAACGGAAATGATGGGATTTCTTTCCTCCCACCTTTGCCAACGCCCCAATGGACTTGGAGGGCAAGAAAACAGGCCCCTCCACCCCTATATATAGTGGGGAGGCGCATGGGAGCTGCACACCTTGCCCCTGGCGCAGCCCTCCCTCCTCCTACACCTCCTCCTCCTCCGTAGTGCTTAGCGAAGCTCTGTCGGAGAACCACGAGCTCCACCGCCACCACGCCGTCGTGCTGCCGGAGCTCTCCCTCAACTTCTCCTCCCCCCTTGCTGGATCAAGAAGGAGGAGACGTCCCCGGGCTGTACGTGTGTTGAACGCGGAGGCGCCGTCCGTTCGGCGCTTGGATCGGATCTTCCGCGATTTGAATCGCCGCGAGTACGACTCCATCAACCGCGTTCTTTGCAACGCTTCTACTTAGTGATCTTCAAGGGTATGAAGATGCACTCCCTCTCTCTCGTTGCTAGCATCTCCTAGATTGATCTTGGTGACACGTAGGAAAATTTTGAATTATTACTACGTTCCCCAACAGTGGCATCATGAGCTAGGTCTATGCGTAGATTCTATGCACGAGTAGAACACAAGTAGTTGTGGGCGATGATTTGGTCAATTTGCTTGCCGTTACTAGTCCTATCTTGATTCGGCGGCATTGTGGGATGAAGCGGCCCGGACCGACTTTACACGCACGCTTACGTGAGACTGGTTCCACCGCCTGACATGCACTTGTTGCATAAGGTGGCTAGCAGGTGTCTATCTCTCCCACTTTAGTCGGATCGGATTCGATGAAGAGGGTCCTTATGAAGGGGAAATAGCAATTGGCATATCACCATTGTGGCTTTTGCGTAGGTAAGAAACGTTCTTGCTAGAAACCCATAGCAGCCACGTAAAACTTGCAACAACAATTAGAGGACGTCTAACTTGTTTTTGCAGGGTATGCTATGTGATGTGATATGGCCAAAAGGATGTGATGAAATATATGTGATGTATGAGATTGATCATGTTCTTGTAATAGGAATCACGACTTGCATGTCGATGAGTATGACAACCGGCAGGAGCCATAGGAGTTGTCTTAATTTATTGTATGACCTGCATGTCAATCAAAAACGCCATGTAATTACTTTACTTTATTGCTAACCGTTAGCCATAGTAGTAGAAGTAATAGTTGGCGAGACAACTTCATGAAGACACGATGATGGAGATCATGATGATGGAGATCATGGTGTCGTGACTGGTGACGATGGTGATCATGCCGCGCCCCGAAGATGGAGATCAAAGGTGCAAGATGATATTGGCCATATCATGTCACTTTATGATTTGCATGTGATGTTTATCATGTTTTTACATCTTATTTGCTTAGAACGACGGTAGCATAAATAAGTGTTGGAAATATGCCCTAGAGGCAATAATAATTTAGTTATTATCATATTTCCTAGTTCGTGATAATCGTTTATTATCCATGCTATAATTGTATTGATTGGAAACTCAAATACATGTGTGGGTACATAGACAACACTGTGTCCCTAGTATGCCTCTAGTTAACTAGCTCGTTGATCAAAAGATGGTGAAGGTTTCCTAGCCATGGACATGAGATGTCATTTGATAACGGGCTCACATCATTTGGAGAATGATGTGATGGACAAGACCCAAACTGTAAACGTAGCATATGATCGTGTCAGTTTATTGCTATTGTTTTCTGCATGTCAAGTATCTGTTCCTATGACCATGAGATCATGCAACTCCCTGACATCGGAGGAGTACCTTGTGTGCATCAAATGTCGCAACATAACTGGGTGACTATAAAGGTGCTCTACAGGTATCTCCGAGGATGTCTGTTGGGTTGGCATGGATCAAGACTGGGATTTGTTACTCCGTGTGACGGAGAGGTATCTCAGGGCCCACTCGGTAATACAACATCACAATGAGCCTTGCAAGCAATGTGACTAAAGTGTTAGCCACGAGATCTTGTATTACGGAACGAGTAAAGAGACTTGCCGGTAACGAGATTGAACTAGGTATAGAGATACCGACGATCGAATCTCGGGCAAGTAACATACCGAAGAACAAAGGGAACAGCATACGGGATTAACTGAATCCTTGACATAGAGGTTCGACCGATAAAGATCTTCGTAGAATATGTAGGAGCCAATATGGGCATCCAGGTCCCGCTATTGCTTATTAACCGTAGAGGTGTCTCGGTCATGTCTACATAGTTCTCGAACCCGCAGGGTTTACACACTTAACGTTTGGTGACGATATAAGTATAGTTGAGTTGTTATGTTGGTGACCGAAAGTTGTTCGGAGTCCCGGATGAGATCCCGGACATGACGAGGAGCTCTGGAATAGTTCGGAGGTAAAGATTGATATATGGGATAATAGTGTTTGGTCTCCGGAAGGGTTCCGGAATTCACCGGAAGGAGTTTCGGATGTTTCCCGAAATGTTCGGGTACGAGAACACTTTATTTGGGCCGAGGGGTAAAGCCCACGAGGCTTTAGGAAGGTGCAAAAGGAAGTTTTGCGGAGGCCAGGGGCCAGACGCCAGGGACCCTGGCGTCTGGGGCCAGACGCCGAGGACCCTGGCGTCTGGGCCTGGAGTCCGAGCAGGACTCTTGCCTTGCGGGCCAAACCGACTTTGAGGAGGCTCTTTCCCCAAGCCGTGTGCGGCAACCCTAACCCTCTAGTTCCTCCGTCATAATCTCCGTAGTGCTTGGCGAAGCCCTGCAGAGATTGTTCCTCACCACCATCACCACGCCGTCGTGCTGCCGGAACTCATCTACTACTTCACCATCGCTCGCTGGATCGAGGAGGTGAAGGCGTCATCAAGCCGTACGTGTGTTGAACGCGGAGGTGCCGTCCGTTCGGCACTAGTTCGTGATCGGATCGAGGGACGACTTGCGATTTGGATCGCGGAGACGTTCGACTACATCAACCGCGTTTCTTAAACGCTTCCGCTTAGCGATCTACAAGGGTATGTAGATTCACTCTCCCTCTCGTAGATGCTCATCACCATGGATAGATCTTGTGTGTGCGTAGGAAATTTTTTGTTTCCCATGCAACGTTCCCCAAAAGTGGCATCCGAGCTAGGTCTATGCGTAGATGAGATCTCGAGTAGAACACAAACGAGTTGTGGGCGTGGGTGTATACATATTGCTTGCCGTTACTAGTTGATACTTGATTCGGCGGTATTGTGAGATGAAGCGGCCCGGACCGACATTACGCGTACGCTTACGCGAGACAGGTTCCTTCAACTGACATGTAACTTCGTTGCATAAAGATGGCTAGCGGGTGTCTGTCTCTCTCACTTTAGTTGAATCAATTTCAATGAAGAGGGTTCTTTTAGAAGATCAAAAAGCAATCACTACACCACGTTGTGGTTTTGCGTAGGTAAGAACGGTTCTTGCAAACCCGTAGCAGCCACGTAAAATTTGCAACAACAATTAGAGGACGTCTAACTTGTTTTTGCAGGGTATGTTGTGATGTGATATGGCCAATTACATGATGAGATATATGTGATGTATGAGATGATCATGTGTTGTATAGAATATCACGACTTGCATGTCGATGAGTACGGCAACTGGCAGGAGCCATAGAGTTGTCTTTAATTATTGTATGACCTGGGTGTCAATCATTAAGCGCTATGTAATGCTTTACTTTATCGCTAAACGTTAGCAATAGTCGTGGAAGCAACAGTAGGCGCGACAACCTCATGGCGACACGTTGATGGAGATCAAGATGATGGAGATCATGGTGTCATGCCGGTGACGATGGAGATCATGCCGGTGCTTTGGAGATGGAGATCATAAGCACGAGTTCATGGCCATATCATGTCACTTATGATTTGCATGTGATGTTAATCCTTTTATGCATCTTATTTTGCTTAGGACGACGGTAGCATTATAAGGTGATCCCTCACTTAAATTTCAAGATAAATTGTGTTCTCCCCGAGTGTGCACCGTTGCGAAAGTTCGTCGTTTCGAGACACACCGTGATGATCGGGTGTGATAGACTCTACGTTCACATACAACGGGTGTAAGCCATGTTGCACGTGCGGAACACTCGGGTTAAACTTGACGAGCCTAGCATGTACAGACATGGCCTCGGAACACAAGAGACCGAAAGGTCGAACATGAGTCATATAGTAGATATGATCAACATGAAGATGTTCACCATTGAAACCACCTCAACTCACGTGATGATCGGACTTGAGTTGGTGGATTTGGATCATGTGACACTCGAATGACCGGAGGGATGTCAATTTGAGTGGGAATTTTTAAGTAATATGATTAACTAAACTCATTATCATGAACATAGTCAAAATGTCTTTGCAAATTATGTTGTAGATTACTAGCTCGCGCTGTAGCTCCCTTGAATTTTTATATGTTCCTAGAGAAATAGATTTGAAAGATGATGGTAGCAATAATGCGGACTGGGTCCGTGATCTGAGGATTGTCCTCAATGCTGCACAGAAGGCTTATGTCCTTAATGCACCACTCGGTGCGCCACCCCCTCAAGCGTCGTCTGTAGATGTTGTGAACATCTGACAGGCACGTTCTGATAACTACTTGATAGTTCAGTGCGTCATGCATTACGGCTTAGAATTGATGCTCCAAAACGTTTTGAACGCCACGGAACATATGAGATGTTCTAAGAGCTGAAATTGGGATCTCAGGCTCGTGCCCGTGTTGAGAGGTATGAGACCTCCAACAAGATTCTTTGCCTGCAAGATGATGGAGAATAGCTCAATCGTTGAGCATGTGCTCAGATTGTCTGGGTACTACAATCGCTTGAATCGAGTGGAAGTTGATCTTCCAGATAAGATAGTGATTGGTATAGTTCTCCAAGTCACTGTCACTAAGCTACTAGAACTTCGTGATGAACTATAAAAGGCCAGAGATGGAAATAATGATCCCTGAGCTATTCGCGATGTTTGACCCCGCGAAGGTAGAAATCAAGAAGGAGCATCAAGTGTTGATGGTTAGTAAAACCACTAGTTTCAAGAAGGGCAAGGGCAAGGAGGGATACTTCATGGATGGCAAGCCAGTTGCTGCTCCAGTAAAGAAACCCAAGGTTGAACCCAAACCCGAGACTGAGTGCTTCTATTATGAGGAGAACGGTTGCTGAAGTGGAACAACCCTAGATGCTTGGTAGATAAGAAGGTTGGCAACGTCGACAGAAGTATATTTGATATACGTGTTATTGATGTGTACCTTACTAGTACTCCTAGTAGCACCTGGGTATTAGATACCGGTTCGGTTGCTAAGTGTTGGTAACTCGAAATAAAAGCTACGGAATAAATGGAGGCTAAGGGTGAGGTGACGATGAGTGTTGGAAGTGTTTCCAAGGTTGATGTGATCACCATCGCGCTCTCTCTCTACCTTTGGGATTAGTGATGAACTTAAATAAATGTTATTTGGTGTTTGCGTTAAGCATGAACGTGATTAGATCAATTTTATTGCAATACGGTTATTCATTGCAGTTAGAGAATAATGGTTATTCTGTTTACATGAATAATACCTTCAATGGTCATGCACCCAATAAGAGTGGTTTATTGAATCTTGATCGTACTGATACACATGTTCATAATATTGATGCCAAAAGATACAAAGTTAATAATGATAGTACCACATACTTGTGGCACTGCCGCTAAATGTCATATTGGTGTAAAATGCATGAAGAAACTCCATGCTGATGGATCTTTGGACTCATTCGATTTCGAATCGGTTGAGACATGCGGACCATGCCTCATGGGCAAGATGACTAAAACCCCGTTTTCCGGTATGATGAAGCGGGCAATTGACTTATTGGAAATGATACATGTTGATGTATGCGGTCCAGTGAGTTTTGTAGTGGGCGGTGGATATCGTTATTTTCTTACCTTCACTGATGATTTGAGTAGATATAGTGTATATTTACTTAATGAAACACAAGTCTGAATCGTTTGAAAAGTTCAGAGTGAAGTTTGAGATCATCGTGACAAGAAGATAAAATGTCTACGATATGATCGTGGAGGTAAATATCCGAGTTACGAGTTTGGTATATAACTTAAGACAATGTGGAAGTTGTTTCACAACTCACGCCACCTGGAACACCATAGTGTGATGGTGTGTCCGAACGTCGTAATTGTGCTCTATTAGATATGGTGCGAACTATGATGTCTCTTATCGATTTACCACTATCGTTTTAGGGTTATGCATTAGAGACAACCACATTCACTTTAAAAGGGGCACCATAAGTCCGTTGAGATGACACCGTATGAATTTTGGTTTGGCAGAAACCTAAGCTGTCATTTTTTAATGTTTGGGGTTGCGACGCTTATGTGAAAAAGGGTTTTCACCTAATAAGCTCGAACCCAAAGCGGACAAATGCATCTTCATAGAATACCCTAACGTAACAGTTGGGTGAACCTTCTATCTCAGATCCAAGCACAAAGTGTTTGTTGCTAAAACGGGTCCTTTCTCGAGAAAAAGTTTCTTTCGAAAGATTGAGTGGGAGGAAGATAGAACTTGATGAGGTTGTTGAACCTTTGTTTCAACCAAAGAGTAGCGCAGCGCAGAAAGTTGTTTCTGTGGAGCCTACGTTAGTTGAAGAGGAAGTTAATGATGATGATCATGAAACTTCGGATCAAGTTACTATCGAACCTCGTGGGTCGACAAGGACGCGTACTGCTCCTGAGTGGTACGGCAACCCTGTCTTAGAGGTCATGTTGTTGAACAACGATGAACCTACGAGCTATGGAGAAGCGATGATGGGCCCGGATTCCGAGAAATGGTTAGAGGCCATGAAATCCGAGATGGGATCCATGTAAGAAAACAAAGTATGGGCTTTGGAAGTATTACCTGAAGGGCGTAAGGCCATTCAGAACAAATGGATTTTTTAAGAGGAAGATGGACGTGGACGGTAATGTCACCGTCTATAAAGCTCGACTTGTGGCAAAGGGTTTTTCACAAGTTCAAGGAGTTGACTACGATGAGACTTTCTCACCCGTAGCGATGCTAAAGTCTGTTGGAATCATGTTAGCAGTTGCTGAATTTTTCAATTATGAAATCTGGCAGATGGATGTCAAAAACATCGTTTCCTTGACGGTATTCGTAAGGAAAGGTTGTATGTGATACAACCGGAAGGTTTTGTCAGTCCTAAGGATGCTAAAATGTATGCAAACTCCAGCGATCCTTCTATGGACTGGAGCAAGCATCTCGGAGTTGGAATATACACTTTGATGAGGTGATCAAAGTTTTTATGTCTATACAAAGTTTATGAGAAACTTGTATTTACAATAGAGTGAGTGGGAGCACTATAGAATTTCTGATAAGTATATGTGGTTGACATATTGTTGATCGGAAATGATGTAGAATTTCTGGAAAGCATAAAGGGTCGTTTGAAAGGAGTTTTTCAAAGGAAGACCTGGAATGAAGCTACTTAAATATTGAGCATCAAGATCTATAGAGATAGATCAAGACGTCTGATAAGACTTTCAATGAGTACATACCTTGACAAGATTTTGAAAGAGTTCAAAATGGATCAGTCAAAGAAAGAGTTCTTGCCTGATTTGTAAGGTGTGGAGTTGAGTGAGACTCAAAGCTCGACCACGGCAGAAGAAAGAGAAAGGACGAAGGTCATCCCCTATGCCTTATCCATAGGCTCTGTATAGTATGCCATGCTGTGTACCGCACCTGATGTGTGCCTTGCCATGATTCTGTCAAGGGGTACAAGAGTGATCCAGGAGTGGATCACTGGACAGCGGTCAAGATTATCCTTAGTAACTAGAGGACTAAGGAAATATTTCTCAATTATGGAGGTGATGAAGAGTTCGTCGTAAAGGGTTACGTCGATGCAAGCTTTGACACCTATCCGGACGACTCTGAGTAGCAGTCAGGATACATATAGTGGAGCAGCCATTTGGAATAGCTCCAAGTGGAGTGTGGTAGAAGTGTCTACAGTATGACATAGAGATTTGCAAAGTACACACGGATCTGAATGTCGCAGACCCGTTGACTAAAGACCTCTCTCACATGCAAAGCATGATCGAACCCCAGAACTCATTGGGTGTTAGAACAATGTAAATCACATGGTGATGTGAACTAGATTATTGACTCTAGTGCAAGTGGGAGACTGTTGGAAATATGCCCTAGAGGCAATGATAATTTAGTTATTATCATATTTCATTGTTCGTGATAATCGTTTATTATCCATGCTATAATTGTATTGATTGGAAACTCAAATACATGTGTGGGTACATAGACAACACTGTGTCCCTAGTATGCCTCTAGTTAACTAGCTCGTTGATCAAAAGATGGTGAAGGTTTCCTAGCCATGGACATGAGATGTCATTTGATAACGGGATCACATCATTAGGAGAATGATGTGATGGACAAGACCCAAACTGTAAACGTAGCATATGATCGTGTCAGTTTATTGCTATTGTTTTCTGCATGTCAAGTATCTGTTCCTATGACCATGAGATCATGCAACTCCCTGACATCGGAGGAGTACCTTGTGTGTATCAAACGTCGCAACGTAACTGGGTGACTATAAAGGTGCTCTACAGGTATCTCCGAGAATGTCTGTTGGGTTGGCATGGATCAAGACTGGGATTTGTTACTCCGTGTGACGGAGAGGTATCTCAGGGCCCACTCGGTAATACAACATCACAATGAGCCTTGCAAGCAATGTGACTAAAGTGTTAGCCACGAGATCTTGTATTACGGAACAAGTAAAGAGACTTGCCGGTAACGAGATTGAACTAGGTATAGAGATACCGACGATCGAATCTCGGGCAAGTAACATACCGAAGAACAAAGGGAACAGCATACGGGATTAACTGAATCCTTGACATAGAGGTTCGACCGATAAAGATCTTCGTAGAATATGTAGGAGCCAATATGGGCATCCAGGTCCCGCTATTGGTTATTGACCGTAGAGGTGTCTCGGTCATGTCTACATAGTTCTCGAACCCGCAGGGTCTACACACTTAACGTTTGATGACAATATAAGTATAGTTGAGTTGTTATGTTGGTGACCGAAAGTTGTTCGGAGTCCCGGATGAGATCCCGGACATGACGAGGAGCTCTGGAATAGTCTGGAGGTAAAGATTGATATATGGGATAATAGTGTTTGGTCTCCGGAAGGGTTCCGGAATTCACCGGAAGGAGTTTCGGATGTTTCCCGAAATGTTCGGGTACGAGAACACTTTATTTGGGCCAAGGGGTAAAGCCCACGAGGCTTTAGGAAGGTGCAAAAGGAAGTTTTGAGGAGGCCAGGGGCCAGACGCCAGGGACCCTGGCGTCTGGGGCCAGACGCCGAGGACCCTGGCGTCTGGTCCTGGAGTCCGAGCAGGACTCTTGCCTTGCGGGCCAAACCGACTTTGAGGAGGCTCTTTCTCCAAGTTTCGACCCCAGGGCTCAACATATAAATAGAGGGACAGGGCTAGCACCTGGAACACATCAAGATTTCCCCAAGCCGTGTGCGGCAACCCTAACCCTCTAGTTCCTCCGTCATAATCTCCGTAGTGCTTGGCGAAGCCCTGCAGAGATTGTTCCTCACCATCATCACCACGCCGTCGTGCTTCCGGAACTCATCTACTACTTCACCATCGCTCGCTGGATCGAGGAGGTGAAGGCGTCATCAAACCGTACGTGTGTTGAACGCGGAGGTGCCGTCCGTTCGGCACTAGTTCTTGATCGGATCGAGGGACGACTTGCGATTTGGATCGCAGAGACGTTCGACTACATCAACCGCGTTTCTTAAACGCTTCCGCTTAGCGATCTACAAGGGTATGTAGATTCACTCTCCCTCTCGTAGATGCTCATCACCATGGATAGATCTTGTGTGTGCGTAGGAAATTTTTTGTTTCCCATGCAACGTTCCCCAACAATAAGATGATCCCTCACTAAAATTTCAAGAAGTATGTTCCCCCTAAGTGTGCACCGTTGCGAAGGATCGTTGTTTCGAAGCACCACGTGATGATCGGTGTGATAGATTCTAAAGTTTGCATACAACGGGTGTAAGCCAGATTTACACACGCGAAATACTTAGGTTGACTTGACGAGCCTAGCATGTACAGACATGGCCTCGGAACACGAGAGACCGAAAGGTCGAACATGAGTCGTATAGTAGATGCGATCAACATGGAGATGTTCACCATTGATGACTAGTCCGTCTCACGTGATGATCGGACACGGCCTAGTCGATATGGATCATGTATCACTTAGATGACTAGAGGGATGTCTATCTGAGTGGGAGTTCATTAAATAATTTGATTAAATGAACTTAATTATCATGAACTTAGTCTAAAATTGTCTTTACAATCTATCTTGTAGATCCAATGGCCCATGCTAATGTTGCCCTCAACTTCAACGCGTTCCTAGAGAAAACCAAGCTGAAAGACGATGGAAGCAACTATACGGACTGGGTCCGTAACTTGAGGATCATCCTCATAGCTTCCAAGAAAGCATATGTCCTTGATGCACCGCTAGGTGACGCACCCATTTTCCCAGCAACTCAAGACGTTATGAACGCTTGGCAGCCGCGTAGTGATGATTACTCCCTGGTTCAGTGCGGCATGCTTTACAGCTTAGAACCGGGGCTCCAAAAGCGTTTTGAGCAACACGGAGCATATGAGATGTTCCAAGAGCTGAGACTGGTTTTCCAAGCTCATGCCCGGGTCGAGAGATATGAAGTCTCCGACAAGGTCTTCAGTTGTAAGATGGAGGAAAATAGTTCTGTCAGCGAGCACATACTCAAAATGTCTGGGTTGCACAACCGCTTGTCTCAGCTGGGAGTTAATCTTCTAGATGACTCGGTTATTGACAGAATCCTCCAGTCGCTTCCACCTAGCTACAAGAGCTTTGTGATGAACTTCAATATGCAAGGGATGGAGAAGTCGATTCTTGAGTTATATTCGATGCTGAAATCAGCGGAGGTGGAGATCAAAAAGGAACATCAAGTGTTGATGGTGAATAAGACCACCAGTTTCAAGAAAGGCAAGGGTAAGAAGAACTTCAAGAAGGACGGCAAAGCAGTTGCCGCGCCCGGTAAATCAGTTGCCGGGAAGAAGCCCAAGAATGGACCCAAGCCTGAGACTGAGTGCTTTTATTGCAAGGGAACCGGTCACTGGAAGCGGAACTGCCCCAAGTACTTAGCGGATAAGAAGGCCGGCAACGTCAAAGGTATATATGATATACATGTTATTGATGTGTACCTTACCAGCGCTCGTAGTAGCTCCTAGGTATTTGATACCGGTGCGGTTGCTCACATTTGTAACTCAAAACAGGAGCTGCGGAATAAGCGGAGACTGGCGAAGGACGAGGTGACGATGCGCGTCGGGAATGGTTCCAAGGTCGATGTGATCGCCGTCGGCACGCTACCTCTGCATCTACCTTCGGGATTAGTTTTAAACCTCAATAATTGTTATTTAGTACCAGCTTTGAGCATGAACATTGTATCTGGATCTCGTTTGATGCGAGATGGCTACTCATTTAAATCTGAGAATAATGGTTGTTCTATTTATATTAGAGATATGTTTTATGGTCATGCCCCGCTGGTCAATGGTTTATTTTTATTGAATCTCGAACGTGATGTTACACATATTCATAGTGTGAATACCAAACGATGTAAGGTTGATAATGATAGTCCCACATACTTGTGGCACTGCCGCCTTGGTCATATTGGTGTCAAACGCATGAAGAAACTCCATGCAGATGGACTTTTGGAGTCTCTTGATTATGAATCATTTGACACGTGCGAACCATGCCTCATGGGCAAGATGACTAAGACTCCGTTCTCCGGAACAATGGAGCGAGCAACCAACTTGTTGGAAATAATACATACCGATGTATGCGGTCCAATGAGCGTTGAGGCTCGCGGTGGCTATCGTTATGTTCTCACCCTCACTGATGACTTAAGAAGATATGGGTATGTCTACTTAATGAAACACAAGTTTGAGACCTTTGAAAAGTTCAAGGAATTTCAGAGTGAGGTAGAGAATCAACGTGACAAGAAAATAAAGTTCTTACGATCTGATCGTGGAGGAGAATATTTGAGTCACGAGTTTGGCACGCACTTAAGGAAATGTGGAATTGTTTCACAACTCACGCCGCCTGGCACACCTCAGCGTAATGGTGTGTCCGAACGTCGTAATCGCACTCTATTGGATATGGTGCGATCTATGATGTCTCTTACTGATTTACCGCTATCATTTTGGGGATATGCATTAGAGACTGCCGCATTCACTTTAAATAGGGCACCGTCTAAATCCGTTGAGACGACACCGTATGAATTATGGTTTGGGAAGAAACCTAAGCTGTCATTTCTAAAAGTTTGGGGATGCGATGCTTATGTCAAGAAACTTCAACCTGAAAAGCTCGAACCCAAATCGGAAAAGTGCGTCTTCATAGGATACCCTAAGGAAACTATTGGGTATACCTTCTACCTCAGATCCGAAGGCAAGATCTTTGTTGCCAAGAATGGATCCTTTCTAGTGAAAGAGTTTCTCTCGAAAGAAGTAAGTGGGAGGAAAGTAGAACTTGATGAGGTAATTGTACCCCCTCTCGAACCGGAGAGTAGCGCAGCGCAGGAAAATGTTTCTGTGGTGCCTGCACCGACTAGAGAGGAAGTTAATGATGATGATCACGAAACTTCGGATCAAGTTACTATTGAACTTCGTAGGTCCACGAGGACACGTTCCGCACCAGAGTGGTACGGCAACCCTGTCCTGGAAATCATGTTGTTAGACAACGGTGAACCTTCGAACTATGAAGAAGCCATGGCGGGCCCGGATTCCAACAAATGGCTTGAAGCCATGAAATCCGAGATAGGATCCATGTATGAGAACAAAGTATGGACTTTGGTGGACTTGCCCAATGATCGGCAAGCCATAGAAAATAAATGGATCTTTAAGAAGAAGACTTACGCGGATGGTAATGTGACCGTCTATAAGGCTCGGCTTGTCGCTAAGGGTTATCGACAAGTTCAAGGAGTTGACTACGATGAGACTTTCTCACCCGTAGCGATGCTGAAGTCCGTCCGAATCATGTTGGCAGTTGCCGCATTTTATGATTATGAGATCTGGCAAATGGACGTCAAAACGGCATTCCTTAACAGTTTCCTTAAGGAAGAATTATATATGATGCAGCCGGAAGGTTTTGTCGATCCTAAGAATGCTGACAAGGTATGCAAGCTCCAACGCTCCATCTATGGGCTGGTGCAAGCATCTCGGAGTTGGAACATTCGCTTTGATGAGGTGATCAAAGCGTTTGGGTTTATACATACTTATGGAGAAGCCTGTATTTACAAGAAAGTGAGTGGGAGCTCTGTAGCATTTCTCATTTTATATGTGGATGACATATTGTTGATGGGAAATGATATAGAACTTTTGGAAAGCATAAAGGCCTACTTGAATAAGTGTTTTTCAATGAAGGACCTTGGAGAAGCTGCTTACATATTAGGCATCAAGATCTATAGAGATAGATCGAGACGCCTCATTGGTCTTTCACAAAGCACATACCTTGACCAGATATTGAAGAAGTTCAATATGGATCAGTCCAAGAAGGGATTCTTGCCTGTATTGCAAGGTGTGAGATTGAGCACAGCTCAATGCCCGACCTCGGCAGAAGATAGAGAAAAGATGAGTGTCATCCCCTATGCCTCAGCCATAGGCTCTATTATGTATGCCATGCCGTGTACCAGACCTGATGTGAACCTTGCCATAAGTTTGGTAGGGAGGTACCAAAGTGATCCCGGAATGGAACAGTGGACAGCGGTCAAGAATATCCTTAAGTACCTGAAAAGGACTAAGGATATGTTTCTCGTTTATGGAGGTGCCGAAGAGCTCGTCGTAAAGGGTTACGTCGATGCTAGCTTCGACATAGATCCGGATCACTCCAAGTCACAAACCGGATACGTGTATATTCTGAATAGTGGGGCAGTCAGCTGGTGCAGTTGCAAGCAAAGCGTCGTGGCGGCATCTACATGTGAAGCGGAGTACATAGCTGCTTCGGAAGCAGCACAGGAAGGAGTCTGGATGAAGGAGTTCATCACCGACCTAGGAGTGATTCCCAATGCGTCAGGCCCGATGACTCTCTTCTGTGACAACACTAGAGCTATTGCCATTGCCAAGGAGCCCAGGTTTCACAAGAAGACCAAGCACATCAAGCGCCGCTTCAACTCCATTCGTGGTTACATTCAGGATGGAGATATAGATATTTGTAAAGTACATACGGATCTAAATGTCGCAGATCCGTTGAGTAAACCTCTTCCACGAGCGAAACATGATCAGCACCAGAACTCTATGGGTGTTCGATTCATCACAATGTAACTAGATTATTGACTCTAGTGCAAGTGGGAGACTGTTGGAAATATGCTCTAGAGGCAATAATAAAATGGTTATTATTATATTTCCTTGTTCATGATAATTGTCTATTGTTCATGCTATAATTGTATTAACCGGAAACCGTAATACATGTGTGAATACATAGACCACACCATTTCCCTAGTGAGCCTCTAGTTGACTAGCTCGTTGATCAATAGATGGTCATTGTTTCCTGACCATGGACATTGGATGTCGTTGATAACGGGATCACATCATTAGGAGAATGATGTGATGGACAAGACCCAATCCTAAGCATAGCACAAGATCGTGTAGTTCGTCTGCTAGAGCTTTTCTAATGTCAAGTATCATTTCCTTAGACCATGAGATTGTGCAACTCCCGGATACCGTAGGAATGCTTTGGGTGTATCAAACGTCACAACGTAACTGGGTGACTATAAAGGTGCACTACAGGTATCTCCAAAAGTGTCTGTTGGGTTGGCACGAATCGAGACTGGGATTTGTCACTCCGTGTGATGGAGAGGTATCTCTGGGCCCACTCGGTAATACATCATCATAATGAGCTCAATGTGACTAAGGAGTTAGTCACGGGATCATGTGTTACGGAACGAGTAAAGAGACTTGCCGGTAACGAGATTGAACAAGGTATAGGGATACCGACGATCGAATCTCGGGCAAGTAACATACCGATGAACAAAGGGAATTGTATACGGGATTAATTGAATCCCCGACATCGTGGTTCATCCGATGAGATCATCGTGGAACATGTGGGAGCCAATATGGGTATCCAGATCCCGCTATTGGTTATTGGCCGGAGAGGTGTCTCGGTCATGTCTGCATGGTTCCCGAACCCGTAGGGTCTACACACTTAAGGTTCGGTGACGCTAGAGTTGTAATGGGAATTGTATGTGGTTACCGAAAGTTGTTCGGAGTCCCGGATGAGATCCCGGACGTCACGAGGAGTTCCGGAATGGTCCGGAGGTAAAGATCTATATATGGGAAGTCCTGTTTTGGCCACCGGAAATTGTTTGGGATTTTTCGGTATTGTACCGGGAAGGTTCTAGAAGGTTCCGGAGTGGGGTCCACCTGCATGGGGGGACCCACATGAACGTGGGTAGTGGAGGCAAGGCCCCACACCCCTGGTCAAGGCGCACCAAGATCCCCCTTAGAAGGAATAAGATCATATCCCGAAGGGATAAGATCAAGATCCCTAAAAAGGGGGGATAACAATCGGTGGGGAAGGGAAAGGATGGGATTTCTTTCCTCCCACCTTTGCCAACGCCCCAATGGACTTGGAGGGCAAGAAACCAGCCCCCTCCACCCCTATATATAGTGGGGAGGTACATGGGAGCTGCACCCCTTGCCCCTGGCGCAACCCTCCCTCCTCCTACACCTCCTCCTCCTCTGTAGTGCTTAGCGAAGCTCTGCCGGAGAACCACGAGCTCCACCGCCACCACGCCGTCGTGCTGCCGGAGCTCTCCCTCAACTTCTCCTCCCCCCTTGCTGGATCAAGAAGGAGGAGACGTCCCCGGGCTGTACGTGTGTTGAACGCGGAGGCGCCGTCCGTTCGGCGCTTGGATCGGATCTTCCGCGATTTGAATTGCCGCGAGTACGACTCCATCAACCGCGTTCTTTGCAACGCTTCTACTTAGTGATCTTCAAGGGTATGAAGATGCACTCCCTCTCTCTCGTTGCTAGCATCTCCTAGATTGATCTTGGTGACACGTAGGAAAATTTTGAATTATTACTACGTTCCCCAACAGAAACTTCATGTCTTTGCTGACCGAGTGAAATTTATTCGCCAGAGCCTCTACCTCGGTGACGTCGCCTCTGCGGGATGACGAGGATCACATGGAAGTGGACACTGCTGACGCGGCCACCTCTCAGCGAGGTATAATAAATCTTCACTATACTCTGTTTTTTTGAAGGCAATTCGTCGAATGAATAAGTCAACGTTGTCGATTGACAGTTGACGACGTCATCCATGTGGAAGACGACGAGGAGCCGCAGCGGGGTGCTGAGGGTGACGTTGTGGCCTTGGACACTCCACGCGTACGCACTCGGAGAACACCATCAGGACAGGCACCTCGTAGGTCGACTGCCGCGTCATCTCAAGAGCTTGGCGACTCTTCCCAAGCCAGAGCTAATCTTGTGGTTCCGCTGTCGAGTGCTCTGCCAACAACTTCAACTCTGGTGGTTTCAACGCCGATTGGGCAACCTCAAGCACCTCTTGCTACCTCAGCTACAGCACCGACCCATCCGACGTCTGCATATCCTTTGTACCACGTCCCAGAGGACCAGACTGGAGCTGCCAAAGAAGCCATGATCCAGGCTGGACAAATGATGTTGCGTACGAAGGAGGCGTATGAGGCCAGCAAGTTGGCTTATGATGCCAGTTCAGCGCTTCGTGCCAATGTCCGAGTAAGTGCTATTGTAAGTTCATTTCCGATTGAATTCCTGTCCATCTTGACTCTACACCCACTGGGTGTTTTCTTTGGACGCATATTTGCTTGCTTTCTTCTCGAATAGATTAGGTCTTAGTCAAGTGGGTTGTATCCAGTGGGGGCACGCTGAGTGCACCCACTGGGTGTAGTCCCCGAGACCGCTGTCGAATGACGAAGACATCGGCAGGGGTCTTAGATATGTTTTGATAGTCGCTTTTCACTCGACATCCTGCATGAGTGAAAGTAGGTCGAGTGGGGGCACGCTGAGTGCACCCACTGGGTGTAGTCCCCGAGACCGCCGTCGAGTGCTTGCATCGGCGGGGGTCTGATAGAGACAATATTTGCATGTTTTTTTATACTCGGACAGGTCGGACCTGGTCGAGTGGTCTCTGGTCCAGTGGGGGCACGCTGAGTGCACCCACTGGGTGTAGTTCCCGAGACTACTGTCGATCGTTTACGATGGGCAGTAGTCTTAAGAACTATCCTACAGGTTTCATGGACATCATTTCCATCAACCATGATATGACGCTGTATAGGGGTGTGGGGTGGGGCGGCGGGCCGTCGTCAGTCGACTGAACTTGTTCATTTCCACTCAGGAGTGGAGAAACATTGGTGTCGACCGAACTACTTCTTTGCTGATTTCAGAAAGCCTGTGAGCTTGGGACCAAGTACGTCGACCTGGAGAAGGAGAAAAACCAGCTTCAGCTGGATCTGGAGGTGACCAAGAACGACTTAGACCGTGCACAGACCGAGCTGAGGACCCTGGGAGGTAATCCTTGTCGACCAATTGCATTATCACTTTCATCGTCTATCCTTTGAACCGAGTGTCCTCACTCGAACAGACGTGCGTGATGAGAACCGTCGACTCCGAGCGCGACTCAACAATGTTATTTCTTTAGATACCATGAAGAAGGCGCTTGAAGATAAAGACAAGGCACTCGCCGATGCTCAGAAGGTGGCGAGGGAGAAAACTGAAGCCGCTGAGAAGAAGCTTGCTGCAGCCAATAAGTTGGAAGAAGAGAATGCCAAACTCAAGCAGGAATAGGCCGATTGGATCCAGAAGGTTGAACTGCTGACCAAGAGAAGGAGCACTCTGGAGAAATACTTGGGAGACTTCGCGAAGAAGATGTTCGGCATGCTTGAAGGTCACTTTCTTCCGTCGAGTGAATTTCTTTGATTTCTTCAGAACAGCAGTGTGACCACCTTTTCATTTTCTCTTCGTGCAGAATTCTGTCAAGATTTTGAAAAGGAGACCGAGGAGATCGAGCCAAATCTGGACCCCACCAAGTCACCCGTCGGGGATGCCGTGGCCATGGACATGTTTCGACTTGAAGCGCGTCTCAGAAGTGTTCAAGGGTATATCACTCGACTGAGGGCTGCGCTGGAGAAGGTCGACAAAGAACTATGGCCAGAAGACACCCTCCAGACTGACCTCGAGTCAATGATGACCCGCCTCAACGAGATTCCTGGTCGAGTGCAGGCATGGAAAAAATCTGCTGCTCGCTGCGGAGCTGACGTGGCGCTTTCACTCGTCTGGGTCCATTGCAAGGAGGCCAAGGAGGACAAACTGAAGGCTCTCCGGGTGATCAGCACGAAGAAACTTCAATTCGAAGACTTCATGGAGACCTTCATCGAAGCAGCCGCTCGGATCGCTGATGGGATTGATCTGGACACCTTCGTCGAGCCCGCGAGTCCCACCGGTGCTTGAAGAAAACTTTGCTTGCAGTTGAAACTTTATTTGCCTCGGTATGCCGAGTGATGGTGTAACCGCTTAAAACTTCGTTCAGGCCTTAAGCCTGAGTACTTTCGTTTGCGTGAACAATTTTTAACCGTCCTAGAAACTTTGGATTTATCTGCATTTTGCTGTCAATCCTTTGTTTGGCTGAACTTGTTTTGCTCCCGAATGGAATGGAAGTCCAGCACTCGGAAGAATGTCGGACTTAGGCGAAGACTGACTCACAGATAAGCCCCCGAGTGTAAGGATTACTCGACACTCGGAGAAGTCTTTAACTTAGGCGAAGACGGATTCACAGCTAAGTTTCCGAGTGAATGGGATGCTATCCACTCGGCAGGGTTTTTAAACTTAGGCGAAAGCTGGTTCGCAGCTAAGCCTCTGAGTGAGAGGATCGCTTGTCATTTGGAGAGGTTTTGAACTTAGACGAAGACTGGTTCGCAGCTAAGTTTCCGAGTGAATGGAATACCATCCACTCGGAAGGATTTCTGACTTAGGCAAAAACTGGTTCGCAGCTAAGCCCCCGAGTGAGAGGATCGCTCGCCACTCGGAGAAGTTTTGAACTTAGACGAAGACTGGTTCGCAGCTAAGTTTCCGAGTGAATGGAATACTACCCACTCGGAAGGGTTTTTAACTTAGGCGAAAACTGGTTCGCAGCTAAGCCTCCGAGGGAGAGGGTCGCTCACCACTCGGTGCGTTTTACAACTTAGACGAGGACTGATTCGCAGCTAAGTTTCCGAGTGAATAGGATGCTATTCCCTCGGCGGCGTTTTTAACTTAGGCGAAAACTGGTTCGCAGCTAAGCCCCCGAGTGAGAGGGTTGCTCATCACTCGGAGCGTTTTACAACTTAGACGAAGACTGATTCGCAGCTAAGTTTCCGAGTGAATAGGATGCTATTCACTCGGCGGCGTTTTTAACTTAGGCAAAAACTGGTTCGCAACTAAGCCCCCGAGTGAGAGGGTTGCTCATCACTCGGAGTGTTTTACAACTTAGACGAAGACTGATTCGCAGTTAAGTTTCCGAGTGAATAGGATGCTATTCACTCGGCAGGATTTTTAACTTAGGCGAAAACTGGTTCGCAGCTAAGCCTCCGAGGGAGAGGGTTGCTCACCACTCGGAGCATTTTACAACTTAGACGAAGACTGATTCGCAGCTAAGTTTCCGAGTGAATAAGATGCTATTCACTCGGCAGGGTTTTTTAACTTAGTCGAAAACCAGTTCGCAGCTAAGCCCCCGAGTGAGAGGGTTGCTCATCACTCGGAGTGTTTTTGAACTTAGACGAAGACTGATTCGCAGCTAAGTTTCCGAGTGAGTAGGATGCTATTCACTCGGCAGAGTTTTTAACTTAGGCGAAAACTTGTTCGCAGCTAAGCCCCCGAGTGAGAGGGTTGCTCACCACTCGGAGTGTTTTTGAACTTAGACGAAGACTGATTCGCAGCTAAGTCGCCGTTCACCCACTGGGGGTTGTGATGTAAGTGTGTTCAGCTGAGTGATGAACGTTTTACAACTTAGACGAAGACTGATTCGCAGCTAAGTTTCTGAGTGAATAGGATGCTATTCACTCGGCAGGGTTTTCAACTTAGGCGAAAACTGGTTCGCAGCTAAGCCCCTGAGTGAGAGGGTTGCTCACCACTCGGAGTGTTTTTGAATATGAAATTGTGCGATCGGAATCGACAAAAGACTGCGGGAGTCATAATCTTGATAAACAACATTGTCTGGAGTACTCTTATTACATCAAAACAACTCAGTTGAACAGGACGGAACCTTTGCGAGTCTTGATGACAACATCATCCATATAGGCCTCAATATTCCGGCTGATTCGCTCGAGCCGGCATTTCTGAATCATGCGCATAAAAGTGGCGCCTGCATTTCTCAGACCAAAAGGCATGATAAAGTGTAGACGATGACGGGCACGCACGTCGAGTGTCCTCTGCATCCCTTCAAGCTGAAGGCGCGCGGCCACCAAGACCTGGGCCTCGGCAGCCGCATCGACGACGGGCGAATGGAGGATCTCCTCATCTCGGTGCTGCTGCTCGTTCGACGATCCTCCAACCTTGCACCCGTCGCAGCCATAACCAGGTGGGCTTTGCCGTGAACTTGCCATAATAACCTCAGCCGCAGGATCGCAGCTCTCGCATTTGGAAGGAACGTCAGATTGATCCGACGTCGAGTAAAACACGCCGTGAAGTGATTCGGCGGGCTCGATAACCGCAATCTGCGGAGATGACGCTTGGCGATCTGCTGTCGTCGAGATGCTGGTCGAGGCAGCATTAGGATCTGTTGGATGAACGTTCACTTTCTTCACTTCGTCTGCCGACTGAACAACAGATTCAGAGGCGGGCTTCTTGGCGCGCAGCAGATCGGCAGGATCGGTATTCCTCTTATATTCTTCTAACTCGACCACAGCCATTTGCTGGTCAGCAATCTTGGAGCCTCGCTGAAGGCACTCCTCAGCCTTCTGTCGATCTCCCGTGACTGTGATCACACCCTTGGGCCCGGGCATCTTCAGCTTGAGGTACACGTAGCATGGACGGGCCATGAAACGGGCATAAGCCGGTCGACCAAGGATGGCGTGATATGCGCTCTGGAAATCTACAACTTCAAATGTCAATTTCTCTTTGCGAAAATTCTTGTCGGTGCCGAACACCACATCCAATGCAATCTGGCCGAGTGACTTGGCCTTCTTCCTAGGGATGACTCCGTGGAACTGCATGTTGCTTTCGCTGAGTCGGGACATCGGAATGCCCATCCCCTTTAGGGTATCCGCATACAAGATGTTCAAACCGCTCCCACCATCCATCAGGACTTTGCGGAGTCGAGTGCCTCCCACAACCGGGTCCACCACCAGCGCTTGCCGACCGGGGGTAGCGATATGAGCAGGGTGGTCTGACTGGTCGAATGTGATAGCAGTCTGAGACCATTTGAGGTATGTGGGGGTGGCGGGAACAGCCATGTTGACCTCTCTGTTGATAACTTTCAGTCGACTTTTGCTTTCTACATCAGCAAAAATCAACAGAGTGGCATTGACCTCAGGAAACTCTTCTTTGTCTTCATCATCCTCCTTTTCAGGAGTTTTCTCACTCGACTGACCTTCCTTGAACTGCTGGATCAGTAAACGACACTGTCGAGTGGTATGCCTAGGCAATATCAAATTGCCTTCCTCATCCTTCTTCGTGTGGATTGCACACGGTAAATCCAAAACGTCTGTTCCTGACTGATTCTTTCCTTTCTTGGGGGTAAACTTCCCTTTGGACTTCCCCTTATTTTTACCTTGCGCCGCCAGAGCGGCTGCCTCTGCCTGAGCAGGGCCATCAGCTTTGCGCTTTTGTTTACGACTGGAATTGCCGCCGGCATCATTGTCGACTGCTTTTCCTTTGCCGCTGCGGAGGCGGTCTTCCTCTTCGCCATTGGCGTACCGAGTGGCAATCTCCATCATCTTGCTCAGGGAAATATCACCTGTCCGCCCAAACTTCAAGTAAAGCTCTCTGTATTTCATGCCGGCCTTGAAGGCACAAACAGCTTGGTGTTCGGAAACATTCTCCACTGTGTGATGCAAGGTGGATCAACGCTGAATGTAATCTCTCAAGGACTCATTGGGCTTCTGAACACAGTGCTGCAAATCGATCAAACCTGCAGGACGCTTGCAAGTGCCCTCGAAAGTACTGATGAACACTCGGGCAAGATCTTCCCAGCAATAGATGCTAGAAGGAGCCAAACGATTCAACCACGCCCGGGCTGAACCATCCAACATCAAGGATAAATGCTTCATGGCTACATTGTCATTTCCTCCACCAATCTGCACAACCACTCTGTAGTCATCTAACCATGTTTCCGGCTTCGACTCGCCGGAGAACTTGCTTATTCCAGCCGCCAACCTGAAGTTGGGGGGAATCTCTGCAGAGCGAATGGGTCTGCTAAAACATTCGGGACCAGAAACAACGGCACCGCTTCCACTCGGATAGTCTCTGTCATAACCATCCCTGTGGGCTCTGCCTCTGTCGATCCGCCTTTGTGCGAGGACATTCCTCGCGTCGAACCCAGGATTCCGCTCATCGCCTAACGGGCGCCTATCGTCATTGTGCCGGGACACATATGAACCACTCCCCGGAGGAGTAGGCACTCGACGGCGGTCATCACGGTGACAACGAGGAGCAAAATGATCTCGCCCCTGAGCTTGGAACTGATCCTCACAGTAACCTCCACCCCTGCGACGCAGAGGTGACCCCGGACTGTGCGCCCACTGAACTGTATCTACTCTGGGAGAGTTACTATGTAATCTGTTGCGCGACTGAGAAACAGCCGAATTCTGCTGTTGCGCTGCATCAAGCAACGCTCGGATCTGCTGCAAACCTCTGCCAGCCTCCGAACGGGATGGTTGAATGGAATCTGCAATCTTAGCAGCTGCTGCAACATTCAGAATTGGAGTACGGAATACCTTGACGTTGTTATGAGATCCACTTGGAAACAGTTGTCGCTGACGTCGACTGGAAAAGGGAGGATGCTGGCGGGCACGCTCGTCGAGTGCCTCCTGCATCTCTTTGAGCCGAAGGCGCGTGGCCTCCATGGCCTGGGCCTCAGCAGTCGCACCAACGATGGGAGTATGGAGAATCTCCTCATCCCGGTGCTGCTGCTCACCCGACGGTCCTCCAGCCTCGCGTCTGCCGTGGCCGAAGCCAGGCGGCGGACTCTGATGCGAACCAGCCATAAGAACCTCAGCCACAGGATCGCAGCTCTCACACTCGGAGGGAACGTCAGATTGATCCGACGCCGAGTCGAACACGCCTTGAAGAGATTCGGCGGGCTCGATAGCCGCAATCTGCGGAGATGAAGTTTGGCGAGTCGCCGCATGCCTCACCCAGCGCTGGAGCCGCGAACGACCGGATCGCTTGCGGCGGCGAACAGCGGGGAGGGCCGACAAGTACGGAGTCGACGGCTTCCGTAGAAGAACACCGCAGGAGCTTGCACGGAAGTGCGCCGCCCCGCGGATCGGGAGCGCCTCAACATCTAGAGGCGCTTCCTGGAGCCATGCCGAGTCATCGGCGATGAAGGTGAGCGCTCTGAAACGGATGTCGTGGCCCAGGAACAAATCACCGCCGGAAGACACGACGAAGGAGAAAAAATGCAACCTCGCCGGAAGTCGCTTAGACGCCTGCCCCAAGGTGGGCGCCAACTGTCGTGGGAACGAGCCTGACAGTAGAAGGTAGGGGTACGAAAGGAGAGGGTAGAGTCCTAGCTACGGCGAGGTTGTACACACAGATGTATGAGTTCAGGTCCCTCTCGTGGAGGTAACAGCCCTACGTCTCAGTGCTCGGGAGCTCTTGTCGTGTGGAATATGAGAGTTACAGGGGGTGCGAACCCTTGTGCCAGAGGGGAGGGATGGCTTATATAGAGTGCGCTGCACCTCATGAATGCCTAGCAACCAAGGGTCCGATCGTGGTAATGAAGTCGTACGTTACTGATAACGTACGTAATAAATGCTACTAATGGTGTCTAGTCAAACGCCTCCCCGTTGGCCTCCCTGGAGTGACTTCTAGTTCTTCCGAGTGAAAGGCAACCATCGAGTGGAGGAAGAAACCTCCGACTGGATGTTGTCGAGTGACTCATACGCCATGGTGATTTCAGTCGGAGACTTCCTTGTAATCCTTAAGTTCTCTAAGGTAATGTCCTTAGGTAGGGTATGTAGGTCAGGCCTATGACCCTACCCTAGGTACATATCCCCATCAGCGCGCGCGTTTTTTGCCCGGCCGCTGGAGTGCCCGGATCCGCTGCGCGCGCGCAAAAAACGTGAAATTTTCAGCGCGGGGATGTTGTTGGGCGCCTGTTGGAGATGCTCTCAGGCGGTGCCGCGGGCGCGTGAACTCTGGCCCGACAAGCCGTGGGCGCGAGCTCCGGGCACAGACAAGTCGTGGGCGCGAGTTCCGGCGTTAGGACGAAAAATGAGGGATTCGGTTGGGTTAGCTTTTTTTTAACCAGGCACTGATTGGGTGGGTGTTTTGGACATTTGAGGACGAAGTAAGAGCATCTACAGTCGGACCCCTCAAATCTGGGCCCTCAAACGCCAATCAATACTACGTCGATCTCGCGGAAGTACCGGTCGAAGATGCAGTACGGATCGAGCCGACCGGTCACACCTCAAATAATGCATTGTACATCCAAATACCTCAAATCTCATATCTCAAATCCACATTAACCATGCAACTAATACTACGTCGATCTACTCCATCAATACATGCCATCGGACTATCAAAATTTGGCATGTTTGGCTATGGTGGAGATCAGCCACGGCTACCCTAGCCCTTTCCGGAGCCCGTGTCGTCCTTCTCGCGGAAGTACCGGTCGAAGATGCAGTACGGATCGAGCCGGATCTGCTCGTCGCCGGAGCTGTCCTCGACGGAGCTCACCTCCTTCTCCTCCTTCAATGGCAGTCCGGCCATTTCACGGACCGCCCGATTCTGCTCGTGGGCGAGGGCGCGCGTGTTCCTCCGCTGCCGTTTCTTCAAAATGCGTGTGCGGATGGCTTCCTCCTCTGTGGCCGCCCGCGTCGCCGCATCAGCCGCCTCCGCCTCGGCCATTTCCTCCGCGAGAAAGGCCTCGGCGATCCTTATCCGCTCCTTCCCACGTCGGGCAGCCCGTTCCCGGTGGGACTCGAAGGCCACCGAATCCGCCCGCCGGGACCTCGACGACCCCCCGGAGGAACCGAGTGCCCGTTGAGCAGGCGCTATGGAGTCGCGGCGGACAAAGCCTGCCGTCGGTCGGACGCTGTCCTCGCGGGAGTGGCGGAGTGTAATGCGAACCGCCATTGCCTCCTCCAATTCGCAGGGGACGACCCCCCAGTCAACGGATCCGGACTAGTCGGAGTCAGATCCGCTGCCCTCCATGCCGGAGACGGCCGGAGATCGCCGGAGGTGAGCAAGGGTGGCGGATGGGAGTGGAGGGGGGTGGAGTGAAGTGGCTAGGGTTTGCTCCGGCGAACGGATGAGGACGAATATATGTGGGGTCGATGCGGGCTAGGCGGGCGTGCCGGAGAACGTTTGAGACGGGTGCCCCCATATCCGTTCCATATTTGGGCTGAAAATGAGAGGTGCCGGTCAGCCCAAGCGTTTGAGGCCGGTTTGAGAGGCCCGTCTGAGTCACATTTTTGTGATCAGTCGGCCTGTCCGGGTGTTTGAGACGGGTTTAAGGTGTCCGGCTGTAGATGCTCTAAGGGGTCCGGTTGATGCTCTTACACGCTTGACATCTCACACTTCTGTCAGACATCACGTCAAATCTGGGCATCAGCCTTTCATTCTTTAACCTTAGAGGGTGAACGCGGATCGCCGTCGATTCCGGGCATGATGACAAGAGACGAGGGTGCCGGAGAAGGGAGGAGGAACAAAGGGGACGTGTCACCTCGACGTACACCGGCTATCGGCGAGACGGACACAACGACGACCGGTGGCTGATCGGGCGGGAGGGGACAAACTTTCTTTTCTTTTCTTCTGATTAGAAAGAGAAAACAAACTTAGTTAATCCGCGGCTGGCGGCTAGTGCAGCGGGGGACAGCGACGTGACTGCTAACGTACACGCACACGTAGTATTAGCTTGTCCAGCTGTCACGACGAAGAAACGACGCCAAATGCCGAACGTTAGCCGACGTCAATCCACGGGTGTGCACGTATGATCCATGATTTACTTATTTATCTTTCGCAGATTTGTCTGCCACAGTACCATTTATGATTTATAAAATTTGGCTTCGTCCACGACCCTGCACAAACGTGCACACCATTATTAGCAAATACTCCAATGCACACGTGGTCGGTCTTTCTTTCCCTAGCAAAACATTCCGTTCCACTGCTGCATACTCAGTCAGGGACAGCAACCCTTTCTTTTTTTCTATTTTGACTCGGTTCAGCTAGCGAATCGGATGAGAATATATTAGCTAAAGAAAAGAGATCGGATCAGCCGCAACGAGAACAAATCAAGCTTCCGTCGGTCGCCGACCTTTTCCTTTAATCACCCTCGTTCCCACAGCATTCCTGGTCTCATGAAGTTTACGCTATGTGGCGGCGAAATTATCGCGCTTCCCCGAGCTGCTAGACCAAGGCCACGGCGCCATGCCGAAACGGTCCCATCAGGTCAAAGAACCACTTATTCATGCTGGATGACAGAAGTTACGTACGTGCGCTGCGTGGCATGCAGCACCAGCAGTGTCATTGGTTAGAGCATCTTCAGCCGTTCGTGCCCCAGGGGCAGAAATAGCGCGGCCTGAGGGTCAACCGGCGCAAAAAATGGCGTGGGGGCGGTCTGGTTCCCAGTCGCGTCCCCAGTCTCGCCCCCGACGGTGCATTTTGAACACAAAAAAATTCAAATTTCGGCCATGTTTGGACAAAGTTCAGGCGATTTCAGTTGACATTTGTACAAAAAGTAAAAAAAAAAACTAAACTACGCTACTTCGCCGCGGCCGTCGCCACCCTGTCGCCGCCGCCTTCTACATGCCGAGGAGGCTGTCGAAGGCGGTGTAGTCGCCGCCGTCGTCATCGTCGCCGTCGTCGTCGCCGTCGTTGTCGTCGCCGCCGTCCTGCACGCCACCGCCGTCCCTGCTGCAACCCTGCCCTGGGTCGCCGAGGCGATGCAGCTCGACGTTGGATGGCTCGGGCGCATCCTCGTCGCTGTCGTCGAGGATGACAACGCCGCCCTCCTCGCGTCCACGGCGGCGAGCGGCGATCTCCTCGAGGGCGCGACGCTGACACACCATTTCCTCGCGGACGTAGTCGTCCCGAGCCCATTTGAGGGCGGTCTCATCGGCGGCGGCCATGTCGAGGTGTTCCTGCTTGACGGCGACCGGCGTCCGCGTCGCCTCCATGCCCGGCTCCGTCTTCGGCCTGACAAGGCGGAGGTGGCCGCCGGTAGGGGGGGAAGGCTGGCGGCGGCGGCCCTCATTGATTGTGATGCCGCCACCACTGCGCCGGAGCGGCGTCTCGCCGGGCTCGGTTTTCACGGCGAGGAGAGGCGTCCGTGCGCCGGAGGAGGTGGACTGGGAGCCGGACGATGCCGCCGACGCCCCGAGCATGCGCCTCGGCTGCCATGAGGAGCCGCTCCGACGCGAGAAGGACTGCGCCGGGTAGTCAAGCGCGGTGAGTTGCCACCCTCGATGTGCTCGAGGACGGCTTCGAGCGTGCGCCCGGGGACGCCCCACCACCGCCGCCGCCCCTCGGAGTTGTGGCGCCCGCGGCTGGGCGGAGCGCCGTTCGTGGACGCGAGCTGCTCCTCGTGGCGGCGCTCGAAGTACGCCGTCCAGAGGTTGTGGCTGTCCAGGGCGTACCTCGGCTGCCGCCTCGCCGCCTCCGACAGCGAGGACCGGATCCTGGCGATCTCGGCGCGCCGCTCAGCGCCACTGGGCGGCGGAGGCACCGGGACCCCGCCGGCGCTCAGCCTCCAAGAGCCCGGCACCCGCATGTTGGGCAGCGCCGGGTACTCCGCCTCGTACAGGAGGCAGAGCTTCGTCCTCGCGGAGGTGGCGGCGGCCGAAACCGTTGGCCACGGCACCGTCGCCTGGAAAGCGCTCAGCTATGGCGTTGTTGGTGAAGAAAAGGTCGCCGGGGAAGAGGAAGAGAAGGGCGTCGGCGGCAAGATTGGGAGGGAAAGCTGTGGCGAGAAGTGCCGAGCCACCGGCGAGATGGGCGGCTTTTATAGCGGCGAGCGGGCGACGCCGTGTGGCCGCGTGGCGGGAGAGGGACGCGCGTTCACAGCGCCGCTTCAATGGAAGGCTGACCGGCGGCAGCGCCCGGTCACTTCGCATTGAATCCCCGCAGGAAACCGAGGCGATAAGGACGACGAAGCGCCCGGTCGCTGACATGGCGGGTCCACCCGTTTTCGCGCCAAAAACCTTTCCCCCGGCGCCCCCAAGCGCCCCCAGCGCGCCGGGTTCGTCCTGGGTCCGCCGGCGCCAATTTCGGCCCGAACCGGCGAAAATTGGGCTCCTGGGGCGCGACTGGGCCGATTTTCGTCCGCCGGCGATAAAAAATGGCCTTGGGGGGTCTGTTGGGAGGGGAGGGTGGGGGGGTTGGAGATGCTCTTACAGGACGAACCTGGAGCACGCACGCACGCAGTCGTGAACTCAGGGCCGTGATGCCAGCCAACTTCGTTCGGTTCGGTTCGGTTTTACACGTACGCAGAAGGACCATCGTATTCGTACGTACGTGTTTGCCAAGTCTAGGGCTGTCGCGGTGAAGGCCATGAGGAAATATTACGGGTGCGGGGCGGGTTTGGCCAGGACTAAAACCTAGCCGCCGCCACCGCCAAGGGAGCCGACCATCCGGCGCCGTTTTCCGGTGGCTCTCCTCCGCCGGCGACCTCTTGGTCGTCGGTCGTGAGGGGGGTCACCGGATCCCGTGCGTGCGGATCCTTTTTGCTTTAGGTTTAGACCCTAGTAGCTTAGGTTTTTGGATCGTGTGACGTCTTGGCTTCGGCGGCGGCGACGACGATGCTGAATAAAGAAGCTCCGGATTCTTCACCGGCGTGGAGATTGTCTCTATTGTCGGTGATGGATTTGGGAATCAGTCTGTTCAAGCGAGGATATCGTGGCGGCAACGGCATCCTTGTGATGGACTTGTGTCCCCGGGCTCTGCCGTTGCGATGGCGTCTGCTCCAGCGGCGGCGCGGAGCTTGGGAGGTAGTCCAGGAGCGGATGCAGATTGTGGTCTGCATCGACGACATCTGGAAGACGAAACATGTGCTAGGTTCGTGGTTGATGGATGGCAGGTATGGTTTTCTCCTTCGACATCTTAGTCGTGGTGGGGTGTCAGATCTGGAGTTCGATGGCGTGTCCGTGGTGTTGCCCCGGTCTGATTTGTTCAACGACAATGGCTTTATCTTTCGTGAGCCACCTTGGAGGTCCGCAAAGCTGCATATCAGCGATGGAGCCGCGTCGAGCTCGGGTGAGGAGGTGATCCGTCATTATTTTCTTTGGTGGCTGCTGTGGTGGTGCCGGAGGAAGGTGACGGACGTTGGTGTCAAGCTCAGCAATGTTTTGCTATCTTTTTCAGTTTTGTCATGTCGGTTTTTACGTGACTTGTAATTTGATCTTTATGATATAAATGAGACACGTATTACCATGCAAAAAAAAATATGGCACGCACCGCACGGTTGACTCACCCACCGACTCAGCAACCGTATGCGTTCCAGGTGCGACCGCTCAACGGGACATGACACAATATAGTACAAGTAGTAGAACAAATGGACCGACGCGAACCAACCTGTGGTTGGATGGTTAGAGGGACTGTGGTATTCCCAGCCCAACAGGGTTCAACTCCTGGTGCTCGCATTTATTCCTGGATTTATTTCAGGATTTCCGGGGATGCGCATTCAGTAGGAGGAGACGTTCCCATCGACGACGAGGTGCCTACGGTGACTTCGTAAATCTCAAGATGATATGCCGGCTCAGTCTCTCGGAGGTGCTCATAGGGGTAGGGTGTGCGTGTGTGCGTTCATAGGGGTGAGTGTATGCGTGTGTATGTGAACGCTTGCGTTTGTACTGTGTTAAAAAAAAGAAAAGAACAAATGGACCGACGAGAGGGACGTGACTGCAGCAGATATCCACACGCGTACGTACGCACGCGCGTGCGTTGCCTTAGCTAGCAGCCATCACGGCGAAGATCATACTACTACTATGGATGTATTTGACGTGAGCATGCCGTCTCAGTATAAATACAGCGCACGTTGCTTGCTTTTTTTTTTTTGAAAACCCGAAAACTTTATTCATTTGAGATAATTAGTACATCATTTTTTAGGGTCATTACAATTTCATTTAAAGGTTCCTCAAACCAATCAGAAGTCAAAGAAAATCTAGCTAATCTCGCAAGCTCGTGAGCTACTTTATTTGCATCTCTATTACAATGTTCAAATCTAGTTGTAACAAAGTCACATGCATAATGAAAACAATCGTCGAAGATTGGTGCCGCCGCGCCCGCCGACTGTCCTCCATCCTGCATAGTATCAATCACCTTCAGATTATCCGAGTTAATAATAAGGCGATTACATCCTGCCCTTTGCGCCAGTGTTAGACCAAATTTGAGAGCTAAAGCTTCTGTCATCAGCACATCTGCGCAATAGTCAATCTTCCCATTCCCTCCAGCAATAAACTTGCCTTTATTGTCTCTCAGGACCGCCCCCATTGTACCCCTAAACAGGCCGTGGTCAAAAGAAGCATCAACGTTTTTTTTGAACACCACCTTATATTAATTAACCAACCACACCAGTACACTCATACGTTACAATATTCACCACACAGGGCGGAACATCATTTACAAGAATACCATCCGATCTATTGTCAAAGCTATACTTAGCAATTACATGTGCCACCATATTGGCTGAACGACTAATCTTAGCCAATTGAAAATTACTAATCAACTTCGAGATGCTCAGCGCTTTCATCTTGAGGTCACGCATAGCAGACCTGTCATAGACCCCTGGTGCAAGAGACGCAACCACAAAAGCACAATCAGTCTCTAAAATTATAGGTTTATGAAGAGAAATACCTATGTAGAGACCGGCAATGCAAGCCCTAATTTCCGCTTCCTCCACGCTCTGGCAGGCACCAATGAAATCCCATGACGAGACAACAACTTCCCCCTCCTCATCCCTGACCACCACTCCCACACTGGCTTCTCTAATGCTCTCCACGAAGCTAGCATCGACATTTATCTTGAACCAACCTGCAGGAGGCGGCGACCAGCCCTTACTCACCTCCAGAGAATTAGGAACTCCGCTAATCCGATCCCTCGGACTTTTTCCTTTAATTAAACAGTCCATCGGCATCGGAGAATGGTATGCAACAAATGACGCCCAATAATTCTCCACAAAGCATGCAGAAGCAGAAACTAATTCCTTGCCTTTACGAAAAATGAGATCGTTTCTCAAGTGCCAGGCCCTCCAGAATAAGAATATAATTTGATCTCGCGTTACGGGGTTTAATTGACTCAGGAAAACAATAAACCAATCATACCCCGTATATCTGAAAACCTCCTCAGCAGGTAGCGCCCAGATGTTCCTCATGGCCATGCGAAGCGCTCGCGCCTTCGGGCACACGACAAGCGCATGAAAGGTATTTTCGTCCTCCATTCCACAAATAGAAAACGTACTGATAGAGGCTTGATGATGCGCCACTCTATTAACTTGTACAGCCAAGCTATTGGAAGCAACCCTCCATGCAAAAATACGAATCTTCTGAGGAATGTTGGCCTTCCAAATAATATCCCACATTTTCCTTTCCGTCCCCACCGCCTCACTGGATTGCCCCTCGTCCTCTTTTTTATCCTTGAGGGTAAGCGCTAACTTGTACGCACTCTTAACTGAGAACATCCCGGATTTTTCAAAATGCCAAGCAACAAAATCCGCCTCCCCATTCGATTGGATCCTCAACCTCAGTATCTCCTCGGCATCATAAGGGTAAAATAGATGCCTAACCAACTCCTCATCCCATCTCCTTTCCCCGCTCATGAACAATTCCTCAACCCATTTGACTCTAGTTCTATTCTTCCTTGCAGATATTTTAAGACCGGAGGCTCTAGGCAGCCAGTTATCTCTCCAAATATGAATATTAGCCCCATCACACACTCTCCAAATAACTCCTGCTTTAAGCAGCTCCAACCCATGCAGAATACCTTGCCATGTGAGAGACGCCGACTGCGGGAAAACTGTGTCTAAAATATGCCCCTGAGGATAATACTTTGCCTTGATTACTCTGGCACACAGGGATTCCGGATTCACCACCAACCTCCAAGCCTGCTTCGCTAATAGAGCCTGATTAAATAATCTGAGATCCCGGAAACCCATACCACCCTCCGCTTTAGGCTTTGTCATCTTATCCCAAGCCAACCAATGAGTCTTCCTTCTATTTTCCTCATCCCCCACCAGAAATTCCTTATAATCTGAGATAATTCCTCGCACAGAGACGCCGGGAATTTAAAAATACCCATAGCGTACACCGGAAGAGCTTGTAGAACAGATTTAATCAACGTTTCTTTCGCCCCACACGAAGCATATTTCTCTATCCAGTCCGACAGGATTTTGAGGGCTTTCTCCTTAGTGGATTGAAATTTGCCCGCCTTCATTCGACCTTGAGGCACCGGTAGACCAAGATATTTGTCCTCAAATCCTTCCGCGGTAATGCACAAAATTACCATAACAGCCACTTGAGCTTCCATACTGCATTTCTTCCCAAACATGATAGAACATTTATCTGGGCTCAACAATTGGCCAGTACCTTTCTCGTAGGTTGATATAATATTTTTAATTGTCAAAGCTTGATCAATGGCTCCCTTGAAAAATAAAAGACAATCATCTGCAAACAGAAGATGGGAAATACCCGGCGCATGCCTGTTCACCTTGAATTCCAGCAAAGCTCCCCTATTACACGCATCCTGTAACAACACAGAGAGGGCCTCGGCCACGAACAAGAATAAATAAGGAGATAGAGGGCCTCCTTGCCTGATACCACATGAAGGCGTAAAAGTCTCCAAGAGTTGCCCGTTGAAGCGAACAGAAAATTTCACTGATGTAACACATGCCATAATCCACTTTATCCAACCACTCGCAAACCCCAGCGCACTCAACATACACTTCAAAAAATTCCAATCCACTCTATCATAAGACTTAGCTAGATCAAGTTTATACGCACAGAACTCACCCCGCCCATCCTTAAGAGTGCTCAAAGAGTGCATACACTCAAACGCAATAAGAGCATTATCAGATATCAGTCTCCCAGGAATAAAAGCACTTTGGGTAGGAGAGATCATACCATCGAGAAGCGGCCTCAATCTGTTCACGAGGCACTTAGAAATAATTTTATAAATGACATTACAGAGGCTGATAGGCCGAAATTCTTTGATTGATTGGGGGTTCTTAACCTTTGGTATGAGAACAATTACCGTATCATTAACACCTTCCGGCATCATACCTGTATCAAAGAACTTTTTAACTGCACGAATAATGTCCTCCTTCAACACTCCCCAATTTCGCTGAAAAAATCTTGCCGGAAAGCCATCAGGACCTGGAGCTTTAAGCGGGCCAATTTGAAAGAGAGCATCACTAATTTCCTGGTCCGTAAACGGTTTGCATAATTCACTATTCATATCCTTGCTGACAAGAGGCTTCACCAATGGAATGATCAGGGAGGGATCAACCATACCGTCGCCAGTATACAGCTGCTTAAAAAACGAATTAGTGATACTATGAATTTCCGCCACATCCTCAGTAACCGTGCCATCATTCCTTTTCAGGCTAGAAATAATTTTTTTTCTTTGCTCTCCAAGTAGCCTTAGATCTAAAGAATTTTGTATTCCGATCTCCCCATCTAATTTTATCAATTCGCGATCTCTGTTTCCATAACATTTCCTCTTAATAAAGCAACTCATCCATTTCCTTAAGAAGAGCTTTTTTCTCCATCACAGCCGAATGATCATTTCTGTTATAAAGCACCTTGAGTCTACTTCTAGCCGCATCAAGCTTTCTAGGAAGATAACCAATATATGTACGACTCCAATCATGCAATTTTCCAAGCATTCTCTTGAGATTAGTAGCCACATCCTTCAAATCATCAATATACGTACCTTTGTTCCAGCTAGATTTAATATGCTCCTCTAACACCACTCCTTCCCTCTCCCAGTATGCCTCGTATTTAAGCTGTTTAACAATTCTTCCTTGCTGAGGCAACCCCAACAATTGAATGAGCAGAGGACAGTGATCAGATCTTGAGCTAATAACATGAGACACCCTGCACTCCGGAAAAAGCGCCGACCATTGGGAACATGCAACGGCTCTGTCCAACCTTACTCTAACATTTTTGGAACCCTGTTGCTTGTTGTCATAAGTCCACGGAGTTCCATGAAAGCCCAAATCAAAGAGATTACAATCAGAGAGCACACTCCTAAAATCAGCCATCAAAGAATTAGACCTTTTATTCCGGGAAAAATGTTCATTTTGCCACATCACTTCATTGAAATCTCCAACCATGAACCAAGGACCAGAACCCATAGGCTTAATTCTCCGTATAAGTTCCCACATGACATACCTTTGGCTAGCCTTAGGCTCTCCATAGATAAAGGTACTTCTCCACTTTGCACCATTAGCAGAACAAACATACATATCAATGAAATGCTCCCCATATTTGTTCAGCTCAATAGTATATGAATCATCCCAGAATACCGCCAGACCACCACCTTTCCCTGGAGAAGAATAGGTAAAAACATTACTCATACCCAACCGGTAACGCAAACGCTCGACATATTCTTTATTTTGCCTTGTCTCAGAGAGAAAGATAACATTGGGTTGGTGCGTCTTAGAGAGACACACAAGCTCCTGAACTGTGCGAGGTTGACCCAAACCCCGACAGTTCCAACTAAGAATTTTCATGGCTCCTGACGGGCGCTCACATCCGCGCCCGTCAGTTGACCGACAGCCCCAAGGTCGGTAGCTTCCTTAGTGATCTCACCCACAACTCTCCCCTCCCCTACAGATTCTCTTTTTTTTTTCTTGATTCACTTCCTCTCCCCCATCTACTTCCTTAGTTACATGAGTGACTATGCCATCTACCCCAACTACAGTCTCAACTCTCTCAACACACACTCTTTTACAAGCAGAAAACTCCACACTCTCAGAGCTAGTACTGTTCATGTTGATGATGAATTCCAGGCTGCTGTCGGGACCGCGTTTCTTGGGCATCATGGTGTTCTCGAGGATGTCGGCGAAGGCAGTTTTGCGGTTGGACAAATCACTCCCACTATTCGGCGGCGTGGGTACCCCGAACATGGCATGCTTGACGCCGGCGTACTGCACCACAGCACGCTCCTCGCGCTCCTCCTTGTGGACTCGCTTCCAGCGTCCCCAAATGGTCTCTCTTCCCTTGGCGTCGATGCTTGGCCGCAGCCCACCATTAGCTCTCGCCTCCGGGTCCACCTCCAGACTATCCCCAGGAAGCGCAGCAAGAATGGACTGGCCACCACCAGCCTTCTGCAACTCCCCAGGAACCGCCTGGAGACCAGCAGCTCCACCACCAGCCGAAGTGGCTGGCACCACCACGCCATGGCCCTCCAGGTTGGCCGCGCCATCGCACTCCATCAGGTGCGGCCTGGGGGCAGCCGCCACACTCAGGGAAGCCACCCCATGGTCGCAGCCACCACCAACAGGAGGCAGCTGCACCAGAGCCGCCCCCTTGCCCGCACTGCTAAGGCCCTCCTGGCCCTGCTGAGCAGCTCTCACAGGCGAACCAGAGGCATCTAAGATGGTGTCGATGATGCCCCCGGCCGCCTGCACGGACTCCTGCTGCTGAAGCTTGTCCATGGCCCCATCCTTGGAACCGGATCCAGCAAGCACCGGCCTCCCCTCCAGGGAGTAGCCCAGTACACGCATCCCTGGGTCCGACGCAACCATCGTAGCAGCCTTCTCCCGAAGGGGAGCCGCAGCTAGCACTGGGGCAGCAGCCACGGAGAGCTGTTGGACAGCCGTGGCAACCACCGAGATCACCTTGTCCGGAAGCCTCACGTTCTTCACGAACTCATCATCTTCCGAGGCCCCCGGCAGGCCCCAAAAGTCCAAGTGACGCCGGACCGACCCACTCCAGGTCGGCGCCTTGAGCTCGGAGGAGTAGGACGCCTTGCGTTGATCGGCCGGAATACTGCAGTGCTTGGCCGTCATGTGTGCCACAATACCACAGGACAAACAAAAGTTAGGCAGTTTTTCATATTTTACATTGAAGCTTATTTCCTCCGAGCTGCCAAAGGGGATGAAGGCAACAGACTTCCGTAGTGGCTCATCCACCTTGTGAATGATCCGAACCCAAAGATGCTCATCGACGATCTGATGGTTTTGGTGCGCCACCGCCTTCACCTCACCCAGCTGAACACCAAGAGCCCAGCCGAAGGCCTCTGTCTTGAGTGGCACCGGCATCCCATGGATTTGTACCCAGACCAAGAAGGAGTCCAGGCACACGTCCACAGGGTTGGTCTTCCCGTCGAGCGCCGCGATCAGCACGACGTTGTTCCTGAAATGCCACGGCCCAGCCCGAAGCACATGCTTGAGGTCACCCTCCTCCGAGAATGTGATGACGAAGCGACCGTCCTTGCTCTCGACCCGCTGAGCCACCGCATTGCCCCGCAGCTTCCAAGGACCTCGAAGGTCACCGACGACCACCCTTGGGTCGATCGAGTACGGCGAGAGTACTCGAGCCACCGCAAGTTTCCCCGCCACCGCGCGCATGGCGGCTTCCAAGTCGATGACGATTGGTTGCTGGCCGGCTCTTGGGCCGGCAAACACCTTGATCTTGTCCGCCCTTCGAAGAGAAGGTGGAGCCACCGCCGCCGCCGCGAAGCCGATGGAGGGCGACGACGTAACAGAGAGGGCCAAGCCAGACGGCCCTCCCACCGCAGCCCCCAGCCGTCCCCTAGCAGGAACAGAGACTGCCTGAGACGGCGCCGAAACGGCCCCCCAGCAGTCTGAACCAGGGGAGCTTGCTGAACCTCCTGAACCGCAGGCTGGCCAAGGCCATTGCCCGCCACATCCACGGTGCCAGCCTCCACAACCGCATCGCCAGGAGGGGAACCCTCACCCGCCCCATCAGCAGCCACCAGCGCCCTCGCCTTGTCCTGGTCTCCCATGGCCACTTGACCAGCCGCAACAACAAGAACAAACAGAGAAGAGCAGAAAGCAGGAACAGGTGTAGACTGAAGCCCCCAGTCCCCTTCGTTGAAATACACAGGTTTGTCCTCTGATTCCGCCCCCGAATCTCCAAAATTGACAGCCAAATTACTGCATACCTGAAGCCCATTACCTTTGTTCTTCAAATCTGCCATAACTTCCTCAGAAACTGCCGGCCGAATCACACATGAGATCCCCGGATTAGCAGCTGTACTGGAGGATTGAAAGCCAAAATTCCCATCCACTGATCCCGCGGAAGGGGTCCCCTCCAATCCTCTCTTGATCTCCACTTGAATAGGAGGAGCATTGAAGAATTCTTGTGCTCTCTCTTGCATCAACCGCAAACAACGCTGGCGGTCTGAGGAACGGAGAAGAATCCCCCTCCCCCTCCGCCTGAAGGTGCTCCACTCCATGGAGGAGAGGCCACCCAACTCCCCGGCGCGAGCGATCCCCTCTAGCCCCCGGCCCTTTGCCGGCGGCGGCGCCGCCTCCATGCCCGCTCACCCCCAGATCGCCTTCCAAAAAAGCTTCGTAATTTTTTTTAGTTAAAGAAGCATCAACGTTAAGTTTCAAAAAACCTCTAGGGGGACAAGACCAACCCCCCTTTTTCATAGAAGCCTTGGGGGATAATGCATTTACAAAGTTTGTGGTAAGGGCTAGAATCCCCATTGAAATCTGAAGTGCATTTTGAGTTTTCTCCTTGTGCACCAACTTCCGTCTTTCCCACCATAGATACCATGCTGAAACAGCAATCATCTCACGCACATTTTGATAACCCATTATCCACAAATCTTGGTCTGGGAGAAGTAGTAAGTACTCCAACACCGCCTCTCCAGCACGGTCAACCTCGCAAGCTTTATCAATAATATCCTCCATCCCCAGCCTTTTCCAGACCTCCTTTGCTTTATTACAACGGAAAAGCATATGCTTTGTATCTTCTAAACCCTCGGAGCAAGTGGGACAAACGGGTGAGACCTTCATATGTCTATTAGCGAGCGTAACCCGACATGGGAGTGTTCCATGCAGCGTACGCCATATAATTTTTTTAACTTTTGCCGGACAAGATAACTTCCATATCTTACTCCAAATAGGATTAACTGTGGTTCGCCCCATCCCGTTAGAGTGTTTTAATTTGCTGCCATACTGGTGGTCCCACTCCATAGAATAAGCTGACCGGACCGAGAACAAACCATTTTTCGTATAGCTCCAAGCTATGAAATCAGGCATATCATGTTGCGGGAGTGGAATTGAAAGAATTCGTTGTACATCGATTGGCCACATAGTTTGTCTAATCAGGTTTTCGTCCCAAATATTGGAAGCAGGATGAATGAGATCACCTGCCTTAGTTAAAATATGTCCCCTCTTAGGCGTTATAATTTTCCTAGTGGCACAGCTTGGGATCCAGTCATCTTCCCAAATATTGATATTTTGTCCATTCCCCACTCGCCAGATATAACCACGTTTCAGGATATTTGTGCCCGCCATAATACTTTTCCATGTAAAAGAGGATTCTTTCCTTAGCTCCTCCTGCGGGTTCAAAACAAAAGCTCCAACTGATGGCCGTCACCGCGCGCACCGTTGAACCTACGAGTCAAACAAAATGGCTCAATCCATTGACCAGGTAGTATGTTTGCTTCAGTATGCTTTATGCATCAACAGCCGCCTGTCAGAGTGACCGGTGTAATATAGTACTAGCGATAACCTGTAGCAAATAATCAACCGTCTGATATTCTTGGCCTTCTATGCAATATATATTGTGTTGTTTGCATCAATAGCCGTCAGTTGACTGCCAAGTGTATAATACTAGCAATAATGTAGCAAATAATTTGTGTCGTCTGAGTGAGGCGTTTTGGAGCTCGGCCTCCATGGAGGCTGAAATTTTAAAAAGAAAAAAAAATCAAAATTTGAACTTCTCAGTTTCAAAAAAATCTGAAAAATTTGTACAAGTAAACAAGGACGTGTGTAAAATTTCAGGATGAAATACCTTAAATTGTGATCTGTGCAAAAGAAACAAATTCATGGAGTTTGGGGATGAATAGTGCATCTACTAAAAACCCTTAGATTTTTTCTTGTGTAGCACTCATTTTAAACTATTTCGAGCTGAAAATTTACACACTTGTGCATTATGTCTCTAAGTATATGCGTATTTTTTTCAAAAAAAAGTTGAAAGATGGAAATTTGAATTTTGATCATTTGAAATTCGTCCTCCATGGAGGCCGAGCTCCATTGGACATTTTCGATATTGGCTGGCCTTCTTCATCTTGTTATATGGAATATACTCTCTCTGTACCACAATATAAGATCATTTTTTTCAAGCTAACATAGCGTGAAAAATGATCTTATATTGTGGGACGGAAAGAGTACCATATAACATATTTAGATGTCTGGCGACCCGTGACCTATCCGATTTAAACTTTGAACTTCAAAACCCTAATTTTGAAACCTTAAAATATGGCTTCCGGTCCAATTTTAATCCCGAACTGTGAAACCCTCTATTTGCAATCCCGAATTTTCTCAGAACACTTCAAACCCTGGTTTGGATAGTGGCGGTTTGCATTTTGGGGTACTAAAAAATGTGGATATATTCATAGTTGTAGAATCCCCTTTTGCACATTCTAGGATTATATAACTACCAAAAATTCATAAAAAATACAAGTTAGTATTTGTATCATGTGCAAAAATGGAAAGCGACAAATAATCCTCTTTTGTTTTTGTTTTGTGTAGGAGAGAACTTTTAGTATTTTCGGCCAATTTTTGTGTCTCCAGTTCGTACCATCCATGCGCTCCGTTTTAATATTATTATCTTAACTTGAAAAGGAGTAGAATTACCCTAAAGAGCCAAGTTAATACTAACAGAGTTAATGTTTTCAGTGGATAACCGAGTGAATGTATTGAGAGTAGTTTCACGTTGCCTTTTGTGGTTTCAAAAGTTTTTATAACAATTCACTAATTTGAGAAATCTATAAAGCAAGTGAGAGGGGATTATTTTTGAGTACCTAGAGGGGAAAATTTTGGGCAACCAATATGCATGATTACCACCAAGAAAGCTTGATTATACTCTGGTGGTAGTACCATCCATCTATGGCTGCATCTGGGGAAGCATGATGCTGACCTAGTACAAAGGAATACATCACAACTAATTATTACTGCATTAAGTCGAACCTTATTAATAATATGGCTGCATGCATCGATTGATACAGAGGCCGAGGGCTTCGTTTCTCCTTTTCCAAAAAAGTAATCAATTTTGAGTCACAAGCGATGGACATATGTGTTGATGTAGTCAGGGTATCTAAACAGAGAACACTTCAGCAGTTCAGCTTGAAATGTCCATTTGTATTTTGACTCGCGACAGACGGAGGACCAGATCAGCCGAATGCCATAGAAAAAAATCAAGCTTAGATCAGACACAATTTATAGAATTTTGAAGTTATGAAAACCACTTTTTTTAGTCAAGGGAGATATCACCTTTTTGCCATCTATTCCATGCTCTATTTAATCAATGCCCGTCACATCTTAGGCCGAAAAAAGGCCCGACTCTATGGAAGGAGCAACTTCTTTTTCTTGTCTTGGCCACCATTTTGGTTCTTGACTTCTTTCCACAAACTCTTAGGCTGGATAACATGATATATTATATTAAAAAAGAGAAAAGTCTAAAAACACCCCATACAAGCCCATCAAAGCAGGAGTCTATTACAAAGAACATACAAACACCGAGAAAGATGGGGAGCTCCTATTGGGCGCTTCAGGCGCCAGAACTCCTCCCTGCGCTCACTACAACTCTCAGTTGGGCCGGTCCACGAAACATGCAAAGCAGCGAACTCATAGCACGGAAAAACCGCAAAAGAACTTGCTCTCTACATGCTTCAAACTCATGAAGTTATTTTCATGTACATGTTCTGCTAACCACTAGAGCTACTTGCCATTAGTGATTGGTAACAACACCAATTACATAATACTCCCTTTGTCCTGGTGCTTTAGTCACTCACATTACTAAAACTGAATAATCACAAAACAATTAGGTGCGGTAAATAGTTTTTCTTGTTTTTGTTTTTTCCTCTTTAATTTGCTTTCTTCAAGAAAAAACAAAAAACTCTAAAAATATTTTAGTGTGTTTCTCTAAAATTATTTTCCTTTAATTTGAGTCGTACCAAGGAGAAGACCACAATGAAAATTTTGAGTGGCTCTCATATGAATTATTGTTTATCTAACAAAGAGCCCATATTACTTTGTCTTCTCCTCTTGAATAAAATGTTTGCAGATTCCAGCTTAGTCTACGACACTCTTGCACTATTATTATTTTCATATCATTCGGTCATGCAAGTGAAAGGCAATAATGACGATATTTCATGAAGTCACTGTGGCAGAGAAAAGCGGGTATGAACTCAACTTGTTTTTGTTTTTGTAAATATGTGTAACATAGTATTCATGATTCAGCATATTATGATCAAACATGTTTGCAATGACAATTAGAGATTATAGTTGCTCATGCCATGCTTAAGTAGCTAGGAGTGGATAATGATTTATCTTGGATGTCAACATGCATTAAAATGATTGTGATGTAGTATGATGATATGGTATCCTCCTCTTAATGTTTCAAGTGGCTTGACTAGGCACATGTTCACGCATGTAGTTGAATCAAAACCAACATAGCCTTCACGATATTTATGTTCATGGTGTCCATATCCTACTCATGCTAGTATTCAATGTTTATTATTCATAATGCATGTTCATGACCGTTTTCACTCTCTAGCTGGCCGCTTCTCAACCTATCTGCTAGCCTTCGCCTGTACTAAGCGAGAATACTGCTTGTGCATCAAACTCCTTAAACCAAAGTTATTCCAGATGAGTCCACTATATATACCTATATGCAGTATTACCTTGACGTTCCTAGTAAATTTGCATGTGCCACCTCTAAAATTTCAAATGAACATCTGTCTTGTGTGCTTGGACCGCTCATGGAGCGACAGGGGGCGGTCAGTATCTTCCATGTTAAGCGGGTTATTCTCATGATGAGTGTTTATTCACTCGTCCTTGCACGAGAGGGGCGGTAATAGGGATTCCCAGTCCCGAAATCAAAAATTGCAAATAATTAAACAAAACTCCCCCAGGAATGTTGTTGGTATGGACGGTACCCGTGGATTCGGCTAGCCGTGGAGTGTGTTTGTTGGTGGAGGAGGAGTAAACCTTTACTTTTACCGCTTGGGAACCGCCGCTAATGTGTTTAGCATGGAAAATATTGATAACTCTTGGTCGTAACGTTGATAGGAAGGGTGTACCTCCCAAAATTATATTTATCTCTAATTTAAGCTTTGAGCTCTGACTCCTCTGCAAATCCCTGCTTCCCTCTGTGAAGGGACTATCTATTTACTTTTGTTTTGATTCATCACCTTCTCAAATAAGCGCCAGATCTGAGAGTACTGTTGTCATACTCATTGTGTATAGTTAATGTTGGGTGCAGCATGACAGGATCTTTTCTACCATGAATTACAATGTTTAGTCGTTGCTTGAACTTTGGAGGTGCTCTACATTTATGTTTTGCGGTCTCAGAAAGGGCTAACGAGATACCACTGTTATTATATTATATCATGATTGTTTTGACAAAGTGTTTGCATTTAAGATATTTTATTATTGCTCGCTAGTTGCTTATGTCATTGATATGAGCTAATATAATTTTTAAGAGTTATTGCTGACATGGTTAGTCATAATCTTTGCTGAAAACCTGGGTGCTACTTAAGCATATGTATGTAAACAAGAACAAAAGAGTTCGTAAAAGTTTTTCTTTATCACTTTCAGTTTGTCAACTGAATTACTTGAGGACAAGCAATGGGTTAAGCTTGGGGTAGTTGATACGTGTCCATCGTATCTACTTTTCCTAACGCTTTTGCTCTTGTTTTGGACTCTAATTTGCATGATTTGAATGAAACTAACCTGGACTGACGCTGTTTTCAGCAGAACTACCATGGTGTTGTTTTTGTGCAGAAATGAAAGTTCTCGGAACTAAACAAAACTTTTTGGATAATTATTTTAAAATAAATAAAAAATACTGGAGCCAAGAACCACCAGAGGGGGTGCCCTGGTTGGGCACGATACACCAGGGCGCGCCACCCCCTCCAGGCGCGCCCTGGTGGGTTATGCCCACCTCGTGGCCCCACTGACCCTAGTTCCGGCACTATAAATTCCTATTTTCGGAGAAAAAAAATAGGAGAGAAAGTTTCATCGCGTTTTACGATACGGAGCCGCCGCCACCTCCTGTTCTTCATCGGGAGGCCAGATCTGGAGCCTGTTTGGGGCTCCGGAGAGGGGAATCTTTGGTCTTCGTCATCATCAACCCTTCTCCATCGCCAATTCGATGATGCTCCCCACCGGTAGTGGGTAATTCCTTCGTAGGCTTGCTAGTCGGTGAGGAGTTGGATGAGATTCATCATGTAATCGAGTTAGTTTTGTTAGGGCTTGATCCCTAGTATCCACTATGTTCTGAGATTGATGTTGTTATGACTTTGCCATGCTTAATGCTTGTCACTAGGGCTCGAGTGCCATGATTTCAGATCTGAACCGTTTATGTTATCACCATTATATCTATGTTCTTGATCCGATCTTGCTAGTCATATGCACCTGCTATGTGTTATGATCCGTAAACCCCGGAGTGACAATAGTCGGGATACTTTCCGGTGATGATCGTAGCTTGAGGAGTTCATGTATTCACTATGTGTTAATGCTTTGTTCCGATTCTCTATTAAAAGGAGGCCTTAATATCCCTTAGTTTCCTTATGGACCCCGCTGCCACAGGAGGGTAGGACAAAAGATGTCATGCAAGTTCTTTTCCATAAGCACGTATGACAATTTACGGATACATGCCTACATTACATTTATGAACTGGAGCTAGTTCCGTGTCGCCCTAGGTTATGACTGTTATATGATGAATATTATCCAACGAGTTCACCGATCCAGTGCCTACGAGCTTTCCACATATTGTTCTTGCTAAGTTACTATTGCTATTGATACTGTTACACTTGCTACAAAACTATTGCTCTCACTGCCACCGTTACTGCTACTGATACTACTGCTATCAAAACTATCATACTACTGTGCTACTGATCACTCTGCTGCAGATATTTAATCTCCATGTGTGGTTGAATTGACAACTCAACTGCTAATACTTGCAAATATTCTTTAGCTCCCCTTGTGTCGAATCTATAAATTTGGGTTGAATACTCTGCCCTCGAAAACTGTTGCGATCCCCTATACTTTTGGGTTATCAAGACCTTTTTCTGGCTCCGTTGCCGGGGAGCATAGCTATATTTGTTGAGTCACTTGGGATTTATATCAATTGATCACTATGAAGAATCTCAAGGATACAAGAACCAAGATTTTTCCCTCTAAGACAAGGGGAGGTAAGGAATTGCCATCTAGCTCTGTACTTGATTCACCTTCGGTTATGAGTAAACTTGCAACACCACCACATGCTATTCATCCTGATATGTCGCAAGTTATTGATGATGCTACTTCTACTATGAATGATGCTTATGATGATGCTAGTACCATGCTTGATGATAATTTGCCACTAGGTGAATTTCTTGATGAACAAATTGCTAGAGCTAAAGAGAATGAAATTATTGAAACTGATGAGATTACTGAAACTGGTGAAGTCTTTGAAACTAAGAACTATGAACACCTATTAGACCTAGCTCTCCTAGATTTGAAATGCCTAAGATACCAGAGGGTTACGTTATGGATGAGGAGATAGGTAGAGAAATCCTTTCTTGTAAGGATAGAGATGAGCTTAAGAAATTATTATGCAAGTATAAAGAAAAGACTTTGAATGCTAGAATGAAATGTGATCCTAAGTTTGCTACTTCACCTATCTTTGTTACTGATAAGGATTATGAATTCTCTGTTGACCCAGAGTTAATTACTTTGGTTGAATCTGATCCGTTCCATGGCTATGAAACTGAAACTATAGTGGCACATCTTACTAAGCTGAATGATATAACCACCCTCTTTGCTCATGATGAGAAGATTTGCTATTACTATATTCTCAAATTATTTCCGTTCTCATTAAAGGGTGATGCTAAGATATGGTACAATACTCTTGCTCCTGGTTGTGTGCGTAGTCCCCAGGATATGATTTACTACTTCTCTGAAAAATATTTTCCTGCTTATAAGAAGCAAGCTGCCTTACAAGAAATATTTAACTTCGTGCAAAGTGAAGAAGAGAGTCTCCCACAAGCTTGGGGGAGGCTTCTCCAATTGCTTAATGCTTTGCCTGATCACCCTCTCAAGAAAAATGAAATACTTGATATCTTCTATAATTGACTAAGTGATGCTTCTAGGGACTTCCTAGATAGTTGTGTTGGTTGTGTTTTCAGGGAACGAACTGTTGAACAAGCTGAGGAACTATTGAATAATATATTGAAGAATTATGATGATTGGACTCTCCCTGAACCACTACCTAAACCCACTCCAAAGAAGAGGTGTATCTTATTTCTCAGTCCTGAAGATATGCAAGAGGCAAAGAAATGTATGAAGGAAAAAGGTATTAAAGCTGAGGATGTTAAGAATTTACCACCTATTGAAGAAATACATGGCCTTGACACACCATCACCTCCACAGGTGGTAGAGGTAAATTCTTTATTAAAGTTTGATGAAAGTGATATCCCTTACAATAAACATCCTAGTCAATGCTTACATGAGTTTGATAACTACATTAGGAAACAAGATCACTTTAATGCAAATGTTCTGAAACAATTGAAATATAACTCTGATATGATTGCTCACTTGAGTGACTTGTTATTTAGAATAAGTAATGATGTTAGAGGTGTAGGAAAACATGCCCCTATGGTTCAAACCCAGTTAGAACAAGTTGCTAAATCTCAAAGAGAATTGCTTAATGAAATGAATAATAATATGAATGATCATGCTATTGGAGTAGTGACTAGAGGAGGTAGAATGACCCCAGAACCTCTTTATCCTGAAGGTCATCCTAAAAGAATTGAACAAGACTCTCAAAGAATTAATGCTGATGCACCTAGTCCTTCTAAAAGGAAAAAAGAAACAGAAAAATGATAGGACTTTGCATACCTCTAGTGAACCTGGGATAGAAAACCCTCCTAAAGATAATGATGTCTCTATTTCCGATGCTGAAACTCAATCTGGTAATGAACATTCACCTAGTGATAATGAAAATAATAATGATGATGTTCATGAAGATGCTCAACCGAACAATGATAAAGAACCAGATAATGATGTTGAAATAGAGCCTGCTTTTGATCTTGATAACCCACAACCTAAAAATAAACGATATGATAAAAAAGATTGTGTGGCTAGAAAACATGGTAAAGAAAGAGAGCCATGGGTTCAGAAACCCATGCCCTTTCCACCTAAACCTCCTAAGAAAAAGGATGATGAAGAATTTGAACGCTTTGCTGAAATGATTAGGTCAGTCTTTTTGCGTACCCGCTTAACTGATATCTTAAAGATGGCCCCTTATGCAAAATACATGAAAGACATCATCACTAATAAAAGAAAGATAATTGAAGCTGAAATCTCCACCATGCTTGCTAATTATTCTTTTAAGGATGGAGTACCTAAAAAACTTGGAGATCCTGGAATACCAACTATACCTTGCTCCATTAAAATAAATTATGTCAAAACTGCTTTGTGTGATTTGGGAGCTGGTGTTAGTGTTATGCCTTTCTCTTTATATAAAAGACTTGATTTGAATAAATTCACGCCTACTGAAATATCATTGCAAATGTCTGACAAATCAACTACCATACCTATCGGTATTTGTGAGGATGTGCCCGTTGTTGTTGCAAATGTTACTATCTTAACAAACTTTGTTATTCTTGAGATGTTCGAGGACGACAACATGTCGATTATCCTTGGTAGACCCTTTTTGAATACTACAGGGGCTGTTATTGATTGCAATAAAAGCAAAGTCACTTTTCATATCAATGGCAATGAGCATACGGTACACTTTCCGAAGAAACAATTCCAAGTGAATGGTGTAAATGTTATTGAAGAATCTCCGACACTCACTATTGGAAGTTTTCAACTACCTCTACCTACTGCCAAAAAGAAGTATGACATACTTATTGTTGGGGATATGCATATCCCCATTGAGGTAACCTAGTGTTTTACGAAAGTTCTTCGGTTTCATGCTAATCAGAAGTGGTTATTAATAAGACTTGATCAACCTTATTAATTGATCATTTTTGAGAGGTATGAAGTTGATGAATCTAGTAGGCACAACCTTCTGCTCCCACCTTTTGTTTTCTATTTTTCTTACTCAAATAAAATAAAATGCCATGTTTATCCAGTTTTCTGTTTTCTCCGTGCAATAAAAATAACCCAAAAATAAAAGTTCTCAGAATGTCCTGAAAATTTAACACGATTTTTTTCTGAATATTTCTGAATTTCTAGTGCGAATAACATCATAGGGGGGGTGCGCTTGGTGTCCACAAAACACCAGGGCGCGCCAGCAGCCCCAGCCGCGCCCTGGTGGGTTGTGGTCCCCACGTGGGTCCCCTCACTTATCCCTTTAGCCCATGTCATCTCCTACCTCCAGAAAAAAATCACCATAGCTCTCTCTCTCTCTCTCTCTCATGTTCTTGCTCTCAAACACGTGGATTTTGATCTCTTTGCTCGAAGCTCCGTTTCCAAAACTGTTTTGGGGGATTGCTACTTGATACGTCTCCAACGTATCTATAATTTTTGATTGATCCATGCTATTATATTATCTGTTTTGGATGTTTTATATGCATTAATATGCTATTTTATATTATTTTTGGGACTAACCTATTAACCTAGAGCCTAGTGCCAGTTTCTGTTTTTTCCTTGTTTTTGAGTATTGCAGATAAGGAATATTAAACGGAGTCTAAACGGAATAAAATCTTCGGGATGATTTTTCTTGGACCAGAAGAAACCTACCAGACTTGGAGATGAAGGCAGAAGACCTGCTGGGAGACAACAAGCCACTAGGGCGCGCCCCTAGGGGGGGCGCCCTCCTGGCTTGTGCCCCCCCAGCAGGCCTCCTAACCCTATTCTTCGGCCTATAAATTCCCAAATATTCCCCCAATACCAAAGAGAGCCACGAAAATACTTTTCCGCCGTCAGAAGCCTCTGTTCCCGTGAGATTCCATCTTGGAGCCTTTTCCGGTAATCTGCCGGAGGCGGATTCGATCACGGAGGTCATCTACATCAACTCCATTGCCCCTCCGATGATGCGTGAGTAGTTCACCACAGACCTTCGGGTCCATAGCTAGTAGCTAGATGGCTTCTTATCTCTCTTTGTTCTTCAATACCATGTTCTTCATGATCTTCATGGAGATCTATCCGATGTAATACTCTTTTGCGGTGTGTTTTTCGAGATCCGATGAATTGTGGGTTTATGATCAGATTATCAATGAATATTATTTGAATCTTCTCTGAATTCTTATATGCATGATTTCATATCTTTGCAAGTCTCTTCGAGTTATTGGTTTGGTTTGGCCAACTAGATTGGTAATTCTTGCAATGGGAGAAGTGCTTAGTTTTGGGTTCAATCTTGCGGTGTCCTCACCCAGTGACAAAGTAGGGGTAGCGAGGCACGTATTTGTATTGTTGCCATCAAGGGTAAAAAAATGGGGTTTTCATCATATTGCTTGAGTTTATCCCTCTACATCATGTCATCTTACCTAATGCGTTACTCTGTTCTTCACGAACTTAATACTCTAGATGCAGGCAGGAGTCGGTCGATGTGTGGAGTAATAGTAGTAGATGCAGAATCGTTTTGGTCTACTTGACACGAACGTGATGCCTATATGCATAATCATTGCCTTGGATATCGTCATAACTATGCGCTTTTCTATCAATTGCTCGACAGTAATTTGTTCACCCACCGTATTATTTTCCTTCATGAGAGAAGCCTCTAGTGAAACCTATGGCCCCTGGGTCTATTTTCCATATTATATTTTCAGATCTATAAACCAAAAATACTAAAAATACTTCGCTGCAATCTTTTTACTTTTGTTTTACTTTTAGTTTTAGCAATCTTCTATATCTATCTCTATCATATCTCATCCTTGCAAATAACCGTGAAGGGATTGACAACCCCTTTTAGCGTTGGGTGCAAGAGTTTGATTGTTTGTGTAGGTGCGAAGATTGGGGACTTGCTTGGATCTCCTACTGGATTGATACCTTGGTTCTCAACAACTGAGGGAAATACTTATCAACTTTGCTGCATCACCCTTTCCTCTTCAAGGGAAAACTAACGCAAGCTCAATAAGTAGCAAGAAGGATTTCTGGCGCCGTTGCCGGGGAGATCTACATCAAGCCTACCAAGTACCCATCACAAACTCATCTCTTGCATTTACATTATTTTCCATTTGCCTCTCGTTTTCCTCTCCCCCACTTCTAAAATGATTTTCAGAAAAAACCAAAAAGATTTGCCTTTTTATTCGCCCTTTTCCGTTCGTCTTTTCGTTTGCTTTTTGTTTGCTTGTGTGCTAGATCGATTCGTTGCCACTATGTCTGAATCGGGGAAGGTTATCATTGAATATCTTGAGGGTATTACTAGTACAAATCTTGAGGAAAAATTTGGATCTTGCTCTCTAGATCATGAAACTGAACCTCCTCCTAATTATAAAGCTAAAACTTTTCAAGTGGGAGACGGAAATATTATTGGGCAGAGTGTTACCCAAGAGTTCTTTGATTGTACGGGAGTGATGCCTATGAATAAGAGATCTATTCTTCTTATCACAAATTGTTATAAGGATGCCATTGTCATGCTCATTGAAAAATTGGAAAGAAAATTTGTGCACGTTCATCCCGCCTTGCAAAAGGTGTTTTATGAACTTCCCAATATTAATCATCCTAAAGCTAAAAAGATTGCTACTATCATCCTTATGCGTGAATTTGATTTTATCGTACAAGAAGCTAGGGACATTTTTGCTTTCTATAATAAAGACGTTGAACACCCTCCAATTGAAGAAATTCTCCATGATAAAGAAACCTTGCGTAGTCTGGAATCTAGAGACTATCAATCTTATAGTGAAAATCTTAGGAGGAGAGTTCCCTACGCGGAAGTCACTCAAACCTTGTATCTCGAGACTTATGATGAATTTGATTGGTTAACTAGGGGAATTTTTGTAGGGTATAAGGATGATTGGTTGGAAAAGATGGCTAGGGAACCCGTTAGAAATAAGATACATGTTTTATACGATGATATCTATGGTGATGATCCGGATTACGGGTTTATGAATGTCAAAATTACTAGTCAAAGTTCTTTTCATGAATTAAGTTCAACTACTAGGAGGGAAATAAAGGAAAGGATAGATATATTTAGAAAAGCTTTTGATGGTTTGATCAAGTATGGATTGCATACCAAAGATGACAATACCTAGATCTATTGCGTTATGCCTAGCTAGGGGCGTTAAACAATAGCGCTTGTTGGGAGGCAACCCAATTTTATTTTTATGCTTTTGTTTTTGCTTCTGTTTTTGAGTGCTTTACACATTATTACCTCTGTAGTAATTGTGTTTTCTTGTTTTAATTAGTGTTTGAGCCAAGTAAGACCTTTGGGATGGTCTACGGTGATTGTGATTTGATTTTGCTGAAAAACAGAAACTTTTGCGCTCAGTCCAGGAATTTTATAAATTAACCAGAGCGTTGAATGAGTCTGAAATTTTTACACAAGATTGATATACAAATTTCCCTGATTTTACTAATTTTTTATAAATTTTGGAGTTACACAAGTATTCGAAGTCTATAGATTGCTACAGACTGTTCTATTTTAGACAGATTCTGTTTTCTTTGTGTTGTTTGCTTATTTTGATGTATCTATGGGTTGTATCAGGGGGTATGAACCATGGAGAAGTTGGAATACAGTAGATATTACACCAATATAAATAAAGAATGAGTTCACAACAGTAACAAAAGTGGTGATTTATTTTTCTTATACTAACGGATCTCACGAGTTTTCTGTTGAGTTTTGTGTTGTGAAGTTTTCAAGTTTTGGGTAAAGATTTGATAGACTATGGAATAAGGAGTGGCAAGAGCCTAAGCTTGGGGATGCCCAAGGCACCCCAAGCCATATTCAAGGATACCAAAGAGCCTAAGCTTGGGGATGCCCCGGAAGGCATCCCCTCTTTCGTCTTCAATCCATCGGTAAATTTACTTGAGGCTATATTTTTATTCACCACATGATATGTGTTTTGCTTGGAGCGTCTTGTATGATATGAGTCTTTTCTTTTTAGTTTGCCACAATCATCCTTGATTCACACATCTTTTGAGGGGGATACGCATTAATCGTGAATTTATTAGAATACTCTATGTGCTTCACTTATATCTTTTGAGCTAGACAATGTTGCTCTAGTGATTCACTTATATCTTTTTAGAGCACGGTGGTGTTTTATTTTATAGAAATAATTGAATTCTCGTACCTCACTTATATTATTTTGAGAGTCTTTAAACAGCATGGTAATTGGTTTAGGTTATGAATTTTGTCCTAATATAATGGGCATCCAAGAGGGATATAATAAAAACTTTCATATAAAGTGCATTGAATACTATGAGAAGTTTGATTCCTTGCATATAGTTTTGAGATATAAAGATGGTGATATGAGAGTCATGCTAGTGAGTAATTGTGGATTGGTATAAATACTTGTGTTAAATTTTGTGATTCCCGTAGCAAGAACGTATGGTGAACCGTTATGTAACGAAGTCAGAGCATGATTTGTTTAATGATTGTCATCCTTTGTGTGAGGGTTGGGAGCGCGCGATGGTTAACTCATACCAACCTCTCCCCTAGGAGCATGCGTCTAATACTTTGCTTCGATAACTAATAGACTTTTTCAATAAGTATGTGAGTTCTTTATGACTAATGTTGAGTCCATGGATTATACGCACTCTCACCCTTCCACCTTTGCTAGCCTCTCTAGTACCGCGCAACTTTCGCCGGTGCATTAAACCCACCATATACCCTTCCTCAAAACAGCCACCATACCTACCTATTATGGCATTTCCATAAACATTCCGAGATATATTGCTATGCAACTTCCACCGTTCCGTTTTTCATGACACGCACCATCATTTTCATATTGCTTTGCATGATCGTAAGATAGCTAGCATGATGTTTTCATGGCTTGTCCATTTTTTAATGTCATTCGCTAGGCTAGATCGTTGCACATCCCGGTACACCACCGGAAGCATTCATATAGAGTCATATTTTGTTCTAGGTATCAAGTTGTAATTCTTGAGTTGTAAGTAAATAAAAGTGTGATGATCTTCATTATTAGAGCATTGTCCCGTGAGAGAAAAGGATGATGGAAGCTATGATTCCCTCACAAGTTGGGATGAGTCTCCGGACTTTACAAATAATAAAAGAGGCCAATGAAGCCCAAATAAAAAAAAAGAGGCCAAAGATGCCCACCAAAAAAAATGAGAGAAAGAGAGAAGGGACAATGCTACTATCTTTTTCCACAATTGTGCTTCAAAGTAGCACCATGATCTTCATGATAGAGAGTCTCCTATTTTGTCACTTTCATATAACTAGTGGAATTTTTCATCATTATGCACAACCACTTAGTTTCTTTTTGAGCTTTCATACACTTATAGGTCTAGTGCATCCGTTGCATGGCAATCCCTACTCACTCACATTGATATCTATTGATGGGCATCTCCATAGCCCGTTGATACGCCTAGTTGATGTGAGACTATCTTCTACTTTTTTCTCACAATCTCCACCATATTATATTCCACCCATAGTGCTATATCCATGGCTCACGCTCATGTATTGCGTAAGAGTTGAAAAGGTTTGAGAACATAAAAGGTGTGAAACAATTGCTTGACTTGTCATCGGGGTTGTGCATGATTTAAATACTTTGTGTGGGGAAGATGGAGCATAGCTAGACCATATGATTTTGTAGGGATAGCTTTCTGAGGCCATGTTATTTCAAAAGGACACATTTGCCTTGATAGTATGCTTGAAGTATTATTGTTTTTATGTCAATATTAAACTTTTGTTTTGAATCTTGCGGATCTGAATATTCATGCCACAATAAAGAATATTACATGGATAAATATGTTAGGTAGCATTCCACATCAAAATTCTGTTTTTATCATTTACCTACTCGAGGACGAGCAGGAATTAAGCTTGGGGATGCTTGATACGTCTCCAACGTATCTATAATTTTTGATTGTTCCATGCTATTATATTATCTGTTTTGGATGTTTTATATGCATTAATATGCTATTTTATATTATTTTTGGGACTAACCTATTAATCTAGAGCCTAGTGTCAGTTTCTGTTTTTTCCTTGTTTTTGAGTATTGCAGATAAGGAATATTAAACGGAGTCCAAACGGAATAAAATCTTCGGGATGATTTTTCTTGGACCAGAAGAAACCTACCAGACTTGGAGATGAAGGCATAAGACCTGCCGGGAGACGACAAGCCACTAGGGCGCGCCCCTAGGGGGGGCACGCCCTCCTGGCTTGTGCCCCCCCCCCCCCCCCCAACAGGCCTGCTAACCCTATTCTTCGGCCTATAAATTCCCAAATATTCCCCCAATACCAAAGAGAGCCATGAAAATACTTTTCCGCCGCCGGAAGCCTCTGTTCCCGTGAGATCCCATCTTGGAGCCTTTTCCGGTAACCTGCCGGAGACGGATTCGATCACGGAGGGCATCTACATCAACTCCATTGCCCCTCCGATGATGCGTGAGTATTTCACCACAGACCTTCGGGTCCATAGCTAGTAGCTAGATGGCTTCTTCTCTCTCTTTGTTCTTCAATACCATGTTCTTCATGATCTTCATGGAGATATATCCGATGTAATACTCTTTTGCGGTGTGTTTGTCGAGATCCGATGAATTGTGGGTTTATGATCAGATTATCTATGAATATTATTTGAATCTTCTCTGAATTCTTATATGCATGATTTCATATCTTTGCAAGTCTCTTCGAGTTATTGGTTTGGTTTGGCTAACTAGATTGGTAATTCTTGCAATGGGAGAAGTGCTTAGTTTTGGGTTCAATCTTGCGGTGTCCCCACCCAGTGACAAAGTAGGGGTAGCGAGGCACGTATTTGTATTGTTGCCATCAAGGGTAAAAAGATGGGGTTTTCATCATATTGCTTGAGTTTATCCCTCTACATCATGTCATCTTACCTAATGCGTTACTCTGTTCTTCATGAACTTAATACTCTAGATGCAGGCAGGAATCGGTCTATGTGTGGAGTAATAGTAGTAGATGCAGAATCGTTTCGGTCTACTTGACACGGACGTGATGCCTATATGCATAATCATTGCCTTGGATATCGTCATAACTATGCGCTTTTCTATCAATTGCTCGACAGTAATTTGTTCACCCACCGTATTATTTTCCTTCATGAGAGAAGCCTCTAGTGAAACCTATGCCCCCTGGGTCTATTTTCCATATTATATTTTCAGATCTATAAACCAAAAATACCAAAAATACTTCGCTGCAATCTTTTTTTTACTTTTGTTTTACTTTTAGTTTTAGCAATCTTCTATATCTATCTCTATCAGATCTCATCCTTGCAAATAACCGTGAAGGGATTGACAACCCCTTTTACCGTTGGGTGCAAGAGTTTGATTGTTTGTGTAGGTGCGAAGATTGGGGACTTGCTTGTATCTCCTACTGGATTGATACCTTGGTTCTCAACAACTGAGGGAAATACTTATCTACTTTGCTGCATCACCCTTTCCTCTTCAAGGGAAAACCAACGCAAGCTCAAGAAGTAGCACTACTTGGTATGTGACTCCTCCATTGCTTATTTTTATTTAGTGGTTTATTTTTAGAATAATTAGCTACTCTTGGTGCTGCTGTAGATGGGCTTGCATGTTGAATTCTTAGAGTTCTAAGTAGTTTGAATGCTTAATATGGCCTCTATGCATCCTTATGAGTAGTTGCTATCGATCTTACAAAGTTTTGTTAACAAAAATTTTGGAACCCAATAATTTTCAGAAATTTGTACGTGAATAAAATGAACTTCTTTGGAAGGATCTTCTTCGAGGAGAAGGTCCTCGGAGGCATCATCGAGTAGTGGCTCAATACGATGTTCTTATGTTGAGCCAAGTGCAAGCTCGATGCGGGATGCCGCTACCAAATCATGCTTATGGCCATGTAACGAATGAAAAAAGGTGAGGGTATCAAGGAGGAATTCGAGCAATTTATCCACAACGCAGAACTTGCACCCTTCATCGCAAGTGAGTGCACTCAACATCTCGAACTTACAAAAACATTCACAAAGAAATTTAAATATTTTCCTCGTGAGTCTAGAGTTTTATTTATCCTTTATGACCATCCCTTTACCATGCCTTTAGATGTGTTCTGCGAAGCGTGCAAAATTCCATATTGGGGTTCGTTAGACGAACCACCAACATCTGAGTATGAGTCATTTTTTATTAATCTTTGTTTCCTGCTTCTTTTCAGTTTTTCTTTCTAGTTTAAATTAATTGTAGCAGCAAAAGAAAACCCAAAAAGATTTCTCGTTTCATCTTCTAGTTGGGAGCTCTCCCGTGTAAATAGTTTTTCTCGTTTTTATTTTTCCCTCTTTAATTTGCTTTCTTCAAGAAAAAACCAAAAACTCTAAAAATATTTCAGTGTGTTTCTCTAAAATTCTTTTCCTTTTATTTGAGTCGTACCAAAGAGAAGACCACAATGATAATGTTGAGTGGCTCTCATATGCATTATTATTTACCTAACAAAGAGCCCATATTACTTTGTCTTCTCCTGTTGAATAAAATGTTTGCAGATTCCAGCTTAGTCTACGACACTCTTGCACTATTATTATTTTCATATCATTCGGTCGTGCAAGTGAAAGGCAATAATGACGATATTTGATGAAGTGACTGTGGCAGAGAATGCGGGTATGAACTCAACTTGTTTTTGTTTTTGTAAATATGTTTCACCTAGTATTCATGATTCAACATATTATGATCAAACATGTTTGCAATGACAATTAGAGATTATAGTTGCTCATGCCATGCTTAAGTAGCTAGGAGTGGATAATGATTTATCTTGGATGTCAACATGCATTAAAATGATTGTGATGTAGTATGATGATATGGTATCCTCCTCTGAATGTTTCAAGTGGCTTGACTTGGCACATGTTCACGTATGTAGTTGAATCAAAACCAGCATAGCCTTCACTATATTTATGTTCATGGTGTCCATATCCTACTCATGCTAGTATTCAATGTTTATGATTCATAATGCATGTTCATGCCCATTTTCGCTCTCTAGCTGGCCGCTTCTCAACCTATCTGCTAGCCTTCGCCTGTACTAAGCGGGAATACTACTTGTGCATCAAACTCCTTAAACCAAAGTTATTCCAGATGAGTCCACTATATCTACCTATATGCGGTATTACCTTGCCGTTCTGAGTAAATTTGCATGTGCCACCTCTAAAATTACAAATGAACATCTGTTTTGTGTGCCAGGACCGCTCATGGAGAGACAGGGGGCAGTCAGTATCTTCCATGTTAAGCGGGTTATTCTCATGATTAGTGTTTATTCACTTGTCCTTGCACGAGAGGGGCGGTAATAGGGATTCCCAGTCCCGAAATCAAAAATTGCAAATAATTAAACAAAAATCCCACAGGAATGTTGTTGGTATGGATGGTACCCATGGATTCAGCTAGCCGTGGAGTGTGTTTGTTGGTGGAGGGGGAGTAAACCTTTAGTTTTACCGCTTGGGAACCGCCGCTAATGTGTTTAGCATGGAAGATATTGATAACTCTTGGTCGTAACGTTGACAGGAAGGGTGTACCTCCCAAAATTATATTTATCTCTGATTTAAGCTTTGAGCTCTGGCACCTTTGCAAATCCATGCTTCCCTCTGTGAAGGGACTATCTATTTACTTTTGTGTTGAGTCATCACCTTCTCAAATAAGTGCCAGATCTGAGAGCACTATTGTCATCCTGATGCATTGTGTATAGTTAATGTTGGGTGCAGCATGACTGGATCTTTTCTACCATGAATTACAATGTTTAGTAGCTGCTTGAACTTTGGAGGTGCTCTGCATTTATGTTTTGCGGTCTCAGAAAGGGCTAGCGAGATACCACTGTTGTTATATTATATCATGATTGTTTTGACAAAGTGTTTGCATTTGAGATATTTTATTATTGCTGGTTAGTTGGTTATGCCGTTGATACGAGCTAATATAATTTTTAAGGGTTATTGCTGACATGGTTAGTCATAATCTTTGCTAAAAACCTGGGTGCTACTTAAGCATATGTATGTAAACAAGAACAAAAGAGTTCGTAAAAGTTTTTATTTATCACTTTCAGTTTGTCAACTGAATTGCTTGAGGACAAGCAATGGGTTAAGCTTGGGGGAGTTGATACGTCTCCGTCGTATCTACTTTTCCTAACGCTTTTGCTCTTGTTTTGGACCCTAATTTGCATGATTTGATTGAAACTAACCCGGACTAACGCTGTTTTCAGCAGAACTACCATGATGTTATTTTTGTGCAGAAATAAAAGTTCTCGGAACTGGACGAAACTTTTTGGAGAATTATTTTACAATAAATAAAACATACTGGAGCCAAGAACCACTGGATGGGGTGCCTGATACGTCTCCATCGTATCTATAATTTTTGATTGTTTCATGCCAATATTATACAACTTTCACATATTTTTGGCAACATTTTATATGATTTATTGGACTAACATATTGAGCCAGTGCCATTTTCTGTTTGTTGCATGGTTTTTGTTTGGCAGAATATCCATATCAAACGAAGTCCAAACGCGATAAAAATTTACGGAGAATTATTTTGGAATATTTTTGATTTTTGGGAGGTGGAATCAACGCAAAAGGAGGCCCACAGCCACCACAAGACACCAGGGCCGCCCCAGGGCCCAGGCGCGTGGTGGTGGGTTGTGGTCACCTCATAAGCTTATATCTGGAAAACAATCGTGTTAAAATCTCAGCGCAATCGGAGTTACGGATCTCCGGGAATATAAGAAACGGTTTTCGGCCAGAAAACAGGAACGCGAAACAGAAGAGAACAGAGAGGGAGATCCAATCTCGGAGGGGCTCCGGCCCCTCCGCCACCATGGAGGCCATGGACCAGAGGGGGAACTCTCCTCCCATCTAGGGGGGAGGCCAAGGAAGAAGAAGAACGAGGGGGGCTTTCTCCCCCTCTCTCCCGGTGGCGCCGGAACGCTGCCGGGGCAATCATCGTGACGACGATCTACACCAACAACTTTGGCGTCGTCAACACCAACTCTCTCCCCCTCTATGCAGCGGTGTAACACCTCTTTTCCCCGTTGTAATCTCTACTTAAACATGGTGCTCAACTCCATATATTATTTCCCAATGATATTTGGCTATCCTATGATGTTTGAGTAGATCCGTTTTGTCTTATGGGCCAATTGATGATCGTGGTTGGTATGAGTGTATATTTTATTATGGTGCTGTCCTACAGTGCCCTCCGTCTCGTGCAAACGTGAGGGATCCCTGCTGTAGGGTTTTGCAATGTGTTCATGATTTGCCTATGGTGGGTGGCATGAGTGATAGAATACACAGATCCGAGTAGGTGGGTTGTTGCATATGGGACTAAAGAGGACTTGATACTTAATGCTATGGTTGGGTTTTCCCTTAATGATCTTTGGTTGTTGCGGATGCTTGCTAGAGTTCGAATCATAAGTGCATATGTTGCAAGTACCGAAAGTATGTTAGCTCATGCCTCTCCCTCATATAAAATTGCAAGAATGATTACCGGTCTAGTTATCAATTTCCTAGGGACAAATAACCTTCTTGTTTGACAAAAGCTTTCTACTAAACAACTAACTTTTATTATCTTGTAATTTACTCGTAGTTATATTCCCGCAAAGTACTTCTAGTTTTATTCGTGCAAACTATGCTATCACCTACAAAATAGTTTCATACTTGTTCTAGGTAAAGCAAACGTTAAAGTGTGCGTAGAGTTGTATCGGTGGTCGATAGAACTTGAGGGAATATTTGTTCTACCTTTAGCTCCTCATTGGGTTGACACTCTTATTTATCAAAAAAGGCTACAAACGATCCCCTTCACTTGTGGGTTATCAAGATCTTTTTCTGGGGCCGCTGCCGGGGAGCAATAGCGTGGGGTGAATATTCTCTTGTGTGCTTGTTTGCTTTATCACTAAGTAATTTTTATTTTCTGTTATTAGTTTTTTATATCTTTAGTTATGGATATGGAACACGAAACACAAAAAAAATATTAGTGCTACTTGCTACTCATCGAGATGGGGAACCTCCTAAAACCCTCGATGCTCGTTATGTGGGACGCGTTAATTACTCCTATGATAATCCTAAGAAATCATCATTAAACTTTATAATGGGAGACACGTTGGATCAACGTGAGTAATTTAGGGATTATCGCTTGTCTCAAAAAGGGAAACACTTATGGGATCAAATTAGAATATTGCAATGGTTTGCTTGGGATGCATGCTTGAGATGTGACTTTACTTGTTGCTCTAAGATAGAGGCTCCACACCTTCCCTTTTAATGTAAATTTAACGATAATAAAACCTTGTATTCTTATGCTAAAGGTATTTATGATTACTATGATGTGGAACGAATAGAATGATTTGTTGCTTTTAAAGGTGCTTATGAAATTGCTTGTTTGCTTGAAAAGTATGATGATGTTCCTTACAAATCTGAAAATTTATTCATACTTCAATATTGCTATGATAATTATGAATACAATTATGATATTATTCAATTTATTAAGAGAATGTCCACTGCCTTGGAAGAGACTAAAATTTTACAGGAATCTATGGAAGAGGAAGTTGCTGAAATTGTGAGCTCTTTAGATGAAGAAGATGAGGAGGAGAGCGAAGAACAAAAGGAGGAAGAGCGGATTAGCTACCAATGCCCACCTTCTAATGGGAGTAACTCTTGAACTCATACATTATTTAATTTCCCTTCGTGCTTACCTAAGGATGAATGCTATGATGATTGCTATGATCCAGTGGATTCTTTTGAAATATCCCTTTTTGATGAACTTGATGCTTGCTATGCCTGTGGCCAAGATGCCAATATGAATTATGCTTATCGAGATGAACTTGCTATAGTTCCTTATGTTAAGAATGAAATTGTTGCTATTGCACCCACACATCATAGTCCTATTATCTTTTTGCATTCTCCCAACTACACTATATCGGAGAAGTTTGCTCTTATTAAGGATTATATTGATGGGTTGCGTTTTGCTACTACACATGATGATTTTGATGAATATAATATGCATGTGCTTGCTGCTACTTGCAATTATTATGAGAGAGAAACCAAACCTTCACCTCTCTATGTTTCCAATACTATAAAATTGCAAGAAACTACTTATGCTATGTATTGGCCTTTACTTGATGTGCATGAATTGTTCTTGTATGACATGCCAATGCATAGGAAGAGGGTTAGACTTCATTGTCACATGATATATATATCACTTTGTGCTCACTACTAAATCACAAATCATTGTTACTTAAAATTGGCTTTGATATACCTTGGGATCCAGGTGGATCCATTACTTGAGCACTTTATGCCTAGCTTAATGGCTTTAAAGAAAGCGCTGCCAGGGAGATAACCCGGAAGTTTTAGAGAGTCGTTTTATTCTGTTGAGTGCTTTTATAAAGTTTTAAAACAAAAAAATATAGAGGGGAACCTAAAACTTCACAAAAAGAAAGGTGAAAGTGAGAGAGATGATGAGCATCGTTGAAGTGGGGGCTAGCCTTGAACTTTGTTCATTCCCATGGAAAGTTTGTGAATCTTGAATCACAGACACTTTTCAACAAAAATAATTATCCCCTTCTAAAAATACATTGTATTATAAAAATAATGTGCCAAGATTTGCCTTTAGGATGATTAGATTGCTTGTTAGTATGTGCGGTGTAAAAACAGAAACTTTGGCTGTAGTGCGTGAATTTACATTTTTTACTGAAACGTCAAAAGTTTCTGAAATTTTTACACAGTAATTTTATACAAATTTTTATTTCGTCTTAAGTTTTCAGAATTTTTGGAGTTACAGAAGTATGGTCAAAGTTCAGATTACTACAGACTATCCTGTTTAAGACATATTCTGTTTTTGATGCATTGTTTTGCTTGTTTTGATGAAATATCGATTTTATTGGTGGTATAAGCCATGGATAAGTTATAATACAGCAGGGATAATGCAAATATAAAATATGAATGGGTTTGCAACAATACTTAAAGTGGTAATTTGCTTTATTGTACTAACGGATCTTACCAGTTTTCTATTAAGTTTTGTGTGGATGAAGTGTTCAAAGATCGAGGAGGTCTCGATATGAGGAGAAGGAGGAGAGGCAAGAGTTCAAGCTTGGAGATGCCCAAGGCACACCAAGTAAATATCCAAGGATACTCAAGCGTCTAAGCTTGGGGATGCCCCGGAAGGCATCCCATCTTTCTTCAACAAGTATCGGTATGTTTTCGTTTTCGTTTCGTTCATGTGATATGTGTAAATCTTGGAGCGTCTTTTGTGTTTAGTTTTCAATTTTCTTTTATGCACCATGCTGGTATGATATAGTCCATGGTTGATTTATAGAATGCTCATTGCACTTCATGTGGCGCCCCGCCTGATTACCACTGTAGCCAGACGGTCGCCACGCATACCAGCCCAGGAAATCACTCTGGCATGCGTGCTTACAACAAGTATCATGAACACATGCATTTCTATTAATGGGTATATAAGTCTTACATGATATATTACAAGGGGTGATGGCAGCGGTAAAACTCTATCTAAGGCAGCATGGTCTTGGTGTGGCTCCAATCCACAGGTATCTGACTAGGTTACTCTTCTAGCCCGCGAACGCTCCGGCTCCTCATCGACGGACGACGGATCCTTATGTGAACCTGGCCACGTTAAAGGCCGCTGAGTACTTTTGAATGTACTCGCAAGCAAACCAAAGTAACATATACACCAAGCAATGCAATCCATGGCATTCAAGCATGCATTTGTTATTAGAGCAACATTACTTATCATGGCATAACAGGCCTATCTAGCAATGTTAATCATCATAGTATAACAGGATTATCTAGCAAGATAACTACTGAAGTAAATACAGTAAAGTAAAGCATACTAAATAAATATTCCATACTCCGAGCATTCTCACGATCCAATCTGAATCTGATCCAAATCCACTCCCAATCATGTGGCCATCCGACCACTCATCTTATAGCCATCCCATGGCTAACATATCATATTCCTGACATCACCTGATGTCTGCACAACACGAGTTCTTCCATCATTATTATCATTATTACAGTTGACCACCTAGGGAGGTCTGGACGGGCTGTCCAATACCGTGGACGCGGCTATTCGAATAGATTTTACACTCTGCAGAGGTTGCGCACTTTACCCACACCATGAAGCACCTGGCCTCGTGATCCCACTTGGGTGGACCAGCGTTGCTCCAATAAAACTCGCCTGACCCGTGACTCTCTCATCGTACCACTGGCATTCATCCTTCCCCGGAGTCCTGCCCTGGGTGGCCCGTGTGTCCTCATGACACCTGTGTCCTCATGACACCTGCCACCGTCGTGGCCAAACTAAACTGTCCCAAACGGGGACTCCCGGGCTAAACAATCAACTGGGCTCACAAGGTTATCGCCGCCTACCGGGCCAGGGTAGCGCACGCGCATAACCTTCCCTGTCTGGAGGTACCGGTGAAAGAGCACGCGATCAGACCAAGTCAAGGCCGTCCCATACCGGCAAATGTGGCTGCACGAATAAGCCCGGACAGGTGACTCTAGATCAACCGACTAAGTTTAGATTTAGCCATCACTTAGCAAGCAGGGTTACGTATCACAACAAGTTGAGGTGGCAACAGCTATGCACTTAAGTAAATTACATAACAAACTATGCAAGTAATGTAAACAGTAAATGCAATCTAACAGCGGTTTAATTGTTTCTGTCACAGGCATAATTACTAATTAAACATGCAAGAATAACACAGAGCAATGCTTTAGGGCATATATCAGATGGTCGGCTTGCCTGGGGTCGAAGAATACTCCGGGAAGAAGGAGTGGAAAGCCTGCGGAAACGATCGCCGGAAACCGTTTCCCTCTCGGAGGGGCCGATAGAAGGGCAAAGGCAAAATGGTCATTTATACTGTGGGAACACATTGTGAAAGTGATGCCAAAAGAACGGGCTCGACAAGACGAAGATGTGAGCGTTGGTTTCACCTAATTTGGAGTTACGAGCAAAAAGATATGAGGGTTTGAAGTATAGGGACCAATCTGTAAATAAAGTATTCACAGACAGGCCCCTGGCGGCTTAACCGAAGGCGCACTGGGCAGAATACGTTTTCCTTCGGGGAAACATAAAGAGGCAGAGGCGCTTCCACTTATCCACGCTGGACCGTCCCTCTCTCACTGACTGGTGGGGTCGGGGCCCACCTGTCAGGTTCTTCTCTCTCCTCCCTCCCTTTCCTTCTTCCCTCTCCTCTCTCCCTGACAAAGGGCAGCTGCGGCTTCGGCCTCGCCGGCACCGGCGATGGGAGGCCACGGCGGGCTTGGGCGCCGGCGGGGATGGATGCGCCACTCCATCCCACGCCCATGGATAGCGGATAGGGCACCGGGGATGGCCGGAGTCAGCCATGGCAACGGTGGCCGAGGGCGGCGGCTCCGCGGTGGAGGAGATGCTCCAGTAGCCGGGAAGGCTGGGAGAGGGTGCGGGAGTGGTCTACGGCGAGCGGGGAGCCCATAGGTGGGCTCGGTGGAGGCGGGGAAAGCCGGAGGCGCGCGAATTTGAGAGGAGGGCGGCGGCAGACATGGCGGCCGGAGGTGGAAGAGAAGAGCTCAAGGGCTCGATTGACCGCACTGGGAGGTTTCTGAGGAGGGGTGGATGGGGCTAGAGGTGTTGGGGATGCTCGGGAAAGGCTCGGGCTGCGGCTTTTATAACCGGTCGGCCGGAGCGGATAGGGACGGCCACCGTGGCGTTCTTAGCCACGCACTGGCGCTCCGGCGAGGTGGCAAGCGCACGGTGGTGCCGACCTGACACTCACCAAAAGGAGGGGACGGCTCAGGGAGGAAGAGGCCAAGAGGGAGGTGACGGCTCGGGGGTCACGGGCGAACAGAGCTCCGGAGAGGCTTGTCGGTACGCGCTGGAGATGAGAACGGAGGGGGAAGCTCCGGGAGAGGGGCCAGGTGGACTCTGCGGAGCCGATGGACATGGCCGGACGAGCGAAGACTGGCTGGAGGTGACCAAACAGGGCTGACAAAATGCAGAGCACCGTTTCTGCATGGCCATTGCTTGGTCACCACGGACACAACGCGCTCTGGCCCGCGTCTGCTTGTCACACCTTGTCCAACAGGTCCTTCACTGCTTAAATAGATGAGAGAAATGACTGGAAGTACCTAGGTGGCTCGGGGGTGGAAGAAGCTTGCAGAAGAAGTTCTGATAGCAAACTGTTTGTGGTTGTTTCTGGAGAAATGGATGAAGGAGAGGAGCTGGATCTTTGTCACAATTATATAGGGTAGGAAGGTGTATATGCTGGCAAAATTTTAAGTCATTTAGGACCCTTTTGCATACACTTCCTTCACAAACCAGAAATTGGTCCAGAAATTAGAATTTGAAGCTGGGCTTAAATGGCTGAGTGGATTGGGCTGGAATTTGGTCTAGGGTCATGATTTAGGAGTATTAAGGCACTGGTAAAATTTCATAACATTTGGGTACACCAAAATGGTACTTCCTTCACAGTGCTTTCAAATGGACAGGAACTTGGAAAAATTGCTGTGGATGAATGGTTTAGCAATGTTAATCAGCATGAAAAGTTTCAGCTCAAATAGATAAAGGAATAGAGCACTTCCTTTGCAACTTGCCCAACTGGACAGAATTTGCAAATTGATGTTGTGCTCAAAATTTGAACTATGAAACTTGGGTTCTTGATGGAAATGGGGAAGATATGGATATGAGAAGCTCCACAATTTATTTGGGATTTTTCCTGGCTACCAAAATGGTAGTTCCTTTAGAAAGTGCCCAAAATGCAATATTGGAATTAAATAGAAAAATGCAATTTCCCTTACTTAAGTATGGCCAATATTTTTATGGGAGCTCAATACAATCACAAAGGATGTCTCCACAAGTTTTCATGAACTTTGGAGATGGATAGATATTTTCCTGGATTTAATTCCTTTAACTGGCAGAAAAATGAATTAATTATAAATGAAAAATATTGCAAATGACTTGGCAATATTTTTACATATCCAGGGTTTACAGATAAAGGATGATCACTGGGAAAAATTTGGGAGGCAGGAGATCAAAGGAAATTGGAGTTCCTTTGTAACTTGAAGGATTAGGATTTCCCTTTCGGCAACTCGGAAGGTAGGGTTTCAGCGGCAAAACCCTGAGCCAAAGATCTTGGGTGGCAAGGTTGGACTGAGAGAACCTCTGGTTGGATGGGAAAAGCAAGGCTAGATGACCATCTTCATATACCCAAGAGCTAGAGAAATCCGATAACATCGAGAAAAAAGACAGGAGTCAAATCCCGCAAAGGAAAAAAAACAGGGAGCAAAAACCAGGGTGTTACACTTCACTTATATCTTTTGAGTATGGCTTTATAGAATGCTTCATGTGCTTCACTTATATCATTTGAAGTTTGGATTGCCTATTTCTCTTCACATAGAAAACCATTATTTGAAGAATGCTCTTTTTGCTTCACTTATATTTATTAGAGCATGATCTTTTGTAGAAAGAATTAAACTCTCTTGCTTCACTTATATCTATTTAGCAATGTTGAGGATATCGCTTATCATTAGTGTCTCGGTCAGCCGGGGATTAGAGATTAATCGATTTTATCGGTCGACTATTAATCGACCATGTTTTGCAAATCCCAGGTTCCCAACACTGAAATATGTTATATTCAACACCAAACAAATATTGGACAGAAGTGTTACCTTGATTCCTAGCCTTCGAATCCTCGTATAATGACAAACAAAATAGGGCAATAGTACATATTGCATAACAAGGTCCACAAAAACACAAATAAACATAGTTTTTGCAAACATAGTGCTAGGAATAGGCCTGATTTATCGGTAGATCCTCGATAAATCGCTTGTCGGAGCGATAAATTGGCCCAAAAGATAAACTGTGAAGATAAGGCATAATCTTATCGGTCACCCCACGAGTAGCGATAAATCGCAAGATTTTTTGAATAGTGCTATTTATAGAGTCAACAGGAATTAGTCATTTGCATGGTTAGTCATAAAATCCTACATAAAACTTATGTATCACTGAATATGATATGTTTGATTCCTTGCAATAGTTTTGCGATATAGAAATGATAATATGTGGGAGGTACTAGTGGATGATCGTGTTTAGTAAGATATTGGTGTTATGGTTTGTGATTCCCGAAACATGCACGTATAGTCTCCCGTTATGCCAGGAAGTTGCAGCACACTTTATCCTTGATTGTCTATCTTTGTGTGAAGGTCGGGGGCGCGCGATGGTTAACTCCTACCAACCTCCCTCTAGGAGCATGCGTAGTAATACTTTGCTTCGAGGGCTAATAAACTTTTGCAATAAGTATGTGAGTTCTTTATGACTAATGTGAGTCCATGGGTTATACGCACTCTTACCTTTCCGCAATTTGCTAGCCTCTACGGTACCGTGCAGTGCCCTTTCTCACCTCGAGAGTCGGTGCAAACTTCACCAGTGCATCCAAACCCTGTGATATGATACGCTCTATCACACATAAGCCTTATTATATCTTACTCAAAACAGCCACCATACCTACCTATTATGGCATTTCCATAGCCATTCCGAGATATATTGCCATGCAACTTCCACCGCTTCCGTTTTGATGACTTGAGCATTCATTGTCATATTGCTTTACATGATCGTAAGATATCTAGCATGATGTTTCCATGGCTTCTCCATTTTTTGATATCTTTGCTACGCTAGATCATTGCACATCCTGGTACACTGTCAGAGGCATTCATATAGAGTCATACTTTGTTCTACTATCGAGTTGTAATATTGAGTTGTAAGTAAATAGAAGTGTGATGATCATCATTATTCATTATTAAAGCATGTCCCGGTGAGGAAAGGATGATGGAGACTATGATTCCCCCACAAGTCGGGATGAGGCTCCGGACAAATATAAAAAGAAAAAAAAGAAAAGGAAAAAAAGAAAAAAAGAAAAGAAAAAGAAAAAAAAGAAAAAATGAGAGACAAAGTGAGAAGGGGCATGCTAATTCCACACTTGTGCTTCAAAGCAGGACCATGTTTTTCATATAGAGAGTCTCCTATGTTGTCACTTTCATATACTAGGGGGAATTTCTCATTATAGAGTTAGATGCACACCCACTTAGTTTCAGTTTGAGCTTTCATACACTTATAGCCCTTAGTGCATCTGTTGCATGGCACTCCCGACTCCTCGCATTGATATCAATAGATGGGCATCTCCATAGCCCGTTGATTAGCCGCTTCGATGTGAGACTATCTTTCTTTTCGTCTTCTCTATATTAATGTCTACCACCGCATTCTATTCCACCCATAATGCTATATCCATGGCTTGTGCTCATGTATTGCGTGAGAGTTGAAAATGCTGAAGCGCGTTAAAAATTATGAACCAATTGCTTGGCTGACACCGGGGTAGTACATGATTTATACTTTGTATTAAGAAGACAGAGCATGACAAGGCTATATGATCTTGTAGGGATAACATTCTTTAGCCTTGATATTTTGAAAGACATGATTGTTTGTTGCGATGCCTGAGTATTAATGTCTTTATGTCAAATTATGGACTATTGCTTTGAATCACTCATGTCTTAATATTGATGCCATGATTAGATATATGATCAAGATTATGCTAGGTAGCATTCCACATCAAAAATTATCTTTTTTATCACTTACCTACTCGAGGACGAGCAGGAATTAAGCTTGGGGATGCTGATACGTCTCCGTCATATCTATAATTTTTGATTGTTTCATGCCAATATTATACAACTTTCACATATTTTTGGCAACATTTTATATGATTTATTGGACTAACATATTGATCCAGTGCCTAGTGCCATTTCCTGTTTGTTGCATGTTTTTTGTTTCGCAGAATATCCATATCAAACGAAGTCCAAACGCGATAAAAATTTACGGAGAATTATTTTGGAATATTTTTGATTTTTGGGAGGTGGAATCAACGCAAAAGGAGGCCCACAGCCACCACAAGACACCAGGGCGCGCCCTTGGGCCCAGGCGCGTGGTGGTGGGTTTTGGTCACCTCGTAAGTCGGTTGGAGCTCTACTTCGGGCGCAAGGAAGCTTATATCTAGAAAAAAATCGTGTTGAAATCTCAGCGCAATCGGAGTTACGGATCTCCGGGAATATAAGAAACGGTTTTCGGCCAGAAAACAGGAACGCGAAACAGAAGAGAACAGAGAGGGAGATCCAATCTCGGAGGGGCTCCTGCCCCTCCGCCGCCATGGAGGCCATGGACCAGAGGGGGAAATCTCCTCCCATCTAGAGGGGAGACCAAGGAAGAAGAAGAAGGAGGGGGCTCTCTCCCCCTCTCTCCCGGTGGCGCCGGAACGCCGCCTGGGCAATCATCGTGACGACGATCTACACCAACAACTTTGCCGCCGTCAACACCAACTCTCTCCCCCTCTATGCAGCGGTGTAACACCTCTTTTCCCCGCTGTAATCTCTACTTAAACATGGTGCTCAATGATACGTCTCCAACGTATCGATAATTTATGAAGTATTCATGCCATATTCACCAATGTTTACAATACTATATGGTTTTGATGCACTTTATATGATTTATTTAGAACTAACCCGGACTGACGCTGTTTTCAGCAGAACTACCGTGGTGTTGTTTTTGTGCAGAAAATGAAAGTTCTCGGAATCGCCCAAAACATTTAGATGATTTTTTTTTGGAACAAAAGAGGCACTAGACGCTTCGTGGGAGGGCCTTGTTAATATAGTTGGATCATATGGTGTGTTTCCCTTACTATCTTGTTGTGATGAATTGAATATTTCCCTTTGAGATATCGTTATGTTGGATTGAATATTGAATTTGAGAACACTTGATATATGTCTTGAATGTGGATACCCATGGTGACAATGGGGTATTCTATTGATTCAGTTGATATATGTTTTGGTACTCAAATTGCGGATTCCCGCGGTGACATTGGGGTAATATATGCATAGTGGTTGATACATGTTCTTGTCCTACTTTCTCTGATAGAAATCTTGGGGCACTCTTTGAGGTTCTTTGTGTTGGATTGAGTATTATGAATCTGAAATTGTTTGATGCGTATCGTATAATTAACTCATGGATACTTGTGGTGACATTGGAGTATCTAGGTGACATTAGAGTTGGTTGATGCGTATCATATGGTGTTGTTCTAGTATGAACTCTTAGATAGATCGAACGGAAGGGATACTTGATGTTATCTTAGTACGAACTCTTGAATAGATCGATCGGAAAGGATAACTTTAAGGTGGTTTCGTACCCTACAAACAATTTCTTCTTATGTTCTCCGCTAGATAAGAACTTTGGAGTGATTCTTCATTGCACGTTGAGGGATGGTTATGTGATCCAATTATATTAGCATTGTTGAGAGATTGCACTAGCGAAAGTACGGACCCTAGGCCTTGTTTTCAAGCATTGCAATACCGTTTGTGCTCACTTTTGTTACTTGCTACCTTGCTGTTTTTATATTTTCAGATTACAAAAACCTATATCTACCATCCATATTGCACTTGTATCACCATCTCTTCGCCGAACTAGTGCACCTACACAATTTGCCATTGTATTGGGTGTGTTGGGGACACAAGAGACTTTTTATTATTTGATTGCAGGGTTGTTTGAGAGAGACCATATTCATCCTACACCTCCCACGGATTGATAAACCTTAGGTCATCCACTTGAGGGAAAATTGCTACTGTCCTACAAAACTTTGCTCTTGGAGGCCCAACAAAGTCTACAAGAATAAAGTTGCGTAGTAGACATCACTCAACTCCATATATTATTTCCCAATGATTTTTTACTATCCTATGATGTTTGAGTAGATCCGTTTTGTCCTATGAGCTAATTGATGATCGTGGTTGGTATGAGTGTATATTTTATTATGGTGCTGTCCTACGGTGCCCTCCGTCTCGCACAAACGTGAGGGGTCCCCACTCTAGGGTGTTGCAATGTGTTCATGATTTGCCTATGATGGGTGGCGTGAGTGACAGAATACACAGATCCGAGTAGGTGGGTTGTTGTATATGGAAGTAAAGAGGACTGGATACTTAATGCTATGGTTGGGTTTTACCTTAATGATCTTTGGTAGTTGCGGATGCTTGCTAGAGTTCCAATCATAAGTGCATATGATCCAAGTACGAAAAGTATGTTAGCTCATGCCTCTCCCTCATATAAAATTGCAAGAATGATTACCGGTCTAGTTATCAATTGACTAGGGACAAATAACCTTCTTGTTTGACAAAAGCTTTCTACTAAACAACTAACTTTTAATATCTTGTAATTTACTCGTAGTTTTATTCCTGCAAAGTGCTTCTAGTTTTATTCGTGCAAACTATCCTATCACCTACAAAATAGTTTCATACTTGTTCTAGGTAAATCAAACGTTAGAGTGTGCATAGAGTTGTATCGGTGGTCGATAGAACTTGAGGGGATATTTGTTCTACCTTTAGCTCCTCGTTGGGTTTGACACTCTTATTTTTCGAAAAAGTCTACAAACGATCCCCTACACTTGTGGGTTATCAGTGCCCTAGTTGGGCACGATACACCAGGGCACGCCACCCCCTCCAGGCGCGCCCTGGTGGGTTGTGCCCACCTCGTGGCCCCACTGACCCTAATTCCGGCACTATAAATTCCTATTTTCGGAGAAAAAAATAGGAGAGAAAGAATTATCACGTTTCCCGATACGGAGCCGCCGCCACCTCCTGTTCTTCATTGGGAGGCCAGATCTGGAGCCCGTTTGGGGCTCCGGAGAGGGGAATCTTCGGTCTTCGTCATCATCAACCTTTCTCCATCGCCAATTCCATGATGCTCCCCACCGGGAGTGAGTAATTCCTTCATAGGCTTGCTGGTCGGTGAGGAGTTGGATTAGATTCATCATGTAATCGAGTTAGTTTTGTTAGGGCTTGATCCCTAGTATCCACTATGCTCTGAGATTGATGTTGCTATGACTTTGCCATGCTTAATGCTTGTCACTAGGGCCCGAGTGCCATGATTTCAGATCTGAACCGTTTATGTTATCATCTCTATATCCATGTTCTTGATCCGATCTTGCCTAGTCATATGCACCTATTACGTGTTATGATCCGTCAACCCCATAGTGACAATATTTGGGATACTTCGCGGTGATGACCGTAGTTTGAGGAGTTCATGTATTCACCATGTGTTAATGCTTTCTTCCGGTTCTCTATTAAAAGGAGGCCTTAATATCCCTTAGTTTCCATATGGACCCCGCTACCACGGGAGGGTAGGACAAAAGATGTCATGCAAGTTATTTTCCATAAGCACGTATGCCTATTTACGGAATACATGCCTACATTACATTGATGAACTGGAGCTAGTTCTGTATCGCCCTAGGTTACGAGTGTTACATGATGAATATCATCCAATGAGTTACCGATCCAGTGCCTACGAGCTTTCCACTTATTGTTCTTGCTGAATGGTAACGCAGCAGAAAACAAAAAATTTCCGACCTACGCACCAGCCCAGGACCACTATGGAGACTGCATACAAGGTTTGATCTTTTCGTTACCGACTCGTAGCGCATCGGAAGTAGAGTCGATGACGATCGGCGGTGCAGATCCCCGCAGCTAGGATTTACATCCTCCCAACCGATAGGATGTATACCCTCATCCGCCCCACGGACAGCCCTCCGGGAGGCGGTCAGACAGTCCCCCGGACGATATCACGGACAGCCCTTCGGGAGGACCATCGAAACTCGGACAGTCACTCGGACAGCCCTTCGGGAGGACCCCCGAAACTCGGACAGTCACTCGGACAGCCCTTCGGGAGGCACTCACGAACTAAGACCGAAACTACGATCTCTCTACAGAGTTGCACACATACGGTGTCATCTATCCGACAGGGCTTCGCCGTCTAGAACTAGTTCCCACCGGAACCCAGACAGCCTTTCGGCTCTACGAAACTATTTCGTTGGGAGGGAGAGAGAAAGCCAGATCATGCATGGCACTTGTATGCGAGAAGGGAAGAAGGTTTGGGCAGCCCCTCACCTCCTATTTATAGGAAAACCAAGGGGTAGGATGACCATTCAAAAATACCAAAAGTACCCCCACTTTATGTCCCACATAAAGGGCATAAGAGGGAAAGGAAGTGCCATGTGGAGCTCCATGAGGGAGCCCCTCCTTTGGCCGGCCAACCCCTAGCCCCCCCCAAGGGGGTTCCTTGGTCCCCACACCTTCTAGAAGCCTTTTGGAAAATATCCCAAAAGGTGGTTTTCCATAAATATCCCAAAAATCACTTTCACTATTCACGACGACATTTTTCAGCGTCCGTTCGAACTGAAAATATTTATGTGGGCTTAGAACATTTCCAGTACCCACTAACATAATTTTCAATGCGTTCCGAAACAATTCCGGATTAGTGATTTCATCTGCGAAAAGCACCTGAAGTGGTTCCGGCAGCTCCGGAACATTTCCGGTTTTTCTTCCGGAAAATTCCCAGAAGTTTCCAGAATGATTCTGGCACCCTCCAAGAATTATCAGGCATGTGCCAAAACCAATTTGATTTAATGGTATCCCCTGAAACAACTTTTCAGTTTTACCGAAACTGTTCCGGTGTTCTCTCTGCGGAACTTTTCCGGTGTCCGAAACTTTTCCGGTGTCTGAAACTTTTCCGGTGATTTTCTCTCAGACTCCCTGTCTAGTATTCAGCAGATAGATGACCCTTAAGCGTGTGACCCTATAGGTTCGGTGAAGTATAGACATGACCCGGAACCCCTTCCGATCAATGATCAACATCGGAGCCGTGGACACCCATATTGACCCCTATACCCACACGAATGAATATTCGAGTGAACCTCCAGTTGCCGTGTGCTATTCCTGTTGCTTCGCGATATGTTACAAATACCCGAGGTGAGACATGTTGGCATCCCCGTGGATCAACAACTTGTCCACTATGCCAGTTACCTCGTTACCGGTATTGTTCTCTTTTCTCGTTCCCGTGTTCCGGCATCCCCGTGATCAAATCACAAAGTGTCTGGCCAGACGATGATGGATACCGTAACACCGAGAGGGCCCAGAGATATCTCTCCATCGTCGGAGGAGCAAATCCCAATCTTGAGCTATCAAGTTACTTGACATACTTTCCCATGAACCCGTAAGCCGCCGTAATAGCCATCCAGTAACGGATGACGTTTAACAAACCCCAAAGTTCATGAATCAAGCATGAAGAAACTTGATACTCTCATGGTCTGAGGAATCATGCAAACGTTAACCATCTCTGTGTTATAAACCATTTAACTTGTGACGAATGTATCTCATAGCATAACATCAATTCGGGTCGATTCAACACAAATGTTCTTCTAACATTGTGCCCTCAAAATTGCCGGCATAGCCATGCCCATGATCAGGAAAACAGGATCATCATGCAATACTTGAGCCAGTCTTAGTGGCCAGACTAGGAATACATTTTACCGTTTATTATTCCACACGTGCATATGAGTCTTCCTCCGAGCCTCGTGGTTATTGCAGACTCGAGAACCATAGCAGTTATAGCATGGAACATAAACCTAATTATGAACAGGGAGATAATCAATAACATTTATTATTGCCTCTAGGGCATATCTCCTACAGACTCCCACTTGCACTAGAGTCAATAATCTAGTCAATGCTAATGCACTTTACACCTGTGGCACATTGGTGTAAAATATGCTTCGCATGTGGTATAGCCTGATGTCCAACGGATCTGACGACTTCAGCTCCGTGTGTAACTTTGCATATCCTTGCGTTTTCACGCTTTCACAAAATCCATATTTTGTGTGGACTTGGCTTTGCATATGTGTGAATCATTGGTCGAAACCTGATTCCTCAGACTGAACAATGGAGCAACTATCTGCAATAGTCTCCCATAGACCAAAGCCATCTTGGAACCATACTAAGTTCATGAATGAACTATATGTTTCAACAACTTCTTTGTCGCTTCTAAAGCGTCAACATACTTAGCCTTTGTTATAGAATTCGCCACAGTATCTTGTTTGGAACAATTTCCAACTACTGTGCCACCATGTTGTGTATCACACAAAACCCTTAACTTAAATCGAAAATCTCATGGAGCATTGATGAAGACTGTGTCGATGTAATTACTTACAACGAGCACTTCATAATCTCTGCTTGCGAGAAAACATGTCATCAGTACTGCTCTAGTAGTCAATTACATCTTTCACTGTTGTCCCATGATCAGTACTTTTGATCACTTTGGTATCTATACTCGCAACAACTTTGGAGTATTGGACATATCTGGTTGTTTTTACATACCATGGAATACATGATTAATCCAAACACGAAGGTGTGTGGAATCTCCATCATGTATTTTGCTCATCGGTGTTTTTGGGACACCGAGTCTTGCAAAACTCTTTCCATGTGACTTCGGCAAGAATCACTCCTTGGCGTTTTAAATGCTAAAAAGTTTTAGCATCTTGTCAATATGTATCTTTGCTCAGCCCCATTAGGTAAATCTATCTCCATAGATTATCATGCCTAATATTAAGGCTATTTAGCCCAAGCACTTCATCGAAAAACCCTTTTCAAATGAAGTCCTAATTCGTGTCAAGAAATTTATTTCCAATTAACAACGTGTCAAGCACACAACGTTTTTAGAAATATTATTATGCTCCCACTTACTTTCTTGAATCACAAGCATCTTTGTTACCCATTGATGAAGTCAAAACCCTTTTGACCATTTCATCAAAACACGAAGATTCCAACTCCATTTTGCTCTCTTCTGTCCATCGCTGGATCTGTGAAGTTTGCATACTTACTAGCATCCTCTGGACTAGAAAAATACCTTGGACTGTAACACATGCAAGTCCTTGGTTTCATTTCCATCAGATGGAAATCCTTTCGTCATCCTTGTTTCATATCTCATGTTTGAAATATGTATTAATTGCTAGTTCAACCCGAACCGACTTTAAGCATCGCTACGGTGAAACAACCTCATCGTAGTCAACTACTTGAACTTGTTATTGCAACAAGTCGAGCTTTATGGATAAAATATTTTTATCCGTATCAGTTTTTAGTTCCATAAATATTCGTTAGACTCTAAGTCTTCCGAAAGGTGTATCAAGATTTTAATCTTGAATCATTTATATGGAAACTATCTCGGATTGTATTGGCATTTAGCCAATTCCGGAGTGAGGGCCCATCAACGCTTCCTTGTGTATCGTAGGTATACTGTTGTCTAACAACAATATCTCGTTTGCGCACCTCAGAGGTTTGCACTAGCCTTGCCTACGTGGTTCAGCTGCAAGTTCGACCGAAGTCCATACATTTTATTGTAGAGACTTCCGTATCAGTCGCAGTAGGAAACTCTGGAATCACTTCCAAGGTTCCTTTCCTTTGACCTGATGATGAAGATACTGGTTATCTCATCGAGTTGCACTGTCCTCCCACTCACCTTTTGTAAGAACTATTCTCTTTAAAAGCACACCGTTTTATGGCAAAATCCTTTGCCTCGGTATAGTGGTGGGGGAATACCCAATGACTTGGGATAACCTACAAAGCAGCACTTGTCTGATTTGGAATAGGTTTGTAACCTTTTACACAAGCCCCATATTCCAAATGTTAAGAAAAGATATAACATGGTTGGGCGTACCATACCATGACGTCATTTCAACAGACCCGATGGAGCTCTTTTCAGTGTAAAAGCCGCAGTCTCTAAAGCATCACTTTAAAAGGGATAATTGCAAATTTATTTATGTCATCTTTGATCTTACCATGTCATAAATGGTTCGATTACATCTTCACGGACTTTTCACTTGCAGTGGTGTTCCGGGAGGTGCAAGTTATGAAACCCCTTTCACAACTCATCAGACATTCGCTAAACTTGTAACTCAAATATTCCTTTCCGTAATCAATTTGCAGAAACATAATTTTCTTGTTACAATAACTTCTACTTCATTTTTGAAAACCTTATGAATGAATTCAAAAGATCCAGACTTACGTCTCAACAAGTAAATATCCATATATCTACTTGAGTCATATCTGAAGATAGATAAATCCACTACTTGCAACAACATTTATTGGACTACACACATCATAATGTATGATCACCAATATGTTCTTTGCTCGTTCCTTATGGCCTATGAATGGTATTTCAGTCACTTTACTTTTCAGAGGAAAGTTGCAAGTGTCAGATGATTCAAAATCAAACGACTTCAAAATCCATCACGATGGAATTTTCCATGCGGGTTTCTCCAATGTGACCAAATGCAGTGCCACACTTGTGTGGTATTCTTTTAGTCTTGCGACATTTAGCGTCAGTGTTATGGATGTATCATATTTCCATCAATATTCATAACATACATCCCATCTAGGATGGAAGCATGGCCCTTCATGTTATTCATAATACTGAACAACAATTGTTGTTTTTATGAACAACCCTTTTGCAACAAACATTGTACAATGGGCTAGAGTGTATGAAACTCTAAAATGAATTATGAAAGTAAACCCAGAGGTAAAGTATTAATATCAATATTCATAACACACGTCTCATTTATAATGAAAGTATGGCCCTTATGTTATTCATAACATCGAACATCAAAAGTTCTCTTATGAACAACCTTCTTGCAAGATACCTTATGCAAATGGCTAGAGTATGAAACTCTAAAATGAATTATGAAAGTAAATACGTAGGTAATACACCGATGGAAGGTATAGTAACATTTACTATGTTCCCTGTGTGTATCTTAACCTCATTCCTGGCTAGTCTTTCAGGCCATAGTAGTTCTTACATCGAGTTGCAATAGAATGCAATAAAGTGGGTATTTTTGTGATCAACTCACAATACCCAAGAATTAGTGATCAACATGTTTAACCATAATTTCCAAGAACTATATCTTTGACCAGCCTTCTACACATCAAAAACTTGTATGACATTCATACATGAGCTAGATATTCCAGTCTTCTTTCTATCTGCCTTCATACTTCTAACAGTTTAACTTTTAGTATTTCTCCTACTCTCAGAAGAAGCACCCAACTTAAGAGTGGCGTTTAGCCCCGGACTTCCTAGGCGTGAAAGTTTTACTAACACCCTTCGGACACTTCCTTTCTCTTTAAGTTGTTGTTTTATTCACCTTTCATCATATGACAGGCGTTCTTCTGGATCCCTCTCTTATCAGTCTAATGCATAGTAAACACCTTTACTAATAGTTTGCAAACAAACATTGCTTTGGATATTTCATATCTTTCAGCCTTTGTTTGTATCTGAAAATTAATTTTCAGTTCCATGAATATCACATAACTATCCCAAAACTTTCAAAGTTCGGGTCTCATGGAAGCAAACGTATTGCACCTGACTGAAATGGAATTCTAGCTTTTGGATCGAAGGACGAGAGTCACATGATCCATAGCATTAGCGGGAGAATACCGAAAGTATGCGATAGGACAAAGTCCTTCTCGGCACTCTAGAGGACAATCCTCACATTACGTTTACCAACCGTAAAGTTTTAACCAGATATTTAACAGCTATTCAATTTTAACGGGGAAGGTGGAAACGTGAGCCATTATTCTACAACTATTTTGCAAACCACACTTTAGACAGTGTTCAAAATTAATTGCACTGAGAATTAAACAAGTTAATTCTTTAGTGCGCTCCCACTCAAATCAATATCTCTCATAATTTATTTTGAGTGATACAAGATCCAGACTTCAATTCATCGCCATAGAATCATCATCTCATGACGGGAATTTTAATCGGTAGGCCAACTTGCCGATCACATCTCTATGTGACTCTTGTTCATCTTTCGATGCGTGTGTTCCGAGCTCAGGACGATCCTGCCATGAACGTCAAGACAACCAAGTGATCTTGCTGCGAGGTCTGACCTCACCCGCCTCACACATCCCTAATCGTTCGTACCCATGCATCCATGGCGCACCCCGAAAAGTTAGGTGCCGTGACGGTGCTACACTTGGGAGAACACTAACTACTTGATATTTTTTTTGTGAGAGATAACGCTAATAAAAAGCGACTACCGCGCAATCAAGAAGGGTGCATCATAAGGGATAAACATCTCAGGCAATTCATAATAGCATGATATGGTATAGCCCTTTCTGACGGAGAAGTCTTGTATTTCTTCGTTTTCGGCATTCGCGTCGGTGTTCACCTTCGCGAAGTTTGCCACCACCTTGTCGATGCACCAGATAATATTGCTATCTCTATAGCTAATAAAATAAGTGCATTACAAAAGGTTGACACGCATGTCTTTTAAAGTGACAATCATATGGCTCCAGCCATCATGCCGAATCATGACATGCAGGTCATGTTAATCATTTTACATTATATAGTCATCTCATACATAATCAAATTATTATGAGCACTGCTATACCACATCACATGCACATGCAAACCCTCCTGCAAAACCAAGTTAGATGCCTCTAATCGGTTCATGCAAAAACTTGTTTTACGTGGCTTCTAAGGTTTCGAAACAAACCGAAGCTACCAATGTCCATCATCAAGTATGATAATTCAAGTCGATAGATTAACATCGCGGGGTGTATGAAACACGAGATAATAAAATCTCGAGCCCCATACTGAACTTCATCATACGCATGACCCCCGTGCAGATCATATCTGCATTGCACTTTCGTTTGCGAAATTTCATCTTTCTTTTTAACTACGGTGGAATTCAATGAACTGTTAGCACTTCGTTGATCAATCAGGATCGCGGATTGCCAGAACATTGAAACTCCACCATGCTGTTATCAAGATCAGAAATATGGAAATTCCAGGGAAGCAACAAGAACATCGGGTAACAGATTTCATCTGCTACCCGCACAAATAATTTTCAGCAATAGATCTCATCTACTACCTAATTATATTGTGCAACACACATACATCTCTATGTATTCTGATCGCAACCTGCATCTACGCATAGCACGGCTCATGATGCCACTGAAGGGTAACGCAGTAGAAAACAAAAAATTTCCGACCTACGCACCAGCCCAGGACCACTATGGAGACTGCATACAAGGTTTGATCTTTTCGTTACCGACTCGTAGCGCAGCGGAAGTAGAGTCGATGACGATCGGCGGTGCAGATCCCCGCAGCTAGGATTTACAACCTCCCAACCACGAGGATGTATACCCTCATCCGCCACTCCGACAGCCCTCCGGGAGGCGGTCGGACAGTCCCCCGGACGGTGTCACGGACAGCCCTTCGGGAGGACCATCGAAACTCGGACAGTCACTCGGATAGCCCTTCGGGAGGACCCCCGAAACTCGGACAGTCACTCGGACAGCCCTTCGGGAGGCACTCACGAATTAAGACCGAAACTACGATCTCTCTACAGAGTTGCACACATACGGTGTCATCTATCCGGCAGGGCTTCGCCGTTCAGAACTAGTTCCCACCGGAACCCAGACAGCCTTTCGGCTCTACGAAACTATTTCGCTGGGAGGGAGAGAGAAAGCCAGATCATGCATGGCACTTGTATGTGAGAAGGGATGAAGGTTTGGGCAGCCCCCTCACCTCCTATTTATTGGAAAACCAAGGGGTAGGATGGGCATTCAAAAATACCAAAAGTACCCCCACTTTATGTCCCACATAAAGGGCATAAGAGGGAAGGGAAGTGCCATGTGGAGCTCCATGAGGGAGCTCCTCCTTTGGCCGGCCAACCCCTAGGCCCCCCCAAGGGGGTTCCTTGGTCCCCACACCTTCTAGAAGCCTTTTGGAAAATATCCCAAAAGGTGGTTTTCCATAAATATCCCAAAAAGCACTTTCACTATTCACGACGACATTTTTCAGCGTCCGTTCGAACTGAAAATATTTATGTGGGCTTAGAACATTTCCAGTACCCACTAAAATAATTTTTAACGCATTCCGAAACAATTCCGGATTAGTGATTTCATATGCGAAAAGCATCTGAAGTGGTTCCGGCAGCTCCGGAACATTTCCGGTTTTTCTTCCGGAAAATTCCCAGAAGTTTCCAGAATGATTCTGGCACCCTCCAAGAATTATCAGGCATGTGCCAAAACCAATTTGACTTAATGGTATCCCCTGAAACAACTTTTCAGTTTTACCGAAACTGTTCCGGTGTTCTCTCTGCGGAACTTTTCCGTTGTCCGAAACTTTTCCGGTGTCCGAAACTTTTCCGGTGTCCGAAACTTTTCCAGTGATTTTCTCTCAGACTCCCTGTCTAGTTTTCAGCAGATAGATGACCCTTAAGCGTGTGACCATATAGGTTCGGTGAAGTATAGACATGACCCGGAACCCCTTCCGATCAATGATCAACATCGGAGCCGTGGACACCCATATTGACCCCGATACCCACACGAATGAATATTCGAGTGAACCTCCAGTTGCCGTGTGCTATTCCTGTTGCTTCGCGATATGTTACAAATACCCGAGGTGAGACATGTTGGCATCCCCGTGGATCAACAACTTGTCCACTATGCCAGTTACCTCGTTACCAGTATTGTTCTCTTTTCTCGTTCCCGTGTTCCGGCATCCCCGTGATCAAATCACAAAGTGTCTGGCCAGAGGATGATGGATACCGTAACACCGAGAGGGCCCAGAGATTTCTCTCCATCATCGGAGGAGCAAATCCCAATCTTGAGCTATCAAGTTACTTGACATACTTTCGCATGAACCTGTAAGCCGCCGTAATAGCCATCCAGTAACGGATGACGTTTAACAAACCCCAAAGTTCATGAATCAAGCATGAAGAAACTCGATGCTCTCATGGTCTGAGGAATCATGCAAACGTTAACCATCTCTGTGTTATAAACCATTTAACTTGTGACGAATGTATCTCATAGCATAACATCAATTCGGGTCGATTCGACACAAATGTTCTTCTAACATTGTGCCCTCAAAATTGCCGGCATAGCCATGCCCATGATCAGGAAAACAGGATCATCATGCAATACTTGAGCCAGTCTTAGAGGCCAGACTAGGAATGCATTTTACCGTTTATTATTCCACACGTGCATATGAGTCTTCCTCCGAGCCTCGTGGTTATTGCAGACTCGAGAACCATAGCAGTTATAGCATGGAACATAAACCTAATTATGAACAGGGAGATAATCAATAACATTTATTATTGCCTCTAGGGCATATCTCCTACACTTGCTAAGTTACTATTACTGTTGCTGCTGTTCCAACTGCTACGAAACTATTGCTACTACTGTTACTGCTACTGTTACTCTCACTACTGCTATCAAACTATCATACTACTGTGCTACTGATCACTCTGCTGCAGATATTTAATCTCCAGGTGTGGTTGAATTGACAACTCAACTGCTAATACTCTCAAGTATTCTTTGGCTCCCCTTGTGTCGAATCTATAAATTTGGATTGAATACTCTACCCTCGAAAACTGTTGCGATCCCCTATACTTGTGGGTTATCAGTTAGTCCGTGAAGGTAATTCGAGGTGACAACAAAAGCCTTCACCCCTCACTTTTGCAATTGACCCGAGGAATTACAGAGAACCCTTAGAGAGGCCACGCCACGGGGCAACCCTTAATTACCGTAGTTGTAACCTGTAGGGGGAGACTGCGATAGTGGCCTGTGTGGAACGAAGTCTATCTAGAGTAGAACATGTTCTGTACCCGGATCCGCCTAGTATAATCGTTAAGAATGGCACAAGTATCCAGACTATATTATTCAGATGCATAACTTACGTTAGAAACATACCAATGGAAATTCTAGACTCTGTAAGAACGTCTTACTCCTTTGTCAGTCCACTTGTTACTCGTGCTACTGTTTTCACTACCGTTTTATTACTTTTTATGTTATTTACTTTCACTTTGCTTTTCATCAAAACAATCATTTATTTCCGCCCTCACTTTGTCTAGAGTCTACAATTACTTGTAGGCACAAATCCGTATTTCACTAGAAGAGGCAACGCCTAATTCTTGTGCTCCCTATGGAATTGATACTCTTACTTTGAAAAGGCTACAACTAAACCTTGTGCACTTGCAGGTTATCACCCCTCTTGTCCCCAACAAGGGGCTACTTGCGGACCCCCTTTCTGAAACAATGGACCAGTTATAGAATGTGGACATGGTTGGCTTTCGACCGTCAAGTTAAGAGCCCATCAGACGGACATGGATGTGCCGGACGCTCGCAGAAGATCGGTCGGTTCAAGGGAATCATATCCCAAATCAAAAAAACCAAAAATAAAAACACATGCGAGAGATTCGCTTCTCCGAGACTTGTAGGACTGCCCTGCGGGCGGGAGGGGGGGGGGGGGACGGTGCGGCCGCCCCGGGCCCAGACACCGGTGGTACCCGGATGTGATCTGTCTTCTCTACTAGGTCTGGCCAGAAGCGCACATCACAAACGACAGTTTTGGATCCCTAGATCAACAGTGAGGCCCATATCCTAAATCACACTATGACCTTGTGGATTGACTGCATGGTCTCCCAAATTTTCCGTCCGCTGCTGACACATTCCCGGAGTTGTGCCAGATGCGTGCTGGTTTTTGTTAGGTATCGTGTTCTTGCTGCGGCGACACCAACACCTCCCCGGCGGGCCAAAACAGTACACCATGATGTATGTATCATCGAGCTCATCATCAGCTACCTCGGCCATAAGGAGTTGTTCCTGGTTGCGCACGACTAGGGCGTGATGATAGCTTGGACCTTAGATGGACATGGTGAAAGCCATGATCGCCTTGTGCATCGCCTTCATTTCTCCGAGCCTGACAAGAAAGCTCGAGGATCAGTGGATGGCTTGAGAGCTCAATACGGTCGTAGAAGGACAAATACACCATGTGCTGCATCCAGGTATATAAAACTCTTAAGCGAAGTTTCATATTTTTTTGCTTTCCGCTTTTTGGTCGAATTAAATTGCCTAATGAAAGATAGTGGGTGGGTGTTCATGCAGTGTGAAATTGCTTTGAATTTATTTTTGAGAAGTCATCAACGAGATGTGAAAACATAGCCCAGCACGCTATATAATTAATTTGGTTTGAATGAATTAAATCTTAGTGTAGATGGTTAATTTTATTTGATTAATTAGGGTCATAATATTGTAAGAAAAGAAGAGCATATTGTTGTAAACGAGCGCAGATGGATTTACGGATCAATGAAGGATAGTGTCCGAACAATTTTCTTATAGAAAATATTAGTAATTCCTAGTACATGTTTTGAATATAATGTTAAACAAGCAAAAACAAACATCAAAATTGCAGAAAGTTTATTCCAAGGGAAGATTTTAAATTTTAAAAATATTATTTTGATGTGCATATTTAGAGGCCCCATGTTGTTGTTTCGCCCCGGGCCCTCGAAATCTTAGGACCGGCCTTGAGACATGCATGTCACGAAGACTCTCACAGGCAACGCCGCCAAGCCGAGACGGTTCGTTCGTTCCAGTTCCAACCGAGCCTCGCTCTCTGACAGAGGCAACAACCACGGGCCACTCTGTCGATCCGTCGGGTCAACCACGGGTGGCTAAATTTCGAGTTTTGACCCTTTTGGGATAGCTGATCGACATCTGACCCTGGTTTCTAAAATTTTCGAGATCTGACCCTTTTCCTACCGCCGGGGTCCATGGCGGTAGGGTATTACAGCCTATCGTCGAGGTCCCTGACGGTAGAAAATTTATCCACGTCAGCGCGACCGCATCCCTACCGCCAAACAGACTGGCGGTAGGCTGTACAATCCTAGCGCCAAGGTGCAAACACGCACTATATTCTATACTTAGAAAAAAATTACGGTAGGACGTGCAACCCTACCGCTAGGGTACCTACCGCCATGGACCCCGGATAGGAAAAGGGACATCTCTTAAATTTTTTATAAAGTAGGGTCAGAACTCTGATCAGGATTTCTAAAAGAGTCGAGACACCAAATTTTGCCCCACGGAATCGTTGATACAACTGAATCCCGGAGCATGCGCGCACGTGATGTCCATGATGATAAGATTACGTACGTGGCGTGCTGTGCCAGCAGTCTCAGTGGTTATAGGAACGTGGATGGATGGTCGAATGGGCGGATCGCCGTCTCAGCACGCACGTTTTTTTTAGCAAAAAAAAAAAGGCTTTTCTCTTTTGATTTCCATTACTAAAAACCAAGGTTCAGCTACAACTAGAAAAACATTTTCAAAAAATAACAGACAAGCGAACCAACCTGTGGTTGGATGGTTAGAGGGACTGTGGTATCCCCAGCCCACGAGGGTTCAAATCCTGGTGCTCGCATTTATTCCTGGATTTATTTCAGGATTTCCGGAGATGCGCATTCAGTGGGAGGAGACGTTCCGTCGACGACGAGGTGTCTACGGTGACTTCGTAAATTTCAAGATGATATGCCTGCTCAGTCTCTCGGAGGTGCTCATAGGGGTAGGGTGTGCGTGTGTGCGTTCATATGGGTGAGTGTATGCGCGTGTATATGAGCGCTTGCGTCTGTACTGTGTTCAAAAAAAATAACAAACAAACGTAGACACGTAGTCGTGATGCCAGCCAAGCTTTTTTTTTTTTTGAAATTCATACATCTTCTATTTATTCATAAAAGGCAGGGATCTCTGCCGAAAGAGTATGCATAATACATTCTGGAGGTTCACTCAACCACACCTTACATAAACTAGTTAAGGAAGGCCAGCCCAGCTTTGTTGGGTTTTGTGTACTTACTTACTCCCTCCGTTTCATAAGCGTTCTTGGTTTCCGAGCTTGAACTTTGACCATGAATTTAACCAACGAGAAAATACGAATTCAGTGTTATAGTTTTTACCCCCGCCGCAATCGGTCTCGTTGGTCAAATTCATGGTCAAACTTAGATTTCGGGAGCCCACTACATTGTGGAACGGAGGGAGTACGTACTGAACTGCGCAGCCATCCGTCGTGCTCGTCAAGTACACGGCTTTTGTGGTAGGTCACGAAAAACCATGGCACACACGGCATGGCTGACTTGGGACGTTTTGGTTCCCCGCATCTGTCTCCACCAGATCCAGATCCAGTTGGGTCATGAAAAGTGCGTTTCCTTGTAAATATGGTGGGCTAGCTTGTATCGACATGAAGCTTAGACCAGCACATAGCCTGGCTCGCTAGAAACTGCCGAATCGGTCACTACTATCTCTAGGACAGTCATTTCCTCAAGCCTCATCACCGACGGCGACGGCGACACAAATCTGTGAAAGCGGCGGCGGCTGATCCGGCAGCAGGAGCTGCTTCTCCCCTTCTATTTGGCCACCGTCTGGTTGTCCTTAACTCAACCATGCCCTTCCCCTTCGTCGTCCTCGCCTCCGACACCGGTAAGCAACACCCCCTCTCCCCTATGTTAGATATGTTGTTAGGCCGTTAGGCAAGGTGTAGGATCGATTTCCCCATTGCTCAATGCATCCTTGATGTGGACTAGGTTATAGACGCACAGATGCGGCTGGTAGTTCAGCCAGCAGCACTGATAGGTGTGATTCAGGCAAGGCTCATGTTGATGCACAAGAGAGTTGTTCGTCGTATTGAGAGACCTGTCATCACTTATGCTCCAATGTTTATGCGGGAGCAAGAGAGGATCGCCAATCTGAACAACATCTAAAACTGCAACAACACAGAGGCTCTTTGGATGCTTCAAATAAAAAGAGCACCATTTGTCAGACTTGTCCAGACCTTCAGGAGCAGGGTGCTGCTACAAGATAGCATCCACACCAATGTGAAAGAGCAAGTGATCATGTTCCTCCATAGGACTCTTAATAATGTGTACTGCTATTTGATAATAGTTAGGATGAATTGTAATTTGTTTCGTAGCTAGGAGTGAAACTGTTAAGATTGTATATGGTAAGGTCACCGCTAGTGAGAAGTGGTGAGAGCACATTATGCAATGCGGCCAATCAAACAACAGATCAAAATTAGTTTCCTCATGCAACCAATCTATATATGGGCAATCAAACTATGTGTAAATGATGGTTTAAATGTTGTTTTTTCTCAACCAGGCTCGTACGAAAAATACATGCAATGCAGTCAAAATCGATACATATAACCAAACACATTTTTGATGACCAACGCAAAGCCGTGAGCAGTGTGTCTGCCTACCCCTGCTAACGCTGGACGGAAGAGTACAAGAGACATCTACTACCAGAACAATGGAAATGGAGCATACGTACGAACAAGTGTTGGTTGATCGCAACTTATGTCAAAATTTTGTTTCAGGCATGAATGCGCGCGCGTGACGGCCACTGTACTCTATAGGAGTGTTGGTCCGGTCACCGATAAGATAGAGTAAGACATGGGACACTAGCCGGCTCACGGAAGTCGAGCTCATGCCGTCTTCCATTACCCACTCTTCCTCGTCGGAGCCGGCAATCCGGATAGTGCCGGTGGACATGAGATCGATGACAGATACCTCCTAAGAGGAGCCGACATTCACCACGACGCGGTTGCGGCGGCCCGCACTGGTTCACCATATGGAGCGCCGGAGAGTGCGACTCCGCCTCGCCAACATCCACCGCTGCGAGGGCTTTCGTTGCCTCCCTCTCCCGCTGCCTCGCACGGCGGGTACACCGCGCCATGTTTGCGTGCGCAGACGTCCATGGTGAAGGTCTCGGATCCGCTGTCCACCATGTCGGAGAAGGCCGAAGGTGAGCTCGGGTGGCGGAGGAGAGTGGAGTGATATGGCTAGGGTTTGGTCCGACGAGCGGATGAAGAGGAATATATGTGGGGTCGAGTAGGCCACCGTGGGCCTGATCCGACGTGGCGGACGCGCTCGGACGTGTCCGGACGCCCCTTATCCGCCTCATATTTGAGCTGGATATGAGAGATGGAAGTCAGCTTCGGCGTTTGATGCCTGTTTGCACGATCATTTACTGGCCGTACATCCGAACATTTGAGACGAGTTTAAGACGCCCAGCTGTAGGTGCTCTTATATAACGTTTGATGATGTACGTAGTAGCAACAGTACACTGGTTATACCATCACGATGTACAGCGCGTGGACAGCTGATGAATGAATAGACTGATTGCCGTGTCCAGCACGCACACACTTGGGCGTTGTAAGTCGTGATGCCAGCTTCGTTTGGTTTTACATCTAAATGCCGAATTGGTTGCAGCAGGCTAGCTGTAGATTGTACCCATCCGTTCTGTTGAGGTTGCCAAGTCCAGGGTTTTCGTGGTAAAAGGGATGAAGAAATATGGCACACCTACGGTTGATCGACCGTGCTGTCTGCCAGTGCGAACACTGACCAAACCGAAGGGAACAAAATCTATCTATTGTTGGCAAGAACTGAACAGCGGAGGAGCGCGACGTGACTGCGAATTGCTCGCATCCGTCCATCCACATGCGTACGCACGCGCATCCTTTCCTGTTCCTCCTGCAGGTTTCAAACTGCTGCAACTATTGAGGAGAAAATATGCTGCAGCAGTTTAAAAACTGCTGCAACTATTGCCATCATGAGCCCTTCAACTCACGAGTCAAACAAAATGGTTGAATCCATTGACCAGGTATATTTTTAACGGTATACTGTGTGCATGAACATCCGTCAGTTGAGTGACATGTATATAATACTACCACTAATTTAGAAAATGATATCTTCTATGCAATATACAGTATAAAATATGGTTTACCAAAATGCATGTCAGTGCGAACGCTGAACGATGGAACAATATAATCTACGACAGCGACGTGACTGCAAACGTCCATCCAATGGTCCAATGTAAAAAAGGAGACCAGCGAGCGCTAGCCTTTACTGAAGAAAACCTCTAAACAAACCCTCGGCTAAGCACTTCACTTTCGCCGGCTACGTAAGGTCCACCTTCAACCGTTAATCGACAAGGTTCATGGCAGGCTTTCTGGATGGAAGGGAAAGAACATCGCCAGAGCGGGCAGAGTGGCTTTGGCCAAGTCCTCGCTCACCTCAATCGTCACTCTTCACATAACGGTCATCCCTCTACCAAAATGGGTTAGCGTCAAGGTGGATAAGATCACCCGCAATTTCATCTGGGCTGGCGATGATAGCGACACTGCCAGTGGCGGGCGGTCACTGGTAAATTGGAAGATGGTCTGCCGCCCCAAAAGCCTTGGGGGGCTCGGCATCGCGGACATGAAACGTTTTGGAAGAGCACTCAGACTATGCTGGATTTGGCTCCAATGGAATGACCCTGATCGGCCTTGGGTCGGATCACCTCTGCCCTGTGATGCCTCAGACTTCGCCCTATTTAGAGCTTCCACGACAATCACTATTGGAGACGGGTATAAGGCCTCCCCTGGTTGTTTCTCCATCGCTACAAGAAAGAATAGATCTGTGCATGATGAGCTCCGAAATAAGGCCTGGATTCGGGCCATGGCAAGGATTAGCACCTTGGACCAACTACGAGAATTCATGGACATGGCCGTTACGATTACCTCGACCACGCTCGACCCTCACACCTAAGACGCCATCTCGTGGAACTGGAGCCCCAATGGCGTTTACTCGGCAAGATCGGCCTACCGGGCACAATTCCTTGGCTCTTGCCAAAGATTCTTGAGTGACAAAATCTGGAAGGCGCACGCCGAGCCAAAATGCAAACTATTCTCCTGGCTGGTCCTTCATAACAGAATCCTCACGGCTGAGAGCCTGGCCATGCGCGGATGGCCGCATGACCCCATCTGCCAGCTCTGCCTATGCGCCTTCGAAACCGCTGAGCACCTATGCAAAACTTGTCCGTTCACAACTGATGTCCGAAGCCTGGTTCTCACTTGGGTGGGTGAGCCGGTGGCTTTCACCGCGGCGTCCACTACCCCTTTTATTGATGCCTGGTGGGATGATAACCTCAGAGGCGCTGACAACTACTCGAGCAGCCAACGCAGCGGCTTCCTCATCTATATAATGTGGAATGCCTGGAAGGAGAGGAACCGACGCATCTTCGAAGGCACAAGATTAACTTACCTAGAGGTGGCTCACCTCACTTTCGAGGAGATTAGGCAGCGTGACTTGGCCTTTCGACCAAGAACAAACCATAGTAGTGAGTAGTCAGAATGCGGATTCATATGTGATCTGGGGTACCTTGGGGTGTCCGGTATGTCCCCTTAACAAAGAAACATGCCAACCTGTACATATTTCCTTCTTCTAAATGAAAAGGCAGCGCTTTTGCCGGTTCCTCAAAAAAAAACTCGGCTGAGTCAAGACTCAAACCAAGTTGGGCAGACTGTGTTGCTGCAGGGCTAACCAACAGACCGACGCTCTGTTCTCCCAATGATCCAATGTGAAACACGTGTGCGTTGTTGATTCCACCTGCCTGCCGATCACAGCGGAGATCAACTTCGCGACGCCTACAAAAGCAAAACAAAAATACATGATAGAATCAGTAGTCTAATTGCGTTTCTTGACGAGGGAGTCAAGATCAGATCAGCTCCATTCATACAAAAATCAAAACAAAGAACACTTCACGACGCCTACAAAAGCAAAGACACGGACAAACAGAATGTACGCCTCCCATTTAAATACCATTGGTATATTTGTTTACCATACCCTTATCCTAATGTAGTAAAAAAACGCCAGGGAAGCGGGTACTTGCTAAGAAATCAATTGGTTGATGGTTAGAGGTGGGGTGAGCCACATGGAGAATAGCCGAGGTGACGGAGTAGGCAAGAGATGCACAATGGTTGGGAGCACCATGCATGCATGTTGTAATTTCTGTTAACCATTGGTAATTTCCTACAACTTCTATGCCTACTACTATACAAATAACAAAATTTACACAAAAATAAAATGGTGAATAAGTTATTCATTTTTGCATAGGAAGGTTGTAATAGACTTAGGTGGTACACAATGATAACTCGTAGGTTCTCCGGTAGATCAATACCCGAGAATCTCTTGCTTACTAATTTGGTCCTCGAGCAGGTTGTAGGCTATAAGAGGTTTAAACAAATGATGCATTTGCAAATAAAATATTTTTTGAAAAGATACAATTTAATTCATCAGCCTCTGAAATATGACGTTGCGCCAAGACAATGCAAGATTTATATACAAAGTTCCAACCACTAACTTACACAAATCAAGAGAGACCACACTGCATTGCTACTCGTAGCCCCATAAGGTATGAAGCACTAGCTCAACCACTACTACCTCTTGTTCGCGAGCATCTCTTATTTCACCTTTAGCACTGGTTAAGAGAGTAAGCAAGGGTGAAATGATGCAGGAGCAAGAAAGTGTATTTTCACTGCCTTTCAAGAATCTTGTTATTCAAATAAAACTTTATCAAATTCAATCCATAAGTCAACCAACATTGCTGGCACAAACCAATCTAGGTTGCTAGTTCTATAAGAATTCTAGAGAATGTGGTGTATAGCATGGCCGAAGCATGTTTGTTTCATGTTTAGCAGAGGGATGAGGCGGAGCAAGAAATGACAGATTTGACAAAATAACAGGGGCACAACAGAAATGTAAATTAGCGTATGCAGAGTATAGTTCTAGTTCTATATTGATAATTCCCAGTGCCTTCTATGCCCATATCTACCAAATTAAAATGTCTAGTGCAAATAGACATATAATACTACACAAAATATGAGATTCTGGGACAGAAGTAACCTGAGAATTGAGTTGTTCCTTAAGGAAGCCTTGCTACTTATAAAAAGAGTCGAGTGGCAGATAATAGCTTGAAGTCATGTCCTTTGTAGGTCGAATAGCTAAGAATCCTTTGATTATGAGCTTGGTCCTATGGTTGGTAAGCTAGTGTGAGATGATAAATTTCTTTAGCCTTTTCTTTCCGAAACGGAATAAATTCGTTGGTCCTTTAACCTCTATACCAAGACCACCCACCTAGCCAACAATCAGTCCACCATCACAAAGTTCATGAAAAATAAATCCAATCAACTATCATTCCATGTCAGAAGAGAAAACACAAGCTAAGTAAAACCAAGACCCTTTAGTAACTTTTCATGCGACGATCACATTAATGCTAATTTGGGAGTCACTTGAAGGGTTCATTTAAATTTAGCTAGACCATGATTCTGTTTGTAGTTATGCGTGTCAATGGTCATGCACTTATGTTTGTACTTAAGAGAATGCACCGGACGCAAATTGAAACATGTATATGTTCGGAAGAAATAAAAGCAAAACATAGTGAACTCCATACTAAACTAGAGCAACATGATTACGTGGACATCAACTTCCATACTTACCTACTCTCTAATCAAAAGTTAAATAATTGTACGTCAAGAACTAGCATACAGATGACGTTCATCGCAAGGAACAAACTATTTGCAACAACTATGCACTAAGTTGGAGCAAGGTAATTGATGAGAGATTTCGAGCTAAGATCCCAAGTTTTCATGTTATCATGTCTGGATCGTTCATCATCCTCGACCTGGAACACAAGAGGTCCAGAGCGCTGGTCACTCCAACGAAAGAATATTGCAACTCGACATCTTCTGGGTGTCTTGATGAGAACATTATTGTCTTTTAGTACATGACTTTATGTCTTCACATGTTTGGGGACCATACCCTTCATGTAGATCCGACTGACTACTATCATGTTGACTTGCCCATCATCATGCACATCGAATACCTGAAATAGATTATTGGTTAGATGTGCAATATGGTTAGAGAGGCCAGCCACGTTGGCTCGCCCTTTTAGTGGTGCCAATGTTATTCATATTTCGCATAGGGATGTCCGACTCTTTGTAAGAGACATAGGTGGTACGTAATTAATGATATTAAACCGTAGGTCCTCCGGTGGATCAATATCTGAGAATCTCCTGGGTATGAGTTTAGTCCTCGGATAGGTTGTAAGCTACGAGAGGTGTATACAAATGATGGATTTACATACTTTTTTGTTTCGTAAAATACACAATTTAATTGTTTGACCGCTACATTAAGGTGGTGCACCAAGCCAACACAAAATGAATTATAGAAAGTTCATGAAGATCCAATCGCTAAACTAGACCAGTCACAAAAGACCACACTGCCTTATTTCTCATAGCTCATTTTCCCCACCTTCGCCAACACAAATCAAACCAGGTTGCAAGGTCTTGAGGACTGCTAGAGAATGTCGTGCATATCACAACCGTGGCTTTGGCTTAATGCTTGACCGAGGGATGAGGCAGAGCAAAAATTGCAGGCACAATACAGTGACAAGGGGAGGCACAATAATGGTATGAATTAGTTCCTTATGCATTCTATGCCTATATCGGTCAAATTCAAATCTCTAGAGCATGGATACATAGCACCTAATGCACAAGAGTTGCATTCTAAGACGGAAATAAACTGAAAATTGATTTATTCCTTAGGGAAGCCTTGCTAAATAAAAAGAGTAGTGCGGCAGACAGTGGCATAAAGTCACGTCCTTTTGTACGAATATGATAGTTAATAAATGATTAACATACACGCAAATGTATTCAGGACATCAAATAGATAACAATTCAGCAGTTCATCTTCAAATATCATTTCGTATTTTGACTCGGGGAAAACAGAGGACCAGATCAGCTGCATGCATAAAAAATTCGAGCTTGGATCAGCCACATTTTATAAAATTTTAAAGAACCAAAAAAACATTTTTTGAATCGAGGAAGATAACTTTTTTCCCTTTTTCTGAGTAAAACACACCTGAGCTCATTTATCCATTGGTACTTATAAAAAGAAACCTGAGAATCGACTTGTTCCTTATAGAAGCCTTGCTACTTATAAAAAGAGTTGTGTCACAGATAATAGCTTGAGTTCATGTCCTTTTGTAGGTGGAATAGCTAAGAATCATTTGATTATGAGCCTTGTACTATGGTTGGTAAGCCAATGTAAGAGTTTTACTGATATTCTAGAAAGATGACAAATTTCTTTAGCCTTTTCTTTTCGGAACGGAATAATTTCATTGGTCCTTTAACCTCTATACCAAGACGAGCCAACTAGCCAACAAACAATTCACCATCACAAAAGTCATGAAAAATAAAGCCAATCAACCAGCATTCCATGTCATAAGAGAAAGCATACGCTAAGTAAAACCAACACCCTTTAGTAACTTGTCATGCAACGATCACATTAATGCTAATTTGGGAGTCACTTGAAGTGTAAATTTGGCTAGACCATGCTTCTATTTGTAGTTATGCATGTCAATAGTCATGCACTTATGTTTGTAGTTAAGAGCAAGCATCGGACATAAATTGAAACATATGTATATGTTCAGCAGAAGTAAAACCAAAACACACTAAAGTCCATATTGAACTAGAGTAACATGATTACGTGGACATCAACTTCCATACTTACCTACTCTCTAATCAGAAGTTGAATGGATGTCAAGAACTAGAATATAGATGACATTCAGCGTAAGGAACAAACTATTTGCAACAACTATGCACTAAGTCGGAACAAGGTAATTGATGAGAGATTTCGAGCTAGGAGCCCAAGTTTTCATGTTGTCCTGTGTGGTCAGTTCATCATCCTCGACCTGGAATACCAGAGCGCAGCTCACTCCAACGAAATAATATTGCAACTAAGAACCTTCTGGGTGTCTTGATGAGAACATTATTGTCTTTCGGTATAGGACTCTATGTCATCACATGTTTTGGGACCATACCCTTCCTGTAGGCTGGACTGACTATTATGATGTTGACTTGCCCATCATCATGCACATAGAATACCTGAAATAGATTATTTTGGTTAGATGTGCAATACGGTTAGAGAGGCCAACGAATTTGGCTCACCCTTGTAGTGGTGCCAATGTTATTCATATTTCACATAGGGAGGTCTCACTCTTTGTAAGAGACATATGTGATACGTAGTGATATTAAATCGTAGGTCATCAGGTGGATCAATATATGAGAATCTCCTGGGTACGAGTTTAGTCCTCAGATAGGTTGTTAGCTAGGAGAGGTTTACAAAAATGATGCATTTGCATACTTTTTTGTTTCTTAAAAGATACAATTTAATTGTTCGACCACTACATTAAGGTAGTGCACAAAGGCAACACAAAATTTATTTATACAAATTTCATGAAGACCCAATCGCTAAATTACACAAGTCACGAAAGACCACACTGCCTTATTTATCATAGCTCCTTTTCCCCACGTTTGCCGACACGAAGCAAACCAGGTTGCTAGTTTTTGAAGACTGATAGAGAATGTCGTGCATATCACAACCAGGGTTTTGGCTTAATGATTGGCCGAGGGATGAGGCGGAGCAAAAATTGCAGGATCGATAGAGTGACAATGGGAGGCACAACAATGCTATGAATCAGTGTCTGCATGCTGTAATTATAGTTATACATGAATATTTTCTTATGCCTTCTATGCCAATATCGATCAAATTCAAATCTTTTGAGCGACCCATCATAGTAGGCAAACCCAAATACCTTTCATTAAGGGTCTCCGACTGAATACCCACCACCTCCTTAAGATCGTCGTTCTCATCAATATTACACCCGTTGCCGAAAAAATAGACGATTTCTCCAAATGAACTTAGCAATAATCAATCCAAGGGTGTGTACGTGTATATCGCTGGATCATCACTTAATTATTATTTTGCGGATTTGTTTACTACAATACTCCCTTCGTTTTTATTTACTCTGCATATTAGTTTTGACTGAAATTAAACTTTATAAATTTGATCAAGTTTGTAGAAAATAGTATGAACATTTACTGCAACAAATTTATATCATGTGAAAATATTTGCAATGATGAATCCAATGGTATAGATTTGGTGGTGTATAAAATATATTTCTCTACAAGCCTGTTGAAAGTATATAAAGTTTGACTTTAGGCAAACCTAATATGCGGAGTAAATAAAAAACCGAGGGAGTATCGTTTATAAAATTCGATTTCGTCTACGACCCTGCACAACATTACTCCCTAGCAAAACATTCCATTCTACTAGACTGTTGAAATGTGCAGGACACGGAAAAATTATTTGCTATTGGACATGCCAGAGGATTTTTAGGAATACTCACATCAATTGATTGTATGCATTGACAATGGAAAAACTGCCCCAAAAGTTTGCAGGGAATGTATACGGGTCACACCGAAGAAGCCATCATCATACTGAAATTTATGGCATCATATGACTTATGGATTTGACATGCTTTCTTTGGAATGCCGGATTCTCAAAACGACATCAACGTGCTTCTACGATCTCCATAGTTCAAGAGGCTTTGAAATGGAAAATCATCGCCATGCAACTACACAGTCGACGGTCTTGAGTACAACACGGGATACTATGTTGCCAATGGCATCTATTCTTAGTGGGTGGCATTTGTGAAAACCATATCAGAACCACACGACAAAAACAAAGTCACTTTGCAACAATGCATAAAACAGCTGGGAAGGGTGTGAAGAGGGCATTCGAAGTGCTTCAAGCTCGTTGGGGAATTGTTTGTGAAGCAGCAATGATGTGGTAATTAGAAACTTTATAGCAGCTAATGGCATGTTATGTTAATTTTCACGATATGATTATCGAGGATGAGGATGATGGTGTTACCCAAATCAATGATTTTGAAGCACCGGGAAAACAAGTTCAAATCACGGAAGATCAAAATGCAAGTTAGCTTATGACCTTTTTGCAGATGCATCAGAATCTTTGAGATCATCAGATACACACGTAGGTACTGAGTGATCTTATGAAGCATATGTGGATTCACAATGAAAATCAATGAGCTAGTGTTTGAGTTGTGCATTTAAAAGATAAATTTTACTCCCTCCGTTCCAGATTATAAGGCGTATTGTTTCCCATGCAAGTCAACCATTTGAATGTTTGACCAAGATTACAGAATAAACTAATAACATCTACAATACGAAATAGATAAAATATGAAACTACTTTTCATGATGGATCAAATGGTATAAATTTTGTATTGTGGATATTGATATATTTTACTTAAAACTAGGTCACACATGGCCTCGTTTGACTGTTGAAAAAACATATACACCTTATATAAAGGCATGGAGGGAGTATGTAAGAACTATGTATTTTCAATACCAACATTTGTTATTTACGTGATACATTAGCATGTAAGATGGATGTACATGAATTTGCATGAATTTACGAGTTTAAATTTAAGGTATAATTTAAGAGTATAAATTTAAGGCATGAGGTTATTCGGATGTGTCTATAAACGTTTGAGGGGTTGAATTTATGAAGTCCCGTTGTAGATGATCTTATAGTAAAAACGTGGAGCACGCACGCATGCAGTCGTGAACTCGTGATGCCAGCCAGCTTTGTTCGGTTTGGTTTTACACACGACCTGCGGATGTAGCTACCCATCCACCGTGTTTGCCAGGGGCTTTCGTGTATGGTAAAAGCATCTACAGCCGGACCTTGCAAATCCGCCTCCTTATACGTCTACGGACGTGTTCGGGCACGTCCGCAGATGCGCCCAATCGACCCCTCATATTTTTCTATGTGCATCCACATGTCTCATATCCGGACTCTCAAATCTATACAAAGCCATGCACGTCGATCATCCGATACTAAACGTCGCACGTAAAACAAATGTTGGTACAGAAAATAAGAAGTGTTTACATCAAATTTATTTGAAGTGCACAATCAATCATCTACTCTTTGATTTTCATTGTGGGTCCACATATGCTCCACCAGATCATTGAGTAGTTGTGTGTGCACGTGATGACCTCGCAGGTACTGATGCATCTGCAGAAAGTTCATAAGCTGAACTGCATCTTGATTTTCAGGTATTTCAACTTGTTCTCTAGGTGCTTCAAAATCATTGGTTTGGGCTACACCATCACCCTCATCCTCGACGATCATATTGTGCAAAATAACACAACATGTCATGAACTGCCACAAAATTTCTTGTTCCCACATCATTGCAGCCCCATGAACAATTCCCCAATGCGCTTGCAGCACTCCGAATGCCCTCTCCACATCCTTCCTAGCTGCTTCCTGCATTGTTGCGAAGCGCTTTTGCTTTCAGACATGTGGTTTGGATATGGTCTTGACAAATGCAGCCCACTGAGGATATATGCCATCAGCGAGATAGTATCCCATGTTCTAGTCTCGGACGTTGACGGTGTAGTTGCACGGAGGTGATTCCCCGTTGCAAAGCCTCCTAAACACCGTAGATCGCTGAAGCACGTTGATGTCGTTGTGAGAACCTGGTATTCCAAAGAAAGCATGCCTAATCCATAAGTCATGTGATGCCACCACCTCTAGTATGATGGTGGCCTCTTTTGTGTGACCTTGATACATTCCTCGCAAACCTTTGGGGCAATTCTTTCATTGCCAATGCATGCAATCGATTGATCCGAGCATTCCTGGAAACCCTCTGGCCTCTCCAATAGCCAACAACTTCTCCGTGTCCTGTGCATTTGGCTCTCTCACATACTCTGCTCCAAACACCTGCACCACAACACGGGCAAACTTGACAGTAGTTTTCAGGCATGTACTCTCCCCCATCCTGACCATCTTACCAACGGCATCTGCCGCAGTACCAAGTGCAAGCATCCTCATAGCAGCCGTGCACTTCTGTTTGGCGGAGAAAGAGAGTTGACCGCAGCAATCCTTTTTGAGCCTGAAGTAGTCATCATGTGCTTCCACTGCCTCCACAATGCGCTAAAACAATGGTTTTCGCATGCGAAAGCGACGACGAAACCATGGATCATCCGGAAATCTTGGGTTCGGATCAAAGTAGTCCTTCTGTAATAGCTTTGCTCCGGATACCCTATCCCGATTGATGACTCTTCTCCCTTTGATTGAGCCCTTGAAATTGAGAATATGCTCTAATTGCCGGTCAATTTCCTCTTCCATGCTCATGAGCATGATCATGTCCACTTCTTCGTCCGAATCCGATGAATCGAAGAACACTTCTTGAATCAGTGCATCAAACCGCGTCGGTCCATACTCCTCGTCGGACGAAGCATTGGAATCCATCGTTTCTCCTACAAATTTGACGAGCATATCCAGTTAGACATTCTGTCAAACACATCCCGCGCAAGGCAGAGGCAGAGCGTTGCCGGACGTACCGCGGTGTCTTCCGGGCCGGGGACGACGTCCTCCGCGGTGAGGTCGGGAGAGATGATCCTTCTGACCGAGCGGCCGGGGGAGCAGAGGCTACTAGGCGACGGAACGCGCGCGGCGGCGGAGCTGGGAGACGGACGTCGCGAGGAGGAAGAAGAGAGGATAACACCAAATGGATCCGGCACTTCGCGGGGTCGATTTGGGGGCAATTTGAGGTGGGGTCGCACTGTCAAGTACGACGTGACGGGCGTGCCCGGGCGCGCCCGGGCTTCCCTATACTCACCCCATATTTAGGCTGGAAATGAGGGGTGCCGGTCAGCCCGGGCGTTTGAGGCCGGTTTGAAAGGCCCGTCTGAATCGATTTTTTTTGACCGGGCTGTGATTGGACGCCTGTCCGATCGTTTGAGAAGGGTACGAGGGTCTGGCTGCAGATGCTGTGGAGGCAACGAAGAAAATATGGCATGCGCGGTTGACCGACTGACCGACCGAGCAAGCCGTGTGTGCGTGCCAGTGCGACCACTCAACAGGACAGGACACAAGACAAATGGACCGACGAGAGCGACGTGACTGCAGATATCCACATGCGTACGCACGCGCGTGCGTAGCGTAGCTAGCAGCCGTCATAGCGAAGAACAAACTCCACAATGGTTGTATTTGACGTGAGTATGCCGTCATAGTATAAATACAGCGCACGTGCTTAACCATTCGTACCACTACCACGGTTCCTCCTGCAGGTTCAAAACTGAGCCTCCAACTGATGGCCGTCATGCACCGTTGAACCTACGAGTCAAACAAAATGGCTCAATCCATTGACCCAGGTAGTATGTTTGCTTCAGTATGCTGTATGCATGAATAACCGTCAGTTGAGTGACATGTGTATATATTTTTGCGAGAGAAATTTTCAATCTACTCATCAATCATGGTAGCACAAAGAGCACTAGAGGTAATAAAAATTACAGCCATATCCATGGATCACCTAGCGACGATTACAAACACTTAAGCGAGCCAAAGGCGCGCTGCCGTCATCGCCCCTCCCTCACCGGAGCCGGGCAAGCCTCATTGTAGTAGACAGTCGGGAAGTCATCGTTCTAAGGCCCCAAAGAACCAGCGCACCAGAGCAACAACCATCATCGATGAAGAAAGTTGTATATCGGAAATATCAAACCTGTAACCACACGAACGAAGACGGACAAAAACCGGATCCAATAGATCCACCGAAGACCAGTATCGACCGAATCCCGCGAGATCCGATGGAGACACACCTCCACACATGCTTCGACGATACTATTTGCACCATCGGGACGGGGATAGGATGTGGGAGACATTATTCCTACCGAGGGGCATGCCACCGCCACACAACCCCAACTAAGACGTTGAACCTAACAACAACGAGAACCGGGACCCTCCCGTCGGGGGGGGGGGGGGGGGGGGGGGATCCTCTGCACCTCCATGACCCAAAGGCCAACAGAGGCGGGGCGGATCAATGGCGGCGCCAACGGAAGGAGAAAGGAGACTTTCTTGAGGAGGAGGAAAGACAACCTCTTGAGGAGGGGGAGAGGATAGCTTTCCTCACGTCCCTCTCCTCTCCCTCCCCTCACGCCGACCATGGCCGCCGATCTGCGCCGCCGGTGAGTGGTACTGCCGCCGTGACGGCGAAGTCGGCGGTCGTGGGTCACGTGCATGTACCACCACGTTCGGCCCGTGTACCGCAGCGGACGTCTGACCCAGTGGTACTCAGGCCATGTCCCGAGGTGCGCGGCATGGCGGACCAGGGCAAGTCGCGAGCCCGGTCCAGGAGGGCCCGTTTGCTTCAGGGCGGGCGGCTAGGGCTTCAGAGGGGGTACTTTACCCCTCCACTCCCTCCTCTCCCATTCCAGATCTCGATTTACTACTCCACCACTTCTGGGAGGCGCCTATGGTTCCACCAACAAGGGTTTCTTCCACATTTGGCTAGTGGGAGGGAAGGTTGGGGGCGCCTCGTCCTCGCCACCCATGGAGGATCGGGAAGCGGAGTACGCACGTGCCCACCGTGCGGATGGCTTCGGGGCTGGTCGAAACGGGTGCGACGCTGGTCGATTCGGCCGTGGCGCGGGATGCGACTGAGGCGGCGGTGGTGGCGGCGGTTGCCGCAACCTGGTGTGGACGCGCGAGGTCGACGATGGTGGGAAGAACTCCACCAACATGGACCCCCGACGCGGGCAGTCCAGTCGAGCAAGGTGGGAGGCCGCGGCCATGGAGATGCAGAGTGATGGCCGTCAAGCTGAGAGATGGGGGGACAACAACCTGAACAAGGCAGGCGCGGGAGGATCCGGTCTTCGTCAACAACAAGATCTACGCACGCAACAAGATCATCGTCAACAAACTCCAGGCAAGAGGAACACCTCCCCACTAGTGGGTGGTGCTGAGGGTTGCGTTACATGCAAGGATCCCGGTCATATGCTTGTTTGTTGTCCTAGAGCTATCCGCGGTAGATGTGGGATACCTAGCCATTTGGCTCCTATATGCAATACTGTGCTTCCTTGGGATTGTGTGGCCCCGATGTGTGGTTTCCAGGCCAAGGGGAAAGGTTTTTACTATATACATGATCATAGTACCCCAAACCAGAGCACGGACAGGAACAAATTTGTGGTTATCACGGTAGTCGAGGGGCACACGTCTGGTAAGCAATTAGAGGAATTCTTTTATGCTTGCCTCAATACTAATTGGAGGTGCTCTGCGAGATCTATTAGTCTTAATACTTTTGTGATGAGATTTTCTTCCCCTAGAGATGTGAACAAAGCTTGTTTTGCTGTGAAAATGTTGATCAAAAGTTCTGGGGCTGCTGTGACACTTAGGAAATGGTCTGAATCTGTGGGGGCTAAGGGTGTACTTAACATTGCTTGGGTCAATGTTAGCAACATTCCTTTGGACAAAAGACATGAGAAAAATATTGCATATGTGGGATCTTTGGTGGGGGTGACTCTGGAAATTGATAAATCTACCATCAATAGACCAGAATCTGTTGGAATTAAGCTAGGATGCAAAGATGCTGAGGATATTCCTGATGTTGCTGAAGGGGTGTTGGGCAGGCACTTTTATGATTTTTTTCTACTCGGTGGACAAAATCCTTGTAAAAAATCCTCCTAAAGAATCAGTTAATGTGACTCAAGAGGCTGATGGGGAGATCTCTGCAAAAAGGCCTAGAATTGAAAACTCTCAAAATATTGGTCAGGGGGGCTCTTCTTCCAATATGGGTACTTCTTCTGCTCCTCCCAACTTTGTTGGAGGGAACACTACTGGGGCAATGAATATGGAGACTATTGAAGAGAATGATGGGACTGAGAAAGCACAATAAAAAAACAGTGAGGAAATATCTTCTAAAGAGGAAAGTGATGAGGTTGGAAATGAGTTACTTATTGACACTATAGCTGCTGAAAATAGAAGGAATGAGATAGAGGGGATGGAGTCCCAGTCTCATGAATTCATCTCTTATGAAAAAATTGTGGTGAATGCACTACCGATTATACCTAGTCCCACTGTTAGAGCATCTATAGCCGGACCTTGCAAATCCGGCCCCTCAAATGCCCGCGGACGCGACCAGGCGCGTCCGCGGACACTGACCGGTTGCGTCTCATTTGTTGGCTTCCACATCCGCGTCCCTCATATCCGAACCCTCAAAATCATACAACCCATGCAACACTACGTAACATTAGATCAACACACAGGTTCGTCGGATCGGATTGCAAATGCCGAACAAAAGGAGCATAGTTCATCGGCAAATCCTAACTATGAACTAGCTAAACATAATTAAAATATAAACGGAGACGGGGGACAGTCACCACTTCCTGGCCGGCAATTTGCCCTTCCGGTCGCCGGCGTAGCTGTAGGAGTCGGCGGCTGGTGGGGAATCGTCGGAGTCGTCCGACGAGGAGCCGTGGTCGTCATCGTCGTCGTCGGAGAGGATGACGAGCCCTTGTAGCCGCCGAACCTCCTTGTCCTGCTTCCACTTGAGCTTGGCGAGCCGAGCCACGTCCGCCGCTGCCTCCGCCGCCTCGCGCTCGGACTGCTCAATGGCAATCCGGAGTGCCTTTGCGTTCTTCCGCCGGAGCCGCCGCGCGTCCGTCTCCACGGTCGTAAGCGACCGGAGGTAGACCCATTCGAGGAGCTGCCCGTCCTCGTCGGGCTCCCCCTCCATCCCGCGGCGGTAGCGCACAGATTGATCCGCCTCCAACCTCTCCCATTGCCGTTGACGCACGCGGTGGGCGGCGCGCGCCTCTGATTCCGGCGTGCGCGTTCGGGTCGACGCGGCGGGCACAAGCACCCACCGCTGCCTACTTGGGGGAGTAGACGGCGGAGCTAGGGGACGGCCCAGTGAAGGCACGGATTGCGCAGGCCGCCTGCCGAAGCTACGCACGGGCCGGGAGGAGCCAGCGCCGGCGTCCGAGCTGCGACGGAGGGGAAGCGGCGAGGCTGCAGATCCGGAGCTGCCCCCGGTCTCCACCTTGGACCGCTCCAAGGCAATGCAGACGACAAGCTCATACTCCAGATCCAGGTCATCGTCGGAGCGGCTACCGGAGCTCGACATTCCGCTGGATTCGATTGGAATCGATGCGGGGAGAGGAGAGGACGGAGCGAGAGAGGAGAGTGAGTGAGCTAGGGTTTCGGAGAGATAAGTCGGATGCACCTTTTTGTGGGACAGCCGTGGGGTCGACGGTGGGCCGGGCCTGTCAGGCGGCCGTGCTCGGGCATGTCCGGGCTCCCCCATATCCGCCCCCTATTTGGGCTGAATATGAGGGGTGGCGGTCAGCCCGGGCGTTTGAGGCCCGTTTAGGGAGTCCGTCTGGGTCGATTTTTCGTGACCGGGCAGTGACCGGATGGCCTGCCCGGGCGTATGAGATGGATATGAGGGGTCCGGCTGTAGATGCTCTTAACAAACAATATTCCTCCTATTTAAAGCTGCTTTGGGGCAACCTGTTGTGACAGAGCTTGCTCATGATGATCTCTCATGTCAACAAAATTCTGTGACGTACTCTGTACAGTCCCTCTGATACTTCTGTAGAAAATGTTGATGTTATCCCTACTCCTCCTATGATGGAAGAGGTACATACCAGGCTGAGCCAGAGAACAGCTGATGTTAACATGAAGCATGTGGTTAACAGGGCTAAAAAATTAACTAAGAAGAGGAATTTGCAAGGTAAAAATGAGCTATCTTCCTGTAATTCTTTTGAAGTACTGTCCAATATGGAAATTATTTCATCTTCTGCTATGATGGGTGTTAATATTCCCGATGATAATTTTGCTGTTATCAATGTGATTAGGCAATTAGAAAAATCTAGAGCTAATATAGCTGATAAAACTGATAAAGTTGAAAAACAACACAATGAAATGTTTTCTTAACTAATGCTGCTAGAGATAAATCTCCTTTAGATACTTCTTGGGTGCGGGATGGGGAGGTTGATGATGATAATTTTAATGAAAAAAGAAAGAAAGAAAGTGAATGTGGTAATAGCTAAGCCCGTGACTAGAAGTCGGAAAAATAAAGTGAGTGATGATGTAGGTAAGACCATGCCTCCTGGTAAACCTAGCAACAAACCTAAACCCAAGAAAAAATGATTAGTCTCTTCTGGAATTGCAGGGGTGTGAGTAAAAAATGAATGGCAACTTGCTTATCTAATTTGATCACAGATTGTTGTCTAGACTTTATTGGTATTCAAGAAACAATGAAAAAGGACTTCTCCTCTAAGTTCTTGAGGAGATTTGATCCTGGTGAATCTTTCTGCTGGAAATGGGTTCCCTCTATTGGGAAGGTTGGAGGTATCCTTTGCGGTATTAAGCATGATACCCTATACATTAGATCCTCTGCGGTAGGCAAATATGTCATGAAATTTGAGCTCCTTGATAAAAGTAAGAACCTGATTTACTGTGTGCTAGTAGTATATGGGGCCACGCATGAGGGATTTAAAATCTAATTTTTAACAGAGCTTTCTCATATGTGTAGAGTGATTGCTTGTCCCTATATTGTGGGGGGTGATTGTAATATTCTGAGACATGCTGGTGAGAAAAACAAAAATAATAAACTTACTCACTCGTCGGATCTCTTTTATTCTGTTATCAATTCTTTTGTCTGAGGGAGGTAGATATGAATGGTGGAATGTATACTTGGTCAAATAAGCAACAAAGACCTACCCTCGAGAAATTGGATAGGGTACTCATGTCCAGCTCTTGGGAGAATCAATTCCCTTCGACTTTTTTTAGGAAATTGGTGAGAGATATCTCGGACCATTGCCCCCTTCTTCTAAATACAGATGATAGTATACCTATTTCCACACAAAGGAGGGAATTCAGGTTGACTTAAACTGGCTGAAAAATCATGAATTCCTCCCTTTGGTGTCCAAAGTTTGGGTGAAACCTGTTAAATCAAACAATCATATTGATATTTTGAATATCAAATTAAAGAGGTTCAAAAAATTCTTCAAAGGATGGGGTGCTAACATTTTTGGAAAATCTATGATGAAAAAAAATGCTAAAGGAAGAACTGGAACATCTAGAAAATCTGGAAGAAACTGGTGTACTTTCCCCCTGAATTATATAGCAGGAAAGTTGAGATTCTTGTGGAACTTAACGACCTCTTGGTCGAAGAAGAAATAGCTTGGCTACAAAAATCCCATTAAAATTGTCTTTTGAAAGGAGATAGAAATACCGATTATTTCCACAGAATCGTTAATGGGAGAAGGAGGAGAAATACAATTTTATCGCTTAGTTGTGGAGATACTGTGATTGAAGGTACTAAGAATATGTTGGAGCATGCCACTGATTTCTATAGGAACCTTTTTGGTCCGCCTGATGGAAATATTTGCAAAATAGAGCATCACATGTGGGAGCCGTGTGAGAAGCTTAAGGACATTGATAACTTCATCCTTACTAGACCTTTCTCTAAAACTGAGATAAAAAATGCTCTTTTCTCCATGAAACCTAATAAGGCTGCTAGTCCAGATAATATTCCTATCGAATTTTTCCAACATTGTTGCGAAATTCATACGGGGCACGCCTGTGTGCGTCGATCTTTCACGAATTGGAGGGGATCTCACCAGGAACACGAAGAACACAAGAGAAACATGAGAGGGAAATCAAACACTCAAGGACAACCTTCGATCACACATCCACTAGAAACACACGAGTACACAAGTAGCACGATCCACAATCAACAAAAGGATACAAGTAACGATAGTCTCCTCGCTCCGAAGGAGGAGGTCTTGAATCCCGTGGGATCTTCCCTTAGAGGGGCCTTGGCATCACTTGGATCTTCTCTCAATGGAGGGCAATCTCTGTGGGAGATGGAAGTAATGGAGCTATGCTCAACAAAATAGGTCTTTGCCAAACAATAGCTAACCCTAGAGAGAGGAGGTGGAGGTGTTTATATACTTCTAGGGGAAAGAGGGGCGAAGGAAAGGGTACATGGCCCATCGGGCCCGAGTCTTCCCGCACAGGGGCCGGATATCCGGGCCTGGGGGCCGGATGTCCGGGGCTTCAGTGTTCGCCCGGATGTCCAGGCTTGGGGGCCGGACGTCCGGGCTGGAGGTGCTGGTTTCCACTTGATTTAGACACTGGCACACCGGATTTCCGGGGGCGTGTGCCGGATATCCGGGGAGGGGCCGGATGCCCGGGCCATCGCCGGATGTCCGGCGCCTGTAGCTTCGGCTGCGGGTCTTTGGCGCTGGTGCAGTCTCCAGGGGCCGGATGTCCGGGGCCTGTGCCGGATGTCCGGGGCCTGGAGGGTGTACTTGCCTCCTTTTGTCGCCTTGTCCATCCCTTTCCGTGTCCATTCCCATGGGGACTTGTCCTTCACCACGAGCATCTCCTAGGCCTTCTTCATGGTACCTGAGCATGCATAGGGTCTCCGTCTGAGGTAGCATCCATGTTCCATGAATATCAAGAGGTGAGTCGAGTAGGAGAGAAGTCACCTCGTCTTGGATTGCGCGTGCACGAGCTCTTGTCATAGGGCCACTTGGGGGTTTGTTCGGAGGTGTAGTCTTCATGGGGATGATGGTGGGATGCTCCGCATCATCCCCCCTGTCGGTGTCAAAACCGGCGGATCTCGGATAGGGGTCCCGAACTGTGATAATTGGATCGATGGTAACAGGAGACAAAGGGGACAAGGTTTTACCCAGGTTCGGGCCCTCCTATGGAGGTAATACCCTACGTCCTGCTTGATTATATTGAGTGTATGGAGATTACAGAGCTGATCTACCACGAGATCGTATGACTAAAACCCTAGATGAGTTCCTTCTCTACATCCTAAAACCCTCCGGCTTATATAGACGCCGGGGTCCCTAGGGTTTACACATGGTCGGTTATACGTCGAAGGGATAAACATGCCTATTCGCTATTCCAAACGTGGAGAACAATCCACGATTCCCGAAGCTTCCTTCTTGGAGAGGAGGTCTTCTATTCTTCTAGTGTTCGGCAAGTCGCCCATACAGTCCGGCCCATAAGACATAGGCCAGCCTCCCGAGGACCCCTTAGTCCAGGACTCCCTCAGTAGCCCCCGAACTAGCCTCCAACGCCAAGGGTCCAGGCTCCCGCTGCTTCGAGTGATCAGAGTCTTCGGCTTGCGAGGCGAGTTCCACCTTTTCCAAATTATGATCGGCTGGGCTATAGTTCGGCCTCCGTCGACGTGTAATCTTTCCGCTCACAGACCGTCCGCACACCATGAGTAGTTCGGCTTTGAAGGCCAAACGTCAGAAAACCAATAGTGTCTTCTGACAACTTTTCAGACGAAAGGCCACGGCCCACCACGACCTCTAAACCAGTCGCGAAGACTCGATTCGCGGTTCGAGGCCGTTTCCACCAGGACAATCTATCAATGCACAGATCGTGCCCCGTTTCACACGGGATACGTTTAATCGCGCACAACGGCACGCAAGTCTCGGGAAGCGGAGGGATTCACGGCGCCGCGAAGAGAGGCTGACCGGCAATAATCTTTAATAAAAGGGGAAGGAAACCCCAAGGCTTATCCACATCCCTCATTCACCTCCTGCTTCCCCGTATTTCCGAGCTTCCTAAGCCCAGATCTAAGTCTTCCATCTTCCCCCTTCCAAGCTCAGCCATGGCCAGCGGCAAATGGGAAGCTTCCATGGTCAAAGACCAGGACATCCGAGATCTCAAGGACGCCGGCTATCTCCCTGCCAACGTCTTCCACCGAGCTGCTGAGGAGGGCCAGGTGATCCCCACCCCTAAATCAGGCGAGAGGGTGGTCTTCGTCCCTCACTTCATCCGGGGATTAGGCTTCCCACTTCACCCCTTCGTGAGGGGCCTTATGTTCTTCTATGGGCTCGACTTCCATGACCTCCGGCCGAACTCTTTCATGCATATATCTGCCTTTATCATTATCTGCGAGGCATTCCTGCGGGTCGAGCCACACTTCGGACTGTGGCTCAAAATCTTCAACATCAAGCCGAAGTGCGTCGCCGGAGCACATGCGGACTGCGGCGGGGCAGTCATCGGCAAGCTTCCGCGCGCAGTGTGGCCATCCGGCACCTTCATCGACACCATCAAAACTTGGCAGAGGGAGTGGTTCTACATCACCGAGCCCAAGGAAGAGGAAGGCGGGACTATTCCTGCAGAATGCGGAACTGTTCCTGCCGAATTCTGGTCCGGCCCCCAACCAGATTGACCTCATGGGTCAGGAAGGGTCTCGACTGGGGGTCGGAAACAGAGGTGGAGGACCTGCAATGGGGCATCGCCTCCCTAATCAGGGAAGGAGTTGGCCTGACCAACGTGGTCCAGGTCATGCTTCGGCGGCACATCCTCCCCTGCCAGCGCCGGAGATCTCCCATGTGGGATTACCGGACGGACGACGACCCTACAGTTCGTCAACTCTTCCGCACTACGCGGGAGAAACTATGGAAGGCGCTATTCAAGGCGCAGGAGAACTGGCCAAGCAGGAAGGAGGACAAGGGCTTGAGCGCCATCAAGCCTGCACCCGAGGTATAGCATTGTGTTATTTCATCGGTTCATCTACTCAGAGATATTCTAAGCATTTTCCGATTACCTTTTATAGGAATGGTCGAGCAAGGCCATGGGCATCAAGTGTCCGGCTCCACAGCCCGAAGACCCCAAGTCTCCGCTGCTGCTGGAGATGCTCGTCGTGGCGCCCTACAGGGTGCCAGAGAAGAAGGAGAAGAAGAAACCAGGCCGAACTGGCCTGCGCAACAGGGACCAGCCAGGGGCTGCGTCCGAAGAGACTCATGCCTCCTCAAATCAAGAGGAGGAACACGAGGCTGAGGGGGGAGGCGATTCCCCCCTCACAGGAAAGAGGGTGGTGTCATCGGACGCCTCGGAGGAGGTAGCTCCTCCCGCCCAGAAGAAACCGCGCCGGACATAGGTGATCTCGTCCGACGACAGTTCGGACTCGAACACCGAGTCCGAGGACTTCGAGAGGGTTCCGCGGAGGAACCTCAGGGTCAAGCCCCCACCTCGAAGGTAAGGATCCGAAGACCCATTGAGCCATCAATGCTTAATTTAGAATGTTCATTAACATATGAACGCTGATCAATTTGCAGCCCACCACGCGTCCTCCCCACCGACCAAGTTTCGGACGGGGAGACCCCGCCCGCCGAACTTGCGGAGAGCGGGTCTGCGTCGCGCCCTTCTCCTCAGGGCACTACGAAGGAAGCCACGGAGGTGTCATCCCAGCAGGCTTCCCTGGAGCCGAACACTGGAGGTGAAGGCGACGTCGTCATGGTCGAGGCTAATACCTCGGCCACCGAAGACCCGGGGGAGAAGACTCACCCGGACACCGAGGAGGCCGGACATGGAAACTCCCAGTCTCCTCCAAGGCCATCTCCGGAGCACACGACGCCTCCGGAGGTACCAATTCAATCTCCGGCTAGAGATCGGGTTACTCGATCCCCACCGGCTCCGCCGACCACTGGGTGGCCGGCCATTGGGGAGGCTCTGTCCAGCGCCTCCATTTCCAGTGAGCACCGCATTCTTATGGGTGCGGTATTGCGGATCATTCAGTCCGTGGATTCCGGACTGAAGGAGGCCTTCAACGGTCTCCTGACGGGCTTTCAGGTAAGCCAAGTAATGCCCTACTTTGTGAAATATTGATTTATTTAAGTAATTGTTATACACATAGCAGCCCCCGAGCCCTGGGCAAGTTTGGAAAACTTACCTGGGGGTCCAACTTAGCCTTACATCCGAGCTGAGCGTCGGACAATATGTGTTCGGATAGGCCGATCAGCCCATTAGTGGTCCGGACACAGAGTCAGCTTTAGTGACAGTTCGGAGTTTCTAAACCTCTTTAATGGTAATATAACTCTGTGATACAGGCTTCATCGACAGCAGCGGCTACTAACGTCGCCGAGCTAGAGGAGCTGAATCGAAAGCTCAAGAGCTCCGAAGACGAGCTTGATGCTCTAAACAAGAGATTCGACGAGGCGCAAGGTAAGCCGAAATTAGAGTATTGAAACTCTTCTTTACCGCCCTATGAACACGGTTTCTGAACATAAGTCGATACTTACGCAGCCTCGGCGAAAAAGATAGAGAAGCTCAAAGCCGAGCTTGGGAAAGCGAAGCAAGAAGCTTTGGTTGAGAAGTCGTCAGCCAAAGAAGCGGCCACCGCTCTATCCGCCCTGAGAGCCACCAGCGACAAGCATGAGGCTCGGGTGGAAAAGATTCAACAGGAGCTCAAGGACGCCAGCAAGAAGTGCGAGGTCCTTGAGCTGAAAGGGAAAGAGCAAGCCGCCGAACTATCCACCCTGAAAACCGATCTCCAGAAGGAGCGGGTGGAGAGGCGTTCATTTGAAGAGGAGCTCCGCCAAGCCAAAGCTATCATGGATGGTAAGCCGTATTCCTTGTAGTGTATCTTCGGGGACAGCAAGTTCGAGTTGCTTAACCAGGTATGGCATTCCTCAAGCGCCTGCTCGGACCTCCAGAAGGGCTTAGAGGACGCGAAGCAATTCTATGTTTCGCGGGGAGAAGAAGATGAAGCTCGTCTATTCTGGGCGCAATTCGAAGCCCCCGAGCGTTCTCCTCTCCTTGTGGAGCACCTGAAGCAGCTAATGGAGCTACATCGGATGGCGGAACCGGCCCTGAAGGATCTCTGGATCCGGCTGTGGCCCAACGAGCCATTGCCGGGCAGCAACTTCGGCTTAGTGCGGAAGTTGAGCGACGCCACCCCTCGGATCGACGCATTGAGGCGGTCTTCCTGCATAGAAGGAGCAAGGATGACCTTTGCGAGGGCCAAGGTGCACTGGCCAGGGCTGGATCCACTGAAGGTAGCCACAGCTCCTCCGCCTCCTGGGAAGGGTCATAGGCGCCCCGAGCTGTACTTCTCAGGAGTTATGGAGGGTGCTCGGGCCATAGAATCACAATGTACGAGAGAGAATGAGTATGAGTAGGATGCTGTAATATGTCCGAAGACTTGTCAGCGTGTATAAATTTAAAATGCATGGTTTTTTATCATGTCTTGTATGTTTTGCATCCTTTATAACTCTTGTGTGGCCGTTGATACTGAAAGCTGCGAGTCGTCGGCTTCAGCCCCCGTGCAGATACTACACAAGGTGTCTTTTCCAACCGCACTATAACCCTTAGCCGAACTATCGGCACCCGAAGGTGGTAGTGTGGGGCATACAAGGCCATCGGACCATAATGCTTTATTGCTTTCACTTAGCTATAGGGGCGCGAGAAAGGAGTGCGGGAGCTAACAATGAGTCCCCAGGTGTTTGTGATGTGCGGATGAACCGTGGCCGAAGCCTATATCACTGGTTTGCGCGAACACCAAACCCATCGTATGACACGGAATAACCTCTGACGAGATTTAGTTAAGCTCGGATTCGCAGACCGGTTCTCGCATACCATGACAGTCAATTTTCGGCTTTCTCCGCTGAGGCGCTTGACCAGGCTAGCCGGAAGCACAATCGCAGCGGTGCTCCCTTTGCCCTTTTAGCCGAACGAGCGGAACATAAAGGGGCAAGCACAGGAGCCGGGCAACCCAACTATTGACCCAAGACATAGTTCGGAACCAATGCATATAAAGCGGAATTCCAAGACGCCGAACACTTAAAGAAATTGTGATTAGTGCGATTTTTAAAGTCGAGCCCCCGGTGTATTAGCCGGTTGCATCATACAGTATACCGAAACAGGTTCGCAAGAGGGAGAAAACAGAAGGTGTTCCGAAAAGGGACAGCAAAGAAAAAAATGATATATCTGTATTTTACTCAACAACTCTTATTATTCAAATTGCCGATGCAACTGTTTACAGGTATTTGATAAATGAAATATAAATTTTACAGGAGAGGTTGTACCAAGGGCCTTCGATAGATGACCTGACGTCCTTGGTGCGCCCTGTCGCATATCTGCTCCTGCATCTCCTAAGGAGGTGTATCCCTTTATGGGCTTTGTTAGTTCGGCTAACGGACCTGGAAGAAAAGGTCTTGAGAAGTTGCGGAGGTATGGATGGGCTTGACGCCTTGTGGCAGGCACTTTATGGTACCTGTAGAGTGTCCGAAGACGTGTTGACGGTAACAGTTTGGTCCAGCCGAACACCTACCCTGTAATAGATTGTCCCCACAGCTGCCCATGGAATTTTAAGCGCAAAGTTGTGCCTCTTTGGCACGTACTTTGCCAGTAATAGGGCAGTGCAATGGGGGGCGAGTCCCTATTTACAGGGAGTGGAAGGTTCTGGTACCTCGGATTGAGACCGAGCTTTTTTTCCCAGCCTTGGGTGCCTTGACGGCAGATGTCGGCGATTGCCAATCCTCGGTGTAGTGGAATTCGGCCGCCAGGGCCAACGCATGTTCCTCAGTTCGGAGGGAGCGCTCTGTGTTGCCGTTTACAGTAATGACCCCCCTGGGGCCGGGCATCTTGAGCTTGAGGTATGCGTAGTGCGGGATGGCGTTAAAGCGAGCGAACGTTGTACGGCCTAGCAGGGCGTGATAGCCGCTGCGGAAAGGTACGATGTCGAAGATCAAGTCCTCGCTTCGGAAGTTATCGGGCGAGCCGAACACAACCTCCAGGCTTACAGAGCCTGTGCACCGGGCTTCAACGCCTGGGATTACTCCTTTGAAGGTAGTGTTGCTGGGCTTGATCCTCGAAGGATCTATGCCCATCTTTTTCACCGTATCTGAGTAAATCAGGTTAAGGCTACTTCCACCGTCCATGAGGACTTTAGTAAGGTGGTACCCATCTATGATCGGGTCTAGGACAAGTGCGGCCGAACCCCCGTGACGGATACTGGTCGGATGATCGCGCCGATCGAAAGTGATCGGGTATGCCGACCATGGGTTATACTTCGGGGCTACAGGCTCTATGGCGTAGACATCTCGAAGGGCACGCTTCCTCTCCTTTTTGGGTATATGAGTGGCGTAGATCATGTTTACGGTTTTCACCTCTGGGGGGAATTTCTTTTGACCGCCACCGATCGGACCACGAGGCTCATCCTCGTCCTCATTGTGTGGGCTCTTGCCTTGGTCCTCAGTTGCGAGCTTGCCGGCCTGCTTGAAGACCCAACAGTTACGGTTGGTGTGATTGGCGGGCTTCTCCTGAGTGCCATGGATCTGGCAAGGTGTCTCCAGAATCTTGTCCAGCGGGGTGGGTCCGTCTTGTTTGCCTTTAGGAGGCTTCTTCCGCTGCCCAAAGCGGGAATTGCGGAAGCCGGCGTTGACGGCCGTATCATCCGCATCACTATTATTGTGCCGGCGCTTGTTCTTTTTGCGCTTCGGTTTCCCGTTCCCATCCCGAACATCAGAGGTTCCGGGGTCTTCGGGGTTATGGCTATGTCGAGCGAGCCAGTTATCCTCGCCCGCGCAAAAGCGGGTCATGAGTGACGTGAGGGCAGACATTGTCCTTGGTTTGTCCTGGCCGAGTTGTCGTGCCAGCCATTCATCCCGAATGTTATGCCTGAAGGAGGCTATAGCTTCGGCATCCGGGCAGTCTACGATCTGATTCTTCTTGGTCAGGAAGCGGTTCCAGAATAGCCGTGCGGACTCTCCGGGCTTCTGAACGACATTGCTGAGATTGGATGAGTCTGGTGGCCGAACATAAGTGCCCTGGAAGTTAGATCGGAATGCCTCTTCTAGGTCGTCCCAACACCCAATGGAGTTTTTGGGGAGGCTATTTAACCAGTGCCGAGCTGGCCCCTTGAGCTTCAGGGGTAAGTACTTGATGGCGTGGAGGTCATCTCCCCGTGCCATGTGGATGTGAAGGAGGAAATCCTCTATCCATACTGTTGGGTCAGTTGTCCCATCGTATTGCTCGATGTTTACGGGCTTAAACCCTTCCGGGAACTGATGCCGCATTACCTCATCTGTGAAGCACAGTGGGTGTGCAGCTCCTCTAACCCGGCCTATGGTGCGCCGAGGACCGGCGTCTGCCCTAGTTCGGTGCTGTTCCCGATCTTGATTGTCGCGGTCGAAACAAGGCCTGTACCCGTCCCGTCTATCGGGTGAGTATCTTCTGGATCCGTAAATGGATCGCGTGCGGCCTGCTCTATAGTCCAGGTCGTGTCGCAGGTCGAACCTGTCATCGGGCTCTAGTGGCTCCTTTCCCCGTCGATGGGGTATCGTTGGCCTGAAGCCGGTATCATCAGCCGTCTGGTCTCGTCCTCGAGGGGGGCGGTCTGGCTTGTCATATGGGGTATGCTTGGGTGACGGCGTATCAGTGAGCTCGTCGTCGAATTGTGGCAGCAGCCGTCGGCGAGGATAGCTCTTAGGCTGGTCCGATAGACCGGTGCCGTATCCTTCCTCGGCTGAGAGGACTCTCGTCCATCGGTCGTTGAGGTCGTCTTGTTCGGCTTTGAGCTGCCGCTCTTTTGCTTTTAGGCTTCGAGCCGTGGATATGAGCTGTTGTCTGAATAGTTCCTAGTCAGCAGGATTATCGAGGATGGCAAAGTCTTCGGCATCCGCGTTATCCTCTCCCTCGATAGAGCGGAGGTAGCCGTCGTCCTCGGGATCATCTGGATCATCTGGGTCACGACGGTCTTCGGGTCTCTCCTGACCCTCTAACGGGTGTTCGGGGATTTTTGGGCCGCCTATATCTTCTGAGGTATCACCATCCCCGGTGCCATCGGTAGATTTTCGCCCCTTTTTCCCCTTTTGACCGTTTAGGCAGCCTGCGGCGTCTTGACGGCACTTCATCCGATTTATCGCCGTTGTCTTTCGGGGTGTCCACCATGTAGAAATCGTATGTAGAGGTGGCAGTCCACTGCCCGGTCTTAGCGGGGGTGAGGGCGTAATCCTCCTCATCCATATGCTCTGCTTCCTCGGAAGCATAGTCAAGCATGTCGGTTAAATCTTCGACAGTGGCTATGAAGTGGGTGGTGGGTGGGCCGGAAAATTTGTCCTGACCCTTCTGAAATCTGGTCTGAGAACATATCGGAGTTAGATCGTCGGTGATCTTCATCGACGAGATCCGGTCCAGAGCCTCATTGAGTATCGAGAGCTCGGTCGGGTCGGCCTGCACAGGGTTTCCAGAGTGAACCTCCGATGCGTCCGTGCGGGGGAACTGTTCGGCAAGAACTGGTGTCCGGGCATCGGGCGCTATGACCGGATCCGGAATGGGCGTCGGGCCCTCGACCGGGTTAATCCCAAGGGAGGGGCCGGATAGTGGGTCTGGGGTTAAAGCCTCAGAGCCTTCGGGCATGGCGGGCGAGACCGCGAGCCCAGACAGTGATAGATTGCCTCGAGAGTCTACGGAGAACTCTAAGTTCCCGAATCTGACCTCCTGATCAGGGGCGAAGCTTCCGACGCGGCCTAGATGGCCGGTGTGGTCGGCGTGCAGCACTATGCTGCCGAAGGCGAAGATCTGTCCGGGGACAAAAGTACCCGTGTTACAGACCTCGTTGTTGACGACTAGGCGGGCCATCGATTCCTTCTGGCGATCACAGCGGTCCTCTCAATGAAAGCACCAATGTCGGTGTCAAAACCGGCGGATCTCGGGTAGGGGGTCCCGAACTGTGATACTTGGATCGATGGTAGCAGGAGACAAAGGGGACAAGGTTTTACCCAGGTTCGGGCCCTCCTATGGAGGTAATACCCTATGTCATGCTTGATTATATTGAGTGTATGGAGATTACAGAGCTGGTCTACCACGAGATCGTATGACTAAAACCCTAGATGAGTTCCTTCTCTACATCCTAAAACCCTCTGGCTTATATTGACGTCGGGGTCCCTAGGGTTTACACATGGTCGGTTATACATCGAAGGGATAAACATGCCTATTCGCTATTCCAAACGTGGAGAACAATCCACGATTCCCGAAGCTTCCTTCTTGGAGAGGAGGTCTTCTATTCTTCTAGTGTTCGGCAAGTGGCCCATACAGTCCGGCCCATAAGACATAGGCTGGCCTCCCGAGGACCCCTTAGTCCAGGACACCCTCAACCCCCCCTTGGGGAAGATCCGTCCTCGGATCAAGATCTTCATCACCATGAAAAGGGGATAGATCCATGACGTTGAAAGTGTCACTCACGTTGTACTTGTCGCGGGGGATGTCGATCTTGTAGGCATTGTTGTTGTAGCGTGCCAACACCTTGAAGGGGCCGTCGGCTCGAGGAAGTAGCTTGGATTTGCGTTCGTTGGGGAAGCGGTCTTTGCGGAGGTGTAGCCACACAAGATCACCGGGCTTGAACACCATGGGGTGCTTGTTGAGGTTGCGCTTGGTGGTGACGCGTTCCACTTGACGTTCGATAGTGTGCCTTGTATCTTCATGCATTTTCTTGATGTGGCTTTCCCATGCACTTGCGTCCATGTTAACACGCTCTTGGAGTGGTAGAGGAAGGATGTCCAATGGGGACAACGGGTTGAAGCCGTAGACCACCTCGAACGGAGACTTGACGGTGGTGGAGTGACTTGTGCGATTGTAGGCGTACTCGGCGATGGGGAGGCATTCTTCCCATTCCTTGATGTTCTTCTTGATCAACACGTGGAGTAGAGTAGATAGCATCCGGTTCGTCACCTCTGTTTGCCCATCGGTTTGAGGGTTATATGCCGAAGAGAATAGAAGCTTGATTCCGAGCTTGGCACATAGGGTCTTCCAAAAGTATCTCAAAAACTTGATGTCGCGGTCCGAGACAATGGTCTTGGGGATGCCATGTAGTCGCAAGATGTCCCTACAAAATAGATTTGCAATATGTGAAGCATCGTCTATCTTGTGACATGGGATGAAATGAGCCATCTTGGAAAAGCGGTCCACAACGACAAAAACGGAATCATGGCCATTTTTAGTTCGTGGCAAACCAAGCACAAAATCCATACTAATGTCTTCCCATGGTTGGAAGGGTATAGGTAGAGGCATGTAAAGACCATGGGATTGAGCTTTGGACTTAGCTTTGAGGCATGTAGAACATCGGTTGGTGAAGCGTGCAACATCACGAAACATCTTTGGCCAAAAATACTTGTTGGAGAGTGTGGCATATGTCTTGTCGCATCCAAAGTGACCCATAAGTCCTCCACCATGAGCCTCTTGCAAAAGCAACAAACGAAGAGAAGACTCGGGTATACAAAGTTGTTAGCACGCATAAGATAGCCATCTTTCATATAGTAGTTCTTCCAACAAGATTTCACTTGACATTTAGCATATGGAGTAGCAAAAGAAACATCATGCTCATACAAATCTTTGATATGCTCAAAACCAATAACATTCAATTCAAGTTGAGTAACTAGCATGCATTTGCGGGAAAGTGCATCTGCCACAACGTTTTCCTTACCCTTAATGTATTGGATGACATAAGGGAAGGATTCAATAAATTCACTCCATTTAGCATGCCGTTTGTTCAACTTGGTTTGACCCTTTAAGTACTTGAGCGTTTCATGGTCGGTATGGATAACAAACTCATGAGGTCGCAAATAGTGTTCCCACACATGTAAAACTCTCACCAAAGCATACAATTCTTTGTCATGTATGGGATAATTAAGTTGAGCGCCAGATAGTTTCTCGCTAAATTACGTGATAGGACGCTTCTCTTGCATAAGCACACCTCCTATCCCTTTACCACTAGCATCACAATGCACTTCAAATGTTTTATCAAAGTTGGGCAAAGCAAGCAAAGGTGCATGAGTGAGCAAATTTTTAAGTTCATGGAAAGCGGTGTCTTGTGTAGGACCCCAAATGAATGGTGCATTCTTCTTGCTCAAAGCATGGAGAGGAGATGCAATAGTGCTAAAGTCTTTGACAAAGCGGCGATAAAAACCGGCTAGTCCTAGGAAGCTACGCACTTGTTGCAAATTCGTTGGTGTGGGCCAAGTTTTAATAGCATCAATCTTAGTTTCATCTACATGAACGCCCTTATAAGATACTACAAAACCTAGGAAAACTACCTTCTCAACACCAAATGTGCATTTCTCCATGTTTGCATAGAGTTGTTCTTTCCTAAGGATTTGCAAAACATCACGAACATGTGTAGCATGCTCCTCAAGAGACTTACTAAAGACAAGAATATCATCAAAATATACCACAACGCAATATCCTATGAGTGGTCGCAAGACATAGTGCATGACACGCATGAAAGTACCCGGTGCTTCGGATAAGCCCATGGGCATAACCAACCATTCATAGAGACCAAATTTAGTCTTGAAAGCGGTTTTCCACTCGTCACCCTCTTGTATGCGAATTTGGTAGTAACCACTTTTTAAGTCAATCTTAGAAAATATAGTGGCACCACTAAGTTCGTCTAGCATATCATCTAAGCGAGGAATGGGATGACGGTATCGAATGGTGATAGCATTGATAGGAGGGCAATCGGAACACAAGCGCATACTACCATCTTGCTTAGGCACTAGTATCACCGGAACCGCACAAGGACTCAAACCCTCACGTACATGCCCTTTATCTAGGAGTTTTTGGACATGCCTTTGTATTTCCTTTGTTTCTTCGGGGTTGACGCGGTAGGGAGCCTTGTTAGGAAGCGGTGCTCCAGGGATGAGGTCGATGCGGTGTTCGATCCCTCGCTTTGGTGGTAGTCCCAGAGGTAGCTCATCAGGAAAAACATCTTCAAATTCCTGCAACAAATTAGATAACACAAGAGGAAGATGTTGTGAATAGTTAATCCGAACAACGTCATCTTTGCACACAAGTACATAGTGAAGAACGGTCGATGGGCTCTCACTCACATCCCTCAAATCTCTTTTGGTGGCTAAAAGAACTATATCTCTCATGTCCCTCATCGTGGAGTCGCTCATTTTTGGCTTGTGGCACTCACTCTCTTTGAGGTGGATCACTCTCTCACTTTTATCTCCACGATGGGATGAAGCTTGTTTGTCGGTGATGACTTGACTAGGAGTCATTGGTCGGAGCACATATTGCTTGCCCTTCATCTTGAAGCTATATTGATTTGTCCGACCGTTGTGTGTGACGCCACGGTCGAATTGCCATGGTCTACCAAGTAGGAGGTGGCCAACGGACATTGGAACCACATCACACTCCAAAGTGTCTTCATAAGCGCCTATCTTGAAGGAAACTTCAACCGTATGGTCCACTTGGAGGGTGCTTTTTCTTGACCAAGTGTAGCTTGGAACAAAGGTCCTCACTTGCCAAGTTGTGGCAACTCCCACCGTCGATGATGACCTTGACGGATTTTCCTTGGATGCCCGCCTTGGTGTGGAAGATGTGGCAACGTTGGTCCTCGTCTTCTTGTTGTTGGAGCGTCAAAACCTTGGAGACAACTGTAGGATCGAAAGTATGTCTAGAGGGGGGGTGATTAGACTACCTGAGCAAATAAAAATTCTACCTTTTCCCAATTTTAAGTGTTGGCAGATTTTAGCAATGATAGCAATTCAAATACACCCTACACATGCATGTCTAAGAGTATAGCAGCGGAAAGTAAAGACAAGCATATGTAATAGAGGATAGGGAGGAAGATCAAACGCAATTTGGAGACACGAAGATTTTTCCCGTGGTTTTGATAGGTGGTGCTCCAAAAGGTAATAGGCTCGATGATGTCGATGAACTCCTTGCTCTTGTGCTTCAAGATGATAGACTCCTCAACACACAATCACTCTCTCACAGATTTGGCTTTGGTGGAAGAGATTGATTGGGTGGAAAGCAACTTGGGGAGGCTAGAGATCAAGATTCATATGGATGGAGTGGAATGGCTTGATCTCAACACATGAGTAGGTGGCTCTCTCTCAAAAAATTGGATGGGGCAAGTATGGAATAGTTCTGAGTGCTTCTCTTTCGAGTGGGTGGTGGTGAAGGTGTATATATACGCATCTCCAAAAATCCAACCGTTACACCTAAAGTGACCAACTCGGTGACACCGAAGTATAAAACTCGATGGTACCGAGTTGCTCCAAAGGTAGCAACTTTTGAATCTCGGTGAGACCAATACAAAGATCTCGGCAGTACCGATAAGGTGACCAACGGTCAGTTTCCACAACTCGGTGACGCCGATCCAAAATCTCAGAAATTTCGATTTTAAGAATCGAGGTAACAGAAAGTTGGAAAGATGAACTCGGTGGCACCGAAGCAGAATCGGTTGCACCAAAGATCTAGGGTTTGGCATGGGTCTGTCTGAGGTGGGAATCGGTTGGACCGAGTGGGAAATATTGGTTGCACCAATTTTCATGGTAGGCTTGGACAGACTTTTGTGGAAGAGCTTGTGGGTGTTTTTGGTGACTATCACTTGTGCACGTGGAGCATATTGTTCACCAACAGTACCTTACCCCCTTTTAATAGTATTCGCTTTCCTATGGACTCAAGGTGATTTCTCACAAAGTAAAATGTAGAGTCCTCTTGCTTGAAGCTTTGCCAATCCAATTCCTTGCATCTAGGGGTCTCTCCACAATCCTTTTGCTAACCCATCATTGAACTTTTCCTGAAATATTCTTAGTGGAAACATTAGTTCATTGACATATATGTTGTTATTAATTACCAAAACCACCAAGGGAGCAAATGTGCTTTCAATCTCCCCCTTTTTGGTAATTGATGACAACATATAGATCAAAGCTTCGACATATGATATAATCAATGAGTATAATCGTCACTTTGAGAAGTATGTGATAAGCAAGAGCTCCCCCTAAATTTGTGCATTATTTTGAATTTGCGTTTGAATGCAAATGCACAATCGATTAGGTACATGGGGCACTCTTTCATGTCACATACAACTTGGTGGTGTGCGAGAATAATAAGAATGAATATCATAGCACAACACAATCAAGCAAAGGTGAATGATCATCTCATAAGCATCACAAGGATAGGAAATAGTAGCAATACACATCAAGTGTATGATCAAACACCAACAAAGTTTAACACAAGCAAACAAACCAAAAGATATCAATGTTTTGAAAAGCGATAAAAAGCAACGCTCTCTCTCTCTCTCGAAGCCCTAATGATCTATACATCTTCTCCCCCTTTGGCAACAAGTTACCAAAAAGTTCAAAGGTGTAGAACTAAGCGCTCTTCTGGGGCTGATCTCCTCTAGTAGCTGATGAAGGAGTCGAGAGAACAGCATCAGCGAAGACTTCAGCAGACGTCATGGACGGAGTCGGAGTAGCAACTGGAGGTGCTGGGGGACCTGAAGGAGCTGAAGGAGCTGCGACAGGTGCTGATGAAGAAGGTCTTGTCTCTGGAACTGGCATTGTAGCAGATCTGGCCTGAGTCCTGAACTGAGTGTCTACCCTGAGAGGTGGACTATCCTCATCATCATATATAGTGTGGGGACTGGGCACGCCATCAACTTCCTTCTTGAGCTCATTCATAGTCACTGTGAGCTCATCCACCTTCTTGTTGAGAATATGAAACTTGGTATCAACAATCCTCTAAAGGCTCTCCTGGTTCTTCAAGATGTTCCCGATGTCCTTCTGCATACTGAGCACAGAGCTAAGGAGAAGATCCATCTGCTCACTCTGAGTCTTTGGCACCTGAGCACTAGAGTCTCTGGCTGCCTCTGCCTGTGCCTGTGTTGTAGCTGAGGTGGGATGATCTGGGTCCATCACCACAACATTGTCTTCTAGCTCTCGCAAGAGTGGAAAATGTGGTCGATCAAGTGCATACATGTGCTTCTCCAGCTTGGAGTTGATAAGCATCTGAATATACGAAGCGTATCCACATGATCTCTTCTGATCTGCAGCAGTTCTCTTCACTGTATCAACTATCAAGTCCATCACTCTGAATCTGGTGTGTTGATGAAGATGGAGTAGCATGTTGATAGAATAGCCTCTTATCATCTTCTCATCTCCAGACTTAGGCATCAAGGTATGCATCAAGATGGTGTTGATCGTGCGTAGACCAGCCTGGAGGAAGTAAATGGATCCAAGCTTGTGAGATTGCAAGTTTGCAGCAGGGATCTCATTGTACATGTTCTTCATGGCATTGTGATTCGCCTTGGACTCAGAGTACACATCTAGGTCATCGTCTTCCACCTGTGGAGCTCCTAAGATGGCATCCCACTCCTCAACTGTGGATTCATACCTGCTGCCTTCTGTCATCCATACAATCCTACCATCTCCATAGAAATGTGCAGTGGAGTAGAATTGCATGATCATCTCGTCGTTCCAAGCTGTTGGGGATATAACCCCGTAGTAAGACCCGCCCGGGAGGGGCCGGGTCGTACTTGGCGGCTCATAGCCCAAGACCAGGCCGCGTGGCGGCTTACCCAACGGGCTAAGGCGGAGGCCCAAGAGACAGAAGATGGTAAGAAGACCCGGGCGGTTAAGCCGCCCGGAGACGGTTTGCCCAAGGCGGCAAGGCGACTTAGAGACAGAATAGACTACGTTGTGTAAAACGGTTTATGACGTGTAACCCAGGGCCTTGACCTCCTATATAAAGGCGAGTCCCTGGGGCGGCTTAGACAAGAAACCAAGCTATCGAGAACTAGGTCAAGCAATCCGCTCCCTTGTAATCGATACTCCAATCAATACAACACAAGCAGGACGTAGGCTTTTACCTCTACTTGAGGGGCCGAACCTGGGTAAACTCGTGTCCTTCGTCCCGATCAACCCCTTTGAGTCCACTACCATGGTGATGGCCTCGAACCTAAGTCTTCGGACATCTGCCGTGTTAAAACCACGACAGTTGGCGCCCACCGTGGGGCTAGCGCTCGGTGGTGTTGAGTTCTCAAAGGGATCTCTCCCAGGGATCGAAGGGTACGCTGTTGGCAGGATGACCAAGAGTCGCCGCGGCCGGCTCTACATCGACGACGCCGGCTGGGGCCCCGAGGCTGACTCCATTGAGTACGGTTTCCGGGTCCCCTTCGGCGGGATTCACGTTTTCATCGGCAAGATCGGCGGGCCTAAACCCGGGCCGGACACCTGCACCGACATCGTCGAACCGGCCCGACGCGTGCAACCCGCCCGACGTGTGCAACCCGTCCGTGCTAAACCGGGCCGGAAGCATGTCTTCGTCGGCTTCACTCAGAGCATGGATCTCGAGGGATCTATGTCACAGGAGGAAACTCTCAGCTGCTCCGAGGATGGATCTTCGAGCGGAGAGACGGAATCAATCTACCAGCTCCACAATGGCGGGCTCGGGGGCTACGTCGAGCCTTACCCCGAGTCGGAGTTCCATGAGCCGGAGGAGTACGAGCCACCGAACCGCGCTGCCATTTTCATGGCGGGTTCAGCGGCGGCTCATGGCAGCTCAGCCGCCGAGGCAACCGGATCTGGGGCTGGCAGGCCGCCGGCTCAGGTTCTTCTGGATCTGATGGGTGAGCTTACAACCCTGATGGCGACTGAGGTCACGGTTGAAAACCAAGCGGCCCGTAATACGGAGATCGCAAGGTTGAAGAACCAGATGACTGAAGTCTAGCAGGAGATTAATGAACTGAAGGCTCAGATGGATGCTGAGGCGGAGCGCCTTAGGGCGGACGCTTTTCGTCTTGAGCTAGAGCAGTAGTCTGCAGCGGCGGTTCAGCGGATGAGGCACCAATCCCGCTTGCCGGATCAGTATGAAGCAAGAAACCTTTTCAACACGCCAGGAACGGGATAGGATGTACCTTTGGCTGTAACACGGACGGCCGAAGTGCCTGGAAACCGGGCGGCGGTTCAGCATCAGCAGATTAACCCGCCCCGGCGGAACCAGGCTATGCCAACTTCTTTCCCTACACCGCCGGGTCATTATTCTAACCCGGCGGAGAACATGGTGGTGGCGGCAACCCGGCTTGCTGCTATCCCCATCCCCGACGAGTCGCCTTTTGCGGAAGAGGTGCGGAACGCTCTTGGATACCTGCGGACGGCGGTGGCCTAGCAGGAGAAGTATACTTACAGTCGGAGTCGCGTACAATCAACCCCCATTCCCAGTCGCAGCTACAGTCGGCGTTATGAGTCGCCGGCGGTTTCTAGCAGTGAACGACGTCGGAACCCGCCGCGAGCTGATCGGGCGGCTCTGGATGCTCAAGCACTGGTGGATCGGGCGAGAGCACAGCGAGAGGCGGCGGCTCAGGCGGCAGGGGCGGCTTATCAGGAACCCACGGTCGCACCTTCCGTCTCAGTCGGGGCGGGGTTAACTTCCAGGGCTGTGGGGGTGCCGTGCTTAGCGCCGGCTTTGCGGAATGAGCGCCTGCCGAAGGATTTCAAGGGCCCTCGCAAGGTGCCCAATTACACGGCTGACTTGCCTCCAGAGGCTTGGATCGAAAGCTATGAGCTGGCCATGGAGATGTTGGATGTTAGTGATGCAGTATGTGCCAAGTACTTCATCATGATGCTGGAAGGGCCGGCTTGCACGTGGTTGAAGGGGTTGCCACCCAACACCATTACTTCCTGGGCTGAGTTGAAGGCGAAATTTATCAAAAATTTCAAAGGGACGTGCAAGCAGCCCATGACGATCGTGGATTTGGATCATTGTGTGCAACAGGCGGATGAGTCAGCCCATCATTGGGTCCGACGGGTCTCAACCATCATCCACTCTTCAGAACAGATCACGGCGGCTCAAGCGGTTTTTATTCTGGAGAAGAATTGTCACTTCACACCTTTGAAGCAAAAGCTTGGCCGGCTCAAGCGCTCGTGTCAAGACATGGGGGAGCTCATGGTGGCTCTCACCAAATATGCAGACTCTGACAACACGAAAGACCCGGGCTCTGATGATGAAAAATCAGGTCAGCGGAAAAAGAGTAACAATGGAAAGGGTCAGCAGCAGAACACGGCTGGAAATGGCAATCCTGGCAAGCGGAAACACCCGGACGGCGGGTCAGAGATGGTGGCGAACACCAGCGCCGGAAACAACCGTGCTAAGGGCAACGGGAACTTCAGGCAGCACTTTAACAAGGGTAAAGCTCCTTTCAACTTGGAAGCGATGCTCAATAAACCTTGTCCAGAGCATAGTCAGCCTGATAAGCCGGCAGGCCATACATGGAGGAATTGCAGCATTATGCGGCAGTTTCGAGACTACAGCCTTCAACAACATCATAACAACGGCAATGGTCCGTCCGGCGGCTCAGGGCCAGGCGGGTCAAGAGCCGGCTTTGGTCCCGGCGGTTCAGGGTCCGGTTACCAGGGTCAAGGCAATCAAGGAAGTCATCATCAACAGTCTGGAGGCGGTGGCGAACAGCAGCATAACCAGTCGGGTTTCCAGAGTAACCCAAAGCAGCTTAGTGGGGGTCAATATCATGTTTTCACAACCAGCCTTGACAAGAGAGACCGGAAGGTGCGCAAACGGGCGGTTAATGCGGTCATGCCGGCTCTCCCGCGGTATTTGAAGTGGTCTGAGTATGACATCACTTGGAGCAGGGCGGATCACCCGCCGCGGGTTGACAACCCGGGGCAACTAGCTTTGGTGGTTGCCCCCCAAGTACGTGGATACGTGTTCACTAAAGTGCTTATGGATGGTGGCAGTAGCATCAACATCCTGTATTATGACACTTTCAGCCAGATGGGTCTGCTTGACAAGGATCTTAAGCCCTCTTCCACAGTGTTTCATGGTGTGGTGCCTGGCAAGTCGGCTTATCCAGTGGGCAGGATTTCTCTGGAAGTTGCCTTTGGTGATGAATACAATTACAGGGTGGAGTCCTTATGGTTTGAGGTGGTCAAAATCAAAAGTCCATATCATGCTCTGTTTGGACGGCCGGCTAATGCCAAGTTCATGGCTAGGCCTTGTTATGTCTACTTACAGCTCAAGATGCCCAGGTTAAGAGGAACGATTACCGTGCATGGTGATCAGAAGACAGCTCTTGAGTGTGAGGAAGGTGATGCAGCTTATGCAGAGTCAAGTTGTGCAGAGGCAGAGCTCAAGTTTTACAAAGAGAATGTCGACCCGGAGGATATGTCTCCGTTGAAGAAGCCTACTATGGACTCAGAGCCGCCCCTCAAGTTTGCGGCGGATGATACCAAGCAGGTGGATTTCACCGAGGGCGACTCATCTCAGCAGTTCACTATCGGGGCTAACATGGAGCCCGCATAGGAAAGCGGGCTCATCAAATTCATCCGTGAGAATCAGGACATCTTTGCGTGGAAGCCGTCTGACATGCCGGGTGTACCGAGAGAATTTGCTGAGCACCACCTTAATGTGGATCCTAAGTTCAAGCCGATCAAGCAATTCCTTCGACGTTTCAATGAAGAGCGGCGCAAGGCTATCGGAGAAGAGGTGGCCCGGCTCTTAGCGGCAGGGTTCATCGTGGAGGTCTTTCACCCAGAGTGGTTAGCTAACCCGGTGCTAGTGCTTAAGAAGAACGGCACTTGGCGTATGTGCGTGGATTACACGGATCTTAACAAAGCCTGTCCAGTTGACCCGTTTGCTCTCCCCCGTATTGACCAGATCATTGATGCAACGGCGGGTTGCGAGAGTTTATGCTTCCTGGACGCCTATTCAGGTTATCACCAGATCAAGATGGCAGTCAAAGACCAAGAGAAGACGGCTTTCATCACGCCTTTTGGTGCTTTCTGCTATGTGTCTATGCCTTTTGGGCTCAAGAGTGCCCAGGCGACTTATCAGCGTTGTGTGCAGAACTGTCTTCACAGTCAAATTGGGCGCAATGTTCATGCTTATGTGGATGATATTGTGGTCAAGTCAAGGAAGAAGGAAACTTTGCTGGATGACCTGAAGGAAACTTTCGATAACTTACGGGTTTACAAGATGATGCTTAACCTGGCCAAGTGTGTTTTTGGAGTTCCTGCAGGCAAGCTTTTGGGGTTTCTGGTCTCTGAGCGTGGAATTGAAGCTAACCCGGACAAGATAAAAGCGATCACTTCTTTGTCTGAGCCGGCGTGCATAAACGACGTTCAGCGCCTGGCGGGTCGGATTGCTGCGTTAAGCCGATTCATAAGCCGCCTGGGTGAGAAGGCAATCCCTTTATATCAGATGATGAAGAAAACAGACGATTTCGTCTGGAGCAAGGCGGCGGGTGAGGCGTTTGAGGCGCTCAAAAAACAGCTGACTGAGCCGCCAGTCTTGGCCGCTCCGGCTGAGAAGGAACCCTTACTCCTCTATGCGGCGGCTAACAACAGAGCAGTCAGCGCTGCGATTGTTGTAGAGCGTAAGGAGGCAGGGAAGGAATATCCGGTTCAAAGGCCGGTTTACTACGTCAGCGAAGTTTTGATTGAGTCCAAGCAACGATACCCACATTGGCAGAAACTGATCTATGGGGTATTCATGGCGAATCGAAAGCTGAAGCACTATTTCCTGGGACACCCGATCACAGTGGTTAGCTCTGCCCCGCTGGGAGACATAATTCAAAACAGAGAAGCCACTGGCCGGATTGCTAAGTGGGCATTGGAGCTTGGACCTCTTAATCCGAAGTATGTGCCTCGCACGGCTGTCAAGTCTCAAGCCTTGGTGGACTTTATAAATGACTGGACGGAGTGTCAGTCGCCAGAGGAGAAGCCGGACAACACTTACTGGACGATTCACTTCGACGGGTCTAGACAGTTGGAAGGCTCGGGGGCTGGAGTTGTCTTAACTTCCCCTAAAGGTGATAAGTTCTGTTATGTGCTAATGCTGATGTTTCCTTGTACTAACAATGCAGCTGAGTACGAGGCTTTGCTTCATGGCCTCCGGGTGGCCAAGGAGATGAACCTAAGCCGGGTTAGATGCCTCGGCGACTCAGACCTCGTGGCTCAGCAAGTTTCAGGCACGTGGGACTCCAAAGACCCACGGATGGCGGCTTATCGTCAGGCGGTTGATATCATTGCAGGTCACTTCAAGGGTTACCAGGTGGATCATATTGATCGTCGAAAGAACGAGGCGGCTGACGCATTGTCAAGACTTGGCTCTCAGCGTAAGCCGGTGCCGCCTAACGTATTCTTAGACGTGTTATATCACCCGTCAGTTAAGCTACCTTCGGAGGATGATCTGGCTATACCTGACCCGGAGGGGCAGTTGGTGGCGGCTCTGCATGCTATTCCTGACTGGACGTTACCTTACATGGCGTATTTAACTCGCGGCGAGTTGCCGGAGGACGAGACCTTGGCAAGGCAAATCATCAGACGATCTAAGTCCATGACGATAATAAACGGCGAGTTGCACAAGCGCAGCGTTACCGGCGTTTTCCAACGTTGTGTTTCACCTGAGGAAGGCAAGGAGATCCTGAATGAAATCCACGCCGGAGATTGTGGTCATCATGCCGGCTCAAAATCTCTGGTGGCCAAGGCTTTTCGACATGATTTCTTCTGGCTGACGGCTCATAAGGACGCAGAAAACTTGGTTCTCAAGTGTGATGGCTGTCAGAAGTTCGGGCGACGTGCTCACGTGTCGGCTCAGGAATTGCGCATGATCCCAATTACCTGGTCGTTCGCGGTTTGGGGGCTTGATATGGTCGGGCCCTTCAAAAGATCCAAAGATAAGAAGACCCACCTTTTGGTGGCGGTGGATAAGTTTACCAAGTGGGTAGAGGCTGAGCCGGTCGGCAAGTGTGACGCGGCTACGGCGGTTCACTTTGTCAAAAAATTGATCTACCGCTTCGGTTACCCCCACAGTATCATCACAGATAATGGCACAAACCTATCCAAGGGGGCTATGCAAGCTTTCTGTGAAAGTGAACACATCCGGCTTGACGTTTCTGTTGTGGCTCATCCACAGTCCAATGGTCAGGCGGAGCGTGCTAACCAGGAGATCCTGAGAGGTATCAAGCCCCGGCTTATGGTTCCTCTACAGAGAACGCCGGGTTGTTGGGTTGAGGAGTTACCATCAGTTTTATGGAGCATCAATACAACTCCAAACAGGTCAACAGGCTATACGCCTTTCTTCATGGTTTACGGTGCAGAAGCCGTGTTACCAAGCGACATACGTCATGACTCGCCACGGGTGGCGGCTTACGTTGAGGCAGACAATGAGACGGCGCATCAGGACGCGTTGGATGCCTTGGATGAAGAGCGTGATCTGGCGGCGGCTCGATCGGCGATTTATCAACAAGACCTGCGTCGTTATCACAGCCGCCGGGTCAAGACCCGGACGTTTCAAGAAGGCGACTTAGTGTTGCGCCTGATTCAAGATCAGACGGATGCGCACAAGTTGTCTCCTCCATGGGAAGGGCCTTTTGTGGTTAGCAGAAACCTCAACAATGGGTCATACTATCTCATCGACGTACGGGACGAGTCACGCACTTCTGGGCAGGAGACCTACCGGCCGTGGAATATCGCTCATCTACGGCCTTACTATACTTAAGAGTCATCGACTCCCCCCATTGTATATCACCATTGTATATATCACATATATATATATAATAAAGTTGGCATCCCTGCAAGCCGGGGCCTCTGCCGTTTTACGTATCTCACATTGCTCAAAGATGGATACGATCATACGATCATTTGGGGGCTTCTAACCTGCCGGGTTAAGTTTCAACCCTCTTGATCAAGCTCTTCAGCCAAGATAGCACCATCAACCGGCGGCTTACAAGACGGCGGCTTACAAGATGGTGTGTAAGTTGATATCATCGACAAGGTTGTTTGGGGGCTTTCAACCCGCCGGGTTAAGCTTCAACCCTCTCGATTAGGCTTTTCAGCCACTGTAAGGCGGGTCGTGGACCCAAACGTTGACTCCGTCAACAAAGATCACTAGGGGTGCAGCGAGTTGTGGACTTACCCCCTTTTCCGATCTGCAAGGCCGGGTTATGCCTGCCTGTAAGTAGCTGCCGCTTTGCCAGGGGTGCAGCAAGTTCTAAAACTTACCCCCTGCAAGGGCCTCTTACAGCGGCGAGGCTAACTCTCTCATCTGCAAGGCCGGGTTATACCTGCCTGTAAGTAGCCGCCGCTTTGCCAGGGGTGCAGCGAGTTCTAAAACTTACCCCCTGCAAGGGCCTCTTACAGCGGCGAGGCAAACTCTCCCATCTGCTGCGTACTCTCCGCCAAGTGGCCTGTCGTACCCTTGAGGTTCAAACGATGGATTTACGTCACGTGAGAAGTAGCTTATGGGCTCTACGGGTGCTCATACCCTGTTGCATCTCTTTCTGGTTCGCTGCGCTCTAATCAGTTAATCTCGTCCAGAGACCCTGAGCCGTTTAAAGAGTTAACGGTCAATCTCGCTAGAGACCCTGTACTGTTAAGAGTTCAAGCAGTGAGTCCACCTAGAAGAACCGGTTTATGAGTTTTTAAAAGTTATGCAAGATCTAAAATCTCCGGGTTATGCTTTTTCAAGCCGCCCTTACGGCAAAACAGAGTTGTTTTGTTTAATCTTTTACAGGGTTTATCTTTTCAGATGAGCCGCCGTGCAAGCCGGTATCATAAGCCGGACAAAGTCAAACAGGGCATACATCAAGTCAGGCAAAAGATTTATACATGCACGATGGCACGGTTCAGACAGAGTTTTGCTACACCTATTACAAAGCTCTCCACGAGAGCCCAAAAGGCAACAGACTTAAGTTTTGTACAACTCAAATTGGCGGATCAGGCGGCCGAGTTATCAAGTTTACAGTGATTAGCTCGATGGCGGGTCATCCTGCGCCGGGTCTTCGACCTCCTCTATCTGAAGATTGTCCACATCCCAGTTGCAGTTTGTTAGAGCTACAAACTGAGCCTCTTCAAATAGAGGAGACGGGTCAATCTCAGGGGCGAAGAGGTGCTTACGACGAGCTGGAGTCAAGTCTCTGGTTTCAAAAGTCGGACCGCGCACTCTCTTGCTGGGCTCGCTGTAAGCCGCCTGGTATGTTGACAGATCAAGTTCATCCGCCAATGTTGAGGCAAGCACCCTAGAGGCTTTCCTACACTTGGCATAATCAGCTTCTGTGAACTCTGAGCCGTCATCTTTTCTTGATGGAAACCCGTCTATCATTTCATCAGCAGACAGCTCCGGAGCAAAGGCTAGGCACCGGCTCAGCGCGGCCATGGCTCCTTGACGGGCGGCTGATTTTTTGAGTTCTCCAATTTGCTGTGGCAGAGTTGAAAATAGTTCTATGACTCCCTTCATATGCTTGGGGATGCTCTGCTCAGTTAACATCGCCTTTATAGTGCAAAGGGTCCCGCAATACAGTTGCTCCACCAAAGAGTACACTGCCTTCAATCTCAACAAGCTATCAGATGAAAATTGGCGGCTCCTTTCGCCTGCAAGGAAGGGTTTGGTGATGTAAGCCGCCAGCAAGGTTATTTAGTATGGAAAGGAAAATCACTAAGTATTACGTGCTTACCAAAGATAGCATAAGTCATCCTGGATATGTGGTGTTTCAGAGTTTGCAATTCTTCTGACACAAGCTTTAGCCGCCCTTCCGCATCATCTGCGCGTTTGGTCAGGGCGGCTTGTTCCTTTTCGGCAGTCTTCCTAAAAAGAGCAAACTCAACTTGCATCTTCTCAAGTTCTTCTATGGCAATCCGCCACTTATTTTCCGCCTCGAACCGAGCGGTTTGTTGTGAAGCAAGATTTCCTCTTAGGTTGGTCAGTTCAGACTCAGCCGCTTCTAAGTTATCCTGTATCATACAAGTGCACAACAAGGTTAAGTCGCCAGGCTGAGCTATTGGAGGATAATTGATGACACATTTATGCTACAAGTTTCAAGCAGATCGCAAGCAATATACTTGACACTTGGGGGCTAATGTCTGTTTGCTCTTCAAGTTTAGTTCCGGCTCATCTCTGCAACGATAAGTCGGCACTTGGGGGCTACAGGCGACGCTCTCAAGTCTTTCATTAAGTTCCGGCTCATCTCTGCAACGATAAGCCGGCACTTGGGGGCTACACGCGACGCTCTCAAGTCTTTCCTTAAAGTTCCGGCTCATCTCTGCAACGGTAAGTCGGCACTTGGGGGCTACAATTGGCGCTCTACAGATCTGCAACACAGTCCCGGCTCATCTTCATGAAGCTCAGCCGACACTTGGGGGCTACAATAAGTATTTTCAAAGTTTCCAGTGAAATTCTGGTTTATCATTTTATGTTAACCCGGACTTGGGGGCTACCATTGATCACACTCTACAACTTGAGTATCGGCTTACTACCTACACTAACCCGATACTTGGGGGCTACACGTCAAGCTACTTGGAATATGATATAGATTGGAAGATCCGGTCTACTATCTGCAATACTAAACCAGCTCTTGGCGGCTATATAAGGGTGTAAGGAAAGGCAGGCAAAAGGCTTACCTCATATTTTTTTCTTCATCATATTAACAAGCTTGAGCTCCAAGTTCCGGCTTGTCGTCAGGCGGTTCAGGTAACCAGCATGGAGCTCATCAGCAGTTAGCTTCTCCAATGATGGGAATTCAAATTCAAACTTCTCAGGCAAAGAAGTTTCAGCCTGGCTAGTATGCCTTGTCAGCACATGAGGTTCAGGGGTTTGATGACCCGTCCCAGTAATGACAACTTCTGGAGGGACCGTGTCTTCAACAGCTGTTGATGGGCTGGGCGGTTTAGGGTCATCCCTTGCAGGGCTTTCAGCGGCCGTGTCATGACCCGCCGGCTCAGATGGCTGGTGAGTATCGTCAGGTGCATCTTTCATAATATCACTCGGCTCAGCATGAGTTAAAGAAGAGGCCGGCTTAGCAAATGCTGGCTCTTGGGCAGGAGGGGCGGCAGTAGACCCGCCAGTTTTCCTTCGTTTTGCTTGGGCCCTGAAAGGCACAGATGATGGTTACATCGAGGTCAAGAGTATTAATGCATTTGGTGCAGAAGTAAAATACGCACTCCGGGTTGATCTTCATTGGAGGCAGCTTGGAGGCAGTCGAGTCATCAGAGGAAGGAGGAGAGTCCTGAAAGCAGTTGAAACAATACAAAACAGAGTAAGGTTACAATGCAAGTTTAATTCAAGTTGCATCTCAGTAAAAGAATACCTTAGCTGGCCGCTTCCGTTGAGCCGGAGCATGTGATAACCCGGCCACGAGATCTTCAGAGCTGGCGCTCCGGGTCTGACGTCGGGAGGTGTGTTGTTGCTTTTTCAAAAGAAAATTGGAGTCTAAATGAGCAAGAGGATGAGAGAAGGGGACTTTCCGGATTACCCGCCGTACTCTGCCTTGTGGAAAGATCTCTGAGTCAGAAATGTCAATTACCTCAGGGGCGTTTGCGTGGCTCGCCTCCGTTTCATCCTGTGAGTAATTATTGTCAATAAGTTGCATGAAAAGACGGCCAAGGGAGTCAAGTTCTACCTCTGAGTCGTCAAGCTCAGACGGATCTGGAGTGGCGGCTTTCTTCTTCTTCTGAGCGGGGACCTTCACCTTTGGTTTCCTCACTGGCGGGTTATACTTCTTTTTCCAGAAGGGGGAGTCGGCCTGTACATAAGCCGCCAGCAAAGGTTAGAAGGTACAAGACAAATGTGACCAATTGAGGGAAAAGAGTCTTACGTCTGGAGCAGGATTCTTGGCAGAAAAGGGTTTAAGCCCGGTTTTGTTGCAAACCGATTGCTTTTCACCTAGAAGTCCTTTGACGGTGGCATTGATATCTTCATCGGTCAAAGGGGTGGCATTGAAGCAGAGGGGGTCATTGGGCTCACCCGTGTATTCGTGCATAGGCCGGTCACGCCGGCTCAGTGGCAGAATCTTCCAGCTGACCCAGCAGCGGGTTAGATCGACGCCTGTCAAGCCGTTAGCCATTAAGGCTCTGATCTTCGCGAAAGTTGGAGCGTATTTTGCTCGCTCAGCGGCTGACATCCGGCTTGGGAGGTCTCCAGAATTGGGAAGCCGGGTAGGGCGATAACCCGGCAATGGATTTTCTCCCTCCGGAGAAGTGTCTTTACAATAAAACCAGGTCTTGTTCCAGTCTTTGGGATGACTTGGCAGGGTAGCTATTGGGTATGGCAGATCTCTCCGTCTCTGGATTGTAATGCCCCCAAGTTCTAAACTTGGCCCAGCCGCCATTTCAGTTTGGCGGTTGGCATAATGATAGTCATGGAAGAGGTCAACAGACGGCTCTTCTTGTAGATAGACTTCACTCAAGACTTGGAACTGACAGATGTTGGTGACTGAATTCGGGCCTATGTCTTGAGGATGAAGCTTGAAGAAGTGAAGAACATCTCGAAAGAATTTTGACCCGGGAGGGCTGAACCCGCGGAGGATATGATCAGTAAATATGATAACCTCCCCCTCTTTGGGCTCAGGCCTCTTCTCTGGCCCTGGAACCCGCCAGTGTATAACATCTTTAGTCGGCAGCATGCCCGACTCAACAAAGTCAGACAGAAGTTCTTCAGTAACGCCGGAGCAGACCCAATCACAGGATGATGGTGCCCTTGACATAATGACGGGTTAGGCTGCAAAGGCGCGAAGTGCGGCGGGTTAGAAAAATATTAAACGGATAAGACAGTTGTGATCAGTATAATGGTGAAGAGTCAAGCCGCCAAAGCATATTGATCAAGAGCCGCCAAACATGATGGCGGGTTAGATGGATAAGGCGACACTGGAAAATATGACTAAGTACAGAAAAACAGGTTTTGTATATTGTTGTATCAGTCGCAAGATCTACGGGCAAGGGAAATGAAATATATTCATGACCTAAAAAAGCAGATGAAGAACAGGCGGACGGTACGCGGTGGAAACGGTAATACAGATTCAAAGCAAGTAGGGCATTGGTATTAGGAGCATAACCGCAGTGGATGGACAGCACTATGGGGTGCGAGGTGATGCTTGGTGGTCTCTCTACGTTATGAACACCGATGAACACCGAAGAGCTCGGGAACCCTAATGGGGATAGATGCGGATTCGACAAGGGCCGGAAAGAATACCTCGTGGATGCGGACGCGCCGGCGAGGCTTTGGGCCAGTTCAGGTTGATGCAGCGGCCAGGCGATGGGGGCAACGGCGAGGTCCAGTTGCGGGCGGCGGAGCTCTGGAGGTGCGGTTGCTCGAAGGAAGAAGACGACAGCGACAGTAGAGGAGGCGGAGAAAGGGAAAAGGGGCACACGTGTCCCTATTTATAAGTTGGAAGGGCAACAGTGCGTGCGAAAATTGGGGAGGCACAGTGATGACTGACCGAGCGCGGCGCCTCGATTTTCGGGATGGCCTTTCAATAAAAAGATCCGTCATACACGTCATGGAATCTTTTCAGGATGTTCGATATGACATCATGGCGGGTTACAAGTTGTCTTTTCAGATGACAGAATATGAAGACTCGCCGCCCAGTGAATTGAAGATTGACATGAGCTGGCTCAAATCAACCTGGGGCCTAATGTTGGGGATATAACCCCGTAGTAAGACCCGCCCAGGAGGGGCCGGGTCGTACTTGGCGGCTCATAGCCCAAGACCAGGCCGCGTGGCGGCTTACCCAATGGGCTAAGGCGGAGGCCCAAGAGACAGAAGATGGTAAGAAGACCCGGGCGGTTAAGCCGCCCGGAGACGGTTTGCCCAAGGCGGCAAGGCGACTTAGAGACAGAATAGACTACGTTGTGTAAAACGGTTTACGACGTGTAACCCAGGGCCTTGACCTCCTATATAAAGGCGAGTCCCTGGGGCGGCTTAGACAAGAAACCAAGCTATCGAGAACTAGGTCAAGCAAGCCGCTCCCTTGTAATCGATACTCCAATCAATACAACACAAGCAGGACGTAGGCTTTTACCTCTACTTGAGGGGCCGAACCTGGGTAAACTCGTGTCCTTCGTCCCGATCAACCCCTTTGAGTCCACTACCATGGTGATGGCCTCGAACCTAAGTCTTCGGACATCTGCCGTGTTAAAACCACGACACAAGCAGTGAACTCCTTACCAACAAACTCATCAATACCAATGCAGTGGAAGTTATCTTGCACACTTGGAAAGTAATCTTCGTTGTCCTTGATGTGCTTCCAGTCCACATACCTCATGTCACTTACTGCAGGGCTCTTGTCAAGCAGAACTATTCATAGAAGTCTTGTTGTTCTTTTTTGTAGAACCTATAGTCTACAATTGTCTTTCTCCTCTGAGAGTAAGGATCAATCGCTCTCCACTCTCTCAATCCTGAGTCCTTCCTCTTCTTCATGTCTTCAGCAACTGGATGGCTGGCATTATGCTTTGGAAGGTGTGGTCTCAGCTTCATCAAAACAGACCTTTCTTCATCCTCACCTTCTCTGAAAGTAGAAGTCTTGTTCTTCGTGGCAGCTGGGATGTCTCTGGAAAACCTCTTGGGTTTTGAAGCAGTGGATTTCTTAGGTGCAGCTGGCTTGCTCTTGGATGGAGCTTGGCTTGGCATAGCATCAGCAAGCAGCCTCTTCTTCTTCTTAGGAGGATCCTTGGGAGCTGGCTCTTCCTCCTCTTCCTCAGCCTCAGCCTCAGCTGGGTCTTCATACATTGAGGTTTGTCTACCAACAACATGTATGATTCTCTTTCTGCTTTTCTTCTCTCCAGCCTTCTTGGGCATGGATTTCTTTGGGGGCTCAATAGTAATTGTTGCCCTAGCACTCTCTGGTGCTTTCACTGTCCCTGAGCTGGCATACTCCTTTCTGATTACCTTCCTAGATGAGGTAGCCTCTGTGATAGGCTTCTTGGCAGTTTTCTCAGCCTTGCGATGCTTAGCCTTGGCAGGAATCTCATCAGGCACAAAGTCAGAATCTTCTTCATCTGAGTTAAGCTTTCTTCTTGCCCTGGTTGCAGCTTTGGGCAGATCTGGTGAGCTAGGTACATCATCATAAGAAGATGAGCTACCCTCAGGAGTAGTGTCTGGGTCAGCATCCACACTTGGTTCTCTAAGGTCATTCTGACTGTCCACTGAGTCTGACATCTCTGACCCTGTGAATAGAATATAGAAGAGCAGATAGGTTGAGTCATCACAAAATGCAGAAATTTTCTCAAAAGTTGAACTTAGAATTCTCAAGATATGCATTCTGCAAAGGGAATGTCGGTACAACCGAGGCAGAAATTTCGGACCCACCAAGACGCATAGCCTGCTTCATAGAAACTTGGCACCCATTTCGGTAATACCGAAAATGGATACTCGGTTTCACCGAGACTGTCCTCAGTAGACCTAGAAACAGAATCGGTACAACCGATTCTTTGGTTTCGGTTTCACCGAGATTCGGATTGCGGACGGCAAAACCCTAAAAATCCATTGTTCGCTATTCTAATGGAGAATTTTGAGGATAGATCGATCTCAAACAGTGGCTTATAGATGGAACAATCCTAATGCGCATGAGTTCGAGGGAGGAGCGCACAAGGGGCCGGAATCGTACCCTAGTTTGGTGACGAGTCTGCTACGGCGGCGACGGCGGTGAGGATTCCGTCGACGGGGGCGACTTCCAACGACGGAGGCGCTCGGGAAGACAAAGGCGATGACCAGGGGTCCACGAACGGGCAGCTAGGGTTTGGAGGAACCAACGTTTGAAGAAATAATTTCAAAAGTCGGGTCCGCCACATTAAGTACCCATCGCTGTCGGTGACACCGGTTCAAAATTATCGGTGCCACCATGTTCCTCAACTGTTAGCTGACAGGGAAACTCGGTGAAGCCGAGAAGATGGAATCGGTGTTACCGAGATTGAAAACCATATCAACCCTAGGCATCGGTGAGACCGAGATTTTTGTGTTGGTTCCACCGAGATGCACTTGGGAGGTTTTAATGGTCAGTCCTTGTCGATACGGAACTCCGAGTGCTCCTCACACAGAGAGATCAAAAAGTCCTTGTTCAAATTTTGTGATGCAGCAAGAATGGAATGTGAGACGAGAAAGCATAGATAGCTAGAGAGGGGCCCTAGGCATTCTTGTTCATCCAATTGGCAAAAGAAAATCAAAATCCAAATAGCAACAATTGGATGTCCTCGAATGAATAAAGAAATGCAGACCAACATGCTCACACAATAAGATGTCAAATGAAATCATGGCAAACATGCACATACATACTAGCATTTATCAAGCATTTTGGCGATGACGGAGTCATCTACATATGAGTATATTGACTTAGGAGCCAAGTAAGAATACTTGATCAATAGGTCATACTCATCGTTTAAGCACAAGTGGGGTTACCACTTTTACATAAAGCATTTAATGTTGTCACATGATATGAGATGCTTTGACTCAAGTCTTAGAGTAAAGCTCCCCCTTGATGTGACATCCCCCCTTGAGAGGGACAAACTAACCTTGGGTTTTGTCGATGAAGACTTCATGTAGGTGAAGTAGTGATGAATGCTCAAGATTGATGAAGATCACCATGAGTTGGGAGCATCCTTGTTGTTTCTTACTCTTCTCACCTACATGGGTTAGTCCCAACACACAAGAGACAGATACAAGGATATCTATGGACATGGAGTGCAAAGCGTACATGATGATGTCCATGGATTTGTTGATTACCTTGTCCCTTGCTTACCTTTGAGGGAATGCGTGACTCCTTGAACTATTGCATGATGTTGACGTTGATTGCAACTAGTTCTTGCCAATAATGAATGTGAGTGAATTTCATTGGCGGAGTCACCCCTCAAGAACTTCTCTAGTTCTTCTTCTTGGGGACCCACATCAAGTTGATGGGGATCCTTGGTGTTGAAGTGGCACTTGTAGAAGTTGAGCTTGAAGTAGCCTTGGGAACCCACTTCACCAAAGCTTGGGATTCATCTTCATATGAGTCAATGTCCTCTTGAAGCTTATCCTTGCCCTTGAGCTTGTGGTCTTGTGGTGGAAGGTCATCTTGATCTTTCGTTCCCTTGGGAAGAGTATGTTCATACTTCTCCCTTTGAGGAACGAACTTGGGCTTGGGGTATTGACCTTCTTCCCATTCAACTCCATTTGCGTTGAAGTAGCCAATGCCATGGTTCTTCCGGTATCCTCCGTGCTTGCGTACAATCTCCTCAAATTGCTTACACCCAGCAAGACTTTTGTAGATACCTTTCTCTATAATCCCTTTCAAAAGTTCATTTTCTTGCTCAAGTGTAACTTGGCTAAGAGAAGTGTTAGTGGGATCAATAGAACTACTAGAAGCAATATCATTGGGTTTATCATTTTTATTGCTACTAGTTGAAGAACCTTTCTTGCCTTTGTTATTAGTTTGCTTAGTCTTAACTTGTGGAATGAATGTAGACAAGAGTAGTCGTTTGGCTAGATAAGATGAAGTCTTCTTAATTTCGGAGATCGTCATTGATAGCTTTAAGAAACTCATGTTCTTGCTCCAAGGTGAGCTTCTCGAAGCGTAGCTTCTCATGAGTCCTTACAAGCTCTCTATGATCCTCTAGGGTAGATTCATGGGCTAACTTAAGAGTGTTTAATTCTTTAGTTAGTCATTCTATTTCCATCTTATCATCATCAACCGACTTATCTTGATTAACATGAAAATTATCAAGTTCATTTTGACTAACATCACTAGCTTTATCAAAGAGCAAGTCATCATCTCCAAGTAAATCATCTTCATCACTATTGAAATCAAGATACTCGGGGTGTGATACCTTGGGGCCTTTAGCCATGAAGCAACTTCCACTCCCTTCATTTGGTGAATCAAATAGATCATAGGAGTTGGTAGTCACTAGTGCAAGTCCGGCAACACCTTCATCTTGACTATAGTCAGAGTTGGAGTGATAGCTTCTCTCGGAGTGGTTGTCGGATTCGGAGCCGGAAACCCATTCACCAACATGATCTTGATGTCTTCTTCTTGAGTAGCTCTTGGTGTACTTGTCCTTCTTCTCCGAGTCCCTACTTCTCCTTGAGGGTCTTCATTCATAATGGTCATCTCTACTCCTTCTCTCTCTTCGAGGTGATTCATCTCTCGAGCTTTGTCTTCTAGGTGACTCTTCTCTTCGTTTGTAGGGAGTCGTGCACTCATTGGAATAGTGTCCGGGCTTCCCACAATTGTAGCAGTTTCGGTCACGGCTTGACGAACGCTTCTCTTCATATCTTGAGTTGGAGCTTCGTTCTTTGCCTCTGTTCTTGTAGAACTTGTTGAATTCTTGACCATGAGGCTTATCTCTTCATTGGTGACAAGGTTGTCGCTTGAAGTTGCGGGAGCATCACTTGTGGCTTTGTAAGCACCGCTAGACTTGTTGTGAAGCTCTTCTTTGTCTTTGAGTGTCATCTCATGAGCAACAATCCTTCCAATGACTTCCTTAGGCTTGAGATCTTTGTAGTTAGGCATCATTTGGATCAATGTGCACACGGTGTCGTATCTCTCATCCAAAGCTCTAAGTATCTTCTTGATGATGAATTTGTCGGTCATTTCTTCGCTTCCTAAGCCGGCAATCTCATTGGTGATGAGAGCTTGCCTAAAGTACATCTCTGCGACTCCTTCACCATCCTTCATCTTGAACTTGTCAAGCTGACTCTGAAGAACTTGGATTCTCTCACGGATTCGGTACCTTCGTGCATATCAACCAAAGTATCCCAAATTTCCTTGGCATTCTCAAGATGGCTGATTTTGTTGAATTCTTCGGGGCATAGGCAGTTGAAGAGAATGTCACATGCTTGAGCGTTGTATTGCAACATCTTCAATTCTTCCGCGGTCGCTTCACGATCCGGTTCCTTTCCATCACCAAAGAATTCACCTTGCAATCCAACACGAACAACAGCCCAAACGGCAGGGTTATGACCAAGAATATGCATTTTCATTTTGTGCTTCCAACTAGCAAAATTTGTGCCATCAAAGTACGGACCTCTACGGTGATAATTTCCCTCGCTAGACGCCATACTCTCCTAGGTTGTGAAACCAATGCAATGGAGACCAAAGCTCTGATACCACTTGTAGGATCAAAAGTATGTCTAGAGGAGGGTGATTAGACTACTTGAGCAAATAAAAATTCTACCTTTTCCCAATTTTAAGTGTTGGCAGATTTTAGCAATGATAGCAATTCAAGTACACCCTACACATGCATGTCCAAGAGTATAGCAGCGGAAAGTAAGGACAAGCATATGTAATAGAGGATAGGGAGGAAGATCAAACGCAATTTGGAGACACGAAGATTTTTCCCATGGTTCCGATAGGTGGTGCTATCGTACATCCACGTTTATGGAGTCTTCAACCCACGGAGGGTAACGATCGCGAGAGTCCACGGAGGGCTCCACCCATAAGGGTCCACGAAGTAGCAACCTTGACTATTCCATAACGGCTTCCGTCCACGAAGGACTAGCCTCACTATGGGTAGATCTTCACGAAGTAGGCGATCTCCTTGCCCGTACAAACTTCTTGGTTCAACTCCACAACACGAAGTAGGAGGCTCCCAAACGACACCTAACCAATCTAGGAGGCACCACCCTCCAAAAGGTAATAGGCTCGATAATGTCGATGAACTCCCTGCTCTTGTGCTTCAAGATGATAGACTCCTCAACACACAATCACTCTCTCATAGATTTGGCTTTGGTGGAAGAGATTGATTGGGTGGAAAGCAACTTGGGGAGGCTAGAGATCAAGATTCATATGGATGGAGTGGAATGGCTTGATCTCAACACATGAGTAGGTGGCTCTCTCTCAGAAAATTGGATGAGGCAAGTATGGAATAGTTCTGAGTGCTTCTCTTTCGAGTGGGTGGTGGTGAAGGGGTATATATAGGCATCTCCAAAAAATCCAACCGTTACACCTAAAGTGACTAACTCGGTGACACCGAAGTATAAAACTCGGTGGTACCGAGTTGCTCCAAAGGTAGCAACTTTTGAATCTCGATGAGACCGATACAAAGATCTCGGCAGTACCGATAAGGTGACCAACGGTCAGTTTCCACAACTCGGTGACGCCGATCCAAAATCTCGGAAATTCCGATTTTAAGAATCGAGGTAACAGAAAGTTGGCAAGCTGAACTCGGTGGCACCGAAGATCTAGGTTTTGGCATGGGTCTGTCTGAGGTGGGAATCGGTGGGACCGAGTGGGAAATATTGGTTGCACCGATTTTCATGATAGGCTTGGACAGACTTTTGTGGAAGAGCTTGTGGGTGTTTTAGGTGACTATCACTTGTGCACGTGGAGCATATTGTTCACCAACAGTACCTTACCCCCTTTTAATAGTATTGGGTTTCCTATGGACTCAAGGTGATTTCTCACAAAGTAAAATGTAGAGTCCTCTTGCTTGAAGCTTTGCCAATCCAATTCCTTGCATCTAGGGGTCTCTGCACAATCCTTTTCCTAACCCATCATTGAACTTTTCCTGAAATATACTTTGTGGAAACATTAGTTCAATGACATATATGTTGTTATTAATTACCAAAACCACCAAGGGAGCAAATGTGCTTTCAACAACGAGAGCGGGGCTCAAATCGTTGTCGCAAAAGATTTGTGAATCTTCGTCTTCATTCACTTGGCGGTGTATGGCCACTTGCTCCAAAGCTTGCATCTCGCCGTCACTCATAGAGTCATAGGTGCCATCGTCGAGGAGAACCATATTGCGTTTGGTTGGACATTCGAAGGTCTTGTGGCCTCGGCCTTGGCACGTGAAACACTTGATGGAGCTTGTCTTGGCGGTAGCATCCGTTGTTGGGGTAGAGGATGAAGCTCTTGGCTTATATGTGCTTGAGGTTGGTCGGCTTGATGAAGTCGTCTTGTCCTTGAAGCTTGACTTGTCGCCGTTCGGTGTCGTAGATTTCGTAGTCGAAGTTGTTGTTGTCGTAGTAGCTTGAGCACTAGAGCCGTAGGTCTTGGAGGAGAACTTGGAGTACTTGTAGTCATCTTGCACTTGCCGTTCCGCCTTGGTTGCTTGATGTACAAGTTCGAGAAGGTTGGAGTATGGTTGGAAGTCGGCAATTTTCTTGACTTGGTAGTTGAGGCCATTCAAGAAGCGTGCCATTGTTTGCTCGTCATCTTCCTTGACATTGGCTCGGATCATAGCAATCTCCATCTCTTGGTAGTACTCTTCTACCGACTTGGTGCCTTGCTTGAGTTGTTGTAGTTTCTTGAAGAGATCTCGGTTGTAGTGTGTAGGCACAAAACGAGCTCGCATGAGATCCTTCATTTGGGCCCAAGTGTTGATAGGAGGTTCACATCTCTCCCTTCTTCGCTCAATCACTTGTTCCCGCCAAATAAGGACATAGTCTTGGAACTCAAGGGAAGCCATGGCGATCTTCTTTTCTTCATCACAGTTGTGGAGGCGAAAGATCTTGTCAACCTTGAGGGCCCATGACAAGTAGTCTTCGGGATCATTGCTTCCGGAGAACTTTGGCATTGTGAACTTGAGCTTGCCGAAGCGTTGTTCATCATTGTGGTGGTGATGCCGAAATTCTTGTCAAGGATGTGGATCCTCATTGTCATTGTCTTGAGCAAGTTGACGTTGATCTTGTTCTTGCTCATCGTCACGGTCGGGGTCGTCGCGATGATCTTGAGGACGGTGACGAGGTGGACGCACTCGGTTGCGCCTCTCTTGGTGCTCCTCTTGGCGATTGGCTTCTTCTTGTCGTTGTCGACGAAGTTCTTCTTGTTGTGCTTGGCGAAGTGCTTCTTTCTCGTGATGAGCTTGGCGGTTGCGCTCCTCCAAGGCACGAGTAGCTTCTTGCAAAGTGTGATGTGCTTCAAGCGCTCGTTCATGACGGCGATGTTGTTCTTCTCGACGTCGTTGTTCTTGTTCTTGGCGTTGTTGTTCTTGCTCCAACGCGTCTTGATCTTGTTGGTGGCGGTGTTCTCGAGCGCGGACGCGATCTTGTAATCCATTGCCATGAAATGGATTGTCTTGACGGTGACGACCTTGTGGAGAACTTGGGCTGGAGTTGTCGTTGTGATGGTGATGACGCGCTTGTGGACTTGCGTCGGAAGAGTACGTCGTTGAGTTGCGACTTGTGTGACGACTCCATGTCGATGTAGATGAGGAAGGTGCGTGGTTGACCATCAAGGACCGGAGCTCCTCCATTTGGCTTGATAGCTTGATGTCGAGGTATTCCCTTGTGCGCAATTCGGATTTACGCAAGTTGGAGGCGAGTTGGTCGATGCGGTCATGCAATACATCTTGAGCTTGAGTAATTGCCTTGTGTGTGCCGAAGAAGTGCAACTTGGTGACGTGGTTGTTTACGTCATCGTCATTCTCCTCGAAGGACGGGTTCGACATGATGTTCCTATCCATAGCACTCAAGCAGATATAAGTGGAAGAGTGAGAAGACAATACCAATTACCGTTCCAAAAGTTGAAAGTGGATCAAGATCACTCAATGTGCAAGTATGGAAATAGTAGAATTGGTACCGAAGATCGTCCTTCTCACACCTACACAAATAAGGCTTATGGAGTAGCTTGGTTAGGATAGTGGCACAAATATCAAGCAATCCGAGAGATAAGATTCAATAAAGTTGAAAGAGATTCGGAAAATTCGCAAATGAGACAATGTACATCAATAGCAATGAGTATACATGGAAAACACACACACGGAAGAAAATTGGGCTCATGCAACCAAGGATGAGCCAAAATGTGGAATCCACGGAAAATGCTCTCGTTGCACAACACTAGAGAGACGCTAGCACGATTGCTCCAATGGGTGTGATACGCACTTGTGCACAACCTAAAAGAAACCAAACGTGCCGTCTTCCTATGCCCGACTTGCTATGTGTGTATGCGGCACGTGTCACTCGCTCAAATGATCCAAGATGATCAAATATGCTATGTGAAGCTTGTGATGCTATTGCTCTTTTGCTCTTTTGCTCGTGCTTAAAAGCTTTGCTTCTCTTTTGTTTTGCAATGATGTTTTGTATGGTCACAATGCGGGACGTGCACACTGAGATAGCAATTATGTATGCGGGTACTACTTGAACACAACAGATACCAATAGGATACCAAAATGATACTAAGATATATGCACGCAATTAAAGCTATGCGGAATATGTATCACTAACGTGCACAACTAGCGTGACCTGGCAATACTCAATGGCTAGTCTCGATAGGCAAGTAACGCAAAGAGGCTCGGGGGTAACAATGCAATGGCAAGGGTAAATGGTCATGAGTGTCGTCGCGGTTACCGTCCTTGCTTACGGTGAGGTGTCAATGAAGAGTTGGTTGGCGACGATCCGGAGCGATGATGAGCGGCGATGTCGATGAAGAACCACTCCTAATTAGCCGAAACACCTTAGGAAGTGGCGATGCTCGTGACTCAAAATCTCAAATGAAAATGGGTTGCGGAAGAAATGGCGGAAGGTTGCGGAAGAAATGGTGGAAAATGACAAAATCTGTCCGAATTGGAGGCAAAACAGCTTTGCTGTTCTCCACGGGCCGGATGTCCGGGCTGACTGGGCCGGATGTCCGGGGTAAGGGCTGGATGTCCGGGCCTCCCAAATCCAGATCCAATCTCAGGATCCCTACGAACTAGAGGATGAACACGAATTTTTTTTTTTGGCAAAATTGGGGCGATTTGACGGTGGAAAATGATGGGGATGGAGGCGGAAAAGCTAGATCTACCTGTCCACAACGAAATCCATGGATCCAAATCAACAAAATCTCCTCAAATCAAACGAATCCAAGAGATTTGGTATGGCTATTTTTGTGGGGATTTTCGAAATTAGGTCAAAACAAAACAAAATTGGCTAGAAAGACGAAGGGGGAGACTCCAAATTCGTGAGAAACCTTGGCTCTTGATACCAATATGATACGGGGCATGCCCGTGTGCGTCGATCTTTCACGAATTGGAGGGGATCTCACGAGGAACACAAAGAACACAAGAGAAACACGAGAGGGAAATCAAACACTCAAGGACAACCTTCGATCACACATCCATTAGAAACACACGAGTACACGAGTAGCACGATCCACAATCAACAAAAGGATACAAGTAACGATAGTCTCCTCGCTCCGAAGGAGGAGGTCTTGAATCCCGTGGGATCTTCCCTTAGAGGGGCCTTGGCATCACTTGGATCTTCTCTCAATGGAGGGCAATCTCCGTGGGAGAAGGAAGTAATGGAGCTATGCTCAACAAAATAGGTCTTTGCCAAACAATAGCTAACCCTAGAGAGAGGAGGTGGAGGTGTTTATATAGTTCTAGGGGAAAGAGGGGCGAAGGAAAGGGTACGTGGCCCATCGGGCCCGAGTCTGCCCGCATAGGGGTCGGATGTCCGGGGCTTCAGTGTTCGCCCGGATGTCCGGGCTTGGGGGCCGGATGTCCGGGCTGGAGGTGCTGGTTTCCACTCGATTCGGACACTGGCACACCGGATTTCCAAGGGCGTGTGCCGGATATCCGGGGAGGGGCCGGATGTCCGGGCCATGGCCGGATGTCCGGCGCCTGTAGCTTCGGCTGTGGGTCTTTGTCGCTAGTGCAGTCTCCAGGGGCCGGATGTCCGGGGCCTGTGCCGGATGTCCGGGGCCTGGAGGGTGTACTTGCCTCCTTTTGTCGCCCTTGTCCGTCCCTTTCCGTGTCCGTTCCCATGGGGACTTGTCCTTCACCACGAGCATCTCCTAGGCCTTCTTCATGGTACCTGAGCATGCATAGGAGAGAAGTCACCTCGTCTTGGATTGCGCGTGCACGAGCTCTTGTCATAGGGCCACTTGGGGGTTTGTTCGGAGGTGTAGTCTTCATGGGGATGATGGTGGGATGCTCCGCATCAGAAATTGTTAAAAAAGAAGTAATGCTACTATTTGAGTGGTTCCATAACAACGAACTAGATGTCCATCGTCTGAATTATGGGATCATTACTCTCCTGCCTAAGATTACTGGTGCTAATAAAATACAACAGTTTCGCCCCATATGTTTGCTTCGCTGCATATACAAGCTGATCACTAAGGTGCTTACTATTAGATTGGAACCGTTTGTCGACATCTTGTTTAGTAGACATGAAAATGCTTTTATCAAAAAAAAGGGATATTATGGACGGGATTATGTCCTTGCATGAAATTCTCCACCACTCTTATGCTAGAAAGAAAACTGGCATCGTGCTTAAACTAGACTTCGAGAAGGCATACGATAAAGTGAACTGAGATTTCCTTCTAGATTGTCATGAAATGAGGGATTTCGATCCTCAATGGATCGAATGGGTGAGAAAAATATTGGTAGGAGGCATTGTTAGTGTGAAACTCAACGATGAGGTGGGTCTTTATTTTCAAAGCTCGAAGGGGGTGCGTCAAGGTGATCCTTGCTCCCCCTTTCTCTTTAAATCTTGTTGTAGATTGCTTAACAAAAATGGTACTTAAAGCACAAAAAGCTGGCATGTTTCATGGCCTAGCGACTGGCTTGGTTCCTAATGGGATAGCCATACTTCAATATGCGGATGATACGATTTTGTGTTTTGAGGATAACCCTAGAAATGCTCTCCGCATTAAGTTGTTGTTGTATCTGTTCGAAATCATGTCTGGCTTAAAGATAAATTTCCTAAAAGTGAGATTTTCTCTATGTGTGCGGATGATGATACTATGAAACTGTATGCAGATATGTTTAACTGCCAAATTGGCTCCTTTCCTATTAAGTACCTAGGGATGCGAGTTAGTTATGTTGGACTTAAGAGTAGTGACTGGTTGTTTGTTGATGATAAGTTTGAGAATCATAGCGAGTCCTGGGTTAGTGAGGCACTATCTTCCGGAGGGAGGCTTATCAAAGTGAATGTTGTATTGTCCCATGTCCCAACTTTTTATATGTCCATGTTTCTCCTGAATAAAACCACTCTGGAAAAATGGGATAAACCTAGAAGAAAATTCTTTTGGCATAGGAATGGCAAAAAAAGAGGGTATCATATGATAAAGTGGAGCCGTGTATGTAGATCTAAATGTAAAGGGGGACTAGGTGTGAGAGACTTATGGAAGCAAAATATAAGCTTGCTGGTCAAGTGGTGGTGGAAGCTCGATAAAAAAGGACTTTGGCAAGATATAGTCAAAGCCAAGTACTTAAAAAAAACTAATGTGGCTTCGGTAAAACAAAAGGCGAGTGATTCCCCTTGTTGGAAATCCTTACTGAAAGTGAAAGAATTTTATATGGCAGGAAGAGGGATTCAAGTAAATAGTGGGGATGTTGCTAGACTTTGGTTAGATGATCTGGAGGGTGGAATGCCATTTAAAGACAAATTCCCTAATCTTTTTGACATTTGTGTTGATCCAAATTGTTCTTTGAACAAGATTGGAGATATGGATCAGGTCTCTTCTTTTAGAAGAAGGCTATCCCGTGAGTTGATGCGACAGTGGAAAGAGATGAAAGAGGTTGCAATTAAACTTAGGAAGAATGATCTTCCTGATGACATATACTAGAAAGTTGATAATTCGAGAACTTTCTCTACCAAATCAATGTATAGGTGGCTAGAAAAAGATCTTGCGGGGTCTGGGTATAATTTATAAGGTACGTACTGTACAGCATATGTCAACATATATACGACGATATGTCACGTTGTTGGACATCTGACCGACTTCAACGTTCGGGGATTGAACACCACCCAGTGTGCCCACTTTTTTTTTTGAAACAAAGGCAAAAGATTTGCCTCATATATTAATTAAGAAGAGAAGAGTTTGCATAAGTTACAACATCCCTAAACCAGAAAATGAACTACTCTCGCGGCATGATTGAACCCAATTTTTTTGCTCCAGCAGCCACCCAAAGTGGCACGTCCTTCTTTAGATTATCCAGGAGAACCGGAGGCGGTGCACTCTTCTGTCGGAAGACGCGGGCATTTCGCTCGTTCCATATTGTCCAGGAGGCAAGCATGACAAGGGAGGCCATTGCTTTTCTATTAGGCATGGATGTATCAGATAGGCCAGTCCACCATTCCTCAATGGACCTAAAGAGATGCCAAGAAGAGGTGTCCATGTGATTTAGCTGCAGTCAATCCTTGATCATGCCCCAAATTCTGATCGTGAACCGACACTTGAAGAGGAGGTGGTCGACGGTTTCCTGAACTTGTTTACATAGAGGGCAAAGTCCACAGTGTGCCCACTTTGGAATCAGCGGTTCAGCTGCCAAAGCACTTGGTTTTACCCAACAGTTTCAGGCAACACATTTTTAGCACAACCAGCATCCTTAGGCTGTGTTCGGCAACCCTCTGCTCCTTCGCTACGGAGCGGAGCACGCGGAGCAGCCTGTTAGCCGCTCGTCAAAATATAACTGTGTGCCGCTCCGCTCCGCAGCGGAGTTTCGGAGTGGAGGAATTCCGAACAGCCTCTTACATCACATGAACTGCATGCAGCTACTAACAGAAAATCACGACGGCAAATCCACCATATAACACTTAATAATGCATCAATCATGAATACAACTCCGTACACAATCTCCTGCAACTCCGGCTGCCAAATCAACAGCGCCACCTTTGCCGTTTGTTCCTGCTTTCTCTTGAAAAAAAAAAGGAAGATAGTGTGTGTTCCCGGCACCAAGTGACGGACAACACCGTGAATTCATGCCTATGACGAGTGTAGGGAGAAGAGCAGTTCACCTACATCGAGCGCGTGCAGTTCAAAACAATCAGTACATAGACGCACTTGGTTTTAACCAACAGAATCAGGCAATATACTCAGCACAACCAGTATACTACTCCCTCCGTCCCAAAATAAGTGACTCAACTTTGTACTAGAAACATGAACTGCACGCAGCTACTAACAGAATCAGGCAACATACTCGACATAATCAGGCAACTGGAGTACACCACATGAACTGCACGCAGCTACCAACAGAATCACGAAGGCACTTCCTTAACAGTTAACAATGCATGAATCATGAATACAATTGTCTCCCAAGTACTAATAATTAAGTTACACAGGCAAAGCAAGCAAACCTTACCAACTGCTGCATTCTACATTGCGGACAACGAATGAAGGACTCTACTTACTTCCTCCTCCTGGGCCAGAACAAGCTTAATTAATCACCCAGAGACTTCCTCCCGGTCGCTTCCTTCAACAACAATGGCGTCTTGCTCCTGCTGAACATGTCCACCGTCGCCCAAGCTCAACCGCCACTTAACCGTGACTAAACGTGATCACTTGACATCGTCATCGCCCCCAGCGCCTCCTGGATCCTGTCCAGCTCCAGCATGAACGCGTCGCACTTGGCCCCATCGCCGCAAATCTCCCTGCCAATCCCGGCCGCCTTGCTCATCAGCGCCGCGTACCTCGCTGCGTCCTCCTCACGCCGCACCGCGGCCACCAACCGCCCCTCCTCGCGCCGCTCCAGCTGCTCCTCCCTGCACCCGTCGGTCCACCGGGCCACGATGTACTTCTCCGGAATCTCGTCGATGCCGAACTGCGTGAAGAGCCTGAACACGTGGCAGCAGAGGATCCCGTCCCGGGCGAACTTGGCGCACTGGCACGTGTACGTGTCGGTGACGCCGGGCTTGATCGACACCTCGAACGAGTCTCGGTCATACTCGGGGTTCTCGTAGTTGGAGGCCTTGTCCAGCCTGTACAGGGTGCCTCTTTCTATCTCTTGCACCTTGAATGCTGTGGAGTGGAGGAGCTCCTTCTGGACCTTCAGGAAGATCTGCCTTGTGTAGACGCGTGATGCGTGCCTTTCTATTGGCTGCAATGAGAAACATTTAGGTTCGGTCATTGATTGCTGTGCATCTTCCTCGTCCGTCTTTTTTATCTTATCTTGCATCTCCTCATACTTTTCAATCAGATTCTCTATCTTGTCCTTAGGAAGTAACACTTTCTCTTTGAACAGTGAGAATGCCCCCTGGCTGCCTCTGGCTGAAACGACGAAAGGAAAGAAATCTTGCATGAAATACACAGGCGCCCAGGTCTTCCTCATCTCCCACAGAAACTGGAGGTACTCGTTTTCACTTGCATCGTGTCTCTGGATGAGTGCACTCCATCCTTCTTCGAATTCCGTCTCTGTCAGCGAATTGTCAACCAAGCTGTCCAGCTCGACTTTCATGTTGCCTCTTGCTGCCACAAAGGCTGCCATCTTTTCCTGGGCTTTCCTGTCCCATCTGCAGAACCTGTGCCTTGCTTGTGGCATGACCTCAGCTATTGCTGTCGCCATGGCTTCATCTTGGCTTGTTATGACTGATGTTGGCATCATGTGACCTTCCATCTCTTTCAGAAACGTCTGGAGCATCCATTTGTAGGTTTCAGCCTTCCGATCTTGCAGCAAGGCACATCCTAACACGATTGTTCTCCCACGGTTATTCATCCCAGTGATAGGAACGAAAGGCATGTTGTGTCTATTTGTGCTGCAGGTGGTGTCAAACGATACGAAATCACCAAAGATTTCATAATCCATCCTTGACCTTGCATCAGTCCAGAAAACGCTCCTAAGCGTGCCATCTTTATCCTTTTGCACGGTGTAGAAAAAACATGGGTCCTGGAGCTGCAGTTCCTCGAAGTGGTTGAGTGTTTTTTCAACGTCTAAGTTTGCTTTCCTCCATTGTTCGGCAGACTGCAAGATCAGTGCTTGTTTTTCCTTTGATGGCAATTCCCGAAAAAAGCCACTCATTCTTCTTAAAATCTTGAGAATTTCTCCGGGAGGCACCCTGCTTTGCTGAAGAACTCTTGAAAATGACCTTTCTTCAACTGACATGTGTTTTTGGCTCGTTAAGAATCTTGTGAACGAACGGCTTGGAGATAACGGATGGTTATGTTCATTCTGAACTGCTGTGAACACCCACTGTCCCTTGATAAGCTTCACCACCACCTTTGCCTGGCAATTTGTCTTCTCTATGACATTCTTCTTCCTCTTCCTCTTCAGGTTCAGGTCCTCAACTAGCTTTACCTTGCGATTCCTGTTGCAGTCTAGCTGAAACCTCTGTCTCTTGTAGTTTCTTCCCCTTACCACCACGAAACCAGTTTGGAGAGCATATGTGTTGTAGTACTCGTGTGCATCTTCGAGCGTTGGGAATTTCATTCCAACTTGTGGTGCTCTAACAGTGCCCAGTGCCTCAGGGGCAGGATAGAAGAACTTCCCTTTCTCTTTCTCTGACTCGCTCCCAGAGCTGCTGTCTGAATCACTTTCACTGCCTGTATCGTCGCTAGATATGTCATCGATTTCCATAACATCATGTTCTTCAGCAGTCTCCAGCTGCAGTGAACGGTCCACATAGCTGGCATTTCTCTCCAGTTTAACTGCCAATGCAAGTGACGCTTCTTCATCGTCATCCATGAACTCTGTTGACTGTTCCTGCGTGTCAGTGCCATAGTTTATGTTAACCCGCTAAGTATGCTATATTGAAATGTCCGAAACATCAATACTTGATATATTTTGTTTGGCTTCCATACCTCACGGTTGTCGCTGATCAGTTGTATTCTTGGTCGTCTCACCGGCTGTTTGCCAGCATCCCGACATGGTTGCTGTTATTTCATTCCAAGTTAACACCAGGCATTAAGTCATTTATAAAAAGGGAAGGTGAAGTAGTGACTCCAGGTACCTTAACGACGTTGCACGCAGGTGCTGGCGTCTTCTCATATCCCTTACTACCCTGAGACACAGATATGTGAGAGACGCAGTAATTCAATGTGTCTGCATGTTTTCTTCTATGTTAACTACTGATATATGCACAGATGAGGGGATAAAGATGTGGCCAAGTACCTCTTCTCCATACACCTGCACTTGCCGCAGGGTCGGCACATGGGAGCCATCATCCCCAGCGACAATGTATATCACTCTCTTGTTCGATGAGCTCCCGGGGGTTTTCGCCGAACTGTGGTTCGCTTTCGCAACCTGCAACAGTTCCAAAGAGTGCATTTTCACTCAGGATCTACACACCACACATAATGCCAAGTCTCTCCTGAACAAAAGGCCTCCAGTAATCTTACCCCTCTGGAACTGGCCGGAAGAGCGGCAGCTCCTGGCGCCTGCTGAGTGTGACCGCCTGCTGCCCGTGCCGGCAGCTCGCTGGCCGTTTGAACCACCGACTGCGCCGGCGTTGCGGGATCTTTCGCCTGAAAGAAAGCGATTTGTCACGCGTAAACCCTGCGTGGCGGAACATGTATGGTAGTTTTTGAGGGGCGGGCATTACCGTGTAAGTAGCCAGATACTCCTCCATCGCCGGTGTCCTCCGCCGCAGGCGCGCTTCGGCGGAGGTGGACTGGGAGTCTAGATCCGGATTCGAATGGGCGGAGGAGAGTGGAGGCGAGGGGTTGGGCCCGGATCCCGTGCGGCTGGTGGGGCGAGGGTGGGGAGAGGAGGTGGCGGCTGGATCTGGACAGGGGGAGAGGATACGGCGGCGGCGGCGGCGGCGGCCGCCGTTGCTGGAGCGACGGGGAGGAGCAGAGGTAGGTATCCTGCGCCGGCTGCGGAGAATAGGGCTATGGGAGAGAGGAGCGGAGTTTCCTTATTGGTCGCCTGTAGCAAAGAGCTGACGCTATGACGCGCCTGGGTGCGCGCACATGGGCCCGCCTGACTTGGGTAGCTCAAGCCCACAAGAGGTTTGTACGGCCTCTTTGATTCGTAGGATTCTCAAAAAACACGGAATAATAATGAAAAACATAAGATTAGAATATCATACTCATCTCAATCCTACAGAATTTTACGTTTGATGATTGCATCATAGGAAAAACAAAGAATCATTTCAAAGATATTTGAGTAAGCGCCATAAATCTTATGGTAAGTAGTACAGAGAAATCCTTAACAAAATCTATAGGATTCAATCCTATGAATCAAACAACCAACATAGAAAAAATTACAAAGGATTTTAATACTTCAAAATTCCTATGAAAATACTTTGAATCAAAGGAGCCCTTAGTCGCTACCTTTGCACGATCTTGTTTTCAATCTTTTATCGTCATCGGGTCTTCTCTATCGGTTTTCACTATTTTCTTTACATTTTTTGTTTTTATTAGTTTTATTTTATAATTTCCTTTACTTTAAATTTATAAATTGTCCCTTCATTTTGTTTTTCTATTTTTTAAGTTTATCTTTTTTTACTTTCCTTTTCATTTTTAATTTCCAATACATGCATATTTTTACTACTTGCATATTTTAAAAATTATGATTGTTTTAATCTATGATTTTGTTGGAAGTTAGTGAATGCATAAAAACATGCGTAATTTTAATTTTATCCTGAATATTTAAAATCCATGAATTGCCAACATATTTTATTGTTCACTAACCTTTAAAAATTGGTGAATGTTTTTTTGGCAATAATACGTCTTAATTCTGTCAACAAACTGACAGCCTATTTTGTTTAACCAGATTTCTGTAGCTAGCAAATTGAAGTATGTCCTAAAATGTATCTTTAATTTTTAAAGTTTTCATGACATAATTTTATTGAATATACATTGTTTATCATTTATTTGGAAGAACATACAAACAAAGTGCGAAAGAGCTAGTTGATGTTCTCTTTTCTTTGGTTTAGGAAAGTAATATAATTTCCAAAAGTCAAAAAATCTCGAAAAAATGGGGAATTGTTTGGTCTGCACCAATAGACGGAGCGAGGAGGCCCACATGACCCACCCAAGCGTCCGGGCTAGTGTACGCCCCTAGCTCATAAACTAGGTACTGCCCAAACACTTAAACAAAAGTATTTTAGTGTTGCCAAATGAGAATTAGAATGATTGCTTCGGATGGATCAGACCAGTACAGTTGCCAAATGGGAGTACAATGAATCTACATCAATAACATGGCACATTTTGTTAAAGCAATACAAAAAGGAAGAGAATCAGATATATCAAAATCAACCAAAAGCAAGGGTAATAGGATAGTCACTTGAACAATTGATTTAAAGGTTCATGAAAAAGGGGAGATATATATTTGGAATATAGAAGGGAAGACAATCATTCTTCTAGTTTTGCATTCCATCGGATTGGCTATGTCATGACAACCAAATCCTTCATTTTTCCTATTCCTTTGTTACACAAATCCTGTGATCCAAAGAAGCTGTCACATATAACAAAAGCAAGGCAAGCATCAAAGAATAGTAAATAGAAAAGTTGATCTCAAAGTTCATGAAAAATAGCAACATATATTTGATTCCAAGACGATGGATCCTCGTCAAGTAAATACAATAATTGGGTTATAAGATAGCAAAAGCAAGCCGGAGCAGCATTGCGAGATAATAATCCTATAAAGTTTTGCTAAGGCTCCAACAATGCATCAAGGTTACTAATATGTAGTCAACATAAAGAATGCTACATAATTCTGAGAGCGACTAACTCTTACAAAAGGCGAGGACAATCAATCATTAGTTCGCATAACACATAAGAGTAGCTAGTAGTATGATACATCATTTTGACCTCATTTGCTCCAAGGCAGGTAGCTCTTGATATCAATAGATAATCAATGCCGCATCATTCGCCTGAAGAAAGCCACGTGTGAAAACGCCTCATGCTCTCGTGACTCTATCTCCTAATCACATAAAGTTTCTTCACCAAATGTTTGCTTCTTTCCTTGGATTATGCGCCACCACTTCAATATTCATAACAATCTGGTCAGTCGATTTATACATGTTACAAGTAGGAGGAAGAAATGCGCCATCACACTATGAAGTGGTCCGGAAAGGAGGGCATGTATCTCACATCATCTAAGTAACCTTTAGCAAGCTTGTCTATCATGTCAAATGCCTCATTGAGTCTGAGCCTTAGATAACGAAAGTCTTTGCATTTTGTCCGTTCATAGTTGAGATCCTTCACTAGAGTTTGTGGTGTTTTCCATGTACCTAATGGCCTCAAGAGCGACAAAATCTTCCGCCATTGTCTCATTGGGAGAGCAAACACAGGTCCTACTGTTTTGGATATCGGTGTTGACAAGAACAGTGACACTCATCTTGTGTTGTAGGTATCCCCTTTGATGAGAAATGGCCTTGGGAAGCCCAAGCTCCTCTAACAGGAGATCAAGCATCATTCTACCTGGATCCTTACAATGCTTGGCTGGACCTGTGTTATGAAAAGTTGCAGAAGAGTCACTTCAAATTATGGAGCACTAAATCCGACATAATTCATGATCTTGCTTATATCCAAGTGTCAATTTTGATATTTCCAGTTTTGATGTCGGGCAAATGGAAAAGTGAGATTGAATAAGAGTAAGTCAAACATTAAGTCAAAGACAACAGTGTTGCTTTGTGTATGCATACATACCTTCACCATTGGTGATGTATATTGGGCCGTCGCTTCCTCTCATAAAGTATTTACTACTGGAGCCCTAGCAAGAGAGAGAGCGCATCACTTTTTGTACTTATACTCATACATAAAAGAAGTGGATGTAAACGATCTAAATAGCGGGAAAATGCAACGGATAGTGGGATTAGTGCATGCTTAGTGAGAACAACCTAACAAATTAAGAGGCAGGTCCTCTTTCAATGTTTAATGCGGTCATAAAACGGTGAAAGCCATATGGCAGATGCGGCTCTTTGGCATGCTACTGGCCGCAACCACCGCGCCAGAGCAGTGGCGTTAGGGAGGCGGCGGCGCAGGCCCGGTTTCGGCCTAACCTGGGTCCAGCGGGCTGGCCACGCACGCCCGATCTGGATCTTGGGAGTCCGCCATGGTTCCTGCTGGGCAGGCGACTGGCTGGGGCATTAGTTGTGCGCTCCTTGGCGCCGGAAGGATCTAGTGGCATCCTGAATCATCTTCTTCATTGTAGCAGGCTGGTGGCATGGGGGCTACTGCCTTGGTCTGAATAATGGTGGATGGCCCTGTTGGTCGTCTTATGCTCAGTCACCGATCTGCTTGATGTTGGCCTGCTCGATAGGGACGCCGACGAGTTCTGTTCTTCCTCTCGGGGGTCTCTGACAATTGGCGCAAGACGCCACCGAATATCTAGATTGGAATTGATTCAATCATGCACGACCTTATCTTCGGCCAGTGATGCTTCATGAGGGCGTGGCGCGAAGCTTCGCTTGCTTGTTGGTGCCATGGGACATGTCTAAATATAGATTTTCTATGGTACTAACAGAGGTGAAGAAAGTCATGGTGGCTCTGATTGGAGGCTTGTAGTGGCGGCGAGGTGTGTTGGTTGCGGTGAAGACTAGCGGCATAGGTTTCTCATGTGTGTCGGATGTTGAAGACTTGCAATAGCGACCTTGGCAAGAGGGGGCGGCAGCACAGGTGGTCTGCATTTTTGGTGGTGCTCTGATACGTCCATTTTGCATCATGCTTTTATATTGATATTTATTGCATTATGGGCTGTTATTACACATTATGGTACAATACTTATGCCTTTTCTCTCTTATTTTACAAGGTTTACATGAAGAGGGAGAATGCCGGCAGCTGGAATTCTGGACTGGAAAAGGAGCAAATATGAGAGACCTATTCTGCACAACTCCAAAAGTCCTGAAAAGTTACGGAGAATTATTTTGGAATATATAAAAAATATTGGGCGAAAGAAATACCAGAGGGGACCCACCAGGAGGCCACAAGCCTGGGGGGCGTGCCCTACCCCCCAAGGCGCGCCCCTATGGCTTGTGGGCCCCCTGGCAGCCCTCCGGCGCCCATCTTCTGCTATATGGAGAGTTTTGACCTGGAAAAAATCATAAGAGAGCTTTCGGGACGAAGCGTCGCCGCCTCGAGGCGGAACTTGGGCAGGAGCACTTTTGCCCTCCGGCGGAGCGATTCCGCCGGGGAAACTTCCCTCCCGGAGGGGGAAATCGAAGCCATCGTCATCACCAACGATCCTCTCATCGAGAGGGAGTCAATCTCCATCAACATCTTCACCAGCACCATCTCCTTTCCAAACCCTAGTTCATATCTTGTATCCGATCTTTGTCTCAAAACCTCAGATTGGTACATGTGGGTTGCTAGTAGTGTTGATTACTCCTTGTAGTTGATGCTAGTTGGTTTACTTGGTGGAAGATCATATGTTCAGATCCTTAATGATAATTAATACTCCTCTGATTATGAACATGAATAAGTCTTGTTATGTGAGTAGTTACGTTTGTTCCTGAGGACATGGGATAAGTCTTGTTATAAGTAATCATGTGAATTTGGTATTCGTTCGATATTTTGATGAGATGTATGTTGTCTCTCCTCTAGTGGTGTTATGTGAACGTCGACTACATGACACTTCACCATTATTTGGGCCTAGGGGAAGGCATTGGGAAGTAATAAGTAGATGATGGGTTGCTAGAGTGACAGAAGCTTAAACCCTAGTTTATGCGTTGCTTCGTAAGGGGCTGATTTGGATCCATATGTTTCATGCTATGGTTAGATTTATCTTAATTCTTCTTTCGTAGTTGCGGATGCTTGTGAGAGAGGTTAATCATAAGTGGGAGGCTTGTCCAAGTAAGGGCAGCACCCAAGCACCGGTCCACCCACATATCAAATTATCAAAGTAACGAACGCGAATCATATGAGCATGATGAAAACTAGCTTGACAGAAGTTCACATGTGTCCTCGGGAGCGCTTTGCTTTATATAAGAGTTTGTCCAGGCTTGTCCTTTGCTACAAAAAGGATTGGGCCACCTTGCTGCACCTTTGCTACATTTGTTACTTGCTATCCGTTACGAATTATCTTATCACAAAACTATCTGTTACCGATAATTTCAGTGCTTGCAGAGAATACCTTACTGAAAACCGCTTGTCATTTCCTTCTGCTCCTCGTTGGGTTCGACACTCTTACTTATCGAAAGGACTACGATAGATCCCCTATACTTGTGGGTCATCAAGACTCTTTTATGGCGCCGTTGCCGGGGAGTGTAGCGCCTTTGGTGAGTGGAATTTGGTAAGGAAAAATTTATATAGTGTGCTGAAATTTACTGTCACTTGTTACTATGGAAAATAATCCTTTGAGGGGCTTGTTCGGGGTATCTTCACCTCGACCGAAAGCACAAAGAGTTGCTCCTCAACCTACTGAAAATATTTATTATGAAATTCCTTCGGGTATGATAGAGAAACTGCTAGCTAATCCTTATGCAGGAGATGGAACACTACATCCTGATTTGCATCTAATCTATGTGGATGAAGTTTGTGGATTATTTAAGCTTGCAGGTTTGCCTGAGGATGATGTCAAGAAGAAGGTCTTTCCCTTATCTTTGAAGGAGAAGGCATTGACATGGTATAGGCTATGTGATGATATTGGATCATGGAACTACAACCGATTGAAATTGGAATTTCATCAGAAGTTTTATCCTATGCATCTGGTTCATCATGATCGGAATTATATTTATAATTTTTGGCCTCGTGAAGGAGAAAGTATCGCTCAAGCTTGGGGGAGGCTTAAGTCAATGTTATATTCATGCCCCAATCATGAGCTCTCAAGAGAAATTATTATTCAGAATTTTTATGCTCGGCTTTCTCGTAATGATCAATCCATGCTCGATGCTTCTTGTACTGGTTCCTTTATGAAGAAAGATATTGAATTCAAATGGGATTTATTGGAAAGAATTAAACACAACTCTGAAGATTGGGAACTCGACGAAGGCAAGGAGTCAGGTATAAACCTTAAGTTTGATTGTGTTAAATCCTTTATAGACACCGATGCTTTTCATGAATTTAGCACTAAATATGGACTTGACTCTGAGATAGTAGCTTCTTTCTGTGAATCGTTTGCTACTCATGTTGATCTCCCTAAGGAGAAGTGGTTTAAATATCATCCTCCCATTGAAGTGAAAATAGTTGAACCTATTAAAGTTGAAGAAGAAAGTATTACTTATAATGTTAATCCTGTTATTCCTGCTGCTTATATTGAGAAACCACCTTTCCCTGTTAGAATAAAGGAACATGCTAAAGCTTCAACTGTGGTTCGTAAAAGTTATACTAGAACACCTACACCCCCTGAACAAATCAAAGTTGAACCTAGTATTGCTATGGTTAAAGATCTCTTGGTTGATAATATTGATGGGCATGTTATTCATTTCTGTGATGAAGCTGCTAGAATTGCTAGACCTGATACTAAAGATAAACAGAGACCTATAGTTGGCATGCCTGTTGTTTCTGTTAAAATAGGAGATCATTGTTATCATGGCTTATGTGATGTGGGTGCTAGTGTGAGTGCAATTCCCTTTACCTTATATCAAGAAATTATGAATGATATTGCACCAGCTGAATTAGAAGAAATTGATGTTACCATTAAGCTTGCTAATAGAGATACTATAGCACCAGTTGGGACTGTTAGAGATGTTGAAGTCTTGTGTGGGAAAATAAAATACCCTACTGATTTTCTTGTTCTTGGTTCCCCTCAAGATGATTTTTGTCCCATTATATTTGGTAGACCTTTCTTGAATACTGTTAATGCTAAGATAGATTGTGAGAAAGAAACTGTTACTGTAAGCTTTGGGGATGTGTCCCATGAGTTTAATTTCTCTAAATTTCGTAGACAACCCCAAGATAAAGAATTGCCTAGTAAGGATAAAATTATTGGTCTTGCTTCTATTGCTGTGCCTTGATACGTCTCCAACGTATCTATAATTTTTTATTGTTCCATGCTATTATATTATCTGTTTTGGATGTTTTATATACATTAATATGCTATTTTATATTATTTTTGGGACTAACCTATTAACCTAGTGATGTGCTTTGTGCACGTCACAATCCTAAAAATGTGTGTACATGAGGAATACCACTTAGTATTGATATTACAAGATTATCTAGCTTCTATGTGGTATGTCTTCTCATGAGAAATTCAAATTCTAAATGGTCCATTAATCATCTTGTTGGATTTCATTTGCCACTTGTTAATAACGTTGGGTTATCACATTATGGGGGAGTAATATGCTATGTGCATATTACAAGCCCAGAGAATGTGTACAATTGAGATATTGCCACTTAGATTTGATATTACAATTTATCTTGCTCCTAGGTGGCATGCTAGCTCAAAAAGTGTCATTTGCTTGTGATTTAGGAGTAAAGATGATGTTGGATCTATTTGCAATCTACCAATGGGAATTATTTCCAAATACTTCTTGTCCTTGACAATTGGTATTCCTTTTAAGTGGTAGAGATTGCTAATCATCTTTACATAGGATTTTGGTTATCGTGTGTCGTTTGTCCTCCTTGCCTCTTGTGGATCTTTTTGAGCATTTCTAGTGTTTCTATAGATATAGGGAAAGTGATGATCCCATCGTGTGCATTTTGTATTCAAATGCAAATTCTATATAATGCACATCTCTTGGGGGAGCTATCCTATTTTCTTTAGAACACTCTCTTTATGTTTTTATCATAAAATCTTTCGATCTTCATCAAGTGTGTGTTGGTGGGAGGCAAGCCTTTCTCTATGGTGCTTTGTGCCATCATGAAAATTTGTGGAGGGTTTGGTTTGTTTGGAACCTAGCTCTCTTTTGGGAACTTGATACCTCTTGTTTTCCTTCAATTGGTATCTTGTTTCCTTCTATTTGGCATGTGTCAATGGATATCTCATTCCTTGATGTATCTTTTATTTGGTATCCGTCAAGTGATAATTTTTCGTTTGGTATCTTATTTTCACTTGATACCTTATCTTTCGGTATCTTATCAACTGTGTGTTGATTTGATTCTTGAAAGCTTTGAGCATGCATATTTACTACATGTACTTTCGTTGGCATGTTCTCTTTCTTTGACCCAATATATAGGGGAAACTCCACTATGTCACTAATTGGCTAAAGTGTGCATGAAATTCAATTTCATATCTATATGCACATAGTTATGTGGAGTTTGTCCTATGTATTGTTGGTACACTAACTCTTTGGTCCCAATGAGTTTGGGTACCACTTTGTTTGTGTTGTTGTTCTAGGAACAATTGGAGATGCATTGGATGCTCGGCTCACTTACAAGGAAGGTGTTGACACCATGTGCTTATTGGAGCCTTGCTAGGATGATTGATGAAACATTATCTACTACATCAATCCAATGCTATCTCGGTAACAAGTATCTACTTCATGCATACATTAATTGCATTCAACCTTTGTAGGTTGCATCATGGCATGAAGCTCTTGATTCTTTCTTGTGGTACTTGTTTCCTTTCTCAAAGCATCCAACAATGATCTCTTGTTGCTAGTTGTGATGTCTTTGATGTTCGTATGATGGGAGTTCATTTATGTACAATAAGAAAATATTAGGCCATGTGCTATGCTTTCAAGCAAAGATCTTATTGGTATATTTATGACTTCCTTTTGGATATCTTGTTCCTTCCTTCTTGTAACTATTTCGTATGTACATCATTCTTTGTGGATATATCATCATGATTGTCCTCTACCTAGAATCTTATACACATGAGAGAAGTTACATCTCTAGTTGATATCGTCCCTTCTTTCACGTCCACCATTGCATTTCCTTTTTTTTCCTTGGTGGTTTCGTGAAAGAATTTGTCTTGAGTGCGGATCTTATATCCTTGCATCTTGATGCACTCTTTGGTGGTGAAGATTATTTTCCTCATGCTTGTCTTCATGAGGGTTTTGCCATTTCGATTGGTAACCCTCCTATTGACAAGGCTATTATTTCCTATCTTCACCATGGGTCGTCACAAGCTTTGGTTTTTAATTTTATTATTAGTAAGCTTGTGAACCCATTTGCTAGTGGTTTGTGTGTGGGAGGGATATGGCTTGCACTTTGTGTCTCGTTTCTTCAAGACTATGTTGTTGCTTAATGCTCATCCTTAAACTAGTCTTCTCAAAGTGCTTTGCCATGACTCACACACATCATTTTGGTTGAGCCTATTCTTAAATTGCCTATTTTACATGTTGCTCAACCATATGTTTGGTGCAAGTGATATTTTTATTGTCTTATCTATGTGCTTGCACTTATTGTGTGTTTCTATTGATTTCGAGGGAGTGATGATCCTATTTTGTGCTCTTGTATCCAATACAAAAATTCTTAATAGTGCACAAATCATGGGGAGCTTCTCTAGTTTCTTTAAAACAATGTATTGCCCATATCATAATATATTGTTTTCATGTGGCTCGTAGGTCCATGTGATTGTTTGTTCCAATTGGTATCTTTTGATTGCTTGCTTCTCTTTTGTATGTCTTTGTGCCATACGATCCTTTTTGCAATCTTTGGGTCCTCAATATAGTTAGTTTTCCTCCAACTACTTATAATTGGATATGTGTATTTCATTGCACTCATATTTTGAGAAATACACACTTTTTGGAGGAGCACCTATTATATTGGCTTTCTAAGCTTTTCGTCCATTTTGGCAATCAATGCCAATGGGGGAGAAGTTTAGAGAGTTTAGATTGGGAAGTGTAGAGAGGTTTGCTTTTGTTTCTTAAGCATTTGCATCTCATACCCATGCATTATAGCTTTGCATGTGTGTGCTTGGTTGTGCTTATTTCGTTATATAAACTCTCTTGAAAGTGGTTGTCATCAATTACCAAAATGGGGGAGATTGTAAGAGCACATTTCTCCATGTGTGGTTTTGGTAATTGATGACAATCCCTATGGACTAATGGTTGCCATGAGTTATATTCGAAGGATTTGTCCGTAGGTACTTCTTGAAGTCCATCTGTTGGTTTCAAGGAGTTTATATGGTGACCAAGGTGGTATTCAAGGCTTTATCCAAAGATTGGTCATGTGAGAGTTGAGCTTATTGCAAGCGTGTCTTGAAGAAGAAGATTGTGTGAGCATTCATGGTGACCTTCAAGACATCATCTTTATGAAGAGAGAAGATAAGATACAAGGTTGATCAAGACTAAGTCAAAAAGTGAATCAAGTTGATCAACACACAAAGCGTACAAGATGTACCGAGAGGGATCAAGTGATCCCATGGTGTGGTAAGCATTGTCCATTACGCTTTGTGTACTAACCCATGGTCTACGTGAGAGTTCTTTGTGGGGTTAGGTATATTCCCATGGAAGATGACATCAAGTGGTGATCGTCATCAAGGTTGCGGTGTGCAAGTTCAAGTGAAGCATCACGGAGAGATCATGCTTGAAGCTTGCCGTCCATTGTGGTGACAATGGACTTGTGAAGATGTGCCAAAGAGTGGCTCACCCATAGTGGAGTATGGGGGAGCAATCTACTAGTCTTCATCGAGCCGGCGCAATCAAGAAAGGTGGTCCATCTTGAGAAGGACAAGATCGTCATCATCTAGCTCAAGTGGACTATGCGCAAGGCAAAGGTTTGACCTTGATAGGGTTTTCCATTTTACCGGTCTCATGGTGGTAGTTGGGAGACCGGGTTATAGGATCGATAGCCGTACTATCAAGGGGGACTCTCAAGTGAGTAGCTTGATCGTATCGTTCGTTGAGAGCTCAAACCATTTGCATTCTTGCATCATCATCTTTCTTGGTCCTTATTTGGTTTTTCTCTATGTGAGTTTTTGAGCTTATGGTCTTCATCATGATAAGTTCAAGCTCATCGAAAACAGATTTCGTATGCATCATATTGTGTTTTCGGTGTTGGAGATTTTGCCGGATATCTATTGGGAAGGTCATCTTCCTTATCCTAGTGGCATTTATTCTCCATTGCTTGTTCTTAATTTATCTAGTCATTGTTGGATAGCTTTTGTTGTCCTTTATTCAACAAGCTTGAGTTTGCTCAAATCGGAGCTTGTATGCAAAAGTTGTGGCTGTTTTAGTATTACCTGTTTTACATTGAGAGGTTGTACCGCCCCATAGAGCGGTTGTACCGGTTGACCGGTACAACCGGTGTTTGGAGCGGTTGTACCGCTCCAAAATTGGTCCGGAGGTTGTACCGGCCATGTACCGCTCTACCACCGGACTAGTTTCTATTTTGGAGCGGTTCTTGGGCGGTTGTAGGCCGGTTGTTCCGGTTATTCCGGTATTACCGGTGCCCAGGGCGGTTGTACCGCTTATTGCTTTTGATACAGGTTGATTTTGTCTGCTTTGGCCGGTTGTACCGGTCTTCATAGCGGTTGTACCGCCCCTGTGTGATTCTGCACATAACGGGCATATTTGTGGGGGCCTATTTAAGGGGGTCTTCTTCCCCAATGGTTCCCTAACCTTTTGAGCAAGTTTTCCCCCACCATTGTTGACCTCTTGAAGCTTGCTATCTCTCAATCCCTCCAATGATTCTTGCTAATTCTTGAGGGAAAAGAGAGAGGAGATCTAGATCCACTTTTCCACCAATCACTTTCTCCTCTATGTGAGGGGAACCCATTGGATCTAGTTGTTGGAGTTCTTGGTGTTCTTCTTTGTTCTTCCTCTCATTTTCCTCCCTAGCATTAGTTGCTTTGGTGGGATTTGGGAGAGAAGGACTTGGGCACTCCATGTGCCCTTGCCATTGCATTTGGTGCATAGGTTTGAGTTCTCCACGGGGATACGTGGAAGTGAAGGTTGAGAAGCTTATTACTCTTGGGTGTTTGAGCACCCTAGAGCTTGTTCCTCTTGGGTGCCTTGGCGCCCTAGACGGTTGGTGGTGCCTCGGAGCTCAATCATTGTGGTGTAAAGCTCCGGGCAAGCGTCGGGGTCTCCAATTAGGTTGTGGAGGTTGCCCCGAGCATTTTGTACGGGTACTGGTGAACCGCCCCCAAAGGTTGCCAAAGTGTACGGGTACCGGTGACCGCCCCCAAGGGTTGCCATTTGTACGGGTTCGGTGACCGCCCTCAAGGGTCCCTTAGTGGAATCACGGCATCTTACATTGTGCGAGGGCGTGAGGAGATTACGGTGGCCCTAGTGGCTTCTTGGGGAGCATTGTGCCTCCACACCGCTCCGAACGGAGATTAGCATCCGCAAGGGTGTGAACTTCGGGATACATCGCCGTCTCCGCGTGCCTCGGTTATCTCTTACCCGAGCCCTTTACTTATGCACTTTACTTTGTGATAGCCATATTGTTTCTTGCTATATATCTTGCTATCTCTTAGTTGTCTATCTTGCTTAGCATAAGTTGTTGGTGCACATAGGTGAGCCTAGTTGTTTTAGATTTTGTGCTTGACATATTAAACGTTAGTTTTATTCCGCATTTGTTCAAGCCTAAACCGTAATTATTTTAAAGCGCCTATTCACCCCCCCTCTAGGCGACATCCACGTCCTTTCAATTGGTATCAGAGCAAGGTCTCTCATTATTAGGTTTAACCACCTAGAGAGTAAGGATGTCGACTAGGGGATTAGGATTCTCTGACACTCTTAGTCTCGATGGCACAAATTTTGATGTTTGGGTAATTCGCATGCTTAATCTCTTTAGGGTCATGGACCCAAATTTGGAGCGAATTGTAGATATGGGTTTTTCTCCTCCTAAGGATTCTCAACACATATCTTTAGAGGATGAGAAAAACTCTTATCTCAATGCTCAAGCTTCTAATGTGCTTTTTGATGCTTTGAGCAATGTAGTTATATTTCAACTCATGCCATTCCGGGATGCTCATGAGTTGTGGACAAAGCTTCAAGATAAATATGGTATGTCCAAGATTTGTAGGGATGATTGTTCTCCCTCCACCTCCGGTCGTGTTGTCTTCTCAACTTCATCTACTTCACCTACATGTGGATTGCCACAAGAGGAAATCCAACACTCCATGGAACAAGATGTGGTCTTGAATGGTGCGTCAAGGGATCCTACATCATCATCTATTATTTCTCACTTTTGCCTTATGGCTAAGGCTTCAAAGGTATCTCCTACTTTGAATCCCAATATATCCCATGATGATGATGAAGAGAGCAATAATATTGCTTCCTTAAAAATTAAGGGAGAAATGGTTTTTAAAGCTCTTCATAAGAATAAACTTGCTCGTTCCAACTTCATGGAAATCATGTCTATTGCCATTGAGGGTAAGAAATATATTGAGGAGTTGGAATCTCATCTCGAGGAGCGTGAGGCCACCATTGAGAAAATGGAAGGTCATGAGCGTGATTACGCTAATGAGATCGCGGAGCTATCTCAAGCTCTTGAAAATGAACAAACCACCAAGGAATCTCTTGAGGAGACCTTTGCTCTAGAATTATCTAGATTAAAGGAATCCCATGAAAGAGCTCTCAAGGTGGCTAATGATTTTAGAACTAAAAATGATAATCTTGAAGTTGCACATGCTAAACTCCTTGAGGACTTTAAGCACCTCGAAAATGGCTCAAGGGTCATTAAGAGTTCGCTCATTGAACTCACCGAGTCTCATGCTCAACTTAAAGCTTCATATGCTAAAGAACTTGCCAAGTTTCCTTATCCTTTTGTTGTTAATGATGATGCTTGTGAAGCATCCATTTTTAAGGAGAATGTTGAGCTTAGTGCTCAACTTGAGTTGCTATCTAGCAATTATGGGAAATTGGAAGAAAGTCATGAAAAGCTTTCTAGCTCTCACGGCGATCTTCTAGTATCGCATAATGTGCTAAAGATAGCTCATGAGGCTAGTACTACTAAGGTAACATCTAGTGAGCCTCATGTGGACATTAGCACTACATCTAGTAGAAATGCTTTATTACCTTGTGCTAGTCCTCGTAATTCATCTATGCATAACATTGGTACATCTTGTGATGAATTGCTTTCGCTTCCTTGTTGCTCTAACAATGATGCTTATACTTCCTCTAGTACTTGTGTTGACACTAACCATGTAGAGGAAATCAAAGAGCTCAAGGCCCAAGTCACTTCTTTGAAGAAAGACTTGGAAAAGAGTCATGAAGGGAAGTCCACACTCAAGAATATCTTGAGTGTGCAAAAATCCCCAAATGACAAAGGTGGACTTGGATTCAACTCCAATAAGAAGAAGAAGTCCAAGAGCAACAACAAGAAGGGCCAAGAACAAGTCAAGAACTCGGCCAAGATTGTTTGCTTCATGTGCAAAATAGAAGGGCACCATGTTAGATCTTGCCCATTGAAGAAGAAGCCCCATAGTGACAAGCAACAAGGGAAGCGGCCACAAGTTCAATCTCATGCTCAACCTCAAGTTGAAGAAAGGCCTCTTCCCAAGAAGACCCAAGTCAACGCTCCTCAAGTTGAGAAATCAGTTGAGAAGAAAGTAAAGGGTAGATGTTGCTACTTATGTCGTGAGAAGGGTCACTTTGCTTCTTCATGCACGAATGGTAACTTATCCAACCCAATTATTATTGATGATATCTATTCTCTTGGGAAGGATAAGGTTGGCAATGTGTTTGCCAAGTTTGTTGGTACTCAAAGTGGTTTCAAGAAAAGAACCATTTGGGTAGCCAAGCCTATTGTGACTAACCTCTTAGGACCCAACTTGGTTGGGGACCAACAAGCTCAAACTTGATCAATAGGTGTTGTTGGAGGGCGTTGGAGACTTGGCTACATCATGAAGAATTGAGGGATCTTCATCATTCATATTATCTCAAGCCAAGTCATTTGGATTATCAAGTTTCTATCTTATATCCAATGTGCCTCCTTACGGTAACTTGTACTTAAATCGTTTACATTGTTAGTTACTTGCCCTTTTGCATGTTGTGGTTTTGTACCTTGCATGTGTTTGTATATGTTGTGCTTCCTATTTGTTTATCTTGAGTAATCAAGTATGTATGATGGGATGCACATCATGTATGTGTGAGTCTTGTGTTGAGCCTTTTTGCATCTTATCTTATCTTAGTTGGCTCTCTTAAGAGATTAATGGATTATCCCATTTTGGGGGAGTGATGTGCTTTGTGCACGTCACAATCCTAAAAATATGTGTACATGAGGAATACCACTTAGTATTGATATTACAAGATTATCTAGCTTCTATGTGGTATGTCTTCTCATGAGAAATTCAAATTCTAAATGGTCCATTAATCATCTTGTTGGATTTCATTTGCCACTTGTTAATAACGTTGGGTTATCACATTATGGGGGAGTAATATGCTATGTGCATATTACAAGCCCAGAGAATGTGTACATTTGAGATATTGCCACTTAGATTTGATATTACAATTTATCTTGCTCCTAGGTGGCATGCTAGCTCAACAAGTGTCATTTGCTTGTGATTTAGGAGTAAAGATGATGTTGGATCTATTTGCAATCTACCAATGGGAATTATTTCCAAATACTTCTTGTCCTTGACAATTGGTATTCCTTTTAAGTGGTAGAGATTGCTAATCATCTTTACATAGGATTTTGGTTATCGTGTGTCGTTTGTCCTCCTTGCCTCTTGTGGATCTTTTTGAGCATTTCTAGTGTTTCTATAGATATAGGGAAAGTGATGATCCCATCGTGTGCATTTTGTATTCAAATGCAAATTCTATATAATGCACATCTCTTGGGGGAGCTATCCTATTTTCTTTAGAACACTCTCTTTATGTTTTTATCATAAAATCTTTCGATCTTCATCAAGTGTGTGTTGGTGGGAGGCAAGCCTTTCTCTATGGTGCTTTGTGCCATCATGAAAATTTGTGGAGGGTTTGGTTTGTTTGGAACCTAGCTCTCTTTTGGGGACTTGATACCTCTTGTTTCCTTCAATTGGTACCTTGTTTCCTTCTATTTGGCATGTGTCAATGGATATCTCATTCCTTGATGTATCTTTTATTTGGTATCCGTCAAGTGATAATTTTTCGTTTGGTATCTTATTTTCACTTGATACCTTATCTTTCGGTATCTTATCAACTGTGTGTTGATTTGATTCTTGAAAGCTTTGAGCATGCATATTTACTACATGTACTTTCGTTGGCATGTTCTCTTTCTTTGACCCAATATATAGGGGAAACTCCACTATGTCACTAATTGGCTAAAGTGTGCATGAAATTCAATTTCATATCTATATGCACATAGTTATGTGGAGTTTGTCCTATGTATTGTTGGTACACTAACTCTTTGGTCCCAATGAGTTTGGGTACCACTTTGTTTGTGTTGTTGTTCTAGGAACAATTGGAGATGCATTGGATGCTCGGCTCACTTACAAGGAAGGTGTTGACACCATGTGCTTATTGGAGCCTTGCTAGGATGATTGATGAAACATTATCTACTACATCAATCCAATGCTATCTCGGTAACAAGTATCTACTTCATGCATACATTAATTGCATTCAACCTTTGTAGGTTGCATCATGGCATGAAGCTCTTGATTCTTTCTTGTGGTACTTGTTTCCTTTCTCAAAGCATCCAACAATGATCTCTTGTTGCTAGTTGTGATGTCTTTGATGTTCGTATGATGGGAGTTCATTTATGTACAATAAGAAAATATTAGGCCATGTGCTATGCTTTCAAGCAAAGATCTTATTGGTATATTTATGACTTCCTTTTGGATATCTTGTTCCTTCCTTCTTGTAACTATTTCGTATGTACATCATTCTTTGTGGATATATCATCATGATTGTCCTCTACCTAGAATCTTATACACATGAGAGAAGTTACATCTCTAGTTGATATCGTCCCTTCTTTCACGTCCACCATTGCATTTCCTTTTTTTTCCTTGGTGGTTTCGTGAAAGAATTTGTCTTGAGTGCGGATCTTATATCCTTGCATCTTGATGCACTCTTTGGTGGTGAAGATTATTTTCCTCATGCTTGTCTTCATGAGGGTTTTGCCATTTCGATTGGTAACCCTCCTATTGACAAGGCTATTATTTCCTATCTTCACCATGGGTCGTCACAAGCTTTGGTTTTTAATTTTATTATTAGTAAGCTTGTGAACCCATTTGCTAGTGGTTTGTGTGTGGGAGGGATATGGCTTGCACTTTGTGTCTCGTTTCTTCAAGACTATGTTGTTGCTTAATGCTCATCCTTAAACTAGTCTTCTCAAAGTGCTTTGCCATGACTCACACACATCATTTTGGTTGAGCCTATTCTTAAATTGCCTATTTTACATGTTGCTCAACCATATGTTTGGTGCAAGTGATATTTTTATTGTCTTATCTATGTGCTTGCACTTATTGTGTGTTTCTATTGATTTCGAGGGAGTGATGATCCTATTTTGTGCTCTTGTATCCAATACAAAAATTCTTAATAGTGCACAAATCATGGGGAGCTTCTCTAGTTTCTTTAAAACAATGTATTGCCCATATCATAATATATTGTTTTCATGTGGCTCGTAGGTCCATGTGATTGTTTGTTCCAATTGGTATCTTTTGATTGCTTGCTTCTCTTTTGTATGTCTTTGTGCCATACGATCCTTTTTGCAATCTTTGGGTCCTCAATATAGTTAGTTTTCCTCCAACTACTTATAATTGGATATGTGTATTTCATTGCACTCATATTTTGAGAAATACACACTTTTTGGAGGAGCACCTATTATATTGGCTTTCTAAGCTTTTCGTCCATTTTGGCAATCAATGCCAATGGGGGAGAAGTTTAGAGAGTTTAGATTGGGAAGTGTAGAGAGGTTTGCTTTTGTTGCTTAAGCATTTGCATCTCATACCCATGCATTATAGCTTTGCATGTGTGTGCTTGGTTGTGCTTATTTCGTTATATAAACTCTCTTGAAAGTGGTTGTCATCAATTACCAAAATGGGGGAGATTGTAAGAGCACATTTCTCCATGTGTGGTTTTGGTAATTGATGACAATCCCTATGGACTAATGGTTGCCATGAGTTATATTCGAAGGATTTGTCCGTAGGTACTTCTTGAAGTCCATCTGTTGGTTTCAAGGAGTTTATATGGTGACCAAGGTGGTATTCAAGGCTTTATCCAAAGATTGGTCATGTGAGAGTTGAGCTTATTGCAAGCGTGTCTTGAAGAAGAAGATTGTGTGAGCATTCATGGTGACCTTCAAGACATCATCTTTATGAAGAGAGAAGATAAGATACAAGGTTGATCAAGACTAAGTCAAAAAGTGAATCAAGTTGATCAACACACAAAGCGTACAAGATGTACCGAGAGGGATCAAGTGATCCCATGGTGTGGTAAGCATTGTCCATTACGCTTTGTGTACTAACCCATGGTCTACGTGAGAGTTCTTTGTGGGGTTAGGTATATTCCCATGGAAGATGACATCAAGTGGTGATCGTCATCAAGGTTGCGGTGTGCAAGTTCAAGTGAAGCATCACGGAGAGATCATGCTTGAAGCTTGCCGTCCATTGTGGTGACAATGGACTTGTGAAGATGTGCCAAAGAGTGGCTCACCCATAGTGGAGTATGGGGGAGCAATCTACTAGTCTTCATCGAGCCGGCGCAATCAAGAAAGGTGGTCCATCTTGAGAAGGACAAGATCGTCATCATCTAGCTCAAGTGGACTATGCGCAAGGCAAAGGTTTGACCTTGATAGGGTTTTCCATTTTACCGGTCTCATGGTGGTAGTTGGGAGACCGGGTTATAGGATCGATAGCCGTACTATCAAGGGGGACTCTCAAGTGAGTAGCTTGATCGTATCGTTCGTTGAGAGCTCAAACCATTTGCATTCTTGCATCATCATCTTTCTTGGTCCTTATTTGGTTTTTCTCTATGTGAGTTTTTGAGCTTATGGTCTTCATCATGATAAGTTCAAGCTCATCGAAAACAGATTTCGTATGCATCATATTGTGTTTTCGGTGTTGGAGATTTTGCCGGATATCTATTGGGAAGGTCATCTTCCTTATCCTAGTGGCATTTATTCTCCATTGCTTGTTCTTAATTTATCTAGTCATTGTTGGATAGCTTTTGTTGTCCTTTATTCAACAAGCTTGAGTTTGCTCAAATCGGAGCTTGTATGCAAAAGTTGTGGCTGTTTTAGTATTACCTGTTTTACATTGAGAGGTTGTACCGCCCCATAGAGCGGTTGTACCGGTTGACCGGTACAACCGGTGTTTGGAGCGGTTGTACCGCTCCAAAATTGGTCCGGAGGTTGTACCGGCCATGTACCGCTCTACCACCGGACTAGTTTCTATTTTGGAGCGGTTCTTGGGCGGTTGTAGGCCGGTTGTTCCGGTTATTCCGGTATTACCGGTGCCCAGGGCGGTTGTACCGCTTATTGCTTTTGATACAGGTTGATTTTGTCTGCTTTGGCCGGTTGTACCGGTCTTCATAGCGGTTGTACCGCCCCTGTGTGATTCTGCACATAACGGGCATATTTGTGGGGGCCTATTTAAGGGGGTCTTCTTCCCCAATGGTTCCCTAACCTTTTGAGCAAGTTTTCCCCCACCATTGTTGACCTCTTGAAGCTTGCTATCTCTCAATCCCTCCAATGATTCTTGCTAATTCTTGAGGGAAAAGAGAGAGGAGATCTAGATCCACTTTTCCACCAATCACTTTCTCCTCTATGTGAGGGGAACCCATTGGATCTAGTTGTTGGAGTTCTTGGTGTTCTTCTTTGTTCTTCCTCTCATTTTCCTCCCTAGCATTAGTTGCTTTGGTGGGATTTGGGAGAGAAGGACTTGGGCACTCCATGTGCCCTTGCCATTGCATTTGGTGCATAGGTTTGAGTTCTCCACGGGGATACGTGGAAGTGAAGGTTGAGAAGCTTATTACTCTTGGGTGTTTGAGCACCCTAGAGCTTGTTCCTCTTGGGTGCCTTGGCGCCCTAGACGGTTGGTGGTGCCTCGGAGCTCAATCATTGTGGTGTAAAGCTCCGGGCAAGCGTCGGGGTCTCCAATTAGGTTGTGGAGGTTGCCCCGAGCATTTTGTACGGGTACTGGTGAACCGCCCCCAAAGGTTGCCAAAGTGTACGGGTACCGGTGACCGCCCCCAAGGGTTGCCATTTGTACGGGTTCGGTGACCGCCCTCAAGGGTCCCTTAGTGGAATCACGGCATCTTGCATTGTGCGAGGGCGTGAGGAGATTACGGTGGCCCTAGTGGCTTCTTGGGGAGCATTGTGCCTCCACACCGCTCCGAACGGAGAATAGCATCCGCAAGGGTGTGAACTTCGGGATACATAGCCGTCTCCGCGTGCCTCGGTTATCTCTTACCCGAGCCCTTTACTTATGCACTTTACTTTGTGATAGCCATATTGTTTCTTGTTATATATCTTGCTATCTCTTAGTTGTCTATCTTGCTTAGCATAAGTTGTTGGTGCACATAGGTGAGCCTAGTTGTTTTAGGTTTTGTGCTTGACATATTAAACGTTAGTTTTATTCCGCATTTGTTCAAGCCTAAACCGTAATTATTTTAAAGCGCCTATTCACCCCCCCTCTAGGCGACATCCACGTCCTTTCACTAGTGCCTAGTGCCAGTTTATGTTTTTTCCTTGTTTTTGAGTATTGCAGATAAGGAATATTAAACGGAGTCCAAACGGAATAAAATCTTCGGAATGATTTTTCTTGGACCAGAAGAAACCTACCACACTTGGAGACGAAGGCAGGAGACCTGCCGTGGAGTCACAAGCCACCAGGGCGCGCCCTAGGGGGGGCGCCCCCCTGGCTTGTGGCCCCACGGCAAATCTCCTAACCCTATTCTTCGGCCTATAAATTCCCAAATATTCCCTGAATACCAAAAAAGAGCCACGAAAATACTTTTCCGCCGCCGGAAGCCTCTGTTCCCGTGAGATCCCATCTTGGAGCCTTTTTCGGTAATCTGCCGGAGGGGGATTCGATCACGGAGGGCATCTACATCAACTCCATTGCCCCTCCGATGATGCGTGAGTAGTCCATCACAGACCTTCGGGTCCATATCTAGTAGCTAGATGGCTTCTTCTCTCTCTTTGTTCTTCAATACCATGTTCTTCATGATCTTCATGGAGATCCATCCGATGTAATACTCTTTTGCGGTGTGTTTGTCGAGATCCGATGAATTGTGGGTTTATGATCAGATTATCTATGAATATTATTTGAATCTTCTCTGAATTCTTATATGCATGATTTCATATCTTTGCAAGTCTCTTCGAGTTATTGGTTTGGTTTGGCCAACTAGATTGGTAATTCTTGCAATGGGAGAAGTGCTTAGTTTTAGGTTCAATCTTGCGGTGTCCTCACCCAGTGACATAGTAGGGGTAGCGAGTCATGTATTTGTATTGTTGCCATCGAGGATAAAAAGATGGGGTTTTCATCATATTGCTTGAGTTTATCCCTCTACATCATGTCATCTTACCTAATGCGTTACTCTGTTCTTCATGAACTTAATACTCTAGATGCAGGCAGGAGTCGGTCGATGTGTGGAGTAATAGTAGTAGATGCAGAATCGTTTCGGTCTACTTGACACGGACGTGATGCCTATATGCATAATAATTGCCTTGGATATCGTCATAACTATGCGCTTTTCTATCAATTGCTTGACAGTAATTTGTTCACCCACCGTATTATTTTCCTGCAAGAGAGAAGCCTCTAGTGAAACCTATGCCCCCTGGGTCTATTTTCCATATTATATTTTCAGATCTATAAACAATACTTTGCTGCAATCTTTTTACTTTTAGTTTACTTTTCGTTTTAGTAATCTTCTATATCTATCTCTATCAGATCTCATCCTTGCAAGTAACCGTGAAGGGATTGACAACCCCTTTATAGCGTTGGGTGCAAGTGTTTGATTTTTTGTGTAGGTACATCTATTGGCGACTTGCTTGTATATCCTACTGGATTGATACCTTGGTTCTCAACAACTGAGGGAAATACTTATCTACTTTGTTGCATCACCCTTTCCTCTTCAAGGGAAAACCAACGCAAGCTCAATAAGTAGCAAGAAGGATTTCTGGCGCCGTTGCCGGGGAGATCTACATCAAGCCTACCAAGTACCCATCACAAACTCATCTCTTGCATTTACATTATTTGCCATTTGCCTCTCGTTTTCCTCTCCCCCACTTCTAAAACGATTTTCAGAAAAGATTTGCCTTTTTATTCGCCCTTCTTTCGTTCGCCTTTTCGTTTGCTTTTTGATTGCTTGTGTGCTAGATTGCTTGCTTTGTCACGATGACTCAAGAGAATACCAAGTTGTGTGACTTTTCCAATACTAATAATAATGATTTTATTAGTACTCCGATTGCTCCCACCACTAGTGCGGAATCTTATGAAATTAATGCCGCTTTGCTTAATCTTGTTATGAAAGAACAATTTTCCGGCCTTCCTAATGAAGATGCCGCATCCCATCTAAATACTTTTGTTGAGTTGTGTGATATGCAAAAGAAGAAAGATGTGGATAATGATATTGTTAAATTGAAGCTATTTCCGTTCTCTCTACGAGATCGTGCTAAAACTTGGTTTTCATCTTTGCCTAAAAATAGTATTGATTCATGGAATAAGTGTAAAGATGCTTTTATTTCCAAGTACTTTCCGCCCGTTAAGATCATCTCCCTTAGGAACGATATAATGAATTTTAAGCAACTTGATCATGAGCATGTTGCACAATCTTGGGAGAGGATGAAATTAATGATTAGAAATTGCCCCACACATGGTTTGAGTTTATGGATGATTATACAAATTTTTTATGCGGGATTGAATTTTGCTTCTAGAAATCTTTTAGATTCCGCCGCGGGTGGTACTTTTATGGACATCACATTAGGAGAAGCTACTAAACTCCTAGATAATATTATGGCAAATTACTCTCAATGGCATACCGAAAGATCTCCTACTAGTAAAAAAGTGAATGCTATTGAGGAAATAAATACTTTGAGTGAAAAGATGGATGAATTAATGAAATTGTTTTCTAGTAAGAGTGCTCCTATTGATCCTAATGATATGCCTTTGTCTTCTTTGATTGGAAATAATAATGAATCTATGGATGTGAATTTTGTTGGTAGGAACAATTTTGGTAATAACGCGTATAGAGGTAATTTCAACCCTAGACCGTTCCCTAGTAATTCCTGTAATAATTATGGTAATTCCTACAACAATTCTTATGGAAATTATAATAAGATGCCCTCTGATCTTGAGAACAATATTAAAGAATTTATTAGTTTGCAAAAGGGTTTCAATGCTATGATTGAAGAAAAATTGCTCAAAATTGATGATTTGGCTAGGAGCGTTGATAGAATTTCTCTTGAGATTGATTCTTTGAAAATTAGATCTACTCCACCCAACCGTGATATTAATGAGTCTTTAAAAGCTATGAGAACTTCCATTGATGAGTGTAAGGAAAGAACCGCTAGAATGCGTGCTAAGCGTGAATGGCTTGAAAAAGTGTGTTCTCGTGATAATAATGATGAAGATCTTAAAGTGATTGATGTGACTCCTATTGAATCTTTGTTTTATAATACAAATCTTGATAAAGATGGGACTGGAGATAAGTCAACTTTAATTAAAAGTCGTCCCAATGATTCGGAGTTTATAGATCTTAATGCCAAGATTGATAAAAGTGGGATTGAAGAGGTCAAAACTTTAAATAGCAATGAACCCACTCTTTTGGATTTCAAGGACTTTAATTATGATAGTTGTTCTTTGATTGATTGTATTTCCTTGTTGCAATCCATGATGAATTCTCTGCATGCTTATAATCAAAATAAGGCTTTTACTAAACATATCGTGGATGCTATGATGAAATCTTTTGAAGAAAAACTTGAGTTGGAAGTTTCTATACCTAGAAAGCTTTATGATGAGTGGGAACCTACTATTAATATTAAAATTAAAGATTATGAGTGCCATGCTTTGTGTGATTTGGGTGCTAGTGTTTCCTCGATTCCGAAAACTTTATGTGATGTGCTAGGTTTCCATGATCTTGATGATTGCTCTTTAAATTTGCATCTAGCGGATTCCACTATTAAGAAACCTATGGGAAGGATTAATGATGTTCTTATTGTTGCAAATAGGAATTATGTGCCCGTAGATTTCATTGTTCTTGATATAGATTGCAATCCTACATGCCCTATTATCCTTGGTAGACCTTTCCTTAGAACGATCGGTGCAATTATTGATATGAAAGAAGGAAACATTAGATTCCAATTTCCATTAAGGAAAGGCATGGAACACTTTCCTAGAAATAAAATAAAATTACCTTATGAATCTATTATGAGAGCTACTTATGGATTGCATACCAAAGATGACAATACCTAGATCTATTGCGTTATGCCTAGCTAAGGGCGTTAAACAATAGCGCTTGTTGGGAGGCAACCCAATTTTATTTTATGTTTCTGTTTTTTTGCTTATGTTCTTGAGTGTTTTGCACAATATTACCTCTGTAGTAATTGTGTTTTATTGTTTTAATTAGTATTTGAGCCAAGTAAGACCTTTGGGATGGTTTACGGTGATTGTTGATTTGGTTTTGCTGAAAAACAGAAACTTTTGCTCTCAGTCCAGGAATTTTATAAATTCACTGGAGAGTCAATTGGATCTGAATTTTTTACAAAAGATTTATATACAAATTTCCCAGGTTTTCCTAATTTTTCAGAATTTTTGGAGTTACATAAGTATTCGAAGTCTACAGATTGCTACAGAATGTTCTGTTTTTGACAGATTCTGTTTTCTTTGTGTTGTTTGCTTATTTTGATGTATCTATGGGTTGTATCGGGGGGTATGAACCATGGAGAAGTTAGAATACAGTAGATATTACACCAATATAAATAAATAATGAGTTCACAACAGTACCTAAAGTGGTGATTTATTTTTCTTATACTAACGGATCTCACGAGTTTTCTGTTGAGTTTTGTGTTGTGAAGTTTTCAAGTTTTGGGTAAAGATTTGATGGACTATGGAATAAGGAGTGACAAGAGCCTAAGCTTGGGGATGCCCAAGGCACCCCAAGCCATATTCAAGGATACCAAAGAGCCTAAGCTTGGGGATTCCCCGGAAGGCATCCCCTCTTTCGTCTTCAATCCATCGGTAAATTTACTTGAGGCTATATTTTTATTCACTACATGATATGTGTTTTGCTTGGAGCGTCTTGTATGATATGAGTCTTTGCTTTTTAGTTTGCCACAATCATCCTTGCTGCACACATCTTTTGAGAGAGACACGCTGAATCGTGAATTTATTAGAATACTCTATGTGCTTCACTTATATCTTTTGAGCTAGGCAATGTTGCTCTAGTGCTTCACTTTTATCTTTTTAGAGCACGGTGGTGTTTTTATTTTATAGAAATAATTGAACTCTCGTACCTCACTTATATTATTTTGAGAGTCTTTAAACATCATGGTAATTGGTTTAGGTTATGAATTTAGTCCTAATATAATGGGCATCCAAGAGGGATATAATAAAAACTTTCATATAAAGTGCATTGAATACTATGAGAAGTTGGATTCCGTGCAAATAGTTTTGAGATATAAAGATGGTGATGTTAGAGTTATGCTAGTGAGTAATTGTGGAATGGTAAAAATACTTGTGTTAAAGTTTGTGACTCCCGTAGCATGCACGTATGGTGAACCGTTGTGTAACGAAGTCAGAGCATGATTTGTTTAATGATTGTCATCCTTTGTGTGAGGGTCGGGAGCAGGCGATGGTTTACTCCTACCAACCTCTCCCCTAGGAGCATGCGTCTAATACTTTGCTTCGATAACTAATAGATTTTTGCAATAAGTATGTGAGTTCTTTATGACTAATGTGAGTCCATGGATTATACGCACTCTCACCCTTCCACCTTTGCTAGCCTCTCTAGTACCGCGCAACTTTCGCCGGTACATTAAACCCACCTTCCTCAAAACAGCCACTATACCTACCTATTATGGCATTTCCATAGCCATTCCGAGATATATTGCCATGCAACTTTCACCGTTCCGTTTTTTATGACACGCACCATCATTGTCATATTGCTTTGCATGATCGTAAGACAGCTAGCATGATGTTTTCATGGCTTGTCCTTTTTTGATGTCATTCGCTATGCTAGATCGTTGCACATCCCGGTACACCACCGGAAGCATTCATATAGAGTCATATCTTGTTGTAGTCATCGAGTTGTAAGTAAATAAAAGTGTGATGATCATCATTATTAGAGCATTGTCCCATGAGAGGAAAGGATGATGGAAGCTATGATTCCCTCACAAGTAGGGATGAGTCTCCGGACTTTACAAATAATAAAAGAGGCCAATGAAGCCCAAATAAAAAAAAAGAGGCCAAAGATGCCCACCAAAATAAAAAAATAAAAAAAATGAGAGAAAAAGAGAGAAGGGACAATGTTACCATCTTTTTTCCACACTTGTGCTTCAAAGTAGCACCTTGATCTTCATGATAGAGAGTCTCCTATTCTTGTCACTTTCATATACTAGTGGGAATTTTTCATTATATAACTTGGCTTGTATATTCCAATGATGGGCTTCCTCAAATGGCCCTAGGTCTTCGTGAGCAAGCAAGTTGGATGCACACCCACTTAGTTTCTTTTTGAGCTTTCATACACTTATAGCTCTAGTGCATCCGTTGCATGGCAATCCCTACTCACTCACATTGATATCTATTGATGGGCATCTCCATAGCCCGTTGATACGCCTAGTTGATGTGAGACTATCTTCTCCTTTTTCCATACAACCTCCACCATATTCTATTTCACCTATAGTGCTATATCCATGGCTCACGCTCATGTATTGCGTGAAAGTTGAAAAGGTTTGAGAACATAAAAGGAGTGAAACAATTGCTTGACTTGCCATCAGGGGTGTGCATGATTTAGATACTTTGTGTGGTGAAGATGGAGCATAGCCAGACCATATGATATTGTAGGGATAACTTCTAAGGCCATGTTATTTTGAAAGGACACAATTGCTTGTTAGTATGCTTGAAGTATTACTGTTTTTATATCAATATTGAGCTTTTGTTTTGAATCTTATGGATCTGAATATTCATGCCACAATAAAGAATATTACATGGATAAATATGTTAGGTAGCATTCCACATCAAAAATTCTGTTTTTATCATTTACCTACTCGAGGACGAGCAGGAATTAAGCTTGGGGATGCTTGATACGTCTCCAACGTATCTATAATTTTTGATTGTTCTATGCTATTATATTATCTGTTTTGGATGTTTTATATACATTAATATGCTATTTTATATTATTTTTGGGACTAACCTATTAACCTAGTGCCTAGTGCCAGTTTCTGTTTTTTCCTTGTTTTTGAGTATTGTAGATAAGGAATATTAAACAGAGTCCAAACGGAATAAAATCTTCGGAATGATTTTTCTTGGACCAGAAGAAACCTACCAGACTTGGAGACGAAGGCAGGAGACCTGCCGTGGAGTCACAAGCCACTAGGGCGCGCCCTAGGGGGGGCGCCCCCTAGCTTGTGGCCCCACGTCAAATCTCCTAACCCTATTCTTCGGCCTATAAATTCCCAAATATTCCTGAATACCAAAAAAGAGCCACGAAAATACTTTTCCGCCGCCGGAAGCCTCTGTTCCCGTGAGATCCCATCTTGAAGCCTTTTCCGGTAATCTGCCGGAGGGGGATTCGATCACAGAGGGCATCTACATCAACTCCATTGCCCCTCCGATGATGCGTGAGTAGTCCACCACAGACCTTCGGGTCCATAGCTAGTAGCTAGATGGCTTCTTCTCTCTCTTTATTCTTCAATACCATGTTCTTCATGATCTTCATGGAGATCCATCCGATGTAATACTCTTTTGCGGTGTGTTTGTCGAGATCCGATGAATTGTGGGTTTATGATCAGATTATCTATGAATATTATTTAAATCTTCTCTGAATTCTTATATGCATGATTTCATATCTTTGCAAGTCTCTTCGAGTTATTGGTTTGGTTTGGCCAACTAGATTGGTAATTCTTGCAATGGGAGAAGTGCTTAGTTTTGGGTTCAATCTTGCGGTGTCCTCACCCAGTGACATAGTAGGGGTAGCGAGGCACATATTTGTATTGTTGCCATCGAGGATAAAAAGATGGGGTTTTCATCATATTGCTTGAGTTTATCCCTCTACATCATGTCATCTTACCTAATGCGTTACTCTGTTCTTCATGAACTTAATACTCTAGATGCAGGCATGAGTCGGTCGATGTGTGGAGTAATAGTAGTAGATGCAGAATCGTTTTGGTCTACTTGACACGGACATGATGCCTATATGCATAATAATTGCCTTGGATATCGTCATAACTATGCGCTTTTCTATCAATTGCTTGACAGTAATTTGTTCACCCACCGTATTATTTTCCTTCAAGAGAGAAGCCTCTAGTGAAACCTATGGCCCCCGGGTCTATTTTCCATATTATATTTTCAGATCTATAAATAATACTTTGCTGCAATATTTTTTACTTTTAGTTTACTTTTCATTTTAGTAATCTTCTATATCTATCTCTATCAGATCTCATCCTTGCAAGTAACCGTGAAGGGATTGACAACCCCTTTATAGCGTTGGGTGCAAGTGTTTGATTTTTTGTGTAGGTACATCTATTGGGGACTTGCTTGTATCTACTACTAGATTGATACCTTGGTTCTCAACAACTGAGGGAAATACTTATCTACTTTGCTGCATCACCCTTTCCTCTTCAAGGGAAAACCAACGCAAGCTCAAGAAGTAGCATGCCTACTACTGATCCCTTAGAACAATATTTGCTAGACCATGAAAATGATATGCATATGAATGAAAGGAATGAAATAGATAAGATTTTCTATGATCAGCATCCTATATTGAAACACAACTTGCCCGTTGAGATTCTTGGGGATCCTCCTCCACCCAAGGGTGATCATGTGTTTGAGCTTAAACAATTACCGGATACTCTGAAATATGCCTATCTTGATGAAAAGAAGATATATCCTGTTATTATTAGTGCTTACCTTTCAGAGCATGAAGAAAAGAGATTATTGAAAACTCTGAAGAAGCACCGTGCTGCTATTGGATATACTCTTGATGATCTTAAGGGCATTAGTCCCACTCTATGTCAGCATAAAATTAATATGGAGCCTGATGCTAAACCAGTTGTTGATCACCAACGACGGTTAAATCCTAAAATGAAAGAAGTGGTAAGAAATGAAATATTAAAGCTTCTGGAGGCAGGTATAATTTATCCTATTGTTAATAGTAGATGGGTTAGTCCCGTTCATTGTGTCCCTAAGAAGGGAGGTATTACCGTTGTTCCTAATGATAAAAATGAATTGATCCTGCAAAGAATTGTTACAGGATATAGAATAGTAATTGATTTTAGGAAATTAAATAAAGCTACTAGGAAAGATCATTACCCTCTACCTTTTATTGATCAAATGCTAGAAAGACTATCCAAACACACACACTTTTGCTTTCTAGATGGTTATTCTGGTTTTTCTCAAATACCTGTGTCAAAAGAGGACCAAGAGAAGAACACTTTTACTTGTACTTTCGGTACCTTTGCTTATAGACGTATGCCTTTTGGTTTATGCAATGCACCTGCTACCTTTCAAAGATGTATGACTGCTATATTCTCTGACTTTTGTGAAAAGATTGTTGAGGTTTTCATGGATGATTTCTCCGTTTACGGAACTTCTTTTGATGACTGCTTGAGCAACCTTGATCGAGTTTTGTAGAGATGTGAAGAAACTAATCTTGTCTTGAATTGGGAGAAGTGTCACTTTATGGTTAATGAGGGCATTGTCTTGGGACACAAAATCTCCGAAAGAGGTATTGAGGTGGATAAAGCTAAAGTTGATGCTATTGAAAAAATGCCGTGTCCCACGGATATCAGAGGTATAAGAAGTTTCCTTGGTCATGCTGGTTTCTATAGGAGATTTATTAAAGACTTCTCTAAAATTTCTAGGCCTCTCACTAATCTCTTGCAAAAAGATGTTCCATTCGTTTTTGATGATGATTGTGTAGAAGCATTTGAAATACTTAAGAAAGCCTTGAATTCTGTACCTGTTGTTCAACCACCTGATTGGAACCTACCCTTTGAAATTATGTGTGATGCTAGTGATTATGCCGTTGGTGCTGTTCTAGGACAAAGAGTTGATAAGAAATTAAATGTTATCCATTATGCTAGTAAAACTCTAGACAGTGCTCAAAGAAAATATGCTACCACTGAAAAGGAATTTTTAGCAGTTGTGTTTGCTTGTGATAAGTTTAGACCTTATATTGTTGATTCCAAAGTAACTGTTCACACTGATCATGCTGCTATTAAATATCTTATGGAAAAGAAAGATGCTAAACCTAGACTTATTAGATGGGTTCTTCTGCTACAAGAGTTTGATTTGCATATTATTGATAGAAAGGGAGTTGAGAACCCCGTAGCAGACAACTTCTCTAGGTTAGAAAATGTTCTTGATGGCCCACTACCTATTGATGATAGCTTTCCTGATGAACAATTAGCTGTCATAAATGCTTCACGTAATGCTCCATGGTATGCTGATTATGCTAATTACATTGTTGCTAAATTTATACCACCTAGTTTCACATACCAACAAAATAAAAAGTTCTTCTATGATTTAAGACATTACTTTTGGGATGATCCACACCTTTATAAAGAAGGAGTAGATGGTGTTATTAGACGTTGTGTACCTGAGCATGAACAGGAACAGATCCTACACAAGTGTCACTCCGAGGCCTACGGAGGACACCACGCTGGAGGTAGAACTGCACACAATGTATTACAATCTGGTTTTTATTGGCCTACTCTCTTCAAGGATGCTCGTAAGTTTGTCTTGTCTTGTGATGAATGTCAAAGAATTGGTAATATTAGTAGACATCAGGAAATGCCTATGAATTACTCACTTGTTATTGAACCATTTGATGTTTGGGGTTTTGATTATATGGGACCTTTTCCAAAGTCCAACGGGTATACTCATATTCTAGTTGCTGTTGATTATGTTACTAAGTGGGTGGAAGCTATTCCAACTAGTAGTGCTGATCATAACACTTCTATTAAAATGCTTAAAGAAGTTATTTTCCCTAGATTTGGAGTCCCCAGATATTTAATGACTGATGGTGGTTCACACTTTATTCATGGTGCTTTCCGTAAATTGCTTGCTAAGTATGATGTTAATCATAGAATTGCATCTCCATATCATCCTCGGTCTAGTGGTCAAGTAGAATTAAGCAATAGAAAAATTAAATTGATCTTGCAAAAGACTGTTAATAGATCTAGAAAGAATTGGTCTAAGAAACTTGATGATGCATTATGGGCTTATAGAACTGCTTACAAAAACCCTATGGGTTTGTCTCCGTATAAAATGGTTTATGGTAAAGCATGTCACTTATCTCTAGAACTAGAACATAAAGCTTATTGGGCAATTAAAGAGCTCAACTATGATTTCAAACTTGCTGGTGAGAAGAGGTTATTTGACATTAGCTCACTTGATGAATGGAGAAACCAGGCCTATGAGAATGCCAAGTTGTTTAAAGAAAAAGTTAAGAGATGGCAGGATAAAAGGATACAAAAGCGTGAATTCAATGTAGGTGACCATGTCTTGCTATACAATTCTCGTTTAAGATTTTTTGCAGGAAAACTTCTCTCTAAATGGGAAGGGCCTTATATTATCGAGGAAGTATATCGTTCCGGTGCCATCAAGATCAACAACACCGAAGGCACAAATCCGAAGGTGGTAAACGGACAAAGAATCAAACATTATATCTCAGGTACTCCCATAAATGTTGAAACCAATATTATCAATACCATAACTCCGGAGGAGTACATTAGGGAGACCTACCAGAACGTTTCAGACTCCGAAAAGGAATAGGTATGTGGTACGGTAAGCAAACCGACTCCAAAACTTTTCCAATAGCAATTTTTCTCCGTTTTGGAATATTTAATAAATTAGGAAAATTTAAAGTAGTCTGAAAAGTGCACGAGGAGGCGACAAGCCAGGGGGCGCGCCCCTGTGGCTTGTGGCCACCCCGTGCACCCTCCGGACTCCGTTTTCTTGTGTTATACTCCTTTAGGTTTGTAAAAATTCATTATATAATCTCCCGAAGGTTTGGACCTTCGTATCACGACAATACTTCCTGTTTTTGTTTTGAGCTGTTTCTGCAGCAGATTTAGAGCAAGATGTCTTCGCAAGAGTCGGTCGGGGAAAGCCGTGCCTCTCACCTGACACCGGGGCCCAGAGCATACAGCGAAGCCAACCACTTCGGGCAGGCCACGGAGGAAGATATGGAGGCCGACTTGAAAAGGGTGGATGCCATGGAGGAAGACCAAGAAGTTACCTCTTGTCTACAACCTGGAGCCATGTTGGAGGAACTTCAGAGCTCAGCAATTCCGAACTCGGTCATCCCTCCCAATGCTAAATTTCTTACTTATGAGAATATGAAAAAAAGTGTTGCTTCTTCCCCCGCAGCAATGAAACATCCATGGGTGATGGGAGCTCTAACCGTCACTGGAAAACTTTTCAAGGAAATAATGGATCTTAGACAGCAAAATAACAAGCTTGAGGAGGAGAATCGCATTCTGAGGGGCATCATCGTCAAGAATATAACATCATCACCTCCTAAGAAAGACAACTAAACACATGGGTATGGCACTCCCCTTGGCTTGTGCCAAGCTTGGGGGAGGTGCCCCGGTATCGTATCACCATCACATCTTTTACTTTTATCGTTTTTCTTCGTTCGATCCTTTTGGTTATATCTTGATCTAGTAGAATAAAGTTTTTAGTGTGATCTAGTCTTGAGTTTTGCTTTATGTTCCCCCTATGTAAGCGAGTCCAAGAGTTATATAATAAAAAGTAGTTTTGAGTTGAGGGCTTTGCTTGCTTGCTATGATCTTGAGAAAAAGAAATAGAAAGAAGTATAGAATAAAAGCAAAGAGTATATATGATGATCTTATGGGGAGTGATGACCTCACATATAAGAAGTATGTCGATTGAAATTTGTTGTGAGTTGACAAACATAGTGATTGGTCATTGCTGCAATTAAAAGGAAGTAATAAAGAAAGAGAGGCTCACATATAAATATATTATCTTGGACATCTTTTATGATTGTGAGCACTCATTAAAATATTATATGCTAAGAAGTTGATGTTGGACAAGGAAGACAACATAATGGGTTATGTTTGCTTATTTCCGAATAGAAGTTATATGGTTATAGATCCTTTAACATGTGACGCTTGCTTCCACCCCATATCGGCCAAAACTTTCTCACCAAGTAGAGATACTACTTGTGCATCCAAACACCCTCAAACCAGTTTTGCCATGAGAGTCCACCATACCTACCTATGGATTGAGTAAGATCCTTCAAGTAAGTTGTCAACGGTGCAAGCAATAAAAATTGCTCTCTAAATATGTATGATCTAATAGTGTGAGGAAAATAAACTTTATACGAACTTGTGATATGGAAGAAATAAAAGCAACAGACTGCATAATAAAGTTCTTTATCACAAGCGGCAATATAAAGTGACGTTCTTTTGCATTAAGAGATTGCGCATTGATACGTCTCCAACGTATCCACTTTTCCAAACTCTTTTGCCCTTGTTTTGGACTCTAATTTGCATGATTTGAATGGAACTAACCCAGACTGACGCTGTTTTCAGCAGAATTGCCTTGGTGTTATTTTTGTGCAGAAATAAAAGTTCTCGGATTGACCTGAAAATTTACGGAGAATATTTTTGGAATTAATAAAAAATATTGGCGAAAGAATCAACTGCATGGGGCCCACCACCTGGCCACAAGCCAGAGGGGCGCGCCCACCCCCCTAGGGCGCGCCCCTGTGGCTTGTGGGCCCCCTGTTGCTCCTCCGACCTCGTTTCCACTCCTATATATTCCTATCCGGGGAGAAAAAAAATCAAGGAGAAGAGTTCATCGCGTTTTACGATACGGAGCCGCCGCCACCTCCTGTTCTTCCTCGGGAGGGCAGATCTGGAGCCTGATTTGGGCTCCGGAGAGGGGAAATCGACGCCGTCGTCATCACCAACCATCCTTCATCACCAATTTCATGATGCTCTCCGCCGTTCGTGAGTAATTCCATCGTAGGCTTGCTGGACGGTGATGGGTTGGATGAGATTTACCATGTAATCGAGTTAGTTTTGTTAGGGTTTGATCCCTAGTATCCATTATGTTCTGAGATTGATGTTGCTATGACTTTGCTGTGCTTAATGCTTGTCACTAGGGCCCGAGTGCCATGATTTCAGATCTGAACCTATTATGTTTTCATGAATATATGTGTGTTCTTGATCCTATCTTGCAAGTTGTAGACACCTATTACGAGTTATGATCCGCATCCCCCAGGGTGACAATAACTGGGATTTTTTCCGGTGATTACCGTAGTTTGAGGAGTTCATGTATTCACTAAGTGCTAATGCTTTGGTCCGGTTCTCTATTAAAAGGAGGCCTTAATATCCCTTAGTTTCCAATAGGACCCCGCTGCCACGGGAGGGTAGGACAAAAGATGTCATGCAAGTTCTTTTCCATAAGCACGTATGACTATATATGGAATACATGCCTACATTACATTGATGAATTGGAGCTAGTTCTGTGTCACCCTATGTTATAACCGTTGCATGATGAATGCCATCCGACATAATTATCCATCACTGATCCATTGCCTACGAGCTTTTCATATATTGATCTTTGCTAAGTTACTTTTCCGTTGCTACTGTTACAATCACTACAACACTGCTACTGTCACTTTGCCATTGTTACCGTTACTTCCATATTACTTTGCTACTGAATACTTTGCTGCAGATATTAAGTCTTTCAGGTGTGGTTGAATTGACAACTCAGCTGCTAATACTCGAGAATATTCTTTGGCTCCCCTTGTGTCGAATCAATAAATTTGGGTTGAATACTCTACCCTCAAAAACTGTTGCGATCCCCTATACTTGTGGGTTATCAAGACCTTTTTCTGGCGCCGTTGCCGGGGAGCATAGCTCTATTCTCTGAGTCACTTGGGATATATATCTGTTGATCACTATGAAGAATCTGAAAGATGCTAAAACTAAGATCTACCCCTCAACTACGAGGACAGGTAAGGAACTGCCATCTAGCTCTGCACTTGATTCGCCTTCTGTTATGAGTAAGCTTGCGACACCACCACCTGCTAGTAATTCTGATATGTCGCAAGTAATTGATGATGCTACTTCTGCTATGCATGATGCTTATGATGATACTTTTCTTGATAATACTGTGCCACTGGGTGAATTTCTTGATGAACAAATTGCTAGAGTGAATGCTGAAACTGATGATATCTCTGAATCTGATGAAATTATTGAAACTGAACATTATGATACACCTGCTAGACCTAGCTCTCCTAGATATGAATTGCCTGATATACCTGAAGGTTATGTTATGGAAGGAGAGGTAGCTAGGGACTTTCTTGCTTGTAAGGATAGAGATGATCTTAAGAAATTGCTTCGCAAGTGGAAAGAAAAATCTTTGAATGCTAGAATGCAATATGATCCCAAGTTTGCTACTTCACCTATCTTTGTTACTGATAAGGATTATGAATTCTCTGTTGATCCTGAGTTAATTACTTTGGTTGAATCTGATCCTTTCTATGGTTATGAATCTGAAACTGTTGTGGCACATCTTACTAAATTGAATGATATAGCCACCCTATTTACTCATGAGTAAAAAATTCGCTATTACTATATTCTTAAGTTGTTTCCTTTCTCATTAAAGGGTGATGCTAAGATATGGTTTAATTCTCTTGCTCCTGGTTGTGTGCTTAGTCCCCAGGATATGATATATTACTTCTCTGAAAAATATTTTCCTGCCCATAAGAAACAAGCTGCCTTGCAGGAAATATTTAACTTTGTGCAAATTGAAGAAGAGAGTCTCCCACAAGCTTGGGGGAGGCTTCTCCAATTACTTAATGCTTTGCCTGACCACCCTCTCAAGAAAAATGAAATACTTGATATCTTTTATAATGGACTAACCGATGCTTCTAGGGATCACCTAGATAGTTGTGCTGGTTGTGTTTTCAGGGAACGAACTGTTGAACAAGCTGAACTATTATTGAATAATATATTGAGCAATGATAATGATTGGACTATTCCCGAACCATCTCCAAAGCCAACTCCGAAGAAAAGAGGTATTCTATTTCTCAGTCCTGAAGATATGCAAGAGGCAAAGAAATCTATGAAAGAAAAAGGTATTAAAGCTGAAGATGTTAAGAATCTACCACCTATAGAAGAAATACATGGTCTTGATAACCCGACACAGGTAGTAGAGGTAAATTCTCTCCGTAGATTTGATGAAGGAGATATTCCCTATAATAAGTCTGCTAGCCAATGCTTGGATGAGTTTGATAATTTTGTTGTGAAGCAAGAAAATTTCAATGCTTATGTTAGTAGACAATTGAAACATAATGCTTACATGCTTGATCGCTTGGGCGATTATTTGAGTAGAACTGTCAATGATCTTAAGCTTATTAGTAAACATGCTTCCATGGTAACTACCCAAGTAGAACAAGTACTTAAAGCTCAAAATGATTTGCTTAATGAAATGAATAGTAAGAACAATGATCATTCTGTTAAAGTTGTGACTAGAGGTGGTAGAATGACTCAGGAACCTTTGTATCCTGAGGGCCATCCTAAGAGAATTGAGCAAGATTCTCAAAGAGTTAATACTGATGCACCTAGTCATTCTACTAATAATAGGAAAAAGAATGACGATAGGACCTTGCATGCTGCTAGTGAACCTGTTATAGATACACCTGAGAATCCAAATGATATTTCTATTTCTGATGGTGAGACACAATCTGGTGATGAACATGAGCCTAGTGATAATATTAATGATGATGTTCATGTTGATGCTCAACCTAGTAATGATAATGATGTGGAGATTGAACCTGCTGTTGATCTTGATAACCCACAACCTAAGAATAAGAGATATGATAAAAGAGACTTTGTTGCTAGGAAGCACGGTAGAGAAAGAGAACCATGGGTTCAGAAACCTATGCCCTTTCCTCCTAAACCATCCAAGAAAAAGGATGATGAAGATTTTGAGCGCTTTGTTGAAATGCTTAGACCTGTCTTTTTGCGTATGCGCTTGACTGATATTTTGAAAATGTCTCCTTATGCTAAGTATATGAAAGATATTGTGACAAATAAAAGAAAGATTCCGGAAGCTGAGATTTCCACCATGCTTGCTAATTATACTTTTAAGGGTGGAATACCAAAGAAACTAGGAGATCCCGGAGTACCTACTATACCTTGCTCCATTAAAGGAAATTATGTTTAAACTGCCTTATGTGACCTTGGAGCTGGTGTTAGTGTTATGCCTTTCTCTTTATATCGTAGACTTGATTTGAATAAGTTGACACCTACTGAAATCTCTTTGCAAATGGCTGATAAATCAACTGCTGTACCCATTGGTATTTGCGAGGACGTGCTTGTTGTGGTTGCAAATGTTACTATCTTAACGGACTTTGTTATTCTTGATATTCCCGAGGACGACAGTATGTCGATCATCCTTGGTAGACCCTTTTTGAATACTGTAGAGGCTGTTATTGATTGCAACAAGGGCAATGTCACTTTTCATGTTAATGGTAATGAACATACGGTACATTTTCCGAAGAAACAACCTCAAGTTCATAGTATCAACTCAATTGAAAAGGTTTCAACTATTATTATTGGAGGTTTTGAATTCCCTCTTCCTACTGCCAAGAAGAAATATGATATACTTATTGTTGGGGACATGCATATTCCCATTGAGGTAACCTAGTGTTATTCGAAAAATCTCCGGTTTCATGTCATTCGAAAAAGGTTTGTCAATAAGACTTGATCAACCTTATTGATGGATACTTTTGAGGAGCATGAGATGGATAAATTTAGAAGGCACAACTTCCTGTACCTAACTTTTACTTTCTGTTATTCAGATTAAATAGAGTAAAAATGCTATGATTCTCCTGTTTTCTGTTTTACCCGTGCAATAGAAAAATGACCTGAAAATAAAAGTCCTCAGAATGCCCTGAAAATTTAGTATGATTTTTTCTAGAATATTTAAGAATTTTTGGCACTGAGTATGCATCAGGGGGCTGCACCAGTGGGCCACAAGCCTGCAGGGCGCGCCCACCCCCCCTGGGCGCGCCCTGGTGGCTTGTGGGTCCCACGTGGGGCTCCCTCACTTATTCCAGCACCCATCCACTTCGTCTTCACCCAGAAAAAATCCCACCATTGCTCAAACCCGTGTTCTAGCTCATTTTGCTGCCATTTTCGATCTCCTTGCTCAAAGCTCCATTTGCAAAACTGTTTTAGGAGATTGCTCATCGGTATGTGACTCCTCCAATGGTCCAATTAGTTTTTGTTCTAGTGCTTTATATATTGCAATTTTTGCTGCTGTGGTGACCTCGTTCTTGAGCTTGCATGTAAAATTTGTATGGTCCCAAGTAGTTTTGATGCATGATATAGCTTCTAGGCACTTGTGAGAGTAGTTGCTATGAGATTTGTTGAGTTTTGTTCACTTTTATTTGGAGTCACTAAAAATTTCAGAAATTTTTCAGAGAAAGAAAAGATGTTAAGGAGAATATACCAGGGTGGTTCCTCGAGCAATAAGACCCCTAGGCTCGCGTTACGTGAGCCCGATTTTGAACCACCAAGGGAAGCTCAAGTGCGGCCTTGTGAATGGCCGTCGGATCAATTCATGGACAATGCCGGGTTCAAGGAAGAGTTTTATGCGTACATAAGGAATGCAGGCCTTGAGAATTTTATTTCAGACCGATGCAAGCAATATTATCAACTCACCGATTCTTTCGTGCGGAGGTTTGCATTTTCATCCAAGCGTAATTCTCATTCTGTTCTATTTAATCTTTATGATAAGTCCTATACCATGGACCTAGAGGATTTTAATGATGCATGCAAAATTCCATAGTGGGGTAGCCATAGCGATCCTCATAAAAATGAATTTAATGATTTCCTTGCTAGCATCACGGTGGGAGAAACTAGAACCATTACACATGCTACTTTGGGGAGCATTCACTTTCCTGCCATACATTACTTTGCTCTCTTCATAGGTAGATGCATTAATGGTAAACATGAACATAGCCACCTTTGCGTACCTGATCTCAGTATTCTTAAAAGTGCGGTCATGGGAGATAGACGATATAACTTAGGGGCTATTATTGCTAGGAGATTACATCTTAATGCTAAGGATGGAGATTTCTTTGGTGGAATTTATGCCACTCGGGTAGCTAAGTATCTTGGGGTACCTATAAGAGAGAATGATGTTGAGTTACCCCTTGCTTTTCTTGACTATGAGGCTCTGGTGCGCTACCAGTTCCTTAAGAGGGACGGACAGTCCATCCTATACCGACTAATTTTTGACAGACAGCGTGCTGTCCATATTACTCTTCCTGCCCCTGCCTTCTTTAACTTTGAGGAAAAACGAAGACGCTTTATAACCAGAGAGGAGGCAAACGAGTATGAGAGAGAGGCGGAAGCCGCCCGCCTCCACGCTGTAGCTGTTCAGGCAGTAGCCGCCGCAGCCCAGTACAACCCCAACTACGATTTTGGATATCATCCGGCCCAGCCATGGCCCTAGACCAACTTGGGCCAAAAGCCTAAGCTTGGGGGAGTACGTATTTCTCACCGACATTACATCCATGTTCACACACTCATTCCAGTTGTCGGTGTTCATACTTTTTCATTGTATCATCCATGGTAGTTTATTTCCTTTTCTTGCTTTCTTCTTGTGTGTTTAATTTTTCTTGAGAAAATCCAAAAAAATTAGTTCTAGCTTTACCTTCTAGTTTGTTTAGTTGTAGTATTAAAAGAAAACCCAAAAAGATTTCTCATTCTTCTTTTGCTTGTTGGGAGCTTTCCCGTGTAAATAGTTTTCTTTTCTTCTTTGGGTCCTACGGAGAAGATCACGATGAAAATGTTGAGAGGCTCTCATAGGCATAATTGTTTATCCTACATAGAGCCCATATTACTTTGTCTTCTCCTTTGAGTTATTATTTGCAGATTCCAGCTTAGTCCAATGCACGTGCACTCTTATTATTATTCACATCGTTCGGTCGTGCAAGTGAAAGGCAATAATGATGATATATGATGAAATGACTGAGATGGAGAAAAGCTGGTATGAACTCGACCTATTTTGTTTTTGTAAATATGATTAGCTCATCGTTCAGGATTTAGCTCATTATGGGTTGAACATGTCTGCAATAACAATTAGAGATTATAGTTACTCATGCCATGCTTAATTAGCTAAGAGTGGATAATGGTTTGTCTTGAGTACCAACATGCATATTAAAATGGTTGTGATGTAGTATGATAGAGTGGTATCCTCCTCTGAATGATTCGAGTGGCTTGACTTGGCACATGTTCACGCATGTAGTTGAAACAAAACCAACATAGCCTCCACGATGTTTATGTTCATGGTGATTTATATCCTACTCATGCTTGCATTCAATATTGGTTAATCTTAAAGCATGTTGATGACTGTTGTCGCTCTCTAGTTGGTCGCTTCCCAGTCTTTTGCTAGCCTTCACTTGTACTAAGCGGGAATACTGCTTGTGCATCCATCTCCATAAACCCAAAGTTGTTCCATATGAGTCCACCATACACACATATATGCGGTATTTACCTGCCGTTCCAAGTAAATTTGCATGTGCCACTCTCCAAACCTTCAAAAAAATATTCCGTTTTGTGTGCCCAAATCGCTCATGTAGTGACTGGGGGCTGTCAGTATCTTCCATGCTAGGTGGGTTATTCTCACGATTTGTGTTGATTCACTATCATTCACGAGAAAGTGGCTGGTAATCGGAATGCCCAGTTCCATGCTCAAAATTCAAATCAATATATATAATAAACAAAACTCCCCCAGGATTGTGTTTGTATGGACGGTACCCGTGGATTCGGCCCGCCGTGGAGTGTGATTGATCTGGTGGAGGGGGAGTAAAATTTTACTATTCTGTTTGGGAACCGCCTATAATGTATCTAGCATGGAAGATATCGAGATCTCTTGGTTGTTATGTTGGCAATGAAAGCATACCTCTCAAAATTATTATTCATCCCTGTTTTAAAAGCTCGAGCTCTGGCACCTCTGCAAATCAATGCTTCCCTCTGTGAAGGGCCTATCTATTTTACTTTACTGTTGAGTCACCATCCTCTTATAAAAGGCACCAGTTAGAGAGCACCACCGTCATTTGTATGCTTTGCTATTAATTGATTTTGAGTATGAGTATGACTGGATCTCTTTTACCATGAATTACAATGTCTAGTCAGTCCTTGTTCTCCAGAGGTGCTCTGCATTTATGTTTTGCGGTCTCAGAAAGGGCTAGCGAGATACCATTATGTCATATTGTATCATGATTGTTTTGATAAAATTGTTGTCATCCGAGACTTATTATTATTGCTCGCTAGTTGATTATGCCATTGATATGAGTAAATGTGAGACCTAAATGTTATTGTGAATGTGGTTAGTCTATAATCTTTGCTGAAAATCTGAACATAAGTTAGACATATTTACAACAGCAAGATCAAACAGAGTTTGTAAAAGTTTTTCTTTATCACTTTCAGTTTATCAACTGAATTGCTTGAGGACAAGCAAAGGTTTAAGCTTGGGGGAGTTGATACGTCTCCAACGTATCCACTTTTCCAAACTCTTTTGCCCTTGTTTTGGACTCTAATTTGCATGATTTGAATGGAACTAACCCGGACTGACGCTGTTTTCAGCAGAATTGCCTTGGTGTTATTTTTGTGCAGAAATAAAAGTTCTCGGATTGACCTGAAAATTTACGGAGAATATTTTTGGAATTAATAAAAAATATTGGCGAAAGAATCAACTGCATGGGGCCCACCACCTGGCCACAAGCCAGAGGGGCGCGCCCACCCCCCTAGGGCGCGCCCCTGTGGCTTGTGGGCCCCCTGTTGCTCCTCCGACCTCGTTTCCACTCCTATATATTCCTATCCGGGGAGAAAAAAAATCAAGGAGAAGAGTTCATCGCGTTTTACGATACGGAGCCGCCGCCACCTCCTGTTCTTCCTCGGGAGGGCAGATCTGGAGCCTGATTTGGGCTCCGGAGAGGGGAAATCGACGCCGTCGTCATCACCAACCATCCTTCATCACCAATTTCATGATGCTCTCCGCCGTTCGTGAGTAATTCCATCGTAGGCTTGCTGGACGGTGATGGGTTGGATGAGATTTACCATGTAATCGAGTTAGTTTTGTTAGGGTTTGATCCCTAGTATCCATTATGTTCTGAGATTGATGTTGCTATGACTTTGCTGTGCTTAATGCTTGTCACTAGGGCCCGAGTGCCATGATTTCAGATCTGAACCTATTATGTTTTCATGAATATATGTGTGTTCTTGATCCTATCTTGCAAGTTGTAGACACCTATTACGAGTTATGATCCGCATCCCCCAGGGTGACAATAACTGGGATTTTTTCCGGTGATTACCGTAGTTTGAGGAGTTCATGTATTCACTAAGTGCTAATGCTTTGGTCCGGTTCTCTATTAAAAGGAGGCCTTAATATCCCTTAGTTTCCAATAGGACCCCGCTGCCACGGGAGGGTAGGACAAAAGATGTCATGCAAGTTCTTTTCCATAAGCACGTATGACTATATATGGAATACATGCCTACATTACATTGATGAATTGGAGCTAGTTCTGTGTCACCCTATGTTATAACCGTTGCATGATGAATGCCATCCGACATAATTATCCATCACTGATCCATTGCCTACGAGCTTTTCATATATTGATCTTTGCTAAGTTACTTTTCCGTTGCTACTGTTACAATCACTACAACACTGCTACTGTCACTTTGCCATTGTTACCGTTACTTCCATATTACTTTGCTACTGAATACTTTGCTGCAGATATTAAGTCTTTCAGGTGTGGTTGAATTGACAACTCAGCTGCTAATACTCGAGAATATTCTTTGGCTCCCCTTGTGTCAAATCAATAAATTTGGGTTGAATACTCTACCCTCAAAAACTGTTGCGATCCCCTATACTTGTGGGTTATCACGCATCCAACTATAAAAGCGCATGACAACCTCTGCTTCCCTCTGCGAAGGGCCTATCTGTTACTTTTACTTTCTAGTACTTACCTTTATGCAAGAGTCGTGGTGATCTTCACCACTTCCTTTATTTCGCCTTTCTCTCTTGGCAAGCGTCATGTGTTGGGGAATGATCTAGACACATATATCAACTCGGATGTGGGTGATCATGAGTTATTTCTGTTGACATTACCCTTGTGGTAAATAGTTGGGAGGCAAAACTATAAGCCCCTATCTTTCTCTCTGTCCAATTAAAGCTTTGACCTCATAAGTACCGCGTGAGTGTTAGCAATTATGAAAGACTAAAAGATGATTGAGTATGTGGATTTGCTTTATAAGCTCTTATATTGACTCTTTCCGATGTTATGATAAATTGCAATTGTGTGACAAATCATAAAACAAATATTGTTGAGGAAAACAACATCACCAGACATGTGGTGTGGACCCCACCATCAATAACAGTAGCTAAAAGTATTTTCAAATGCATTTAAATCCAAGTTGAAATTACAAACAGATTCTAAAAATTCCCAAGATTGATGTGGCCCTCCCTAATATTGCTAACTATTTAATGGAACCAGTAGCACATTTTTGCTTAAAGAAATATGGCCAGAAATATGATTAAAACAGATAGAATAAAAAGAAAAACAGAAAAGGAAATAAAAACAGAAAAGTGCACTGTGCACTTACCTGGCCTAGTGCCACAGTGCCGGCCCGGCCCAACTCACCTGCTCCTCCCCTCCGTGTCAGCCTCGCCATGGACGGAGCTCGCCCGCACCGGCCACCGCTCGCCACGGCGACGGGAGCAGGTGGCTGGGGATAAGGGCGAGGCCCCGTTCCTCCCCCCTGGACGCCCTGTCCATTTCCCCCCTTGCTCTCCCTCGCTCGCTCCCCTCCAGATCCGAGCGCCACCGTCGCCATGGCCGGCGGGTAGCCGCGGCCACAGTCACCCCCGAGCCCCGCTGAGACGTCCACGGGCTCCGCCACATCCTCCTCTTCCCCCTCAACCACGACCCCGAGCTCCTGCGCCCCTGCAACGCCCTCACGCCATCGTCTTCAACCTCGGGACCCGAAGCTCGCCGTCGCCGAATTCGCCGCCGTCGAGCCCTCCCCGAGCCCACTTTGAACGGCCACACCCCTCTGTGAGCTCCTGCTACCTCCCCCCTCCTCTCCCTCGACGAGCCATTGCTCATAGCCGTGGTTTTCGCCTGAGCCCGAACGCGCCGCCGCCTGAGCTCGTCGCCGGCGCCTCTCCGGCGGCCATTTGGTCCTGCCGCTGCTACCGTTCGACGCCGCACGTTGCGTAGGCTCGAGTAGTGCCCGTAGCTCGCTCGTTTGCTCGCCGCATCGCCGTTTGCCATCGCCGACCGAAAGCTCCTCCGCCGCCGGCGACGTAGCGCTCGCTACGGTCCGCCGTTGATCGAACCGATGGCCGGAATGGATCGCCCGCGACGCCTGCTTTCGAACGCGACCAGAACGGCTCGATTTGGCGCTGTGTACGCGAAACCCGAGCCCCGGCCGTTTCTCTGCTGCTCGCCGGAGCTAATCCGGCAACCAAACGCGGCCGCCGCCGGCAAGGGTGGACTGGGGCCACCCCCAGGGTCACTGCCACTGGCCCCAGGGCCCCCTGTTGACCAGTTGACCGCGGTCAACTGGCTGACTGGGCAGCCCAGTGTCACTGACTGGTGGGGCCCCTCCCACCTGTGTCTATGACACATGGGCCCCCACTGTCAGATCCCTAATTAGCTAATTAGGATAATTAAAGTAATTAGTTTAGGTTAATCAGTCTATGGCAGATGGGCCCCACCTGCTAATTAATTCTGGTTAGTTTAATTTAATAAACTGGAATTCCACCGTGTCTATGACATGTGGACCCCACATGTCAGGTTTAAACTGTAGCTGTTACTGTTCGCTGCTGATGCAATGCTGACGTCATCAAGTCACTGTTCTGGATAATGTTGGATTTAATAAATAGATATAATTCCAGAAAATGATTAAAACTTTAGAAAATCATAGAAAATAATCTGTAGCTCAGATGGAAAAACTTTATACATGAAAGTTGATCAGAAAAATCCCACAAATCCAAGTATGCCATCCGTTCATCTGTCACATGCTCCTAGCATGATGAACATGGAACTTTCCCCTCTGATTCGTCTGTCCGATAGGACAACAGACCCGGGAAATATCGTCAGATATTCTCCCGCTTCGTCTGCAACGTGTGGTACTGCGTTAGAGCATGCCTAGCCCTGCGTATTGCCATGTCATGCATCATGTTGCATCTGTGTGCTTTATATTTATTGTTTCTTCCCCCTCTTCTCTCCGGTAGACCCCGAGGCTGACGTGGCTGCCGGATACGACTACACCGTTGACGATCAGTCCTTTGCCGCAGAGCAGCAAGGCAAGCAAAACCCCCTTGAGCATTCCGATATCACCCATCCCTCTCCCTCGTATGCTTGCATTAGAATTTTGCTATTGTACTAGTTAGCTCCTATTCTGATGCATAGCCTGATTTTGATGAACTGCTACTATACATGCTTTTATATCAACTGCCTAGAATAGGTGGATCAGTGAACCCCTGAGACCCCCTTAGTCCCAGTTGCCCCTGCTTTCATCGACGACACCGAGGACTTGAAGACAGAAGACTCAGTCGTCATGACTGACAAGCCGTTACCGACACATCACTACACACCCCTTAAGTATGGCACTGCAGAGCTACTACCGAGTGCCGAGGGTGATACCTCACTTAGCACTCCCGGTGTTAATTCTGTAGCGTAGTTATCGGTAATGGGTATCGAGGGTGATTCCTCCTTTCCATTTACCGGTAGCGACTCTTGTCTTACTCATACCTCGAGTGGGATCCATCGAGGGTGATTCCTCGGATCTCCACTTGGTGTATAGCCACACAGTTACTATGACCTGGTTACAGATACTTGTTAAGACGGGTCGGCCCCAAGGGTACCCGCGAGAGTGATATGTGGTGGGGTGCGCCGGTAAGGCACCCGAGTGTTCTTGGCGGGGCGACGGACCGTATGGTTCGAGCTTGCCCCGCACTAATAATTTTCTAATGGGTTGGGTACTTGATCTGAGTTAGGTCGTTGGCCTTAATATGCACTAACCTTCGCGTGGGGAAGTTATGGGCACTCAGCGTCGTTGTATCAGCCGAAGCTCTTCGGACGTCAGCAATGGAGCGGCGCGCGCCGGATTGGACTGGACGGTGCAGCTCCTGGACTGGAGTGTACTAGGTTTGTTTCCGGCCGCCCTTGCATCGTGCAGGTGTGCAAAGGGTGATTGGGCCCATGACCCCTGAGCGCATAGGATTTAGACCGGCGGGCTGGCCTCTTCGTTGAGCCTAGGTGGGGCGACGACGTGCTGATATCCCAAGGCCGGGCATGACCCAGAAAAGTGTGTCCGGCCGGAGGTGACTCAGGCGCGTTGGGGATTATGTGGTGCACCCCTGCAGGGATGAATAATCTATTCGAATAGCCGTGTCCACGGTAACAGGACGACTTGGAGTTGTACCTTGACCTTATACAACTATAATTGTAATTTAATTTAAAATTGAATTGTGGCTCCGGGATTGCTTCCTCGCACGGAGTCGAGGAAGGATCTCTGGGCGTGTTTACCTAATTAAAATTGCTGCAACAATATGACTATATGTGAGATACCAATCTGCACTCTTCTAATGCTGCAAGATGTTGAAGATGCTAGTCTTCGATAGGAATAGGTCTTCCCCCTATTCTTGCTTTCTGCAGTCAGCCCAGATATCACCCCTTCATTGATAATGATGCATATTTAGCATAGTTCTGATGTCAGTCTTGCGAGTACTTTGGATGAGTACTCACTGCTGCTTTGCTCCCCTTTTCCCCTCGATACGTTGCTGCGTTCAGTCGATGGAGCCCAGGAGATGGAGTATGCCGGAGACGACTGCTACACCGCCGATGGAGCCTTCTACTACGTGGAGGCTGCCCCCGACGCTCAGGAGTAGTTAGGAGGTTCCCAGGCAGAAGGCCTCGCCTCTTTCGTTCCGCTGTCTATGTTTGTGCTAGCCTTCTTAAGGCAAAACTTGTCTAACTTATGTCTGTACTCAGATATATTTGCATTCGCTGACTCGTGCTATATCGAGCTTTGTATTCGAGCCTTCGAGGCCCCTGGCTTGTAATATGGAGCCGTATGACTTTATTTGTGTCTTTTGTCGTGTTGTGATATTGATCAGTGAGTCCCTAATCTTGGTCGTACGCATTGTGTGCATGATTAGCGTACGGACGAGAATGGGGGCGTCACAAGTTGGTATCAGAGCCGACTGCCTATAGGTAGCCCCCTTTCCAACTCCTTGGCCGAAGTTGAGTCTAGTCAAAGAAAACTGTTTTACTAACCTGGTTGTGTGGCTTACGGGCCCACGTCGCCAATCGGGTGGTATTAGGATCTTTTATTCCTCGTCTATACTCTGGGTTCTGATCTCTCTTCTCTTTCGGGTTAAAGGTTTCCTAACTCTAACATTAGGTTCTCGTGATCACATCCACCGGAGAATTGTTTCGTCAAAAATTGTCTTCTTTGAAGTATGATACACGCACTGTCATTTGACATCTTGAATCTCCTTGTTGCAGATGCGTCCCGCTAGGCAGATCGTCTGTCTGACCTACGCACACAATGCGACTGGGTTCCCGGCCATTCTGAACGGCCTCTTGAAGACGCTGGGTTATCGTTGGTACCCCGAGTACACTGTTTACGAGGACTACCACGAGTTCAACCAGGAACAGTATGAGGCTGTGATGGTTATCTGGGATCGATGGGATCGCTCCATCACTGAGCTGCACACCTTCCGTGGCATTGGAGTGACTGTTGAGATGGCAGTACAGGATGCTCCTTATGCTGCTATTGTTCGTCTCCGTGCAGCAAACCCCAGTTTGGAGGAGACGGCATACAGATACATCCCGTATGTCCCTGCTGGAGTTGATACTGCGGCCGACGCTGAGGTCTTGACCCCTTTTGCATGGCAGCGTACCGATCGATCCTACACTACTATCTGCGCCCCCTACGTGAGTCGTCGCTACAACCCACGGGTTCTGGTTCAGTACACTGAGGCACTGGATCGCACTGTCAGGGCTCTTAACTTTGAGCTGTACGCCACCCGTGCTCGTCTTTACCGGGCTTTGGAGCAGTTGAGGCCAGCAGTCATTGCGGGAATGCATACGGAGTTTGTTCTTCACCCGCGCCCGACTGAGTTTCCTCCAGGTCTTGAGTGGCCTGCTGTTGGAGGTCGTGCTCTCGCACTTGGGCCTAGGCTCCCAGTTGATATGCAGATTCTGCATCAGGGTGTGCACGGGATGCAGTACTCCTTCACCAGATTTCAGGGTCACCTGCAGTTCCCCGGCTACTTTCGTTGTCCCCGACGCTGATGCGTTGTTGTATCCCTCCACCGCGTGCCTGTGTGCCGCCTAGTTGTCTAGGTTAATTTCATGCCGGATCTATCGTCTATTTTGTAACGAACTTATGGTTTGTAATAGACTGATGTATGGACCTGAATGTTGAAATTTGAACTACTATGTTGTATCTATTGCACTTCCTTCTGCAATTTACTTCATGAATGAATCATTGATTCTGCAATTATCAAGTGCTAAACTACCACTGTTAAATTTGACAGAATGGTTAGGCCAGCTGGTCGTGGTCGTGGTGCGCCTGAACCACCACCACCACCGGACTACATGGCTGGTATGATGCAACAGTTTGAACTGAACCGCCAGTTTGTGCAAGGGCTGATGGACCATTTCCCAAGGCCGAATATGAATCAGCCGCCAGCCCCAGTGACGCTGCAAGACTTCATACGTCTCAACCCTACAACCTACCGCAGCTCAACTCAGCCGCTTGACGCAGATGACTGGCTCCGTGACATGACTTATGAACTGGAGTCTTCAGGCGCCCCAGAGGCTAGCTATGTCACTTTTGCCTCGTACTTTCTGAAGGGTCCCACTGCTCAATGGTGGGACAGCCACAGGCGCTCTCAGCCTGTTGGAACAATCATCACCTGGCCAGAATTCCAAGCTGCTTTTCGTGCTCGCCACATTCCTCAGGGAATGATGGACAAGAAGAAGCGTGAGTTCCGCAATCTAGTCCAGGGCAACAAGACTGTGGATGCTTATCAGCGGGAATTTCTGGACCTGTCTCGCTATGCTGAAGAAGACGTTGCAACTGATGCTCGCATGCAGGAGAAATTCCGTGAAGGACTTCAACCAGATATTCACCTTGCTCTTCTGGCTCACGACTTCCGTGATTTTGCCACCTTGGTGGATAAGGCTATCCAGATTGAGACAGGTCTGCAGAGGTACAAGGATCACACTAAGCGCAAGATTGACATGGGTTCATCTTTGGGCCCACGTCCTCAGAAGCAAAGGGTCTGGATCCCCAACAACTACCGTCCACCTGCATATGCCCCGAGGCCATCCTATGTGGCGCCTCATCTGCCCCCTCCACCGCCAAGACAGCCAAGAGCTACACCGCCAAGAGCACCTCAGCCTCCACCATCCCGTCCTGAGGATGGGCTGTGCTTCAAGTGTGGTCGTCCAGGACACCGTGCTAGAGAATGCAGGCAGAACCAGAAATAGCTTGCACTGCCTTCCAGCCAGCCCCGCAACAGCAATGCTCAGGCTTACAATATTGATCTGAATCAAGTTCAAGACCAGCCTGCTACTGTGATGGGTACACTTCTCGTCAACTCAGTACCAGTTTCTGTATTGTTTGATACAGGAGCTTCGCATTCTTTCATGTCTGAAGATTTTGCATACATGCATGGCATTAAGTACGAAGAGATGAACGTTCTAATAGTGGTAAACACCCCCGCTGGCCAATGTCAAACCTCAATGGTTTGTCAAGATGTCCCCATTGAAATAGAAGGAATGGAATTCCATGCTTCCCTCATTATATTGAAGTCTTCCAAGATTGACCTTATTCTGGGGATGGATTGGTTGAAAGCACATACTGCTTCCGTCATTTGTGCCACCAAAACCGTCCACCTTCTGCATCCTTCGAATGAGATAGTCAGCTACCATGCTCATCTTGTTCGAGATGTTGAAGCCCGACTGTATGCCATGAATGCATTAAACGAGTCACATCTCGAAGGGATTGAAAACATTCCAGTTGTCCGGGATTTCCCAGATGTCTTTCCGGAAGAACTCCGAGGGATTCCCCCTGCTAGAGCTGTCGAGTTTGTCATCGACTTGGTACCTGGTACCACTCCTATTGCCAAGTGCCCGTATAAGATGCCACCACATGAACTCCCTGAACTTAAGAAAGAAATTGACAATTCGCTTCGTCTGGGATTCATTCGTCCAAGTTCCTCTGCTTGGGGAGCACCTTCTCTCTTTGTCAAGAAGAAGGATGGAACGAATCGGTTAGTTCAAGATTACCGTCCCATCAACCAAGCAACGATTCAGAACAAATATCCGCTTCCTCGGATCAATGATCTGTATGATAAACTTGCTAGATCATCAGTATTTTCTAAACTCGACTTGAGGTTGGGTTACCATCAGATCCGGGTTCGTGAAGAGGATATTCCCAAGACTGCATTTGTTACTCGCTATGGTTCATACGAGTACACCGTCATGTCCTTCGGCTTAACCAATGCTCCAGCAACCTTCTCCCGCCTGATGAATTATATATTCATGGATTACCTCGATAAATTCGTCGTGGTTTATCTAGATGATATTCTGGTATTCTCCAAGAATAAAGAGGAGCATGTTGAACATCTTCGTCTTATACTGGAGAGGCTTCGAGAGCATCAACTCTATGCAAAGTACTCAAAGTGTGAGTTCTGGATGGACAAAGTAACCTACCTTGGTCATGTGATCTCCAAGGATGGTATTGCGGTCAACCCTGAATGAGTTCAGGCTATTCTTGACTAGACTCCCCCGAAGAATGTCAAACAAGTCAGAAGTTTTCTCGGTCTCGCTAGCTATTGCTGTCGATTCGTCGAGAACTTCTCCAAGATTGCAAAGCCCTTAACAAATTTGCTTCACAAAGTTGTTAAATATGAGTGGATAGATAAATGTCAGGAGAGCTTTCAGGCACTTAAGGACAAACTAACGTCTGCTCCAGTGCTTGCTCCTCCCAATACTCGTAAGGACTTCGCCATCTATTGTGATGCTTCACGTCAAGGCTTGGGTTGTGTCCTAATGCAAGAGCGCAAGGTGATTGCTTATGCATCTCGTCAACTGTGTCCTCATGAAGAGAACTACCCAGTTCATGACCTTGAACTTGCTGCAGTAATTCATGCGCTGAAAGAGTGGCGGCAATACCTTGTTGGAAATCGTTGCGAGATCTACACCGACCACCAAAGTCTGAAGTATCTGTTTACTCAGCCAGATTTGAATCTCCATCAGCAAAGATGGATGGAGCGAATAGCAGATTACAATGTGGGTATTTCTTATACCACGGGCATGGCTAATGTAATGGCTGACGCTTTGAGCCGCAAGTCGTACTGCAATTATCTTGAGGTTCACAAGGTTCACCCCCTGCTTCAAGAGGAATTTCGCAAGCTGAACCTCCATATTGTTCCTCAGGGTCATCTCGTTCCCCCTCCACCGGAGTTTCGCAAGATGAACCTTCGTGTTGTTAACCAGGGTTCTTTGTGTAACCTGGTTGTTGAACCAGATCTCGTGGGCAACATCAAAACTATGCAACTCTATTGCAGTGAAGTTGAAAGGATTAAACGCTACCTTTCGGAAGGATAACCATCATTCTTCACCGTGGCTGATGATGGCGCCTTGTACTTCAAGGGTCGATTATTCGTCCCCACAACGAAGAAAAACCTGAATATGACGGCTAAAATATTGAAAGAAGCTCATGATACTCCGCTGTCTATTCATCCGGGTAGTACCAAGATGTACCAGGACATCCGTCAAAGGTTCTGGTGGCCCAATATGAAGCAAGACATTGCACGATATGTCTCTGAGTGTGACATTTGTCGTCGGATCAAAGCAGAACATCAAAAGCCTGCTGGAACTCTACAACCTATTTCTATTCCTGAATGGAAATGGGATCATGTTGAAATGGACTTTATTACTGGATTTCCCAGGTCGCAGAAAGGTAATGATGCCATTCTTGTCGTCATTGACCGGTTGTCCAAAGTTGCACATTTTCTGGCTGTCAAGGAAACTATTACTGCTAGTCAGCTGGCAGATTTGTACATGTCCAGAGTTGTTTCACTCCATGGTATTCCACTGGTTATCAGTTCAGACCGTGGCAGTTTAATCACTTCAAGGTTCTGGGCAAGTTTCCAGGAAGCTATGGGAACTCACTTGTCATTCAGCACCGCTTTTCACCCTCAATCCCAGGGACAAGTTGAAAGAGTCAATCAGATTCTCGAAGACATGCTTCGAGCTTGTGTCATTTCTTTCGGCAAGAAATGGGAAGAATCTCTTCCGTTTGCTGAGTTCTCCTACAACAATAGCTACCAAGCTAGTCTGAAGATGGCTCCCTTTGAAGTGTTGTATGGACGTAAGTGTCGGACCCCTCTGAATTGGTCAGAAACTGGGGAACGTACACTTATCGGACCGGATATTATCCAACATGCCGAAGATCAAGTCCGCATTATTCATGCAAATCTGAAGGCTGCTCAGTCTCGTCAGAAGAGTCAGTATGACCGTCATCACAAAGATATGGTCTATCAACCTGGCGAAAAGGCGTATCTGCGAGTCACGCCAATGAGAGGTACACACCGATTTGGAATCAAGGGCAAGCTGGCTCCTCGATATATTGGTCCTTTCACTGTTCTTGAAAGGCGTGGTAAAGTGGCATACCAACTGGAACTACCGCCAAACCTGTCACAGGTTCATGATGTGTTCCATGTGTCGCAACTTCGTCGTTGCTTCAAGGATCCTATCCGAGCAGTGGATCATGATATGCTTGAGCTGTAGCAAGATCTTTCTTACAAAGAGCAACCAGTCCGCATTCTCGATGAAACTGAACGTCGGACTCGTCAGAAGGTTACCAAGTTCTTCAAAGTGCAGTGGGCAAATCATTCTGCAGATGAAGCCACTTGGGAACGCGAAGATCATCTTCGTGCAGAATACCCCGGGCTCTTTCCTTCTACTTCTTAATTCTCGGGACGAGAATTTTTGTTAGTAGGGGAGAATTGTGACACCCTGGTGTTATGCTACAGTGATCATTGTAATTAAGCTACAGTGATGATCATGAACAGTGCCTAATTATTTTGCTAAGTGAAGTTTGATCAAGTTGAATTTCAAATTCCAGTTCAAAGTCCAATTCAATTGCCATAGGAATTATGGTGATAAAATAAATTTTCAAACAGTATAAGTAAAATGTTGCAAAATTGTGACAAATCATAAAACAAATATTGTTGAGGAAAACAACATCACCAGACATGTGGTGTGGACCCCACCATCAATAACAGTAGCTAAAAGTATTTTCAAATGCATTTAAATCCAAGTTGAAATTACAAACAGATTCTAAAAATGCCAAAGATTGATGTGGCCCTCCCTAATATTGCTAACTATTTAATGGAACCAATGGCACATTTTTTCTTAAAGAAATATGGCCAGAAATATAATTAAAACAGATAGAATAAAAAGAAAAACAGAAAAGGAAATAAAAACAGAAAAGTGCACTGTGCACTTACCTGGCCCAGTGCCACAGTGCCGGCCCGGCCCAACTCACCTGCTCCTCCCCTCCGTGTCAGCCTCGCCGTGGACAGAGCTCGCCCGCGCCGGCCATCGCTCGCCACGGCGACGGGAGCAGGTGGCTGGGGATAAGGGCGAGGCCCCGTTCCTCCCGCCTGGACGCCCTGTCCATTTCCCCCCTCGCTCTCCCTCGCTCGCTCCCCTCCAGATCCGAGCGCCACCGTCGCCATGGCCGGCGGGTAGCCGCGGCCACAGTCACCCCCGAGCCCCGCTGAGACGTCCACGGGCTCCGCCACGTCCTCCTCTTCCCCCTCAACCACGACCCCGAGCTCCTGCGCTCCTGCAACGCCCTCACACCGTCGTCTTCAACCTCGGGACCCAAAGCTCGCCGTCGCCGAATTCGCCACCGTCGAGCCCTCCCCGAGCCCACTTTGAACGGCCACACCCCTCTGTGAGCTCCTGCTACCTCCCCCTCCTCTCCCTCGACGAGCCGTTGCTCGTAGCGGTGGTTTTCGCTGGAGCCCGAACGCGCCGCTGCCTGAGCTCGTCGCCGGCGCCTCTCCGGTGGCCATTTGGTCCTGCCGCTGCTACCGTTCGACGCCGCACGTTGCGTAGGCTCGAGTAGTGCCCGTAGCTCGCTCGTTTGCTCGCCGCATCACCGTTTGCCATCGCCGGCCGAAAGCTCCTCCGCCGCCGGCGACGTAGTGCTCGCTACGGTCCGCCGTTGATCGAACCGATGGCCGGAATGGATCGCCCGCGACGCCTGCTTTCGAACGCGACCAGAACGACTCGATTTGGCGCTGTGTACGCGAAACCCGAGCCCCGGCCGTTTCTCTGCTGCTCGCCGGAGCTAATCCAGTGACCAAACGCGGCCGCCGCCGGCAAGGGTGGACTGGGGCCACCCCCAGGGTCACTGCTAGTGGCCCCAGGGCCCCCTGTTGACCAGTTGACCGTGGTCAACTGGCTGACTGGGCAGCCCAGTGTCACTGACTAGTGGGGCCCCTCCCACCTGTGTCTATGACACATGGGCCCCCACTGTCAGATCCCTAATTAGCTAATTAGGATAATTAAAGTAATTAGTTTAGGTTAATCAGTCTATGACAGATGGGCCCCACCTGCTAATTAATTCTGGTTAGTTTAATTTAATAAACTGGAATTCCATCATGTCTATGACATGTGGACCCCACATGTCAGGTTTAAACTGTAGCTGTTACTGTTGGCTGCTGATGCAATGCTGATGCAATGCTGACGTCATCAAGTCACTGTTCTGGATAATGTTGGATTTAATAAATAGATATAATTCCAGAAAATGATTAAAACTTTAGAAAATCATAGAAAATAATCTGTAGCTCAGATGGAAAAACTTTATACATGAAAGTTGATCAGAAAAATCCCACGAATCCAAGTATGCCATCCGTTCATCTGTCACATGGTCCTAGCATGATGAACATGGAACTTTCCCCTCCGATTCGTCTGTCCGATAGAACAACAGACCCGGGAAATATCGTCAGATATTCTCCTGCTTCGTCTGCAACGTGTGGTACTGCGTTAGAGCATGCCTAGCCCTGCGTATTGCCATGTCATGCATCATGTTGCATCTGTGTGCTTTATATTTATTGTTTCTTCCCCCTCTTCTCTCCGGTAGACCCCGAGGCTGACGTGGCTGCCGGATACGACTACACCATCGACGATCAGTCCTTTGCCGCAGAGCAGCAAGGCAAGCAAAACCCCCTTGAGCATTCCGATATCACCCATCCCTCTCCCTCTTATGCTTGCATTAGAATTTTGCTATTGTACTAGTTAGCTCCTATTCTGATGCATAGCCTGATTTTGATGAACTGCTACTACACATGCTTTTATATCAACTGCCTAGAATAGGTGGATCAGTGAACCCCTGAGACCCCCTTAGTCCCAGTTGCCCCTGCTTTCATCGACGACACCGAGGACTTGAAGACAGAAGACTCAGTCGTCATGACTGACAAGCCATTACCGACACATCACTACACACCCCTTAAGTATGGCACTGCAGAGCTACTACCGAGTGCCGAGGGTGATACCTCACTTAGCACTCCCGGTGTTAATTCTGTAGCGTAGTTATCGGTAATGGGTATCGAGGGTGATTCCTCCTTTCCATTTACCGGTAGCGACTCTTGTCTTACTCATACCTCGAGTGGGATCCATCGAGGGTGATTCCTCGGATCTCCACTTGGTGTATAGCCACACAGTTACTATGACCTGGTTACAGATACTTGTTAAGACGGGTCGGCCCCAAGGGTACCCGCGAGAGTGATATGTGGTGGGGTGCGCCGGTAAGGCACCCGAGTGTTCTTGGCGGGGCGACGGACCGTATGGTTCGAGCTTGGCCCGCACTAATAATTTGCTAATGGGTTGGGTACTTGATCTGAGTTAGGTCGTTGGCCTTAATACGCACTAACCTTCGCGTGGGGAAGTTATGGGCACTCAGCGTCGTTGTATCAGCCGAAGCTCTTCGGACGTCAGCAATGGAGCGGCGCGCGCCGGATTGGACTGGACGGTGCAGCTCCTGGACTGGAGTGTAGTAGGTCTGTTTCCGGCCGCCCTCGCATCGTGCAGGTGTGCAAAGGGTGATTGGGCCCATGACCCCTGAGCGCATAGGATTTAGACCGGCGGGCTGGCCTCTTCGTTGAGCCTAGGTGGGGCGACGACGTGCTGATATCCCGAGGCCGGGCATGACCCAGGAAAGTGTGTCCGGCCGGAGGTGACTCAGGCGCGTTGGGGAATATGTGGTGCACCCCTGCAGGGATGAATAATATATTCGAATAGCCGTGTCCACGGTAACAGGACGACTTGGAGTTGTACCTTGACCTTATACAACTATAATTGCAATTTAATTTAAAATTGAATTGTGGCTCCGGGATTGCTTCCTCGCACGGAGTCGAGGAAGGATCTCTGGGCGTGTTTACTTAATTAAAATTGCTGCAACAATATGACTATATGTGAGATACCAATCTGCACTCTTCTAATGCTGCAAGATGTTGAAGATGCTAGTCTTCGATAGGAATAGGTCTTCCCCCTATTCTTGCTTTCTGCAGTCAGCCCAGATATCACCCCTTCATTGATAATGATGCATATTTAGCATAGTTCTGATGTCAGTCTTGCGAGTACTTTGGATGAGTACTCACTGCTGCTTTGCTCCCCTTTTCCCCTCGATACGTTGCTGCGTTCAGTCGATGGAGCCTAGGAGATGGAGTACGCCGGAGATGACTGCTACACCGCCGATGGAGCCTTCTACTACGTGGAGGCTGCCCCCGACGCTCAGGAGTAGTTAGGAGGTTCCCAGGCTGGAGGCCTCGCCTCTTTCGTTCCGTTGTCTATGTTTGTGCTAGCCTTCTTAAGGCAAAACTTGTCTAACTTATGTCTGTACTCAGATATATTTGCTTTCGCTGACTCGTGCTATGTCGAGCTTTGTATTCGAGCCTTCGAGGCCCCTGGCTTGTAATATGGAGCCGTATGACTTTATTTGTGTCTTTTGTCGTGTTGTGATATTGATCAGTGAGTCCCTAATCTTGGTCGTATGCATTGTGTGCATGATTAGCATACGGACAAGAATGGGGGCGTCACAAATTGCTTCAATGACTAAGATCATAGTTTGTTGGTTCTCAATAGAGTTCTTGATTCATACTTTACCTTGTGAATGAATTGTTACTCTAGTATAAGAAATTATATATCAATAAGTATTGCTGTTCTAAAGATGATCATGATGCTCTCATGTCCGTATTTTATTTTATCGACACCTCTATCTTTAAACATGTGGACATATTTATCGATTTCGGCTTTCGCTTGAGGACAAGCGAGGTCTAAGCTTGGGGGAGTTGATACGTTCATTTTGCATCATGCATTTATATTGATATTTATTGCATTATGGGCTGTTATTACACATTATGGTACAATACTTATGCCTTTTCTCTCTTATTTTACAAGGTTTACATGAAGAGGGAGAATGCCGGCAGCTGGAATTCTGGACTAGAAAAGGAGCAAATATGAGAGACTTATTCTGCACAACTCCAAAAGTCCTGAAAAGTTACGGAGAATTGTTTTGGAATATATAAAAAATATTGGGCGAAAGAAATACCAGAGGGGACCCACCAGGAGGCCACAAGCCTGGGGGCGCGCCCTACCCCCCAGGGCGCGCCCCTGTGGCTTGTGGGCCCCCTGGCAGCCCTCCGGCGCCCATCTTCTGCTATATGGAGGGTTTTGACCTGGAAAAAATCATAAGAGAGCTTTCGGGATGAAGCGCCGCCGCCTCGAGGCGGAACTTGGGCAGGAGCACTTTTGCCCTCCGGCGGAGCGATTCCGCCGGGAAAACTTCCCTCCCGGAGGCCGAAATCAAAGCCATCGTCATCACCAATGATCCTCTCGTCGAGAGGGGGTCAATCTCCATCAACATCTTCACCAGCACCATCTCCTCTCCAAACCCTAGTTCATCTCTTGTATCCGATCTTTGTCTCAAAACCTCAGATTGGTACCTGTGGGTTGCTAGTAGTGTTGATTACTCCTTGTAGTTGATGCTAGTTGGTTTACTTGGTGGAAGATCATATGTTCAGATCCTTAATGATAATTAATGCTCCTCTGATTATGAACATGAATATGCTTTGTGAGTAGTTACGTTTGTTCCTGAGGACATGGGATAAGTCTTGTTATAAGTAATCATGTGAATTTGGTATTCGTTCGATATTTTGATGAGATGTATGTTGTCTCTCCTCTAGTGGTGTTATGTGAACGTCGACTACATGACACTTCACCATTATTTGGGCCTAGGGGAAGGCATTGGGAATTAATAAGTAGATGATGGGTTGCTAGAGTGACAGAAGCTTAAACCCTAGTTTATGCGTTGCTTCGTAAGGGGCTGATTTGGATCCATATGTTTCATGCTATGGTTAGATTTATCTTAATTCTTCTTTCGTAGTTGCGGATGCTTGCGAGAGAGGTTAATCATAAGTGGGAGGCTTGTCCAAGTAAGGGCAGCACCCAAGCACCGGTCCACCAACATATCAAATTATCAAAGTAACGAACGCGAATCATATGAGCATGATGAAAACTAGCTTGACAGAAATTCCCATGTGTCCTCAGGAGCGCTTTGCTTTATATGAGAGTTTGTCCAGGCTTGTCCTTTGCTACAAAAAGGATTGGGCCACCTTGCTGCACCTTTGCTACATTTGTTACTTGCTATCCGTTACGAATTATCTTATCACAAAACTATCTGTTACCGATAATTTCAGTGCTTGCAGAGAATACCTTACTGAAACCGCTTGTCATTTCCTTCTGCTCCTCGTTGGGTTCGACACTCTTACTTATCGAAAGGACTACGATAGATCCCCTATACTTGTGGGTCATCATGCTCCTTTGAGTACCAAGCTGTGATTTCCAGGGTGAAAGCCCAAGACCCGGCCTTCATTGAGCGTTGTTGTTGGGACGGTTTCATCACCTTGATGGGGCCATTGTTTTTCTATTTCTCCCGTTTTCATTTTGGTCTTGGCTGTGTGCATCCTTAATGTCCTTCGATATTTGGTTGATGCAAAGACTAGTTGTAATTTTTTATCTTTACGATGTTATTATATTTCCTTTGTGAAAAATAAAATAAAATGCGACAATGAGCTTTGTTTACGACGTGCCGTCAAGGGATGCAAAAGGATGGTGCGGTTTCCTCTTGTTCATCATGATGGTGCTTGTGGCTTTGCAAGGAATGGAAGGAAGTTATTCTAAAGACGGCTTTATATAATACCCCTATATAAACTGGCCTTGCGGCTTTTTAGGCAAAAGAAGGGGAACAAAAAGTTGTTCCGATTCGCATGCTCGTGCTACTAAAAACGTGTTGCGCGCACTTTGTGGTTGATCCATTGTGGGCAGTGTTGCTAAATTTGTCAGTGATGGCCACGCAGCTGCGTCGGTAGTTCCCGCCGTGTTAAAAATTCAAATTGCCACCGATGATCATGCATGGATCGGCAGTCCCTGCTGTCCCGTGCCCTATTAAATCATGAATGCACGGGTACCGTGTTTGGATCTAACTTTAGGAGGTAATAGCACCCGGAGTCCTACAACTTGCACACAATGTGATGGTTTAGTCCTAAAAGTTGCAAAGTGAACCTACCCACTCCCAAAACTTGCACACAATGTGCATACCCAGTGCAGAGCTAATAGGAGCTCGCCAACTGGCACCAGCTGGACCAGGCGGGTAAGCTCCTGGCACTTTGCACGTCGCCCCCTGCCTTTGTGGCAAATTAGCACACAACTGTCGGCAGCATCACCTGAATTTATTAAGTTGCTCCCACTCATTAGACAGCTCCCTTCTTCGCCCCTGTCTCTTTCCCTTCCTCCTCGTGCTCACTTTCCTCCTCGCCTCCGACGTCCTAGCTTGCCGCCGCCGCCCAACATGGTCTCTTGGAGCGAAGGATCTAGCTCTGAATCGTCTGATAGCAAGTCCAGCTACAGGGTGAGCTCCTCTACCTCACCCCTCCTCCTCTGCTAGTACATTTAGGGTTAAGAACAAATGGGGAATGTCTGATCTGCGTTTCTTGTAGGCCCCTGCAGTCATTTTCTGCTCCGAATGGAGAGGGTTAGCTGCCGATCTGACAGTTAGATGTGAGCACATAGCCATATGTGAGCGGTTTGTGTCATTTGAGTCAGTGGATAGCGGAAGAAGATTCCTGGGCTGTGCACAAAAGGTCGGTGGATTTTTGAGATGAAGACATTTTCAGATTTGTGTGGGCATTGTTATGTTCTAATTTATACTTAACTTGTTAGTGTGTATTTATTCAGATTTGTGTGGTCAGTGCAACTTGTTAGTATGTATTTTTTCAGATTTGTGTGGTTAGTGGTCATTAAATGTATGAAAGTTATTGAAACAACTCAACTACAAGTGTTAGTGTTTATTTATTCAGTTAAGTGTATTATTCAAATAAGTTTGTGCTTATTACTTAGTAAACTGAATTGTTAAGTTTCTGTTTTTCATTTATAGGAAGGACCTAAATGTCCATATGTGCACTGGGTTGACCCAGAGTGGCCTCCTCAGTTGAGGATGAGCCTGGCTAGGGTGTGTGACATGTATGAAGAAGAGAACAAGCTTAGGCTTAGGCAAAATGTTGTTAATGCCGAAGAAAACTTGAAGGTACTCAAAGAGAAGGAAAAAATGGAGAAGGATCTTAGGGTTTTCAAGGTGGATTTTGCTAAGATGGTTGCTGACAAGGAACAGGCACTGGCCCAACTAGGCAATACACAGATTGCTCTAAGTGACCTAAAGAAAGAGCTAGAGAAGAAGATCATTTCAGACAAATCTGCCACAAACATCCATCAGGTTGTTAGGGCTAAGGCAGAGAAAGACAGAAAGCTGATGAAGGAAGAGCTGGAGCTGTTGAAGCATGAGAGGGAAAAAACAATGAAAGAGAGGGAGGAGATAATGAATCAGATGGACAAATTGGTGGAAGAGAGGGATGAGCTGAGGAAAGACAAAAAGAAGTTGGAGTACATGATAGGTGACCTATTCAAGCATAAGGAATCCACAACGGCAAAGATAAGGAAGGTCGGGGAGATACTAGATGAATTTGAGTGATCAATGGTTGCACTAATGTTATCTTATCTGGTGAACTTGTTAAATTAGGTGAATTTGTAACCTGTTGAATTTGCTGAATTCTATGTTTGTGAACTTGTTAGAATTGGTGAATTTCTACTAGTGGTGGTGAATTTGTAGTGGTTAATTAGGTCAATTTTTTGTTTTGTATTCAGTTAACTGAATATCAATAGTTAACTGAGTGTGGACATTCAGTTAACTGAATGTAAATAGTTAACTGAATGTGGACATTCAGTTAACTGAATGTAAATAGTTAACTGAATGTGGACATTCAGTTAACTGAATGTAAATAGTTAACTAAATGTGTCGTTGTGGACATTCAGTTAACTGAATTTGCATTCAGTTAACTGAAATTCATTTAACATGAATTCAATAAAAATTCAGTTAACTGTGAACATTCAGTTAACTGAAATTGCATTCAGTTAGCTGTCCACACTGAACATTCAGTTAACAGAACACAAATTCAGTTAACTGAACTGAACATTCAGTGGTTCTACCTCCTACTTTTAGTAAGTGGTCCAGCATGGTGCAATCTATGCACATGCAATCTACCCACATGCAGAAACAAACAATGCAAGTACACAGGACATCATAAAGAGGAAACTAGTTCATACCTAGTTGTTCATAAACAGGACATAGCAACTTGTTCATAAAGTAACCATGGCAACATTAGAGGCATCATTAGCACACCTAATTACAACCCAAAATACTTCTAACTTATATGCTGCTATATACCAGCATACCTAACTACAGAGCAGACTAATTTGCTAACTTATATGCTGTGATATAACAGCATACCTAATCCCCTTGATATTGAACTCCTTCTTCAGTCCATCTTGAGCATTTTGAGGCGCTCGGAGCGACGCACTGCCTGAGGGATGGTCCTCTTCCCCCCTTCTTCTTCTGCTTGCTTGTCCCTTCTTCTGGCAGCACCTCCTGAAGTTCTTGCTTCACGACAATTGGCAGATCTGAAACATCCGGAAGGTTCTCCACGTCAATTGGCAGTTGCCTGTCACCCTCCACGGCGGCGACTACCTGTCCCACCATCTCCACCTCTGGCACCTCTGGCTCGTCGTCAGAGAGGAAGACCACCTCCTCCACCTCCTCATCAGACGACTCATCGTCGGAATCATCTTCTGGCCCATGCACGCTGGGATTCAGTCGGTCCCAGTATGCTGCGTTGACTGCCGCTGGGAGATCAAGCATGAAGTTGTTGACGCGCTCGGCCCTCGATGCAACGCGCGCAGGATCCGGCTGGGCCGCCGGTGCGGTGGATGAGCGGTACATCCACCACCGTGTGCACTGGGCAGGGTCGGGGGACATATGCGCCTCCCGCATTGCCCATAGGAGGACCGTGGCGGGAGGGATGCTGATGCCGCCGGGGAACGCGCAGAGTTTTTCTTGTTCCTCTGCCTATAGCTGCTCCTGTTCCTTTGCCTATAGCTGCTCCTCTTGATCTACCCTGCAGCTGATCCTCTTCCTCTTCCTGTAACTACAGCTGCTCCTCTTGCCCTTTTCCTTGCTCTTGCAGAAGCTTGAGATCCTTCACCTATCTCAAGTGTTGTGGTTGCCCTGGTCAGCCTGGCAGTACTCATGTCTGTAGTCACCCTTGGCTGGGGTATTGCAGCCCCAGCAGCAACAACAAAGGATGGCTGCTCTGGCAGTGGGCCATGAACCCTATTAGGAGGCCTTCTAGCAAGCTCCCTCTGAGCCATGTTGTAGACCATACTTGTTGGTGATTTAATTCGATCCAAAATAGGATCTGCCTGGTTGGGGTAGATGTTCTGCAAATTCAGTTAAAATTTCAGTTTCAGTCTAATATGAAGTGCAGTTAAAATTTCAGTTTCATGTTCAGTTTAAGTACAACATACCTGTAGGAATGTTGGGTCATCATAATTTTCATCAACTACCTCCACTCCCTCTGCAATGAGGGCTTCTTGCCATCTGTAGTGGCCCTTCCTATTATGATCAGCTCTGCCACAAATTGAGCAGTGCATTGTAACACCCTTCTTGTTCAAGAGCCTTACACCATTTTTAATCTTCTTCTCTGGTGTCTTCTTCCTATTCTTATTGGGCCTTCCCAACTGTTTAGTAAAGACTGGTGGATGCACTTTGTAAGCATTCTGTATTTGCCAATCCTTTGGGTCTGCAAGAGGGAAAAGAGCGTATCCATATGCCTTCAGATATGTTTGAACTGTATAGCAATCATGAACCATTATCTCTGGGTCAATCCTCTCCTCTCTGCAACAAGCTATGGAATGGCCACATGGTACCCCAGACAACTGCCATCTCATGCATTCACATGTGTGCTTGCAAAGGTCCACTGTGTAGCTAGAGTTACCAGACTGAACTCTGAAGATTTGTTGGCCAGCTTCTGATACATGACAGTTTGCAGCAAACTCAGTGTTTTTCTCTAGTTTCTTCCTTATCTTTGGGCATATTCTATGCCCTGTCCACTTTTCTATAGCTTCTCTCTGTTTACTCACTATCCTGTGCATGATCTTGTAGAAAATATATTCAGGCATACTAAGCACTGCCATCTCTCTGCCATCAAGGATGTAGCTGTGAAACACTTCAGAGTTATTGTTCAACAGGATATCACATTTGGGAAATGTACTGAAAAATGCCTTGCACCAAGTCTTTGCCTCAAGTCTTTCAGTCCAATGGAAGGCAGCTGAGGAGTGATCATCCATTTTCTGACAGTTCTGTCTCCACTTCACCTTGTTTGGTGATCTTGCAATGGCCCACAAATCTTGCTTCAGTACCTCTCCTTTGTGCTTCTCATTAAAATTTTGGTAAATGTGCCTCATACAAAACCCGTGTTCTAAATCTGGCCAAACTTTGTGCACTGCATTTATTAATCCTTTCTGCTTATCACTCATAACTGTGAAAGGAGCAGTGTTGGTGATGTTCAGATCATCTCTTAAAGTTGTCAGGAACCACTCCCAAGAACCAGTGCATTCTACTTCCACCTAACCCATTGCAATGGGGGAAATGCAGTCATTTGGATCAATTCCAACAGCACTAAGAAGGACTCCTTTGAATCTGGTTTTCATGTGACAACCATCAATAAAAAAATGGGTCTGCAACCTTTTAGCCACCCTCTCTTACATGCATCATATGACCAGTACAATGTTTTCAAACATTTCCTGCCCAATGGAAATTTTGTATCTTTCACCAGTGTAGTTGTTAGCAGAAATGTAGAGCCAGGGTTCTTGCTCCTTAACTCATGGCCATAATCCCATAGCCTACTGAACTGTTCTTCCTCATCTCCATGGATCTGCTTAAGTGCTTGTGTTCTAGCCCTAGCTAACTTCCACCTGTTAGGAGTAACATTAAATTCCTTAGTTATTTTCCTTGCAAATGTTCCAAGTGACATCTTCTGGTCATCTCTGAATTCTTCAATGAATGTCTTGCACAGGAATTTAGCTGTCAAATCCTTTAACTTCCATTTCTTTTGACACAAATGCAATGGATTGTATGCCTTGATCACAAATCCTCCAGTCTTGTTATCATTGCCAGCCTTGAGCAGCCATGGGCACCCTTTCTGACAAACTGCCTCTAACCTTATCTTGTCATTCTTCAGCTTCTTGATCTGCACTCTGTTTCTTATTGCATATGCACTTAGAGCTTTCCTGAGCTCAGCCACATCAGCAAAGACCATACCCAAAGTAAAGACAAGGGATTTCATGTCCACCTTGGAATTGAAAGCTCTGAACTTATATTTAAGTTGTTCTTGTTGTTCAATGGAGAGGTTGAGATCTTCATCTTCAAGTAAATAGTCAGGCTCAACCTCTTCCACCTCTGGCTCAGCCTCTTCATCAACATCATAGTCAATGTTGTCTTCATAAAGATCATCATCTCCATCATCTATGTCATAATCACTATCACTGAAATCTGATTCTGACAGCAACACATCATCAGTCTGCAAATTTTGAGTAGCTACAGCAGTAAGCAAGTTTAGCTGGGAAGCATCATTCAGCAAGTTTGGATGGGCAGCATCATTCAGCAAATTTGGTTCTGCACCATCAGTAAGCAGATTTGTCTGTACAACATCAGTAAGAAGATTTGCACTATCACTAAGCAAATGCTCTGGTTCTGTGCTAGGTTGTGCAAACTCTGATATTGGATTATCAGCATTGACACAAATGATGTTGTCCACGGCTGCTGAATTGCTTGCATCAACAGTACAATTGGACACTCTAATAGGGCTTGCAATTAATGGCTCCTTCAGTATCAAATCTTGCCTGAAATTACTGATGAAGTCTGAATGGTCAACCATTATTGCAAGCACTTTATGCTTAGCACTAGCTCTGATCACTTGCTGCAGATCCTCATCACCTCTAATTCTCACCATGCCAGCTGATATTTTTTTGTCAGGTAAGCACCAATAGATGATGTGCTGATTCTTAGGATATCCTAACCAATCTAGGTGCTCTTGTAGTACTGCATATGAAAATGTGCCAGGATCTACATAGTCCAGCACCTCCACAGAAGAGTTGTAATACTCCAGTTTACTGAATACTCCTAAGAAAAGTCCACCATGCTCAATTTCCAGTGTGAAAAAAGGAGTGTCAACACTTTTTCCCATTAATGAATCACACACTGCATCCAACAGTTAAAAGTTCAGTTAAAAGGTAAGTTAAAAGTTCAGTTAAAAATTCAGTTCAAAATTCAGTTCAAAATTCACTCCAAAGTTCAGTTAAAAATTCAGTACTACTAATGTTCTGACTAAAATCAAATCTAAGCAGCTGCATCATCATTTCTTCTGACTAAAATCAAATCTGAGCAGCTGCATCATCATTTGTTCTCACCAGATCTAAGAAAAAACCCTAAGAATAGCTCCATCTGACTGAGGATCAAATGTAGCTTGCACACAACAACAAGAGCTCCATGGCTAAATACCAGAGCCTAAATCCATAGCTGAAAACCCTAACTTTACTACCATGACGGCACAGTACCAACATCTAGGTACATAAAGCATAAATCCATACATGCATCTAGGTGAGGACGTGAGGAGGAGCAACCAGAGAGGAGGAGCACATCAGAGAGGAGGAGCAGAGCAGAGAGGAGGAGAAGAGTACAAGGGAGGCGAGGGAGGGGAGGAGCACCGTAATCGCGGGGGGGGGGGGGGGGGGGGGGGTAGACGGAGTGCGGCCGTACGAGGTGCGTCGAGGGAGGCGGTTCCCGGCCGCCACCGAAGAAGTCCGGCGACGCCATCAGAGGTGAGGTGACGTCAGCACAGCGGCTCCCGCTGCTCCGACAGGCGAACGAGACGACGAACGAATCGGTGTGGGAGGGAATAATCTACAGGAGTTATTAGGCATAATAAATTCAGGTGTGTTGTGCTGCTGCCGACAGTTTTGGTGCAAAATTAGGACGACTGCAGGGGGCGACGTGCAAAGTGCCAGGAGCTTACCCGCCTGGTCCAGCTGGCGCCAGTTGGCGAGCTCCTATTGGCTCTGGACTTGTATGCACATTGTGTGCAAGTTTTGGGAGTGGGTAGGTTCACTTTGCAACTTTTAGGACTAAATCATCACATTGTGTGCAAGTTGTAGGACTCCGGGTGCTATTACCTCTAACTTTAGCTAGTTTGTCGCAAGACCGTGGTTGGTAGAGCCGCGTGCACTGCCTTTCTACAGTTCTCCAGTTCTGTATATATGACGGCATGACACTCAGCTATCCTGTTGAGACAGTTGAGTTGCAGGCTTGCAGCAGATCTGCTAGCTATAGCCCGGCGTGTAGCCCCTTGGAGCTTTGTCCGCTTAATTAAGAGAAGGAGGCGGCCTCGATCCTAAGATTGCAAGAGGTATGGTTCAATCAAGCTCCCCCTGATGCATGCAGGCTATGGCTGTGTTTTGATTTTCGGCCGAAAAAACGGATTTCGGCCAAATTTCGACCATATCGGTCTGGGATTGAAAGTACCTTTTGGCCGAAAAATAGATTTTTGTCAAATTTGACAAATTTTGCATAAATTTTAGTAATATTTCGGTCAAATTTTGATCAAATTTCAGCCGATTTTTTCGAAAATGGCCGAAATTCGGCCATCTCGGCCTGGGCCGAAAAAGATCGCAAACCGAAAATCAAAACTCTGGGCTACGCACCGTGCTACATAATCTTGTTTCTGGAGTGTATTTTGTTCTTAGGTTGGCAGAAAAGTGACTATACCAGTGCGCCACAGAGAAGGCTTTTCTTCTTCTTCTTCTTCTTCTTCTTCTTCTTCTTCTTCTTTTGTGCCTTTAATTAGTGTCATTAGTTGGCGATATACTCTTGTCATTATTCACCACATATAGTATGTAGCATAAACCCTAGTTGACGTGCTTGTTTTTAAACTTGGTTTAATTGGTTTTGGATACACTAGTTAATCGCCCGTGCGTTGCAACGGGCACAATTATTGTAGTATTTGAGCCTGTGATTTACCAGTCCATATTAATGTGATTGTATAAATAAATGTTTATCAAATCCTGTCCGTGATTTACTTGTCCATATTTTAGGATTTATTTTGTAAACGCTTATTGGCTTACCAAAAACATTAGTTTATTCGGTAAGTCAATAGAAGGTGGGACGGTTAAGGCAGGTTTCAAGGAATGATGCTTAGTAAAATAATACAAGGTTGGACGAAGCACTCCGCCTGGCAGGAAAAGAAACACTATTTTTTTTAGCAGTAAGATATAGATAAAGATATAAATATAGACATAGAGAGACTAGTACTGAACAAAAGCAGTGAGGCTTCAGTGGGGATTAGTCAACTTATTTCTTATTTTAGTTTAGTCGTTTAGGTGCCCAGGATGTTTTTGTCTAAACAAAGACGGAAATGCTAAAAGGGTTACGTTTTTCCAAGCTCTTACCCGCAAGCCCTTGTTAGGATAGGAAAAACATAAAAGCAGATGTTATTTTACAAGAATATATGGGGAGACGTAGATTTACATCTTGCAATCACTAGTGCAGAATTGGCCTATAGTGCCGGTTCGTAAGGGCATTTAGTGCCGGTTCTCCGACCGGCACTAAAGGGTGGGGACTAAAGCCCCCCCCCCCCCCCCCCCCCCCCCCTAGTGCCGGTTCAACATGGTCCGGCACTAAAGGCCCATCACGTGGCACCTGTCGGTGCCGTGGGCTGGGGGACCTTTAGTCCCGGTTGGTAATACCAACCGGGACTAAAAGTATTTAATTCTTTTAATTTCGGTTTATTTTTCCTTTTAATCCTTCAGGGGTTTATGAATTAATTATGGTTTATTTTTCCTTTTAATTTTGTGTTTTCCATTTAATTATTTTTCATTTCAAACATATATTACGCTACTACATACTGTACACGTTGTGCATATATATATAAATAGAATTTCTCGTAGAACCGATCATATATATATCATCGAATTTCTCGTACGACGACCATTCACATACATATATATATACAATTTGGTATATACAATTTCTCCTACAATTTGTGGATCATTACATATATGCAGGGCATTACTTCTTGATCTTGTAATGGTATTCTCCTTTGGGATCTATGACCTGGTCGACCAGAAATCCAGCTATTTCCTCTTGAATTGCTCGTACGCGAGCCGTTGGTAGGAGCTGGCCCCGCATCTCGTTCAGCTATAATCAGGAGACCAAGATGAATATATTAGTTGTGTGTATATATATTAGCTAGATCATGATAAAAAAATTATGGATAGTGTTCTGGCAAACGTCGTACCCAAAGATTTCTTTCGTTTCTGCTCTTTTCAGACGTGATCATGCGAATGTTCTCGCAAACGTAGTATGCGCATAAAGCATTCCCCTGCTCCTGCTTCATGCACTTTACGAGAATAAAATTCAATCAGGTAATAATTAATCAAGCATGATAATGGTATTGAAACTAGAATTAAAGAGATGCACGGACGTAGCTAGAATCAGGTATACCTTGGGTCACCCCCATGTCAGCTTTTTTTCCCAGTCGCCTGGGACCTGTTTGACGAACTTGGCCCAAGCCCTGCCCGCCGGCAAAGAAAATGAATAAAGGAGTTATTAACTAGTTGATATCAGGAAATGAAGTAAAGAGGCCGACATAGTGCGATAATGATTGAAATTACCTGTCGACCATCCCCCTCACGGTTGCGTATTCGGTTGGATTCTTATATAGTGAGTCCAGTACTTCAACTTTTGCCTTGTCAACTTCAATGATTAACAAGATCCAGTGGTAACTGCATGCGCACACGTTTTGTATAAATAAGCGGGCACGTGCATAACTCATCAACTACACTTATTAACATCTAGTAATTAAGCAAAAAATAGAATTTGTAGTACAAGATATAGTAACACTCACCCGAAGTTGTAAGGAAGTAGTATTTCTGCTTGGGTGTTTAGTTGCTTCAAAAACTCTAGCAGGGATTTCTCTGTGTCTTTTCTCGAATATTTATCTTCCCATACCGCCTGATTAACCGTATTTGGGTCAATGAACCCAATGCCATAGCGTCCAGCTTTTTTCATTTCATACATCTTCATTCTGCATAATACCACAGAAAAGAATATGGTGAGGATAATTACAGGTAATGAACGAGAGCACAGCTAGCTAGCTAGAGACTTAAATTACAGAAAGAAATCACTTACAGACAATAGCAACTGACGATAGATTTGTCAAGTGCGTCTTGATTGAATAACTGTAACAACTCTGAATAATGAATCCACACATCTTTTTTATGGAAGTAATGCCTTTTCTTGACTTTCACCATGAGGGACTCTTCATTGGTATTTGCTGTTTTTTTGCATGTACCACGTATGCAAATCGTACATTCTCGTTGGTAGAAGCTTGACTTCGTCAGGCTTGACCAGAGGTTTGCCGCGGACATATTGCCATTTTACTTCCTCCTCTGTAATCCCGGCGATTTCCTCAAGGCCTAGGAGTTGTTCAACAGTGACACCGGCCTCCTTAGCCTGCCTTCTAAGATCGTCGGTTATTACCAGCCGATCGGCGGTACTCACAGTTGTTTGTACAATGAGCGGGGGGATCAATTGCACTGCCTATTCTCCCAGCTGGGGAACAGTTTTCCTGCTTGTTTTGCCAACTGCTTGGCTCGAGCTCGAGCTCGACTCCTTTTGCCCTGCCAAATATGACTTCTTGATAGACCGCACATAGTCGGAGTCCTTCTGATTGTCAGCCGGTGCAGCCATATCAATAAAGTGTTGTGAGACATGCTCAGGTACTTTCTCCTTTGGCGGCGCGGGCGGTTTCGGTGCAAAATGGGCCTTCAATTGGGCATCACATGCGTCGTCGAGTTCCTCGTGAGTCAGGTGGTAAGACAACTTTGGAAGAGGCTTGAGATCTGGACCATATTTGAATTTCTTGCCTGTTGTACCGCTAGCCGTCGTAGCTGCGGCCGCTCTCTTCCGCTGTTGCTTAGGCTGACGCCGTGCCGGACTTGGAGGAGGAGTCGGCTGATGTGGTGCCGGCGGACTTGGAGGAGGAGGAGTCGGCTGACGCGGTGCCGGACTTGGAGGAGGAGTCGGCTGATGCGGTGCCGGCGGACTTGGAGGAGGAGGAGTCAGCTGACGCAGTGCCGGACTTGGAGGAGGAGTCGGCTGACACGGTGCCGGACTTGGAGGAGGAGGAGTCGACTGACGCGGCGGCGGACTTGGAGGAGGAGTCGGTGGCCTTGGGAAGACGATGCAATCCTTTTTCCATAGAATGATACGATGTATGGCCTCTCTCAGTATTCTCTCCTCGTCACCTCCAAGAATGTCAAGTTGTAGCTCGTGATATCCTGACATCACTTCATCAACCCCGACACGAGCATAGCCTGCTGGAATGGGATTGCAATGGAAGGTTGCTTCAGGGGGATTTGCTAAAGCATAGCCGTCCGCCACCTTCATGGATAAGTTCTTCACTTTCATGTGTAGCTCACAGTTAGTCCTGTCTTTGATATAATCCACAGGGTAGCTATCTAGCAATGCATTATCGATATCGGCCGGGGCGGAACCCATGCTGCTTCTCGGCATAGATGGGACGGTGCTATCCAATGCTGGATCGATCTGCTCGTGCTGCCGCTGAGACGCCCTTTCCTGGCTGAGTGAGTCAATCTGCTCCTGCTGCCGCCTGACAAATCGTTCCAACTCCAGGTGCTTTGATTCTAGGCCTTCAAGGCGGAGTGCTTCCTCCTTCTTCTTCTTCTCCTCCTGCATCTTCTTTCTCGCACGGCTTCTATAGTCGTCGTTCCAATCCGCAAACCCCTCAAACCACGGAACAACGCCTTTGCCTCGTGTTCTTCCCGGGTGTTCACGATTCTTCAGGGCGCGCGTAAGCTCGTCGTTCTCTCTATTCGGCGTGAACACCCCCGTTCGAGCTTCTTCTATTGCAATAAGTATTTCGTCTGTCGCTTCTTTAAGACTTGCCTTCACCATAACCAGCCCTGTCTTTGGGTCCAACTTCCCCCCATGCGCATAAAACCATGTCCTGCACCTGGAGGGCCATGTCAATGTAACTGGATTGACCCCTGCACTAATCATCTCTTGCTCAGATTTATCCCACTTAGGCAGGGCCACCTGGTAGCCACCTGGCCCCATATGATGGTGCCACTTCTTTTTCGCAGCATTAATCTTGTTTTTTCTCGATCGTTCCTGAGCTTCTTCCGATTCCTTTAACTTCACGAAAGCGTCCCAGTGATCTTTTGCCTTCACCAGTGCTCCCGTGAATTCTGGAGTCTTCTTTCCGGATTTGACGTACTTAGCCCATGTATTTTTCTTGAAGGTGTTGAATGCGATCGCCATCTTTTTAAGAGCATAGTTTCTGACTTTCTGCAGATCTGCATCTGTCAAATTATCTGGTAGGGTGAAATGTTCCATGAGCGTAGTCCAAAGCACATATTTTGCTCTTTCGTCGACAAAAGTAACTCGGCCTGCTCGATCTCCCTGTGCTGGCTTTTTCCATTCTTGAACGGAGATCGGGATTTGGTCCCTGACAATAACTCCGCATTGATTCTTGAACTTGGTCGCATTTTTCGTAGGTCCAAGCGGTTCGCCAATTGATGTTTTGATGGAATCGATGTTGAACTTTACGCCTTTATCCAACTTTTTGGCCGGGCCTCGAACTACCCTGTCGCTTGTAGAAGATTTGCTCGATCCGGAGGCCTAAAAGAAGAAAGATCGATTCGTTAATACATACAAATCAATTAAGACATGTAATGATCACCGGATGGCTTATATAATAAATATACCTCGCCGGTCTTTGTTATTTGAAGAACATTTTCTTCGTCAACATCGTTGTCGTCGCCTTCATCTATTCGTTCGTCTTCATCAAATATCATACAACCCTCACCGGAATTGTTCAGATATTGCGAGCCGTCATCATCTTCAGGTTCATGCTCTGGGCTCGTGGAGCGTATGAGGTCGAACAGAGCCTCTTCTCCTTCTCTGCCGGTATTGTCCATAGCTTTTATTTAACTAATCCAGAAGAAAGATAAAACAATTTAGTATTCAAATTAGAATGCATGCAATCAATAAGGAAAAACTGAATCATAGTACATAATATGCATCTCGAATAATTCATATAATATGCATCATCGAATATAATCTCGAATAAATCGTCTCAAATATTATCGAATATAATCTCGAATACATCTCGAGTATTATCACTAGCTAATACAGATCGAATATTATCGAAGAATCTAGTTCACTCGCGGTTCCTGAGGCGCGGGCGGTGGACACCCAAAGAGAAGGAACCATCACAGGATCATAGCTCGGGTGAGATCCCTGAAGAACCTGCCAGGTATTGGAGAACCTGACGTCCAACGCATCCATGTAGCGACGGACGTGCTCGTCCTCCTCCCTGACACGGCGACGTACCACCTCCGGCGGGGCCGGCTGCCTCCGCACCGAAAGTGGCCCACGCGAACGCCACCAAAGAAGCTCCGGGTCGACGACGAGACCCGGGGCCGGGTTCCTCACCAAGCTGCGCGCCCCTGAAGGTAGCACCTCCCAGTGCTAGCTCGGCGGAGCCCAGTCCCGAAGGTTGCCCCTCTGAAGCATGACGTCGTCGCGAACGAGTCGACGACGAGGATGCGGACCGGGCATCGTTGAATCCGAGAAAAAATTCTTATGAAAAAAAATTCCTATATATGCAATGTCATTTTATTAGGAAATTTTGAGCAAAATATCATCTTTTCAATTATAATGTCCCATTCCTAGGTTATAACTACACTAATAATTTTCCTTTCTCAATAAAAAATTCCGAAAAATTTCTCAATTATAATTTCCTATGCAACATTTTAGTATGCAAATTTTTTCTGTAATATGATATACAACATTATATACTTCTAAGCAACATTTTAATAGGTTAGGGACATTATATACTTCTAATTAAGCAAAAAAATCTAATTAAGCATATATACTAATTAAACACTAATTATAGAAAAACAACATTATATAAAAAACAGAAAAACAACATTACATAAAGAAACACTAATTAAGCATATATACTAATTAAGCATATAAAAAATAGAACATATGTGTGTGTGTGTGCGGGATCGACGGGAGGGGGCGGCGCCCATGGCGGCAGGGCTCACAAGGGGGCGACGGCGCGCGAGGTCGAGGAGGGGCGGTGACGGCGACGGCGAGCTGCAGGGGCGGCGACGGCGACGACGACGGCGGCGTCGAGGTGCACGGACGGACGGCGACGGCTAGGTACACGGCGCGGCGGCCACGCCGTCGAGGTGCGGCGGCGCGGACGGACGGCGGCGTCGAGGTGCGGCGGGGCGCGGACGGACGAACGACGGCGACGACGAGGGGCAAGGGTAGGGGCGCGCGGCGGCGATCTCCTCTGTTCAGTGGTCGAAGAGACGAAGAAGCAGAGGGAAAATGAAAAAATTTCAACTGCTGCTTATATAAGAGGACCTTTAGTCGCGGTTGGTGGCTCCAACTGCGACTAAAGACCCCCCCTTTAGTCGCGGTTGGAGCCACCAACCGCGACTAAAGGTGAATTTCACCAGCCGAAGCGGCGGGAAGCGAAACCCTTTAGTCGCGGTTGGTGGCTCCAACCGCGACTAAAGGGGGGTCTTTAGTCGCGGTTGGATCCACCAACCGCGACTAAAGACCTGTTCCTGGCACGGCGCACTGCGGTGGAAGTTTAGTCCCACCTCGCTAGTCGAGGGGCGCCTCGACCAGTTTATAAGCCCCGGCGCGGGCACTGCATTGAGCTCCTCTCTAATGCAGGCCTTCTGGGCCTACCTCTGCTGCGATTCCCTGTGGGTCTACTGGGCCTTGCGGGCCTGCGTCCTGGCCCAACTACAGGTTGGGTTCTAGTCGTATGCAGGCCGTTGTGGCCCAGTAGGCGGGATTTTTTTAATTTATTTATTTTTCAAATTTTTTTGTTTTCTGCTTTAATTTTTTTTATTTCTGAGTTGTTTTTTTTCTTTATTTAGAGTTTCTTTCTGAATCCTTTTGCTTTAGGTAAAAAAAATTATAAACTTTTTGTTAGTGCCAGTAGTTTTCAAATTTGAATAGTTTAAATTTAAATTATTTGAAATTTGTGTGAATCACTAGTTTGTGAATAACTTTACTTTAAAAATAGATTTTTCAGTGATTATTTTTTCTTCTGTTTAATTTTATTGTGATTTATCATTATATTCAATTTGGTAATACTTAAGTTATTTAAAAAAAATGAAATGCCTTTGTAACAGACGAGTTTTCGTTTGAAACCCTGATACTTCGAAAGAGATTGTCCATTTTGTACACGAAGTGCATCCAGTTTTTGCCGTAACCCTCTCAAGTTTTTAGCACATGTTATGTGGGTGAAATGATGATACCATGCCAACTTTCAACCTTTTCAGAGTGCATTTGTAGTGCTTTTCAATTTCAGGGTCATTTAGCTCAAAAAAATCAGTAAATGCATGAAAAATAGCAAATGAAGTCAGAAATGGTTGAAAATTGATGGCGTGGCTTCGAATGGTGCACACTGAACGCACAAAAAGTCTGGAGTTGAAATAAGTTTACAAAAATGAAATGCCTTTGTAACAGACGAGTTTTCGTCTGAAACCCTGATACTTCGAAAGAGATTGTCCATTTTGTACACGAAGTGCATCCAGTTTTTGCCGTAACCCTCTCAACTTTTTAGCACATGCTATGTGGGTAAAATGATGATACCATGCCAACTTTCAACCTTTTCAGAGTGCATTTGTAGTGCTTTTCAATTTCAGGGTCATTTAGCTAAAAAAATCGGTAAATGCATCAAAAATAGCAAATCAAGTCAGAAAGGGTTGAAAATTGATGGCGTGGCTTCGAATGGTGCATACTGAACGCACAAAAAGTCTGGAGTTGAAATAAGTTTACAAAAATGAAATGCCTTTGTAACAGATGAGTTTTCTTTCGTTGACGTTCTATAATGAATTTGCTATACTTTTTGTTTTTATATAATTATTATTTTTGCATATCTTTATAACCTTGGGCGGTGAAGGTCGTACCAATCAGGAAGAAGCACACGGATCGTGTGTTTCTTTCAAGCGCTTGTGAGCTGTTGGATCAGCACTATAACGACTAGTCCCGGTTCGTGCTAGCAACCGGGACTAAAGAGGCACACGACCCTATATATAGCCCACCTCTCGGACATGTTCGACACTTAGTGTGTGTACTCATTCGGATTCAAATCATTCGGATTCCCTGCATACGGTCCAACGGTGCATTTCATATTTCCACCGTTGGGCTATATGCAGGGGAAACCGTGTGTTTTGTTGATCTATCTAGAAATCCTTTAGTTCATCGACCGAATACAAATCATTCGGATTCCCTGCATATGGTCCGACGGTGCATTTCATATGCGGGCACTCACGAGCCACCGTCGGGCTGTATGCAGGGGAAACCGTGTGTTTTGTTGATCTATCTAGAAATCCTTTAGTTCATCGACCGAATACAAATCATTCAGATTCCCTGCATACGGTCCGACGGTGCATTTCATATGCGGGCACTCACGAGCCACCGTCGGGCTGTATGCAGGGGAAACCGTGTGTTTTGTTGATCTATCTAGAAATCCTTTCATTTTCCGACGGTATATTTCATTTTTCCAACTCCATTTTTACAAAGACACTTAGAAAGAAACAAAAGACAAATAGAAAGGATGATGCTCAATTGGCGGTGAAGCCGGTCACATCCCAGAGTGGGATCTTTGGGTATAAAACTTTTTCTTCGCGTGTGTCCCTTTGCGTCGTAACCATGGACAATCTTCATCGTTTAACTTGATGCTCGGGTCAACATTCACTCTGAAGGGAGCAATTTCATGAAACTTTTCATAATCTTCTGACATGTCTGTCTTGTCCTCTACTCCCACGATGTTTCTTTTCCCTGAAAGAACTATGTGGCGCTTTGGCTCATCGTATGATGTATTCGCTTCCTTATCTTTTCTTTTTCTCGGCTTGGTAGACATGTCCTTCACATAGAAAACCTGTGCCACATCTTTGGCTAGGACGAATGGTTCGTCTGCGTACCCAAGATTGTTGAGATCCACTGTTGTCATTCCGTACTACGGGTCTTCCTTTACCCCGCCGCCTGTCAGATTGACCCATTTGCACCGAAACAAAGGGACCTTCAAACCAAGTCCATAGTCAAGTTCCCATATCTCCTCTATGTAACCATAATATGTGTCCTTTGGCCCATTGATGTTTGCTGCATCAAAGCGGACACCACTGTTTTGGTTGGTGCTCTTTTTATCTTGGGCGATCGTGTAAAATGTATTCCCATTTATCTCGTACCCTTTGAAAGTCAATATAGTCGAAGATGGTAACTTGAACAGCAAGTACAGGTCATCTTCAACAGTGTCGTCATGCATGAGACGTGTCTGCAACCAACCGGCAAAAGTCACCGTTTGTTCATGTGTAATCCAGTCGTCAGACTGCTCCGGGTGTTTGGAGCGTAGAATATTCTTGTGTTGCTCGATATACGGAGCCACCAAGGTGGAACTTTGTAGAACTATGTAGTGTGCTTGCGCCAAAGAATGCCCGTCCCGGCATATTAGTGAATTATTTCCTAGCGTGCCTTTTCCACCCAGTCTGCCCTCATGCCGCGATTCAGGAACACCAATCGGCTTAATGTCAGGAATAAAGTCAACACAAAACTCAATGACCTCCTCTGTTTCATGGCCCTTGGAGATGCTTCCTTCTGGCCTAGCACGATTATGAACATATTTCTTTAAGACTCCCATGAACCTCTCACAGGGGAACATATTGTGTAGAAATACACGACCCAGAATGGCAATCTCCTCGACTAGGTGAACTAGGACGTGCGTCATGATATTGAAGAAGGATGGTGGGAACACCAACTCGAAACTGACAAGACATTGCACCAAATCATTCTCTAACCTTGGTAGGATTTCTGGATCGATTACCTTCTGAGAGATTGCATTCAGGAATGCACATAGCTTCACAATCGCTAATCGAACGTTTTTCGGTAGAAGCCCCCTCAATGCAACCGGAAGCAGTTGCGTCATAATCACGTGGCAGTCATGAGACTTTAGGTTCTGGAACTTTTTCTCTGCCATATTTATTATTCCCTTTATATTCGACGAGAAGCCAGACGGGACCTTCATACTGAGCAGGCATTCGAAGAAGATTTCCTTCTCTTCTTTGGTAAGAGCGTAGCTGGCATGACCCTGAAACTGCTTTGGATCCATGCCGTCTTCTCCGTGCATACGTTGCTGGTCCTCCCGTGCCTCCGGTGTATCTTTTGTCTTCCCATACACGCCCAAGAAGCCTAGCAGGTTCATGCAAAGATTCTTCGTCACGTGCATCACGTCGATTGCAGAGCGGACCTCGAGGTCTTTCCAATAGGGTAGGTCCCAAAATATAGATTTCTTCTTCCACATGGGTGCGCGATTGTCAGCATCATTCGGAACAGATTGTGCGCCAGGACCCTTTCCAAAGATTACTTTTAAATCCTTGACCACATCAAGTATATCATCACCAGTACGGTGGTGAGGCTTCTTCCGGTGATCTGCCTCACCTTTGAAATGCTTGCCTTTCTTTCTTACGGGATGCCTACTCTGAAGAAATCGACGATGCCCCAGGTACACATTCTTCTTACATTTATCCAAATATATACTGTCGGTATCATCTAAACAGTGCGTGCATGCGTGGTATCCCTTGTTTGTCTGTCCTGAAAGGTTACTGAGAGCAGGCCAATCATTGATGGTTACAAACAGCAACGCATGTAGGTCAAATTCCTCCTGTTCTTTCGCATCCCACGCACGTACACCTTTTCCATTCCATAGCTGTAAAAGTTCTTCAACTAATGGCCTTAGGTACACATCAATGTTGTTGCCAGGTTGCTTGGGGCCTTGGATGAGCACTGGCATCATAATGAACTTCCGCTTCATGCACAACCAAGGAGGAAGGTTATAGATACATAGAGTCACAGGCCATGTGCTATGATTGCTGTTCTGCTCCCCAAAAGGATTAATGCCATCTGCACTTAAACCAAACCATACTTTCCTTGCGTCCTTTGCAAAGTCCTTCCACTTTCTCTCGATTTTTCTCCATTGCGATCCGTCAGCGGGTACTCTCAACTTCCCGTCTTTCTTACGGTCTTCGATGTGCCATCGCATCAACTTGGCATGCTCTTTGTTTTGGAACAAACGTTTCAACCGTGGTATTATAGGAGCATACCACATCACCTTGGCAGGAATCTTCTTCCTGGGGCGCTCGCCCTCAACATCACCAGGGTCATCGTGGCCGATCTTATAGCGCAATGCACAGGATACCGGGCATGCATTCAAATCCTCGTACTCACCTCGGTAGAGGATGCAGTCATTAGGGCATGCATGTATCTTCTGCACCTCTAATCCTAGAGGGCAGATGGCCTTCTTTGCTTCGTACGTACTGTCAGGCAATTCGTTGTCCTTTGGTAGCTTATTCTTCATTATTTTCAGCAACTTTTCAAATGCCTTGTCAGGTACACCATTCTCTGCCTTCCATTGCAGCAATTCCAGTGTGGTACCCAGCTTTTTCTTGTCATCTTCGCAATTTGGGTACAATAATTTCTCGTGATCCTCTAACATGCGCTGCAACTTCAGCTTCTCCTTTTCACTTGCGCAGTTTCTCTTTGCATCGGCAATGGCCCGACCAAGATCATCAGCGGGCTCATTTGATGCCTCTTCTTCAGCTCCTTCCCGCATTGCCGGCTCAGCTTCTTCCCCCATTGTTGTACCATCGTATTCATGGAACCCATGGCCAGGATAGCTGTCGTCATCCTCTTCTTCTTCATTCTCTTCCATTAGGACCCCTCTTTCTCCGTGCTTGGTCCAACAGTTATAGCCGGACATGAAACCGGACTCAAACAGGTGGACGTGAATGGTTCTTGAGTTAGAGTAATTTCGATCATTCTTACAGCCAGCACATGGACAATGCATAAAACCATCCGCCCGCTTGTTTGCCTCATCCGCAACCAGAAAAGTATGCACGCCATTAATGAACTGGGGAGAGCATCGGTCATCGTACATCCATTGCCGGCTCATCTTCATTACACAACACCGAAAAGACCAAATTAATACAAGTTCATACATAAAGTTCATACACACTTGTTCTCATAAAACAACATACAAACTCTCTAGCTAAAGCATTTAAATGCAACAACAAATGCGATCAAGATCGCAACTAAGGTAACAATTGATCCAACAGCATAGTGATACCAAGCCTCACTATCAATGGCACATTTTTAAAATTTTCTAATCTTCAAGCGCATTGCATCCATTTTGATCTTGTGATCATCGACGACATCGGCAACATACAACTCCAGTTTCATCTTCTCTTCTTCAACTCTTTTCAATTTTTCTTTCAAATACTCGTTTTCTTTTTCAACTAAATTTAACTTCTTGACAAGAATATCTATGTCGGTTGGAATTTCCGGTTCACATACCTCCTAGATAAAAATATCTATGTCAACTTGATGGGCATAATTGTCATAAACACGAAATGCAACAAACAGTTATAAAAAAGAGTATATACCACATCCGAATCATAAACCGGACGAGGGCCGACGGGGACGGATATCAAAACCATGCCACTATGTAGAACAAACAACCATATAGGTAAGAAAACTATACAAGTAACTATCTAAATCTTACAAACATGATTTTTTTTATAAAAAGGATAAGAATTACAAGAGACTCACCAAGGTGGTGCCGGCGACGGGACGGTGCGGGCGATCGACGGTGGTTAGGACGGGGACGGGAAGGCACTAAGTAAACCACACCTACACATGCAAAGTAAGAAGTTAATTTGAGCTCAAATTGCATATAAATCAAATAAACTACCACATATAAATACTCCCAAACTAAAACCCACAAATCACTATACTTATAGAGCATTGCAAGAGCTAATCTAGCAATGAGAGATGAAAGGACAAAGTTGCTAACCTTTGTGAACACTTGGATGGATGGGGTGCCTCCAAATCTTGACAAATTTTGGCAAAAATGGAGGATGAGCTCGGGGAAGAGAGGAAGAACCAGAGGAGAGGAAAGGGGAAGAACAGAGAGCTCGGGCTGGCCGAAGGGTTCATATAGGGGACCTTTAGTCCCGGTTCGAGACACAAACCGGGACTAAAGGTTAGCCTATAGTCCCGGTTCGTGGCACGAACCGGGACTAAAGGTTAGCCTATAGTCCCGGTTCGTGCCACGAACCGGGACTAAAGGTCCGGAACGAACCGGCACTAATGATGCCCGTCACGAACCGCGACTAATGGTCACATTAGTGCCGGTTCAAAACCAGACCGGGACTAATGATGTGGACAAAAGGTCTGTTTTCTACTAGTGAATTAAGCGCCGAATAATGGGTTAGTCGAAATTGTCTTTGTTTTTCCTCTTCTGAAAATGAATTTGCTACCTTACTTGTGCATTTTACACAAGAAACCAGAGTTTCTGACGGAGTTGATGTTTGTTATGGCTTTATGGAGTCTGCAGAGAATATGTCGGAAGAAGACAAAGCGGCAGTATCATCGCTCGGAGATTCATCGCTGCCAATTGAAGCTGATAGAGTGGAAATATTATCAGGAGAAGGGGTGCGTCTTGGAGATTCATCGCTGCCAATTGAAGCTGATAGAGTGGAAATATTATCAGGAGAAGGGGTGCGTCTTGGAGATTCATCGCTGCCAAAAGAAGCTGATAGAGTGGAAATATTATCAGGTCAAGGGGTGCGTCTTGGAGATTCATCGCCATCTCAGCAACAGGAGATAGCTGTTGAGCATGGTCCGCACGTGTCAATTGATGAGTTGCTGAAAATAATAAACGGAGCAAATAGCATGCCGGTGCTGTTCGTCCCCTCCAACGATGGTTGGCTTGTAGCAGTAGCCGTGGAAGGCCATCAGAATTTAGTGCCTGCAAACCGCGACAACGCCGGTCTTGCTGAAAAGGAGCAGCAAGCTTTCCGTTCATGGTTGTTGCTCATGGCGTCACTGATTGCCACCGTCACCTTCACTGCGGGGCTCACCCCACCCGGTGGTTTTTGGAACGACGACAATCTAGCCAAGGGGTATGTCGCTGGTACCTCGGTTATGCGTGACAAATTTCCTAAGGCTTCGTTCGTTTAATCCCCAACCCCGCCGGAATCGGAGGGGTTTTGGCCTGAACCCCGTGTTTTTACCCTCGCCGGGGTTGGATCCCCGTGTAGCTTACATGCGTATTCGGTTAAACCCGACCGGGTTTACATCCCATCCAAATCCACCCCAAACCACAGGGATTTCGCCGGGTTTTGACCCACGCCTCCCCTCGCGTGGAAGAAAACCTCTCGCCTCGTCTTCTCGCTTGGAAGAAAAAGGAGAGGAGGGCGAGAGCGGCGGGGCGGCGCCGGCGCCGGCGGGGAAGAACTAGGCGACGGCTAGGGGCCAGAGAGGGCGATCTCTCTCCTCCATTGAAGACCGGCTGCTGCGCCATCCTTCTACCTCCCCCCACCCCCTCTCCCCAAGTCAGCAGGCAATCTGCGACCCTCTTCTTCCATCCCGGCGTGAGCTCGGCGGCCACAGCGGCCTACTCCGGTGTCACTCCCCAAGGTTTCACGCCAGTAAGATCTTCTCCCCCACCCTTTTTTCCTTCCCCTCTCCCCTTTGATTTCTAGGGTTTTCCATCCCCATTCCCATTGGTGACAAGGGCCGTCTTCCCAGCGAGGCTCCACTGCTCCTGTCTACTTGTTGTAGCTTCCCACTATCCTCTCTCTACATGCTCCACCTGTGATTTGGTGCAAATGGTGTACATAGTTGAATCTAACCAAATCTGCTACATAGTTGAATCAGTGTCATTAGCAGTGCACATATAATCTATTTATTTGTCCCTGAGATTCAGTATACTATATATTTCTAGCTATCTGTAGAGAATCAGTGAGATGCAGCAGTAGCTATATAATTTTGCCAATGATATTTAATAAGAGCTAGGACAAATCACCCTACTAGAAACAAACCACAGGAAGCATAAATTCAGTGTAGCACTAGTAAATATTCTTAGGAGGTGAACAATTTGAGTTTTATGTAAATGAGGTACAGATAAAATACATGTATTTTTTCTGATAGTGGAGGTGAAAAGAAATTTAGGTTAAATGTTCTGAGATCAAGGCATCTTCAAGCCATGTAACTCTGACAGTGCATTTTACGAATTTAGATGCAGAAAGCCATGTAACATAGATGCAGAAAGTTATAACTCCTTTGTGCTTCACTAATTTTCTATGTGAACTTTGAAGTGCAATAAAGGAACCAAGAAAGTTGCAAAGAACCATAGACGGCACACTCCTAGTTAAGCTGATTTATTTACCAAAATTCATCTATGTCTACATACGAAGCAATAGAAAACACGCTATCTTTTGTTCCTGCATGCGTATGCTTCTCAGTTCTCTCAAGGCAGAGGTTGAATGTTCTACTTGATAGAAGATATTCCATTGTTATAATAGAACATCAAAACAAGCAAGGCTCCACGACTGAGTTGTCAGCTGAAGCTTACTTTGCAAGAGGTGGGCAAGAAAGGTGTGATCTTTTTCAAATTACCAGACCCTTCTCTTATGTTGTACTCATTGGATCTGTGGCTGTATGCACAAACTAGAGCTCACATGTTCTCATTGGTAGATTGATACATACTTTGGCTCTAGAAACGTTATATGACCATGAATTATAATATGCTACTGGTTTTGATTGTTGTTGCACTTTGTGTATCTAGCCCTTTTTTTTGCCAATTTATGTTGCTTGCCCTGACTTGTACTGCTACATTAGAATGGTGACTTTTCCTGGAATAATCATGTACCTCAGTAGAGGTGAATTGTTTTTTCCTGGAAACACACAATTGAATTCATATACTTTATTCTTATTACTGTCAAATGATGGAGAAGTACTTGGAAATAAGGGCGAAGCAGGTGGAGGATGGAGAAAGAGATCTTATTTTGAACAACCAGCAAAAAGGCTGTACTTTATTCTTCTAAGGATGGAGAAAGTATTTTCTTCAGAATGCCCTCTATTAAACTTTGTGAACCTTCTTTTTTTAACTACAGCTCAGTTTTTATGATTATATACTTGCCTAATCCCCTTCAGTCCATCACTGACCTACAGGAGTTTTCTCTTTACAAATATGTTTGGGAGCCACTGTTGTAGCCAATAAATTGGTGTTGGTTCTCCATTTCCCAAGCTGATACTTTTCCCTGCATCATGTCTACATTCACCACTGCTGTCGTGGAAAGGCTCCACATCTAGGATTTGTATTTCAAGATCATATGCCAACTTGTCCCTAAAAACATTTACCCTTTGCCCAACAGCAGTACACCACTGGTACTTCACCCTCTGTTACAATCAGCTACACACAGATTGTTATTGAATAGATCTAAGCATCTGCAATGTATTCTTACACGATGTATAACACGCCGTATCATTGATATATATATGCCTAGTTGCCCATTTCTAATATTATTATTTTGTGCTGCTATTTGCAACCTTCTATTGGAACATCATTTGTTTGGTGGATATGGATGCGATGTCGCTGCCCATTTGATCCGTGAAATTTTGAAATCAATGCATGATTATTTTTGTGATCTTTCTTTGCTGCTGGTCATCAATGCATGATTATTTTGTGATATTAGTCCTTTGATGTGGACTGACTGCCCTTTATTGCCAATGCAGTGCATCAACCACTACGGAAGCGACATCGGCGAGATGAGAGTCATTTGTTCGATATGGCAAAAAGTTGATCATGCTCGGAAAAATAATAATTGTACATTAGCGATTGTTGATTAGGGTTGTTTTTGGCTTCTAAATATTGGGAGTTCATGTTGTATCGTTTGAGTTGGATCTTTTTTTCTTCTTCAAAATTATCAACTTGTAGCAAGCTTCTCATATGATGTTTTGTTGATTTGGTGCATGGATGTATGAAATTTATAGCAAGTTTGCTGTGTGTGATATTCCTTTGATTTGGTACAAAGAACAACGATAGGAGGTTTGGTTGATTTGGTGCTGTAGTGTAAGGCCATCAATGGGAGGTTGCCGGGGACTAACCGAACAGACTGTGTTGTACAGGGATTAGCAGTGTTTGTTGGTTAGGGGATTGGGTGACGAGGTGGGGAACACCAAATCCCTGTGTGGGTCTAATCCTCTAGAGGTTTGGTTCCAGTGGAACCGAACGAAGCCTTAAGAGGTATGGCTTATTTCAGTTCAGCAACAAGATGGCCTTCTTTGGCTCCTTGATGGTCATTGGAATGCTCGCCAACGTCGTAAATAACAAGCCGAAGGCCACTGCATTAAGGAGCAGTATATGTTCCCCGTTTGTTGTAGCCTTTTGCATTGTGGGTTTGGGGACTAGCTTCATCACCGGCATGTCGTGCGACCTCAAAGAAGATGTTTTCGACGGTGTGTTATGCTTGTAGTTGTCCTTGTCAACATCTCTGTCCCTTGGGTTATGAGTTGTCGACCCCGGAATCCTTGATTTAAGAGGCTGGCCTGTTGTTAACAAGTGTAGAAATCCTTACAGTAGCCAGTAGCCTGCAAACTTATATCCATGTGGAGTAGGCAAGTAAAGGTAGGTGTATCTACGTTCCTATCTGTAAGTGTTTGAGGACCCTCATTTTACTACTCATTTGCTTGTAACTCCTATATACATTGACACATATGGAACTGTAACTGGATTCCTTTATATCAGGAACATGTTATCAATTCGTAAGCATGCCATCACAGTATACATGTGCAGCACTGCAGCGCAGCTGCTTAATCATGTATACTACGAGTTCGGAGTGCGAAAGCGTTGTTCTGCTTAATGATATGTATACTACCGCCGATTCTGATCCACGGCTCGCCTCACAGACGGCATGCGGCCATCCACCATCCAACACACAGCTGCGTATGTATTCCCCTACTGGACGAGTCCTATGTTTGATATCTTCTTTTCCTCAAAATATTTGTTCAGGCTAATTGTATCTCATCAAGTTGATGTAGCAGCATTACACATGTATCATTCCCATGCGTGTGCTTCCTAGTGTGGGCGTTGTAAGTTAGATGTTCCTGTCTACGGCAGCCTGCAAGCGCCCTTTTTCCCTCACTTTTGATGCAGGTTGTTGCGTTTGCGTTCGCTGTGAGTTTGGTTCTCTGACCAGACCATTGTTATATTTGTGTCGAATATTATGTACGCAAGGGGTTACGTGGACTTGGAGTTGTAATTGGTGTGGATAGGTACGAGTCGTGTAGGAGTCGGACATGTTGTATCCTAGGCCTCTTATATATCGAGGGGCACCACACGTTGTAACCCATGACGACCTGATAGCAATAGGTACGCAGGGGAGCCGGCGACTTGTGTCGGCGCCCGGGCGGCCGGTGTTGCGTTATCTTGGGGAGGAGCGCCCGTAGTCATGCCCCGGAGATGTAGCCATATTGGTGAACCTCGTTAACAAATATCGTGCCTCGGTGTGTCGTCTATGATCTTGCATTAGCGGTTTATTCTAACAAGTGGTATCATGAGCAAGGTTACGAGAAGGCTATGCGGAAGATCATCGGGAGGTACGAGGATCATGCTCGACGGGTGCCAGGAAACGTCCGATTGGCGCAAGGTGGAGCATGGCGGCGATCGCGGATGCGGTCGGTGGTGTTGAACACTTCGGGCAGGAGGCCCAGACCGTTCGATGGGCTGCGGTCGGTAAGGATCGGCTAGACGTGGCGATCGGACCGGCGTAGTGGCTGTTGAAGACGTTGCGGAGGCGACGGATTCGGCTCGCGATCAGACCGGCGACCAGACGTGGGGGACGGCCGGATAGATCGGTGTGTGAGAGCATCGAGATGATGCGCTCGGTGTTGTACAAGTGCGGCGGCGCGGCACTGCGGACGGATTGTGTCGACGACGCGGGTGGCCAGGGTATGACACGCACTAGTAGAAAAAGGGTCATTTGTCCCGGTTCCAGAGGCCCATTTGTCCCGGTTCTGGAACCGGGACTAAAGGGTCGGGACTAAAGCCCAAAACCTTTAGTCCCGGTTTGCTTACGAACCGGGACCAAAGGCCCTCCACGTGGCCACTGCGGGGAGCCCAGGCAGGAGGACCTTTAGTCCCGGTTGGTAACACCAACCGGGACCAAAAGGCATCCACGCGTCAGCATCTGGCAGGAGCTGGGGTTTTTTTTTTGAAAGGGGGGGTTTAGGGGGTTTTGGATGGTTAATTTAGGGGTTTCATATTGTGTTAGCTAGCTAATAGAGAGAAGTGTCCTCTCTTTCTCCGTGCTTAGTCGACGGTAGCTACTATAGAGAGAACTCGACACGCTAGCTAGTAAGCAAATGAAGGAACCATTAAGTACACAAGATCGTCATGAACATATACAGAGAGAAGTGATCGACCTCTCTTTCTCCGAGAGATTGGTCGAACAACAAGTTTTCGTATATCTATCCGACGCTACTAGCTACATATATACAATATAAGATCTCTTACAATCCCTAACATCTAATGTCAAATTCCAGATGGTATTCTCCGGCTTTATTTATGACGTGGTCAAGAAAGAATCCCGCCAATTCCTCTTGAATTGCTCGTATGCGATCATGTGGTAGGAGTTCATCCCACATCTGCCACATCTAATTTAAAGAAGGGGGTCAATACATATATATGAATGAAACTCAACACAAATCATGGTAATAAAATAAAATTGTGAATATTATTGCTTACGCACTTGAAATTGTTTTTCAGAGTAGCCCCGCTTAGGGGTCGTCGCGTTGTAGATGAACTCGCAAACGTAGTATCCACAAAAATCATTCCCGGTTTCCTGCCACAAGCACTTTACGAGAAATAGAGTTCAATCAAACTGATAATCAAGCATGATAAATGGTATTGATGAAACTAGAATCAATGGGAGATGCGCGGAACTAGCTAGTAGTACTTACTTTCGGGTGTGTAAATCGCAGCTCCCTCAGCAGTGCCGGAACAATTGCGGTGAACTCTTTCCAAACCCTACCAGACAAAGAAAATAATTACTTGATATCAGGAAATGAACAAAGTTGCCGATATGATGCGATAATGATCGATTGAACTTACTTCTGGAGCATTTCAGTCATGTCCGCATATTCCTGGGGATCTTTTCGTTTCGAGTCTAAGACGATTACTACTCCCCGCTCAAGCTTAATCTCTAGCAGAATAAAGTGGAACCTACGCACGCATGCATAACTCATCAATTACATTACTATAACCTCGAGTAATAAGGGAAACCGAATATACACAAGACAGTAACACTCACTTGAAGTTGTAAGGAAAGAGTATTGTGTCTTTGTTTTGATTTTTAAGCAACGATTGTAGCAAGTTGTCCTCGGTTTGTGTGACATTGTTTTTAACCGTAAACTCATGCATGATATTTGGGTTAATGAACCCAATGTCATAGATTTGTGCTTTTCTGCATTCGACGATCTTCAATCTGTATAATATAGTGAGGATAATTATATATACATGCAATGAAAGAGCTGAGCTATATATATAGAGAGACTTAATTACAGAAGTAGTACTTACAGACAGTAGCAAGTCAAGATTGTTTTGTCGAGGGCCTTTTGATTGTATAACTGGAATATCTCGTCAAATTCAACAGACAACTGATCCATTCCAACGAGGTCGTGCTCCTCTTTAATTCTCAGCGTCAAAGTATCCCTACCAGACTCGCTGCAGGTTTTCATGTACCAATCATGGAATCTTCGCATCATCGTTGTTAGAGCAGGATGATCAGGTTTGACGAGAGGCCGCCCGTACCGGTAACTGAATTCGTCCACCTCCAACGGCTCAAACTGTACATCATCGCTCAGGTAATCACCAGGATTGGTACCGGGCACCATCCCCAGATAATTAGCGACGATATCGCTAGACACCTTGAGCGGGGGGCACGATTGGTTCGCCTGTTCGCCGAGCTGGGGAATTTTTTTCCCACTTCTTCGTTTTGCTAACATTGCATCACTGGAAGTACTTCCCGACTGCCGTGCATCTTGATATGTCTTTTTAACACAACGGACAAAGTTGGAATCCGGCGGAGGCGGTGGTGGTCGCTTCAGGGCATCGATAGTGCGCTTCACTTTCACCAGATCTAGCTTCTCCTTCGGAGGTGGAGTTTTCTTTGCAAAATGGGCCCTCAATTGGGCCTGACATATCTCCTCGTTTTCAGACTCGGTCCTCTCATATGGTAACTTTTCCAGAGGCTTGAGAGATGGACCGTATCTGTATTCCCTCCCGCCTCTGCTTGTACTGCTAGCCGCCGGAGCGGCGGCGTCTCTCTTCCGTCGTTGCTTACGAGGCGGAGAAGGAGGCGGAGTGCTCCGACGCGCCGGAGGAGCCGGAGCGGCGGCATCTGTCTTCCGCCGTTGCCGACGAGGCGGAGGAGGAGGCGGACTGCTCCGACGCGCCGGAGTAGGCGAAGGAGGAGGCGGAGTGCCCTCACGCGTCGGAGGAGCCGGAGAAGGAGGCGGGGTGCCCTGATCACTCGCCGGAGGAGGAGGAGGCGGAGTGCCCTGACTCGCCGAAGGAGGAGGAGGAGGCGGAGGCGTCCAATTTGGAAGCTTGATGTACTCCTTCTGCCATAGACATGTACTCCTCAGGGCATGAACCAGCCGATTCTCCCCTTCACCTGTAGAGTGGTCAAGCTCGAGCTCCTCAAATCCCTCCATTACTTCATCCACCATCACAACAGCATAGCCATGTGGAATCGGACGGCAGTGAAAAGTTCCGTTGGGTTGAGGAGGTGCAACAGAGCCGACAGCCGCCTTGAAAGTGAGGTTCCGGTATTTCGTCATAAGCTCGCAATGTTGAGCCTCCGTGATAGTATCCACGGGGTAGCTAGGAGACGTGAAGTCAGGCTGAACGGGCTCCGTGGAAGCGACGCTGCTTCTCCGCTGAGATGGCGGGGTAGCTTCTGGGGTAGCTTCGTGCCGCTGAGATGGTTGGCCGGCAGCTCGCTGGCTCTCAGCTTCCTCTAGCTTTTGTAGTCTTACATTGAGCTTCTGAATTTCGCTCAGCTCCGCTTTCCTCTTTCTCTCCCGGCTTCTGTAACCGCCTGCGTCGGGAAACCCAACCTTCCACGGAACGGAGCCTGGTGTGCCTCGTGTTCGTCCAGGGTGCTCAGCATTCCCTAGGGCCTCAGTCAGCTCGTCCTTCTCTCTGTCGGGAATGAACGTCCCTTCCTGCGCTGCGGTGATATACTCCTGAAGCTTCGTGACGGGTATTGCAAGTTGCTCGTCCGTCCAACGGCACTTCCCTGTTTCAGGGTCCAAAGTTCCCCCAACTCCGAAGAACCAAGTCCTTGAACGGTCTGGCCAGTTCAATGTCTGTGGTACGACCCCTTTAGCAATCAGGTCATTCTCAGCTTTGTCCCACAATGGCCGGGCTTTGAGGTAGCCACCTGACCCCGTATGATGGTGATACTGCTTCTTTGCAGCGTTGTTCTTGTTTGTCTCTGACATTTTCTTACTCTTGTCCGATGTCTTGTAGGCCACAAATGCGGGCCAATGATCTCTTATCTTCTCAAATCGGCCGGTGAATTCTGGAGTCTTCCCTTTGTCGACAAACTTTGATTTCAACTCATTCTTCCACCTCCTGAATAGATCTGCCATCTTCTTAAGAGCACACGCCTTGACCAGTGGCTCTATAAATAGCTTGTTCGGATCCTCCTCTGGCGGTAGGGTGAAATTTGCCTTCAGCGCGGTCCAAAGATCATATTTCTGTCTATCGGTGACATAATCAGCTTCATGGGCGTCGTCCTTAGGCTTATTCCATTGCTTGATGCTGATCGGGATGTTGTCCCTAACAATAACTCCGCACTGAGCAGCAAATGCGTCCTTGGTCCGCTTGGGTTCAATCGATAGGCCATCGTCCGCGAGTGCTGTGATCGTGAACCTTTCATCCTTGCGCAACTTCTTCTTCGGGCCTCGTCTCGTTACCGAAGTTTGGCTCGATCCGGAGGGCTATAAAAGAAGAAAGAAGAGTTAATATATGTACATACCAAAACAATTAATGCATCAATTAGCTAGTCAGCACATGCTTAATTAATATATATACCTCGCCGGACTTTGCAACAGCTCCCTCCTCCGTTCGGTCACTGGAGCCGTCATCATGGTCTCCTTCTTCCTCCGGCATTCGGTCACCGGAGCCATCATGATCATGTCCTTCCTCCTCCATTGTTCGATCACCGGAGCCGTCATCCTCTCCTTCCAGACCATCGGTGTCGTTGAGAAACGACAAGACATCACGTCCGCCGTGGATTATGTCCCCCAACAACTGTTCTTGTTCCAAGTCTCTTTGATCCATAGTTTCTGCAAATATTACAACATGGCAATTAATATACAAACATGAATGTCCGACGTCCGGACCGCCTCTCTCATGAATGTCCGACGTCCGGACCGCCTCTCTCATGAATGTCAAACAAGGGATTCTCTTAACCTTTAAGGGATTTAATTAACAAAATGGCGCCATTCTGAATGTGCAGAAAATGGTCCATATTTTTCCTGATCTCATCTACCCTTCTATATGTCACGTTGTCTAGTGTCAAAGGATTCAAGAAAACCAAGGCTTCATCATTAGCCGGAAGTAACAGGCGCATAATGGTACGAAGCTCTCCAAAATTGTTTTGGAACGGAGTCCCGGATAGGATAATTAATTAGCTTTTTGGTACGAAGTTCAGCAAGAGCCTTCCGAATATCGCTATTTGGAAGGCCTTTGCCGAAATTCGTACCAAAAAGCGAATTATTCTATCCGGAACTCCGTTCCAAAACAACTTTGAAGAGCTTCGTAGCATCATACACATGTTACTTCCGGCTAATGATGAAGCCATGGATTTCTTCAATACTTTGACAGACAACGTGACATATAGAAGAATATATATATAGATGAGATCAGAAAAAAATTGGATCAACTTGTGCAAATCCATAACGGGGGCATTCTTGATAAATCTATGTTACCGGAGTTTTCTATATATGAACAAAAAAAATTAACATGACATGTCCGATGTCCCCCCTCATGTCGAAGTTATCGGGGACGGGGTGGATCGACAATGATGCTCTTTCTTCTATGGTTTGGGTGGCCTCGATAGTTGGTCGGGCGAGCGGACCGCCTCTCTCACTCATGCATGTCCGATGTCCCCCCTCATGTCGAAGTTATCGGGGAGGGGGTAGATCGACAACGACGCTCTTTCTTCTAGGGTTTGGGTGGCCTCGATAGTTGGTCGGGTGAGCGGACCGCCTCTCTCTCATGCATGTCCGACGTCCCCCCTCATGTCGAAGTTATCGGGGAGGGGGTAGACGACAACGACGCTCACCCCACATGTCATGTCCGACGTCCCCCCTCATGTCGAAGTTATCGGGGCAGGGGTAGACGACAACGATGCTCACCCCTCATGTCATGTCCGACGTCCCCCCTCATGTCGAAGTTATCGGGGAGGGGGTAGACGATAACGACGCTCACCCCTCATGTCATGTCCGACGTCCCCCCTCATGTTGAAGTTATCGGGGAGGGGGTAGACGACAACGACGCTCACCCCTCATGTCATGTCCGACGTCCCCCCTCATGTCGAAGTTATCGGGGAGGGGGTAGACGACAACGACGCTCACCCCTCATGTCATGTCCGATGTCCCCCCTCATGTTGAAGTTATCGGGGAGGGGGTAGACGACAACGACGCTCACCCCTCATGTCATGTCCGACGAGGCCGGCGACGAGGACATACATCTATCTCATCTCTACATGAACATACATCTCATCTCCACATGACCATTTATCTATCTATCTCATCTCCACATGAACATACATCTCATCTATATATATATATATATATATATATATATATATATCATCATATCATATATATATATATCATCATATCAACAACAGAAAAATTAATTGTTTCCAACAGAGCATCATATATATATCATCATATCATCTATATATATATCATCATTTGATCAAATTATCTAACATAATGAACTATATATATATATCAACAAAATCATTTATCTATCTATCAACATCATCATCTATCTCCACATGAAAATATACATCTCAGAAAAAACATAGCAACGGGGGTTGCCGGCGACCATGGAGCAGTGGCAGAGCAAGGTGTGCTCGGGGGCACGCGGTGACGGGGAGCAGGGGACCATGGGAAGGGGGGCTCACTGGGGGGGCGCGGTGATGGCTTGAGGCCGGCGACGAGGACGGCGGGCTCGGGGGGGCACGCGCGCGGAGACGGGGAGGAGGGCGCGACGGCGAGGGCTCGGGGGAAGGCGGGGTGCTCACTGGGGGCGGCGATGGGAGAGGGCGACGGCGACGAGGAGGCGCGGCGACGAGGAGCGGGCGGCGACGGGGCTGGGCAGCGACGGCGACAGCGACGATGGGAGAGGGCGACGGCAACAGCGACGACGGGAGAGGGCGACGGCGACAGCAATGATGGGAGAGGGCGACGGCGACAGCGACGATGGGAGAGGGCGACGGCGACAGCGATGATGGGAGAGGGCGACGGCGACGAGGAGCGGGCGGCGACGGCGACAGCGACGAGGAGCAGCCGGGCGGCGTCGGGGGAGATGTGAGAATTTGGGGAAAAATTTCTAAGTGTTGGCTTATATAGCAAAGCTTGTAGTCCCGGTTGGTGGCACCAACCGGGACCAATGCCTCCCTTTGGTCCCGGTTGGTGCCACCAACCGGGACCAAAGGTCTCTTTTCGTCAGCCCAAAGGGCGGGAAACAGGGACCTTTGGTCCCGGTTGGTGGCACCAACCGGGACCAAAGGGGGCATTGGTCCCGGTTGGTGGCACCAACCGGGACCAAAGGGGGGCATTGGTCCCGGTTGGTGGCACCAACCGGGATCAAAGGGTGGTTCTGCCCGGGGCCAAATTTTTAGCCCCACCTCGCTAGCCGAGAGAGCTCGAGAGTGGTTTATAAGCGCTGCTGCGCATACCCTCTCGAGCTCCTCTCAACTGCAGGCCTCCGGGCCTAATCTATCACTGCCTGTGGGCCTATTGGGCCTTCTGCGGGCCTGAATCCTGGCCCAACAAGCTGGTTGGGTTTCAAGTCGTATTCAGGCCGTGGCGGCCCAGTAGGTGGCATTTTTTTAAAAAAAAATCCAGTTTTTTGTTTTGTTTTTTGCTTTATTTATTTTATTTTGTTCCTACTTACTGTTTTTCAGTGATTCTTTTTGCTTTTAGGTCACAAAAGTTATAAACTTTCTGTTAGTGCCTTTAGTTTTCAAATTTGAATAGTTTAAATTTGAATTTTTTGAAATTTGTGTGAATCACTAGTTTGTGAATAACTTTACTAAAAAAATAGATTTTTGAGTGATTCTTTTTCCTGCTATTTAATATTACTGTGTTTTATCATTATATTCAATTTGGTAAGTTTTAGGTTATTTTAAATGTCTGTTTTAATCAAAAACAGATTTGGTTATTTTAGTTTGCTATTAAAGTTTCTAACAAAAAATTTCTTTATGAAAATTCTTTTTGCTATGAATGTTTTGAACAAAAATTCTTTGATAATTTTAGTTGCATAAATTTTATATAATTTAAGTTTCAAAAATACTAGAGGTTTATAAAAGCTTTTTAGTTGATTCCTTTTGCTATTAGAGTTTTATAAAAGCTTTTTAGTTGATTCTTTTTGCTATTGAAGAATATTATAGTTTTTTTTTTAGTTGATCATAACAGAATATTTTAATTGATTATTTTTAGTTCATTCTTTTTGCTATTAGAGTTTCATAAAAGTTTTCTAGTTCATTCTTTTTGCTATTAGTTCATTCTTTGAGCTAAATGACCCTGAAATTGAAAAACACTACAAATGAACTCTGAAAAGGTTGAAAGTTGGCATGGTATCATCATTTCACCCAAATAGCATGTGCTAAAAAGTTGAGAGGGTTACGGCAAAAACTAGATGCACTTCGTGTACAAAACGGACAATCTCTTTCAAAGTATGAGGGTTTCGGACGAAAACTCATCTGTTACAAAGGTATTTCATGTTTTTGAACTTATTTGAACTCCAGACTTTTTGTGTGTTCAAAATGAACCATTCAAAGCCACATCATCAATTTTCAACCCTTTCTGACTTCATTTGGTATTTTTCATGCATTTACTGATTTTTTTGAGCTAAATGGCCATGAAATTGAAAAGCACTACAAATGAACTATGAAAAGGTTGAAAGTTGGCATGGTATCATAATTTCACCCAAATAGCATGTGCTAAAAAGTTGAGAGGGTTACGGCAGAAACTGGATGCACTTCTTGTACAAAACGGACAATCTCTTTCGAAGTATGAGGGTTTCGGACAAAAACTCATCTGTTACAAAGGTATTTCATTTTGAACTTATTTGAACTCCAGACTTTTTGTGTGTTCAAAATGAACCATTCAAAGCCACATCATCAATTTTCAACTCTTTCTGACTTCATTTGGTATTTTTAATGCATTTACTGATTTTTTTGAGCTAAATGACCATGAAATTGAAAAGCACTACAAATGAACTCTGAAAAGGTTGAAAGTTGGCATGGTATCATCATTTCACCCAAATAGCATGTGCTAAAAAGTTGAGAGGGTTACGGCAAAAACTAGATGCACTTCGTGTACAAAACGGACAATCTCTTTCGAAGTATCAGGGTTTCATAAAAAAACTCATCTGTTACAAAAGGAATTTCATTTCTTCACATGTAACTGCAGTGATATTCTAGATCAAAGGCATCATCATACTAGTTGTGGAGAGAAAGTCTTCACTTTTTCTTCGCTTGTGTCCTTTGCTTATTGCGCCGTAACCATGGATAATCTTCATCGTTTAACAGGGTGCTTGGGTCAGCCTTGACTTTGAAGGGAGGAATTTCATGAAACTTTTCATAATCTTCAGACATGTCTGTCTTGCCCTCCAATCCCACGATGTCTCTTTTTCCTGAAAGAACTATGTGGCGCTTTGGCTCATCGTATGATGTATTCGCTTCCTTATCTTTTCTTTTTCTCGGTTTGGTAGACATGTCCTTCACATAGAAAACCTGCGCCACATCATTGGCTAGGACGAATGGTTCGTTTGTGTACCCAAGATTGTTCAGATCCACTGTTGTCATTCCGTACTGTGGGTCTTCCTGTACCCCGCCTCCTGACAGATTGACCCATTTGCACTGAAACAAAGGGACCTTGAAATCATGTCCATAGTCAAGTTCCCATATGTCCACTATGTAACCATAATATGTGTCCTTTCCCCTATTGGTTGTTGCATCAAAGCGGACACCGCTGTTTTGGTTGGTGCTCTTTTCATCTTGGGCGATCGTGTAAAATGTATTCGCATTTATCTCGTACCCTTTGTAAGTCAATACAGTCGAAGATGGTCCCCTGACCAACGAGTACAGCTCATCAGGAACAGCGTTGTCACCCATGAGATGTGTTTGCAACCAACTGCCGAAAGTCCTGATGTGTTCATATGTAATCCAGTCGTCACACTGCTCCGGGTGTTTGGAGCGCAGAATATTCTTGTGTTCATCGACATACGGGGTCACCAAGGTGGAATTCTGTAGAACTGTGTAGTGTGCTTCAGACCAAGAATGCCCGTCCCTACATATTATTGAGTCCGCTCCTAGCGTGCCTTTTCCAGTCAGTCTCCCCTCATACCGCGATTGAGGGAGACCAATCTTCTTAAGGTCAGGAATGAAGTCAACACAAAACCCAATGACATCCTCTGTTTGATGGCCTATGGAGATGCTTGCTTCTGGCCTAGCGCGGTTACGAACATATTTCTTTAAGACTCCCATGAACCTCTCAAAGGGGAACATATTGTGTAGAAATATAGGGCCCAGAACGACAATCTCGTTGACTAGATGAACTAGGATGTGCGTCATGATATTGAAGAAGGACGGTGGGAACACCAGCTCGAAACTAACAAGACATTGCACCAAATCACTCCTTAACCTTGGCAGCATTTCTGGATCGATCACCTTCTGAGAGATTGCATTGAGGAATGCACATAGCTTCACAATGGCTAATCGAACGTTTTCCGGTAGAAGCCCCCTCAATGCAACTGGAAGCAGTTGCGTCATAATCACATGGCAGTCATGAGACTTTAGGTTCTGGAACTTTTTCTCTGCCATATTTATTATTTCCTTTATATTCGACGAGAAGCCAGACGGGACCTTCATACTGAGCAGGCATTGAAAGAAGATTTCCTTCTCTTCTTTGGTAAGAGCGTAGCTGGCAGGACCTTCATACTGCTTTGGATGCATGTCGTCTTTTTCATGCACACATTGCTGTTCCTCCCGTGCCTCCGGTGTATCTTTTGTCTTACCATACACTCCCAAGAAGCCTAGCAGGTTCACGTAAAGATTCTTCGTCACGTGCATCACGTCGATTGCAGAGCGGACCTCTAGGTCTTTCCAATAGGGTAGGTCCCAAAATATAGATTTCTTCTTCCACATGGGTGCGCGTCCCGCATCGTCAGTCGGAACAGATAGTCCGCCAGGACCCTTTCCAAATATTACTTGTAAATCATTGACCATATCAAGTATGTGATCACCAGTACGGAGGGCGGGCTTCTTCCGGTGATCTGCCTCACCTTTGAAATGCTTTCCTTTTTTTCAACATTGATGGTTGGTCGGAAGAAATCGACGATGCCCCAGGTACACATTCTTCCTGCATTTGTCCAAATATATACTGTCGGTGTCATCTAAACAGTGTGTGCATGCGTGGTATCCCTTGTTTGTCTGTCCTGAAAGGTTACTGAGAGCAGACCAATCATTGATGGTTACAAACAGCAACGCATGTAGGTCAAATTCCTCCAGTTCGTTCTCATCCCACACACGTACACCTCTTCCATTCCATAGCTGTAAAAGTTCATCAACTAATGGCCTTAGGTACACATCAATGTCATTGCCGGGTTGCTTAGGGCCTTGGATGAGCACTGGCATCATAATGAACTTCCGCTTCATGCACAACCAAGGAGGAAGGTTATACATACATAGAGTCACAGGCCATGTGCTATGCTTGCTGCTCTGCTCCCCAAAAGGATTAACGCCATCTGCACTTAAACCAAACCATACGTTCCTCGGGTCACCTGTAAAGTCGCTCCACTTTCTCTCGATCTTTCTCCACTGCGACCCGTCAGCGGGTGCTCTCAACTTCCCGTCTTTCTTACGGTCTTTTATGTGCCATTGCATCAACTCGGCATGCTTTTTGTTTCTGAACAGACGTTTCAACCGTGGTATTATAGGAGCATACCACATCACCTTGGCAGGAACCCTCTTCCCGATGCGCTGGCCCTCAACATCACCAGGGTCATCTCTTCTGATCTTATACCGCAATGCACCGCATACCGGGCATGCGTTCAAATCCTCGTACGCACCGCGGTAGAGGATGCAGTCATTAGGGCATGCATGTATCTTCTGCACCTCCAATCCTAGAGGGCATAGAACCTTCTTTGCTTCGTACGTACTGCCGGGCAATTCGTTATCCTTTGGAAGTTTCTTCTTCATTATTTTCAGTAGCGAACTAAATTCCTTGTCAGATACAGCATTGTCTGCCTTCTATTGCAGCAATTCCAGTGTGGTACCGAGCTTTCTATTGTCATCTTCGCAATTTGGGTACAACCTTTTTTCTGATCCTCTAACATGCGATCGAACTTCAACTTGTCCCTTTCATTTTCGCATTCTCTCTGTGCATCAACAATAACCCGGCGAAGATCATCATCGGGCACATCGTCTGGTTCCTCTTGATCTTCAGCTTCCCCCATTGCAGCATCACCGTATTCAGGGGGCGGGTAGTTGTCATCATCCTCTTCTCCTTCGTTGTCTTCTATCATAACCCCTCTTTCTCCGTGCTTGGTCCAAACATTATAGTGTGGCATAAAACCCATTCTCAAGCAGGTGGAAGTGAAGGGTTTTAGAGTTGGAGAAAGCCTTCGTATTCTCACAGACAGTACATGGACAATGCATAAAACCATTCTGCTTGTTTGCCTTAGCCGCTTCGAGAAAATTATGCAGGCCCTTAATATACTCGGAGATGCGTCGGTCACCGTACATCCATTGCCGGTTCATCTGCGTGCGTTATATAGTTCTCATTATTGAACAACATATAACTCTCTAGAGCATCTAATTAAAACAAACATTGAAACTATGTAAAAAAATTATATGCAACAACAAATGCGATCATAACCGCAACTAAGGTACCAATTGATCCAACGGCATAATGATACCAAGCCTCAGTATGAATGGCATATTTTCTAATCTTTCTAATCTTCAAGCGCATTGCATCCATCTTGATCTTGTGATCGTCGACGACATCGGCAACATGCAACTCCAACTTCATCTTCTCCTCTTCAACTCTTTGTAATTTTTCTTTCAAGTAATTGTTTTCTTTTTCAACCAAATTTAACTTCTCGACAAAAATTTCTATGTCGGTTGGAATTTCCGATTCACATACCTCCTAGATTAAAAAATCTATGTCACGTTGGTCGGCATAATTGTCATAAACACTAAATAAAATAAATAGTTATAAAAGATAATATATACCACATCCGAATCATAGACAGGACGAGGGCTGACGGAGGCGGATACCAAAACCATCGCACTATATAATAACAAACAATAATAAAAGTAAGAAAATTACACAAGTATCTATCTAAATCATACAAGTAAGAACTTTTTTCTTTTAGAAAGAAGATAAGAAGAAGAGGCTAACCACGGTGGTGCCGGCGCCGAGATGGGCGCGGGCGATCGACGACGGTGAGGACGGGGACGAAACAGGACGAACCGCCAAGCTTAAACAAATCTTGAGGAAAATGGAGCTTGGACAAGGAGCTTCAAGAGGAGAAAGCTTAAGTGTGGCTCGCGCATTTCATCGAACACCTCATGTGCATAGGAGGTGAGCTAGAGCACCACAAAACTCTCCCAACGGCCGGCCAAAAAAACAGAGCTGCTCTGCTCGCGGGCAGGGAGTATATATAGGCCGACCATTGGTCCCGATTTGTGGCTGGAACCAGGACTAAAGGACATCATTTGGTCCCGGTTCCAGCCACAAACCGGGACCAATGGTTGTGGGCCAGAAGCGAGGCCCATGGGTCCCGGTTCGTGTCTGGAACCGGGACCAAAGGGGTCAGACGAACCGGGACCAATGGCCCACGAGGCCCGGCCGGCGCCCTAGCCTCACGAACCGGGACCAATGCTCCCATTGGTCTCGGTTCGTGAGTGAACCGGGATTAATGTGCTTTTCAGGGCTGAACCAAAGCCCTGTTTTCTACTAGTGACGGCTCGTGCACGGACGATGCGCGAGGTGGCGAATGTTTCGGCAGGGTTGATGTGCGGCGAGTACGTGCGACAGGGCTGAACAGATCGCTGACGAGAACCAAGAAACAGGGACCAGGAAGGCGAGCAGTCGTCGAGATTAGCGGCGAGTTTTCCTGAGATGCACGGATCGAGAGAAGGAAGGTCAAGGACTTCGTACGCGAGGCGGACGCTGGGAGGCGTGTGGCAATCGGTCTCGGTAGCGCGACGCGCAAGGCGAAGGAAGGTCACGTTGGTTTGGTCTCCACGTGCGGCAGGCTACCTACGCTGGGCTGGGTGGCGTGCAGCAGCAGGTTTCATCGGATAGGGTGCAGCGGACAACGAAAAATAAAATCATGCTGAGGCAGGAGCCCGGAGGATTAGCACGCAGGGATCCTTTTACACGAAGGTGATACTTTTTTTTTTTTGAGGGTAACACGAAGGTGATACTGGTACGTGCATGGTCTAGGGGAAGTCCGCTGGTTATGATTGGAAAAATAGAAAAGAAGAGACGTGTGCATGCATGGGTCCGTGGGAGACTTGGTTTGGCAAGACCTGGCATATCGTGACGGACTTGGATCGTTTTTCGTGTACGAGAGGAAAAGGCAAGGCCGGGTGATCCAGCGGTAATAAAAGGCTGGGACGACGGGGCAGGAATCGCACACCAGAAAAAGTCTGCAGTTTTTTTTTTTCAAAACGGAGCATAAGATTTGCCTCATCTATTAATTAAGGAGAGAATAGAGTTTGAGAGTTTTACAAGAACCCCATGAGCACGACATGTCAATTACTCACGCCTAATGATATTCCCAAGCTGCTTAGCACCCGCGGTAACCCAAAGGTTTGCCTCGTCGCAAATCGCCCTCAACAGAATCAGCGGTGGAGCGCTCTTGTTCCGGAAAACGCGAGAAGGTTTGGAAAAGGTGAAGCAGTTGGTTTCGGCGGAGAGCAGATTCATCTGCGCGTCGGCGAGGCTTCACGGTGATTTTCTGAAGGGCGGACAGGGAAGTTGTGCGGATCAGTTTTCTTGGTAGATCGTGAACTGCGGCGTGGCTTCGGACGAAGAATTCGGGATCGGTGATCTTTTTCGTGAGGAAGTCGCAGAGGCAAGCAAGGGCGGTCAGACCGGCGGCAACAGGTCGGTTAGATCGCGGCTCGGCATGGCGCCGGGGTTCACCAAATTTGAGGTGGAGAAATTCAATGGCACAGGTAAGTTCGGTCTATGGCAGACAAGGGTCAAGGATCTTCTGGCGCAGCAGGGAATCTTGAAGGGTTTGCAGGAGACGATACGTGGGAGGATATGCAAGTGCGGGCAGACGCCAACATACGGTTGTGTCTTGCGGATCAGGTCATGTATCATGTCATGGACGAAGATTCTCCTAAGGGAATTTGGGACAAGTTGGCAAGTCGTTATATGTCCAAGTCAGCGACCAATAAGCTGTATTTGAAGCAAAAGTTCTATGGGCTGAAGATGCAGGAGGGGTCGGATCTTGTGGAGCATGTGAATGCCTTTAATCAGTTGGTCACGGATCTAGCGCGTCTGGATGTGAAGATTGATGATGAGGACAAGGCACTACTTCTTCTTGTTTCGTTGCCACCGTCCTATGAGCATTTGGTCATTACGTTGACACATGGAAAGACAACCGTCAATAATGAGGAAGTCACGGCAGCGTTGCTTGGGCATGAGTTGAGGAAGCAAAAGAATGCTGCTGAGAGGGATAGTACTCAAGGTTTGGGGTTGGCAGTCAAAGGTTATCAGCTCAGGAAGGGACAAGAGGCAGAGAAGAAAAAGAAGAAAAAGGTGCAGTGCTACAGGTGCAAGGATTGGGGACATATAAAGAGGGAATGCCCAGAACTGAAGGGTGGGGCTAGTGCTAACCTATCTACTCCTGGTGATGACTTAGACAGCAGTAGTGATGCCCTCGTAGTATCAAACAGGCGGTCAACTAAAACTGAAGCGTGGATGTTGGATTCAGCTTGCTCTTTTCCTGCGACGCCCAACAGGGAGTGGTTCTCTTCGTACAAGTCTGGTGAGTTTGGTTTTCCCTATGTGGGCGATGACACTCGTTATCGTGTTGCTGGAGTAGGTGACATCAAAATCAAGATGTTTGACGGAGTTGAGCGGATGCTTCGGGGAGTCAGGTATGTGCCAGGGCTAAGGAGGAATCTAATTTTGCTTGGTGTTCTTCATGATGGTGGTATGGAATTCCGTTGTGATCGGGATAAGAAGACCATGGAAATCATGGAAGATGGAGTGACCGTGATGATAGGAGAGAGGACAGCTTCACATCTTTATAAGTTCCAAGGGAGCACTATTGCAGGTGGAGTCATGAAGAGTGGTGCTGCAGGAATAGCAATGGAGTCTCACGGTGGCGGCGGGTTAGGCCCGTCGGGTAGCTCTAAGTAAGCTACAAAGATACAAAGAAGACAACTCAAGTCCGGAGTACATGGAGGCTCGATGCATGGACGACTTCTAGGTGGTGGAGAATATTCGCCAAGGTGGAGTTTGTTATATTTGTGTCAAATATTATGTACGCAAGGGATTACGTGGACTTGGAGTTGTAATTGGTGTGGATAGGTACGAGTCATGTAGGAGTCGGACACGTTGTATCCTAGGCCTCTTATATATCGAGGGGCACCACACGTTGTTGTTGGGGAACGTTGCATGGGAAACAAAAATTTTCCTACGCACACGCAAGATCTATCCATGGTGATGAGCATCTACGAGAGGGAGAGTGGATCTACATACCCTTGTAGATCGCTAAGCGGGAAGCGTTAAGAAACGCGGTTGATGTAGTCGAACGTCTTCGCGATCCAAATCGCCGAGCGTCCCGCGATCCCATCACGATCCATCTCGCGATCCAATCTCGATCCGTCCCGCGATCCCATCATGATCCGTCCCGCGATCAAATCACGAATCGTGTCGCGATCCTGATCACGGTCCTTCCGATCTAGAGCCGAACGGACGGCACCTCCGCGTTCAGCACACGTACAGCTCGATGACGATCTCCGCCTTCTTGATCCAGCAAGAGGGAGCGGAGAGGTAGAAGAGTTCTCCGGCGGCGCGACGGCGCGGCGGCGATGGTGGTGGAACAATTCCGGCAGGGCTTCGCCTAAGCACCGCTGAAACTAGACTAGAGGAGAAACCGATCTAGATGAAGTAGAGAGAGCACGTGGCAATTAGGGTTAGCTCTTCCCTCTAAATCCTCTAGTATATATAGGAGGGAGGGAGGGGAGGAGGCAGCCTCAAACCCTCAAGGTTTGGCCGAAATTGGAGGTGGAGGAGTCCTACTCCAATCCTATTAGGAGTAGGATTCCTCCTCTCCACTTGGAAACCCTTTCCACCTTTCCTCCTTTGGATTTTTTCCACCCAAAGCCACATGGGCCTTAGTGGGGGGGGGGGGGTAGGCCAGCCCACTAGGGGCTGGTTTGACTCCTCCCACAGCCCATGAGGTCCTTTGGGTCGAGACACCCCTCCTGATGGTCCCCGGTACCCCTCCCGGCACTCCCGGTACACTACCGAAATACCCGAAACTTTTCCGATGACCAAAACAGGACTTCCTATATATCAATCTTTACCTTCGGACCATTCCAGAGCTCCTCGTGACGTCCAGGATCTCATCCAGGACTCCGAACAACCTTCGGTCACCACCATACATAACTCTACTATACCGAAACGTCACCGAACCTTAAGTGTGCAGACCCTGCGGGTTCGAGAACTATGTAGACATGACGAAGACACCTCTACGGTCAATAAGCAATAGCGGGACCTGGATGCCCATATTGGTTCCTACATATTCTACGGAGATCTTTATCGGTTGAACCTCTATGTCAAGGATTCGGTTAATCCCGTACGCTGTTCCCTTTGTTCTTCGGTATGTTACTTGCCCGAGATTCGATCGTCGGTATCTCTATACCTAGTTCAATCTCGTTACCGGCAAGTCTCTTTACTCGTTCTGTAATACAAGATCCCGTGGCTAACACTTAGTCACATTGCTTGCAAGGCTTATTGTGATGTTGTATTACCGAGTGGGCCCTGAGATACCTCTCCGTCACACGGTGTAACAAATCCCAGTCTTGATCCATGCCCACTCAACAGACACCCTCGGAGATACCTGTAGAGCATCTTTATAGTCACCCAGTTACGTTGTGACGTTTGATACACACAAGGTATTCCTCCGGTGTCAGTGAGTTGCATGATCTCATGGTCATAGGAACATATACTTGACATGCAGAAAACTATAGCAATAAACTGACATGATCATATGCTATGTTTATAGTTTGGGTCTTGTCCATCACATCATTCTCCTAATGATGTGATCCCGTTATCAAATGACATCTCATGTCTATGGCTAGGAAACCTTGACCATCTTTGATCAACGAACTAGTTAACTAGAGGCATACCAGGGACACAGTGTTGTCTATGTACCCACACATGTATTTGAGTTTCCAATCAATACAATTATAGCATGGATAATAAACGATTATCACGAACAAGGAAATATAATAATAACCAATTTATTATTGCCTCTAGGGCATATTTCCAACAGTCTCCCACTTGCACTAGAGTCAATAATCTAGTTCACATCACCATGTGTTTTACATTGTTATGAATCTAACACCCAATGAGTTCTGGGGTTCGATCATGCTTTGCATGTGAGAGAGGTCTTTAGTCAATGGGTCTGCGACATTCAGATCCGTGTGTACTTTGCAAATCTCTATGTCATACTGTAGACACTGCTACCACACTCCACTTGGAGCTATTCCAAATGGCTGGTCCACTATACGTATCCGGATTGCTACTCAGAGTCATCCGGATTGGTGTTAAAGCTTGCATCGACGTAACCCTTTATGACGAACTCTTTATCACCTCCATAATCGAGAAATATTTCCTTAGTCCTCTAGTTACTATGGATAATCTTGACCGCTGTCCAGTGGTCCACTCCTGGATCACTCTTGTACCCCTTGACAGACTCATGGCAAGGCACACACAGGTGCGGTACATAGCATGGCATACTATACAGAGCCTATGGATAAGGCATAGGGGACGACCTTCGTCCTTTCTCTTTCTTCTGCCGTGGTCGAGCTTTGAGTCTCACTCAACTCCACACCATACAAATCAGGCAAGAACTCTTTCTTTGACTGATCCATTTTGAACTCTTTCAAAATCTTGTCAAGGTATGTACTCATTGAAAATTCTATCCGACGTCTTGATCTACCTCTATAGATCAAGATGCCCAATATTTAAGTAGCTTCATTCCAGGTTTTCCTTTGAAAAACTCCTTTTCAAACAACCCTTTATGCTTTCCAGAAATTCTACATCATTTCCGATCAACAATATGTCATCCACATATACTTATCAGAAATTTTATAGTGCTCCCACTCACTTTATTGTAAATACAAGTTTCTCATAAACTTTGTATAGACTCAAAAACTTTGATCACCTCATCAAAGCGTATATTCCAACTCCGAGATGCTTGCTCCAGTCCATAGAAGGATCGCTGGAGCTTGCATATATTTTAGCATCCTTAGAACTAACAAAACCTTCCGGTTGTATCACATACAACCTTTCCTCACGGATACCGTTAAGGAAATGATGTTTTGACATCCATCTGCCAGATTTCATAATCGAAAAATGCAACAACTACTAACATAATTCCAACAGACTTTAGCATCGCTACGGGTGAGAAAGTCTCATCGTAGTCAACTCCTTGAACTTGTGAAAAACCCTTTGCCACAAGTCGAGCTTTATAGACGGTGACATTACCGTCCGCGTCCGTCTTCCTTTTAAAGATCCATTTGTTCTGAATGGCCTTTCACCCTTCAGGTAATACTTCCAAAGCCCATACTTTGTTTTCTTACATGGATCCCATCTCGGATTGCATGGCCTCTAACCATTTCTCGGAATCCGAGCCCATCATCGCTTCTCCATAGCTCATAGGTTCATCGTTGTCCAACAACATAACCTCTAAGACAAGGTTGCCGTACCACTCAGGAGCAGTACGCGTCCTTGTCGACCTACGAGGTTCGATAGTAACTTGATCCGAAGCTTTATGATCATCATCATTAACTTCCTCTTCAACTAACGTAGGCTCCATAGAAACAACTTTCTGCGCTGCGCTACTCTCTGGTTGAAACAAAGGTTCAACAACCTCATCAAGTTCTATCTTCCTCCCACTCAATTCTTTCGAGAGAAACTCTTTCTCGACAAAGGGCCCGTTTTAGCAACAAACACTTTGTGCTTGGATCTGAGACAGAAAGTTTACCCAACTGTTACGTTAGGGTATTCTATGAAGATGCATTTGTCCGCTTTGGGTTCGAGCTCATCAGGTTAAAAACCTTTTCCACATAAGCGTCGCAGCCCCAAACATTAAGAAATGACAGCTTAGGTTTCTGCCAAACCAAAATTCATACGGTGTCATCTCAACGGACTTAGATGGTGCTCCTTTTTAAAGTGAATGTAGTTGTCTCTAATGCATAACCCCAAAACGATAGTGGCAAATCAATAAGAGACATCGTAGTACACACCATATCCAATAGAGCACGACTATGACGTTCGGACACACCATCACACTATGGTGTTCCAGGTGGCGTGAGTTGTGAAACAAATTCCACATTGTCTTAAGTTGTATACCAAACTCGTAACTCAGATATTTACCTCTTACGATCATATCGTAGATATTTTATCTTCTTGTCACGATGATCTCAAACTTCACTCTGAATTTGTTTGAACTTTTCAAACGTTTCAGACTTGTGTTTCATTAAGTAAATATCCCCATATCTACTCAAATCATCAGTGAAGGTAGGAAAATAATGATATCCACCACACGGTACAACACTCATTTGACCGAATACATCAACATGTATCATTTCCAATAAGTCACTTGCCTGCTCCATCATACCGGAAAACGGGGTCTTAGTCATATTGCCCATGAGGCATGGTCCGCATGTCTCAACCGATTCGAAATCGAATGAGTCCAAAGATCCATCAGCATGGAGTTTCTTCATGCGTTTTACACCAATATGACATTTAGCGGCAGCGCCACAAGTATGTGGTACTATCATTATTAACTTTGTATCTTTTGGCATCAATATTATGAACATGTGTATCACTACGATCAAGATTCAATAAACCATTCTCATTGGGTGCATGACCATTGAAGGTATTATTCATGTAAACAGAATAACCATTATTCTCTAACTTGAATGAATAACCGTATTGCAATAAACATGATCTAATCATGTTCATGCTCAACGCAAACACCAAATAACATTTATTTAGGTTCATCACTAATCCCGAAGGTAGAGAGAGCATGCGATGGTGATCACATCAACCTTGGAAACACTTCCAACACTCAACGTCACCTCACCCTTAGCTAGCCTCCGTTTATTTCGTAGCTTTTATTTCGAGTTACTAACATTTAGCAACCGAACCGGTATCCAATACCCAGGTGCTACTAGGAGTACTAGCAAGGTACACATCAATAACACGTATATCAAATATACTTCTATCGACGTTGCCAGCCTTCTTATCTACCAAGTATCTAGGGTTGTTCCGCTTCAGCGACTGTTCTCCTCATAATAGAAGCACTTAGTCTTGGGTTTGGGTTCAATCTTGGGTTTCTTCACTGGAGCAGCAATTGACTTGCCATCCATGAAGTTTCCCTCCTAGCCCTTGCCCTTCTCGAAACTAGTGGTTTCACTAACCATCAACACTTGATGCTTCTTCTTGATTTCTACCTTCGCGGTGTCAAACATCGCGAACAGCTCAGGGATCATTATTTCCATCTCTGGCCTTTTATAGTTCATCACGAAGCTCTAGTAGCTTAGTGACAGTGACTTGGAGAACTATATCAATCACTATCTTATCTGGAAGATCAACTCCCACTCGATTCAAGCGATTGTAGCACCCAGACAATCTGAGCACATGCTCAACGATTGAGCTATTCTCCATCATCTTCCAGGCAAAGAATCTTGTTGGAGGTCTCATACCTCTCAACACGGGCACGAGCCTGAGATCCAATTTCAGCTCTTAGAACATCTCATATGTTTCGTGACGTTCAAAACGTTTTGGAGCCTTAATTCTAAGCCGTAATGCATGACGCATTGAACTATCAAGTAGTCATCAAAACGTGTCTGTCAGATGTTCACAACATCTACAGACGACGCTTGAGGGGGTGGCGCACCGAGCGGTGCATTAAGGACATAAGCCTTCTGTGTAGCAATGAGGACAATCCTCAGATCACGGACCCAGTCCGCATTATTGCTACCTTCATCTTTCAACTCTATTTCTCTAGGAACATATAAAAATTCATGGGAGCTACAACACGAGCTAGTAATCTACAACATAATTTGCAAAGACATTTTGACTATGTTCATGATAATGAGTTTAGTTAATCATATTACTTAAAAACTCTCACTCAAATTGACATCCCTCTGGTCATTCGAGTGTCACATGATCCAAATCCACCAACTCATGTCTGATCATCACGTGAGTTGAGGTGGTTTCAATGGTGAACATCTTCATGTTGATCATATCTACTATATGACTCATGTTCGACCTTTCAGTCTCTTGTGTTCCGAGGCCATGTCTGTACATGCTAGGCTCGTCAAGTTTAACCCGAGTGTTCCGCACGTGCAACACTAGCTTGCACCCGTTGTATGTGAACGTAGAGTCTATCACACCCGATCATCACGTGGTGTCTCGAAACAACGAACTTTCGCAACGGTGCACACTCGGGGAGAACACAATTTTATATTGAAATTTAAGTGAGGGATCACCTTATAATGCTACCGTCGTCCTAAGCAAAATAAGATGCATAAAAGGATTAACATCACATGCAAATCATAAGTGACATGATATGGCCATGAACTTGTGCTTTTGATCTCTATCTCCAAAGCACCGGCATGATCTCCATCGTCACCGGCATAACACCATGATCTCCATCAATGTGTCGCCATGAGGTTGTCACGCCGACTGTTGCTTCCACCACTATTGCTAACTCATAGCGATAAAGTAAAGCAAAAAACGGCGAAAATAATTAAAGACAACCCTATGGCTCCTGCCGGTTGCCGTACTCATCGACATGCAAGTTGTGATATTCTATACAATACATGATCATCTCATACATCACATATATCTCATCATGTAATTGGCCATATCACATCACAACATACCCTGCACAAACAAGTTAGACGTCCTCTAATTGTTGTTGCAAGTTTTACGTGGCTACTACGGGTATCTAGCAAGAACAATTCTTACCTACGCAAAAACCACAACGGTGATACAAAAATTGCTATTCAACCTTCTCAAGGACCGCCTTTGTCAAATCCGATCCGACTAAAGTGGGAGAAACAGACACCCGCCAGCCATCTTTATGGAACGAAGTTACATGTCAGTTGATGGAACCGGTCTCTCGTAAGCATACGAGTAATGTTGGTCCGGGCCGCTTCATCCCACAATACCGCCGAATCAAGAAAAGACCAAGGGAGGAAGCAATCTGAATATCAACGCCCACAAACTCCTTTGTGTTCTACTCGAGATCTCATCTACACATAGACCTAGCTCATGATGCCACTGTTGGGGAACGTTGCATGGGAAACAAAAAATTTCCTACGCACACGCAAGATCTATCCATGGTGATGAGCATCTACGAGAGGGAGAGTGGATCTACATACCCTTGTAGATCGCTAAGCGGGAAGCGTTAAGAAACGCGGTTGATGTAGTCAAACGTCTTCGCGATCCAAATCGCCGAGCGTCCCGCGATCCCATCACGATCCATCCCGCGATCCCATCACGATCCGTCCCACGATCAAATCACGAATCGTCTCGCGATCCTGATCACGGTCCTTCCGATCTAGCGCCGAACGGACGGCACCTCCGCGTTCAGCACACGTACAGCTCGATGACGATCTCCGCCTTCTTGATCCAGCAAGAGGGAGCGGAGAGGTAGAAGAGTTCTCCGGCGGCGCGACGGCACGGCGGCGATGGTGGTGGAACAATTCCGGCAGGGCTTCGCCTAAGCACCGCTGAAACTAGACTAGAGGAGAAACCGATCTAGATGAAGTAGAGAGAGCACGTGGCAATTAGGGTTAGATCTTCCCTCTAAATCCTCTAGTATATATAGGAGGGAGGGAGGGGAGGAGGCAGCCTCAAACCCTCAAGGTTTGGCCGAAATTGGAGGTGGAGGAGTCCTACTCCAATCCTATTAGGAGTAGGATTCCTCCTCTCCACTTGGAAACCCTTTCCACCTTTCCTCCTTTGGATTTTCCACCCAAAGCCACATGGGCCTTAGTGGGGGGGGGGGGGGGGGGTTAGGCCAGCCCACTAGGGGCTGGTTTGACTCCTCCCACAGCCCATGAGGTCCTTTGGGTCGAGACACCCCTCCCGATGGTCCCCGGTACCCCTCCCGGCACTCCCGGTACACTACCGAAATACCCGAAACTTTTCCGGTGACCAAAACAGGACTTCCTATATATCAATCTTTACCTCCGGACCATTCCAGAGCTCCTCGTGACGTCCAGGATCTCATCCGGGACTCCGAACAACCTTCAGTCACCACCATACATAACTCTACTATACCGAAACGTCACCGAACCTTAAGTGTGCAGACCCTGCGGGTTCGAGAACTATGTAGACCTGACCAAGACACCTCTACGGTCAATAACCAATAGCGGGACTTGGATGCCCATATTGGTTCCTACATATTCTACGAAGATCTTTATCGGTTGAACCTCTATGACCAAGACACCTCTACGAAGATCCCAGTCTTGATCCATGCCCACTCAACAGACACCCTCGGAGATACCTGTAGAGCATCTTTATAGTCACCCAGTTACGTTGTGACGTTTGATACACACAAGGTATTCCTCCGGTGTCAGTGAGTTGCATGATCTCATGGTCATAGGAACATATACTTGACATGCAGAAAACTATATAGCAATAAACTGACACGATCATATGCTATGTTTATAGTTTGGGTCTTGTCCATCACATCATTCTCCTAATGATGTGATCCCGTTATCAAATGACATCTCATGTCTATGGCCAGGAAACCTTGACCATCTTTGATCAACGAACTAGTTAACTAGAGGCATACTAGGGACACAGTGTTGTCTATGTACCCACACATGTATTTAAGTTTCCAATCAATACAATTATAGCATGGATAATGAACGATTATCACGAAAAAGGAAATATAATAATAACCAATTTATTATTGCCTCTAGGGCATATTTCCAACAGTTGTAACCCATGACGACCTGATAGCAATAGGTACGCAGGGGAGCCGGCGACTTGTGTCGGCGCCCGGGCGGCCGGTGTTGCGGTATCTTGGGGAGGAGCGCCCGTAGTCATGCCCCGGGGATGTAGCCATATTGGTGAACCTCGTTAACAAACATCGTGCCTCGGTGTGTCGTCTATGATCTTACATTAGCGGTTTATTCTAACACCATCTCTATGCTTTGTTTTTTTCAAAAGCAGGGCTGAAAAATATACGTTGGCTGTGATCTGGATCTGTACTGACGCCAGTATGTTAGTTGATCGAATTCACAAACAGAAGCAAAAGGCGTGTTTGATGATATAGAATAGGAATACCAAAGATGAACCAATGCAGAGATATCAGGAAGCTGTTGGGCGAACGCTTTGAGATTGCAATGCAAGAGGACGCCATTGTCTAGGACAAGATTGAAATTAGATGGGTGGATTCATTTGGGGTTCGAGGCTGGACTGGACAAGATAAGCTGAGCAAGTGAACCAACTTGTCCAGCTCAAACAGCGATAACAACTGGGATATAGATACTGGAAAGGTTGACGGGTCAATCTTATAAGAAGATAAGGCGTCTGAATTCTCAGACCAGATGGAACTCATCTTCACGTACGTGCACGCAGGTTGTAGCAGCGTTGAATCGATCAGCTGTGTCCGGGGGTGCATGTGTTACGGATCCTTCTCTCTGGCCGGTCTCTTAGGTTGGCATCTCACAGCTTGAGTACACACATGCATGCATACGATGGTATGCACAGGTCCACTGACTCTGCAAGAAAGCTCTACTTGGGTAATTGGGTTGGGAGTTGGGAGGCCATACGGGCATACACCTCCCCATTCCCAAACATCTTGTTTGCATGGTGACTCTATGGCCTACTGTGATATCCAGCTACGCTTACACCGGCATGATTGAAAGTTCTTTTTTTTTTAACAAAGCATGATTGAAAGATGGGAGAACGATGAAATATTGTAAATATTACCCAAATTTAACAAACTGTTCATCGCATACTAAACAAAAGAAACCGTTCACTGCATGACAAGTCTCATCTACATGTATATATTATTTTTCCTCTTTACTTTAGTATAATAGCGTGCTTTGCACGTCCACTTTGCTAGAGTTGCTCTTATACTACCAGCAAAAACTAGTTAGGGCATCTCCAACGCCGTACCGCAAATCGTCCGCAAATATCTGGACTGTGCCGTCCGGATCATTTTTATCATCCAACGCGGTATCAGATATGTCCGTCGTTATGTTTCCCAAAGACGAAGGGCGATGTAGGATAGCACCAAAACTTTCTCTTAGTTAAGAACCAAGATTTATCGAACCAGTAGGAGCTTCTAAACTACTAATATAAACAGCACCTACAGTGGCAGTTTCAGGCCCAGGCGGCGGCCTGGGGCGTGAGGCCCAATTTCTTTGTGGACTCTAGCAGTTACTATAGCTATAATGCTACAGTAACGAAGCCTGCCTGGGACCTGTCCCAATTCGCTTGGGCCTTGGCCCAATCCTGGGTCCGCCATTGAGCACCTACACACACAAAAAACATGAACTCAACATGATAAGAGGTTGTCAAGCCCCTTGTCTTGTTAGTTACAAGATCCGAACTCCTGCAAACCGGCACCAAGCCTAAGGGAGGTTTTCGGTCGTACGGGCTCATGCCACGTACGCTTCTGACTACACAGTCCCGCCCGAACCCATCACCGCATATTCATGACGGTCAACCGCTCTAGAGCGGGCGTGACTGAATGGAGCCGCTTCAGTCTACAGAGCGACGTGATTGGACGCAGGTCGGCGCCGCTTTAATACCAATGTGACGACTAAGAAGGCTACTCCGGTTGGTGCGTAACATTGAAGCAGCGTCGGTTCGCCTACCCCAGCTATTTAAGCAGGGGGGCGGTTGTAGATGGACTGTTCTAGAGTTCTCAATTTGGAATGGATGACGTAAGCCGGGATTGCATGGATGAAAACAGACACTTGACATGGCAGCATTGTTGAGTTGGAGTAGCTTCATGTTAAGATAAATAGGTTAGTGGGGGTGACTCTCTTAGGTATATTAGAGAATCGCCCCCACGGTGCTTCGAGAATCGATTGCAATATACTTCAGTGATTTGATTGTATGAAATATGCATAGCTGGAGTAATAATATATGAATTAAACTAAAAATGAATATTATCTATTGTAGTCTTTTATCGTGTAGTTAAGAACATTTTGAATATAAGTGGGATAATATAATGAAATACCTTTTCCCATGCATGTTGACTGGACTTTGATAATGTGGCATTTGTGTGAGTCGTTGATGAAGCGGCATTGCATGAGAATGGCGTCTTTGCTCCCGGGAGCGCGCACTCGTGCTTGAATAGTAAACAAATATATAGTAAATGCTTTTAAAAAAATCTGCTTTTTTTTTGCAGATGTTGGTGTTAGCTAGTGTCGCAAACATCTTTGAAAAATTTCATGCGAAACGGAGTAGTGGTGTTTCATCTGTGAAAAAAACAAATTTAGAATGATATTTTGGGAAAACATTTGGTGTTTTTGTTTTTGCACAGGCCAAAATGCTTAACTTGTTTGCCTACAAATTTATTTGTAGCATTTGGATATGAAAAAAAAACACATAGAATTTTTGTTAGCATTTTTTAAACATTTCAAAATATATTTTTCGCGTGCAGGAGCACGCGCTTCCGGGAGCACCAACGGATTTCCAGGCATTGGATGAACTTTTCTAAAACTACAATCAGTTACCATACCGTTCATAGAAGCCACACAAGTCTGAGTTTTTTTTCCCCCACATGCCGCTTAACTTCATTGCGTTTGCATTTGCGTCACTGCTCACGTACCAAACACCTACTTATTGTACTAGTTGCTGATTAAAGCCGTACTAGTTGCTAACAAGAGCCGTGTACTGTCCGGATGAGGTGATGCGCTTTCTCTAGTTGTATATAGAGCACGACACTGACCTTTGTCGTGGATCAAACTTATTCAAGCCATATATCAGCGCGCCTGTCTCCCGCCATTCGAATCCTCTGTCTAACATGCCAGCAACCCTCATCCACTTGGGTCAATGATTCGATTCCTTTTAGATTTTTCCAGGAAAAAAAGGCAGTAGACAGATATCGACGACTGTACATTACTGTCATTCTTTAGCCCTCGTGTTAAGTAGTACTAGAAAATGGTAGTTTTAGATCTAAACAAGTTGGCTAGTTGCTAATTTAAACCCGTCTATTGGACTGAGTGGAGTGGTAACATTAATATATAGTACTCCCTCAGTTCCATAATATATAGTACTCCCTCAGTTCCATAATGTAGTGCGAATTCAGTGGTATAGTTTTTGCCCCCGCCGCAATCGGTCTCGTTGGTCAAATTTATGGTCAAACTTAGATTTGGGAAAGCACGGTCGCACTACATTGTGAAACGGAGGGAGTACAGCGCAAACGGCTCTAATTAGCTACTACTCCGTCGTCCGGGTTTATTGGGCCCGTGAGCCAAAACACAAAAACCAAGGAGGTACACGCATGTAGAGTAAATCTGCTTAATTTGCTCCCTAACTTCCCTATTAAATAGGCCTATTAACTAAAGCAGCGCATGCAGCGGCCGGCGTGCGCATGCAGCCTGCATCCATGCCCAATTAGCAAGGTTCCGGCGTCGGCTCCAATGCAAGGATGCATGCACGGGAGAGATTCCAGGTAATAAAGCAAGGTAATTAATGTACGGGCCTAATAAACAGGTACAGGCATATGTGGCTTGGACGGAGGGAGTAGTAGTAGCTAGTTGAAGGAGAGAAAGCCAATTTTAGATCTGCCTTCTCCCTCTCCTTGCGACATGACTGCCTTCTCTCCTTCGTAGCTGTAGCTCTAACTTATTAGCCACAGTACTTGCTAAGTAAAACCATGTACAGTAACCTATCTCCCGCTCCCCGGGTTCTCTCCTATATAAAGCAAGTAGGACAGTAACCTCTCTTGCTCCCACCCCACCCCACCCCACCCCACTCCACACACGTACTGTCCTCGTGCTCTCACTCTTGCTGAAGGGCACGGCGTCTTGTGGCTGGACCTCGATCCTTGTAGTAACACCGGCCAGGAGGTATGGAGCTACTCTCTTTCTTGCTTACTGTCCTAATTTCTGCTATGCATTTCGAGTTACTAGCGCAGAAAAAAGCACGGCGTCACGTCGCGCTCGTGAGAGAGCCCGTCTAATTTTTGTTGCTCATTTGGTTAACGAAAAGAAATAGGAAGTGAAGCAATGAGGTTGATTGAGTGACATTTTTTCGGCAAATAGTTTTGTGTAGATCGTTGAGTAGTTTCTTCCAATTGAACATGTAATACATCCTTCTCAGCGATTAATCTATTATTATAATATTATGTTCATTTGTATATGTCGAGGGGTGATCTTTAAAGAAGCGAGAAACGATTCATTTCGTAAACTATTAAGAGGGTACATTCAACAATGGATCCTGAAGATAATGTTTAAGGACTTCACAGTTTGGATTACCGAGTGACAATGATAACTTGTGTGTTGCATCTTCTATCTATATTTGAATATATTCCATGTAATCTTTGAGCAAAATTATAGTAACTCTTTGTTTCTATTTGTATTATGGATCAACTTTATTATCTTATGTTTTGAGGACCCACCATTCTCTTACGAAGCCATGGAAATGAACCTCATTTAGTAGGAAACATTTTTTCTTATAGACATTTAATTCTTAATTATAAGGTTTTCCTTATTGAATAAATGAAAATTCAGGTGGTAAGACTTCTCACCAATTTTTTTTATAATAAGATTATTGACTTGTCAACTCGGAAGTAAAATATAATTAAGTAGTTTATGTTAGAAAAAGATCTACAATACATAATTTTGATTGTGTCAATTGTCTAGAAACATAATATAATACATAATCAAGTTTTGCTCTGTCTTTATTCATATAATATGCTCACTAAGCGAGATAAATTTTACATTGGGTATGTAAAATATTACTCTCCCCTCTAATGTACGTAGGAAAGAAATGCATAATACAAAATGATTTTTTATTGACTCTGTAGAATTTTGAATAGGGCATCCCATTAAATGGCATTAAATTAAAATTTCTATGTTGTGGTGCTGCAATTACAAAATAGCTGAAGAACAAATTAACATAAATTTTTAGACAAAGCAAGATGACGTACCATAAACGTTAAAAGAATTATTTGGGAAAAAAAGATAGAAACGTTGTGGGAGCGAGCTTTCAGACGGTACACTCCAAACTGATAAATATGACATGGTCTTTGAGATCATTTCAGCAATATACTTACGTGTATACATTTTTAGTTGAGAATTTGTACAAAGAAGAGGCTAAAAAATGACATATAACTTGTCATCGCATTATTATTATGAAAAATAAGAAATGTAATACTTACGATTTTTCATATTTTGATTTATTTTCATGTTCATGACGGGTTGTTCATGTCTCGTTAGTTTCGACTGTTCATGCATCTTATGTCTTGCTATTGTTTACATCTAGTTACTGATAAGTGATACTGGTTAATGTTTAAGTCTCATTACTGTTCATGTACTGTTCACTAATGCTGACGTTGCCGTAAAGGTAACAATCAATGTTCATGGCACTGTTCACGACTGTCCACGTAAAACCCAAAGCGTAAAATGAACAGTACTAGTTTTAAAAAAAGTCAACAAAAGGAGAAAAATTGAAGCCTTTCAACGTAAAATGAACAATAGTAGTTTAAAAAAAGTCAAAAAAAAAGAAAAATTGAAGCCTTCCCGCTTTAGTATATAGTATACTGGTTAATGTTTAAGTCTCATTAGTGTTCACGTACTATTCATTGATGCTGGCGTTGCCATAAAAGTAACAGTCCATGTTCATGGCACTGTTCACGGCTGTCCACGTAAAACCCAAAGCGTAAAATGAACAGTAGTGTTTTAAAAAAGTCAACAAAAGGAGAAAAATTGAAGCCTTGCAACGTAAAATGAACAGTAGTAGTTAAAAAAAGGAGAAAAATTGAAGCCTTCCCGCTTTAGTATATAGTACTAGCGCCGTAAAAAACGCGGCGTCACGTCGCGCTCGTGAGAGAGCCCGTCTGATTTTGGTTGTTCATTTGGTTAACGAAAAGGAATAGGAAGTGAAGCGAAGAGGTTGATTGAGCGACATTTTGTTTGGCAAATAGTTTTGTGTAGGTCGTTGAGTAGTTTCTTCCAATTGAACATGTAGTACATTCTTTTCAGCGATTAATCTATTATTATTATATTTTTTGTTCAATTGTATATGTCGAGGGGTGATATCTAAAGAAGCGAGAAACGATTTATTTTGTAAACTATTAAGAGGGTTCATTCAACAATGGATCCTGAAGATAGTGTTTAAGGGCTTCACACTTTGGATTACCTAGTGGCAATGATAGCTTGTGTGTTGCATCTTCTTTCTATATTTGATATATTCCATGTAATCTTTGAGCAAAATTATAGTAACTTTTTGTTTCTATTTGTATTATGGATTAGCTTTAATATCTTATGTTTCGAGGACCCACCGTTCCCTTACGAAGCCATGGAAATGAACCTCATTTAGTAGGAAACATTTTTTTCTTATAGACATTTAATTCTTAATTATAAGGTATTCCTTATCGAATAAATTAAAATTCATAAGGTAAGGCTTTTCACCAATTTTGTTATAATAAGATTATTCACTTGTCAACTCGGAAGTAAAATATAATTAAGTAGTTTATGTTAGAAGAAGATGTACATTACATAATTTTGATCATGTCAATTGTCGAGAAACAGAATATATATAACATAAATTAAGTTTTGTTTTGTCTTTATTCATAGAATATGGTCACTAAGCGAGATAAATTTTACATTGGGTATGTAAAATATTACTCTTCCTTCTAATATATGTAGGGAAAAATGCTAATACGAAATGATTTTTTATCGATTCTGTAGAATTTTCAATAGGGCTTCCCATTAAATGATATGTTAAATTGAAATATCTGTGTTGTGGTGCTGCATTTACAAAATAGCTAAAGAACAAATTAACATAAAATTTTAGACAAAGCAAGATGACGTAGCATAAACGTTAAAATAATTATTTAGGGAAAAAGGATAGAAATGTTGTGGGAGCGAGCTTTCAGACGGTACAATCCAAACTGATAAATATGACATGGTCTTTGAGATCATTTCGACAATATAGTTATGTGTACACATTTTTAATTGAGAAATTGTACAAAAAAAAGGCTAAAAAATGACATATAACTTGTTATCGCATTATCATTATTATATATAGATATGGACAATATACCTATGTGTACACATTTTTAATTGAGAAATTGTACAAAAAAGAGGCTGAAAAAATGACATGTAAATCGTCATCGCATTATCATTAGTATATGTAGATATCATGTATGTTATGTTTGAGAGGAATGAAAATAACGAAAAAAGAGTACGTGAAATTGGATCGTTACTGTTCACCGATGTTGACATTGCCGTGAAAATGAATAGTGGATGCCAAAAGAAAGTAAATAAACAAGAAAAACAAAGTAAAAAAATAGATCATTACTGTTCACCGATGTAGGCATTGCTGTGAAAATAAACAGTGGATGCCAAAAAAAAAGTCAAAAACAGAAAAAACGATTGCTAGCGGGAGTATGTACTCACAAGAGTATATAGGACTAATTTTCTGTACTCATGGTGTATGTTCTCCCATCTTTAATATACCGCGTATACGCAATCATTATACCTCTTTATCATTCTCAATATACTTCATTAAATATTCTAAGATACCTCAATATAAGTTCTATTGAAAAAATATCAGTTGCGACGTACTTTTTGTTATATACATTTTTCACATATAAACAAATCAGTATATACGTACAACTTTAAAAATATATAGACTCACATGAATTTTTTCATGAAACTCATTTTAAATTATAGGAAAATGGCTATGTACTCTTGTGAGTACGTATATATATATATGGATGTAGGCATGAACACGTATAGTTGATAGAGAAATTAGTTCTGCCGTAAGCAGATAGAAAGCGGCTAGTTAAATCAGTGACTAAGAGCATCTACAGCCGGGCTTTGCAAATCCGGCCCCTCAAACACGTTCGGACGCGTCCGCGGACACTGATCGATCAAGCCTTAAATTTGCCTTCTCATAACTGGACATCTCAAATCTCATATCTCAAATCCATACAAACTCATGCAACTACGTCGATGCATTACACACATCGTCCGACTACTCCATTATTACAAACATGCCATTGGACTATCAAAATTTTGCATGTTTGGCTATGGTGGAGATCATCCACGGCTGTCCTTGCCCTTTCCGGAGCCCTTGTTGTCCTTCTCGTGGAAGTATCGGTAGAAAACGCAGTAGGGATTGAGTCGATCTGCTCATCGCCGGAGCTGTTCTCGCCATCGCTGACCTTCTTCTCTTCCTTCGATGACAGTCCGGCCATTTCACAGACCGTCCGATTCTGCCCTCGGGAGAGGGCGCGTGTGTTTCTCCGCTGCCGTTTCTTCAAAATGCGCGCACAGATGGCTTTCTCCTCTACGGTCGCCCACGCCGCCGCATCAGCCGTCTCCGCCGCCGACATTTCCGCCGTGACACGGGCCTCGGAGGCCCTTATCCTCTCGTTCGGGCCGGCCGTTCCCGATGGGGCTCATAGTATGGTGGACCGGTGATGGGGAAGGAGAGATTTTTCGTCCGCTGGGACGTCGATGATCCAGCCCCAGAGGACCCCGAGCGTCAGTTGAGCCGACGCTATGGAGTTGCGCCGGACAGATCCTGTCGTTGACTGGGCGCTGTCCTCGTGGGAGCTGTGGAGTGCAATGCGGACCGCCATTGCCTCCTCCAACCCGCATGCGATGACACCCTAGTCGACGGATCCGGACAGGTAGGAGTCAGATTCGCTGCCCGCCATGCCGGAGACGGCCGGAAATCGCCAGAGGTGAGGTTGGATGGCGTAGGGAGTGAAAGGGGGTGGAGTGTGAAGTGACTAGGATTTGGTTCGGCGAGCGGATGAGGACGAATATATGTGGGGTCGATGCGGGCCAGCGCGGGTCAGCCGACGTGGCGAGCGTGCCCGGGCACGCCCGGATGCCCCCATATCCGCCCCATATTTAGACTGGATATGAAGGATGCCAGTTAGCTCGGACGTTTGAGGTCCGTTTGATGCGCCCGGCTAGATCAAAATTTAATGATCGCTTAATGACCGAACGGCCTGCCTGGGAGACGAGTTTGAAGCGCCCGGCTGTAGATGTTCTAAAAGCAACAACGGCCACCACATAGCGGCTTTTACATTGAACTTAGACTAATATGTTTTTTCTTTTAAAATATGTATGATTGGTTCCTATCCTATGTAAAAATAGGAATTCATTCCTATAAATCAAAAGGCTTCAGTGGAATTTTTCTACAAAAAAATTATTCTTTGGAATTCATAGAAAATTCCTCCAAACCAGATAAGCCTTTATTTTTTTTTACAAACAAGCCGAGGTGGAGGATTACGATTGGTAATAGGGGATGAAGGGGCCCACCCGAATTGAATTCAGGAAAGAGAGAGTTATAGTAGTTTGAAAAGTTAAGTAAACGTTCGGAGATTCTTTATAGGTCTTGCATTATTGAAGAACGTTGCTCCAAGTCCCCACGTGTGTTCCTGTACCGCATCGCATAGTCGTGCTACTGCATGCGCGGCCGCCGCAGTAAGAAGCTGCGAACGCTCGCGCATCTGGATACATTAGAGATGGACGAGTAATATTCTGATGTATGAACAAAATGATACGAAGTTCATAGGTGTACAATTATAATCCTTCCGTCCCATATGTTTGTCGCTCAAAGAGATGTATTTAGCATTAAAATACGCCTAAATACATTTATTTCATCGACAATTAAGGGCTCATTTGATTCAAAGAAATTCTAGGAGGAATTTTTTTTATGTTGGTCCTTTAATTCATATGATTAGATCCCATTGAAATTTTTTCTATGAAATTTTCTGTACTACATTTCATAGAAAATCAAACATCCACTCCAATCTTTTTTTTACAATTCCTTTGTTTTCTTGTGGCATCAAACGCTTCTTGTTAATCTTATATGATTCAGGTGGACATGCAACTTCAATTCTATACTTTTTCTATTCCTATGTTTTTAAAATCCTGCGAATCAAAGAGGCCCTAATATGAGAATGAGGTAATAGTATTTTGATTTACAAACAAATGAGGAAGACTACAATAGAAACTCCACTTAGTGTGCAAAAATAGAAAGAAAATAACGAGAGCTGTTGGATCTTTGATGGATGTCTCCAGTGGGATGGATCGGAGAACGTCTTGCCACAGAAAATTGGATCTACATCTTACACTTCTAATTGTGCTAATCAGATTCTCTCTGAAACCTTCTGTGTCAGTGTTAGGCAACAAAACCAGATTCACTAGTTAATTGAGGTAATGTTTGTTGCAGAGAATATGTCGGACGAGATGGCAATGTTGGGACGAGCTCGTGTAGTTGGCGATTCGGCACACCCTCAACATCAAGAGATCCCTGTTGCCCATTGTCCGCAAATGTCGATGGATGAGTTGTTGAAGGTGATAAAAGAAGCCAATGGCATGCCGGTGTTGTTCGTCCCCGCTAGCGATGGGCGGCTGGTAGCAGTAGCCCTAGACACCCTTCAGAATCTGATGCCCACCAATCCCGGCGAGGGCAGCGAGTCTGACAAAGAAAAGAAGGAGCAGGCTTTCCGTTCCTGGATGCTGCTCCTGGCTTCCCTGGTTGCCACTATCACCTTCACTGCGGGGCTCACCCCACCAGGCGGTTTCTGGTCCGTTGACGACAAGGACAACAAGTTCGTTGCTGGTGAGCCAATCATGCGTGACAAATCTCGCTCGAGGTACGCACTTTTTCAGACCGGCAACATAATGGCCTTCTACACATCCTTGATGATCATTGGGTTGCTCGCCAAGAATAGGAACAACAAGACGGTCATAAGTTTAGGTTTCGTTTTGCATGTAGCACTTTGTTTTGCGTGCTTGGTGGTTAGCTTTATCTGCGGCTCGTGGCAGGACCCCATACAAGGGGTGGTAAACGTCGCTGTTGTGCTTGCACTTAACGTTTTCTACATGACGTTGCTACGGATTATCTCCTGGTCTTCTAGTATATTCTCAAGGCGTCAAGGATCCCCGGTATCCGTTCCTTAAGAGGTCCGCTTATTGCTACGATCGAATAAGTAATGGCAAGGAGGAAGATTTTAGAAAAGAAACAGCGAGAAAATTCCATACAGCGGCCTGCCTGCCTGAAAACGTACGTAATTATGCATAGTGTTGTGAACTCTGATTTCTATTTGTAACTGCGTGGGAACCCTGCTATTGCTACTCATTAGTATCTCCTATTCCGTTACATAAAGTTGTAACAAGTTGATTCCCGAAAATTCGTTTCTGAGAATGGGATCAGCTGAGGCCGGAATCTGAGCTCTTCATTTTTATTGGGATGCGCGCGTATTCTGTATTCCTGTACGCATTCTGTTATTGTTTTTTCACCGTATTCAGTTGTGGGCCCCCGCAATTTAATAACTCCTGACCGATGACCCCGTAATGGAACGGGACGCGCTTGGATGGATCGGCTCATTTCCTGAGCTTACCCGAGCCGTTGCTCCTTGACAGATCAGCTTGCAGACCATAAGCAGAGAACACGGGCAGCACAGCTCTTGCCTTTTGACGATCATCTTGACGAGCACCCTGTTCGACGTTGCAGCTGCCAGCATCAGACGCAACATGCAGTATTGCAGGCGTGGACATCTCAGATCCATCCTGGCATAGTGGCATGGCAGTTCAAGGATGAGTCTCAGATACAGTATACAAAGCAGGAGACGATCCACCAAAATGCAGTTGAACTTACTCGCATGGATTCAGCATAGCTAGACAGCGTCTGATAAAGGACGATTGTCGACTGGGGCGCCGGGTGCTCACCGGCGCCATGGTTGATCCACAAGGCTGCTGAAGCAGAGCAGAGGCTGTTTGGCAAACAGCCCCCCCCCCCCCCCCCCCCCTCTTAGTAGAGGAGACGGTCACGCTGAGCGCCATAACCCATGCGCCGTGTAAGCTCCTGAGGCATTCGTGTAGACACGTGTAATAACGCATTAAAGTTTTTATTACCAGCAACCCTCATACAGAAAATGACGACATGCTGTCAACCACTGGCAGCTCAAAAGCAGCGCATTCACCATTGCTTGGTCGATGCAATTTTATATTTACTCTACACCAGCAGTTCGGACATCACAGATATATCTGGTAAACAGACACATTGCAACGAGGAGCGTGGAATAGGTTTACAATCACATTAATCTGCTAGTCACACACCAGAAAATCCTCGATTATTATACTATTACAAACCAGGTCAAAGAAAATACTAAAATGCGTTGGGCGCAAGCGGCCTCGTGCAGGATGTGCGGCGGTGCCCCGTAATACCACAGTTCTTGCAGGTAACAGGCTTCCGTGGCTGTTTTGGCAGATCACCTCTCTCAGGGCAGGTTGTCCTCTTGTGCCCTGGCAGCTTGCATATACTGCAGAACCTCGTTCTCTTGCTCAATCCTTCGTACGGCGCCTTCTCTCTGCTGGAGCATGGTCGCCCAATGCCACGCTGCTTGCTTGGAGCTGAAAGACCAGCGAGTGCATCCCAATTGCCTGACGCAGTCATGCTGTTCTCAGTATCAAGCATTACAGCATCACCGTTCAGGATTGCCCCGGTTGATCCATTATTCCTCCTTTTTTTTTTCGAGAACACCTCGAGAGGGACAGGGGGTTCCTGCATTTCATTAAGAAGAAGAGAGTTGATCCAGTTTATAAGGGAAAACCGGACCCAAAAACCAAACATTCTCGGCTAATCAGGGAAAACCGAATGAAAACCCAATAAGAAAGAAAAAGAAAACGAAAAAAAGAGACACAAGAACTAGGGAAAAGGGACGATAAAAAGGCAACATCAAGGGGCATCGTCGGAGCCGGATACTAGAGCACCTAGGCCCAAAACAGCTTGACGAGGCTCAAGTGCAACCAAATTGACCGCCACTCGCCGAAGGAAAACCATCCATATCGAATGACTGTCCCGTCGCGGCCTCAAAGAATCATGTGCTAACATTATCTTGTGGTAACCATCCTGAGGGGTCGAACTTTGACTTTCCCGTGATCCTCGCCAAAGAGCTCAATGCCTCGATCACTTGCGGCGAAAGCGGTTTTTTGTACATATCTATGTATGCTTGCATCTTTTGCTCTGGACCCTCAACTTTGCTGACCTCCGGCAGCTCACCAAAAACCTCCAACATCCTCCTTTCTGTTTCAGCAACCAATCTGTCCTCAATCCCAAGGCCATCCTTGTTTTGTAACAATGGAGATGCCACCATGATTGCTTCTTTGATTCTGTCCAACACTAGCTCGTATGCAGCAACTGACGAGTCTCCAATCCTGACCAGTTCCATGGCATGCAAATACAGAGTGGAGCTACGACATGTGAAAGACTTATTAGCAGCCTGGTCTTTTTGGAAATGAGCAATGTGCTGTGGCAAAATGTCCCTAGCATCTTTTGTCCACCTCTTAAGTATGTGCCGCTTCGGTATCTCCTGCACGCCAACATGGTCCATCACCTGCTCATACGAAAACAAGTGTTAGCGGAATTTGCGTCATAAAAAGTGTCAGAAGCAAGTTAATGAGTACATTCGCATTGAGCCCACCACCTTCAATGTGTGGCAGCAAAGCATTCCCATGTGTGCAAACTGCCCGCATTCACAATCGAACCAATCACCATCGTCTGATATCGTCACCTCGTATTCGACCTTACTCCACTTCTCCCTTTTTTCAGCATTGTTATGCCTTGCGATATACTTCCTTTTTTTCTCCACTTCCTCAATTTGGTATGATCCACCTTCGAACAAGTTCTCCCCAAATTGTTCGAACATCTTCCTTGTGTAAATTTTGCTTGCATGCCTCTCGATAGCAACGTTTGTCCGCATCACAGCACCACTCTGCATTGGGACAGAAAAATTCAGGTAGTTAGTCCACTTTTTTTCTGATGACATACAATTCCGTAGCAACAAGTGTATAAAAATGCGTCCAAAAATATGTATTACAATCCTTGTCCTTTTTTCTTGGTAGCTATCATCAGATTCCCGGTCAAACTCAAGCCTCATGTACTGCCGCACGAACACATGCATCGGGCTGGCTGGCGGCATGTATATTTTCAGCATATTGTTCGCACTCTCGCTACGCTGGGTGCTGGTCATTTTGGCACAGAATACACCTTTGAAGTATGGCTTCGCCCACTTCTGTCGTATCTCATACAGGCCCATCATGTAACCGTGGGACTTCAGATTGTACTTCTCGATCAGCATAGCCCATGCAGTCTCAAATTCTTCCACGCTTATCATGTGGTTCACCACTTTGTGGAATTCAGATCTGAATTCACTCTTGCTGGTGTACAGTGGGCCAAGATTCTCTTTTGCTTTCTTAAGAACATGCCACTTGCACCACCTGTGCACAGTGTTAGGCAATTCGCTCTTGATCGCCACCTCCATAGCCCTTGCTTGGTCTACAACATGCACAACAGGCAAACAAGTGGTCAAAAATTTTGAATTCTCCTTTTTTTAAACAGATATGCAAACAGGTGTGACATTTAGTTGAGTGGTCGCATACCTGTCAGTATTGTCTGTGGATGTTTCCCGCCCATCATGTTGACGAATTCAGAAAATACCCACTGGAAGCTCTCGATTTGCTCATCTTGCATCAAGACACCAGCAAGTATTACACTTTGGAAATGGTTGTTCACACCAACGAACAGACCAAAAGGCATGTCGTACAGGTTGGTACGATAAGTCGTATCAAATGTGATTGCATCACCAAAAAACCTGTACTGCAACTTGCTGTTTCCATTTGTCCACATAAGGTTTTTGATTCTGCTCTCATCATCGCCCTGGACTCGGTATGTGAACTCCGCTGTATCTCTTTGAAAACAGCTAGTGTCTTGTTGACATCGTCGTCAGCCTGGTCACGATTTATCCGCCCGCAAAGATGGCGCAGCGACCATTTTGTGAAGGGGACACTCTGTGTTCAACCGAAGAAGCTGCCAACTATGCTGTAAACCTTGTTAAGGTTTACATTGTTCTCCCTAAGCTGCTTCACCAATTCCTTCGTGTAAACATCTATGTGCTCGTGAGACGGCCAATGAACTTTTTCACCATAAGTTAGAGACAACGAATGGTTGTGGCTTGACCGGTGCTCAGCAATGTACCACCCGTTGTCTGCCGCTCTAAGCAGTCTGATCATAGCTAGACACTCGCAGCGGCAGGACAGGCTATTTTGCTGCTCTGGCTTCCCCTACAATGTTTGAACATGAGCACACGTGTCAGGATTATGCGATAAGAAAAATGAAGATGATAATTAGTTAGATATCAATAGCTGACTGAGCATCCGCAGACGATCTCTTGCATACATTTTGTCCGTTCGACGTTCAGCCTGCTCTTGCCATATCTTATACCAAATCCTAACTCCCAAGAATACATGTTATAAAAATCATATGCTTCGCCAAGGGAGTCGAAACTCATGCCAATCTCTGGCTTTACTACATTGTCCGACTATTTATCAGCATATTTTCTTATGGTTTGTTCTAGAGGAGACACCCTACCAACACATGGGGCTCTGTCTGGAGGTGCACGCCTAATTCGCAACCTGAAATCGGAGATTCAGTGATGTCTTAGTCTATTTTTGAAACACTTGATTGCAACGCTACCAAAACCTTAAACCTTGTTCTGTATGAAGAAACACACATACAATTGAAAATGCTAATTCCAGGAGTGGCTAAGTACGAACATCGGCGATTCACAAACATCAACTTGCTGAATACAGCATGTACGCCTCCAAAACATTGTTTTTCATCCGTTATAATTGCAAAATTAAAATAATCACCGATGTAATTTATACCTTTTTGTCCATCCCGGGGCCTGTGGATTCACTTTGTCTGTCGACTCGGCGGACTGTGTCGGTGACTGCTTTCTCTTGCCGGGGGATCTGATTTGACCTGAGGAAGAGCCTAGGTTGCCGCCCACAGCATCGCAGGAAGAATCGGCAGCAGGGAGATCTGGCCACCGCACCTCCAACAACACCAAAGGATCCGGCTGTTCAACATCGGCAGTGATCTCTCTCAACGGGAATCTACCGTATATCAGGCAAAAGCCAACAGAAATCAGGAATTTTTACTCGCTGGAGTACAGATCGAATAGAACACAATATCATGTGGGATAGCGTACCTGTCATCCGGATCCATCAGAAACCCGAGTCCGCTCTGCCGCATTTCATCTGACATTGCTGTATCCCCCGCCGTCGCCATTGTTTCCGCCTGTTGGCCGTGAGACGCGGAGGAAGTGGAGAGGGGGGAAAGTGCTCGATTCACTACAGGGTGCCCTGATATTATGTCGGTACCCCACACCACATCCACCAGCGACCAGCGGCCAGCATTTACTGACCCCCTTGAGTCTAGGGGTGGGCACTGTAAAACCGAAAACCGAAAAACCAAACCGAACCGAACCGTATTAACCGATTTGTCGGTTAATTTGGTGGTTCGATTTTTGGTTCGGTGGGAAATTTTAAGGTTGTTCGGTCTTTTGTTTTTGTTCGATTTTCAGTACACAGAAACCGAATAGACCGAACAAACCGATATGTAAGATACCCCATGTAATACCTTGCTTCCAAAAGTGCAATAGTTTGCAGGCATCACATATTTCTCCGCACATAATACATTTCAGGTTCGATGTGATTTTTTTACTTAATTATGTTTACTAGTTTGCTTGACCGAATATACCATAGATATTAAGGTTGCTAGCTCTCGTGATTATTTTATGCATATTATACAATCCAAATCAGTGCTCTTGAGTCATTACACTTATACCGACAAGTTCATGTATTTCGGTTTTTCCGTTAACCGAACAAACCGAACCGATATATTATGGTTAATATGGTTCGGTTTCTAAATTTTGTGTGATTATTTCGGTTTCTATTTCTTGAAAACCGAAATTATAAAAAACCGAATAAACCGAACCATATTAACCATATAAACCGAACGCCCAGCACTACCCTTGACGGCGGCGTTGCCGACGCGGACGGCGCGATTACGTTTCTGATCCGTGGGTCAAATTATTCTGACGGAAGCGATCCACGGCTCGGGTCGCTGGCGTCATGTGGATTTCAAAAAACGAGACCGCGCGCTGCCGTATAGAACTGTTCACGTATGTATTTCGTGAGCCGACCATATTTTTCTCCTCCTGTATTCGACACAGTGGCCCCACCAGCGCAAATCCCTACCCCTGTACCTATGACCAGGATAACGTGTGCAGCTACCGCTGCTCTCAGTAACGCCGCTCTCCTCGGCTAAATAACTACTTTGTGACCGATAAATCGCGTGTGGACATGCGGCCACGCGATGCCGTTATCGCGACCGCCCGCTGCCGTGTGATTCGTGCTAATATAATATGTCGTTGGGGTATAACTTATTACTGGCCAGCGTACAGCGCGTTGTAGTCGCGTATTGCTGCATGTGCCTCCGTCTGTGGCCCACATGGCAGCGTCATGCATTCAAAGAAGTGGCCCTCGACGAGGATTGATTGCATGGCAGGAGTGGCAGTGGTAGCAGCACAGTCAATGCACTAACCTTTTGCTACGTCTGGTTTCTGCTTCTGTCTCTAAGCCAAATACCAAGTGCTACGGGCATCAGACGAGAGGAGGTGATGGGTAGGAGTGGCAGTGGCAGTAAAACAATCAATACACTAACCTTTTGATGTTCGACCAACAGGATGTCATGCATTCAAGATATTCTTCATGTGTCTGGCCAACCTTGTTGCCCTCTACATGGTGCTCATTCACCTGCATTGACGTGCCATTGATCCCACCATAATGATGTTGATTATTGCTCATTATAACTGCCCCCACTTGCAGGAGTAGCTAGTAGTATTATTTGCATCCTTAACAAGAACCTTCAGTAGTACTAATGAAGACCACAACCCAGCTGCTCCTAATGTAATAGTTGGGCTTTGCAACGTTGCACTTAAGGTCCACCATTAGCACTTGATTGCCTAGTTGCCTTGGTCACAAACAGTAACCATTCATACATTATGATTAATCTCCATCTTCCCATACAAGCATTATCAAGAATATGCCATAATTTAGTCGTCCCTAGAAAAATAGCCATAAACGGTCACGTGCGGTTAGACGTTTAATTTGCATCAAGCTAGTGTTTAATGGCTTGCAAGATATCAATTCGCCCAGCAAGAATTAATATTCTATGAGTGCATTGAAAATGCTGCGGGCGCAAGAACGCTAGAGGACAAGGTTGTATTCATACAAGCATTTATTCCATCTGGGCCACTCACACGGCGTATATCAAAGTGTATTACCGTTCGGATGAAATAATACAATGTTCATATAGTTAGTGGGCCCCGCAAGGCTATAATATCTATCAATCGCGATGCAATCACGAACGCCCTGGATAACGGCAGCGCGTTGCCGCATGTACACAAAATTCGCGTCCCTTTGTGACTTCATATGAAGCTTGAGTGGACCATATATGATGTTTTTTGTGAGTTCCTTGTTATGTATGCGATCCTTACCGAGTATATAAATTTATGTAAGTGGATATTACTGTTATATACTCCCTTCGTTCCATAATGTAGTGCGTCCTCGGTTTTCGAGCTTGAACTTTGACCATGAATTTAACCAACAAGACCGATTGCGGCGGGGGTAAAAACTATATCACTGAATTCGTATCGAAAATACGAATTCAGTGGTATAGTTTTTGTTCCCGTTGCAATCGGTCTCGTTGGTCAAATTCTTGATCAAACTTAGATTTTGGGAAGCGCGGGCGCACTACATTGTGAAACGGAGGGAGTATGGTTTTTGCTGCAGGGTTAGATGAAAAATAATTAGAAACAAGTTTGACAATGCATTTTCACTGAGAGCACCACTCAGCAACAGTACCTTTACCGTGAGTTATGTTTGGCAGACGGGACACGTGTCATGCATTGGCAGTTTGGTTGTCCTTTTGTCGAGAGGCAGGAAAAAGTACTCGGTAAATGGGGGTTGCTGGGAGCTGCTTGTTCCATGTTAGTCGAGTGCTGAAGCTCGGCAACCTGGTATCTTTTTGCCAAGTGCTACTCAGGCTCTCGGTAAAGATCATACGGCACCGTTCTTCACCACCGACCGTGATGTCGCTTCATTTTGCCGACAGGAGCCTTTTGGCTTTCGGCAAACAGTTTGCCGAATACCCAACAGACGACTCTTGGGAAATTTCATTTTCCTGAGAGGTACGTGTACGTCATGTACGCTTTGCGGAGAACAATTCTTGTGAGGGATCGAGATAGGCAATCAGAGGGGGGGTGAATGATTGCGCGGAAGCAAATTACAACTTTTGCCAAATTTCAAACCCTGAAACTGTAATCTGTTCGTGATAGTAAAACGTCTGTAACTTTAGATCTACTGAACCAAAAAATGCGTATGAGTACTCAAACGAAAGATATGGAAATTATCTAACCAACGCAAAAAGATTCAGCTCGAACGGAGTTACGAGTCAAAAGATATGATCAGAACAGCAACAGCTAACAGAAGACTGCGAAAATCAATCTAGATCTAATTTCGAGAATTAGCAAGAAAGATAGATTAATCGCACCACAAACTTCCCTTGATCTCGTGAAAAACCTGCAGCAAAGTATTAGAGAGATCTAACACGAAGATTTCACCAAGATTAGAGAAGCCCAGAGATGACACCGCCAAAGATCACTTTATTGCCACGATGTCGATCGGTTACAGAAGATGCGTGTCAGCATCCAAGAACTCTCAAATAAATCTAGGCTAAAGATTGAGTTCCTCTCCTGAGACGCGCTCAAAAACCTAGCATATGCCCCTCTATTTAAAGAGCTAGGCAAAACCTAAAAACAGAGTCCATATCTGAAACGAAACGGACGGCAGAAGAAAAAATCCTGCGCTGGCGCGCCGGACCAGACGCCGCAACGAGCTGTGTCTGGCCGCTCGCGCGAGCCTGTTCCTCCTGGCCTCCACGTGCTGCTGCTACGTGCACTACCGCTAGCTGCTACGTGAAACAAACTGAACGCCTGATCTTTGCTAGCTGCTACGTGCACTACCGCTGAAGCTGCTCTTCTATGCACTGTAGCATTAGCCTGGTGACAGCCGGTCACCGCTTTTCATCCGCATATTTTTCCTCGCGATGCCTCGCACCTCGTGACGTCTTCAGAACCCCGGACCTTAACCAACATGTTGAGTGTCATCTTCAGTACCGTACATCTCCGGTACAAGCCATGTACGACAAACCGGTGCCCTCCCGGATCATCGTAGCCTTCACTTCCATTGTTCCTTCGCACGAACGCCCCGCATGACCATGATCCCCAGACCTCAGCTTCTCCCAAGCTTCGTCCCTCGATCCTGTCATCGACCACGTTCCTCCAGCTCGGGCAACACCTGAAAGCGAACACAACAAATAACCAGTACGAGCACAAGTCCACGACTTGACTCAGGGTAAGTTCCACACAACTCACGCCATATTTTCACACAAGACGCTAATGGATCAGCACACCATTAGCCAAGTATTAAACCCAATATAAGATACCAATCACCACAAAAGTATCCATATTACCCAAACTAACCATATCAAGGTTTTACTTAGCACTTGCCAATGTTGCACATCACACATGATTTCACAATCTCCCCCTTGATGAAAACATTGGCAACGTGACATAAACACCAAACATTGATTGGCATACACATTCACTTAACTTTCAGATTTTCAGAGTTTTGAAAAGAAAAAGTGAAAAACTGAAGATCAACAAAAGATTCACAAAAGAAAATTGTGTAAAAATGTGGTGTATGTGTTGGAAATCTCTCCCCCTTTGACAATGAATTTCATCAAAACCACAAAACAAACTCTCCCCCTAAAAAGAAATTCTATAAGCTGGAAAAGGGAAAATATTTTTGTATTTTGTCATATTCCATTTTTTTGTTGTAATGAGCATTATAAGGTATCATGGAAATGACAATGTTACGCCCAAGTCATGCAAAGAGTAGTTGTACTCGACATGTATGCAAGCATAATGCAATCCACACATGACCAAGAATCAAGTATTGTTACGATTTATTACAAGACATGGTCTCCCTTTATCAACTATGTCAATACTTGAATACACAATCACTTGAGCAGGTTATATTAAAAGCATTTATGAAACTTAATTTCCAAAGAAGTTGTATGCCATGTCAATTCAACCTTGCCAAGCCTATATTCAAAGTACCATGCCAAGCCTATGTTTAAAGTACAATAACAATCAGAAGCTTAAGACAATGGTAGGCAATCAGAAGCTTAAGACAAAGGTTTCAAGAACAACAACAACTTCCAAGTTCATACCAAAGTGCAATGGTAAGCAGTCTCGTGAAGATGCAGTGTGACATTGGCATATCTTTTATAAAACTTACTTGACAGCATATTTTTAATCTTGATACTTTAATAGATTCATCATTGATAGTAATTAAGTAACCAAGACCAACACAGCTAACAAAGTTTAACCATGACAAGATTTAGTTCAAGTTATCATTCATATTAGAAAGTCATGTAATAAACTACCTTATACGAGCATACATATAAAATGACAATTTCCTCAAAGCATAAACATGATTGCTAAATGTCATTCCAGGATAAAATACAATGCTCATTACTTTTTCAGATTTTTTGTTGTCATTTATCGAAGATAAATTTTTTTTGAAAAGAAGCAACATGAAAATACCAATTAAAACTAGAAACACACAAGTGAAAAAGTATTTTACATATGTTACAAAAAGACTCAACTCCCCCTCAAACCATCCCGTATGGTTTGATTACTCCAAGTTCACCTCGAAGAAAAGCAAACCGAGAAGAATCCAATGGTTTAGTGAAAATGTCTGCCAATTGACGTTCAGTATCTATATAATGTAGCACAACATTTCCTTTCTCAACATGATCTCTAAGAAAATGATATCTTATATCTATGTGCTTAGTTCTGGAATGTTGCACAGGGTTTTTAGCAATACAAATAGCACTAGTGTTATCACAGTAAAGTGGTACACTTTCTAAAGTAACCCCATAATCTTTCATTGTAGCTATTATCCATAAAATCTGAGAGCAACAACAAGCAGCAGCTACATATTCACTTTCAGCAGTAGATTGTGCAACAAAACTTTGTTTCTTAGAAGACCAAAGTACTAATGAATCACCCAAAAATAAGCATGTACCAGATGTACTCTTTCTATCAATTCTACAACCTCCAAAATCAGCATCCGAAAATGCACGCAATGAAATGCTCGAGGAAGCAGAAAGCCAAATGCCAAAAGATTGGGTGCCATATAGATACCTGAAGATCCGCTTGACAGCTTGTAGATGTGATGCACGTGGGGAAACTTGAAACCGTGCACACAAGCATACAGAAAATTGTATATCCGGTCTAGAAGCGGCGAGATAAAGAAGTGAACCAATCATACTCCTATACATCTTTTGGTCAACAGGTTCACCATCCTCATCAAGATCAAGTGACGCCGTAGATCCCATTGGTGTCATAATGGGGTTGCAGTTTTCCATCCCAAAGCGCCGTAGAAGATCCTTCGTATACTTACTTTGATGTACAAAGGTGCCATCCTTTGTTTGTTTGATTTGCAGTCCCAAAAAGTAAGTAAGTTCACCCATCATGCTCATTTCAAATTCCCTGCTCATAGTTTCTGAAAATTCTGACACCAAAGCATGAGAAGCACACCCAAAGATAATATCATCAACATAAACTTGTACGAAAAGTTGATCATTGCCATGTTTGAGTACAAAGAGTGTTTTATCAACGTTTCCCATGGTAAACCCCTTTCCAATTAAAAACGTTTTCAACCTATCATACCATGAACGTGGAGCTTGTTTTAAACCATACAAAGCTTTTGAAAGTTTATAAACATGGTTGGGAAACTTTGGATTCTCGAAACCAGGTGGTTGCTTAACATAAACCTCCTCATCAATAAAGCCATTAAGAAAATCACTTTTAACATCCATTTGATAAAGCTTAAAACCTTTAGATGCAGCAAATGTCAATAAAATTCTTATAGCTTCCAATCTAGCAACAGGAGCAAAAGTTTCATCAAAATCAAGACCTTCAACTTGAGTAAAACCCTGAGCAACCAACCTAGCCTTGTTGCGAACAATAACACCATCCTCACTTTGTTTGTTTTTGAAAACCCAATGAGTTCCAATAAGAGTATGACCAGAAGGAGGTGAAACAAGAGTCCAAACTTTGTTGCGCTCAAAATTTTCTAATTCCTCATGCATGGCATTGATCCACGATTCATCAGTTAATGCATGAGATATATCTTTGGGCTCAAAAGAAGCAACAAATGCTGAATGAGTAAGAGATTCAGAATCGATAAACCTTGACCGTGTGACTCTCTCAACCATGCTTCCAATAATCTGCTCAGGAGGGTGCCTTTTCTGAATATGTCGCGGTGCTGAAATATTTGACTCAGCAGCTTGCTCATCCCCAACATTTGTAGTTGAAGTAGTCTCTTGAGGATGTCCAGCTGTAGCAGTAGTAGTTGTAGGTGTAGGAACAGCTGCAGTTGGCGCAAGGACAGCAGGGGGCACGCCATCCTCCTCGTCATCTTCATCATCTACAAAGATTTCCTCCCCCTGAACATATGTTCCTGCATCAGAAACACGAGGACTAGAGCCAGAACTAGCCTCATCAAAAGTCACTTCACTGGTTTCCATTAGTCGGTTAGTCTCATAAACATAAACACGATAACCACGTGAATGAGTAGGATATCCAAGGAACATGCCATCATATGACCTAGACTCAAACTTATCTAGATTACCAGATTTAAGCACAAAGCATTTACAACCAAAAACTCTTAGATGAGATACAACAGGTTTACGCCCAAATCGTAGTTCATAAGGTGTTTTTCCAATTTTAGATCTCAAGAACACACAATTTGAAACATAACAAGCAGTAGATATAGCTTCAGCCCAAAACTTTCTAGGAGTAGAGAATTCATCAAGCATAGTACGGGCCATCTCAACTAGAGTTCTATTCTTACGCTCCACCACACCATTTTGTTGTGGTACATAAGGTGAAGAAAATTGATGCTCAATGACAAATTCATCACAAAAGTGATTAAAATATGAATTCTTAAATTCAGTTCCATTACCACTTCTTATTGTTTTCAAAGATCCTGGGTGCTCAACATTTAGTCTATGCACAAGACTCTTAAAATGACTAAAAGCCTCATCCTTAGATGCCATAAAATAAACCCAAGAATATCTTGAATAATCATCAATAATCACCAAAACATACCACTTACCACCAAAAGATTGTACCCTTGATGGACCAACCGTATCAAGATGTAGAAGCTGCCCTGGAGCGTTAGTCATGACACTGGTAATGCGTGCATGTGAACCTGCAACCATCTTACCATGTCTACAAGGAGAGCATACAATATCTTTTTCTTTCTTAAGTTTAGGCAAACCATTTATAAGATTCATACCACTTATACGAGTGAGATGATCAAAACCAATATGCCCAAGTCTACGATGCCAAAAGAATAAATCTATAGATATATTGGCAACTAGACACCTAAACTTAACATTTGAAGAAGCATGAAAAACAGCCTTAAAAACTCTCCCAAAGCGTGATATATCAAAGACAAGATCACCTGAAGCATCTAAAAATTTGCAAGCATTTTTCTTAAATGAAACTTCAAGATCCTCATGAATCATTTGTGAAACCGACAACAAGTTGTATTTCAGATTTTCAACCAAAGCAACATCTTTGAACATAAAATTGTCGGTTACCTTTACTGTACCTTTCGCCACAACAGTAGAGGTCGAAGCGTCTCCAAAAGTTACACTTTCAGCCCGAGAAGCACGTGTGAGGGAGGAGAACCAATTTTTATCACCGGTCATGTGACGAGAACAACCGGAGTCCACTAGCCATATGTTCTCCTTCCTCGCGCGAAGTTCCTACAAACAACAAACACATGCCGAGGTCTCAGTACTGGGGTTAGATAAAAAACTTTTAGGTATCCAGTACTGAGACATGCGGCGAGAAGGCAAAGCACGAGTTTCTTTATACATTGGGACAGATTGTACATGTCTCGTGCAAGTAGTAATAGAAGGTGAAATATTCACCCTAGGCACAAATTGAGGAGCAACGGAATTATGTTGAGCATAATGTGCCTTGAAGGAATTAGATCTAGCTCGCTTTCTTTCTTTCTTAATAAGTTTAGCTAGTCTAAAACAGGAACCTACAACATGTCCAGATTTACCGCAAAAAGTGCAATTGTACCTACATTCAGGTTTAGCATGTGATGAATCAGCTACATTTGCACTAGGTGAAGGAGCATTAGACATGATGCCGGCAGATTTAAAAATCACATTGGTTGGCTTATTAGATGTTTCAAAAATTCCATTGCCAAGTGATTTAACAATAGTGGGTGGATTAACCTTGAAGTGAGCATGAGCATTGAAACCAAGTCCTGTCTTATTTTTACTCACTTTAGACTTATCTAAGATCATATTCAGATTTTTATGCCCACTAGAAAACTTTTGCAAAGAAGCTTGTAGATAATTAACTTGATGAGACAAAGCAAGACAATTATCACAAGCAGCATCCATGGCTTGTTTCCCATTTTTACAATTAGCACATGACAAAACCTCATGGATATGTAAAGCATTTTCAACATGAGAAACCCTAGCATTTGCATCTTTCAACTTCAATTCAAGAATATGACAATTATTACAAGAAGTTGAATCTGTCAAATCAGAAGTATCCACGCTAACATCATTAATTTCTTTACGTTTATGCACAACAAGTTTCTCATTGTTTTCTAATGCAATTCTAAGCTTATCAAGAGTATCATCATGAATCGAACGCAAAGATGTAAGCTCAGAATAGATAGAATTACAAGACTTGCAAGAATCATCATCAGGAATCATAGATTTAAGTCTAGTAATTTCAGAATTCAGAGATGCAATTTTCACGTCATATTTCTTAATTCTTTTAGTGGCATGATCTAGTAAAGAGCTCAATTTGCTGGCACTTTCAAGTAATTCATCATAAGAAAGCTCTACCTCATTGTCGTTGTCGCTATCATGTTCATCACAAGAGGTAGCGCTCTTGTTGCTAGCCATCAAACACATTCCACTAATGTCGCGCTTGCCTTTGGGTGCATCATCTTCATCAGATTCGATATCCACATCACTCAAGCATGGTTCACCATATTCATTGATGACCGAGAAGATACTGTGAGCCACTGCTCGAGCAAAGTCACCCCTCTTCTTATTCTTAATGTTGAAAGTGCGCTTATTCTTCTTGTCCTCCTTGACAGAATTATCCCTATCCCCTTCTTTCGCCATCTTGGATAAAAACTTGGGGCAGCTTTGGCGAAAGTGGTTGGGATCACCACATTCAAAACACCTTGGAACGTTGTTCCCACCTCTCTTCCTTGAGCGAACATTTTGTAGGGCACGTGAAAAACGAGAAGTGAGGAGTGCCAACTCTTCTTCTGGACATTGCTCTAGCTGTTCATCGGTTAGTTGAGACAAAGAAGACAGTGCATAGCAATGCGAAGAAGTACCATCATTAGAGTTGCTAGGGTTAGTAACAAGAGCAATTGATTTAGAACCAGTTCTCCTAGCAAGAATGTCTAATTCATGAGTTTTCAGTTTTGAATATAAGATATCAAGTGTAAGTGTGCTCATGACAGTAGACTCTCTAATAGATGTAACTTTCATCTCCCAGATGGACATATCTAAAGCACTCAAAAGTTGCCTAGAAGCCTCAGCATCAGTATAGGTAACACCTAATGCACGTAAATTGCTGAGAATCTTATTAAAACGAGCAAAAAATTCATCCAAAGATTCACCTGTTTTCATCTCAAACCTCATGTACTAATTTTTGTACATGTCCTGATGCACCTCCTTAACTGAGTTTGATCCTTCATGATAGCTACAAAGTGCGTTCCATACCTCATGGGCAGATGCAAGGTGAGAGACACGGTCGAAGTCACTCCGTTCTAGACCTTGGATGATGAAGTTCCTCGCCTTGTAGTTGTTCTCCACATGAACCAAGTTTGCTGGCGTGATCGCATCGTTTGCGGGAAGCACGTAGGGCTTGGCGACTTTCTCCCAGATGGCGTAACTTTGCGCCATGATGTATGCCTTCATCTTCGCCTTCCAGAACTGAAAATCAACACCGTCGAAAATACAGGGTTTGGTAGAATACCTATCCATGTCTAGCAATTCTAATCAACCGGTTAAGATAAATTAGAAAAACCTTGCTCTGATACCAATTGAGGGATCGAGATAGGCAATCAGGGGGGGTGAATGATTGCGTGGAAGCAAATTACAACTTTTCCCAAATTTCAAACCCTGAAACTGTAATCTGTTCGTGATAGTAAAACGTCTGTAACTTTAGATCTACTGAACCAAAAAATGCGTATGAGTACTCAAACGAAAGATATGGAAATTATCTAAAAAACCAATGCAAAAAGATTCAGCTCGAACGGAGTTACGAGTCAAAAGATATGATCAGAACAGCAACAGCTAACAGAAGACTGCGAAAATCAATCTAGATCTAATTTCGAGAATTAGCAAGAAAGATAGATTAATCGCACCACAAACTTCCCTTGATCTCGTGAAAAACCTGCAGCAAAGTATTAGAGAGATCTAACACGAAGATTTCACCAAGATTAGAGAAGCCCAGAGATGACACCGCCAAAGATCACTTTATTGCCACGATGTCGATCGGTTACAGAAGATGCGTGTCAGCATCCAAGAACTCTCAAATAAATCTAGGCTAAAGATTGAGTTCCTCTCCTGAGACGCGCTCAAAAACCTAGCATATGCCCCTCTATTTAAAGAGCTAGGCAAAACCTAAAAACAGAGTCCATATCTGAAACGAAACGGACGGCAGAAGAAAAAATCCTGCGCTGGCGCGCCGGACCAGACGCCGCAACGAGCTGTGTCTGGCCGCTCGCGCGAGCCTGTTCCTCCTGGCCTCCACGTGCTGCTACTACGTGCACTACCGCTAGCTGCTACGTGAAACAAACTGAACGCCTGATCTTTGCTAGCTGCTACGTGCACTACCGCTGAAGCTGCTCTTCTATGCACTGTAGCATTAGCCTGGTGACAACCGGTCACCGCTTTTCATCCGCATATTTTTCCTCGCGATGCCTCGCACCTCGTGACGTCTTCAGAACCTCGGACCTTAACCAACATGTTGAGTGTCATCTTCAGTACCGTACATCTCCGGTACAAGCCATGTACGACAAACCGGTGCCCTCCCGGATCATCGTAGCCTTCACTTCCATTGTTCCTTCGCACGAACGCCCCGCATGACCATGATCCCCAGACCTCAGCTTCTCCCAAGCTTCGTCCCTCGATCCTGTCATCGACCACGTTCCTCCAGCTCGGGCAACACCTGAAAGCGAACACAACAAATAACCAGTACGAGCACAAGTCCACGTACTCACGCCATATTTTCACACAAGACGCTAATGGATCAGCACACCATTAGCCAAGTATTAAACCCAATATAAGATACCAATCACCACAAAAGTATCCATATTACCCAAACTAACCATATCAAGGTTTTACTTAGCACTTGCCAATGTTGCACATCACACATGATTTCACATCTTGGCAAACAGTTCACCGAGTGTTTTCGATCCTTCATCAAGTGTCCGCGGAACTTGACATAGAGTAAAATATCAGTAGTGTGTGGAGTGCACCAAGTAATTTTTTTAGTGCAAATTGTTGATTGTTATGATTTGTGAAGAAAAGTACGTGCCTACAAATACATTTTGGTACATTATTTGCATAGATAACAAGTATACTTTGTTATTCCCATTCATAGCAAGCTTAACAAGTTAAACAAGCTAGCTCGCGAGTTACACGAGTCGAGCCGAGTTTGAATCTCAGCTTGTTATGTTATCAAGTCAAGCCGATCTAACTCGTTATCTCAACGAGCTCAAACTAGTCGAGCCGAACCAGACAACTTTAAAGAAATGGTCGCCTTTTTTCTCCATCCCATTATCGGAGAAGACACGAACATAGACACACGCACGCATTGGGCATGACTGGGTGGGCGAAAGCGTTCTTGGGCGAACGTTTTGAGGTTGCAATGCATGTGCGCACTATTGACTAGGACAGATGATTTAGATGGCTGGATTCATTTGGCTGGCTGGACATGACAAGCCGCAGCAAGTGAAGCAACTTGTCCAGCTCAAACAGCGACTACAACGGTGATCGATCTAGTTACTAGAAAGGTTGACGGGTCAAGCTTAAGAAGACAAGGCGTGAGAATTTTCAGACGAGATGGAACTCATCTTCACCTACGTGCATGCAAGTTGTAGCAGCGTTGAATCGATCAGCAATCCGGGGGCGCATGTGCTACAGAATCTTCTCTCTGGCCAGTTTCCTAGTTTGGCATCTACAGCGTGAGCACAAGTCCATCACGTCGGCAAGAAAGCATCCCTCGAAAAAGAAAAAGAAAATATCGGCAAGAAAAGCTTAGCTATTTGGGTAATTGGATTTGGGAGTCACTTTTCTTAGGTTGAGCTTATGTGACCTCGGTTGAACAGTAAAACCAAAAGGGAAGAGAATAATAACGGTTTTGCGAGGATAATAGCGTCGCGTTAGAGCATTTACAGCCGGATTTGGCAAATCCGACCCCTTAAACGCCAGTGGACACTGACCGGTCAAGTCTCAAATTTTTCTTTTCACAATCGGACACATCAATTAGCATACCTCAAATCCATACAAACTCATGCAACTACGTAAACGATGCATCTACACACCACGTCCGGCTAGATCACAACATGGCATCGGACTACCAAAATTTGGCATATTTAGCTATGGAGAAGATCATCCAAGGCTGCCCTTTCCCTTCTCGGCGCCCTTGTCGTCCTTCTCGCGGAATTACCGGTCGAAGACGCAGTACAGATCGAGCCAGATCTGCTCGTCGACGGTGTTATCTGACCGGTCGATGTCCTCCCTCTCCTCCTTGCGTGGCAATCCGGCCATGACATGGACCGCCCGATTATGCTCTCGGACGAGGGCGCGTGTGTTCCTCTGTTGTCGCTTCTTTACAATGCGGGCGCGGATGGCTTCCTCCTCCGCGGCCGCCTGCGCTGCCGCATCAACCGCCTGCGCTGCCGCATCAACCGCTTCCGTCATCGCCATGTCGGCACTGAGGCGGGCCTCGGCTGCCCTCATTCTCTCCTCTCCACGGCGGGCACACCAGTCCCGATGGGACACATACTCTGGCGCACCGGTGATGGGGAATGGGATATTGAAAGGCGACCACGATGATTCAGCTCCGGAGGATCCTAGCGCCCGATGCGCCAACGCTATGGAGTCACGAAGGATAGATCCCGCCATCGACCGGGCGCTGACCTCCCGGGAGCGGCGGAGTGCAATGTGGATGGCCATTGCCTCCTCCAACCCGCATGAGACGACACCCCAGTCGACGGATCCGGACTGGTCGGAGTCAGATCCGTTGCCCGTCATGACAGAGATGACCGGAGTTCGCCGGACGGGAGCTTAGTTGACGGAGTGGAGTGCTAGGGTTTGTCCCAAGTAAGGGATGGGGAGGAATATATGTGGAGTCGGGTGGGCCAGCGTACACCGGGTCCGACGTGGCGGATACGTCGGGTCGCGCCCGGGCCTCCCCATATCCGTCCCATATTAAGACTGAATATGAGGGATGTCGGTTACCCCGGCATTTGAGGCCGTTTTAAGACATCGGTCTGGGTCGCGTTTTCCCGAACGGTCACCGATGGGCCGTCAGCCCGGGCGTATGAGGGGGGGGTTTGTGATGCCCTAGATGCTCTTACCGAAAAAGGCTTTTGCCCCGCTTTATATATAAAGCAACCATCATCAACATCCCGGTACAGATGCACGGACCATAACACACGCACACAACCAAGGCAAGATACATAGGTGATGAGCGCAACAACACCACCCCTAGCACTACAAGAGCAACCGGGATACTCAACTGTGTGCAAGCCACCGCGAAGAGATGAAGCCACATACGACGAACCGTGGGCTCGAAGGCGGCGCCTTCAGGAAGGTTACGACACCGGAGCGCCGTCACCGCCCGATCCGTGGATCAGAGTTTCCTCTGGAGCAACACGACGGGCAATGAGAGCCCCGATGACGCCTTCAAGAAGGGAACGAGCTTCGCTGCCGCCGGTCCGTCCGAAGATAGAACATGTTTTCAGCCCGGCCAATACTCACCGCCACCGAACGTCACACCCCGGCTACCACGCCGTCCACATGGCCATGGTCACCGGGCAACGCCGAGCCACGGGCTCTGCCCATGGGCACCGCGCTACCGCCAGCAAGGCCGCCGTCCCGGCATCCAGGACCCTGACACCACCACACCCGAGACACGCCGCTACCCTAACCAAATAGACAAGAGAAAGGAGCCGCCTTTCGTACCCCTGGACGCCCCCCTGCGCCGAGACCCAATAGGCCGGCCAAAACTGGCTTCCATCGACCCGTCCTGCCGTACCGGTCGCGAGACGAGCTCGGCCCTACAGCACCGAGTGCGAGACGAGCTCGGTCCTGCTGCACCGGGCGCGAGATGAGCTCGATCCTGCTACTCCAGACGCGAGACGAGAGATAGACCGCACCTGGGAGAGGCCCAGCTCTCCGGCGCACGTAGCAAGCACATGACGAGAGGGTGAAGCGAGGGTCGATACGGTCCGCCCGCAGACGAGCCGACACCGGAGTAGAAGCCGACCGTCACCACGGGCAGAGCCGCCGCGCCACCGTGTAGCCGCCCCGCCATCGAGAGGCCACCACCCGTGCCGGACATCCATGCGCTGCCGCCCACGGCCGGAGCACCAGCCACGCCAGGCCGCTGGCCCACCCGCGCCGCCATGAAGTTAGATCTGGCCGGGCCGCAGCGGCCGCCGTCCCCGACCCGGCCTCTAGGGCATCAACCACCACCACACCACATGTGTCTCCACGCCCTGGCCAGGACCAGCCAGTGCTCAGCCACTCGACCGGAGTAGGATGAACACCGGCTGCAGCACCGCCACCTTAGAAGGGCCGCCGGTCACCCCAACCGCCGTCAACCACTACTACCAGTCGGATCTGGGTAGAGGGCTGCCAGATCCGCCACCAGCGCCCCCGGGCCTCCAGAACTCCACGAGCCGAGGTGGAGGGGGGGGAGGGGGAGGAGGCGGCGCCGACAGGCCACCAGGACGCCAGGAGGAAGGGAAACCGGAGGATAGGGCGGCCGGCGCCCGACGCCACCGAGCAGGGGAGGGCGCCCCGCGACATCCGCCACCCACACGAGCGAGAAAGCCGCCCCGCTGCCGCCTGCGCCACGCGGCCTTTTGCCGGCGCTGCCACCGGCGGCAGCGAGGGAGGGGGGCGGCGGCGCTAGGGTTCCCTCCCGGGGGTGCCCGCGGGAGCGCCTCGGGAGGGGAGGGACGGGAGGATGTCGGATTTGTCTTTTTAAACCCTAGATGCTCTTATACGTGCAAAAGCTAGTTAGCGAGGAGCTATGTTCATCCATACATGCATACGTGCATTTGTTTGCGTCATGCATGCATGCGCATAGATAGCCGCTGCGTGGAGGCAACTGATGGTCCCAAGATGGATCTTTGTCCAGTGGCTAGACAAGTAGCCGGACAAGTGGACATGCGGCAACAAGCCCGTCCATCCCAGATAGGGACAACGGTGGCCGACGAGCGGTTGCTAGACTCGAGGTCTTCGCTAGCTGCCAGCGTATGTGGGATGGTTCAATCTCTAAGGGGATGTTAGAATTTGGGACGAGAATGATGGAAGTGTGTGGACTTGAGGACGCTGTAAATGTGTACTTAAAACCCCACACTGAGCCATGAGCCAACTCAGTAGAAGTAACTCGCACACCATCCCCACCAAGCCGGCAAAACCGTCTTCTCCCCGGCTGACTCGTGTTCTGCTCTCAGGACGCAATCGAGGTGCCTATCTTCTCTCTGTACTCATGTTCTTCCTTTCTTTTTGCCTTCTGTCCGCCTTGTTGTTGGACTTGTGTGAGCATCTCCACAAGTTACTCCACCATTACGTAGGCCTCCAGTAGCTGAGTGCTACGTACCTATACACACATCTGAATGCACTATTTATCATATGTAGGATTTTCTTTACAGCATGGATGTGCCAGACGCTGCCGCCGGCCTCCGACCTGTAGGTGGACGTAGTGCAGCACGGAGGGCGTGGCGGCGTGCCGGGGAGGAAGTCGTAGGTAGGGGTGGGCATAAAAACCAAGGAACCGGAGACCAAACCGAAGCCAAAACCGAAAAAATTGAATTTTCGGTTTTTAATACTGGTAATGTAAAATTCGGTTTTTACTCTTTTTAACTGAACTCATTTTGATCGGTTTGGTTTTTCATTGGTAACCGAACAAAAATACCGAACATGTAAGCACGACAGCGCTACGAGAGCTTCTCATGTGCGCTCGTTGCTAAAAGCACGCGGCAAGTAGCGACCACGGTGCAGACCTGGCCAAACGGACCGTGCTTTTCGGGCCGGCCCAGAAGCATGGCGGCACGGCACGTCACGACATACACGGGCCGGGCCCGGCACGCGGCATGCCTTGGGCCGTGCCTAGGCCTAGAGGCTGGGCACACGGGCCGGCACGGCACGGCCCATTTTTTTTTATTATGTATTTTCAGATTTTTTTTTAAAATATATATATTCCTAAAATACAGCCCAATAGGCCTAAAAATAAACCCAACAGGCTGAAAATATGCAGCCCAACATGCTAAACGGGGCAACGTGCCGGCCCGTTTAGTAACCAGGCCGTGCCTGGCCCTGGAGGCGCCGCACGTGGGCCGGCACGGCACAGCCCGACTAATATCCGTGCATGGCCGGGCCGTGCCAGGCCGGGCCTGTTTACGGCGGGCCGGGCCATGCCGTGCCGGGCCAGCCCGTTTGGCCAACTCTGCCACGGTGTGCGTACAACAGGGAATCCCTCTCTCATGGGCCCAGCACACTAGGGCACCGGGTTGGGCATTGAACAACATTCAAGTTTGAAAGCATTTATTCCAAGGCTAGCAAGTCAAGTACGCACTGCACTAAACTGGAAACGAGCAAGCTTGCCCTTTGCAGTGCTTCATCGTGTATAGATGCTAAGCATGTCACCTATATAAAAAATCTGATGTGATAAGGTAGTTAGGAGGAGAGAGGGGAGTTTGGTGACCCTAGAAAGAACAAATGCCAAGCGCGCGGACCTATGCAAGACACTTAAATGAAAAAAAATCCCAATGCATGAACAAGTTTAGCCGTCAAACCATTAAATGAAGGAAGTTTAGCAACAACAAACTAAGCACATATGCATTGAGGCCCCTCCCAATGCTCCACCTTGTACGGCTGCTAAGGCTGCCATGTAGGCAAAAAAGATGTGACAAGGTATTTAAGAGGAGAGAGATGGATGTGGTGACCTCAGGAAGAAACGGTGCCAAGCGCGTGAACCTAGGCAAAATACTTAAATGAGAGAAAGCCCACCAATGCATGAAGAACTTTAGTATCATTAAATGAAGTATGCCTAGCTACAACAAGTTAAGCACCGATGCATTGGGGGCTTTGGTTGCTAAGCTTTTAAATGTGCTTAGCACCTCATATTAGCATCAATGCATTGGAAGTAGCCTGAGAACTTTAGTTGCTAAACTTTTTAATGCATTTAGCATCCCATCTAAGCACCTATGCATTGAAAGTGGCTCCTTCCTAGTGCTTCAAGGTGTACAGGTGCTATGGACGTCACATAGGTAAAAAAAAATTGATGTGACAAAGCAATTAAAAAGGAGAAAGAGCATTATGAAAGAGTGTTAAGTACGTGGATCTATGTAAAACGACTTCGAATTAACCAATAGTTTAATTATTATGGCAGGCAAGGCAAACAATGCAAAACACGCGCCAAAAAGTTTCCATGTTAGATGGCGCGTATATCCAGACCTGAAGCTGCTGGCTGGCCTGCACGCATGATACTGAATTTTTTAATTGAAATACGTCATTAGTCCATAAACTCAAACTGATTGCGCACTTTAGACCAACAACTCGTGAAGTGATCGAATTTAATCCGCAAACTCGTTGATTTGAACAAATAAGGCCAAAACCGGCCCGAGAGTTTAAAAAACCGGCCACATGGATGCCATGTCATCGTTTCGTTGACCGCTCTTGACTCCACTGTTTTTTTACAGTGGTCTATTTGGAAATTGAACTGTTTTTTCACAAAAACCATGTTAAGGGTGTTTAGAGTGAACAGAATATTTAAAAACCTGCGTTAGATCAGAAATCTCGATGGCTGGGCAAATCATGCTAGCTATGTCAGAAATCAGAGAGAAGATGCACATAATTGAAGTGCGGATGAACCTTGAGATGCAGCAGGAGGCTTCGAGTCATGGAGCTCGAGAGAAGCGGTGGCTGCAACGTATAGCGAGAGGCTGCATGTTGGTAACTAAATGAGTTCGTGGTGTATCGGTCTGGAAGCCGATTTCTAACGCAACGACCTGGGTTCAAGTCCGACAGCCGAGGTTCAAGTCATGTGCGACCCAAGTTTATTAATATGCTTATCACTCCAAACACTCTTACCATGGTTTGTGAGAAAAACCCGTCCAATTTTCACATAGACCCCTATAAAAAATAGTGAAGTCACGAGCGGTCAATGGAACGATGACATGGCATCCACGTGGCCGGTTTTTTAACTCTCGGACCGGTTTTGGCCTTATTTGATCAAATCAACGAGTTTGCGGACTAAATCCGATCACTTCTCGAGTTGTTGGCCTAAATTGTGAAATTAGTTTGAGTTGATGGACTAGCGACGCATTTCACTCGAATTTTTTCACACCGTAGGAAATGGTATTTTGAAAACGAGCTCCAAGGAGATCAGACTCCACTGGCATTTTTCGCATTCAATATCCGCGTACATGCATGCATTAATGCATATGGGTATACTAGCTTTTTTTATTTGAGCGAAATATGGGTATACTAGCTGTGTGCTAGTGTTGCCGGTTCGTACATGCATCCATATGGGACCTTCAACGGGCAAAGGGAGCTAGCGCCCGTCACTCATCCGTCACTGCACGGATGCCTGCAATTCATGTGCCTACATCAGAAGATTACACTAATGTAGCCGTGCTTCCTTGAGATCTTAGTAGTGCACCCCGCACGGCAGCTACCAGATCCTCACTCTATGTTAACATTGCCATAGAGAATTGGATTCACATTTCACACTTTTTATTGGACTAATCGAAAATTTCACTGTAACCTTTAGTTTTACACAATAAATCCATGTTCACTAATTAATTGAACTGGTTTCTGATGCAGGAAATGTGCCAAAAGAAATGGTAACATTGGAACGAGCCAATGTAGTTGGAGATTCATCGCAGTCTCAACATTGTGAAAACCCTATTAACTATGGTCAACAAATATCGATTGCTGAGTTGTCGAAGGTAATAGAAGGAGCCAAGCCGGTGTTCGTTCGTAACGTCGAGTGACGGTCGGCTGGCAGCAGTACACATAAAAGGCCTTCAAAATTTGATGCCTGCCAAACGCGAGGGCAGCGACCCTGACGAAAAGAAGGATCATGCTTTTCGTTCCTGGTTGCTACTCTTGACATCACTGGTTGCCACCGTCAGCTTCACCGCGGGGCTCAACCCACCCGGCGGTTTCTGGGCCAGCGACGAACAAAACAAAAAATACATCGCTGGTGACCCAGTCATGCGCTATAAATCTCCTACGAGGTACATGGTTTTTATGATCAGCAACTTTTACGCCTTCTTTACGTCTTTGATGATCATCGGGTCCCTTGCCAAAAACAGGAAAGCCAAGAATTTTATAGGAAATTATATTTTCTTAAGCCTTGCAACAATTTGTCTTCTCAGCCTAGGGACTAGCTTTATCAGCGGCACGCTCAGCAAACCCAGAAAAGTGATAGAAGTCGTCGGTCCCGTGTTTGTATTTTCCATTGTGTACGCGTTGGTGCCTTCGATTACAGATCAGTGTAATCGTATACACCAATGGTTCTCTGACCACATTCCTTTCTATTATCGCACGTAAGGGAAGTTCCAACCGAGTTGCAAGGCTCTGCAGCGGGTCGGCTCTCATTTATCTCATAAAACGAATTGTATCTCGCGGTATGAAGCTTCAGCGAATGTCGATGAGTATGTAAGGGACGATGTGCCCAATGTTTTTGTAATATGATTATATTATATGATAAAATGATCACAAATCTACATGAATCATAATTTTATTTAGACAGATATTATGACACTCTGGATGATGCACACGCATATATACAGGCTACTTTGCTGGTTTCACATACAGAAACGAAGACATATAGGACAGTAAAACTGATCCTAAACCCAACCCTCTCAGCCGTTTGCGTTTCAGACGTCCATTTTCACGGTCCGGATGTTTCTAGCCATCGGATCTTCTTTGTACAGCCATCTGCCCTGCACTGTGTCATGTTAGCATCACGGATAATCTAGCAACTCTTGCTTAAGTATCATCATGCTAAGTTGATATTTATTATCATGCTCATTCTCTTGGTCTAAGGACGTGACAGTCTAAGGTAACACATTCAAGATTATAATTGTAATGAACTGACGATGTGATTTCGTAGTATATTATTAGTTATGTCTATCCAACGTCATTGTTCCTTCAACAATGTGCTTTCATTATTGCGTACATAAGTTTTACTTTAACAATGCCTATGATGAGAAAAACAAAATCATTTGCAAAACACGAGCCAGTCTTAAAGGCGAGACTAGTGATCTACTTGTCGTTTATCTTTCCACAAATGCAACTGGGTTTTCCTCCGAATCTCATATTCTATAACCATTTCAATTATAACAAGAAAATATAAAATCAATGATGAACATGGAAATAAATAATAATATTTATTATCGCCTTTAGGTCATATTTCCAACAGGATTGCCCATGCAGCGCATATCGGGCACCACGTACGTGCTCCACACCACCTGTTTGTTAAGGAGGCATATGATGAGTGCTACACCTATAATTGTTGGTCATCCATATACTTGGGCATATGTCGGGTCGGGTCGGGCTTCGGGCCGGGCCAAAAAAAGCCAACCCATGCCTGAGCCTAGCACGGCCCGATAGTCGGGCCTAATAAATTGGGACCGAGCCCAGACCAAGCCCGAGAAAGCCCGACATGGCCCGACTACGGCTGAAATTCTATTTTCCACAAGCCCGAGCCCGGCCCGGCCCGACTGCCGGGCTCAAATTCCAGGCCCAAGCCCGACCGCCGGGCTCAAATTCCAGGCCCGAGCCTGTCCCGATGACATGATTAGGCCCGGCTCGCCTGGGATTTTTGGACCGGGTCGGGCTGGGCCGTCCCGGCCAGGCTGCCCATGGCTAGTTATAGTCGTCCACCCCGGCGAAATCCTCAAGAATTGTGACACCGGGAAAGTGTTAGGGCGGAGAACAACCGTGTCGTTTGGCTCCATCATGGGAGAAACATGCGGACTTGGCGGCACAAAGGGAACACATTAGTCGACATGAAGATGGTGACATTCACCGAGACTAATGACACCCTATAGACACTGCTCGTGAAAAAGTTGTCTCCGACCTTGAAAATGATAGTCAGGAAATGGACGAATACGAGGTCCCCGGGCCATCACACCGCCGCGTGTTGAGAAACAAGATGACTCATCACATATGCATGCGCACCGAGCAATGCATTCACCGGCGTCATGGTGTGGAACAACTAGTGCTTTTCCCAACACGTAAATAGTCGTTAGTTTAGTAAAATAACGCCGGCAAGCAACTTTTCTACACCTATGTAACCACTTTATAATGAGATGTTATCTCAAATTAGTGTTTAAATCACTCAATTGAGTTTTTGTGCATTTTTGAGTTGATGCAACTACAAAAAGTAGAACAGGAAAGAAAAGATATGAAGGCCATATTACAATGACTTTATGTTTGCGCACCGTGGCCACGGTCTCCATATCCATATGGACCTTGTTGTTGACGTATAAATGTATAGCCCACCTTTCCCCATCAGTTTGAGCTTTTGGGTGAATTGGATGGTACGTGTTGTTCTACATGGTATCAGAGTCAAATTGTCTTGAGTTCAAGATTTAACTGGGGAAATTTAAAAATAAAAATTTGGAGCACACTTTTGGTTCATGTTTAGGTCTGAGGAAGCCACACGCGATGAAAGTATTGATGTATAAATGTAAAGCTCACCTTTCGCCGTCAGCTTCAGCGATGAACTAGATGATGCTTGCAATTCTACACTCATTCCGTATCCCAAAAAATGACCGGCGATATGAAGACTCTTCTAAAGGTGCTGTTAGGCGAATGTTTGAGATTGGACTGCAAGAGCACAGTTTTGGCTAGGACAAAAGATTTAGATGGGGGATTCATTCGGGGATCGAGGCTGGTTCGACATGACAAGCCGCGGCAAGTGAAGCAACTTGTCCAGCTCAAACAGTGACTGCAACGGTTATCTAGGTACTGAAAGGTTGACGGGTCAAGCTTAAGAAGATAAGGCGTGAGGATTTTCAGACCGGATGGAACTCATTCTCACGTACGTGCATGCACAGGTTGTAGCAGCGTTGAATCGATCAGCTCTTGGGGTGCATGTGCTATGGATCCTTCTCTCTGGCCGGTTTCTTAGTTTGGCATCTAACATTCTGAGTACAGGTTCATCACGTCGGCAAGAAAGCATCCCTCGAAAAAGAAAAAGAAAAGAAAACCGGTAAGAAAGCATCCCTAGAAAAAGAAAAAGAAAACATCGACAAGAAAGCTAACTACTTGGGTGATTGGGATTGAGAGTTGGGAGGCGATAAGCCAAAGTCTTCTTCTTAGGTCGAGCTCATGCATGTGAACTCGGGTCAGTGGCGGACCTATAATTGCATGCCATGGTTCTAAGTATACACTAAAGATCAGCATAAGCTCAACAAATAGTCTTATAATACCAACAATTTGATGGATATTTAGTGTTAATTAGTATATAGTAAAAATTATTTCACAATTTTGGAGGGTCCCCCACTAGATCCGCCCCTGACTCGGGTGAACCGTAAAATCCGAAAAAGCGTATAATAGCGTGTTTTGCACATGCATTTACTAGCGTTGCGTGCAAAAGCTAATTAGCCAGGAGCTATGTTCATGCATGCATACATGCATACGTGCGTTTGTGTGCGTCATGCATGTAGATAACCGCTGCGTGGAGGCAACTGATTGGCCCAAAGATGAATCTTTGTCCGGTGGCTCCGCTAGACAAGTAGCAGGACAAGTGGACATGCGGCAACAAGCCCGTCCATCCCAGACAGGGACAACGGTGGCCGACGAGCGGCTGCTCGAAAGGTTGACGGACTCGAGGTCTTCGCTAGCTGCCAGCGTATGTAGATGGTTCAAGCTGATGAGGTGTGAGAATTCGGGATGAGAATGATGGATCATGGAAGTGTGTGGGCGTGAGGACGCTGAAGCTCCGTATTTAAACCCCCACTGAGCCATGAGCCAACTCTCACACACCACCCCAACAACACGGCAAAGCCACCTTCTCTCCGACTGCGTCCTGTTCTCCTCTCCGGACGCATTCGAGGTTCCGGTCTTCCCTCTTTACTCATGTTCTTCCTTTCTTTTTGCCCTCTGTCCGTCTTGTTGTCGGACTTGTGTGTGAGCATCTCCACAAGTTACTCCTCCATTACGTACGCCTCCAATAGCTGAGTGCTACATACGTATACACACATCTGCATGTACTATTTATCATACGACGAACTCGATAGGTTTGTATGCTTGTCCATATATAGTCTTTGTTGTACCTATATACACATCTACGTACGTATGCTCGCTGTTTCAAAGCTGTACATCACGCATGTGCTAAGGCCTTCTAGCATGTAAGACGCTTAGGAGTGCTTAGTAAAATAAATCGAGTATTCCTTTAGTACCAGTGCTTATCTCTACAAGAGGGATGTCTAATTAAACGCCTCTTCTGTATAAATAAGCACTGATGCTTAAAAACCACATTTATTTTTCTAATTACCACCCTAAAGCATTTTACATTGTACAAAGCCTAACCCGGCTTAACGTACAAACATAGAGGCCGCTCCAAACTCTGCCGCCTGCCAGTAGCTGGACGTAGTGGACCATGCAGAGTGCGGTGGCGCACCACGGAGGAGCTTGTAGGTGACAAAAAGAGAGCCCATATTATACTAGGAACAAAATGGGAAGACCTTCATAGGATTCCCTTAGGGTTCTCCTACGTCGAACCTCAAACCGACCGTAACCGTATGTATGGCGCGGTCCGAACGTGTTCTATGTCCAACACGGTCTTGTATAGGTTCGGTCGTTGTTCCGGATGCATTTTTCTCGCAAACCGGAGGCAAACTAGGAGGGAGGGGGGGGGGGGGGGGGGGGGGGGCTTGCGGGTGTCCGGACCACTACAACGTCCGTTTATGACTGCCCTGGCTCACCCAAAAACCACACCCGCCTCTTCTGCTTTTTTCAACAACTCCCGCGAGGAGTGGTCGCTTAGTGATTGCTCCGCCAACGCCATCAGGGGCAAGATCGCCGCCAGGGCTCTGCCGGTACCGACAGCAGTGGCCTCGGCGGCCCTCTGCGGCGCGCAACAAGAGGCGGAGCGGCTCCTCTGTGAGCGGCAGGCAGTCGCCAGACAAGGCTGTCGTGGGCCACCAGCACCCACCCTTCCGCTACTGGAGGGACAAAAACAACAATAACGACTGCATGGACGGCGACAACGGTGCGGCAGGACAGGGCGGCCACGCATATGAGGTGGTCGTCCGGTATATGGTTTAGTTTTTTTTACAGTTTTTAGTTAAATGAACAAAATATCGTCATTCGTCCGCTTTAATTATATTGTATTTGAAATGTATGTTGGTAGCATTGGATGACCGCCTTTCGTATCCATGTCCGCGGACGAATGACGGAGCAAATTTATGTGTCAGCGTTGAAGGTGCCCTTAGTGTGCGAACATAGAAAAAGTGAACCATAGCCGACAGATCCTTTATGGATGTCTCAAATGATCGAATCCAGCCTCGTGGGATGGACATGTAAGCATCTTGCCATAGAGCATTGGATTCACAGCTCACACCTCTGATCTGGTTATTCGAAAATTTCACTGTAACCTTGAGTTTTACACAAGAAATCCTGATTTACTAATCAATTTTTGTTGCAGAGAATATGCCACAAGCCAATGTAATAGGAGGTTCATCGCAGTCTCAACATCTTCACATCCCTATTGACTATGATCCGCAAATGTCGACTGATGAGTTGTCGAAGGTGATTGAACGAGCCAATTGTATGCCGGTGTTGTTCGTCCCATCGAGTGACGGCCAGCTGCCTGCCAAACACGAGGGCAGCGACACTGACGAAAAGAAGGAGCGGACTTACTATTCCTGGTTACTGTTCCTGGCGTCACTGGTTGCCACCGTCACCTTCACTGCAGGGCTCACCCCACCCGGTGGTTTCTGGGCCAGCGACGACAACGGACATATTATTGGTGACCCAGTCATGCGCGACCAATCTCACATTAGGTACGAGGTCTTTCTCGTCAGCAACATATACGCCTTCTTCACGTCCTTGATTATCATTGGGTCGCTTGCTAAAAACAGGACTGTCAAGAATTTTATAAAAAATCGTGTTTTCTTAAGCCTTGTAGCAATTTGTATTCTGAGCCTGGGGACTAGCTTTATCAGCGGCACGTGGAGTAACCCCAAACAAGCGATGCTGACCATTGTTCCTATGGTTGTACTTATAATTGTGTACTCCTTGGTGCACTGGATTATGGAGATGTGTCATTGTTTTTCATGCACTGAACATAGAACAAATCGTACGGACAGAAATGTGTAACAAATAATCCAATGGTTCCATTGTGGCATGTAAGGGAAGTTCCACATGATCTGGTATAGATCGGCTCTCGTTTATCTCATGGAACCAATTGTACATGGTAGTATGAAGTTCCATCGAATGTCATTGAGTATGTAAGGGTCGATGTGCCCAACTTTCTTCTAATATGCTATGACACTATACATGAGATCCAATATTATTTCGAAACGTGTTATGACACTATGCATGAGGCCCACGCATGATTGTGGAACACTGTGCTAGTTCCATGAATAGAAACAAAGACAACGACACATCTCAAACAAGGATAACAGTGGGCGACGTTGCCAGTTGACGGAAAATTGGTTAGCCAAACTGAAGGATCAAAGATGCCCTAAATGTCAACTAGAGGAGGGTGGAGGTGAATAGGCGACTATCAAATTTAATATTTTGTTAGTTATTTTTAGAGGCTGGTGCGGGATGTAAATTCTCCATATATGCAACTATGTGGCGCATCATATATCATGAGTTATAACAAGCTAGAAAGCTACACCGGTCAACTAACAAGCAAGTAATAACATCAACTAAAGGTAGGACTAGCGACAACCGAAAGTGATATAAGTTAAAGTTCATAGTCTTGGGGGAGTGCTAATCTCCGTCGGAGAGTTATGGAACAATGTATGCCTCACCTTAGACTCCGACAGCCTTGGTAAATGAATGCCCAAGTTACCTCTCACTAGGGGTACCACTTGTTGGAGCACGCGATATGCTACACATTTGCAAAACAAAACAAAAAAAATTACGGCCCAACCAAGAACATGTTGTTGGGGATAGATCACATGATCCGATTTTACCACTACACACATCGTCAAGGCAGTGAAAGGAGAGTTGGTGATGTGCGTCCCGTCACCTCCTCTCAAATTCCTCGTATAGTTCTTCACGAGTCCTTCGAACAATTCGTCAAAGCATGTGCAACAACTACAAGGTATCCATGCGTGCAGGGAGGAACGTCGGGTGATAGACTACTAGATCCGCTCGCATGACATGTGGGCGTGAAAGTGGTGGTGGCTAGGTAGTCAGACTGGTCAAACAACTTTTCACATTCTTGCGCATCCAATTATATAGACGTTCGAGACGATATTAACACTTCCGACCCATTAGGACTCCACACCCCCTTTCCAATTGGGTCGAATCCGAATGGGATCATGGCACATAAGTGCGCGACCCAGAAGTTCACGTACATATGGACAACTCTCATGTGTGATTCCTAGCATACCGTGCCAATTCTCATGTGTGAGTAAAGTCATTTGATGAATCTTGATAGCATGTCATATGCAACATTCATTTTGCCTTACGATATATGTTGTCGAGCTCAAGAGAGCACTTGTCACCCTTGTTGGTAGCCTGACCTCTCTTCGCAAAACCATGATACATACTCCAAACCGGGTTAACACTTATATTAAATCGCATGGCCATGCTTTTCGAATATGATCACTCAAGAGGGCCAAGGGAATATCTCTCTGAGTTGGAGGGGGCAAATCCCATCTTGATCCATGTCTCATGGCATGTCGCGTGACTCACCTGAAAGCTAACTTTATAACTACTTAGTTATAGAGTAGTATTTCATAGTCCAAATTATGGGAAGTTTTTATCTTTATTTTGTGCCTACACGGTAGGCTTTGTGAAATTTTACTAGTTTGTTCACTTCTTTTTGTCAATTTTCATCATGATGCATTTTCGGAAATAATCGGAACACTACGAAACTAACTCCATTTCCGGATGACAAAATCACGTCAATTAATGTGATTAACAACTTCCATAAAAGAATCAAGAAAAATGGAGAAAACTAGAGGGTCCGCAAAGTTTCTAGAGCCTAAGACGACCCGTGGTATGAGCAAGCGCGTGCGCTTTTACCACCCGCCAACGCCTTCTCTTCCTCGACTAGTTCCACCCCGTTGAATCTGATCTGGGATCAGACACATAGAGACACCAAAAACTCATCCGGAACACGGAACCCTAGCCTCTGAAAGGCATCCGGAGGGGGAATTGGCAAGGAGAAAATCGTCATCTTCACCATCACGTGCAAGGGAACAACGAAATCAATAATCTTCATCGACCGTCATCATCGACCTCTATACCCACCTCGTTGTAATACCAAACCCTTCGTGGATTGCTACATGTATTACTTGTTTGATCCATTCATGTTCATCATTGTTGTTCACTTGATGTTCGTTGTTCCTATGTATGAGTAAAACCCCTAATTCTCGGGGATATGAATGAACCTTGGTATGTACAGGTGCTAAAATATTAATAAGGATATAATATCCTCTGTTGAATGTTTAGTTTAATAAGCTTCATGAATGTGTGAATGGGCCTCACTTGACATTTTCGCCAAAATGTCACGAAGCATATCGATGTCGTTGTAAAGGTTAGGAGGTGAGGGTAATTAGAGGTGACAGTAATTGACTTCACTCCTCGTTTTTGCAATTGATAGGGGAATAACGGAGAACCCTTGGTGAAATCGCGTCAACGAGTAAATCCTTAATTACCATAGTTGTCAGTTGTAGGTAAACCCGGGCATACCCCGGGTCGGGCCGGGTTTTGGGCCGGGCTTTAGAAAGCCTGAACTGAAAATCCCAAGCCGGAGCCTGGCCCGGCCCAGCCAAAAAAGCCAATATTTAGGCCCGAGCCCGGCCCGAATGGACTAAAAAGATGAATTTCGGGACGGGCTGGGCCAGGCCTCCGTGTAAAATGCCGATTTTCCTAAGCCCAAGCCCGGCCCGAACTACTGCCCGGGCCTAGTTTCCAAGCCCGAACCCGGCCCGAACACAAAGCCCGGCCCGGGTCACCGGGTTGGGCTGCCCATGCCCAGGTTTAGTTGCAGGGGAACTGTGGTGGTGGTGTGTGTACTGCGAAGTCTGCCTAGAGTAGACCATATTCTATACCCGGATCTGTCCAGCTTAAACGTCAAAAGTGGCTCAAATATCCAGTTTGTACAAACTGGATATTTATCTCAAACGGGAATCTCATTGGTATGTGTCTATCGAGACCTTTACTCCTCTCCTATCCCAAGCATTACTCGTTTCACTACCCCATTCATTTCAATTTATGTTATTTAATTTTCGTCTGCGCTCAACTCAAAATATTATTTATCTCTGCTCTCAATTTCTCTGAGTTTATAATTACTTGTAGTAACAATTCCATAAGCGAATATGAAGGACAACAATGCAATTTATGTGCTTTCTGTGGGATAAATACTCTTACTTTGTAAAACCTAAAATTAAACCTTGTACACTTGCAAGCAATCAAGTATTTTCTAGCGTCGTTCTCGGGAAGCTGAGCGTTTTATGATTTGTTTTGAGTCTTGATTTATCGTGTGTCCATTTTTTTATAGGTTTTGAGCAACCATGGCCGAATCAGAACAACTTTACGATGTGGCTGTTATTAATGCCGAGGGTTCCGCTTAAGGTGAAAACTTCATATCAATTGGAGACTAAGCCCAGCTGATGAAACATATGAAATTAACCCTGAGTTAGAGCATCTATAGTGGGGCTCCCCAAACCCCTTTCAAACACCCGGGCAGGCCGTTTGGTCACTGACCGGTCACGGAATTTTGATCCAGCCGGACGCCTCAAAAGTCCGGGCTGACCGGCACCCCTCATATCCATTCTAAATATGGGACGGATATGGGGCGCCCAGGCGCGCTCTGGCACGCCCACCGCATAGGACTGACAATGGGGTCCTCCGACGGACGCCTCCTCCTTCGCCATGGTGTGAAAGTCGCGTGGCGCCGCTCTGGCTCGCCGCCCGAGGCAAAATCCGGCTATATAAGCCGGCAGGCGTCCCCCAGCCCTAGCAAATCCACCTCCTCCCTCTTTGCGCCGCCACCTGAGCCCGTCCGCCTCCTCTCCCCTGCTCTCCTAGGCTCTCCAACGTCGTCATGGTCCGGCGGAAGATCACCACCTACGCGATCCTCACGTCGGAGCGCCGGATGCAGATCGAGGCGGAGATCCAGGCTAGGCGCGCCGTCCGCATCGCTACCGGGCTGCCTCCAAACTCGCCAGAGCCGGAAGAGGAGGAGCAGCAGCCGGAGGGGGAGGAGGGAGACCAGCTGCCGGAGCTGATGGACCTGGCGGATCCGGAGAAGAACGAGGCAGAGCAGCCTGCTCCGGAGTTGAACATGGCGAAGGCGGAGGCGGAGTTCGCCGTCGCTCAAGCCGAGGAGATGGCATAGCAGCAGGCAATTTTGTAGTCCATCCAGGATGAGGTCTATGTGGAGGCCAACCGCTAGTTCCTCTGGCAGAAGCAGGCGGAGGCCGACGCGCTCTTTGACGAACTTGACGCGGAGATAGAGGAGGAGGAGGCCGGAGCGGAGCAGCTGGAGGGGCCGGAGGGGGCGGAGCTGCAGCTGCCGCGCATGTACCCGCCGGAGGGCACGGAGATAGTCGACATCTCCGACGAGGAGTAGCTACGTAGTACGTAGGTTTTTTATTTTTGCATGCTTTTCTACAGTATGCGGTGTTTGAATGCAGTTGTGCTAATTTGAAGTGTGCCCGTTCACTCCCTGCGGACCCGCGGGCGTTTAAGGGTTCATATTTATCATACGTGGTTGTAGATGCTCTTACTCCTCATGACAAAAAATATGATATTCCGAGGTGATGGTACGGAGAACCCATACGAGCATGTGCATGAATTTGATGAGCTATATATGCAGGACACTTAAAGTACATGCTTTTTATCATGAAGAAATTAAACTTAAATTCTCCTCCTACACTGGCCAATGATGCAAAAAACATGGTTACAAGGTGAGCCTGCAAGTACCTTCAACACGTGGGATGAATTATCCTCTGCATTCTTGGCTTGCTATTTTCCACAAGTAAACTATATAAAGTGATAAGGAAAATTGGCAACTTCCGGCAAAGACCGGGCGAAAGTTTCGGAAAATCTTACCTCCTCTTTTTACCTTTTCTCTTTACTTAAGTATAATAGCGTGATGTGCACACGCAGTTTACTAGCGTTGCTTTGCACGTGCAAAAGCTAATTAGAGGACTGCTATGTTCATACAAAGATGCATACGTGCATTTATGTCCGTCATGCATGCATGTGTATAGATAGCCCCTGCGTGGATGCAACTGATGGCCGCCCGGTCCGCCCCCAGCCCCAGGATGGATATTTGTCAGGTGTCTCCACTAGACAAGTAGTCGGACAAGTGGACACGCGGCAACAAGCCCGTCTATCTCAGACAGGGACAACGGTCGGGGGCGAGCGGGTGCTCGAAAGGGTTGACGGACTCGAGGTCTTTCGCTAGGTGCCGTCGAGATGGGTCAAGCTCTACGACGGGGCGTCAGAATTTGAAATGAGATGCAAGTGGGCAAAGTGTGTGGACGTGAGGACCCTGCAAGTGTGTTCTTAAAGACCCCCGAGGTATGAGCGGATGCTGAGCGCTGAGAATCCAAGCATGGTTTTCACTTTCAGTGAGATTTCAATGAAATTCACTGAATTTTAGTAGACATTGAAATATTACGTTTCGGCCAAAATATTTCAGGAATTTCAGTAGTACACTGGAAATCAAATATTTTTCAAAAATTTCAAAAAATTAATTAAATTCAAATGAATATTTCGGCCCTTTGACCGAAATGCAAACTGAAATTACTGAATTTCACTGAATTTCAGTGATTTCGGTTGGTGCTGAAATTTTGTCTAAACTGAAATTGAAAACCATGAATCCAAGTCACTCACACGCCACCCCCGACCCGGCAAAACTAGCTAGGAATGTCGTCCGGCGGCCTCGTTCTACTCTCCGGACGCAATCGAGGTGCCTATCTTCTCTTTTTTACTCGAATGGCTTCCCTTTTTGCCAGTCTTCGTCTTGCTTTCAACTTGTGGGTGATCTGCAGTGTGCGCATCTGTGCTGCTAGTTGTCGAAGGACTGCCGAGTGTCGAAGTCGAGAACACGGCAATAGCTTGCGCCACGCATCGCGTTCTCATTCGTCTTAGTTTTGTTGGGTTTTACGCTCGGAAAAAAGGTCTTGCCACGTAAAACCACCGTTAACAGGCCGTCTATCTGACGTGGTAGTTTGCCGAGTTCTCATTTCCCGAATCTCGGCAAATGCTACTCAAGTGTTTGCCGACTGTCCAATACTAAAAACTCGTCAAGTTAATGATGGCCTATGTACTCCCAGCTGTGTCATGTTTGTCGAGAACAGTACTCGGCAAACACAATGTCGAGTTTTTTTCGGGCTTTGCTAAATAACCTGGAAACTCGGCTAAGTAGCCAATTTCAGTAGTGACTTATGTACGTTTTCAACGGATGAGTCCTAGCACTTAGGGCATCTCTAACTTAACCCTTAAATTTTAACTCATCAAACGCCCCCTCAAAACTAAACTTCTCAAATCTGAGGACTTCAAAAAATTTGGAGCTAACAGAATCCTCAAACTTAACTCCTCGAATGAAGTAGATCCCACATGAAAGTCTCTGTTCCTCTTACTCTTCTTTATTTTTCCTTCTTCCTTGATAGATGCCACACAAAAATAACTTTATAGAGGATCACCATGGGGCCGTAAGCATACGACCAATTAGGCAAATTTTCTCGGCGCGCGGCAACGTAACTGAGAGGAGGGATGGGCGTTTCTCCAAAGAGGATCTTTTACCTAGAACGAGCTTTGGCTACTCAAATTTCAAGAGGAAGGAGTATGGAGTTCAAGATTTTGAGGGTTGAATTAAAGTAGGCTTAACTTTTGTAAAGAGAGAATAGTAGGAGAGCAATTTTAGGGTTTCGATTAGAGATGCCCTTAGAAGTTAGCAATGAGTATACACACATTTGCATCTACGTGCTTGCCCCCTTTTTCTTTACAGCATGCATATGCTTACCCGCCTTAACGTATATTACACCCGCTAGTAAATGATAATTGGAGAATAATAATTGTATTGATTGAGGCCTCAAAGGGCTGTTTATATAGATTACAAAACTTGGACTCCAAGACTAATAGAGATAGATTACAATCCAAAACCGGCCGGCCATACTATCCGTAACCGACCTATACTCTAATATCCCCCCGCAGTCTCAGCATCAGGAGTAACGATATTGAGACTGGAGCGTATGTCGGTGAAAGATCCAGTCGGAAGTCCTTTGGTGAAAATGTCAGCAAATTGAGCACTGGTAGGTACATGAAGAACACGGACCTCGCCAAGCGCCACCTTCTCTCGAACGAAGTGTATGTCAATGTCAATGTGCTTGGTGCGACGATGCTGAACTGGATTGGAAGCCATGTATACCGCAGAGATGTTATCACAATAAAGGATGGTTGCACGATCAAGTGGGCGATGAAGTTCCACGAGAAGCTGACGCAGCCACACCGCTTCAGCCACAGCATGAGCAACCGACCTATACTCAGCCTCAGCAGAAGACCTGGAAACTGTTGCCTGCCTTGTAGAACACCAAGAAACAAGATTATCACCCAAATAAACACAAAATCCAGATGTGGACCGTCGAGTATCTGGACAACCTGCCCAGTCTGCATCAGAATAAACTGTCAAGCTTGTTGGAGAAGAAGAATTAATGAGAAGACCATGATCAAGAGTTCCTTTTAAATAGCGAAGAATGCAGTGGACGTGAGCAAGATGAGGAGCACGAGGATCATGCATAAAAAGACAGGCTTGCTGAACGGAGTATGAAATGTCGGGCCTAGTGAGAGTGGCATATTGAAGGGCACCGGTGATGCTACGATACAAAGTGGGGGTCAGAAACAGGATCACCATCAGCCGACAATTTGGCACCAATGTCGGCCGGGGTATGAGAGGGTTGACAATCAGACATACCAGAACGAGAAAGCAAGTCTAAAAGATAGGATCGTTGAGAGAGAAAAAGGGTAGATTTTGTGCGAGAAACAGTAACGCCAAGAAAATGATGAAGAGGACCAAGATCAGTCATGGAAAATTCATGACTAAGAGAGGAGATTATATGTTGGAGAAAAGAGTCAGAGCTAGCCGTGAGAACTATATCATCAACATAAAGCAAGAGATAGGCAGTGTGAGAAGAGGAGCAAAAAATAAACAATGAAGAATCAGATTTGGATGGAATGAAGCCTATTGTTTGAATAAAGGCAGCAAAACGTTGAAACCATGCACGAGGAGCTTGTTTAAGACCATAAAGAGATTTGTTAAGAAGGCATACAGAATTGGGAGAAGAGGGATCCTCAAAACCAGATGGTTGCTGACAATAAACTGTTTCATTAAGCGTGCCGTGAAGAAAAGCATTTTTAATGTCTAGCTGATGAATGGGCCAAGAGGAGGAAACAACAAGACTAAGAACAACGCGAATAGTACTTGGTTTAACAACGGGAGAGAAAGTTTCATCAAAATCAATGCCATGTTGCTGAGAAAAACCACGACACACCCATCTGGCTTTGTAACGAGCAAGAGTGCCATCAGAATGAAATTTATGACGAAAAACCCATTTTCCAGAAACAACATTAACCCGAGGAGGTTTGGAAACAAGAGTCCATGTATTATTTTGCTGAAGAGCGTTAAACTCATCGCGCATAGCTGAGAGCCAAAGCGGATCAAGAAGAGCTCGTTTGTAAGAAGTGGGAATAGGAGAGAGGGTTGGGGTGGCTGTGAGGTTGAGGCGTTTTGTGGGTAGAAGGAATCCGTGTTTGCCGCGGGTGCACATGACGTGATCATTAGTGGGTGGTGGAATGGGTACGGCGTTGGGTGGGAGTGGTGGTTGGGATGGTGGAGAAATTGTGGTAGGATGGGGTGAGCAGGGTGCGTCGGGTTGCCGGTTGCCGGGCCTGCCGGCTGCCGGGCCTGCCGGCTGCCGAGCTTGCCGGTCCTGTCGGTGCTGGGCTTGCCGGGCCTGCCGGTGTCGGGCTTGCCGGTCCTGCCGGTGCCGGGCTTGCCGGGCCTGCCGGTGTCGGGCTTGCCGGGATTGCCGGGCTTGCCGGTCCTGCCGGTTCCGGGCTTGCCGGGCCTGCCGTGCTTGCCGGGCTTGTCGGGCTTGCCGGGCCTGCCGGTGTCGGGCTTGCCGGGATTGCCGGGCTTGCCGGACTTGCCGGGGCTGCCGGGCTTGCCGGGCCTGCCGGCTGCCTCAGGCTTGCCGGCCTCACCGCGGGAGAGGGAGAGGTCGCGGCAGAGGTGGTGGTGGTAGTGACAGAATAAGGAAAAGTGTTTTCATCGAATGTGACATGGCGAGAGACAAGCACGCGACCAGAAGATGGATCGAAACAACGATATCCTTTGTGATCATCAGAAAGACCAAGATGAATGCAAGGTAGTGAACGTGGTTCGAGTTTGTTGGAGGTGGTAGAAGCGGTGTTCGGAAAACAAAGACAGCCAAAAACACGCAAAAAGAATAATCGGGTTGGGAGAGAAAAAGAGATTGAAAAGGCGAATAAAGAGGACATGTCTTAGTTGGTCGAATATTTAGAAGTAGTGTGGCAGTGCGAAGGGCTTCGGCCCAAAAATGAGAGGGAAGAGAAGCTTGTAATAGCAAGGTGCGAAGAATAACATTAATGGAGCGAAGAGAGCGTTCAGCTTTGCCGTTTTGAGGGGAGGTATAAGGACATGAAAAACAAAGAAGAATGCCTTGAGAAAGAAAGAAGTTGCGGTTTTGAGTGTTCTCAAATTCTCGGCCATTATCACATTGAAGAAATCTAATTGGCAAGCCAAAGTGTGTAAGAACATATTGTCGAAAATTGAGAAAGATGGCATGTACTTCAGATTTAGCACGAATAGGAAAAGTCCAAATATAATGAGAATAGTCATCCAAAATCACAAGATAATATTTGTAACCAGAGACACTAGGGATGGGAGAGGTCCACAAGTCATAGTGAATTAATTCAAATGGAAAAGTGCTACGGGTAGTAGAGGTTCCAAAAGGTAATCTAACATATTTGCCGCATTGACAGGCATTACAAAGAGAGGGATTATGAGGAACAGTAGAACTAGGAATACAAAATTCTTGAAGCAAAGATGACAAGGTGGTTTTATTGGGGTGTCCTAGACGACGATGCCATAGATCAACTGATGCAAGCATGGCTCGGGGAGTGGATGTAGGTGCGCCATGAAGCGGATAAAGATCACCCGTGCTATTATACCGAGCGAGGACCTCTCCCGTTGTCAGATCCTTCACAAACAAACCAAAAGGGTCAAAAGCCAAAATAACTTTATTGTCAATGCAAAATTGGCGAACAGAAATAAGATTTTTGATGAGGGAAGGGACAACAAGAATATTGCGGAGAAGAAAATTGGCGTAAGAGGAAGAGATGTAAGAATGACCGGTGCAGGAAACAGGTATGGTAGAACCATCACCAATGGTGATCGTAGAAAAAACAGAAGGGAAACAAGCTGACAGCAAATTCATATTTGAAGACATATGCGAGGAGGCACCAGAATCGAAAATCCAATCCGTACCTTCGTTATTGAGAGTAAAGTTGTTCATGGCGTTGATGAAGGCGGCTTGATCCCAGGCCGGCTGCGGTAGAGGAGCAGAGGGGCCAGGAGCCTGCATGGGAGCGGAGGGCAGGGTCGGCGGCTGGTAGTATGCTGCCGGGGCCGGCAAGGTGCCGTAAGGAGCCGGCAAGGTGCCGTAAGGAGCCGGCAAGGCAAGGGCCGGCAAGGTGCCGTAAGGAGCCGGCAAGGCAAGGGCCGGCAAGGTGCCGTAAGGAGGTGGTGTAGGGGTGGCGTTGTAGACGTGCGCCGGCGGCTTGGGCCCAAGGAGTCCAGGAGAACCGGTGGCCGTTCGGATACCGGGGCTCCACGTGCCCGTGTATGCAGGCGGGGCCCCGTACGGTGATGGAGCCGACCAGGGCATTGGCCAAGCTTGGACAAGGCCGGTCCAGGGATCGTGCTGAGGAGGCCATGTCGAAGGAGCTGGTGGCGATGGAGCGGCCGATGGCGGAGCTGGTGCAGTGCCGACGGGGCGAGGAGCAGGGGGCCGGTAGATCGGATTCTTGCCCCGGTAGTTAGGGCTCGGGCGCCATCCTGGCGGCGGTGAAGGAGCTGCTGCCACCGCGGGATGAGGAGCGGGTGCAGCAGATTGGCGCGGCAGCCCAGGCGCGACAGCGTGAAACACCTGCGGTGGCCGTTGAGCCTTGCGAGCTTGGTTCTTCTCTTCTTGTTGGAGGAGGGAGCGGACCTCCTTGAAGGTAGGGTAGGGCTTGAGCATGGGTATGAAGGACTGCTGCTTCTCGAACTGCTCGCCAAGGCCGACGAGGAGGGCGTTGATGAGGGCGCGGTCGTCGACGTGATCACCGAGTTCACGGAGTTCGTCGCCGATGGCCTTGATCCTCTGGCAGAAGACGGTGACCGGGGCATCTCCCTGGACGGTCGTACGGAGCTCGGTGTTGAGGGCGTTGATGCGTGCGTAGGAGTTGTCCTGGAACAGCTGCTGAAGGGAGGCCCAAAGCTCGGCGGCGGTTGCATCGTCGGAGGAGACCAGATTGAAGAGCTCCGTGGAGATGCGGGTGTAAATCCACTGGATGATGGCGAGATCGTCTTTCACCCAGCGTGGATCGGCGGGCTGCGGAGGGTAGGACGGGTCGATGTGGTGTCGGAGGCCGCATCGGCCGAGGTGGATGTCGAAGAGGTGGCGTCAATGGTAGTAGTTGTGGGCGCCAAGATCGAGAGAGATCGGGTGAAGGGGGAGACGTCGGCGATGGTGTGGGCTCGGGAAAACATTGGTAGTTGAGGAGGAGCTAGTTGGGTGGTTGTAGAGGAAGAGGAGGTAGGGGCACCGGCGGCGCGGAACTCGGCTATGGAGAGGAGGGGCCGAGTCGGCCGCGGCGGCGGCGTTGGCGGTGGTGCCATGCATGCCAGGTACGGAAAAACCTAGGCGTCTGATACCATGATAATTGGAGAATAATAATTGTATTGATTGAGGCCTCAAAGGGCTGTTTATATAGATTACAAAACTTGGACTCCAAGACTAATAGAGATAGATTACAATCCAAAATCGGCCGGCCATACTATCCGTAACCGACCTATACTCTAATAGTAAACACAGACACCGTTGTGAACGGTGGCGGCCGACGGCCTGGAGGTGGAGGTAAACCTGTGCACATTGCACCACAGTGAACAGTAGAAAAAACAAAACAACTCAGAATATTCTGAACCTTTTCGGACTCAGAGGACACACAATGTTTTAGGTGCATATAAAATTAATGGCGAAATGACATATGTCGAGCTCTAAAAATATATAACAAAATCTGTCTTTTCTTTAAAAAAATCTGTCTTTTCTTTAAAAAAATCTTTGCTTACAACGCGTCGTTGAGGATGTTTTCTTCTGTTCATGACGGTGCTTGTGGCTTTGCATGGAATGCAAGGAAGTTATTGTAAAGACGGCTTTGTCCAGTATAAATGGGCTTGCGGCTTTTTAGGCAAAAAGAGGAAGAAAAAGTTGTTCAGATTCGCATGCTCGCGTTACTAAAAATTCAGTGATTGATCCATTGTGGGCGGTGCTGCTAAACTGATTAGTGATGGCCACGCAGCTGCGTCGGTAGTTCCCGCCGTGTTAAAAATTCAGATTATGAGCGATGGCCGAGCGGCTGCCTCGGCGGTTCCCGCTGTCCGTGTCCTATTAAATCTTGAACCGCGTTTGGATCTAACTTTTGGTTACACTACCAGAATAAACTACTATGCCGACGGCTCAGGCCTGATTCCCGTCGGGATAGACCTATGCCGACGGCACCCGTCGGCGTAGGACCGTCGGCAACATATACGTCGGCGTACCCCAGGTAACCGTCGGCATAGAAAGGCCGTCGGCATAGATGCCTACCCCGACAGCGTCCGTACAACTATGCCGACGGCCCAGACCGTCGGCATAGTTCCACGCCAAACGGCGTCCGACGGCGTCGCCGTCAAGAGACTCCCAACCAGTGACCGCCACGTGGCGAAGCTACGCCGACGGCCTAGCCGTCGGCGTAGGCTGGCCACGTGTCTGCCACTGGCAATTCCCGAGGCGTAGCGACGCCGTCGGCTAGGCCGTCGGCATCTGTCACAACTATGCTGACGGCTAGGCCGTCGGCATATCTGTCGCCACGTGGCAGGCGCTGGCATTTTCCTGGGCCGTAGCTATCACAACTACGCCGACGGCTAGGCCGTCGGCATATGTGCCACGTGGCGGCAACTGGTAACTCGCACACTATGTATGCCGACGGCTAAGCCGTCGGCGTAGTGTTTGTCTTATTTTTTTCCCCTTTTTCTTGTTTCATATCAATTCATTTCAATTCAAATAGCAGGTATATACAACAAAATAGACATGCATAGCATCACCATCACAACCAACAACACCACCATCAAGAGCATCATAAATATATATGCTCTCACAACCAACATCACCACCATCACATCCTCACAACCAACAACATAAGCATATCAGAAACATAAGCATCTAGCTAAGAAGTCATCGGAAGTAGCGTAAAAGAGCTTAAGCGCCAGTACGTCCACCACCACCGCCAAGGTCGTCACCGCCAAGTCCGCCAAAGCCCAGGTCGTCACTGCTAGCGGCAGCGCTACCGCCAAGACCGCCACTGCTACCGCCTCGGTGGATCGGAGTGACCGGGCTCCGTGACTCGGGAGTGATGCGAAGACCGGCACCACCACAAACGGATGATCCACCGGTTCCCTGGATGTTTGAAAAGACATGTTCAGTGGATGTTATTGTGTTGAATAAACAGTAAGCGGTGGTTGAATAGTTTGGGGATATACTAACCGCCGTTGCCACCACACTTTCACACGCGTAGGAGGGCCCACCGCAACACCTGACGTGTTTCCTACCCCCGCCCCCAGGTACCCCGTCTCGTTTCCCCCCTCCGTGACAGGGCGGCAGTGACGTCCATGAGGGGAGGCAATCGATATATAATTGAGATATGTTTTTTTTACATAAGGCACATTTAAGTTAATCAAATTAGTTTTGAAAAAAAGAGAAAACAAGAAAAATAAATAAAAAAGAGAAAATAAATAAAATAGAAAAAAAGTAGCCCAAATCTATGCCGACGGCAATGCCGTCGGCATAGATACGGCCACGGATCGACAAAGCCCTGGATCGATGACGTGGCATAGGACGCGGATCGATGACGTGGCAGAGGACATGGGCCAGGGCCTATGCCGACGGCCAGGCCGTCGGCATACCTATGCCGCCCCACGGATCGGTTAGGGCTCGGATCGATGACGTGGCAGAAGCACGAGGGTCGATACCGTCGGCTTAGCTATGCCGACGGCCCCCGTTAGCTCGTCGGCGTAGGCTTTGCACCGTCAAACGGCCGTCGCCGCCCGGGTAGCCGGGTCCACCTCTACGCCGACGGCTTTGATATGCCGACGGCCACTGTAGGCATATGGCGATCGATGCTGACAGCCGATCGATGCCGACGGTCCCCGTCGGCATAGGTGGACGTGTGCCGACGGTTTATCTATGCCGACGGCTTGACCTAGGCCGTCGGTATACGTCCATCTATGCCGACGGGAGCCGTCGGCATAGATTAGGCCGTCGGCAGCTGCTGTTATTCTGGTAGTGTTATCGTCTAACACCGTGGTTGGTAGAGCCGCGTGCAATGCCTTTCTGCAGTTCTGTATATATATGACACCGTGGTTGGTAGAACAAGCGATAGCTTTCCTGTTGAGTTGCAGGCTCGCAGCAGATCTGCTATAGCCCGGCCGACGTGTAGCCACTTCGATCGAGTTTTGTTCGGCCTAGCACCACAAGAGGTATGGCTTCAATCAAGCTCTCTGTGATGCATGCGTGCTACGGACGGTGCTACTCCCTCCGTTCCTACCATACCGTATGTAGTTCGTAGTGAAATTTTTAAAAAGACTTATATTTAAGAACGAAGGGAGTATATACTTATACCTGGAGTTAATTACATGCCTACATATTCCATCCGTTTTTATTTACTCCGCGTACTAGCTTTGGTCAGAGTCAAACTTTGTAAATTTTGACAAAGTTTATAGACAAAATTATTAACATATACAATAACAAATTAATATCATTAGATTCATTATTGAATGTATTTTCACATCATATAGATTGTTTAGGGCAAATGTTTATATTGTTTACTATAAACTTGGTCAAACTTTGTGAAGTTTGACTTCAATCAATTCTAATATGCAGAGTAAATAAAAACGCGAGGGGGTGGGGGGTGGGGTACATTGTAGTGAATAAATCAGTGACACAAATTAGTGCGACATAGAGGGCTTTATCTACATACCTACATACATTGTGGTGCCATTAATTAGTGTCATTCGTTGGCTATATACTCTTCTCATTATTCTCCTTATATATATAGTGGACGTGCTTGTTTTCAAACTTGGTTTAATTGGTTTTGGATACACTAATACTGAACATTAGCAGTGAGACTAGGAGGGATTAATCAACTTATTTCTTAGTTTAGTTTAGTTTAGTTATTTAGGTGCCTAGGGTGTTTTTGCCTAAAAAGACCAAAATGCTAAAAGGGGGTCATTCTTTTCAAGCTCTTATCTGCAAGCCCTTGTTTTTTGATAAAGGGTGCTTTTATTAAGTCAAAATGTAGCATCACATGGATACAAAGCATTATAAGCAACATCTGACCTCTGCATAACTAAGATGCACACAATCAATCACTGACAAAAAGATAATTTAAAAACGACATATTGATGATGGTAGTGTCATATAGGACCGATACTATGTCTATGTCGAAGGGGGTGGTGGATTGATCCAGAGATTATGCTGCCATTCATGTTGGATAAAACCTCCATATCTGCAAGCCCTTGTTAGGATAGGAAAAACATAGAAATGAAGTTCAGATGTTATTTTACAAGAATATATGGGGGAAAGTCTTGCAATTAAGCGCCACGTGGGTTAGTCTGAAATTATATCTGTTTTTCTTCTGCAAATGAACCATGCATTTTACGCAAGAAACCAGAGCTTCTAACCGAGTTGATGTTGGCTTTATTGAGCCTGTAGAGAATATGTCGGAAGAAGTTGACAGAGCGGCAATATCATTAGGTGAAGGCGTACTACTGGGAGATTCATCACTGCTAGAAGAAGCTGATAGAGTGGCAATACTGTCAGGAGAAGGGGTGCGTCTTGGAGATTCATCGCCATCTCAGCAACAAGAGATAGCTGTTGACCATGGTCCGCACATGTCAATTGATGAGTTGTTGAAAGTGATAAAAGGAGCAAATGGCATGCCGGTGCTGTTCGTCCCCTCCAACGATGGTCGGCTGGTAGCAGTAACCGTGGAAGGCCTTCAGAATTCAGCGCCTGCAAACCGCGACAACGACGGGCTTGCTGAAAAGGAGCAGCAAGCTTTCCGTTCATGGTTGTTGCTCATGGCGTCACTGATTGCCACCGTCACCTTCACTGCGGGGCTCACCCCACCCGGTGGTTTTTGGAACGACGACAATCTAGCCAAGGGGTATGTCGCTGGTACCTTGGTTATGCGTGACAAATTTCCTAAGAGGTACGGCTTATTTCAGTTCAGCAACAAGGTGGCCTTCTTTGGCTCCTTGATGGTCATTGGAATGCTCGCCAACATCGTAAATAACAAGCCGAAGGCCACTGCATTAAGGAGCAGTATATGTTTCCCATTTGTTGTAGCCTTTTGCATTGTGGGTTTAGGGACTAGCTTCATCACCGGCATGTCGTGCGACCTCAAAGAAGATGTTTTCAACGGTGTTATGCTTGTAGTTGTCCTTGTCAACATCTCTGTCCCTTGGGTTATGAGTTGTCGACCCCGGAATCCTTGATTTAAGAGGCTGGTTTATTGTTACGTAACTGGTAAGGACAAATGTTTTACTGAAGAATCCTTACTGCAGCTTGCAACCTGCAAACTTTCTATCCATGTGGAGTAAGCAAGTAGCAGTAGGTGTATCTACGTTCCTATCTAAGTGGTTGAAGGACCTCATTTTACTACATATTTGCTTGTAACTCCTATATACATTGACACATATGAAACTGTAACTGGATTCCTTTATATCAGGAACATGTTATCAATTCGTAAGCATGCCATCACAGTACATGTGCAGCGCAGCTCCTTAATCATGTATACTACGAGTTCTGAGTGTGGTATTACACATCAGCTGCTTGTTCCTGCACATTTTGCTTTTTTGCAACAGTGGAACTGACTGCCGTCATGCATCACGGAGTCGATTTGATATGGCTGAATTTCTTTGGTTGTGTGTCTGATGACGCTGGGGAAAGGCAGAATATGCCATGAACTCTGCGTTACGAGCCTGGCGAATTGCAGCATATTCAGAGGGGTTGCCATACGTTGCTACGTTGCGAACTGAAGATAGGAGGGGCACTTCTGAAGAATTCGGTTCCAGAACTCCCAATCAACTTGGTCATAAGCCTTTGATGGATCCAATTTGTATGCATTATTGGAAAATAGCCTTCCAGAGATGAAACACTCTGTTTTTCAGATATTAACTCTTATCAAAAGAGGCTAAAGACGATTGGCCGACCATTTACATACCACCTTGCACTAGTAGAAAACAGGCCTTTGGACTGGAGCATTAGTCCCGGTCGGGTTTTGAACCGGGACTAATGCGCCCACTAGTCCCGGTTCATGAGCCTTTGCTTTAGTCCCGGTTCGTGAGGAACCTCTAGTCCCGGTTGGTGTTACCAACCGGGACTAAAGGGGTGGTGGCATGATTGCGGTGGGCTGGGGCCATGCAAGACCCTTTAGTCCCGGTTGGTACCACCAACCGGGACTATAGAAATTCCTATATATAGATGCTTCTTCCAGCCCGAGCCCAATCTCTCCTTTCTATCCTCTTTGTTTTCTTCCTTCCCCTGAGCTCATGAGGATTTGTCAAGATTTGTGAAGATTGGAGGCACCCATCCATTTTTGCAAAGATTTGTGAAGATTGGAGGCACCCCATCGTTCTAAAAGATTAGCAAGTTCATCATTTCATCTCTCATTACTGTTTAGGAGTAATTATGTGGGAGTTCATTTGATTTATATGCAAGCAATTTGAGCTCAAATCCTCTTCTTAGTTTGCATGTGTAGGTGTGTGGTTTACTTAGTGCCTTCCCGTCCCCGTCCTCAGTTTGAGCTCAAATCCTCTTCTTAGTTTGCATGTGTAGGTGTGGTTTACTTAGTGCCTTCCCGTCCCCGTCCTCAGTTTGAGCTCATATCCTCTTCTTAGTTTGCATGTGTAGGCGACGTATTATGTCTGGACGAAATCCTCAGTCTGGACAAAGTTCTCAGTCTAAACAAAGTTCTCAATCTGGACGAAATCCTCAGTCTGGACAAAGTTCTCAGTCTAGACAAAGTTCTCGGTGTAAACAAAGTTTTCCGTCTAGACAAAAATATCAGTCTAACTGTTCGGCAGATATATATATATATATATATATATATATATATATATATATATATATATAAGATAACTATATGTTGTTTTACGAGAACTATGTAATTGTTTTTGATATACTTAATTATATAATGCAGGATGTATGGTGACCGAGGGACTTCCGACGCACTTCGTTTAAGATAAGAATTTTGAAGAAGTTTTATTATAAATTAAGATAGAATTTCAGAAGTTTCATTATAAATTGAGATAGAAATTTCAGAAGTTTTAAGATAAGAAGTTTCATTATAAATATATACATCATGCATTATAATTTTTTAATAAAAAAGGACTATAAATAGAGAGTAAAAAAATTACGTACTTTCGGTCTGTCGGAGCTCCTTGTGTGACTTTCATGTCTCTTCTTGATGGAGGAATCCCGACTGTTGTCGCGGGGGTCGTTTCCCTCTTCTTCTTTCGCATGCAATTTGAGCTCAAATCCTCTTCTTAGTTTGCATGTGTAGGTGTGGTTTACTTAGTGCCTTCCCGTCCCCGTCCTCAGTTTGAACTCAAATCCTCTTCTTAGTTTGCATGTGTCGGCGACGTATTATGTCTGGATGAAATCCTCAGTCTGGACAAAGTTCTCAGTCTGGACGAAATCCCCAGTCTGGACAAAGTTCTCAGTCTAGACAAAGTTCTCGGTCTAAACAAAGTTTTCCATCTAGACAAAAATATCAGTCTAAATGTTCGGCAGATATGACATAACTATATGTTGTTTTATGAGAACTATGTATGAACTCTATGTATTTATTTTTGCAGTAATACATCATGCATTATAATTTTTTAATAAAAATAGGACTATAAATATTTAGTCCTCCTGAAGCCCCCCTCCCCGTCCGCCATGCATTGCCGCCATGGCCGCCCATCTCCGGCGTAGGAGCCCCGCCGCCCCGTCCATCTCCGACGTAGGAGCCCCGCCGGTGCCGCAAACACACACACACACGCACACACACACACACACACACACATTGTGTTTAAAAACGTGCAAATATTTTCTAATTGTTAGAACATCTTTTTAGTGTTATGAATTTTTTTGTGGTTGGTATGCAACATTTTTTCATTAAACAATATGTTAAGAAAATTGTAGTAGATGGATAAGTAGATTGATATTGTTAGATGATTTTGTTAAATTATGATGCTTTTCATGTTTTAGTTTTAGTTGTTTTAGGTAATTAAGTGTTCATATTGTTTTAGTTAATTTTGTTGTTTTATGTTTTAGTTGTTTAGTTTTTTTTATGTTTTAGTTAATTTAGTTGTTTTAGTTGTTTTATGTTTTAGTTGTTTAGTTTTTTTATGTTTTAGTTGTTTTAGTTGGAAATAATGTAGTATCGTCGGTCGTCGGTGACGCGATATCTAGGAGTCCCCGACGATCATCGGTGAGGAGTCCCCGATGATCGCCGGTGAGAGAGTGCGCACCAACACATCATGAGATATGAGAGTTATTTAAGGAAAGCCTCGACAGACCGAAAGTAATAATCAATTTATATGTCATGTGCGTATGTTATTGCAATTAGGTCTATTTGGTCATGTGCATATGTTATTGCAGGGAACACCTCCTTGTGCCTATGTTTTGCCGGAATGTTGATTTATTTCCGTTCTGGCAAATTTTAGGCGCTCAATATGTCTTACATTAGCAATGGTCATGCCGTAATTTTTGAATCATGAACACAGGAAATGTCGTCATCTGATGACGGCGATAGGATCCAAGCGTGTGAACTCTGCGGCGAAGATAAGGGTCTTTGCGACCAGCCTGGGCTGCGAGACGGCTGGTTCTTCACCATGAAGCTTTACGAGGACTTCGATATTTCTATGGTATGCAACGATGACAACTGTTTTTTCGTAATTAAGCATGACTTCTGTTTCTTTACTTCAACGTGTAATTTCTGTTTTATACAATTCGACTAGTTCATCCCCTGTCATGCAAGACGGTATTTCTTGGCGAGGCTCGGTTTCGAAGAGCACGAGAGTTTCGAGACGAGGAGAGCCAACCTGAGGACTAAACATGGTCACACATTTCTGGTCAAAGTAATGAATGCAATTAATAACACAGAATTATGGTGCTCAAATTGGGAAGCTCTTTGCAAGGCATATGAATTTCAGGAGGATATGGAAATAACCTTCGATCTTCGTCCTGAAGATCATATTGAAGGTAACATCGACATTTGGGTGGATGTCGATATGCTTCCTGTTTTACCTCCATGTGAGTTTATCAACCATGCATATTTGTCAAGTAATTTGCATTCTATATTTAAAAGTAGTTGGTTTTCATCCATACTAAATTTGTTAATTTATAATTTACAGCTTATTTCGTTTCCTCGAGTGAAACATAGAACATAATTGACACGACACACTACACTTATGGATCACATCTAACTTGGGAGGAGAATGATGATCTTATCAACTTTGTTATTGATGTCCTAGTTGGTAGGGAGATCTTCCCGTATAATTTGGGAACTGGCCCAAATTATACATTGTACAGGACACTAGTGCATAGGTTGAGAGCGGATGACATTCGCCGAAATATCTTGATAAGAGTTGCTAATTAAGTATACTACTATTGCGTAAATGGTATTGATTACATTGCTAACTAGGCTACTATTATGTTCTTCAAAAGAAACTGCCAAATGAAGTTGTGCCTCCGTTGATGCAAACCGAAGGTAATATGACAATTAAAAGCCCCTTCCAGCCCGAGTTCTCTTTTGCATACTCGACTGAGCGCAAACCACCAAGACGGCTCCAAATTGAAGCACGGGGACAAATAAAGAAGGATCGCAAGCCACAAATTGGAGACCGTTGGATCTCTTTGCTTCATCATGGAGACATAGGTGTTATTCTGTTTTATGTCATTTTACCTAGGAGGGAGGACTAGGTCCTATGAGAGAGAAGTTTTTTTGGTTTATATTAACTTGCATGATCGATTAGGATGATTATTATTATGATGTTTTTTTGTTTTATGAGATTTTAACTTGGTATGATTAAGATGATGATGAGTTGTTAGATGAGTAAGATGATGATGAGTTATATGACATATATTTGATTAAAGTGGATGGATGCAAGTGATCATGTTGAATTAGAGAAAAAAATTAAATGGAAAACACAAAATGAAAAAGAAAAATAAACAATGAAGCCTTAACAGCTAAACCTTTAGTCCCGGTTGGTGTTACCAACCGGGACCAAAGGTCCCCATACCCTGGCGCGCGCTGCCGGCCACGTGGCCAGGGTTTAGTCCCGGTTCGTAGCTAACCGGGACTAAAGGCTTGGACCCTTTAGTCTCTATATTTTAGTCCTGGTTGGGGAACCGGGACTAAAGGCCCTTCCCAACCGGGACTAATGGCCTGTTTTCTACTAGTGTTGGTATATCACATTGCAGAAACCTATACGAAAATGCCTTTTGGAGCTCGGCCTCCATGGAGGCCGGTTTTTGAAAAACACAAAATTCATGAAAATTCATACTTTTACAATTCAAAAAAATCTTAAAAAAATACAGATATACATGGAGGCATAACACACATGTGTGTAAATTTTTAGGATGAAATACGTTGAAATGAAGGCTGTGCAAAAAAGACAAATCTGAGGCTTTTTAACACATGATACTATTCATCCTCAAAGTCCAGAAATTTGTCTTTTTTGTACAGGTCGCATTTCAAAGTATTTCATCTTGAATTTTTACACACACATACATTTCATCCTTGTATAGTTGCATATTTTTTTCGGCATTTTTTGAAGTCGAAAAGTTTGAATTTTGAATTTTTCAAAAATAAAGGGCTCCATGGAGCTCGGTGACCAAAACGCCCTACTCAAACCTATAGGCCTAAAATCTTTCAAATCGGTTGGGTGTGGGACCTCATGAATTGAGTACAATGGCAATATAATTCACACTCGAGGCATATGACCAGAAGAAAAAGAAGAACACTACAGCTACAATTGGCCGGTGTTTCAACTTTTTTTTTTAAAACTACAATTTCCTCTTTCAATGTTGCCCACTTAATTACGTTGGTAGAAACGTGTCGGAAAACCGTTAGGCCCCGTTGCTTTGATGTGACCAATTTGAAACATCACATGAGATACATCCTTTTCAGAGAAGGGAACAGACATATCTGATCATGTGTGTCTCGTTGGGAAAGATGACTAAATGGATACCCGAAGATTAATACTCTCCTACGCTTTTCGTTGCGAATGATAACTAAATGGATACTTGCACAAATTTTGCTTAATGATCATGTGTGTCTTGCAGACCATCAATGACAACGTTGATGCAGGACAATAGGGAAGAACAATTCCGGCATCAGGAGTTTGACTAATGAAGGGTGAACCACCTACAAAACGTGCAATCAATGAGGTTGAATCAAATGACAAGGTAACTGGTATTACCGCTGCACCAACATATTTGATATACACCATGACCTGAGTTTCCCCATGCATAACCTCTTCATTGCAGACAATCCGGCGGTTTACTTCCACTCCTTTACTTTTATGTTCTTTACCTTTAGCACTCGTTATTTTATTTCAAGCCTCTTTAACTTTTCTATCGGAGCTATACTAATCCATGCAGTTTTTCAAACAGTTAATTCAAACACGACCGGTGACACCTTGTGTGCAGCCAAAACATCAATTATGAACACTCTCCTTCGTTCTTTGTTAGGACGATAATTAATTGAGATACTTACACAATATGATAGCGGTAGGATATTGCAGCACCCCGTGCTGCCTCAGGCAGCCTTTGTTCACTGTAGCACTGTCGCTACAATATTCGATACAGTAAACAAAGGGAATTTGGCTTACGACCCAGGCAGCCTGGGGATACTGCAGTACCCCGGGCCGCCCCAGGCAGCCTTTGTTCATTGTAGCACTGTCGCTACAATATTCGTTATAGTGAACAAAGGGAAGGGCTCACGACCCAGGCAGCGGCTGCCTGGGGCCTATCTCCGCCTTTGCTTACACGAATGTGCTACATAACCATGTGTATTTTGTAGGTCATCAATAATCATGGGCTAGAACCGGCACGTGTGATGCTTCGACATCGGTCACCACGTGCTGGGATTACCCGTCATCCCGGTGGCAAAGTTAGAACCGACGCAATGAAAAGCTTCGACGGGGCTGCCATGCCCGAATGTTGTGGTGCTACAACTAGCACCCATCATGGCTGGAATGGCGACCGCCCTTTGTTGCAACCGACAATCGGGAAGCTGCGACCACGGTCTCCGTGAGCTAGCATCGACACCAGAAAGTTGTGACCGTGGTCTCCACGAGCTAGAATAGGCAACCGAGAAAGTTGCGACCGCATAGACGCTTTGCTGGGACCGGCAAGACTACAAGTTGCGACCAGTGATATGATTTTTTGCTGGAACCGAATAGCCATGATGTTGTGACCGACATGCCGCAATGCTGGAATCAACACACCGTGATGCTGCGACCAACGCACCACATAGCCCAAACCGGCGGCTGTATGGACGCAAGCTACCTAGTACTCAACATCGGTGACTGGGGCGCACCGAATGATGCAACTGCGGCAACCACGAGTGTGTGTTGTTCATGTAAACGTGTTAACACACGTGTACATTCCACTTTAAGCTCTCTGTTTCAATGTAGTTGTTAGCTCCTAATGACGATGCATCACTAGTAGAAAACAGGGTACTAGTCCCAGTTCCAGAGGGCCTTTCGTCCCGGTTCTGGAACCGGGACAAACCAAACGGGACTAATACCCAAAACCTTTAGTCCCGGTTTGCTTACGAACCGGGACCAAAGGGGCTCCACGTGGCCGCTGCGGGACGCCCATGCAGGAGGACCTTTAGTCCCGGTTGGTAACACCGACCGGGACTAAAAGGCAGCCACGCGTCAGCACCTGCCTGGCGCTGGGTTTTTTTTTTGAAAGGAGGGGTTTAGGGGTTTTCCTATTGTGTTTCCCCCTTTTATTTTTGTGTTTACCATTTTTATTTTACGCTTTTCATTCAACTCGACGCTAGCTACTACATATAGCAATGAAGGAACCATTACACAACATCGTCATGATCAATATATAGAGAGAAGTGACCTCTCTTTCTTCGTGCTTGGTCGAACAATATGCAACAAGTTTTCGTAAATCTATTCGACGCTATTACATATAGTACACGTTCATGCATATATACAATATAACATCTCTTACGATCCTAACTTCTATTATCAATCGTGATGGCATTCTCCGTCTTTAGGTATGACATGCTCAACAAAGAATCCCGCCAATTCCTCTTGAATTGCTCGTACGCGAGCAGTTGGTAGGGGTTCGTCCCGCTTCTGCCAGATCTAATTTAAAGAAGGGGGTCAATAAAACTCAACACAATTGATGGTAATAAAATAAAAATGTGAATATTGTTTACGTACTTCAAATTGTTCTAAAGATATGCCCCGGCCCCGCTCAGTGGTCGAGTGGCGAATGAACTCGCAAACGTAGTAAGCACATAAATTAGTCCCGGGTGCCTGCCACAAGCACCTTACGAGAATAGAGTTCAATCAAAATGATAATCAAGCATGATAATGGTATTGAAACAAGAATCAATGAGAGATGCGCGGTACTAGAGTAGTACTTACTTTGGGGTGTAAAAATTGCAGCTCTTTTTTCCATTTGACACCCTTAACCTGTTTGGTGAACTTTTTCCAAACCCTGCCCGGCAAAGAAAATGATTACTTGATATCAGGAAATGAACGAAAGTTGCCGATATGGTGCGATAATGATTGAACTTACTTCTGAAGCATTTCCCTCATGCTCGTCCACTCCTTAGTGTCTTTACGTCTCGAGTCCAAGACATTTATTTTTCCCTCTTCAAGCTGAATGTCTAGCAGAATAAAGTGGTAACTGCGCACGCATAACTCATTAATTGCACTTAACCTCGAGTAAGCAAAACAGAATGTGCACAAGATAGTAACACTCACTTGAAGTTGTAAGGAAATAGTATTTCCTTTCTGGTTTGTTGTCCAAGTAACGCATCTAGCAAATTTTTCTCTGTATCAGCGGGAAATTCTTTTAACGTATGTTCATTTATGAAATTTGGGTCAATGAACCCAATGTCATAGATTTGTAGTTGTTTGCATTCGAGGATCTTCATTCTGCATAATATAGTGTGAGGATAATTAATACATGCAATGAACGAGCTGATCTAGAGACTTAATTACTGAAAAAAATACTTACAGACAATAGGAAATGATGATAGTTTTGTCGAGCTCCTTTTGGTTGTATATAACTGAAAAATTTCTTAAAATTCAATGAACAACATCTGCTTTCCATTGAAGAAGTGCTCATTTTTTATTCCCACCAAGATATTGTTGTTCCCCTCCTTGCAGGCTTCCAAGTACCATTCATGCAAATGTCGCATCCTTGTTGGTAGACCCTTGAGCTCCTCACGTGTGATGAGAGGCTTCCCGTGCTCGTAGCTTAAGGATGGTACTACCTCAGCCGTTTCGAACTGTACCGAATCGGGTAAGTAATCATCAGCAGTGATAGCAAGACCATCGGCCGCTTTCTCTGGATCATTAGCGATATCGGTAACCACCTTGAGCGGAGGGCACGATTGCAGTTCTTGTTCGCCGAGCTGGGGAATTGTTTTCCCACTTCTTGAGCCACTTCTACTTAAGCTTCCCGACCGCCTCGCTTGATCATATTTCTTTTGAATACATCGGTCATAGTTTGATGGCAGCGGAGGCGGTGGTGGTCGCCTAAGGGCATCCAGAGTTCGCTTCGCTTTCACCGGATCTATTTTCTCCTCTTCAGGTGGGCGTTTCGGTGCGAGCTGACGTTTCACATCGGCATCCACGATCTCGTTGAGTTCCTCCTCAGACCTCTCGTAGGGTAACTTGGGAAGAGGGTTGAGGCTTGGGCCGTATCTGAATCTCCTCTGTTTCGTACTACTGCGAGCCGCCGGAGCGGCGGCGACTCTCTTCCGCTGTTGCTTAGGCGGCGGAGGAGGCGGAGTACGATGATGCGGCGGCGACAGCTGAGGCGGAGGAGGATTCTGCTGAGGGGCCTCCTCCGTCGGAGTCCGCTGAGGCGGCGGAGACGGCTGACGCACCGGAGACGGCTCAGGCACCGGGGCCTCCTCTGCCTGAGTCTGCTGAGGCGGCGTCCAGTATGGAAGCACGATGTGTTCCTTTCTCCATAGACAGGTAGTCCTTAAGGCATATCGAAGAAGAAGCTCCCCTTCACCTGTAGCGTACTCAAGCTCCAGCCCATCAAATCCGTCCATTATTTCATCCACCCCGACTATAGCAAAGCCAGCTGGAACCGGAGTGTAATGTAAAGTTGCATCAGGTCGTGGAGGTAAGACATGGCCGACCGCCGCCTTCAAGGTCAGGTTATGACATTTCGCCATTAGCACACAATGTTCATTTTGCGTGATACCATCCACGGGGTAGCGAGGAGCCGTGCTATCAGGATGAACGAGCTCAGTGGAAGCCACGCTGCTTCTCCGCTGAGATGGTGGGGTAGCATCGTGGGTATTCTCCAATGAAGGATCTTCGTACCGCTGAGATGGTTGGCCGGTAGCTCGCTGGCTCTCAAGTGCCTCTAGTTTCGCTAATCTTTCATTCAACTTCTGCATTTCGCTTGCTTCCTCTTTCTTCTTTCTCTGTCGGCTTCTGTAACCAGCGCTGTCGGGAAACCCAACCTTCCACGGAACGGAGCCTGATGCGCCTCGTGTTCGTCCAGGGTGTTCAGGATTCCCGAGGGCAAATGACAGCTCGTCCTTCTCTCTGTCGGGAACGAACGTCCCTTCCAGCGATTTCTTGATTGTTTCCTCATGCTTTTTGAATGGTATTGCAAGTTGAGCTTTCGTCCAGACACATTTCCCTGTTTCTGGGTCCAAAGTTCCCCCAACCCCGAAGAAACAAGTCCTTGCCCGATCTGGCCAGTGCAATGTCGCTGGTTGGACATCTTTAGCAAGCAGGTATTTCTCAGCTTTGTTCCACGTAGGCCGGGCTTTCCTGTAGCCACCTGACCCCGTAACATGGTGATAGTCCTTCCTTGCAGCATTTTTCTCATTTGTAAGTGACCTGTTCTTAGCCTTCTCCGATTTCTTGTAGGCCACAAATGCGGGCCAGTGATCTCTCATCTTCTCATATTGACCTCTGAATTCTGGAGTCTTGTCTTTCTCGATAAACTTCCTGTTCAATACTTTCTTCCAGTTCTTGAATAGTTCTGCCATCTTCTTAAGAGCAAACGCCCTGACCTTTCGCTGTATAACTGGGTTAATCGGATCCTCCTTTGGCGGTAGACTAAAATTTCTCATCAGATTGGTCCAAAGATCATCTTTCAGTCTATCGTTGACATAAGGAACTTGAGGGTCCTTCTTCTTATTCCATTCTTGGCAGCTGATCGGGACGATGTCCCTAACAACCACTCGGCATTGATGTATAAATTTTTTCTTGGTCCAGTAGCACTAGTACATAACAGGGCTTTGGTCCAGCCCTGAGAAGCCCATTAATCCTGGTTCACTCACGAACTGGGACCCATGGGGGCATTGGTCCCGGTTCGTGAGGCCAGGGTGCCGGCCGGGCCTCGTGGGCCATTGGTCCCGGTTCGTCTGACCCCTTTGGTCCCAGTTCCAGACACGAACCGGGACCAATGGGCCTCGCTCCTGGCCCACAACCATTGGTCCCGGTTTGTGGCTGGAACCGGGACCAAATGGTGTCCTTTAGTCCCGGTTCCAGCCACAAACCGGGACCAATGGTCGGCCTATATATACCCACTGCCCGCGAGCAGAGCAATGCACTGCTCACTTTTTTTTGGCCAGCCGTGGGAGAGCTTTGTGGTGCTCTAGCTCACCTCCTATGCACATGAGGTGTTCGATGAAATGCCCGAACCACACTTAAGCTTTATCCTCTCGAAGCTCCTTGTCCAAGCTCCATTTTCCTCAAGATTTGTTTAGGTTTGGCGGTCCGTCCTGTCCCGTCCCCGTCCTCACCGCCGTCGATCGCCCGCGCCCATCTCGGCGCCGGCACCACCGTGGTTAGCCTCTTCTTCTTATCTTCTTTCTAAAAGAAAAAAGTTCTTACTTGTATCATTTAGATAGATACTTGTGTAATTTTCTTACTTTTATTATTGTTTGTTATTATATAGTGCCATGGTCATGGTATCCGCCCACGTCGGCCCTCGTCCGGTCTATGATTCGGATGTGGTATATATTATCTTTTATAACAATTTGTTTTATTTAGTGTTTATGACAATTATGCCGACCAACGTGACATAGATTTTTTAATCTAGGAGGTATGTGAACCGGAAATTCCAACCGACATAGAAATTCTTGTCGAGAAGTTAAATTTGGTTGAAAAAGAAAACAATTATTTGAAAGAAAAATTACAAAGAGTTGAAGAGGAGAAGATGAAGTTGGAGTTGCATGTTGCCGATGTCGTCGACGATCACAAGATCAAGATGGATGCAATGCGCTTGAAGATTAGAAAGATTAGAAAATATGCCATTCATACTGAGGCTTGGTATCATTATGCCGTTGGATCAATTGGTACCTTAGTTGCGGTTATGATCGCATTTGTTGTTGCATTTAAATTTTATAGTTTCAATGTATGTTTTAATTAGATGCTCTATAGAGCTATATGTTGTTCAATAATGAGAACTATGTATGAACGTTATGTATTTATTTTGGTCACTACTGTACTTTGGCTTTAATGTGATGATGAATTTCTATTAATTTGGTCACTTCTCTATTCATGATATGCACGCAGATGAACCGGCAATGGATGTACGGTGACCGACGCACCTCCGAGTATATTAAGGGCCTGCATAATTTTCTCGAAGCGGCTGAGGCAAACAAGCAGAATGGTTTTATGCATTGTCCATGTACTGTCTGTGAGAATACGAAGGCTTTCTCCAACTATAAAACCCTTCACTTCCACCTGCTTCAGAAGGGTTTTATGCCACACTATAATGTTTGGACCAAGCACGGAGAAAGAGGGGTTATGATGGAAGACAACGAAGAAGAAGAGGATGACGACAACTACCCGCCCCCTGAATACGGTGATGCTGCAATGGGGGAAGCTGAAGATCAAGAGGAACCAGACGATGTGCCCGATGATGATCTTCGCTGGGTCATTGTTGATGCACAGAGAGAATGCGAAAGTGAAAGGGAGAAGTTGAAGTTCGATCGCATGTTAGAGGATCGCAAAAAAGGGTTGTACCCAAATTGCGAAGATGACAATAGAAAGCTCGGTACCACACTAGAATTGCTGCAATGGAAGGCAGACAATGGTGTATCTGACAAGGGATTTAGTTCGCTACTGAAAATAATGAAGAATAAGCTTCCAAATGATAACGAATTGCCCGGCAGTACGTACGAAGCAAAGAAGGTTCTATGCCCTCTAGGATTGGAGGTGCAGAAGATACATGCATGCCCTAATGACTGCATCCTCTACCGCGGTGAGTACGAGGATTTGAACACATGCTCGGTATGCGGTGCCTTGCGGTATAAGATTGTTGAGGGCCAGCGCATCGGGAAGAGGGTTCCTGCCAAGGTGATGTGGTATGCTCCTATAATACCACGGTTGAAAGTCTGTTCAGAAACAAAAAGCATGCCGAGTTGATGCCATGGCACAAAAAAGACCGTAAGAAAGACGGGAAGTTGAGAGCACCCGCTGACGGGTCGCAGTGGAGAAAGATCGAGAGAAAGTGGAGCGACTTTACAGGTGACCCGAGGAACGTATGGTTTGGTTTAAGTGCAGATGGCGTTAATCCTTTTAGGGAGCAGAGCAGCAAGCATAGCACATGACCTGTGACTCTATGTATGTATAACCTTCCGCCTTGGTTGTGCATGAAGCGGAAGTTCATTATGATGCAAGTGCTCATCCAAGGCCCTAAGCAACCCGACAATGACATTGATGTGTACCTAACGCTATTAGTTGATGAACTTTTACAGCTATGGAATGGAAGAGGTGTACGTATGTGGGATAAGAACGAACAGGAGGAATTTGACCTACATGCGTTGCTGTTTTTAACCATCAACGATTGGCCTGCTCTCAGTAACCTTTCAGGACAGACAAACAAGGGATACCATGCATGCACACACTGTTTAGATGAAACCGACAGTATATATTTGGACAAATGCAAGAAGAATGTGTACCTGGGGCATCGTCGATTTCTTCCGACCAACCATCAATGTCGAAAGAAAGGAAAGCATTTCAAAGGTGAGGCAGATCACCGGAAGAAGCCCGCCCTCCGTACTGGTGATCACATACTTGATATGGTCAATGATTTACAAGTAATCTTTGGAAAGGGTCCTGGCGGACTATCTGTTCCGACTGACGATGCGGGACGCGCACCCATGTGGAAGAAGAAATCTATATTTTGGGACCTACCCTATTGGAAAGACCTAGAGGTCCGCTCTACAATCGACGTGATGCACGTGACGAAGAATCTTTGCGTGAACCTGCTAGGCTTCTTGGGAGTGTATGGGAAGACAAAAGATACACCGGAGGCACGGGAGGAACAACAACGTGTGCATGAAAAAGACGGCATGCATCCAAAGCAGTATGAAGGTCCTGCCAGCTACGCTCTTACCAAAGAAGAGAAGGAAATCTTCTTTGAATGCCTGCTCAGTATGAAGGTCCCGTCTGGCTTCTCGTCGAATATAAAGGGAATAATAAATATGGCAGAGAAAAAGTTCCAGAACCTAAAGTCTCATGACTGCCACGTGATTATGACGCAACTGCTTCCGGTTGCATTGAGGGGGCTTCTACCGGAAAACGTTCGATTAGCCATTGTTAAGCTATGTGCATTCCTCAATGCAATCTCTCAGAAGGTGATCGATCCAGAAATCCTGCCAAGGTTAAGGAGTGATTTGGTGCAATGTCTTGTTAGTTTCGAGCTGGTGTTCCCACCGTCCTTCTTCAATATCATGACGCACGTCCTAGTTCATCTAGTCGACGAGATTGTCGTTCTGGGCCCTATATTTCTACACAATATGTTCCCCTTTGAGAGGTTCATGGGAGTCTTAAAGAAATATGTTCGTAACCGCGCTAGGCCAGAAGCAAGCATCTCCATGGGCCATCAAATAGAGGATGTCATTGGGTTTTGTGTTGACTTCATTCCTGACCTTAAGAAGATTGGTCTCCCTCAATCGCGGTATGAGGGGAGACTGACTGGAAAAGGCACGCTAGGAGCGGACTCAATAATATGTAGGGACGGGCATTCTTGGTCTCAAGCACACTACACAGTTCTACAGAATTCTACCTTGGTGACCCGGTATGTCGATGAACACAAGAATATTCTGCGCTCCAAACACCCGGAGCAGTGTGACGACTGGATTACATATGAACACATCAGGACTTTCGGCAGTTGGTTGCAAACACGTCTCATGGGTGACAACACTGTTTCTGATGAGCTATACTCGTTGGCCAGGGGGCATCTTCGACTGTAATGACTTACAAAGGGTACGAGATAAATGGGAATACATTTTACACGATCGCCGAGGATCAAAAGAGCACCAACCAAAACAGCGGTGTCCGCTTTGATGCAGCAACCAATAGGGGAAATGACACATATTATGGTTACATAGTGGACATATGGGAACTTGACTATGAACATGATTTCAAGGTCCCTTTGTTTCAGTGCAAATGGGTCAATCTGTCAGGAGGCGGGGTACAGGAAGACCCACAGTACGGAATGACAACAGTGAATCTGAACAATCTTGGGTACACAGACGAACCATTCGTCCTAGCCAATGATGTGGCGTAGGTTTTCTATGTGAAGGACATGTCTACCAAACCGAGAAAAAGAATAGATAAGGAAGCGAATACATCATACGATAAGCCAAAGCGCCACATAGTTCTTTCAGGAAAAAGAGACATCGTGGGATTGGAGGGCAAGACAGATATGTCTGAAGATTATGAAAAGTTTCATGAAATTCCTCCCTTCAAAATCAAGGATGAACCAAGCACCCTCTTAAACGATGAAGATTATCCATGGTTACGGCGCAATAAGCAAATGATACAAGCGAAGAAAAAGTGAAGACTTTCTCTCCACAACTATATCATTGCAGTTACATGTGAAGAAATGAAATGCCTTTTGTAACAGATGAGTTTTCGTATGAAACCCGAATACTTCGAAAGAGATTGTCCGTTTTGTACATGAAGTGCATCCAGTTTTTGCCGTAACCCTCTCAACTCTTTATAACCTTGGGCGGTGAAGGTCGTACCAATCAGGAAGAAGCACACGGATCGTGTGTTTCTTTCAAGCGCTTGTGAGCTGTTGGATCAGCACTATAACGACTAGTCCCGGTTCGTGCTAGCAACCGGGACTAAAGAGGCACACGACCCTATATATAACCCACCTCTCGGACATGTTCGACACTTAGTGTGTGTAGTCATTCGGATTCAAATCATTCGGATTCCCTGCATACGGTCCAACGGTGCATTTCATATTTCCACCGTTGGGCTGTATGCAGGGGAAACCGTGTGTTTTGTTGATCTATCTAGAAATCCTTTAGTTCATCGACCGAATACAAATCATTCGGATTCCCTGCATACGGTCCGACGGTGCATTTCATATGCGGGCACTCACGAGCCATCGTCGGGCTGTATGCGGGGGAAACCGTGTGTTTTGTTGATCTATCTAGAAATCCTTTAGTTCATCGACCGAATACAAATCATTCGGATTCCCTGCATACGGTCCGACGGTGCACTTCATATGCGGGCACTCACGAGCCACCGTCGGGCAGTATGCAGGGGAAACCGTGTGTTTTGTTGATCTATCTAGAAATCCTTTCATTTTCCGATGGTATATTTCATTTTTCCAACTCCATTTTTACAAAGACACTTAGAAAGAAACAAAAGACAAATAGAAAGGATGATGCTCAATTGTCCGTTTTGTACACGAAGTGCATCCAGTTTTTGCCGTAACCCTCTCAACTTTTTATAACATGCTATGTGGGTGAAATGATGATACCATGCCAACTTTCAACCTTTTCAGAGTTCATTTGTAGTGCTTTTCAATTTCAGGGTCATTTAGCTCAAAAATATCAGTAAATGCATGAAAAATACCAAATGAAGTCAGAAAGGGTTGAAAATTGATGATGTGGCTTTGAATGGTGCATCTTGAACACACAAAAAGTCTGGAGTTCAAATAAGTTCAAAAAAAATGAAATCCCTTTGTAACAGATGAGTTTTCGTCCGAAACCCTGATACTTCGAAAGAGATTGTCCATTTTCTACACGAAGTGCATCCAGTTTTTGCCGTAACCCTCTCAACTTTTTATAACATGCTATGTGGGTGAAATGATGATACCATGCCAACTTTCAACCTTTTCAGAGTTCATTTGTAGTGCTTTTCAATTTCAGGGTCATTTAGCTAAAAAAAATCAGTAAGTGCATGAAAAATACCAAATGAATTCAGAAAGGGTTGAAAATTGATGATGTGGCTTTGAATGGTGCATTTTGAACACACAAAAAGTCTGGAGTACACATAGGTTCAAAAAAATGAAATCCCTTTGTAACAGATGAGTTTTCGTCCGAAACCGAGATACTTCGAAAGAGATTGTCCATTTTGTATATGAAGTGCATCCAGTTTTTGCCGTAACCCACTCAACTTTTTAGCACATGCTATGTGGGTGAAATGATGATACCATGCCAACTTTCAACCTTTTCAGAGTTCATTTGAAGTGCTTTTTAATTTCTTTCAAAACATCGTGGGAGTGGAGTTCAAAAAATAATCAACAAAAAAGCTTTTATAAACCTCTAGTATTTTTGAAACTATAATTATATAAAAATTATGCAACTAAAATTATCAAAGTATTTTTTGTTCAAAACATTAATAGCAAAAAGAATATAATGATAAAACACACTGGAAATAAATAAAGCAAAAAATAAAACAAAAATAAATAAAGCAAAAAACAAAACAAAATTATGGAAATTATGCAACTAAAATTATCAAAGTATTTATTTGATAAAAAGAATGAACTAAAATAACAGAAGAAAAATACTGGAAAAAATTAAAAAAAATAACTAAAGCAAAAAACAAAACAAAAATACTGGAAAAAAAAAATGCCGCCTACTGGGCCACCACTAGGCCCACAGGCAGATACAAAGTGGTTAGGCCCGTAAGCCTGCTTTAGAGAGGAGCTCGAAGGCTCAGGCGCACCGTGCCTTATAAACAGGTGCGGCACTCTCTCCACTAGCGAGGTGGGACTAAACTCCCACCACGCCGCTGTGCAAGGCCATTGGTCCCGGTTGGTGCCACCAACCAGGACCAATGCCTACCTTTGGTCCCGGTTGGTGCCACCAACCGGGACCAATGCCTACCTTTGGTCCCGGTTGGTGGCACCAACCGGGACCAAAGGTCTCTGCTTCCCGCCCTTTGGGCTGCTGAAAAGAGACCTTTGGTCCCGGTTGGTGGCACCAACCGGGACTAAAGGGGTGCATTAGTCCCGGTTGGAGACACCAACCGGGACCAATGCTGTGTGTATATAAGCAACACTTGTGAAAATTTTCATTTTCATCTCGCAGTTCCCCCCGACGACGCCGACCTCCTCGACGCCGCCAGGCTGCCCCGACGCCGTCGCCGTCGCCCGTGACCCTGCCCCGCCCCCGAGCCCACGCCGACGCCGTCCGCCGCCCACGCCGTCGCCGTCCGCCGCCCCCGAGCGCGCCCGGCAGCGCCTCTGCTCCCCGGTCCGCCCCCACCGTCGCCGTCGTCGCCGGCTCCCTCGTGCGCCGCCCCCGCCGTCGCCCTCGCTAGCCGACGCCGTCGCCGGCTCCCTCGCGCGCCGCCCCCGCCGTCGCCCTCGCCAGCCGACGCCGTCCGCCGGCCCCGAGCGCGCCCGGCCACGCCCCTGTCCCGGCCCGCCCCCACCGTCGCCATCGCCGACGCCCTCGTCGCCCCCGCCGTCGCCAACGCCCCCGCCGTCGCCCTCGCCGGCCGCCCCGGCTCTGTTCATATCATGGATGAATTTTTTGTTCATTTTTTATATGATGATTTTTTTGTTCATATATATATAATGTATATATGTATGTGGCTATATGTATATATGGATGTTCATATATGTATTTTTTTTGTTCATATGTGTATTAATTTTTTTGTTCATAGCATTTTTGTTCATATGTGTATTAATTTTTTTGTTCATATGTGTATTAATTTTTTTGTTCATATATGTATTTTTTCCATGTATATATGTATGTGGCTATGTATGTATAGATGGATATCATTTTTTTCCATGTATGTATGTCGTTGTCGATATACCCCCTCCCCGATAACTTCGACATGAGGGGGGGGGGGTCGATATACCCCCGCCCCGATAACATTTTTTTTCTAAGTTACTAAGGTAAAATGTTCACCCCACTCTCGATATACCGGGTGGCCAACTCTCGAGGCCACCCAAACCCTAGAAAAAAAGCATTGTCGATATACCCCCTCCCCGATAACATTTTTTTTCTAAGTTACTAAGGTAAAATATTCACCCCCCTCTCGATATACCGGGCGACCAACTCTCGAGGCTACCCAAACCCTAGAAAAAAAGCGTTGTTGATATACCCCCTCCCCGATAACATTTTTTTTCTAAGTTACTACGGTAAACTGTTCACCCCCATCTCGATATACCGGGCGACCAACTCTCGAGGCCACCCAAACCCTAGAAAAAAAGCTTGTCGATATACCCCCTCCCCGATAACATTTTTTTCTAAGTTACTAAGGTAAAATGTTCACCCCCCTCTCGATATACCGGGCGACCAACTCTCGAGGCCACCCAAACCCTAGAAAAAATGTGTTGTCGAACTCCTACCCCCTCCCGCCCCTACCCGACAATCTCTCGAGGCCACTTAAACCACTAGAAGAAAACTCCGGTAACTTCGACATGAGGGGGGACGTCGATCAACCCCCTCTCGCCCGAACAAGTCCATGTATCATTTTATATCGCGGTGGACATATATCAAAGTTTGATCATATGTCAAAGTTTGAATTTTGACATATGCAACATTTGATCATATATCAAAGTTTGATCATATGTCAAAGTTTGAATTTTGACATATGCAACATTTGATCATATGTCAAAGTTTGATCATATGTCAAAGTTTGAATTTTGACATATGCAACAATATTTGATCATATGTCAAAGTTTGACTTTTGACATAGATTTATCAAGAATGCCCCCATTATGGATTAATTGCCATGTTGTAATATTTGCAGAAACTATGGAACAAAGAGACGAAGAACAAGAACAGTTGTTGGGGGACATAATCCTCGGCGGACGTGATATCTTGTCGTTTCTCAACGACACCAATGGTCTGGAAGGAGAGGATGACGGCTCCGGTGATCGAACAATGGAGGAGGAAGGACATGATCATGATGGCTCCGGTGACCGAATGCCGGAGGAAGAAGGAGACCATGATGACGGCTCCGGTGACCGAACGGAAGAGGGAGCTGTTGCAAAGTCCGGCGAGGTATATATATTAATTAAGCCTGTGCTGACTAGCTAATTGATGCATTAATTGTTTTGGTATGTACATATATTAATTAACTCTTCTTTCTTCTTTTATAGCCCTCCGGATCGAGCCAAACTTCGGTAACGAGACGAGGCCCGAAGAAGAGGTTGCGCAAGGATGAAAAGTTCACGATCACAGCACTCGCGCACGATGGCCATCCGATTAAACCCAAGCGGACCAAGGACGCATTTTCTGCTCAGTGCGGAGCTATTGTTAGGGACTACATCCCGATCAGCATCAAGCAATGGAATAAGCCTAAGGACGGCACCCCTGATGATGATTATGTCACCGATAGACAGAAAGATGATCTTTGGATCGCGCTGAAGGCAAATTTCACCCTACCGCCAGAGGAGGATCCGAATAAGCCAGTTATAGAGCCACTGGTCAAGGCGTGTGCTCTTAAGAAGATGGCAGATCTATTCAGGAGGTGGAAGAATGAGTTGAAATCAAAGTTTGTCGACAAAGGGAAGACTCCAGAATTCACCGGCCGATTTGAGAAGATAGGAGATCACTGGCCCGCATTTGTGGCCTACAAGACATCGGACAAGAGTAAGAAAATATCAGAGACAAACAAGATCAATGCTGCAAAGAAGCAGTATCACCATCACACGGGGTCAGGTGGCTACCTCAAAGCCCGGCCGTTGTGGGACAAAGCTGAGAATGACCTGATTGCTAAAAACGTCGTACCACAGACATTGAACTGGCCAGACCGTTCAAGGACTTGGTTCTACGGGGTTGGGGGAACTTTGGACCCTGAAACAGGGAAGTGCCGCTGGACGAACGAGCAACTTGCAATACCCATGAACAAGCTTCAGGAGTATATCACCGCAGCGCAGGAAGGGACGTTCATTCCCGACAGAGAGAAGGACGAGCTGACTGAGGCCCTAGGGAATGCTGAGCACCCTAGACGAACACGAGGCACACTAGGCTCCGTTCCGTGGAAGGTTGGGTTTCCCGACGCAGGCGGTTACAGAAGCCGGGAGAGAAAGAGGAAAGCGGAGCGGAGCGAAATTCAGAAGCTCAATGCAAGACTACAAAAGCTAGAGGAAGCTGAGAGCCAGCGAGCTGCTGGCCAACCATCTTAGCGGCACGAAGCTACCCCAGAAGCTACCCCGCCATCTCAGCGGAGAAGCAGCGTCGCTTCCACGGAGCCCGTTCAGCCTGACTTCAGGTCTCCTAGCTACCCCATGGATACTATCACGGAGGCTCAACATTGCGAGCTTATGACGAAATGCCGGAACCTCACTTTATTGGCGGCTGTCGGCTCTGTTGCACCTCCTCAACCCAACGGAACTTTTCACTGCCGTCCGATTCCACATGGCTATGCTGTTGTGATGGTGGATGAAGTAATGGAGGGATTTGCGGAGCTCGAGCTTGACCACTCTACAGGTGAAGGGGAGAATCGGCTGGGTCGTGCCCTGAGGAGTACATGTCTATGGCAGAAGGAGTACATCAAGCTTCCAAACTGGACGCCTCCGCCTCCTCCTCCTCGTCTGGCGAGTCAGGGTACTCTGCCTCCTCCTCCTCCTCTTCCTCCTTCGGCGAGTGATCAGGGGACCCCGCCTCCTTCTCCGGCTCCTCCGACGCGTGAGGGCACTCCGCCTCCTCCTTCGCCTACTCCGGCACGTCGGAGCAGTACGCCTCCTCCTCAGCCTCGTCGGCAACGGCGGAAGACAGACGCCGCCGCTCCGGCTCCTCCGGCGCGTCGGAGCACTCCGCCTCCTTCTCCGCCTCGTAAGCAACAACGGAAGAGAGACGCCGCCGCTCCGGCGGCTTGCAGTACAAGCAGAGGCGGGAGGGAATACAGATACGGTCCATCTCTCAAGCCTCTGGAAAAGTTACCATATGAGAGGACCGAGTCTAAAAACGAGGAGATATGTCAGGACCAATTGAGGGCCCATTTTGCAAAGAAAACTCCACCTCCGAAGGAGAAGCTAGATCCGGTGAAAGTGAAGCGCACTATCGATGCCCTGAAGCGACCACCACCGCCTCCACCGGATTCCAACTATGTCCGGATTATTAAAAAGACACATGAAGAAGCGCGGCGGTCGCGAAGTACTTCTAGTGATGCAAGGTTAGCAGAACGAAGAAGTGGGAAAACAATTCCCCAGCTCGGCGAACAGGAGAAGCAATCGTGCCCCCCGCTCAAGGTGTCTAGCGATATCGTCGCTAATCATCCGGGGATGGTGCCCGGTACCAATCCTGGTGATTACTTGGGGGATGATGTAATTTTTCAAACGGCTGAGGTAACAAAAGAAAAATATGAATACATGCACGGGAAGCCTCCCGTCAAACCTGATCATCCTCCTCTAACAACGATGATGTACAAATTGCATGAGTGGTACATGAAAACCTGCAGGGAGTCTGGGAGAGACACTATGTATATGGCATTGAAACCAGAGCACGAATTCATTGGACTTTCCGTGATGCCTGTTGAATTTGTGGAGTTATTTCAGTTATACAATCAACTGGCCCTCGACAAACAACTCATGACTGCCTACTGTCTGTAAGTATTACTTCTATAGTTAAGTCTCTAGCTCAGCTCGTTCATTGCATGTATATATAATTATCCTCACTATATTATGCAGATTGAAGATCGTCGAATGCAAAAAACTAGGAATCTTCGATCTTGGGTTCATTAGCCCAGATGCCGTAAATGAATGGACGGTACGAAACTCAATCAAACAGACAGAGGAGAACTTGCTAAAGTCGTTCCTTATACATCAAAACAAAAGGGAAATACTCTTTCCTTACAACTTCAAGTGAGTGTTGTTGTCTTCTCTGTATACTCGGTTTCGCTTACTCGAGGTTAAGTAATGTAATTGATGAGTTATATATGCGTGCGCAGTTTCCACTTTATTCTGCTATCCATTAAGCTTGACGGGGCATTAGTAATTGTCTTAGACTCGAGACGTAAAGATCCCGAGAATTATGCGGACATGACTGCAATGCTCAAGAAGTAAGTTCAGTCAATACCGGGACCATATCGGCATGAGACTTTTGTTAATTTCCTGATATCAAGTAATCATTTTCTTTGCCTGGCAGGGTTTGGAAGAAGTTCACCCGAAAGGTTCCCGGTCTAAACAAAGAGTTGCGATTTACGCACCCCAAAGTAGGTAGTACTAGCTAGTTCCGCGCATCTCTAATTGATTCAAATTTTCATCAATATATCATTACCATGCTTTCTTATCAGTTTGATTGAACTCTATTCTCGTAAAGTGCTTGTACCAGAAAGAAGGGACTTCTTTATGTGCATACTATGTATGCGAGTTCATTCGCCACTCGACCTCTGAGCGGGGCTTCTCTGACAAACAATTTGAAGTACGTAAATAATATTCACAATTTTATTTTATATATTACCATCAATTGTGTTGAGTTTTATTCATATATATGCATGTATTGACCCCCTTCTTTAAATTAGATCTGGCAGATGCGGGATGAACTCCTACCACATGATCGCATACGAGCAATTCAAGAGGAATTGGCGGGATTCTTTCTTGACCACGTCATACCTAAAGACGGAGAATACCATTCGAATTTGTGATTGGATCTTAGGTACATGATGTTAGGGATTGTAAAAGATGTTATATTGTATATATGTAGTAGCGTCGGATAGATATACGAAAACTTGTTATTCGACCAATCTCTCGAAGAAAGAGAGGTCGATCACTTCTCTTTGTATATATTCATGATGATCTTATGTACTTAATGGTTCCTTCATTTGCTTACTAGCTAGCGTGTCGAGTTCTCTCTATAGTAGCTAGCGTCGACCAAGCACGGAGAAAGAGAGGACACTTCTCTCTATTAGCTAGCTAACACAATATGAAACCCCTAAATTAACCCTACAAAACCCCCTAACCCCCCCCCTTTAAAAAAACAAAAACCCCAGCTCCTGCCAGATGCTGACGCGTGGATGCCTTTTGGTCCCGGTTGGTGTTACCAACCGGGACTAAAGGTCCTCCTGCCTGGGCTCCCCGCAGCGGCCACGTGGAGGGCCTTTGGTCCCGGTTCGTAAGCAAACCGGGACTAAAGGTTTTGGGCTTTAGTCCCGACCCTTTAGTCCCGGTTCCAGAACCGGGACAAATGGCCTCTGGAACCGGGACAAATGGGCCTTTTTCTACTAGTGTAGGGAGCAATCGGTTGGCCTTCTGGCGAGACTTCTTCGATCGTGAACCTTTCTTGCGCGTCCAACCTTCTCATCGGGACTCGTCTCCTTACCGAAGTGGAGCTCGATCCGGATGGCCAATTAAAAGAAGAAAGAAGCGTTAATATATGTACATACAAAAAAATTAATGCATCTAGTCAAGAGTGGATTAATTAATATATACCTCGCCGGACATTCAAGCAGTTATGGCTCCCTTCTCCATTCGATCACCGGAGCCGTCATGATCTCCTTCGTCCCCGGTTCGATCACCGGAGCAGTCATGATCTCCTTCCTCCTCACCGGAGCCGCCATCCTCTCTTTCCTCACCATCGGTCTCGTTGAGAAACAACAAGCAGGTGAGATCGATATCACCTCCGTCGCGGATTATATCCTCTAACAACTCTTCTTTTTCTAAGTCTCTGTCGGCCATAGTTTCTGCAAATATTACAACGTGGCAATATACAACCATGAGAGATGGATTAGTGGCAAACATAGACTTAATCACAACAAGGAATCATATGCATATGAGCAATGGATTAGTGGGAAACATCATGCAAAGTTCACAAGTTTTATAACAGTCAGTTTCAGACGATCGTCGAGGACTCCTCCCCCCTCATGTCTGATGAGTCGCCCTATCTTTCGAGAGAGGATACTTTGCGGACCGCCTCTCTCATGGTCGTTTGTAGTGAAGGCTGAATGGCCCAATATGCTTAGCGTAGTATTTTGACGAGGATGGTGTGTTTCGGTTTTGGGTATTACTAAAACGGGTTTGAACCCGTGACCGCCTCTCTCATGGTCCTCGAGGATACTTGCGGACCCCCACCCCCCTCATGTCGAAGTTATCATTCTACGAACATATGAAAATTCTCAAGTGCATTATGTTCATATGGTGGGACTGGCAACCTACGAAGCACCGATACAGCGACATTGATCCGGTGATACGGCGGCGCGGCGATGGCGACGACGACGTAGGGGCAGGGGCATGACGACGGCGGGGCAGGGCGAGGCGACGGCGACGGCGACAGCGGGGCAGGGCGAGGCGACAGCGACGGCGACGTAGGGGCAGATCGCGGCGACAGCGACGACGACGTAGGGGCAGGGGCGCGGCGACGGCGGGGCAGGGCGCGGCGACGTGAGGAGGTCCGGCGCCGGCAACGGTCAACGGTCAACTGGCTCGGGGACAGCAGGGCGTCGGCGAGGGCGACGGCAAAATCCGGCAGCCTGGCGGCATCGATGTCGTCGTCGGCGCCGAGGAGAGAAGAAACTGCAATGGATTGGATATTTTTCTAAGTGCCCTTTATATAGCCCCCCTTTAGTCCCGGTTGGTGGCTCCAACCGGGACTAATGACTCCCTTTAGTCCCGGTTGTAGCCACCAACTGGGACTAAAGGTCAATTTCTAGCAGCCCAAAGGACGGGAAGCAGATACCTTTAGTCCCGGCTGGTGGCACCAACCGGGACTAAAGGGGGGCATTAGTCCCGGTTGGTGGCACCAACCGGGACCAAATGCCTGTGCCTGGCACAGCCGCGGTACGGTTGGATGTTTAGTCCCACCTCGCAGAGCAAAGGTCGCCCGGACCTGTTTATAAGCCCCGCCGTGGCTGCAACGTTGAGCTCCTCTCTAAAGCAGGCCTGTGGGCCTAACCGACCTCTTTCTGCTCTGTGGGCCTACTATGTGAAAATAGATGCGAATTTATAGAGAAAATTCAACCTAAATTAAAAAATTCAACCTAAATTTCATGTTCGAATTTTGGTTGAATTTTCTCTATAAATTCGCATATATTTTCACTTTTGCTATTTTTTATGTTATTTTTTTGCATATTAAAAGTTCTTAACAAAAAATACTTTATGAATATTCTTTTTGATATTAAAGTTTTTAACAAAAATAACTTTGATAATTTTAGTTGCATAAATTTTATATAATATTAAGTTAAATAACTTTGATCGGACGAAAACACGTCTATTACAAAGGGATTTCAATTTTTTAAACATATTTGAACTCAAGACTTTTTCTGCATTCAATATGCACCATTCAGAGCTACATCATCACTTTTCAAACCTTTTCTGACTTCATTTGCTATTTTTCATGTATTTCATAATTGATTTTGAGCTAAGAAGACCCTGAGATTGAAAAGCACTGCAAATGAACTCTGAAATGGTTGAAAATTGGCATGGTATCATAATTTCACCCACATAGCATGTGCTAAAAAGTTGAGAGGGTTACGGAAAAAACTGGATGCACTTCGTGTACAAACTGGACAATCTCCTTCAAAGTATATCAGGGTTTCGGACGAAAACTCGTCTATTACAAAGGGATTTCATTTTTTAAACATATTTTAACTCAAGACTTTTTCTGCATTCAATATGCATCATTCAAAGGCACATCATCACTTTTCAACCCTTTTCTGACTTCATTTGCTATTTTTCATGCATTTCATGATTTATTTTGAGCTAAAATGACCCTGAATTGAAAAGCACTGCAAATGAACTCTGAAATCGTTGCAAGTTGGCATGGTATCATCATTTCACCCACATAGCATGTGCTAAAAAGTTGAGAGGGTTACGGCAAAAACTGGATGCACTTCGTGTACGAACTGGACAATCTCTTTCGAAGTGTCACGGTTTCGGACGAAAACTCATCTGTTACAAAAGGATTTCAATTTTTTAAACATATTTGAACTCAAGACTTTTTCTGCATTCAATATGCACCATTCAAAGCCACATCATCACTTTTCAACCCTTTTCTGACTTCATTTGCTATTTTTCATGCATTTCATGATTTATTTTGAGCTAAAATGACCCTAAATTGAAAAGCACTGCAAATGAACTCTGAAATGGTTGAAACTTGGCATGGTATCATCATTTCACCCACATAGCATGTGCTAAAAAGTTGAGAGGGTTACGGCAAAAGCTGGATGCACTTCGTGTACAAACTGTACAATCTCTTTCGAAGTGTCAGGGTTTCGGACGAAAACTCATCTGTTACAAAATGATTTTAATTTTTTAAACATATTTGAACTCAAGACTTTTTCCGCATTCAATATGCACCATTCAAAGCCACATCATCACTTGTCAAACCTTTTCTGACTTCATTTCTTATTTTTCATGCATTTCATGATTTATTTTGAGCTAAAGTGACCCTGTATTGAAAAGCACTGCAAATGAACTCTGAAATGGTTAAAAGTTGGCTTGGTATCATCATTTCACCCACATAGCATGTGCTAAAAAGTTGAGAGGGTTACGGCAAAAACTGGATGCACTTCGTGTACAAACTAGACCATCTCAACTTTTTAGCACATGCTATGTGAGTGATTTTAGTTAATATTTTAGTTGATTTTTTTAGTTCATTCTTTTTAACAAATAAATACGTTGATAATTTTAGTTAATATTATTTTGATTCTTTTTAGTTCATTCTTTTTCGTTAATGTTTTAGTTGATTCTTTTTAGTTAATATTTTAGTTGATTCTTTTTAACAAATAAATACTTTGATAATTTTAGTTAATATTATATTTAACTGCAGTGATATTGTTGATCAAATCCATCATCAGAATAGTTGTGGAGGTCTTCACTTTTTCTTCGCGTGTGTCCCTTGCTTATTGCGCCGTAACCATGGACAATCTTCATCACATACGCAAATGATTGGATTCATGGTGGAGGATGGGGAAGAAGAGAGGAGAGGGAGACGAACAGAAATGGAGGCCGGTCGCGTTACTGTAGCGTTTCCCATGTATGATCTCGCGCGGAACAACTTCCAAGGCGCCGGATTTTAACGGTTGGAACCTTTAGTCCCGGTTTGAGCCACGAACTGGGACTAAAAGGGCTCGCGCCAGGCGAACGGTTGCCACCACCCCTTTAGTCCCGGTTGGTGTCACCAACCGGGACTAAAGGTCCCGTTCGAACCGGGACTGATGCGTGACGAACCCCGGCCGACGTCCTAGCCACTCGAACCGGGACTAATGCTCACATTAGTCCCGGTTCGTAACACGACCGGGACTAAAGCTCTGATCCGGCCTGGACCAAAGCTCTGTTTTCTACTAGTGCATATATGCAACCAAACGCTAGGTAGGAATTTATTTCTCGATAAAGGCAACCTATATGCAGGTGACCAAACAACATGCAAATGTCGTATTTTGGCATGTATCTTCTCAACACTCTACTCAGTCCGATCCCTCTTTTTCATGCAATCTCCAAAAATTGGTGCAGGTAACCCAGCGCTGGGGGCTAGCAAGCCTTGTAAACCCGTGGAAGAAAGATAGTCCATGCTCCTACGTGAGAGGCCGAGAACAACAAGAGTAAATTGCTCAAAACCATCACATTTGTGGCTAGAGTACTTCAAAAGCACCACTTTTCATCAAAAATCACAAAAAACCACCACTTTCACGCCAAGTGGATAACAAAACACACTAATTCAGAACTGAGCCGCGTTAATAGAAAAACTGACGGATGGGACCCACATGTGTGGGCTGATGTGGCAGAGACTAGTCCTAGTTAACGTTTGACCTGCTGATCTGGACGGGTCCCACCTGTCAGCCATACCTTATCTTCTCTCTCCTTTTCTTCTTCCTCCCCACATATCTCTCTCCCTCACAATTGGTATTGCCCCTCTCCGTCCCTCCCCGTCACCTGGCACCGCCCCTCCCAGCACGCCTCCCCGTCAATTGTCGTCGGCTGAATCTGGTGCTCCCTCGCCCCCTCCCCGCATGCTTCTTCGTTGACTGTTTCCGGACGAATCTGGTGCACCGTCGCCCCCTCCACGTACGCCTCCCCGCCGCCTGGCACCGGCCGAATCCGAGGCCATCAATCTTTCATCGTCCGCCCCCTCCTAGCACGCTCTCCGCCACCTGGCACCAGCCGAATCCGAGGCCATCTGCGCCCGCCGCACCCTCCCCGCGCGCGTCATGGTGGAGCAATCTGGCCGCATCCGTGCTCGCGGCGGTGACCGCACCGCCGTGGCCTCCCGGCACGCCTCCCCATCACCTGACCCCGGTCGAATCCAAGGCCATCTGCGCCTGCCGCCCCCTCCCCGTGTGCCCTGTGGTGGACTACCCTGGTCGCGCCCGTGCTCCCGGCGACGATCGAACCAGTGTGGTGCCCCTCGCCATAGCTCGTCCATGGCTAACAACAGCAGGCGCTGCAGGCGGGCCTGGGCAGAGGCAGCGACATGGGGCCCTCGCCGGCGACCTAGGTGGTGGCTGGTGCGGAGCGGTCGTGGCCGAGCTGGGCGGCGCGGCTTGGTCCGCAGTCGTAGCCAGCGCGGCGTGGATTCATGTGAGGAAGAAAAACATAATAATGTAGGGAAAAGATGGAAGTATGATAGGTGGGGCCCATTCCACGTCAACACACTGTCCACATATATATACATGCCAAGTTAGCCTGACATGTGGGCCAGCTCTGTCAGTTTCTGCTTAGTCGCTGCTCAGTTTCGAATTAGTGCAATCTGTTACTCACTTGCTGCAGAAGCAGTGGTGATTTGTTATTTTTGACAAAAGTGTTGGTTTTGAAGTACCCCTAATCACAAATGTGATGATTTTTAGCAATTTACTTGAGCAAGAACATAGCAAAAAAAACCATGAAAGGGTTCAGAGGGTAGGGAGAAAGGAAACATGGTATCCATTCACTTCGGGGCCCACTTTTGGAAATAGGTTCAGGATAGAAATGCGCGTACGGTCCGGATTGATCTCCCGGTTGCTTTCATGTACCGTGAAGAAGACGTCGACTAAGACGACTCATAAACAAAAAAAACAAAAAAAACTGGCGTCGAGAGAGGACCGATGACCACAGTGGGCAGTGCCGCTCTCTTTTTTTTTTTGAACCGGGCACCCACCCCTTTCCATTACTTTGACATAACGGAAATACATCGGTCCGAGTTTAGAGCGAACCCAACAGGAAACGAAAGGGGGGAAGAGCGAGTCCAAAGCATCGAAGGGAAACCCACAATGAGCGCCCGTCATCGAGCAACTCACTATGGGGCAAAAACCCTCCGACACCTACTCACTACCGAGGCTATTCCAAAACAAAAGCAAGTCTAAAGGGAGCCACTCCAACAGCAAACAGGCTCACATACGAGCAACGGGTAAGCTCACGCAGGGGCAGAACTAGATAAGAGGTAACGCAACAGCACCAGGTCTTCTCAGTCGACCTTCATTTCTTCTGGAGTCGCGCAGATCAGCATCATGTTAGTTGCAGCAGTCTTGAGCATCTTAGCCCCGTGGTCCATGATCTCCCGGTCCTCTCCAGTGAACAAACCTGCCCAGTATGAGAGAAAACCACATGCAGAAAACACCACATCAAAAGGGGTCTTTAATTTTTTGTTCTCAAAGGTGGCCTTGTTACGACTGTTCCACACGGCCCAGCATATCGCCGCAAGACCAAATGTATAAAATTTCACACCATCAGGGAGAAAAACATAGCACCACGAGAAATATTGCCAAATGTTGTTTGGGCAGAGATCTGTCCCAAGGACACATCCCACCGTCCTCCAAACCACTCTAGCAACTGGACAAGTAAAGAAAAGATGTTGAGAAGTTTCTCGATTATCACAGAAAGAACATTTAGGAGCTCCCGTCCAGTTACGTCTACTCATAACATCCCTGGTGAGGATAGCATCCTGAAAGAGCTGCCACAAGAAGATTTGGATCTTCAAAGGGATTTTAGCTTTCCAGATCCATCTATAATCACACCCAGCTAAATTCCTCTCCAAGTGTTCATAAACCGATTTGGTTGTAAATTGTTTCTTTCTCCCCAATGTCCAAGTAATCTGATCAGGTTCTTGAGTAAGGTTCCAGGATCCCACAACTTTTAACATCATTTGCCATTGCTCCATAAGTGAAGGTTGCAAATTCCTTCTAAAGAAATCTGTCCCCCCTCCTCCTGAGTCACAGCAGAAATCTGCCACAGTGATATTCTGCTTATTGCAAATGCCATAGAGCTCTGGGAATTGAGAAGATAAGGGTGGGGATCCTTTAATTACGTCTGCCCACAATCTGGCAATATTACCAGCATTCAAAATCACACCCCTACCAACCATGTAATGCTCCTTAACTTTCAAGATAGACTTCCAGATGGGGGAGTCCCCAAATTTGCATTTAACAGATGCAATCGTATCTTTCTTAAGATACTTGGCCATGATCACATCTTGCCAGAGCCCTTGTTGTGTTTCTAGTTTCCACCACCACTTAACCAGGAGGCTTATATTTTGTTTTCGGAGGTCTTTCACCCCAAGACCACCCTTATTCTTGGATCTACAGATCCTAGACCATTTAACCAGATGATATCTTTTTCGACCATTTTTTTCCTGCCAGAAGAAACGTTTACGATGTTTATCTAGTTTCTCAGTGACAGATTTTGACAAAAGGAACATTGACATATAGTAATATACAATACTTGTGAGGGAGGAATTTAGGAGAGTGAGCCTCCCTCCAGAAGAGGCTGCCGTGCTAATCCAAGTTTCACAATGTTTCAAAAACTTGTCATCAACAAACTCCCAGTCTATGCAACGAAGGGTGGAAAAACTAACAGGCACTCCCAAATATTTCATGGGGAAATGGCCGATCTGACAGTTGAAGAGGTCTGCATAGAAGGACAGGATGTTATCGTCCCCACCCACACACAGGATTTCGCTTTTGAGAAAATTGATTTTTAGCCCTGACATGAGCTCAAACATGTATAGCAAAAGCTTCAGGTTAACAGCTGCGTCCTTATCATGTTCAAAGCAAATGACAGTATCGTCAGCGTATTGTAAGATGGCTATACCCCCCTCCACCAGGTCAGGGGCCAGACCTGTTATCATTTTCTCCTTCTGCGCATTAAGCATCATTTTGGAGAGGGCTTCAACAGCCATATTAAACAAGAAAGGAGAAAATGGGTCGCCTTGGCGCACCCCTTTGAAGCTTTGAAAGTAGGGTCCAGTTTCATTGTTCAGTTTTATATTGACAGTTCCTTTATGTAGGATTTTGGAGATCCATCCACACCAAGTGGGGCCAAAGCCCCGGTGAGCGTGACACTCAAGAAGGAAATCCCAGTTGATTTTATCATAGGCAGTGCCGCTCTCTTGGACCCATAAACCAGCGCTCGGAGGATACGATCTCGTCCACGTACGGTTCGACCCACACGACTGCACCGGCTAAACAGGAAGTTTGTTGGCAAACATTGGGCGAGTTGAGAATAAAGGCGCTGGACCAAGTCGTTATTGGACCATATTTCGAAGGAAGAACTCTATTCTCATCTCACTTATTTTTCCTCCGATCCAGTTACTCAAAAAGAACTTATTCTTCCTCCTTTCTCGCCCCAACGACTTTCTCGTCAAGATTTGTACCTCCAATTTCGACTATGAAACCTGGAGAAATCCTGTGATGTGGAAGTTAAGTGGAGCAATTAATTACCGTGTGAAGTCAGGTTCATAACAACATAGGAGCTCGTCTTCATCAACCGGACGTGCATCTCAAAATTCCGAGCAGTCCATCAGGCTGCTTCACGGCGGTATTTTTTTTTTTTTTTTTTTTTTTTTTTTTTGCGAAATTTCACGGCGGTATGTTAATGAGTACAGTATAGTATATATCATAATCTCTCCAGCATGCAAATACTACAACAACAAACTCGTTCATCTAGGAGTAGATGATTCTATGTATTAACCCAGATGATTTTAGTGCAGGAGGATTATCCGGTATGGCTGGATTTTTCATGGGCGAGGAGACCCAGGAGCGGATGAATCGATGGGTGACCCGGGTCTTGGTCATTGTGAGCCACCTCGCGCATCTTACCCTGGCCCAATTATCCGGGATCCGTCGGCGTAGAGACTCCGGTGTACGGATGTCTCTGGTGTGGGCGGCGTACCACGTGACCGAGATAATCACGCCAATCGCCCTCGGCAACGTGTTTCTCGACACGGTGACCGCGGTTAGCGAGGAGCTGATGTTTGCGTTCTGGGCGCCGTTTCTTCTGCTGCACCTTGGTCGCCCGGACAACATCACCAACTACGCCTTGGAGCACAAGGAGTTGTCGCCGACCCAAAAGGCTGCTCTCGTCCTTGAGATCGGAGGAGCTATCTATGGCTCATACAAGCAAAGGTTTATGCGCGGCGACGGGGCTCTGCGCGCCGCCTTCTTCATCATGCTCTTCTTGGGCTCCTATAAGTACGTGGAGAGGGCAGTTGCGCTACGGCGAGCTTGCTTCGACAACATTTGTCGCTCAGCCGGGAGAAAGAAGTTACGGCGCTTCACATTTGAGGAAGAAGGCTTAGCGGGGTAATGATGACGCCCTGCTTGATGCTCACGGCCTTCTCGCTGTCACCATGGGTGCCTTCGCTGAGTATCAAGTCGACCGCAGGAGGTATGTCCCATCCTATTCTGGCTGGAAGGATGTGAGCAAGGTGGTTGAGATGGAGGCGTCGCTCATGTATGACATGTTGTACACCAAGGCAAGCATGGTCCACACTTGGGCTGGCTACATCATCCGTGTTCTCTCGCCACCCGCCACTGCCACGGCGCTTTATCTCTTCCACAGTAAAGAGGTTCAGGCCATGGAGAGTGCAGATCGGACGATCACATATACCTTGCTTGTTGGTACCCTGGCGTTGGATGTGAGATGGCTGCTGAGAGCACTAGGGTCCACCTGGACATATGCATTCTTGGTAGAGCAAGGCAAAGAAAAGGAATGGCTGCTTCCGGTTCGCCGGACCTTTTCAGAAAATTTACCACGTCACGCTGCGACGCAAACATGGTATTGCATCCGTCGCCTCCTCGTCTCTCTGGATCCGTCCCGTCTCTCACTGAGAAGCGGCCCAAGTGGCCACAGGTTGCTGTCGTCCGTCGGACAACACAACTTGTTGCACGAGTCCTGTATCTCCACTCCTCGAAGTCGGGGCCAGTTGGAGAAGTTGATCTCCTCTTTTTTCGCTGGACTTGGGAAGAAGAAGATTGATGTCAAGGATGAGCTGTTGGAAGCTGTGTGTGCACATGTACTGCTGGAGTCTGGCACACTAGTCGGGATGCGTCCCATAAGGGAACTTGATGATTATATGAGGTCTAATGCCAGTAACTATAGTTTTGAAAGCAACCTCATCGCACTGCACGTCGCCACGGACATTTTCCTCTTATGCAAGCCGGCGTCCATAAAAAGTGAAGCATCAGCCAAATATGAGAAGCAGATACGGGTGATATCAGATTACATGATGTTCCTCCTTGCTGAACGCCAGCACATGGTACTGAAACAGGGTGACGAGGGCATCCGCCACAAAAAAGCCCGCCTCGATTTGGAGGAAATATGGGGTGAAAGAGGAACCAGCGGTTTTCCAACAACAAGAGAGACCAAGCAGCTTGCCAACATCCTTCTAGACATGGATGCCACTGAGGGCAGCGACATGGTTGGAAGACCAAGTGGTCTTCATGACAGAAACGATACTCTCGGGCTTGGTGCTTACTGGGCTTTGAATCTGTTAGATCAGTTGGAACCGGGACGTTATGGACGGCATCCGACGCAGGGCCAATACATTCACAAACTTGAAGATTTCATTCCGGCATTCACCGATGAGGCACAAACAAAAGTTAGAGAGCATAGGGACCGCGGAGAACAATCGGAACTCCTCGATAGTATGTTGCAGATCATTCTTGTTTCATGGATAGGCCTTCTCACATTCGTGTCCGACCAATGCAGCAGGGATTCCCATGTCAAGCAGCTCAGCTGCGGCGGTGAGCTCTTAACAATGGTCTGGCTAATGAACCGGCACAAGTACTTCTTTTAGAAAGCGAATAAACTGATGAGCATCACATCTCCTCTGCTCTGCCTTGCTTTCCATGATTTTTTCCAGCAGTAACTACTATTATTAGATGACCCGTTGTACCACTGGCGCAGGTACCTGAGTCAGCCCTGAAATTGGTAGTATTATTGTTTTCGTTCATTACGAGTTCAAGCTCTCCTGTATATCCAGTTGTTGAAAACTTCATTTTGAAGGGACACATGCGAGTGATCAGAGCGGCCTGGTTACTTTTTTCCTATGAAATGCACAGAGTCTGACATGCTCACAATGTTTTCTTGTCCTATCATATGCACAAAACCTGACATGCTAACAATGTTCTGGGTGATGGTAATGATATGATTGGCTGATGATTAATATGCTGTTTCGACATTAGGTCGACTCCCGCTCTCTCTCTCTCTCTCTCGCGACCCCCGCGTCGCCTCCCCTGGCGGCGGCGGGGGAACCCTAGCCGCGCCACCGCAGCTCCCTCTCACCCCGCCCCACCTCCTCGGCGCCACCGGAGGAGCGGCCGGCGAAGCCGCGCCGGCTCCCAGGAAGGTGGCGGCGGGGAGCCTCGGCTAGCCCGACTCTCGGCCATCCCCGTTGGCTTTCGCCGTGTTCCGGCGCCGGCCCGTCTGCGTCGACTCCTCGCCCCCATCGGCCCTCGCCCGTCCCTTCCCGGACTCCGGCTGCCCCTCACGCTCCCTGACGCGTCCTCGTCCCTTTGTCCTTCTCCCGCGCTAGATCCATGGCGGCCGCCAACACGCTTGCTGCTGCCGGCACCGGATCCCAGGAGGATAGGGCCGGGGCTTTCTGGCCGCGTCGGCCGGCCCTAGGGGCGCTGTGGTGGCGCTCCCCCCCCCCCCCCCCCCCCCCCCGAGCTGCGAACTTGGCTCCGGGGCGGTGCTCTCGGTGCTCCTCGGTGGTTGCCCGACGGTGGCTGTCTCCTGCAGCACGCTGGCCGGGCGTGTGGCACGCCTTCGTCTCCCTTCGCCCCTACCCTGCAGGTCCGGCTTCGGCCCCGGCAGCCATGGACCTGCGTCCTCCTCCTGTGTCCATAGCTGGCCGGAGCGGTTCCAGATCCGACGCTCGCCGCATCGAACTGCGTCTTCTTCTGGTTCCTCCGGCTAGTCGGCATCGGCTCCGCAACCACACCTGCAAGCGTCCTTGGTTGGCCAGCATCCACCCCGGTGCGGCTTCGACTCCAGTGTGCTCCTGGAGCTGCGGCCCCTTCCAGCTCCTTCGGCTCGCCTGGTGTCCCTGCGGCTCCGGTCCCGGCGGCCCGGATCTGCGTCTTTCTGGATCCTAGCTCGTCCGGGTCTTCGGCCAACGCCGCCCCCTCCCCCTCGGCTGCCCACCCTTCCCACCACTGTGCTATGTACACCCGTCCGCCGGTTCCATAGCTCGCTCTTCCGGCAGAGCTCGATGCCCCCTTCGTTGGCAGGTGTTGCTATCTTTCTTGCGATGGCGGTTCGGCCTCCGACCAGACTTCCCCTTCCTCGACTTTTTGCTCCGATGGCTTGGGATTGCTTAGACACGGCCAGGGAGAAATCCCTGCTCGACCTTTCGACACTGATAGCGGCGACGCCCACGGGTGCCGTCCCCTTCTTGGAGGCGCTGCCATGGCTGCTATGTGCCCCTCTTCGAGCATCAGGGGAAACCATAGGACCGGTTTTGCGGATCGGACGGTGACGGCACCCCGACGTCGTTCTCCTTCGTGAAGGCACCGTCTTGTTTGCTCGCGGTGTCCTCGGCGGTAGATTCGAAGATGGCGGTCGTCTTGTTGGTTTGGTTTCGGCATGCGTCCCAGGTGGCGAGTTTAGTCGTGTTTCTTTTTCTGTTCGGGCTGAGCATCCCATTTCCCTCTGCTCTGGTCGTCATGTTCACACCTTCTACATTCGTGTCATGCTTTGTACCCTCCTATACTCATTCTTAACTTCTTCTATCAATGAAATGATACGCAAGCTTTGCGTATTCGCAAAAAAATTGGTAATGATATGATTAAGATATATTAGCAGAGACTTCCAAGATTTTATATGTTCTAGATCACCCTGCATCATGGCACGATGATTTTTCAATTAAATTCTGAGCCATGGGCAACTCCTGCGTTTCTGGTTCAGGGTGTGCGTGTAATTTGTGTCAGATCATAATAATCAGATTATTATTATTATGTAAGGTGATTTTTTTAATTACTAGCACATATGCTCGTGCGCTGCAACGGGGTACACCATTAAAACGCTGCTCCTAATCATAATAAACTTAAACATACCCCTAGTTTTTCAGACTAACTATTGTTGAAGCATACATCCTTCACCGTCAATCTAACGGAAGAATTTACTATTATTACGGTATGTCTAGACGACATGTATTATTTTGTTAATGTAGTATGACGTGTTTTTTTTGCTTTAATTAACCTTTCATCTACTTTTGTACAATTCGACTAGTGCGTTCCCTGCCATGCAAGATTCGTTGTGTTGGACAAGTTCCATTTCAAAGAGAAGGATAGTATAGAGCCTAAGATAGCTCACCTAAGAATGGAGCATTACACTTTTATTGTTAAGGTATAAAATAACGAAGATCACACATATTTTGGTTGTTCTAATTGGAGAGCATTTTGCAAGGCGTATGGGTTGGATGAGGACATGAACATTACCTTCGATCTTGATAATGACGATGTTCGTGATAATAATATAGAAATTTGGGTGCATGCGGAGGATGACTTGATTCCAATTCTACCTCCAGGTGTGTTTGTCAACAGATTTGTTAGGTAATTTATATTGATTATTGAAAAGTATTTGGTACTCATCCCGACTAAATTTCTTTATTTTTTATTATTAGCTTATTTCCATGCTACAAGAACTACCCAACAGATAATAGATCGCACCTACTACAGTTATGACTCCGAGCTTACTTGGTTGGAGAAATATCATCTGATATCATTTATTCGTGATGTTGAGTATCATGCTAAATATTACAAGACTGGCAACATTTATCAAGGATATGTGCCACTAGTGCACAAGTTGAACCGTTATAACATCACTTCAGACAACTTTGTAAAAAAAATTTTACCATTGCATCACTAGTCCATCTTTTTCATACATTGTTCTTAAGCAAAACTAGTTTGCTAAGTATGTTATTATTACTAGTGTTCTTCAACAGGTACTCCTCCTAGAGACCGTGCCTAAATGGATGTTTCAAAATGGTGATTTGCAAATGGTTAGCTTACAGACACTCCCGATTAATTACAATGATAAATACAAGATATCTCAAAGTGAAGAAACCCTGAAAATCAATGGATGGAGAAATGCAATACAAGCATCCACGCTACCACTTGGAGAGGAATACTTGTGCATCCCACAAGTTGGAGATAGGTTGATCTGTGTTCTTCAATGGGGAGATGTCGGAGTTCGCCTTTATTATGCTATTTTAGCTAAGAGAGAGAGAGCAATAGTTAGTACGTTTCAACCTTGTGAGATAACTACAATGATGAGGATCGGAGTTGATTAAGATGATGATGAGTTGTTGGATGTTGAATGATGATGAGTTGATTAAGATGATGATGATGAGTTGTTATATGACATATACCAGTACAAATTAGATGGATGCAGTAGACCAAGTTGAATTAATTAGAGGAAAATACGATGTTGCGGCAACATCGTATTTTCCTCTAATTAATTCAACTTGGTCTACTGCATCCATCTAATTTGTATTGATGCTGGATGTTGTTCTTCCATAATTTATACTGATGTTGTATATTAATATGTGTAACCGCGTGAAAATACAATATAAATATAAAATAAAATGAAAACACGGTCCTTTCCAAAAAAAACAGCGCTTACTGGTGCTGACGCGCGGCTGCCTTTTAGTCCCGATTGGTGTTACCAACCGGGACTAAACGTCCTCCTGCCTGGGCGCCCGACATCGGCCACGTGTAGCCCCTTTAGGCCCGGTTCGTAACCCAACAGGGACTAAAAGTGATGGCTTTTAGTCCCGATTGATTTGTCCCGGTTGGAGAACCGGGACTAAAAGCCCTTCAAAACCGGGACTGATGACCCATTTTCTACTAGTGATTGCCTAGCCCTTTACATCAGTTCGGACTTTTGGTTGCGTTGGCTAGTGCATTAAGTATAACATGGTATCAAAGCTAAGATCTTGAGTTCAAGTCCCGACTTTCACAGTTTATCTAAAAAATGGTTGTTGCCCCTCTTTGTCCACGTATAGGCCTCTTGAGCCATACCTCTGAGTCTGTCCACGTGTTGACTTTCCGTGTCACACGTGAGAGGGGGTGTTGAAGTGTATATGTGGATTGCCTAGCCCTTTCTATCAGTTCAGACTTTTGGTTGTGTTGGCTAGTGCATTAAGTTTAACAATTATCACACTATTATCAGTGTCCAAGGATATAAACATTTCTCTTAAGCCCACAATCAACAAGAGATATGTGACTTGTCATGCAACTGTGAAGCAATAAGGCGGCAAAGCATAAAGTTCAAATCATTTGAGTACCTTGTTGGCAACCTTCTTAGCTTCTTGGTTGCCTTGAAATGCCTATCTAGGAACTTTTTATCCCCATTAATCCACGGTCGTGTGCTTACGCACAAAACTCATTTTGCAGAGACAATATGGACAGATTTAACAAATAAAAGTACCCATTAGTTGCAGTATCATGCGAACGAGTAAATCCAATTGTGGAACTAAGATGCCCATAACAGAAAGGTGTAGTTTAAAAGGATAAACTGGAAATACCTTCAGGCTATTTTTGTAGCATGCTACAAAGTCTTGACCAAGTCCGGGAAAAAACTCTTACTATTGGAACAAGCAAATCCAAAATACCATAAGCAAGTCTGGAAAAAAAGCTATAGAATCATGACCAAGTCCAAAAAAAATACAAGATAGGCTCAGACATGAGCGGCCACATTATGAGATGGATTCAGAACAGCCTGCCATTGTAGCACGGAAACATTTTCTCGCATCTGGCATATAACTTGTGTATGTAAGTTATACACTGACCGATCAAGTAACATGCACTGGACCACATCTCGTTCAGCCCCAACCAGGTACTAATGATGAACGTTGTCTTTCATTGCCCATACAGATGCCGAAAATACCTAATTATTTCATTTGTTGGAACTGTGATGAGTGTATTACATGGGTGTTGTGCTGGACTTGGTCCAGAACGATATATGCCAGCTCAACAAGATTGTAGAGAGTTCTGTTAAGAGTCGGTTGTGTCCATGTATAAATATAAACCATCATTTGTTGCTGGAGAAGTAGAATGGAAATTTGGTATTCGTTGCCTTTTCTCTCCTCTGTTCTCTCTTGTTCACTTCAGGTGTGGACTGAAAGAGGTTACTTTGACAAGAACAAATTAGAATAGGCTGTGAAACCACGCCACCCCCCCCCCCCCCCCCCCCACGCTCTGGCATCGCGCCCCGCATGCGCGTCCGGAGGCTGAGATCCGCCGGCGGCTCCCTATTCTCCCCCCTTCGCCTCTCCTCCTCCTCGCCGCCGCCGGAGGGCGTTCGCTGGGCGAAGCCCGTGTGACGCTGGCGACGGCGGGGCCTCACTCTCTCTCTCCTGCTCGGGATTCCGGCGACGCGGGCGACGCTGCTCGTGGGGGCGCGGGGTGCGGTGAGGTCCTGGTGGCGGGGGCACGCGGATCCGGTGGCTGGACGGCTAGAAGGCGGCGGTGCGACCTGCAACAATGGTGGCGGGGACATGTGGTGGTGTCGGCCGGCGGGATCTGGCCGGATCCGGCCCGTCGGACTCCAAATGGGTCCCGTGGGGGCCACTTCTCCTTGCGGCGCTTCTGCGGTCTTTGGCCGCGGGGTTGGCGGGCAGAGGTGCGGCTGGTGGTGGCGTGCTCGACCGGACCTAACGCCTTGGTCCCGGCGAGCGGCGCGGGTTAGGGCAGAGGCCCGACGTGGTGGCTGCTCTAGTCGTGGGCTATGGCGGTGCGGGGAGGTATGGTGTGGCCTCCCCGCTGCTTGGTGTCTACATGGAAGCTCGGCTGTTCCGGCTGCAGCAACGGTTGGCTTCTCAACCGGCGTCGGCTCATAAATTTGCAGGTGGACTGTTTCGGCCTTCGATCCCTCTCCTTGGCGTCCGTGCGCTACTCTCGTCGAAGGGCTGGCCCTCTCCCAGTTGCGGTCCATCGCCCGTCTTGCGCCCGGTGCTGCTGGACCGAGCTCGTCCCGCGCTCGGCTGCAGGACCGAGCTCGTCTCGCGCTCGGCTGCAGGACCATGCTCGTCTCGCGCCCGATGCAGCAGGACGGGTCGATGCTGGCCAGTTTTGGCCGGCCTATTGGGTCTCGGCACTGGGGGAGGGGTGCGAAAGGCGGGGCCTTTCCACTCGTTTCTTTGGTTGGGGTAGCGGTCGGTCTCGAGGGGGGTGGTGTCAAGGTCTTGGATGCCGGGGCGGCGGCCCTGGTGGTGGTAGCGCGGTGCTCATGGGCAGAGCCCGTGGCTTGGTGCTGCCCGGTGGCCATGGCCGTGTGGGCGGCGTGGTAGCCGGGGTGTGGTGTTCGGTGGCGGCGAGCGTTGGCTGGGGTGAAAACATGTTCTGTCTTCGGATGGACCAGCGGCGGCGAAGCTTGCTCCCTTCTTGAAGGCGTCGTCGCGGCTCTCGTTGCCCGTCGTGTTGCTCCAGGGGAATCTCTGATCCTTGGATTGGGCGGTGGCGGCGCTCCGGTGTCATAACCTTCCTGAAGGCGCCTCCTTGGAGCCCACGGTTGATCATATGCGGCTTTATCTCTTTGCAGTGGGGTTGGAGTTCCCGGTTGCTCTTGTAGTGCTAGGGATGGTGTTGCTGCGCTCAGCGTCTATGTATCCTGCCTTGGGTGTGTTCGTGTGTTGTGGTGACGTGCGTTTGTACCGGGTTGTTGTTGATCATTGCTTTATATATAAAGCGAGGCGAAAACCTTTTCCGGTAAAAAGGTTACTTTGTTTTCTCTCCACTGTTCTCCCAAATTCAATTCGTGTGTGTTCGTGAGTCCGCTGACCTGAATAGGAAGCAGGCCGGCGGCTAAGGATGCGTTTGGTTAGAGGGATAGGCTAGGGTGGATATGGGCATCCCTATCCAGCTGGATAGGGATAGTCACTTTTTCTGTTTGGTTGACGGATGAGGTTAGCCCGTGTTTTGTTTGGTTTGAAGGATGAACCATGGTTGGGGATAGCCATTTTTCTGTTTGGTTGGTGGGTGAGATTAGCCCATTTTTCAATATTAGGCAATCAAATATGATATGTGCAATAGTAAGTATAAGAACATGTTTAGAAACTTGAGCATCACACCCAAACAAACTAATAAGCAGCATGTACAAGCTAAACTTTCACTTCAATACAGGTCATAGTTCAACGTTGTCTTTTCCCTTTCGGTTCCTGTAGGAAAATAAGATCAAAGGTCAGCACACACACATAGCACACAAGTCAACACCACGAGCAGCACGTACGCCACCCAGAGCCCCCGCGTCATCCGAGCTGCTCAAGCACCGTGCCCTGCATCTGCCTACCACATCGCGCCCAGCTTCGTCTACCGCCGGCTCCACGCCCAGCTGCAGCGGCGGCCGCCCCTGCCGCCTCAACCATATGCCTCCGCCCCCGCCGCCGCACCATCTGCAGCCACCGCCGCCGCCGAATCTCTGTGAGCGGGAGATAAAGGATAGGAAGGAGAGAAGGCCGATGAACTGACCTTCAATTTGCGTCCGTCTCCTTGATTTGTTGCCGCTGGCTTCCATGGGAAGGAGAGATTCGAGGGAACGATGTTGGGACAAACCCAGATAGCTCTCTTTCTCTCACTCACACAAACGAAGGTGCAAGATAGAGCACACGATTTTTTTTGGCGCACAAACGCCTCCGCCGCTCAAACGACGCTTCGGCGACACGAACGGCCTCACTTTACTGGGCACATACCCGGGCATGGCAACACATCGCAGCCTACCCAAAGGAGCTCTCTCTCACAGCCGACCGGGCGCACAACACGGTCCCGGCGAAGACTACGCTCATCTCTGGCTCCTAAGCTCGGCTCATACCGGCGCACCTCCACAGTACATCAGGGGGCTTTTTATACCCGGCTGCACACACATGCCAGCGGCCACACACACCACTAACTCACGCACCACACCGGCCACTACCACATGACCCAGCCACTAACCAACTAACTAGTCTACATGCACGTTCATATCCATCCAATGCATGCACCTAGCTAACAACCTGGACGTTACGCATGCACACGCAGCGCCTGAGGAGTCGGTCTCCCAGCGGCTCACGCGAGACCTGGCCCTGAACGCTTCCGCTGCACTACTGTCACTAGTAGAAAACAGAGCTTTGATCCGGGCCAGATCAGATCATTATTCCCTGTTCTGTTACGAACCGGGACCAATGGTTGCATCAGTCCCGGTTTGAGCGGCCAGGGCGCCGGCCGGGCCTCAGCAGGAACCAATCCCGGTTCGTCTGACCCCTTTAGTCTCGGTTCCAGACACGAACCGGGACTAAAGGGCCTCGCTCCTGGCCCAGCCCCTTTAGTCCCGGTGCTAGCCACCAACCGGGACTAAAGAAACATCATTAGTCCCGGTGCTAGCCACCAACCGGGACTTAAGAGTTGCCTATATATATGCTCGCCCCTGCCCGCTCACTCCTCTGTTTTTTGGCCGGCCGGCGTGTGGGAGGTGTGCTGCTCTCTATTCTCACCTCCTATGCACATGAGGTGTTCGATGAAATGCCACAGCCACACTTAAGCTTTCTCCTCTCCAAGCTCGACCTCCAAGCTACATTTTCCCCAAGATTTGTTTAGGTTTGCGGTGCACCAACTACACAAGTGTTCTAAAAGGTTAACGACTTCATCGTTTCATCTCTCACTGCTAGTTTAGCTCATTTCAAATGCTCTAAAAGTAGAGTGTGGTTTGTGGGTTTTAGTGGAGTGTATGTGGGAGTTCTTTTGATTTAGACGCACAATTAGAGCTTCTCTATTCATGATGTTCTGTAATGGTTTTTGATACACTTAATTATATAATGCACGCAGATGAACCGGCAATGGATGTACGGTGACCGACGCACCTCCGAGTACATTGAGGGCCTGCATAAATTTCCCGAAGTGGCTAAGGCAAACAAGCAGAATGGTTTTATGTATTGTCCATGTACTGTCTGTGAGAATACGAAGGATTACTCTAACTCGAAAACCCTTCACTCCCACCTGCTTGAGAAGGGTTTATGATGGAAGATAACGAAGAAGAAGAGGATGATGACAGCTATCCTATGTTCCTTGAATACGGTGATACTGCAACGGGGGAAGCTGAAGATCAAGAGGCACCAGACGATGTGCCCAATGATGATCTTGGCCAGGTCATTGTTGATGCACAAAGAGAATGCGAAAGTGAAAGGGTGAAGTTGAAGTTCGATCGCATGGTAGAGGGTCACAAAAAAGGGTTGTACCCAAACTATGAAGATGACAACACAAAGCTCGGTACCACACTGGAATTGCTGCAATGGAAGGCAGACAATGGTGTATCTGACAAGGGATTTGGTTCGCTACTGAAAATAATGAAGAACAAGCTTCCAAAGGATAATGAATTATCTGACAGTACGTACAAAGCAAAGAAGGTTCTCTGTCCTCTAGGATTGGAGGTGAAGAAGATACATGCATGCCCTAATGACTGCATCCTCTACCGCGGTGAGTACGAGGAATTGAACACATGCCCGATATGCGGTGCATTGCGGTATAAGATAAGACAAGATGACCCTGGTGATGTTGAGGGCGAGCGTCCCAGGAAGAGGGTTCCTGCCAAGGTAATGTGGTATGCTCCTATAATACCACGGTTGAAATGTCTGTTCAGAAACAAAGAGCTTGCCAAGTTGTTGCGCACAAAGAAGACCGTAAAAAAGACGGGAAGTTGAGAGCACCCGCTGACGGGTCGCAGTGGAGAAAAATCAAGAGAAAGTGGGGGGACTTTGGAGGTGACGGAAGGAACGTATGGTTTGGTTTAAGTGCAGATGGCATTAATCCTTTTGGGGAGCAGAGCAGCAAGCATAGCACATGGTCCGTGACTCTATGTATCTATAACCTTCCTCATTGGTTGTGCATGAAGCGGAAGTTCATTATGATGCCAGTGCTCATCCAAGGCCCTAAGCAACCTGGCAACGACATTGATGTGTACCTAAGACCATTAGTCGAAGAGCTTTTACAGCTGTGGAATGAAAAAGGTGTACGTGTGTGGGATGAGGATAAACAAGAGAAATTTGACCTGCGAGCGTTGCTGTTAGTAACCATCAATGATTGGCCTGCTCTTAGTAACCTTTCAGGACAAACAAACAAGGGATACAACGCATGCACGCACTGTTTAGATGATACCCAAAGTATATATTTGGACAAATGCAAGAAGAATGTGTACCTGGGACATCGTCGATTTCTTCCGACCAAGCATGCCTTAAGAAAGAAAGGCAAACATTTGAAAGGTGAGGCAGATCACCAAAAGAAGCCCGTCCTCCATACTGGTGATGATATACTTGATATGGTCAAGGATTTACAAGTAATCTTTGGAAAGGGTCCTGGCGGACAATCTGTTCCGAATGACGTAGAGGGACACGCACCCATGTGGAAGAAGAAATCTATATTTTGGGACCTACCCTATTGGGAATACCTAGAGGTCCGCTCTGCAATCGACGTGATGCACGTGACGAAGAATGTTTGCGTGAACGTGCTAGGCTTCTTGGGCGTGTATGGGAAGACAAAAGATACACCGGAGGTACGGGAGGACTAGCAACGTGTGAACGAAAAAGACGGCATGCATCCAAAGCAGTATCAAGGTCCACTAGTAGAAAACAGGGCTTTGGTTGAGGCCAGGATAAGGGCATTAATCCCGGTTCACTTACGAACCGGGACCAAAGGGTGCACCAGTCCGTGAGGCCAGGGCGCCGGCCGGGCCTCGGGGGCCATTGGTCCCGGTTCGTCTGACACTTTTGGTCCCGGTTCCAGACACGAACCGGGACCAATGGGCCTCGCTCCTGGCCCAGCACCTTTAGTCCCGGTTGGTGGCTGGAACCGGGACCAAAGGTCGGTCTTCTGTTTTTTGGCCGGCCGGCGTGTGCAGGTGTGTGTTGCTCTAGCTCTCACCTCCTATGCACATGAGGTGTTCGATGAAATGCCCGAGCCACACTTAAGCTTTCTCCTCTCCAAGCTCGACCTCCAAGCTCCATTTTCCTCAAGATTTGTCTAGGTTTGGCGGTCCGTCCTGTCCCGTCCCCGTCCTCACCGCCGTCGATCGCCCGCGCCGATCTTGTCCCGGCACCACCGTGGTGAGCCTCTTGTTCTTATCTTCTTTCTAAAAGAAAAAAATTCTTGCTTGTATGATTTAGATAGATACTTGTACAATTTCTTACTTTTATTATTGTTTGTTATTATATAATTCCATGGTTTTGGTATCCGCCCCCGTCGGCCCTCGTCCTGTCTATGATTCGGATGTGGTATATTATCTTTTATAACTATTTGTTTCATTTAGTATTTATGACAATTATGCCGACCAACGTGACATAGATGTTTTTATCTAGGAGGTATGTGAACCGGAAATTCGAACCGACCCTCTTGTCGAGAGGTTAAATTTAGTTGAAAAAGAAAACAATTACTTGAAGAAAAAATTGAAAAGAATTGAGGAGGAGAAGATGGAATTGGAGTTGCATGTTGCCGATATCGTCGAAGATCACAAGATCAAGATGGATGCAATGCGCTTGAAGATTAGAAAGATTAGAAAATATGCCATTCATACTGAGGCTTGGTATCATTATGACGTTGGATCAATTGGTACCTTAGTTGCGGTTATGATCGCATTTATTGTTGCATTTAAATGTTTTACATAGTTTCAATGTATGTTTTAATTAAATGCTCTAGAGAGCTATATGTTGTTCAATGAGAACTATGTATGAACTTTATGTATTTATTTTGGTCACTACTGTACTTTGGTTTTAATGCGATGATGAACTTCTATTAATTTGGTCATTTCTCTATTCATGATGTTCTGTTATGGTTTTTGATACACTTAATTATATAATGCACGCAGATGAACCGGCAATGGATGTACGGTGACCGACGCACCCCCGAGTACATTAAGGGCCTGCATAATTTTCTCGAAGTGGCTGAGGCAAACAAGCAGAATGGTTTTATGTATTGTCCATGTAATATCTATGGGAATACGAAGGATTACTCTAACTCAAAAACCCTTCACGTCCACCTGCTTGAGAAGGGTTTCATGCCACACTATAATGTTTGGACCAAGCACGGAGAAAGAGGGGTTATGATGGAAGACAACGAAGAAGAAGAGGATGATGGCAACTATCAGCCCGCTGAATACGGTTATGCTGCAATGGGGGATGCTGAAGATCAAGAGGAACCAGACGATGTGCCCGATGATGATCTTCGCCGGGTCATTGTTGATGCAAAGAGACAATACCAAAGTGAAAGGGAGAAGTTGAAGTTCGATCGCATATTAGAGGATCACAAAAAATGGTTGTACCCAAATTGCGAAGATGACAACACAAATCTCGGTTCCACACTGGAATTGCTGCAATGGAAGGCAGACAATGGTGTATCTGACAAGGGATTTGGTTCGCTACTGGAAATAATGAAGAAGAAGCTTCCAAAGGATAACGAATTGCCCGACAGTACGTACGAAGCAAAGAAGGTTCTATGCCCTCTAGGATTGGAGGTGCAAAAGATACAAGCATGCCCTAATGACTGCATCCTCTACCACGGTGCGTACGAGGATTTGAACGCATGCCCGGTATGCTGTGCATTGCGGTATAAGATCAGACTAGATGACCCTGGTGATGTTGAGGGCTAGCTTACCGGGAAGAGGGTTCCTGCCAAGGTGATGAGGTATGCTCCTATAATACCACGGTTGAAACGTTTGTTCAGAAACAAAGAGCATGCCAAGTTGATGCGATGGCACAAGGAAGACCGTAAGAAAGACAGGAAGTTGAGAGCACCCGGTGATGGGTCGCAGTGGAGAAAGATCGAGAGAAAGTGGGGGGACTTTACAGGTGACCCAAGGAACGTATGGTTTGGTTTAAGTGCAGATGGCGTTAATCCTTTTGGGGAGCAGAGCAGCAAGCATAGCACATGGCCTATGACTCTATGTATGTATAACCTTCCTCCTTGGTTGTGCATGAAGCGGAAGTTCATTATGATGACAGTGCTCATCCAAGGCCATAAGCAACCCGGCAATGACATTGATGTGTACCTAAGGCCATTAATTGATGAACTTTCACAACTGTGGAATGGAAAAGGTGTACGTGTGTGGGATGAGCATGCACAAGAGGAATTTGACCTACGAGCGTTGCTGTTTGTAACCATCAATGATTGGCCTGCTCTCAGTAACCTTTCAGAACAGACAAACAAGGGATACGACGCATGCACGCACTGTTTAGATGACACCGAAAGATAAAAGATACACCGGAGACACGGGAGGACCAGCAACGTGTGCACGAAAAAGACGGCATGCATCCAAAGCAGTATGAAGGTCCTGCCAGCTACGCTCTTACCAAAGAAGAGAATGAAATCTTCTTTGAATGCATGCTCAGTATGAAGATCCCGTCTGGCTTCTCGTCGAATATAAAAGGAATAATAAATATGGCAGAGAAAAAGTTTCAGAACCTAAAGTCTCATGACTGCCACGTGATTATGACGCAACTGCTTCCGGTTGCATTGAGGGGGCTTCTACCGGAAAACGTTCGATTAGCCATTGTGAAGCTATGTGCATTCCTCAATGCAATCTCTCAGAAGGTAATCGATCCAGAAATCCTACCAAGGTTAAAGAGTGATTTGGTGCAATGTCTTGTCAGTTCGACCTGGTGTTCCCACCATCCTTCTTCAATATCATGACGCACGTCCTAGTTCATCTAGTCGACGAGATTGGCATTCTGGGCCCTGTATTTCTACACAACATGTTCCCCTTTGAGAGGTTCATGGGAGTCTTAAAGAAATATGTTCGTAACCGTGCTAGGCCAGAAGGAAGCATCTCCATGGGCCATCAAACAGAGGAAAGCATTGGGTTTTGTGTTGACTTTATTCCTGACCTTAAGACGATTGGTCTCCCTCAATCGCGATATGAGGGGAGGCTGACTGGAAAAGGCACGCTAGGAGCGAATTCAATAATATGTAGGGACGGGCATTCTTGGTCTCAAGCACACTACACAGTTCTACAGAATTCTACCTTGGTGACCCTGTATGTCCATGAACACAAGAATAGTCTGCGCTCCAAACACCCAGAGCAGTGTGACGAATGGATTACATGTGAACACATCGGGACTTTCGGCAGTTGGTTGCAAACACATCACATGGGTAACACCACTGTTGCAGATGAGTTGTACTCGTTGGCCAGTGGACCATCTTCGACTGTATTGACTTACAAAGGGTACGAGATAAATGGGAATACATTTTACACGATCGCCCAAGATCAAAAGAGCACCAACCAAAACAGTGGTGTTCGCTTTGATGCAGCAACCAACAGGGGAAAGGACACATATTATGGTTACATAGTGGACATATGGGAACTTGACTATGGACATGATTTTAAGGTCCCTTTGTTTCGGTGCAAACGGGTCAATCTGTCAGGAGGCGGGGTACAGGTAGACCCGCAGTACGGAATGACAACAGTGGATCTAAGCAATCTTGGATACACAGACGAACCATTCGTCCTAGCCAATGATGTGGCGCAGCTTTTCTATGTGAAGGACATGTCTACCAAACCGAGAAAAATAAAAGATAAGGAAGCGAATACATCATACGATGAGCCAAAGCGCCACATAGTTCTTTCAGGGAAAAGAGACATCGTGGGAGTGGAGGGCAAGACAGACATGTCAGAAGATTATGAAAAGTTTCATGAAATTCCTCCCTTCAAAGGGAAGGCTGACCCAAGCACCCTGTTAAACAATGAAGATTATCCATGGTTACGGCACAATAAGCAAGGGACACACGCGAAGAAAAAGTGAACACTTTCTCTCCACAACTATTCTGATGATGGCTTTGATCTAGAATATCACTGCAGTTACATGTCAAGAAATGAAATGCCTTTTGTAACAGATGAGTTTTCGTCTGAAACCCTGATACTTCGAAAGAGATTGTTCATTTTGTACACGAAGTGCATCCAGTTTTTGCCGTAACCCTCTCAACTTTTTAGCACATGCTATGTGGGTGAAATGATGATACCATGCCAACTTTCAACCATTTCAGAGTTCATTTGCAGTGCTTTTCAATTCAGGGTCATTTTAGCTCAAAATAAATCATGAAATGCATGAAAAATAGCAAATGAAGTCAGAAAAGGATTGAAAAGTGATGATGTGGCTTTGAATGAAGAATATTGAATGCAGAAAAACGTCTTGACTTCAAATATGTTTAAAAAATTGAAATCCTTTTGTAACAGATGAGTTTTCGTCCAAAACCCTGATACTTCGAAAGAGATTGTCCAGTTTGTACACGAAGTGAATCTAGTTTTTGCCGTAACCCTCTCAACTTTTTAGCACATGCTATGTGGGTGAAATGATGATGCCATGCTAACTTTCAACAATTTCAGAGTTCATTTGCAGTGCTTTTCAATTCAGGGTCATTTTAGCTCAAAATAAATCATGAAATGCATGAAAAATAGCAAATTAGTCAGAAAAGGTTTGAAAAGTGATGATGTGGCTTTGAATGGTGCATATTGAATGCAGAAAAAGTCTTGAGTTCAAATATGTTTAAAAAATTGAAATCCTTTTGTAACAGGTGAGTTTTCGTCTGAAACCCTGATACTTCGAAAGAGATTGTTCATTTTGTACACGAAGTGCATCCAGTTTTTGCCGTAACCCTCTCAACTTTTTAGCACATTCTATGTGGGTGAAATGATGATACCATGCCAACTTTCAACCATTTCAGAGTTCATTTGCAGTGCTTTTCAATTCAAGGTCATTTTAGCTCAAAATAAATCATGAAATGCATGAAAAATAGCAAATGAAGTCAGAAAAGGTTTGACAAGTGATGATGTGGCTTTGAATGGTGCATATTGAATGCAGAAAAAGTCTTGAGTTCAAATATGTTTAAAAAATTGAAATCCTTTTGTAACAGATGAGTTTTCGTCCAAAACCCTGATACTTCGAAAGAGATTGTCCAGTTTGTACACGAAGTGAATCTAGTTTTTGCCGTAACCCTCTCAACTTTTTAGCACATGCTATGTGGGTGAAATGATGATGCCATGCTAACTTTCAACAATTTCAGAGTTCATTTGCAGTGCTTTTCAATTCAGGGTCATTTTAGCTCAAAATAAATCATGAAATGCATGAAAAATAGCAAATTAGTCAGAAAAGGTTTGAAAAGTGATGATGTGGCTTTGAATGGTGCATATTGAATGCAGAAAAAGTCTTGAGTTCAAATATGTTTAAAAAATTGAAATCCTTTTGTAACAGGTGAGTTTTCGTCTGAAACCCTGATACTTCGAAAGAGATTGTTCATTTTGTACACGAAGTGCATCCAGTTTTTGCCGTAACCCTCTCAACTTTTTAGCACATTCTATGTGGGTGAAATGATGATACCATGCCAACTTTCAACCATTTCAGAGTTCATTTGCAGTGCTTTTCAATTCAAGGTCATTTTAGCTCAAAATAAATCATGAAATGCATGAAAAATAGCAAATGAAGTCAGAAAAGGTTTGACAAGTGATGATGTGGCTTTGAATGGTGCATATTGAATGCAGAAAAAGTCTTGAGTTCAAATATGTTTAAAAAATTGAAATCCTTTTGTAACAGATGAGTTTTCGTCCAAAACCGTGATACTTCGAAAGAGATTGTCCAGTTTGTACACGAAGTGCATCCAGTTTTTGCCGTAACCCTCTCTACTTTTTAGCACATGCTATGTGGGTGAAATGATGATACCATGCCAACTTGCAACCATTTCAGAGTTCATTTGCAGTGCTTTTCAATTCAGGGTCATTTTAGCTCAAAATAAATCATGAAATGCATGAAAAATAGCAAATGAAGTCAGAAAAGGGTTGAAAAGTGATGATGTGGCTTTGAATGGTGCATTTTGAATGCAGAAAAAGTCTTGAGTTCAAATATGTTTAAAAAATTGAAATCCTTTAATAGCAAAAAGTTATGCAACTAAAATTATATAAAATTTATGCAACTAAAATTATCAAAGTTATTTTTTAAAAAACTTTAATAGCAAAAAGAATATTCATAATGTATTTTTTTGTTAAGAACTTTAAATATGCAAAAAAATAGCAAAAGTGAAAATAGATGCGAATTTATAGAGAAAATTCAACCTAAATTCAAAGTGCTAGTTAACTAGCACTTTGAATTTAGGTAACTAGCACTTTGAATTTAGGTTGAATTTTTTCTATAAATTCGCATAGTAGGCCCCACAGAGCAGAAAGAGGTCGGTTAGGCCCACAGGCCTACTTTAGAGAGGAGCTCAACGTTGGAGCCGTGGCGGGGCTTATAAACAGGTCCGAGCGCCCTTCGCTTGACGAGGTGGAACTAAACATCCAACCGCACCGCGGCTGTGCCAGGCACATGCCTTTGTTCCCGGTTGGTGGCTCCAACCGGGACCAATGCCACCCTTTCCTCCCGGTTGGTGCCACCAACCGGGACCAAAGGTCTCTGCTTCCCGCCCTTTGGGCTGCTGAAATTGACCTTTAGTCCCGGTTGGTGGCACCAACCGGGACGAAAGGGGGCCTTTCGTCCCGGTTGGTGCCACCAACCGGGACTAAAGGGGGGGGGCTATATAAGCAGGGACTTAGGAATTTTTCAGATTTCATCTGCAGTTGCCCCCGACGACGCCGAGCACATCGACGCCGCCAGGCTGCCCGAGCTCGCCGTCAATGCCCTCGACACCCTTTGCCCGTCGACACCGTCAGGCTGCTCCACCTCGCCATCAATGCCCTCGCCGACGCCCTCGACGCCACCCCTGCCCCGACGCCCTCGACGCCGCCCCTGCCCTGCGCTGCCGCCGCCCCGACCCGACGCCGTCGCAGCTCCTCGCCGGTAAGGCTCCCCCCTCCTCTCTATTTAGTTGATTTAGTTAATTTAGTTGTTTAGTTAATTTTAGTTGTTTTAGTTGTTTTAGGATATACAAAAGCGGTAGTTAATTTAGTTAATTTAGTTGTTTTAGTTGTTTTTATTGTTTAGTTGTTTTTAGTTGTTTTTATTATTTTAGTTGATTTAGTTGTGTAGTTAATTTTGTTAATTTTAGTTGTTTTAGTTGTTTTAGGATATACAAAAGCGGTAGTTAATTTAGTTAATTTAGTTGTTTTAGTTGTTTTTATTGTTTAGTTGTTTTATCGTCGGTCGTCGGTGACGCGATATCGGGGAGTCCCCGACGATCGTCGGTGAGGGAGAGTACCCCCCGACGATCGTCGGTGAGGGAGAGTCCCCGACGATATCGAGGAGTCCCCGACGATCGTCGGTGCCGTGATATGATGTTTAATTAGATGTTTAAATGTTTAGTTGCATAGCGTAGCCGTTGAGTCGACGATGCCCGGCCAGCATCCTCGTCGTCGACTCGGTGGCAACCACCTGCTTGAGAGGCGCCATGTCCGGGACTGGGCTCCGCCGGGCCGGCACTAGGAGGTGCTGCCTTCCGGGTGGCCCAGCTTGGTGAGGAATCAGGGTCCCGTCGTCGACCCGGAGGTTCTTTGGTGGCGGTCGCGTGGACCACTGTCGGTGCAGAGGGAGCCGGTCCCCGCGGAGGTGGTACGTCGCCGTGTCAGGGAGGAGGACGAGCACGTCCGATGCTACATGGCTGCGTTAGACGCCAGGTTCTCCAATACCTGGCAGGTTCTTCAGGGATCTCACCCGAGCTATGATCATGTCATAGTTCCTTCTCTTTGGGTGTCCACCGCCTGCGCCACGAGACGTCAACTAGATCTGTATTAGTGATATTATATAATAATATTTGAGATGTATTAGTGATAATATTCGAAGATGTATTAGCGATACTATTCGATGATGTATTAGTGATATTATATGATCGTATTGTTGCATTGCCTTGTATTGATTTGCATATATATCTCATGTTTGTATATTGCCATGTTGTAATATTTGTAGAAACTATGGATCACAGAGACTTAGAAAAAAAAACAGTTGTTGGGGGATAGACTGAAAGATGATCTTTGGACCGAGCTGATGACAAATTTCAGCCTACCGCGAGAGGAGGATCCGAATAACCCAGTTATAGAGCGAAAGGTCAAGGCGTTTGCTCTTAAGAAGATGGTAGAACTATTCAGGAACAGGAAGAAAGAATTGAACACAAAGTTTGTCGAGAAAGAGGAGACTCCGGTATTCATCGGTCGATATGAGAAGATAAGAGATCAATGGCCCGAATTTGTGGCCTACAAGAAATCGGAGAAGGGTAAGAAAAGGTCACTCACAAACAAGAAAAATGCTGCAAAGAAGAAGTATCACCATCACACGGGGTCAGGTGGCTACTACAAAGCCCGGCCGTTGTGGGACAAAGCTGAGCAAGACCTGCTTGCTAAGAATGTCCAACCAGCGACATTGCACTGGCCAGATCGTTCAAGGACTTGGTTCTTCGGGGTTGTGGGAACTTTGGACCCAGAAACAGGGAAGTGTGTTTGGACGGACGAGCAACTTGCAATACCCTTACGGAAGCTTCAGGCAGCAGTCAAGGTAGCGCAGGAAGGGAGGTTCATTCCCGCCAGAGAGAAGGACGAGCTGACAAAGGCCCTCGGGAATGCTGAACACCCTGGACGAACACGAAGCACATCAGGCTCTGTTCCGTGGGTGCATGGGTTTCCCGACAGCGGTGGTTATAGAAGCCGAGAGAGAAAGAGGAAACAAGAAGCAAGCGAAATGCAGAAGCTCAGTGCAAGATTAGCAAAACTAGAGGAACTTGAGAGCCAGCGAGCTACCGGCCAACCATCTGAGCAGCACGAAGATCCTTCCTTCGACGCTGCCCCAGAAGCTACCCCACCATCTCAGCGGAGAAGCAGCGTGGCTTCAAAGGAGCTCGTTCAGCCTGATTTCACGGCTCCTCGCTACCCCGTGGATAGTATCACGGAGGCTGAACATTGCGAGCTAATGACGAAATGGCAGAACCTAACCTTCAAGGCGGCGGTCGGCTCTGTTGTACCTCCTCGAGCTAAGGGAACTCTCCATTGCCGTCCGATTCCACATGGCTATGCTGTTGTGACGGTGGATGAAACAATGGATGGATTTCAGGGGCTGGAGCTTGACAACCCTACAGGTGAAGTGGATATTATTCTCCTGGAAAATGCTTTGAGGAGTACCTGTGTATGGAGAAAGGAGTACATCAAGCTTCCAAACTGGACGCCTCAGCAGACTCAGCCTCCTCCGGTGCGTCAGGGCACTCCGCCTCCTCCTCCTCCTCCTCCGGCGCGTCAGGGCACTCTGCCTCCTACTTCTCCTCCTCCGGCGCGTCAGGGCACTCCGCCTCCTCCTTCGCCTCCTCTGGCGCGTCAGGGCACTCCGCCTCCTCCTCCTCCTCCTCCGGCACGTCATGGCACTCCGCCTCTTCCGGCGCGTCAGCAATGGCGGAAGAGAGACGCCGCCGCTCCGACGGCTAGCAATACAATAGGCGGGCAGAAATACAAATTTGGTCCAAGCCTCAAGCCTCTTCCGAAGTTACCATATGAGAGGACTGACAAGGAAACCGTTGAAATCAGTGAAGCCGAAGTGTAGGCCCATTTTGCACGAAAACGTCCACCTCTGAAGGAAACGGTAGATCCGGTGAAAGGGAAGCACACTCTGGATGCCCTGAAGCGACCACCACCGCCTCCGCGGCAATCCAACTATGACCGCTGTATTGAAAAGACATATGGTGAAGCGTGGCGGTCGGGAAGTACTTCCAGTGCTGCGAGAGAAAAAAAATGAAGAAGTGGGAAAACAATTCCCCAGCTCGGCGAACAGGAGAAGCAATCGTGCCCCCCGCTCAAGGTGTCTAGCGATATCGCTAATCATCCAGTGCTACTGCCCGGTACCACTCTTGGTGATTAGGTGGACGATGATGTATAGTTTGAAACGGTGGAGGTAGTAGTAGAGGACTTTAGATACGAGCACGGGAAGCCTCTTGTCAAACCTGATCATCCTCATCTAACAACGATGATGCAAAAATTGCATGAGTGGTACATGGGAACCTGCAGGAAGTCTGGGACCGACAGTTTGATGGTCGGAATTAAAAAAGAGCACGACTTCATTGGAGTTGACCTGATGCCTGTTGAATTTGTGGAGTTATTTTAGTTATTCAATCAAGATGCCCTCGACAAACAACTCATGACTTGCTACTGTCTTTAAGTATTACTTCTATAATTAAGTCTCTAGCTCAGCTCGTTCATTGCATGTATATATAATTATCCTCACTATATTATGCAGATTGAAGATGGTCGAATGCAAAAAAGAACAAATCTATGACATTGAGTTCATTAGCCCAAATACCATAAATGAATGGTCGCTACAAAAGGAAGCCAAAGATACTGAGGAGAACTTGCTAGAATCGTTTCTTAGACATCAAAACAAAAGGGAAATACTCTTTCCTTACAACTTCAAGTGAGTGTTACTGTCTTGTGCATATTCGGTTTAGCTTACTCGAGGTTAAGTAATGTAATTGATGAGTTATGCGTGCGCAGGTTCCACTATATTCTGCTATCCATTAATCTTGACAGGGCATTAGTAACTTTCTTAGACTCGAGACATAAAGATCCCGAGTATTATGCAGACATGACTGCAATGCTCCAGAAGTAAGTTCAATCAATATAGGGACCATATCGGCAACTTCCGTTCATTTCCTGATATCAAGTAATCATTTTCTTTGTCGGGCAGGGTTTGGAAAAAGTTCAGCACTATGGTTCCGGGTCTGAAGAAGGAGCTGCGATTTACACACCCTAAAGTAAGTAGTACTAGCTAGTTCCGCGCATCTCTCATTGATTCTAGTTTCATCAATACCATTATCATGCTTGCTTATCAGTTTGATTGAGCTCTATTCTCGTAAAGTGCTTGTACCAGGCACCCGGGAATCATTTATGTGGATACTACGTATGCGAGTTCATTCTCCACTCGACCTCTGAGCGGGACTTCTCTGAGAAACAATTTGAAGTACGTAAACAATATTCACAATTTTATTTTATATATTACCATCAATTGTGTTGAGTTTCATTCATATATATGTATTGACCCCCTTCTTTAAATTAGATCTGGCAGATGCGGGATGAACTCCTACCACATGATCGCATACGAGCAATTCAAGAGGAATTGGCGGGATTCTTTCTTGACCACGTCATACCTGAACACGAAGAATACCATGTGGAATTGCAATGGTCTTAGGTAGATGATGTTAGGGATTGTAAGAGATGTTATATTGTACATATGTAGTAGCGTCGGATAGATATACGAAAACTTGTTGTTCGACCAAGCACGGAGAAAGAGATGTCACTTCTCTCTATATATGTTCATGACGATCTTGTGTAATTAATGGTTTCCTTCATTTGCTTACTAGCTAGAGTTGAGTTCTCTCTATATGTATAGTAGCTAGCGTCGACCAAGCACGGAGAAAGAAAGGTCACTTCTCTCTATTAACTAGCTAACACAATACGAAACCCCTAAATTAACCCTCCAAAACCCCTAAACCCCCCCCCCCCTTCCAAAAAAAAACCCCAGCGCCTACGAGTTGCCGACGCGTGGCTGCTTTTTGGTCCCGGTTGGTGTTACCAACCGGGACTAAAGGTCCTCCTGCCTGGGCGCCCCGCAGCGGCCACGTGGAGCCCCTTTGGTCCCGGTTCGTATGCAAACCGGGACTAAAGGTTTTGGGTATTAGTCCCGTTTGTTTTGTCCCGGTTCCAGAACTGGGACTAAAGGCCCTCTGGAACCGGGACTAGTACCCTGTTTTCTACTAGTGGAGTAGTCCTCGACGATCGTCTGAAACTGACTGTTATAAAACTTGTCAACTTTGCATGATGTTTGCCACTAATCCATTGCTCATATGCATATGATTCCTTGTTGTGATATTAATTAAGTCCATGTTTGCCACTAATCCATCTCTCATGTTTGTATATTGCCATGTTGTAATATTTGCAGAAACTATGGATCACAGAGACTTAGAAAAAGAACAGTTGTTGGGGGATATAATCCTCACCGGAGGTGATCCCTTGTCGTATCTCAACGACACCGATGGTCAGGAAGGAGAGGATGACGGCTCCGGTGATCCAACAATGGAGGAGGAAGGAGATCATGACGGCTCCGGTGACCGAATGGCGGAGGAAGGAGATCATGATCACGGCTCTGGTGACCGAACAGAGGAGGGAGCCTCAACTGTTGCAAATTTCGGCGAGGTAAGGAGACGAGGCCCGAAGAAAAGGTTGCGCCCGGATGAAAGGTTCACGATCACAGAAGTTGCGAAAGATGGCCAACCGATTGCTCCCAAGCGGATCAAGGACGCATTTGTACATCAGTGTGGAGTTGTTGTTAGGGACTATGTCTCGATCAGCATCCACAAATGGAATAAGAATAATAAGGACCCTGAAGTTTCTTATGTCCAGGATAGACTGAAAGATGATCTTTGGACCGAGCTGATGACAAATTTCAGCCTACCGCGAGAGGAGGATCCGAATAACCCAGTTATAGAGCGAAAGGTCAAGGCGTTTGCTCTTAAGAAGATGGCAGAACTATTCAGGAACTGGAAGAAAGAGTTGAACACAAAGTTTGTCGAGAAAGAGGAGACTCCGGAATTCATCGGTCGATATGAGAAGATAAGAAATCAATGGCCCGAATTTGTGGCCTACTAGAAATCGGAGAAGGGTAAGAAAAGGTCACTGACAAACAAGAAAAATGTTGCAAAGAAGAAGTATCACCATCACACGGGGTCAAGTGGCTACTACAAAGCCCGGCCGTTGTGGGACAAAGCTGAGCAAGACCTGCTTGCTAAGAATGTCCAACCAGCGACATTGCACTAGCCAGATCGTTCAAGGACTTGGTTCTTTGGGGTTGAGGGAACTTTGGACCCAGAAACAGGGGAGTGTGTTTGGACGGACAAGCAACTTGTAATACCTTTCCGGAAGCTTCAGGCAGCAATCAAGGCAGCGCAGGAAGGGACGTTCATTCCCGTCAGAGAGAAGGACGAGCTGACAGAGGCCCTCGGGAATCCTGAACACCCTGGACGAACACAAGGCACATCAGGCACCGTTCCGTGGGTGCATGGGTTTCCCGACAGCGGTGGTTATAGAAGCCGAGAGAGAAAGAGGAAACAGGAAGCAAGCGAAATGCAGAAGCTCAGTGCAAGATTAGCAAAACTAGGGGAACTTGAGAGCCAGCGAGCTACCCGCCAACCATCTGAGCGGCACAAAAATCCTTCCTTCGACGCTGCCCCAGAAGCTACCCCACCATCTCAGCGGAGAAGCAGCGTGGCTTCCACAGAGCTCATTCAGCCTGATTTCACGGCTCCTCGCTACCCCGTGGATAGTATCACGAAGGCTGAACATTCCGAGCTAATGACGAAATGCCAGAACCTGACCTTCAAGGCGGCGGTCGGCTCTGTTGTACCTCCTCGAGCTGAGGGAACTTTCCATTGCCGTCCGATTCCACATGGCTATGTTGTTGTGACGGTGGATGAAATAATAGATGGATTTGAGGGGCTGGAGCTTGACAACCCTACAGGTGAAGAGGATATTATTCTTGTGGAAAATGCTTTGAGGAGTACCTGTCTATGGAGAAAGGAGCACATCAAGCTTCCAAACTGGACGCCTCAGCAGACTCAGCCTCCTCCGGCACGGCAGGGCAGTCCGCCTCCTCCTCCTCCTCCTCCGGCGCGTCAGGGCACTCCGCCTCCTCCTTCTTCTCCTCCGGCGCGTCAGGGCACTCCACCTCCTCCGGCGCGTCAGGGCACTCCGCCTCCTCCTCCTCCTCCTCCGGCGCGTCAGGGCACTCCGCCTCCTTCGGCGCGTCAGCAACGGCGAAAGAGAGACGCCGCCGCTCCGGCGGCTAGCAGTACAATAGGCGGGAAGAAATACAAATTTGGTCCAAGCCTCAAGCCTCTTCCAAAGTTACCATATGAGAGGACTGATAAGGAAAACGCTGAAATCAGTGAAGCCGAAGTGAAGGCCCATTTTGCATGGAAACGTCCACCTCCGAAGGAAACGGTAGATCCGGTGAAAGGGAAGCGCACTCTGGATGCCCTGAAGCGACCACAACCGCCTCCGACGCAATCCAACTATGACTGCTGTATTCAAAAGACATATGGTGAAGCGCGGCGGTCGGGAAGTACTTCCAGTGCTGCAAGAGAAAAAAAACGAAGAAGTGGGAAAACAATTCCCTAGCTCGGCGAACAGGAGAAGCAATCGTGCCCCCCGCTCAAGGTGTCTAGCGATATCGCTAATCATCGGGTGTTATTGCCCAGTACCACTCTTGGTGATTACCTGGGCGATGATGTACAGTTTGAAACGGCTGAGGTAGTAGTAGAGGACTTTAGATACGAGCACGGGAAGCCTCTCGTCAAACCTGATCATCCTCATCTAAGAACGATGATGCAAAAATTGCATGCGTGGTACATGGAAACCTGCAGGAAGTCTGGGATCGACAGTTTGATGGTCGAAATTAAAAAAGAGCACGACTTCATTGGAGTCGACATGATGCCTGTTGAATTTGTGGAGTTATTTCAGTTATTCAATCAAGAGGCCCTCGACAAACAACTCATGACTTGCTACTGTCTGTAAGTATTACTTCTATAATTAAGTCTCTAGCTCAGCTCGTTCATTGCATGTATATATAATTATCCTCACTATATTATGCAGATTGAAGATGGTCGAATGCAAAAAAGAACAAATCTATGACATTGGGTTCATTAGCCCAAATACCGTAAATGAATGGTCGGTACAAAAGAGAGCCAAAGTTACTAAGGACAACTTGCTAGAAGCATTCCTTAGACATCAAAACAAAAGGGAAATACTCTTTCCTTACAACTTCAAGTGAGTGTTACTGTCTTGTGCATATTCGGTTTCGCTTACTCGAGGTTAAGTAATGTAATTGATGAGTTATGCGTGCGCAGGTTCCACTATATTCTGCTATACATTAAGCTTGACGGGGCATTAGTAACTGTCTTAGACTCGAGACGTAAAATCCCGAGTATTATGCGGACATGACTGCAATGCTCCAGAAGTAAGTTCAATCAATACCGGGACCATATCGGCAACTTTCGTTCATTTCCTGATATCAAGTAATCATTTTCTTTGCCGGGCAGGGTTTGGAAAAAGTTCACCACTATGGTTCCGGGTCTGAAGAAGGAGCTGCGATTTACACACCCCAAAGTAAGTAGTACTAGCTAGTTCCGCGCATCTCTCATTGATTCTAGTTTCATCAATACCATTATCATGCTTGCTTATCAGTTTGATTGAGCTCTATTCTCGTAAAGTGCTTGTACCAGGCACCCGGGAATCATTTATGTGGATACTACGTATGCGAGTTCATTCGCCACTCGACCTCTGAGCGGGGCTTCTCTGAGAAACAATTTGAAGTACGTAAACAATATTCACAATTTTATTTTATATATTACCATCAATTGTGTTGAGTTTCATTCATATATATGTATTGACCCCCTTCTTTAAATTAGATTTGGCAGATGCGGGATGAACTCCTATCACATGATCGCATACGAGCAATTCAAGAGGAATTGGCGGGATTCTTTCTTGACCACGTCATACCTGAACACGGAGAATACCATGTGAAATTGCAAATGGGTCTTAGGTAGATGATGTTAGGGATTGTAAGAGATGTTATATTGTACATATGTAGTAGCGTCGGATAGATATACGAAAACTTGTTGTTCGACCAAGCACGGAGAAAGAGATGTCACTTCTCTCTATATATGTTCATGACGATCTTGTGTAATTAATGGTTTCCTTCATTTGCTTACTAGCTAGAGTCGAGTTCTCTCTATATGTATAGTAGCTAGCGTCGACCAAGCACGGAGAAAGAGAGGCCACTTCTCTCTATTAGCTAGCTAACACAATATGAAACCCCTAAATTAACCCTCCAAAACACCTAACCCCCCCCCCCTTCAGAAAAAAAAAACAAAACCCCCAGCACCTGCGAGCTGCTGACGCATGGCTGCTTTTTGGTCCCGGTTGGTGTTACCAACCGGGACTAAAGGTCCTCCTGCCTGGGCGCCCCGCAGCGGCCACGTGGAGCCCCTTTGGTCCTGGTTCGTAAGCAAACCGGGACTAAAGGTTTTGGGTATTAGTCCCATTTGTTTTGTCCCGGTTCCAGAACCGGGACTAAAGGCCCTCTGGAACCGGGACTAGTACCCTGTTTTCTACTAGTGGTCCTGCCAGCTACGCTCTAACCAAAGCAGAGAAGGAAATCTTCTTTGAATGCCTGCTCAGTATCAAGGTCCCGTCTGGCTTCTTGTCGAATATAAAGGGAATAATAAACATGGCAGAGAAAAAAATTCCAGAACCTAAAGTCTCATGACTGCCACGTGATTATAACGCAACTGCTTCGTGTTGCATTGAGGGGGCTTCTACCAGAAAATGTTCGATTAGCCATTCTGAAGCTATGTGCATTCCTCAATGCAATTTCTCAGAAGGTAATCGATCCAGAAATCCTACCAAGGTTACAGAATGATTTGGTCCAATGTCTTGTCAGCTTTGAGTTGGTGTTCCCACCATCCTTCTTCAATATTATGACGCACGTCCTAGTTCACCTAGTCGACGAGATTGCCATTCTGGGTCCTATATTTCTACACAATATGTTCCCCTTTGAGAGGTTCATGGGAGTCTTGAAGAAATATGTTCGTAATCGTGCTAGGCCAGAAGGAAGCATCTCCACGGGCCATCAAACAGAGGAGGTCATTGGGTTTTGTGTTGACTTTTTTCCTGACCTTAAGCCGATTGGTGTCCCTAAATCGCGGTATGAGGGGAGGCTGAGTGGAAAAGGCACGCTAGGAGAGGATTCAATAATATGTAGGGACGGGTATTCCTGGGCGCAAGCACACTACACAGTTCTACAGAATTCTAACTTGGTGGCCCTGTATATCAATGAACACAAGAATATTCTATGCTACAAACACCCGGAGCAGTCTGACGACTGGATTACACGTGAACACATCGGGACTTTCGGTGGTTGGTTGCGAATGCATCTCATGCGTAACAACACTGTTGGAGATGACCTGTACTTGTTGGCCAGGACACCATCTTCGACTGTATGGACTTACCAAGGGTACGAGATAAATGGTAATACATTTTACACGATCTCCCAAGATAAAAAGAGCACCAACCAAAACAGTGGTGTCCGCTTTGATGCAGCAATCACCAATAGGGCAAAGGACACGTATTATGGTTAGATAGAGGAGATATGAGAACTTGACTATGGACATGAATTTAAGGTCCCTTTGTTTCGGTGCAAATGGGTCAATCTGTCAGGAGGCGGGGTACAGTTAGACCCGCAGTACGGAATGACAACAGTGGATCTCAACAATCTTGGGTACACAGACAAACCATTCGTCCTAGCTAATGATGTGGCACAGGTTTTCTATGTGAAGGACATGGCTACCAAACCGAGGAAAAAAAAGATAAGGAAGCGAATACATCAAACGATGAGCCAAAGCGCCACATAGTTCTTTCAGGGAAAAGAAACATCGTGGGAGTGGAGGACAAGACAGACATGTCTGAGGATTATGAAAAGTTTCATGAAATTCCTCCCTTCAAAGTGAAGGCTGACCCAAGCATCCTGTTAAACGATGAAGATTATCCATGGTTACGGCGCAATAAGGAAGGGACACACGCGAAGAAAAAGTGAAGACTTTCTCTCCACCACTATTCTCATGATGGCTTTGATCTAGAATATCACTGCAGTTATATGTCAAGAAATGAAATCCCTTTTGTAATAGATGAGTTTTTGTCCGAAACCCTGTTACTTCGAAAGGGATTGTCCAGTTTGTACATGAAGTGCATCCAGTTTTTCCCGTAACCCTCTCAACTTTTTAGCACATGCTATGTGGGTGAAATTATGATACCATGCCAAGTTTCAACCTTTTCATAGTTCATTTGCAGTGATTTTCAAATTCAGGGTCATTTAGCTCAAAATAAATCATGAAATGCATGAAAAATAGCAAATGAAGTCAGAAAAGGTTTGAAAATTGATGATGTGACTTTGAATGGTGCATACTGAATGCAGAAAAAGTCTGGAGTTAAAATATGTTAAAGAAATGAAATCCCTTTTGTAATAGATGAGTTTTCGTCCGAAACCCTGTTACTTCGAAAGAGAATGTCCAGTTTGTACACGAAATGCATCCAGTTTTTCCCGTGACCCTCTCAACTTTTTAGCACATGCTATGTGGGTGAAATTATGATACCATGCCAAGTTTCAACCTTTTCAGAGTTCATTTGCAGTGATTTTCAAATTCAGGGTCATTTAGCTCAAAATAAATCATGAAATGCATGAAAAATAGCAAATGAAGTCAGAAAAGGTTTGAAAATTGATGATGTGGCTTTGAATGGTGCATATTGAATGCAGAAAAAGTATGGAGATAAAATATGTTAAAGAAATGAAATCCCTTTTGTAATAGATGAGTTTTCGTCCGAAACCATGTTACTTCGAAAGAGATTGTCCAGTTTGTACACGAAGTGCATCTAGTTTTTCCCGTGACCCTCTCAACTTTTGAGCACATGCTATGTGGGTAAAATTATGATACCATGCCAAGTTTCAACCTTTTCAGAGTTAATTTGCTGTGATTTTCAAATTCAGGGTCATCTAGCTCAAAATAAATCATGAAATGCATGAAAAATAGCAAATGAAGTCAGAAAAGGTATGAAAATTGATGATGTGGCTTTGAATGGTGCATATTGAATGCAGAAAAAGTATGGAGATAAAATATGTTAAAGAAATGAAATCCCTTTTGTAATAGATGAGTTTTCGTCCGAAACCATGTTACTTCGAAAGAGATTATCCAGTTTGTACACGAAGTGCATCCAGTTTTTCCCGTAACCCTCTCAACTTTTTAGCACATGCTATGTGGGTGAAATTATGATACCATGCCAAGTTTCAACCTTTTCGGAGTTCATTTGCAGTGATTTTCAAATTCAGGGTCATTTAGCTCAAAATAAATCATGAAATGCATGAAAAATAGCAAACGAAGTCAGAAAAGGTTTGAAAATTGATGATGTGGCTTTGAATGGTGCATATTGAATGCAGAAAAAGTCTGGAGTTAAAATTTAAAAAACATAATATATGCAAAAAGTAAAAAAAAAGAGGCCCGCCTTCTAGCTACAACGGCCTGCATACGACTAGAAACCCTGCAAATGGGCCAGGATGCCGGCCCGCAGTGCTAGCAGGCCCAACTGGGCGTGAGATAGGCATGTACTGCCTGCAATAGAGAGGAGCTCGAGAGGGCAGCGGCAGCAGCTCTTATAAACCACTCCGAGCCCCTCTCGACTAGCAAGGTGGGACTAAACATTTGGCTGCGGGAAGCACACCTCTTTAGTCCCGGTTGGTGGCTCCAACTGGGACTAAAGGGGGGCCTTTAGTCTCGGTTGGTGATACCAACCGGGACTAAAGGGATGTGCTTCCCGCCCTTTCGCCTGGCGAAAACTACCTTTAGTCCCGGTTGGTGGCTCCAACCGGGACGAAAGGGGGGCCTTTAGTCCAGGTTGGAGCCACCAACCGGGACTAAAGGGGGGACTATATAAGCGGGACTTGGAAAAATTTCCAAATCCATCTGCTTTCCCTCTCCCCCGACAGCGCCGAAAACCACCTCGACGCCGCCAGGCTGCCGGATTTTGCCGTCGCCTCCCCGAGCCCACTCCTCGTCACCGCCCCCGTCGCCGCCCCCGACGCCGTCCCCGTCGCCGCCCCCCGACGCCGTCGCCGCCCCGAGCCCGCTCCCCCTCCTCGTCCTCCTAGGTGAGCCGCCGGCGACACCGCCGTTCCCCTCCTCCTATCCCCCCTCCCCTCCCCCCCCCCCCCCCCCCCCGCGGTCACCGTCGTCGCCCACGTCCGTCGCCGGCCAATGCAGTGGTGGCGTGGGATCCAATCCATGGAGTCTTATAATTTGGTTCATAGGATATATATAGCTATTATTATCATAGGATAGAATTATCACAGAAGATTTTATAGATAAATTGGACTGAAACCAAAAAAATCATACCTTAATTAGGCCTCCTTTTGGTTCATAGGATAGGATTATCACAGGAATATATAGGAAATTTGTAGGAAATGAGATGACATGCATCTCAAATCCTATGAGTAGGATTAGAAAAAGATATGTCATTTTGGTTCACATCATAGGAATTTTTCCATTGAGTCTAGACTCTTTTTTGTTTTCCTTTGAAATGTGGAGGATAGGAATCAATCCTATGTAGGAATAGGAATGCATTCCCTAGCTATGTTATTGTTGTTAAATGAAATCATACCTTAGGCGCGGCCTCCTTTTGGTTCATAGGATAGGATTATCATAGGAATATATAGGATGATATTTGCTATGTTATTGTTGTTAATTGAAATGATATTTGCTATAGCCACAATTTTTTCTCGTCGACGATGCCAATCCCGCATCCTCGTCGTCGACTCGGCGCCGACAACCAGTTTGAGAGGCGCCATGTCCGGGACTGGGCTCCGCCGGGCTGGCACTGGGAGGTGCTACCTTCTGGTGCGCGCACCTTGGTGAGAAATCCGGGTCTCGTCATCGACCCGGAGCTTCTTTGGTGACGGTCGCATGGGCCACTATCGGTGCAGAGGGAGCCGGCCCCTGCGGAGGTGGTACGTCGCCGTGTCAGGGAGAAGGACGAGCACGTCCGTCGCTACATGGCCACGTTGGACGCCAGGTTCTCCAATACCTGGCAGGTTATTCAGGGATCTCACCCGAGCTATGATCCGGCGATGGTTCCTTCTCTTTGGGTGTCCACTGCCTGCGCCGTGAGACGTCAACTCGATCTGTATTAATTAATGATATTATATGATAATATTCGAGTTGTATTAGCGATAATATTCGATGCTTCGTTAACTGGATTATTCGAGTTGTGTTTCTTAGGGTGCAATAAGGCATGTCATGTTATGAGTTTTTAAAAGATTCACATTATATATCATAACTTACATCTATGAACTATTCTACATTCGGAAATGAAATATAAAAAAGTGTTAATTGCATTTTCTTACGTTTGACAACTGCTTGGGCTTATTAGGGACCATGAGGCGTAAGATCTGCAAGGTGTGCCAAAATTCATGTATGGACAGTCTTGAAACTGCAGTGCAATTCGGGGAATATTTGAGAAAGGGATTTTAAAAATCAGTGGTAACGGTCTTTAACTTGAATTTGTATTGAATTTTGATCATTTGTTTCCCTTTTTTACTGACTTTATTGTTGATTATTAACTGCTGCATAGTGTGTTCCATGCAACATAAGGGAGGACTTCAACAAGTCATATGGTAACGTGTTGTACTTTGAGGATGATGAGGAGCGCAAATTCGAATTGGATCTGCGCAAAGGAAAGAATAAAACCATCATATATGGTGATGGATGGGAGCAGTACATTGCAGTGAACAATTTTAAAGGAGGGGAACTCGTAGCTTTTTCCTTAATAGGAGAGGTGAATAGGTTAAGGACGTTATATGTCCAAAGCAATGATGATGACGATGACGAAGATGACATCGTCAGCCAAGATGACCAAGATGACATCGACAACCAAGATGAAGATGAGGACATCCAAGATGAAGATGAGGACAACCAAGATGAAGAGGAGGACATCGAAGATGAGGATGATAGTCCTATCCTTTCAGCATTTTTTTCTCAAAGGATGAAGAAGCTTACTCGGGATGATAAAGCTAGTGTGAAAGAAAAGTTACTATCCTCTTCGGCATTCTTGGGGAAGCCCTTTGTGCACCGTCTAACAAAAACAAACATGGTCAAAAAAGTTATGGTGAGATGTTTTATATTCTTTCATCTCTTTTTGGTCATAACCAAGTATGGTGAGATGTCTAACATTTTGTGCTTTCTATTTTCTCTTAATGATGGGGTCTTCAGAAGTTACCTTTGAAGATGCTTTCCAGAGTGGACATCCCCGTCGTCGGCACTGCTGGAGTAATCCATGTACCAAGAGGGCCTGTCACGAACGTCCAATACAAGACAGACCCCGACGGGCGCATATCATTCCACAAGGCCGGCTGACAGGAGTTCATCTAGGGAAAGAGAGAACTAAGGGTGGACACCCTTGTGGTAATCACTATAAGGAAGAGCAACCGCAAGGACTATCAGATGATAGTTGTTGTTGACCATGTTTAGAACTAAGTCATGAATATATCAGCTGGAGAACTGTTAATTAATTAATTAGTATGTTAAGATGAATGTGATACATTCATGTTTGTTTCTTAAGTTGAACAACTTTCAAGTGATACTAATGGTTCTTTCTATATATTGATCATGACGATGTTATGTAATGGTTCTTTCATTGCTATATGTAGTACCTAGCGCCGAGTTGAATGAAAAGCATAAAATAAAAATGGTAAAAACAAAAATAAAAGGGGAAACACAATATGAAAACCCCTAAACCCCTCCTTGCAAAAAAAAAAAAGAGCCTGTCAGCTGATGACGCGTGGTTGCCTTTTAGTCCCGGTCGGTGTTACCAACCGGGACAAAAGGTCCTCCTGCCAGGCGCGGCGACGGCGCCCACGTGGAGCTCCTTTAGTCCTGGTTCGTAAGCCAACCGGGACTAAAAGTGATGGGCATTAGTCCCGATCGTTTTGTCCCGGTTGCAGAACCGGGACTAAAGGCCCTCTGAAAGCGGGACTGATGCCCTGTTTTCTACTAGTGTGCATCCACGACGCACTAGACACGCCCGACGCGGTCTTCGCCATAGCCACGGACACGCACCACGGACTCGACCTGGTCGCGCTCACGCCGGTCGCCATCGTAGGGCATGGCTTATTCGCGCCAACAAACGAGGGGGGGAAATAGGGTTGGGGATTTTTGGAGAGGTGAGCGGGAGCGAAAACGCTTCGGGCGCGAGCCTGGCTGCCCATGTCCGCGAGATTTTCACACGCGCGCGGAGCCGGATTTTCAGGAATATTCGGAGAATCTGGTTATCTATGTCCTGCCTCATCCACACTCGCCCATGAACCAAACATATGGTATCCATGCTAAATATGGCTATCCCCGTCCCCTGGGTGGCTATCCCTCCAACCAAACAATTTCCTAACATTTATCCTCCATCCTGATGCTCATAGGTCATCCAAACCCAACTTACACCCATAAAACACATAAAACAGAAGATAAAGTGTACTGCTAATTATGAATGAATCAATCATGAAACAAACTGAGAAAGTTACATAAAAAATAAGATAAAGTGTAGTACTAATTATGAATGAATCAATGAAGAGACAAACTAAGAAAGTCATATAAAAAATTACTTCGGCCGGCCGCAGACGCGCCACTCGATGATGCAGGGATCCAGCGCACACACGACTCCCGTTCCAGATTTCACGTTGTTTTTTCTCCTCCTTGATCCACCACGTGCCTTTTAGCCCATCACGACCGTTTTTTTTCTCAGCCATCCTCTTTATCTTCTTCCTCATGTCGTCTTCAAGATCCATGTTCACCACTACAGTTTTTGCTACATGCTTCAACCAGTGTTGGAATTTGCTAAAATTGACATCGTATATTGCTGCAACCGGCGTCATGTTTTGCTGCAATGCACAATCGGCGTCGCTTTTTTGCTACAACCGTTTTAATTTTTTGCTACATACTTCAGGACTAAGCTGCAACCCGCGACGGTGGCGATGACTTTTTTGCTCCAACCATAGGAGATTTTCACTACGTCCGGCAACAATTTTTGCTACATCCATTCATTTAGACGCAATATGTTGCGACCTGCAACGACGAGTTACAACCACCGGCGACGATGACAACAATTTTTGCTGCAATCGTTGTCTCTGTTTGCTACGACCAATAATGAAATTTGCTACTAGGGAAGACGAGCAAGATTTGCAATCAACGAACGCGCCGGTGAGCGAGCCGACGAGGAGCCGCTCCGGCGAGTGCGTTGACGAGCGGCTCCGATGAGAGGTTAGAAAGATGTACGCGAATGAAGGGATTTTTTCTTTATTTTCTTCTTTGGATCACATGTGCCTGTATCGTACCCTAGGGCGCTGACCGGCTGAAAATTTCGGCCGGCGCGCGGACGCGTAGCAGTCGCCAAAATATAATGGTCCTGAGACAAACTGTGAATTAACAGCTGAGCGATCGCTTGCCTTCGGCCTTCTGACTGTGAATCAAGCAGTCGATGTGGACGGTTGCGAACCGCCGTCACACTCGTGTTACCTAGACATCGCTGCCGTCTGACTGCTCTCCCAGGTCACTCCTCCTCGATCTCGATCTAGCGAGCCGAGCCCCAAGGCTTGAAAGCCGGCGACCAGTTTGGATCGAAGCCAAATCTGAAAGCATCCATAGCTGGATCCTCTTCTCCGGTTCGTAGACAAGTCATTTGCTCTGATCCAAGTTGTAGATGGATCAGTCTTTTTCTTAAGAAAACAAAACAGGTATGCTGATTCAAGGGGATAGACGTGTGCGGAAGAGGCAGCGCGGGCCTCCAGTCGGGTTGGCTTGATGGCTGCGTTGTTGATGGACGCGCCTCCAGTCGCGCGAACGGACCTCCTCTTCTTCTACTTCATGGCATGATTCCAATCCACCGTAATGCCACTGCGGACATGAGAAAACCAAAAGAAGATTATTGGATCCTACAACATCGAGACGGGTGGCTAGCATGCTCGTTCCCGGCGATGTTCATCCTATCCGCCTCCTTCTTCTTGGATTTGCAAACCACGTTGTGTGCTGGACGTCTCTGCTCCGTTTGGAGATGAAGACGGATCTATCTCGGGGGGGGGGGGGGGGGGGGGGGGGGGGGGGGGGGGGGACAATGCCACATCATCAGCGATTGCGGTGGCGGTCAGGGAATCCCGGCGACAACGGCCGAGCAGATTGACATCGACAATGAGGCGCATAGTGACGACGACAATCAAGATGATGGTTACGGACACATTGACTATGTTGACGACGTGGATGTTGACAACTCGTCATCTACCACACCCAGGACTCAACCGTCTTTCTCAAATGCATCGACCTGACACAATTAGTGTCGCCTCTTTCGCAAGCCACAACGGACTCTTCCGGGCCTCGTCTCTACAAGACCCTCAAGAAAGTCTACAAGTACACACATCTAGTTACGCTCGAGTATTCCGGATTGTGTTTACATGGAGCGAAGGAGCCAGCAAACTTTCTAGAGGCGAGTAAAATTTCATGATAGATGCACGCCATGGATGAAGAGATGAAGGCGATTGAGAGCAACGGCACGTGGACTTTGGTAACCCGACCTTCGAACCAAAATGTCATAGGTTTGAAGTGGGTTTACAAGTTAAAGAAGGGCGCGAAGGGTGCCATTGTGAAGTACAAGACAAGGCTCGTCGCGAAGGGCTACGTACAACGTCAAGGAGCTGACTACGAGGAGGTGCTTGCATCGGTTGCTCGACTCAAGACGCTGAGAGTGCTCCTAGCTTTGACAGCACAAAAAAATTGGAAGGTTCATCGTGATGTTAAATCTGCTTTCCTCAACGGTGATCTCACAGAAGAAGTGTATGTGGAATAACCCATCGACTACGATAAGAAAGGCGAAGAAGGGGAAGTTTACAAGCTCAACAAGGCACTTTACGGGCTGAAACAAGTGCCAAGAGCTTGGAACGCAAAGTTAAACCGAAATTTGGTCCCGCTCGGGTTTAAAAGATGTCCACTCGAGCATGCAGTCTATAAAAACAACTCCAAAGGCTCCAACCTGCTAGTTGGAGTTTATGTCGACGATATGATTATCACAGGAGATAGCGCACAAGAAATAGAAGGTTTCAAGGAGCAAATGAAGAAGAAGTTTAGCATGAACGATTTGGGATTACTCAGCTATTACTTGGGCATCGACGTGAAGCAAAGCTTCGGTGAAATTTTCCTATGTCAATCACCTTATGCGGTTAAGTTATTGAACAAGTGTGGCATGACAGATTGCTACGAGACACAAGTTTCAATGGACCAACGTCAGAAGTTGAGCAAGCATAGCTCAAATCCGCCGGTGGACACCACAATGTATCGAAGCGTGGTGGGCAGCCTAAGATATTTGGTGCATACCCGACCTGACTTGGCTTATTCAGTCGGGATCATGAGTTGTTTCATGGAGAATCTGACAACCGAACACATGAGCGCGGTCAAGCAAACCTTGCGCTATGTGAAAGGCACTATTAATCTTGGCTGCACGTACAGAAAGGGAAAGGAAGGATTGGTCCTTCGTGGATATTCAGATAGTGATATGGCAGGTGATGTGAATGACCAGAAGAGCACAATGGGCATGGTATTCTACCTCTGCCCGAATCCTATTAACTAGAATTCTCAAAAGCAAGAGGTAGTGACACTGTCTTCATGCGAGGCAGAATACATAGGGGTGAGCATGGCGGCTTGTCAAGCTATGTGACTGAGAAGAGTCCTAGCTATTCTTGCGTAGCGGGAGGTGCAGAAGGTGTCATTGAAAATTGACAATCAAGCTGCAATCTCATTGTGCAAAAATCTGGCTCATCAAGAAAGGAGCAAGCACATAGACATTCGGTCCCACCATACCTGGAAGTGCATTGAGTAGGGGATACTTGAAGTTCAGCACATGAACACGAAAGACCAACTTGCCAATATTCTCACGAAGTCTCTCGGGCGACAGAAGTTCTTGGAGATGCGAGAAATGACTGGCATCCAAACTGTAAAGTGAGGACATCGTGTTTAGGAAATAAATGTTAAAGTCAAACACATACGTGTATGTCCGAGTAGTTTTCAGACTAGGTTAGCCGACTATATATCTATGTAACCCCCGTGTGAACAAACACCAGAACGAAAAAGAGAGAAATAATACAAAGGCACGATATGGGACCCAGTCCCGGTATATGGCTAGGCTGGAGCATCCGGCTATAGATGTTAGGGTTTGGTGCGATGTCTGTTTGGTATTAGGCCCGGATATTCGGCACACCTTCATCAAGTGGATAGGAGTAGCAACAGGTGTTGCCGAGATGGCGGCTTCAGACTAACTGATGTATTACCTCGTATGGTCTATGTGAATAATTAATAAAATTACTGCATGCATCGTCGAGATGCAGAGGCCGGGGGTATATCCTCCTTTTCAAAAAAAAAACGATATGGGCCTTTAGTCTTGGGATGTAAATGGTAAATAAGTGGCAGCCACAAGTCCCATTTATTTAACTTTTTCTAGCTTCATATTTAATTTTCCTTGAAAAAAATAAAATTGTAAACTACTAGACAATTAGTGATATTAAATAGGATTAAATGAGACCCAGTTCCCATCCATCGAAACTGTTTCGTTCCTTCCATCGCCAAGTTACGCAAGTCGCTTCCGCCGAAGTAACTGGATCGATTCGATCACAAGCTAGCTCAAGCTACGTACGGTGGCTGGGTGTGTATGTGCTGAGGCATTGTTCTTCCATCAACCAGCCTGCCTGCTTGCTTTGCTAGCTTGCACGTGCTGTTGGCGTTACTTGGTGAATTTATCTAGCGATCAAAAACCAACATCTAATTCATAATAATGTTTAGCCAAAAAGTTTTTTGCCGCCTAGCTCCCCCCTCCCTCTCTCCCTCCCGCCGCTGCCGTCGGCTGGCGCGGCCGGGCGCTTGCCCGTGCGGCGCTGTGCGTGGCCGGCGGTGGCGGCACCCCTCCCTTCCCCGACGTGGACCCCGGCTTGGACGGCAGGGGCGGGCCCACTTCAATTCATGGGTATTCAGTTGAATACCCATTTTTTTGGGCAAAAACCTAGGTATATATGGTCTATACGTACATGTCATGTGTGGAAAAAGAAAGGAACAGAAAATCTGATGGGTGCACGCATTCAGCCCAATACTAGAACAACCCACCTCTGGTTTTCTCCCTCCCCACCGCACATGGCCCAGCGGCCCATTATCTCTGCTTCCCTCTCCAAGCACACACAATACGAGAAGCCCAGCTATGCCTGATCGCTCACATGAAGACCAGCAGAGGCGATCCAAAAAAATAAAAAAGCAGAGGCGATCCATCACAGGCGCGCATCGCCTCCCCAAATTCCAATCTTGCACGCGGCCGCGGACTAGAGGTAGGGTTGATCATACGGCAGGGGCGGACGGCGGCTGCGGCAGGCAGGGCCGGATGGCAGGCGGCGGCACGGCCGCACAGTGCAGGCGCCCGGCGTGCTGCGTCCGATTGTACGAGAGGTCAGTTTCAGTTGATCACGCTACAAGCGTATTCTTCTGTCATTCTTCAGACTTTAATACTTCTTCTGCTCCCCAGCAACAAAATTGTTCATTTTTTGCTCGTAAACAATAGAAGTAATCGGCTTCTTATTTGGTATAGAATTACATTGCATATATATACTGAATTCTGAGACTTGTTTAAGAGTTGAGACCTTCTAATTTAGCACAATATTTATTGTAATTTGAGACTTGTTTGTAGTGATTCACAAGGATGAACTCTTACTATTAAGACATGAGAGTCGTTTAGGGTTATTAAGTAGTATAATACATTATGATCATTTTCAATGAATATATTATATTATGCCATATTTTTATATATTTTACAATTAGTACAATATGGTCCTGTAATCGGTAATATGTTTAAAAAACAAGGTTATAATTTTCCAAAGAAGATCTTTTGAAAATTTGAATACACTGTCTTCAAATCCTGGGCCCGCCTCTGTTGGACGGTGTGGTCCGACGGCGGTGTACCTCGGCGGGCGTCTCTCCGGTGCAGTCCGGGCGGAGGCGTGGCGGCGGCGCTGCACCTTGGCGGCGGTGGCGGCGGCCGGCGGCGGGATCTGGCTGACCGCTCCTTGCAAGCCCAGATCTGGGCCCTTTGGGCCCGATCTAGGTCAAGGCGGACCGCTTTGAACTCTGGCGTGTCGCCTCCGACTGGTCCGGCGAGCTACAGGCGATGGGGGCGGCGGCTACTGTGCTACGTCTGCTGCAACGCGGCGGCGGGAGCTTAGCGGCTCCGATATGGGTCCGGCTGGGCAGTTGGCCCGTCGTGCTCCTGCCCTGTGTCCGGTCTGCTACCGCCTGAGCCGGTGGAGGTTGTCCCCTCCCACGTGGTTGCGGTACTGCCGGTCCCTGTCTATGGTGGCCTCGTTTCGGTCCGATCGGCCTCGTAGCGTCTGTCATGGTGAGACGACGGTGGTGTGGTTGTGACTGTGGCGGCGCATGTTGGTGGACGTTGGCATGGTGGAGCCGAGGGTTGGTTCTGGGCTGTGTGTGTGAGGGGTCGGGAGAAATCTCTGTCGGGTGAGCCCGACACCGATGCGGTGACGCATGTGGGCGCCGCCACCCTTCTTGAAGGGCGTCAGGCACCTCTTCCTCACTCCCCTCCGTGTACCAGGAGAAATCCTAGGATTCGTCCGGGCAGCAGCGTCGTCGTCGTCGTAGTCCTTCTTGAAGGTGTTGCTTGGTATACGGTAACCCGATGGTGTTGGAGTGCGGTGGAACTCTCCGGTGGGCGCATCAGTTGTGGGATGCTACACCTTTCGTTGATCCAGTGTGGCCCGCATTTTTCTCTTATTTTTCTCTTGTTCTTTCTTTTGGGCATGATTGTGCTGTTTGCCCCAGCATAGAACTCGTGGATGTATCGGATGGTTGCTATATCAATATAGCGGGGCGAAAGCCTATTTCGAAAAAAAAAATGTAATTGATCCTGTTGGCGAATTCCAACAACCAACATTGCATACATCGGCAGAGCTACATGTATTGCTGCAGGGGCCATGGCCCCCCCAACCTTGACAAAATGTCTGAAGAATATTTTTTTGGAAGTGCTTAATTAGAAAAATATAGTCTTTGGCCCCATCAAGATAGTTGTATTTGACTTTAGCCCCTCCAGCATTTCTTCTCTAGCTCCGCCACTGATTGCATACAGCACTTGCTGCAACCTTGCAATATGACCATTATAATGACATGGTTGTATAAATCTTCACCATACATAATTTTTTTGCGGGTGACCATACATAATGAAGCTTCGTACGGTTGAACCGAACACAAACATGACCTTTTCACACATGTCCCGTTTAGTTAGCCCGTCCCATATTGAGATTCTTTTGCGAGTGGCAAGCCACAACTCTTTTGAGGGTGGGAAGTGGCAAACCACAACTCTTTTGAGGGTGGGAAGTGGCAAGCCACAACTTGTTCACATTGCAGTCCAAAGTCGTGACCACTTGTTTCCTATAGTTTACATGCTGCGGCAGCCGGAGATTTCGAGGTCGTCCGTTTACTTTGCCTGCAATGCATGCCTTGATAAATTTGGAGCCACACGGCCACCGATTTTTATACGTCTAACTTTGCCTGAAACCGTAATGCATTGGATGGAGCTAGCAATATACTACTCCCTTCGTTTCTAAATATAAGTTTTTTTAGAGATTTCACTACGAACTATATACGAAACAAAATGAGTGAATTTATACTCTAACATATGTCTATTTACATCTGTATGTAGTCCGTAGTGGAGTCTTTAAAAAAACTTATATTTAAAAACGGATGGAGTGGTACTAGTTGTATTTATATACTATACGTACCACCCCGCAAAAAAATATATACTATACATACCGTGCGTAGTGGGGGCGTACATGGCGTGCACTGCCTTCTCCAGCTGATCTCTATATATGACACTAACCATCGCGTGTTGAGCTGCAGCAGAGCTAGGCCCTTAGTGTTTTATTCGCTAAAGGACGTTGACATCTACTTTACCTTCTAACAACTCCAACAGGTAATTTCCCTCTCACCGCCCCTCTCTTTCTGATGTTTCTATCCTCACTTCTGCATTTACATACGATCCATCATTAACTAAATCACCGGGCCGATCCTTTTTTCTTTCTTAAACTCACTCCACACAGTGTTATACTGCGTGCCTATGGTTTTGTTTTTTAGATGAGTAACGTGCATTTATAGACCCTCAAACTATTTTTAGGGTCTGAGCGTATAGATCCTAAATATGTGAAAATTGGATCCCACTACTATAAATAGCGATTCATAAAATTCAAAAAAATAGCGATTCATTCTATAATTCGCCTAGCATGAATCTCTTGCACTTTCAGGACATCGATGATGATTTTTTTTTAAATTGAGGACCTCCGTGAGAACTCAGAAGTTAGTATAGTTGCTGTTGTTCGGTCACATGTCATAGGATTTGTAGTGGGGTTGTGAAGATACTGCCGTGAGGCAGACCTTTTTGGATGGTCTAGCTTGTTTTTGTTTTTGCGTAAGCAATTTGTTTGACATTCACGATTGGCTTTGCTTGGCATTTTCGAATAATCAATAATATATATCTGTTGGCATCAATGGATGTTGAGGCTGAGGTTGATCCTTATGGAAATAAAGTCTCAACGACCACGTACTAATTATGTACAAATTTGACATTCAGGTACCTCCCGTGTCCAACATGTCAAACATGAACGAACAGTGCTCTAATGATGCATTGGAGTACTTCGCTAAGGAGGTAGGACTTCGACGGCCGATTTGCGAGTCAATGCTCTCATGATAGTTATGGGAATCTTGATGGGGCTCATGGTAGGGATAGGCGCTTACGGTCATCGCTACCGACACATTCCACTGATCCGTTTTCTCTATCTGGCTGCCACTACATTGTTCCTGCCCATCGTCTCTTATATCGTCTCTTCCAGTGGTTTAGACATTGGCCAATCGATCATCATGCTATATAAAGGTGTAATAATGAAAGGGGATTCTCGAGCAGCGGCACACGTCTTCTTGGTCCTTGTATGGGCGGCTCTTGTTCTGATTATTGGTATAAATTCCAATTCACTAGTTGCCGCAGATACCAGAGAAAGCCGAAGCATTCCTCCCAATATGACCCTGCTTATTCAAGCAGTGTGGACTTCCTACCTGGGGATATACATATCCATCGTAAATGGCCCCTCAGCTCTGGGGATATTAGTGATTCTTGGTCCGCTTGGTGTTATATTTGCCAAATTAGTTCTGAAGTGTTATGCTTGGTACATAGCCAGACAATCATTAGCCTTTGGACGTAATCCTCGTCTTATTGTTGGATACATGGAGAAGCTACAGCATGGAAGCCATCATGCCGAGTTAGCAAGTGAGCATATGCCTCCTCCACTTATAGTTACTGGAGAGCACACCATCAAGGTACATGAGAAGCCTTGTGGCTATGAATTAAATTGGATGTTAAATGGAGTGAGAAGTGATATGTACAGCAAGGACTTAGTGACCTTTGACAAAGTTTGGCAGTTGAATGACACCCTTCTGGGATCGGAATCACAAGCACTAAAAGAACTATGCTTTTCATTCGCATTATTTAAACTGTTGCGGTGCCGAATTGCAAGGTACAACATTACTGAGGTTGGTTTCATCAAGGGTCGTAACTTCTTAGGACAAATCTTGCTTGAGGATAATGCAGATGAAAGAGTACCTGCCATGATTGCACATGAGCTTTCTTTTCTATATGATTATTATTATTCATCACTTCCAATCTCATATTCAAAGAGTTGGCTGCCAATTGTGAGCGGATTCATCTCAGTACTAAACATCAGTTACTGCTTTTTCCTAATTTTGATGATGATTTATATTGTTATCATGGCCCCTATGTCGCGGGAATCTAATAAAGGGCAGATTAATTGTTATGTGTACTGCAAGGACATTTCTTATGACATTGAAGGAAGATTGATATCTTTCGGAATTATATACTTTGATATAATACCAGCATGTATACTTGCCGCACTAGTTATGCTTACCGAGGCAAGGGACATTGCATTTTACACCCACTCTAACTGGGTTAAAGTAGGCTTGGTATGTCAATATTTGAAGGATGTTTCCTGGCCACCATCTGCTACCATCAGGGGCGGGCCCACTTCAATTCATGGGTATTCAGTTGAATACCCATTTTTTTGGGCAAAAACCTAGGTATATATGGTCTATACGTACATGTCATGTGTGGAAAAAGAAAGGAACAGAAAATCTGATGGGTGCACGCATTCAGCCCAATACTAGAACAACCCACCTCTGGTTTTCTCCCTCCCCACCGCACATGGCCCAGCGGCCCATTATCTCTGCTTCCCTCTCCAAGCACACACAATACGAGAAGCCCAGCTATGCCTGATCGCTCACATGAAGACCAGCAGAGGCGATCCAAAAAAATAAAAAAGCAGAGGCGATCCATCACAGGCGCGCATCGCCTCCCCAAATTCCAATCTTGCACGCGGCCGCGGACTAGAGGTAGGGTTGATCATACGGCAGGGGCGGACGGCGGCTGCGGCAGGCAGGGCCGGATGGCAGGCGGCGGCACGGCCGCACAGTGCAGGCGCCCGGCGTGCTGCGTCCGATTGTACGAGAGGTCAGTTTCAGTTGATCACGCTACAAGCGTATTCTTCTGTCATTCTTCAGACTTTAATACTTCTTCTGCTCCCCAGCAACAAAATTGTTCATTTTTTGCTCGTAAACAATAGAAGTAATCGGCTTCTTATTTGGTATAGAATTACATTGCATATATATACTGAATTCTGAGACTTGTTTAAGAGTTGAGACCTTCTAATTTAGCACAATATTTATTGTAATTTGAGACTTGTTTGTAGTGATTCACAAGGATGAACTCTTACTATTAAGACATGAGAGTCGTTTAGGGTTATTAAGTAGTATAATACATTATGATCATTTTCAATGAATATATTATATTATGCCATATTTTTATATATTTTACAATTAGTACAATATGGTCCTGTAATCGGTAATATGTTTAAAAAACAAGGTTATAATTTTCCAAAGAAGATCTTTTGAAAATTTGAATACACTGTCTTCAAATCCTGGGCCCGCCTCTGGCTACCATGCAGAGATATGTTAACTCGGTGCTACAGAGTAAAGGCAAGTTGACAAGGAATTGGGAGGACAAAATGGGCCAGTCCTCAATTTTGGTGCTCCACCCAAGGAAAACTTCGATGGTTCTTCTTCAGCGTATTATTCCTCTGTCAGGACAAAATAAGAAGACACCAAGTGCAGTGAAATCTACCATAGTCGGTGCACTTAGAAAAGGCTACGAGAGAGGACAGATCAGTGGTGATGTGTTGTCCTTCCAAAGGATGCTACATTGTTGGCGCAAACCCGGAAACCATACGCACAAAGAAACTCAACTCGAGCACAAACTCAGAGCAATGGCGACGAACGCCGTGGCCGCGAACCGGCCTGTATCTTGGCAACCTTTATTCACTGGGTTTTGGCACCAAAGCAAACGGGATTACAATCTTAAATAGCTGACCCACACACTCAAGCACGCCCAGCCGGATGGCACTAACCGCACTACTTGCATGCACTCTAAACTATCAGCTATTCCCACGCCCACGTTCAGCTCTGCAACGGCCACTTGACCCGATCATGCATGTAGCTAACACGGTCCACACTCTCCTGTGATCCACTCGCCCAGCCTGCGCACATGACGCGCTCCGACGCGCACAACGCTGCCGGCGTCCAACGGCCACGACTACTACTCCCGCTACACACACCATGCGCACACACGCACGCCATGTAGCGCACATACACGGCCATGACCCAGCCTGCGGACCCGACATGACGCGCCAACGCCGGTCGCACCGTGCTCCGTCACGACTTATTTCCAACATACATCTCCAAGACCACAACAAGATAATTTGGGCATTTGGGGAAAGAGGCACGACGGAAATCATGCTTGTGTGCCACATTGCTACTACACTCCTTGGAGCTAAGTCACCAGCACATCAACCTCCGTCTGACTCTGACAATATGTGTACTGCTACTCACCTATCGGCTATCGGGGTATTGCGCCTACCTGGTGGCACACTATCCTGAGCTGCTTCCTGAAGATGATGAATGGTGCAAGAGCCTGTACAAAGCCATCGAGAAAGACGCCGAGCGAGTACTCGTCGGCCATAATTCCCGCGATTCGGGGGCATCTGAACTGGAGTACCGAATGAGGTTGATTCATTTGCTAAGGGCAGAGGGAAACCATGAGGTGCTTAAGGATGGTGCGAGGCTCGCGCGCGGAGCGATTGATTGGGCTAACTGAAGAAGGAGAGGAAACGGCATGGAAGGTCCTCACTGCATTTTGGTCGGAGATGATTCTGTATGTCGCTCCATCCGATAACATCGACGGTCATATGAAGGCGCTCGCCCGCGGCAGCGAGCTCATAACCCTGCTCTGGGCTTTGGTCACCCACCTCGGTGTCGTCGGTAGGTCCGACGACACCACTAGTGCTACTGTCGATGTTTAAGTGTGCAGTACCTGTACGTTAGTGCTTAATTTGCTGTATTTTGGTTATCTTTTTCCCCTCATTGTACTGTTTCTGGTTCCTGATTTTGTAATTGTATCTCATCTAGTTGATGTAGCGTCATTGCTCAAGTATCATTCCCATGCGTGTCCTGCCTAGTGTGGGCGTTGTAAGTTTGAAATTCCTGTCTATCGCAGCCTGTGAGCGTCCTTTTTCCCTCACTTTTGATGTATGGTTTTGTGACTCTGTTAGGTTGGCTTCTCCGACGAGATCATCTATGCTTTGTTTTTTTTTCAAAAGCAGGGCTGAAAAATACACGTTGGCTGTGAGTCTGAATCTGTACTGATGCCAGTATGCTAGTTGATCCAATTCACAAACAGAAGCAAAAGACGTGTTTGATGATATAGTCATATAGAATAGGAATACAAAAGATGAACCCAGTGCAGAGATATCAGGGAAGCTGTTGGGCGAAGGCTTTGAGATTGCAATGCAAGCGGACGCCATTGTCTAGGACAAAAATGAAATTAGATGGGTGAATTCATTTTGGTTTCGAGTCTGGACTGGACATGACAAGCCGCAGCAAGTGAAGCAACTTGTCCAGCTCAAACAGCGACAACAACGGGGATATAGATACTGGAAAGGTTGACGGGTCAAGCTTAAGAAGATAAGGCGTGAGAATTCTCAGACCAGATGGAACTCATCTTCACGTACGTGCATGCAGGTTGTAGCAGCGTTGAATCGATCATCTGTCCGGGGGTGCATATGTTACGGATCCTCCTCTGTGGCCGGTTTCTTAGTTTGGCATCTCACAGCTTGAGTACACACATGCATGCATACCACGATGGTATGGACAGGTCCACTGCATCTGCAAGAAAGCTCTACTTGGGTAAATTGGGTTTGCGAGTTGGGAGGCCATACGGGCATACACCTCCCCATTCCCAAACATCTTGTATGCATGGTGACTCTTTTTTTCCGAAACAGAGGCAAAGAATTTGACTCATTCATTACATAAGAGAGAAGAGTTTTAGAGTGTTACTAATAACCCACATTCGCGCCATGACAATACGCCCTAGCTTCTTAGCACCCGCGATAACCCAAAGCTTGACGTCGTTGATGATAGCACGAAGGAGGACTGGAGGCGGCACACTCTTGTGACGGAAGATTCTAGCGTTACGCTCGTTCCAAATGAAACCGATCACTGCATGACTGTGATATCCAGCCACCTTTAGGTCAACATGATTGACAATGGGAGAACTATAAAATATTGTCAATATTACCGAAATTTAACAAATAACTGTTCCTCACATACTGAACAAAAGAAACTGTTCACTGCATGTCAACTCTCATCTTCATGTCTATATAATTCTTCCTCTTTACTTCGGTATAATAGCATGCTTTGCACTTGCAGTTTGCTAGAGTTGCTCTTACGCTACCTGCAAAAACTAGTTATGACATCTTCAAAGCCGTGCCGTAAATCACCTACAAATATCCAGACTGCGTTTGTGTGGGTCAATTTTTCCATCACGACAGGAAACAACTAATATGCCGACGGCGAAAGGTATGTCGACAGCTTTTTATTGAGGCCGTCGGCATACCTCGCGATAAGCCGACAACTAGCAGAAAACAGTCGGTGTAGTTAGGCTGTCGGCAAAGCTCCAAATATGCCGACGGGACCATCGGCAAACAAATCCGGTCGGAAATTGGCCACAGAAACCGACGGGGACCGTCAGCAAAGAAAAGTCATCGGCAAATCGTCCAGATAAGCCGACGGGGATCATCAACAAACAAATGCCATCGACATAGCTCCTATCAGCTGATGGAAGGCTGGCGCCGTTAAAGTTTTGTCTGACGGCTCTAACGGCGGCCGTCGGCATAGAAGTTTTTTTTTTCTTTTTTCCTTTTATTTCTTTTCTATTTTTTAAAAATGTTTCAAATGTGAGTTAGGTAAACTTCAACATATGCAAATTATATATCAATTTGGGCTAGGATTTTTTTCATAGGGTGTGAATATACACTTTGTTTATGTTTTGGAAAATGTTTAAAATGTGACCTTATATGCTTTTGCAAATAGGTCCTTATTCTTTGTAAAAATCACAACTAATTCATACTTGCATCGATTTACACAAACTTTTTTTGCATTAGAATCTGAAAAGGATTTTGTTGGTATACTATGTTTTGGAATTTGCACAAACTAAAATCATGTTTGCTTCAAAAATTCCAGAAAACACTCTCTTATTGGGATTTGTTTGTATATTTTTTATTCCTTATCCAAATGAGGTACCATTTATATCTATTTGCATTAGAAAGTTTCAAGAATTTCAAAAATAGGCAATACGTAGCTCCAGAGTGTGCCCCCTTTCAGGGATGGCACTACCGCTTGGAGGGGCAAACATCAGGGAGGTTCGACCCGGAGGGAATATTATGATAGGTTGGGCCCAAACTTTGTTTTAAAATGTTCCTATGAGCTAACCTACCACAACATATACTAACGGTATAGCCCACGGCATTGATTATATATATGTCGTCGGCATAGGTAGGTGCCGGGAGGCACCAGGGGCTGCCACATGCCCTGCCTATGCCAACGGCCATGCCGATGGCTATACCGTCGGCATAGGTGCATGCTAGGAGGCACGAGGGGTTGTCACATTTCCATACGACACTTGATATGATACGCTCTATCACACATAAGCCTTCTTATATCCTTCTTAAAATAACCACCATACATACCTATTATGGCATTTTCATAGCCATTTTGGGATATATTGCCATGCAACTTCCACCGTTCCTTCACATGATCTGTGTGTTCATCATCATATTGCTTTGCATGATCATATAGAGCTGACATAGTATTTGTGGCAAAGCCACCGTTCATCATTATTTACATGTTACACTAGATCATTGCGCATCCTGATACACTGCCAGAGGCATTCATATAGAGTCATCTTGTATATCTTTATCGAGTTATGATATCGAGTTGTAAGTAAATAACAGTATGATGATCACCATTATTAGAGCATTCTCATAGTGAGAAAAGGATGATGGAGACTATGATTCCCTCACAAGTCGAGATGAGACTCCGGACGAAAAAGAAAAAAAAGAAAAGAAAAAAATACGGGCGAGGTGAAAAAAAGAAAAAAAAAGCCCACCATGGGAAAAGATTATAAATGAGAGAAAAGAGAGAAGGGGCAATGTTACTAACTTTTTTACCACACTTGTACTTCAAAGTAACACCATGTTCTTCGTATAGAGAGTCTCCTGAGTTGTCATTTTCGTATGCTAGTGAGATTTTTTCATTATAAAACTTGTCTTGTATATTTCGATGACGGGCTTCCTTAAATGCCCGGGGTCTTCATGATCAAGCAAGTTGGATGCACACCCACTTAGTTTCATTTCAGCTTTCATACACTTATAGCTTTAATGCATCCGTTGCATGGCAATCCCTACTCCTCGCATTGATATCGATTGATGAGCATCTCCATAGCCCGTCGGTCCTCCTAGTTGATGCAAGACTTTCTTCCCTTTTTGACTCTTTTGATCTTTACCACCATACTCTATTCCACCTATATGCTATATCCATGGTTCACGCTCATGTATTGCGTGGAGTTGAAAATGTTGAAGCGTGTTAGAAGTATGATCTAATTGTCTGGTTTGACAACGTAGTGCTCATGATTTATATTTATGCGGTGAAGACGGAGTCATGCCATGCTAATATGATAAAATAAGTAGGGAATAACATTCTTTAAGGATCGTATATTTTCAAAAAGTAATAATTATGCTTCTTATGTTCATGGATATTATTATGTTGATATCAATTACTTCATCGTTTCTCAATGATTGTACCTAAAATGGATAACCATGTTGGGTAGCATGCCACATCAAAAATTATGTTTTTATCATTTACCCACTCGAGGAAGAGCAAGAATTAAGCTTGGAATGCTGATACGTCTCCAACGTATCTATAATTTTTTTATTGTTTCATACTATTATATTATTATTCTTGGATACTTTATATGCAACTAGCAAACCGGCCCGTGCGTTGCAACGTGAGAAAAAAATCATAATCTTCAAAGGCCATGACACCATTTTGTTGCATCACCGAGATACACTATCACTCTCATTTTCATGAAATCGTGAATAATTTTTTAAAATCATGATCATTTTTTAAAACTCATGAACATATTTGAAATCATAAAAAAAATTCAAATTTGCGAACATTTCCTAAAATCAGGATCATTTTTTCAATTCATGAACATTTTACCCTATTTGCGACGTATTTTTCGAAATTGGTGGAACAATTTTCGAAATTGATGATTTTTTTTTAAATGCATGAGCTTTTTTGAATCAGACAACATTTTATGAATCAATAAACTATTTTTTAATTTACTAAAAGTTTCTGAATTTTTAGGAAACTTTTCAATTCATGAGCATTTATTGAATTGGCGATTTTTAATACTTGTACTTTAAAAACAATTATGGACATTTTTTTATTTTCTAAACATTTGTTTAACAATTTGTGAACATTTCTTAAATAAATATTTGTGAAAATTTATTAAATATGCGCACATTTTTTAAGATCGCAAACATTTTCTGAATCCACAAATATTTATGAATTATTTAAAATTTTAGTAAAAATTCTCTTTTTTAATTTTCGAAACTTTTTTGAATTCCCTAATTATTTCAAGTAGAAAAAACCGGAAAAGAAAAACCAAATTTAAAAAATAGGTCGCTCATAAATGGACCGGCCCAAACAGATGCGTTGTCTTTGTTCCTAGCGCACAGAGCGCAGTATAGGAGGTTCCTACTGCATGGGCCGGCCCAGTCCGAAATTTCTCGGTGTAAAACGTCTTTTATCACTTATATGTAGCATTGGTGGGTAATATTTTGCAACTTTAGGGCAATTTTGATGACGTACGGACAGAAGCACTTATTCCTTTATTAATAGACAAAGATAATATGCTTATTTATATCATTTTTTGAAACTAACCTATTAACCAAGTGCCAGTGTCAATTCCTATTTTTTTTAGTGTTTTTGACTTTTTTAGAAAATCAATAGCAAAGAGAGTCCAAACACGATGAAACTTTTGATAATTTTAATTCACAATCTACTGGTCGTCTACGCGAGCCTTGATGCCTCCATAATGATGTGTGAGTAGTCCATCACAAACCTATGGGTCCATAGGTAGTACCTAGATGACTTTTCTCTCTCTATGATCTTCATTACCATGTTTGCCGCAATTCCCGCGGTGATCTATCCGATGTAATCCTCTTTTATGGTGTGTTTGTTGTGATCTGATGAATTGTGGGTTTGTGATCAAATTATTCATTGAAAGTAATTGAGTCTTTTCTTAATTCTATTATGCATGATTGTTATAGCTTCGTATTTCTCTCCGATCTATCCATTCGGTTTGGCCAACTAGATCGATTTATCTTCAGTGGGATTGATGCATTGTAATGGGTTAAATCTTGCGGTGCTCTATATCCAAGTGATAGAAAAGGACAAGACACATATTTGTATTGTTGTCATTAAGGATAAAACATCGGGGCCTATTCATGTTGATTGAGTTTACTTTGTCTACATCGTGTCATCTTGCTTCAAGCATTACTCTGTTTGTCATGAACTTAAACCTAATGAGGCAAGCATAGAAACGCTCTTGATGTGGAGTAATAGTAGTAGATGCATGACCGTTTCAGTCTACTTGTTTATGAATGTGATGCCCATATACATGATCATTGCCGTGAATAACATGTCATAACTATGCATCATTCTGCCAATTGCCTAACACTAATTTGTTTACCCATCGTACGCTATTCGAGAGAGAAGCCTCTAGCAAAACCTATGGCCCCCAGGTCTACTTAAATATATTTATGAAAACCCTAAAAATACCTTGCTGCAATTTTATTATTTGTTTTTAACTTTTACATTTATATCATCTATATCTATTAGAATTAATCCTTGCAAGTAACGAGTTCAAAGGGCTTGACAATCCTCTTGCCCACGTTGGGTGCAAGTGTTTGGTTTTGTGTGTGTAAGTGCTTAGGAAGAGAGTTTGTCTTGATTCTCCTACTGGTTCAATAATGTTGGTTCTCACTAAGGGAAATACTTATCATTGCTATATTGCTTCACCCTTCCTCTTCGGGGAAAAATCCAACATAGCTCACAAGTAGCAAGGGACGATCAGTATCTTCCATGCTAAGCGGGTTATTCTCAAGATGGGCATTTATTCGCCTATCATTGCACGAGAGAGGCTTGTAAAAAGGATGCCCAGTCCTACATAATCAAAAATAAATTAAACAAACTCCCATGAAAAGTTGATTGTTGGAGGGCACCCGTGAATTCGGCTAGCCATGGCTTGTGTATATATGGTGGAGGGGAGTAAACTTTACATTTTCACTTGGGAACCGCTAATAATGTGTTTAGCATGAAAGATACTGATACTTGTGATCTGCGTTGGGTTTTCCATGAAGGGGAACGGGTGATTGCAGCACAATACGGATAAGTATTTTCCTGAGTTAAGAACCAAGGTTTATCTAACCAATAGGAATACCAATCAACAACCGTCTTCAGCGACTGCACACAAAAAAGCAAACACTTGCACCCAACGCGGCAAGAGGGTTATCAATCCCCTTGATCTCGTTATTTGCAAGTAAATGAAATGTGTATATGATACTAGATAATTAGAAATTGCAAAATAAAATAAAAGGTAAATAATGTCAGCAAGGTATTGAAAGCGTTTGTAAATATATAAGTGAATAGACCCGGGGGTCATAGTTTTCCCTAGCGGCATCTCTCATGTAGGAAGCATACAGTGGGTAAACAAATTACTGTTGAACAATTGATAGAAAAACGCATAGTTATGTGATATTCACGGCAATGATCATGTATATATAGGCATCACGTCCATAAGCAAATAGGCTGACTCCTGCGTGCACCTATTACTATTACTCCACCCATCGACCGCTATCCAGCATGCATCTAGAGTATTAAGTAAAACAGAGTAATGCTTGAAGAACAATGACATGATGTAGACAAAGAGAATTGAATTAATTAATATGAACTATATAACCCCAATCGTTTTATCCTTAGTGGCAACAATACAAAGACGTGTCTTGTCTCTTTCTGTCACTGGGATATAGAGCACCGCCAGATTGAACCCACTACAATGCACCCCTCTCACTGAAGAAATATCAATCTAGTTGGCCAAATTATTTCAATAGACCGGAGAGATTTACGAAGCTATAATGATCATGCAAATAAGAATCATAATATTCAGAGATAACTCAAATACTTTTCATGAATAATCTGAATATAAACCATAATTCATCGGATCCCAACAAACGCACCACACAAAAAAATTCATCAGATAGATCAAAGCAAAGATGCGATGATCATTGTATTGAAGATCAAAAGTGGTAACGCCCACACGTATGTTTGCACTTTGCCCACACGCGTCTATCCACGTTGATTCTGTTTTGCATGAATCCTAAAGAAATATATAGGAATTTCAGTGCCACGTAGCGTGTGTGCAGTGTGGGCGTTGAAGAGTTCGCCCACACGACCCGCAGCACGCGGTAGACAGCTGCGTCGTGTGGGCGAACTTGTTTCTGCCCACACAACCACCACCTAGTCCACGCGCGTGTGGACGAACTGCTCTTCGCCCACACGACACTTGTACGTTGCTAGATGACAACTGCAGTTGCGCGTACGTGGCAACTAGGTAAACTCACAAGGTAATTGTGATTCGTTGCTAGATGACAACTGCAGTTGCGCGTACGTGGCAACCAGATAAACACACATGACAACTATGATTAACCATACATGACAATTATGGTTGGACCACACGTGGCAACTAAGTAAACACACATGACAACTATCTCCGGGTAACTAAAGTGTCATCCCGCTGGTAACTATAGTTAACCAAAACCGAGAGAGTTGCCATGCTTTTACAACTACATTTGCCATCCCCGGGGGTAACTAACGTGTCATTTCACGGGTAACTAACGTAGCTGCGCCATGTGTGTGGGCAGATTTGCATCGAGCCACACGCGAGGGTGGGGATGAGTCACTACACCACAACACTCGATCAGGGGCAGTTAACTGCCGGGAGAAGTATCTAAACAAGGGCAAAACTATTGCCGGGACATCTATTACTGCCGGTACAAGTAGGTCACGGCAACGAAACTGCCGGTAGAACACGAGGAACAAGGGCAAACAAACTGCCGGTACATTTGAGGGCGCCCTATCTGCTGGGAGAAGCCTACTACGACACATTTTCTGCCGGGGTTTGCCTTTGGCGCGAGACCAAAATAAATTTGGGCCTAAGCGCGCACAAGTGATGAAAAGCGCGCGAGAGAAAATAAAAAGCCCAAAAAACTGCAGGCGCCGGCCCCTCCTCCAGACCGCGCCGCCCCAAATCCCTCTCGTGCCCCGCCCCGACCGCGCCGCCGTCGCCCCCAAATCGCACCGCCGCCGGCCGCACTAGATCCCCTGCGCCGCCGCCGACGTTCCCGCTACTGCAGCCCCGCCGCCGCCCCGAGCCACCCCACCGCCGCTCCCAGCCACCCAGCGCCGCCGGCCGCCCTAAACCCAAGTACTGTCGCTGCCGGCCCCCACCACCACAACCCCGCTGCCGTTCCCAGTAACCCTACTGCCGGCTTCCTTCCCCGCCACCGTCCGCCGCCCCAACCACCTCAACACAGCATCGTCTTCGTCCCCGACTAGGCCTCAACCACCCCTTCTTCTCCGAGCACGAACCTCTGTCGATTCGCCCCCAACCTCAAGCACCATTTGTCGATCCTCAGCTTCTTCCCCAACCGACACCGTCGCCGAGGACCCCCTCCCCTCCTGGCCGACCACCTTCCCTGGGCGCCACAAGCAGCGTCGCCTCCCCACGCAGCACAGTTCTCCTACGACCTAGATCTACCGCCGTCCTCCAACAACCTGCTTCCTCAAGAAGTTGCTTCAACCTCCGGCAGCTCCTCTCCCCCGGCAGCACCTTCTCCACGAGGCTCCTCTATGTGCCAGGGTACGCTAATTATTTCTGAACTTGTGTTGTGGACACTAAAACTATATTGCAGGAGCGACGAACCTCACAGCAACACTCACATTATGGTTAAAATTCTCATGGATTTAATTATGCACTTGTACTTAGATATTATGGCTGGCACTGCCATCGCCTTTACTGACTACTTCGAAAATGCGTTGTTTAGATGATGTCCGATCTAATCTGTACACAGCAAAAACTATCAATTCCACCAGGCATATAATCTTGCACTTGATGTTGAAGATATGAATGAAATTATAGGAAGTTATTTTCTGTAGATTAGAGGTGTAGGAAAGTAGTTCAGTTCCAAGTAGAGAATTTTAATGAGAAATTGAATCCAGTACACTATTTTCTTACCGCTCTTTTAGTTTTTGTAATTTCTGAATTGGCATGCTTTAGTACACTATTAGTTGCAGCATCGAACACTATGATACATAGCATATCTGGTCTGCCAGGCCTCTAGTTTATATGTTTGGATCTATTTAGGAAATGCCTGACCCCATATCCACAATAATTTGTCTGAGGTTCCTTTTTTATGTTATATCAGTAGAGGTATATGGTTATATGACGATCCATGTTGCTTACATACTTTGATTATCATGGTTGTACCCTTGATTTGGTCCTTTTATTTGTATGTTATGTTGTGTAATTGGTCCTCCCCTTCTTTGAGCAGCATGCCTCTTATTCGTCCTCTGCACCAAGCAGTTTCGTGTCAACTAATTCATCTCCCCTGGACATTGCCTCATCTACGTCCTCGCCCCTGTCCTGGCACCACCTCCTCTACTTCCCAACCGGCAGCAACACTTATTTTGGGACAGAGGGAGTATGATGAAACTCCTTCTGATGTAAGATACTCTAAGCTTCTGATTGTTGTCCGTGCTGTTGTATATTTAAAAACATTATTCATATCTGATATATTTTAATTTGTTATCCTCACATAACCACCCAGTTATTGAATTCCACCATTAAAAGTGTACCGAACACTCATTTTATTACTGTGTTTTATGCTTGTGGGTACAATTTATTTCGTTTGGATGTTTTTACTAGGGATGCACTTCATTGTGTGGTTAAGTGACCAAAGTAACCATTATTATAAGCTGTGTAACAGCTATGTACTTTGGATTCTGGTAGGAAACGGAGACAATATCATTGTTCTAATCTTGATCTACTTGTGGTACAGATTTTATAGAAACAACTGGAAACTAGAATCATGATCACGCATACTTGCTTTTCAGTTATCGTTTGAGCTTTGATCCAAGTCCATAAAATTGTTTTTTGTAAGATGGTTCTCATCTCTGCACACCTATTGTTTTCCCATTATGTTAAGCTTTTTTAGTTTTTTGAAATCGTTTGAGCTTTCACCTAAGTCAGCAGAATTTGTTTGAGCTTTATACTAACGTTTTAATTCTCTGAAATCAATTCTTGCAAATCACATTGATTTAGTTTCAGTTCTTTTATGTACTTCCAATATCTTGAACTAATTATTTTATATGTAGTTGGATATATGCATGTCTTATGCTCGTTTTTAGGGCTTCGCAAAGTTGGGCCAGCTATTTATGTTCATTCTTTTCGTTAACTTCGTCGATTATTTTGTAGTTGTTGCATAGACTTACTATAATCCCCTTTTATTTTCAGATATAGTTCAAGTTTGAGCACCATGAAATGGCCACCCCTCTTTGTCGAGTAAGGGTCTTTTGCAAGAAACCTGGGTAATAGTTATATTCTAGAGTCAATACCCTTTCGCCAATGCTTGAATAGTGCTCCATCATGTTGATGTATTTTCTGTGGTTCTTTTAGTATGGTACATTGTTAGTGTTCTACCTAAGGGGTCGATGTACGTAAATATACATTGCTTTTAGCAGCTGTTTTTAATCCAAAGTTTTCTTTAAATGACTCTCCCATTACATCCAGCAACTTCTATCATGTGTTTCTTCACGTTACAAATTCTTGCCTCAAGAGGCACGCCATTGGCATGTGTTGTCTGAGCCTATCTCATTTAGTTGTGCTGCATAGTATAGATAATTTACCAAGGTTATTAGCTCATAGAAGTTGTACTATCTTATTTGTTCAGGTTGGCATCACACAGGAGTATCTTCCGGCCTACATGATAGTAGTGTTACCAGTAAACTAAGATGTCTGCATGATGCTTCATCCGTTCATGGCGGTGAGTCTGGTATTCAGAAGACATATGAATAATATGGTCATGACATCCAAAAAAGGGCTGAACTGAAATGTACAAAAATGTGAACATGCCATTGTCTTCCTAGACATGGCTGCAGCCATACGTCGAGCTCAAACCACCAGTGTAGCTTAGTTTGAAGACATATAATCTCGTTGTCTAATGTGAATTCTATTTACTGGTGTGGCTGGATCCTAATCGCTAGTGTAACTTAGTTTAAAGATAGTCTTTTTTTGCGGGAAAAAGACATAGAGCCTTATTGTCTTGTGTAAATTCTATTTACTGATGTGGTTAGATGCTACTGAACACATGCTCCATCTTTCTGGAGCGCCAAATAAATGACATCAAGAGGAGTGCTGGATCCAAACCCCATCTTTGTCAGGTTGTATGTAGGTCTTTGAGTTGGCCTATCCGAGGTGAGCATTCAACGATCTCTTCGTCGAGCTTCTAGCATGGTGATGGTAGCGGTTTTTGGTGAGCTGACTCTGCAGTAGGGAGGAAGCCGTCTATGCTACTCCGTTCCAATGATGGTATGCTTATGAATGTGGCCATCGATGGTCCAGTGGACTTGCTTATGCCAATCCTCCCTTATCTTGATGTCCCCAGCCCGGCCTGCTGCATAGTAACTGAGATATGCTTGTGTTGAGCCAATCACCACGGATGCAGTCTCATTTGTGGATGGCTTCTTTTACCTTTTCTTTAGTAATTCTGATGCTGACTCCATGATCATCTTCTTTTTCAGGCTGAACGTATTTATCATCGTATATTCGAAGTTACACTGGACACATACATAGTTCCTCATGGAATAATTTTCTTTCCTCTGGCTATTCATTTGTGCTATACTGTTATCCATTAGTTCACATCTTAAAAATGGTACTTTGTTTGTTCTTAATACTGGCAGGTTAGTGATTTGTTGGATTTGCTGAATTGGTAGATTTTAAGTGGCCTTTCCCTACAAGTTTTCGTGTATGTGGCAGCATTTCTTTTGTCTCAAATAGTTATTTTGTTCTAGATAGTTAAGTAATTACTTGCATTTTGATGATATTCAGCTTAGGGAACAAGATAACTGCACATACATGGATCGAACATAAACAAGTATTCCTTTTACATCCAACATAAACAAGTATTCCTTTTGATGAGAAGATAAGCTTGCACATGTTAAGATGATAAAAAATGGACCTGTTTTTTATTATAAAAAAGATTACTCTAGAGATGTTACTGGTTGCTCCATATTTCGGAACATATGAATGCAACTGTTGTATGTAATATCTTTCGATTTATTGCAGGTTTCCCAAAGGCACACAAGTTCACTAAGGTTTGAAAGATCTTCAAGTTGCTGAAGATTTGGAAGACCTACAATTAAGATGGTGGAGTGATAATGCCCTAGAGACTTGCTCTACTCATTTGCTGGTGGTTAAGCTCATTTTTATTGTGTGGCACACATGTAGAAACATATGTACATCTCCTCTTGTGGAACTAGCTACTTTATTCTGGTTGTGTGGTGAACATATATGTACTCCTTTTGTGGCACAACCTTCTTATATATTCTCGTTTTGATATTCTTGAATGAAGTTCAAGATTTCTTATGAAGACCATGTGTTACTTTGATTGAATTGCACGTATTGTGTGATATGTTCTGATTGTCTCGAAAAACATAATGGATGGATACTACACAATATGAATGCCTAGAAATTTTTGCTGGTGATATCAACTTGCTGGCATAATATCTGCCAGGTAAACGTGCTTGTGCGGGCAGTTGAACTGCCGGTAATTGTAGTTTCACTTGTACCAACCAATCTGCCGGGAGAAAATAGACTGCCGGCAAATACATGGGCCAGGGCAGAAAAACTGCCGGGAGAAGTTTATCTTCCGGGACAAGTAATCCCCGGCAGCTGTTCTCGTGGCGGTTCTATCTGCCGGGAGAACCACTGTCCCGGTAGTTTATCTGCCCTTTAAAGAGCCTTCTCCCGGCAGTTTTTTTGTCCTTACATCAGTGTTGTGGTGTAGTGAGTAGTATTTGTTGGGCGTGTGGCACGAAGTAGCTGCGTCCACACATGTGGGCAGTTCTAATGTTCGCCCACACGATCCGTATGGGATACCTCCTTCCTCCCGCCGCTGGACATGCACACCATCCCATGCCCTCAGCCCGCTGGCCAGAGAAAGGTTAGTAGCTTCATTCGTTTTTTTTCTTTGAAGAAGAGAGAAGATTAATAAATTATCTCGCCCACTATACCATCAGGTGGAATGAACTGGGATCCTGCATTCTTTTTGTTGATTCATGCCTCAGATCTAGCATAAATAGAATAATTCAATAAAAAATCTGACCACCAAGTGTTTGTGTTTATGCTTACAAAGCTTTTCATTCTCTATTTTGATGGTCTTAACATTCCAATCGAGGAGAAATCTGTGAGTGCCCTGAGTGCATCAATTACATGCATATATAAAGTTGAATGAATCAACCAAAAAGTTACAGCCTAGACAAACAAAAAATTATGCAGAGAAATCACCTAAATCAACAGCAGCCATGGGTTGTTCAGGTGGGGTGCGCGGCCTCGATCCCATGCATGCACGCAACTCATAGATGGCCAAGAGCGGGGCAGGTAAGGAAATGCATGTTTATCCTTTGGAATGCATGCTTTTCAGCATAGAAATGGACTCTGCAGCAATACCAGTGATACATGCTAAAAAAATTCTTACACAATATAGAAACCCAGGAAGCAACAAACTACACTGCAAAATTTAAGAATAGGTGCAAGACAAGGAATAATTGGTCCATTATGAAAAAGAAATAGTCGATGACACTGTTCTCACATAGATATGTAAATTCTATCCAATTTGTTTGTTCACACGCAACAAAAAATATTATTAGTGTGAGGAAAATGTAATGTGTGCATGGAAAACAATAATTTATGCTTCAATCATGTTAGTTACAGCACAAAGAATTGTTGCATTATGAAAAAGAAAATGTATGGTATATGAAGCAAGTAAATATTCATAACAACGCGGTTGTGTGTTGGGAAAGAGCAACTTGCAAGACTAAACAGATTCCTTATACTTACAAGGAGAATAACAAGGACAGTCTAAGCTGTTAGGAATGCATACAGAAGAGGTATAATCTGCAGTTTCACTTTGACAACAAGGATATAACTAAATGTTGTGCTCCAGAAAATCAGTCAGAAAAGGACAAGAATTTATACCATTGTCAAGAGGCCTCTGGAGAGTTGGATGTGCACAGATTTGGTGAACACGACCTCGATCTGCACGGATCCGGTGACGGTGACCTCAATCTGCATGAATACGTCTATGACAAGTTGGATCTACGGAAGGAACGGTCATGAGCGATGCCATCACTACAGATCGACACGAAGGAACGCATGTTGCGGGGACAGGGAATCCATCTATTGTATCTGGATATCAGAACACTTCCTTGACTGAATGTAGAAGTGTTGGGACAACAAATGCATCCTTCTTCGGTGTTTTTGTCCTGACATTTTAGTTATATATCAGTCTTCAGACCCTCTTGTTTTATTTTTTCCCTCTTTGTCAATTAGTGTTTTTAGTCATATTCCCTCAAAAACAATAATCTTTCTTCAGTCTATTTGTTTTTTTTTTCAAAGATATGATCTCATTCCATAAATTCCAGGCATCAGTGAGCAATATGGATGTTGCGTGAACGGATTGGCACTGCCATCTCCACTGCACTGAAGGAGATCAAGCCCATTTCCATCATCATCAACTGGAACCTTCCCTCGACATGCATCCTTGTCCTTTCTTTTTTCTCTCCCCAAGGTAAGTTGGCATGCTCCCTCTTCGTGCATAAGAACGATGAGATGGATATGTGTTTGGTATTACTGATGTTGATGAACTGCTCATTTGTCAGCCTGTCAAACCAGATGAGCCTGAAAGGAACTAAGAGAAATGACTATTCATTTACGAGTCTCTTCATCATCCTCTATATTGTCAATTTGTCATTCGACTAAGTAGACAAAATGACATGTTTGTTGATCAGCTATGATATGTGTTTCCACTGGCTACTTGCCGCTTTATGAGGGGCAGATTCTAGCTTGAGAAGATTTTTTGCGAAAACATAGCGGTGCTCTTGATATGATGGAAATTCAGAGTAGGGCCTTCCAAACTAGATTGATACACGCAGGAATTTGTGACTGAGTTTTATGCTCAGAGCTAGATACCTGCTCTCCGCTCTTCACCTATCCTAGAACTTGCATTTTATTTTTTGTGTTGCTATAATCTGTCCATTAATCGGTATGCTAGCTGAAAGTTTCAGAGTTGTCAATTATTTTTGAAACTCGGTTCGTAGAGTAGCTGGTCCTTTTTTTGACATATTTGTTGTGTCTTTTCCCCATTTAGTCTTGTATTTTGTCATACATAGTTCAATTTGCTAATTTTCATTATGCCATAGCTAACTTGTGCAACCTACTGCCGCTCCGCCATGGCTGTCACATGCCCATCCTTCATACACCGCTTCACTAGGACTAACGACGAAGTACATATGATGGTATGTATGTTTTCACTATTTCCTCAGTTAGTCCTTTTGTTTTTTCACGGTTTTCTAACTCAGGTTCTCAAAAAAAAATTGTGCGTGTGTACATTATGGGGCACCCAGAAAATTCCAAAAAGAAGTTGACTCTTGTTTGGACAACCCGAAGCACGGGCTAGCGAGACTATGGTTGGGCAAAGAGAGCTTCAGGAGGACCGAAGGAGGACCGAGTATGACACCTCACTCGATGATCGTTCTTCAAGCAAAGATGGAAGAAGTTCCTCACGAGACATGACATAAGGTTGACAATGCTGTACTAATTACATTTAAGACCATCACCAACAATGAGTTGGAGATTATAGTCGTCTTTTCATGTCCTCTGAGCAGTTGAAGATCATGTTGGACGAGTTATGGGCTTTCATGAGTTATTTAGTCATTTCTCTGCGCTTTTTTTGAACCATGGAGGAGAACTACATGTGAACTTTATAGATACGAGAACAGAAGGGCAAAGGCCTCCCAAGTTCAATCCCTCTTCTGTTTATTTTGTTTCCTCTTTGTCTACATACTGGTTTTTGAACTATATTTTCTGAATCGGATGTATATAGACATGTTTTAGTGCGTTCGTTCACTTATTTCGGTCCATATGTAGTCTATATTAAAATATTCAAAAACATACTATATTTGTGAATGGAGGGAGTATTTTTACAATTGTCATGTATGGCTATAATATTAGTTGAGACGTGCGTTGCACGTGCATACTTACTAGTTGCAAAGAAACACCACTTTCATGTGCTATTAAGTTCAGATTCAGTGGACGAACCAACAGATCAGCATCTAGGCTACCCCTCCTCATTGCCACCAAGCTCGGCGCGCGAGCGTGCCGGGAATAATTGAGTTCAGGGCTGGGAAGAGGAACCAGAGGTCAAATACCTAGCTTGCACCGTTGTTGTGTTTCACCGGGATGCACGCATGTCACTGCACAATAAGCTAGATCATGCGCCGTGTCCGTGCTTACGTGCACCTCTCGGGGGGGGGGGGGAGGGGGGTATCAGCGGAAGAACTGTTGCGTGAAAAACAAAAAACAATAGGAGGTCTTCGTATTTGTAGTATTTTTGGGGAAGAACTATTTAGAGAAATTAGCAAAACGGCCCATGCGTTGCAACGTGAGAAAAAAAAATCATAATCTTCAAAGGCCATGACACCATTTTGTTGCATCACCGAGATACACTATCACTCTTATTTTCGTGAAATCGTAAATACTTTTTTTAAATCATGATCATTTTTTAAAACTCATGAACATATTTGAAATCATAAACATTTTTCAAATTTGCGAACATTTGCTAAAATCAGGAACATGTTTTGAATTCATGAACATTTTACCCTATTTGCGACGAACATATTTTTCGAAATTGGTGGAACAATTTTCGAAATCGATGATTTTTTTAAATGCATGATCTTTTTTGAATCAGAGAACATTTTATGAACCAATAAACTATTTTTAATTTACTAAAATTTTCTGAATTTTTAGGAAACTTTTCAATTCATGAGCATTTATTGAATTGGCGATTTTTAATACTTGTACTTTTAACAAAAATCATGAACATTTTTTGATTTCCCAAACATTTGTTTAACAATTTGTGAACATTTCTTAAATAAAGATTTGTGAAAATTTATTAAATATGCGCATATTTTTTAAGATCGCAAACATTTTTTGAATCCACAAATATTTATTTATTATTTAAAATTTTAGTAAAAAATCTCTTTTTTAATTTTCATTTTATTTTTGAATTTCCAAATTATTTCAAGTAGAAAAAAACCGGAAAACGAAAACCAAATTTTAAAAATAGGTCGCTCATAAATAGACCGGCCCAAACAGATGCGTTGTCTTTGTTCCTAGCGCACAGAACGTAGTATAAGAGGTTCCTACTGCATGGGCCGGCCCAGTCCAAAATTTCTCGGTGTAAAACTTTTTTATCACTTATATGTGGCATTGATGTGTAATATTTTGCAACTTTAGGGCAATTTTAATGACGTACGGGCAGAAGCACTTCTTCCTTTATTAATAGGTAAAGATTGACGGTTTAAAAGTAAAACGCTTCGTAGCTTTAGTTGGACTAGTACAAATGCCCGTGCGTTGCACCAGGCGATAAAAGGGACACAATCTGCTTCATATGTCATTGTGCACCTTTTTTTGTTCAATTTTAATAAACGTCCATAATAAGGTTAAACATGGAAATATCCTTATTTTTAATAAAAGTTAATGTTTTCATGCCGCTTCATTTATCAACCGTTCTACACTCTTCAATGTCAGTATCAAGAATGTTGTCGTCAGAGACGCCCGAGTAGTTCAGTGAGAGTGCTCTGCTGATGTTGCACAACACGGCCTGCTCGTGCTGCTGTTCTTGCTGCTCTGGCTGTTGGGTGTCCGAAAAGAAGAAGAAAAGGTGTAGAGCTATCCTTTATTCATGATTGTAATAAACATAAAAAAAGACCATTTCCATAATCAGTCGAACATTACATCAATAACAGAGACAAACAATTCCTTGAGTTATCTTTGATATGGAATCGTTAAGAAACAAATAAATCACTACTGGAATCAGCAAATTTGCCGTCTGCCAGTTCTTTGCCGTCAGCTGGCGGACGGCAAAGAAGCTCTTTGCCATCCGTTTCCATAAAACGGACGGCAAAGAAATAGCTGACGGCAAAGAAGCTCTTTGCCATCAGCCACCTCTTTGCCGTCTGCTAGCGGACGGCAAAGAAACTTTGCCGTCCGTCAGCAGACGGCAAAGAGGTGGGGTGGGGTCCAGTGGAGGCCAGCTTATTGCAACGGCCCACCCCACCTCTTTGCCGTCTGCTAGCAGACGGCAAAGAAGCCACTACCTAACGGCCCTAACGGCCCACCCCCTCCTCTCTCTCTTCTCTCTCTCTCTGTCTCTCTCTCTCCCCGACTGCACCCCGCCGCCGCCCCGCCGCCCGCCGCAACCGACGCCCCGCCGCTCCGCCCCCTCCCCCCCCGCCGCACCCCGCCGGCGCCCCCGACCGCACCCCGCCGCCGCCCCGACCCCCACCGCCACCGCCGCCCCGGCCCCGCCCCGCCCCCTCCTCTGCCCCGGCCTCCTCCACCGGCCCCGCCCCGCCCCCTCCCCTGCGGCGACGCCGCCCCCTCCCCTGCCTCCTCCACCGGCCCCCCTCCCCCGGCCCCGCCCAGGCCGCCCCGCGCCCCTCCCCTGCGGCGCGCGGCTCTGGACCGGCGCCCCCCCTGCTACCCGTCCCGCTCTCGGCAGATCGACGCCGACAGCGACTCCTCTCCCCGATCCCGGTGAGTTCTTTCTCCACTCGCGCCCTGTTTATTTAGATTTAGGTTTAGTTTAATTTAGTTCTGTTTTTTTAGATTTAGGTTTAGTTTAGTTTAGTTTATTAGGTTAGAAAAAATAAGTTAGTTCGTTAGTTTTTTCTGTTAAGTTAGTAAGTTAGTTAGTTAGTTAGGAGGAGGAGGAGAGGAAATGAAGAAGAAGAAGAAGAAGAAGAAGAAGAAGAAGAAGAAGAAGAAGAAGAAGAGAAGAAGAAAAGAAGAAGAAGAGGAGGAGAAGGAGAAGAAGAAGAAGAAGAAGAAGAAGAAGAAGAAGAAGAAGAAAAAGAAGAAGAAAAGGAGGAGGAGGAGGAGGAGAAGAAAAGAAGAAGAAGAAGGAGAAGAAGAAGAAGAAGAAGAGGAGGAGGAGGAGGAGAAGGAGAAGAAGAGGAAGAAGAAGAAGAAAAGGAGGAGAAGAGGAGAAGAAGAAAAGGAAAAAGGAAAACCGGGTCGAGGATCGCCGACGGGGTGCGTCGGCGCCGACGGAACCGGGTCGAGGATCGCCGGTCGCCAAGGGGTCGAGGGTCGAGGATCGCCGAAGAAGAAGAAGAAGAAGAAGAAGAAGAAGAAGGGGAAGAAGAAGAAGAAGAAAAGGAGGAGAAGAGGAGAAGAAGAAGAAAAGGAAGAGGAGAAGGAAAAGAAGGAAGAAGAAGAAGAAGAAGAATAGGAGGAGCAGAAGAAGAAGAAGAAGAAGAAGAAGAAGAAGAAGAAGAAGAAGAAGAAGAAGAAGAAGAAGAAGAAGAAGACCCCCGACCCCCGACCCCCGAGGATCTAGGGGAAAAGGAGTCGAGGGTCGACCCCGACACGACACCACCGACACCCCGACCCCCGACCCCCGACACGACACCCCGACACCCCGACACGGCACCCCCGACCCCGACACAGCACCCCTACACCGACACGACACCCCCGACACCCCGACCCCGACACGACACCCCGATCCCGAAAAAGGTGCTCTTCGGCCTTCCAGAGGCCGACGGGGTCATATATTTGTAAATTATGAGTTAGGTCATATATTTTTCGATTTTGTTATAAAAAACATCATATTTATGTTGATCAGGTGGATTTAAATGTGCAGTTGTTTCGTCGCTGCGAGGGTCTGGTGTTCGACGACCTCCCCGTGCGTTCGACGAGCTCCGCCCCTGCGTTCGTGGGTGAGCACAAATGACATCTCCTCCTCCCCCCTTCATTTCGTCTGTTCCGGTCTTCGTGCCGATGAAACTTGCTAGCTATAGGTGTCTTCAATCATCAGTATGCGTGACCACTATGCGTCTCCCGTTCGAAAGGGTTACATCTATAAATATGCATGCATTAGCATATTTATAACCGTGATTCTTTCGAATTGTCCAACGTTATCCATGGACAGCCCGAGTATGTGTAGATTAGGTTCGTTTTCCCATATGCTCTGCTTCGGATCCGATGCAGAATTTCGTCAGTGCCTCCCTGTTGTTTTCCGGGTACACATCCTCTCTGCTTATTGCCGAGACGTGTATCAGGAGAACAGCGAGGAGGTGCTGCCGAAATTTTGTGTCGGATCCGGAGCAGAGAATGAGAAAACGAACCCAATCTACACATACTCGGGTGGGATTAGGACTTATCTTTACCTACTAGCGTCTAGGTTGCATGGCCGTAATAAAACTGACAAACTCTATTAACTGATGAATATGGTTTGCTGAATTATGTATATATTTCTTGTGTGTCCAGTAGCTAGGCAAGATGAGTGATCGTGCGTGGATGTACACCGGTCACACTAGTCAGAAAGACATGACCCATGAATGGATAACAAAAACCAAGGGGTTTGTGAGAGCCGCATTTGCAAATGGACAGCAAACAACCTGGTGCCCCTGTGTCGATTGCGACAACTATCATTAGAGGTCAGAGTTTGAAATGATCAAACACCTGCAGAAGTGGGGTTTTACGCCTAATTATACGGTCTGGACATTTCATGGTGAGTCTGCCCAACGTGCCAGAGCTGAGGTGGTTCGTCGTCGCACCGACGAGCATGGTACCGGGATCGAAGACATGGTGCAAGACTTTGATGATGCTCGGGATTCGGACGATGAGATGGAGGAATCTGCAAAGGCCTTCTATGAAATGTTGGAGTCTTCAAAACGTCCTCTCCACGAGCACACTGAGCTTTGTCAGCTGGATGCCATCACGCAAGTAATGGCTCTGAAGGCTCAGTTCAACCTGGGCAGAGAATGCTACGACGCGATGATGACGATATTTGGACGCTTTCTACCCAAAGGCCATGTATTGCCAGCAAACCTGTACCAGTCGGACAAAATCCTACGTGCGCTTAAGATGCCCTATGAGAAGATAGATGCCTGTGAGAATGGATGTGCCTTATTTAGGCTTGAGTATGCGGGCTTCAACTATTGTCCCATTTGCAAGTCTTCCAGGTATGTTGTGGTAGACAACGGTATGGGTGAGAAGAGTCAGACCAAAATCCCAGTTAATGTTCTTCGGTATATGCCAATCATACCAAGACTTCAATGTCTTTTCATGGTCGAAGAGACGACCAGACACATGACGTGGCATAAATTGGGCAAAAGAACCGAACTAGATGCAGATGGGAATCCGATGTTGGGACACACTTCAGACGCTTTTGCGTGGAAGCACTTCGATGCATTACATAAGGACAAAGCGGCAGATCCAAGGCATCCTCGAGTCGCCATCAGCACGGATGGGTTCCAAGTGTTTGGTATGACGGCAACCCAATACAGTTGCTGGCCTGTATTTGTCATTCCACTCAACCCCCCCCCCCCCCCCCCGGAGAGATTATGAAAAGAAAGACCATTTTCTTGACGTTGATAATTCCAGGGCCCAACTATCCGGGGAAGAATATGAATGTGTACATGCAGCCGCTTAAGGATCAATTGCAAGAAGCTTTGGATAATGGGATCAAGACATATGACGCCGCTACAAAACAAAACTTCAAAATGCATGTGTGGTACATGTACTCGACGCATGACTTGCCGGCATATGCGCTATTCGTTGGCTGGTGTGTGCATGGAAGGTTCCCGTGCCCCACATGCAAGGCAGCTCTTCAGTTCCGTTGGCTGCAGGCGGGTCGCAAGTATTCTTGCTTCGACTTGCATAGACAGTTCCTGGATCCTGGCCATAAGTTCAGAAAAGACAAGAAAAATTTCATGAAAGGTAGAGTTGTCAAAAGCTCTGCACCACCTGCATTGACAGGCCAACAGACCCTGGATCAGTTAAACGCTCTCGAGCCTGATCCACGGCGTCCAGGATATTTCAAAGGGTATAATTCGGAACACGCCTGGACTCACAAGATATGCTTGTGGGATCTGCCTTACTTTAAAGACCTCATTTGCCCACACAACATCGACGTGATGCACACTGAAAAGAATATCGCCGAGCCCCCTTTTGGTACATTGTTCGGCATAGAGGGGAAGTCAAAGGATAACCCTAAGGCTAGAGTCGATCAAGAGGCTCTATGTGATAGACCGTTACAAAACATGCGACAACCGAAAGGAAAGAAGAACTGGAGGAAGCCAAAGGCATGGCTCAATCTTGGAAGGCCAGCTATGAGGGAAATGATCTTGTGGGTGAAAATGCAGTTGATGTTCCCCGATGGGTATGCAGCGAATATAAAGAGGGGAGCGAGTCTTGACAAATTGAAAATATTTGGTCTCAAGAGTCATGATTGGCACATATGGCTTGAGCGGGTAATGCCGGTGATGTTGCGTGGCTTTATCCCTGAGGATGAATGGCTAGTACTGGCAGAGCTGAGCTATTTCTTCCGTGCTCTTTGTGCGAAAGAACTATCGCCTGACGTGCTAGACGAACTGGAAGAGTTGGCGCCGGAGTTGATCTGCAAGTTAGAAAAGATCTTTCCACCGGGATTCTTTAATCCAATGCAGCATTTGATTTTGCATCTCCCGACCGAGGCAAGATTGGGGGGCCCGTGCAAAATCGTTGGTGCTTCGCAACTGAGAGGATGCAGAAGACGCTTCGAGCAAAATGTAAAAATAAACGTAGAATTGAAGCATCGATGGCCGAGGCATTCATTATCGAGGAGGCCGCAAACTTCGTGACAGCACACTACAAAGCCAAGAATCGTCATTTGCATAATCCGAAGCCTCGGTACAATGATGGCGACCTTGAAAAAGGTCGATCCAACCTCAGCCTATTCAAAGGGAAGCTCGCACCAGCCGGTGCTTCGAAAGCAATAGCGTTGGATGTCGAAGAATGGCGGACCATTTCGTTGTATATCTTCAACAACCTAACAGAAGTGCGGCCGTACATCGAGTAAGTTCTCGGTACATTGTTTCGCAACTTCTAATTCCTTTGAAATGCTCTTATTCCCGGATATGTGATACAGTCGATACGTCGCCAAATTCTCGGATGGAGCGGTGATCCAAAAGGATTCCATCGAAGAGTATGAGCTTCTGGCAAAGCATGGAGGCGGCTATCCCGGTTTCATCTCTTGGTTCAAACAAACGGTAATTTCCATTAATTAGACCATTTCATTTCTTCGTCTAGTTTGCGGCTAATGCAACAATCCTTTCGTATTAAACTTGTAGGCTAATGCAGAGTCAATGGACTCCGAATTGAGACAAGTCGCTAATGGTTTTGACTATAAGGTCCGTTCATTTGACAAATACGACATCAACGGGTATCGCTTTCTTACTTTTGGCAAAGAGCTATCTATGGCCGACCGAAAGTCTACAAATTGTTGTGTCTCCGCTGTCAGCGAAGGAGGGGTCGAGTATTATGGAAGAGTTGAAGCAATTTATGAACTTACATTCTTTGGTGAAAACCCACCAAATGTCGTAGTCTTCAAATGTTATTGGTTCCAGCTGAAGGAGACTAGAAGGACTCATGAACATATAGGGCTAGTCGAAATCAAACAAAGCACCCATTTAGATGTTCCCGATGTCTATATTACGGCTCAACAGGCAACCCAAGTTTTCTATCTACCGTGGGCCTGCCAAACTGATCCAAATCTGAATGGTTGGGATGTCGTTTATGGTGTGCCGCCACATTTTAGACCACCTCCCCTCAATGAAGATGATTATGAACCTCACATTAACCCAAACACATATGAAGGAGAATTCTTCCCAGAAATATGTGTTTCCAAAAAACGTTTCAAGAACCGCTCTACTTCACCCCAGAACATTGAGGTAGACAGCGACAGTGAATCCGACTTCACCCCTGAGCCGGAACAAGAAGAGACGGAAGAAGAAAAGGTTACTGCTGCGGATGACCTGTCAATGCTTGACCGATTACATAAAGGAGGCCTTCCACATGTTGATGCATTTATTGATGATGCTGATGAGCACGTCATTACTGATAGTGATGATGATTATGCATTTATTGATCCCGGAGCATATATAGACGATGAAGATTAATATTAGTAATGTCAGGTATTCAATTATTATAGACGACGATGATGATTTTCTTGTATGATTGTATGACTTATATAGTTACTTGTATAATTTTCTTACTTTGTATGATTGTTTCTTATACATAGTGCCATGGTCTTGATATCCGTCCCCGTCGGCCCTCGCCCGCTTTATGATTCGGATGTGGTAAATTCTCTTTTATAACTATTTGTTACATTTCGCATTAATGACAATTATGGCCATCAAGTTGACATAGAGATATTTTAATCTAGGAGGTATGTGAACCGGAATTTGCAACCGACCCTCTTGTCGAGAAGTTAAATTTAGTTGAAAAAGAAAATGAGTATTTGAAAGAAAAAATTAAAAGAATTGAAGAAGAGAAGATGACATTGGAGTTGTATGTTGCCGATGTCGTCGATGATCACAAGATGAAGATGAATGCAATGCTCTTGAAGATTAAGAAGATTAGAAAATATGCCATTGATAATGAGGCTTGGTATCATTATGCCGTTGGATCAATTGTTACCTTAGTTGCGATCTTCATGGCATTTGTTGTGATGAGGGTAAGTTTTCTCTAGTGTTTTGCTTAACAAATGCATACTTAGCTTATTTTCCTCCTAAATGGCATGATTACCTAAGTTAGATAAAAAATGAGCTATACTTACGTAAGATGGCTCAAAATTGGCATCATCCTCGAAAATGACATAATAACCTTACTAAGCTCCAAAATGACCTATTTACCTAGCTTAGCTCTAAAATGACCTACACTTAGCATTTTTTCCTAGCTTAGCTAAAAAATGGCATTTTTACCTACCTTAGTTAGAAGAAGAAGAAGATAAAGAAGATGAGAGGAGAAAAAGAAAGAGAAGAAAAATTCTTCTTCTTCTTCTAGCTAGTCTTCTTCTTCTAGTCTTCTTCTTCTAGTCTTCTTCTTCTTCTTCTTCTTCTTCTTCTAGCTAGTCTTCTTCTTCTAGTCTTCTTATTCTTCTTCTTCTTCTTCTTCTTCTAACTTTCTTCTTTCCCAATTTGCAGATTTGCTTTCGATGAGGAAGCTTGCGTTGATGGAGTCTACTCTTCTTCTTATGCTTCCTTTTTGTTTAGATTTTGTAGGATGAACAATGTGAAACTTGCTACCTATATATGTATGTATGGATGAAACCATTGTATGCTTGTTGTTGGATATGTTGGCTAGCTATATATGTTGCATATGGACTTTTCATTTGGTATGTATATGTGTTGGATGATCATATCCATATGGCAGGGATATGATTTGGTATGTATATGTGTTGTTATGCTTGTTGAAAGTATTTTCAAATGTGTATATATATATATATATATGTGAAATTCTGTGAAATTGAATGAATTTAAGAAAAAACAGAAAAAACAGGGGATGTACAGGCTCTTTGCCGTCTACTGGCAGACGGCAAAGCGCTTTGCCTTCAGCCAGCAGACGGCAAATCTGCCACATGGCAGCTACCTGTGCAACCTGGGGTGCACTGGGCTAGCCTATTTGGAAGCTTTGCCGTCTGCTGGCAGACGGCAAAGACCTTTGCATCTTTGTTGTCTGCCAGCAGACGGCAAAGCACGCCGTTAACCCCTTAATGGACCTAAGCTGCCACGTGTGCCGTCCATGCCCTTTGCCGTCTGCTGGAAGACGGCAAAGATGCAAAGGTCTTTGCCGTCAGCCAGCAGACGGCAAAGTGGCCTTTACCGGAGCTTGTTCAGCCGGATGTGGTGCCGTCTGCTGGCTGACGGCAAAGACCTTTGCCGTCCGCAATGCATGCCTTTGCCGTCAGCCATGGCAGACGGCAAAGTTGCTGATTCCAGTAGTGAATGACAGAATTTTAATAGAATACCGTAGAATACAACATTGGTTAAGAACTGTAGCAGTTCTGAAAGCACATGCCAGCTCTCGTTGCAATTTCTGGTTATCCTGAACAATAGTACTTTTCTGCTCAGTTAGCTTGAAAATAAAGGAGGTTACTCGGAAGGAACCAAAAGCATTCAAGATACGGATGGCAACTAAGAAACCATGTGTTTTAGTTTTTTGTGACAGAGAACTTTTATAAAGGAAAACCATACATACTGTATCTAATACCATCATGAACACATTATTGTTTACGCTTTTGCTACAATTCACCGTATTCAGTTCAAGAAGTGAAAAGTTTCCAAGAAATAGGTAAACCCATATAAATTGCAAATCCATCTTGTCAGAGGGCTGATCAGGAATCCTAGAGATACCAAATTTGGGAAAGTAGAATCAAATAGACAATGCATTATATGCAACTTGGCATGCCACTGTAGAGTCTTGCACATAGCACCATGGCCAGGCATTAAGTCAAAACAGATACAATCAAAATCATGCTGATAAGTGATAACACGCCTAACCTACTCTCCCATGATCATCATGACGGATCCTTCTTTTCTAGAATTGTGTATGGCCAGAAGTTGAGCAATGATGCATACACCACTATATATGCTAAGTGGCTCGATGAGTAGATGTAGATACGCACATGTATCCATGCATGCCCCAAATTGAAACGTAAGTCATTAGTCTTTTTTTTACACATCAATCTAGGCACCAGGGTTGCTTGCAAGTTGCAACGAATTTGAGAACTGAAGATTCAATGGGAAGCACATGAACATACAGAGAACTGAGGGGAAAATAGAATCTGGAGAGCAGTCGAAAGTAGCACCAATTTTTCAAAAAACAAAAAAATTGAAACAGGGGATTGTATCACTGATTAACTTTCAGGGGGAGACATACCTCTGGTGTAGCCGCCTCAGGCGATGGACGGCTCGACGGGTGTTCTTCTTCCGCCGGCGAACTCGGCATAGTACGGCTGGACGGATGATTTTCCTCCACCGGCGACATTGGATGTTCCTCTGAAAGTTGCAATGCGATGGTATTTGATGAAGATTATGTTCGAGGGACGTGGCCTGATGGACGTTCCGGTCGAGGATCCTTCCTTCTTATGGCAGCCAAGTCCAATCCAGATCGGGCACTACATGCTTTTGGGACATGCATGGACATTGGACATTGGACATTGATTTGTGTTGGCCTCGTATCCATACATGTGTGTAAGAGAACTGAAGATTCAGAGAAGGATTACATTGGACATTGGAACTGAAGATTCAGAGAAGGATTTCATTGGACATTGGAACTGAAGATTCAGAGAACTGAAGCTGGCCTCGTTGTTGTGTAGCAATGTGCGATTCAGAGAACTGAAGCTAGCGTCGCTGTTGTGTAGCTATGTGTCGGCGGGCCGTCCGGGCATCCATCCAAATCACGACACTGTACTGAAAATTCAGAGGACTGAAGCACGCTGTTGCGTAGCTATGTGCCGGCGGGCCGTCCGGGCATCTGGCCGTGGGAGGCACGGATGTGTGCGGTGTGCCGGTGGCTGGAGGCCAGTGGCGTGCTATGCCGTAGCTCCGCCGGTGCCTGCGCCAGCAACGACCATCCCATCCTCGTCACGGCGCTCAGCCGCACCAGATCCACGCCAAACACATCAGCCGTTCACTCCTCGCGCAACATCAACTGCACCAACCGTGGCAGGTACAGCTTGCCACCGTCGCCCTCCTGCAAGGACGCGTGTGCCGCGCCGGGGACTTGCCGTTGAGGAGCTGCAGCAGGAGCACGCCCAGGGAGTGCCGCCACGTATCCACCAAATCTTGGGTGCGGTAGCCCGCAGCACGTCCTCAAGCCACGGCGGCAGCCCTTGCCATCCGAGGCGTCGAGATGGAGGCGGCCTCCCTCCTCCAACGCGAGCACAGCGGCCGGATGGGGCGGCCTCCCTTCTCCCACCCAAGCACGGCGCCAGCGGCGGACAGATGAAGGCGGCCTCCCTCCTCCCGGCCCGAGAACGGCGTCCAGCGCCGGCCAGATGGAGGCGGCCTGCCTCCTCCCGGCCCGAGCACGGCGCCCGCGGCGGCCAGATGGAGGCGGCCTCCCTCCTCCCGCACGAGCACGGCGACGGCGGCGGCCAGATGGGGGCGTCTTTCCTCCTCCGGGCGACGGCCATATGGAAGCCTCTTTCCTCATTGGGTCGAAACGTTTTTTTTCCACTCATTTACTGGATTGCGGGTTGAATTCGATTAAACGCAGGGGCTTTTTTGCAAAACTGCCACAACGTACGACCAGAGGCTATCGGTGGTTTATTATTAGATTAGAGATACAGATGTAGGATTATCCATCAGACCAGATGATACTTATCCTCACAAACGTGCATGTTGTAGCAGCGTTGAATCGATCAGCTAACCAGGGTACATGTATCACGGATCCCTATCTATGGCCGGTTTCTTCTTAGTTTGGCATCTCAGTATCTCGCACCATTTTTTCTTTTCTTTTTGCGGGTGCAGTATCTCACATCTTAGGTACATGCATGCATCCCATATGGACAGGTCCATCACGATCGGCATGAAAGATCTCGTCTGGATGGTGACTCATGGGCATACAGTACAACCAGCTACGACTGCTTCGTATCTTTTTTCTAACATATTACATATATAGACGCTAATACATACGCACATACACTCACCTCTGTGAACGTATGCACGCATATCCTACCTGGTTATCTGTATGAGCATCTTCAAGACACTGAGTTGATACATCATTTTAAAATTGACGAAGTCGTCAGAGACGTTTTCATAGTCGACGGGAACGTCTCCTCCTCCCATTGAACGTACCTTGCCAGAAGATCTGAAATAAGTTCAAAAAAATGCGAACACTAGTGTCAAGTCTAGTGGGTATGCTCTCACCATCATTGTCTTTCCGACTGTTATTTGCCCGCTTGAATTGAGGTGCATTATATGTTGGACACCATGTTAGCTTAGAGTGCTCATTTCAATAAATGATGCAGTCATTTTTGCAAGCATGGTATTTTATCGGCTCCATATCAAGAGAGCACAATACCTTGTTCGCCTTATCGATACTTTTAGGTAGCACGTTGCCACAAGGAAGATAATCATGTAAAAACTTCAAGTTCATATTGAGGGATGTGTCTGTACTATTTATTTTTGCCTTGATGTCCAAAAGATTCACCATGACACTTAGGCGGGTGTGTTCTCTATGATAGTCGAGTCTTTCACGAGATTCGCCAGTTTGGTAGCCTCTCTACGAGAAGCTATCTCGGTGCTAATCTCTTTCACGATCAACCCTTGTATGTATTGCTCGTGCATCATTCAAGCCAACTTCCCCTCCATGATTGTTGTGTCCGCTTCAGCCTTCTCACTTTTGCCCGACTCTTCACCCGACTCGTCCTCTTCATTACCATCAGACTCTTCATCATGTCCATCCAACATCCATTATTCTTCTTCGTCATGTCTCGCTTATATTCATATGACACCCCATCTTCACCATGCCTTGCCCATGTTGTATAACCATGCCTGAAACCAATTGCCAACAAGTGGCTATGCAACTCGCCTAAGTCATACATAACATTCATTCTCACAATGAACACAGGGACATAATATTTTCTTGGCACCCCTTTCTCTCATATCTTTCTCCGCATACTCTAAAAGCTCCATCAAACCATTAAAAACACATTGGACGCCCGTCGTAAGGAGTTATAAATCCAACTACGATCCATCATTCGACGCCACCTACACTATATATACATAACATAATCGATTACTATATGATATATGAATATGCAAAATCAAAAAATTCGGCCTGCCTTCGCTAAAATGGGACATATTTAGTGTCACCAATTCATTGAAATGGAAATTAATCAATATTTCGATGAGATTTGGTACTCATTTATATTCCTGAAAAAGAAAGCAACAAAGCATGCGATCAACTGAATGCTGCCTCGCTTACACGTCCACCGCCACACCAACAATCACCTATGCATTCATGCTCATACAATTCCTACTTTAACTAAAGCGTATAGATCTTCGAACAAGAATTTTCTCACCTAAAACATATATCTTCAAATTCGTGTACGATCAGATGAAATCGAAAAGAGATGTGGTGATTGGGGGTGTTTAATTTGGTGGGCCTACCTAGATAGGAAGGTAAAGGGTGGAGGGCTGTATTATTTAATGGACGGGGTTAATTAGGGTGGAGGTGGGGCCGGGGAGTAGCTCTGCCATGAGAAATGGGTCCCATAAAGTTAAAGAGGTGAGAATGTGACTAGAATGACCAATGGTGTGAGAGGAGTAGGAGGGAGAAGGAGAGGAGTTTGTTGGAGAGAAGAGAAACGATGGGTGGGGGGGGAGCTACTGTATCAGCCCTCCCCACTTATGCGATCAAATCAGTGGGGAGCGTACGTCCCGTAAGGCCCAACGCTGTGCTGTGCCGTCAACTGCGCCTCCCGCGGTAAAATTTCTTGTGGCGGGCAGTAACGAATACTCGCCATTGTTGTGTGTCCTATCGCACTACTGCAGGAATGCCTAGCCCTAGCGGATGCAAAAAGGCTAGCAATGGCGGGCTGGCCCCATGCCCGCCCGCCACTGCTAACGCGCCATCAGTAGCAGGCGTCCGCCCGCCAATGGTAGCACATGACCAGTGGCGGGCATTGGTTCCTGCCTGCGCAGCAGTGGAACTCTGCAATCGCGGGCATTTTACTACGCCCGCCATAGAATTGTGTGCCCGCCACTGTTGAAAGGGAGAGAGGGTTTGGTGGAATAGTTGTTGTATTGCTTGAGCCTCGTGGGCATATATATAGGAGTACAATGACTAACTTGAAGTACAAGACAAGGCAAGACAAATCCTAGTCTATCTCATATTTCCTAATAATCAATATACTCAACATCCCCCCGCAGTCACAACGGTAGCGACGCAGACGGTGAGACTGGAGAAGAATCCGAAGGTAAGCCGACGGTCATCCCCCCCACAGTCGTAACGTCGATGCATCGCGGAAGTCGTGGCTGGAGTAGAAACCGACAAGGTTGCTCAAGCAAGGCGGTAGCCCTTTGTGCCGATGTCGAAGTAGCCGAGAGCGTAGGGTGGTGTAGATGTGGTTGAGGTATCCGTGAGAAGAACGCCGTGGTCGATGTCGAGTTGGGGTAGCTGGTGTCGAAGTAGTCGCCGAGGAGCCGCGGGCGCAAGGAGGCGCCGAGTTAGTCATGGGCGCAGTGGTGTCGAAGTGGTGGTGCGCCGGGAAGAAGACGAAGTTGAGACGCGCGCGTCGCGCCAGGATTGCCAAGTCCGGGGACACGTCGTGGACGAAGGCACGCATCGGTGTTGCCAGCACCGGGCATGCATAGACGGACGAAGTTGATGTTGACGATGCGTCGCTCCAGGCTAGCCAGACCTAGGAACACATCGGGGACGAAGGCACGCGTCGGTGTTGCCAGTATCGGGCATGCGTAGACGGGGACCTGCACACAACTTGTACGCCATGTCAAGGAGGCTAGAAGAGAAGGACTGGACGACCGTTGTGGCGCAAATCGGCGGGAAGCCGATGTCGCCCGCGGTGGTCGGAGTAGATGAAGTGGTCGGGGTAGACGACGGCGACCCTGGCGATGAGCTGGTGCTGGACGAAGATGAAGGGGGTGGACGGGGCGGCGCGGCTCGGGTGAGCGAGCTGCAGCAGCGCCAAAGAAGAGCAGCGGCGGCACCCTGACGGCGGCGGCGGCTGCTGGTTAGGAGCGCGGCGGCGATGCCCGAAGTAGGCGAGGAACCCGACAACATGACGAAGACCGGCGCGGACGGTGGCGTTCCTGCGCCGAGGGAGACGGCGCGGCGCATACCACGGGTAGTCGACACGCGAGGACGGCGGAGTGGACCCCGGGCCGCGGCGCTACGACCCGAAGGGGCGACGCAGCGGCAGCAGGCGGGTCGGGGCGACGGCGGAGACCACGTGCCACACTCGCTACGGCCCGATGGGGCGGCACGGCGGCGAAGCGCGGGTCGGTGCGACCGCCTCGGGCGGCGACGGAGACCATGTGCCACGCTCGCTACGGCCCGATGGGGCGACGCAGCGGCAGCGCGAGGGTCGGTGCAGCCACGGGGACGCCCTGGAGCGGACGGCCTCTGGGCGGCGGTGGACCGCGGGCCGCGATACTACGGCCCGAAGGGGCGACGCAGCGGCAGCACGCGGGTCGATTCGGCCGCGGGGAGAACCACGGGGCGGCGGCGCTGCGGACCGAAGGGGCGACGCAATGGCAGCCCGGTGCTCGATCGGTGGAGGGGCACGCTTTACTCGGGACAGTCTTCACGAGACCTGCGGAGGCGCGCGCAACCGACGGGCCAGGTTGGTCGCACAATGCAGATGAGGCGGATCGCGGCGGCGGGCGGGTGATCAATCCGATCGCGCGCGAGGTCGGGGACGCCGCTCGATCGAGGTGGGATGGCGGCGGAGTCCGAGATGAAGCCGGCGATGACGGTCGGCAGGGCGGCCGTACATGCGCGTCGTAGATCGACGGGCGGGCCGGCGCGCGAACGGCGGCTGTGATGGGCCGCCGCATGGCGCGAGGCCGCTGGGTTGGGGTGATGCAGGAGTCCCGATTGGAGCAGGGCGGTGACGGCCGGCGTAGGGCGACGGGCGAGCAGACGCGCGGGCGACGGCCGTGAGGGGCCGCGGCGTCGCGCGAGGTTGCCGTGTCGGTGTAGAGGCCGGGTCGCGTCGATGTCGGAGTAGAGGCGCGGGGTCGATGGCGGCGGCAGGCGACGCAAACCGATCGTAGATCGGAAACCAAAAAGGAAACGCCGATCAATGTGACCGGCGGAAGAGAGAAAACCCAGATCAACAGATTGGGAAAAAGACTCTCTAGGGCAGCCGGTCAACATGACCGGCGGACGAACCCTAGGTACGGGCGGCGCGGCCCCCAGCGGCGGTCATGGAGACCGACCGCCCCGGGGGCGGTGCGCGGTGCGGAAGCGGTGGGCGGTGGCTAGGTCTAGGAACTTGTGGCAGATACCATGTTGAAAGGGAGAGAGGGTTTGGTGGAATAGTTGTTGTATTGCTTGAGCCTCGTGGGCATATATATAGGAGTACAATGACTAACTTGGAGTACAAGACAAGGCAAGACAAATCCTAGTCTATCTCATATTTCCTAATAATCAATATACTCAACAGCCACAGCTATTATATCATGCCGAGTGTATGTTACTTCCGCATATTACACCAGGATCATTTCATCAAATTGCATTTCATATATAAATTCTGGTTTGAATATTGATCCACGTACACGCGCCACATTACAATGATGCCAGATTAATGAAAAGTAGTACTTATAAAGCAAATATAACAAGTGCATTACAATAATAAGAATATATATATGTCGCTCATCACGTAATTAATGATTTGATAAGTTGTTTAGGAATGAAATGCGTGTCGGTCGATGTTCAACACATAGAGCGTTAGTAGAAACCGCACATGCTACATGAATTAGTAATTGATGGAATGAATGGGGACCAACGGGCCGCTTGCTCTGGAATAGGAGATTTGGCCTCTGGAAGAGCCCATTGAACTATCTGACCTAGCATGGGTATCGTGGTTGGATACAGACCTGGCCAGATCCTCAACCTCTCATCCGGATGTTGGGGAACGTTGCATGGGAAACAAAAAATTTCCTACGCACACACAAGATCTATCCATGGTGATGAGCATCTACGAGAGGGAGAGTGAATCTACATACCCTTGTAGATCGCTAAGCGGAAGCGTTAAGAAACGCGGTTGATGTAGTCGAACGTCTCCGCGATCCAAATCGCAAGTCGTCCCTCGATCCGATCACGAACTAGTGCCGAACGGACGGCACCTCCGCGTTCAACACACGTACGGCTTGATGACGCTCTCCGCCTTCTTGATCCAGCAAGAGGGAGCGGAGAAGAAGAAGAGTTCTAGCAGCACGACGGCGTGGTGATGTTGGTGAGGAACTATTTCAGCAGGGCTTCGCCTAAGCACTACTGAAATTATGACGTAGGAGGAACTAGAGGTTGCCAGCACACGGCTTGGGGCAATCTAATGTGTCCCGTGTGCTAGCCCTGCCCCTCTATTTATATGTTGAGCCTTGGGGTCTAAACTTGGAGTAAAAGCCTCCTCCAGGTCGGTTTTGCCCGCACAAGGTCGGTTTGGCCCGCAGGGAAAGAGTCCAACTCGGATCCCTGTAGTACCGCGCACAAGCGGTAGTACCGCTTATGATAAGCGGTAGTACCGCCCGTAGCGGTAGTACCGCTTACGATAAGCGGTAGTACCGCCCGTAGCGGTAGTACCGCTTACGATAAGCGGTAGTACCGCCCCAGACGCCAGCAAAACTTCCTTCTGCACTTTCCAATACCTCGTGGGCTTTACCTCTTTGGCTCATATAAAGTGTTGCTGCACCCGAACACTTCGGTAAACATCCGGAACCTCTTCCGGTGAATTCCGGAACCCTTCCGGAAACCAAAACACTATTATCACATATATCAATCTTTACCTCCGGACTCTTCCGGAGATCCTCGTCATGTCCGGGATCTTATCCGGGACTCCGAACAACCTTCGGTCACCAACAAAATAACTCAACTATACCAATCGTCACCAAACGTTAAGTGTGTAGACCCTGCGGGTTCGAGAACTATGTAGACATGACCGAGACACCTCTACGATCAATAACCAATAGCGGGACCTGGATGCCCATATTGGCTCCTACATATTCTACGAAGATCTTTATCGGTCGAACCTCTATGTCAAGGATTCAGTTAATCCCGTATACTGTTCCCTTTGTTCTTCGATATGTTACTTGCCCGAGATTCGATCGTCGGTATCTCTATACCTAGTTCAATCTCGTTACCGGCTAGTCTCTTTACTCGTTCCGTAATACAAGATCTCGTGGCTAACACTTTAGTCACATTGCTTGCAAGGCTCATTGTGATGTTGTATTACCGAGTGGGCCCTGAGATACCTCTCCGTCACACGGAGTAACAAATCCCAGTCTTGATCCATGCCAACCCAACAGATATCCTCGGAGATACCTGTAGAGCACCTTTATAGTCACCCAGTTACGTTGCGACGTTTGATACACACAAGGTACTCCTCCGATGTCAGGGAGTTGCATGATCTCATGGTCAAAGGGACAGATACTTGACATGCAGAAAACAATAGCAATAAACTGACACGATCATATGCTACGTTCGTAGTTTGGGTCTTGTCCATCACATCATTCTCCTAATGATGTGATCCCGTTATCAAATGACATCTCATGTCAATGGCTAGGAAACCTTAACCATCTTTGATCAACGAGCTAGTCAACTAGAGGCTTACTAGGGACACAGTGTTGTCTATATACCCACACATGTATTTGAGTTTCCAATCAATACAATTATAGCATGGATAATAAACGATTATCATGAACAAGGAAATATAATAATAACCAATTTATTATTGCCTCTAGGGCATATTTCCAACAGTCTCCCACTTGCACTAGAGTCAATAATCTAGTTCACATCACTATGTGATTTACATTGTAATGAATCGAACACCCATGCAGTTCTGGTGTTGTTCATGTTTAGCCCTTGGAAGAGGTTTAGTCATCGGATCTGCAACATGCAGATCCGTGTGTACTTTGCAAATATTTATGTCGTCCTCCTTGATGTAATCGCGGATGGAATTGAAACGTCGCTTTATGTGTCTGGTTCTCTTGTGAAATCTTGGTTCCTTGGCTAGAGCAATGGCACCAGTATTATCACAAAACAGAGTCATTGGGTTAAGCGCACTAGGCACTACTCCAAGATCTGTCATGAACTCCTTCATCCAGACACCTTCCTTCGCCGCCTCCGAGGCAGCGATGTACTCCGCTTCGCATGTAGAATCAGCTACCACGCTTTGCTTGGAACTGCACCAGCTAACCGCACCCCCATTAAGAATAAATACGTATCCGGTTTGAGACTTAGAGTCATCCGGATCAGTGTCAAAGCTTGCATCGACGTAACCCTTTACGACGAGCTCTTGATCACCTCCATAAACGAGAAACATGTCCTTAGTCCTTTTCAGGTACTTCAGGATATTCTTGACCGCCGTCCAGTGTTCCATTCCTGGATCACTTTGAAACCTTCCGACCATACTTATGGCAAGGCTGACATCGGGTCTTGTGCACAGCATTACATACATGATAGAGCCTATGGCTGAAGCATAGGGGATGACACTCATCTTTTCTCTATCTTCTGCAGTCACTGGGCATTGAGTCTTACTCAACTTCACACCTTGCAAAACAGGCAAGAACCCCTTCTTGGACTGATCCATTTTGAACTTCTTCAAAATCTTATCAAGGTATGTGCTTTGTGAAAGTCCTATTAAGCGTCTTGATCTATCTCTATAGATCTTGATGCCTAATATGAAAGCAGCTTCTCCTAGGTCCTTCATTGAAAAACTCTTGTTCAAATATTCGTTCACGCTTTCCAACATTTCTATATTGTTTCCAATCAGCAATATGTCATCCACATATAATATTAGAAACGCTATAGAGCTCCCACTCACTTTCTTGTAAATACAAGCTTCTCCGTAAACTTGTATAAACTCGATCGCTTTGATCACCTCATCAAAGCGAAGATTCCAACTCCAAGATGCTTGCACTAGTCCATAAATGGATCGCTAGAGTTTGCAAACTTTGTCAGCATTCTCTGGATCGACAAAACCTTCTGGTTGCATCATATACAACTCTTCCTTAAGGAAACCGTTAAGGAACGCTGTTTTGACATCCATCTGCCAAATTTCATAATCGAAAAAGGCAACTATTGCTAACATGATTCTGACGGACTTAAGCATCGCTACGGGTGAGAAGGTCTCATCGTAGTCAACTCCTTGAACTTGTGAAAAACCCTTTGCCACATGTCGAGCTTTATAGACGGTGACATTACCGTCCACGTCCGTCTTCCTCTTAAAGATCCATTTGTTCTGAATGGCCTTACGCCCTTCAGGTAATACTTCCAAAGTCCACACTTTGTTTTCATACATGGATCCCATCTCGGATTTCATGGCCTCTAACCACTTCTCGGAATCCGGGCCCATCATCGCTTCTCCATAGCTCGTAGGTTCATCGTTGTCCAACAACATGACCTCTAAGACAGGGTTGCCGTACCACTCAGGAGCAGTACGCGTCCTTGTCGACCTACGAGGTTCGATAGCAACTTGATCCAAAGCTTCGTGATCATCATCATTAACTTCCTCTTCAGCTGATGTAGGCTCTACAGAAACATCTTTCTGCGCTGCGCTACTCTCAGGTTGAAGTAACGGTTCAACAACCTCATCAAGTTCTATCTTCCTCCCACTCAATTCTTTCGAGAGAAACTCTTTCTCAAGAAATGTTCCGTTTTTAGCGACAAACACTTTGCCTTCGGATCTGAGGTAGAAGGTATACCCAACTGTCTCTTTTGGGTATCCTATGAAGACGCATTTCTCCGCTTTGGGTTCCAGCTTTTCAGGCTGAAGCTTTTTGACATAAGCATCACATCCCCAAACTTTAAGAAACGACAGCTTTGGCTTCTTGCCAAACCAAAGTTCATATGGCGTCGTCTCAACGGATTTTGATGGTGCCCTATTTAAAGTGAATGCAGCTGTCTCTAATGCATAACCCCAAAACGATAGTGGCAAATTGGCAAGAGACATCATAGATCGCACCATATCCAATAAGGTTCGATTACGACGTTCGGACACACCATTACGCTGTGGTGTTCCAGGCGGTGTCAGTTGTGAAACAATTCCACATTGTCTTAAGTGACTGCCAAACTCATAACTCAGATATTCTCCTCCTCGATCAGATCGTAGGAATTTAATCTTCTTGTTACGATGATTCTCAACTTCACTCTGAAATTGTTTGAACTTTTCAAATGTTTCAGACTTGTGTTTCATTAAGTAAATATACCCATATCTACTTAAGTCATCAGTGAAGGTGAGAAAGTAACGATAACCACCGCGTGCCTCAATGCTCATCGGACCGCACACATCAGTATGTATGATTTCCAATAAGTCACTTGCCCGTTCCATTGTTCCAGAGAACGGCGTTTTAGTCATCTTGCCCATGAGGCATGGCTCACATGTGTCAAGTGATTCAAAATCAAGTGACTCCAAAAGTCCATCAGCATGGAGCTTCCTCATGCGTTTTATGCCAATATGACCTAAATGGCAGTGCCACAAGAAAGTGGTATTATCATTATCAATTCTACATCTTTTGGCATCAATGTTATGAACATGTGTATCATTACTATCGAGATTCAATAAGAATAAACCCCTCACATTGGTTGCATGACCATAAAAGATATTACTCATATAAATAGAACAACCATTATTATCTGATTTAAATGAGTAACCGTCTCGCAATAAACAAGATCCAGATATAATGTTCATGCTTAACGCAGGCACTAAATAACAATTATTCAGGTTCATCACTAATCCCGATGGTAATCGAAGAGCGAGCGTGACGACGGCGATCACATCAACCTTGGAACCATTTCCCACGCGCATCGTCACTTCGTCCTTTGCCAGCCTCCGTCTATTCCGCAGTTCCTGTTTTGAGTTGCAAATATGAGCAACCGCACCGGTATCAAATACCCAAGCACTACAACGAGAGTTGGTAAGGTACACATCAATAACATGTATATCATATATACCTTGTTTGTTGTTGGCCGCCTTCTTGTCAGCCAAATACTTGGGGCAGTTCCGCTTCCAGTGTCCAGTTCCCTTGCAATGAAAGCACACAGTTTCTGGTTTGGGTCCAGCCTTGGGTTTCTTCACGAGAGGAGCAACTGCTTTGCCACTCTTCTTGGAGTTACCCTTCTTACCCTTGCCATTTTTCTTGAAACTAGTGGTTTTATTGACCATCAACACTTGATGCTCCTTCTGAATTTCAGACTTAGCGGCTTTCAGCATCGCAAACAGCTCGGCGACTGACTTGTTCATCCCGTGCATGTTATAGTTCAACACGAAGCTCTTGTAGCTAGGTGGCAATGATTGAAGAACTCTGTCAGTGATAGCCTCTGGCGGAAGGGGCATCCCCAATTCAGCCAGATGGGTGGAGTACCCAGACATTCTGAGCACGTGATCACTGATAGACCCGTTCTCCTCCATCTTGCAAGCATAGAACTTATCGGAGATCTCATATCTCTCGATCCGGGCATTCTTCTGAAAGATAAACTTCAACTCCTGGAACATCTCATATGCTCCATGACGTTCAAAACGTCTTTGAAGTCCCGGTTCTAAGCCATACAATATTGCACATTGAACTATTGAGTAATCTTCAGAACGAGCCTGCCAGGCGTTCACAACGTCTAGAGACTCAACTGGAGCGGGTGGATCACCAAGCGGTGCATCAAGGACATAAGCCTTCTGGGAAGCCGTAAGGATAATCCTTAGATTACGGGCCCAGTCCACAAAGTTACTTCCATCATCTTTCAACTTAGCTTTCTCTAGGAACGCATTAAAATTCAGGGGTGCTACTGCGCGAGCCATGATCTACAACATAAATATAGCAAAGACAACTTAGACTATTGTTCTAGATAATGAGTTTAGTTAATCATATTACTTAAAAACTCCCACTCAAATTGACATCCCTCCGATCATTCGAGTGTAACATGATCCAAATCCACCAACTCAAGTCCGATCATCACGTGAGTTGAGGTGGTTTCAATGGTGAACATCTTCATGTTGATCATATCTACTATATGACTCATGTTCGACCTTTCGGTCTCTTGTGTTCCGAGGCCATGTCTGTACATGCTAGACTCGTCAAGTTTAACCCGAGTGTTCCGCACGTGTAACATGGCTTACACCCGTTGTATGTGAACGTAGAGTCTATCACACCCGATCATCACGGCGTGTCTCGAAACGAAGAACTTTCGCAACGGTGCACACTTGGGGAGAACACAATTTATCTTGAAATTTAAGTGAGGGATCACCTTATAATGCTACCGTCGTCCTAAGGAAAATAAGATGCATAAAAGGATTAACATCACATGCAAATCATAAGTGACATGATATGGCCATGAACTCGTGCTTTTGATCTCCATCTCCAAAGCACCGGCATGATCTCCATCGTCACCGGCATTACACCATGATCTCCATCATCTTGATCTCCATCAACGTGTCGCCATGAGGTTGTCATGCTGACTGTTGCTTCCACGACTATTGCTAACGTTTAGCGATAAAGTAAAGCATTACATAGCGCTTAATGACTGACACGCAGGTCATACAATAATTAAAGACAACTCTATGGCTCCTGCCAGTTGCCGTACTCATCGACATGCAAGTCGTGATATTCTATACAACACATGATCATCTCATACATCACATATATCTCATCATGTATTTGGCCATATCACATCACAACATACCCTGCAAAATCAAGTTAGACGTCCTCTAATTGTTGTTGCAAATTTTACGTGGCGGCTACGGGTTTGCAAGAACCGTTCTTACCTACGCAAAACCACAACGTGGTGTAGTGATTGCTTTTTGATCTTCTAAAAGAACCCTCTTCATTGAAATTGATTCAACTAAAGTGAGAGAGACAGACACCCGCTAGCCATCTTTATGCAACGAAGTTACATGTCAGTTGAAGGAACCTGTCTCGCGTAAGCGTACGCGTAATGTCGGTCCGGGCCGCTTCATCTCACAATACCGCCAAATCAAGTATCAACTAGTAACGGAAAGCAATATGTATACACCCACGCCCACAACTCGTTTGTGTTCTACTCGAGATCTCATCTACGCATAGACCTAGCTCAGATGCCACTGTTGGGGAACGTTGCATGGGAAACAAAAAATTTCCTACGCACACACAAGATCTATCCATGGTGATGAGCATCTACGAGAGGGAGAGTGAATCTACATACCCTTGTAGATCGCTAAGCGGAAGCGTTAAGAAACGCGGTTGATGTAGTCGAACGTCTCCGCGATCCAAATCGCAAGTCGTCCCTCGATCCGATCACGAACTAGTGCCGAACGGACGGCACCTCCGCGTTCAACACACGTACGGCTTGATGACGCTCTCTGCCTTCTTGATCCATTAAGAGGGAGCGGAGAAGAAGAAGAGTTCCATCAGCACGACGGCGTGGTGATGTTGGTGAGGAACTATTTCAGCAGGGCTTCGCCTAAGCACTACTGAAATTATGACGTAGGAGGAACTAGAGGTTGCCGGCACACGGCTTGGGGCAATCTAATGTGTCCCGTGTGCTAGCCCTGCCCCTCTATTTATATGTTGAGCCTTGGGGTCTAAACTTGGAGTAAAAGCCTCCTCCAGGTTGGTTTTGCCTGCACAAGGTCGGTTTGGCCCGCAGGGAAAGAGTCCAACTCGGATCCCTGTAGTACCGCCTGTAGCGGTAGTACCGCTTACGATAAGCGATAGTACCGCCCGTAGCGGTAGTACCGCTTACGATAAGCGGTAGTACCGCCCCAGACGCCAGCAAAACTTCCTTCTGCACTTTCCAATACCTCGTGGGCTTTACCTCTTTGGCTCATATAAAGTGTTGCTGCACCCGAACACTTCGGTAAACATCCGGAACCTCTTTCGGTGAATTTCGGAACCCTTCCGGAAACCAAAACACTATTATCACATATATCAATCTTTAGCTCCGGACTCTTCCGGAGATCCTCGTCATGTCCGGGATCTTATCCGGGACTCCGAACAACCTTCGGTCACCAACAAAATAACTCAACTATACCAATCGTCACCAAACGTTAAGTGTGTAGACCCTGCGGGTTCGAGAACTATGTAGACATGACCGAGACACCTCTACGATCAATAACCAATAGCGGGACCTGGATGCCCATATTGGCTCCTACATATTCTACGAAGATCTTTATCGGTCGAACCTCTATGTCAAGGATTCAGTTAATCCCGTATACTGTTCCCTTTGTTCTTCGGTATGTTACTTGCCCGAGATTCGATCGTCGGTATCTCTATACCTAGTTCAATCTCGTTACCGGCAAGTCTCTTTACTCGTTCCGTAATACAAGATCCTGTGGCTAACTCTTTAGTCACTTTGCTTGCAAGGCTCATTGTGATGTTGTATTACCGAGTGGGCCCTGAGATACCTCTCCGTCACACGGAGTAACAAATCCCAGTCTTGATCCATGCCAACCCAACAGACACCCTCGGAGATACCTGTAGAGCACCTTTATAGTCACCCAGTTACGTTGCGACGTTTGATACACACAAGGTATTCCTCCGGTGTCAGTGAGTTGCATGATCTCATGGTCAAAGGAACAGATACTTGACATGCAGAAAACAATAGCAATAAACTGACACGATCAAATGCTACGTTTACAGTTTGGGTCTTGTCCATCACATCATTCTCCTAATGATGTGATCCCGTTATCAAATGACATCTCATGTCCATGGCTAGGAAACCTTAACCATCTTTGATCAACAAGCTAGTCAACTAGAGGCTTACTAGGGACACAGTGTTGTCTATGTACCCACACATGTATTTGAGTTTCCAATCAATACAATTATAGCATGGATAATAAACGATTATCATGAACAAGGAAATATAATAATAACCAATTTATTATTGCCTCTAGGGCATATTTCCAACACCGGAGTCACCTCCGTAAGGATGCACATCGCGAGGTCATTGAACCACCTCTTTGCCTTCTTCTTCATCGCTGCATTAGAACACTTGGCCATTTTAACACATCCGACCCGAGCTAACATCGCCTCCCAGAGGTACTCTGCCCGATCCTTTTCCCGCGTCCATAGATAGTACTTCTTCCTGTCCGCCGCGGAAACTCCCTCCAACAATTGTTCCAGCAGTCTCACCTGTTATTTTTAGCACACAATAACATTCAAAATATATACATATAGAAAAGATCACAAGGTAAATATATACATATAGAAAAGATCACAAGTTAAATATATAAACATATGACACACGAGTACATATAAACTAGATATCACAAGGTAACAAGCATTATAGCATCACATACTTAAAGTGTTTTTGACGTTTTTCTATACTACAAAGAAGCATATATATCGCCATTTAGATGTTTCATTCACATCTCTCGTTCATCTTCACTCTCTCCCGAGAAGTAGAACATCCCCTCATTCCTCGCTACATGGCGATTGATGATGTTCGTGAGCATCCTCTGAAGGCGCTCTTGCTCTGTCCAAAAGTGAGCTAAATTAACTCCCTTTTCATTTTCCTCGGACCATTTCTGCAGCATCGAATCACTTCTCAAATGTGGTCCCCTGTGCTACTTCTTGAGCTTGCGTTGGTTTTCCCTTGAAGAGGAAAGGGTGATGCAGCAAAGTAGATAAGTATTTCCCTCAGTTGTTGAGAACCAAGGTATCAATCCAGTAGGAGATACAAGCAAGTCCCCAATCTTCGCACCTACACAAACAATCAAACTCTTGCACCCAACGCTAAAAGGGGTTGTCAATCCCTTCACGGTTATTTGCAAGGATGAGATCTGATAGAGATAGATATAAAAGATTGCTAAAACGAAAAGTAAAACAAAAGTAAAAAGAATGCAGCGAGATATTTTTGGTATTTTTGGTTTATAGATCTGAAAATATAATATGGAAAATAGACCCGGGGGCCATAGGTTTCACTAGAGGCTTCTCTCATGAAGGAAAATAATACGGTGGGTGAACAAATTACTGTCGAGCAATTGATAGAAAAGCGTATAGTTATGACGATATCCAAGGCAATGATTATGCATATAGGCATCACGTCCGTGTCAAGTAGACCGAAACGATTCTGCATCTACTACTATTACTCCACACATCGACCGACTCCTGCCTGCATCTAGAGTATTAAGTTCATGAAGAACAGAGTAACGCATTAGGTAAGATGACATGATGTAGAGGGATAAACTCAAGCAATATGATGAAAACCCCATCTTTTTATCCTCGATGGCAACAATACAAATACGTGCCTCGCTACCCCTACTTTGTCACTGGGTGAGGACACCGCAAGATTGAACCCAAAACTAAGCACTTCTCCCATTGCAAGAATTACTAATCTAGTTGGCCAAACCAAACCAATAACTCGAAGAGACTTGCAAAGATATGAAATCATGCATATAAGAATTCAGAGAAGATTAAAATAATATTCATAGATAAGCTGATCATAAACCCACAATTCTTCGGATCTCGACAAACACACCGCAAAAGAGTATTACATCGGATAGATCTCCATGAAGATCATGAAGAACATGGTATTGAAGAACAAAGAGAGAGAAGAACCATCTAGCTACTAGCTATGGACCCGAAGGTCTGTGGTAAACTACTCACGCATCATCGGAGGGGCAATGGAGTTGATGTAGATGCCCTCCGTGATCGAATCCCCCTCCGGCAGATTACCGGAAAAGGCTCCAAGATTGGATCTCACCGGAACAGAGGCTTCCGGCGGCGGAAAAGTATTTTCGTGGCTCTCTTCGGTATTGGGGGAATATTTGGGAATTTATAGGCCGAAGAATAGGGTTAGGAGGTCTGCTGGGGGGCCACAAGCCAGGAGGGCGCCCCCCTAGGGCGCGCCCTGCAGGCTTGTGACTCCCCGGCAGGTCTCCTGCCTTCATCTCCAAGTCTGCTAGGTTTCTTCTGGTCCAAGAAAAATCATCCCGAAGATTTTATTCCGTTTGGACTCCATTTAATATTCCTTATCTGCAATACTCAAAAACAAGGAAAAAACAGAAACTGGCACTAGGCTCTAGATTAATAGGTTAGTCCCAAAAATAATATAAAATAGCATATTAATGCATATAAAACATCCAAAACAGATAATATAATAGCATGGAACAATCAAAAATTATAGATACGTTGGAGACGTATCACCCCGCGCACGCAGTCATTCATCAAGACCATGGCATAGTAGCCAGACATGTGCATGGTTGTGCCTTTCGGTTGTTGCCGGCAACAGAAACTAATGTTAAATTTGTACTGCTTATATGGCATTGTTCTTATGCTCAAATTTGTGACACATCAAAAGAGCAGCATTGAGAAGTTTCTTCAGATCGGTCCACTACTTCCTAGGGTCTCTCTTTGAATCAAAGAAATAAACTCGGCCGTCCTGGGGCATTAGTACGATGACGATCCAGTGTTCATTGCTGCGCAAAACAATTGAACAATGTAACATGAATGAGATTGACGTCGAAGTACTCAGGTATATATGTGCAAACATAAAGAAATGAACTTACGTTTCGAAGTAAGGCACAATAAAGTTGTATTTGTGCCGAGGAGTATCAATAATGGTCTTGTGGAGGTAATTCGCAATACGACATTGGCCTTTATCAAAATCCACATATGAACAATGCATGTAATACGGATCAAGGAAGGCAATTTCTGCATTTTGGTCTAATGATTTGTAGCATGCCAGAGCGATCAAAGCCTCATTAAACACGGTTTAATTACATCCATGTAGAAAATATTGTCGTTGACCACACTCTCAAACCCAAGATATATTTTATCAGCAGGGCACTCGTTGACAAATCGAAGGCCATAAATAACATTGGAGGTGTAATACTGCTCACCATTTCCTGACCTAGCTACTACATCATTGTGTAGAAACTGAATTTCAACGCTTAGTGCACTCAACAAGTGTTGTGATAGCATCGGTTCACCGGGCTTAAACATTTGCCATATGCACGAACTGATAGAATCTTTCGACACATTTTCTCCTGGTGCCTTACTGGCAGTAGGTTTATTGGCTGATTTATTCTTTCACTTTCTGCCATTTTACGACGCTGAACTGAGGGGTCCATAGAAGATGGTTCTCCCAAATCCATTTGTTGTGTTTACTAAAATTAGTATGGAAATTATGAGTCTTGATGGATAAAAAAATGAATGAAAAATTTGACATGAACTTTGCTAAAAAGAGGATATAACGAGTGCCAGAAATTTGGCGAAACGGAAATGAATCGACGTTTCGCCAAAACATTGGCACTCATGTCAATACTTATAAATATATGAAAATGGTACTAGAATGGATCCTAGGCAAAAAAGCAAAGAAAAATTCGACATGACCTTTGCTACAAAGAGGACATAACGAGTGCCAGAAATTCGGCGAAACAGAAATGAATCGATGTTTCGCCAAAACAGGCACTCATGTCAATACCTGCAAATGTACAAAAACGATACTAGAATGTATCCTAGGCAAAAAAGGAAATAAAAATTCGACATGACCATTGCTACAAAGAGGACATAACGAGTGCCAGAAATTCGGCGAAATGGAAATGAATCGACGTTTCGCCAAAACATTGACACTCATGTCAATACCTGCAAATATAAGAAGACGATACAACTGAAATTTAATCCATGCTAAGACACTGCTCGTAGCCATCCGAGAGGAACTCGGCGGTGACGGCAGCAGCTACATACTACTCAAAACGGCACTCATGTCTACTCATAGTTAACCTAACCAGAAATAATACTAAGACACACTACTCAAATTTAACCATACATGCTACATATCTATTGACGCTACACAAAGATGCATACCGGAGAGGTGACGCACTTGGTGTACGAAGGCGGCGCGAGGTCTCCGATCACTAGTAGAAAACATGCCTTCCGTTTAACCCTTTAGTCCCGGTTTGGCTTTGGCCCGGGACTAATGTGACCATTAGTCCCGGTTCCAACGACTAGGAGCGGTCGGGGGGGCACGGGCACCATTAGTCCCGGTCCATTTGGAACCTATAGACCCGGTTTGTATCACAAACCGGGACTAAATGGGTGGTGGCAGGCTGGTGTCAGCTTGGGGCCCCCACGAGCCCTTTTAGTCCCGGTTTGTGATACAAACCGGGACTATAGGTGGACCTTTAGTCCCGGTTTGTATAACCAACCGGGACTAAAGCTTTCCCTATATAAACCCTTCGTCCAGCCCGACTCCATTTCTCTGTTTTCTCCATTCGAATTCCCCTCTCTGTTCTTCCCCTAGCTCGAGCTCCTCCCTCCATTTTTGCCAAGATTTGTCAAGATTTGAGGCACCCCAATCCAACCAAGTGTCCACAAAGGTTAGCAACTTTGTCCTTTCATCTCTTATTGCTAGATCAGCTCGTGCAATGCTTTATAAGTATAGTGATTTGTGGGTTTTAGTTTGGGTGTAATTATGTGGTAGTTTTTTTTATTTATATGCAATTTGAGCTCAAATTAACTCCTTAGTTTGCATATGTGTAGGTGTGGTTTACTTAGTGTGCCTTCACGTCCCCGTCCTAACCACCATCGATCGCCCGCACCGTCCCGTCGCCGGCACCATCTTGGTGAGCCTCTTCTTGTGTTCTTATCCTTTTTATTAAAAAAAATCATATTTGTATGATTTAGATAGTTACTTGCATAATTTTCTTACTTGTATGATTGTTGTTATATACAGTGCCATGGTTATGATATCCGTGCCCGTCGGCCCTCGTCCGGTTTACGATTCAGATGTGGTATATTCTCTTTTATAACTATTTGTTGCATTTCGTGTTAATGACAATTATGCCCATCAAGTTGACATATATATTTTTATCTAGGAGGTAGTTGAACCGGAAATGCCAACCGACCCTATTGTCGAGAAGTTAAATTTAGTTGAAAAAGAAAACGAGGATTTGAAAGGAAAATTGAAAAGAGTTGAAGTAGAGAAGATGAAATTGGAGTTGTACGTTGCCGATGTCGTCGATGATCACAAGATCAAGATGGATGCAATGCGCTTGAAGATTAGAATGATTAGAAAATATGCCATTAATAAAGAGGCTTGGTATCATTATGCTGTTGGATCAATTGCTACCTTAGTTGCGATTTTGATCACAATTGTTGTTGCATTTAAATATTTTATCTAGATAGTTGTATGTTGTTTTATGAGAAAATAAGTGTGTATGAACTTTATGTATGAACTTGTATTAATTTGGTCTTTTCGGTGTTGTGTAATGAAGATGAACCGGCAATGGATGTACGATGACCGACGCTCTCCCCAGTTCATTAATGGCGTGCAGAGTTTTTTGCGTGCGGCTGAGGCAAACAAGCAGGATGGTTTTATGTGTTGTCCATGCGATGTGTGTAAGAATGATAAGACTTACTCTAGCTCAAAACAGATTCACGTCAACCTGTTTATGTCCGGTTTCATGTCCGGCTATAATTATTGGACCAAGCACGGAGAAAGAGGGGTTCTAATGGACGAGAATGAAGAAGAAGAGGATGACGACAACTATCATGGGTGTCCTGAATATGATGGTACTACAATGGGGGAAGAGAATGAAGAAGAAGAAGCTGAGGGATCGCATGAGCCCGCTGATGATCTTGGTCGGGCCATTGCTGATGCAAAGAGAAGCTGCGAAAGTGAAAAGGAGAAGTTGAAGTTGCGGCGCATGCTAAGGGATCACAAAAAAGGGTTGTACCCAAATTGCGAAGATGACAACACAAAGCTCGGTACCACACTGGAATTGCTGCAATGAAAGGCAGAGAATGGTGTATCTGACAAGGCATTTGAAAAGGTGCTGAAAATAATGAAGAATAAGCTTCCAAAGGACAACGAATTGCCCGACAGTATATACGAAGCAAAGAAGGTTGTCTGCCCTCTAGGATTGGAGGTGCAGAAGATACATGCATGCCCTAATGACTGCATCCTCTACCACAGTGAGTATGAGAATTTGAATGCATGCCCGGTATGCAATGCATTGCGATATAAGATCGGGGAGCGGACACTGGGAGAAGCCAGGCGTTGTGTCATTTTATGGAAAAAGGAATGCATCGTGTTTCCAAACTCGGTGCCAAGGCCACCGACTCCTCCTCCAAGTCCGCCGCGTCAGCAGATTCCAACCCTCCCCGAGACGGAGCGCAGGGTGAGTCCGCCATATCCATCTCCGCCGCGCCAGCCGAATCCATCCCACCCCGAGACGGAGCGCATGGCGAGTCCACGATATCAAGCTCCGCCACGTCAGCAGAGTCCATCCCACCCCGAGACGGAGCCTAGCGCGAGACGTCCGCGATATCGAAAAACAGCGTCTCCAAAGCGGAAGAGAACACAAAAGAAGAAACCCGAGCCTCCTGCCAAAAAGAAGTTATCTTACGAGAAGACTGACGAGGAACTCGATGAATCAGTGAATCTTGCTTTGCGGACCTGTTTTGGACCGAAAGCGCCCCCGACGCCAAAGGAGAAAATACCCGACGAGGTCGTACAACACTTTATTGATGCAGTTAAACCGGCGGAGAAAAGACCGGTATCAGACTATGAACGCTGTATTACCAAGTCCTATGAATCCCAGAAAAGACAGAAGTCGAGCGGTAGCAGTAAATGCGGGAAAACTGTTCCCCAACTCGGAGAACAGGCAGTCCAATCGATCAGCCCGCTCAAGGTGAGTGCCAATAACATGGTAATAACCGACGCTGATAGAGAGAATGCTAGAATGCTCGGTATCACCGTTGAACAATTCCTAGAGATCGAGGAATTTCCACCGTTAGATCCGAATGAAATAGCATGGCAATATGTCCCCGAGAAACCTTTAGTCACTCCTGACGACGAGAAGCTTCTAACAACGCAAATGTACAAATTGCATGACTGGAACATGAGAGAAGTAAAGGATGGGCGAGAGAGCCTCATGGTGAAAATCGACAAAGAGCATTACGTCCATGAAAAAGATTTGTGGATTGAAAATGAAGAATTTTTTCAGTTATTCAATCAAAAAGCACCCGACAAATCTATCGTCAGTTGCTATTGTCTGTAAGTGATTTCTTTCTATAATTTATGTCTCTAGCTCAACTCGTTCATTGCCTGTTATTATACTCACTATATTCTTTTGTGTGGTATTATGCAGAATGAAGATTTTTGAATTGAAAAGAACTGGAGTCTATGGCATTGGGTTCATTGACCCAAATACCGTCAATGAAGAAGTGTTGAGAAGGCACCCTAAAGACATGGAGAAATTGCTTCTAAGGTTTTTGAAGGCCCTAAAGTACAAACCAGAAATAATTTTACCTTGGAACTTCCAGTGAGTGTTACTGTTTTGTACTACAAATTCTATTTTTGCTTATATATATATACTCGATGTTAAGTGTAGTTGATGAGTTATGCATGCCCGCTTATACAAATCGTGTGCGCAGCTACCACTGGATCCTTCTAATCATTAGAGTTGACGATGGAACTGTTGAAGTACTAGACTCGCTAAATAAAGACCCTGAAGATTACATAAGATTGCATTCGTTGCTCGAAAGGTAATTTCAATCATTGACGCACTATGTCGGCTTCTTTATTAGTTCATTTCCTGATATCAAGTAATTAATAACTTCTTTATTCATTTTGTTTGCCGGGCAGGGTTTGGAAACGTTTCATCAAAGAGGTCACCGGTGAATGGAAACCAGAGTTGAGATAGCGAAAGCCCAGGGTAATTAAGTAGTACTAGCTATGTCCGCGCATCTCTTTAAATCTAGTGTCAATACCATTGTCATTCTTCATTATTATATGATTGAATTCTATTCTCGTAAAGTGCATGAGGCAGACAGCGGGGACTGAAATATGTGCATATTACGTTTGCGAGAACATTCGCTTTATGACCGAAAGCAACAAGAGTGCAAGATATCTTTGGGTACGCAAACACCATTCATATTTTGTTATCATGATCTAATACATATACGCACAACTAACATGTTCATATTGATCTCCTTCTTTAAAGATGCACGAGATGCGGGATAAGCTCCTACCAACGGACCGCATACGAGCAATTCAAGAGGAAATTGCGGGATTTTTGCTTCAGCAGGTCATATCTCCCGACGGAGAATACCATTACCCGACCCGCAAATGATCTGCAAATTGTACGATAAATTGTATATACCAAATTGTATATATATATGTGTATGCATGTGGTCGTACGAGAAATTCTATGATATATGATTGCTTGTACGAGAAATTTTATGATATATGATCGGTTCTACGAGAAATTCTATTATATATACATAACGTGTACAGTATGTAGTAGCGTAAAATATGTTTGAAATGAAAAAGAATTAAATGGACAACACAAAATGAAAAGGAAAAATAAACAATAAACACTAATTAAACACCTAAACCCCTAAACCTTTAGTCCCGGTTGGTGTTACCAACCGGGACCAAAGGTCCCCATGCCCTGGCGCGCGCTGCCGACCACGTGGCCAGGGTTTAGTCCCGGTTCGTAGCCAACCGGGACTAAAGGCTTGGACCCTTTAGTCTCTATATCCCGGTTGGGGAACCGGGACTAAAGGCCCTTCCCAACCGGGACTAATGGCCTGTTTTCTACTAGTGGATGTTGGTGGAGGAGGGCGCCATGGACGGAGGGGTTGCCATCGGGGACGAGCTCGGTGGCGGCGGCGGCGAGATGCCTACGGTACTGGAGGAGAAGGCCATACCTGCGGCGGCGCAGAGGGCCGTTATGCGGCGTGGACGAAAGCCACGGTGTGGCAGCGACGAGGAGAGGCGGCAACGAGGGGTGCGGCAGTGAGTCAGGCGAGATTTGGGAGGAGGCGGCGCGGGGGGTGAGGGAGTCAGAAATTTTGGAGGCGAACCGGTTTTTAGGCGCGGGGGAACTGAAACCGTCGTGCGTCGAAGAGTGACAGGTGTTGTGTCAAGCCCGCCACCCGTAAATAAATTGCGGTGATGGGCAAAGGCAACCACCCGCCACATCTAGGACTGCGCATTTTACGCGTTTTCAATTGTGCGGACCATAGCTTAGCTGTCACGGGCAATAGACTCGCTCGCGACTGCAGTGGCGGACGCCTATAACCGCACGCCACAGTTAGGTTTTCTAAGGCAACAAAACTCAAAATGGTCTACCTATGGCGGGCATCAATAACCGCCCGCCACTGCTTCGCACGTAGCAGTGGCTGGTGCAGCTTGTCACCCACCGTGTAGCTTTTCCAAATAAGCTGTTTTTTTTAGAAAAGGAGGATATACCCCCGGCCTCTGCATCTGGACGATGCATGCAACCATTTTATTAATTATTCACAAGGACCATACAAGGTAATACATCAGTCAGCTTGAAGCCGCCATCTAGGCAACATCTGTTGCTACTCCTATCCCCTTGATGAAGGTGTGCCGAATATCCAAGCCTAATACCAAACAGACCTCGCACCAAACCCTAACATCTATAGCCGGATGACCCAGCCCAGCCACATACCGGGTCTGGATCCCACACCGGTCCGACGCAGTCTCGCTGTCGCCGCCATCTTCCACTGGTCCATCTTCGGAGTAGGAACTGACGCATAGACCTTGCATGGCCTGCCGTCGACGCCACCATCCTGCACGTGTCCATCTACACGCGTCCGTCGCCGAAACTCCGCAGTGCCATGCCACCGTGATCCGCCGTCGGCCCTGCGGTAGATGCAACACCGCTCCTCCTCTTGTCCCCTCCAGCCATCACTTGCTCCAAAACGATGCGCCCAGGAGGAAAGAGATACTACAAACGCCATCATCGTCCGATCCGGGAGACCCAGATCTAGGGTTTCCCCCGGAGCATCCCCAGCCTGATGACGCAAACTGCAACGACGATGCCTCGACAAGGGTACGACATTAAAGACGCCGCCATCGTCCGCCATGACCGTAGTCGGCTCGATTTTCATCGGCAGTTGCGCCACCAGGCGTGCGCCGCCGATGTCATCAGTCCCTTCAAACGAAGCAAACTCCAAAACGATGCCCTGAAGAGGGAGTACGACGCAAAAGCACCGCCATCGCTCGATCCCAAGGACATCTAGGGTTTCCCGCGCCGTCATGGACCAGACAATGGTAGAATCCCAGCGGATCCGTCCATCTACCGACGTGTCGCACCCGCCATCGCGCAATCTAGGGAGCCCACGCGTGGGCCCAGATCCAGCCGCGCCGCCGCCAACCGATCTGGTCACGCCGCCGCCGTCCCTGGCGACCGCGACGCACCAGCCACCGGAGGGTAGCCCCACGCCGCCCGAGGCGACGGCGGCCAGATCTGAAATAGATCGACCACCGGCCACCACAGGAGCGCCCCGAGCGGCCCCTCACGCGACCACCAGGGGGAGTGTGCCCCGGCCCCTGAGTTCTTGCCGGTGCGCCCCGCCGCCAACGCGCCGCCAACCGCCGCCGAACACCACCTGCGCCATGTCCTGCAGCTGTGGGGAGGAGAGGTCCCGCCGCCGCCGACGCCGACCAGGCTTTGCCCGGCGGCGCGCCCTAGCGGCGGCGGGGAGGAGAGGTGGGAGAGGGAGCCTAGTACGCGGCGGCGCTAGGGTTCCCCCGGTCGCCGCGCGGGGGCGACACGGGAGAGACACGGGGGCCCTTTAAAAATGGGGAGAATTTCCTCCAAATAAGCTGTGGCGGGTAGCAAGTTTCGCCCGCCACTAAATTGGGTTCATCTATCAGCTCTTTTCAAATAGTGTCGATGGCGGTCGCAAAATGGCATCCCCATGTTCTGCTATTTTGGCCCGCGCGGGGGTATCTTGTGGCGGGTGATAAGCACTGCCCGCCACTGCTAGGCTAAGGATCTGTGACGGGCGTTTATTTGCGCCCACCAATGAACTGTTTTGCCGGCGACTCCATTCTGAAAGAATTTATGAGTGGCGGGTGGCTACTACTGCCCGCCACTGGAGGTCATGTACCTGTGGCAGACGCTTTTTCTTACCTGTCACAGGAACTTTCTCAAAATAGCTGTGGCGGCCATGCTCATCACTAATTTGAGCCCATCTATAATCATTTTTCCCAGTAGTGAGTATCCTACAAATAACACTTGGCGTACGTACAAACACCTGGCTACGTATGTTTTCCCTTGATGTCAGGAAGGGGCGAACCCGTTAATTAGTTCTACGTCATTGCTCCATGTGGTTTTGTAAATCTGAATTTTAACCAATCAAAAAACAGTTAGACGTCAAATAGTCGGCACTCCCAAGATTGATGGATGATTGTCCAGCTGCTCCGGTGGAAAAGTAGCCGGACTACAAGTGGACTTGCGGGAACAGGTCTGCCTGTCCATCTCCGACATTTACAACGGTGGGCGACGAGCAGCTGCTGGGAAGGTTGACGATCATAAAGTGCGGCCCTATGTACACAGATCGATCGATTTCGATCGGTAGGTGGGTCAAGCTTAATACAATGGTGCAAGGTTGCAATCATGCAAATGTGCAACTGTGTAGATATGGGGACGCTCTAAATGTGTTCTTATAACCCCCGAGGCATGAGCGGATGATGAGCCAGCTGAGCATCCAACTCACGCACAATTACGCCAACCCGGCAAAACTAGCTAGGCAGGAACGCCGTACGGCGGCCTAGTTCTGGTCTCCAGAGTTCGGACGCACTCGAGGTGCGTATCTTCTCCCTTTACTCGTGTCTTATTTCTTGGGCCTGTATCTGTCTTGCATTCAGACTTGTGGGTGATATACGGTGTGAGCATCTGCACAAGTTACTGCACCGTTACGTACGTTTCTAATAGCCGAGTGCTAGCGTTGGGCCAACTAATCGGCGGGGTAAACTTAACGGAGGGTCTTCACTTCACTAAATTTTGGTCGAATCTAGCCAAACTTCCAAATTTAACGGAGTAAAAACAATTGTTGTAAGTTCAACATAGATTTGATTTAAACAACCAAAATTCAACACATAATGTACATAATCATCCGTCGAAACATAATAGTTTTTAAGCCTAAACATGAAACTTAAAACTAAACATGAATTTAAACTAAAACTAAACATCATCGCCATCGCCACCCTTGTAGAGGGCGAGCGAATCCGCCCGTGAAATCCCACCGCCCATGGGGTCCGGCCTTGTGCCGTTCGCTGGAGTCGGGGAAGATGTGCCGCCACTCATCAACGTTGAAGTCTTCCGCGCCACCCCCCGTGCCGCCGTCCTTCTCGTCGTCCGAGAGGACGATGACCTCCTTGTCGGCCCCTCACTTCGCCTCCATGAAGATCTTGCCCTCTACCGCCACCAGCTCGGGGTACTTGAGGCGGAGGTCCGTCATGTACTCCTCGTCGGCGATGTACACCGGGATGTGCTTTCTCGCCTCCCGGCCCTCCCTAGCTACTGCCACACTCATCACCCCCCCCCCCCCCCCCCCCCCGCCCCCGCGGCGACGAAGGCTACAGCGGACCCTCGTCGAACACGAAGTTGAGGCGGGCGGTGGCGCCGTGCAGCCGGACCTGTCACTAATCGTACTCCTTCTCGGCGAGCTCAGTGGTGTGGAAGGAACCCACCCAAAGCTTGCGGCGGGGGGGGGGGGGGGGGGGGTCGGTGAAGCCAGGGAGCTTGTCGGAGGGGCGGCGGCGTGAGTAGGACGTCCCCGCGCTTTGCTTTCGGCGGCACGGATCCGAGCTGCGGATGGACGGCGGGGACTGGCAAGCACCGGATCCGGCCAGTGAGGCGGCTGGGGATTCGCCAGAGCCGGAGATTGGGGAGGAGGAGAGTTGCTGGGAGAGTGAAGATTTTTTACTCTGCCGCCAAGCGGTAGAGTAAATATAGGAGCGGGATAAGCGGTGGAGGAAAAAAAATCGTCCTTTGTGGATTTTAGGGGACCGGCTAGGTCCTGGTTAGAAAAGTAAAACTGTTTTTTACCCCTATAACCAATTATAGGTGATCGGTTAGAGTTGGCCTTATAAGTTAGCACGAACAACATATACACACATATAGAACAAGTCTGACTTAATCAGTAGGTGTTAACTTTATAATTTGTAATAATTCTGCTGCAGTTACCTATGTTTCGTACTCTACTTGTTGATAACTTTTATAAACTTTAATAAAAATGGTTGTGTGCATCACAATGATGCAAAGGCGTGGGTTTCAATCTCCTTTTCGATAAGAACATGTATACACGTCCGCATTCCGAGTAGCGGTTGCGGATGATGTTGACGACTGGCTTGGAGGTGTGCGCAATTGAGGGCTATTGTTGGCGCCACGTGCGCAAGAGAGCGCGAGGAGAAGGGAGCCTATATAGAGCTTTGCTACACTTACCTAAATCTTTTATGAAGTTACGTACGTCCTGTTGTGGCGCTGTTTAATTGCATAGTACACGTCCCCACCCTGAAAATGGGGGAGGTTAGTGGGCATTAGGGTAGGTTCTGATTTTTCGTAAAAGATTTACGTAATAGGTTCATGGGTGTAGCATTTTTGGCCTGTAGTATTACGCTTTTGCTAAACCTCATGCGTCTGAAGATTTTACACGTGTCATCCGGTTTCAGCGCATAGACGTCCGGGGAGGCTGAGGACTCCATGGTGGGTGCGTGAGAGCGGCGACGCCGCTGTGTCAACGGTGGGAGCGAGTCTGAGAGTTGACTGTTTGGGTCAAGGGTGCGGGGTTATCACCGACGCTAGAGAACGGGGTAGGGGTTTGATAGAAGGATGGAGACGGTGACGATTCAGGAGAGAGCGGGGCGATGATATGAGCGTGGAAGCACCATCAACCACAAGAGGCAGGAGGGGGAATCAGGCCGTCATCGGTTAGCGACACAGGGGTGGGGGCAGAAGCAAGGAGAACCGTGCGCAAACGAAATATAACTGTTTGATGAAGAGCTAATGGTTTAGAAAATCAACTGACGCAAAAAGTTTACAGTCACCTTAGGAAACCGACCTTAGAAAACTGACCGGTGACTGTTTTTTTTTTTTTTTTTTTTTTTTTTTTTGCGAGAAACTTTCAATCTATTCATCTTCAATCATGGCAGTACAGCGAACACTAGAAATAATTAAAATTACATCCATATTCGTAGACCACCTAGCGACGACTACAAGCACTGAAGCGAGCCGAAGGCGCGCCGCCGGGTGACTGTTTTTCTTTGTTGCCTCTACCGTTCAAATTTTATAAAATTGTTTAAATGTTCTAACCGGGTCAAATAGGGTGTGTCTGCATTGAAACGGACTTTTGGTGCACGTGGGCAGCTGCCCTCTTTTTTTTTTTGACCACCCCAAAATAAGTGCCTAAAAGATTTATTTTTTTTATATTTTTTTACATGAATACGTATGTATATGGCCTAAGTATCTGTGAAATTTCGTTCAATAACATGTTGTATTCTACCCTGCACAAAAAACACAAAATTTTGCCCCGAAATCAGCAAAAAACAAGCCCAAAATTTGAATGTATTTTGTCTTTTTTATATCTTTCACATGCAAGCACGTATATCGATGAAATTTTGATACGTTACACTGCATTACTACACGTGCATGTACACAAAAATTTAGAATTTTTCAAGCCGTAAAATTTGTTTTTTTAACTACACAAAAACGGGCACCGTTGCCCTCGTGGTCAGATGTCACTTTTTGGTGTCTGCATACATTGGCACACTGAAGGTATTGTGTTCGTGGTAACGGGTGGTTATGTCCGTCCGCGAAGTACCCTATTCAAACCCTGTCTGCCCTTGTGAATATTTTTTGCACTGCGCTCTCTCTTATAGGGGTATGTGTAATCTGTTGTTAATCTACTACTCCCTCTGATCCATAATATATGATGTTATTATAACTAATATATGATGTATGATGTTACTATATCAAATATGTAAGTAAATTGGATGTAATAACTTCTTATATTACGGGACGGATGGAGTACTACTTATAAAAACAGGAGTTTGATGAATCCAAATGATTTAAGCCATCCAACCACCTATATTCAGTGTCCCACGCTGCCTGGATGATGTATCACACCCACATCATTAATATATAATTTAGAAACATGTTAATTGCGTCAAATATAATTTTAAACAACATTATTTCCATTAAACATAATTAAACTTGGAATCAACATTAACTCCGCTTAATCTTGGAAATAATATACTCCATCAGTCCTTTTTACTCTCCACATAAGATTTCTTACCAACTTTATAGAAAAAAATATCAACATTCACAATACGAAATCAATACCATTAGATGTATCATGAATTTAATTTTCATATTATACAGCTTTACTATTGTAGATGCTTGTATTTTCCATATAAATATAGCAAATTCTTGTATGCGGAGTAAAAAGGACCGGAGGGAGTACTTCCAAACTGGATGCTCATTGCACGTACGCGTGCTAATGGTTGGGACATAAGCTACAACGTGTCTATATAAACGGGTTCCTATCATGTATAGTTTAGCGCAAAATATTTGAATTAAAAATTGTAAAAGTGCTAACCGTTTGGACATACATTACAACATGTCAATATAAGGGTCACGTTCCTATATAGTTCGGCATAAAATAATTGAATTCAAATATGTGTGAAATTTATGACTGGTAAAGCACCAAGATTTCTGATCCAGAAGCCGTTTTTACGGCTCACCCAAAGAAAAAAAGGGTATAAAAAAACCTTAATTATGAGGTACGACCAAAAAGGACAAACTACAATAGAAGCTCTACTTATGTCATCTCTAAACCATACCCATAGTTTAATTTACCATGCTACCCCTCTTCCTTCAATTCTTCATTTTTGAGATATTCAACTTTTGTTGAACCCATCACCAAAACTTAACCCCCCCCCCCCCCCCCCCCTAATATTTTGCCAATTCATCCAAACCTTTGCGCAAAAGTCCAACTAAATGCACCACATCTCAAGACAAACATAAATAATTCAAATGCACCACACTATGATTCAACTATGAGCATAAGTAAATTTCATACAATTCGACAAACAACTTACATGCAGCATAATTTATGTCAAAAGTCACTGATGGTCGTCTGCAAGTGCACATGGTTTAGTTGTATCATTTTCGAAGTAAGAATATTGATCCCACATGGAGTACAAGAATTGGACTTTGTCTCTTACAGAGACTTATGTAGATGTTCCTGCAAGTTAGTTGTAGACGCGAAGAAAAATGAAAGCGGAACAAAAGTAAATAACACACAAGAATTAAAAGAACACAACGGAACGAATAATCTGTTTAAACTAATAGAGGATTAAAGCGTTCTCGGGGAGTCTGGAATTCTCACTGTTATGTGTCTAACGTAACTTATGAAAATACATAGTTCGAAGATGGACACTTGAGTCACTCTTGATATTTACCATTGGGAAGGTCGGGGTAGAGAATATGTTCTACTCGAGGTAGACTTTGTACCACACATGCTACAATACCGTAGTTTCCCCTCTCCGGTTCTCAGTACGGTAATTAAGGGTTTCCCTGTGGACACGACCTCGCCAAGGGTTCTTCGTTATCCCCTATAAATTGCAAAGGCTAGGGGAATTGGCATTACCTCAACATCCTAACATTTACAACGACAGTAATATGGTTCATGGCCTTGCGGTGAAAATGGCGAGTGGCGCCCCTCCACAGCATTCATGGAGGCTATTACACCAAACATTCATCAAGGAATATCATATCCTTATTAACATTTCAGCTCCTATACATACAAATATTCAACCATATTCCCAAGAACTAAGAGAACTACTCATGCATGTAGACGGCATACATCATACGAATAGCGGTGGTAAAAAATTAATGGAACAATCGGGTAGTACACGTAGGGTTCCACAAGGGTTTGGTATTAGAACGAGATGGAGATGGATGGCAGTGAAGATGATGGTGACGATTATTGATGTCGACGTCCCCTTGCACGAGGTGGTGGTGATGGGGACATCCTCCTTGCGAATTCCACAAACCGATGCCCTCCGAAGACTAGAATTCTCCATTCTGAATGAGTTTTTGGGGTCTCTGGCCGTCTGATCCACGATCCAATCATGCGGGACTGAAGTAGTTGACCAGGCGGCTGCGACGACACTTGGACGAGCGGCGGTATGAGCATTTGCACTCGTACCGTGCACTGTCAAGCGCTGTGTTTGGCTCCACACAACTCCTTTCTCATCCGCAAATGCTTTATCTTTTCATGGTGATAATTTATCACATTAACTGACATGATTTGATCACCCTTTCTCGGTGTTCTTTCCTTCAACTCCCAAACACATTCGGAAATGACATCCTGGTGAAAATAGACAAAAGGTGGTGCTCTAGCGTGCTAAAACCGTCAAAGCCTACTAGGTAGGCAGAAAACAAAGGGTAAAAACGACCCCTAATTTGGAGTCATCAGGCAGCGAAAAGTTCATTTGAAAAGACCACCAAACACATGGTCGCCACCACCATTGCTGTCACCATTAGCGCCGACATCACCATTGTCACTACCATTGTGTTGGTCTTGGATCATACTCCTTCAGCTAGTGAGAGAACGAATTGTGTGGTTGAAGGGAATGGACACACAAATATAATAGTACGCCTCGATCCTTTATCCAAAAATGTGTCCTTCGATTGATCAGTCCGGACCATGGAATCAAGAGAGATGCACATCCATGCATCACAGAAAGTAAGATCTTCTTGTGTGTGATAGCATGACCTTTGAGCCCTCTTTTTTATTGTATGGGTCTCTGGCTCGTTGAACTCCTCAACCTCGTCCTCCATCTTGGCTAAACTACATGGAGATGGCAATGTCATTGAGGCCGTCGGTGTTGCCTGCATCCAACTGTGACATGAAATCGTCAATGTAATCTAACCCCATTCTCTAACTACAAAAGCTTAGGAAGAACCTAACAATTAACAGCACATCATTCGTCATTCAATTGAGCAACTAATAATAAAAAATTAAAAACAAAAAATTACCATGTGGGCATTTCTTTGATCACGCCGGTGCCGCTCTAGGTATTATTTGAATCTGGCTCCTCTTCTTCATCCCGGGTGGAGGGGGTGGTGGCGGGGTTGATCATGGCTACGGGGTAGTCGTCAGTAGCAAGGGAAAGGTGTCAGGGCGACCAAAGCCTTATTCTTCTTCATTGCGCGCCCGCGCTATCCATCGCCTTGGTCGACAGCCGGCGCTCCCGTATATCGATCACCGAGCCAATGGCGGTTTTTACGGCCACGGTAGCGTGAGCGACGATTGACGCCATCGTCGAGGAGATCTCAACGCTGAGCTTCCCTTGGCGTCAACGTTTTGGATCTTGCGGCCGAATTGGCTGCCAACTGTGGGTCTCCTATGCCGGCGAGGGTGGTCAGGGGTGCAACAGAGTGGGGCTCTCCATTCTAGAAGTCATAGGTGTCAGGGGCAGTCGACGGCAAGGCGAGCGGCAGTTGCGGGGGTTGGGCGGGAAGGAGGCGGTCAAGCGGGAAGACTACGGATGCACCCTATTTTTCAGAGAGTTACCCATTCAAGAGCAAAAAGGGGTAGGGCGGGGGGGGGGGGGGGGTTGTTGGGGAAGTTTAATTTGGGCAATTAGGGGGGGGGGGGGGGGGGGGCGCTAGATCAGTGTCAATTCCTCAAACTTTATTCTCATATATGAATTTTGGGGTATGCGCTAGAGATGCCCTTAATGTGTAAAAATATACTCCCTCCATTCTTGTATACATGGCCACTTTGTTTTTCATGTCAAACTTTAAGTTATAATTTTGGTGAACAAAATATGGGTTACATGCTATAAAGTATATATCACCGGAAAGTTCTTTGAAATATGCATCCATTAACATACTTTTTGTTGCATATAACTCACTTTTGTTGGTAAAATTAATGATCAAAACTAGACATAAAAATATGAAGTGGCTTTGTATAAAATGGAGGGAGTAAAAAACAAATGATAGTCGTTGGCTCCAGTAGTGAGGGGTTTCGCTCTACCAGCTCCCGCTGGACATTTTTCCTCAAAAGACCAGCTCCCGGTGGATGGATCTGAGAACATCTTATTATAAAAACATATGTTCTACCTCTCGCACTTCTGATTGGGCCAATCAAAAAAATTCACTGAAACCTTGCGTTTACAGAAGAAAACAAGGTTCACTAGTAAATTGTGCACATATTTGTTGCAGAGAATATGTCAGACGAAATCGCGATGTTGGGACGACCCGGTGTAGCTGGAAATTCGTCGCAAGCTCGACACCGAGAGATCCCTGTTGATCATGGTCCGCAAATGTCGATTGATGAATTGTTGGAGGTAATAAAAGGAGCCAATGGCATGCCCGTGCTGTTCGTTCCCTCTAGCGACGGGAGGTTGGTCGCAGTAGCTGTAGACGGCCTTCAGAATCTGATGCCCGCCAATCCCAAAGGCAGCGTGTCTAACGAAATGAAGGAGCAGAATTTCCGTTCCTGGTTGCTGCTCCTAACATCACTGGTTGCCACCATCACCTTCACAGCGGGGCTCACCCCACCCGGTGGTTTCTGGTCCACCGATGACGAGAAGGACAAGAAATACCTCGCTGGTGACCCAGTCATGCGCAACAAATCTCCCGACAGGTATACGGCCTTTTACACCAGCAACACATTCGCCTTCTTCACATCCTTGATGATCATCGCGTCACTCGCCAAGAACAGGAATAGCCAGAAGATCATGACTATTCCTTTCACATGCCTTATAGCATTTTGTTTTATAAGCCTGGGATGTAGCTATATGATCGGCACGTGGATCAGCCACCGTAACCCCATGCTACAACTGCTGCCTCCTGTTTCTGTCATTGTAATTAACGTTGTCTACATGACGGCCCATCGGATTAGGGAAAAGTGTTCTAGCATAATGCGAAGGTTTCGGGGATCCCCCTAATCCGTCGTTTTAAGACGTCCACTTACAGCTACGAATAAGCAATGGCAAAGACAAGACTTGCAGAAGAAACAAGAAGAAAAACAATAGCTAGCCTGCGTGCAAACTTAATTATGGCCTCATGCAGTCAATGGAAATTGTGGTGAACCCTGGTTTGTATTTGTAACTGCGTGAGAACGCAGCTTTCGCTACTCATTAGTAACTCGTATTTTGTGTAATACTCCCTCCTTTCCAGTTTGAAGGGGTCATCCCAAATTTTTCATATTTTCGTTATATTAGACTCACTTTGAGTCCAATTGAGTTAAAATATTTTAAGTTTCACGTCACATTTAATTCAACTCTACTCCTACATGGGGAGTTGGTAGCCTTATACCGCGGGTTTTTTCGTCCGTTTTTTTCCGTCTCACCTCTCACCACCCCACCCGCTACAAAAAAAACCGTACGCCACCGCTCCTCTCTCAATCCACCCTTCCCAATGCGGCCCCTTCCTCCCTCTTCTCACGATGCGGCACCGCCCCCATCCGCCGCTCCGCCACCGCCGCCCCCTCCCTGCTTCTCCTATATCCCGATCATCCACCTCCACCACCCCCACCCTTCTCTCTATCGCCGGATCTGCTTGCAGGTCATCAAGGTTAGGCGGCGGAGCTCCACATCCTTGTCACGCGTGTGCTCGTCAAGGAAGCGGATCCCCAATCTGCGGTCGTTCGGCCGTGAAGGAGGGGCTCGAGGTGGACGCCACCGCCGCCAATGACCAAACCCCCACCTTGTCCATAATTGCTTCCTCAGCCATGTTCCACCGAGGAAGGAGGGGGCGGCTCAAAGTCTCCCTCGCTGCCTGTTCCAGATGCAGCCGCCGCCTTTGTTCACTCCTTGCAAATGCAGCCCGACGTCATACTCTTCCTCACCGTAGACATGCTCCCTAGCCTCGTAGCCAACATCACCTCATCTATTATCAACACAATGTGCTCCAAGACTCCTAATGTGTCCTACGACTATTGTGTAGTGTGCTCTCGGCCGATCCAGCCGGTGCCTCCGCCACGGACAAGCGTGGGTTGGCCATCACCGCCGCGAAACAAACTGTGCACAATGTGACATCCACGGTGCATATCATGAGCGACCTAAAACAATAGCTCATCACTTGCATCCAGTATTACCAACGTATGGGTGAGTTGACGGTGGGCACCACTAATGATCTTCGTGCGGGACAAGATGCTGGAGTGATATATCCAAAGTTACGGGAGGCCTCTGATGAGCCCCTAAGGTGTGATACAATGTTGTTTAGGGAGTCAAAAAGAATCCCATGGAGAAAGAGAACTCAGAGAACAAAGACTTGGCCCACTTAGCCAGTACCATCACATTTATGTTGTTCAATCGGCGTTCTTAGCAGACATTGTCGGGTACTTTCTTTGTGCATCGATTGGGAGCACATATGAATAAAAAGCGATCTCCACCACTTCCTTACATGTCGTGTCGCTTTTTCCCTTTGCCTGTTTAATCATCAATCATCTGCAATATATATCACCTCATCAACATGTTAATTTTCAATGCATACATGTCTACACTACCATTTATCATAGCCATCAGTTGCTTCCTTTATGCTTACAATTATATTAATGATGTGACACTTTGGTCCCTAAAAAATGATAAGGTACATCCATTCGTAGTGGATGATACTTGTGATCTGCGTTGGGTTTTTCCCCGAAGTGGAGGGATGATGCATCACAGTATAGATAAGTATTTTTCTCAGTGAGAATCAAGGTTATCGAACCAATAGGAGGATCACACAACTTCCCGTGTTCAGCGCTTACACACAAAAGAGCACACACTTGCACCCAACGCGGACAAGAAGGTTGTCAATCCCCTTGAACTTGTTACTTGCAAGCAATAAGTAGTGTAAATGATAGTTGGATAAATATAAAATAGAAAATAAATAAAAAGTAAATAATGGCAGTAAGAAAATAAGAACGTTTGTAAATATATTTATGAATAGACCCGTGGGCCATAGTGTTCGCTAGAGGCTTCTCTCTCTCGAAGAAGGCATACGGTGGGTAAACAAATTACTGTTGGGCAATTGATAGAAAAGCGCATAGTTATGCAATATTTATTCACGGTAATGATCATGTATATATGCATCACGTCCATAAACAAGTGAATCGACTCTTGCATGCATCTACTACTATTACTTCATTCATCGACCGCTATCCAGCATGCATCTAGAGTATTAAGTGAAACAGAGTAGTGCTTAGAGAAAGATGACATGATGTAGACAAAGTAAGTCCAATTAATATGAATGAACCCCATCATTTTATCCTTAGTGGCAGCAATACAAATATGTGACCTGTACCCTACTTTGTCACTGGGATATAGAGCACCGCAATATTGAACCCACTACAATGCACCTCTCCCACTGAAGATAAACCAATTTAGTTGCCCAAACTAAACCGATAGATCAGAGAGAATTACGAAGCTATAATAATCGTGCAAATAAGAATCAAATAAGAATTCAGAGGAGACTCAAATCTTTTCCATGAATAGTCTGAACATAAACCCACAATTCATCGGATCCCAATAAACGCACCACAAAGAGTGATTATATAAGATAGGTCACCGCGGGAATCACGGTGATCATGACAACAAAGAATATATATATATATATATATATATATATATATATATATATATATAGAGAGAGAGAGAGAGAGAGAGAGAGAGAGAAAGAGAGAGAGAGAGTGAGAGAGAGAGAGAGATCCATCTAGGTAGTAACTACGGACCCATAGGTCTGTGGTGAACTACTCACACATCACCATGGGACCAGCAAGGATGATGTAGAGGCCCTCCGTGATCGATCGCCCCTCCGGCAGGGCACCGGAACAGGGCTCCAGATGGGCACACGGCGGAACAAAGACTTGCGGCGGAGGAAAAAGTGTTTCGGGAGACTCTCTAGGGTTTTTCAGATTAATGTGAATTTATAGGCTAGAGAACAACGCTAGAGGGCCGGGGAGGTGGCCCCAAGCCACCAGGGCGTGGCCACCCCCTTGGACGCACCCTATTGGCTTGGGGGCACCTCGTGTGGCCCCCGGTCTCCCTCCGAAGCTTCTAGGTCCTTATTTTGTCCAGAAAAAATCGTCAAAAAGTTTCGGGGTATTTGGACTTCGTTTGGTATGGTATTCCTAAAAACCCAAAACATGCAGAAAACAACAACTGGCACTTGGCACTGGGTTAATAGGTTAGTGCTAAAAAATAATATGAATTGACAAGTAAATGCCCCAAAAGTGTCCTAGAATAGTAATATTATAGCATGGAACAATAAAAATGTATAGATACGTTGAAGACGTATCAGTGGACACAATCAGAGTTTTATATTCTCGCTCTTCTGCAAAACATGAAGATCACACTCATCTTAAGGTGAATACATAAATTTACTAGAATGCCTTTTTAGCTCATGTAAGATCCTCACAAGTCACCAGCACCAAACTAGAATTATTCATCAGGAAAAAACTAGAATTATTCATTCCCAGAGAGTTACCAAACCTCCCAACACTTCTTTTGCATTATGCATACACCTTTGTGTCATTTTCAAAATAAATGGAGTAGATAATCCCTTGGAAATCCATTTGGGTCTCAGGGACATCTAATTTTCTTTTCTATGTTTGTGGGAAAGTTGGCATCTAATTTTCAAAGGTAAATTCTCATCAGCATTGAATTATAGTAGCAGTTGTCAGATTTTTCTTCAAAATTTCGAAGTCTTCTACGCAACTGTCATAAAAAAGGAACAACCTTCTGTTAATAATGTGTTAAGCGTCTAGCAATTTTGGAGAAATTTTAATGAATCTTATATAAAACTAGTGTGGCCAAGGACACTTTTCATAACTTCTATTTTCTCAATAGTTTACGTTAGGTTTACCAACTTTAAACCTCTATAGTTGAAATCCTGTATCCCGAAACAATACCTTTTTTATTTTATAAAAAGTGACACTTCTTGCACTTAAAGACATGGCTCCTATCTTTATACCACTGAAACGTTGTTAAGATTCTACAAACAATTATCAAATAAAGTTACATAAACCGGAGAATGTAATTTAGTGGAGACGAGAAGAGTCATGGGTGGTGATTTTACTAGGTTTGTCAATGTTATGGGAAATGCTTCTGAAACATTGAAGTTGTCCTATTATTAAGAGCACGCATGTGTGAATATGTGGCCTGAGAAGTAGCGTCTTATTCTTTGAGTGTGAGCTTGCTTTTTTTATGAACCCACAAAGTAGGGAAATCCACCCTTTGTCGCAAAAAGGTAGGAAACTGTCTAAAATATGCATTATGCGTACAAGATTGCTAGTTTTACTAACTGAACAGGTGCACTATATTACAATCGTGGTTATTCGGATATTAGTATGTAGAAAATTGGATTTGCATACGTAATTGGGCTACTCCAAAACATCAATTAACCATGATTTTACTATATAAAAAAACAAGAGTCCCTGAACGCTCTGGTCTCAAAACCAGCCAAAGATGGTTGTCGACCCGTCGTTGTATGGCATGACTTCGTGAACATTGTCGGTTCCCCTCAGAAACGGATCAGCTGATGCTTGTTGCAGAGAATATGCCGGAAGAAGATGTTACAACACACACATTAGCAATATTGTCACTTTGTCAGAACATGATTTAGTTGGAGATTCACCGAAGCCTCGGTAGCAAGAGATAATTATTGACCATCGGCCGCACATGTCGATTGATGAGTTGTTGAAGATAATAAAAGGTGCCAACGGCATGCCGGTGCTTTTCATCCCCTCTAGCGATGGACAATTGGCAGCGATAGTTGTGGATGGCCTCCATAACATACTGCCCGTCAGTGGCGCTGAAAAGAAGAAAGAGGATTTCCGGTCATGGGTATTGCTCCTGACATGGCTATAGCTGCCACCATCCCCTTCACAACGGGCCTCGCCCCGCCTGGTGGCTTATGGGCCATGGATGACAAGGCAAACAAGGTGGTTGCTTGTACCTCAGTTATGCATGATAAATTTCGCATAAGGTTTACGCTCTTTCACTTTGGCAACACCGTCGCCTTCTTCTCGTCATTGATGATCATTGGGATGCTCGCAAAGAACATATATCACAAGGAGCCCATTACCATGAAAAAAACGTGTTCTGGTAATCCTTGTAGGATTCTGTTTTGTGAGCTTGGGGGCCAGCTACATTACTCGCACGCGGGTCAGCCTCATTGGAGCAGCTTATGCTGCTATTATGTTTCTATGCATCATTTCATACTCCCTCTGTTCCACTTTATAGTGCGCATTATTTTTAGCGCTAATACCAAGGAGTGAGGTTGAGCTGCAGTTTAGTCTAAAATAGCCCTGGATGCATGTGGTCTGTCCAACCCATCTGGGTGCTGCTCCATGCCCCATGAATAACACAGAGGGTTACTTTTGTCCAAATGAGCTCAGCACTAGAAATACGCACTACATTGCGGAATTTTACAGAGTTATATGCACTACAAAAAGGAATGGAGGGAGTGCATAATGCTTACAAATGATTAACGGTGAGAGCACAATATAAGGAAAAGGAAAAGGGGAAATCTTACCGCAGACTCCCTTCAAGCGAACTTTGTGTGTGTGTGGATGGGCGTGTGCACAATGATACTCAGTGTGTTAATGATATGCCTGACACAGTCAATCAATGGTACCATGTTTCTATTTGAAAGTGTGTGAAACAACTGATTTTTGTAAATATTCGTTAGTAATTCCTATTTTGTATAGGGGATTGGTAAACACTCATTAGTAACTCTACATTTGTATATGATGCTCTATTCGGTGTGAGGTAGTCTCCGGTCTCTGGGTGTAGCCACTTGAAGATGGTAGCATGGAATGTGTTCAAGTAATAAGATTAGTCGAGTATTAGTGTGTTATGTAATATTATTTCCTGGCTTAGTCTTGTTTTTTAATCTTTGTATGAGTTTGTTGGAAACTTGACACAATATAAAATAAAATATGGTTGCATACACCGGTTAATATAGTCATACAAAGGCCAGACTTACCCTCCTTTTTGAAAATGTAACTCCTAGCAGGTCAAAAAAATGTAACTCCTATTTTGACACCTGAAGTTAAAATTGGTGGTAACACTTATATTCAATGGCAACTTATAAGCATTGGAAGGAATTTAATTTTTGGTTTCATGAAATCTTCATGTTGCAAAAAAAAATAGAGGTGGAGCCAACACATAATGGGATGCAGCTTATGGCGAAACATCATTATGAATGATTCCATGCAATTTCTTGAGTGTCTAGATTACTTTTTATGTGTTGTGTGTGCATGTTTAACTGCTCTTGTTTAATGTGTGATCTAGTTCTGTAGACATGACAGTAGAAAATTAGAAAGAACCCCTTTAGATTTGAATCAATGGGAAATGAAAAAAGGATGGCCAAGTAGTGTGAAAGTGAGCGGTCCTAACTTTTCAACTTTAGTACTTTATTGTAAATTTTTAATGTAATACCCGTATAAGGAAAGCTACATGGTGCCCTTTTGGAAGAAAAAAAGGAGAGGAAATGGCACCGGGGTGCTAATACCTGGCCGGCCTGTTAACGTGGAAGCTTCCAGATTTTTTAATCAGCAGTAATGCAGTATGGTGGAGCACGTTTGATAATTAGCATGGAGTAGTTATGTAACTATATATATAAGCATGTGACTAGTTTATGACTCCCGCCTTATGCTTGAGTTGTTGGAGCTCACATGTTACTAATTAGTTTTTGTAATGCACTATTCAGAACTAACTTTGGGTTGTTTAAGTACCGGCTGGGCTGGCATAATGGGCTGTAGAGTATACTATATGGTGTTCACTGCCTTATCCAGTCCTGTATATGGCACCAGCTACCCTTGGAGCTATATGTTCTCCAGTTCTTGTAGCTGGCGCTGGCAGATCTACCCGGTATACTCCTTGGAAGCTCTGTTCTCTTAAGGGCACGCGGTGATCTGCAAAGCAAGAGGTATGCATATGTTATACCTACTATCCTCGTTTCTGAAATGAGTTGTGGTTATATAGCCATATGACTATAAACATTCTTGCCATTACTCGTCGGTGTATAATATGCCAAAGATGAGAAATACACTTCACAATCATCCGCTGATTAGGCTAATAGGAAGGGTCACCATAATCCTGTAACATAATTTTACACAAGAAACCCAGAGTTTTTAATACACATCTGATGTTTGTTTATTCCTTGCAAAAATATATAAAAGGTTGGTGTTTATCACAGAGAACATGTCTTTGAAAGAAGCGGACGGAGCAAACCAACCGGAGATAGTGTTAGGACACAATGGAGTTGAAGATCCATCACAACCACAGTTGCAAGAGATCATCACTGCTAACAGTCACAGTCTGCAGAAGTCGATTGATGAGCTGGTGAAGACGATGAAAGAAGCCAATCGCAGTGGCAGTAGGTCCACCGAAAAGGAGGAGAAGGATTTTCGTGGCTGGTTATTGCTTCTCTCATCACTGGCTGCCACCATCACTTTCGCCGCGGGCCTCAGCCCACCCGGTGGTTTCTGGTCTGAAGACGACATTTTTTGGAAAAGGAGGATCGCCCCCGGCCTCTGCATCATGATGATTGAAGACGACATGGCAAATACATACATTGCCGGTACCTCAGTTATGCGCGACAAATTTCCCACGAGGTACCTGCTGTTTCACTGCAGCAACACGACTGCCTTCTTCACATCATTGGCGGTCATTGGATTGCTGGCCAAACACATCAAAATCAAGAATCGTTTTTTCTCAACACTCGTAGCAATTTCTTTTTTGAGCTTGTGTGGTAGCTACATCACCGGCACATGGGTTGACCTCACTTTAGGGATTTACACCATTTCTGTGTTTGTAGCTGTCATTTGCTACATGTCGATAATTTGGGTTATAGCTCGGGTTTGTGATAGATATACTAATAAGAAAGGAGATATCCTCACAGCAACCTGCATGACTGCTGCCTGCAAACTTAATCATGTCTAGCAAACAATGATCGACGACTGTGTTGTATTGATATGCCCAAGAGGCAATTAATGGTATGCATTTTTACATTTCTATTTGAAAATTCGCAAGAACCCTCATTTTGCTACTCATTTCGTTGTAACTCCTATTTTGACACAAATGAAGTTGTAATTTGATTCCTTGTGACATGGAAATGTCAAATTATTTTTGTGAGCTGAACCTATGCATTGGTGGTCGCTTATGAGTTAGTCAAGAGGCGTGCATGTATGATGGCTGCTAGTATGATTACCTACAGATAAATCATAGAGAAAAGATAGATTCAGGATGTCATTTGGATTTCTTCATTGTATTGTTGTCATTTGGAAAAAAACATGGTCTGATTTATTTTCTTAGTAAACATACCATGCCATTTTTGTCCAGCCATAATTTGCAGCTACAACTTACTTGTCTTATTATGTGGAAGCCAAACGCATGTCGGTAAATGAGAACATATCTGATGAAAACCATGTATTCAGTGGAAGCACGGAAACTTGATCCTGTGCCGTTGGATGAGGGTTGTACGATGTGAGATGAAAAGACGGACAAAATGCAAAAAGAACCCCGTAATCTTCCTGTACCTCGGTACAACATCTTGATGGAAGATGAGCCATCCGTGCCTTTTCCCATGGAGCTATCTCGATTCAATTTCCCCACATCAACAACTAGGGTTAGGAGATGGTCGCTTCGCCCAGCACGACGCCCTCGTTCCGCGCAGGGCCGGCGGCCGGCGACCGCGGCTAATTCCGTTTCTCCTCTCAGGCGGTCGGCGACCGCGGCTAACTCGTTCCCTCCTCTCTGGCGGCTGGCCTACCGCGACAACCCAGCAGTACGCCCCAGCGACCGGTGACCGGCGTGGCTAATTCTTCTCCGGCCTTCTCTCCTCTCCGGCGGCTGGCCCAACACGCCAATCATCCTCTGAGCATTCCCCATCGGATTGGTACTGGATCTAAGTCTGAAGGTATGAAGATTTCTATTACATTGTTCATCTTCTATGCTTTGCCATGGTCTTCTTTTCGTGGCTCTTCTAGTAGTTCCATCTCTTCTAGTTGGTCTAGGTTTGCAAAGCAAATAGAGATGACAAGGGCGTGGATTCTGGTTGTCTCCTGCAAGATTAACACTTCTAGTTGGACTAGGTTTGCAAAGCAAAGCAAATAGAGTAGGAGAGGGAACGAGGTAGTAGTATCTTGGCTGCGGCTGCTGATTGCCCCTAAGTCTACTATCCAGATTTTGGTCTTCAAGTAGTTAGTAAAATCAAATTCATTTGGGAAGCAAGTTTTATATTAAGGCAGCAACAGGGAGATCCTATCATGCTAATTTGACAATACTGTACACCACAATGGGAATAAGAAAACCATTACTTCTTGCAGACTTGTGTCTAGTACAATGGGAATGAGAAAGGAGTTGAAACTGTTTGAGCATAGATAAATTGTAGAAATGATTTTAGCTGTTAGTTTTAATTTATATTGCAATTGATTGGTGAAGTGAGCTGAGATTAGGTACTGTTAACACTTGAATGTTCTTCTTCTTCCTACCAGTTTATTTTATTCTATGCTAGTCCAGAAGACACATATTGACTGGTTCCTATGAGAATATGCTTTCCACTTGCAAACGATATATCTTCTCCCACTAGTAGAAAACAGACCTATAGTGCCGGTTCGTAAGGGCCTTTAGTGGCGGTTCTCCAACCGGCACTAAAGGGTGGGAACTAAAGCCCCCCCCCCCCCCCCCCTTTAGTACCGGTTCAACACGGCCCGGCACTAAAGGCCCACCACGTGGCACCTGCCGGCGCCGTGGGCTGGGGGACCTTTAGTCCCGGTTGGTAACACCAACCGGCACTAAAGGACCACCACGTGGCACCTGCCGGCGCCGTGGGCGGGGGACCTTTAGTCCCGGTTGGTAACACCAACCGGGACTAAAAGTATTTAATTCTTTCAATTTTGGTTTATTTTTCCTTTTAATTTTGTGTTTTCCATTTAATTATTTTTCATTTCAAATATATATTATGCTACTACATACTGTACACGTTGTGCATATATATATATATATATATATATATATATATATAAATAGAATTTCTCGTACGACGACCATTCACATACATATATATATATATATATACAATTTCTCGTACAATTTTGCGGATCATTACATATGCAGGGCATTACTGCTTGATCTTGTAATGGTATTCTCCTTTGGGATCTATGACCTGGTCGAGCAGAAATCCAGCTATTTCCTCTTGAATTGCTCGTACGCGATCCGTTGGTAGGAGCTGGCCCCGCATCTCCGTCAGCTATAATCAGGAGATCAAGATGAATATATTAGTTGTGTGTATATATATTAGCTAGATCATGATAAAAAAATTATGGATGGTGTTCTGGCAAACGTACCCAAAGATTTCTTTCATCTCTGCTCCTTTCAGACATGATCATGCGAATGTTCTCGCAAACGTAGTATGCGCATAAAGCATTCCCCTGCTCCTGTTTCATGCACTTTACGAGAACAAAATTCAATCAGGTAATAATTAATCAAGCATGATAATGGTATTGAAACTAGAATTAAAGAGATGCACGGACGTAGCTAGCTAGTATTACTTAATTACCTTGGGTCGCACCCATTTCAGCTCTTATTTCCATTCGGCACCTGGGACCTGTTTGACGAACTTGGCCCAAGCCCTGCCCGCCGGCAAAGAAAATGAATAAAGGAGTTATTAACTAGTTGATATCAGGAAATGAAGTAAAGAGGCCGACATAGTGCGATAATGATTGAAATTACCTGTCGACAATCCCCCTCACGGTTTTGTATTCGGATGGATCCTTATATAGTGAGTCAAGTACTTCAACTTTTCCCTTTTCAACTTCAATGATTAACAAGATCCAATGGTAACTGCATGCGCACACGTTTTGTATAAATAAGCGGGCACCTGCATAACTCATCAACTACACTAATTAACATCTAGTAATTAAGCAAAAAATAGAATTTGTAGTACAAGATATAGTAACACTCACCCGAAGTTGTAAGGAAGTAGTATTTCTGGTTGGGTGTTTAGTTGCTTCAAAAATTCTAGCATGGATTTCTCTGTGTCTTTTTTCAAATATTTATCTTCCCATATCGCCTGATTAACCGTATTTGGGTCAATGAACCCAATGCCATAGCGTCCAGCTTTTTCCATTTCATACATCTTCATTCTGCATAATACCACAGAAAAGAATATAGTGAGGATAATTACAGGTAATGAACGAGAGCACAGCTAGCTAGCTAGAGACTTAAATTACAGAAAGAAATCACTTACAGACAATAGCAACTGATGATAGATTTGTCGAGTGCGTCTTGATTGAATAACTGAAGCAACTCTGAATACTGAATCCACACGTCTTTTTTATGGAAGTAATGCCTTTTCCTGACTTTCACCATGAGAGACTCTTCATTGGTATTTGCTGTTTGTTGCTTGTACCACGTATGCAACTCGTACATTCTCGTTGGTAGAAGCTTGACTTCGTCAGGCTTGACCAGAGGTTTGCCGCGGACATATTGCCATTATACTTCCTCCTCTGTAATCCCGAGGATTTCCTCAAGGCCTAGGAGTTGTTCAACAGTGACACCGGCCTCTTTAGCCTGCCTTCTATGATCGTCGGTTATTACCAGCCGATCGGCGGTACTCACAGGTGTTTGTACAATGAGCGGGGGGATCGATTGCACTGCCTGTTCTCCCAGCTGGGGAACAGTTTTCCCGCTTTTTTTGCCAACTGCTTGGCTCGAGCTCGACTCCTTTTGTCCTACCAAATATGACTTCTTGATAGACCGCACATAGTCGGAGTCCTTCTGATTGTCAGCCGGTTGAGCCATATCAATAAAGTGTTGTGAGACATGCTCAGGTACTTTCTCCTTTGGCGGCGCGGGCGGTTTCGGTGCAAAATGGGCCTTCAATTGGGCATCACATGCGTCGTCGAGGTCCTCCTGAGTCAGGTGGTAAGACAACTTCGGAAGAGGCTTGAGGTCTGGACCATATTTGAATTTCTTGCCTGTTGTACCGCTAGCCGTCGTAGCTACGGCCTCTCTCTTTCGCTGTTGCTTAGGCTGACGCGGTGCCGGACTTGGAGGAGGAGGAGTCGGCTGACGCCGATGCCGTGCTGGACTTGGAGGAGGAGTCGGCTGACGCGGTGCCGGCGGACTTGGAGGAGGAGGAGTTGGCTGACGCCGTGCCGGACTTGGAGGAGGAGTCGGCTGACGCGGTGCCGGCGGACTTGGAGGAGGAGGAGTTGGCTGACGCCGTGCCGGGCTTGGAGGAGGAGTCGGCTGACGCGGTGCCGGACTTGGAGGAGGAGGAGTCGACTGACGCGGCGGTGGACTTGGAGGAGGAGGAGTCGGTGGCCTTGGAAAGACGATGCAATCCTTTTTCCATAGAATGATACGATGTATGACCTCTCCTAGTGTTCTCTCCTCGTCACCTCCAAGAATGTCAAGTTGTAGATCGTTATATCCTGACATCACTTCATCAACCCCGACACGAGCATAGCCAGCTGGAATGGGATTGCAATGGAAGGTTGCTTCAGGGGGATTTGCTAAAGCATAGACGTCCGCCACCTTCATGGATAAGTTCTTCACTTTCATGTGTAGCTCACAGTTAGTCCTATCTTTGATATCATCCACAGGGTAGCTAGCTAGCAATGCATTATCGATATTGGCCAGGGCGGAACCCACGCTGCTTCTCGGCATAGATGGGAAGGTGCTATCCAATGCTGGATCGATCTGCTCATGCTGCCGCTGAGACGCCCTTTCCTGGCTGAGTGAGTCGATCTGCTCCTGCTGCCGCCTGACAAATCGTTCCAACTCCAGGTGCTTTGATTCTAGACCTTCAAGGCGGAGTGCTTCCTCCTTCTTCTGCTCCTCCTGCTTCTTCTTTCTCGCACGGCTTCTGTAGTCGTCGTTCCAATCCGCAAACCCCTCAAACCACGGAACAACGCCTTTGCCTCGTGTTCTTCCCGGGTGTTCAGGATTCTTCAGGGCGCGCGTAAGCTCGTCGTTCTCTCTGTTGGGCGTGAACACCCCCGTTCGAGCTTCTTCTATTGCAATAAGTATTTCGTCTGTCGCTTCTTTAAGACTTGCCTTCACCATAACCAGCCCTGTCTTTGGGTCCAACTTCCCCCCATGCGCATAAAACCATGTCCTGCACCTGGGGGGCCATGTCAATGTAACAGGACTGACCCCTGCACTAATCATCTCTTTCTCATATTTATCCCACTTAGGCAGGTCCACCTGGTAGCCACCTGGCCCCATATGATGGTGCCACTTCTTTTTCGCAGCATTAATCTTGTTTTTTCTCGACCGTTCCTGAGCTTCTTCCGATTCCTTGAACTTCACGAAAGCGTCCCAGTGATCTTTTGCCTTCACCAGTGTTCCCCTGAATTCTGGAGTCTTCTTTCCGGATTTGACGTACTTAGTCCATGTATTTCTCTTGAAGGTGTTGAATGCGATCGCCATCTTTTTAAGAACACAGTTTCTAACTTTCTTCAGATCTGCATCTGTCAAATTATCTGGTAGGGTGAAATGTTCCATGAGCGTAGTCCAAAGCACATCTTTTGCTCTTTCGTCGACAAAAGTAACTCGGCCTGCTCGATCTCCCTTTGCTGGCTTTTTCCATTCTTGAACGGAGATCGGGATTTGGTCCCTGACAATAACTCCGCATTGATTCTTGAACTTGGTCGCATTTTTACTAGGTTCAAGCGGTTCGCCAGTTGATGTATTGATGGAATCGATGTTGAACTTTACGCCTTTATCCAACTTTTTGGCCGGGCCTCGAACTACCATGTCGCTTGTAGAAGATTTGCTCGATCCGGAGGCCTAAAAGAAGAAAGATCGATTCGTTAGTACATACAAATCAATTAAGACATGTAATGATCACCGGATGGCTTATATAATAAATATACCTCGCCGGTCTTTGTTATTTGAAGAACATTTTCTTCGTCAATATCGTTGTCGTCGCCTTCATCTATTCGTTCGTCTTCACCAAATATCATACAACCCTCACCGGAATTGTTCAGATATTGCGAGCCGTCATCATCTTCAGGTTCATGCTCTGGGCTCGTGGAGCGTATGATGTCGAACAGAGCCTCTTCTCCTTCTCTGCCGGTATTGTCCATAGCTTTTATTTAACTAATCCAGAAGAAAGATAAAACAATTTAGTATTCAAATTAGAATGCATGCAATCAATAAGGAAAAACTGAATCATAGTACATAATATGCATCTCGAATAATTCATATAATATGCATCATCGAATATAATCTCGAATAAATCGTCTCGAATATTATCGAATATAATCTCGAATATAATCTCGAATACATCTCGAGTATTATCACTAATACATCTCGAATATTATCATATATATAACATCACTAGCTAATACAGATCGAATATTATCGAAGAATCTAGTTCACTAGCGGTTCCTGAGGCGCGGGCGGTGGACACCCAAAGAGAAGGAATCATCACAGGATCATAGCTCGGGTGAGTTCCCTGAAGAACCTGCCAGGTATTGGAGAACCTGACGTCCAACGCATCCATGTAGCGACGGACGTGCTCGTCCTCCTCCCTGACACGGCGACGTACCACCTCCGGCGGGGCCGGCTGCCTCCGCACCGAAAGTGGCCCACGCGAACGCCACCAAAGAAGCTTTGGGTCGACGACGGGACCCGGGTTCCTCACCAAGCTGCGCGCTCCTGAAGGTAGCACCTCCCAGTGCCAGCCCGGCGGAGCCAGTCCCGAACGTTGCCCCTCTGAAGCAGGACGTCGTCGCGAACGAGTCGACGACGAGGATGGGGGCCAGGCATATCATTGACTCCGAGAAAAAAAATCTTATGAAAAAAAATTCTAATTAACATTTCTATACATCTAATTAACATTATATACATCTAATTAACATTTATAAAAAAATTCTATACATCTAATTAACATTTAACATTTCTATACATCTAATTAATTAACATATAAAAAAATTCTAATTAACATTTCTATACATCTAATTAACATTATTAGTATACCCTAATATCTAACATTTCTATACATCTAATTAACATTATATACATCTAATTAACATTTATAAAAAAAATCCATGGCGGCAGGGGCTCACAGCGGGGCGACGGCGACTGCGACTGCGACGGCGACGGCGACTGCGACTGCGACGGCGACTGCGACGGCGACGGCGACGACGCGCGAGCTCGAGGAGGGGGCGGCGCACGACGGGGGCGGCGACGGGGGGCGGCGCGTCGGGGGCGGCGACGGCGTGGGCGGCGCGTTGGGGGCGGCGACGGCGTCGGGGCAGGCGGAGCGTCGGGGGGGCGCGGCGGTGATCTCCTCTGTTCCGTGGTCGAAGAGACGAAGAAGCAGAGGGAAAATGAAAAAAATTCAACTGTTGCTTATATAGGAGGACCTTTAGTCGCGGTTGGTGGCTCCAACCGCGACCAAAGACCCCCCTTTAGTCGCGGTTGGAGCCACCAGCCGCGACTAAAGGTGAATTTCACCAGCCGAAGCGGCGGGAAGCGAAACCCTTTAGTCGCGGTTGGAGCCACCAACCACGACTAAAGACCTGTTCCTGGCACGGCGCACTGCGGTGCAATTTTAGTCCCACCTCGCTAGTCGAGGGGCGCGTCGACCAGTTTATAAGCCCCGGCGCGAGCACTGCATTGAGCTCCTCTCTAAAGCAGTCCTTCTAGGCCTACCTCTGCTGCGATTCCGTGTGGGCTTACTGGGCCTTTGCGGGCCTGCGTCCTCGACCAACTACTGGTTGCGTGTCTAGTCGTACGCAGGCCGTTGTGGCCCAGTAGGCGGGATTTTTTTAATTTATTTATTTTTCATTTTTTTTGTTTTCTGCTTTAATTTTTTCTTTATTTAGAGTTTCTTTGTGAATCCTTTTGCTTTAGATAAAAAAAATATAAACTTTCTGTTAGTGCCAGTAGTTTTCAAATTTGAATAGTTTAAATTTGAATTATTTGAAATTTGTGTGAATCACTAGTTTGTGAATACTTCGAAAGAGATTGTCCATTTTGTACACGAAGTGGATCCAGTTTTTGCCGTAACCCTCTCAACTTTTTAGCACATGCTATGTGGGTGAAATGATGATACCATGCCAACTTTCAACATTTTCAGAGTTAATTTGTAGTGCTTTTCAATTTCAGGGTCATTTAGCTCAAAAAAATCAGTAAATGCATGAAAAATAGCAAATGAAGTCAGAAAGGGTTGAAAATTGATGGCGTGGCTTCGAATGGTGCTTACTGAACGCACAAAAAGTCTGGAGTTGAAATAAGTTTAAAAAAATGAAATGCCTTTGTAACAGACGAGTTTTCGTCGGAAACCCTGATACTTCGAAAGAGATTGTCCATTTTGTACACGAAGTGGATCCAGTTTTTGCCGTAACCCTCTCAACTTTTTAGCACATGCTATGTGGGTGAAATGATGATACCATGCCAACTTTCAACATTTTCAGAGTTCATTTATAGTGCTTTTCAATTTCAGGGTCATTTAGCTCAAAAAAATCAGTAAATGCATGGAAAATAGCAAATGAAGTCAGAAAGGGTTGAAAATTGATGGCGTGGCTTCGAATGGTGCATACTGAACACACAAAAAGTCTGGAGTTGAAATAAGTTTAAACAAATGAAATGCCTTTGTAACAGACGAGTTTTCGTCTGAAACCCTGATACTTCGAAAGAGATTGTCCATTTTGTACACGAAGTGGATCCAGTTTTTGCCGTAACCCTCTCAACTTTTTAGCACATGCTATGTGGGTGAAATGATGATACCATGCCAACATTCTTGGAAGCTCTGTTCTCTTAAGGGCACGCGGTGATCTGCAAAGCAAGAGGTATGCATATGTTATACCTACTATCCTCGTTTCTGAAATGAGTTGTGGTTATATAGCCATATGACTATAAACATTCTTGCCATTACTCGTCGGTGTATAATATGCCAAAGATGAGAAATACACTTCACAATCATCCGCTGATTAGGCTAATAGGAAGGGTCACCATAATCCTGTAACATAATTTTACACAAGAAACCCAGAGTTTTTAATACACATCTGATGTTTGTTTATTCCTTGCAAAAATATATAAAAGGTTGGTGTTTATCACAGAGAACATGTCTTTGAAAGAAGCGGACGGAGCAAACCAACCGGAGATAGTGTTAGGACACAATGGAGTTGAAGATCCATCACAACCACAGTTGCAAGAGATCATCACTGCTAACAGTCACAGTCTGCAGAAGTCGATTGATGAGCTGGTGAAGACGATGAAAGAAGCCAATCGCAGTGGCAGTAGGTCCACCGAAAAGGAGGAGAAGGATTTTCGTGGCTGGTTATTGCTTCTCTCATCACTGGCTGCCACCATCACTTTCGCCGCGGGCCTCAGCCCACCCGGTGGTTTCTGGTCTGAAGACGACATTTTTTGGAAAAGGAGGATCGCCCCCGGCCTCTGCATCATGATGATTGAAGACGACATGGCAAATACATACATTGCCGGTACCTCAGTTATGCGCGACAAATTTCCCACGAGGTACCTGCTGTTTCACTGCAGCAACACGACTGCCTTCTTCACATCATTGGCGGTCATTGGATTGCTGGCCAAACACATCAAAATCAAGAATCGTTTTTTCTCAACACTCGTAGCAATTTCTTTTTTGAGCTTGTGTGGTAGCTACATCACCGGCACATGGGTTGACCTCACTTTAGGGATTTACACCATTTCTGTGTTTGTAGCTGTCATTTGCTACATGTCGATAATTTGGGTTATAGCTCGGGTTTGTGATAGATATACTAATAAGAAAGGAGATATCCTCACAGCAACCTGCATGACTGCTGCCTGCAAACTTAATCATGTCTAGCAAACAATGATCGACGACTGTGTTGTATTGATATGCCCAAGAGGCAATTAATGGTATGCATTTTTACATTTCTATTTGAAAATTCGCAAGAACCCTCATTTTGCTACTCATTTCGTTGTAACTCCTATTTTGACACAAATGAAGTTGTAATTTGATTCCTTGTGACATGGAAATGTCAAATTATTTTTGTGAGCTGAACCTATGCATTGGTGGTCGCTTATGAGTTAGTCAAGAGGCGTGCATGTATGATGGCTGCTAGTATGATTACCTACAGATAAATCATAGAGAAAAGATAGATTCAGGATGTCATTTGGATTTCTTCATTGTATTGTTGTCATTTGGAAAAAAACATGGTCTGATTTATTTTCTTAGTAAACATACCATGCCATTTTTGTCCAGCCATAATTTGCAGCTACAACTTACTTGTCTTATTATGTGGAAGCCAAACGCATGTCGGTAAATGAGAACATATCTGATGAAAACCATGTATTCAGTGGAAGCACGGAAACTTGATCCTGTGCCGTTGGATGAGGGTTGTACGATGTGAGATGAAAAGACGGACAAAATGCAAAAAGAACCCCGTAATCTTCCTGTACCTCGGTACAACATCTTGATGGAAGATGAGCCATCCGTGCCTTTTCCCATGGAGCTATCTCGATTCAATTTCCCCACATCAACAACTAGGGTTAGGAGATGGTCGCTTCGCCCAGCACGACGCCCTCGTTCCGCGCAGGGCCGGCGGCCGGCGACCGCGGCTAATTCCGTTTCTCCTCTCAGGCGGTCGGCGACCGCGGCTAACTCGTTCCCTCCTCTCTGGCGGCTGGCCTACCGCGACAACCCAGCAGTACGCCCCAGCGACCGGTGACCGGCGTGGCTAATTCTTCTCCGGCCTTCTCTCCTCTCCGGCGGCTGGCCCAACACGCCAATCATCCTCTGAGCATTCCCCATCGGATTGGTACTGGATCTAAGTCTGAAGGTATGAAGATTTCTATTACATTGTTCATCTTCTATGCTTTGCCATGGTCTTCTTTTCGTGGCTCTTCTAGTAGTTCCATCTCTTCTAGTTGGTCTAGGTTTGCAAAGCAAATAGAGATGACAAGGGCGTGGATTCTGGTTGTCTCCTGCAAGATTAACACTTCTAGTTGGACTAGGTTTGCAAAGCAAAGCAAATAGAGTAGGAGAGGGAACGAGGTAGTAGTATCTTGGCTGCGGCTGCTGATTGCCCCTAAGTCTACTATCCAGATTTTGGTCTTCAAGTAGTTAGTAAAATCAAATTCATTTGGGAAGCAAGTTTTATATTAAGGCAGCAACAGGGAGATCCTATCATGCTAATTTGACAATACTGTACACCACAATGGGAATAAGAAAACCATTACTTCTTGCAGACTTGTGTCTAGTACAATGGGAATGAGAAAGGAGTTGAAACTGTTTGAGCATAGATAAATTGTAGAAATGATTTTAGCTGTTAGTTTTAATTTATATTGCAATTGATTGGTGAAGTGAGCTGAGATTAGGTACTGTTAACACTTGAATGTTCTTCTTCTTCCTACCAGTTTATTTTATTCTATGCTAGTCCAGAAGACACATATTGACTGGTTCCTATGAGAATATGCTTTCCACTTGCAAACGATATATCTTCTCCCACTAGTAGAAAACAGACCTATAGTGCCGGTTCGTAAGGGCCTTTAGTGGCGGTTCTCCAACCGGCACTAAAGGGTGGGAACTAAAGCCCCCCCCCCCCCCCCCTTTAGTACCGGTTCAACACGGCCCGGCACTAAAGGCCCACCACGTGGCACCTGCCGGCGCCGTGGGCTGGGGGACCTTTAGTCCCGGTTGGTAACACCAACCGGCACTAAAGGACCACCACGTGGCACCTGCCGGCGCCGTGGGCGGGGGACCTTTAGTCCCGGTTGGTAACACCAACCGGGACTAAAAGTATTTAATTCTTTCAATTTTGGTTTATTTTTCCTTTTAATTTTGTGTTTTCCATTTAATTATTTTTCATTTCAAATATATATTATGCTACTACATACTGTACACGTTGTGCATATATATATATATATATATATATATATATATATATATATATATATATATATATATATATATATATATATATATATATATATATATATAAATAGAATTTATCGTACGACGACCATTCACATACATATATATATATATACAATTTCTCGTACAATTTTGCGGATCATTACATATGCAGGGCATTACTGCTTGATCTTGTAATGGTATTCTCCTTTGGGATCTATGACCTGGTCGAGCAGAAATCCAGCTATTTCCTCTTGAATTGCTCGTACGCGATCCGTTGGTAGGAGCTGGCCCCGCATCTCCGTCAGCTATAATCAGGAGATCAAGATGAATATATTAGTTGTGTGTATATATATTAGCTAGATCATGATAAAAAAATTATGGATGGTGTTCTGGCAAACGTACCCAAAGATTTCTTTCATCTCTGCTCCTTTCAGACATGATCATGCGAATGTTCTCGCAAACGTAGTATGCGCATAAAGCATTCCCCTGCTCCTGCTTCGTGCACTTTACGAGAACAAAATTCAATCAGGTAATAATTAATCAAGCATGATAATGGTATTGAAACTAGAATTAAAGAGATGCACGGACGTAGCTAGCTAGTATTACTTAATTACCTTGGGTCGCACCCATTTCAGCTCTTATTTCCATTCGGCACCTGGGACCTGTTTGACGAACTTGGCCCAAGCCCTGCCCGCCGGCAAAGAAAATGAATAAAGGAGTTATTAACTAGTTGATATCAGGAAATGAAGTAAAGAGGCCGACATAGTGCGATAATGATTGAAATTACCTGTCGACAATCCCCCTCACGGTTTTGTATTCGGATGGATCCTTATATAGTGAGTCAAGTACTTCAACTTTTCCCTTTTCAACTTCAATGATTAACAAGATCCAATGGTAACTGCATGCGCACACGTTTTGTATAAATAAGCGGGCACCTGCATAACTCATCAACTACACTAATTAACATCTAGTAATTAAGCAAAAAATAGAATTTGTAGTACAAGATATAGTAACACTCACCCGAAGTTGTAAGGAAGTAGTATTTCTGGTTGGGTGTTTAGTTGCTTCAAAAATTCTAGCATGGATTTCTCTGTGTCTTTTTTCAAATATTTATCTTCCCATATCGCCTGATTAACCGTATTTGGGTCAATGAACCCAATGCCTGATGGAATCGATGTTGAACTTTACGCCTTTATCCAACTTTTTGGCCGGGCCTCGAACTACCCTGTCGCTTGTAGAAGATTTGCTCGATCCGGAGGCCTAAAAGAAGAAAGATCGATTCGTTAGTACATACAAATCAATTAAGACATGTAATGATCACCGGATGGCTTATATAATAAATATACCTCGCCGGTCTTTGTTATTTGAAGAACATTTTCTTCGTCAATATCGTTGTCGTCGCCTTCATCTATTCGTTCGTCTTCACCAAATATCATACAACCCTCACCGGAATTGTTCAGATATTGCGAGCCGTCATCATCTTCAGGTTCATGCTCTGGGCTCGTGGAGCGTATGATGTCGAACAGAGCCTCTTCTCCTTCTCTGCCGGTATTGTCCATAGCTTTTATTTAACTAATCCAGAAGAAAGATAAAACAATTTAGTATTCAAATTAGAATGCATGCAATCAATAAGGAAAAACTGAATCATAGTACATAATATGCATCTCGAATAATTCATATAATATGCATCATCGAATATAATCTCGAATAAATCGTCTCGAATATTATCGAATATAATCTCGAATACATCTCGAGTATTATCACTAATACATCTCGAATATTATCATATATATAACATCACTAGCTAATACAGATCGAATATTATCGAAGAATCTAGTTCACTAGCGGTTCCTGAGGCGCGGGCGGTGGACACCCAAAGAGAAGGAATCATCACAGGATCATAGCTCGGGTGAGTTCCCTGAAGAACCTGCCAGGTATTGGAGAACCTGACGTCCAACGCATCCATGTAGCGACGGACGTGCTCGTCCTCCTCCCTGACACGGCGACGTACCACCTCCGGCGGGGCCGGCTGCCTCCGCACCGAAAGTGGCCCACGCGAACGCCACCAAAGAAGCTTTGGGTCGACGACGGGACCCGGGTTCCTCACCAAGCTGCGCGCTCCTGAAGGTAGCACCTCCCAGTGCCAGCCCGGCGGAGCCCAGTCCCGAACGTTGCCCCTCTGAAGCAGGACGTCGTCGCGAACGAGTCGACGACGAGGATGGGGGCCAGGCATATCATTGACTCCGAGAAAAAAAATCTTATGAAAAAAAATTCTAATTAACATTTCTATACATCTAATTAACATTATATACATCTAATTAACATTTATAAAAAAATTCTATACATCTAATTAACATTTAACATTTCTATACATCTAATTAATTAACATATAAAAAAATTCTAATTAACATTTCTATACATCTAATTAACATTATTAGTATACCCTAATATCTAACATTTCTATACATCTAATTAACATTATATACATCTAATTAACATTTATAAAAAAAATCCATGGCGGCAGGGGCTCACAGCGGGGCGACGGCGACTGCGACTGCGACGGCGACGACGACTGCGACTGCGACGGCGACGGCGACGGCGACTGCGACGGCGACGGCGACGACGCGCGAGCTCGAGGAGGGGGCGGCGCACGACGGGGGCGGCGACGGGGGGTGGCGCGTCGGGGGCGGCGACGGCGTGGGCGGCGCGTTGGGGGCGGCGACGGCGTCGGGGCAGGCGGAGCGTCGGGGGGGCGCGGCGGCGATCTCCTCTGTTCCGTGGTCAAAGAGACGAAGAAGCAGAGGGAAAATGAAAAAAATTCAACTGCTGCTTATATAGGAGGACCTTTAGTCGCGGTTGGTGGCTCCAACCGCGACTAAAGACCCCCCTTTAGTCGCGGTTGGAGCCACCAGCCGCGACTAAAGGTGAATTTCACCAGCCGAAGCGGCGGGAAGCGAAACCCTTTAGTCGCGGTTGGAGCCACCAACCACGACTAAAGACCTGTTCCTGGCACGGCGCACTGCGGTGCAATTTTAGTCCCACCTCGCTAGTCGAGGGGCGCGTCGACCAGTTTATAAGCCCCGGCGCGGGCACTGCATTGAGCTCCTCTCTAAAGCAGTCCTTCTAGGCCTACCTCTGCTGCGATTCCGTGTGGGCTTACTGGGCCTTTGCGGGCCTGCGTCCTGGACCAACTACTGGTTGCGTGTCTAGTCGTACGCAGGCCGTTGTGGCCCAGTAGGCGGGATTTTTTTAATTTATTTATTTTTCATTTTTTTGTTTTCTGCTTTAATTTTTTCTTTATTTAAAGTTTCTTTGTGAATCCTTTTGCTTTAGGTAAAAAAAATATAAACTTTCTGTTTGTGCCAGTAGTTTTCAAATTGAATAGTTTAAATTTGAATTATTTGAAATTTGTGTGAATCACTAGTTTGTGAATACTTCGAAAGAGATTGTCCATTTTGTACACGAAGTGGATCCAGTTTTTGTCGTAACCCTCTCAACTTTTTAGCACATGCTATGTGGGTGAAATGATGATAGCATGCCAACTTTCAACATTTTCAGAGTTCATTTGTAGTGCTTTTCAATTTCAGGGTCATTTAGCTCAAAAAAAATCAGTAAATGCATGAAAAATAGCAAATGGAGTCAGAAAGGGTTCAAAATTGATGGCGTGGCTTCGAATGGTGCTTACTGAACGCACAAAAAGTCTGGAGTTGAAATAAGTTTAAAAAAATGAAATGCCTTTGTAACAGACGAGTTTTTGTCGGAAACCCTGATACTTCGAAAGAGATTGTCCATTTTGTACACGAAGTGGATCCAGTTTTTGCCGTAACCCTCTCAACTTTTTAGCACATGCTATGTGGGTGAAATGATGATACCATGCCAACTTTCCACATTTTCAGAGTTCATTTGTAGTGCTTTTCAATTTCAGGGTCATTTAGCTCAAAAAAATCAGTAAATGCATGGAAAATAGCAAATGAAGTCAGAAAGGGTTGAAAATTGATGGCGTGGCTTCGAATGGTGCATACTGAACACACAAAAAGTCTGGAGTTGAAATAAGTTTAAAAAAATGAAATGCCGTTGTAACAGACGAGTTTTCGTCTGAAACCCTGATACTTCGAAAGAGATTGTCCATTTTGTACACGAAGTGGATCCAGTTTTTGCCGTAACCCTCTGAACTTTTTAGCACATGCTATGTGGGTGAAATGATGATACCATGCCAACATTCAACATTTTCAGAGTTCATTTGTAGTGCTTTTCAATTTCAGGGTCATTTAGCTAAAAAAAATCAGTAAATGCATGAAAAATAGCAAATGAAGTCAGAAAGGGTTGAAAATTGATGGCGTGGCTTCGAATGGTGCTTACTGAACGCACAAAAAGTCTGGAGTTGAAATAAGTTTAAAAAAATGAAATGCCTTTGTTACAGACGAGTTTTCGTCTGAAACCCTGATACTTCGAAAGAGATTGTCCATTTTGTACACGAAGTGGATCCAGTTTTTGCCGTAACCCTCTCAACTTTTTAGCACATGCTATGTGGGTGAAATGATGATACCATGCCAACTTTCAACATTTTCAGAGTTCATTTGTAGTGCTTTTCAATTTCAGGGTCATTTAGCTCAAAAAAATCAGTAAATGCATGAAAAGTAGCAAATGAAGTCAGAAAGGGTTGAAAATTGATGGCGTGGCTTCGAATGGTGCTTACTGAACGCATAAAAAGTCTGGAGTTGAAATAAGCTTAAAAAAATGAAATGCCTTTGTAACAGACGAGTTTTCGTCTGAAACCCTGATACTTCGAAAGAGATTGTCCATTTTGTACACGAAGTGGATCCAGTTTTTGCCGTAACCCTCTCAACTTTTTAGCACATGCAATTGGGGATAATGATGATACCATGGCAACTTTCAACATTTTCAGAGTTCATTTGTAGTGCTTTTCAATTTCAGGGTCATTTAGCTCAAAAAAAATCAGTAAATGCATGAAAAATAGCAAATGAAGTCAGAAAGGGTTGAAAATTGATGGCGTGGCTCGGAATGGTGCTTACTGAACGCACAAAAAAGTATGGAGTTGAAATAAGTTTAAAAAAATGAAATGCCTTTGTTACAGACGAGTTTTCGTCTGAAACCCTGATACTTCGAAAGAGATTGTCCATTTTGTACACGAAGTGGATCCAGTTTTTGCCGTAACCCTCTCAACTTTTTAGCACATGCTATGTGGGTGAAATGATGATACCATGCCAACTTTCAACATTTTTAGAGTTCATTTGTAGTGCTTTTCAATTTCAGGGTCATTTAGCTCAAAAAAATCAGTAAATGCATGAAAAATAGCAAATGAAGTCAGAAAGGGTTGAAAATTGATGGCGTGGCTTCGAATGGTGCTTACTGAACGCACAAAAAGTCTGGAGTTGAAATAAGTTTAAAAAAATGAAATGCCTTTGTAACAGACGAGTTTTCGTCTGAAACCCTCATACTTCGAAAGAGATAGTCCAAGTTGTACACGAAGTGGATCCAGTTTTTGCCGTAACCCTCTCAACTTTTTAGCACATGCTATGTGGGTGAAATGATGATAGCATGCCAACTTTCAACATTTTCAGAGTTCATTTGTAGTGCTTTTCAATTGCAGGGTCATTTAGCTCAAAAAAAATCAGTAAATGCATGAAAAATAGCAAATGAAGTCAGAAAGGGTTCAAAATTGATGGCGTGGCTTCGAATGGTGCTTACTGAATGCACAAAAAGTCTGGAGTTGAAATAAGTTTAAAAAAATGAAATGCCTTTGTAACAGACGAGTTTTCGTTTGAAACCCTGATACTTCGAAAGAGATTGTCCATTTTGTACACGAAGTGGATCCAGTTTTTGCTGTAACCCTCTCAACTTTTTAGCACATGCTATGTGGGTGAAATGATGATACCATGCCAACTTTCAACATTTTCAGAGTTCATTTGTACTGCTTTTCAATTTCAGGGTCATTTAGCTCAAAAAAATCAGTAAATGCATGGAGAATAGCAAATGAAGTCAGAAAGGGTTAAAAATTGATGGCGTGGCTCGGAATGGTGCTTACTGAACGCACAAAAAGTCTGGAGTTGAAATAAGTTTAAAAAAATGAAATGCTTTTGTAACAGACGAGTTTTCGTTTGAAACCCTGATACTTCGAAAGAGATTGTCCATTTTGTACACGAAGTGGATCCAGTTTTTGCTGTAACCCGCTCAACTTTTTAGCACATGCTATGTGGGTGAAATGATGATACCATGCCAAATTTCAGCATTTTCAGAGTTCATTTGTAGTGCTTTTCAATTACAGGGTCATTTAGCTCAAAAAAAATCAGTAAATGCATGAAAAATAGCAAATGAAGTCAGAAAGGGTTGAAAATTGATGGCGTGGCTTCGAATGGTGCTTACTGAACGCACAAAAAGTCTGGAGTTGAAATAAGTTTAAAAAAATGAAATGCCTTTGTAACAGACGAGTTTTCGTCTGAAACCCTGATACTTCGAAAGAGATTGTCCATTTTGTACACGAAGTGGATCCAGTTTTTGCCGTAACCCTCTCAACTTTTTAGCACATGCTATGTGGGTGAAATGATGATACCATGCCAACTTTCAACATTTTCAGAGTTCATTTGTAGTGCTTTTCAATTTCAGGGTCATTTAGCTCAAAAAAATCAGTAAATGCATGAAAAATCAGTACACGAAGTGGATCTTTAGTCCCGGTTCGTACCACGAACCGGGACTAAAGGTAAGCCTATAGTACCGGTTCGTGGAACGAACCGGGACTAAAGGTTATCGTGGGGTCCCAGGCTGACACCAGCCTGCCACAACCCCTTTAGTACCGGTTCGTGGCACGAACCGGTACTAAAGGTCCGGAACGAACCGGCACTAATGATGCCCGTCACGAACCGCGACTAATGGTCACATTAGTGCCGGTTCAAAACCAGACCGGGACTAATGATGTGAACAAAAGGTCTGTTTTCTACTAGTGCTCCTTGTGCAGTAACTATGGAATGTCAGAGCGGAGTGAGCAAGGCTCCACCTTTGGCTATTTGTGACGCCCAGTCTGATGCAGAATCAGCCGTCCACACTAGACCGAGTGTCGAAATTGTATTTACCACACCACAAAAATTGTATAGTGCACCTTTCTGTGTAAGTACTTGTCTAACTAATATGTACATGGTTATAATTTCTTGTATTCCAGCATGTTAAACCCGTTGTTATTTTCATCCAAATTTCAGGGCTCATCTTGTACTCCGGAGTGTGATGATGACATCAGGCCAGCCATAGGGATGACTTTTACGGATTTGAAGGCAGTCAAGGATTTCTATGAAGCTTATGCACATCATGTTGGTTTCACAGTACATGTGGGACAACTATTTTCATAGATTGTTATTAAGTTCGTTTTAATATATATCTATTCAACTCTTATGTTTCAGGTTTGCTGGTGGCAATAAAGACTTATGAAGGTTTCATAAACAAAGACTTCTGCAGGATGTTTGGAGTCGTAGTGGTGCACTGATATGTTCTTCAGCTTGTGTACTCGAGCTATGTATGATGTATAAATGTGAGGTTTACTATCACTGTTAATGGCTAATGAGTTAGTGATGTGTCTGTTGTAACAAAACACCCTAGCATAATGCGGTTAACTACTGTACGTCTCTATGTTGTAACAGAACACCCTCGCATGATGCGGCTATCATGCCTTGACTACTGTACGTGTTGTTGAAGTGATGCAGTACTGCAAGTGAATTCTGGACTATTAAAATTAGCTTCCTTCAGTTTTCTGTTGTCTAGTTTGGGGAATTGCCTGTTAGTTGTTTTGGTTTCCTAAATGCGATTTTGTTGGTACTGTGCTATTAGGAAACTATTTAGAACCAACTTCTGTCAGTTTTGGTATCCGTTGCAGCTAGTTTTACATTTTAAATCGAAGTGTACATGTCTGGCATTCATGGTAAATCATAGGCGCATCGCATGGCTTAAATATCCTACTTGCTGACAAAAAACTGGAAATAAGTGGCAAGAGGCTAGCTGTGTTTACTTATAAGCCTGAGGGGTTATGTGTAAAATGTACTCTCTAGTTGCTTGCAAATAGGGCAGAGCAGTTATGAGTCAATCTGGCACATACAAATAGCATCCAACAGTCTGTGCTCAGGTTTCCAGGATTCCACTGAATAGGTGGTTTCCACGTGATACTGTCTCGTCGGTAAATAAACACGCATTCTTTTAGGGGCCTTCATATCCCTGAGCGGGTGGCATCCCTTATTATGTGTAACCCAAACGGCTTGGCCGCCACTTAGAACATGTTCACCAACCCTGAGCAGGCAGATACAACATGTGTGTCTATGGCACCGCACCGAAGAGCTTCTCGAGCAAGATGGGATCATTGGTTTCGACATCAATCACAACTATGTGGCGCTCCGCCAGGTGCCTCAGCAACCCACACATGATGTAGCACAAAACCACACAAGTTGGTTATCTCCAAATAATTTTCAAAACTAATATTCACGACAGATCTTTTTTAGTAGTTACTTTTAATAGGTGATAAGTGCGAACACACACCTTCTCAGAGCCCATACCTTCGCGAGGTTGCGCCCCTTCAAGTTTTTGTTGTAAGCTCTCTTCCGAATATGTCCTGGAAATTAGTACCCTCTTTTACAAGTAACCAATATGGATTATCTTATTTTTGATAAAAGACACGAGAATACATTTGCAAATACAATAAAAAATAATAACAAGACACAAAATGATCAGCAAAAATAAATACACATCGAAAACCATATTGCTTGTCGTCTTCTCTTTCATACGCCGCCTGCTGGAGTTTAAAAATAGCATTAAACCAGCGGTAAGATAAAGGGACACGTGTCAAAGCATTTGCCATACCAAGCTTTGAAAACGAAACGGAATCTAATAACCACTAGTATGGATGACACATGTCTTTGTATCACTAGGGTACCGTAGAAGTCGTCTTGCATAGAGTTTTCAATCAGTGTGACATAGCAGATAGACATGTTTATAACTTAATGGTCAAGTCTTTAGGCCCTCATGCGACTAGTTAGAGGCCACGCACAACCATTTAATTAGCTTGCTAATGCTGTCTGGAGCCACCTCATGCATGGATAAACAACTTTGGCTTAACTTATTAAGTTGTTTGAGACCGTACGCTGATGGGTGGAGTAAACTATAGCGAGATAGCGTATTATTCGGGTCGTCCATTGCCTTCTACAATCCTACATGTATGGCACTAACCCCTCTCCTGTTGAGCTGCTAGCTAGTTAGGTAGCCCCTTCGAGTTACATTCTCATCTCTTCACCAACTTCACCCTCCAGGAGGTACGCAGGCTCTCTCTCTCTCTCTCTCTCTCTCTCTCTCTCTCCCTCTCTCTCTCTCCACATGATTATAACAGATCCCAACTTATAAATAGGTTGAGTGCGTCGATTGTGATGAAATTACACAAGTTGCATATCTTTGTTCGTAAGCAGCCAGAAAGTGATCGACTAAATCCATGCGCCATAGAAGCCGGTCGGGTTCTCTCAAACAGGCTTCGAATTCCCAATCGGTGATCGACCTAGCGATATGGCTAGATTTGTACGAATAAGGGTTCGACACATCGCTGCTAGCAAGCCCCCTTTTCTTTTCAAAATAATCACAACCTATAGTTAGAAGAAACAATTGTGAAAGACTCATATTCTACGGTTGGTGTAGTGATCGGAATACTCGTATGGATCCCGGACGGGCTCCATGGAAGCTGGTTTTAGAAAAAGAAGAAGAAAGAAAATCGGAAAACATAATTCTTAGTTATAAAAAATTCTGAATTTATCCAGGCGTGCGCGTAGATGCTCATTACGTGCTTGTTACAATTTTATGAGAGCACATGTTTATTCCCGGGTTATATAAAAAGACAAATATGTGATCTATAATCAATAATATGTGTACTATAGATCTACATTTTTGTGTACGACGCCCACATGTTGCAGAGAACATTCTGCATATACATGTGCGGGCTTTAAAAAAGAATCTAGAAAATCTAAACGTATTTCTTTTATGTTTAGAAATGGATCCTGATAGTCAAAAGACCCAGCTCGTGTAGACGTTCTTTTTGCAGAGAAATGGTTGGCATAGTGATATACTCCCTCCATATCAAAATATAAGGCTTTTTTACACTGTCCTAGTGTCAAAAAAGTGTCTTATGTTTTTATACAGAGGAAGTAAGTAGGTCTTTATGCCATGTGCTTTTACTATAGCTTTTCTATAACAATATAAAACGAACTAGTTACGTTTGATCCAATCAATTAAGATCCTTCAGAATAGAATTGTTTCAATGGATAAATTAGAACTTTGTAGACTTAATTGCAATATGATTTTTTTTCAAAAAGGAGGATGTACCCCGGCCTCGCATCTGGACGATGCATGCAGCCATTTTATTAATTATTCATCAAGACCTTTACAAAGTAATACACCAGTACGCCTGAAGCCACCATGTTGACAACACATGTCGCTACTCATACCCCCACGATGAAGGGATGCCGAATGTCCGGGCCAAATACCAAACAGACATCGCACTAAACCCTAACATCTAAAGCCGGATGCCACATCCAAGCCACAACGCCGGGACTGGGTGACACACCGGTCCGGCGCACTCCCAGTGGGCACCAACGTACACGCTGCAAGGGCCGTCACCTCCATCTTCCATCGATCCATCCTCAAAGCAGCTACTGACGTATCGACCTTGCCAGGCCTCTCTGCCATCGACGTCACCATGACGCCAAACAGCGTCATCCTCCTGCGCGAGTCCATCGCCACACATCGGACGCCGAGCCTTCACTGCTCCACGCCGCCGAGATCCACCGCCATGAATATGAAGGATGAAGCACCGCTCCACCAAAGATGCCGTCCACTTGTCCCTCGAGGCCGCGTACACCTCCAAGAATGACGCCCCCAAGGAGGAAACGACACAAGAGTGCCGCCGTCATACGATCTGCTGATCTAGGGTTTCCCCCGGAGGTATTGGGTGGAGTTGGGAGTTTCACCTCGATGATGCCTTCATGAAGGAACGATAAGGGCGCCATCATCACCGGCTCCGCCCATCGGCCGAAGACAAGGTTTTCACCCGGATCCGTCCCAAAAAATCCACCTGAAAATCTGTGCATCGTCCCGACCGCCTTCAAAGCCCCAGATCTAGCCGCCTAAATCCGGCGACCATCCACGGCAGCACGGACACCGTAGGAGCCCTGGCGCACCAGCCACTGCCTGAGTGTGCCACCATTGGAGCCTAGGAGAAGGGCTCCCACCCCACTAGCTAGTTAGGTAGCCTCTTCGAGTTACATTCTCATCTCTTCACCAACTTCACACACCAGGATATTTCAAAAAAAAACTTCACACACCAGGAGGTACGCACTCTCTCTCTCTCTCTCTCTCTCTCTCTCTCTCTCTCTCTCTCCACATGATTATATCTTCATTAGCGGAATGGATCCCAACTTATAAATAGGTTGAGTGCGTCGATTGTGATGAAATTGCACAAATTGCATATTTTAGTTCGTAAGCAGCCACAAAGTGACCGACGAAATCAATGAGCCATAGAAGCCGGTCGGGTTCTCTCCAACAGGCATTGAATTCCCAATCGGTGATCGACCTAGCGATCTGGCTAGATTTGTACGAATAAGTGACTAGCAAGCCCCCTTTTATTTTAAAAATAATCACAACCTATAGTTTTTTTAGGATTAATGACAACCTATAGTTAAAAGAAACAATTATGAAGACTCATATTCTACGGTTGGTGTAGTGATCGGAATAATCATACGGATCCCGGCCGGGCTACATGGAAGCTGGTTTTAGAAGAAGAAGAAAGAAAATGGAAAACACATTTTTTAGTTATTATAAAAAATTCTGAATTTATCCAGGCGCGGGCGTAGATGTTCATTACGTGCTTGTTAGAATTTTATGACAGCGCATGTTTATTTCCAGGCTACATAAAAAGACAAATATATGATCTATAATCAATAGTATGTGTACTATAGATCTACATTTTTTTTGTACGACGCCCCACATGTTGCAGAGAACATTCTGCATGTACATGAGGGGCTTTAAAAAAGAATCTACAACATCTAAATGTATTTCTTTTATGTTTAGAAATAGATCTCGGGAGTCAAAAGACCCAACTCTCGCGTAGAGGTTCTCTTTGTAGAGAAATAGTTGGCATAGTGATATACTTCCTCCGTATCAAAATATAAGACGTGTCAAAAAGAACGTCTTATATTTATACATGGGGAGTAAGAAGGAAACTAACACCCAATCATTTAGCTTTTATTGGGATTTGCCTTTACTATAGCTTTTCTATAGCTTTTCTAGTTGTGTTTGACTAAAACCCATTTTTTTAGTTATTATAAAAAATATAATTGTTTCAATGGATAATTAGAACTGTGTAGGCTTAATTGCAAACCTAATTGCAATATGATGGAGCTGATTGATGTTTGTTGTTGCAGAGAATATGTCTGAAACCGACAAAGCAATCAGTGTGGCGATCTCGTCAGGAGATTCGTCGCAGTCTCAGCCACAAGAGATCATCACCGTTAACAATCAACGCCCACACATGTCGGTTGATGATTTGCTCAAGGCAATAAAAGGAGCCAACGGCATGCCGGTGTTGTTCGTTCCCTCCGGCGACGGCCGGCTGGCAGCGGTAGCCGTGGACGGCCTCCATCCAAATCTGGTGCCCGCCAACTCCTTTTCCGAAATGAAGAACCAACAGGATTTCCGGGCCTGGCTGCTGCTCCTCACGTCACTGGTCGCCACCGTCACATTCACCGCGGGGCTCGCCCCGCCCGGCGGCTTCTGGGACGCCGACGATAGGGCAAACAAGCACGTCGCCGGCACCTCGATCATGCGCGACAAGGTCCCCCGCAGGTACCTCGTCTTCTACTACAGCAACACCACCGCCTTCTTCGAGTCCCTGATGATCATCGGCATGCTCGCCAAGAACGTGTACAACAAGGAGACGGTGGTCCTGAAGAACCGTATCTTCGTAGCCCTTGTAGGCCTTTGCTTCGCGAGCTTGGGGACTAGCTACATCGCCGGCACCTGGGTCAGCAACAAGGGAGGGGTCTACAACATCGTCATGTTTGTGGTGGTCATTTGCTACATGACCATGCACTGGGTTCTAGACTTCATCGTCTGGATGCAACGCCGTGCTACATAAAGTGAAAGATCGATCCCCGGAACCATCGGTTCGTTGCTCCCGCGAGGCGACCCGGAGGCCACCCCTAACCCTCGCCGCCGTCCCCTTTCTTCCCCCTCCTCCTCCCTTGCCGCCGCCCGGGGGCGCAGCCGGGCAAAGCCCTGCTGTTGCCGGCGGCGGCGGGGCCCCTTTGTCTCCCCGTTCGGACGGTGCTGGCGCGGGCCGGCGCCCCGGGCCGGGACGTGGCGCTGCGGCCGGGCTCCACGGCGGCGCGGCGGGCTGATGCGGCGCTCTGGCGTCCCTGCCTCCCCGCGGCGGGCGGCTAGGTGGGTGGCGCGCCTTCGGTGCTTGAGACGGCGGCGGCTTGCGCGGCCAGATCTGGCTCGAGGCGGCGCGGGCTGCAGGTGACCGCCTCTACTGTAGCCGCAGTAGGTGGTGGTGGCGACGTAGCAGTTGGTGGTGGTGGTGCGGGCCAGAGGTTGGAGACGATCTCTAGGCAGCAAGGAGGTGGATGGCACCGGATCTCCTGGCTGTGCGTGCACCTTGGGGGATCTGGGGCCCGGTCTTGGGGGCTGGCGGCGGTGGATCTGGGGCCTCCGGCCCTGATCCGATCTCCTCCGGCGGCGGTCCTAGGGTTCCAACTCACGCCGAGATTTTGATCGACCGGATGCATGTCCCCATCGATCTGGCTGCAGTGTCGTGTTCCGGAAGGCTCCGCCGGGAACTCCCTTGGGCGATTCATGCCTGGAGTTTGCTGGATCGGGTGGGATTCGGTCGTGCGCACCCGTGTTTTTCTCTGACCGTTTGGTTTCAGAGGGAGCGCTGCGAAGCTCTGCTGGCTGTTACCATCATGGGGTATGCTTTCTCGTTCCATGGTGAAGTCAGCTGGTGGAGAATGTCATGGAAGCTGAGATCTGAGGACTAGCAATGGTGTTTCGAGTCTCTGTGGCGATGAGGAATTGGCTTGGTGATTCGTGACTTGGAGCAGCGGCATGCTAGTGGGGGCGACTGCACAGGAGAAGTCCACAGTCTTTCTTTCAGGGTGAAAATCCAAGGTCTGGCCTTAATTGGTTGTGCCTGGCAATGGCCTTGTTGAAGGCATTGTTTTTTAGAGCGAGGACTTTCTTCAGGGTGAAAACCTAAGATCGATGATCGGGCGACGACGGTGTTTGTGCACTGTTCCCTTATTGGAGGCGTCGCTTTTGGAGAAGCTGGACTTCTGGTGCTGTCTTGGTGGTGTTAGTGCTGCTGTTTCAGGGAATAGATCATTGCAGCGGGACTTTTCTTTTTCGTAATTCTTCTTTCTTTTTTTGGCTGTGTGCATCTGTAATGTCGCTAGGGCATTGCGTTGTTGCAGAGGCTGGGTGTAATTGGTATCTCCGCGATATTAATATATGCTCTTTGTCGAAAAATCGGTTCGTTGCTATGAGTGAGCTATATGTATGAACAAAATTTTGTTATCAGACACCGTCTTGTATCTATAAATCCTGCCCTGGTTTTACCGCACATGTTCCTATTTTGACACCATGGAGTTGTAATTTGATGCATCCGATCCTTCAGCCAGCAAAGCACTGCATTGGGGGCGTATACTCAGCAGTCTTGGCTCATAAATCAGACATCCCGTGGAAAGCACTGCATTGGGGAAAGTAGTGGCTGAACCGCCTTTCGGTGCACCCACGCAAGAAAACATGCACCGTGGGTGCACCCACGCAAGAAAACGTATCAAAACAATGGGTGCACCGAAAGGGTGTTCAACTACTTTGTGAGAATGATCTTCAACAAATGTTATGGACACATGCAAAGTTTCGTGGTCAAATAACATTCGAAAAGCTCTGTACAAAAAAGATAAAATTACAAAAACTGCTCAAACAGTACACTTACATTTTGACTAATTTTCAGTGATTTTGTCTTTTTTTGTACAGAGCTCCTCGAATGTTAGTTGACCACCAAACTTTGCAGGTGCCCATAACATTTGTTGAAGATCATTCCCATAAAGTTTCAGATTTAAAAAAAATGTTTTGATACGTTTTCTTGCGTGGGTGCATCGTGGGTGCACTGAGCGGGGTGTAGAAAAACCACTCTCCAAGTTTTATTACAAGTTTCCTTGTTTGTAGGGACAGTTTGGTTTTTTCCCACCTCTGCCCCACCAAATCGTGGGAGCCAAAATTTTGGTGGGCGAGACACAGGTTACCTGCCTGCGGCTCACCCTGGAGTTGGCGTGAAAACAGGCGGAACCAGGTGAGATGGGCTGGGCATGCCAAAATATTGGATCTCATCCAAACAGGTTTGGTCAATGCCAATATCAGGGCGTGCGAGGCCTTCCATCCAAAGAGGCCCTAGATCTCTAGAGCATCATGAAAGCACATTTGCTCCCATGATGGTTTTGGTAATTAATAACAACATATATGTCATTGAACTAATGTTTCCACTAAGCATATTTCAGGAAAAGTTCAATGATAGGGATGGCAAAAGGATTGTAGATAACCCGAAGATGCAAGGAAATAGATTGGCAAAGCTTCAAGCAAGAGGACTCTACATTTTACTTTGTGAGAAATCACTTTGAGTCCATAGGAAAGCCAATACTATTAAAAGAGGGTAATGTACTGTTGGTGAACAAAATGCTCATACGTGCACAAGTGATAGTCACCAAAAACACCCACAAGCTCTTCCACCAAAGTTTGTCCAAAGTCAAATATCCAAAATCGGTGCAACCAACACTTTCCACTCGGTGCCACCGATTCCTAAACTCAGACAGACCCATGCCAAACCCTAGCACATCGGTGCAACCGATTCCACTTCGGTGCCACCGAGTTTGGGTTGCCAACTTTATGTTACCTCGATTCACAAAAGCGGTACCACCGAGTTTGTTAAATCGGCGTCACCGAGTTGCGCAATCTAACTGTTGGAAATATGCCCTAGAGGCAATAATAAATTGGTTATTATTATATTTCCTTGTTCATGATAATCGTTTATTATTCATGCTATAATTGTATTGATTGGAAACTCAAATACATGTGTGGGTACATAGACAACACTGTGTCCCTAGTAAGCCTCTAGTTGACTAGCTCGTTGATCAAAGATGGTTAAGGTTTCCTAGCCATTGACATGAGATGTCATTTGATAACGGGATCACATCATTAGGAGAATGATGTGATGGACAAGACCCAAACTGTAAACGTAGCATTTGATCGTGTCAGTTTATTGCTATTGTTTTCTGCATGTCAAGTATCTGTTCCTATGACCATGAGATCATGCAACTCCCTGACATCGGAGGAGTACCTTGTGTGTATCAAACGTCGCAACGTAACTGGGTGACTATAAAGGTGCTCTACAGGTATCTCCGAGGATGTCTGTTGGGTTGGCATGGATCAAGACTGGGATTTGTTACTCTGTGTGACGGAGAGGTATCTCAGGGCCCACTCGGTAATACAACATCACAATGAGCCTTGCAAGCAATGTGACTAAAGTGTTAGCCACGAGATCTTGTATTACGGAACGAGTAAAGAGACTTGCCGGTAACGAGATTGAACTAGGTATAGTGATACCGACGATCGAATCTCGGGCAAGTAACATACCGAAGAACAAAGGGAACAGCATACGGGATTAACTGAATCCTTGACATAGAGGTTCGACCGATAAAAGATCTTCGTAGAATATGTAGGAGCCAATATGGGCATCCAGGTCCCGCTATTGGTTATTGGCCGTAGAGGTGTCTCGGTCATGTCTACATAGTTCTCGAACCCGCAGGGTCTACACACTTAACGTTTGGTGACGATTAGTATAATTGAGTTATTATGTTGGTGACCGAAAGTTGTTCGGAGTCCCGGATAAGATCCCGGACATGACGAGGATCTCCGGAATAGTCCGGAGGTAAAGATTGATATATGTGATAATAGTGTTTTGATCTCTGGAAGGGTTCCGGAGTTCACCGGAAGGGGTTCCGGATGTTTACCGAAGTGTTCGGGTGCAGCAACACTTTATATGAGCCAAAGGGATAAAGCCCACAAGGTATTGGAAAGTGCAAAAGTAGTTTTGCTGCCGCGTAAGCGGTACTACCGCTTGGTGAAGCGGTACTACCGCTTGTGTGAAGAGGTACTACCGCCCGAGCGGTACTACCGCTTGTGTGAAGCGGTACTACCGCTTGTGCACGGCTGTGCACGGTTCGGCAGGGATCCGAGTTGGACTCTTTCCCTGCGGGCCAAACCGACCTTGTGCGGGCAAAACCGACCCGGAGGAGGCTTTTACTCCAAGTTTAGACCCCAAGGCTCAACATATAAATAGAGGGGCAGGGCTAGCACACGGGATACATTAAGATTTTCCCAAGCCGTGTGCCGGCAACCCTAGCCCTCTAGTTCCTCCGTCATAATCTCCGTAGTGCTTGGCGAAGCCCTGCAGAGATTGTTCCTCACCACCATCACCACGCCGTCGTGCTGCTGGAACTCAACCACTACTTCACCATCGCTCGCTGGATCGAGGAGGTGAAGGCGTCATCAAGCCGTACGTGTGTTGAACGCGGAGGTGCCGTCCGTTCGGCACTAGATCGAAAGGATCGTGATTGGATCGCGGGACGCTCGGCGATTTGGATCGCGAAGACGTTCGACTACATCAACCGCGTTTATTAACGCTTCCGCTTAGCGATCTACAAGGGTATGTAGATTCACTCTCCCTCTCGTAGATGCTCATCACCATGGATAGATCTTGCGTGTGCGTAGGAAATTTTTTGTTTCCCATGCAACGTTCCCCAACAGTGGCATCATGAGCTAGGTCTATGCGTAGATGAGATCTCGAGTAGAACACAAACGAGTTGTGGGCGTGGGTGTATACATATTGCTTGCCGTTACTAGTTGATACTTGATTCAGCGGTATTGTGAGATGAAGCGGCCCGGACCGACATTACGCGTACGCTTACGCGAGACTGGTTTTACCGCTGCGTGCACTTGTTGCATAAAGGTGACTGGCGGGTGTCTGTCTCTCTCACTTTAGTTGAATCGGTTCAATAAAGAGGGTTCTTTTAGAAGATCAAAAAGCAATCACTACACCACGTTGTGGTTTTGCGTAGGTAAGAATCGTTCTTGCTAGATACCCGTAGCAGCCACGTAAAATTTGCAACAACAATTAGAGGACGTCTAACTTGTTTTTGCAGGGTATGTTGTGATGTGATATGGCCAATTACATGATGAGATATATGTGATGTATGAGATGATCATGTTTTGTATAGAATATCACGACTTGCATGTCGATGAATACGGCAACTGGCAGGAGCCATAGAGTTGTCTTTAATTATTGTATGACCTGCGTGTCAATCATTAAGCGCTATGTAATGCTTTACTTTATCGCTAAACGTTAGCTATAGTCGTGGAAGCAACAGCCGGCGCGACAACCTTATGGCGACACGTTGATGGAGATCAAGATGATGGAGATCATGGTGTCATGCCGGTGACGATGGAGATCATGCCAGTGCTTTGGAGATGGAGATCAAAAGCACAAGTTCATGGCCATATCATGTCACTTATGATTTGCATGTGATGTTAATCCTTTTATGCATCTTATTTTGCTTAGGACGACGGTAGCATTATAAGGTGATCCCTCACTTAAATTTCAAGATAAATTGTGTTCTCCCCAAGTGTGCACCGTTGCGAAAGTTCGTCGTTTCGAGACACGCCGTGATGATCGGGTGTGATAGACTCTACGTTCGCATACAACGGGTGTAAGCCATGTTACACGTGCGGAACACTCGGGTTAAACTTGACGAGCCTAGCATGTACAGACATGGCCTCGGAACACAAGAGACCGAAAGGTCGAACATGAGTCATATAGTAGATATGATCAACATGAAGATGTTCACCATTGAAACCACCTCAACTCACGTGATGATCGGACTTGAGTTGGTGGATTTGGATCATGTTACACTCGAATGATCGGAGGGATGTCAATTTGAGTGGGAATTTTTTAAATATGATTAACTAAACTCATTATCTAAGAACAATAGTCTAAGTTGTCTTTGCTATATTTATGTTGTAGATCATGGCTCGCGCAGTAGCACCCCTGAATTTTAATGCGTTCCTAGAGAAAGCTAAGTTGAAAGATGATGGAAGTAACTTTGTGGACTGGGCCCGTAATCTAAGGATTATCCTTACGGCTTCCCAGAAGGCTTATGTCCTTGATGCACCGCTTGGTGATCCACCCGCTCCAGTTGAGTCTCTAGACGTTGTGAACGCCTGGCAGGCTCGTTCTGATGATTACTCGATAGTTCAATGTGCAATGTTGTATGGCTTAGAACCGGGACTTCAAAGACGTTTTGAACGTCATGGAGCATATGAGATGTTCCAGGAGTTGAAGTTTATCTTTCAGAAGAATCCCCGGATCGAGAGATATGAGATCTCCGATAAGTTCTATGCTTGCAAGATGGAGGAGAACGGGTCTATCAGTGATCACGTGCTCAGAATGTCTGGGTACTCCACCCGTCTGGCTGAGTTAGGGATGCCCCTTCCGCCAGAGGCTATCACTGACAGAGTTCTTCAATCATTGCCACCTAGCTACAAGAGCTTCGTGTTGAACTATAACATGCACGGGATGAACAAGTCAGTCGCCGAGCTGTTTGCGATGCTGAAAGCCGCTGAGTCTGAAATTCAGAAGGAGCATCAAGTGTTGATGGTCAATAAAACCACTAGTTTCAAGAAAAATGGCAAGGGTAAGAAGGGTAACTCCAAGCAGAGTGGCAAAGCAGTTGCTCCTCTCGTGAAGAAACCCAAGGCTGGACCCAAACCAGAAACTGTGTGTTTTCATTGCAAGGGAACTGGACACTGGAAGCGGAATTGCCCCAAGTATTTGGCTGACAAGAAGGCGGCCAACAACAAACAAGGTATATATGATATACATGTTATTGATGTGTGTTGGGGAACGTTGCATGGGAAACAAAAAATTTCCTACGCACACGCAAGATCTATCCATGGTGATGAGCATCTACGAGAGGGAGAGTGAATCTACATACCCTTGTAGATCGCTAAGCGGAAGCGTTAATAAACGCGGTTGATGTAGTCGAACGTCTTCGCGATCCAAATCGCCGAGCGTCCCGCGATCCAATCACGATCCTTCCGATCTAGTGCCGAACGGACGGCACCTCCGCGTTCAACACACGTACGGCTTGATGACGCCTTCACCTCCTCGATCCAGCGAGCGATGGTGAAGTAGTGGTTGAGTTCCAGCAGCACGACGGCGTGGTGATGGTGGTGAGGAACAATCTCTGCAGGGCTTCGCCAAGCACTACGGAGATTATGACGGAGGAACTAGAGGGTTAGGGTTGCCGCACACGGCTTGGGGAAATCTTAATGTGTCCCGTGTGCTAGCCCTGCCCCTCTATTTATATGTTGAGCCTTGGGGTCTAAACTTGGAGTAAAAGCCTCCTCCGGGTCGGTTTTGCCCGCACAAGGTCGGTTTGGCCCGCAGGGAAAGAGTCCAACTCGGATCCCTGCCGAACCGTGCACAGCCGTGCACAAGCGGTAGTACCGCTTCACACAAGCGGTAGTACCGCTTGGGCGGTAGTACCGCTTCACACAAGCGGTAGTACCGCTCGGGCGGTAGTACCGCTTCAACAAGCGGTAGTACCGCTTACGCGGCAGCAAAACTACTTTTGCACTTTCCAATACCTTGTGGGCTTTATCCCTTTGGCTCATATAAAGTGTTGCTGCACCCGAACACTTCGGTAAACATCCGGAACCTCTTCCGGTGAACTTCGGAACCCTTCCAGAGATCAAAACACTATTATCACATATATCAATCTTTACCTCCGGACTATTCCGGAGATCCTCGTCATGTCCGGGATCTTATCCGGGACTCCGAACAACTTTCGGTCACCAACATAATAACTCAATTATACTAATCGTCACCAAACGTTAAGTGTGTAGACCCTGCGGGTTCGAGAACTATGTAGACATGACCGAGACACCTCTACGGCCAATAACCAATAGCGGGACCTGGATGCCCATATTGGCTCCTACATATTCTACGAAGATCTTTATCGGTCGAACCTCTATGTCAAGGATTCAGTTAATCCCGTATGCTGTTCCCTTTGTTCTTCGGTATGTTACTTGCCCGAGATTCGATCGTCGGTATCTCTATACCTAGTTCAATCTCGTTACCGGTAAGTTTCTTTACTCGTTCCGTAATACAAGATCTCGTGGCTAACACTTTTAGTCACATTGCTTGCAAGGCTCATTGTGATGTTGTATTACCGAGTGGGCCCTGAGATACCTCTCCGTCATACGGAGTAACAAATCCCAGTCTTGATCCATGCCAACCCAACAGACACCCTCGGAGATACCTGTAGAGCACCTTTATAGTCACCCAGTTACGTTGCGACGTTTGATACACACAAGGTATTCCTCCGGTGTCAGTGAGTTGCATGATCTCATGGTCAAAGGAACAGATACTTGACATGCAGAAAACAATAGCAATAAACTGACACGATCAAATGCTACGTTTACAGTTTGGGTCTTGTCCATCACATCATTCTCCTAATGACGTGATCCCGTTATCAAATGACATCTCATGTCCATGGCTAGGAAACCTTAACCATCTTTGATCAACAAGCTAGTCAACTAGAGGCTTACTAGGGACACAGTGTTGTCTATGTACCCACACATGTATTTGAGTTTCCAATCAATACAATTATAGCATGGATAATAAACGATTATCATGAACAAGGAAATATAATAATAACCAATTTATTATTGCCTCTAGGGCATATTTCCAACAGTCTCCCACTTGCACTAGAGTCAATAATCTAGTTCACATCACTATGTGATTTACATTGTAATGAATCGAACACCCATGCAGTTCTGGTGTTGTTCATGTTTAGCCCTTGGAAGAGGTTTAGTCAACGGATCTGCAACATTTAGATCCGTGTGTACTTTGCAAATATTTATGTCGTCCTCCTTGATGTAATCGCGGATGGAATTGAAACGTCGCTTTATGTGTCTGGTCCTCTTGTGAAATCTTGGTTCCTTGGCTAGAGCAATGGCACCAGTATTATCACAAAACAGAGTCATTGGGTTAAGTGCACTAGGCACTACTCCAAGATCTGTCATGAACTCCTTCATCCAGACACCTTCCTTCGCCGCCTCCGAGGCTGCGATGTACTCCGCTTCGCATGTAGAATCAGCTACCACGCTTTGCTTGGAACTGCACCAGCTAACCGCACCCCCATTAAGAATAAATACGTATCCGGTTTGCGACTTAGAGTCATCCGGATCAGTGTCAAAGCTTGCATCGACGTAACCCTTTACGACGAGCTCTTGATCACCTCCATAAACGAGAAACATGTCCTTAGTCCTTTTCAGGTACTTCAGGATATTCTTGACCGCCGTCCAGTGTTCCATTCCTGGATCACCTTGAAACCTTCCGACCATACTTATGGCAAGGCTGACATCGGGTCTTGTGCACAGCATTGCATACATGATAGAGCCTATGGCTGAAGCATAGGGGATGACACTCATCTTTTCTCTATCTTCTGCAGTCACTGGGCATTGAGTCTTACTCAACTTCACACCTTGCAAAACAGGCAAGAACCCCTTCTTGGACTGATCCATTTTGAACTTCTTCAAAATCTTATCAAGGTATGTGCTTTGTGAAAGTCCTATTAAGCGTCTCGATCTATCTCTATAGATCTTGATGCCTAATATGAAAGCAGCTTCTCCTAGGTCCTTCATTGAAAAACTCTTGTTCAAATATTCCTTCACGCTTTCCAACATTTCTATATTGTTTCCAATCAGCAATATGTCATCCACATATAAGATTAGAAACGCTATAGAGCTCCCACTCACTTTCTTGTAAATACAAGCTTCTCCGTAAACTTGTATAAACTCGAACGCTTTGATCACCTCATCAAAACGAAGATTCCAACTCCGAGATGCTTGCACCAGTCCATAAATGGATCGCTGGAGTTTGCAAACTTTGTCAGCATTCTCTGGATCGACAAAACCTTCTGGTTGCATCATATACAACTCTTCCTTAAGGAAACCGTTAAGGAACGTTGTTTTGACATCCATCTGCCAAATTTCATAATCGAAAAAGGCAGCTATTGCTAACATGATTCTGACGGACTTAAGCATCGCTACGGGTGAGAAGGTCTCATCGTAGTCAACTCCTTGAACTTGTGAAAAACCCTTTGCCACAAGTCGAGCTTTATAGACGGTGACATTACCGTCCGCGTCCGTCTTCCTCTTAAAGATCCATTTGTTCTGAATGGCCTTACGCCCTTCAGGTAATACTTCCAAAGTCCATACTTTGTTTTCATACATGGATCCCATCTCGGATTTCATGGCCTCTAACCACTTCTCGGAATCCGGGCCCATCATCGCTTCTCCATAGCTCGTAGGTTCATCATTGTCTAACAACATGACCTCTAAGACAGGGTTGCCGTACCACTCGGGAGCAGTACGCGTCCTTGTCGACCTACGAGGTTCGATAGCAACTTGATCCAAAGCTTCATGATCATCATCATTAACTTCCTCTTCAGCTAATGTAGGCTCCACAGAAACAACTTTCTGCGCTGCGCTACTCTCAGGTTGAAGTAAAGGTTCAACAACCTCATCAAGTTCTATCTTCCTCCCACTCAATTCTTTCGAGAGAAACTCTTTCTCAAGAAATGTTCCGTTTTTAGCGACAAACACTTTGCCTTCGGATCTGAGGTAGAAGGTATACCCAACTGTCTCTTTTGGGTATCCTATGAAGACGCATTTCTCCGCTTTGGGTTCCAGCTTTTCAGGCTGAAGCTTTTTGACATAAGCATCACATCCCCAAACTTTAAGAAACGACAGCTTTGGCTTCTTGCCAAACCAAAGTTCATATGGCGTCGTCTCAACGGATTTCGATGGTGCCCTATTTAAAGTGAATGCAGCTGTCTCTAATGCATAACCCCAAAACGATAGTGGCAAATCGGCAAGAGACATCATAGATCGCACCATATCCAATAAGGTTCGATTACGACGTTCGGACACACCATTACGCTGTGGTGTTCCAGGCGGTGTCAATTGTGAAACAATTCCACACTGTCTTAAGTGACTGCCAAACTCATAACTCAGATATTCTCCTCCTCGATCAGATCGTAGGAATTTAATCTTCTTGTTACGATGATTCTCAACTTCACTCTGAAATTGTTTGAACTTTTCAAATGTTTCAGACTTGTGTTTCATTAAGTAAATATACCCATATCTACTTAAGTCATCAGTGAAGGTGAGAAAGTAACGATAACCACCGCGCGCCTCAATGCTCATCGGACCGCACACATCAGTATGTATGATTTCCAATAAGTCACTTGCCCGTTCCATTGTTCCAGAGAACGGCGTTTTAGTCATCTTGCCCATGAGGCATGGCTCACATGTGTCAAGTGATTCAAAATCAAGTGACTCCAAAAGTCCATCAGCATGGAGCTTCTTCATGCGTTTTACGCCAATATGACCTAAACGGCAGTGCCACAAGAAAGTGGTATTATCATTATCAATTCTACATCTTTTGGCATCAATGTTATGAACATGTGTATCATTACTATCGAGATTCAACAAGAATAAACCCCTCACATCGGGTGCATGACCATAAAAGATATTACTCATATAAATAGAACAACCATTATTCTCTGATTTAAATGAGTAACCGTCTCGCAATAAACAAGATCCAGATATAATGTTCATGCTTAACGCAGGCACCAAATAACACTTATTTAGGTTCATCACTAATCCCGACGGTAATCGAAGAGCGAGCGTGCCGACGGTGATCACATCAACCTTGGAACCATTTCCCACGCGCATCGTCACTTCGTCCTTTGCCAGCCTCCGTTTATTCCGCAGTTCCTGTTTTGAGTTGCAAATATGAGCAACCGCACCGGTATCAAATACCCAGGCACTACAACGAGAGTTGGTAAGGTACACATCAATAACATGTATATCATATATACCTTGTTTGTTGTTGGCCGCCTTCTTGTCAGCCAAATACTTGGGGCAATTCCGCTTCCAGTGTCCAGTTCCCTTGCAATGAAAACACACAGTTTCTGGTTTGGGTCTAGCCTTGGGTTTCTTCACGAGAGGAGCAACTGCTTTGCCACTCTGCTTGGAGTTACCCTTCTTACCCTTGCCATTTTTCTTGAAACTAGTGGTTTTATTGACCATCAACACTTGATGCTCCTTCTGAATTTCAGACTCAGCGGCTTTCAGCATCGCAAACAGCTCGGCGACTGACTTGTTCATCCCGTGCATGTTATAGTTCAACACGAAGCTCTTGTAGCTAGGTGGCAATGATTGAAGAACTCTGTCAGTGATAGCCTCTGGCGGAAGGGGCATCCCTAACTCAGCCAGGCGGGTGGAGTACCCAGACATTCTGAGCACGTGATCACTGATAGACCCGTTCTCCTCCATCTTGCAAGCATAGAACTTATCGGAGATCTCATATCTCTCGATCCGGGCATTCTTCTGAAAGATAAACTTCAAATCCTGGAACATCTCATATGCTCCATGACGTTCAAAACGTCTTTGAAGTCCCGGTTCTAAGCCATACAACATTGCACATTGAACTATTGAGTAATCATCAGAACGAGCCTGCCAGGCGTTCACAACGTCTAGAGACTCAACTGGAGCGGGTGGATCACCAAGCGGTGTATCAAGGACATAAGCCTTCTGGGAAGCCGTAAGGATAATCCTTAGATTACGGGCCCAGTCCACAAAGTTATTTCCATCATCTTTCAACTTAGCTTTCTCTAGGAACGCATTAAAATTCAGGGGTGCTACTGCGCGAGCCATGATCTACAACATAAATATAGCAAAGACAACTTAGACTATTGTTCTTAGATAATGAGTTTAGTTAATCATATTTAAAAAACTCCCACTCAAATTGACATCCCTCCGATCATTCGAGTGTAACATGATCCAAATCCACCAACTCAAGTCCGATCATCACGTGAGTTGAGGTGGTTTCAATGGTGAACATCTTCATGTTGATCATATCTACTATATGACTCATGTTCGACCTTTCGGTCTCTTGTGTTCCGAGGCCATGTCTGTACATGCTAGGCTCGTCAAGTTTAACCCGAGTGTTCCGCACGTGTAACATGGCTTACACCCGTTGTATGCGAACGTAGAGTCTATCACACCCGATCATCACGGCGTGTCTCGAAACGACGAACTTTCGCAACGGTGCACACTTGGGGAGAACACAATTTATCTTGAAATTTAAGTGAGGGATCACCTTATAATGCTACCGTCGTCCTAAGCAAAATAAGATGCATAAAAGGATTAACATCACATGCAAATCATAAGTGACATGATATGGCCATGAACTTGTGCTTTTGATCTCCATCTCCAAAGCACCGGCATGATCTCCATCGTCACCGGCATGACACCATGATCTCCATCATCTTGATCTCCATCAACGTGTCGCCATAAGGTTGTCGCGCCGACTGTTGCTTCCACGACTATAGCTAACGTTTAGCGATAAAGTAAAGCATTACATAGCGCTTAATGATTGACACGCAGGTCATACAATAATTAAAGACAACTCTATGGCTCCTGCCAGTTGCCGTACTCATCGACATGCAAGTCGTGATATTCTATACAAAACATGATCATCTCATACATCACATATATCTCATCATGTAATTGGCCATATCACATCACAACATACCCTGCAAAAACAAGTTAGACGTCCTCTAATTGTTGTTGCAAATTTTACGTGGCTGCTACGGGTTTGCAAGAACCGTTCTTACCTACGCAAAACCACAACGTGGTGTAGTGATTGCTTTTTGATCTTCTAAAAGAACCCTCTTCATTGAACCGATTCAACTAAAGTGAGAGAGACAGACACCCGCCAGTCACCTTTATGCAACAAGTGCACGCAGCGGTGAAACCAGTCTCGCGTAAGCGTACGCGTAATGTCGGTCCGGGCCGCTTCATCTCACAATACCGCGGAATCAAGTATCAACTAGTAACGGCAAGCAATATGTATACATCCACGCCCACAACTCGTTTGTGTTCTACTCGAGATCTCATCTACGCATAGACCTAGCTCAGATGCCACTGTTGGGGAACGTTGCATGGGAAACAAAAAATTTCCTACGCACACGCAAGATCTATCCATGGTGATGAGCATCTACGAGAGGGAGAGTGAATCTACATACCCTTGTAGATCGCTAAGCGGAAGCGTTAATAAACGCGGTTGATGTAGTCGAACGTCTTCGCGATCCAAATCGCCGAGCGTCCCGCGATCCAATCACGATCCTTCCGATCTAGTGCCGAACGGACGGCACCTCCGCGTTCAACACACGTACGGCTTGATGACGCCTTCACCTCCTCGATCCAGCGAGCGATGGTGAAGTAGTGGTTGAGTTCCAGCAGCACGACGGCGTGGTGATGGTGGTGAGGAACAATCTCTGCAGGGCTTCGCCAAGCACTACGGAGATTATGACGGAGGAACTAGAGGGTTAGGGTTGCCGCACACGGCTTGGGGAAATCTTAATGTGTCCCGTGTGCTAGCCCTGCCCCTCTATTTATATGTTGAGCCTTGGGGTCTAAACTTGGAGTAAAAGCCTCCTCCGGGTCGGTTTTGCCCGCACAAGGTCGGTTTGGCCCGCAGGGAAAGAGTCCAACTCGGATCCCTGCCGAACCGTGCACAGCCGCGCACAAGCGGTAGTACCGCTTCACACAAGCGGTAGTACCGCTTGGGCGGTAGTACCGCTTCACACAAGCGGTAGTACCGCTCGGGCGGTAGTACCGCTTCAACAAGCGGTAGTACCGCTTACGCGGCAGCAAAACTACTTTTGCACTTTCCAATACCTTGTGGGCTTTATCCCTTTGGCTCATATAAAGTGTTGCTGCACCCGAACACTTCGGTAAACATCCGGAACCTCTTCCGGTGAACTTCGGAACCCTTCCAGAGATCAAAACACTATTATCACATATATCAATCTTTACCTCCGGACTATTCCGGAGATCCTCGTCATGTCCGGGATCTTATCCGGGACTCCGAACAACTTTCGGTCACCAACATAATAACTCAATTATACTAATCGTCACCAAACGTTAAGTGTGTAGACCCTGCGGGTTCGAGAACTATGTAGACATGACCGAGACACCTCTACAGCCAATAACCAATAGCGGGACCTGGATGCCCATATTGGCTCCTACATATTCTACGAAGATCTTTATCGGTCGAACCTCTATGTCAAGGATTCAGTTAATCCCGTATGCTGTTCCCTTTGTTCTTCGGTATGTTACTTGCCCGAGATTCGATCGTCGGTATCTCTATACCTAGTTCAATCTCGTTACCGGTAAGTCTCTTTACTCGTTCCGTAATACAAGATCTCGTGGCTAACACTTTTAGTCACATTGCTTGCAAGGCTCATTGTGATGTTGTATTACCGAGTGGGCCCTGAGATACCTCTCCGTCATACGGAGTAACAAATCCCAGTCTTGATCCATGCCAACCCAACAGACACCCTCGGAGATACCTGTAGAGCACCTTTATAGTCACCCAGTTACGTTGCGACGTTTGATACACACAAGGTATTCCTCCGGTGTCAGTGAGTTGCATGATCTCATGGTCAAAGGAACAGATACTTGACATGCAGAAAACAATAGCAATAAACTGACACGATCAAATGCTACGTTTACAGTTTGGGTCTTGTCCATCACATCATTCTCCTAATGACGTGATCCCGTTATCAAATGACATCTCATGTCCATGGCTAGGAAACCTTAACCATCTTTGATCAACAAGCTAGTCAACTAGAGGCTTACTAGGGACACAGTGTTGTCTATGTACCCACACATGTATTTGAGTTTCCAATCAATACAATTATAGCATGGATAATAAACGATTATCATGAACAAGGAAATATAATAATAACCAATTTATTATTGCCTCTAGGGCATATTTCCAACAATGTGTACCTTACCAACTCTCGTTGTAGTGCCTGGGTATTTGATACCGGTGCGGTTGCTCATATTTGCAACTCAAAACAGGAACTGCGGAATAAACGGAGGCTGGCAAAGGACGAAGTGACGATGCGCGTGGGAAATGGTTCCAAGGTTGATGTGATCACCGTCGGCACGCTCGCTCTTCGATTACCGTCGGGATTAGTGATGAACCTAAATAAGTGTTATTTGGTGCCTGCGTTAAGCATGAACATTATATCTGGATCTTGTTTATTGCGAGACGGTTACTCATTTAAATCAGAGAATAATGGTTGTTCTATTTATATGAGTAATATCTTTTATGGTCATGCACCCGATGTGAGGGGTTTATTCTTGTTGAATCTCGATAGTAATGATACACATGTTCATAACATTGATGCCAAAAGATGTAGAATTGATAATGATAATACCACTTTCTTGTGGCACTGCCGTTTAGGTCATATTGGCGTAAAACGCATGAAGAAGCTCCATGCTGATGGACTTTTGGAGTCACTTGATTTTGAATCACTTGACACATGTGAGCCATGCCTCATGGGCAAGATGACTAAAACGCCGTTCTCTGGAACAATGGAACGGGCAAGTGACTTATTGGAAATCATACATACTGATGTGTGCGGTCCGATGAGCATTGAGGCGCGCGGTGGTTATCGTTACTTTCTCACCTTCACTGATGACTTAAGTAGATATGGGTATATTTACTTAATGAAACACAAGTCTGAAACATTTGAAAAGTTCAAACAATTTCAGAGTGAAGTTGAGAATCATCGTAACAAGAAGATTAAATTCCTACGATCTGATCGAGGAGGAGAATATCTGAGTTATGAGTTTGGCAGTCACTTAAGACAGTGTGGAATTGTTTCACAATTGACACCGCCTGGAACACCACAGCGTAATGGTGTGTCCGAACGTCGTAATCGAACCTTATTGGATATGGTGCGATCTATGATGTCTCTTGCCGATTTGCCACTATCGTTTTGGGGTTATGCATTAGAGACAGCTGCATTCACTTTAAATAGGGCACCATCGAAATCCGTTGAGACGACGCCATATGAACTTTGGTTTGGCAAGAAGCCAAAGCTGTCGTTTCTTAAAGTTTGGGGATGTGATGCTTATGTCAAAAAGCTTCAGCCTGAAAAGCTGGAACCCAAAGCGGAGAAATGCGTCTTCATAGGATACCCAAAAGAGACAGTTGGGTATACCTTCTACCTCAGATCCGAAGGCAAAGTGTTTGTCGCTAAAAACGGAACATTTCTTGAGAAAGAGTTTCTCTCGAAAGAATTGAGTGGGAGGAAGATAGAACTTGATGAGGTTGTTGAACCTTTACTTCAACCTGAGAGTAGCGCAGCGCAGAAAGTTGTTTCTGTGGAGCCTACATTAGCTGAAGAGGAAGTTAATGATGATGATCATGAAGCTTTGGATCAAGTTGCTATCGAACCTCGTAGGTCGACAAGGACGCGTACTGCTCCCGAGTGGTACGGCAACCCTGTCTTAGAGGTCATGTTGTTAGACAACGATGAACCTACGAGCTATGGAGAAGCGATGATGGGCCCGGATTCCGAGAAGTGGTTAGAGGCCATGAAATCCGAGATGGGATCCATGTATGAAAACAAAGTATGGACTTTGGAAGTATTACCTGAAGGGCGTAAGGCCATTCAGAACAAATGGATCTTTAAGAGGAAGACGGACGCGGACGGTAATGTCACCGTCTATAAAGCTCGACTTGTGGCAAAGGGTTTTTCACAAGTTCAAGGAGTTGACTACGATGAGACCTTCTCACCCGTAGCGATGCTTAAGTCCGTCAGAATCATGTTAGCAATAGCTGCCTTTTTCGATTATGAAATTTGGCAGATGGATGTCAAAACAGCGTTCCTTAACGGTTTCCTTAAGGAAGAGTTGTATATGATGCAACCAGAAGGTTTTGTCGATCCAGAGAATGCTGACAAAGTTTGCAAACTCCAGCGATCCATTTATGGACTGGTGCAAGCATCTCGGAGTTGGAATCTTCGTTTTGATGAGGTGATCAAAGCGTTCGAGTTTATACAAGTTTACGGAGAAGCTTGTATTTACAAGAAAGTGAGTGGGAGCTCTATAGCGTTTCTAATCTTATATGTGGATGACATATTGCTGATTGGAAACAATATAGAAATGTTGGAAAGCGTGAAGGAATATTTGAACAAGAGTTTTTCAATGAAGGACCTAGGAGAAGCTGCTTTCATATTAGGCATCAAGATCTATAGAGATAGATCGAGACGCTTAATAGGACTTTCACAAAGCACATACCTTGATAAGATTTTGAAGAAGTTCAAAATGGATCAGTCCAAGAAGGGGTTCTTGCCTGTTTTGCAAGGTGTGAAGTTGAGTAAGACTCAATGCCCAGTGACTGCAGAAGATAGAGAAAAGATGAGTGTCATCCCCTATGCTTCAGCCATAGGCTCTATCATGTATGCAATGCTGTGCACAAGACCCGATGTCAGCCTTGCCATAAGTATGGTCGGAAGGTTTCAAGGTGATCCAGGAATGGAACACTGGACGGCGGTCAAGAATATCCTGAAGTACCTGAAAAGGACTAAGGACATGTTTCTCGTTTATGGAGGTGATCAAGAGCTCGTCGTAAAGGGTTACGTCGATGCAAGCTTTGACACTGATCCGGATGACTCTAAGTCGCAAACCGGATACGTATTTATTCTTAATGGGGGTGCGGTTAGCTGGTGCAGTTCCAAGCAAAGCGTGGTAGCTGATTCTACATGCGAAGCGGAGTACATCGCAGCCTCGGAGGCGGCGAAGGAAGGTGTCTGGATGAAGGAGTTCATGACAGATCTTGGAGTAGTGCCTAGTGCACTTAACCCAATGACTCTGTTTTGTGATAATACTGGTGCCATTGCTCTAGCCAAGGAACCAAGATTTCACAAGAGGACCAGACACATAAAGCGACGTTTCAATTCCATCCGCGATTACATCAAGGAGGACGACATAAATATTTGCAAAGTACACACGGATCTAAATGTTGCAGATCCGTTGACTAAACCTCTTCCAAGGGCTAAACATGAACAACACCAGAACTGCATGGGTGTTCGATTCATTACAATGTAAATCACATAGTGATGTGAACTAGATTATTGACTCTAGTGCAAGTGGGAGACTGTTGGAAATATGCCCTAGAGGCAATAATAAATTGGTTATTATTATATTTCCTTGTTCATGATAATCGTTTATTATTCATGCTATAATTGTATTGATTGGAAACTCAAATACATGTGTGGGTACATAGACAACACTGTGTCCCTAGTAAGCCTCTAGTTGACTAGCTCGTTGATCAAAGATGGTTAAGGTTTCCTAGCCATTGACATGAGATGTCATTTGATAACGGGATCACATCATTAGGAGAATGATGTGATGGACAAGACCCAAACTGTAAACGTAGCATTTGATCGTGTCAGTTTATTGCTATTGTTTTCTGCATGTCAAGTATCTGTTCCTATGACCATGAGATCATGCAACTCCCTGACATCGGAGGAGTACCTTGTGTGTATCAAACGTCGCAACGTAACTGGGTGACTATAAAGGTGCTCTACAGGTATCTCCGAGGATGTCTGTTGGGTTGGCATGGATCAAGACTGGGATTTGTTACTCTGTGTGACGGAGAGGTATCTCAGGGCCCACTCGGTAATACAACATCACAATGAGCCTTGCAAGCAATGTGACTAAAGTGTTAGCCACGAGATCTTGTATTACGGAACGAGTAAAGAGACTTGCCGGTAACGAGATTGAACTAGGTATAGTGATACCGACGATCGAATCTCGGGCAAGTAACATACCGAAGAACAAAGGGAACAGCATACGGGATTAACTGAATCCTTGACATAGAGGTTCGACCGATAAAAGATCTTCGTAGAATATGTAGGAGCCAATATGGGCATCCAGGTCCCGCTATTGGTTATTGGCCGTAGAGGTGTCTCGGTCATGTCTACATAGTTCTCGAACCCGCAGGGTCTACACACTTAACGTTTGGTGACGATTAGTATAATTGAGTTATTATGTTGGTGACCGAAAGTTGTTCGGAGTCCCGGATAAGATCCCGGACATGACGAGGATCTCCGGAATAGTCCGGAGGTAAAGATTGATATATGTGATAATAGTGTTTTGATCTCTGGAAGGGTTCCGGAGTTCACCGGAAGGGGTTCCGGATGTTTACCGAAGTGTTCGGGTGCAGCAACACTTTATATGAGCCAAAGGGATAAAGCCCACAAGGTATTGGAAAGTGCAAAAGTAGTTTTGCTGCCGCGTAAGCGGTACTACCGCTTGGTGAAGCGGTACTACCGCCGGAGCGGTACTACCGCTTGTGTGAAGCGGTACTACCGCCCGAGCGGTACTACCGCTTGTGTGAAGCGGTACTACCACCCAAGCGGTACTACCGCTTGTGTGAAGCGGTACTACCGCTTGTGCGCGGCTGTGCACGGTTCGGCAGGGATCCGAGTTGGACTCTTTCCCTGCGGGCCAAACCGACCTTGTGCGGGCAAAACCGACCCGGAGGAGGCTTTTACTCCAAGTTTAGACCCCAAGGCTCAACATATAAATAGAGGGGCAGGGCTAGCACACGGGATACATTAAGATTTTCCCAAGCCGTGTGCCGGCAACCCTAGCCCGCTAGTTCCTCCGTCATAATCTCCGTAGTGCTTGGCGAAGCCCTGCAGAGATTGTTCCTCACCACCATCACCACGCCGTCGTGCTGCTGGAACTCAACCACTACTTCACCATCGCTCGCTGGATCGAGGAGGTGAAGGCGTCATCAAGCCGTACGTGTGTTGAACGCGGAGGTGCCGTCCGTTCGGCACTAGATCGGAAGGATCGTGATTGGATCGCGGGACGCTCGGCGATTTGGATCGCGAAGACGTTCAACTACATCAACCGCGTTTATTAACGCTTCCGCTTAGCGATCTACAAGGGTATGTAGATTCACTCTCCCTCTCGTAGATGCTCATCACCATGGATAGATCTTGCGTGTGCGTAGGAAAATTTTTGTTTCCCATGCAACGTTCCCCAACACTAACCGTTGGTCACCTTATCGGTACCACCGAGAACTATATATCGGTCTCACCGAGATTCAAAAGTTGCTACCTTTGGAGCAACTCGGTACCACCGAGATTCACACATCGGTGTCACCGAGTTGGTCACTTTAGGTGTAACGGTTGAATTTTTGGGGATGCCTATATATACCCCTTCACCACCACCCACTCGAAAGAGAAGCACTCAGAACTATTTCACACTTGCCCCCATCATATTTTCTGAGAGAGAGCCACCTACTCATGTGTTGAGATCAAGCTATTCCATTCCTACCATATGAATCTTGATCTCTAGCCTCCCCAAGTTGCTTTTCACCAAATCAATCTCTTCCACCATAGCCAAATCTGTGAGAGAGTGAGTGTGTGTTGAGGAGTCTATCATCTTGAAGCACAAGAGCAAGGAGTTCATCGACATTGCCGAGCCTATTACCTTTTGGAGGGTTGTGCCTCCTAGATTGGTTAGGTGTCGCTTGGGAGCCTCCTACTTCGTGTTGTGAAGTTGAACCAAGAAGTTTGTACGGGCAAGAAGATCGCCTACTTCATGAAGATCTACCCATAGTGAGGCTAGTCCTTCGTGGACGGAAGCCGTTATGGAATAGTCAAGGTTGCTACTTCGTGGACCCTTATGGGTGGAGCCCTCCGTGGACCCTCGCGACCGTTACCCTCCGTGGGTTGAAGACTCCATAAACGTGGACGTACGATAGCACCACCTATTAGAACCACGGGAAAAATCTTCGTGTCTACAAATTGCGTTTGATCTTCCTTCCTACCCTTTACTATACATACTTGTTGTTACTTTCCGCTGCTATACTTTTAGACATGCATGTATAGGTTGTGCTTGACTTGCTATCAATGCTAAAATCTGCCAACACTTAAAATTAGGAAAAGGTAGGATTTTTATTTGGTCAAGTAGTCTAATCACCCCCCCCCCCTCTAGACATACTTTTGGTCCTACAAGTGGTATCAGAGCTTTGGTCTCCATTGCATTGGTCTCACAACCTAGGAGAGTATGGCGTCTAGTGAGGGAAATTATCACCGTAGAGGTCCGTACTTTGATGGCACTAATTTTGCTAGTTGGAAGCACAAAATGAAAATGCATATTCTTGGTCATAACCCCGTCGTATGGGCTGTTGTTCGTGTTGGCTTGCAAGGTGAATTCTTTGGTGATGGAAAGGAACCAGATCGTGAAGCGACCGCAGATGAATTGAAGATGTTGCAATACAACGCTCAAGCATGCGACATTCTCTTCAACTGCCTATGCCCCGAAGAATTCAACAAAATCAGCCGTCTTGAGAATGCAAAAGAGATTTGGGATACTTTGGTTGATATGCACGAAGGTACCGAGTCCGTGAGAGAATCCAAGTTGAATGTTCTTCAAAGTCAGCTTGACAAGTTCAAGATGAACGATGGTGAAGGAGTCGCGGAGATGTACTCTAGGCTAGCTCTCATCACCAATGAGATTGCCGGCTTAGGAAGCCAAGAAATGACCGACAAATTCATCATCAAGAAGATACTTAGAGCTTTGGATGAGAGATACGACACCGTGTGCACGTTGATCCAAATGATGCCCAACTACAAAGATCTCAAGCCTACGGAAGTCATTGAAAGGATTGTTGCTCATGAGATGACACTCAAAGACAAAGAAGAGCTTCACAACAAGTCTAGCGGTGCTTACAAAGCCACAAGTGATGCTCCCGCAACTTCAAGCGACAACCTTGTCACCAATGAAGAGATAAGCCTCATGGTCAAGAAATTCAACAAGTTCTACAAGAATAGAGGCAAAGAACGAAGCTCCAACTCAAGATATGAAGAGAAGCGTTCGTCAAGTCGTGACCGCAACTGCTACAATTGTGGAAAGCCCGGACACTACTTCAATGAGTGCACGGCTCCTTACAAACGAAGAGAAGAATCATCTAGAATACGAAGCTCAAGGAATGAATCACCTCAAAGAGAGAGAAGGAGTAGAGATGATCGTTATGAACGAAGACCCTCAAGGAGAAGTAGGGATTGGGAGAAGAAGGACAAATACACCAAGAGCTACACAAGAAGAAGACATCAAGATCATGTTGGTGAATTGGTTTTCGGCTCCGACTCCGACAACAACTCCGAGAGAAGCTATCACTCCAACTCCGACTATAGTCAAGATGAAGGTGTTGCCGGACTTGCACTAGTGACTACCAACTCCTATGATCTATTTGACTCACCAAATGAAGGAAGTGGAAGTTGCTTCATGGCTAAAGGCCCCAAGGTATCACACCCCGAGTATCTTGATTTCAATAGTGATGAAGATGATTTACTTTGTGATGATGACTTGCACTTTGATGAAACTAGTGATGTTAGTCAAAATGAACTTGATAATTCTCATGCTAGTCAAGATTAGTCATTTGATGATGATAAGATGAAAATAGAACAACTAACTAAAGAACTAAACACTCTTAAGTTAGCCCATGAATCTATTCTCGAAGATCATAGAGAGCTTGTAAGGACTCATGAGAAGCTATGCTTCGAGAAGCTCACCTTGGAGCAAGAGCATGAGTTTCTTAAAGCTATCAATGACGATCTCCGAAAGAAGACTTCATCTTATCTAGCCAAATGATTACTCTTGTCTACATTTATGCCACAAGTTAAACCTAGACAAACTAGTAACAAAGGCAAGAAAGGTTCTTCATCTAGTAGCAACAATAAAAATGCTAAACCTAATAATGTTGCTTCTAGTAGTTCTATTGATTCCACTAATGATGATTCTCTTAGCCAAGTTACACTTGAGGAAGAAAACGCTTTGTTGAAAGGAATTATAGAGAAAGGTATCTACAAGAGTCTTGCCGGGTGTAAGCAATTTGAGGAAATTGTACGCAAGCACGGAGGATACCGGAAGAACCATAGCATTAGCTATTTCAACGCTAATGGAGTTGAATGGGAAGAAGGCCAATACCCCAAGTCCAAGTTTGTTCCTCAAAAAGAGAAGTGTGAAAATACTCCTCCCAAGGGAACAAACACTCAAGATGACCTTCCACCACAAGACCACAAGCTCAAGGGCAAGAACAAGCTTCAAGAGGACATTGACTCATATGAAGATGAATCCCAAGCTTTGGTGGAGTGGGTTCCCAAGGCTACTTCAAGCTCAACTTCTACAAGGGCTACTTCAACACCAAGGATCCCCATCAAGTTGATGTGGGTTCCCAAGAAGAAGAACTAGAGAGTTCTTGAGGGGTGACTCCGTCAATGAAATTCACTCACATTCATTATTGGCAAGAACTATTTGCAATCAACATCAACTCTATGCAATAGTTCAAGGAGTCACACGTTCCCTCAAAGGTAAGCAAGGGGCAAGGTAATCAACAAATCAATGGACATCATCACACATGCTTTGCACTCCATGTCCATAGATATCCTTGTATTTGTTTCTTGTGTGTTGGGACTAACTCATGTAGGTGAAAAGAGTAAGGAAACAACAAGGATGCTCCCAACTCTTGTGATCTTCATCAACTTTGAGCATCCACCACTACCTCACCAACATGAAGTCCTCATCGACAAAACCCAAGGGTAGTTTATCCCTTCTATGGGGGGATGTCACATCAAGGGGGAGCTTTACTCTAAGACTTGAGTCAAAGCATCTCTTGGTATGTGACAACATTAAATGCTTTATGTAAAAGTGGTAACCCCACTTGTGCTTAAACGATGAGTATGACCTATGATCAAGTATTCTTACTTAGCTCCTATGTCAATATACTCATATATAGATGACTCCGTCATCGCCAAAATGCTTGATAGATGCTAGTGTGTATGTGCATGTTTACCATGATTTCATTTGACATCTTATTGTGTGAGCATGTTGGTCTGCATTTATTTATCCATTCAAGGACATCCAATTGTTGCTATTTGGTTTTTGATTTCTCTTTTGCCAATTGGATGGACAAGAATGCCTAGGACCACTCTCTAGCTATTTATGCTTTCTCACCTCATCTTCCATTCTTGCTACATCACAAAACTTGAACAAGCACTTCTCGATCCCTCTGTGTGAGATGCACTCGGGGTTCCGTGTCGAAAAGGGCTGCACTCCAAAACCTCCCAAGTGCATCTCAGTGGAACCAACCAAAATTCTCGGTCTCACCGAATGCCTAGGGTTGATCTGGTTTTCCAATCTCGGTAACACCGATTCCTTATTCTCGGTTACACCGAGTTTCCCTGTCAGCTGACAGTTGAGAAACTCGGTGACACCGAAAATTTCGAACCGGTGTCACCCACAGCAAGGGGTATATATGTTGTGGACCCGACGCTTTGAAATTGACTCCTCAAACCGTCGCACTCCAAAACCCTAAGCTGCCAAAAAGGACCCCCCCCCCCCCAGTCGTCGCCCTTGCCTCCCCGTGCTCCTCCGCCGCTGGGATCCTTGCCGTCGACGGGCATCTTCGCCGCCGTCTTCGCCGTAGCGGACCGTCACCAAGCTAGGGTACGGATCCGATCCTCTCTTGCGCTCCATCGTCTGATTCTTGCGCATTGAGATGTTCTTATCTATAAGCCACTGTGTGAAATCCTCCCTATCCACCAGAGTTCCCGTAGATTAGCGAACAATGAAAATTTTAGGGTTAGCTGTCCGCAGATTGCATCTCGGTACCACCGAGTTGAACAAATCGATTCCATCGATTGTGTTTTAGGGTTACTGAGAACCATATCAGTGAGACCGAAGCAAACTTTTCGGTTCCACCGAAAAGGCTGCCAGGTTTCTGTTGATGCATATGGTCAGTCTCGGTGACTCCGAAAAATACCACTCGGTGACACCAAAATACCTTTTGCAGAAAGCTAAAACTAATGTCTTCCTTGTTCAAATTTTTGAAAATCTCTGTGTTTTGTGTTGCTCAACCCCTACGCTCCTCTATACTCTATTCACAGGGTCAGAGATGTCTGCTTCAAATGACAGTGAGAACAACTTCAGAGACCAGAGTGTTGACATGGACTCATGCACTAGTCCTGAGGGAAGCTTTGATGATGTGCCTAGTTCCCATGACTTGCCCAAGGCTGCTACAAGGACTAGGAGGAAGCTCAATTTTGATGAGGAGGATGAAGACTTCATCCCCGAGGAGCTACCTAAGAAAGATGATGCTGCCACTTCTTCCAAGAAGAAGAAAGCTATCAGAAAGGAGTATGCTAGCTCTGAGACAGTGAGAGCACCAGAGAGCTCCAGAGCAACCATGACTGTTGTGCCTCCCAAGAAATCTATGCCTAAGAAGGCAGGGGAGAAGAAGAAATCCAGGAAGAGGATTATCCATGTTGTTGGCAGGCCTACCTCCATGTATGAGGATCCAGAGGAGGCAGCTGCTGAAGAGGAGGAGGTAGAGCCAGCTGCAAAGGCCCCTCCCAAGAAGAAGAAGAATCTTATGGCAGATGTTATGCCTAAGGCTACCACTTCCAAGAGCACCAAATCTGCTCCAAAGAAGGTTGCTGCTGCTGACAAACCCAAGAGATTCTCCAGAGAGATTCCAGCTTCTTTCAAGAACAAGACCTCCACTTTCAGGGAAGCTGATGATGATGATGACATGACTGCTTTGATGAAGCTCAGACCACACCTTCCAGGGCACAATGCCAGCCACCTGCTTGCTGAAGATATGAAGAAGAGGAAGGATTCTGGTTTGAGGGCATGGAGAGCGATTGATCCATATGCTCAGAGGAGAAAAACAGCTGTGGACTACAGGTTCTATACCAAGGAGCAACAGGATTTCTATGAGACTGTGTTACTTGACAAGAGCCCATCTGTTAGTGATATGAGATACGTTGACTGGAAGTATATCAAGGAGAATGAAGATTACTTTCCAAATGTTCAAGACAACTTTCATTGCATTGGCCTAGATGAATTTGTTGGCAAAGAATTCACTGCATGGAACGACGAGATGATCATGCAATTCTACTCCACTGCTCATTTCTATGGAGATGGTAGGATTGTGTGGATGACTGAAGGAGCAAGATATGAATCCACTGTTGAGGAATGGGCTGCCATCTTAGGAGTCCCAGAGGCGCAAGATGGTGACTTGGATGTCTATTCTGAATCCAAGGAGAGCCATGATTCCATGAAGAATATGTACAATGAGATCCCTGCTGCCAGCCTGAAATATCACAAGTTAGGATCCATTTACTTTCTCCAAGCTGGCCTCCGCACCATGAACACTTTCTTGAGGCACACATTGATGCCTAAGTCTGGAGATGAGAAGATGATTCGAGGCTATTCCATCAACATGCTGATCCATCTTGATAGACACACCAGGATACGAGTGATGGACTTGATAGTAGAGACTGTGAAGAGGGTTGCTGCTGATCAGAAGCGCTCATGCTGCTATGCACCCTATATTCAGATGCTCATCAACTCCAAGCTGGAGAAGCACATTTTTGCTCTTGACAGACCCCATTTGCCCCTACAGCCAGATCTTGAGGACAATGTTGTGGTGATGGACCCAGATCATCCCACATCAGCTGTAGCACAGGCAGAGGCAGAGGAAGCTAGAGCCACTAGTGATCAAGTCCCTAGATCCAGGAACGAGCAAATGGATCTCTTGATCACTGCCGTTCAGGGCATGCAGAAGGACATCAAGGACATACTGGGGAATCAGAATAGTCTTGTGAGGATCTTTGAGAATAGGATCAAGACCCTAAATGACAAAGTGGATGGGCTGACAAAGACAGTGAACGAGCTAAAGAAGGAAGTTGACAGCGTGCCCAGTCCCGACACTTCAGATGATGAGGATGACTCTCCTCTCAGGCCAGGCACTCACTTCACTACCCAGGCCAGATCAGCCACAGTGCCAGTTCCAGAGTTGAGGCCTTCTTCATCAGCACCTGCTATAGCCTCCTCAGCTCCATCAGCTCCAGTACCTCCAGTTGCCACTCCAACTCCATCCATGACATCAGCAGAGGTCTTCGCCGACGCAGTTCTCTCGACTCCTTCATCGACTACCGGAGGAGATCAGCCCCAGAAGAGCGCTTAGACATATACCTTTGAACTTTTTGGTAAGTTGTTGCCAAAGGGGGAGAAGTGTATATAGATCTTTAGGCTTTGAGTGAGAGAGCGTTGGTTTTTATCGCTTTACAAAACATTTGATCTTTTTGTTTGGTTGTGTTAAACTCTGTGGTGTTTTGATCATACACTTGTTGTGTGTTGCTACTATTTCCTATCATTATGATGCTTATGAGATGATCATTCACCTTTGCTTGATTGTGTTGTGCTATGATGCTCATTCTTATTATTCTCGCACACCACCAAGTTGTATGTGACATGAAAGAGTGCCCTATGTACCTAATCGATTGTGCATTTGCATTCAAACGCAGATTCAAAATAATGCACAAATTTAGGGGGAGCTCTTGCTTATCACAAACTTCTCAAAGCGACGATTACATTCATTGATTATATCATATGTCGAAGCTTTGATCTATATGTTGTCATCAATTACCAAAAAGGGGGAGATTGAAAACACATTTGCTCCCTTGGTGGTTTTGGTAATTAATAACAGCATATATGTCATTGAACTAATGTTTCCACTAAGCATATTTAAGGAAAAGTTCAATGATAGGGATGGCAAAAGGATTGTGGATAACCCCAAGATGCAAGGAAATAGATTGGCAAAGCTTCAAGCAAGAGGACTCTACATTTTACTTTGTGAGAAATCACTTTGAGTCCATAGGAAAGCCAATACTATTAAAAGGGGGTAAGGTACTGTTGGTGAACAAAATGCTCATACGTGCACAAGTGATAGTCACCAAAAACACCCACAAGCTCTTCCACAAAAGTCTGTCCAAAGTCAAATATCCAAAATCGGTGCAACCAACACTTTCCACTCGGTGCCACCGATTCCTAAACTCAGACAGACCCATGCCAAACCCTAGCACATCGGTGCAACCGATTCCACTTCGGTGCCACCGAGTTTGGGTTGCCAACTTTCTGTTACCTCGATTCACAAAATCGGTACCACCGAGTTTGTTAAATCGGCGTCACCGAGTTGCGCAATCTAACCGTTGGTCACCTTATCGGTACCACCGAGAACTATATATCGGTCTCACCGAGATTCAAAAGTTGCTACCTTTGGAGCAACTCGGTACCACTGAGATTCACACATCGGTGTCACCGAGTTGGTCACTTTAGGTGTAACGGTTGGATTTTTGGGGATGCCTATATATACCCCTTCACCATCACCCACTCGAAAGAGAAGCACTCAGAACTATTCCATACTTGCCCCCATCATATTTTCTGAGAGAGAGCCACCTACTCATGTGTTGAGATCAAGCTATTCCATTCCTACCATATGAATCTTGATCTCTAGCCTCCCCAAGTTGCTTTCCACCAAATCAATCTTTTCCACCATAGCCAAATCTGTGAGAGAGTGATTGTGTGTTGAGGAGTCTATCATCTTGAAGCACAAGAGCAAGGAGTTCATCGACATTGCCGAGCCTATTACCTTTTGGAGGGTGGTGCCTCCTAGATTGGTTAGGTGTCGCTTGGGAGCCTCCTACTTCGTGTTGTGGAGTTGAACCAAGAAGTTTGTACGGGCAAGGAGATAGCCTACTTCGTGAAGATCTACCCATAGTGAGGCTAGTCCTTCGTGGACGGAAGCCGTTATGAAATAGTCAAGGTTGCTACTTCGTGGACCCTTATGGGTGGAGCCCTCCGTGGACTCTCGCGACCGTTACCCTCCGTGGGTTGAAGACTCCATAAACGTGGACGTACGATAGCACCACCTACCGGAACCACGGGAAAAATCTTCGTGTCTACAAATTGCGTTTGATCTTCCTTCCTACCCTCTACTATACATGCTTGTTGTTACTTTCCGCTGCTATACTCTTAGACATGAATGTGTAGGGTGTGCTTGACTTGCTATCAATGCTAAAATCTGCCAACACTTAAAATTGGGAAAAGGTATGATTTTTATTTGGTCAAGTAGTCTAATCACCCCCCCCCCCCCCCTCTAGACATACTTTCGGTCCTACACATCAATATCTCCTCTTGGCACTTGGACTACTCCATGGTTAATGGTGGATTAAATAGGCTGGCACAAGCTCCCCAAAAACAAAAGCCATGGCCTCCCTCACGATGCTTGTCAGCTGGAGAATTTGGAATGAGAGAAATGCTAGAGCTTTTTGTCACTAAAGTGCTCCGCCGCTAATCATGCTAAACATTATCAAGGTGGAGGTGAGGATTTGGGTCGTCGCGCGTGCCAAAAAACTAGGCGTCATTTTATCGAGCGACTAATCTTATATGTTGTAAAGTGGATGGTTGTAACAAAACTCTATTATCTCCTTAATTAATGGATGAGGCAATTGCCTCATCCATTTTTATTTTTTTCCCCAAAAAATATGGATGAGGCAAATCTTATACCTCTGTTTTGGTATATTTTTTTTGCAAAAACTAGAAAAATTGGATGTTTATACCACGTTGTGAACTAGAGGAATGGAAAACATAACAATGTATACCTGAACTTACTTAGTTCCATCACGATAAAATACAAGAACTCTATAGAAAGAATATAACAGAAAAACAAACATATTTTCTGTGAGGTTGGAAAGAGTGAAAATATTTATGTGGAAATGCATGTATAGTAGACGGACGCGGCTTTGGTGAATACGGTTCCACGGAAACCCCTCATGAATAGTAAATTAAAAAAAAGGACTTGGAAAATTCAAAAAAACTGATTTTTAACATACATGGTCGACTATACCCGCGGAGAAATGACATCCGTGATATTCTGGGCAAAATGATAAAACTGAAACTTATTCGAAACATTGTTTAAATTAACTTACTAAGGCCCGGTTGCATTTTCTTCACTACGGATACCTCGGGTGTCATTCCTTCACAAAACTGCACACTAGAGTAGAATGGTCGAGCAAGCTTGATACCCCAAAGTTTCAATAAAAACAAATTTTACTAGTATTTTTTTGTGAGTTTACTATTCACATGGGTGTGTGTGGAACCATGTTTAGTTTTATATTTTTGCATAGTAGACGGCATAGAAAAACATTATACGATCCATAGTCCTATATTATATAAAGCAAAAGGCCGGAGTGTTTCCACCACCATCTCCTTGGCACCATCGACCTCATATTCATCCTAGCGCAGCCGTCACCCCTTCCCCCTTCGATCTTGTCCCCCCCACCACTGCCGAAGGACGCCTCTTGTCAAAAGCCACGAGGCTGAAGGCGACGGTGGCGGCGGGTCCTCCTCCTCGCGCGACTAATGGCAGTGGGGGCCCCATCATTTCTCGCGTTGCGGGATCTCCGGTCGGAGCTTCATGGCAGCCCTAGACAGTGTGGTTCATCCGGCGGAGATGGCTGCCGGGGCGGCTATCCCAGATTTCTTCGGCGAGACCGACTGCCGCTTTCGCCGCAAGGGCGGCACGACGACTAGATCGGGGGGCTCAGTGTGGCTCAGCTAATTATCTCAGTGCGGTGCGGGTGGTGGTGGCGGTGCCCACTGAGATCTCCGGCATGCTATAGGGAACCGGCAGGTGGTGCAGTCCTGGGTTCTTTTTTGCATTAAGATGGTGTTCTACCGGCAGCCGGCCCTCATGGATCTAGCCATTAACGAGTTCCGGAATGTTCCGTCAAAGATCTTCATTGGGTGCTTGATGCCTGTAGATTGTTGGATTGGATGGGATTCGGTCGTCTACGCCCCTATTTCAGCCCGAGTGGCTTCAGGAGGATGTGATGCAAAGCTTCGGTATCTGTTGATATTATAGGACACGTCAGTATTTTGATTTTCATGGTGAAGACAATGGTGGAGAACGTCATGGCGGCCGAGGTCAGAGGCCTTGTAATGACGGATCGAGTCTTCGTGGCGATGATGACTTTCCTTGGTGATTCAGACTCGTATTAGGGACATCGGTAAGTGGGGGCGGCGACATAGGCAGAATACAAAGTCTTAGCTTTCATGATGAAAACCTAACGTTTGGCCTTAATTGGTTGTGCTTGACAGTGACCTTGTTTATGGCATTGTTTGAGGATTTTCTCCAGGGTGAAAACCTAAGATCTAGGATTAGACGATGACGGTGCTTATGCACTGTTTCCTTCTTGGAGGCATAGTTTTTGAAGAATTTGGACTTAAGGTGTTGTCTAGGTAGCGGTTCGTAATGCAACTACAAGGAATTGATCACTGTAGCGGGATCTTTTTTTTCTTTTTATCTATTGGCTATGTGCATCTGTAGTATCTTTACGACATTGCGTTGTTGCGAGACTGTATGTAATAAATATCTCCACAATATTAATATATTCCCCTTATCAAAAACAAAATCACCTCCATCATCTCCTTTTCGGCCCCAGGATCTCTGACATCTCCCTCTCAGAATATACCGTGAGCGTGCGGCGCCGGTCAGCTTCGTCATCGAGAAATCGGCGGTTGTCCACTGCTGTTGTGATTTTTTTTGAGTAAATGTTGTGAAGTACGCTGTGTTTTTCGCGGCTTATGATATGCGAAGTGCGAGCATGGGCTGGCCTCTCGAGAGCCCATGACTTTGCCCTCTCACACGCTCACAAACTTTTTTGACCAAGGTTGATATGACCAAGTCTATCGATGTATCTGGCTGAGAAGCCTCCTTGAGTAATGAGAATATTCTTTTCCCCCGCAAAAAAAGTCTATCGATGTCTCAAGAAAACAGGCCCATGTGCGCCAACGAACAGAATCGACTGACAGGAAAGAAATTTTCAGGTGCCTGACAATTAGCAAAAGCGTAAAATCATGGCACAAAACAGAAAACTCACCACATGCCACGAGAAGCCTCATGCAATGGCGCCAACCACAATATCACCGTCATCAGTCCTCGGACCGCGGACAGACGACTCCGACTTTGACGTAGCAAGCCACACATGCAATTAGACACGGCAATATTGGCTAGGACAAAATTAAATCTCTGGATTCATTTGTGATTGGAGGCAAGGGCGGGAAAATTAATGTTGGAGTTTTTAACTTGTAGGAGGAGAAATAAGAAATAACTGGGGCATACGTGCACGAAGACGTCCATGCATGTTGGCTGGGCAAAGTTGGTGTTTTGGGCAGAATATGGTACTCCCCCAACCAACTGGAGTATGTATTTGCGAAACGAGCCTTGTTTTCGTCATCACCCGAGGTAAGAGTGACTTGGATTTTTTTAAAACTCAAAGAAAAGGGTGTGTCTAGAACTCAGTCAACTGAGACTTAACGAAGTCTCAATCAAAGTAACTTCACCGTTGTTGTTTTTTTTGCTACAAACGGCGACAAAAAATGTTGCGATGGTATTGCGAGCAACAATAACAAATGCTACAACCATTCTAACTAAAATGCTACAATCGTCATTGAAAGATGTTGCAATCGGTGAGATGGCATGCTACAACCAATGAGGAACGAAATGCATCAACCAAGAAGAAGAATGTTGCAACCGTTAGGAAAAACTGTTGCAGACGATGGCAAAAAGTGTTGCATAGTTGAGTGAGACTTGGTTAAATCTCAGTCGACTAAGTTTTAGCAGGCCGGTTTCGCCAAAACTGACGAGACAAAGAGTCTCGCGAGCTAATGCATTACATATAAGAAGAAACTTGTCTAGTCTAGTAAACTAAAGAAAAAAATGAAAAACAAAATGAGTAATTAAGCACCTAACGAATAAGGAAAACCGGCTAAAACCAAATCCGGATCGCGACGTCACAGGCAAAGACAAGGTCAACACATGCCACAAGAAACTTCATGCAATGGTGTCGCCCACAACATCGCCGTCATCACGCCCGGCGCCGCGGGCAGACGACTCCGACTTTGACGCGGCAAGCCCCCGATGCCGCATCGCACGCGGCAATGGAATTTATACGGCTGGATTCATCTCAAGCAGGCTAGACCGTGGCGCAAGCAACAAACTCGTCGAGCTCAAACAGCGACAACAACGCAACGGCGAGGAGTAGCGGCTGCACGGTCTCTTGGTTGAAACAAAGGTTGACGGGCTCCGGTCGAGGTGTTGGCTTCCGAGGACTATTCCAGCCAGGTGACATGCAAGTGTGTGGATGCCGTGGCGCTGCACATGTGTTCTTAAACCCCATGAAGACAGCCAGCTGAGCACCCAAATCGACCGCACTTCTTCTTCACAGCTTGCTCACGCGCCCGCCCGGCAAAAATGGCGTCTGCTCCCCCGACGGATTCGAATGGAGGTGAGCCTATTTTCTCTCCTTAATCATCATGTCTCTTTAATTAGGCCCTGACTAGTGCCAACGTTTTGCACAAGCTAGCTACGACTAATCATGTATGTGTCCTTAATCAAAATGGCTTCTGCTCGCATGTTAGCACACATGTTCGCGTGTAATTTATTTCTATTGTTTTGTTATTATACACGGTCTCGATAGGGTCGTAATTAAGCTTGTCCGTAACTTCTTACTCTTGCATCACGGGCTTATTACCGTAGTATATCCAAGGATGCAAGCGAGCTTCTCGCAAAGTCCACGTATAAGTATATACTAGAAGGGTGGGCGCGCTTTGCTGCGCTGTTGATATTTTCGAATTTTCATAATTTTTGTACTCAATCTATCCGAAAATATAAGGTGTATTAGTTTTTTAAAAAGTCAAACCTCTTTAAATTTGACCATATTTTTGAAAAGTCAAACCTCTTTAAGGTGTATCAATATCCATAATATCAAATCGGATTTTTAGATTGATCATGAAACGAATTTTCATATTTTATTATTTAGTATTATGGGTGTCGATATTTTTGCCTCTGATCTTGGTCAAAGTTAAAAAAAATGACTTTTCATCAGTAAACTAATACACCTTAAATTTTAGAACGGAATGAGTATTAGGTTTGGTTAGTGGGGAAGATAATGAAATGTCTTTTCTTTTTTATTCATATAATGCGGTATTTTAGTGGGCTTTCGCGGTGTGATTCTGTGATCTGCTAATTAACTCATACTTATGTGGAAACAAATTCGGCGTCGGTGGCTGCATGTACTATATTGGTGCTACAGTATCACATGTTGAGGTTATTTTTTCTAGGTGATGAGAGGGTGCCTAGGATTGATAAGTTTTTATAGGCCAGTTGCTTCTAATTGATTTGAAAAATTGTTGACCCAGTCAAAATCATGTACAAAATCCAATATTTAATTTCTCAATGAAATAATGGAGCATAGTGAATATAATAATTGAGTGAGAGATTGTTGACCCGGTCAAAATTGGATGACCAAATTCCAATTGGAGACCTCAATTGATTGTGAGGCCTCCAATCCTAGGAGGATTAGTGATATATTATGTAAAAGCCAATTCTAGCTATGTTAACTAAAGAATAGTCACGCTTGCGACGGGAATCGATTGCAATATATTTAAGTGATTTGATTGTACGAACATGCATACTTGAATTAATTATTAATAATATATGAACCAAAACTAAAAATAAATATTATACTCTCTTCGTCTCATAATCTAGCTAGGATGTTTTTGACACTAGTGTAGTGTCAAAAAGTACCATTATGGGACGGAGGGGTACATTGTATTCTATTATTGTGTGGTGAAAATAATAATATTTGGAATATAAATGGATAATATAATAAAAAACTTTTTTCATGCATGTTGAGGGAGTCCATGCATGCATGTTGTTCATCAGTAACTTGGTAGTGATTATTTTGAAGCTTACATCAAGCAAGCAAATGTGTGGATTTTCTTAATAATGTCCCCGATATTCCCCTTCAAGAAAACCGTAGTCACTAAATTAATCAAGGTGCTCAACTTTTGTTGCAGAGAATGTACCTGAAACGGAAATGGCACGAGGCAATCATCCTACCAATGCTGACAACGTGAGGCGTGCTGAAAAGAGGCAACAAGCATACCGTTCCTGGTTACTCCTCCTGACCTCACTGACTGCCACGGTCACCTTCACCGTGGGGCTTACCCCACCCGGCGGTTTCTGGGCCACCGACGACAAGGCAAACGGATAAGTCGCCGGCATCCCGGTTATGCGCGACAAATTTCCCAAGAGGTACTTGGCATTTTACTATAGCAACACGACCGCTTTCTTCACCTCCTTGATGATCATTGCAACGCTCGCCAGAAACCAGAATAACAGCGAGCAGCCTGATGCCATGGAAAAGCATGTTTTGAACGGCCTTGTGGTTCTTTGCTTCTTGAGCTTGGGGGCCAGCTATGTCGCCGGCACCTGGGACAGCCCTAGTCGTGTGATTTACGTCGTCGTAGCTGTGTTCATAGTCAACGTTTTGTACATGTTGCTGCCTCGGTTTATGCGTTGGATCCGAAGCTGAATTTGATCCGGAACGCCTTAATGGTCAGTTTATTGCTACAAACAAATAAACATTGCGGTAAGGGAGGAGATATTATGCTGAAGAAACAAGGAGAAAACTCCTTATATCAGCCCGTCTACATGGAAACTTATGTCTTCATAGAAGAAATGTTTGGTATTGTAAATGCGCGAGAACGCTGGTTTTGCTACCCAAGTCATTTGCAATTCTTATTTTTACAGAAGAATATGCCATGTATTTGGGTCGATGAGCCCTCTTGTTTTCTTTTGAAAAATCTTATGGATGATGTAACTATTGTCTATTATCGATAAAGTCTGACATGATCACATGAGGGCCATCTCTAGAAGAAACTCCCCTTTTTATGCACGAGAATGTGATTTGGTTCCTTTATGCCAGGGATACTCGGGAATTGTTGGTGATCACCTGAGTGGGCAAGTAAGAAGAGGTTCAAGTATTTCGATACATATGGCAGAAAAGATAGATACAAATATCTCATTGAAACTTCAATGCATATTGTGTGATGTGAATGGAATGATATCAGTAAACACGGGTCATTACGCTGCAATCAACTGGACTACAAGGAATGATTAAGCAATTGATGGTTATGAATCCCAAGGCCTTCAAACTCCACCGATCTATGAGACTCACTAGAAATTATCACGTTAATCATAAAATCAAGTCATTAATCTGGTGGGACCGAGTTATTATAGTTTAAAGCAGCCAATATAATATCTGCTAACTCGAGGCACCAATAGAGATTCCACATCAATCCTTGTGCTTATTATTGTCCATCGGATCTCCATCAATCCTGTTCACCGGGAGGGGTGTGGCGTACCGCAAAATGAATGAAACGGACTACTGTTCATCCGCCGTCAACTTCTTACAGTCTCCACTGGCTACTATTCATCCAACACCAACTGCCTACGTCCTCCATGCTCCTGTTCATCCACCCTCAACCGGCTGAGGTGTGGCGCACCGCAAAACAACCGGATCGGGGTCCTGTTCATACAGCAGCAACTGCCTACACGATCGGGGTACAGTTCACCTACAACCCCTACCGGTTGGAGTGGGGCATACGAGCGGGCTGTAGCAACGGGAACTGTTCATCCACGGCCAACCAACCGGCTAGGTCAACTCACCACGTCTCGGCAAGGGGGCTCGATCGATGCTAGTGTCGACTCGATCTACGTATCGCACGCGGCAGCAATGGGGACTGCTCATTAAGAGGCAACCAACCGGCTAGGTCAACTCACGTCTTGCCTGGGGGATCGATACAACACATTGATCGATTGGGCCAGGAAACTTTGCACGTGCATGAGCCTTGCTCGCATCGATCGGGTTCAGTAAGCAGCAAAGAGATCGCTCAGGTTCACTACGTAGTGTGAGGGGTCGCTTGGGTTCAGTAAGCAGCGAAGGAATAGCTCAGATTCACTAGTAGTGTGAGGCACCGATCGCTCATGTTCAGTAAACGAGGGATCGCCCGGGTTCAGTGTATAGTGTGAGGGATCATGACAGAAAAGTGTAGATGATAGTTCTGATTCCAAAGACAACCAGTACAGAGAGAGTGAAGGACTTATGACCCATCAACCTCTGCAACGTGGTCGACAAATTAATCCAAGGTACTCACCAACTGATTAAAAAGCATAATGCCTCAAATTATTTGCCCTAATCAAAGTGTTTTGTGCATGGATGCCTAATATCTGATAATATCCTTTTAGCATATGAAATGAATCATTTGTTGTAGATGAAGAGATGTGGTAGAAGAGGTTATGCTACCATCAAACTCGACATGAGCAAAGCCTATGACCGAGTTGAATGGAGGTTCTAGCGAGAAATCATGTTGAAACTTGGTTTTAATAGAAGATGGGTGTAGCTAGTGATGAACTGTGTTACCACATGAAGTACCAAATTAAAGTTAATGGGGACACCACGTAAATGATTACTCCTGAATGAGGACTTTGTCAAGGTGACCCCTGATACGTCTCCAACGTATCAATAATTTTTGCTTGTTCCATGTTGTTATATTATCATTCTTCGATGTTTTACATTCACTTTATAGCAATTTTATATCATTTTTTGGGACTAACCTAATGACATAGTGCCAAAGTGCCAGGTGTTGTTTTTTGCTTGTTTTCTTACTTCGCAGAATATCAATACCAAACAGAGTCAAATCGCGACGAAACTTTTTGGAGATTTTTTTTGGACCAGAAGACACCCAGTGGGCCAAAGAAGTGCCAGAGAGGTGGGTTGTGGAGGCCACAACCCACCAGGGCACGCCAGGGGGGCCCCGGCGCGCCCTGATGGGTTGTGCCCTCCACGGGGCCCTCCTCCACTGCCTCTGATGCCTATAAATACTCAAATAATCAGAAAACCCTAGGGGGGTCGACGAAAAACATATCCAGCCGCCGCAAGTTCCAGAACCTCGAGATCCAATCTAACACCATCACGGAGGGGTTCATTTTCTTCATAGGTGCCTCTCCGATGATGCGTGAGTAGTCCATCATAGACCTACGAGTCTGTAGGTTGTAGCTAGATAGCTAGATGGTTTCTATCCATCAATATTATTTGATTCTTCTTTCATCTCTTATATGCATGATTACTTATAGCCTCGTATTTCTTCTTCGAATCTTTGGTTTAGTTAGGCCCACTAGATCGATTTTTCTTGCCATGGGAAAAGGTGCTTTGTGATGGGTTCGATCTTGCGGTGTCCTTTCCCAGTGACAGAAGGGGCAGCAAGGCACGCATGTATCATTGCCATTAGGGATAACAAGATAGGGTCTATTCCTACATGAATAGATCTTGTCTACATCATGTCATCGTTCTTATTGCATTACTCCGTTTTTCCATGAACTTAATACACTAGATGCATGCTGGATAGCGGTCGATGTCTGGAGTAATAGTGGTAGATGCAGGCAGGAGTCGGTCTACTTATCTTGGACGTGATGCCTATATAATGATCATCGCCTTGGATATCGTCATGATTATTTGATCTTCTATCAATTGCCCAACAGTAATTTGTTCACCCACCGTGTGCTATACTCATGAGAGAAGCCACTAGTGAAACCTATGGCCCCCGGGTCTACTTTTCCAACATATTGCTTTCCGATCTATCTTTTTGCCGCTTTTGTTTTCAGATCTACTATACCAAAAACCCAAAAATATATTGCTGCACTATTTATTTGCTCTTTTTATTTTGTGTTCTTGAGAGATCTATCTCTCATATCTATCATGTCCTAATCTACCTTTTTATCGTAGAGAGATTGACAACCTCTCTTTCGCGTCGGGTTGCAAGTATTTGTTATTTGTGTGCAGGTGCTGCTTATTGGGTGGTGGTGATCCTCCTACTGGTTCGATAACCTTGATTTCATAACTGAGGGAAATACTTACCGTCGTTGTGCTGCATCATCCCTTCCTCTTTGGGAAAATACCGACGCAGTCTCAAGCCACGTCAGAGGAATTTCTGGCACCGTTGCCGGGGAGGAAGCGGTCTCTTCTACGTGCCAATCTCTGGCGCCGAGGAGACTCCATCATCATCTACCAGGATGAAAGCACATTTGCTCCCTTGGTGGTTTTGGTAATTAATAACAACATATAAGTCATTGAACTAATGTTTCTACCAAGTATATTTCAGGAAATGTTCAATGATAGGATTGGCAAAAGGAGATTGTGGAGATACCCCAAGATGCAAGGAAATAGGTTGGCCAAGCTTCAAGCAAGAGGACTCTACATTTTATATTTGTGAGAAATCACTTTGAGTCCATAGGAAAACCAATACTATTAAAAGGGGGTAAGGTTTTGTTGGTGAACAATATGCTCATACGTGCACAAGAGATAGTCGCCAAAAACATCCACAAGCTCTCCCACCAAAGTCTGTCCTAAGCCAAACACTCAAAATCGGTGCAACCAACATTCCTATCCCGGTGCCACCGAGTTCCAAACCCTAGACAGACTCAGCCAAACCCTAGCCACTTCGGTGCAACCGATTCCATACCGGTGCCACCGAGTTTGGGTTGCCAACTTTCTGTTACGCAAATTCACATTTTCGGTCCCACCGAGAATGTTGGATCGGCGTCACCAAGATTGGAAATCTGACCGTTGGTCACCTTATCGGTGCAACCGAGTTTCCTATATCGGTCTCACCGAGATTCAAAAGTTGCCACCTTTTGGTCACTTCGGTATCACCGAGATTCACACATCGGTGTCACCGAGTTGGTCATTTTGTGTGTAACGGTTGGATTTTTGGGGATGCCTATATATACCCCTCCACCACCACCTACTCGAAAGAGAAGCACTCAGAACTATTCCATACTTGCCCATCCAGTTTTCTGAGAGAGAACCACCTAGTCTTGTGTTGAGGTCAAGATCTTCCACTCCTACCATATGGATCTTGATTTCTAGCCTCCCCAAGTTGCTTTCCACCAATCCCATCTCTTCTACCAAGCCATATCTGTGAGAGAGTGATTGTGTGTTGAGGAGTCTATCATCTTGAAGCACAAGAGCAAGGAGTTCATCGTCATTACCGAGCCTATTACCTTTTGGAGGGTGGTGCCTCCTAGATTGGTTAGGTGTCGCTTGGGAGCCTCCTACTTCGTGTTGTGGAGTGAACCAAGAAGTTTGTACAGGCAAGGAGATCGCCTACTTCGTGAAGATCTACCCATAGTGAGGCTAGTCCTTCGTGGATGGAAGCCGTTATGGAATAGTCAAGGTTGCTACTTCGTGGACCCTTATGGGTGGAGCCCTCCGTGGACTCTCGCGACCGTTACCCTCCGTGGGTTGAAGACTCCATAAACGTGGATGTACGATAACGCCACCTATCGGAACCACGGGAAAAATCATTGTGTCTACAACTGCGTTTGATTCTCCTACCCTATCCCTTCTATACATGCTCGTTGTTATTTTCCGCTGCTATATACTCTTAGACTTGCATGTGTAGGGTGTACTTGACTTGCCATGAAATGCTAAAAACTGTCAACCCTAAAACTTGGCATAGGCAAAACCTTTATTTGGTCAAGTAGTCTAATCACCCCCCCTCTAGACATACTTTCGATCCTACAAGTGGTATCAGAGCTTTGGTCTCCATTGCTTAGGTCTCACAACCTAGGAGAGTATGACGTCTAGTGAGGGAAGTTATCATCGTAGAGGTCCGTACTTTGATGGTACTAATTTTGCTAGTTGGAAGCACAAAATGAAAATGCATATTCTTGGTCATAACCCCGCCGTTTGGGCTGTTGTTCGTGTTGGCTTGCAAGGTGAGTTCTTTGCGGATGGACGGGAACCGGATCGTGAAGCGACCGCGGATGAGTTGAAGATGTTGCAACTCAATGCTCAAGCATGTGACATTCTATTCAACTGCTTGTGCCCCGAAGAATTCAACAAAATCAGTCGTCTTGAGAATGCAAAAGAGATTTGGGATACTTTGGTTGATATGCACGAAGGAACCGAGTCCGTGAGAGAATCCAAGTTAGACGTTCTTCAAGGTCAGCTTGACAAGTTCAAGATGAAGGATGGTGAAGGAGTCGCAGAGATGTACTCTAGGCTAGCTCTCATCACAAATGAGATTGCCGGCTTAGGAAGCGAAGAAATGACAGACAAATTCATCATCAAGAAGATTCTTAGAGCTTTGGATGAGAGATATGACACCGTGTGCACATTGATCCAAATGATGCCCAACTACAAAGATCTCAAGCCTACGGAAGTCATTGGAAGGATTGTTGCTCATGAGATGACACTCAAGGACAAGTAAGAGCTACATCACAAGTCTAGCGGTGCTTACAAAGCCACAAGTGATGCTCCCGCAACTTCAAACAACAACCTTGTCACCAATGAAGAAATAAGTCTCATGGTCAAGAAATTCAACAAGTTCTACAAGAATAGAGGCAAAGAAAGAAGCTCCAATTCTAGATATGATGAGAAGCGTTCGTCAAGTCATGACCGCAATTGCTACAATTGTGGGAAGCCCGGACACTACTCAAATGAGTGCACGGCTCCCTACAAAAGAAGAGAAGAGTCACCTCGAAGACGAAGCTCAAGGAATGTATCACCTCAAAGAGAGAGAAGGAGTAGAGATGATCGTTATGAACGAAGACCCTCAAGGAGAAGTAGGGATTCGGAGAAAAAGGACAAGTACACCAAGAGCTACACAAGAAGAAAACATCAAACTCATGTTGGTGAATGGGTTTCCGGCTCCGACTCCGACGACAACTCCGAGAGAAGCTATCACTCCGACTCCGACTATAGTCAAGATGATGGTGTTGCCGGAATTGCTCTAGTGACTACCAACTCCTACGATCTATTCGACTCACCAAACGAAGGGAGTGGAAGTTGCTTCATGGCTAAAGGCCCCAAGGTATCACACCCCGAGTATCTTGATTTTGATAGTGATGAAGATGATTTGCTTTGTGATGATGACTTGTTTTGTGATAAAACTAGTGATGTTGATCAAAACGAACTTGATAATCCTCATGCTAGTCAAGATAAGTCAATTGATGATGATAAGGTGAAAATAGAAGAACTAACTAAAGAACTAAACACTCTTAAGTTAGCTCATGAATCTACTCTCGAAGATCATAGAGAGCTTGTGAGAACTCATGAGAAGCTACGCTTCGAGAAGCTCAACTTGGAGCAAGAGCATGAGTTTCTCAAAGCTATCAATGACGATCTCCGAAAGAAGACTTCATCTTATCTAGCCAAACGACTACTTTTGTCTACATTCATGCCTCAAGTTAAAACTAAGCAATCTAGTAACAAAGGCAAGAAAGGTTCTTCATCTAGTAGCAACAATAAAAATGCTAAACCCAATGATGTTGCTTCTAGTAGTTCTCTATTGATTCCACTAATGATGATTCTCTTAGCCAAGTTACACTTGAGCAAGAAAATGCTTTATTAAAAGGAATTATAGAGAAAGGTGTCTACAAGAGTCTTGCCGGATGTAAGCAATTTGAGGAAATTGTTCGCAAGCACGGAGGATACCGGAAGAATCGTGGTGTTGGCTACTTCAACGCTAATGGAGTTGAATGGGAAGAAGGTCAATATCCCGAGCCCAAGTTTGTTCCTCAAAAGGAGAAGTATGAAAATACTCTTCCCAAGGGGACAAGCACTCAAGATGACCTTCCACCACAAGACCACAAGCTCAAGGGCAAGAACAAGCTTCAAGAGGACATTGACTCATATGAAGATGAATCCCTAGCTATGGTGGAGTGGGTTCCCAAGGCTACTTCAAGCTCAACTTCTACAAAGGCTACTTCAACACCAAGGATCCCCATTAACTTGATGTGGGTTCCCAAGAAGAAGAACTAGTATGTTCTTGAGGGGTGACTCCGCCAATGAAATTCACTCACATTCATTATTGGCAAGAATTATTTGCAATCAACATCAACTCTATGCAATAGTTCAAGGAGTCACACATTCCCTCAAAGGTAAGCAAGGGACAAGGTAATCAACAAATCAATGGACATCATAACACATGCTTTGCACTCCATGTCCATAGATATCCTTGTATTTGTCTCTTGTGTATTGGGACTAACCCATGTAGGTGAGAAGAGTAAGGGAACAACAAGGATGCTCCCAACTCTTGGTGATCTTCATCAACCTTGAGCATCCACAACTACCTCACCAACATGAAGTCTTCTTCGACAAAACCCAAGGTTAGTTTATCCCTCTTATGGGGGGATGTCACATCAAGGGGGAGCTTTACTCTAAGACTTGAGTCAAAGCATCTCTTAGTATGCGACAACATTAAATGCTTTATGTAAAAGTGGTAACCCCACTTGTGCTTAAACGATGAGTATGACCTATGATCAAGTATTCTTACTTGGCTCCTAAGTCAAATACTCATATATAGATGACTTCGTCATCGCCCAAATGCTTGTTAGATGCTAGTGTGTTTGTGCATGTTTGTCATGATTTCATTTGACATCTTATTGTGTGAGCATGTTGGTCTGCATTTATTTTCTCATTCGAGGACATCCAATTGTTGCTATTTGTCTTTTGATTTATCTTTTGCCAATTGGATGGACAAGAATGCCTAGGACCACTCTTTAGCTATCTATGCTTTCTCACCTCATATTCTATTCATGCTGCATCACAAAATTTGAACAAGTACCTTTCGATCCCTCTGTGTGTGGAGCACTCGGAGTTCCGTATCGACAAGGACTGACCATTAAAACCTCCCAAGTGCATCTCGGTGGAACCAACCCACAATCTCGGTCTCACCGAATGCCTAGGGTTGATCTGGTTTTCAATCTCGGTACTGCCGATTTCATATTCTCGGTTACACCGAGTTCCCCTGTCAACTGACAGTTGTGGAACTCGGTGACACCGAAAACATAAAATCGGTATCACCGACAGTGGAGGGTATATATATCTGTGGACCCGACGCTTTGAAATTTCATCCTCAAACCGTCGCGCCCCAAACCCTAAGCTGCCGCTTCGAGACCCCTGGTCATCGCCTTGCCTTCCCGAGCCTCCTCCGCCGCTGGGAATCGCCGCCGCCGACGAGATCTGCTCCATCGTCGCCGCCGTAGCGGATCCGCACCAAGTTAGGGTACGGATTCGACCTCCTTTGCGCCTCCCCTTCTGATTCTTGCGCATTGGATTTGTTTTCTCTATAAGCCAGTTTGCACAGCTTCCTATCCACAAGAAAATTCCTATAGCCTAGCGAATGATTGATTTTCTAGGGTTTGCCTTCCGCCCGACGCAACTCGGTAGAACCGAATCAAGAAAATCGGTACCACCGATTTTCGTTTCTGTGTTGCTGAGAACTGTCTCGGTGAAACCGAGTACTCCTTTTCGGTCCCACCGAAAAGGGTGCCAAGTTTCTGTTAAAGGGACAGTCAGTCTCGGTGTCACCGAAAATTTTGCTTCGGCCTTACCGATTTGTATTTGACAGAATGCAAAACTTTGGAAATCCTTTATTCAAAACTTTCAAAAACCAGGCTCATTTTGTGATGACTCATTCTATTCTACTCATCTATATTCTACTCACAGGGTCAGATATGTCAGAAGCTGAGGACAGTCAGAATGATCTCCGAGAGCAAAGTGTTGAGATGGATTCAGGCACTAGTCCTGAGTCGAGTTCATCTTCGGATCCAGGCACCCCCAGTTCTCATGGGTTGCCCAAAGCTGCTACGAGGACAAGGAAGAAGCTGAACTCAGATGAAGAAGATTCAGATTTTGTGCCGGAAGAAATTCTTGCCAAGAAGCAAGAGAAAGCTGCCAATGAAGCTACTTCTTCCAGGAGAGTTGTTGGGAAAGTCTATGCTAGCTCTGAAGCTAGAAGAGCACCTGAGAGTGCTAGGGCTAAGATGACTATTGAGCCCCCAAAGAAGTCATTGCCTAAGAAGGCAGGAGAGAAGAAGAAAGCAAGAAAGAGGATTGTTCATGTTATTGGCAGAAGAACTTCCATGTATGAAGATCCAGAGGAGGCTGCTGGTGCTGCTGCTGAGGAGGAGGAAGAACATGTTGAGAAAGCTCCTCCCAAGAAGAAGCAAAAGAAGCTTATGTCTGATGCTATGCCGAAGAGCGGTACTTCCAAGAGTACCAAGTCTGTCCCCAAGAAGCCTGCTGCTGAGAAGCCTAAGAAATTGTCTAGGCACATTCCTGCTTCTGAGAAGAACAAAGGGACTACCTCCAGAGTTGAGGATGATGATGCTATGTTAGCTTTGATGAAGCTTAGACCTCACCTTCCAGTTCACAATGCCAGCTACCCACTAGCTGAGGATATGAAGAAGAGGAAGGATACAGGTTTGAGGGCATGGAGAGCTGCTGATCCATATGCCCAGAGGAAGAAGACAGCTGTGGACTACAGATTTTTCACCAAAGAGCAACATGATTTCTATGAGACTGTGCTCCTTGACAAGAGTCCAGCTGTGAGCGATATGCGCTATGTTGACTGGAAATTTATCGAGGAAAACAAGGACTACTTTCCAAGTGTCCAAGATAATTTCCACTGCATTGGTTTGGATGAGTTTGTTGGCAGAGAGTTCACTGCTTGGAATGATGAGATGATCATGCAATTCTACTCCACTGCACATTTCTATGGAGATGGTAGAATTGTATGGATGACTGAAGGTGCAAGGTATGAATCTACTGTTGAGGAGTGGGCTACCATCTTAGGAGTCCCAGAAGCACAGGATGGTGATTTGGATGTCTACTCAGAATCCAAGGAGAGCCACAATGCTATGGCCAATATGTACAAGGAGATCCCTGCTGCAAATGTGAAGACTCACAAGCTAGGATCCATCTATTTCCTTCAGGCTGGCCTCCGCACCATGAACACCATTCTAAGGCATACTTTGATGCCCAAGTCAGGAGATGAAAAGATGATCCGAGGCTACTCCATAAATATGCTGATCCACCTTGACACACACACCAGGATCAGAGTCATGGATTTGATTGTTGAGACAATCAAGAGGGTTGCCGCTGATCAGAAGCGCTCTTGCTGTTATGCACTCTACATCCAAATGCTTATCAATTCAAAATTGGAGAAGCACATTTTTGCTCTAGATCGTCCACATCTACCCCTACAGCCAGATCTCGAGGACAACGTTGTGGTGATGGACCCAGGACATCCCACTTCAGCTGCAGCTCAGGCAGAGGCAGAGGCAGCTAGAGCCACTAGTGCTCAAGTCCCTAGATCCAGGAATGAGCAAATGGATCTTCTGATCTCATCAGTTCAGGACATGAAGAAGGACATTAAGGGGATTCTGGACAACCAGAACAGTCTTGTGAGGATATTTGAAAACAGAATCAAGACTCTCAATGATAAGGTTGATGGACTGACGAAGACAGTGAATGCGCTCAAGAAGGAAGTTGACTCAGTGCCTCTTCCTCATTCTTCTGATTCTGATGATGATGATGATGATGATGATGATGATGATGATGGATCACCTCTCAGGACAGGCACACAGTTTCCCACTCAGGCCAGATCAGCCACTGTGTCAGCTCCAGACTTGAGGCCCTCTTCATCAGCTCCTGCTGCTGTTTCCTCAGCTCCTGCTCCAACAGTTCCAGTTCCTCCAGTTGCCACACCAACTCCATCCAGGACATCAGCTGACATCTTCGCCGACGCGGTTCTCTCGACTCCTTCATCAACAACCGGAGGAGATCAGCCCAAGAACGATTAGATGTATGCCTTTGAACTTTTTGGTAACTTGTTGCCAAAGGGGGAGAAGTGTATATAGATCTTTAGGCTTCGAGTGAGAGAGCGTTTTGGTGTTTTGCTGTTTTTCAAAAAAAAAATTGTGTCTTTTGGTTGCTTGTGATACATGGTTCTTTGTGATTGCTCATGTGCATTATGCAACTATTTCCTATCAACTCAATGCTTATGAGATGATCATTATCTTTGCTTGATTGTGTTGTGCTATGATGCTCATTCTAATTATTCTCGCACACCACCAAGTTGTATGTGACATGGAAGAAGTGCCCCATGTACCTAATCGATTGTGCATTTGCATTCAAACGCAAATTCAAAATAATCCACAAATTTAGGGGGAGCTCTTGCTTATCACATACTTCTCAAAGCGACGATTATATTCATTGATTATATCATTTGTCGAAGCTTTGATCTATATGTTGTCATCAATTACCAAAACGGGGGAGATTGAAAGCACATTTGCTCCCTTGGTGGTTTTGGTAATTAATAACAACATATAAGTCATTGAACTAATGTTTCTACCAAGTATATTTCAGGAAATGTTCAATGATAGGATTGGCAAAAGGAGATTGTGGAGATACCCCAAGATGCAAGGAAATAGGTTGGCCAAGCTTCAAGCAAGAGGACTCTACATTTTATATTTGTGAGAAATCACTTTGAGTCCATAGGAAAGCCAATACTATTAAAAGGGGGTAAGGTTTTGTTGGTGAACAATATGCTCATACGTGCACAAGAGATAGTCGCCAAAAACATCCACAAGCTCTCCCACCAAAGTCTGTCCTAAGCCAAACACTCAAAATCGGTGCAACCAACATTCCTATCCCGGTGCCACCGAGTTCCAAACCCTAGACAGACTCAGCCAAACCCTAGCCACTTCGGTGCAACCGATTCCATACCGGTGCCACCGAGTTTGGGTTGCCAACTTTCTGTTACGCAAATTCACATTTTCGGTCCCACCGAGAATGTTGGATCGGCGTCACCGAGATTGGAAATCTGATCGTTGGTCACCTTATCGGTGCAACCGAGTTTCCTATATCGGTCTCACCGAGATTCAAAAGTTGCCACCTTTTGGTCACTTCGGTATCACCGAGATTCACACATCGGTGTCACCGAGTTGGTCATTTTGTGTGTAACGGTTGGATTTTTGGGGATGCCTATATATACCCCTCCACCACCACCTACTCGAAAGAGAAGCACTCAGAACTATTCCATACTTGCCCATCCAGTTTTCTGAGAGAGAACCACCTAGTCTTGTGTTGAGGTCAAGATCTTCCACTCCTACCATATGGATCTTGATTTCTAGCCTCCCCAAGTTGCTTTCCACCAATCCCATCTCTTCTACCAAGCCATATCTGTGAGAGAGTGATTGTGTGTTGAGGAGTCTATCATCTTGAAGCACAAGAGCAAGGAGTTCATCGTCATTACCGAGCCTATTACCTTTTGGAGGGTGGTGCCTCCTAGATTGGTTAGGTGTCGCTTGGGAGCCTCCTACTTCGTGTTGTGGAGTGAACCAAAGAAGTTTGTACGGGCAAGGAGATCGCCTACTTCGTGAAGATCTACCCATAGTGAGGCTAGTCCTTCGTGGATGGAAGCCGTTATGGAATAGTCAAGGTTGCTACTTCGTGGACCCTTATGGGTGGAGCCCTCCGTGGACTCTCGCGACCGTTACCCTCCGTGGGTTGAAGACTCCATAAACGTGGATGTACGATAGCGCCACCTATCGGAACCACGGGAAAAATCATCGTGTCTACAACTGCATTTGATTCTCCTACCCTATCCCTTCTATACATGCTCGTTGTTATTTTCCGCTGCTATATACTCTTAGACTTGCATGTGTAGGGTGTACTTGACTTGCCATGAAATGCTAAAAACTGTCAACCCTAAAACTTGGCATAGGCAAAACCTTTATTTGGTCAAGTAGTCTAATCACCCCCCCTCTAGACATACTTTCGATCCTACACAGGTTCCTAGTCACAAATCTCATCTCCTTTTAATTACATTATTTGCCATTTGCCCCTCGTTTTCCTCTCCCCCACTTCACCAAATTTGCTGTTTTATTCGCCCTCTTTTCCATTTGCCCTTTTGCTTGTTTGCTATCTTTGCTTGTGTTGCCATGTGCCTTCTAATTGCTTGCATCTTCGCTTGCTAAAAATCTATTGATATGGATCCTCATCCACTTGCTAATCTTTTCAAAAGGCCAAATTATGATGAACCAATTGCTAGTGAGTTGAGTGCACTTGATTATCTCTATGAAGTTTTGTTTGAAAATCATGAATCTGAAAATTTTGATGAAGTGTTGAAAGAAGAAATTTTGTGGTGTGTTTGTTGGGATCCGATGAATTTTGAGTTCATGATCAGCTTCTATCCATGAATATTATTTGAGTCTGCTTTGATCTCTTATATGCATGATTACTTATAGCCTCGTATTTCTTCTTCGAATCTTTGGTTTAGTGGGAAGAGTTGCTTTGTGATGGGTTCGATCTTGCGGTGTCCTTTCCCAGTGACAGAAGGGACATCAAGGCACACATGTATCGTTGCCATTAAGGATAACAAGATGGGGTCTATTCCTACATGAATAGATCTTGTCTACATCATGTCATCGTTCTTATTGCATTACTCCGTTTTTCCATGAACTTAATACACTAGATTCATGCTGGATAGCGGTCGATGTGTGGAGTAATAGTGGTAGATGCAGGCAGGAGTCGGTCTACTTATCTTGGACGTGATGCCTATATAATGATCATCACCTTGGATATCGTCATGATTATTTGATCTTCTATCAATTGCCCAACAGTAATTTGTTCACCCACCGTGTGCTATACTCATGAGAGAAGCCACTAGTGAAACCTACGGCCCCCGGGTCTACTTTTCCAACATATTGCTTTCCGATCTATCTTTTTGCCGCTTTTGTTTTCAGATCTACTATACCAAAAACCCAAAAATATATTGCTGCACTATTTATTTGCTCTTTTTATTTTGTGTTCTTGAGAGATCTATCTCTCATATCTATCATGTCCTAATCTACCTTTTTACCGTAGAGAGATTGACAACCTCTCTTTCGCGTCGGGTTGCAAGTATTTATTATTTGTGTTCAGGTGCTGCTTATTGGGTGGTGGTGATCCTCCTACTGGTTCGATAACCTTGATTTCATAACTGAGGGAAATACTTACCGTCGTTGTGCTGCATCATCCCTTCCTCTTTGGGGAAATACCGACGCAGTCTCAAGCCACGCCAAAGGAATTTCTGGCGCCGTTGCCGGGGAGGAAGCGGTCTCTTCTACGTGCCAATCTCTGGCGCCGAGGAGACTCCATCATCATCTACCAAGTTCCTAATCACAAATTTCATCTCCTTTCAATTACATTATTTGCCATTTGGCCCTCGTTTTCCTCTCCCCGACTTCACCAAATTTGATGTTTTATTCGCCCTCTTTTCCATTTGCCTTTTTGCTTGTTTGCTATCTTTGCTTGTGTTGCCATGTGCCTTCTAATTGCTTGCATCTTCGCTTGCTAAAAATCTATTGATATGGATCCTCATCCACTTGCTAATCTTTTCAAAAGGCCAAATTATGATGAACCAATTGCTAGTGAGTTGAGTGCACTTGATTATCTCTATGAAGTTTTGTTTGAAAATCATGAATCTGAAAATTTTGATGAAGTGTTGAAAGAAGAAATTTATAAGGTGATTCATGATAGTTCCTTGAATGATGAGCATGATTACAATGTTGCTAGTATGAATTCTCTAAATATCCATGATGCTCATGATATGCAAAGCCACAAGCTTGGGGGGTATATGTTTGATGAAGATGATATTTCTAGTCCCCCAAGTTTTGATTAGCAAATTTATTATGATGATTGCATGCCTCCTATTTATGATGATGGTGATGACACGTATGCTATAATGAGTAATGATAACCATGAAACTTATCATCATGGTTTTTGTGGTTATGTCAATCAAGTGTCTCATGATAGTTATTTTGTTGAATTTGCTCGGACGAAGATGTCCTGCACCCGAGCACACACGCACCCGTTGCTACAGTAAAATCGAAAAAAATAGAAAAAAAAGTCAAAAAAATCTGAATTTTTTTTGTGTGAAACATTGATGTTTTCCCCACATGCCTGCAAAATTTCATCACCGGATGACATTCGTGGAAAACGTGGCAAAAAAAACAAAATCGATGCTCCATCGATTTTGTTTTTTTTGCCACGTTTTCCACGAATGTCATCCGGTGATGAAATTTTGCAGGCATGTGGGGAAAACATCAATGTTTCACACAAAAAAAATTCAGATTTTTTTGACTTTTTTTTCTATTTTTTTCGATTTTACTGTAGCAACGGGTGCGTGTGTGCTCGGGTGCAAAAGAGCACTTTCGAATTTGCTCCCACTACCATGGATGATAAGGAATTTGCTTATGTGGAGAGTAATAAAAATTCTATGTTTGTGCATCATGAAAAGAATGATTTATGTGATAGTTATATTGTTGAATTCCTTCATGATGCTACTGAAATTTATTATGAGGGAGGAACATATGCTTGTAGGAATTGCAATAATATCAAGTTTCCTCTCTGTGTGTTCAAAGTTTTGAAGTTATGCTTGTTTTGCCTTCCTATGCTAGTTGGTTCTTGTTCCCATAAATTGTTTGCTCACAAAATCCCTATGCATAGGAGGTGGGTTAGACTTAAATGTGTTTGTCATGCTATTCATGATGCTCTTTTGCATATTTCAATTACTATTTTTTATGTGAGCATCATTGAAATCATCATGTCTAGCTAGGGGCGTAAAACGATAGCGCTTGTTGGGAGGCAACCCAATGAATAAATTTATTTTCATCTTTTTCTTTCTTTTTTTGAGTGTTGACATAATTATGCCTCTGTTATGATTGTGTTTTATGTTTTATTTAGTGTTTGTGCCAAGTAGAACCTTTAGGATGATTCATAGGATGAGTAGAAGTGATGCTGAATCTGAAACAGAAACTTTGCCTCCAGTGTTCGAATTTTCATTTTTGACTGGAACGTGATATTGAGCTGAAATTTTAACAAAGTGTTGCTATACAAATTCTTCACGTTGTCCGAATTTTTAAGAATTTTTAGAGTTACAGAAGTATGGTTAGAGTACAGATTACTACAGACTGTTCTGTTTAAGACAGATTCTGTTTTCGTTGCATTGTGTGCTTGTTTTGATGAATATGTGGGTTATATTGAAGGGTATGAGCCATGGTAGTTAAAATACAGTAGGTATAATGCAATAATAAAATATGAATGGGTTCGCAATAGCACCTAAAGTAGTGATTTGCTTTATTATACTAACGGATCTCACGAAGATTTTGTTGAGTTTTGTGTGATTGAAGTTTTCAAGTTTTGGGTGAGATCACGATGGATGAAGGAATAAGGAGTGAAAAGAGCCTAAGCTTGGGGATGCTACAGCACCCCCAAGATATATCCAAAGAGAAACAAGCAACTAAGATTGGGGATGACCCCGAGTGGCATCCCCTCTTTCTTCTAACGACCATCGGTATTTTACTTGGAGCTATATTTTTATTCGTCACATATCATGAGTTTTTCTTGGAGCGTCTTGTATCATTTGAGTCTTTGCTTGCTTTGCTTGTTAGTTTGTCACTTGTATCCTTGCTGCACACACCGATTTGGGTGAGCCAAAATTATGCTACGATTTGTTATAATTGCTCTATATGCTTCACTTAAACTTTTTGAGCTATAGAATTGCTCTAGTGCTTCACTTATATGTTTTTGAGCACGGTGTGCTTGGAAACTTTTGTAGAAATACTCTCATGCTTCACTTAGATTAATTTGAGAGTTAGTAAATTTTTAAGAAATCCTCTCATGCTTCAATTATACTATTTTGAGAGATGAAATCTTTATGCTCATGTGCTTCACTTAGATTTGTTTGAGCTTGTCAGAAAAGCAATGGCAATATATGAAACTAGTCCCAAAGTGATAGATATCCAAGGAAGATATAATAAAAACTTTCATGAAGATCATTGGACAAATTAAACTTGATTCCTTGTAATAGTTTTGAAACATGATGATAGTAATATGTGAGTCATGTTCGTGAGTAATTATGCTTTAGTAGGAATATTGGTGTTAAGGTTTGTGATTCCCTATGCAAGTACGAAAGTCAATAGTTATGCAATAAAATTACATCCTACTTATGGTACATTGTTCGGTGTTAGTTATGCTCAATGCTCGCTTATGTGAATTTTTGTTTCTTGGCTGGTTGCTTCTCAATCTATTTGCTACCCTCCATTTGTACTAAGTAGAAATACTACTTGTGCATCCAAAATCCTTAAACCAAGTTTTGCCTTATGAGTCTACCATACCTACCTATATGCGGTATTTCCATGCCGTTCCAAGCAAATTTGTATGTGCCATCTCTAAATTTCAAAATAAATTTTCTCTTTTGTGTGCTCGTACCGCTTATGAAACGGTGGGGAGTGTCCAATATTTTTCCATGCTAGATGTGTTATTCTCAAGATGAGTGTCTATTCACTTTTCATTGCACGAGAGTGCGGCGGTAATAGGGATGCCCATTCCCGAAATGAAAAAAAATTACTTTATGTTGTTAAATAATAAATTCCTTGGAAAGTGTTGGTATGGAAGGCAACCGTGGATACGGCCCGCCATGGAATGTGAAAGTATGGTGGAAAAAGGAATAAACTTTATTTTCTGTTTGGGAACCGCCTATGATATATCTAGCATGGAAAGTATTGTGAACTACTTTGTCATTTTCGTTGACAGGAAAGGCATGCCACTCAAAATATTTTTCTCTTTCAATTTAAAACTTTGAGCTCTGGCACCTCTACAAATCCCTACTTCCCTCTGCGAAGGGCCTATCTGTTTAGTTTATGCAATTTTTATTTTTTACTTTGAGTCTCCATCTTCTCTTATAAAGCACCAACTAGGGGGCACTATGATCATACTTGAGGATTGGGTATAGCTAATATTTGAGTGTGTTTCATGAATGGATCAATGATTGAGCATGATGGGCTAGGGATAACTTTCTTTAGTGTTGATATTTTGAAAGACATGGTTGCTTGTTGGCATGCTTGAGTATTGAAGTCATTATGTTAAAACTAGACTATTGCTTTGAATCATCTAAAAGTCCAAATGTCCATGCTACAAAAGAAAAGAATATGAGATGAACATGTTAGGCAGCATTCCACATCAAAAATTCTGTTTTTATCATTTACCTACTCGAGGACGAGTAGGAATTAAGCTTGGGGATGCTGATACGTCTCCAACGTATATATAATTTTTGCTTGTTCCATGCTATTATATTATCATTCTTGGGTGTTTTACATTCACTTTATAGCAACTTTATATCATTTTTTGGGACTAACCTATTGACATAGTGCCAAAGTGCCAGTTGCTGTTTTTGCTTGTTTTCTTACTTCGCGGAATATTAGTACCAAACGGAGTCCAATCGCGACGAAACTTTTTGGAATTTTTTTTGGACCAGAAGACACCCAGTGGGTCAAAGAAGTGCCAGAGAGTTAGGCTATGGAAGCCACAACCCACCAGGGCGCCAGGGGGCCCCGGCGCGCCCTGATGGGTTGTGCCCTCCACGCCCCCCCCCCTCCACCGCCTCTGACGCCTATAAATACCCAAATATTTAGAAAAACCCTAGGGGAGTCGACAAAAAACACATCCAGCCGCCGCAAGTTTCAGAACCTCGAGATCCAATCTAACACCATCACGGAGGGGTTCATCTTCTTCATAGGTGCCTCTCGGATGATGCGTGAGTAGTCCACCATAGACCTACGGGTCCGTAGGCTGTAGCTAGATGGCTTCCTCTCTCTATTTTGATTCTCAATACAATGGTCTCTTGGAGATCTATTTGATGTAAACTTTTGTGGTGTGTTTGTTGGGATCCGATGAATTTTGAGTTCATGATCAGTTTCTATCCATGAATATTATTTGAGTCTTCTTTGATCTCTTATATGCATGATTACTTATAGCCTCGTATTTCTTCTTCAAATCTTTGGTTTAGTTAGGCCAACTAGATCAATTTTTCTTGCCATGGGAAGAGGTGCTTTGTGATGGGTTCGATCTTGCAGTGTCCTTTCCCAGTGACAGAAGGGACAGCAAGGCACACATGTATCGTTGCCATTAAGGATAACAAGATGGGGTCTATTCCTACATGAATAGATCTTGTCTACATCATGTCATCGTTCTTATTGCATTACTCCGTTTTTCCATGAACTTAATACACTAGATTCATGCTGGATAGCGGTCGATGTGTGGAGTAAGAGTGGTAGATGCAGGCAGGAGTTGGTCTACTTATCTTGGACGTGATGCCTATATAATGATCATCGCCTTGGATATCGTCATGATTATTTGATCTTCTATCAATTGCCCAACAGTAATTTGTTCACCCACCATGTGCTATACTCATGAGAGAAGCCACTAGTGAAACCTACGGCCCCCGAGTCTACTTTTCCAACATATTGCTTTCCGATCTATCTTTTTGCCGCTTTTGTTTTCAGATCTACTATACCAAAAACCCAAAAATATATTGATGCACTATTTATTTGCTCTTTTTATTTTGTGTTCTTGAGAGATCTATCTCTCCTATCTATCATATCCTAATCTATCTTTTTACCGTAGAGAGATTGACAACCTCTCTTTCGCGTCGGGTTGCAAGTATTTGTTATTTGTGTGCAGGTGCTGCTTATTGGGTGGTGGTGATCCTCCTACTGGTTCGATAACCTTGGTTTCCTAACTGAGGGGAATACTTACCGTCGATGTGCTGCATCATCCCTTCCTCTTTGGGAAAATACCGACGCAGTCTCAAGCCACGTCAACCCCCTCTCCCCATATATCTTTCTGTTTTGTGTGGAGGGCCTCTCTGGCCATGCTACAGAATGTTAAGGATAATGAAAGACAAAAAGGGACTAAAATATGCAATACGACACCAAGCATAAGCCACCTTTTTGCTCGTTGCTCCTGGTGGAAGCAAATGCTAGCAGTGCACAGGAATTGAATCAAATTCTGAATGTTTATGCATCATTTTTAGGGTAAGTTATTAACAAAGAAAAAGCAGCCATCCTTTTAAGCAAAAATACGAAGAGGAAGGACAAGGAGGAGTTGATGAATCAACTGAACATTGTCACTAAAGGTTTCTCTGGAAAAATATTTGGGCTTACCATGTTACATTGGCAACCCGAAATCCAAAGCGTTTGAATATATCAAGGAGAAAATATGGAGAAAAATACAAGGTTGGAAAGAAAAATAAATCACCAAGGCCGACAAGGAAGTTCTTATCAAGGCTATAGCGCAAGCGATTCCCGTTTATGCATGGCATGCTTTGACCTCACCAAATCCCTCTGTGATGATATCAGTTCAATGATTGGGAGGTTTTGGTGGAGCCAAATGGACAAAGAGAACAAAGTTCACTAGGTTGGATGAGACATATTAACAAAACCAAAAAACAATGGATGATTAGGGTTTAGAGACATATATTCTTTTAACCAAACCATGTTGGAAAGCCAAGCGTGGAGAATATTACAAAACCCATCAGCCTTGTGCGATAAATTATGGTAGCCAAATACTTTCCAAACCAAAATGTATTACAAGCAGAACTAAGAAAAGGCATTTCATACTGCTGGAGAAGCATTCTAAAGGGAGTCCAAGTGCTAAAAATGAAATTATATGGAGAATAGGAGATGGAAGCACCATTAATATATGGTCAGACCCTTGTTTGCCGAGGGGAACACCCATGAGTGTAACATCGTAGAAGGCAACAACATCATCACAAAAGTTTCACAGCTAATTGACCCAGTATTAGTCTCGTGGGATATTCAACGACTCCAACAGACTTTTATGACGATGATGTCAAGATAATCCTCAACATCCAAGAAAAATAACTAAAAAATTATCTCTCTCGACCTACTAACATGTTATTATTGATGCATTAAATATAGCTAGCTACCATTGAGTGTATTGCAATTAATATACTATTTGTATGCCTTTTTATCTTTCTCTCACATTGATCATTGGTACTACCTCCGTCGGGTTTATTAGCCCCCCCCCCCCCCCCCCCCCCCCCCGCGACCAAAATACAGGTACCAAGGCACACTGAGTAATTCTCTGGAATAAGCGCTCCTTCAGTTCCCACGCGTGATTTACTGCCCAAAGTAATTCAGCTTCACGCGAATGCAGCGCCACACTCGGTTTAATTACCCGACGCGCCACTGCATGTTGCATACATGTCCAATCAAAAGGAGGATGAAGCTCACGCACTGGCTAGGTACCGTGACGTTATTGCTAGGGAATACTAGTACACTCAGTTAACAGCTCACGAGCTGCTGACCGACGGCTGGAAATTCATTGCGCTTCGGAAGACGAACCCAAAGGCGGAGGAGAGACAGAGAAAGGAATGGAGCATTTTCGCTCTTGGCAACCTAATCGACGCGGATGGGCCTAATAAAACCGGACATGCTCCCTCCTCCCACGGGCCTAATAAACCCGGACGGAGGGAGTACAATATTATTTATCTGTCGATTTTACAAAACAAATTGAACGAAATATAAAAAATGATCGACATGTTAGGGAATTTTGTTTATTAGGCCCAAATAAAATGTACTGTTTGTCGACCAAGAACCTGCTTTTTGTAAGCCAAATTTGATCCTAATAAATGTTCACCATGTCATAACATTTTTTTCTTGTACCAAAAAGAACTTAGTAATATTTATTCATAGAACTCAACAAAATGTATTTTTTTCATGGATCAAAAGATCGGATAAATGGTTCGGGGTGTTTATTACGCACTAAGAAATTCTCATGCGGTTGAGAATTAACAAAATTGTACTCTGATTTGAAAACGTATTAAATCCACAATATACAAACTATTCAATAGTTATAGTATGATTATACATAGTTAGGTGGGAAGTGTTTCAACCTTATCAATAAAAAGTGACAAACATTCAATAGATCACATATTTAATCTTGATTATCTAAAGTAATGGTTTCTAGATACTTCCAACCCATGAAGATTATAGACAAAGTTATGAAACATCCAACTCTAGAATCTCTCGACAATGACAAATTTACTATGGAATTCTCTAAATTAATCATGTCTTGATATATTTATTCCATGCATATTCTACATCCAACTCTAGAATCTTCTATAATGCTAAGGTTCTTCTCCAAATTATGTCATTGTTGTTCTTGATTTCTTCTAGATCTCTTTTCTCAAGCATATTTGTCATGTCTAATACTCCAAAATCTTCTAGAAGCCTTTTGCAACTTTCTCAACATTTCTAGAACTTTTCAAGTGTGCATTGTCATGGGTGATTGCCTTTGGTATTTATTTGGGTGATGGATCATCTTCCGTTAGTGTTATTGAATTTTTAGGCCTTGCCGTTCCGTGCTTTCTTATTATTTTGTGCCATGGAGACTCTCATGCTGCCATGCTCCATCTGCGTACATGTATTTGTGCGGGCCATAGAGTAACCACATATGTTGTAGAGCTACTGATTGATCCGGTCACAAAATCACATATTCTTCTTACTCATCAAAATCAAAGAGAGAGGAGGTTGGTGGAACCTTGAGCACAATCGCCCTCTCGATGAGGAAGGAGGCTGCCCAGAATCTCTTCTCCACCACCAACTTTGACATATCCACTGCCGCCATGGCTGACCCTCTCCCTCTCGCTTTCTTTCCCGCTCCGACCTCCCAACCTTCAGGAAATGACGAATCCAAATTATCTTGAGGCCCTCGCGAGCTATTCACCATGGGCTTTTAGTGGGCAACGAAACATCCATGGCATGACCCAAATTAATGTGAGCATTTATGTTCGCAAATGTTGTTTAACGCCCTTTATGAGTGCATATGTATATCTCGCTTATAGCGAGACTAACACACGTCTAACTAAAGATTTAACTTCCAACATGTACCTATTAGCCTCACCCACTTTCGCCTTTTTTTCTCATTCCCTGGTTTTGATCGAGTTCGCTTGTCTCGTTCCCTCGGTTTCATTCACTTCATTTTATTTTCTTCACTAGTTTACTCTTTTTTATTTTTTCTCACCCGTTTTTTTCTTAGTTTCCATTGTTTTTCTTCTTTTATTTTTTCCTTTTTCTGTTCATTTTTTTCTTTTTTCTTTCTTGGATTTTACTGTTTTCCCTTCGCTTTTATTTTTTGGATTTTGTTCTTTGGTTTTCTTCATTTATTTCTTAGTTTTAACCGGGTTTTTTGGGTTTTATTAATTTTTTATAGGTTTTTCCTGTTTTCTCTCTTGCTTTTCTTTCTGTGTTTGTTTTCTTTGTTTTTTTCTTAGTTTTCATTGAATTGTTTTTCGCTTTTCTTTATTTCTTTTGGTTTTTATTCTACATTTTTCGTATACATCAAGAACATGTTTCTAAGACAGGTTTAACATTTTTCAAATAGAAGTTCAATACTTTTTTAATACATGGTCAACATTTTTTCAATACACATTCTTAACATTTTTCAAATGGTTGATTAACATTTTCAAAGAGAAAATCAACATTTTTTAAATACATGGTCAACATTGTTTTCTATGCACATTTTAAATATTTTCAAATGCTTAATTAACATTTTCTAAATACAATAGTAACATTTTTTAAATACAATATTAACATTTGTTAATACATGGTCAACAATGTTTCTATAGACATTCAACATATTGGAATGCTTGATTAATACTCCCTCCATCCGAAAATATTTGTCCTAAAATTGGATGTATCTAGACTTATTTTAGTTATACATACATCAATTTTATTCATTTTTAGGACAAGTATTTTCGGACGGAGGGAGTAGTTTTATAGAAATGCAATATTGAATTTTTTTTAATACATGATCAACATTGTTTATATATATGTTTAACATTTTTGGAATGCTTGAATTTCTTTTTAATACAAGTATAACCATTTTTTAATTTAATACAAGATTAACTTTTTTGAATACATGGTCAACATTTTATCTATACACATTTAAAAATTCACAAATTCTTGATTAACATTTTTCAAATACTTTTTAACATTTTTTTGAAATCCTTTATTAACATTTAAGTACATTATCGACTTTTCACACACATTGTATATTTGTTTTGTATACATTTTTCATATAGATGAGAAACATTTTCTCTATACACATTTAACATTTTCGAACTTGGTTAGCAGTTTCTTTCAAATGTTTATGTAATTTTGTATAATATATTTCAAAAGTAAGAAAACAAATAAAACCTTTTTTTTAGATCCGAAAACAAATAAAACCTTAGTAGGAAAACTGATACGTCGCCGAGGCCTCCCGCACGCCTGGGCCGGTCCATCTGTGCATCTGGCGGTCCCTTGACGCGAGCCTTCCCTACGTCTCGCTATAAGCGAGACATAGGGGCGCCCTGTCGAGAGCCCCCACCACGGTTTCGGCTTCGTGAGGCCCATATAGGTCCGGACCTAAGAAGCTTCGCGAGGCCCATATGCGCCCCGGGCCACGGTAAGAAGAGCCGAGCAGAGAGGCTTGGCTCCTCTGTCTGTCTGCTCTGCTCCGCTCGCCTCGTTCTTTCTTCTGGGGCAAGAAGAAGACGCGCTCCCCTCCCCTCCGTCGCCGGCCGACACGCCATGGCCGCCGGACGGTTTCTGCCGCTAGCCGGCCGCCGCATCATCGCGGCCCTGTCCCAGACGTCGGCCCCCTCTTCCCGTGGTGAGCTCCCCCCCCCCCCCCCCCCCCCCCCCCCCCCCCCCGGGTCCCCGCTGCTTAAATCCGAGCGCTTGTCCTCGGGTCGACTGGTCAGGATACAGCCCCGTTGGTCGGGATTTTAGGTCTTCTTGGTTTTGATTGATGCTGCGAGCCACCGCCGTGAATGGTTCTGTTACTGGCCTTGATTCGATTGGGATTTATTTAGGTCGTGTGGATTGTGGGCGCCGGTCGGAGTTGAAATCCCTGTGAATGATCCTAGTACTCTGTACTGTAGAAATTTAATCTAATTAAGACAGGCCATGTTTTCTGTATGCTGTGTTAAAATGATGGATTAGGATGCTGTAAATTGTAGGCCGCTAACAATCATAGTCTCAGTCAGTTCATGTTCCTCCGTGGGGAATGAATTCTTAGTTGCTGCAAGATTGGGGAAATAAATAGCTGAAGCGTTTATCATTTCATCGTATGTATGTATGCATGACAGCTGTTTGCACTTATGCAACACGAGTGAGCTAACAGCCAGCTGAAGCTCAAGCATGTTTTCTCCAATGGGGAAAATCACAGTTCCTGCAAGATTGGCAAATAAGCTGAAGCATTCTCTTTTTTTCATTTCATTTCATCATGTGTGTGTCAGATGTTTTTTACTTCTGCAACGCGAACGAGCTAACGGACAACCGGATACTCTTGTCATTGCAGGAATTTTCTTTCCTTCGCCTGCGACCGCAGGCTTGAGGTCCCTCCAGACGATCATCGAAGCGAGCAGCAACGCGTCGGACGAGCGTTGCCATGACCCGGAGGATCACAAGACCGACACCCCGCCGCCGCCAGCTTCGGTCCCTGCAGCAGCGGAGTCGAGCTTCATGGTCCGAGACGCGTCGAGCCTGAAGATCTCGCCGAGGCACGACATGGCCATGATCTTCACGTGCAAGGTCTGCGAGACGAGGTCCGTGAAGATGGCCAGCCGGGACTCGTACGACAACGGGGTGGTGGTCGCACGCTGCGGGGGCTGCAACAACCTGCACCTGATGGCGGACAGGCTCGGCTGGTTTGGCCAGCCGGGGAGCATTGAGGACTTCCTGGCGGAGCAGGGACAGGACGTGAAGAAAGGCGACACGGATACTTTCAGCTTCACCCTGGAGGACTTGGCCGGGTCTCAGGTCAAATCGAAGGATTCTTCTGGTGAAACCTAGGCCTTCTGGTCCAGCAGCAGCTATAAAACTGTCACCTCCTTACCGAAACTTTGCGAGTTATTCGCTCAGTTTCATGGCTTCTCAAGTGGTGCACAAGCTGTTAAGTTCTAGATTAAAGCTGCAATAGTGAAGTGAATTTTCTGTAGTGGCTACCCACACTCTAGTATTTTGTGCTTTATCCTTTCTTTCCAAGCATGTTTCCGAGAGAACAAAGATATTGAGATGTGACCTTCTGAACCTCTAGTTTAACTGGAATATTGTGTCATTTTTTTGTGTGGAAGTATGATGAATGGTTGCCGCTGAATAGAGCTACAAATCCTGACCATGTAGTACAGCCAGAAACAATTTGACATCTGCATTTCAAATGTTACACTGACTGAAGGCAACAAGTGAAACTGTACCTCTGACATGTGCTATCATCAGCTAATCTGAAATGGATAACGCCTCTACATAAAAATTAGGGCATTCCTGACCAGCTGCCTGCTACTCAACATCCTGCTCTTTACATCTCCACAACAACAACAAAAAGGTAAATCTGTTCTTATCTACACCTCATGCATGCTGTGAAAGACAGAAAGCTCTAACAATTGTACATTTTCTGTTACGCAGAGAAAGAAAGAATCGATGAACGGATCGGCTGTATCTATCGACAGAGGGGGGGACCGCCTCAGTGCTTCTGGAAGACTACCATGCAGAAGAATGCTACGCAGCGGAAGATCACCCCATTGGCCACGAGGACCCATAAACAGAGACTCCTGTTGCTGATGTCGTAGCCGTTACTTTGCAGGGAGCCGCACCGTGTTATCAACCACACCCCGGTGTAGCTGCAACCACAAACGAGCAATCGGGTGTTTGGTCAGAGACAATTTTACTTGCGAGCTCATTTATGTCAGGGAAGAATTTGATGGGAGGCATACGTACTTGTGAGCGTTGGCGATCACGAACGCCTCCAGAGCCCACTTTGTGTAGCAAAGATCAGCTATGATAGTGTCCTTCTGCTGAGTTGCTATCAAGGTGAGAACGACCGGGAGCAGTGCAGACCACTGCAAACAAAATCATGTATCATGATGAGCAATCTACACGGGAGTGTCAAGAGCTTTTTTTGATTTCATGGTCATCAAAATACAGTTGAGGAATGGAGGCATGTTTGAATACCAGTTGTGCGGAGCCTGGCTGGAAGAAGATGGCGAAGGTGTAGCCGATGCCTGTGACGCAATACACAAGCGCAACGAGAACGACATAGTTCTCCCAGATGGATGACCTGGGGTTGTTGAAGAAGTAGAACATGGAGAGGTAGACGATGGGCTTGACGATGGTGTTGAAGTGGTCGATGGTGTCCTTGGCCATGAAGTAGGCCAGTGAGCTCATCCCCGAGGCCCGTTCCCTCCAGTAGTATATCTTGTCCAGGGCGAACGATCTCAGGGCTCCGATTTTGCAAAGCAGGGCTGCGTCATGAATGCAACTTGACATGAGTGAACCTCGAGAACTGGTCAGCTAGATATGCAGATTCGGGGCTTGCTCGAGAGGAAGAGAAGGCAGGCCAGACTTACAGACGGCGATGACAGTGTAAGTGTACCCAAGCGCTCCGAACGTTTCGTCGCTCACTTTGGCCAGCGTTCCCAGGCATATCCCAGCAAGGCAGAGTATCAGGTAGTCGACAGCCAGTATCCTTGCTTCCCGGAGCCTCTGCTTGCCAACCCTGAAGACGTAAACACCGAGATGAACCGGAGAAGAATTCCCCAGGAAATGAGATCTTCAATACACAGAGGAGAGAGACCTTACCTTCCCAGGAAGTACCTGTACTGCCTAAGGATGCCGGGAGTGCAGCGGTTTGACAGATCTAAGGTGGACTTGTTATAGTCAAACTCATCCTTCTTCTGCATGATGGTGTCCTTGATATTGGCCCACATTTCGGATACAAAGGATGGGCCTGCGTCTGCACCAGGAGAAGAAGGGTCTGCGCTTCCTCTGGACGACGATTCGGACCCGGAGGAGCTCTGCAACATGTCCCGTGGAACATCATAGCTGTTGTGCAGCATCCATCTGAGCGGCAGGTCCTTGACGGTTACGCCCGTGCTCATGTTTGGCTTCACGATGCCCTCCAAGATGTCAATGTAGTAGTCGGGCGGGTTCACGCGATCCGGCACGACAATGCCCAGCCCTGAGAAGTATTCTTCCACCTTCTTCACTGGACCGTGGTAGACGGTCATCCCCCCTTTCGCGAGAAGTATCAAGTCATCAAACATTCTGTACAGCGTGTAGCTGAGACGGCAAAGGGGCTTTGTTTTAGTCAGGGAGAAGCATGGGCGATGAGGCAAACATATACCGTTCTGTGTTTGAGGTTGAAATTAGCAAACCTAGGCTGATGAACAACCATGGAGATGTTGACGCCTTCGAGAGCTTCCCGGCGAAGGGCGCGGAGAAGAAGCAGGGAGGATGCACTATCCAAACCTGAAGTTGGCTCATCTAAGATCAACACCGAAGGTTCCATGACCATTTCTACACCGACGTTGACTCTCTTGCGCTGGCCACCAGAGATGCCACGCTGCTCCACCGTCCCGACCAGAGAATCTCGAACTGCCTGCAGCCCCAAAGACTCAATGACCCTCTCCACGACGAGGACCTTTTCGGCTTTCGACATGTCTGCTGCAAGCCTGAGATTCAACAACATACAGTAAGTTCACTTGTGCTAGCTGAAAAGGTAGAGATGGCTATATAACTCTACTTGGGCAGATACCTGCATCTTGCATTGAACCAGAGATTTTCTTCAACGGTTAGGTTTCCATGGACAATGTCATCTTGGGGAACAAAGCCGATGATCCTCTTGTACGCACGAATCGGCTCGACTTTACCATTGATGAGCACCAAGCCTGATGTGTCACAACCAGTTGCCTTGCCGGCGACGGCACTCAGAAATGTGGTCTTACCAGCACCAGATGGGCCCATGACGGCAGCTACGCGGCCAGGCATGAGCTTTCCTGTCACGGACCTCAAGATCTTCTTCTTGCTCCCCTTCAACGTCAGAGTCAGGTCCTTGAACGCGACCTCGATGAGCATTCTCGAACCTTCTTCGTGCTCTTTGGTCATGTTTACCACACCAGACAAGGTCAGGTTGTTATCGTTCTCCTCCATCTCCTGTTGAATTGCCTTTTCCTTCTCGATTTGACCGTATGCATACTTGAAAATCTGGCTCCGGCTGTGCATCTGCTTCCCTTTGGGCATCTTCTTGCCGCCCTTGTCTCCTATTTCCATATGGAATCCCTCGGGGCCGTCTGGGTTATCGTCGATGGAGCTCATCATGTCGGGGAGGTTGTTCTTCTTTCCAGCCCCATCCGTTCCAACTGAAGGCAGGCCTTTCGATGACATCCCCCCTGCCTGTCCCGGCTTCTGCTTGCGCGAGAAGGTGCGAGACAGCTGTGACTGAAGGCCGGTGCTAGCCTTCTTTGCGACATCTCTAGCTGATTTCCACCTCTCACGAGCCTGTGCTGTCTCTTTCGCATACCTCGCAGCAGCCTCTCGAGATTTTGCTTGCTTTTTCTCACGGTTGGTTAGAAGTTGGCCAGAGAAATTGTAGATGATCAGGAGGACTAAACAAGAGGCAATCTACGGAGCCGCGGAAAAAGAAGAGAAGACAAGTGTTAGTTCAACCAAAGCAGCTGCGGCTTCCGAAAGGATAATAACCATGATATCGATTCGCTTAGTGGCATTACCACTAGCAACATGCCAAAGATCGTAATGTCCTGATTGACAGAGTTGGGCGGACATGCGCTCTTCTTGTAGCATCCTGCAGTGAAGAAGAAGGCCACATTCAGGGCGCGCACAGATCAAGAAGACTGCGGAGGGTATGGATTCCAACTCCTCTGCAATGAGAAGCAGTTGAGCTTACTGGTTTGTGAAGTCGATCCCTTCCTGCAGTAATACCTGCAAAAGCACACCTGATACTCTCAGCATCTGAACAGGTAAACACCCGAGCAATCGACAGCAGGAAGAGCATGCGCACTAAATATACCACCGGCGCGGGGTATATATATGATTACGAACAACGGTTGTGATGGAACTACAACTTTGAAACATCAGATAGATAGGATTACCCACTACTACAAGGGAGCTTCTGGGTCGTGCTCGGGCAGTAGAATCCGGCCGGGCAGAAAACGTCGTCGGTGCTCATCACATCTGCCCAATTGTCAGCACTGCCGCATGTGTGGTTTGGGTTCCCAGCAGGCGGTTGGTAGTTGTATCTGGATTGCATATTCAGCATTAAGGAATGATGAAACTATTATACTTTCCGTGGAATTTTCGAAGTTCCGAGGGTAGCCGACTTACGGGTCGCAGATGCCCGTAGTCTTGTTCAGGGTGGACAGTGGGCAGTATGCTCCAAGAGGGCAAGCTGCACATGACAGAATTAACACAGATAGAAATCAGTATATAACAATTTCCTCCGAATCAAAAAATTCAAATAACAATTTCCTTTCTGTTTGCATTTGAGTTAGCATAAGTGCATATATCCTGAGATATATTCAACTTGGCTTCATTCTGATCAACTCAGAAATGGAAAAAGTTTGCTGGAAAATAGTGTTGTTCTTTTTCTCAGTGATGTTGCCATTGGTTAATGTGAGCTTTTTTTCGATAAAGGGTGGATTTTATTGGCTCAAAGGTTAATTTGAGCTGACTTACGTATCATGCAGGTGAGGGCATGGGGGCAGAAGAAGCCGGGGCAGCAGGCCTGGCAGTCGTCGGCGCGGTAGGGGATGTCCTTGGCGTCCTGGAGGTCGACCTTCTGCTCGCCGGCGCTGCACGCCCAGCCGGGCTCGCAGCCGTCGATCCAGGAGGAGAGATTGCAGTTCTTGTTGGGCCTGACGTAGCTCTTCTCCCCCCTGGTCTCCTCCCCGCTCTCTATCAGGCTGTTGAAGTAGAACTTCATCTCCGCCGCTGTGCACACCCGCTGGTGCAGGTCGCCTGCCGACGGCGAACAACGGTCAATCGGTCATCACACGCGCGAAAGGCAGCGTAGTTGGTGGCATGCAGGTTTGAAATCTTTGTCGAAAAAATGCAGGTTTGAAATGGCATTCCGTTGGTTTTCAGTGAAATGTGACAATAGTTCATCAGAATGGGAAATGACAGCAGAAGTGATCATGCATGGTGGATTGGGTACCATTGGTCTGCTTCATGCAGTTGTTGAGGAAGGAGGTGTCCTTGGTGAAGTTGAAGGCCGCGTCCCACTCCGAGTCCCTGCGGAATCCGAATCCGAATCCGAATCCGAGATCACGACACGAGATCGAGCGCGCGGGAAAAAAAGAAGAAGAAGAAGAAGAATGATGGAAAACACGTACGTGTCCTTGATGCAGAAGCCGAGCTCGCCGCGGATGGCGCGGGCGAAGGTGGCGGTGAGGGCCTTGAGGCGCTTGTTGACGATCTCGGCGACGACGGGGTTGCCGACGAGGCCCTTGCCGGCGCCGCCCGCCGCGGCGCCGCCGCCGACCCCGTCGCCGCCGTAGTCGTCCTGGTCGATGGCGTGCTCCTCGAAGGAGAGGCGCGGGACGACGACGGCGCGGTCCTCGAAGGGGAGGCGCGGGGCGACGGTGTAGGCGGGGCTGCCGATGGCGATGGCGCGCGCGGCGGCGGCGGAGGTGAGGAGGAGCAGCGCGACGGCGAGCTGCGGCGCCGCCACACGGGCGCAGGCCATGGGCTGGGCGACGGACGGGCGGAGGGAGGACGCTCGGTGGAGCTGCAGGGTGGGCGCCTTGGGGCCTAGGTGGTAGGCATTGGTGGTGGCTGGCATTTGCTCTCGGCTGGGTGTGCGGGATGGGAGGAGGAGAGGGGAGCTCGCGAGGTGGTGGTGGTGGGGAGCAGAAATAGGACCGAGCGCTGCCCGCGCGCGCGAGGAAGGGGGAGGCTGGTCGGGTCGGGACGTACTACGGCCCACCAAGTGGGTGGGCTCCATTGGACAGGCCCACCTACCTACTCGGCAGTGCGTTGTTGTTGGGCCTCGCGCCTCGTTACTCTGAACTGGACCTTGCCTTCTTCTAGTGGCCTTTTGATTTATATATCAATCATCAGAGTGTGGTGTCAGTTTGAGAATTCATTCGAGGTGTATTATTTGCGATCTCGATAGAGATGTTACGAAAGAGAGATTTTTCCTTGGCGATCTCATTCAAAGATAAGTGTGGTGTCAGTTTGAGAATTCATTCGAGGTGTTTTTGTTTTTTGCGATCTCATTAGAGGTGTTACGGAAGAGAGATTTTTTCTTGGCCATCTCATTCAAAGATAAGTGTGGAGTCAGTTTGAGAATTCATTTGAGGTGTTTTTTTTTGCAATCTCATTAGAGGTGTTATGAAAGAGAGATATTTTCTTGGCCATCTCATTCAAAGATAAGTGTGGTGTCTGCTTGAGAATTTGAGGTGTTGTGAAAGAGAAATATGTTTTTTTTGGCGATGAGAAAGAGAAATGGTTGGCTTTGCCATGGCTATATGTTGTTTATTTGTGTTGTGCGGTGATAAGAGCCAATTTTGTAGTACTCCTAAAGTGCTAACGACAAATGCTAAACGCAACCTCCGGTAAGAAACATTAAAATAAAGTAATATTTGCTTCATGTAACCACTAACCGTTGTAACACTATGTAAAAACTCTACTCGTCCTCATGCGCGGCAAGAGAACATCAAACCCAGAGGATAAATACATTAGACAACAGTAAGCATGCGACTAGGCTGGCTTAATCAAATTGTGGAGTAAGTGCAAGGGAGGATTTTTTTGCCTCATTTTTGTACGTTTATTTAAACTAAAATATTCTAAATATATATTACAAAAACACTCTACAAAAAATATTCGAAAAATGTTGAACAAGTATTTTAAAAATATTAAAAGGTATTAGAAAAATGTTAATCAAGCATTTGAAAACTGTTGAATATGTATAGGAATATTGTTGATCATTTATTTAAAAAATGATGATTTTTTATCCTCCATATAAAAATGTTAATCAAGCATATTGAAAACAAATGTTGAACAACTATTTGAAAAATATTCATTAAGCATTTGAGAACTGTGAAATGTGTATAGAAATTAAAAAATAATGAATTTTTTATCATGTATATAATTTTTTAAGCAAGCATTTGAATAAATGTTAAACAAGTACTTGAAAAATGTAAATCAAAGCATTTGGAAAATGTAAATGTATAGAAAAAATGTTGACCATGTATATAATGTTAATGAAGAGTTAAAAAAATGTTGAACAAATGTTTGAAACGTATTAATCAAGCGTTCAGACAATGTTAAATGTGTATAGAAAAAATATTGACCATGTATTAAAAAAATGTTAATATATTGTTATTTGAAATATTTAATCAAGCATTTATAAAATGTTAAAAATGTATAGAAAAAATATTGACCATGTATTAAAATTTTTATTCTTGTATTGTTTTTTAAATCAAATATTTTAAAAAATCATGTATTACAAAAATGTTTTTGGAAAAATGTTAGACGTCTATTAAAACAATATTGTTGACATATACAAAATTTAGAATAATAAATAAAAGAACAAATAAAACCAAAAAAGATAAACAAAAGAAAAATGAAAACAAAGAAAAATACAGAAAATAATGAAAAATGGAGAAGAAAAAAGAAAAGAAAGAAAACAAAATAAAAAAGAAAAAAATGGTTGGAATTGCCTCAAGTATGACGTGCACCTACTACTTACCACGAATGTGACTTTGGCGGAGTGGCTAGCAATGACATCATTGCGATCTCCCTGAAGACCAGGGATTGAGCCTCGCTTCTCCCCTTTCATATGCTTTCTTTACTTACTATATGCGCTCGCGGCAAGGATTCTGGTTCCAAAACGAAGAAGAAAAACTAGCTTGGGGTGGAGCTGGAGGCCTATTATCAGCAGCCCAGGCGGGCCGACATAGAAAGACCATTTGCAGCTGTGTTGGTGCGCCACGCGCCTAGGAAAACCTGTCGCTTTATTAATTAAAACACTCTACAATATCATCCGAAATTACATCTAAAATAAAATCGGGAGGAGACTCAAGCCAAACTGCCAAAGCTCAGATCTCTCTTCTGCTATGCCTACTTTCGCAAGTTTATGCGTTGCAGGGTTGGCTGATCGTCGAACCCACAATACTCTGAAATCTGAAACTGAGTTGAGCATTGCCCCTAAAGAAAACTAGCAAAAGGGCCCGTGCGTTGCAACGGGAGATTTTTTTTTCATAATCTTCAATGACCATGATCACATTTTGTTGCATCACCGAGATACACTATCACTCTCAATTTCGTGAAATCGTGAATATTTTATAAACTCGTGAACATATTTGAAATCGTGAACATTTTTAAAATTCATGAACACTTTTACAATTGTTTGACATTTAAAATCAAGAACATTTTCTGAATTCATGAACAATTTATACTATTTGTAAAACATTTTTTTAATTGTGAACATTTTTTTAACAATTTTCCTCCATACCACCTCCAGCGTGTCGTGCGCTAACCGGTGTATATATATTTATCCAAGATTGCTTATTATGAAAGACTCTAATACCAGTCCGTGGAGGGTACACAAACAAAATACCAAATCCAATCCAGCTTTGATTAAAATCCACCAACACCAACCCAATTTCTTGGGACTTTCCATACATGGCACGTGATTTCTGAGGCACGTGATTTTTGAGAGCAGCGTGGATGCTCTCCCATCAATTCCGAATTTTTCCCGGTCTCTCTCTCTCTGCCATTAATTCTATGCCATAATCCCACAATTTTCTTCCGATCTCATTAATTTCTTTCTTATCGCTTAATTTCCTTCCTTATTCCATGCAGTGTGGATGCTCTCCCATCAATTCCTAAATTTTCTCCCGGTCTCTCCCTCTGCCATTAATTCTATGCCATAATCCTAAAATTTTCTTCCGATCTCATTTTTTTGCGGTCAATTTTCTCCCGATCTTTCTCCCTCCATAACCCCACAATTTTCTCCGTCTCCCTGTCTTTTTCTTTCCCTCAGTAATCTCTCCCATAATAATCCCACAAGTTTTCTTCCTATGGATAGACGGATCAACTCTTTACAGATTTTCTAGGCTGCTTATATTGATATCAAGTGGTAAAGGTATATAAGTTGATGGTATTCTGTGGAAGGGAGCGAGGTGGGACAATATAATACTTATGCGCCTTTTTAATTACATAACTGTAAGCTAGTCCGATTGAATGCGCACTCGACGATTGTACTATAGGTCAGGAGTTCGAATCCCACTTCCTATATTTTTGGCTCACGGGACTGGATTGTTTACCTGGGCCGTCATGTGGGTTGGCTGAGGCCCATGTGGCTGAGAGGTCTCACGGGGCAAGAACATTTTTTTACTACGTATGAAAATCTGGCATATAAACGGACAGACGAAACGGACGAAAAATTGAAAGGAAGAAGCAATAACCCTTTATTAATAGAGAATAATAGAGATATAGATATAAATTTTCTTTGAGACGTGTTATTGGCAAGATCGTGTCAAATAATAAGTGTATCCTAAAAAAGGATAGAAACCTACCGTAAGGAAAAGTCCACCTCCCCCCCCCCCCCCCCCCCCCCCCCCACACACACACAAAAAAAAAACTACCGTATGGAAATTAATATCAAATTTGGTATATGATCAATTTCGTCAAATTTGTTGCCGTAAACTGTTCCTTCCACTTAAAGGCCCCTGTCCTCTGTTTGCATATATAAAACTACAAACAGGACAAGATCGATCGAAGCAAGCTAAAGGAATTCATCCCCTCCTCAAGGCAGCACGATGCAGCCCCTCGCCGCGATACTCGCCTCCGTCCTCCTCGCCGCTGCTGCCATGGCCAACCCCTGGCCCTCCCCTGACATCATCAACGTGACATGCTCCATCTTTGCAAAAACCTGCGCCTACCCCAGCTACGACTACTGCGTGAACGTGCTCTCCACCTCGGACCCGGCCTCCGCCGCCTCCGCCAAGGACGAGCACGACCTCGCCATCATCGCCGCCAACGTCACCGCGCACAACGTCACGTATACAGTCGACCTCATCAACGACCTGTCCTACGAGCTCACGAGATGCTCGGAATCCTACGCGCGCGACATGGGCGACAAGGTTGCCAGCGCCCTCGGCGACCTCGTCGCCGGACGCAAACCGGGGGACAAGCTCTTGGACGCGTACCATCTTGGCCCTGCCAACTGCACCCTCGCCGTGATCCTCAGGTGGGGCTATTCTAAGGATCTTCTGGCGCACGAGAACTCGGCCAACGCGGCCTTGGTCCTGCTCGCCAGGAACATCGCAAGGTTGGTCCCCAACTCAAACAGGACAGCCTCGCCTGCCGCCATCATGAACTCGACGTGCTCCTCTTTGTTATACAACATGTACCCTGGCTACGACTACTGCGTCGGCGTGCTCTCCTCCGACCCGTCGGTGGCCGCCTCGGCAAGGAACACGCGCGATCTCGCCATTATCGCCGCCAACGCCACCGCGCACAACATTACCTCTACGGTCAAGCTCATCCAAGGCCTGCTATCCGACCTCACCGAGTGCAAGGTTTCCTACGGCCGTATGGGCAGCGCTGTGGACGGCGCTCTGGGAGACCTCGTCGCAGGACATGATGCCCCCGCCGGAGCTGCCAGCAAGCTGGGCGACGCCTCCAAGGACGCGCTCAGCTGTGACATGGTGATGTCGAAGAGGAGGGGCGCCGCTAAGAATGTCCTGCACCAGGAGAACTGGCAGAACTTCGTGTCCGCACGCTTTGCCAGTAACATCGCCTTCCTAGAGCACTATTGAATCCATAAAACTATCTAGACGTGCGCGCAATTAATGTTTTTCTTTCCTTTTTTGCGGGTAATTAATGTTTTTCCGTGTCTTTAACACACCTATATTTTTCGTTCGCAAAAATAATATTGTTTGAAGAAACACTCCTAGGCATCATACTACTGCTTTTTGTTTTTTGACATCACATCATACTACTGCTAATTTGCATCTATCAGACTAGCCCATAGCCCACGAGTGTTGGAACGTTGGATTAGAATGCCCTGTTACGTGAGAGTTTCCACCAGATTAGGGGACAAATCCTCCATTCATTTCGTCACTTTCCTTATTAACTGCTCCCAAAAAATCCGTCCTAATTAACTGCTCCAAGATCCGTTATATGTTCCCAAATATACATTCTAGTTTGTTTGTACGTTCCCAAATTAGCTGGACGTTTGCAGAAAAACATTTTTACATGGGCTATTCGAAATTTGAAGCATAGTATACAGAAATGTTGGAGGCATAGATGAATAATCTACTACAACGAGAACTGTATCCAGCCGTGTATTGAAGGAAGCATGTTTAGTGTGTAACAAAAACTTTGTGTCTTATCTTCTCATACTCGCTGCTTCCTTCGTGTGCTTTGATTCCATAGGTGCTTCCTATGTGTGATATTATTTGAACATTTAAGCACTTGTGTGGTGGTGAGGTAGGTAGGATTCCGTAGGAAGCACGCGTAGATCACTTGAACTGTGTGCATAAATCACTTGTGTGGTAGTAACGGGAAGGAAATGAACCATTCATTTTGTTTTGTGCTTCCACGTCAATCAGGGATTCTTTTGATTTGGCGAAATCTTATGTGCAGTGTTTTTTTGTTTGTGGCGCCATGAAGATTTTTTTTTGGAGATAGTACTTTTTTCTGAACAAATTCGGAAAATAAGATCCAAAAATCAAATATTGCAAAAATAGGACACGGTCGTCCTACCGGTGGATGAAACCTGACGTTTCGGTCAACCATTGACCGAAACATGACGTGTCGTCCACCGGTTCGACGAAACATCTGTTTCGTTCTACCAAAAGCCGAATCACCTGTTTCGTTCTAACAGAGGCCGAATCATCCATGCATTCGGTTCCGAAGCCAGTTTCGTTTTTCTGGAGAACGAAAACTCTATTTGTTTTCCCGCCTTTTTTTCCCGCCAAAATTCTTCCCGCCATTTTCGTTGCCGCCAATATTGTTCCCGCCATTTTATTTTTCACCTTTTTCTTTGCCGCGATTTTTTTTGCCGCCAATATTGTTCCCGCCATTTAATTTTCCACATTTTTTCTTTGCCGCCAATATTGTTCCCCGCCTTTTTCTTTGCCGCCAAAATTCTTCCCGCCATTTTCGTTGCCGCCAATATTGTTCCCACCATTTTATTTTCTACATCTTTTCTTTGCCGGCAATATTATTTCACGCCTTTTTTTTTGCCGCCAAAATTCTTCCCGCCTTTTTCTTTCCCGCTATTTTCGTTGCCGCCAATATTCTTCCCGCCTTTTTTTTCCCGCCATTTTCATTACCGCCAATATTGTTCCCGCCTTTTTCTTTCCCGCCATTCTCTCCCGCCATCTTCTTTCCTGCCATCTTCTCTTCTCAACCTATAAAACCCCCTCCACACTAAGGAGGGTAAGCAGGCCAGTGTAGTCTCGTCAAGATGTCCGGTTATCCTTTCGATTGTAGTTCTTTTCACCCTAGTATGTCCAAATGTCTTCTGAGCTTAGCCTTTGATTTCAAGATAGACAATAGGATAGTTCCATGGGACGAACTCCTCAGTAGTGACACCTTACTAAATGAGTTGGCTCACGCATTAAGTAGGTGCGGGTGGCCTGCAAGGACCTATGAGGAGATACGAAAAGAACTTCTCAGGTTGCAAGGAAGGTGGAAGAAGCAACAACATAAGGGTGAAGCATTCCTAAATGCTGCAGCAGAACATACTTATTTATGGACCCAAGACAGCGAGGACGAAGACGATATTTTCATGCCGAGCACCAAGGGCAAGAGTATCGCATCGTCGAAGGCCAAGAGTGCCGCATCGTCGAAGGGCAAGAGTGCCGCATCGTCGAAGGGCAAGAGTGCTGCATCGACGGAGGATGACGATGATGCCTTCATGTAGTTTGTAAGCTGTATTTTTTAATTCAGATGTACTTGTATCTTAATTGTAGGAGCATTATGTTGTATCTTAATTTTCCGTTGTAGTTGTTGCACGACGTTGTATAATTAGTTTGTAGTGTCTTTTTTTAGAAGCATTATGTTGTATCTTAATTTCCTGTTGTAATTGTTGCACGATGTTGCAGAAATAGTTTGTACTATCAGAATTATCATATGCATTATGTGTCTCATACATAGATAATGGCTCATAGATAGATAAAAGTCGGCAAAAAACATAGATAGAAATATGTCTCATGCATAGATAAAAGTTGGAAACAAACATAGATACAAATATGTCTGATGCATAGATAAAAGTCTGAAACAAACATAGATAGAAATATGTCTCATGCATAGATAATAGTATCACTCGGCTCTATGAGGACGCGTACGCTGTCTCCGTGGCCGAGGACCGGAAAGCGTGAGTGGGATCCTCGGACGCACGTGACGTAAACCTGGACCGTACAACGGCTCGTCAACCTCTGGTTGTGTCTCCTGCGTGAGAGGTGGTGGCGGAGTCTGATATGTTTGCTGAGAGCAGCCGGTGTAGGCTTGCGGGTCTCCCAAGACATCTGAATGGACATCTGATGAGCGGTCAGAAAACGCGGTAGTGTGTCCCCCAGACGAAGCCATGTACTGTCCCTCAGTAGTGTCTGTGGTATGAAAAGACGTCATAGTGAGTTGCATATTTATAATCAATTACTAACAAGAATGATGAATTATTACCTTGCCACATATGTTGTTGCGACTGCCACAATTGTTGATGAAACCAATCCTCTTCCTGTTGCGACCCCTGTTGCTGCTGCCATGATGAACTTCCGGGCTGGAAAGGAGGTGGTGGCCTGGGAGGAATCTGAGGCGAAACATGTGGTCGCGGACCCTGACGGTGCAAAGAGTGCCGAGGGGCCGATACCTGTGGGCGCGATTCCTGACGGCGCAAAGAGTGACGAGGGGGTGAAACATGTGGCCGCGGATCGTGAAGGTCCAATGAGTGACGCGGCGGGGCGCTGTGCTGCTCGACGAGGCACAACGTCAGACGAGCGCGTACACGAAATAGCCTGCTTGATACCTCGTAGCTTCTCTTCAAGACGCCTCAACCAGGAGACGTGCTCCTCCTGGGGAAGAAGAGGCCCAGTCTCAACCCGGCGAATAAAAGCAGCAACATCCTCCTGAGTCTGTTCAGTCAACTCACCCTGAAAAGAATAAACACAAAGTTATATACATATTCAAGATTTGATACGTGCACGCAATTGAGGGACATGATACTTACAGCATGATGTCTGATCCCCGCCATTGACTCAATTGGGTACATCTCTGACGTGCCAGGGGGGCGCATCTGGCCAGGAATTGCCGTCGGTACCAAGTATAGACGAGTCGAGCTTCTGTACATCTGGAGATACGCGGCGAAATCCCGCGGCTGAAATGGGACATTCTCAACCCAGACTTGTGCCTCCGCCGCGTGCCACGAGTCAACGTACGGTCGAAGGGTCCGCATCCAGGCAGTAAGAGCTTTTTCTCCTCCTTTGCGGCTTAAACTAAGATTGAGATATGTGTTGGACAATCAACAAACAAAGAAATATGGACACATGCGTTAGATAAGTTATGAATGAACTTACTCGTGGACATGCGACTCGAGGGGACGATCCGGGCGAACTGGGTTAGCCAATTGGCGCCTACCAAGCTGTCTCATAACCCTCTGTTGGGACATCTCCTCCACGAAGATGTCAAAAATAATCTTTACCTTGGTCATCCAATATATGTGATCTCTGGTGCACAAGTTAGAAATCCCGCGGGGGTATCTGTGAGCCATCTCCTCCGCCGTGTAAGGCTGCCAAATGACCTGATCCTCGTGCACGGTATCAAACTGCGCCGTGAAGGACGGGTAACAACGACTCACTTGTTGATGTGCATAATGTCTCTGCAGATTAAAAAAAATATAGTTGTCAGCAACAGGTTTGTCAACATAGAATAAAAAGTACCGGTCATAATGAAAAAACATACCGCTCTACGTGTCCACACGGTACCAAGAGTAGGCAAGTCGATGGGATTTGCATCCATCTGTCTAACATCATATGGATCCTCAACATAGATGTTAGGTCGTCCGATAGGGAACCTCTCGTAAGACCATAATTGCAACAACAGTGGGCATCCTAGCAATCCTGATTTTGGAGCGCGTAGTAAGCAAGCCTTGCACATACCTTTGTATGTAGCTGCTAAGACGGCAGAACCAAAACTCCTCGGCATGATGTCATGAGCATAACGTGCGTCCGCGATCTCTCTTGCAATACTGATGTACCGGGCATCAACAGTGTTGACGTGGTTATCCGTGAACATCACTTTGCCAAACAGCCACAAGATATATGCCTCTAGGCATCGATCAATCTGTGGCCTCGACAAGTCTATGTCAGGATATCCTAGAAGGCCAATCTGCATGAAACAAAGAACATGGGAAGTTAAATAATGAGAAGATGTATGTCCAAACAGATAAGAATATAAAACTATTGATTTACCTGAAACTGGCTCAACCATATAAACCGAGGTCCATGTCGATCAGGCCGTAAGTTCACCATCCCATCGGCTGGCCCAAGACCTGCGAAACGTGCCTGCATGTCGTCCCGCCAATTATCTGGTACCTCCAACGGGCCTATGGCCTGGCCCGCCAAAGGTAGTCCCAACAAGTAGGACACATCCTAGAGAGTAGGCGCCATCTCTCCCCAGGGAAAGTGAAACGTGTGAGTCTCAGGCCTCCATCGGTCCACTAAGCATGTGAGCAGTGACCTGTCGTAACCGAAACGTTTGTGCTTCTCTCTGTACTCATCGATGTCCTCATCGCCCTCCTCAGATGCTGGGACGTGAACCCACTCCTCTCTAGTGGCCTCAACCATACGTGCCAAAGGTAAAAGTCCAGTCCAAGCCAGCCTGCAAAATAAGAATGCAAAATTCAATTAGTGTGTGCATATTTTTAGCCCATACTACTGGAATAAGAATGACACATACCTATCAGCCTAATCAGGGTGTATCATCCAGTCAGACTTTGGAGTGCGAGTGACCAACACAGGGAGCTCATGACCAGCCTCCATATGTTTAGCCCGATGTTTTACATCAATCGTAGGATTGAGCAAAGGATACGGAGCCATTTCTGCACATAGTACAAAGTAAAACATAGTCCGCACATATTACAAAGTTAAACATAGTCCGCACATATTACAAAGTTAAACATAGTCCGCACTTATTACAAAGTAAAACATAGTCCGCACATATTACAAAGTTAAACATAGTCTGCACACTTCAAATGCTGGGAGTTCTCTCTCCCTCACCCTCTCCCTCCCCATCGTCCTCGACTGCCTCGGCCACGTCCACGCCTTCCTACCGACGTTGCAGCCACTGGCGTTGTACCCGTCGATGTGGACGCACCAGCAGTATCACCACCAACGGTAAGAGTGGGACAATATTTCATCATGTGGCCATATCCAGCGCATAGCAAACATTGTCTAGTACACCCACCGACTTCAGATTCGTCCATATCATTACGGATGCGACATACCTTCCTTCTACCTCTACTTGTCCGCATCATATCTGGGTCTGGGATGTATTGCCTGTCATCCGGGTTAACCGTGTTGAAGTTACCCATAATTCTAAATCCAACCATCTCACCGGTCCAAGTATTCTGCACCGACTCTTTTAGATAATATTCAGACACGAAAGAGATCACGTCCATTTTTAACTGGCCACATGCAGCCAACACATGTGAGCAAGGCAAGTGGAGCAGCTTCGGTTTGTTGCATGTGCACTCACATGTTGGCCTGACTCCACTTCCAATTTTCACCTCGTGTGTCTTCAACTCATTTGCAGAACCGAATCTATCGGTGGGTAGGCGCACCTCATACCTCCTTTCTTGATTACCAATGGCTGTGACAGTGTGCAACTTTGCTTTTTTGAGCTTCTTCGCCATGTACCGCATAATCTTTTCACAGTAAGGTGTTTCTGGTTTCTTCTTAATATGCTTCTCAGATTTCAAGCGCCTATCTCTGAAATACCTCATCGTGCCATGAAAAACACCCTCGACAATTGCTGTTAGTGGCATACCCCTATTCCCTCTGAGGACAAAGTTATAAACCTCAGCAAGGTTGGTTGTCATGGTGCCATACCTCGCTCCATGGGTGTCATGAAGCAAAGACCACTTCACGGGAGGCTCTTTCTCTATCCACTGTGAAAAATTCTTTATTGCCCTCCCCTTCTTTCTCTTCGTACCGGGCGGGTCAAATGCTGGCAAGTCACAAAGCTCAATTGGCTCTAGCTATGTGTTAGTTGGTTGCTTAGCCTGTGCAGCTCTCCTTTCCTTAACCTGTTTCTTCGTGAACTCATCGAGCTTCTTCCACAAAAAATCATACTTTTTTTGTTGGTTTTGTGCGCACAGCTTTTTGAACATATTCATGAGGCGCTTATTCTTGAACTGGGAGTAAAAATTAGCCCCAAGATGGTGCATGCACCATCGGCTCTGCATGTCCTGCCATGGTGCTGGTTCGTTCGAACCTGGCATCTGCAGTGCCCGAATGGCCGCTAGTATACCCGGATGCCTGTCATGAAGGATGCACACATTTGGTCGGTCCTTCACAATTGCAATTTTTAGCTGCCTGAAGAACCATAGCCAACTCTCCAAGTTCTCACCCTCCACGAAGGCCATAGCAAGTGGGAGGATCTGATTGTTGCCGTCCACGCCTATAGCGGTGAGGATCTGACCCCTGTACTTACCAGTGAGAAACGTACCATCCACACACAACACAGGCAGGCAATGACTGAAAGCTTCGATGCATATAGCGAAAGAGAAGAACACTCGATGCAGCACCTTATAATCCGGGAATTCGGGCAGCGTAAAGTGCTGGATGTCGACATGTGTGCCAGGATTCCTCGCCTGCAATGTGTGCAGGAGACGGACAACATTATCATACGAGTCGATGAACGTCCCAAACCTCTTCTCCATCGCTCTCTGCTTGGCCCTCCAAGCCTTCCCATACGAAATTTCGTAACTATATCTGCTCTTAATTGCATTCTGAATGTGTTTCGCTTCCATGTCTTTCTTTTCCACTATCTCACTGAATATGACTTCCGCAATGAGACTTGAAGTAAGGTTTGGATGATTCACCAGCGGATATTTCATCACACAATTGTGGGGCACAACCTTCGTCACGACCCAAGTCATGTCCCACTTTGGAACGTGGGCGTGCACCTTCGCGGGACAACTATTCATAATACATGACAAAGTCAAGTATTTTTTTGTTGATACGTCCGTTTGAAAAATCCTTTGCGTGGACATTGCCCACTTTGTCACGACTGCCTTCAGATTTTTCTTTGTGGTATACATACCCCCTATTTTGACTTTGCTCCGATGATACTCCCAGGAAGATTCATGACTATCGTTCACGGTCATGCCGGTCGATAGGCTCTGATTCCATGAAGCAGGAATCGGTACCTCCTCGTCGTTCTCTTCACCATCTTATTCATTTGAGTTCTCGGAATCAAGATCCTTCGCCAATCCATCCTCGTCTTCCTCTTCCATCAGATTCTGCATTTCCGATCCTTCCTCATCCCCATCAGCCTCGCCACTATCAGGATCTCCTATGTTCTGACTACTCTCCCCTGCATCGTAGTCCCCTCCAACGTGTGACCCATAATCTGACTGACCCTCAAGTTCAGTACCACCCATATGTTCTGACCCAGCTACATCCATCTCATCAATCGGCTGACTGACCTGGCCAGGCTCGTAACCACTGCCGCCTTGTACCAGAGGATCCTCCATGGGGATGGGGAGCACTAAGGCAACGGGGTGAGTCCTCCGGCGTTTGCAGGATTCTAACCAGGTCACCCACTTATGTGTCCTATCTATCGGAACCAACTCCCAGAAATTTTTTGTATGGGATTTCGTCCACACTGACTGAATACTGACGGTGCACACATTGGGATCAAGCGAGAAATTTGTTGTCAACCAGTGTTTCAACTGACTAATGTTCACTTTTTCTGGATCGGTCAGTTGCAACTCCACATATGCAAACTCAGTCAGATCAACCCCACTCTCGTTTGTTCGGACATTACCAGGACCATAGTAAACAACAAATTTGACTGATTCAGACATGTCTCCTGCCATAAAAATTCATACCCATCAACCACTAAGTACCACATTTTTTTACAATAACCGGAATGTCTGCCACATATACATGACTACCATAAGCAAACAACCGATCAAACGAACTAAAATTTCAGACATGTCTCCCGCAATTAAAATTCATATTACCGTCTAAGTAAATAATTTTAGTACACTAACATGTCTCCCGCAATTAAAATTTCAGAAATGTCTCCCACAATTAAAATTCATATTACCGTCTAAGTAAATTCATATTACCGCAATTAAAATTTCAGACATATACATGACTACCACTACGTACCACATAATTTTTTTTACACTAACAGAAATGTCTACCACGTATACATGACTACCACTAAGTAAATAACCGATCTAACGAACTAAACAATCGTCATTTATATTATGAACTAAACAAATTTTTTTACACTAACAAAAAAGTGAAGCTCATTATACCTAAAATAAAAATGCACTAAACATAAATGTGAGATTATACCTTTGACACGTGCTTCTCCGCCGAGCTCCTGTCCTCCGCGCTAATCCGAGCACTGAGCTGCCCACGGCCAACCCGCACGAGCTCGGCCACCGCAGACGGCTGCCCCTGCCAAGCTCCTCCAATGGCCGCCCTGCCTCACCCCCGCCCCTGCCAAGCTCCACCACAGCCGGGACCAAGCTCCAATGGCTGCCTCCACGCCGGCCTCCCTCCTCTACCCTCTCCCCCACACGCGGCTGCCGGCTTCCCTCCTCTACCTCATTGACGGATCGGGTTACTAGTAGCCGGTTTCTAGCTTCATCTACTCGATTTAATGGCTAAATGGACTGGAATCGGAAGAAATAGGGGAAGAAAATGAAGAACAGAGAGAGAGAGCCGAGAGAAATGGAGGCAGGAGGAAGAAGAGGGCGGCCGGCCTTATCCCGAGCCATTTCGTCCTACCAACGGACGAAACACCACATTTCGTCCTACCCACGGACGAATCACCCCGAGGCCCATCGGTGCCTGGACGAAGATGGGCCATTCGCAGCCCACTTAAACGAAACACTCGTTTCGGCCTACTGTTAAACGAAACAGCTTTGTTTCGTCCTACCACGCAACGACACACCATGTTTCGTCCAACGATAAGCCGAAACGTGTGTTTCGTCCAACGGGAAGACGACCGTGTGCTATTTTTGCAATATCTGATTTTTGGATCATATTTTCCGAATTTGTTGAAAAAAAAAGTAGTATTTCCAAAAAAAATCCCGCCATGAAGATATATTCTAGAGGACCAGTGAATTGCTTCCAATGTGCCATTAAATTTCTTCCAAGAAAACAAATATTTTTTCTCTAGCAGAATTATTTATCACTGAAACTACATTGGTTTAAAACAAAAGGAACTATTGCTTCCAAAGAAACTAGCAGAATGCTCCAATAGTAGCAGAATGCTCTCTTATGGCCATGGAATTTGAAAGCATCAGCTTTACTCATTGTAGCAGAGAAGCTAATATGGTAGTGGATGGCTTAGCAAAGCATTGCTTTAGTCTTAGCAAGTCTGAAACTTGGGATGCTGTCCCAGACTTTTCTTATGTAAACGTATGTAAACGATCTTGCTCGATCTTGCTCTTATCTGAAGAATAAAGTTTTTATGCTAAAAAAAAGAATATGGTTCCAAAGAAATCACAATTCCGGACACCACCAGGTCAATGGCCACCATGCTTCCTTTCCAATGTTGGCCATGCTTCCTACTGCTCGTCAGGCTTCCTTGTGATGATAGTCGTGCTTCTTTCTGATTGTGAGTGTGTTTCCTTCCATCGTCACGTGGTGAGCGACATCAATAAGGAGTCATGGACGGAGCGAGGCTGTAACAACGATGCACCATTAGCCAAGGTCCTCATTGACAACAAAGTACTTCCTCCGTCCCATAATGTAAGACGCTGTTTGACACTATACTAGTGTCAAAAAATGTCTTATATTATGGGACGGAGGGAGTAGATCAGTTGAGGATGCGAGGCATGGTTTCATGTAGCTACCTATGCGAGCTCCCGTTGCTTGATGATTCTCCCTGATGCATGTTGACAACAAAGTAGATCAGTTGACGTTCATCTACTAAGGGAACGACGTCCCGACGTGGTGGATCATGGAGTGTATAATGTGGCGGCTGGCGGCACCACACCATCTACTGCACTGACGCGAGTGTCAGGTGCTTCTCCCTCGCACCTTCACCATATGGATAGACGTGTTGCTTCTTACATTCTTCTTCTTTGCTTCCTGCAATCCGAGTACACAATCATGAGATGGAGCTAGAAAAATCTGATGAACAAATCCAAATTTTGTGTACTGCTACTCTACGTCTCCACCCATAACGCCCATGTGATGCGTGAGATACGACCTCTCCCCGTGAACCACTCAGGGGTAGGCTCTCACCATGCGACAGGTCGTACACACATGGTGCCTCCAAGATGACTTGGTTGATACTCCGGGCATCCTGGTAAGGCAAATAGCATGGCGGAGATGACGGGAATGGCCGCCTAATGCCGTGCTGGCGCACGGGCGAGGTCGCCTGGGGGCACATCAGGGGGATGCTATTGCTGTGCTTGTAGGCGAGGTCTGACGGAGGGAAGAGAGAGGAACCGAAGATTCTGAAGAGATGGATGGGGCTAGGGATCAAAGCAACTCCAATGCGTCGATCCAAACAGATGCACGTTTTTGTTAGAGTATATCTCCGTGTATATTTGATGTATAGGAATATCTCAACCTACCTGATTTTATATGATTTGCTTGAGATTTCCCTTGGCCTCCAAGGCATGTAACCTGCATGTATTCCTATATCTCTACTACTATAATGCATCAGTTTTGAAATTGGATTTACACTCCACTCTTGATTCCCGCCAAGTAACACAAACTCACTTCTAGCCGTTGATTTCACCACATATCCCCTTATCCACCGTTCATCAGCCCTTAGCTCCACCGAATCGGACGGCTGCAATCAGTTGGATTCGTCACCACTCCCTTCCCGCGCTGTCTCCCGCGCGCTCGCGCGTTTGGAAGCTGCTCGCACCTTCCCGGTAGCTCCACGGCCCACGACGTTTGGAATAATTTAATTGAAACAGAGCCCCGCGCGCGCGCTCTGCTGGAACGGAAAAGACTGCATACCTTCAAGCTTCATCCCGATTTCAAAAGGAAAAAACAAAAAGCTTCATCCCGGGCTAGCACAAGGCTATCATCCGGCCACAACTCCATCCCCGTTGTCTCCCATTGCCTGTATCTCCCCGCTCACATCTTGCTAAAATTCCATTTCCATCTGCTTGCAGAGTACCTCAACTCTTTGACGACCTTGCTATTGAGATCGCAGGGCTTGGTTGTTCTGAAGTGTGCCACTCTTGCGCCCCGTCTCCGTTCATTCAGATTCGCGCGTCTTCGTCTCTTCGCTCTCTCCAGCCGCGCCGTACACTGGCAAGCCCGCCATGTACAATACACATTCTCTGTGCGGACGGCCAACATCACGGGAGGAAAGCACAGGTGAGTTGCTCCTTCTCTACATTACCGTTTTTCTTTTTCTGTTGATGGTTATGAGTTTGGAGAATTCCTTTATGTCAGATTGCTTCCTGTCATTAGGATTAGCTGGTTATACCTTGTTGATGTTCTTGGCTATTTCTTTGCGTGCAAGGTGTTTGCGTTTTTGTATAAGCCAGTGTAAGTTGCAGATTCTGTACGTAGACTACAAAAGCTACTATGTTTTGAGATAAGTGTGTCACGAAAGATGATTTGATTATTTTTCTTGATTTTTTTATGACACTGCTATTTTATTTGGGCCATTTCATTGTTCACATTTAAAATATTTATTTTGATAGAAATATGATTGACACTCATTACTGACGGACATCAACTGCGATAATGAATTCATATTTTCTGTTTAGTGTTTACCCATGAAAAAATGATTGTTGGCTAAAGAGCATTCTCTCTCTCTCTCTCTTTCTCTCTCTCTCTCTTAGAACGAAGACGCTAGGCGCGTCCGGCTTTAAATTAATAAAGCCCACAACATAGACAGCGTACGAAAGATCCAAACCTTACACACACGAACGGCCTCAGGCCGCGCACGGGGGAAGTCATAGGGTTCAAGGCCAAAAGACCGCGAGCAGGAGTTACATGGCACGAAGGCCAAATACTGGGCACGCAGGCTCGCAAACGAACAAAAGGGCCACTCCTTTAAGAAGTGGCAACCGGCTCCCTAGCCATCACGTACACCTGACGGAGACGGTCTTGAGCGTGCTGCATCCTCTCAGCATCCTTGCGCCTCGCCAACGGACTCCACTGCTGCAGAAACAGATTGCATTTGTAGATAACATTAGCCGGGTGAGTCGGGAAGATCCCCTCGATAGCTAGTTTGTTCCTAGTCAGCCAGAGAGCCCAGAACAGTGCCCCAACACAGCTCCACAAAACGCGCTTTCCGCTCCCCTGGACCGAGTCTAGAATGGCCACTAAATCACCGGTGGACCGCGGGTCCCATTGCACTCCCGCCGCGATCCGGACAGCGCTCCAAGCGAACCTAGCCAGCGGGCACCGAAAAAAGACATGGTTTGCGTCCTCGTTTACCCCGCAGACCGCGCATGTGCCTGTAGTCGGCCCCTGCCGTTTTGCCACATTTTCAGACGTGGGCAATCTGTTGCGAAACAGTTGCCACATAAACACTTTGATTTTGTGTGGAAGACGCGCCTTCCAGAGGCCCTTAACCACCGGCTGGGCCGACCCTTGGCATAGTTTGTGGTAAAGCGATTTGACCGTGGTGAGCGCCCAAGTCACCGAGTCGGGTGCTGCAGACAGCGAGGACGAGCTAATAAGATCAAGCATCGCCGCAAAATTCGCCCGCTCTTGGTCATTGAGCTCGCGACGGAAGTGGACCGCCGCAAAATTCGACGGAAGTGGACCGCCACGGTCAAGTTCGGGTCTACAGCGATAGCGTAGAGGTCCTGGTATTCCGACCAGAGCGGTTGGGAGCCAACCCAAAAGTCTAGCCAGAACCTGGCCGATCGGCCATCTCCAATGGCATATTTTGCCCCCATGGCAAAGGCCGGTTTGATGGTTTGGATGTCATTCCAGAAAGGTGAGCCCCTTGCTACACCTTCGAAAAAATTCCCATTCGGGCAGTACTTTGCACGGAGGAGATCCACCCACAAGCCCGTCGCCCCTTGTGATATCTTCCAAATCCACTTGCACATGAGTGCAATGTTTAGAAATCTGGTGTTGGTGATCCCGAGGTCCCCCGAGGCCTTGGGCCGGCAGACCGCCGCCCACTTAACCATGTGGTACTTGCGCTTCGGGCCCGTTCCTTCCCAGAAGAAACGCGACCGATGTGTGTCCATTTTGGCATGGACTCCTTCAGCCAGCAGAAAGAGGCCCATCGCAAACATAGGCAGGGAGGACAGGCTCGAGTTCATGAGTACAAGCCTTGCTGCGGAGGAGAGGAATTTCCACGCCAAGGGCACACCTTTCCCCCAATCTTGGCGCAGAGCGGAGCCCAATCATCGATCGTTAGGCGTTTAGTATCTAAAGGCAGGCCTAAATACGTAAAGGGGAACTTGCCAACTTTACAGTTGAGCAAATCCGCGATGCGCCTTCCCTCCTTCGAGTCCAATCCCTTGGACAAAACTTCACACTTTTGGAAGTTGATCTTCAGCCCGGACATGAGCTCGAAGCTAAGGAGGAGGGCTTTGACCGTGGCCACGTTGTGGAGGTCCGGCTGGAACAGCAGTAGCGTGTCGTCGGCGTACTGAAGGTGGGAGATCCCCCCTGGGATGAGGTGACTTACCACACCTTTGATGTGGTCGGCCTCTGTGGCTTTCCGCAGCATAGCCGCCGGTGCGTCGACCACGAAGTTGAACAGGATCGGGGACATTGGGTCGCCCTGACGGAGTCCGCGCCTGTTCCGGAAGAAGTGCCCTACTTCTCCGTTGACCGAGATCGCTGTCTGGCCCCCCGAGACCAGCTGCATCACTCGATGAACCCAAACAGCCGAGAAGCCACGGCTAAGGAGAACTTGGCGCAGAAAATCCCAATTAACCCGGTCGTATGCCTTTTCGAAGTCCAGTTTTAGTAAGATGGCTGGTTCTTTCGTACGTTTGAGCTCGTGAATAATTTCCTGTAGTGCCAAAGGGCCCTCCAGGATGTGACGGTCACGAATGAAAGCAGATTGCGAACGACTAATCGTGCGTTGAGCTATCGGGACGAGACGCGTCGTGCACGCTATGGCACAGATCTTGAAAGGCACATTAATTAGCGCGATGGGTCTATACTGGCAAATGTTGTCAGCCCCCGCCACTTTGGGGATAAGCGATAGAACGCCGAAGTTGAGTCTAGCGATGTCTACAGTTCCGCGCATAAAGCCATTACACACCTCAAAAATGGGTCCGCGGAGCAGTGGCCAAAAATGTTTGAACACTGCAACCGGCCACCCATCCGGGCCCGGTGCCGTGTCCGACTTCATGCTCATGAGCGCGTCATCGATTTCCTTGGGGAGGAACGCAAGTCCCAGCTCCGCGTTCTCACTGTCAAGGACCATCTGAGAGGGCGACCAGACGTCCGTGCGCAGACCAGCCCTCTGGTCCTCGCTTGCCCCCATGAGTTGGATATAGAACTCGTAAACGTGGTTCATTATATCCGCTTGGCGCAACAGCAACCCCTGTTCTGATTGCAGCCTCAGGATCGCGCATTTCCGACGTCTTCCATTGGCATAGGCATGGAAGTACTTGGTGTTGGCGTCCCCTTTAAGAGTCCACTTGAGGCCGCCCCGGCGCCTCCAGTATTCCTCTTCTACACGAAGCAGCGCTTCGACTTGTCCTTCCAGGGCGTAGCGGTGCGCCCATTCTTGCTCTGAGAAGGATCTCTCATCGGCCTGGGCGTCGAGCCGCGCGATTTCGTCGACTATACTCGCCCTGAGTAGCTTGTCGTCTCGTCCTTGGTTCGCGCCCCAACCCTTGAGGCTTGAACGGAGGCGGCCCCCTGCCGCATTCTAGAACTCCATAGGACCACGTTGTGGGCCTATTTGTTGCACGCTTCGCAGCCATTTTTCCCTAAAGATGGTGTCAAATTCTGGTGTCTCAAACCAGGCTGTCTCAAAAAAGAAACGAGGGCTACGCCGGATCCGGTCCTCCCCTGAGGACAAGATCAAGGGTACGTGATCGGACCCTATGCGTGTTTCCGCGATGAGCGAGCAGAGAGGATAAAGCACCTCCCAGTCGGGTGACACGAATACCCGATCCAACACTGAACGCACCGGGGCGATTTGCTTGTTCGTCCAGGTGTACCTAGCGCCGGTCCTAGCCACTTCCCGAAGAGCCATGGACGCAATTGCGTTGTTGAACATAGCCACCCGAGGCCAGTTGATGATATTGTTGTTTTTGTCCGCTCCCGAGCGAATCAAATTGAAGTCACCCCCTACCATCACAGGGATCAGGGCTGCGGAGACCGCGAGCACCTTGGCTTGGAGATCTCCCAAGAACTCCACCGAGCGGGAGTGATCCGCAGGTCCGTAAACTTGGATGACCACTAGCTCCCTTAAGGAAGCGCGAACTCGAATATTCGCAGCGATGAAGAAGGAACCGACATCCCAGGCAAGCACCTCGTAAATGGATAAGTTAAAACCTAAAAGCATGCCACCCGAATGCCCTATCGCAGGAACGTGGTTCCAAGCGAAACGTTCCAGAGGGTCAACAGAAAGTAATTCATGGTGTCGAAATTCTGCTTTGATCGTTTCCTGTAACCCTACAATATCGACGTCCTCTTTCCTGATGTACTCCTTAAGTTGGGTGCGTCGCCCCACGTGACCGAAGCCACGTATATTCCAGAACATAGCCTGCATCTAGATTATACGATTTCGCAAACGAACAACTCGAGAGGTGATCGCCTTGGCCACGCGTCTCACCCTGCCACGGCAAGGCGAGGGAGGAGAGGCAACCCCTGTTGCCGTTTCCTCATCGGGCCGGACCGCGAGCGCATCCGAGGCCCCTGCCTCGGTTGCCAACTGGTCCGCGTGTTTCGCAGCCGCCGCTGCCAGCGCTGCCTGCGCCAATTCCTTGGCACGGATCAGCGAGATCAACTCGCTAGTCCCTCCCACTCCCAATGGGTCCACTCCACTGTCTCCCAAAACCTCGCTCAAGTGATCATCAGAAAAGGAATCAAGAACCGTGAAACGAGGGGGGGGGGGGGGGGGGGATTACCCGAGATCTCCATATTCTTCTGGGCTTGGAGTAGTTGAGCGCGCTGGAGAGATGGCATGTTCCCCTTGGCGCCCTTGGAACGGGAGCTGGTCCTCACCGGTGCCGCCGGCACGGCCTTGGAGCGCCTGGCCTTGGAGATAGGCGCCGTATTGGTGGCCTCCTGAAGGAGCGGGTCGACGAGGGGGGCCGTGGGGGCCGCCAACGCCATGACCGTCTGGCGCGGAGTGGTTGGCGCTCCCAGCGGCTCCGCAAGCCGAACCGCCTCCGCGCTCACCTTGAGCACCGCCACCTTCTTGGCTTGCCTCACCGCGCTGGTCTTGTTGCTGCTGTGCCCGCCCTGGATCGGGGAGCGCTACGAGGGGAGCTGCGAGGTGTCCCTGGACAGGACCAGAGGGGTGCGCGCGCCCTCCAGCACGACCACATCCTCCAAGTCCGAGAGCCCCTAGTCCACCGCACGCACCGGAGGAGAGGTCACCGAGCCCAGGTTGGAGCCGTATTGGTTGGGGATCGACACCTCCAGCCCGTTGGACAGCCCGTCCTGCGCCGCCTCAGCCGCATGAGCAGCCTGCCGAGGAGGGATCGCCGCCGCTCCCTCCATGCCCTGAAATGTAAATTCCAGTTCAGTACCAATCTTTTCTTGTGTGCGTCTCATTAAGCTGATGATTGTAGATCAATATCGTCACCTAACTGAACAAACCGGTGCTGTACCAACGGATCCTTCTCAACGCAAACGTTACCGTGATCGGGTTAGGTATATGCAGATGACGCCACAACAGAGAGAAGCTTATTTGAAAAGGAATCGTGAGTACAAACGAATCAAGCGAGGTGACAGTGCAATTAGTAAGACTGTGCAACCCGTAAGAGGGGAGACCAGTATGAGTACCAATGATAACACACTTGCCAACTGAATCTTCTACGACGACAGAAGGTACTTTGTTGTGTGATGATAAGTAAAATAATCATCTTCACTATACATGATTAGGTGGTGACATTAGTCTGTAATTTGTGTGCCAGGGAAAGAAGTAGCCGTGACTATGTTACAAGAACAAGAAAGCCTTCCATTTTCAGGTTCTATGACACACAGTTCAGGGGTCCATCAAAGTAGGTGTCTGACAAAAAGGAAACGAGGTTGATAAAAATATATTAATTCAGTACTAATACATTTCTGTTTACTAATATTACAGTCTAATTTGTTTGTTTTAATGTCAAAAACAGTGACAACGGTCGATAGTTATGATGTGTCTGCATCTGACCAAAGCATCCTTGTTCAGCCAAACATGTGCCACCCAAAAATGGGTACTCGGCTGAAGATCAGTCCATTTGGAATTTCTGTATCTCCTATTGCTTCGGAAGGCCAAGTTGTAATTGATGCGCAAACAAATAACAGTGGATGTAAGCGGCGACACGGCACTAGCTGGTATTCCCAATTGGCACCTGACCAAAAAGAAGCATATTTACAAAGAGGCCGTGAGTATAAAAGAAGAAGAAAGTCTCAAGACGCAAGTTGCAGCCATGCACAAGATACATCTGATGGGGCAATTAGTAGTAATTTACAAAATACAGTTGGATATACTCATGTGCAACTACAAGGTCATACCAGCCGTCAACATGAAGATCTCATCTACCTGCCAAAGTATTCTTTTCCTGCCATTCAAGGTAATCTCAGTACCAACTAGCATTTATCTATTATTTTGACGGCCATCGTCCCAATCACCCCATGACCCCATCGAGAAGCCCCCGCGTCGCCTCCCGCTAGGGCGACTCGGGCGGCACCCAAAAACCTAGCCGCCGCCAGCCTGCACTCCCTCCTCCTCTCCCTCCGCTGCCGCCGGGGGATGCCGCCGGTCTAAGCCCGGGGGCCGACGGCGGTGGCGGCGGACATCACCTCTCTCCGGCGTCTCTGGGGTTGTGCGGAGTCCCGATTCGTATGGAGACGCGCCCGATCCGATCTGTGGCGCGGCGGCGTCGGAGGCGGCGCGGGCCGCGGGCGCGGCGGCATGCCCTGTTCGGGTGGCTGCAGCGCTGCGGTCGTCGTCGGAGGCGGCGCGCCATCTGCCTTTGGATCGGAGGCGGCGGCGTGGAGGGCCTGGTGGTAGCGTCGGCGGCACCTCGAGTCAGATCTGTTCTGTCCGATGCAGCCGGCGGTGGTGGTCATCTCTTCCGCCAGAGATGGTCGGCCCGCGGTTGGGTGGTCGGATCTCGAGATTCGTCATCTAGTCCCGGCTACGAGTCGGGGAGACATAGTTGCCGGTGAAAACCGAGCCGTTGGCGGGCGATGGCGGTGTTTTGCGCCGTTACCTTGATGAAGGCATCGTCGTGTAACTGTTGTCGACCCACTCGTGCTGCTTCGGGGGAAACCCTAGGATCTGGTCTTTCAGATCGGACGATGGAGGTACTACGGTGACGTTTCTCTCTTGGGAGCATCGTTTGTGGAGCAGCGCTGGAAAATAGAGGCAGGAGGTGGAGCGGCTTCCTCTGGCATGGAGCTTCGGTGGAGCTGTCAAGTCATGCCTGGCCGACAGGTGCTACGCTGAGTCATTCCTAGTTGGCAGGTGCTACGCACGACAGATCTTCCAGAGTCTTCGCGTCTGGATGGACGAGCGCAGGGCGGTGGCGCCGTTGGGCGCCATGGTGGCGTCAACGGATGTCCGGATTGGCAAGGATGATGTGGATCTCTCTCTTGGAGATGGATCAGTGGTCCGATGATGATGGCGGCTCCTAAAACGTGTGCATGTGGTGTGCGCTTTAGGTAGGCTGCACCGGATGTTGGTCCCGATACGTTATGTGGATGGATCGGCGACGACACCGGTTTTTGATATGGGGAGTGAGAGCACTCCACATTATCAAGTCTATAGGTGTGAGTGGTGGCTTCGGGTGGATTGATGTATGTTCTTGTCAGTCTTTTGTGGAACAATTAATAAAGATGGCTGCATGCATTGATTGATGCAGAGGCCGGGGTAACCTCCTTCTCTAAAAAAATATGATGATTTGACAATCAACAGATAACATTGGGGAAACAGGAGAAATGCTTGGATATAATGATGACCCTGATGAAGAAATTCGTATGTTTAGTGGGCATGGTAAGTATTACTGTACTTAATCGACAATATTACTTTTAAATATGATTTGTATTTCTAATCTAGCCTAATAAAAAATGCAGGTTTTGAATTTCAGTCGTATTTAGAAAATAATAATGCCCAAAGTTGCATTCAGGCGGATCCATATGATCATATATATCAAAATTTACCCACTGATTATCATCTTCTAGATCCAGTTCCTGACTGTAGGCATTGCAATGCAAAAAGGTTCCAGTATGAGAAACCAACGTTTTGTTGCATGGGTGGAAAAGTTAAAATAGTAACTCCACCAGTCCCTGATGAATTACGTCGACTGTACAGCAGCCAAGATCCAGATGCGAAGTATTTCCGGGATAACATACGTTACTTCAATTCTCACTTCTCCTTTACATCTCTTGGTGTTGTCTTGGATCAACGTTTTTGCAATAACAGATCTGGAGTTTACACATTCCGCGCACAAGGTCAAATTTATCATCAAATTGACCAATTAGTGCCAAAGGATGATGGGCCCAAGCATCTACAACTGTACTTTTATGACACTGATGCAGATTTACAGCAAAGATTTCGTCATTCACCTAACCTTGATAAAGATCTCATCAGAAAATTGTTGGGCATACTCTCATCTAATCCTTATGTCCATATCTTTAGAAGTCTCGGCTCCATTCCAAACCTTTGCGAGTATAGGATTGAGCTCAACACAAATATTGCTTTAGACCAGAGAGTATATAATGCTCCAACAGCATCACAGGTGGCAGCAATTTGGGTCGAGGGAAGCGATCCTCGAGGTCATTTTGATAGAAGTATCATGATTTATGGTGTATCGGACCGTCCACAATATATAAAAGCATATCATGGTTGCTATGATCCACTATCATATCCGTTGTTTTTCCCAAACGGAGAGGTCGGATGGAACTTGGATCTGCTCAGATTAAGTCGACATGCTAGGAAAATAATAGACAATCAAGCAAATGATTTTGATATAGAAGGTAAGTTTCCATCATACATTAATTGGTTACATGCTCAAAGTTTTAGTTTCTAGAACTATTTAATAATCATATATTATTTTGGATTCTGTAGGAATGCTGGAGAATAGTTCTGGTTCTTGCATCTCACCAAGAGAATATTATTGTTTCTAGCTGCAAATTAGACCTGGGAAGTTTAACATCTTACTCTTTGGAAGGCGATTGACTCAACAATATATAGTTGATATGTACATTAAGATTGAATCAATAAGATTGGCATTCTTGTCAAAGCCATCAACTCAGGTTCTCATCAGAGCAGATTTGTATCAAGGATAGGTCGATAGCATTGTTGCCGGTGAAACACGTGGGTGCATGACAGGTAGGCGCATTGTGCTTCCCCCATCATTTATCGGAGGACCAAGAGATATGCGTCGAAGATATCTGGATGCAATGGCTTTGGTCCAACGGTTTGGGAAACCAGACATATTCCTTACAATGACTTGCAACCCACATTGGGAAGAGATAACTAGAGAACTAGCAGAAGGTCAATCACCACAAGACAGGCCGGACTTGGTAGCACGAGTCTTCAAGGCAAAATTAGAGGATTTAAAGGATCCTTTGTTTAAGAAGAAATTCTTTGGTGAAGTTGCTGCACATGTGCACGTAATTGAATTTCAGAAAAGAGGTCTACCACATGCACATTTTCTAATAATTCTGAAATCAAACTACAAGATAACTAATCCGGACCAATATGATGAGATAATATCAGCTGAAATTCCTGATAATGATAAATATCCTATACTGCATGATTTAGTTATTAAGCACATGATGCACGACCCATGTGGAGTTCTCAACATAAATAATCCTTGCATGGAAAATGGAAGTTGTCGGTATCATTATCCTCGACATTTCGCAGAGACCACACAACAAGGAGAGGACTCTTATCCAATTTATAGGCGCAGGAATGACGGCCGTCGAGTGCGCATCAGGGGTGCAGTTTTGGATAATAGATGGGTTGTCCCATACAATCCCTATTTACTTATTCGATACAATTGCCATATAAATATTGAAGTTTGCTCTAGCATCAAGGCTGTGAAATATTTATTCAAATACATCTACAAAGGTCATGATCGTGCCTCCATTGTCATCGAAGCCGCAGAAGATGATGCAGTTATTAATAAAATTCGTGAGTATAGAGATGCAAGGTTTATTTCACCTCCGGAAGCAATCTGGAGGATTTACTCTTTCAACCTTAGTGAGATGTATCCATCAGTTATACAGCTACAAGTCCATCTGCCAAATATGCACCTTGTTCACTATAAAGATTCAGAAAAATTAGAGGATGTGGTCTGCAAAGGATCGTCTTCGAGAACAATGCTAACTGAATACTTCAGAATGAACTCTATTGATAGTTATGCCAGGAATTTCTTATACAAGGAATTTCCAGAATTTTTTGTATGGAATAATAGTACCAAGAGCTGGAAACGTCGCAAACAGAGAATACAAGTAGGGAGACTTGTCGCTGCACACCCAGCTGAAGGAGAACGCTATTACTTGAGGATACTGCTAAATCATGTGAGAGGGGCTACATCTTTTGAGGATTTACGGACTGTCGATGGTTTTGTTTTTGCCACTTTTAGAGAGGCCGCAGAAAGAAGGGGTCTGATTGAGGCTGATTGTAGTATTTCTGATTGTCTGAGCGAGGCCGCGACATTTGCAATGCCTTCTGCCTTTAGAAGGCTTTTTGCTACAATATTGGTTTTCTGTGAGGTAAAAAATGTCCGTGAATTATGGGAAAAGCATTTTGAGGCCATGGCTGATGATTTTCACCAGGGCAGCGCAACTGATAAAGAATCTATAGAGCAGATGGTACTTAGAGATATTAGTGATATCCTATATTCAATGGGGAAGGACATCAGTTGCTTTGATCTTCCAGAAATGCTAGATGGCACTGAGTTGGCTGGCTCTAATTGTAGAGAAGTAATAGAAGAGATGTCTATTAATATTGATCCAGAGCATCTGGACCTTTATGCAACACTAAATTGTGAGCAAAGACTTGCCTTTGATGAGATAATGCATCACGTCCTACAGAAGAAGAGTAAGGTATTCTTTATTGATGGTCCAGGAGGTACAGGAAAGACGCATCTCTATAAAGCTTTGCTCGCTAAAGTGCGTTCCATGGGGCTAATAGCAATTGCAACTGCAACATCTGGAATTGCAGTGTCCATCATGCCGGGCGGTAGGACAGCACATTCGAGATTTAAAATACCAGTAAATATTCATGATGACAGTTTGTGCAGCTTCAGTAAACAGAGTGGGACTGCAGAGTTGCTTCGGAGAGCGTCCTTGATAATTTGGGACGAAGTAGCCATGACAAAACGTCAAGCTGTGGAGGCACTTGATAGATCCTTGCAAGATATTACTGGTGTTCTATCTCCATTTGGAGGAAAGGTCATAGTGTTAGGAGGAGATTTAAGACAAGTTCTCCCTGTAGTGAGGCGAGGCACAAGAGCACAAATTACAAATGCTAACTAAAGAAATTGTATCTTTGGCGGTGTATAAAACAAATAAAACTATGGCGTAATATGAGAGCACAATCTGATCCATGGTTCTCAGATTTTCTGTTAAGAATTGGTGATGGTACAGAAGAATCAATCGGCCAAGACTATGTGCGCCTACCAGATGAAATTGTTGTACCATACATAGATCCAAAACACTCTGTCAGTAAGTTAATTAATGATATCTTTCCTTCACTTGGCCAGAATGGAATATCACCATCTTATATTAGTACTCGCGCCATTCTCTCCACCAAGAATGAATATGTTGATGAACTAAACGAGAAGCTTATTGATCGGTTTCCTGGGGAAGAACAAATCTACTATAGTTTTGATTCAGCAGTGGATGATCCACATAACTACTACCCACCTGAATTTCTAAACTCACTCACACCTAATGGCCTGCCTCCACATGTCCTTCGACTGAAGATTAATTGTCCTGTGATTTTACTTCGGAATCTAGATCCTTTTAACGGATTGTGCAATGGAACAAGACTTATTATCAGAGCATTTCAAGAGAACGCTATTGATGCAGAAATAATTGGCGGGCAACATGCTGGGAAAAGAGTATTCCTTCCACGAATTCCTCTATATCCTTCAGAAGATGATGTACTCCCCTTCAAGTTTAAAAGAAAGCAATTTCCAATTCGACTCAGCTTTGCAATGACAATCAACAAATCTCAAGGTCAAACTATTCCAAATGTTGGCATCTATCTTCCAGAGCCGGTGTTCTCTCATGGTCAACTCTATGTTGCTTTATCAAGAGGGATGTCAAGACAAACAACAAGAATACTTGCAAAGCCAAATAAGGAAATTGATCCATCAGGAAAAAGCACCAAAAATATTGTCTACAAAGATGTCTTGATGTAATTTACATACAGGTATTGGTGTATTAGTCATTGTTACTTCTAATACTGCAAGTTTCTTTATGTTTACAAGCATAAAAATTACACATTTGCATCCATGCTTGATTCCATGACATTAGAAACATGCAATCTTGTGCGTATGTATGTAACTTAAGGTGTTACCTGCAAGCATAGAATTGTCTCTGTTCCTCTTGCATTTTTTTGTCCAAGTGCATCCTTGTGGTATAATATTTTTTCCCTTACAAATGTAATTACTGGGCAGGTTTGCAAAGCACCAAGTCCTTGCGGATGCCTGTTCTAGAAGAATGTCAAGAGCTGATCATGTCTACAATGGTGCAGTAGCAAATGGTTTTTGAAGGAAATGTCTCTGAAAATCGGGGAATGTTAGTTGTCTAGGGAAATCTGTTTTGCGAAGAAGTTTAGCCTAATCAAAACTGAAACTTTTATGTTGCAATTTGTAAATATGTTGTTACTCATTAGAGTATATTTTTTATGCTGTTCTGTAAAATCTGATAAGAAGGACAAAGCTTGAGCTTTGAAGTAGATGATATATGTACACGTACCAAACACAAAGAGCACATATTTTTTCCTCTGTTTTTTTCTTTTTGTTTGAAGACAAGTGTGTCAAACTATGAATTTCAGGAAACTAAAAAAAAGAAATCCTTGGGTGTTCCTACATTGATGGTTTGCTATGTTAAAGGCCAACCTCAGGAAGCCCTCTATCCGGTCTTAAAAAGAATATACTCCATCCAATACGAATTAACTGACGCAACCTCTATACAATGTAAGTAAGACATTGCATAGAAGTCGCGTCAATTAATTCGGATTGGAGCGAGTAACTATTTATTCCCTTCGTCCTATATTAGTTGTTGTTGATACATCCGTTGTAGCGATAACTAATATGCGACAGAGGGAGTATTTTACTGATGTTGAGTTGCAAAGTTCACTTGGTGATGTTGGTGTACATTCATAAAGCTACACGTGCAAAGCACGTGCCATTTACTAGTATATTTAATACGAAGGCCGCCCCAGGTGTGGCATATTTTCCTAATCTCTCTCGTTTACTTGGTATCAGAGCTTCTTTGGGTTTTCTCCTCCACCTTGCAGCCACAGACACCACACCCACCATACCTGCTGCGCCCCAACCCTCTATGCATGCACCCGCCATGCATGCCACCCCTTCGCCTTCCCCTGCCTCCTCTGTACGCTCGCCTGCGAGCCCGCCCAGCCATGCTGGGACGCCTAGCCCCAGTCCAGCCCACCCAGCTTTGCTAGGCCGCCGAGTGCGCCAGCCTCGGTCGGGTCTTCACCCGACCCTGCCTTCTCTTCTCCTGGACCCGCGACACCGCCGGCCCCGCACGCCTCGCTGTCTCCCTCTGGCTCGAGCGAGCCTTCTCCTCCTGTCGCTGTGCATCGGCGACCCTCCCCTAGCAACACACACAGCATGCTCCCTCGCGCCAAGCGCGGTCTTTTTCAAACCATCGATCGTATGAATCTTATGGTTTCCGACTCTTCTATTTCTCCTCTTCCAAAAACATACCGGGGTGCTCTCAATGACCCATACTGGCGTCGTGCTATGCACGATGAGTTCAAGGCGCTTGTCACTAACCAGACGTGGTCACTTGTCCCACGGCCACCTCGTGCTCATATTGTTTCAGGGAAGTGGATTTTCAAGCATAAGTTTCATTCGGATGGATGCCTTGCTCGCTACAAACCTCGGTGGGTGGTCCGCGGCTACTCTCAGCAGCCGTACATCGACTTCGACGAGGCGTTCAGCCCAGTTGTCAAACCGGACACCATCCGCATTGTTCTTAGCATTGCGGTTTCCCTTGCATGGCCGATCCACCAGCTTGACGTCAAGAATGCTTTTCTCAACGGCAATCTTGACGATCAGGTTTATTGTCAGCAGCCACCTGGTTTCGTCGACGCCCGCTGCCCCGACTATGTGTGCCGTCTTCACAAGTCGCTGTATGGGCTCAAGCAGGCGCCCCGTGCCTGGTACCAGCGGTTCGCCCTCTACGCGCATCGCCTCGGCTTCGTTGCATCGAAATCAGACGTCTCCTTGTTCATCTACCGGCACAGGCACAATCTCGCGTACATCCTCTTGTACGTTGATGATATTGTGATCACCGCCTCTACGTCCACGCTTCTTCAGCACTTGACTCAGCAGCTGCATTTCGAGTTTGCCATGACAGATCTTGGAGACCTCTCATTTTTCCTTGGCATCTCGGTTACCCGGAACGCCGCAATCATGGTTCTCTCTCAGCGACAGTACGCCTTGGATCTCCTTTAGCGTGCAGGTATGGCTGACTGTCATCCCTCGGCCACTCCGGTTGACGCCAAGGTCAAACTCTCGGCCACGGACGATGCTCTTCTTGATGATGCCACTACCTATCGGAGTTATGCTGGTGCCTTGCAGTATCTCACTCTTACCCGTCCGGACATCGCATATGCTATGCAGCAGGCTTGTCTCTACATGCATGCTCCACGTGGGCCGCATCTACACTTGGTTAAGCGTATTCTTTGCTATATCAAGGGTACACTCGACCTCTGCCTACACATTCCTCGGTCGTCGTCCATGACTCTCACGGCCTACTCCGACGCCGACAGGGCCGGTTGTCCTGACACTCAGCGCTCTACCTCAGGATACTGTGTTTATCTCAGTGACACCCTGGTTTCTTGGTCCTCCAAGCAACAAACGACGGTCTCCCGTTCTAGTGCTGAGGCGGAGTATCGTGCTGTGACTCACGCTGTTGCAGAGTGCTGCTGGATTCGTCAGCTTCTTACAGAGCTTCATCACCACTTGATATCTGCCATGGTTGTCTTTTGTGATAACGTCAGCACCGTCTACATGGCCTCCAACCCTGTGCAACACCGCCATACCAAACACATCGAGATGGACATTCATTTTGTTCGCGAGAAGGTGTCGCTTGGTCAGGTTCGTGTGCTTCATGTGCCATCGTCTCGACAGTATGCTGACATTATGACGAAAGGCTTATCATCGCAGCTTTTCTCAGAGTTTCGTACCAGTTTATGCCTCTTGCCAGCTGACGCACAAACTGAGGAGGGATGTTAGAGTATATCTCGGTGTATATTTGATGTATAGGAATATCTCAACCTATCTGATTTTGTATGATTTGGTTGAGATTTTCCTTGGCCTCCAAGGCATGTAACCTGCATGTATTCCTATATATATCTAACACGAAGACCGCCCCAGGTGTGGTGTATTTGCCTAATCTCTCTCGTTTACTGTTTTGTTCATTTTTTGTCCGTTTGGGTCGGTTCATCCGCCCCTTTCTGCGTTTGGGTCGACCGTGCGTCCAACGGCCGACCCAATTTTCGTCCACACAGAAAACAAATATGAATTTAAAAAGGCCTGCGACCAGAGATCATCCCAGTGGCCATGGCATCGCACAAAGTTGATGCCGGCGCCATGTCAGCGGCCGGCACACATGCCAGCCTCCAAAAAAAGCACGAAGTTCATGCTGGCACATTTGCCAGCGGCCGGCGTACATGTCAGCAAACAAAAAGGGACTGGAGTTCAACCAAGCCATCTTGGCCGTGGTCATGCCGGCACACTTGCCGGCATACAAAAAAAAGATGACGCTCTCTGCCATAGATCAGTCATGAAACTTGAGCATGTTGGCCTGCATCTTCTCAAACTAAGGCCGCTTCCTCGGGACACCGTGCTTAAGTCCACCTTCATGATCTTCACCCCCTTCATCATGCAAGCGAGCGCCACTTTTTTTTTTTGATCTTGGCATTGGTAGCCTTGATCTCGAGCATCTTCCTTTGTTTCTCCGCCTCCATCTCGAGCTTCTTTGTTTTCTTCTCCATCTCCATCTCGAGTCTCTTCCTTTGTATCTCCATGAAGGCCTTCATTTGCTCTTCTCTTTGTCTTGCCGTCGCTTCTCCTCCCTAGTATCCTTCTTGGTCATCATGCCTTCTAAAGTTGAATGCAAGGCAATCGACGCCGCATCACGCTTGTTCTCTTTCTTGGAGTTGGTCTTTCCTCGCGGCCGCGGCTTCTCTCCCTCATCATGCTCCTCGACGGCTTCCTTCCCTCCACGCACCTTGATGGCGGCATATTGCGCCTTGAACTTCTCGTCCACAATGGGTGAGGTTGAACGACTTGTTCCCTTGTTGGGCCTTCAATGCTTCCAAAGCTTGGAATGCCTACAAATGAACAGCATGCAAGCATATGGGCAAATGGATATGCAAGCATGAAACAATGAAAACAAATATGGACGCATGTATACCATGTCCTTCATGCCGAGGCCACTTACGGGACGACCCTCGATGCTCTCAAGGGTGGCACAAAACTTGTTGCACTCTTGTTGTATCACCCTCCAATGCTTCAAGAGAGACACCCACCCACACTTGCTCTCTATCTTGTACGGCGCGAACTTCTTGCGTTCATGATATTCACGATGAACACGTAGCCAAAAGGTTTGATGCCTTTTGCTCGGCGCAGACCTTGGGGTCTTGTCCAATATGCCTCCAACATCCACAAACGAGTTTGCAGGGCCGGCCCCTCCCCAGCCAGATACGCACTAGCCCAAAGTACAGATCGTGAATTAAAATAATCCCAGGTCCAACAAGCATCTCACGTCCTTCGTCGCTGCCTATACGGACGCTCTGCTCTCAATAGGAAAACAGTCACATGTTTAGCCAAATACTCGGGGCCTGCCTTGTTTTCTTCGATCGCCAGGATTTTCTCCAACAACAAGATCTCTACAATCATTTTTTTCCTAACAAGATTGCAACTATCCTGAAAAATGATCGCTAGTTATCCCTAATTCCACTATCCATCAGACCCAGCGCTCCGATCGCGAAAATCGCAAGTGCCCACGCGCGGACGCCGACGAACACCCCGCTCGCAAGGTTCCATTCTCCAGGCGCTGGACGCACACGCGCATGCACGGCCAGACCGCATGGCCGAGTGCCTCTCGCCAGACGCCGGTTCACTCCACCAACCGCGACTAAAGGTGAATTCACCCAGCCGAAGCGGCGGGAAGCGCAGGCCTTTAGTCGCGGTTGGTGGCTCCAACCGCGACTAAAGGGGGGCCTTTAGTCGCGGTTGGAACCACCAACCGCGACTAAAGGTCTGGCTTCCCGTGTCGAATGTTTAGTCCCACCTCGCTAGTTGAGAGGAGCTCGCACCGGTTTATAAGCCCCGACGCGGCTACCGTGTCGAGCACCTCTCTAATGCAGGCCTTCTGGGCCTACCGCACCTGTGCTGCCCTGTTGGGCCTACTGGGCCTGGCCCAATACGCCATGGTGGCCCAGTAGGCGGGCATTTTTTATTTACTTTTCATTTTTTTAATTTTTGTTTTATTTATTTTCTTTTGTGTCTGAGTTTTTTTTTTGCTTTATTTAGAATTAATGAGTGAATCTTTTTGCGTTAGGTCAAAAAAATTATAAACTTTCTGTTAGTGGAAGTAGTTTTCAAATTTGAATAGTTTAAATTCGAATTATTTGAAATTTGTGTGAATCACTAGTTTGTGAATAACTTTACTTTAAAAATAGATTTTGCAGTGATTCTTTTTTCTGCTATTTAATATTAGCGTGTTTTATCATTATATTCAATTTGGTAATTCTTAGGTTATTTAAAAAATGAAATGCCTTTGTAACAGACGAGTTTTCGTCTGAAACCCTGATACTTCGAAAGAGATTGTCCATTTTGTACACGAAGTGGATCCAGTTTTTGCCGTAACCCTCTCAACTTTTTAGCACATGCTATGTGGCTGAAATGATGATACCATGCCAACTTTCAACATTTTCAGAGTTCATTTGTAGTGCTTTTCAATTTCAGGGTCATTAAGCTCAAAAAAATCAGTAAATGCATGAAAAATAGCAAATGAAGTCAGAAAGGGTTGAAAATTGATGGCGTGGCTTCGAATGGTGCATACTGAACGCACAAAAAGTCTGGAGTTGAAATAAGTTTAAAAAAATGAAATGCCTTTGTAACAGACGAGTTTTCGTCTGAAACCCTGATACTTCGGAAGAGATTGTCCATTTTGTACACGAAGTGCATCCAGTTTTTGCCGTAACCCTCTCAACTTTTTAGCACATGCTATGTGGGTGAAATGATGATACCATGCCAACTTTCAACCTTTTTAGAGTTCATTTGTAGTGCTTTTCAATTTCAGGGTCATTTAGCTCAAAAAAATCAGTAAATACATGAAAAATAGCAAATGAAGTCAGAAAGGGTTGAAAATTGATGGCGTGGCTTTGGACATAATATTTCGACGCGTTTCAAATGCCAAAACACATAAGTACACTACTATTACAAAGATTCCCTCCGGTTTGTCCGAAGTGGGACTTTCCAGATATATAAGTTCCGGAAACTAACTAGAGAAGCCGGTCACATCCCAGAGTGGGATCTTTGGGTATAAAACTTTTTCTTCGCGTGTGTCCCTTTGCGTCGTAACCATGGACAATCTTCATCATTTAACTTGATGCTCGGGTCAACATTCACTCTGAAGGGAGCAATTTCATGAAACTTTTCATAATCTTCTGACATGTCTGTCTTGTCCTCCACTCCCACGATGTTTCTTTTCCCTGAAAGAACTATGTGGCGCTTTGGCTCATCGTATGATGTATTCGCTTCTTTATCTTTTCTTTTTCTCGGCTTGGTAGACATGTCCTTCACATAGAAAACCTGCGCCACATCATTGGCTAGGACGAATGGTTCGTCTGCGTACCCAAGATTGTTGAGATCCACCGTTGTCATTCCGTACTGCGGGTCTTCCTTTACCCCGCCTCCTTTCAGATTGACCCATTTGCACCGAAACAAAGGGACCTTCAAACCAAGTCCATAGTCAAGTTCCCATATCTCCTCTATGTAACCATAATATGTGTCCTTTGGCCTATTGGTGTTTGCTGCATCAAAGCGGACACCACTGTTTTGGTTGGCGCTCTTTTTATCTTGGGCGATCGTGTAAAATGTATTCCCATTTATCTCGTACCCTTTAAAAGTCAATATAGTCGAAGATGGTAACTTGGACAGCAAGTACAGGTCATCTGCAACAGTGTTGTCATGCATGAGACGTGTCTGCAACCAACCGGCGAAAGTCACCGTTTGTTCATGTGTAATCCAGTCGTCAGACTACTCCGGGTGTTTGGAGCGTAGAATATTCTTGTGTTGCTCGATATACGGAGCCACCAAGGCGGAACTTTGTAGAACTGTGTAGTGTGATTGCGCCAAAGAATGCCCGTCCCGGCATATTACAGAATTCTTTCCTAGCGTGCCTTTTCCACCCAGTCTACCCTCATGCCGCGATTCAGGAACACCAATCGGATTAATGTCAGGAATAAAGTCAACACAAAACTCAATGACCTCCTCTGTTTCATGGGCCTTGGAGATGCTTCCTTCTGGCCTAGCACGATTATGAACATATTTCTTTAAGACTCCCATGAACCTCTCAAAGGGGAACATATTGTGTAAAAATACAGGACCCAGAATGGCAATCTCCTCGACTAGGTGAATTAGGACGTGCGTCATCATATTGAAGAAGGATGGTGGGAACACCAACTCGAAACTGATAAGACATTGCACCAAATCATTCTCTAACCTTGGTAGGATTTCTGGATCGATTACCTTCTGAGAGATTGCATTGAGGAATGCACATAGCTTCACAATGGCTAATCGAACGTTTTCCGGTAGAAGCCCCCTCAATGCAACCGGAAGCAGTTGCGTCATAATCACGTGACAGTCATGAGACTTTAGGTTCTGGAACTTTTTCTCTGCCATATTTATTATTCCCTTTATATTCGACGAGAAGCCAGACGGGACCTTCATACTGAGCAGGCATTCGAAGAAGATTTCCTTCTCTTCTTTGGTAAGAGCGTAGCTGGCATGACCCTGAAACTGCTTTGGATCCATGCCGTCTTCTCCGTGCATACGTTGTTGGTCCTCCCGTGCCTCCGGTGTATCTTTTTTCTTCCCATACACGCACAAGAAGCCTAGCAGGTTCACGCAAAGATTCTTCGTCACGTGCATCACGTCGATTGTAGAGCGGACCTCTAGGTCTTTCCAATAGGGTAGGTCCCAAAATATAGATTTCTTCTTCCACATGGGTGCGCGTCCGTCAGCGTCATTCGGAACAGATTGTCCGCCAGGACCCTTTCCAAAGATTACTTTTAAATCCTTGACCATATCAAGTATATCATCACCAGTACGGTGGCGAGGCTTCTTCCGGTGGTCTGCCTCACCTTTGAAATGCTTGCTTTTCTTTCTTACGGGATGCCTGCTCTGAAGAAATCGACGATGCCCCAGGTACACATTCTTCTTACATTTATCCAAATATATACTGTCGGTATCATCTAAACAGTGCGTGCATGCGTGGTATCCATTGTTTGTCTGTCCTGAAAGGTTACTGAGAGCAGGCCAATCATTGATGGTTACAAACAGCAACGCATGTAGGTCAAATTCCTCCTGTTCTTTCTCATCCCATGCACGTACACCTTTTTCATTCCACAGTTGTAAAAGTTCTTCAACTAATGGCCTTAGGTACACATCAATGTCGTTGCCGGGTTGCTTGGGGCCTTGGATGAGCACTAGCATCATAATGAACTTCCGCTTCATGCACAACCAAGGAGGAAGGTCATAGATACATAGAGTCACAGGCCATGTGCTATGATTGCTGTTCTGCTCCCCAAAAGGATTAATGCCATCTGCACTTAAACCAAACCATACGTTCCTTGCGTCCTTTGCAAAGTCCTTCCACTTTCTCTCGATTTTTCTCCACTGCGACCCATCACCGGGTGCTCTCAACTTCCCGTCTTTCTTACGGTCTTAGTTGTGCCATCGCATCAACTTGGCATGCTCTTTGTTTTGGAACAAACGTTTCAACCGTTGTATTATAGGAGCATACCACATCACCTTGGCAGGAATCCTCTTCCCGGGGCGCTCGCCCTGAACATCATCAACAGGGTCATCGCGACCGATCTTATATCGCAATGCATTGCATACCGGGCATGCATCCAAATTCTCGTACTCACCGCGGTAGAGGATGCAGTCATTAGGGCATGCATGTATCTTCTGCACCTCCAATCCTAGAGGGCAGACAACCTTCTTTTGCTTCATATGTATTGTCGGGCAATTCGTTGTCCTTTGGAAGCTTATTCTTCATTATTTTCAGCAACTTTTCAAATGCCTTGTCAGCTACACCATTCTCTGCCTTCCATTGCAGCAATTCGAGTGTGGTACCGAGCTTTGTGTTGTCATCTTCGCAATTTGGGTACAACGCTTTTTTGTGATCCTCTAACATGCGCTGCAACTTCAACTTCTCCTTTTCATTTTCGCAGTTTCTCTTTGCATCAGCAATGGCCCGACCAAGATCATCAGCGGGCTCATCTGATGCCTCTTCTTCAGCTCCTTCCCGCATTGCCGGCTCAGCTTCTTGCCCCATTGTTGTACCATCGTATTCATGGAACCCATGGCCAGGATAGCTGTCGTCATCCTCTTCTTCTTCATTCTCTTCCATTAGGACCCCTCTTTCTCCGTGCTTGGTCCAACAGTTATAGCCGGACATGAAACCAGACTCAAACAGGTGGACGTGAATGGTTCTTGAGTTAGAGTAATTTCGATCATTCTTACAGCGAGCACATGGACAATACAGAAAACCATCCGCCCGCTTGTTTGCCTCAGCCGCAACTGTTGGGGAACGTTGCATGGGAAACAAAAAATTTCCTACGCACACACAAGATCTATTCATGGTGATGAGCATCTACGAGAGGGAGAGTGAATCTACATACCCTTGTAGATCGCTAAGCGGAAGCGTTAAGAAACGCGGTTGATGTAGTCGAACGTCTCCGCAATCCAAATCGCAAGTCGTCCCTCGATCCGATCACGAACTAGTGCCGAACGGACGGCACCTCCGCGTTCAACACACGTACGGCTTGATGACGCCTTCACCTCCTCGATCCAGCGAGCGATGATGAAGTAGTAGATGAGTTCCGGCAGCACGACGGCGTGGTGATGGTGGTGAGGAACAATCTCTGCAGGGCTTCGCCAAGCCCTACAGAGATTATGACGGGAGAACTAGAGGGTTAGGGTTGCCGACACACGGCTTGGGAAATCTTAATGTGTCCCGTGTGCTAGCCCTGCCCCTCTATTTATATGTTGAGCCTTGGGGTCTAAACTTGGAGTAAAAGCCTCCTCCAGGTCGGTTTTGCCCGCACAAGGTCGGTTTGGCCCGCAGGGAAAGAGTACAACTCGGATCCCTGCAGTATCGCGTACAAGTGGTAGTACCGCTTACGATAAGCGGTAGTACCGCCTGTAGCGGTAGTACCGCTTATGATAAGCGGTAGTACCACCCGTAGCGGTAGTACCGCTTACGATAAGCGGTAGTACCGCCCCAGACGCCAGCAAAACTTCCTTTTGCACCTTGCCTAAGCCTCGTGGCCCCTTGGCCCAAATAAAGTGTTCTCGTATCCGAACATTTCGGGAAACATCCGGAACCTCTTCCGGTGAATTCCGGAACCCTTCCGGAAACCAAAACACTATTATCACATATATCAATCTTTACCTCCGGACTATTCCGGAGATCCTCATCATGGCCGGGATCTTATCCGGGACTCCGAACAACCTTCGGTCACCAACACAATAACTCAACTATACTAATCGCCACCAAACGTTAAGTGTGTAGACCCTGCGGGTTCGAGAACTATGTAGACATGACCGGGACACATCTACGATCAATAACCAATAGCGGGACCTGGATGCCCATATTGGCTCCTACATATTCTACGAAGATCTTTATCGGTCGAACCTCTATGTCAAGGATTCAATTAATCTCGTATGCTGTTTCCTTTGTTCTTCGGTATGTTACTTGCCCGAGATTCGATCGTCGGTATCTCTATACCTAGTTCAATCTCGTTACCGGCAAGTCTCTTTACTCGTTCCGTAATACAAGATCTCGTGGCTAACATTTTAGTCACATTGCTTGCAAGGCTCATTGTGATGTTGTATTACCGAGTGGGCCCTGAGATACCTCTCCGTCATACGGAGTAACAAATCCCAGTCTTGATCCATGCCAACCCAACAGACACCCTTGGAGATACCTGTAGAGCACCTTTATAGTCACCCAGTTATGTTGCGACGTTTGATACACACAAAGTATTCCTCCGATGTCAGGGAGTTGCATGATCTCATGGTCATAGGAACAGATACTTGACATGCAGAAAACAATAGCAATAAACTGACACGATCAAATGCTACGTTCTTAGTTTGGGTCTTGTCCATCACATCATTCTCCTAATGATGTGATCCCGTTATCAAATGACATCTCATGTCAATGGCTAGGAAACCTTAACCATCTTTGATCAACGAGCTAGTCAACTAGAGGCTTACTAGGGACACAGTGTAGTCTATGTACCCACACATGTATTTGAGTTTCCAATCAATACAATTATAGCATGGATAATAAACGATTATCATGAACAAGGAAATATAATAATAACCAATTTATTATTGCCTCTAGGGCATATTTCCAACAGTCTCCCACTTGCACTAGAGTCAATAATCTAGTTCACATCACTATGTGATTTACATTGTAATGAATCGAACACCCATGCAGTTCTGGTGTTGTTCATGTTTAGCCCTTGGAAGAGGTTTAGTCATCGGATCTGCAACATTCAGATCCATGTGTACTTTGCAAATATTTATGTCGTCCTCCTTGATGTAATCGCGGATGGAATTGAAACGTCGCTTTATGTGTCTGGTCCTCTTGTGAAATCTTGGTTCCTTGGCTAGAGCAATGGCACCAGTATTATCACAAAACAGAGTCATTGGGTTAAGCGCACTAGGCACTACTCCAAGATCTATCATGAACTCCTTCATCCAGACACCTTCCTTCGCCGCCTCCGAGGCAGCGATGTACTCCGCTTCGCATGTAGAATCAGCTACCACGCTTTGCTTGGAACTGCACCAGCTAACCGCACCCCCATTAAGAATAAATACGTATCCGGTTTGCGACTTAGAGTCATCCGGATCAGTGTCAAAGGTTGCATCGACGTAACCCTTTACGACGAGCTCTTGATCACCTCCATAAACGAGAAACATGTCCTTAGTCCTTTTCAGGTACTTCAGGATATTCTTGACCGCCGTCCAGTGTTCCATTCCTGGATCACATTGAAACCTTCCGACCATACTTATGGTAAGGCTGACATCGGGTCTTGTGCACAGCATTGCATACATGATAGAGCCTATGGCTGAAGCATAGGGGATGACACTCATCTTTTCTCTATCTTCTGCAGTCACTGGGCATTGAGTCTTACTCAACTTCACACCTTGCAATACAGGCAAGAACCCCTTCTTGGACTGATCCATTTTGAACTTCTTCAAAACTTTGTCAAGGTATGTGCTTTGTGAAAGTCCTATTAAGCGTCTCGATCTATCTCTGTAGATCTTGATGCCTAATATGAAAGCAGCTTCTCCTAGGTCCTTCATTGAAAAACTCTTGTTCAAATATTCCTTCACGCTTTCCAACATTTCTATATTGTTTCCAATCAGCAATATGTCATCCACATATAATATTAGAAACGCTATAGAGCTCCCACTCACTTTCTTGTAAATACAAGCTTCTCCGTAAACTTGTATAAATTCGAACGCTTTGATCACCTCATCAAAGCGAAGATTCCAACTCCGAGATGCTTGCACCAGTCCATAAATGGATCGCTGGAGTTTGCAAACTTTGTCAGCATTCTCTGGATCGACAAAACCTTCTGGTTGCATCATATACAACTCTTCCTTAAGGAAACCGTTAAGGAACGCTGTTTTGACATCCATCTGCCAAATTTCATAATCGAAAAAGGCAGCAATTGCTAACATGATTCTGACAGACTTAAGCATCGCTACGGATGAGAAGGTTTCATCGTAGTCAACTCCTTGAACTTGTGAAAAACCCTTTGCCACAAGTCGAGCTTTATAGACGGTGATATTACCGTCCGCGTCCGTCTTCCTCTTAAAGATCCATTTGTTCTGAATGGCCTTACGCCCTTCAGGTAATACTTCCAAAGTCCATACTTTGCTTTCATACATGGATCCCATCTCGGATTTCATGGCCTCTAACCACTTCTCGGAATCCGGGCCCATCATCGCTTCTCCATAGCTCGTAGGTTCATCGTTGTCCAACAACATGACCTCTAAGACAGGGTTGCCGTACCACTCAGGAGCAGTACGCGTCCTTGTCGACCTACGAGGTTCGATAGCAACTTGATCCAAAGCTTCATGATCATCATCATTAACTTCCTCTTCAGCTGATGTAGGCTCTACAGAAACATTTTTCTGCACTGCGCTACTTTCAGGTTGAAGTAAAGGTTCAACAACCTCATCAAGTTCTATCTTCCTCCCACTCAATTCTTTCGAGAGAAACTCTTTCTCAAGAAATGTTCCGTTTTTAGCGACAAACACTTTGCCTTCGGATCTGAGATAGAAGGTATACCCAATTGTCTCTTTTGGGTATCCTATGAAGACGCATTTCTCCGCTTTGGGTTCCAGCTTTTCAGGCTGAAGCTTTTTGACATAAGCATCACATCCCCAAACTTTAAGAAACGACAGCTTTGGCTTCTTGCCAAACCAAAGTTCATATGGCGTCGTCTCAACGGATTTCGATGGTGCCCTATTTAAAGTGAATGCAGCTGTCTCTAATGCATAACCCCAAAACGATAGTGGCAAATCGGCAAGAGACATCATAGATCGCACCATATCCAATAAGGTTCGATTACGACGTTCGGACACACCATTACGCTGTGGTGTTCCAGGCGGTGTTAGTTGTGAAACAATTCCACATTGTATTAAGTGACTGCCAAACTCATAACTCAGATATTCTCCTCCTCCATCAGATCGTAGGAATTTAATCTTCTTGTTACGATGATTCTCAACTTCACTCTGAAATTGTTTGAACTTTTCAAATGTTTCAGACTTGTGTTTCATTAAGTAAATATACCCATATCTACTTAAGTCATCAGTGAAGGTGAGAAAGTAACGATAACCACCGCGCGCCTCAATGCTCATCGGACCGCACACATCAGTATGTATGATTTCCAATAAGTCACTTGCCCGTTCCATTATTCCAGAGAACGGCGTTTTAGTCATCTTGCCCATGAGGCATGGCTCACATGTGTCAAGTGATTCAAAATCAAGTGACTCCAAAAGTCCATCAGCATGGAGCTTCCTCATGCGTTTTACGCCAATATGACCTAAACGGCAGTGCCACAAGAAAGTGGTATTATCATTATTAATTCTACATCTTTTGGCATCAATGTTATGAACATGTGTATCATTACTATCGAGATTCAATAAGAATAAACCCCTCACATTGGGTGCATGACCATAAAAGATATTACTCATATAAATAGAACAACCATTATTCTCTGATTTAAATGAGTAACCGTCTCGCAATAAACAAGATCCAGATATAATGTTCATGCTTAACGCAGGCACTAAATAACAATTATTCAGGTTCATCACTAATCCCGATGGTAATCGAAGAGCGAGCGTGCCGACGGCGATCACATCAACCTTGGAACCATTTCCCACGCGCATCGTCACTTCGTCCTTTGCCAGCCTCCGTCTATTCCGCAGTTCCTATTTTGAGTTGCAAATATGAGCAACCGCACCGGTATCAAATACCCAGGCACTACAACGAGAGTTGGTAAGGTACACATCAATAACATGTATATCATATATACCTTGTTTGTTGTTGGCCGCCTTCTTGTCAGCCAAATACTTGGGGCAGTTCCGCTTCCAGTGTCCAGTTCCCTTGCAATGAAAGCACACAGTTTCTGGTTTGGGTCCAGCCTTGGGTTTCTTCACGAGATGAGCAACTGCTTTGCCACTCTTCTTGGAGTTACCCTTCTTACCCTTGCCATTTTTCTTGAAACTAGTGGTTTTATTGACCATCAACACTTGATGCTCCTTCTGAATTTCAGACTCAGCGGCTTTCAGCATCGCAAACAGCTCGGCGACTGACTTGTTCATCCCGTGCATGTTATAGTTCAACACGAAGCTCTTGTAGCTACGTGGCAATGATTGAAGAACTCTGTCAGTGATAGCCTCTGGCGGAAGGGGCATCCCCAATTCAGCCAGACGGGTGGAGTACCCAGACATTCTGAGCACGTGATCACTGATAGACCCGTTCTCCTCCATCTTGCAAGCATAGAACTTATCGGAGATCTCATATCTCTCGATCCGGGCATTCTTCTGAAAGATAAACTTCAACTCCTGGAACATCTCATATGCTCCATGACGTTCAAAACGTCTTTGAAGTCCCGGTTCTAAGCCATACAATATTGCACATTGAACTATTGAGTAATCTTCAGAACGAGCCTGCCAGGCGTTCACAACGTCTAGAGACTCAACTGGAGCGGGTGGATCACCAAGCGGTGCATCAAGGACATAAGCCTTCTGGGAAGCCGTAAGGATAATCCTTAGATTACGGGCCCAGTCCACAAAGTTACTTCCATCATCTTTCAATTTAGCTTTCTCTAGGAACGCATTAAAATTCAGGGGTGCTACTGCGCGAGCCATGATCTACAACATAAATATAGCAAAGACAACTTAGACTATTGTTCTAGATAATGAGTTTAGTTAATCATATTACTTAAAAACTCCCACTCAAATTGACATCCCTCCGATCATTCGAGTGTAACATGATCCAAATCCACCAACTCAAGTCCGATCATCACGTGAGTTGAGGTGGTTTCAATGGTGAACATCTTCATGTTGATCATATCTACTATATGACTCATGTTCGACCTTTCGGTCTCTTGTGTTCCGAGGCCATGTCTATACATGCTAGGCTCGTCAAGTTTAACACGAGTGTTCCGCACGTGCAACATGGCTTACACCCGTTGTATGTGAACGTAGAGTCTATCACACCCGATCATCACGGCGTGTCTCGAAACGACGAACTTTCGCAATGGTGCACACTCGGGGAGAACACAATTTTATCTTGAAATTTAAGTGAGGCATCACCTTATAATGCTACCGTCGTCCTAAGCAAAATAAGATGCATAAAAGGATTAACATCACATGCAAATCATAAGTGACATGATATGGCCATGAAGTTGTGCTTTTGATCTCCATCTCCAAAGCACCGGCATGATCTCCATCGTCACCGGCATGACACCATGATCTCCATCATCTTGATCTCCATCAACGTGTCGCCATGAGGTTGTCGCGCCGACTGTTGCTTCCACGACTATTGCTAACGTTTAGCGATAAAGTAAAGCATTACATAGCGCTTAATGATTGACACGCAGGTCATACAATAATTAAAGACAACTCTATGGCTCCTGCCAGTTGCCGTACTCATCGACATGCAATTCGTGATATTCTATACAACACATGATCATCTCATACATCACATATATCTCATCATGTAATTGGCCATATCACATCACAACATACCCTGCAAAAACAAGTTAGACGTCCTCTAATTGTTGTTGCAAATTTTACGTGGCTACTACGGGTTTGCAAGAACCGTTCTTACCTACGCAAAACCACAACGTGGTGTAGTGATTGCTTTTTGATCTTCTAAAAGAACCCTCTTCATTGAAATCGATTCAACTAAAGTGAGAGAGACAGACACCCGCTAGCCATCTTTATGCAACAAAATTACATGTCAGTTGAAGGAACCTGTCTCGCGTAAGCGTACGCGCAATGTCGGTCCGGGCCGCTTCATCTCACAATACCGCCGAATCAAGTATCAACTAGTAACGGCAAGCAATATGTATACACCCACGCCCACAACTCGTTTGTGTTCTACTCGAGATCTCATCTACGCATAGACCTAGCTCAGATGCCACTGTTGGGGAACGTTGCATGGGAAACAAAAAAATTTCCTACGCACACACAAGATCTATCCATGGTGATGAGCATCTACGAGAGGGAGAGTGAATCTACATACCCTTGTAGATCGCTAAGCGGAAGCGTTAAGAAACGCGGTTGATGTAGTCGAACGTCTCCGCGATCCAAATCGCAAGTCGTCCCTCGATCCGATCACGAACTAGTGCCGAACGGACGGCACCTCCGCGTTCAACACACGTACGGCTTGATGACGCCTTCACCTCCTCGATCCAGCGAGCGATGATGAAGTAGTAGATGAGTTCCGGCAGCACGACGGCGTGGTGATGGTGGTGAGGAACAATCTCTGCAGGCCTTCGCCAAGCACTACGGAGATTATGACGGGAGAACTAGAGGGTTAGGGTTGCCGACACACGGCTTGGGAAATCTTAATGTGTCCCGTGTGCTAGCCCTGCCCCTCTATTTATATGTTGAGCCTTGGGGTCTAAACTTGGAGTAAAAGCCTCCTCCAGGTCGGTTTTGCCCGCACAAGGTCGGTTTGGCCCGCAGGGAAAGAGTACAACTCGGATCCCTGCAGTATCGCGTACAAGTGGTAGTACCGCTTACGATAAGCGGTAGTACCGCCTGTAGCGGTAGTACCGCTTATGATAAGCGGTAGTACCGCCCGTAGCGGTAGTACCGCTTACGATAAGCGGTAGTACCGCCCCAGACGCCAGCAAAACTTCCTTTTGCACCTTCTTCGGTATGTTACTTGCCCGAGATTCGATCGTCGGTATCTCTATACCTAGTTCAATCTCGTTACCGGCAAGTCTCTTTACTCGTTCCGTAATACAAGATCTCGTGGCTAACATTTTAGTCACATTGCTTGCAAGGCTCATTGTGATGTTGTATTACCGAGTGGGCCCTGAGATACCTCTCCGTCATACGGAGTAACAAATCCCAGTCTTGATCCATGCCAACCCAACAGACACCCTTGGAGATACCTGTAGAGCACCTTTATAGTCACCCAGTTACGTTGCGACGTTTGATACACACAAAGTATTCCTCCGATGTCAGGGAGTTGCATGATCTCATGGTCATAGGAACAGATACTTGACATGCAGAAAACAATAGCAATAAACTGACACGATCAAATGCTACGTTCTTAGTTTGGGTCTTGTCCATCACATCATTCTCCTAATGATGTGATCCCGTTATCAAATGACATCTCATGTCAATGGCTAGGAAACCTTAACCATCTTTGATCAACGAGCTAGTCAACTAGAGCCTTACTAGGGACATAGTGTAGTCTATGTACCCACACATGTATTTGAGTTTCCAATCAATACAATTATAGCATGGATAATAAACGATTATCATGAACAAGGAAATATAATAATAACCAATTTATTATTTCCTCTAGGGCATATTTCCAACAGCAACTAGAAAAGTATGCACGCCATTAATGAACTGGGGAGAGCATCGGTCATCGTACATCCATTGCCGGCTCATCTTCATTACACAACACCGAAAAGACCAAATTAATACACGTTCATACATAAAGTTCATACACACTTGTTCTCATAAAACAACATACAAACTCTCTAGCTAAAGCATTTAAATGCAACAACAAATGCGATCAAGATCGCAACTAAGGTAACAATTGATCCAACAGCATAGTGATACCAAAGCTCACTATCAATGGCATATTTTTTAAATTTTCTAATCTTCAAGCGCATTGCATCCATCTTGATCTTGTGATCATCGACGACATCGGCAACATACAACTCCAGTTTCATCTTCTCTTCTTCAACTCTTTTCAATTTTTCTTTCAAATACTCGTTTTCTGTTTCAACTAAATTTAACTTCTTGACAAGAATATCTATGTCGGTTGCAATTTCCGGTTCACATACCTCCTAGATAAAAATATCTCTGTCAACTTGATGGGCATAATTGTCATAAACACGAAATGCAACAAATAGTTATAAAAGAGAGTATATACCACATCCGAATCATAAACCGGACGAGGGCCGATGGGGACGGATATCAAAACCATGCCACTATGTATAACAAACAACCATATAGGTAAGAAAACTATACAAGTAACTATCTAAATCTGACGAACATGATTTATTTTTATAAAAAGGATAAGAACAAGAGGCTCACCAAGGTGGTGCCGGCGACGGGACGGTGCGGGCGATCGACGGTGGTTAGGACGGGGACGGGAAGGCACTAAGTATACCACACCTACACATGCAAAGTAAGAAGTTAATTTGAGCTCAAATTGCATATAAATCAAATGAACTACCACATATAAATACTCCCAAACTAAAACCCACAAATCACTATACTTATAGAGCATTGCAAGAGCTAATCTAGCAATGAGAGATGAAAGGACAAAGTTGCTAACCTTTGTGAACACTTGGATGGATGGGGTGCCTCCAAATCTTGACAAATTTTGGCAAAAATGGAGGATGAGCTCGAGGAAGAGGAAGAACAAAGGAGGGGAAGAAGGGGAAAAACAGGGAGGAGTACTGTGCTCGGGCTGGCCGAATTCATATAGGGGATCTTTAGTCCCGGTTCGTGGCATGAACCGGGACTAAAGGTGAGCCTATAGTCCCGGTTCGTGCCACGAACCGGGACTAAAGGTAATCGTGGGGCCCCAGGCTGACACCAGCCTGGCACAACCCCTTTAGTCCCGGTTCGTGTTACGAACCGGGACTAAAGGTCCGGAACGAACCGCGACTAATGATGCCCGTCCCGAACCGGGACTAATGGTCACATTAGTGCCGGTTCAAAACCAGACCGGGACTAATGCTTTGGACAAAAGGTCTGTTTTCTACTAGTGTATATATATGTGGGAGGGGGGCGCCTAGCACATAACAGACAATTGCTTAGCCGTGTGCGGCGCCCCCCTCCACCGTTTACACCCCCGGTCATATTTTCGTAGTGCTTAGGCGAAGCCCTGCGGAGATCACTTCACCATCACCGTCACCACGCCGTCGTGCTTCCGGAACTCATCCACTACCTCGCCATCTTGTTGGATCAAGAAGGCGGAGGACGTCATCGAGCTGAACGTGTGCTGAACGCGGAGGTGCCGTACGTTCGGTGCTCGATCGGTTGGAACGCGAAGAAGTTCGACTACATCAACCGCGTTGTCAAACGCTTCCGCTTATGGTCTATGAGGGTACGTAGACACACTCTCCCCTCTCATTGCTATGCATCTCCATGGATAGATCTTGCGTGCGCGTAGAATTTTTTTTGTTTTCCATGGAACGTTTCCCAACAAATTGACCACCAAGTTGCCTATCGTAGTTAGCAATAGCAGACACAAGTGTATCAATGGTAGACGACTTCATAGTATTATAGGCAGTTTAGAAACAACAACATACAAGCATGAACAATATGCAACTTAGAAGTACCAGTGAGGAAGTTAGGAGAATATGCAACTTAGAAGTACCGGTGAGGAAGTTAGGAGAATATGCAACTTAGAAGTACCCGTGAGGAAGTTAGGAGAATGTTAGAAAAAATTAATTAGGAGAGAGTGTAGTGAAGTTGCCTATTTTTAGCACTAAAGTTGTCTCTCGTAGAAAGAAAGTTGCTTATAAAGGTGATATGATGTTGTCTACCTCTGTTCAAAGTTATTCTCTATTACTATTTAGTTGCTCATTGTTGGTAATTAGTTACTTTAAATTGGAGTGGAGTTGCTTCTGTTTAGCACTAAAGTTGTCTCATCTAGCGTCTAAGTTGCTTTCTGAAAGAAAGAAAAATCATCAAAACATATCCATGTGGGTTTAGTTTTGAAGAGCTTGTCACGACCTGGCTAGCCAACACCCGTCTGCTCAGTAGCGTTGGCGGGCAGACTCCCCTAGAAAAGGAAAGCACACAGATCTCATACCACCCATCCCAACATAGTTCAAAATTTGAAATCATGATAGATGACTTAGATCCCACAAAAACTTTTCGATATTGTAGGGAACTTAGGTCCCTTGATGGACATCTTTCATAATATTTTAAGAAATTGAGGATCACTCATAGGCAACTTCGTAGTGAAAGGGCAACCTGATTTTCCGAGGTAGACAACTTAGAAGCTATGTTAGACAAGTTTCCACTCTACGGGAAGAAACTTTCACAGTATGATAGGCAACTAAACAATCCATAACTTATTTTTCAATGTATGCAACTTAGAAATCATGGTGACCACCTATTACACTGTTGCACACAACTAAATAGGTGGCTACTAGGCGAAGTTAGTTATACACACGGTGCAATTCATCTAGCATCAGAGTTGCTCATGTTTAGCACTAAAATTGCTTCATCTAGCATCAAAGTTGCTTTTGAAAAAAAATCATCAAAACATATTCATATGGGATATAGTTTTGAAGAGCTCGTCACGAGGAACCCAGCGGTGAAAACAGTTCTGCGTTCTGACACTCGGTTCAAAAGTTGTAGCTTTTTAAAAAATTGAAACAGAATAAATAGATGACGTCGGCACATGCATGCGTATAGGTATTCTTTACATTACCCACTGGATAACGTGTTTGTTCCGGACAACGAACTACTTTTGTCATCTAGCGCGAGCGCTCGCAGCGTCCAGATAGCGCAGCTGCACTTTAAGTATTTAGGAACAATATTTCTCTGGAAAAAATAAAAATGCATACATTTTAAAGATGGTCTACTTGGAAGAACTTCATGTTAGGGATAACCGCAAAAAAACCTTCATGTTAGGGATATTTGACAATACTTATTGTTTTTGAAAAAAACATAGTGATTGAATAAGAATTGTTTGAGTGTGATGAATTTTCATCCCGTTGCAACGCACGGGCCAATTTCCTGCTGTACTCTATCTGCATGTGCCATGCAATTGCAAGGCATCACCCGAAGAAGGATGGCATGCAAAGCTGAATTTTGCTGTTGCACGCACCTTCTACTCTCTTGCTTGAACTCGTCCATGGCTTGGAAGGACCTGATTTTATTTATCGTGCTGTTTTTTCCTTTGAGTGGAGGAGGCGCCCGCCAGACCAGCGGTGTCTGTGTGTCCTTGCGTGGCCCTATCGATCAGCGGGCGTGTCCAGGCGCGCATGGGCCTTTCCATATCCGCCCCAGATATGGGCCGCCTATGGAGAGTGCCGATCAGTCCGGGCGTTTGGGTCGGGTATGGGAAGCCCGGTTGGGTGGCCAAAAAACGTTTGGGCACTGACCGGGCAGCCTGTCCAGGCGTTTGAGGTGGGTATTGGGGCTCCGGTTGTAGATGCTCTTATCATTTTTTAGATAGGAGATTTTATACAGGCTGGCATGTGACGATGATAAATAAGAAACTAATTAACTGCTGCTTATTCTACAGTAATGCTAATTGGTGAACGTTTGCTAGGAAGGAATTCTCAGCGAACATCCTCGCAGCCGTTTGATCAACATCAAACGAGGGTAGTTTGGGAAATAAATTGTCTTCTCTACGAAGAAATTGCCAATTTTTCAATTTTCTTGACCAAAATCGTTCGCAATTGTCATCCTGCTGAGCTAATGTTCATCAGATTTTTTTTAGTAGCACTAGACAATTGCCCTGCGTTGCAAAGGGAGTATAAACATTCTAGTAGATTAGCCCATGACTGTATATTATTATATTGATGCGCTAAAATCTTAGCAAGTTCTTCTATGCAATCGCCATTGTTTACCTGCCATTTTATTGTTAAGCACTTTTTTGGTAAGAATTTAATGAATTACTAAACAAAATATGTTTTTATTTTGGTAAGTTAATAAAACATGAGACAATCGATTCTATTTTAGTGAGAAAGGATGGGAGAAAAATTAGAAGTGAGAGGAAAAAATCAAAGAGGAGAAGGAAAGAGTGGAACATATATAAGGAAGGTTGGACGAAAGAGAGGTGAAATGGGAAACTTACGTTCTTTTTAAGTACTCCCTCCGTCCCATAATATAAGAGCGTTTTTGGCACTATACTAGTGTAAAAAACGCTCTTATATTATAAGACGGAGGGAGTAGTCTCTACTCCTAAAGGGGGAGTTGGTAGCTCCTTTCTCGGTTTATTTTCGTCTGGTTTTTTTTCGTCCGTTTTATTCATCCCGCCTCCCACCGTTTCCTCCCATTGGTTTATTTTCTCCCTCTCATTAAAAAACCAAATCCACCATTAAAGCGAAAGATTTTGTTTTGTGCTTTCTTTGGCAGGTGATGATTCGATTAAACACATTAATAATAGGTAATTAAGAACTCCAAAAGCATACCATATATGTGAGATCACCTTCCGAAAAACCAAATCCACCGTTAAAGTAGAAGATTTTGTTTTGTGCTTGCTTTGGCAAGTGCTGATTCGATTTAATCACATTAATAATAGGTAATTAAGAATTCCAAAATCATACCATATATGTGAGATCACCTTCCGAGAAACCAAATCCACCATTAAAGCGAAATATTTTGTTTTGTACTTGCCTTGGCAGGTGATGATTTGATTTAATCACATTAATAATAGGTAATTAAGAATTCCAAAATCATGCCATATATGTGAGATTACCTTCCGAGAAAACAAATATAGGATTTTTCTTGATAACCTTCCCCCAAAACAAAATCCGAGTTGTAGCCTGGTACACTGGTTTATTTTTGTCTGGTTTTTTCGACCCACCTTCCACCACCCCTTTTCACTGATTTATCTCTTTACAAATAACCACAAAGGGAAAAAAACATTCCGCCACTCCTCCCAGCCTTGATCTTTTCTTTAGGATCCCCAGGGACGCCGCCGCCGCTGACGCGGGTCCAACAGATCCCCACGAATCGTTGGGCACATCAAAATAAATGTGCTAATAAAACAAACATGTCTCAAATACCCCACTAATGTTTGGTCTACAAGTACTCTCTCTAATGTGGTCTAAAAGTACTCCCTCTAATGGCATGTGCACTTAAGGCCATAAAAGTTATGTTTTGTAGGTCCAAACCCTTCAGCTGGCAACAGAGATTTGTAATGAAAAAAAGAGCAACAGTAGAGATTTACATGTCCGTGCCAGTTGAGCACGTTGGACTTTGAACGTGCAATACAATAGGTGCATACAGCATACATATACCTTTGAAGTAAGATTGATTTTCGTTGTGTGTACGGTGGATATACCAGACAGCATGCATGTGTAGCTTCTAAGCAAAAATATAGAACCGAGCTGCTTGATTTCAGCTAGGATGTAAAGACCAAAAGGTGGCAACAATTTCTGCAGAAAGGGATCGTTTAGAATTTAGCGGCTCCTCTACCCCGGCCGGCCGTGGTGCATGCATGTGGCCGGCCATGCGTGTTTTGCCCTGACACGCACGCACGCGTGCCACATGTATAATAGAAAGTTTACGTCGCATGCAAAGGGAAAAGGGAAAGCAAGAGAGATGAACAACACAGGTTAGCTGAGCAAGTGTACGTACGTGGCAGTTTCAAAAACATCATGGTTCCATCTCCCAAGTGGACCGGTCAACTGATGAAGAGATGACAGTGTTCGGGTAAACAGCGTTTGTATGCATGCGTGCACAGGAAACACAAAATTACTAACATTGATCACCACATTAATTCAATACCTAGAAACGCAAAAAAATTCTAGGTGTGAGTAGTTAGTTGGGCACATCATCTGGATGACCGAACAAAACAGATGGTTTTTTGCGTCTCCTCTCCCACCACACCTTCATGTTGGTTCTTATTCACTGGTTTATTTTTCTCTTTATTTTTTCCTTGCAAACCCGTACTTTTCTTAACGTATAAAAGATCATGGATCCAACTTTCCTAACATACCCAAATTAATTGATTCTTTCCATCAGTACAATTTACTTTAGGAAACAAATAACAAATTAAAAATAAATAAATAATGAATTTTAAGGAAAAAAAATAACAGATTTTGATTAAATCAATTTCGCCCTAACCTGCCGCGCCCTCCTCCCAGCCTCTCCACGCGCCCCCGCAATGTCGACCCGTGCGCCATCGCCTCTCCCGGCGCTCAGATCTGGGGCTCGCCGCAATGCCCGAGCCACCGACAGTGAGCCGTAGGGAGGAGGAGATGGTGGTGTACAAAGAAGTACATGGAGGTGGAGGAGGGGACGGGCGCAACATCAACTACACGCCGAACGTGGAGGCATGGAGGACTACCGCCGGTGTGAGCACCATCCCATCAGCACCGGTGACTCATCCAAGCAGGTCACCTACATCGTCGTCGCCAATTCCTCCTCCCCCTGGCCAGGGTTTCTAATCAAGCCGCCACCATAGATGCACATCTACATGCGGATGGCTCGTGTTCAACCATGGCTAGCGACCGCGGAGGCGACATGCGCCTGATCTACGACAACATTAAGGAACAAGCAGCGGTGATGCCCGACCCCGTGCTGGTCACACTCCACAAAGAGAGCCTGCTCGCGGATGCGGTCACTCGGGTGGAGCCTGCAGTGAGGCGGGCGGGCTGTGTTCAGGAGTGGCCTCGGCATGCTGCTGCGGAGATGTTCAATAGCGGCCACCTGCTGCCTGCATCGTGCCGTTGGGCGCCGTCGACGGGCGACATGGACAGAGTCCTCTGACGCTGAGGAGGTCGAGGTGTGCAGCGGTGGCAGGTACTCCGTTGACTGCTCACCTCGCCACCGCGACGACGCCCCTGTCGCATTGTCGTGCCCCTGTACCAGGGCAGCAGAACTACTACTCCATGCTGGCTACTCGGGTCTGAGCTCATCGAGGGACACGGCACCGGCGAGGAAGCCGGAGCAGGTTTGAGGGTCGTTTCCATTTGTGTTATGTACCCTTTATTGTTTTATCGATGTAAAACCCTTCACAGATTATCCTTCCTTTTTCGAAGATCATGAGGTTTTGCAGTGGACAAGCTGACATGTTTGAACAATGGGGCAGACCCTTTGACCTGTGGGTTCTGCGGTTAGACTGTTACAAGGAGAAGGAGGTTCCTTTTAACCTGCAGGAGCTCCGCCAATGGCAGCGTGCTTTCCTTGACAATAGCGTAGTACTGCACGTATGGAAGATGCAGCAAGCGAAATCGGCGCAAGAGTGCATCCTGCAAGCAGCACCAAATCTGAAATTGTTGACTGTTTTTTTCTTGCCCCGTCATCTTATAATGCTGGGATCCTAATGTATAACTGATCCAAACAAAAAGGTGCTCGTAGCAATTGCTCTGATCCGTGCAGGTTATTTGATTAATGAACCTAATGATATTGATTTGGTATTGTGAATGTCAATACTTTGTCCTATAAGTTTGGACATATTAGGGATACTTTGACTTCAGACAAAACTTATATGAAGACTAAACAGGACCGGAGGGAATAATAACACAATGATCAAAGAGCTGAAATGATGAGTATCATAATAGATCCATTTGTTGGCCCGTGGCAACGCACGGGCGTTCTCCTAGTAGAGATAATGTTCGTCAGCTAGGAGAGTCCTCATTCCATTGTAATAAATTTTCTTTGAGACGTGTTATTGGCAAGATCGTGTCGAATAATAAGTGTATCCTAAAAAGGATAGAAACCTACCGTAAGGAAAAGTCCACCCCCCCCCCCCCCCCCCCCCACACCCCACACACTACCGTATGGAAATTAATATCAAATTTGGTATATGATCAATTTCGTCAAATTTGTTGCCGTAAACTGTTCCTTCCACTTAAAGGCCCCTGTCCTCTGTTTGCATATATAAAACTACAAACAGGACAAGATCGATCGAAGCAAGCTGAAGGAATTCATCCCCTCCTCAAGGCAGCACGATGCAGCCCCTCGCCGCGATACTCGCCTCCGTCCTCCTGGCCGCCGCTGCCATGGCCAACCCCTGGCCCTCCCCTGACATCATCAACGTGACATGCTCCATCTTTGCAAAAACCTGCGCCTACCCCAGCTACGACTACTGCGTGAACGTGCTCTCCACCTCGGACCCGGCCTCCGCCGCCTCCGCCAAGGACGAGCACGACCTCGCCATCATCGCCTCCAACGTCACCGCGCACAACGTCACGTATACAGTCGACCTCATCAACGACCTGTCCTACGAGCTCACGAGATGCTCGGAATCCTACGCACGCGACATGGGCGACAAGGTTGCCAGCGCCCTCGGCGACCTCGTCGCCGGACGCAAACCGGGGGACAAGCTCTTGGACGCGTACAATCTTGGCCCTGCCAACTGCACCCTCGCCGTGATCCTCAGGTGGGGCTATTCTAAGGATCTTCTGGCGCACGAGAACTCGGCCAACGCGGCCTTGGTCCTGCTCGCCAGGAACATCGCGAGGTTGGTCCCCAACTCAAACAGGACAGCCTCGCCTGCCGCCATCATGAACTCGACGTGCTCCTCTTTGTTATACAACATGTACCCTGGCTACGACCACTGCGTCTGCGTGCTCTCCTCCGACCCGTCGGCGGCCGCCTCGGCAAGGAACACGCGCGATCTCGCCATTATCGCCGCCAACGCCACCGTGCACAACATTACCTCTACGGTCAAGCTCATCCAAGGCCTGCTATCCGACCTCACCGAGTGCAAGGTTTCCTACGGCCGTATGGGCAGCGCTGTGGACGGCGCTCTGGGAGACCTCGTCGCAGGACATGATGCCCCCGCCGGAGCTGCCAGCAAGCTGGGCGACGCCTCCAAGGACGCGCTCAGCTGTGACATGGTGATGTCGAAGAGGAGGGGCGCCGCTAAGAATGTCCTGCACCAGGAGAACGGGCAGAACTTCGTGTCCGCACGCTTTGCCAGTAACATGGCCTTCCTACTTAAAACTGTATCTAGACGTGCGCACAATTAATGTTTTTTTCCGTGTCTTCAAGAAATATGATGGTTTGAACAAACGCTAGGCATCATATCATACTACTGCTAACTAGTCGAATGCCCGTGCGTTGCTACGGGACTTAAAAAATGTGTACACTGGTCTAATTTGAAAGTGTATGTCAAACATGATGGGTATTCACCCATATAAGGGCAACTACCAATTCTTCTCCCACTTCTTTCTCTATCATGTCTCTTTTTTAAGGTGAAATAGTAGGGGAGACCCCTGATGTATATTTTACGAAATTAGAAGTGTGTCCTTAACTCCCTATGTCATCGTCTCTTTCACTGCATTCCTTGCATCTAGAAAAAACGGCTTTCTCCCCAGCGTTCCTCCTCTCCACATCCATGGAATTCATCCATCTCTGCTCTATCATTGTCGTCAATTCAAATGTTGGTAAGTTTGCCCTAACTATCACTTGGTCACTTCTTCAAAACATTATAAGACCTATGAAATGGTGCATATGCATCGAGAGAAATAATGAGTAGGGACGACAACGTACCGACAAAGGGACATACAATCACCAACTCCCCTTGTATATCTCGTATGGGGTAGTCAATATGAAAATACCATGTCTAGTATTGTAGATTTACAAGGAAATTTTGCAGGGATATCCATTCTAATAAAATTTGACTTAGAGCATTGACTACCAGTTACATGAAAGCCGACGCATGCCCTTTTAAATTGCTCACCGCCGACTCCTAGGCAGCAATGGAGTTTCTTCCGTCCAATCAAAGAAGTGGTTTATGATCTGAAAAATAGAACAGGAAAATATTTAGTGAAGATTAACATAATTTGGAAGAAAGTAGATTTTTGTCCTTTTTATTGAAGTATGATTACTAAAGTAGTAGCGCATGGCAAGAACATACAGGTCCAGGTCTCCCTTTTTTCCTTCAATTTATCTTACCTCTTTTGATCTTTCATTCAACATCCAAGATCTATTGGAACAAAATACATTACTAGATTGTGTTAGTCTCCAATATAGTTATAGTGGAACAATTGGAAGCACTCATCTGGTGGCAAATAAGCCAAGCCTGCAAGGCCAAGACCTTTGTATTATTTTTCATCTTGGGAAAAGCTTATCTGAACACAAGGCACATCTGATACTTGTAAGTGGCACTACTTCATTGTGAAGTGCTACAAATAGGCATACACTAATCGGCATGGACAAAAATCTAAAGATACATAGTGTTATTGGATTCAACATATACTTTTTTAAACCATTAAAATACTCTGTAGACAATTATTATGATCAACTACATTTAGGAGGGTCATTCTAAAATACACTTACAATTTTCCAGAACTAACTTTCAATATAAATTTGAGAGCAACATCTTCAGGATGGAATTAACAAGAAGGCACGTACTACATCCAGCAGCATCTTAAGTAGCAACGTACACAGATACTTAGCTAGTCTTAACTATTAGGTAGGTGTGTATCGAAAGCTCTCGACTGCAGCATTTTAGTACATCATAGTAGCTCATTTCAGGATATATGAATAATCAGAAGAAGTAAATACAGCAAAGAAAGGGTCACCATGAGGTTCAGCGACGTGGAGCTTACAAAGTCATCCACCTTAGTTTATCCTGCATTGCTACAGCCTACGTGTATTTACTTCACTAGTAGAAAACAGACCATTAGTCCCGGTTGGGAAGGGCCTTTGGTCCCGGTTCCCCAACCGGGACTAATGTATAGGGACTAAAGGGTCCAAGCCTTTAGTCCCGGTTGGCTACGAACCGGGACTAAACCCCTGCCACGTGGTCGGCAGCGGGGGCCATAGGATGGGGATCTTTAGTCCCGGTTGGTGTTACCAACCGGGACTAAAGATTTAGGTTTTATTGTTTATTTTTCCTTTTCATTTTGTGTATTCGATTTAATTCTTTTTCATTTCAAACATATTTTACGCTGCTACATACTGTACACGTTATGCATATATAATAGAATATCTCGTAGAACCAATCATATACATAGAACTTTTCGTACGACCATGCATACATATATGTACAATTTGGTATATACAATTTCTCATACAATTTGCAAATCATTACATGCAGGCATTAGGTGTAATGGTATTCTCCGTCGGGAGATATGACCTGCTCAAGCAAAAAAAACGCAATTTCCTCTTGAATTGCTCGTATGCGGTCCTTTCGTAGGAGCTTATCCCGCATCTCGTGCATCTTTAAAGAAGGAGATCAATATGAACATGTTAGTTGTCTGTATATATATTACATCATGATAAAAAAATGTGAATGGTGTTTACGTACCCAAAGATCTCTTGTAGTTCTGATCTTTTCGGTCCTAATGCGAATGTTCTCGCAAACGTAATATGCACATAAACTAGTCCCTTGTTCCTACCTCATGCACTTTACGAGAATATAATTCAATCAGATAATAATCAAGCATGATAATGGTATTGAAACTATACTTAAAGAGATGCGCGGACGTAGCTAGTACTACTTAAATACCTTGGACCTTCGTCATTTCAGCTCCTCTTTCCATTCACCTCTAACATCTTTGGTGAACTTTTTCCAAACCCTGCCCGGCAAAGAAAATGAATAAAGGAGTTACTAATTAATTACTTGATATCAGGAAACGAACTAAAGAGAGGCCGACATAGTGCGTAAATGATTGAAATTACCCGTCGAGCATCGAATGCAGGCTTCTGTATTCTTCAGGGTCTTTACTTAGTGAGTCCAGTACTTCAACAGTTCCATCGTCAATTCTAATGATTAGCAGGATCCAGTGGTAGCTGCGGACACGATTTGTATAAGCGGGCATGCATAACTCATCAACTACACTTAACATCGAGTATATATATAGAAGGTAAAAGTAAAACTCACTTGAAGTTGTAAGGTAAAAGTATTTCTGGTTTGGTATTTAGGGCCTTCAAAAACCTTAGCAACATTTTCTCCGTGTCTTTTGAGTAAGTAGTTAACACCTTTTTATTAACGGTATTTGGGTCAATGAACCCAATGCCATAGACTCCATCTCTTTCCAATTCAAAAATCTTCATTCTGCACAATATCACAGAAAAGAATATAGTGAGGATAATTACACACAATGAACGAGCTGAGCTAGAGACTTAATCAAATTACAGAAAGAAATCACTTACAGACCGTAGCAACTGACGATAGATTTGTCGAGTGCTTTTTGATTGAATAAATGGAATAATTCTTCATTTTCAATCCACAAATCATTTTCATGGATGTAATGCTCTCGCTTGACTTTCACCATGAGGCTCTCTCACCCGCTCTTTACTTCTCTCATGTACCACTGATGCAAGCTGTACACTTGCGTTGATAGAAGCTTCTCATCTTCAGGACTCACGAGAGGGTTCTCGGGGACATATGCCCATTCTAGTTCCTTCGGATCCGTCGGTGGGAATTCCTCAATCTTTAAGAGTTGTTCAACAGCGATACCAAGCTGTCTAGCATTCTCTCTCTCAGCGTCGGTTATTACCACCTTATCGGTACTCACCTTGAGCGGGACGATCGATTGCACTATGCTACTTCTTGAGCTTGCGTTGGTTTTACCTTGAAGAGGAAAGGGTGATGCAGCAAAGTAGATAAGTATTTCCCTCAGTTGTTGAGAACCAAGGTATCAATACAGAAGGAGATACAAGCAAGTCCCCAATCTTCGCATCTACACAAACAATCAAACTCTTGCACCCAACGCTATAAAGGGGTTGTCAATCCCTTCACGGTTATTTGCAAGGATGAGATCTGATAGAGATAGATATAAAAGATTGCTAAAACGAAAAGTAAAACAAAAGTAAAAAGATTGCAGCAAAGTATTTTTGGTATTTTTGGTTTATAGATCTGAAAATATAATATGGAAAATAGACCCGTGGGCCATAGGTTTCACTAGAGGCTTCTCTCATGAAGGAAAATAATACGGTGGGTGAACAAATTACTGTCGAACAATTGATAGAAAAGCACATAGTTATGACGATATCCAAGGCAATGATTATGCATATAGGCATCACGTCCGTGTCAAGTAGACCGAAACGATTATGCATCTACTACTATTACTCCACACATCGACCGACTCCTGCCTGCATCTAGAGTATTAAGTTCATGAAGAACAGAGTAACGCATTAGCTAAGATGACATGATGTAGAGGGATAAACTCAAGCAATATGATGAAAACCCCATCTTTTTATCCTCGATGGCAACAATACAAATACGTGCCTCACTACCCCTACTTTGTCACTGGGTGAGGACACCGCAAGATTGAACCCAAAACTAAGCACTTCTCCCATTGCAAGAATTACCAATCTAGTTGGCCAAACCAAACCAATAACTCGAAGAGACTTGCAAAGATATGAAATCATGCATATAAGAATTCAGAGAAGATTCAAATAATATTCCTAGATAATCTGATCATAAACCCACAATTCATCGGATCTCGACAAACACACCGCAAAAAAGTATTACATCGGATAGATCTCCATGAAGATCATGAAGAACATGGTATTGAAGAACAAAGAGAGAGAAGAAGCCATCTAGCTACTAGCTATGGACCCGAAGGTCTATGGTGAACTACTCACGCATCATCGGAGGGGCAATGGAGTTGATGTAGATGCCCTCCGTGATCGAATCCCCCTCTGGCAGATTACCGGAAAAGGCTCCAAGATGGGATCTTACGGGAACAGAGGCTTCCAGCGGCGGAAAAGTATTTTCGTGGCTCTCTTCTGTATTGGGGGAATATTTGGGAATTTATAGGACAAAGATTGGGTTAGGAGGCCTGCAGGGGGGGGGCACAAGCCAGGGGGCGCCCCCCCCCCTAAGGCGCGCCCTGCAGGCTTGTCGCCTCCCGGCAGGTCTCCTGCCCCCCTCTCCAAGTCTGGCAGGTTTCTTCTGGTCCAAGAAAAATCATCGCGAAGATTTTATTCCATTTGGACTCCGTTTAATATTCCTTATCTGCAATACTCAAAAACAAGGAAAAAACAGAAACTGGCACTAGGCTCTAGATTAATAGGTTAGTCCCAAAAATAATATAAAATAGCATATTAATGCATATAAAACATCCAAAACAGATCATATAATAGCATGGAACAATCAAAAATTATAGATACGTTGGAGACGTATCAAGCATCCCCAAGCTTAATTCCTGGTCGTCCTCGAGTAGGTAAATGATAAAAACAGAATTTTTGATGTGGAATGCTACCTAACATATTTATCCATGTAATATTCTTTATTGTGGCATGAATATTCAGATCTGAAAGATTCAAAACAAAATTTTAATATTGACATAAAAACAATAATACTTTAAGCATACTAACAAGGCAATTGTGTCCTTTCGAAATAACATGGCCTCAGAAAGTTATCCCTACAAAATCATATGGTCTGGCTATGCTCCATCTTCCCCACACAAAGTATTTAAATCATGCACAACCCCGATGACAAGTCAAGCAATTGTTTCACACTTTTTATGTTCTCAAACCTTTTCAACTCTTACGCAATACATGAGCGCGAGCCATGGATATAGCACTATAGGTGGAATAGAATATGGTGGAGGTTGTGAGGAAAAGGAGAAGATAGTCTCACATCAACTAGGCGTATCAACGGGCTATGGAGATGCCCATCAATAGATATCAATGTGAGTGAGTAGGGATTGCCATGCAACGGATGCACTAGAGCTATAAGTGTATGAAAACTCAAAAAGAAACTAAGTGGTTGTGCATAATGATGAAAAATTCCACTAGTTATATGAAAGTGACAAAATAGGAGACTCTCTATCATGAAGATCATGGTGCTACATTGAAGCACAAGTGTGGAAAAAGATAGTAGCATTGTCCCTTCTCTCTTTCTCTCATTTTTTTTTGGTGGGCATCTTTGGCCTCTTTTTTTTTATTTGGGCTTCATTGGCCTCTTTTATTATTTGTAAAGTCCGGAGACTCATCCCAACTTGTGAGGGAATCATAGCTTCCATCATCCTTTTCTCTCACGGGACAATGCTCTAATAACGAAGATCATCACACTTTTATTTACTTACAACTCAAGAATTACAACTCGATACCTAGAACAAAATATGACTCTATATGAATGATTCCGGTGGTGTACCGGGATGTGCAACGATCTAGCCTAGCAAATGACATCAAAAAACGGACAAGCCATGAAAACATCATGCTAGCTATCTTACGATCATCCAAAGCAATATGAAAATGATGGTGCATGTCATGAAAAACGGAACGGTGGGAGTTGCATGGCAATATATCTCGGAATGGCTATGGAAATGCCATAATAGGTAGGTATGGTGGCTGTTTTGAGGAAGGTTATATGGTGGGTTTAATGCACCGGCGAAAGTTGCGCGGTACTAGAGAGGCTAGCAAAGGTGGAAGGGTGAGAGTGCGTATAATCCATGGACTCAACATTAGTCATAAAGAACTCACATACTTATTGCAAAAGTCTATTAGTTATCGAAGCAAAGTATTAGATGCATGCTCCTAGGGAAGAGGTTGGTAGGAGTTAACCATCGCGTGCTCCCGACCCTCACACAAAGGATGACAATCATTAAACAAATCATGCTCCGACTTCGTTACATAACGGTTCACCATACGTGGATGCTACGGGAATCACAAACTTTAACACAAGTATTTCTACCAATACATAATTACTCACTAGCATGACTCTCATATCACCATCTTTATATCTCAAAACTATATGCAAGGAATCAAACTTCTCATAGTATTCAATGCACTTTATATGAAAGTTTTTATTATATCCCTCTTGGATGCCCATTATATTAGGACTAAATTCATAACCTAAACCAATTACCATGCTGTTTAAAGACTCTCAAAATAATATAAGTGAGGTACGAGAGTTCAATTATTTCTATAAAATAAAACACCACCGTGCTCTAAAAAGATATAAGTGAAGCACTAGAGCAACATTGCCTAGCTCAAAAGATATAAGTGAAGCACATAGAGTATTCTAATAAATTCACGATTAATGTGTGTCCCCCTCAAAAATATGTGTGCATCAAGGATGATTGTGGAAAACTAAAAATCAAAGACTCTTAACATACAATACGCTCCAAGCAAAACACATATCATGTGGTGAATAAAAATATAGCCTCAAGTAAATTTACCGATGGATTGAAGACGAAAGAGGGGATGCCTTCCGGGGCATCCCCAAGCTTAGGCTCTTTGGTATCCTTGAATATGGCTTGGGGTGCCTTGGGCATCCCCAAGCTTAGGCTCTTGCCACTCCTTATTCCATAGTCCATCAAATCTTTACCCAAAACTTGAAAACTTCACAACACAAAACTCAACAGAAAACTCGTGAGATCCGTTAGTATAAGAAAAATAAATCACCACTTTAGGTACTGTTGTGAACTCATTCTTTATTTATATTGGTGTAATATCTACTGTATTCCAACTTCTCCATGGTTCATACCCCCCGATACAACCCATAGATACATCAAAATAAGCAAACAACACAAAGAAAACAGAATCTGTCTAAAACAGAACAGTCTGTAGCAATCTATAGACTTCGAATACTTCTGTAACTCCAAAAATTCTGGAAAATTAGGAAAATCAGGGCAGTTTGTTTATAAATCTTTTGTAAAAATTTCAGACTCATTCTACTCTCTGGTGAATTTATAAAATTCCTGGACTGAGTGCAAAAGTTTCTGTTTTTCAGCAAAATCAAATCAACAATCACCGTAGACCATCCCAAAGGTCTTACTTGGCTCAAACAAATCATGCTTGAGGGACGTTGCATGGGAAACAAAAAGTTTCCTACGCACACACAAGATCTATCCATGGTGATGAGCATCTACGAGAGGGAGAGTGAATCTACATACCCTTGTAGATCGCTAAGCGGAAGCGTTAAGAAACGCGGTTGATGTAGTCGAATGTCTTCGCGATCCAAATCGCAAGTCGTCCCTCGATCCGATCACGAACTAGTGCCGAACGGACGGCAACTCCGCGTTCAACACACGTACGGCTTGATGACGCCTTCACCTCCTCGATCCAGCGAGCGATGGTGAAGTAGTAGATGAGTTCCGGCAGCACGACGGCGTGGTGATGTTGGTGAGGAACAATCTCTGCAGGGCTTCGCCAAGCACTACGGAGATTATGACGGGAGAACTAGAGGGTTAGGGTTGCCGACACACGGCTTGGGAAATCTTAATGTGTCCCGTGTGCTAGCCCTGCCCCTCTATTTATATGTTGAGCCTTGGGGTCTAAACTTGGAGTAAAAGCCTCCTCCAGGTCGGTTTTGCCCGCACAAGGTCGGTTTGGCCCGCAGGGAAAAAGTCCAACTCGGATCCCTGCAGTACCTCGTACAAGCGGTAGTACCGCTTACGATAAGCGGTAGTACCGCCTGAAGCGGTAGTACCGCTTACGATAAGCGGTAGTACCGCCCGTAGCGGTAGTACCGCTTACAATAAGCGGTAGTACCGCCCCAGACGCCAGCAAAACTTCCTTTTGCACCTTGCCTAAGCCTCGTGGGCTTTACCCCTTGGCCCAAATAAAGTGTTCTCGTATCCGAACATTTCGGGAAACATCCGGAACCTCTTCCGGTGAATTCCGGAACCCTTCCGGAAACCAAAACACTATTATCACATATATCAATCTTTACCTCCGGACTATTCCGGAGATCCTCGTCATGTCCGGGATCTTATCCGGGACTCCGAACAACCTTCGGGCACCAACAAAATAACTCAACTATACTAATCGTCACCAAACGTTAAGTGTGTAGACCCTGCGGGTTCGAGAACTATGTAGACATGACCGAGACACCTCTACGATCAATAACCAATAGCGGGACCTGGATGCCCATATTGGCTGCTACATATTCTACGAAGATCTTTATCGGTCGAACCTCTATGTCAAGGATTCAGTTAATCCCGTATACTGTTCCCTTTGTTCTTCGGTATGTTACTTGCCCGAGATTCGATCGTCGGTATCTCTATACCTAGTTCAATCTCGTTACCGGCAAGTCTCTTTACTCGTTCCGTAATACAAGATCTCGTGGCTAACACTTTAGTCACATTGCTTGCAAGGCTCATTGTGATGTTGTATTACCGAGTGGGCCCTGAGATACCTCTCCGTCACACGGAGTAACAAATCCCAGTCTTGATCCATGCCAACCCAACAGACACCCTCGGAGATACCTGTAGAGCACCTTTATAGTCACCCAGTTACGTTGCGACGTTTGATACACACAAGGTACTCCTCCGATGTCAGGGAGTTGCATGATCTCATGGTCATAGGAACAGATACTTGACATGCAGAAAACAATAGCAATAAACTGACATGATCAAATGCTACGTTCTTAGTTTGGGTCTTGTCCATCACATCATTCTCCTAATGATGTGATCCCGTTATCAAATGACATCTCATGTCAATGGCTAGGAAACCTTAACCATCTATGATCAACGAGCTAGTCAACTAGAGGCTTACTAGGGACACAGTGTTGTCTATGTACCCACACATGTATTTGAGTTTCCAATCAATACAATTATAGCATGGATAATAAACGATTATCATGAACAAGGAAATATAATAATAACCAATTTATTATTGCCTCTAGGGCATATTTCCAACAGTCTCCCACTTGCACTAGAGTCAATAATCTAGTTCACATCACTATGTGATTTACATTGTAATGAATCGAACACCCATGCAGTTCTGGTGTTGTTCATGTTTAGCCCTTGGAAGAGGTTTAGTCATCGGATCTGCAACATTCAGATCCGTGTGTACTTTGCAAATATTTATGTCGTCCTCCTTGATGTAATCGCGGATGGAATTGAAACGTCGCTTTATGTGACTGGTCCTCTTGTGAAATCTTGGTTCCTTGGCTAGAGCAATGGCACCAGTATTATCACAAAACAGAGTCATTGGGTTTAGCGCACTAGGCACTACTCCAAGATCTGTCATGAACTCCTTCATCTAGACACCTTCCTTCGCCGCCTCCGAGGCAGCGATGTACTCCGCTTCGCATGTAGAATCAGCTACCACGCTTTGCTTGGAACTGCACCAGCTAACCACACCCCCATTAAGAATAAATACGTATCCAGTTTGCGACTTAGAGTCATACGGATCAGTGTCAAAGCTTGCATCGACGTAACCCTTTACGACGAGCTCTTGATCACCTCCATAAACGAGAAACATGTCCTTAGTCCTTTTCAGGTACTTCAGGATATTCTTGACCGCTGTACAGTGTTCCATTCCTGGATCACTTTGAAACCTTCCGGCCATACTTATGGCAAGGCTGACATCGGGTCTTGTACACAGCATTGCATACATGATAGAGCCTATGGCTGAAGCATAGGGGATGACACTCATCTTTTCTCTATCTTCTGCAGTCACTGGGCATTGAGTCTTACTCAACTTCACACCTTGCAAAACAGGCAAGAACCCCTTCTTGGACTGATCCATTTTGAACTTCTTCAAAACTTTGTCAAGGTATGTGCTTTGTGAAAGTCCTATTAAGCGTGTCGATCTATCTCCATAGATCTTGATGCCTAATATGAAAGCAGCTTCTCCTAGGTCCTTCATTGAAAAACTCTTGTTCAAATATTCCTTCACGCCTTCCAACATTTCTATATTGTTTCCAATCAGTAATATGTCATCCACATATAATATTAGAAACGCTATAGAGCTCCCACTCACTTTCTTGTAAATACAAGCTTCTCCGTAAACTTGTATAAACTCGAACGCTTTGATCACCTCATCAAAGCGAAGATTCCAACTCCGAGATGCTTGCACCAGTCCATAAATGGATCGCTGGAGTTTGCAAACTTTGTCAGCATTCTCTGGATCGACAAAACCTTCTGGTTGCATCATATACAACTCTTCCTTAAGGAAACCGTTAAGGAACGCTGTTTTGACATCCATCTGCCAAATTTCATAATCGAAAAAGGCAGCTATTGCTAACATGATTCTGACGGACTTAAGCATCGCTACGGGTGAGAAGGTCTCATCGTAGTCAACTCCTTGAACTTGTGAAAAACCCTTTGCCACAAGTCGAGCTTTATAGACGGTGACATTACCGTCCGCGTCCGTCTTCCTCTTAAAGATCCATTTGTTCTGAATGGCCTTACGCCCTTCAGGTAATACTTCCAAAGTCCATACTTTGTTTTCATACATGGATCCCATCTCGGATTTCATGGCCTCTAACCACTTCTCAGAATCCGGGCCCATCATCGCTTCTCCATAGCTCGTAGGTTCATCGTTGTCCAACAACATGACCTCTAAGACAGGGTTGCCGTACCACTCAGGAGCAGTACGCGTCCTTGTCGACCTACGAGGTTCGATAGCAACTTGATCCAAAGCTTCATGATCATCATCATTAACTTCCTCTTCAGCTGATGTAGGCTCTACAGAAACATCTTTCTGCGCTGCGCTACTTTCAGGTTGAAGTAAAGGTTCAACAACCTCATCAAGTTCTATCTTCCTCCCACTCAATTCTTTCGAGAGAAACTCTTTCTCAAGAAATGTTCCGTTTTTAGCGACAAACACTTTGCCTTCGGATCTGAGGTAGAAGGTATACCCAACTGTCTCCTTTGGGTATCCTATGAAGACGCATTTCTCCGCTTTGGGTTCCAGCTTTTCAGGCTGAAGCTTTTTGACATAAGCATCACATCCCCAAACTTTAAGAAACGACAGCTTTGGCTTCTTGCCAAACCAAAGTTCATATGGCGTCGTCTCAACGGATTTCGATGGTGCCCTATTTAAAGTGAATGCAGCTGTCTCTAATGCATAACCCCAAAACGATAGTGGCAAATCGGCAAGAGACATCATAGATCGCACCATATCCAATAAGGTTCGATTACGATGTTCAGACACACCATTACGCTGTGGTGTTCCAGGCGATGTTAGTTGTGAAACAATTCCACATTGTCTTAAGTGACTGCCAAACTCATAACTCAGATATTCTCCTCCTCGATCAGATCGTAGGAATTTAATCTTCTTGTTACGATGATTCTCAACTTCACTCTGAAATTGCTTGAACTTTTCAAACGTTTCAGACTTGTGTTTCATTAAGTAAATATACCCATATCTACTTAAGTCATCAGTGAAGGTGAGAAAGTAACGATAACCACCGCGCGCCTCAATGCTCATTGGACCGCACACATCAGTACGTATGATTTCCAATAAGTCACTTGCCCGTTCCATTGTTCCAGAGAACGGCGTTTTAGTCATCTTGCCCATGAGGCATGGCTCACATGTGTCAAGTGATTCAAAATCAAGTGACTCCAAAAGTCCATCAGCATGGAGCTTCCTCATGCGTTTTACGCCAATATGACCTAAACGGCAGTGCCACAAGAAAGTGGTATTATCATTATCAATTCTACATCTTTTGGCATCAATGTTATGAACATGTGTATCATTACTATCGAGATTCAATAAGAATAAACCCCTCACATTGGGTGCATGACCATAAAAGATATTACTCATATAAATAGAACAACCATTATTCTCTGATTTAAATGAGTAACCGTCTTGCAATAAACAAGATCCAGATATAATGTTCATGCTTAACGCAGGCACTAAATAACAATTATTCAGGTTCATCACTAATCCCGATGGTAATCGAAGAGAGAGCGTCCCGACGGCGATCACATCAACCTTGGAACCATTTCCCACGCGCATCGTCACTTCGTCCTTTCTCAGCCTCCGTCTATTCCGCAGTTCCTGTTTTGAGTTGCAAATATGAGCAACCGCACCTGTATCAAATACCCAGGCACTACAACGAGAGTTGGTAAGGTACACATCAATAACATGTATATCATATATACCTTGTTTGTTGTTGGCCGCCTTCTTGTCAGCCAAATACTTGGGGCAGTTCCGCTTCCAGTGTCCAGTTCCCTTGCAATGAAAGCACACAGTTTCTGGTTTGGGTCCAGCCTTGGGTTTCTTCACGAGAGGAGCAACTGCTTTGCCACTCTTCTTGGAGTTACCCTTCTTACCCTTGCCATTTTTCTTGAAACTAATGGTTTTATTGACCATCAACACTTGATGCTCCTTCTGAATTTCAGACTCAGCGGCTTTCAGCATCGCAAACAGCTCGGCGACTGACTTGTTCATCCCGTGCATGTTATAGTTCAACATGAAGCTCTTGTAGCTAGGTGGCAATGATTGAAGAACTCTGTCAGTGATAGCCTCTGGCGGAAGGGGCATCCCCAATTCAGCCAGACGGGTGGAGTACCCAGACATTCTGAGTACATGATCACTGATAGACCCGTTCTCCTCCATCTTGCAAGCATAGAACTTATCGGAGATCTCATATCTCTCGATCCGGGCATTCTTCTGAAAGATAAACTTCAACTCCTGGAACATCTCATATGCTCCATGACGTTCAAAACGTCTTTGAAGTCCCGGTTCTAAGCCATACAATATTGCACATTGAACTATTGAGTAATCTTCAGAACGAGCCTGCCAGGCGTTCACAACGTCTAGAGACTCAACTGGAGCGGGTGGATCACCAAGCGGTGCATCAAGGACATAAGCCTTCTGGGAAGCCGTAAGGATAATCCTTAGATTACGGGCCCAGTCCACAAAGTTACTTCCATCATCTTTCAACTTAGCTTTCTCTAGGAACGCATTAAAATTCAGGGGTGCTACTGCGCGAGCCATGATCTACAACATAAATATAGTAAAGACAACTTAGACTATTGTTCTAGATAATGAGTTTAGTTAATCATATTACTTAAAAACTCCCACTCAAATTGACATCCCTCCAGTCATTCGAGTGTAACATGATCCAAATCCACCAACTCAAGTCCGATCATCACGTGAGTTGAGGTGGTTTCAATGGTGAACATCTTCATGTTGATCATATCTACTATATGACTCATGTTCGACCTTTCGGTCTCTTGTGTTCCGAGGCCATGTCTGTACATGCTAGGCTCGTCAAGTTTAACCCGAGTGTTCCGCACGTGCAACATGGCTTACACCCGTTGTATGTGAACGTAGAGTCTATCACACCCGATCATCACGGCGTGTCTCGAAACGACGAACTTTCGCAACGGTGCACACTCGGGGAGAACACAATTTTATCTTGAAATTTAAGTGAGGGATCACCTTATAATGCTACCGTCGTCCTAAGCAAAATAAGATGCATAAAAGGATTAACATCACATGCAATTCATAAGTGACATGATATGGCCATGAACTTGTGCTTTTGATCTCCATCTCCAAAGCACCGGCATGATCTCCATCGTCACCGGCATGACACCATGATCTCCATCATCTTGATCTCCATCAACGTGTCGCCATGAGGTTGTTGCGCCGACTGTTGCTTCCACGACTATTGCTAACTCATAGCGATAAAGTAAAGCAAAAACGGCGAAAATAATTAAAGACAACTCTATGGCTCCTGCCAGTTGCCATACTCATCGACATGCAAGTCGTGATATTCTATACAACACATGATCATCTCATACATCACATATATCTCATCATGTAATTGGCCATATCACATCACAACATACCCTGCAAAAACAAGTTAGACGTCCTCTAATTGTTGTTGCAAATTTTAAGTGGCTGCTACGGGTTTGCAAGAACCGTTCTTACTTACGCAAAACCACAACGTGGTGTAGTGATTGCTTTTTGATCTTCTAAAAGAACCCTCTTCATTGAAATCGATTCAACTAAAGTGAGAGAGACAGACACCCGCTAGCCATCTTTATGCAACGAAGTTACATGTTAGTTGAAGGAACCTGTCTCGCGTAAGCGTACGCGTAATGTCGGTCCGGGCCGCTTCATCTCACAATACCGCCGAATAAAATATCAACTAGTAACGGCAAGCAATATGTATACACCCACGCCCACAACTCGTTTGTGTTCTACTCGAGATCTCATCTACGCATAAACCTGGCTCTGATACCACTGTTGGGGAACGTTGCATGGGAAACAAAAAATTTCCTACGCACACACAAGATCTATCCATGGTGATGAGCATCTACGAGAGGGAGAGTGAATCTATATACCCTTGTAGATCGCTAAGCGGAAGCGTTAAGAAACGCGGTTGATGTAGTCGAACGTCTTCGCGATCCAAATCGCAAGTCGTCCCTCGATCCGACCACGAACTAGTGCCGAACGGACGGCACCTCCGCGTTCAACACACGTACGGCTTGATGACGCCTTCACCTCCTCGATCCAGCGAGCGATGGTGAAGTAGTAGATGAGTTCCGGCAGCACGACGGCGTGGTGATGTTGGTGAGGAACAATCTCTGCAAGGCTTCGCCAAGCACTACGGAGATTATGACGGGAGAACTAGAGGGTTAGGGTTGCCGACACACGGCTTGGGAAATCTTAATGTGTCCCGTGTGCTAGCCCTGCCCCTCTATTTATATGTTGAGCCTTGGGGTCTAAACTTGGAGTAAAAGCCTCCTCCAGGTCGGTTTTGCCCGCACAAGGTCTGTTTGGCCCGCAGGGAAAAAGTCCAACTCGGATCCCTGCAGTACCGCGTACAAGCGGTAGTACCGCTTACGATAAGCTGTAGTACCGCCTGAAGCGGTAGTACCGCTTACGATAAGCGGTAGTACCGCCCGTAGCGGTAGTACAGCTTACAATAAGCGGTAGTACCACCCCAGACGCCAGCAAAACTTCCTTTTGCACCTTGCCTAAGCCTCGTGGGCTTTACCCCTTGGCCCAAATAAAGTGTTCTCGTATCCGAACATTTCGGGAAACATCCGGAACCTCTTCCGGTGAATTCCGGAACCCTTCCGGAAACCAAAACACTATTATCACATATATCAATCTTTACCTCCGGACTATTCCGGAGATCCTCGTCATGTCCGGGATCTTATCCGGGACTCCGAACAACCTTCGGTCACCAACAAAATAGGTCAACTATACTAATCGTCACCAAACGTTAAGTGTGTAGACCCTGCGGGTTCGAGAACTATGTAGACATGACCGAGACACCTCTACGATCAATAACCAATAGCGGGACCTGGATGCCCATATTGGCTCCTACATATTCTACGAAGATCTTTATCGGTCGAACCTCTATGTCAAGGATTCAGTTAATCCCGTATACTGTTCCCTTTGTTCTTCGGTATGTTACTTGCCCGAGATTCGATCGTCGGTATCTATATACCTAGTTCAATCTCGTTACCGGCAAGTCTCTTTACTCGTTCCGTAATACAAGATCTCATGGCTAACACTTTAGTCACATTGCTTGCAAGGCTCATTGTGATGTTGTATTACCGAGTGGGCCCTGAGATACCTCTCCGTCACACGGAGTAACAAATCCCAGTCTTGATCCATGCCAACCCAACAGACACCCTCGGAGATACCTGTAGAGCACCTTTATAGTCACCCAGTTACATTGCGACGTTTGATACACACAAGGTACTCCTCCGATGTCAGGGAGTTGCATGATCTCATGGTCATAGGAACAGATACTTGACATGCAGAAAACAATAGCAATAAACTGACACGATCAAATGCTACGTTCTTAGTTTGGGTCTTGTCCATCACATCATTCTCCTAATGATGTGATCCCGTTATCAAATGACATCTCATGTCAATGGCTAGGAAACCTTAACCATCTATGATCAACGAGCTAGTCAACTAGAGGCTTACTAGGGACACAGTGTTGTCTATGTACCCACACATGTATTTGAGTTTCCAATCAATACAATTATAGCATGGATAATAAACGATTATCATGAACAAGGAAATATAATAATAACCAATTTATTATTGCCTCTAGGGCATATTTCCAACAATCAAATCTTTACCCAAAACTTGAAAACTTCACAACACAAAACTCAACAGAAAACTCGTGAGATCCGTTAGTATAAGAAAAATAAATCACCACTTTAGGTACTGTTGTGAACTCATTATTTATTTATATTGGTGTAATATCTACTGTATTCCAACTTCTCCATGGTTCATACCCCCCGATACAACCCATAGATACATCAAAATAAGCAAACAACACAAAGAAAACAGAATCTGTCTAAAACAGAACAGTCTGTAGCAATCTATAGACTTCGAATACTTCTGTAACTCCAAAAATTCTGGAAAATTAGGAAAATCAGGGAAGTTTGTTTATAAATCTTTTGTAAAATTTTCAGACTCATTCTACTCTCTGGTGAATTTATAAAATTCCTGGACTGAGTGCAAAAGTTTCTGTTTTTCAGCAAAATCAAATCAACAATCACCGTAGACCATCCCAAAGGTCTTACTTGGCTCAAACACTAATTAAAACAAGAAAACACAATTACTACAGAGGTAATAATGTGTAAAGCACTCAAAAACAGAAGCAAAAACAAAAGCATAAAAATAAAATTGGGTTGCCTCCCAACAAGCGCTATTGTTTAACGCCCCTAGCTAGGCATAACGCAATAGATCTAAGTATTGTCATCTTTGGTATGCAATCCATAAGTAGCTCTCATAATAGATTCATAAGGTAATTTTATTTTCTTTCTAGGAAAGTGTTCCATGCCTTCCCTTAATGGAAATTGTAATCTAATGTTTCCTTCTTTCATATCAATAATTGCACCGATCGTTCTAAGGAAAGGTCTACCAAGAATAATAGGACACGTAGGATTGCAATCTATATCAAGAACAATGAAATCTACAGGCACATAATTCCTATTTGCAACAATAAGAACATCATTAATCCTTCCCATAGGTTTCTTAATGGTGGAATCTGGTAGATGCAAATTTAAAGAGCAATCATCAAATTCATGGAAACCTAGCACATCACATAAAGTTTTCGGAATCGTGGAAACGCTAGCACCCAAATCACACAAAGCATGGCACTCATAATATTTAATTTTAATCTTAATAGTAGGTTCCCACTCATCATAAAGCATCCTAGGTATAGAAACTTCCAACTGAAGTTTTTCTTCAAAAGATTTCATCATAGCATCCACAATATGTTTAGTAAAAGCTTTATTTTGATTATAAGCATGCGGAGAATTCAACATGGATTGCAACAAGGAAATACAATCAATAAAGGAACAACTATCATAATTAAAGTCCTTGAAATCCAAAAGAGTGGGTTCATTGCTATTTAAAGTTTTGACCTCTTCAATCCCACTTTTATCAATCTTAGCATTAATATCTATAAACTCCGAATCATTGAGACGCCTTTTAACTAAAGTTGACTTATCTCCAGTCCCATATTTATCAAGATTTATATTAGAAAACAAAGATTCAATAGGAGTCACATCAATCACTTTAAGATCTTCATCATTATTATCACGAGAACACACTTTTTCAAGCCATTTACGCTTAGCACACATTCTAGCGGTTCTTTCCTTACACTCATCAATAGAAATTCTCATAGCTTTTAAAGACTCATTAATATCATGCTTGGGTGGAATAGATCTAATTTTCAAAGAATCAATCTCAAGCGAAATTCTATCAACGTTCCTAGCCAAATCATCAATCTTGAGCAATTTTTCTTCAATCATAGCATTGAAACCCTTTTGCGAACTAATAAATTCTTTAATATTGTTCTCAAGATCAGAGGGCATCTTATTATAATTTCCATAAGAATTTTTGTAGGAATTACCATAATTATTAGAGGAATTACTAGGAAACGGCCTAGGATTGAAATTACCTCTATACGCGTTATTACCAAAATTGTTCCTACCAACAAAATTCACATCCATAGATTCATTATTATTTCCAATCAAAGAATACAAAGGCATATCATTAGGATCAATAGGAGCACTCTTACTAGCAAATAATTTCATTAATTCATCCATCTTTCCACTCAAAGTATTTATTTCTTCAATAGCATGCACTTTTTTACTAGTAGGAGATCTTTCGGTATGCCATTGAGAGTAATTTGCCATAATATTGTCTAGGAGTTTAGTAGCTTCTCCTAATGTGATTTCCATAAAAGTACCACCCGCGGCGGAATCTAAAAGATTTCTAGAAGCAAAATTCAATCCCGCATAGAAAATTTGTATAATCATCCATAAACTCAAACCATGCGCGGGGCAATTTCTGATCATTAGTTTCATCCTCTCCCAAGATTGTGCAACATGCTCATGATCAAGTTGCTTAAAATTCATTATATTGTTCCTAAGGGAGATGATCTTAGCGGGCGGAAAGTACTTGGAAATAAAAGCATCTTACACTTATTCCATGAATCAATACTATTTTTGAGCAAAGATGAAAACCAAGTTTTAGCACGATCTCATAGTGAGAACGGAAATAGCTTCAATTTAACAATATCATTATCCATATCTTTCTTATTTTGCATATCACACAACTCAACGAAAGTATTTAGATGGGATGCGGCATCTTTACGAGCCTCCTCGTCAGTCTTCTCGTAAGTTAACTTCTTTTTGACAGGAGGCTCGGGTTTCTTCTTTTGTGCTCTCTTCCGCTTTGGAGACGGCGGATATCGCTATCGCGGACTAGCGCTAGGCTCCATCTCGGGGTGGGATGGACTATGCTAACATGGAGGAGATCGATATGGCGGACTCGCCCTGCACTCCGTCTCGAGGTGGGTTGGAGTCTGCTGACGTGGCGGACTTGGAGGAGGAGTCGGTGGCCTTGGGACAGAGTTTGGAAAGACGATGCATTCCTTTTTTCCATAAAATGACACAACGAATGGCTTCTCCCAGTGTCCGCTCCCCTTCACCTCCAAGGTAGTCAAGATCTAGTGATTCATATGCCGACACAACTTCATCCACCCCGACATGAGCATAGCCAGGTGGAATCGGATTGCCGTGGAAGGTTTCTTCAGGTCCACTCGGTAAAGCAAAGTCGTCCGCCACCTTCATGGATATGTTCTTCAGTTTCACGTGTAGCTCACAAACTGTCGACTCTAGGATATCATCCACGGGGTAGCGAGCCAGCAGTGCATCATCGGCCGGGACCCTCGTGGAACCCAGGCTGCTTTTCGGCATAGATGATGGAATGGCACCATCCAATGCTGCATCTGGATGCTCCTGCTGCTGAGACGCGCCTTGCTGGCTTAGTTTGTTGATTTTCTCCTGCTGCAGCATGTATTTGCGTTCCAAGTCTGCGTTCTTTGCTTCTACCATCTGAATCCGATCTACTTCATGCTTCTTCTTTCTCTCACGGCTTTTGTAACTGTCGTTCCAATCCGCAAACCCCAGAAGCCACGGAACAAGGCCTTTGCCTCGTGTTTGTCCCGGGTGTTCAGGATTCTTGAGGGCGCGTGTAAGCTCGTCGTTCTCTCTCTCAGGCTGCTACAGACCCATTCGAGCTTCTTCTATTGCTTTAAGTAACTTGTCCGTGGCTTCTTTAAGACTTGCCTGTTCAAGAACCTTCCCTGTCTTTGGGTCCAACTTTCCCCCATGTGCATAAAACCAAGTCCTGCACCTGTCGAGCCAATTCTCTGTTTGTGGAGTGACCCCTGCAGCCTTCATGTTTCTCTCGAATTCTTCCCACAAAGGTAACCCATACTTGTAGCCACCTGGCTCCAGATGATGGTGTCACATTTTTTTCTCGGTATTTATCTTGTTTACTCTCGACCGTTCCTTAGCTACTTCTGATTCCTTGAACTGCACAAATCTGTCCCAGTCATCTTTTAACTTCGTATATTCTCCTTTGAATTCTGGAGTCTTCTTTCCTCCTTTCACGTAATTGGTCCATAATCTTTTCTTATAAATCTGGAATTGTGTGGCCATCTTCTTAAGAGCACACTTCTTGACTTCCTCCCGTTGGAGATCTGTGAGACCCTCTGGTAGGGTGAAATGTTTCATGAGCTCCTCCCAAAGCAGATCTTTTGCTCTTTGGCTGACAAAAGGAACCCCGCGATCTTTTGGCTGATTCCATTCTTGAGAGGTGATCGGGATTTGGTCCCTAACGATAACTCCGCATTGACGTATAAATTTGTCTGCATTAATTTTAGGAGCAATCGGTTCACCATCTGCTCTGATTTGATCGATGTTGTACTTTATGCCTTGTTTCAACGGTTTTGTCGGGCCACGTTTAACCCTTGTAGAAGATTTGCTCGATCCGGAGGGCTAAAAGAAGAAAGATTCGATAATATATACAAATCAATCAATACTTCTGATGATCACCAAAGGGCAAATTAATACCTCGCCGGACTTCTGATGATGGAGAAAAATTTCTTCGCCATCATTGTCAGTTGGTTCCCCTTCGTCTCTTGGTTGTTCTTCCTCAATTCTCTCACCGGATGGGTTAAGGTATTGTGAGCCATCATCTACTTCTTCATTCTCTACGTTTCCGGAGTGTATCAAGTCGTACATCGCATTCTCCTAATCATGGTCTCTGTCTCTACCGTCAATAGCTTAACTAATCCGAAACAAATATAAAACAATTAGAATGCATTCAATAAGCAAAACCGGCGATATGCAAATCAATACAAGGTAATGCAACAATATGATCATATAATATCACTAATACATCTCGAATATTATTATATAATATAACTAATACATCATCGAATATTATCACTAATACATCTCGAATATAATATCACTAATACAGATCTAGTTGACGTCTCGCGGCGCAGGTAGTGGACACCCAAAGATAAGAAACTATGACAAGATCATAGCTCGGGTGTGATCCCTGAAGAACCTGCCAGGTATTGGAGAACCTGGCGTCCAACACAGCCATGTAGCGTCTGACGTGCTCGTCCTCCTCCCTGACACGGCGACGTACCACCTCCGCGGGGGCCGGCTCCCTCTGCCCCGACAGTGGTCCACGCGACCGCCACCGAATAACCTCCGGGTCGACGACGGGACCCTGATTCCTCACCAAGCTCCGTGCCCCGGAAGGCAGCACCTCCCAGTGCCAGCCCGGCGGAGCCCACTCCCGGACATGCTGGCGCCTCTCAAGCAGGTGGTCGACGGCGCCGAGTCGACGATGAGGATACGGGCCAGGCATCATCGACGTCGAGAACAAATTCTACAACTATTTAAATTCCTACTATTTAATAAACTTTAATAAAGATGATTGCATTTAACAACTATGACAATAATAACATCTTTAACAACAATGACACATTTTCTATTTAAGCGATCGTCGGGGACTCCTCACCAGCGATCGTCGGGGACTCCTCATCGACGATCGTCGGTGAACTCCTCACCGGCGATCGTCGGGGACTCGGGGTTCGTCGACTCGGGACTCGTGGTTCGACGACTCGGGACTCGAGACTAAAAAAACAACTAAACTAAAAAAACTAAAACAACTAAACTAAACTAAACCTACTAACCTTAAAAAACTAAAACAACTAAACTAAAAAAAATTAAAAAACTAAACTCAAAAACTAAAATAACTAAACTAAACTAAACTAAAACAACAAATTAATAAAAAAAATAACTAAAACAACTAAAACCGCGGCCACGTGCGCCGGCACCGGCGGCGCACGTGGCCGCGGTGGCTGCGGAGGAGGGGGATCGGAGCAGGCGGCAGGAGCTCACCGGCGTGACGGGGCTCGGGGGAGGAGGTGCGGGCGGCGACGACGGGGCTCGGGAAGGAGGCGCGGGCGGCGTCCCGCGTCGGGGGCGGCGACGACGTCGACTAGGACGAGGAGGCACGGGCGGCGTCCGGCGTCGGGGGCGGCGACGACGTCGACGAGGACGAGGAGGCACGGGCGGCGTCCGGCGTCTGGGGCGGCGACGACGTCTATGAGGACGAGATGGCACGGGCGGCGTCCGGCGTCGGGGGCAGCGACGACGTCAACGAGGACGAGGAGGCACGGGCGGCGTCCGGCGTCGGTGGCGGCGACGATGTCAACGAGGACGAGGAGGCGCGCGGGGAGCTCCGGTAGCCTGGCGGCATCGGGGCAGGGGCGTCGGCGTCGGGGGGGGCAGAATGGGAGAGGTTGGGGAAAACGGCAAAGTCCTCTATATATAGAGGAACTCTTTAGTCCCGGTTGGTGACTCCAACCAGGACTAAAGACCCTTTAGTCCCGGTTGGTAGCACCAACCGGTACTAAAGGCCCATCTTTTTGGCGGCCCAAATTCCGCGCGGGAAGGGACCTTTAGTCCCGGTTGGTATGACCAATCGGGACTAAAGTTGTATTTTCTGTTTTTTATTTTGTTTTGTTTTTCTAATTTCTGTTTTTAGATTTGGAATAACAGTTAGAATATTTATAGTTTTTTAATGAATCTTTTTGCTTTAGGTCAAAACAATTACAAACTTTCTGTTAGTGCCAGTAGTTTTCAAATTTAAATAGTTTAAATTTGAATTCTTTTGAAATTTGTGTGAACCACTAGTTTGTGAATAACTTTAGTTTAAAAATAGATTTTTGAGTGATTGTTTTTCCTGTTGTTTAATATTAGTATTTTTTATCATTATGTTAAATTTGGGAATTTTTAGGATAATTTAAATAGGTGTTTTAATCAAAACCAGATTATGTTTAACTCTTTTAGTTTTATACCTTCATTTGTTTTAATCAAAATCACCCAAATGAACTCCAGACTTTTTGTGCATTCAATATGCACCATTCTAAGCCACATCTTCAAATTTCAACCCTTTCTAACTTATTTGCTATTTTTCATGCATTTAATGATTTTTTTGAGCTAAATGACCCTGAAATTAAAAAGCAATACAAATGAACTCTGAAAGGGTAGAAACTTGGCATGGTATCATAATTTCACCCACATAGGATGTGCTAAAAAGTTGAGAGGGTTACGACAAAAAATGGATGCAATTCGTATACAAACTGGACCATCTCCTTCGAAGTATGAGGGTTTCGGACGAAAACTCATCTGTTACAAAGGCATTTCATTTTTTTTAACTTATTTCAACTCCAGACTTTTTATGCATTCAATATGTACCATTCTAAGCCACATCTTCAAATTTCAACCCTTTCGAACTTCATTTGCTATTTTTCATGCATTTATTGATTTTTTTTGAGCTAACTGACCCTGAAATTAAAAAGCACTACAAATGAACTCTAAAAAGGTAGAAACTTGGCATGGTATCATCATTTCACCCACATAGGATGTGCTAAAAAGTTGAGAGGGTTACGACAAAAACTGGATGCACTTCGTGTACAAACTAGAAGATCTCCTTCGAAGTATGAGGGTTTCGGACGAAAACTCATCTGTTACAAAGGCATTTCATTTTTTTAACTTATTTCAACTCCAGACTTTTTGTGCATTCAATATGCACCATTCTAAGCAACATCTTCAAATTTCAACTCTTTCTAACTTCATTTGCTATTTTTCATGCATTTAATGATTTTTTTGAGCTAAACGACCCTGAAATTAAAAAACACTACAAATGAACTCTGGAAAGGTTGAAACTTGGCATGGTATCATCATTTCACCCACATAGCATGTGTTAAAAAGTTGAGAGGGATACAACAAAAACTGGATACACTTCGTGTACAAACTGGATCATCTCCGCTACTCGCAAGAGAAGAAAAGTGATGACGGTGAAGCCAATCACATCCCAGAGTGGGATCTTGGGGTATAAAACTTTTTCTTCTCGTGTGTCCCTTGCTTATTGCGCCGTAACCATGGACAATCTCCATCATTTAACAGGATGCTTGGGTCAGTCTTCACTGTGAAAGGAGGAATTTCATAAAACTTTTCATAATCTGTTGACATGTCTGTTTAATTATACAAGCAGATTTAATTATACATGCCAGGTTTTATCACACAAGCATGCTTTAATTATGCAAGATGCTCATAGAAACTTGTATACTACACGACCGCTTATTTAAGCTAGCATGCTACTCCGCCCTCTCAGCGTGCTGTGGTCCGGGTCTACTAATGTATGAGATGCATGCTAAAATGTTAGTACTGACTCGAGTGCTAGCGATCGTGCCTAGGGCTTCCTACAGTCAGCCTGGCTCTGATACCAAGGTTTGTCGGGCCCCTTTTCTGGGATTAAATCACAGAAGAGCCCTAGAGTCATACCAGCCCCAAGAACCACTGATGGACTCCCTTGATATAGATAACTGTAGGGTAACGCAGCAGAAAACAAAAAATTTCCGACCTACGCACCAGCCCAGGACCACTATGGAGACTGCATACAAGGTTTGATCTTTTTCGTTACCGACTCGTAGCGCAGCGGAAGTAGAGTCGATGACGAACGGCGGTGCAGATCCCCGCAGCTAGGATTTTACAACCTCCCAACCGCGAGGATGTATACCCTCATCTGCCCCGCGGAAAGCCCTCCGGGAGGCGGTCGGACAGTCCCCCGGACGGTGTTGCGGACAGCCCTTCGGGAGGACCTCCGAAACTCGGACTGTCACTCGGACAGCCCTTCGGGAGCACCTCCAAAACTCGGACGGTCACACGGACAGCCCTTCGGGAGGCACCCTCGAACTAAGACCGAAACTACGATCTCTCTACAGAGTTGCACACATACGGTGTCATCTATCCGGCAGGGCTTCGCCGTCCAGAACTAGTTCCTGCCGGAACCCAGACAGCCTTTCGGCTCTACGAAACTATTTCGCTGGGAGGGAGAGAGAATGCCAGATCATGCATGGCTTGTGTATGAGAGTAAGAGTGTCTCTTATGGCAGCCCACAACTCCTCTATTTATAGGAAAACCAAGGGGTAGGGTTGGCACTTGAAAATACCAAAATACCCCTACTTTATGTCTCACATAAAGGGCATGGAAGGGAAAAAGGGAGGGCCATGTGGAGCTCCATGGAGCTCCACCATCTTGGCCGGCCACACCCAAGGGGGGCCCCCCCAAGGGAGGGTCCTTGGTGCCCAAGCCTTCTAGAAGGCCTTTTGGAAATATCCCAAAAGGTGGTTTTCCATAAATATCCCAAAAAGCACTTTCACTATTCACGACGACATTTTTCAGCGTCTGGTCGAACTGAAAATATTTATGTGGGCTTAGAACATTTCCAGTACCCACCAAAATAATTTTCAATGCCATCCGGAACAATTCCGGATTAGTGATTTTCATCTGCGAAAAGCATCTGAAGCGGTTTCGGCAGCTCCGGAACATTTCTGGTTTTCATCCCGGAAAATTCCAGAAAGTTTCCAGAATGATTCTGGCATCCTCCAAGAATTATCAGGCATGTGCCAAAACCAATTTGACTTTTTCGTATCCCCTGAAACAACTTTTCAGTTTCACCGGAACTCATCCGGTGACCTCTCTGCGGAACTTTTCCGCTGTCCGAAACTTTTCCGGCGTCCGAAACTTTTTCGGTGATTTTCTCTCAGACTCCCTGTCTAGTATTCAACAGATAGATGACCCTTAAGCGTGTGACCCTATAGGTTCTATGAAGCATAGACATGACCCGGAACCCCTTCCGATCAATGATCAACATCGGAGCCGTGGACACCCATATTGATCCCTATACCCACACGAATGAATATTCGAGTGAACCTCGAGTTGCCGTGTGCTATTCCTGTTGCTTCGCGATATGTTACAATTACCCGAGGTGAGACATGTTGGCATCCCCGTGGATCAACACCTTGTCCACTATGCCAGTTACCTCGTTGCCGGTATTGTTCTCTTTTCTCGTTCCCGTGTTCCGGCATCCCTGTGATCAAATCACCCTGTGTCTGGCCAGACGATGATGGATACCGTAACACCGAGAGGGCCCAGAGATATCTCTCCATCGTCGGAGGAGCAAATCCCAATCTTGAGCTATCAAGTTACTTGACATACTTTTCCATGAACCCGTAAGCCGCCGTAATAGCCACCCATTTACAGATGACGCTTAACAAACCCCAAAGTTCATGAAGCAAGCATGAAGAAACTCGACACTCTCATGGTCTAAGGAATTATGCAAACGTTAACTTCTCTGTGTTATTAACCATTAACTTATGACGAATGTATCTCATAGCATAACATCAATCGGGTCGATTCAACACAAGTGTTCTACCAACAATTGTGCCCTCAAAATTGCCGGCATAGCCATGCCCATGATCAGGAAAACAGGATCATCATGCAATACTTGAGCCAGTCATAGAGGCTTGACTAGGAATACATTTTACTGTTTATTATTCCACACGTGCATATGAGTCTTCCTCCGAGCCTCGTGGTTATTGTAGACTCGAGAACCATAGCAGTTATAGCATGGAACGTAAACCTAATTATGAACAGGGAGATATTCAATAACATTTATTATTGCCTCTAGGGCATATCTCCTACAGACTCCCACTTGCACTAGAGTCAATAATCTAGTCAACGCTAATGCACTTTACACCTATGGCATACTGGTGTAAAATATGCTTCGCATGTGGTATAGCCTGATGTCCAATGGATCTGACGACTTCAGCTCCGTGTGTAACATTGCATATCCTCGCGTTTTCACGCTTTCACAAAATTCATATTTTGTGTGGACTTGGCTTTGCATATGTGTGAATCATTGGTCGAAACCTGATTCCTCAGACTGAGCTATGGGGCAACTATCTGCAATAGTGTCCCGTAGACCAAAGCCATCTTGGAACCATACTAAGTTCATGAATGAACTATATGATTCAACAACTTCTTTGTCGCTTCTAAAGCGTCAACATACTTAGCCTTTGTTATAGAATTCGCCACAGTATCTTGTTTGGAACAATTTCCAACTACCGTGCCACCATATTGTGTATCACACAAAACCCTCAATTTAAATCGAAAATCGCATGGAGCATTGATGAAGACTGTATCGATGTAACCTTTTACAACAAACTCTTCATGATCTCCGATTGCGAGAAAACATGTCATCAGTACTGCTCTAGTACTCAATGACATCTTTCACTATTGTCCCATGATCAGTACTTTGATCACTATGGTATCTATACTCGCAACAACTTTGGAGTATTGGACATATCTGGTTGTTTTTACATACCATGGAATACATGATTAATCCAAACACAAGAGTGTGTGGAATCTCCATCATGTATTTTACTCATCAGTGTTTTGGGACACCGAGTCTTGCAAAAACTCTTTCTATGTGACTTCGGCAAGAATCACTCCTTGGCGTTTTAAATGCTAAAAAGTTTTAGCATCTTGTCAATATGTATTCATTGCTTAGCCCCATTAGGTAAATCTATCTCCATAGATTATCATGCCTAATATTGAGGCTATTTAGCCTAAGCACTTCATCGAAAAACTATTTTCAAATGAAGTCCTAATTCGTGTCAAGAAATTTATTTCCAATTAACAATGTGTCAAGTACACACGGTTTTTAGAAATATTATTATGCTCCCACTTACTTTCTTGAATCACAAGCATCTTCGATACCCATTTGATGAAGTCAAACCCCTTTGACCATTCCATCAAAAACGAAGATTCCAACTCCACTTTGCTCTCTTATGTCCATCGCTGGAACTCTGAAGTTTGCATACTTACTAGCATCCTCTGGATCGACAAATTACATTGGACTGTATCACATACAAGTCCTAGGTTTCATTTCCATCAGATTGAAATCCTTTTGTCATCCATGTTTCATATCTCATGATTGAAATATGTATTAATTGCTAGTTCAACCAGAACCGACTTTAAGCATCGCTACGGTGAAACAACCTCATCGTAGTCAACTCCTTGAACTTGTTATTGCAACAAGTCGAGCTTTATGGATAAAACATTTTATCCACATCAGTTTATAGTTTCATAAATATTCGTTAGACTCTAAGTCTTCCGAAAGGTGTATCAAGGTTTTAATCTTGAATCACTTATATGGAAACTATCTCGGATTGTATTGGCATTTAGCCAATTCCGGAGTCAGGGCCCATCACCGCTTCCTTGTGTATCGTAGGTATACTGTTGTCCAACAACAATATCTCATTTGCGCACCTGAGAGGTTTGCACGAGCCTTGCCTACGAGGTTCAGCTGCAAGTTCGACCGAAGCCCATACATTTTATTGTAGAGACTTCCGTATCAGTCGCAGTAGGAAACCCTGGAATCACTTCCAAGGTTCCTTTCCTTTGATCTGATGACGAAGATACTGTTTATCTCGTTGAGTCGCAGTGTTCTCCGACTCACCCTTTTTGAAAGAACCATTTCCTTCAAAAAGCATACCGTTCTTTGTGGCAAACTTATTTGCCTCGGTATAGTGAGGGAGGAATACCCATTTACTTGGGATAACCTACAAAGTAGCACTTTGCTGATTTGGAATAGGTTTGTAACCTTTTACACAAGCCCCATATTCCAAATGTTAAGAAAAGATATAACATGGTTGGGCTTACCATACCATGATGTCATTTCAACAGACCCGATGGAGCTCTATTCAGTGTAAAAGCCGCAGTCTCTAAAGCATCACTCTTTAAAAGGGATAATGGCAAATTTATTTATGTCATCTTTGATCTTACCATGTCATAAATGGTTCGATTACATCTTCACGGACTTTCCACTTGCAGTGGTGTTCCGGGAGGTGCAACTTATGAAACCCTTTTCACAACTCATCAGACATTCACTAAACTTGTAACTCAAATATTCCTTTCTGCAATCGAATTGTAGAAACATAATTTTCTTGTTACAATATTTTCTTCTTCATTTTGAAAACCTTTCGAATGATTTCAAAAGATCCAGACTTACGTCTCATCAAGTAAATATCCATATATCTACTTGAGTCATTTCTGAAGATAGATAAATCCACTACTTGCAACAACATTTATTGAACTACACACATCATAATGTATGATCACCAATATGTTCTTTGCTCGTTCCTTATGGCCTGTGAACGGTATTTCAGTCACTTCACCTTTCAGAGGAAAGTTGCAAGTGTCAGATGATTCAAAATCAAATGACTTCAAAATCCATCATAATGTAATTTTCCATGCGGGTTTCTCTAATGTGACCAAATGCAGTGCCACACTTGCGTGGTATTCTTTTAGTCTTGCGACATTTAGTGTCAGTGTTATGGATGTATCATATTACCATCAATATTCATAGCATACATCCCATCCTGTATGGAAGCATGGCCCTTCATGTTATTCATAACACCAAACATCATAAGTTCTCTTATGAATAACCTTCTTGCAAAATACCTTATGCAAAGGGCTAGAGTGTATGAAACTCTAAATGAATTATGAAAGTAAATACAGAGGTAATGTATTATTATCAATATTCATAACATACATCTCATTCATAATGAAAGTATGGCCCTTATGTTATTCATAACATCGAACATCAAAAGTTCTCTTATGAATAACCTTCTTGCAAGATACTTTATGCAATGGGCTAGAGTGTGAAACTCTAAAATGAATTATGAAAGTAAATACATAGGGAATACACCGATGGAAGGCATAGTAACATTTACTATGTTCCCTGCGTGTATCTAAACCTCATTCCTGGCTAGTCTTTTAGGTCGTAGTAGTTCTTACATCGAGTTGCAACAGAGTGCAATCGAGCGGGTATGTTTGTGATTAACTCACAATACCCAAGAATTAGTGATTAACATGTTTTACCATAATTCCCAAGAACTGTATCTTTGACCAGCCTTCTATACAACAAAAACTTGTATGACATTCATACATGAGCTGGATATCCCAGTCTTCTTTCCTTTTGCCATTATACTTCTAACAGTTTAACTTTTAGTATTTCTCCTACTCTCAGAAGAAGCATCCAACTTAAGAGTGGCGTTAGCCCCGGACTTCCTAGGCGTGAAAGTCTTACTAACACCCTTCGAACACTTCCTTTCTCTTTAAGTTGTTGTTTTATTCACCTTTCATCATATCATAGGCGTTCTCCTGGATCCCTCTCTTATCAGTCTAATGCATGGTAAACTCCTTTACTAACAGTTTGCAAACAAACATTTCTTTGGATATCTCATATCTTTTAGCCTTTGCCTGTCTCTGAAAATGATTTTCAGATTCCATGAATATCACATAACTTTCCAAACTTTTGAAGTTCGGGTATCATGGAAGCAAACATATTGCACTTTGACTGAAAAGGAATTCTAGCTTTTGGATCGAAGGACGAGAGTCACATGATCCATAGCATTAGCGGGAGAATACCGAAAGTATGCGATAGGACAAAGTCCTTCTCGGCACTCTAGAGGACAATCCTCACATTACGTTACCAACCGTAAAGTTTTAACCAGATATTTAACAGCTTATTCAATTTTAACAGGGAAGGTGGAAACGCGAGCCATTCTTCTACAACTATTATGCAAATCACACTTAGACAGTGTTCAAAAATTAATTGCACTAAGAATTAAAAGAATTAATTCTAAAGTGCGCTCCCACTCAAATCAATATCTCTCATAATTGATTGTGAGCGATTCAAGATCCAAATTACAATTCAACGCCAAGGATGTATCCATCTCAAGTGACGAGAATTGCAATCGGTAGGCCAACTTGCCAATCACATCTCTATGTGACTCTTGTTCATCTTTCGATGGGCGTGTTCCGAGCTCAGGACTTTCAAGCTAGAACGTCAAGACAACCAAGTGATCTCGCTCCGAGGTCTCAACTCACCCGCCTCACACTTCTCTAATCGTTCGTACCCATGTATCCATGTGATACCCCGAAGAGATAGGTGCCGTGACGGTGCTACACTTGGGAGAACACTAACTACTTGATATTTTTTGTGAGAGATCACCCTAATAAAAGCGACTACCGCGCAATCAAAAGGGTGCTCCATAAGGGATAAACATCTCAGGCAATTCATAATAACATGATATGGTATAGCCCTTTCTGACGGAGAAGTCTTTCATTTCTTCATCTTCGGCATTCGCGTCGGTGTTCACCTTCGCGAAGATTGCCACCACCTTGTCGATGCACTAGATAATATTGCTATCTCTATAGCTAATAAAATAAGTGCATTACATAAGGTTGACACGCAGGTCATTAAAGTGCAATCATATGGCTCCAGCCATCATGCCGAATCATGACACGCGGGTCATGTTAATCAATTTACATCATATAGTCATCTCATACATAATCAAATTAATATGAACACTGCTATACCACATCATATGCACATGCAAACCATCCTGCAAAACCAAGTTAGACGCCTCTAATCGGTTCATGCGAAATTTTATTTTACGTGGCTTCTAAGGTTTCGAAACAAACCGAAGCTACCAACGTCCATCATCAAGCATGATAATCCAAGTCGCTAGATTAACATTGCGGGGTGTATGAAACACGAGATAATAAAATCTCGAGCCCCATACTGAACTTCGTCATACGCGTGACCCCCGTGCAGATCACATCTGCATTGCCCTTTCGTCTGCGAAACATCCATCTTTCTCAACTATGGTGGAACCCAAAGAACTGTTAGCACTTCGTTGATCTGTCAATCAGCATACTCAGGAGCAGCATGAAAGGATCGTGGATTGCCAGAACTTTGTGAGATTCCACCATGCCGTCAAGATCAGGATTACGCAGATTCAGGGGAAGCAACAGGAACATCGGGTAACAGATTTCATCTGCTACCCGCACAAATAATTTTCAGCAATAGATCTCATCTACTACCTAATTATATTGTGCAACACCCATACATCTCTATGTATTCTAGATCGCAACCTGCATCTACGCATAGCACGGCTCTGATACCACTGTAGGGTAACGCAGCAGAAAACAAAAAATTTCCGACCTACGCACCAGCCCAGGACCACTATGGAGACTGCATACAAGGTTTGATCTTTTTCGTTACCGACTCGTAGCGCAGCGGAAGTAGAGTCGATGACGAACGGCGGTGCAGATCCCCGCAGCTAGGATTTTACAACCTCCCAACCGCGAGGATGTATACCCTCATCTGCCCCGCGGACAGCCCTCCGGGAGGCGGTCGGACAGTCCCCCGGACGGTGTCGCGGACAGCCCTTCGGGAGGACCTCCGAAACTCGGACTGTCACTCGGACAGCCCTTCGGGAGCACCTCCAAAACTCGGACGGTCACACGGACAGCCCTTCGGGAGGCACCCTCGAACTAAGACCGAAACTACGATCTCTCTACAGAGTTGCACACATACGGTGTCATCTATCCGGCAGGGCTTCGCCGTCCAGAACTAGTTCCTGCCGGAACCCAGACAGCCTTTCGGCTCTACGAAACTAATTCGCTGGGAGGGAGAGAGAATGCCAGATCATGCATGTCTTGTGTATGAGAGTAAGAGTGTCTCTTATGGCAGCCCACAAGTCCTCTATTTATAGGAAAACCAAGGGGTAGGGTTGGCACTTGAAAATACCAAAATACCCCTACTTTATGTCTCAAATAAAGGGCATGGAAGGGAAAAAGGGAGGGCCATGTGGAGCTCCATGGAGCTCCACCATCTTGGCCGGCCACACCCAAGGGGGCCCCCCCAAGGGAGGGTCCTTGGTCCCCAAGCCTTCTAGAAGGCATTTTGGAAATATCCCAAAAGGTGGTTTTCCATAAATATCCCAAAAAGCACTTTCACTATTCACGACGACATTTTTCAGCGTCTGGTCGAACTGAAAATATTTATGTGGGCTTAGAACATTTCCAGTACCCACCAAAATAATTTTCAATGCCATCCGGAACAATTCCGGATTAGTGATTTTCATCTGCGAAAAGCATCTGAAGCGGTTTCGGCAGCTCCGGAACATTTCCGGTTTTCATCCCGAAAAATTCCAGAAAGTTTCCAGAATGATTCTGGCATCCTCCAAGAATTATCAGGCATGTGCCAAAACCAATTTGACTTTTTGGTATCCCCTGAAACAACTTTTCAGTTTCACCGGAACTCATCCGGTGACCTCTCTGCGGAACTTTTCCGCTGTCCGAAACTTTTCCGGCGTCCGAAACTTTTTTGGTGATTTTCTCTCAGACTCTCTGTCTAGTATTCAACAGATAGATGACCCTTAAGCGTGTGACCCTATAGGTTCGGTGAAGCATAGACATGACCCGGAACCCCTTCCGATCAATGATCAACATCGGAACCGTGGACACCCATATTGATCCCTATACCCACACGAATGAATATTCGAGTGAACCTCGAGTTGCCGTGTGCTATTCCTGTTGCTTCGCGATATGTTACAATTACCCGAGGTGAGACATGTTGGCATCCCCGTGGATCAACACCTTGTCCACTATGCCAGTTACCTCGTTGCCGGTATTGTTCTCTTTTCTCGTTCCCGTGTTCCGGCATCCCTATGATCAAATCACCCTGTGTCTGGCCAGACGATGATGGATACCGTAACACCGAGAGGGCCCAGAGATATCTCTCCATCGTCGGAGGAGCAAATCCCAATCTTGAGCTATCAAGTTACTTGACATACTTTTCCATGAACCCGTAAGCCGCCGTAATAGCCACCCATTTACGGATGACGTTTAACAAACCCCAAAGTTCATGAAGCAAGCATGAAGAAACTCGACACTCTCATGGTCTAAGGAATTATGCAAACATTAACTTCTCTGTGTTATTAATCATTAACTTATGACTAATGTATCTCATAGCATAACATCAATCGGGCCGATTCAACACAAGTGTTCTACCAACAATTGTGCCCTCAAAATTGCCGGCATAGCCATGCCCATGATCAGGAAAACGGGATCATCATGCAATACTTGAGCCAGTCATAGAGGCTTGACTAGGAATACATTTTACTGTTTATTATTCTACACGTGCATATGAGTCTTCCTCCGAGCCTCATGGTTATTGTAGACTCGAGAACCATAGCAGTTATAGCATGGAACGTAAACCTAATTATGAACAGGGAGATAATCAATAACATTTATTATTGCCTCTAGGGCATATCTCCTACAATAACTAGTACAAATATAATATTACACAGGGTTGAGTCAGGGTGACTCAACAAATTTATTACAAACTATCCAATATACTACGGTGGTGGAATATGACAGTGGTGTGGTGGTACTGTAATACGGATTACAATAAAATAGAGTCAACTGTCAGTGTGAGACTTGACTACTTTATTTGTGTAGCGGAAACTCAGCGGATGGTACAGGTGGTAGACTCCTATATCACAGGTGGTCTGACTGGGATTCCTCTAAGCGTCGGGTTCGCTAGCGCAATCCTCCTCCATAAGCTCGTCCTCCTCCAAGTCTGGCCAAGTAAATAGCCAGGGACAAGCCAGTGAGTACGTTGGAATGTACTCGCAAACATAATTGAACAAAAGATATACTGAATGCATATGCTCATGGTGTGAAACGTTCATGCTATCCATAACATATATATATATGCATGCTGGCAGAGTTAAATCATGGCATGATAAAATTTGTAACATGTGCAGAAGTGAGGCGTTAGTAGTAAGAAAATATAAAAGAAAAATGTAGGTCGGATGTCTAAAAATGACATCTCGGTAGGTCTTTAAGAGAAATGCCAAACGGACGTCTAAAAGAGAAATCGGACGAGACAGGACCATCCGAGATCCCAGGCGATGCCACGAGAGGTCTTGAAAAGAAATGCCAATCGGGTGTCTAAAAGAGAAGTCAGACGAGACAGAACCATCCGAGAACTCAAGCGACGCCACGAGAAGTCTTGAAAAGAAATGCCAATCGGGTGTCTAAAAGAGAAATCGGACGAGACAGGACCATCTGAGATCCCAGGCGACACCACGAGAGGTCTTGAAAAAGAAATGCCAATCGGGTGTCTAAAAGAGAAATCGGACGAGACAGGACCATCCGAGATCCCAGTCGACGCCACGAGAGGTCTTGAAAATAAAACTGAATGTCCGGTGTAGTCTAGCCAGCCCCTGAGACACTCAGAAAATATAATAAGAGAAACAGGTTAGTCCACAATAATATTCATATCATCAGTAATATATTCATGATAATATTAGTAGTGACAATAATTAATCCTGCAAAAATATCCATGCTTGATGTTAATTATCTCCTCCAAAGACCGACACTGGGACCGACACTTGACCCACCCAGCTAACGTCCTTGACCGCGGACACGGCTATTCGAATAGGTATTACTCTGCAGAGGGTGTACTCTTTACCCACGTGTATGAGGTTTCTATAGCCAGTACCGTGACACTGACTAATTCCCATTACAGTCTTTGGGTTGAAAACACACTTAACCAGCACACACCAGATTAACCGTCCAGATGCCAGGAATCACCCAAAGCATCTTTCCAGAAAAACTCTAAGACGGGGAGACCATCATCTCGACTAGCATGGGATCACTATTCATACGCGTGGATTCCAAGGGGGGGGCCTCTCGGCTACATCTAGCCGGTAACACCCATGCCCCTGACCCGATGACAGGATTTAGTCCATGGCCGTGGAAACCCTCATCGTGGCCCTCTATGTGGTGTGTACCCGATTAGGGGTTATCAACTTACTAAACCGTACCTTCCTAATGGAAGGACTCGTGGCAACACGGTATACAGCTAGGTGTAACGGAACAAGACTCGATCTAGGTCGACTCAGGAGGTGTTATTATTTAAACCGATATGTTCCACATATGTCATGTGACATCACCGTGTCAAGAAAAATGGCCCGTGCCCACCGGCACGTCCAAGGCAGGAGTACACTCCTGGTTCTCACCATATCCATACGTTAGCAAGATGCCATGATGCATGCAAGAATTCACAAGGTGACATGACCAATGCATGCTCTCACTATTTACTACACATACGATGCAATATTAAACCGATGCAACCATGCATGCACTCCACCATATCCCAAGTTCAAAAATGCTTGCCTTGTCCAAAGTAGTCAGTGGAAAACCCCTCCAAATTTCCAGCAAAGTTTTCTTCTTCTTTTTCTGAAAAATCCAAATTTAAATTCAAATCAAAATTTTATTACAGTACAAAAACTTGTCTCAAAATATTTTTAAATGAATACTAAAAAAAACTAGAGAGAAAAATAAGAATAACAGAAAAAGAATCAACTCATTTTCATTTGTGGTTTTAAAACTAGAAGCGGTCAAAGTTGTGGTCAATTCTGTTTTTATAAAAAACAGAAAAATAAAACGATTCGGTGGAAGTACACTTTCCAGAGGTGAAAGCGTAAATAACAGAATACGTTTCCTGTTTAAACGCAGAAAAGGAGAGAATGCTGACGGGTGGGGTCCACCCGTCAAGTTCAAATTTAAACGCGCTCGCGCGCTTGAACAGAAGGAAGACGGCGATCGCCAACGATGATCGCCGGTGTTCCTAGGGGCGGAGATGGTGCAGTCGTGCTCGGGGTGGAATTCCGCACCGGTAGGAGTAGGTGGTGGTCGCCGGCGATCACCAGGACGTCGGTGAGGTCGACGCCGGTGGACGGTGGTTCGGGTGGTGTTGGAGATCGCCGGAGAAGGCTCGGGAGGTGAAATTGGCATGCGGGATCGTCGAGTGGATGCAAGAGAGATCTTCTGGCGGAGTTTTAGCGGGGCAGGTGGAGTGGTGGCGATGAATGGTTCGGAGACAGAGGCGGCGGAGCGGTGGTCTGAGTCGGGGAAGGAGGCCTCCCCGAGGTAGGGGAGTGCACGGTAGGGCGATTGGGAAGGTGTGGAGGTGGTGTGGGTGATCTGTGGAGCTCGAGAGGGCCTTTTATAGGTGATTCGAGGGTGGCCGAGGCGGAGCGGATGACGCCGGAGTAAATTCCGGCCGGCGAGGTAGTTAGGGGCGGTGGTCAAGGGCGGTGAATGGTTTATGAGGGCGGTGGAGGGTTCCGGAGAGGCCGGCGTGGATGAGCTCGAGCTCTCCGGCCTTATCCACGGTGAGGTGGCCCGTACGGGTGCGGCGGCGGCGCCAGCTCCGGCGACTGCCAGGCGGGGTCCACGCGGCGTGGTCGGCGCGTCGACGATGCGGAGGAGGTGTCGCATGGAGGGAAGGTAGGTTTGGGCGAAGCGGCGCAGTGAAGGCAGTCGGTGGCCGAGGCAGCTCTGCTTGGCCCGCCGTGGATGAGCATGGTGGCAGTTGCACCGGCCAGCCGACAGCTCGACGCCGGTGAGTGGCTGAGGAGTGGGCCAGCGGTTCGGAGCATTGATGGGCACGGCGACGCCGTGATGGAGAAGGAAGGGGAGGAGTGCACGGCACCGGTCGCCACTGTGACTGAAGAAGATTCAGCTAACTGAATTTTCAGTCAGCGATGAACAGTGTGCATGTTAGGTGTTTGATGAATTGATAGAGGGGTCTAGGCATTTTAGGAATTTGCAGGGATTTTTGTGGTAGGGTGTTGATGCTCAAAAATGGGTTTGGCAAAGTTTCAGAAGTTTTGGAGCTATAAAAATTAGGTTTGCATCAGAAAGTTTGTTTCTGGTCCAAATTTGAATTGAAGTAGATTTGAAATTTTTGAACTGTGGAACCCAAGGTTTTTGATGAAATGGGTCTTGGGTACCATCTAGTTGTTGGAGAAATTTTTGGTGGGAGCAGAAGTCTTGCAGAAAATAGGGTTCCTTTGTAAATCAAGGAAACCATGAATATTGCAAATTCCCATTTTGGGATTTGTTTAAAATGAGAAAAATATTTTTGTGGGGTGGAAAGAAGTTGGTTTCTATCCTAGATGGTGTGAATGACTTTTTGGGATAATTTAGAAGTGGTTGGATGGATTTTGGAAGTGTTAGAAAAAAAAGAGCTTCTCCTTAGAATATTTTAGTTATGTCAAAAACTTTTCTAAAATAAAATATTTGAATTCTAAGAATCATTTTCCAAATAAAATCATAAATCAAAACAGACCCTTTTCTAGAAAATTTTGAACCCAACTAAAATTTAAAAAGGTTTCCAAACAGAAGAAAGAAAATAGGATCAAAATGGTTTCCAATGAATTCATTTTAAAGAAAAGATTTTGAAAATCCAAAAGAATATTTTTGGGGTGTTACAACACCTACCCCCTTAAGAAAAATCTCGTCCCCGAGATTTCAGCTGTCCCTCAAACAGGTACGGATATTCAGTCCTCAGGTGATCCTCTCTTTCCCACGTTGCTTCTTCCTCGGTGTGATTTCTCCACTGAACCTTGTAAAATTTTATCACATTCTGCCGGATCCTCCGTTCAGACTCCTCCAGAGTTTTTATAGGTCGTTCTCTATATGTGAGGTCTGGTTGAAGATCTAGGTTTTCATGTTGTATTTGTTTGTTCGGGTTACTGACACATCTCCTTAGTTGTTACACGTGAAATACGTCCTGAACATCCGATAACTCAGCGGGTAACTCTAGTTGATAGGCAACCTTGCCCCTCCTTGCAATCACTCTAAACGGTCCAATAAACCTCGGTGCCAATTTTCCTTTGACTTTAAATCTCTGTAGCCCCCTTGTTGGAGATACTCTGAGATATACGTATTCCTCAGGTTCAAAGCTAATCTGACGGTGTTTCTGGTCATAGTAGCTCTTCTGACGGCTTTGAGCCGCTCTCAGTCTGTCCTGAATAAGCTTCACTTTTGTTTCTGCTTCCTTAAGAATTTCTGGGTCGAAGATTCGGCTATCTCCGGTTTCAGACCAATTGAGTGGGGTACGGCATCGTCGTCCGTACAGGGCTTCGAAGGGTGACATCTTTAAACTGGCTTGGTAACTGTTGTTATATGAGAATTCCGCGTATGGTAAACTGTCTTCCCAGCTGACTCCGTATGTGAGCGCACACGCTCTCAACATGTCCTCCAATATCTGATTTACCCGCTCAGTTTGTCCTCCGGTCTGTGGGTGATATGCTGTGCTGAATGTCAGTTGAGTCCCTAAAGCTTGTTGTAGGTGCTCCCAAAATCTAGAGACAAACTGGGTGCCTCTATCAGAGACTATGGTCTTGGGTACTCCGTGTAAGCAAACAATTCGGGAGAGGTATAACCTGGCAAGCCTCTGTGTTGAGTATGTGGTTTTCACTGGAATGAAGTGTGCCACCTTGGTTAATAAATCTGTTATAACCCAGATAGCATCATTTCCGTGCCTTGACCTTGGCAATCCGACGATAAAATCCATTCCTATTACATCCCATTTCCATTCAGGTACTCTGAGTGGCTGCAATAGTCCTGCTGGCCTCTAATGTTCTGCTTTTACACGCTGACAAGAATCACAACGTGAAACGTACACGGATATGTCTCTCTTCATCCCGTGCCACCAGAATCTTTCTTGTAGATCCTTGTACATCTTGGTTCCTCCTGGGTGAATAGAGTATGGAGTAGTGTGGGCCTCTGCCTAAATTTCTTGCTTTAACTCCTCTTCGTTTGGTACGCATAATCTTTTCCTGAACCATAAAATTCCCTGACTGTCTATGGTGAATTCGGACGCCTTGCCCAATTTTATCTTCCTCTTGATTCCCTCAATACTTGGGTGTCCTTTTTGGGCTTCTTTGATCTGATCTTCTAATCTTGGTTTTATTTCCAGCTGGGTAATAGTCCCTTCCGTGACTAGTACCATGTTGAGTTTGGCAAATTCCTGGTTGAACTCATGCTGTGTGAATTGCATACTGCCATCGTGGGTGCATGGGTTTCTGCTCAGAGCGTCTGCTACAACATTTGCTTTACCGGGATGGTAATGAATTCCCACATCATAATCCTTAATCAATTCAAGCCAGCGACGCTGTCTCAGGTTTAATTCTGGCTAGGTGAAAATATACTTAAGACTTTTATGGTCCGTGTATATCTCACATCGATTACCCAGAAGGAAATGTCGCCATTCCTTGAGTGCGTGAATTACCGCTGCTAATTCCAAGTCATGGGTGGGATAATTTTCTTCGTGTCGTCGTAGTTGTCTTGAAGCATATGCTACGACTTTCCCCTCTTGCATTAACACACATCCAAGACCTTTTCTGGATGCGTCACAATATATCTCAAAAATTTTGTGCACATCAGGCACGACTAGAATGGGTGCTGTTGTTAACCGCTTTTTTAATTCTTGAAAACTTTTCTCACAGGCTTCGGTCCATTCAAACTTCTTATCTTTCTTGAGTAACTGGGTCATGGGTTTGGCTATGGTGGAGAATCCTTCAATAAATCTCCGGTAATAACTAGCCAGACCGAGAAAACTTCTGACCTTCGTCACGTTTGTGGGTTGCTTCCATCCCAAGACATCTTAAACTTTACTTGGGTCCACTGCTATTCCTTCCTGTGTCAGTACGTGTCCAAGAAAACCAACTTCCCGTAGCCAGAATTCACACTTGCTGAATTTGGCGTATAATTGATTTTTCCTTAATTCTTCTCATGTTCTTCTGGCGTCTTGGAGTAAATGAGTATATCGTCAATAAATACAATCACGAACTTGTCCAAGTATTTCATGAAGACCTTGTTCATGAGATGCACAAAATAAGCAGGAGCGTTGGTTAAGCCAAAAGGCATCACTGTGAACTCATATAATCCATATCTGGTGGTAAAGGCGGTCTTGGGTATATCTGACGATCCGATTTTTAATTGATGGTAGCCCGATCTCAGATCTATTTTTGAGAAAACCTTGGCTTCTGCTAGTTGTACGAACAAGTCATTTATCCTGGGCAGTGGATATTTATTCTTGATGGTGACCATATTAAGTGCCCTATAATCAATACATAGCCGTAGGGTACCATCCTTTTTCTTAGCAAATAAAACTGGCGAACCCCATGGTGATGAGCTGGGTCGAACATAACCTTTTTCCATTAATTCCTTAATCTGTTTCTTTAACTCAGCCAATTCCGTCGGAGCCATGTGGTACGGCTTCTTATATATGGGAGTTGTTCCGGGTGCCAATTCAATAACGAATTCAATCTCGCGGTCCGGGGGCATTCCTGGTAGCTCTTCAGGAAATACATCGGGGTATTCGCAGACTACGGGGACCTTGCTTAATTCTGCCACATCCACTTGATTTAATTTTCCGTGTGTTGTAGAAATCCCCCTTGTGCCAACTTTATTGATTTCCCTTGGTAATTTGTGAGAGTCACTGAGCGGTTGTAGCAGTCTATGAATCCTTTGTTAGTAGTTAACCAATCCATTCCCAAACTAATGTCCAGATCGACTGCTTCCAGTACAATGAGGTTGGCTAAAAATCTCATTCCTTTGATTTCAATGTTCACATCCTTGCAGTACCATTGTGTGCTTTGCTTCGATCCTGGGGACTGAATAACCATGGAATTTTGCAAAGGCGAAAAAGAAAACTGATTCTCCGAGGCAAATCTTTTGGAAATGAATGAGTGGGAAGCTCCAGAATAAAATAAGAATGTGGCATTAATTGAGTTGACAGGGAACGTACCAAACACAATATCCGGTGCATTCTGTGCTTCCTCGAAGGTCACATGGTTGAGATGTCCCTTCCTTTGGTTGTTATTGGGGTTGAAATTGTTGCGTCGCGGAGCTGTATTTGTTCCGCGGCCGTTGTTGTTGGGTTTGGAGGTATTATTCCCCTGCTTGGGCACTGCTTGGAGTAATGCCCCACTTCTCCGCAGGCATAACAGGTGATACCAGGGCGGAACGCGGTATCTTTGGTCCTGTTGTTGAAGGCACTGCGGTTCTGCTGTGGTGCTGTAACTATTGGTCGGGGTGCCATAGGCCTCTGAAATTCATTCATGGGCCTGTTGTTGCGCACTTGTGTTGACTGGTTCATACGGCGCTTGCGAATTTCATTCATGTTGCAGTGTTCGTTTTCCAATATGATGGCCTTGTCTACCAGTGTCTTAAAATCTGGAAAGGTATGGACCACCAGTTGGCACTTCAGAGATGGAATCAGTCCATCAAGAAATTTTTCCATCTTCTTGTTTTCCGTCATGTATTCGTAGTTGGCGTGCCGGGCTAGCTGAGTAAACTAGTCCAGGTATTGTGTCACTGTGGTGCCTCGCTGCATGAGATCCTCAAACTCCCTTTTCTTCAATTTCATAATGCTATTGGGAATATGTGCTCCCCGGAAATTTTCCTTGAATTGTTCCCATGTCATATTTGCTCCATAGGGGTGCGTGTGACACAAATTCTCCCACCATGATGCTGCTTTTCCTGAAAAAAAGTGTGGAGCATATAGTACTTTTTCCTGGTCCGTACACTGGGCAATAACCAATTTCCTTTCAATATCACGTAGCCAATCGTCTACCTCCAATGGTTTGTCTGTGTGCGTAAAGACCGTTGGTTTTGTCTTCTGTAATTCAGATAGTTTGGATCTCGGTTGGTTCTGCTCCTGGTGATTCCCCATATTGATTAAGTGCTGCATCATCTCTTGGTGCTGTTGATGGCTTTGCTCGTACAGACGGCATACTTCTGAGAATGCTGAGTCGCTACTCTGTTGACTTGTCTGTCCCTGTGTGAAGTTATTTCCCATCTGTCCAAAATTGTCCTCTGGTGGAGTTGGCATGGAACGAGTCCAGGGGCGATGCATTTTCTTTCTGGGGTATTTGTGCAACACCGATGAGAAAAGAAATAACAGAAAAAGAAAATAGATTTTAAGAGACTGAAAATAATTTCCCTCCCAGAAATGTAAATACAAAAGGGTAACAGTTTATATCACACAAGCAGATTTAATTATACATGCCAGGTTTTATCATACAAGCATGGTTTAATTATGCAAGATGCTCGTAGAAACTTGTATACTACACGACCGCTTATTTAAGCTAGCGTGCTACTCCGCCCTCTCAACGTGCTATGGTCCGGGTCTACTAATGTATGAGATGGATGCTAAAATGTTAGTACTGACTCGAGTGCTAGCGATCATGCCTAGGGCTTCCTACAGTCAGCCTGGCTCTGATACCAAGGTTTCTCGGGCCCCTTTTCTGGGATTAAATCACAGAAGAGCCCTAGAGTCATACCAGCCCCAAGAACCACTGGTGGACTCCCTTGATATAGATAACTAGTACAAATATAATATTACACAAGGTTGAGTCAGGGTGACTCAACAAATTTATTACAAACTATCCAATATACTACGGTAGTGGAATATGACAGTGGTGTGGTGGTACTGTAATACGGATTACAATAAAATAGAGTCAACTGTCAGTGTGAGACTTGACTACTTTATTTGTGTAGCGGAAACTCAGCGGATGGTACAGGTGGTAGACTCCTATATCACAGGTGGTCTGACTGGGATTCCTCTAAGCGTCGGGTTCGCTAGCGCAATCCTCCTCCATAAGCTCGTCCTCCTCCAAGTATGGCCAAGTAAATAGCCAGGGACAAGCCAGTGAGTATGTTGGAATGTACTCGCAAACATAATTGAACAAAAGATATACTGAATGCATATGCTCATGGTGTGAAACGTTCATGCTATCCATAACATATATATATGCATGCTGGCAGAGTTAAATCATGGCATGATAAAATTTGTAACATGTGCAGAAGTGAGGCGTTAGTAGTAAGAAAATATAAAATAAAAATGCCGGTCGGATGTCTAAAAATGACATCTCGGTAGGTCTTTAAGAGAAATGCCAAACTGGCGTCTAAAAGAGAAATCGGACGAGACAGGACCATCCGAGATCCCAGGCGACGCCACGAGAGGTCTTGAAAAGAAATGCCAATCGGGTGTCTAAAAGAGAAGTCGGACGAGACAAAACCATCCGAGAACTCAAGCGACGCCACGAGAGGTCTTGAAAAGAAATGCCAATCGGGTGTCTAAAAGAGAAATCGGACGAGACAGGACCATTCGAGATCCCAGGCGACACCACGAGAGGTCTTGAAAAAGAAATGCCAATCGGGTGTCTAAAAGAGAAATCGGACGAGACAGGACCATCCGAGATCCCAGGCGATGCCACGAGAGGTCTTGAAAATAAACTGAATGTCCGGGGTAGTCTAGCCAGCCCCTGAGACACTCAGAAAATATAATAAGAGAAACAGGTTAGTCCACAATAATATTCATATCATCAGTAATATATTCATGATAATATTAGTAGTGACAATAATTAATCCTGCAAAAATATCCATGCTTGATGTTAATTATCTCCTCCAAAGACGGACACTGGGACCGACACTTGACCCACCCAGCTAACGTCCTTGACCGCGGACACGGCTATTCGAATAGGTATTACTCTGCAGAGGGTGTACTCTTTACCCACGTGTATGAGGTTTCTATAGCTAGTACCGTGACACTGACTAATTCCCATTACAGTCTTTTGGTTGAAAACACACCTAACCAGCACACACCAGATTAACCGTCCAGATGCCAGGAATCACCCATAGCATCACGGGGAGACCATCGTCTCGACTAGCATGGGATCACTATTCATACGCGCAGATTCCAAGGGCGGACCCCCTCTCGGCTACATCTAGCCGGTAACACCCATGCCTCCTGACCCGATGACAGGATTTAGTCCATGGCCGTGGAAACCCTCATCGTGGCCCTCTATGTGGTGTGTACCCGATTAGGGGTTATCAACTTACTAAACCGTACCTTCCTAACAGAAGGACTCGTGGCAGCACGGTATACAGCTAGGTGTAATGGAACAAGACTCGATCTAGGTCGACTCAGGAGGTGTTATTATTTAAACCGATATGTTCCACATATGTCATGTGACATCACCGTGTCAAGAAAAATGGCCCGTGCCCACCGGCACGTCCAAGGCAGGAGTACACTCCTAGTTCTCACCATATCCATACGTTAGCAAGATGCCATGATGCATGCAAGAATTCACAAGGTGACATGACCAATGCATGCTCTCACTATTTACTACACATACGATGCAATATTAAACCGATGCAACCATGCATGCACTCCACCATATCCCAAGTTCAAAAATGCTTGCCTTGTCCAAAGTAGTCAGTGGAAAACCCTTCCAAATTTCCAGCAAAGTTTTCTTCTTCTTTTTCTGAAAAATCCAAATTTAAATTCAAATCAAAATTTTATTACAGTACAAAAACTTGTCTCAAAATATTTTTAAATAAATACTAAAAAAACTAGAGAGAAAAATAAGAATAACAGAAAAAGAATCAACTCATTTGCATTTGTGGTTTAAAAACTAGAAGCAGTCAAAGTTGTGGTCAATTCTGTTTTTATAAAAAACAGAAAAATAAAACGATTCGGTGGAAGTACACTTTCCAGAGGTGAAAGTGTAAATAACAGAATACGTTTCCTATTTAAACGCAGAAAAGGAGAGAATGCTGACGGGTGGGGTCCACCCGTCAGGTTCAAATTTAAACGCGCTCGCGTGCTTGAACAGAAGGAAGACGGCGATCGCCAGCGATGATCGCCGGTGTTCCTAGGGGCGGAGATGGTGCAGTCGTGCTCGGGGTGGAATTCCGCACCGGTAGGAGTAGGTGGTGGTCGCCGGCGATCACCAGGACGCCGGTGAGGTCGACGCCGGCGGACGGTGGTTCGGGTGGTGTTGGAGATCGCCGGAGAAGGCTCGGGAGGTGAAATTGGCGTGCGGGATCATCGAGTGGATGCAAGTGATATCTTCTGGCGGAGTTTTAGCGGGGCAGGTGGAGTGGTGGCGATGAATGGTTCAGAGACAGAGGCGGCGGAGCGGTGGTCGGAGTCGGCGAAGGAGGCCTCCCCGAGGTCGGGGAGTGCACGGGAGGGCGATTGGGATGGTGTGGAGGTGGTGTGGGTGATCTGTGGAGCTCGAGAGGGCCTTTTATAGGTGATTCGAGGGTGGCCGAGGCGGAGCGGATGACGCCGGAGTAAATTCCGGCCGGCGAGGTAGTTAGGGGCGGTGGTCAAGGGCGGTGAATGGTTTATGAAGGCGGTGGAGGGTTCCGGAGAGGCCGGCGTGGATGAGCTCGAGCTCTCGGGCCTTATCCGTGGTGAGGTGGTCCGTACGGGTGCGGCGGCGGCGCCAGCTCCGGCGACTGCCAGGCGGGGTCCAGGCGGCGTGGTCGGCGCGTCGACGATGCGGAGGAGGTGCCGCTTGGAGGGAAGGTTGTTGGAAATAAGCCCTAGAGGCAATAATAAATTGGTTATTATTATATTTCCTTGTTCGTGATAATCGTTTATTATCCATGCTATAATTGTATTGATTGGAAACTCAAATACATGTGTGGGTACATAGACAACACTGTGTCCCTAGTATGCCTCTAGTTAACTAGTTCGTTGATCAAAGATGGTCAAGGTTTCCTGGCCATAGACATGAGATGTCATTTGATAACGGGATCACATCATTAGGAGAATGATGTGATGGACAAGACCCAAACTATAAACATAGCATATGATCGTGTCAGTTTATTGCTATAGTTTTCTGCATGTCAAGTATCTGTTCCTATGACCATGAGATCATGCAACTCACTGACACCGGAGGAATACCTTGTGTGTATCAAACGTCACAACATAACTGGGTGACTATAAAGATGCTCTACAGGTATCTCCGAGGGTGTCTGTTGAGTGGGCATGGATCAAGACTGGGATTTGTTACTCCGTGTGACGGAGAGTTATCTCAGGGCCCACTCGGTAATACAACATCACAATAAGCCTTGCAAGCAATGTGACTAAGTGTTAGCCACGGGATCTTGTATTACAGAATGAGTAAAGAGACTTGCCGGTAACGAGATTGAACTAGGTATAGAGATACCGACGATCGAATCTCGGGCAAGTAACATACCGAAGAACAAAGGGAACAGCGTACGGGATTAACTGAGTCCTTGACACAGAGGTTCAACCGATAAAGATCTTCATAGAATATGTAGGAACCAATATGGGCATCCAGGTCCCGCTATTGGTTATTGACCGTAGAGGTGTCTTGGTCATGTCTACATAGTTCTCGAACCCGCAGGGTCTGCACACTTAAGGTTCGGTGACGTTTCGGTATAGTAGAGTTATGTATGGTGGTGACCGAAGGTTGTTCGGAGTCCCGGATGAGATCATGGACGTCACGAGGAGCTCCGGAATGGTCCGGAGGTAAAGATTGATATATAGGAAGTCCTGTTTTGGTCACCGGAAAAGTTTCGGGTATTTCGGTAGTGTACCGGGAGTGCCGGGAGGGGTACCGGGGACCATCGGGAGGGGTGTCTCGACCCAAAGGACCTCATGGGCTGTGGGAGGAGTCAAAACAGCCCATAGTGGGCTGGCCTAACCCCCCCCCCCCCCCCCCACTAAGGCCCATGTGGCTTTGGGTGGAAAAAATCCACAGGAGGAAAGGTGGAAATGGTTTCCAAGTGGAGAGGAGGAATCCTACTCCTAATAGGATTGGAGTAGGACTCCTCCACCTCCAATTTCGGCCAAACCTTGAGGGTTTGAGGCTGCCTCCTCCCGTCCCTTCCTCCTATATATACTAGAGGATTTAGAAGGAAGAGCTAACCCTAATTGCCACGTGCTCCCTCTACTTCATCTAGATCGGTTTCTCCTCTAGTCTAGTTTCAGCGGTGCTTAGGCGAAGCCCTGCCAGAATTGTTCCACCACCATCGCCGCCGCGCCGTAGCGCCGCCGGAGAAATCTTCTACCTCTCCGCTCCCTCCTGCTGGATCAAGAAGGCGAAGATCGTCATCGAGCTGTACGTGTGCTGAACGCGGAGGTGTCGTCCGTTGTTCGGCGCTAGATCGGAAGGACCGTGATCAGGATCGCGAGACGATTCGTGATTTGATCGCGGGACGGATCGTGATGGGATCGCGGGACGGATCGAGATTGGATCGCGAGATGGATCGTGATGGGATCGCGGGACGCTCGGCGATTTGGATCGCGAAGACGTTCGACTACATCAACCGCGTTTCTTAACGCTTCCCGCTTAGCGATCTACAAGGGTATGTAGATCCACTCTCCCTCTCGTAGATGCTCATCACCATGGATAGATCTTGCGTGTGCGTAGGAAAATTTTTGTTTCCCATGCAACGTTCCCCAACAGTGGCATCATGAGCTAGGTCTATGTATAGATGAGATCTCGAGTTGAACACAAAGGAGTTTGTGGGCGTTGATATTCAGATTGCTTCCTCCGTTGGTCTTTTCTTGATTCGGCGGTATTGTGGGATGAAGCGGCCCAGACAAACATTACTCGTACGCTTACGAGAGACCGGTTCGATCAACTGACATGTAACTTCGTTGCATAAAGATGGCTGGCGGGTGTCTGTTTCTCCCACTTTATTCGGATCGGATTTGACAAAGGCGGTCCTTGAGAAGGTTGAATAGCAATTTTTGTATCACCGTTGTAGTTTTTTGCGTAGGTAAGAATTGTTCTTCCTAGATACCCGTAGCAGCCACGTAAAACTTGCAACAACAATTAGAGGACGTCTAACTTGTTTTTGCAGGGTATGTTGTGATGTGATATGGCCAATTACATGATGAGATATATGTGATGTATGAGATGATCATGTATTGTATAGAATATCACGACTTGCATGTCGATGAGTACGGCAACCGGCAGCAGCCATAGGGTTGTCTTTAATTATTTTCGCCGTTTTTGCTTTACTTTATCGCTATGAGTTAGCAATAGTCGTGGAAGCAACAGTCGGCGCGACAACCTCATGGCGACACATTGATGGAGATCAAGATGATGGAGATCATGGTGTTATGCCGGTGACGATGGAGATCATGCCGGTGCTTTGAAGATGGAGATCAAAAGCACAAGTTCATGGCCATATCATGTCACTTATGATTTGCATGTGATGTTAATCCTTTTATGCATCTTATTTTGCTTAGGACGACGGTAGCATTATAAGGTGATCCCTCACTAAAATTTCAAGATAAAATTGCGTTCTCCCCAAGTGTGTACCGTTGCGAAAGTTCATCGTTTTGAGACACCACGTGATGATCGGGCGTGATAGACTCTACGTTCACATACAACGGGTGCAAGCCAGTGTTGCACGTGCGGAACACTCGGGTTAAACTTGACGAGCCTAGCATGTACAGACATGGCCTCGGAACACAAGAGACCGAAAGGTCAAACATGAGTCATATAGTAGATATGATCAACATGAAGATGTTCACCATTGAAACCACCTCAACTCACGTGATGATCGGACTTGAGTTGGTGGATTTGGATCATGTGTCACTCGAATGACCGGTGGGATGTCAATTTGAGTGGGAGTTTTTAAGTAATATGATTAACTAAACTCATTATCATGAACATAGTCAAAATGTCTTTGCAAATTATGTTGTAGATTACTAGCTCGCGTTGTAGCTCCCTTGAATTTTTATATGTTCCTAGAGAAATAGAGTTGAAAGATGATGGTAGCAATAATGCGGACTGGGTCCGTGATCTGAGGATTGTCCTCATTGCTGCACAGAAGCCTTATGCCCTTAATGCACCGCTCGGTGCGCCACCCCCTCAAGCGTCGTCTGTAGATGTTGTGAACATCTGACAGGCACGTTCTGATGACTACTTGATAGTTCAGTGCGTCATGCATTATGGCTTAGAATTGAGGCTCCAAAACGTTTTGAACGTCACGGAACATATGAGATGTTCTAAGAGCTGAAATTGGGATCTCAGGCTCGTGCCCGTGTTGAGAGGTATGAGACCTCCAACAAGATTCTTTGCCTGCAAGATGAAGGAGAATAGCTCAATCGGTGAGCATGTGCTCAGATTGTCTGGGTGCTACAATCGCTTGAATCGAGTGGGAGTTGATCTTCCAGATAAGATAGTGATTGATATAGTTCTCCAAGTCACTGTCACTAAGTTACTAGAGCCTCGTGATGAACAATAAAATGCCAGGGATAGAAATAATGATCCCTGAGCTATTCGCGATGTTTGACACCGCGAAGGTAGAAATCAAGAAGGAGCATCAAGTGTTGATGGTTAGTGAAACCACTAGTTTCGAGAAGGGCAAGGGCTAGGAGGGAAACTTCATGGATGGCAAGTCAGTTGCTGCTCCAGTGAAGAAACCCAAGGTTGAACCCAAACCCGAGACTAAGTGCTTCTATTATGAGGAGAACGGTCGCTGAAGCGGAACAACCCTAGATACTTGGTAGATAAGAAGGCTGGCAACGTCGATAGAAGTATATTTGATATACGTGTGTACCTTTCTAGTACTCCTAGTAGCACCTGGGTACTGGATACCGGTTCGGTTGCTAAATGTTAGTAACTCGAAATAAAAGCTACGGAATAAACGGAGGCTAGCTAAGGGTGAGGTGACGATGAGTGTTGGAAGTGTTTCCAAGGTTGATGTGATCACCATCGCACGCTCTTTCTACCTTCGGGATTAGTGATGAACCTAAATAAATGTTATTTGGTGTTTGCGTTGAGCATGAACGTGATTAGATCATGTTTATTGCAATACAGTTATTCATTCAAGTTAGAGAATAATGGTTATTCTGTTTACATGAATAATAACTTCAATGGTCATGCACCCAATGAGAATGGTTTATTGAATCTTGATCATAGTGATACACATGTTCATAATATTGATGCCAAAAGATACAAAGTTAATAATGATAGTACCACATACTTGTGGCACTGCCGCTAAATGTCATATTGGTGTAAAACGCATGAAGAAACTCCATGCTGATGGATCTTTGGACTCATTCGATTTCGAATCGGTTGAGACATGCGGACCATGCCTCATGGGCAAGATGACTAAGACCCCGTTTTCCGGTATGATGGAGCGAGCAAGTGACTTATTGGAAATGATACATGTTGATGTATTCGGTCCAATGAGTGTTGTAGCGTGCGGTGGATATCATTATTTTCCTACCTTCACTGATGATTTGAGTAGATATGGGGATATTTACTTAATGAAACACAAGTCTGAAACATTTGAAAAGTTCAAACAAATTCAGAGTGAAGTTTGAGATCATCGTGACAAGAAGATAAAATATCTACGATATGATCGTAGAGGTAAATATCTGAGTTACGAGTTTGGTATACAACTTAAGACAATGTGGAAGTTGTTTCACAACTCACGCCACCTGGAACACCATAGTGTGATGGTGTGTCCGAACGTCGTAGTCGTGCTCTATTGGATATGGTGCGTACTATGATGTCTCTTATCGATTTGCCACTATCGTTTTGGGGTTATGCATTAGAGACAACTACATTCACTTTAAAAAGGGGCACCATCTAAGTCCGTTGAGATGACACCATATGAATTTTGGTTTGGCAGAAACCTAAGCTGTCATTTCTTAATGTTTGGGGCTAAGACGCTTATGTGGAAAAGGTTTTCAACCTGATGAGCTCGAACCCAAAGCGGACAAATGCATCTTCATAGAATACCCTAACGTAACAGTTGGGTAAACCTTCTATCTCAGATCCAAGCACAAAGTGTTTGTTGCTAAAACGGGTCCTTTCTCGAGAAAGAGTTTCTCTCGAAAGAATTGAGTGGGAGGAAGATAGAACTTGATGAGGTTGTTGAACCTTTGTTTCAACCAGAGAGTAGCGCAGCGCAGAAAGTTGTTTATGTGGAGCCTACATTAGTTGAATAGGAAGTTAATTATGATGATCATAAAGCTTCGGATCAAGTTACTATCGAACCTCGTAGGTCGACAAGGACGCATACTGCTCCTGAGTGGTACGGCAACCCTGTCTTAGAGGTCATGTTGTTGGACAACGATGAACCTATGAGCTATGGAGAAGCGATGATGGGCCCGGATTCCGACAAATGGTTAGAGGCCATGCAATCCGAGATGGGATCCATGTAAGAAAACAAAGTATGGGCTTTGGAAGTATACCTGAAGGGTGAAAGGCCATTCAGAACAAATGGATCTTTAAAAGGAAGACGGACGCGGACGGTAATGTCACCGTCTATAAAGCTCGACTTGTGGCAAAGGGTTTTTCACAAGTTCAAGGAGTTGACTACGATGAGACTTTCTCACCCGTAGCGATGCTAAAGTCTGTTGGAATTATGTTAGCAGTTGCTGCATTTTTTGATTATGAAATCTGGCAGATGGATGTCAAAACATCATTTCCTTAACGGTATCCGTGGGGAAAGGTTGTATGTGATACAACCGGAAGGTTTTGTCAGTTCTAAGGATGCTAAAATATATGCAAGCTCCAGCGATCCTTCTATGGACTGGAGCAAGCATCTCGGAGTTGGAATATACGCTTTGATGAGGTGATCAAAGTTTTTGAGTCTGTACAAAGTTTATGAGAAACTTGTATTTACAATAAAGTGAGTGGGAGCACTATAGAATTTCTGATAAGTATATGTGGATGACATATTGTTGATCGGAAATGATGTAGAATTTCTGGAAAGCATAAAGGGTTGTTTGAAAAGGAGTTTTTCAAAGGAAAACCTGGAATGAAGCTACTTAAATATTGGGCATCTTGATCTATAGAGGTAGATCAAGACGTCTGATAAAACTTTCAATGAGTACATACCTTGACAAGATTTTGAAAGAGTTCAAAATGGATCAGTCAAAGAAAGAGTTCTTGCCTGATTTGTAAGGTGTGGAGTTGAGTGAGACTCAAAGCTCGACCACGGCAGAAGAAAGAGAAAGGACGAAGGTCGTCCCCTATGCCTTATCCATAGGCTCTATATAGTATGCCATGCTATGTACCGCACCTGTGTGTGCCTTGCCATGAGTCTGTCAAGGGGTACAACAGTGATCCAGGAGTGGACCACTCGACAGCGGTCAAGATTATCCTTAGTAACTAGAGGACTAAGGAAATATTTCTCGATTATGGAGGTGATAAAGAGTTCGTCGTAAAGGGTTACGTCGATGCAAGCTTTAACACCAATCCGGATGACTCTGAGTAGCAATCCGGATACGTATAGTGGAGCAGCCATTTGGAATAGCTCCAAGTGGAGTGTGGTAGCAGTGTCTACAGTATGACATAGAGATTTGCAAAGTACACACGGATCTGAATGTCGCGGACCCGTTGACTAAAGACCTCTCTCACATGCAAAGCATGATCGAACCCCAGAACTCATTGGGTGTTAGATTCATAACAATGTAAAACACATGGTGATGTGAACTAGATTATTGACTCTAGTGCAAGTGGGAGACTGTTGGAAATATGCCCTAGAGGCAATAATAAATTGGTTATTATTATATTTCCTTGTTCGTGATAATCGTTTATTATCCATGCTATAATTGTATTGATTGGAAACTCAAATACATGTGTGGGTACATAGACAACACTGTGTCCCTAGTATGCCTCTAGTTAACTAGTTCGTTGATCAAAGATGGTCAAGGTTTCCTGGCCATAGACATGAGATGTCATTTGATAACGGGATCACATCATTAGGAGAATGATGTGATGGACAAGACCCAAACTATAAACATAGCATATGATCGTGTCAGTTTATTGCTATAGTTTTCTGCATGTCAAGTATCTGTTCCTATGACCATGAGATCATGCAACTCACTGACACCGGAGGAATACCTTGTGTGTATCAAACGTCACAACGTAACTGGGTGACTATAAAGATGCTCTACAGGTATATCCGAGGGTGTCTATTGAGTGGGCATGGATCAAGACTGGGATTTGTTACTCCGTGTGACGGAGAGGTATCTCAGGGCCCACTCGGTAATACAACATCACAATAAGCCTTGCAAGCAATGTGACTAAGTGTTAGCCACGGGATCTTGTATTACAGAACGAGTAAAGAGACTTGCCGGCAACGAGATTGAACTAGGTATAGAGATACCGACGATCGAATCTCGGGCAAGTAACATACCGAAGAACAAAGGGAACAGCGTACGGGATTAACTGAATCCTTGACATAGAGGTTCAACCGATAAAGATCTTCATAGAATATGTAGGAACCAATATGGGCATCCAGGTCCCGCTATTGGTTATTGACCGTAGAGGTGTCTTGGTCATGTCTACATAGTTCTCGAACCCGCAGGGTCTGCACACTTAAGGTTCGGTGACGTTTCAGTATAGTAGAGTTATGTATGGTGGTGACTGAAGGTTGTTCGGAGTCCCGGATGAGATCATGGACGTCACGAGGAGCTCCGGAATGGTCCGGAGGTAATGATTGATATATAGGAAGTCCTGTTTTGGTTACCGGAAAAGTTTCGGGTATTTCGGTAGTGTACCGGGAGTGCCGGGAGGGGTACCGGGGACCATCGGGAGGGGTGTCTCGACCCAAAGGACCTCATGGGCTGTGGGAGGAGTCAAACCAGCCCCTAGTGGGCTGGCCTAACCCCCCCCCCCCCCCCCCACTAAGGCCCATGTGGCTTTGGGTGGAAAAAATCCAAAGGAGGAAAGGTGGAAATGGTTTCCAAGTGGAGAGGAGGAATCCTAGTCCTAATAGGATTGGAGTAGGACTCCTCCACCTCCAATTTCGGCCAAACCTTGAGGGTTTGAGGCTGCCTCCTCCCCTCCCTTCCTCCTATATATACTAGAGGATTTAGAGGGAAGAGCTAACCCTAATTGCCACGTGCTCCCTCTACTTCATCTAGATCGGTTTCTCCTCTAGTCTAGTTTCAGCGGTGCTTAGGCGAAGCCCTGCCGGAATTGTTCCACCACCATCGCCGCCGCGCCGTAGCGCCGCCAGAGGACTCTTCTACCTCTCCGCTCCCTCTTGCTGGATCAAGAAGGTGGAGATCGTCATCGAGCTGTACGTGTGCTGAACGCGGAGGTGCCGTCCGTTCGGCGCTAGATCGGAAGGACCGTGATCAGGATCGCGAGACGATTCGTGATTTGATTGTGGGACGGATCGTGATGGGATCGCGGGACGGATCGAGATTGGATCGCGAGATGGATCGTGATGGGATCGCGGGACGCTCGGCGATTTGGATCGCGAAGACGTTCGACTACATCAACCGCGTTTCTTAACCCTTCCCGCTTAGCGATCTACAAGGGTATGTAGATCCACTCTCCCTCTCGTAGATGCTCATCACCATGGATAGATCTTGCGTGTGCGTAGGAAATTTTTTGTTTCCCATGCAACGTTCCCCAACAAAGGTAGGTTTGGGCGAAGTGGCGCAGTGAAGGTAGTCGGTGGCCGAGGCGGCTCTACTTGGCCCGCCGTGGATGAGCACGGTGGTCGTTGCACCGGCCAGTCGACAGCTCGACGCCGGTGAGTGGCTGAGGAGTGGGCCAGCGGTTCGGAGCATTGATGGGCACGGCGACGCCGTGATGGAGAAGGAAGGGGAGGAGTGCACGGCACCGGTCGCCACTGTGACTGAAGAAGATTCAGCTAACTGAATTTTCAGTCAGCGATGAACAGTGTGCATGTTAGGTGTTTGATGAATTGATAGAGGGGTATAGGCATTTTAGGAATTTGCAGGAATTTTTGTGGTAGGGTATTGATGCTCAAAAATGGGTTTGGCAAAGTTTCAGAAGTTTTGGAGCTATAAAAATTAGGTTTGCATCAGAAAGTTTGTTTCTGGTCCAAATTTGAATTGAAGTAGATTTGAAATTTTTGAACTGTGGAACCCAAGGTTTTTGATGAAATGGGTCTTGGGTACCATCTAGTTGTTGGAGAAATTTTTGGTGGGAGCAGAAGTCTTGCAGAAAATAGGGTCCCTTTGTAAATCAAGGAAACCATGAATATTGCAAATTCCCATTTTGGGATTTGTTTAAAATGAGAAAAATATTTTTGTGGGGTGGAAAGAAGTTGGTTTCTGTCCTAGATGGTGTGAATGACTTTTTGGGATAATTTAGAAGTGGTAGGATGGATTTTGGAAGTGTTAGAAAAGAAAAGAGCTTCTCCTTAGAATATTTTAGTTATGTCAAAAACTTTTCTAAAAGAAAATATTTGAATTCTAAGAATCGTTTTCCAAATAAAATCATAAATCAAAACAGACCCTTTTCCTAGAAAATTTTGAACCCAACTAAAATTTAAAAAGGTTTCCAAACAGAAGGAAGAAAATAGGATCAAAATGGTTTCCAATGAATTCATTTTAAAGAAAAGATTTTGAAAATCCAAAAGAATATTTTTGGGGTGTTACATGGAGCGTATAATATCCATGTGTTTCTCGATATACGGGGTCACCAAGGTAGAATTTTGTAGAACCGTGTAGTGTGCTTGCGCCCAAGAATGCCCGACCCTACATATTATTGATTTTGGTCCAAGCGTGCCTTTTCCACGCAGTCTCCCCTCATGCCGCAATTGAGGAACACCAATCGACTTAAGGTCAGGAATAAAGTCAACACAAAACTCAATAACCTCCTATGTTTCATGGCCCTTGGAGATGCTTCCTTCTGGCCTAGCACGGTTATGAACATATTTCTTTAAGACTCGCATGAACCTCTCAAAGGGGAACATATTGTGTAGAAATACAGGACCCAGAATGGCAATCTCTTCGACAAGGTGAACTAGGACGTGCGTCATAATATTGAAGAAGGATGGTGGGAACACCAACTCGAAACTGAAAAGACATTGGACCAAATCATTCTGTAAGCTTGGTAGGATTTCCGGATCGATTACCTTCTGAGAATATGCATTGAGGAATGAACATAGCTTCACAATGGCTAATCGAACATTTTCTGGTAGAAGCCCCCTCAACGCAACCGGAAGCAATTGCGTCATGATCACATGGCAGTCATGAGACTTTAGGTTCTGGAATTTTTTTCTCTGCCATATTTATTATTCTTTTTATATTCGACGAGAAGCCAGACGGGACCTTCATACTGAGCAGGTATTCACAAAAAATTCATTCTCTGCTTTGGTAAGAGCGTAGCTGGCAGGACCTTCAAACTGCTTTGGATGCATGCCGTCTTTAGCGTTCATACGTTGCTGGTCCTGTCGTGCCTCCGGTGTATCTTTTGTCTTCCCATACACTCCCAGGAAACCTAGTAGGTTCACGCAAAGATTCTTCGTGACGTGCATCACGTCGATTGCAGAGCGGACCTCTAGTACTTTCCAATATTCTAGCTCCCAAAATATAGATTTCTTCTTCCACATGAGGGCGTGTCCGTCAGCGTTAATCGGAACAGATTGTCCGCCAAGACCCTTTCCAAAGATTACTTGTAAATCCTTGACCATACCAAGTATATCATCACCAGTACGAAGGACGGGCTTCTTTCGGTGATCTGCATCACCTTTGAAATGCTTGCCTTTCTTTCTTAAGGCATGCTTGGTCGAAAGAAATCGACGATGTCCCAGGTACACATTCTTCTTGCATTTGTCCAAATATATACTTTGAGTCTCATCTAAACAGTGCGTGCATGCATGGTATCCCTTGTTTGTCTGTCCTGAAAGGTTACTAAGAGTAGGCCAATCATTGATGGTTACAAACAGCAACGCTCGTAGGTCAAATTCCTGTTGTTTGTGCTCATCCCACACACGTACGCCTTCTTTATTCCATAGCTGTAAAAGTTCATCAACTAATGGCCTTAGGTACACATCAATGTCATTGCCGGGTTGCTTAGGTCCTTGGATGAGCACTGGCATCATAATGAACTTCCACTTCATGCACAACCAAGAAGGAAGGTTATAGATACATAGAGTCACAGGCCTTGTGCTATGCTTGCTGCTCTGCTCCCCAAAAGGATTAATACCATCTGCACTTAAACAAAACCATACGTTCCTTGGGTCATCCGCAAAGTCCGGCCACTTTCTCTCGATTTTTCTCCACTGCTACCCATCAGCGGGTACTCTCAACTTCCCGTCTTTCTTACGGTCTTCTTTGTGCCATCGCAACGACTTGGCATGCTCTTTGTTTTGGAACAAACGTTTCAACCGTGGTATTATAGGAGCATACCACATCACCTTGGCAGGAATCCTCTTCCTCGGGCGCTCGCCCTCAACATCATCACCAGGGTGATCGCGACTGATCTTATATCGCACTGCACCGCATACCGGGCATGCATTCAAATTCTCGTACTCCTCACCGCGGTAGAGGATGCAGTCATTAGGGCATGCATGTATCTTTTGCACCTCTAATCCGAGAGGGCAGACAACCTTCTTTGCTTCGTATGTACTGTCGGGCAATTCGTTGTCCTTTGGAAGCTTCTTCTTCATTATTTTCAGCAACTTTTCAAATCCCTTGTCAGATAGACCATTCTCTGCCTTCCATTGCAGCAATTCCAGTGTGGTACCGAGCTTTGTGTTGTCATCTTCGCAATTTGGGTACAACCCTTTTTTGTGATCCTCTAACATGCGCTGCAACTTCAACTTCTCCTTTTCACTTTCGCAGTTTCTCTTTGCATCAGCAATGGCCCGACCAAGATCATCAGCGGGCTCATCTGATGCCTCAGCTTCTTCTTCTTCATTCTCTTCTCCCATTGTAGTACCATCGTATTCAGAAAACCCAGGATAGTTGTCATCATCCTCTTCTTCTTCATTCTCTTCCATTAGAACCCCTCTTTCTCCGTGCTTGGTCCAACAATTATAGCCGGACATGAAACCGGACGTAAAAAGGTGGACGTGAATTTGTTTTGCGCTAGAGTAAGTCTTATCATTCTTACACACACCACATGGACAACACATAAAACTATCCCGTTTGTTTGCCTCATCCGCACGCAAAAAACTATGCACGCCATTAATGAACTGGGGAGAACGTCGGTCATCGTACATCCATTGCCGGTTCATCTTCATTACACAACACTGAAAAGAGCAAATTAATACAAGTTCATACATAAAGTTCATACACACTTATTCTCATAAAACAACATACAACTATCTAGCTAAAACATTTAAATGCAACAACAAATGTGATCAAAATCGCAACTAAGGTAACAATTGATCCAACAACATAATGATACCAAGCCTCTTTATTAATGGCATATTTTCTAATCTTTCTAATCTTCAAGCGCATTGCATCCATCTTGATCTTGTGATCATCGACGACATCGGCAACGTACAACTCCAATTTCATCTTCTCTTCTTCAACTCTTTTCAATTTTGTTTTTAAATCCTCGTTTTCTTTTTCAACTAAATTTAACTTCTCGACAATAGGGTCGGTTGGAATTTCCGGTTCAACTACCTCCTAGATAAAAATATCTATGTCAACTTGATGGGCATAATTGTCATTAACATGAAATGCAATAAATAGTTGTAAAAGAGAATATACCACATCCGAATCGTAAACCGGACGAGGGCCGACAGGCACGGATATCATAACCATGGCACTATATATAACAACAATCATACAAGTAAGAAAATTATGCAAGTAACTATCTAAATCATACAAATACGATTTTTTTAATAAAAAGGATACACAAGAAGAGGCTCACCAAGGTGGTGCCGGCGAGGGACGGTGCGGGCGATCGACGGTGCTTAGGACGGGGACGGGAAGGCACACTAAGTAAACCACACCTACACATATGCAAACTAAGAAGTTGATTTGAGCTCAAATTGCATATAAATCAAAAAAACTACCACATAATTACACCCAAACTAAAACCCACAAATCACTATACTTATAAAGCATTGCACGAGTTGATCTAGCAATAAGAGATGAAAGGACAAAGTTGCTAACCTTTGTGGACACTTGGATGGATTGGGGTGCCTCAAATCTTGACAAATCTTGGCAAAAATGGAGGGATGAGCTCGAGCTAGGGAAGAACAGAGAATGGAGAGGATGAGCTCAGGCTGGAAGAACCAACTATATATAGGGATACATTTAGTCCCGATTGGTTACACCAAGCGGGACTAGAGGTCCATCTCTAGTCCCGGTTGGTGTTACAAACCGGGACTAAAGGGTCTCGTGGGGGCCCAGCCTGACGCAACCCTACCACCACCCCTTTAGTCCCGGTTGGTAACACCAACCGGGACTAAAGGTTCCTCATGAACCGGGACTAATGCCTAGCCTAATGAACCGGGACTATTGGCAGCATTAGTCCCGGTCCAGAAGCTAACCGGGACTAATGCTTCGATCCAAATGCCTGTTTTCTACTAGTGTTTACAAGAGTCCTAGCCTTGGTATTGAATTGTTGTTACAGCACACAAATATGGATATCAAAGAAAAACAGAAAGCAAATTGCATTCTCTGCAAAACCCCGGCAATATGACCTGTCGTAGGAGTATTTTCAGCAACAACTATGATGTACTACTACTCCTAGTTTCAGTAAACAAATAAGATAGATGTAGCACTAATAAGATGTGGGATACTAAGCAAAAGTAAAAAAAATGTCAGCGAGAAATAGGAACTTAACTTTGATGTGCTGCTACAGCCGTCCATGTGACCTCGTCGTTCTCCACCCCATCCGCCACGCTCTCCTCCGATGGCTGCCCCCGCGTCTATCCATCACAACAAGAAGACTATTCCACAGACAGAATGGTGTAACAAACACAACAGGACTATCAAATTTCAGTTACAAATCAAGCAAAACTCTCACAATGTTTATAGAACTGAAAAGTGAAATTTCTCCTAGACTACGCTCAACAATGAGAGATTTACTTTCTTTTCTGAGAAAGTGTTAAAAAATGTCAAACGTGTAGAGAAGTATTAGAAGTCCATGCTCATACCTCTTCTTTATCCTGGACGTTGTGTAGGAGGAGTAAATAAACAGGGCACATACGATTCTTGCCCTCTAGATGTACTTCATGGAGACGGGTTCCTTTGATGCGCTTCTCCAGACTCATGTCGTGCGTTTGTTCTCGCGTGCGTCCGAGCCCGCCGGCGGCCGCCATCTGCGTGCACTGCTGCTAGGCCTTTGTGTGGTCTACACAGCGTGCGACCAGGTTACCCCTGGCCAGTTGTGGTCACCTTCCCATACGAAGCTGTCGATGTAGACATGGCATCAAGGGCCTATCAGATTCGCCATTAGCCGTAGGGATTAGCACTACATCATGGCGCAGCACCGCTACGACAACTGATGTATTCCAAGAGCTCTCCATTGTCTCACCGTTGCCTGGCCGGGAGAACTCGAAGGTAGAAGACAGCGGGGTTGGAGATCGCGGGAGGCGGGAGGGGAGACGTGTGTGTCGTGTGTGTTCAGGGGATTAGTCGAGCGGCCGTTGGGGATTGCAAAGAGCAGACGTGCGTACGTGGGTGTGGACCGCTGAAGGGTCTTTTTCAGTTTCTTTCCCTGTAAAAACCGGAGATGGTAGCGGGTATGTAAAGAAAATCAGCAGGGCGGGGACGTGCGCTCGAGGGGAGATCGTTGGTCGAACCATCACGACGACGTTCGATCCCCCTTTAATAGTAGAGATTAATAGTAGAGATAATGTTAACTAAATCTTGCTCTTTCTTCCATCGTTCCGATGGACGTAGAGTAGTACTATTTTTTCTCTGATATAGTTGAACATCCGGGCAAAGCAATCATATAGTGCATCCCCGTCCACAATGTAACCAGCTGGACGACGACGCCAAACGCCGGGCACGTCTAGCCTAGCACAAGAAAAACAAGAGGAATTTAACCAGACTATACGTGGAAGTGGAACAGCGTAGTACAAATTTCCAGGTTGGACAAATCAGCAGCTAGCCCTGTTCGATCGATGCCTCACGGCAACAACGTGGCACATGTGATCGACTTGGATCACTTTGATTTCCCGGCCACCTGGCTGGCTGGCAGGGCGCGCCCTGCGTGCCGCTCACGCAACTCGAGTTACAGGCCGGTCTTTTTTTACAAAAAAAAAAAAACAGCACGAGAGTACGTACGTAGGCATCAGTAGTTGCTCACACAGACACGCTTGCATTGGCTCGCTGTAACACGTCACACGTAGATGTATGCGCCACGTGTATGTCTGTCACGGGATACGGTCGAGAGCTAGCTCTCCACGTACGTGTACACCAGTGCTTTGCGACTCCGTATTTGCACGTGACTGCCAGCACATGACGAATGCAGGGAGGATCATGAGACGAAAAAGGGCAAAAGCGAGTCGACGGAGCCCGTGAGATCTTTGATGGCCGATCGATGAGGTGGAAGCGCGTACGCTGTCCGGCTGAGCTGGACCGGTTGCCACGTGCTCACCCAGTGCTAATCCAATCCCAACGCGCGTTTAGTTTAGGTCATTCCTTTGTTCGTTGAGACGACGAGAGCGGTCCCATGCATATGGTCCATGGCTGTGGACCAACACCGAACATCTACAGCTTTGCTTGGTAAATTCAGACCTTAAACCCCCGCAGACGCGCACGTATTAAAGTATGTTTTTCATATATGTACTTCACGTAGTGACCATGCAATACGAAGATAAATTACGTAGATCATCGCATGCACTGCCGGAGCTACGTGTGACGAAAATGGGCCATGGCCCGCCCATCTCACGGCAAGTTCAGTGTAGGATTAAAGTAAACTGGGTCATGAGAACAAAAATTAGTGATCTTCTTTCATGCCGGCCCGCCCAAGTTTGGCTGTGTAGCTCCGCCACTGATCGCATGGACTATGAAACCGAAACAGATATGCACATTCTAATCACCAAAAGATCACAAACGATCTTCAAAAACTACTCAAAGTTCACATAATCCACATACGACGGACAAGTTCTAACTAGACTACTAATAACTATAAATTAATGATGGAGACGGTGAAGATTCATTACTTCCTCGTCGAGCCTTTGCCTTTCAGGTCGTCGGCGCAGTTGTAGGCGTCCGCGGCTGGTGGAGGGTCTTGGTCGTCGTCGGAGGAGGTGGAGTTGTGGTCATCGCCGTCGTCGGAGGAGGTGGAGTTGTGGTCATCGCCGTCATCGGAGTCGGAGAGGACGATCAGCCCCTTCATCCAACGGGTGGCCCTGTCCTGCTGCCGATTCAATTTCGCGACCCAAGCGGCCTCCTCCGTTGCCTCCTTCGTCTCGCGCTCCGACCGCTTGAGCGACCGACGGTAGACTCATGTGAGGAGCCGCTCGTCCTCGTTGGGTTCCGCCTGCATCCTGCGGTGGCGGCGCGCGAGATTCTTTGCTGCGTCCCTCTCCCTTGCCCATTGCGTGTCACGGCGGGCGGCGCGCACCTCCGATTTCGGAGTGCGCGTGCGGGCCAGCGGTACGGGCACTAGCACCCACCGATGCCCACGTGAAGGAAAGGCCGGCGGGGGAAGGAGACAACACGGGGAGCGGTGCAGACTGTGTTGTCCTGGTGGAGCTGAGCGCGGGCCAGGAGGGTCCAGCGTCCACGCGGGGGCTGCGACGACGCTGCAGATCCGGAGCTGCCGCTGGTGTTCTCTTGGACCGTTTCAAGGCAATGCGGAGGGCCAGCTCCTCCTTGTAGTGAAGGTCGGAGCCGGAGTGGCTCGCTCGACATTGGATTGGATTGAATTGGAATCCGTGAGAGATGAGAGGACGGAGCGAGAGAAGCAAGTGAAAGTGAGCTAGGGTTCAAAGCGAGGCGCCAGATTGGAGATTTTGTGGGACAACGATAGGGTCAGCGATTGGTCGGGCCTGTCAGCTAGGACGTGGCGGGCGTGCCCGGACCGCCTCATATCCTCTCTAGATTTGAAGACGCATGAATGAATGAATTTTTTATGACCGGTCAGCCCGCCCGGATATTTGATGCTGATTTTGAGGCGCCGACTGTAGATGCTCTCATCCTCGCATCTTTGGTAGTATGAGCACGATGGCCGGAGGCACGGAGCTAGATAGTTGGGGTAGTTGATCGGCGCGCCGAATTTCCCCGCCGCACCAACCGAGCAGGACAAGTCACACGGATATGATAAATTAACCAAACTGAACGGAGGGGAAAATAAGTTCACACGCGACGAGAGTGGGAGCAGTAGCAGCAAAGCATGGATGGTAATGGAGTAATAAGTAGTACAAAGCCGATCATGACAAGGCTACTGAATCAAGCATGGACGTTCCGTCAAACAGAACCATCTCAACAACGCAGGCTAATCTATGGCGATGCTGCAAGTAATTTATATCTGGGGCGTGGATCGGACACGCCGTCAGCGGAGCGACGACGTGTGCGAGAAAACGCTGTCGATGCTGATGCTGTGATTACGGTACTAAATTTAAGGAGCATCACGTGTGCCCGGACCCATGTGAGCAGGCGTGATCGCCACGTACATGCAGTATGTACGTGGTGCTAAACCCCTCCAACCTGTGACCTTCGTCTTCTTTTCTTGAGAGAAGATGGTACGAAGGTACACGTGGCTTTCGCGTGCTGGAACGATGAATGTGAAGAGGTAGAAGATGAATGTGGAGTGTGTGTATATGCATGCAGAAAAGGCATCAGCTGGCCTCGTTGGGGTGGTTGATGGGTGAGCCGAATTTCCCCCCTCCCACCAACCAACCAACACCACCGTCGTACAAGTGTATGTAACCTGGTACGTACAAAAAGGAGGCGAGTACACACGGGACGGGCTGATTAATAATTAAGCATAGCAGGGCTGATTAATAATTAGCTAAGAAAGCTGCGTCAATGCTCGAATGCTACGCTGAAGCGGGAGCCTCGGCCAAAAGAGACGAGTCTGTATCGCGTGATCAAGGCCCTTCCATCACATCTCATGCGACGTGACAAAATTAGCTGCATACTTCATGATTATCCATATAAGTCTGCATCTTGCAATACATGTGCAGTTAGTACAAAAATTGAATAATTATTATGTTGGCGGCGTCCGCGGATTGGGCCAAAATTTGATTATCTAGTGTAGTGTTAAAAACGCTCTTATATTATAGGACGGAGGGAGTAGCATTTAATGAATTGTGCTGGAATTGTTTTCTAGAATTTCTCATGTGTTGAAACATTGTCGGGCACTCATTTATTTGATTCTTTTTAGCTATACAAACCGGAGAGGATACGTGTAGATCATGTCCTGACAGGTTTCATGTTCGTGCAAACTTTCTTTTGTGGAAATGGTTTGTCTCATCTGCTGGTCATGACGTGTGTTTTCCTCTGCATCCGCAGTAGTTTAGCACAACCTTCTTCTCGAGAGCAATATGTGTGGAAGGCGGATGATTTTGCCGTGTCTTACAATGTATGAACGACTTGAATCTTTTTAAGGGTGGTTCTTCTGCCTTGGAGATTAATCATCTGAAGCGCGTAGCTGAAGCATAGGCTAGACTATTCTGACAAAATTCAGGTAAGCATCTATGCTTGTGAAGGCTTTTCCGAAAAAGCCGTGCAAAACTCCTATTTGTGCCGCCTCTTTTCTTTGATCGGGATCACTTGAGTATACTGTTTTTCCAAGTTTTTCAACTATCCATTGTTGAATTTACATGAGCCTGCTGCTATGTGTGTTAGGTAACCGAAGAAAAGATCGACTATGTGAAAATGCCGTGTCAAGTTAACTCGGCCCAATGATTAATTTATGAAATATGGTACAGCTTTTGCGAATTATGGCTGTACACATAGAGCACAGTTAAAACTAGCACACGAGTCTTCCTTATAACATATTGACAGAGCTCTGTGTGATTTCATCACTGGCACACGTCCAACAGCCGATCGAATAAGGATGCTATAGATTACCAAAAATATCAAAAGGTTGTCATGCAATATCAACATGTATTACCTTCATCTACAATGTACCGACTCCTTTTATCCAATAAAGTTTTTCCTTATAAAGATTTTTTACATTAAGATTTTTGTACATCACTACTAGAATCGTCCTTTTTGGCGAGTTTCAAAGAAACTCGGCAAAGCCTATCATAAACTCGGCGAAATCTTTGTCGTGTGCCAAACTCGACGCACAACACTTGGTTAGACGGGGCTCGACAATCATTAATAATGTCGAGTTCTTTCTATCGCGAACTCGATGAATATTTAAACAATGTTGGTCGAGTTTCACCTTTCTAGAGAACTCGGCAAATCACACCGTCAGACTAGACGGGTCGTTAAACGGAGATGACACATGTCACTATAGTTTGTCGAGTTCCAATGTGCTAAAATGAGTGAATTCATATACTGAAACTAATGGACATCATCACAGGATACTCTTGTCTTATAGAATGGCATGGCGAGAATAAATGAAACTTATTAGAGATGTATCAACGTGTATTTCCCCTGTTTAGCAACATACATTATGCATGATGCCAACAATATGCCTCTTTTCAGTTTATCATCCTCTCAAAACAGGCTTTCGTCCCGCTGTATATATAAAGCAACATTCAGATAAAGTACACGGCCGAACGATACAAGGTGATCAGTTAGCCCTTAGATAGTGCCCATCCTAGGATGATCGGATCGCGCAAGCCACACGCGACTACGCTACCAAGAGAGAGAACTCGAAGAACTGAAAACAACGCCACGCTACGCCATATAACACCTAAGTTCCACGACAACGCACCAAGAGGGAGAAAGAGGGAGAACGACGCTAGGCGTCTCCGCTGTCAAGTTCACACAAACAAAGGTTTTCACCCGGAACTCAGACACGACGAGGAGCACCACGACGACGTCTTCAAGTAGATAACGCTACCCGCGAGCGTTGCCGTCGTCCGTGCAAAGCGCGGAGCTTTCCCTCAGCACCTGCCCACGCCACCATGAGGTCTCCAGGACAAACGCGACGAGCTCAGAACTCCATATTCAGATAGTGACGATGCCATTGCCAGATAGCATGCCCGAGGCACCCGCCACTCCACCTCTAGCTGCCCACACGACCAAGAGGGAAGTTCATCACCGCCACCATGGAGCCCGCCGAAGAGCCACCCATGCGGACCGTCATCCGGGGCTGCCGCCCTGGCATCCATGTTAGACACACGACCACATTACGGTGCAACCACCACGGTAGGAGGAGTAAAAGGTGTCTCCTTTCACTCCTAGCCCGACATCAGCCACGGAGAGTGGGTCGACGGCTCCACCGTAGGAGGCGTCCACGCACGCGTCTCCAGCCAGTCCCGGTGGACTAGGGAGACACAACTCTAGTTTATTTTTGTAAGTATAGAGTTCTCTTATATTAACCAATATCATTTGTTGTAAAATAGTAAACACACTCCATATGGCTCCATATGGATTCATTGTATCGACGGGCATGGCGTGCCGCCGCGTGGGCTATGCTAGTAGTTTTTCTACTGCGCTTGACCGGGTGTCATCCCTATTTTCTCGAACATTATCTTGCCAGTATAAGTTTCAAATTCCTTTTAACGATAAAAAAAGTGGAAACAAAATTATCCCTGCCACAAATTAAGATGGTAAAATAAACGGAAAAGTGTGGCTACACTCTGGTGTACTACACCCGAATTTTTAAAAAATAAACGAAACATTGTAGGACCGAAGGATTAAACAATACATCAACGATTCCACCAATCCATTTTTCTCCGTTGTACACTAATATTTGGCGAAGCTGCAACTAGCCCTGGCCATGGGCAGCCCGGCCCGGTCGCCCCGGCCCGACCCGGCCCGGCCCGACCTTGCCCACGGGCCGGGCTCGGGCCTAGATTTTGAGCCCAATGGTCGGGTCGGGCCGGGCTTGGGCCCAAAAATTAGGCCCCGGGCCGGGCTCGGGCCCAAAAATTAGGCCCCGGGCCGGGCTCGGGCCTAGATTTTGAGCCCGGTGGTTGGGTCGGGCCGGGCTTGGGCCTAAAAATTAGGCCCCGGGCCGGGCTCGGGCCTGGGTTTTTAGCGCTGGGCTTTTTTCGGCCCGGCCCGAGGCCCGGCCTGGGTTTTTAGCGCTGGGCTTTTTTCGGCCCGGCCCGAGGTATGGCCAGGTATAATCTGGGGCCGAAGGATCGGAGACGCCGTCAGCGGACTGATGACGTGTGCGAAAAAACGCTGTCGATGCTGACGCTATAATTACTGTAGTGAACTAATTGATTAATTAATTCTAATTAATTAAAGAAGCATCACGTGCGCCCGGACCCATGTGAGCGGTGCACCCCCGCTCGTGCTCACCCTGACTCCATTGGCCTTGTTCACAAGCCAGCCAGCGCCGACGACGACCAAGACTCCACCGGAAGACTTTGTCCGCCTTCTTCGTCTTCCTCTTCCCATTTGTGTGGCAGACAGTCCTTCCCACTTGCGCTTGCGGCTGCTCTCCGCTTCTCTCTCTTTCGTTCGTTCATCAGTAGGTGAGGGTCGACACACAAGGATACAAGAGGAGAAAATATCTATCCATTCCAGCTTTGACCGCTGCCTGCTCGCCTCGCTTCACTTCCGCCGTCAGTCCAGTCCGCCATTCCCTCCACGGCACCTTCCTTCTGGATCGCGTCCCCCCTGGTGCGAGTGAAGCGCGCATTTTCCGGCGAGGTCAGCAAGGTCTGCATGCAAGACTCACGGACCATCGGTTGAACGGGACGCACGGCTCGACGGAGACAGACACCTCCACGAGCACCGACTACGTACGTACGTGTACACTGCCTCTAGCTGCTCCGTGGATCGTGCACGTGACTGCATACGATGCGACCGGCCACGACCCGTTATATAACTGGATCAGCAGACCCCGGAATAAAAAGGCGTACGTATGGATGGAGCCTGCACCTGCACGTGACATCCTTGATGGCCGGCCGAGGCCGATGAGGTGTCGCCGCGGCAGGCAGGCAGCAAAGCGGATCGATCCTGCAGCTACTACTGCCTAGATCTCGCTGTCCAGCTGCTCGTCTGGTCGCCACGTACGTACACACGGTATGTAGTACGTAGTGGCATGCCAATCCACTCCAACCTGTGACCTTGGTCTTCTTTTTTTTTTCATGAGAAGATCGTACGATACGACGGTGCACGCAGCTTTTGGGTGCTGGAACGATGAATGTGAAGATGCAGAAGATGAATGCGGAGTGTGTGTGTGCAGAAAGAGAAAAGGCCGCTGCAATAGTTGGGGTGGTTGATCGGTGAGCCCAATTTCTTTCCTCCCTCTTTTGTCCCACCAACCAACCCCACCGTCGTGTTCAAAAAAAAAAAAAAAAAAAAAAAAAAAAAACAACAACCCCACCGTCGTACTAGTACAAGTGTAACCTGGAAGGAGCAAAAAGGAAGTGAGTACGCACGGGACGCGATGTGCTACTTTTAATACTGGCAACCATCTTATACTCTACTAATAAACATGACAAAAGCTGATTAATTAGTCAAGAAAGTTGCGTTTATCGCGTGAACGCTACGCTGACGGCCGAGTCTCGACCGGCCAGAAAAAAAAAAACAAGTTTGTATTGGAGGACATCGCGTGATCAAGGCCATCCCATGTGACGTGCACGTGACCAACAGCTATAATGATATGCTCTGATCACTGCTCGCTCGCCGGATAGATACTCCATCATTATCCATATATCTTGCCCTATACATAGTACCATATATATGCAGTGTAGTAATAATACGTACAAAAATTGAATAATCATGCTGGCGGCAACCCCCCCCCCCCCCCCCCCCCCCCGAGGTGAGATCCCGTCAGCCAGCCAGCCAGCATCGCTGTTTGCAGCCCCACACGTTCACAGGCCACACAACGGCGGCGACGACCAAGACCCACCCGACTCCACGGAGAATTCTTCCTCTTCTTCCTCCTCCCCTTCCACTTGCGCGGCAGGCAGGGCCCGGTCTACTCCACGAGCATCCATCCCCCCTTGCAGCTCCTCCTCCTTCCTCACCTCACTAGGTGGTGAGAGCGAGAGACGACAGACACACCAGCCGTCCCGTCCCGTCCAGGAGCTCCAGCCCTCCAAGCCCGGCTTTGACCGGAGCGACCCGCCCCTTGCCCTCCGCCGTCAGTCCACTCCACCGTCACCTCCCCCGCCTTCCGCGTGCGTGCGTGCGTGCGCCTCTCATCACCCTCCTCTCCCCCCTTTCCCCGTCGCTTCCTCCCTTTTCCTGCCCGGATCGGACCCACGCCTCCGAGGACCCCTGCTCTGCTCCTCCTGCTGCCGGGGCTTCCCCTCGTCGCCGGCCGCCGGCCGTCGCGAGCAACCGCACCCCAAGGTTCGTCGACGCAACCGGTCCTCTCTACCTCTCTACCCTCGCCTCTGCTCCGCTCTCCTAGTCGACGCAATCGGAGGATTAACTAGCAGAGGTTGATTAGTTGGATCACCGTGCCTAGTGTTTGTACAGTTTAATTCGGTGTGAAATCAAGGTTTTAGCTTTTCTAGCAACATCGCGTGATGAGCTCTGCACAGCAGTACAGACTTCTTATCCCATGCCAAGAATTTGGATTTGTTCTATGCTTGTCATTCATGTATGGTTTCGTTCGCTGAATTTTCACTTGTTCTACAAGCCACGCTGACACTGCTACAAAAATTCCGCTTATCCTTGCTGAATCCTTGTGTTTTACTGAATCTGAAAGAAATACTGCCTGAAGAAAAACCAACAGTTTCAGTTCAGAATTCTGCATCCCTTCTCACTGACTGAATCCCCACCGCACTCCATTGCAGCGGCGATGAGGTGCCTGCCGTTCCTGCACGGGGACGCCAGGGCGACGGACGACGACCAGCGCACGGGCCCCAGCACCGCCGCCATGTCGGCCTCGGTGCGCTCCTTCAGCACTGCCTCCACGGAGCGCGACCCGCGCTCCGGCTCCGACCTCAACTCCATCAACGTCTCCGACATGAGCGCCGAGTCCATCCGCCGGACGCAGTACCCAAGCTTCACCGACCGCCCCACCAACCTCAGGGTCTTCACCTTCTCCGAGCTCAAGGCCGCCACCCGCAACTTCAGCCGCTCCCTCATGGTCGGCGAGGGCGGCTTCGGCTGCGTCTACCGGGGCGTCATCAAGGGCTCCGACGACCCCACCGAGCGCGTCGAGATCGCCGTCAAGCAGCTGAATCGCAAGGGGGTTCAGGCAAGTTCTCTCTCACTGTCCTGTGCTGCCTGACACCGACAGTTAGATAACATATACACACCGTACATATATCTTACAGTCCAATTTTATGCATTACGAAGAGGAGTTATATCTCATTCATCACAACAAATGTTACTTGAACTTGGTTCTGCATCTTCAAACTCGACATCTTTAAACTAATCCAGGAATCCTGAACTAATTATTTCTTAAGGAAACAAACCATCCAGTAGTAGGCCCTGGCTGCTTCAGGAAATGCGGCATAGTTTATACTTGTTAAATTCCTTGCATCCACATTCCATTAGTATTATACTTGCATGTTGTTCTAGTTTAGCCTAGGTTGTAGTGAGTCAACTAGTGCCAGCATATAGGAACAACAACAGCTAATTAAAGTTGTAAACAAAGTGTAGCAGTACTCGAGCAAAGCACCGAGCATATTATACTAGTAGCATTTCAGTTCCACTTGCTCAATGAGCCCTTCTTAAGACAGTTAACATCCACTCTTATGCATTACGAAGAGGAGTTATATCCCATTGATAACAAGAACTGTGATTTGGGCATGGTTCTGCATCTTCAAACTAACCCAGTAATCCTAAATTAATTATTTGTTTACAGAAGAATCCATTCAGTAGGCCCTAGTTGCTTCGGGAAATGCGGTATAGTTTATACTTGTTAAATTCCCTGCATCCACATTCCATGTAGTATTATACTTGCATGTTGTTCTAGTTTAACCTAGGGCATAGTGAGTCAACTGGTGCCAGCATATAGGAACAACAACAGCTAACTAAAGTTGTAAACAAAGCGTAGCCGTACTCGAGCAAACCACCGAGCATATTATACCAGCATTTCAGTTCCACTAGCCAGATGAGTCCCTCTTAAGACACTTGCACTGTAATCTAGCTTGAGTCACTAGTGTGGGTTCCTAATATACTATTCATCTTTCTTCAGGGGCAGAAGGAATGGTTAACAGAAATGAACGTGCTTGGGATTGTTGAGCACCCAAACCTTGTCAAACTAATAGGTTACTGCGCGGACGACGATGAGCGGGGAATGCAGCGGCTTCTGGTATACGAATACATGCCCAACGGAAGCGTGGATGACCACTTGGCAAGTAGGTCAACTTCAACTCTTTCATGGCCGATGAGATTGAAAGTAGCTCTCGATGCTGCACGCGGGCTCAAGTATCTGCACGAGGAGATGGACTTTCAGGTAATTCATTTGCTTTCTGATGATCAGTACTAGAACTAATTCAGTGTCTAACATTTGTGTGGTATCAACATCACTGCTTAACTACATTCAGCAAAATAGTAACAGATGCAAGTTGCACTCTATTTAGCTGTTTCAATCTGCATGCAGGTTATTTTCCGGGACCTGAAAACATCTAACATTCTACTAGATGAGAACTGGAATGCAAAATTATCGGATTTCGGATTGGCTAGGCATGGACCACAGGAAGGGCTATCCCATGTTTCCACAGCGGTATGCACATCTATGGACCTAGAATTATTTTACATTAATGTGCTCTGACAGCATTCTGTTCCATATTTTTTTTAAATTATCAAGCTTGCAAAATTTATGATGTTCTGAAGATGTCGATACTCATGGTGCCAAGATGTTTCGGTTCTATAACACGGTTCCCTTTTGATAGCAATGAAGTTGGAATTGGAAAATGGAAACCCAGTTGCTCCACCTCAAATGGTATAATTGTTTCGGTGTATGCTATTGATGCTTAAATGCGTGCGCTTTAGTTTTTGAAGTGCTCAACAATCCAATTCTTATTTTTTCAAGAATTACAACTGAAGTCCTAGAAAGGAGTGAATACTTCAGCTTGAATAAGCATCAATGACAGCTACAGCCATAGCAGCTTCAGAATGCACCTCTCTTTTTCATAGAAAGCCAGCTATATGTACTGATGTACAAGTAACAAATGTGGTGATTTTGTGTGCTTTCCTAAGCCGGAAAATTTGGCAAAGAATCTGCTGGACATATATTACCATGTCCTAACTGAACTATTATTTTGTTAGGAAGATACTAATTTGGGTATAGTGTACAGAACTCTGGTTCCATTAAAAATGTATTTTGCACAAAAGACAACCATGCCATTTCTTTTAATGACAGATGGGTCCAACTGTGTGAGGCTAAGCTGTAGCTCTACCTCTGCACTGCCACCTGGAGCTCCCCTAAAGTGCTTGCTTTAGCCCCCTTTAGAATTTGTAGGAGATTCTCCATGTACTAGTTTTATGAAGTTTGTTCTCTTGTTGCCACTTTGTTTAGTTCCTTACAACTTTGAACTATAATTCGAAGATGGTATAAGAGAGAACTTTTTCTGAAACATGGTTCCTTCTTGATAGCAATGAAGTTGGAAAATGGATACCCAGTTGCTCCACCTCAAATGGTATAATTGTTTCAGTGTATGCTATTGATGCTTAAATGCGTATGTTTTAGTTTCCGAAGTGCTCAACAATCATATTCTTATTTTTTCGAGAATTACAACTGAAGTCCTAGAAAGGAGTGAGCACTTCAGCCTGAAGCGTTAATCAGAAATATATACGTTTCCTGTGGCAGCTTCAGAATGCAGCACTAGCCAAAATGACGTCTATTAAAGAAATCACATTTCTCTTCTTCAGATAAAGCCAACTGCATCTAGGGTGATTTTACCATAACAACTACCATAACAATTAGGGTGATTTTACACACTTTGCTGCGCCAGATTTTTTTTGCAAAGAACTTGTTGCACATATATTGACATGTCAATTAAACTATTATTTTGTTAGGAGACATTAGTTTAGTTATACCCTGGTTTCATTAAGAATAGATTTTGCACAAAAGAAAACCATATTATTTCTTTTTATGACACATGGATCCCACTATGTGAGGCCAAGCAATAGCTACATATGCACTGCTACCTGGAGCCCCCCTAAAGTGCTTGCTTTAGAAATCTTAGGAGATTCTCCATGTAATAATTTTATGAAGTTCATTCTCCTCTTGCCAGTTTTTTAGTTTCTTTTTTAGAAGATTTTGTTTAGTTTATAGTACAACTTTGAACTTGATACATCCGTTCAACTAAACTAACATGTTAAGTACTTATGGCTCCACAGGTTGTTGGAACTCTAGGATACGCCGCTCCGGAGTACATGCAAACCGGACGCCTGACCGCAAAAAGCGACATATGGGGCTACGGCGTGCTCCTCTACGAGCTCATCACCGGCCGCCGTCCCATCGACCGGAACCGCCCAAAGGGCGAGCAGAAGCTCCTGGACTGGGTGAAACCGTACATCTCCGACGTCAAACGGTTCCCCATCATCGTCGACCCGCGGCTCGAGGGCCACTACAACCTCAAGTCCATGACGAAGCTGGCCGGCGTGGCGAACCGCTGCCTCCTCCGGCTACCCAAGTCGCGCCCGAAGATGAGTGAGGTATATGAGATGGTCCAGAAGATCGTCGACAGCGTCGAGATCGGCCCGCCGGAGCCTCCCCTGCACTACCATGGCTCGGTCTCCGGGCCGGGAGCGAAGCGGACCAAGAAAGGTTCACTGAAGAGGAGGCTCCAGGAGTTCAAGTTCGGTTGCCGCCAGATCGTGTGGCGGGGCTGGAAACCTGAGATCATAAAGACCTGCTGAAAAAGATGCCTGTGACTGTAAGTATAGCTAGCTGTTCATAGAGATAAAGTTCATTACAGGTGGGCGATTTGCGCTGCAGCGTGTAAGTTTTTTGGTCCTGTAGATTTTCTGTTTGAGCCGTCTTGTGTTTGTGTATTTACTCTGCTCTGAGCTGCAAGATTGTGAATCAGTAGGTTGCTTGTGATTTTGGTCCAGTTTCAGCTCTTCCATCTTATGAACTCTTGTTCTAGTCCCCAGAAGTACTGTTGTTTGTGCAAAACCCAAACCTGTCATTTTTCATGTGGAAAGGGTTGTGTGCAGGGAATGATTCGGATCCAGGCAAGATGTGACCTGAGCCAGTGGGATTGCCGCCAACCAATCGGAGAATGCGCCTTATCGGAGAATGATCTGAATATCTGATGCTGGGTGGTACATCCCTGCCGGCCACCCTTTTTGCTCAGATAAGACCCAGACCCAGATGCTCACATCAGAAAGAGACCCCTTTGTGCAACTGGGAGAAATTTCTTGGTGGTGGCAGCACATAGACAGGGGGAGGCTACATTCGACGTTCCGATCGGACGGTCGATCTTCGTGACCGATCCTTTGTTACCAGACATGATGATCAAATCTCCACCGCGAGTAATCCAGCAAAGGTTCATTTCTGGTGGTGAATTTTCGCCGGAGGGAAAAGAGTTGCTGGTGCCGGTCTCATTCTGCTGCTCCCCTGTAGGTTTTACTGCTGGCTGGGAGCAAAGGAACTCTCTTCTTCCTGCACAGTGAACACTTTCCATTCCATCATTTCATGATGAGAACATCTGCTTGCTCCCCAACTTAACTTTTCTCCGGCGATATGGTGCATACATATGGGTGGAGCAGAATTGGAGGCAGATCTTGCTGTGGTGGGCAGCAACTGTAGGGCTCCTTTCAGTTTCGAATCGGACCGGTCGGTCGACCGATTCGCTCGCCTGTCGACGAAGAATCGGTGGAACCCTGGCCTTTCTCCTCCCTCCTTGGTGTGAGGTGATGTCCCTCTCATCTCGTCTGACATCTCATATGCCTGCATTGTCAAGGCCATCACCATACACACACCTCTGCCTGCCTGCTTGGTGCCTGCCTGATGCCTATCATCTTGAGAGATTAGCACATGGTTTGCGTGATGGTGGTGCATCATGTTCAGAAAACCAGGTGCAGAGTACGTGTGACATGTAGACCAGATGGTGATCTGCCGAACCAGCCACATGGTTTGCCATTTGCAGCCACTGCTTTGTGCCAGTCGCCACCGATGGCGAAGGCTACCTGCCATGAAATCCGGCACCATTCATGCAGTTCCTTTCCCTCAGTAGTTTATGGCTTTTCTTCGCCCTTAGAAAGTTTCGAGTTAAAAACCGTCCGGAGGTCACCAAATTTGTTGGGTCTGAAGAAAGTGAAAAGTTTCGGTTCTCGGTCCAATCGCCGCCGCGCCGCCCCGCCCCGCAACGCCGGCCGTTTCTCCTCCTCGTCGTCGCCGCCGTCATCGGCCTTGGATGTTTCTTCATGTTATTATTACTATATAGACTTTTTCTTTTCATTCTGAACATAAAACTTTCACATTGACATGAACAATGAGGCCATTCTCACCGAGCATTAGGAATGGGACGGGTGATGGCCGCCGTGTCGGATCCAAGTCACCCTGACTAAGATCGGTCTCTGTGTGACCCTACGTCCATTAATTAACTAGCTTCATTATGTTTTTCTTTTCTTTTCTATATGGTTTCTTTTCATGGCCTAACAAATCGGTCTCCATCGTGGAGCAGTGCAGATTCGGTCATACGGTTCGAACTGAATTTGTTATTTTTGAAAGAGCATAAGCACTTGCTCGTGCATGCGTGTGGTCAGCAATAGGAAAATAAAAAAACCATGTGGCTCTTGTGCCACGTATGAAGTGATCATTGGAGGTTTTCCTTTCCGATCTTGCAACAGCGGTGCACGCAAAAATTATTGAATGTGGCTTCCGTATCCGTCTCCCATGACCGGTGACGAACGACTGAAGGAGATGCCTAAATGATGAACGGAAAGGGAAGTATATGAATAACTAAGGAAGACGGCGGTATGCCGCAAGCATTCATGGAGAAGAAACAAAAAAAACCATCCCCGTCCTCGAGAAGCCGTCTACTAGTATGTATAGGCGATAAAAGTATCTGCATCGCTAGGCGTTAAGCAGAAGCTAAATGTGAGATGGTCTATCCGAAACCGAAGCTGAAAGGCCCTTGGGGTATACGAAAGAGAATAGAAGCTTATATGTTACTCCATCCGTCCCAAAATAAGTGTCTCAACTTTGTACTAGCTTTAGTACAAAGTTATACTAAGCTTGAGACACTTATTTTGAGACGGAGGGAGTACAATTCTCGCCTCGTCCCAACTTCTACGCATTATTTTTAGATAAGTTACCAAACACCGTCTTACGTCTCAACTTCCATGTGCTTCCATGAATGGAATAGAAGTGAACAAAGGATTCATATGTAAGAGACCAAAGTGGTGTGTGCACTTCTTTTTCAGGGGTTTACCATCATGCAGACAAACACATATACCCACATACGTACACGTATACTTATTTTTATGAGCAACTCTAAGATATTAACTTTATGTGCTTACGAAGATGGAATAAAAGTAACATAAGAGTCATAAGGAAGAGAACAAATTGACGTGTCCACTTCTACTTTCCATAGGGTTCACCTCCTTGTTTATGACAATACAGGTTATAGATGCTCTACTTTGGGTCCAAGATTTTCGCCACTGTTTTTTTGCACTATATCTCGTAGTACCGTCACCACCTTTTTCTTATTGCTTCATCCTTTGTTTACAACCGAGATACAAATGATCCTAGATTCGACAACACATACCAAGTTTATAAACGCTACCACTCTGTCCACCCATAACCAAGTTCATTATTTTAAGAGCAAAAAATCCAAGAAAGTAAAATAATTCAACCAGTAATCCATTGTTTTACAAGTTCAAAGTGCCTGTCACTCTCAATATCCTTAAAAATATTATCATCTATTCACCCTAAAGTTTAAAACTCGACATCGACCTCTAGTCCAGGTAAATAGAACACAAGAGAAATTTGGGGCCATTCATACATGTACAAAGTAAAAAAAATCATGTACTCATGTGCCACCTATGAAATGTTCATGGAAGCTTCGCTTTTCGGACGTATAACCTCAGAGTTGCGCACACATATATCATTGAGTGTTTCTTTGGTATCCATCTCCTCGATGGGTGATGAACGATGGAAAGGGATGCCTAAATGATATCCGAAAAAGGAAGTATAATGCGTAACTAGGGAAGACCGCGGTGCCCCACAAGCAAGTAAGAGCATTTGCATCACTATTCGGAAAAGGTGAGAGAGTCTATCCAAAGCCGAAGCCGAAAGGCGCATGGGTTATACGAAAGAGGAAGAACCTTATGTCTTACTATTCCCACTCAATCCTTACACGTATAATTTTATTTTTAGATAAGATAACTAACAATGTCTTATGTATCAACTGCAATGTCTTTCCAAAGATGGAGTAGAGGTAACATAATAGGAGAAGAGGGCAAACCAATGTGCCCACTTCCTCCGCGGGGTGTTCGTTTACCGTCGTTTCCGACCATATGGGTTATAAATACTCGAAGCTCTACTTCGGCCCTACGTTTATCACCGCTGGTTTTTTCTCACCATCACAACTCAGTAGCATTTGCCGCCAACATTTTTGTATCGCTTCATCCTTCGTTTAGCACCTTGAGATGTGAATGCTCCTAGACGCGACGACAGGCGCCAAAGGCCATAAAATCGTGCCCCCTTGTCCATCCAGAATTGAATTTTTCAAAGTGCTACAAGCCACGGAAGTAAAATATTGTTTGTGACTTTATTACAATACCGCTCACTCTCAACCTCCTTAAAAATAATATGATATTTTGACCTTGATAAAGTTTAAAATTCGCCATCAACCTCCAATTTAGGTTAAAAAAAGAGAAGTCTGGGGCCATTATGAATTTTCATATATGTTTTCTTTTCGTGGCCTAAAAAATCAGTCTCTATCTCTGGACAGTGCATATGCGGTTCGAACTAAATTTGTTTAATTTTGAAAGAGCAACAACGTTGGCTCGTACATACATGTATATATTAGGCAATAAGAAAAAAAGCATGTGACTCTTGTGCCACGTATCCAATGATCATGGGGTTTCGCCTTCGGATATACAACCTCATAGCGACGCGCACAAAAATCATTGAATGTTGTTCCGTATCCATTTCCCATGATGGGTGATGAATGATGGAAATGGATGCCTACATGTTAAACGGAAAAAGGAAGCATATGAACACCTAAGGATGATGGCGGTGTGCCGCAAGAATTCACAGAGAAGAAGCACAAAACCTTCCCATCCCGAGAAGTTGTCTACTAGTATGTATAGGTGATAAGAGCATCCGCATCATTAGGGGTTAAGCAGAAGCTAAATGTGCGATGGTCTATCCGGAACCGAAACCAAAAGGCCCATGGGGTAAAGAGATTAGAAGCTTATATTCTACAACTCTCACTTCATCTACAAATTATTTCATTTACCTAACAATGTCTTACGTCTCAACTACCACGTGCTTCCATAAATGGAATAGAAGTAAAAACAAATCATATGGAAGAGATCAAAGTGACGTGTCCACTTCTTTTTCACAGGTTTATCACGAGTTTCTGGCAATATGTGTTACAGATGCTAGGCCTACTATTGGTGCTAAGTTTTTTGCGAAAAGTTTTACATCCCACAACACTGCTAAAACCGTTTTCTTAGCGATTTACCTATTGGTCAACACCTTAAGATACAGATACGACAAGATGCACCAAGGCTATAAGCGCAACTCCCTCCATCCACCCATAACAGAGTTAATTTTTCAAAGAGTGATAAACCAAGAAAACAAAAATTCAACTAGTAACCCATCCATTGTATTGCGAATTTATTATGGTGCCGGTTACTCTATGGCTCCTTAAAAAGAGATATGACATAATCATGAATAAAAAAGAAAGTATAATGCATAACCTAGGAAAACGGCGGTGCCCAACAAATATTCGTGGGGGAGAAAAACTTCCTCTTCAAAAATTTGTCTAGTATGTGTGATAAGAGTGTCCGCATCGCTAGGTGTTAAGTGGAGCTAAGTGTGAGCTAAAGCTGAAAACTTCATCATAACACATACTATTTATTACTATTAGATAAGTTGCCTAATAATGTTTTACGTGTCAACTTCTATTTGCTTTCAAAGATGGAATAGAAGTAACATAAGAGTCATAAGGAAGAGAACAAATTGCCATGTCCACTTCTATCTGAGGGTTCACCTCATGTTTTTGATGATCTATGCTCAACCTTGGGTCCAAGATTTTCCACCACTAGTTTTTCGCACTATATCTCGTAACGCTGCTATCGCCTTTTTTTTTCTTATTGCTTTATCCTCTGTTTGGCCCCGAGAAACACATGATCCTAGCTTCGACAACACATAACAAGGTTATAACCGCGACCAGTCTGTCCACCCATACTTGAGTTTATTATTATTATTCAAGAAAAAGCGCAAAAAGCCAAGAAAGTAAAATAGTTCAACCAGTAATCCATTGTGTACAAATTCAGGGTGCCGGTCACTCTCAATCTCCTTAAAAATATCATCATCTTTTCACCCTAAAGTTTAAATTTCGACATTGGCATCAAGTCTAGGTAAAAAAAGAGAAATTCGGAGCCTTATGCCACCTATAAAATGACCGTGAAGGTTTGGATGTACGACCTCAGTGTGGCGTAAAGAAAAAAAATCATCGAGTGTTGCTTCGGTATCTGTCTTCCATGACGGGTAACAACCGACGGAAAGAGATACCTAAATGATGAATGAAAAAGGAAGTATAATACATAACAAAGAAAGAGGGCGGTGCGCCACAAGCTAAGTATTTTTGGAGGATAAAAACTTTATGCCTTCGAGAAGCCATCTTACGTAGGTGATAAGAGCATCCACATTACCAGGTGTTAAGCGGAACATAAAGGTGAGCGGGTCCATCCAATCCTTAGCCGAAGCCGAAAGATGGGTAGGGTGTAGGAAAAGAGGAAAGAAGCTTATGTGATACTATTCTTGCTTCATCCTGACACGCACAATTTTATTTTTAGATAGAAGTACCTAACAATGCCTTACGTATCAACTTCTATGTGCTTTCAAAGATGGGATAGAATCAACATAAGAGGGGAAGAGGGCAAACCGATGTGTCCACTTCCTCTATGGGGTGTGTCTATTTCCAACCATACGGGTTATGTATCCTTTAATTCTGAGATCAACGGTACTAGTTTTATACCGCTTCATCCCTAGTTTAGCTCCTTGAGATGCAGATGCTCCTAGACGCGACGACACGTGCCGAAGGCCGTAAAACCGCGACCCCTTTGTCCCCGGCAGAACCGGTTTTTTCTTTTTTCTTTCAAAGTGCGAAAAGCCAAGAAAGCAAAATACCGACGAATAACCCATTGTTTTAGGAGTGTATTATGGCGCCGGTCACTCTCCGGCTTCATAAAAGATTGCTATGATTTTTTCATCCTAAAGTTAAAAAATTCTTCATCGACGTGTAAATTTTCTTTAGTCTAGTCTGTGTGTAAAAATAATAAACAGGAGAAAACCGGGGGGCCGCTTGGCTTTTAGCCACCGGCTGCGGGCAGCGGCGTACGAAAAGATGCCATTCCCGATGGCAGGGCCAGGCCCCCGGGCTGGCCGCATCCAGGGCGCGGGTACGATCCGCGGGGCCCGCGGGCCGGCTGACGGCCGTCAGATGCCGCGCAGAGCGCCGGGATAGATTCCCCTCGGAGTCCGCGCGTTGCGCAGCTCAGATGGGCCTGTGACGTCAACGCCCGCTGGCTCCCCTGGCCCTGGCGGGCCCCGGCCCGCTGACGCGATTCCACTGGTCGACGCCCCTCGATGGGACTCCCTCCGTTTTCTGTGCTCGACCCTGCGGTTTGCTGGAATTGCGTTTGAGATCTTTGTAGCAGGAGTACGACCGATAGGTGCGGTTCAACTCCAACGTTGTTTGGTAGGGGTACCACTAGAGAGCTTAATGCGTACACGTGTTAAACTTGGTCGATGGCAAAGCATTAGTGTATTGGTACATAGGCATTCCTTTGACGAGCATGTGCCCAAGTTCATGTCAAAAAGAAAGAAAAAACGTGCCTAAGTTGCCAAGTTGGTGCTCTTTTCCAGTCTCTCTTTGACGCCGAGACTCTCTCGCTTATGACACGATCGAATGAAACATGATCCATGCTTAGATGGTAGACGACCATGATCATGATCGCTTCTTACAAAGCCGGGGATAAAAAGCCAACCCTGATTACAAAATTTAACAATCTAGACACTTCTCGGCCGGTGCTAGCCTAGACGTGTGGCGTCATCGTCTTTTTTCGTGTGCGCAACACTTATCGGTGATGGGAGGGCCCGATACGATCTTTGGCATACCATCGTCTCTTTTCACTTTGGGTTTGGATGAATTGCCAGATTTTCACGTGTACGTATGCTTTCTGCATCATTTTCAAATGGTTCATTGTTAAGAAACAAACATATAAATAGTTCTTTCAACTAAGGCAATGGCGTACAAGTTTTTGTATCATGGATGTATAATCAATAGTACAATCATTAACATTGTCATAAATACAATGTACCCTGCATGCATCTTGTTGTCCCGACGATGAAAAGCGACCGGACGAATCGAAGAATCAAAAGTATACTCCCTTCGTTCCTAAATATAAGTCTTTTTAGACATTTCAATAGGGGACTACATACGGAGCAAAATGAGTGAATCTACACTCTAAAATATGTCTATATACATCCGTGTGTAGTCCAATAGTGAAATTTCTAAAAAGACGTATATTTAGAAACGGAGGGAGTACATTCTTGACAACATTTGGCCAACTAACTCTAGTGTGCTAACCATGGAGCCATTCGGCTTATTTGAGTTAGAACCTTGTTACAACAGGTTTCGACGCAGAGCCAATGTGTGCTTTTTTACTAGGACCTGAATATCCAGCCAAAGCCAGATTTTTAGGCATGAAAAATTGAAAAAAAATTCATGTGAAATTATTTATGTTTGCCGAGGGTGGCAAGTTTAATTGGCGAGCATGCTAAATTCGCCTCGATTAATTTATTTACCAGAAAATCGTCGTTCTCGTCAACTAAATTTGCCATCCCCGCGTCAATATAAATCGTCCTTTAAATCTTCGACTTGCCATATTTTTAGCATTTTTTGTTTTACAAAGGACCGATCTGTTAACACCAAATCTCATTTCCCCGCAACAAATAAATGCCACGCCTCTTTTTTAATTGAAAAAACGCATCCCAATCAATGATGTCATCGCAGCCGATCCTTCTTCCGCGTGCTCAACATGTAAACACAAACAAGAGAGTTTGAGCCATGCCGACCACGTCAGCGTCAACATCGCGCGTCCTCATTATACACCTTCACCAGGAGGACACAACACACAACGGGTAACAACAAACCGAAAGGGCCGCCGCGTCGCCATCGGCCGTGCACAAGCCCTCTTGCAAGAAGGAAAGCTACACCGTCGTCGTCGTTGGTGCCCTCCCCTCACCAATCCATTCCAAACCCGGTCATATTTGGCGGGTTTTTTAAGTTTCAAAAGGTCACCACCATACCATACCATGTGTTCTTCTCTCTTGTGACAAGGAACAGGTCATTAACTAATGTTCCAAGAGCCGCCACGGGAAAGAGAGAAGAGAGAAGGGAGAAGAGGGAAGATCGCGTCGCCCACTCCCAAGGACGCCTCACCGCCAGAAGAAATAATCTCGAGGGCCTTTCTGCAAAAACGCCATCCACGGTACAGCGAGTAGTACTATAAACAGCAGAGGCCGCGTGCCAGCAGAAAGAGAAAGAGAGTGTAAAGAAAAAATAAAAATAAATAAAAATAAGCTCCGCCTCTGCCTCTCTCGCGCTCGATTCACACCACACCGCACCTCAGAGGCTCCTCCTCCTCCTGGCTGCTTCCTCAATCCCCCAATCCGCCGGTGGAGCAATTTCCCATGCTCCCGGGCCCCAAGGCGGCCTCACGGATGACCCCCGCCCCGACCCGCCGCTCCCCCTGCTGCTGCTTCGCCTGCTCGCTCAATCCCCCCGGAGCCGCCGTCGCCGCCGCCCGCTAGTCCTCGCCGGGGGAGCAGAAGATCCGGCTTTGGCCGCCCCCGCCTGGCCGCCTCCGGCTTCATCGTCGTCGCCGTCCCGCGTGGGGCTGATCGTTGGGTGGAGCTCGCGGTTAGTGCGCTTCGCTTTCTCTGATTTCTGGATTCCTCCCTTTCTCCATCGATGCGGGCCGCTGGGAAATTGGGTCGCGATCCCGACTCTATCTCCTGTGCCGATTTTCTTATCATCCTGCCTTGTCGATTGCGTCTCTGTTGGATTATTATCGACGCTGATGCGATCTTGTTACAGTCCATGAGCCGGTGGCGACGCTTTATTTTGTCTGTCTGCGACGCCTCGGTTAAGCGCCGGGAAGAAATTGGTTGTATGCGGTGGCTTGCGGCACCAAAAAGGAATGCCTTTTCCCGTTCTTTTCTTCTTCTCCGTAGAAATGATTTGCCCCATGAACATAAAGGAGCAAAGCTGCAGCCGTGCCTGCTAAGGTTGCTTCAATCTGGTTCCATGATCGCTGACGCCGCTTTTCGGGACAACACCGCCCGTCCGTTCCCTCGTTCTCTGACTGGACGAGGCTTTGCTTCTTGGATTATTAGTATTGTAGTCTTGCAACTTTTCCACCATTTCTCCTCCTCTCGAGGCGGCCACTAACTCTGCAGGAATAATAATCTTGCAACTTTTCCACCGTTTCTCCTCCTCTTGAGGCAGCCACTAACTCTGCAGGAATAACAGGGTAGCCAGATACAGCTACCCGTATCTGTTGTTAATCCATATTTGTTATTAGTAACAGTTTAGATATATATTTTGTAGCGGACAACAGTAGGCGAGGCCCTAATTTAGCAATTGATACTAGCAGCACGTCAGCCGTTCGTATCAAGAAAATTAAGGTGTATATCACCTGCAGTTAGTTGGCTCTCTAAACGGCTCTCCAGCAAAATCTGCAGTTAACACGATTTTAAGTCTGCTATAGAAAGCGTTTGATTGGATTACGAGACCGTCGCAGCTTTTTTGTTTTGCTAACGTATCATGGGAGTAATCATGTTGGGCTGTTCAATCAGTGTGCAACAAATCGAAAGGGCCTTTGATCTTGCATGTTATTTAGGTTGTTGATTTGGTTGCTTAGACTGATAAGAAGTTATCTTAATAATATCTTATAATGTGATAGTGGTCCCCGGAGGAGGATTGCGTACTAATCTGTTAGTTTTCTCCGATCTGTCCTTGTCATCGGTAGTAATAGGGAGAGTGCTCCTAACGTGATGACTCGAATCACTCATTTATGTCAAGTCTGTCACCAGTCCTTGACTTTGTTGCAACCGCGCAAAATTAGCCGTATATCACGCATTTTCTGTTCTTCTTTTGGTGTTCATGCCCTTATGCTAAAATCACTGAATCTACTTGGTAGGGGCAGTGCTTTTGACAGAGAATTTGAGCCCCACGGATGAACATGTGCGAGAAAGATCAGAATTTCCACTGGGCCTACGACCTTTTCCATGACCCTTTTGCCGCTCCCAACAGCTACTATGGACATCCTAATGGTTACAGTGACAGCAGCTATTGTGACTACAATTATGCTAGAGGTAGTTTTGTGGAACGTTGTGCAATTCTTTTGTGCAAAAGTCATGAAAAAAGGAGGCAGTATTCCTCATGTGTATATTTTTGGTTCTGCAGATGCATCACATCCAGATGAGACATATTTGCATTCTTCCGCACTTACGTGTGATATGTACAACCCACAAGTTGGCATGTACCATCCTGGTAGTGAAAATATCCATACTCTGATTCAGCCTTTACCTTTCGCATTTTTGCTTTCCCTCTTAACGTTTTCTGTGTGTTTCAGGAAATGTCGGTGGGCAGGAGCATGAGGCAGTCTATGTAGATCCGTCTAGTTCCTCTTCATACCCTGGCAGTGACGACTGTTTTGAAATGGAGGAAGAAGTAGGGAAGAGATTTTACCCCATGGTCCCAGTTCCCGTGAGTCTATTGATCCTTTAAGCCAGGTTAAGAATAGTGTTGTCTAGCTAAGTTTGATTTGCCTCCTTAATAAATGAATCTTTGCTTCCAAGGAAGCTTGATAAGTCCCATGTTTGCTCACTGACTAAATTAGCTACTCTACTAAGCAATGGCCAAAGCAGGTAAGATGATTGACAGAATACCTGTGCACATGTAGCTAAAATCTCAATAGAAAATAACACCAATATATCTGTCAGTCGGATAATTGATTGTAAATACTACTTAGTACTTACTTTAAATACATTATAAGGTGAATTAAATTCGGATATTCTTAATTCCGAGTTAAGCCATGCCATGTAAAAATTTGGCAACATCAGATGAAAACTGTGACATGGCTACCAGGTTCATTTTATAGAGTTTTGCATACAAAGCTGTGATTACTGCCTTCCTTGGTAGTTTCATGGGAATAAATTATCACTCGTACCTTCAGTATGGGAAAAAAGGCTGCAAGTTAAAACTGCTATTTGCACAATTAATCAGCATTCTTTTCTTTTCCAACATGTCTATGCATCTGTTATTAGCTTTGGTTCCATTACACTTACAACTATGATTAAACAATTTGTTTTGCCTTCTCCAGCATGTCCCTAAAATTAATGGTGAAATTCCATCATTCGACGAAGCCACCATGGACCATGAAAGACTGTCAGAAAGGTTTGTCTTAAATCTCACTTCTCATGGGTTCCTTTTGTTAGTAAATGCCGCGGAAACATTGAATTTTATGAGGGATCAGATGTACTAGAATTAGTTTGATAATGTTTCTTCTTAACTTTCTAAATAGCGTGTCCAGGTCTAGTTCAGTATTTTTTACATGTATATTTTTGTAGGTTGAGGGTGTATGACCTAACTGAGAACAAGGTGAAGGGTGATGGCAATTGTCAGGTTTGTACTTAGTGCCATCCTCACCTGAATACTTAGTTTTATCTTGTTGAAATAAGCATAGTAGCAGCACTAGTTGGGTCAGCTCTCTTAGTTATTCCATCATTCGTGACTTATTGTTAGACCATGCAGTACATAAGCCACAACCAACTGATGCTAATCTAATTTTCTCAATTCCACAGTTCCGCGCACTATCAGACCAGCTGTACCAAACTCCAGACCACCATGAGTTTGTGAGGGAGCAGATAATTAGCCAGGTAATCAATAGTTAGTAATCTTTCTCTCGTGATTCTTAGCTTCATTATTTGTTTTGACTCTTTCATCTTTCATCTTTCATCTTTCATCTGATAAAATAATCATTTCCAGCTTAAAAGTAACCGTGAAGCCTATGATGGATACGTCCCCATGGCATATGATGAGTATTTGGACAAAATATCACGGTAAGCTCAACAGTTAAAAAGCTGTTCATGACTAGTACAAATTAGTCACATGTGAATGCTTCCCCAACTAATATCTTGGTGCATAAACTGTCAGAAATGGTGAATGGGGTGACCATGTGACCTTACAGGCTGCTGCTGACAAGGTGCTTATATTTGTCTTACTCATGGGCATAACATATATCACAGCTGGCAGGGGTTGTACTTTACTAAAGCTCATTCTAACGCAATTTGACAAATCTGTTGCAGTACGGAGTGAAGATTTTCGTCATGACCTCGTTCAAGGATACGTGCTACATCGAGATCCAACCCAAGGTTCAGAAGTCCAACAAAGGTATATGAGTCGTTCATTTTCTTTTCAGTTCCAAGTGGGTTGGCTTTGACACTTAACTCTGCACCCTGCTATTTTGTTCTTCTCTGGTTTCAGTGGTGCTGTTGAGCTTTTGGGCGGAGGTTCACTACAACTCGATATTTCAACAGAACGGTGAGTAGCATGCCTGCCTGCCATTGGCATACATGCAATGCGTGTCCAGTCCCCGTCGCAAACGTATGCAACCAACATTCCACACTGACACCGCGATCTCTGCCTGATAATAGTAATTGCTGAAACCCTCTCTTTCCTATTGTTTTGGTACCAGACGCTCCGAGGTTGCACACGGCGAAGAAGAGGAGATGGTGGCCGTTCTCGCAGCACCACCATTGATGAGGCTCTCTTCCCTGGCCTTGGCGCGTGTACTCTGACGGCGTTCCGGCATGCAAAGCACTCTTGTTTCTCCACCGAGATGGCCTGGGGCCCCTCTCAGGGACCCGGGAGGGATCGTCGCGGTGTGCGCTCTGACAGGAGGAGAGAAAGAAAAGGCGTTATGGTTGTCTGAGATAATATTATAGATACATGGAATGGAAGGAATAATGAACATGCGACCTGTCCCGTATATAGTTTTGGGTCGCATTGCATGCTCTGTTATGTATTTACATACAAAATTTTGCCGGAATGAGGCTAGATACAGTTAATCATTCATTTGGAATACAAATGATATGGATGATGATACTAATAAATATCTGGGTTGGAGGCGGTGCTAAAGAATTTGTTGAGCAGAAGGTAGTTTTTTTCCCCTCCTTTTGGAGCAGAAGGCAGTGTTGATTAAGTTTCTGATGTGGTGCCTCTTATAGATGTCTTTTGATTTGATCCGAGAAGCGAGCGTTTTTCAGTTAGATTATTTTTTCTTTGAAGGGGGTGTTTTTTAGGGAAGTGTTCAGTTTTTTTTTTTTGAGAGTTGTTCAGTTAGCTGTTGGTTGTGAAGGCCCAAGTACTAGCTCGACTGTCACTTAGCACAAACACGTGGACTAGCAAGAGGGCGTTTTTGTTCTAAAAAAAAAAGCAAGAGGGCGTTTTCTGTTTTTTATTTGTTTCTCCCAAAAATGTTTGCGCTTTTTCAAAAAAGTTCTAAGATTTCGAAATATGTTTCTGAGTTAAGAATGTTCCCAAAATTTCAAAAAATGTTTCTGACTTTTAAATTGTTTGTTACTTTTAGAAAATCTTCACAAGTTTCAAAATGTTCCTGGATTTTCAAAAAATGTTCAGAAATTTAAAAGGAATCACAATTTTTTTTAAATGTTTGTGTGCTTTTAAAAAAATATTCGCATTTTTTTGAAAAAGTCAATGTTTTTTAAAAAATGTTCTCGAACTTTCCAAAACCCTTTCACTTAGATTTTTTTTTGGAAAACCAAATAAAACTCTGGCTAAAGAGGCAGTTAAAAACTGCTTGCAACATCACCGGTTCGCTATAGTAGTGTTTTGCTACAATACCCAGCTAACGGGCTCGCTGAAGTCCCGATTGCTAAATGGGTAGGCCCTGTCTGGACTCCTACATGATTCACCGCCAATTTTGATGCAAAAGACGTCAAATAGTGTTGACTCACGACAAGCTCTCCATCAACCCTAAGGTGCTTAAAAGTCTTGTGCTCTCAGTTTTCCTGCCGTGGGGAATTAATTAGGAGACTAGTGAGTCCGCCCAAAATGACACCTACTATGAGAGCATACTATCCTCCTTTGTAACGCCCCGGACACATCCGCCGGTGGTCGTTACTCCTGGCGGGATCTAGACTAGCCCCATAGATCAATACTAGTCTTGGAAGTCCTTTCAAGAGTAGCTCGGTATCGAGAATCTATGAAGGAAAAATGCCCCTTTACTTTCGTAGGCGAATAGCCATTCTTTTATCGTATGCGAGGTTACCGTTATGTTTCCTTAATAAGGAATCAAGGAACATCTAGCATGGATATGTTTTCTTTTATCGTATGCCCCAGCTAGCATGGATATATCACCTTATTTACTGTTATTTAAATTAATGCACATATATATCTAGCAACGGTGGAAGGCTTGGCCTTTTGCCCGGTGTTTTGTTCCACTTTTGCCGCACTAGTTCCGAGTACCGGTGTTATGTTCCATATTTTGCGCTCCTAACATGCTCGGGGTTGTTATGGGGACCCCCTTGACCATTCGTTTTAGATTAAAACTTGTCTGGCAAGACCCAACTTTGGTACTACATTTGCTAAACAACTTAATTAAAATGCATAGGGCTTAGCTACCCCGTGGATAATTAATCAACCCCCCGGGCCAGTGCTCCTCACGAGTGTTGGTCCAAACTAGAGTCGTGTGCGGGGCCAACCCAGGGCAACTCGGGAGATGTCTATCAGGCCACCGTACACTGTGCTCATTCGGTCGTGTCCTGAGAACGAGATACGTGGCTCCTATCGGGTTCGTCGACACGTCGAGCGGTCTTGCTGGACTTGTTTTACCTTTCTCGAATGTCTTGCGCGAGGAATTCCGAGGATACTTTGGGGCTATCTCGAGGTTGAGGTTTTTCAACGGAATTTCCTAGGAGATCATGGGATTCGTGGTCGAGGTTATTCCCGCGGCGTGTGGTTAGTTTGTGATAGATGAGTTGGAGCACCCCTGCAGGGTTAAATCTTTTTGAGAAGCCGTGTCCGCGGTTATGTGACAACTTGGAAATTTGTTTAACACCCGGTTATAGTCAACTTGAAGTAAACTCAAATAAAATACACCAACTGGGTGCGTAACCGTGACTGTCTCTGCTCGTGAACATGAACCGAGAGAGAACACGGTGGGGTTATGTTTGACGTAAGTAGGTGTTCAGGATCACTTAGTGATCAATCTAGTACACGTCTGTCATGCGTAGGCCACCATATTTACATTCTTGTTCTCGTAAGTTAGCCACCAAATACATGCTTAGTGCTTGCTGCAGCCTCACCACTTAACCATTCCTAACCTATTGGCTTACATCGTCTCGGTACCCGAGTTATGAGATTGTTGAGTCCTTGTGGCTCACAGATTACAACAATACATGTACATGTGTTGACGAGTTCGTGCCAGATGATGTGTCGCAGCTCCAGTGGGAGTACGATGAAGAACGTAGGCGTATGTACGTTACGTATCCTGATGAGTAGGGGAGCTTCGTGGTGGTGATCCTGGGATAGCAAGGCAGTTTCATTGCTTTCTTTTATCGTTTGATTTCGTCCGTAGCCGGACCCTGTCTTCTGGATGAATGTATGAATAATTGTGTGGACTTGTAAGATAGCTTGTGGCGAGTGTAAGCCAACTCATATACTCATCTCTTCCTACATGTATGCAATGATTCCTCTACTTGCGAAATGACTAGATGCGCTTCTATCCCCGTCGAGGCCCCGAGCCTTAATAGGGATAGGACCGCATCTTGGGCATTACATCCTTCCCTGCCAGTGAATCTGGAACCCTAGTTGTTTGCCTGTGGATTCACCTCCTGTTCCTTGACTCCTTATTAAGGAAACATAACGGTAACCTCGCATACGATAAAAGAATGGCTATTCGCCTACAAAAGTAAAGGGGCATTTTTCCTTCATAGATTCCCGATACCGAGCTACTCTTGAAAGGACTTCCAAGACCAAGTTTGTAGAATGATCCCAACAAAAGCACGATACTTATGTCCCGCTTATTACGAGGTGGATATAGCGCTCGCCTACATGTTACCTGCTCATGGGTCGTGATGCGGACATGGCTACCTTGGATATGATCACAAATACTGCATATGCATATTTATTTGAGAACTACCGGACACTTGTACAATCCACATATGAAGATAAGGGAAAAAGAGACGTTTAGGTGCTGTTCAAGAAGTTCTCTCACGTCACTTTTAGCCTAAGAGAAGATAGAGTCCAAATCTCTCACGTTCTGGACTCAGATTTGGACTGCACAGACACACCTGTCTCAAAACGCCAAGACCTTTTTCATGCGGACTCTGAATTGGGTGATTCTTTTTTTTTTGAAAGTAGATTTCATATGCATTCCAGCCCAATTGGAATCACCTTAAAATTCGTCCGGAGCGTGGAGATATTGGCGAAACAATCTGACGTTGTAGCAGAATCCGAGTCAAACTACAAGTCCAAAGGTGTTGCATCACCTCCACTTGGGCACATGAGCCTTGTACGACCTAGGGTTAGTTTTAGGCTGCCTTGGGACGTCCTCCCACCTCCTTGGCCGCCACCCCTTGCTCCTATATAAGTAGATCAATCTAGTAGCTTTTTCTTTGGGGTTTTGTTTAGTTAAAAGTTAGCCATTGCAACTTCGTGTACTTCGTTTGTGTCCAACGACCAGACTAAGACCGCTTTCGGAACCCCACCCTTATCAATACTTCATCTATATTCGCAGTATTCAGATTGCATTATCATATTATTGCTTGTTCTTCGATTGCTTGCATGACTAGACCTTTGTGGTCAGGTTGATCGTGCTCCGGCGTGGTCAATAACCTCTTGAAGATTGGTTTAGCGATTGCTAAGGCGCAACGTCGTGCACGTTTGTTGTCGAATCGTCAAAGTCGTCTGCACCAAATCGATAGTTATCATCTCATCGAAAGACAGGTGACGAGGACATGTCTACCTTGAATACAACCAAAAATATTGCATACATGCATATTTTTGAGGTGATTTAGTAGCTTTTTTTGGGGGGTTTGTTTAGTTAAAAGTTAGCCATTACAACTTCGTGTACTTCGTTTGTGTCCAACGACCAGACTAAGACCGCTTTCGGAACCCCACCCTTATCAATACTTCATCTATGTTCGCATTATTCAGATTGCATTATCATATTCTTGCTTGTTCTTCGATTGCTTGCAGGAATAGACCTTCGTGGTCAGGTTGATCGTGCTCCGGCGTGGTCAATAACCTCTTGGAGATTGGTTTAGCGATTGCTAAGGCGCAACGTCGTGCACGTTTGCAGTCGGATCGTCAAAGTCGTCTCCACCAAATCGATAGTTATCATCTCATCGAAAGACAGGGACAACTTCACCTCTATCAGGTCGTGGGCCATCAACAAATTTTTTCAATTTCCATGTAAATATTGAATAGACGAGCTGATCAGTTGAACGCCATGCGCTAGTTGGGCCGGCCCACATGTTCTAGAAATCGCAACAAGCGAGTTATAGGCGCACCCGGGAAGAACCCATGATTGTATTGCGCAAGTGAAGGCCCACACATCATTGGCAATTGCAAAGGCCAGGGATAGTTAGATATGGTTGGCATGCATCTGCATTTTCATCCAAACATGTAGTAAATTTTTCTCAAAAATTACGTTAGTAAAATCTAAATATATACTATTATATACCATATTGTAGGGGACCCAATGAACTTAAGCCAATGGTTTATTTTTATTTTAATTGTCTTCTTACACTTCTATCTCTCTACTCCCGATAGAGTAGCTTTTCCTTTTCTAATAGGGTTGGCGATATAGTCCAATTGTTATGAATTATTTGTCTTAGTTAGTTGTGGTCTTTTATGCTACCATATGGGTGCACATGTACATTGGATCAATAAAACATAGTTTGTGATATGTCTTAGACAAAAAAAGGGGATAGACAAGTGGTAGACCCCCCCCCCCCAACACACAGACACAACTTCGAATAGATGATGTACCATACTGTAGGGGACCCAATGAACAGTCTATGATTTTTTTAATCTTAATTATTTTCAATACAAGTTAGGTAAGCCGTCTTGAATTAATCATACTTACCATGTTAATCATGAGTATTGCAGCATGCTAACTGTAACAAGTGTGCATACCACCTTTTCATTACATATACAATTGTATGGGACAATTCTATATTGGTTCACCATGGTCACAAACACTTGCTCTCATATCCACCCAATTTATCGTAAGTAGTTTAATATTTGTTATTTCCAACACCTTATTATCACCTTTAATTTGTGGAAGTATAAATAATTTCTTACATCCTAACAAAGTAGACATTTAAAGTGCATAGATGTTTTTCTAAGTGAAAGATATAACTAAATGGAATATGTGGTTTACTTACTAACTTTCGGAAGTTCGATACTCATTACTTTTACATCGAAAGTGTTACAATTACCCCCTACGCTTGAGGGTAACAAGGTGCAATAGTAGTGTTGAACCAAAAGGAAACCTAAACATACACTACTAGGAAATACCTTATTGGTAGATGCTTACCGGTAGCGGTGGGTAAGTGCACTACGCTACTGCAAAGTAGTAGTAGCACGTGCCCTAACACCGTGCTACATGTACCGTTTAGCAGTAGCGCTGGTGGTCAATACAAGCGCTACTGATAAGTGGGCTCCTCGGTACCCTCCGGGTGGAGCCATATTAGCATCGCCGGGTATGTAGCCCACACTACAACTAACCTAGTAGTTGTAGCGCCGGGTCTGTAGCCCGCGCTGCCATTACCCTTACACGGGCTAGCTGGTAGGCCCAATTTAGCAGCAGCGTTGGTTGTATGGCCTGCGCTACAGATATTGCACTTAGCAATAGCGTGGGCCTTAACCCCGCGCTGCTACTATTAGCACCTTATCCATCCCTCTCATTTCCTCTCGCACACACTCTCCCATCACACTCTCTCGCTTGCTCTCTTCTATCGCCCGCCCGCTACTGCCGTCGTCGCCCCCCCCCCCCCCGGTCGACCGCCGCCGCCATCGTCGCCCTCTCTCCTCCACCGAGGTATCTATCCCTCCTCCCTCCCTCCCTTCTCCCTCCTCCATGGATTGATTGATGCCTGGATGGATTGTTAGATGTATGGATGGATTGATTGTGGATGTTGTTCGATGGATGAATTTGTAGATTTTGGCTATCGTGTATTGATGTTCAATGCTAATGTGCGAATGGTGAATGGTAATGTGTGGATGGTGCTGCTCATACAATTTTTATGAATGGTGTATACAAGAATGAAAAATATAAAAACTAGTAATAGAATAGAATATAAGACCTAGTAATAGAATAGAATATAAAAACTAGTAATAGAATAGAAGATTTTAAGTAAAAAATAGTAATAGGATAGAAATTTTAGGTATCAAATAGAAAATGTTTCAGGTATCAAATAAGTTTTCTGAATATAGAAATGTTTTAGGTATCAAATAAAATATAAAAAATTAGGTATTTACATTAACCAAATACCTTTAAATATTTTAGGTATCGAATAAAATTTAATTTTTTGGTTGCCAATTATATTGATGATCTAAAATTTCCATTTTGAATATATATGTAGATGGATGTATGTTTGTTAGATGGATGGATGCATGGAGGCATTATTAACTGGTGCACTTTTGTTTCATTTTAAAAAAAAGCGACAAAATGGATGCACGGATGCGTTTTGCAGGGAACAAATCTGAGTGGCCTATGTTTTGCCAGAATGTTAATTCAATTCCGTTCCGATAAATTTCAGGCACTCGATATGTCCTCTTTTAAGCAAAGGTCATGCCAAAATTTCGGCATGACTTGCGCTACAAAGTACGATATATCGAGTGCCCGGGATTTGCCGAAACGGGAATTAAACGACATTCCGGTAAAACATAGGCCATTTTTATGTCACTACTCGATATATGTAATGTTAATTGACTGATGCTTTAGGTTGATTTTTAGTCTGTTGGGGCTCCTTATGTGACTTTCAGTGAGGGAGAATCCCGACTGTTGTCGTGGGGGTCGCTTCTCCTTCATTCCCGTGTGCTAGAACTTTTGGCAGTGCACTCGGGAACGAAGGGAGAAGCGACCAACACCAACGGTCGAAATTTCTGTCGAGAGCAAGAATGCCGACTATTGTCATGGGTGTCTGATACTTGTGATCTGCGTTGGGTTTTCCGTGAAGAGGAACGGGTGATGCAGCAAAATAGAAATAAGTATTTCCCTCAGTGAGAACCAAGGTTACCGAACCAATAGGAGTAGCACGCAACCCTCGTCTTCAGTGACTGCACACAAAGAAGCAAACACTTGCACCCAATGCGGGCAAGAGGGTTGTCAATCCCCTTGGACTCGTTATTTGCAAGCAAATGAAGTGTGTAGATGAAAGTTGAATAAAGTAAATTGCAAAATAAAATAAAAGTAAATAAATGGCAGCAAGGTATTGTAAGCTTTTGTAAATATATAAGTGAATAGACCCGGGGGCCGTAGTGTTCTCTAGTGGCATCTCTCATGTAGTAAGCACACGGTGGGTAAACAAATTACTGTTGGGCAATTGATAGAGAAGCGCATAGTTATGCAGTATTTATTCATGGCAATGATCATGTATATATAGGCATCATGTCCATAAGAAAATAGACCGACTCCTGCCTGCAACTATTACAATTACTCCACGTCGAGAGCGCTTCTATGCTTGCCTCTCGAAGTATTAAGTTCATGACAAACAGAGTAATGCTTGGAGAACGATGAAATGATGTCGACAAAAAGAATTCAATCAATATGAATTAACTTCATTGTTTTATCCTTAGTGGCAACAATACAAAGACGTGTCTTGACCCCTTCTGTCACTGGGATATAGAGCACCGCCAGATTGAACCCACTACAACACACCCCTCTCACTGAAGAAATATCAATCTAGTTGGCCAAACTATTCCAATAGATTGGAGAGATTTATGAAGCTATAATAATCATTCAAATAAGAATTATAATACATTTAAGAGAAGACTCAAATCTTTTTCATGAATAATCTGAACATCAACCCACAATTCATCGGATCCCAACAAATTCACCGCACAAAGTGATCACATCGAATAGATCACCGTGAAGATGAGGTGAACTTTGTATTGAAGATCAAGAGAGAGAGAGAGAGCTAGCCATCTAGGTACTAACTACTGACCCGTAGGTCTGTAGGGAACTACTCACACATCACCATGGGAGCAGCAAGGTTGATGTAGAGGCCCTCCGTGGTCGACCCCCCCTCCGGCAAGGCACCGAAACATGGCTCCAGATGGGCATACGGCAGAACAGAGACTTGAGGCGGCGGAAAAAGTGTTTCGGGAGGCTCTCTAGGGTTTTTGGGATTTATTAGAATTTATAGGCCAGAGAGGGGCATCGGGGGCCACCCGAGGGGGCCACCACACAACAGGGCACGACCACCCCCCTGGGCGCGCCCTGTTGTGTGCTCGCTCCTTCGTGCGGCCTCCGGTCTCCTCCCGAAGCTTCATAGTCTTCTTCTGGTCCAGAAAAAATCATAAAAAAGTTTCGGGGCAATTGGACTTTTTTTGGTACTATAAACCTGAAAAGTCAAAAACATGCAGAAAACAACAACTGGCACTGGGCACTGGGTTAATAGGTTAGTGCTAAAAAATAATATGAATTGATAAATAATCACCCAAAAAGCATCCTAGAATGATAATATTATAGCATGGAACAATAAAAAAATCATAGATACGTTGGAGACGTACACTACTACAGAATGGTCCAAACACGACACATCAATCAGAGACCCTTCGACGAAACTGTGTGCGATGCATGAATCGCAAATGGTATAGTGCAAGATCCATCTCTAATGGCACGAACTGTGTGCGAAGGTGGATCCATCAAATACGATTCAGAAAGTAGTTGCGTGTGCGATCTACGGCAAACAGTTTATTCTTATAAACCGTTTGTGATTAGATAAGATAACAGAAACGGTTACCAAAACTACGTATGTGTGCGAAGTACGACATACAGTTCACTCGGATAAACTGTGTGCGCTGATACAGCAGAACAGAAACGACTCGGCATAACACGATGTGTGCGATATATAGCAAACAGGTGAGTAATGAGAATCGTGTGCGAACACCAGAAATAACACAGACGATTCATACTGACAAGCTGTGTGTGTTGTGGGCAGACGGTTGCTGCCAAGTAATTGTCAGCGATGGATGAGATCATTACAGACGCTACGTTGGGAAGTGCCGTTTGCCTGTATTAATATTGCAGACGTTTTATTATTTTGACGCGTGTGCCTCCGCATCAGTCCGTCCTCCTCTCTCACGTCTTTTCACCGCGTTGCCGCCCGAGTATTCCAGTGCATGCTTCGGCACCGCTTTTGGGTTTTGGCCACGCGCCCGCTCGATGATCCCGTTCCCGCTCAGAACCGCGCAGGTTCCCGCGCGCAAAACCGTCCTACGGCTCTAGCTTCCCGCCATGCTCGGTGAAATCCCCAATGCTTGCCGGCCTGCTGTTAGAGCATATTTCTCCATATGTGGTTTTGGTAATTGTTGACAATCCCTATGGACTAATGGTTGCCTTGAGTTATATTCGAAGGATTTGTCCATAGGCACTTCTTGAAGTACATGTGTTGGTTTCAAGGAGTTTATATTGTGACCAAGGTGGTATTCAAGGTTTATCCAAAGATTGGTCATGTGAGAGTTAAGCTTATTGCAAGCATGTCTTGAAGAAGAAGATTGTGTGAGCATTCATGTTTATCTTCAAGACATCATCTTTGTGAAGAGAGAAGATAAGATACAAGGTTGATCAAGACTAAGTCAAAGAGTGAATCAAGTTGATCAACACACAAAGCGTACAAGATGTACCGAGATGGATCAAGTGATCCCATGGTATGGTAAGCATTGTGCATTACGCTTTGTGTACTAACCCATGGTCTACGTGAGAGTTCTTTGTGGGGTTAGGTATATTTCCATGGGCTTGCATCAAGTGAAAGATCCCATACATCCCATGGAAGATGACATCAGTGGTGATCGTCATCAAGGTTGCGGTGTGCAAGCTCAAGTGAAGCATCACGGAGAGATCATGCTCGAAGCTTGCCGTTCATTGTGGTGACAATGGACTTGTGAAGATGTGCCGAAGAGTGGCTCACCCATAGTGGAGTATGGGGAAGCAATCTACTAATCTTCATCAAGCCGGCGCAATCAAGAAAGGTGGTCCATCTTGAGGAAGTCAAGATCGTCATCATGGTGGACTATGCGCAAGGCAAAGTTTTGACCTTGATAGGGTTTTCTATTTTACCGGTCTCATGGTGGTAGTTGGGAGACCGGATTATAGGATTGATAGCCGTACTATCAAGGGGGGCTCTCAAGTGAGTAGCTTGATCGTATCGTTTGTTGAGAGCTCAAACCATTGCATTCTTGGCATCATCGTCTTTCTTGGTTCTTGGTTGGCTTTTCTCTTTGAGGGTTCTTGAGCTTAAGGTCAGCTTCATGACAAGCTCAAGTTCATCGAAAACGAAGTCCATATGCATCTTCTATGATGTTTTCGATGCTGGAGTTTTTGCAGGTTCTTCATTCATAGAGGTTTCACATCTCTATACCATTGGCATTTTCATACTGCCTCTTCTTAGGATAACCGCTGTTTGGATAGTACTTGTCGTGTGCTATCCAACAAGCTTGAGTTTGCTCAATTCGGAGCTCGTATGCGAAAGTTATGGCAGTTTTAGTGCCAGAGCTGTTTTTCTCTGAACAGGCGGTAGTACCGCTCGGTACCACGGTAGTACCGCTTGGGCGGTACTTCCGCTATGTACTACCACTGCTACTTCCGCTTATATTTTGTTCTCTGGCTAGGGTGGTTTTTTGGACGGTAGTAGTGGGCGGTAGTAGGGCGGTAGTACCGCCCGCGCGGTACTACCGCTCTCTAGTACCACTGCTACTACCGCTTATTTCTGGGGTCTGGCGTCTTACTGCATCCCAGCGGTAGTACTGCTGGGTAGGGAAGTAGTACCGCTCCGGCGGAACTACCGCCTCGAGTTTTCTGTCGTTTTGCATGCTTTCCTTGGAACTACTGTGCTAAGTGGTAGTACCGCTTGTGCATGACCTGTGCACATAACGGTTGGATTTGGGGGGCCCTATAAAAGGGGGTCTTCTTCCCCATTGCTCCCTAACTCTTAAGCTCATGTTCTTCCCCCATTGTTGACCTCCTTCGAGCTTGCTAACTCTCAATCCCTCCAATGATTATTGCTAGTTCTTGAGGGAAAAGAGAGAGGAGATCTAGATCCACATTTCCACCAATCACTTTCTCCTCTATGTGAGGGGAACCCCTTGGATCTAGTTCTTGGAGTTCTTTGTGAGCTCCTTGTTCTTCCTCTCATATTCCTCCATAGCTTTTGTTGTTGTGGTGGGATTTGGGAGAGAGGGACTTGGCCACTTTGTGTGTTCTTGCCATTGCATTAGTTGCATCGGTTTGAGTTCTCCACGGTGATACGTGGAAGTGAGAAGTTGAGAAGCTTATTACTCTTGGGTGTGTGAGCACCCTAGAGCTTATTCCTCTTGGGTGCTTTGGTGCCCTAGATGGTTAGTGCTGTCTTGGAGCTCAATCATTGTGGTGTAAAGCTCCGGGCAAGCGTCGGGGTCTCCAGTTTGGTTGTGGAGATTGCCCCGAGAATTTGAGGTCACCTCGGAGCCACAACCCATTGTGGTGAAGCTTCGTGGTGTTGTTGGGAGCCTCCAATTAAGTTGTGGAGTTTGCCCCAACCTTGTTTGTACGGGTTCGGTGACCGCCCTCAAGGGTCCCTTAGTGGAATCACGGCATCTTGCATTATGAGGGGGCGTGAGGAGATTACGGTGGCCTTAGTGGCAACTTGGGGAGCATTGTGCCTCCACACCGCTCCGAACGGAGATTAGCATCTGCAAGGGTGTGAACTTCGGGATACATCGTCGTCTTCGCGTGCCTCGGTTATCTCTTACCCGAGCCCTTTACTTATGCACTTTACTTTGTGATAGCCATATTGGTTCGTGCTATATATCTTGCTATCACTTAGTTGTTTATCTTGCTTAGCATAATTTGTTGGTGCACATAGGTGAGCCTAGTTGTTTTAGGTTTTGTGCTTGTCTAATTAAACGTTAGTTTTATTCCGCATTAGTTCAAGCCTAAACCGTAATTATTTTAAAGAGCCTATTCACCCCCCCTCTAGGCGACATCCACGTCCTTTCACCTGCTATATAAACCCTCACGGCCGGCGACTCCACATTGCCTTCATCCCCCCACCCCGTAGCTTGTCTAGTTTGCTTCTCCCCCAATCGCCAATGGCACCGGCCGTTCGTCGTCGCCCAGCCACACCGCCAGAGGACAACTCCAGCTGGGAGGCTTCACCGCATCGGCGCGGCAGTCCTCTGAAGCGTGTAGTGCACGTGGCGTCCCTGGTGGGTGTGCGCACGCCACCAACTACACGCTCCACCATCGCTGCCCGAAGGCAGCTGCTGCCGGTGGCCGCCGTGGCCACCACCACGCCTTCCGCCGCTGGGGCCGCCACCCCACCGTTGTCCGTCTTTGCCACGACCCCGCCGTCAGGCTGCGGGGTCATAACCCGCGCCGCCACCAAGGCCCGAATGCGGGAGGTGGAGTCCACCAAAGTCCCGCCACCGGGCATCAGCGTCGCAACCCTTGCGCACTACATCTACTTCCTAGAGAAGGAGGTGGAGCGCCAGGTCGCGCACGCGAAGAAGCTCACCGACGCCGTGGCCGGAGGAGAAGCCGCAGCGGCGGCGCGGAATATGGAGATCTACGCAGAGTCCCGTCGCTTCGAGGAGGGGCATCTTGAGCGTCGGAGGGCAGCACTGGCAGGCAACAGACACGTCTCCGCCAACTCGTCGGCAGGCTCCTCCTCCACTTGCTCTTACTGAGCGTGCTCGATTCTGCTGGAAGTAGTACAAAGCCCCTCCGTAGTACTAGTATTTAGGGGCTATTTTGTTCAGTTCATCTAACTATAGATATGGTTGAACTATACCACGTACTTTAATTAGCTAGTATATAGTTGAACTAGCTAATTCAGTACGTGGTTGGCAACAATTGCGGAAAAGTTTGTTCGGTTCAGCTGTCGAGTTGAACTGTATTGTACAAAGACCAGTGCTTAATGTATGAATGAAATCCATGTTTAAAGTGAATTTCAGTTGCAAAATTACACCCTAATTGTGATTTCGTTTCTGCAATACTTGCCAAATGCCAGTGCTAAAATGTTGACAAATGCCAGTGTTACTAGATCGACAGATGTCAATGTTTCCGATTTGACACATGGAAATTTACCTAGTATGATAGATGCAAATCTTCCCGGATTGTCTGTACTAGGCACACGGATCCTATTCGAGAAACTTTGCGATGACGCATTGGACCAATCCTTCGCACCAATTTTTTGACTTGGCTTACGGGCGAAGGAAAGATAGTTGTCGATCTTCAAACGGGTATTCAACCTGAACCATTTGTGATGTGTGTTCATTCAGATAAAACTATGATGGTTTTTTATTTGCTACGTGAATTCAGAGATAAATACTTAATTCATCAAACCATAGATTTCATTCAGTCAAGCTTTCACTTTACATTCATACAATCGAGATACAATATAAATAAAACTAGTTGCGGCGGCGGCGGCCTCCTGCGGCGGCGTTCTCGTGCTCCGGGGCGCAGTTGTACAGTTCTTCAACCGAGACCAGAATGTTATGGACTTCAAAATCAAAGAGTCGGTCGTCGCGCGATCGACGGGCGCGGGGCCGGGGGGCGGCGACTAGCGGCGCTGCGAGAAAGCCGTCGACGGCGGCGGCCCAATCCGCTGAGGGGGGCGTGACGGGTACAGGCGCGCGCACGAGCACGGGCGTGGTGGGTGCAGGCGCGCGCAAGGGGTCGGGCGCCGTCGGTGCGGGCACACGCACTGGGACCGGCGTGGCGTGTGCAAGGGCGCGCACGAGCACGGGGGCAGGAGGAGGCGCTGGCGCTTGCACGTACACGAGCTCACGCGGGTCGGCAGGGACCTCCCTGACGCCCGCGGTTTCCAGCGCTGCGATGATGCTGGGCGACCAGCCCGTCAATGCCACAGGGATGGTTGCTGGTGCGGGCGCGGTGATGGTTGATGGCGAGTGCGTCGGGGCAGCATCCGCTGCAGCATGCAGCTCTTCCAGGGCCATGTCCATGGCGTCCCATTCGTCTTCATGTTCTATCTCTTCCGGCTTGGTGTCAACTTCACCAAACCAGAATACTAGTGGCATATGATCCTTCTACAGCATGGCGTAGGTCGCCGTGGAGGTCTGAAGATGGAGGGGAATGTGAGGCGAAGATATATGGAGGATTGTGAGTGAGTGGGCAGTAAAGCCGCCTATTAAATAGCGGCTCGGGCGCCATTGATGGACAGGTTGGAAGAGAGGAGGGCGGATATGGAGGTCAAAGGGCTCGATTCCCGGTGAGTCTTTGGCGTACTGCCCGCACGCCTCCCGGTGAGTCTTCGGCGTACTGCCCGCATGCCAATAAAAGAGTGCGACGCTTGGCAGCACGTAAATGGCAATAGAATGCCAACGGTTTGAATAATGCAACCGTTTGCGTGGAAACGTGACAGTTCTTTGTTCCAAAAAGCTTTTGTTTGCTATTAATGACACGAAAAATCCCACAGCATATTTGTGCTATATAATGACGCCATGCCAAATTTCTTAAATTTTGTGTGAGTTCTAGATTTACTATAATTTAACTAATATTCTCAATGTTGGCTCTAAAAGAAAATATATATTAAAAAACGAGTCTTAGATAGGAAAACAAAATGCTGTGACGCCTTTATGTGCCATGTTCATGAAACCATGCCAAGTTTCATGAATCTCCTGGCGAGTTTTTGATTTACATGATTTAAAAACCTATAGTTTCTCAATGTTTTTGTGGCCGAACCAAGACCCCGAGATGTTTGAAATTCATTCACATGTCTTGCATGGGACCTAAAGATGTATGCACACTAATATGGTTTTCAACCCATTTTGATGCACCGGACCTTCTGATTGTAGTTCGGATTTGAATTATGCATGTTAAATAATGCATATAAAAGTCAAATAATGTATAAAAAGGCCAAACGAACCATGCATAACTTCATATTTTGGCACGACACTCTCAATTTGGTATATGTTGCCTATAGAAATAGTTCAAGACGAGAAGAGGCAGTGGATGTCGATTCACCCACATAAGGTGACACATTCCATATCGAAACAACAAAGCTTCACGTGATAATTAATCTTTGGTTTGTGCGGGGCTTGTGCCAAAACTTGTCCCAAATTGGACATTATTTTACCAGGACACATATGAGCCATGCATGTTATGACACCATGCCAAGTTTCATGAATTTTCTGACTAGTTTTTGATTTACACATGATTTAAAACCCGTGTTTCTCAATGTTTGTATGGCCGAGCCAAGACCGCGAGATGTTTGAAATTCATTCCCATATATTGCATGGGATCCTAAAGATGCATGTACACTTATACGGTTTTCAACCCATTTTGATGCACCGTACCTTGTGAATGTAGTTCAAATTTGAATTATGCACGTTAAATAATGCATATAAAAGTCAATTAATGTATAAAAAGCCCAAACGAACCATGTATACTTTCATATTTTGGAACGACACTCATTTTGGTATATGTTGCCTCTAGAAATATATAGTTCAAGACGAGAAGAGGCAGCGGATGTCGATTCGACCACATAAGGTGACGCGTTCCTTATCGAAACCACAAAAGCTAGCTTCCCGTGAGTAGCTAAGGTTTGTAAGGGCTTGTGCCAAAACTTGTCCCAAATCGGACAATTTATCATCAGGACACATATGAGCCATGCCATGACACCATGCCAAGTTCCCTGAATTTCTGACGTGTTTTTGATTTATACATGAATGTAAAACCAAGTTTCTCAATGTATGTGTCTGAGCCAAGATCCCAAGATGTTTGAAATCCATTCCCATATCTTGCATGGGGCCCAAAGTAGCCTTGGACACTTATATGATTTTTTAACCCATTTTGATGCACCGGACCTTGTGATTTTAGTTCAAATTTTAATTATCCACATTGTATGCCTAGAGAACTCAATTAACGTATGAAAATGAGAAAAGAACCCTGAATAATTCCATATTTTAGCAAGACACTCTTACTGGTGCGAGTTGCCTCTAACAAAAGTTCATGGCGAGAAGATGAGCGGATGTCGTTTTGCCTACGTAAGGTGATGTTTTCCTTATCGGGACCTCAAAGATTGAAATGAGAAGCTCTGCTTTGTAAGGGACTTGTGGCTAAAATTGTCCCATGTTGTAAATTTTTTTTACCATGGCACATATGTGCCATGTCATGACAACATGCCAAGTTTTTAGAATTTCTGACGCGTTTTGGATTTACAATAATTTAAAAACCAAGTTTCTCAACGTTTGTGGCCGAGCCAAGATGCCGAGATGTTTGAAGTTCATTCCCATTTATTGCCCGTGACCTAAAGATGAAGCCATGGACATTAATATGATTTTTCATCCCATTTTGATGCACGGACATTGGGACGATAGCTCAAATTTGAATAATACACATTAAATGTCTAGAAAACTCAATTAATTTATAAAAATGGAAAACCGACCCTGAATAATTCCATATTTTAGCACGACACAGCTATTGGTCAGTGTTCACTGCACATAAATCTTATTGCAATCCAAACACCGTCCTTTGTCGAATTAACCTCATTTTCTGTTTTAAAAACATTTTGAAAATTAAGTCTTTCACAAACAGTTGATGTTCATGAATCGTGTGTGATGCAGTACAAAATATCTTGGGCCAATCCTCGTAATGCATGGCTTAGGCCGGAAGCTTCGTCGGCTGCAGTACACCGCCGGCTAGTTTACCGCACTGACTCCTCAGACCATTTTACTTTTCAATCGTCGCCGGTGAAAGATGGGGACGTGGATCCCCATCGTGAGGGCAACTTCGGCAACCAACTCCGGCCCGAGCGTGGCCGCATCGGCCATGAGCGCACTCTCAACATGCTTGAACGCGGTCGCTACCTCCGACAGAGTGGCTACAGCAACCGAAAGGGCAGCTGCTACAGTTGAGAGGGCGGCAGCAACAACCGCGATGGGGATAGAAAATGGCGAGAATAACACATCAGCTGTCACTTCCTCGGCAGTCGCCATAGCCCTGATGGCGGACGCCCAGTCCCATCTCGAGGCCGCCCATGCCCATCTCGTGTCGGTCGCTGCACAAATCACATCTGCCTTCTCCGACACCGGTCGACAACCCACCTCCATTGAGTTGGTAATCGCTGAGTGTGCTCGAGCAGGCGTCCGTTCGTCGGCGGCCTCCCTAGCCAAGATTGTGGCCGTCCATGCCCGGAGCAAGGCCGCCCACGCCCGTCTCATGGCGGCCTTATCCAAAGAGATGGTGGAGGAAGACTGCGAGATCCTGGAGTATGTGGCGATGGATCTCCTTTCCCCGGAGTTCATTGAGCGGGAGCTGGTCATCGAGGAGGCGGCGGAGATTGACGAATGCCAGGCGGAATATTAGTCCCTGTCTAGAGCGATGGTGTTTTGTTAGAGTAATGTTTAAGTCAATTAACTAATGTTTATTAGTTGCTCGATTAAGTAAGTGCGGGCAGTGCTGTAGGCTCTTTTGTGTAGTACTACTCAAATTTGCAAGTGTTGTTAAACTAAGCAATGACCAATGTAACGAGGGAAATTCGGACCAAAATTTGCCGCCGTATCCCCATTTTCTCTTCCAAATGAACATGAAATGCAAGTACCGTGCGCAATGTACCATCCGATATCTTACGCCGGAAGCTTGGAGACCAAAATTTCCACGTTCAGTCTCATCACACACGGGATAAACTATAGCATACATTTGTGTTGTTGAATATCACACACAGTTATGGTAAAGTTACTGTGTCCGATGTGACTGTGCGCGCTACTTTTTCTCCGCACCGAAAGAAATTTTCGGCTGCCGCGCAAATATCTACCTCCCCCGCCCCTCGTACCAACCAAAAGCCACATTTCCCATCCCCCTGCTCCCCCTTCATTTCCTAAGTTCAAACCTTCACTGCTTGCTTGCAGCGCCGCCTCCTCACCGGCGACGCTCCTTCCTGCTGCTCGGCCTCATCCATCTAGTCATAGTCAGGTAATCCAAACCTTCCCCATACCTCCTCCCCCCTCCACCCCCTCCTCCTCCATTCCACATGGCCCGACCGCCGGCGCGACACATTCCACCAAAATCACCGGCCCACCCCCACATAATCGCCGCCTAAAGACATGGTGCACGCAGTATAGCTAGGATCTCAAGGAGAACCCGGCAGCAGCGAAGCAAATCGCGACCGCACGCGTGGATGAGTCCTCGATGGCTGCAATGCGTGCTAACCCCCAGATCTTAGAGCAGCATCTAGACGTCGAGGCCACCGTCGACGCCTCGCGCGCGGACGCCGCCACACAGTTAGCTGCTTTGAACAATAGCTCGTTGTGTTTTCTCCAGGGCTCCGCTGTTGCCTTCGACGACGACTCCGTGTTGTTTTCTCAGCGTGCCCGTGCTTTCCTCAACTCCATAGCAGGCAGGTTGGTGCCCGGACAGGCTGAGGCAACTCACCACTACGAGGAGGGCACCCACGATGTGGAGGCCTCGCCCTCGTCCAAGCCCATCATTATCGATATCTCCAACAACGAGGAATATCTTGTTTTTAAGCTTAATTACTAATGACCTGTGTTCAGCTAGCTATGCCTGTTACGCATGTTTGTTTTACCTGCTGCATGTGCTGCTCCTGCTTTTCCTTAAGAAACTATAGTGAAATATGCAATGTAATGCTACTATGCAATCTGACCTTCTACTACTATGTTGTATTGTGCAATGTGATGCTCAGTTAACTGTTTGGTTCAGTTGTTTTGGTGATCATCTGCAATGTCATGTTCAATTATTGTTGGTACAATTTTGTTTTGTTATGCACGTGAAACCTACAATTGCTATATTTCATAGTTCTTAGCACGCTTGTCTTTTCCATGTGGCTTGAATTCATATGTTGGATATGCAATGCGTTTATCTTTCATTAACAGATTTTATTGATCAATATCTATTCTTAAACACGTTACATGGGGGAACAATGGGAGACACTGAGGTTTACCATCGAGGTTTGCACTTTCATGATCCTTTGGCTAATAGCACATTATTGTGCAATTGCAGGAACCATTCTAATATTTAGGTTTCTAACAATAATTTGGTCTTGCACATGTAGGTCCTACCGTAAGAAGTTTAGACCCACTGTTCGACCCATTTTGCATGTGGGGAAATGATGTTTTCATGAATATCAGTCAAATCAAGAAACTCAGAAAGATTGTTAAGATAAAGAAACTTGCGACAAAAAACAACAAGCTGTTTGTCTGCACAATGAAGAAGACATCAGTGAACTATAGGACGGTACTATCTCTTTTACCTTGTCTTTTTTCCCTTTGTGACATTTCAATTTTTAGAAACGAAATTTACGCATATCTTTGTTTCCAGTCCTTTCCAAAGCAGTTCATCGATGAGTACGTCTCAAACCACCTATATGGTCAAGAGGCGAGGAAGGTATTCATACAGCACCCACGGTATAATCTTGAAGTCTTCCTCAAGAGGATGAAGGATGGGCGGGCAACCATCCACAGGCACTGGCATAAAGTTGCATGAACCATCGACATCAGTGAAGGCTCAATATTTGCCTTCCGCTTTGATAAGTCTCCATCATATCTATAATTTTTGATTGTTTCATGCCAATATTATACAACTTTCACATATTTTTGGCAATATTTTATATGATTTATTGGACTAACATATTGATCCAGTGCCCAGTGCTAGTTCCTGTTTGTTGCATATTTTTTGTTTCGCAGAATATCCATATCAAACGAAGTCCAAATGCGATAAAAATTTACGGAGATTTTTTTGGAATATTTGTGAATTTTGAGAAGTCGAATCAACGCAAACGGAGGCCCACAGCCCCCACAAGACACCAAGACGCGGCCAGGGGGCCCAGGCGCGCCCTGGTGGGTTATGCCCACCTCGTAAGTCAGTTGGAGCTCTCCTTTAGGCGCAAGGAAGCTAATTTTTGGATAAAAATCCCCTCAAAATTTCAGCCCGATCGGAGTTATGGATCTCCAGGAATATAAGAAACGGTTTTTGGCCAGAAAAGAGGAGCGCGAAACAGAAGAGAACAGAGAGGGAGATCCAATCTCGGAGGGGCTCCTGCCCCTCCGCCGCCATGGAGGCCATGGAGCAGAGGGGGAACTCTCCTCCCATCTAAGCGAAGGCCAAGGAATAATAAGAAGGAGGGGGGCTCTCTACCCCTCTCTCCCGGTGGCGCCAGAACGCCCCCGGGGCAATCATCGTGACGGCGATCTACTCCAACAACTTCGCCGCCGTCAACACCAACTCTCTCCCCCTCTATGCAGCGGTGTAACACCTCTCTTCCCCGCTGTAATCTCTACTTAAACATGGTGCTCAACTCCATATATTATTTCCCAATGATATTTGGCTATCCTATGATGTTTGTGTAGATCTCTTTTGTCCTATGGGTTAATTGTGGTATGATGTTATGGATGTGAGTTGTATGTTGATATGGTGCTGTCCTATGGTGCCCTCCGTGTCGCGCAAACGTGAGGGATACCCGCTGTAGGGTGTTGCAATATGTTCATGATTTGCCTATGGTGGGTTGCTTGAGTGACAGAAGCATAAACCCGAGTAGGTGGGTTGTTGCGTATGGGAGTAAAGGGGCTTGATACTTAATGATATGGTTGGGTTTTACCTTAATGAACTTTGGTAGTTGTAGATGCTTGCTAGAGTTCCAATCATAAGTGCATATGATCCAAGTACGGAAAGTGTGTTAGCGTATGCCTCTCCCTCATTGCATATAACAAGTATCTATCGTATCATATTCAATTGCCTAGGGACAATCTTTCTCTTGCGTTACACAAAAAGCTTTCTACTAAGTTATTTACTTTTTTTGTTCTTTTATTAAAACAGCACCTAACTTTTATTTCCACGTTCTTTATTATCTTGCAAAGTACTTCTAGTTTTATTCCCGCAAAGTAGTTTCATACTAGTTCTAGGTAAAGCAAGCATTAGCGTGCGTAGAGTTGTATCGGTGGTCGATAGAACTTGAGGGAATATGAGGAGAAGGAGGAGAGGCAAGAGTTCAAGCTCAAGGAGACTCAAGAATCTAAGCTTGGGGATGCCCCAGAAGGCATCTCATTTTTCTTCAACAAGTATCGGTATGTTTTCATTTTCGTTTCGTTCATGTGATATGTGTAAATCTTGGAGCGTCTTTTGTGTTTAGTTTTCACTTTTCTTTTATGCACCATGATGGTATGAGATAGTCCATGGTTGATTTATAGAATGCTCATTGCACTTCTCTTATATCTTTTGAGTATGGCCTTATAGAATGCTTCATGTGCTTCACTTATATTATTTGAAGTTTGGATTGCCTGTTTCTCTTCACATAGAAAACCGTTATTCGTAGAATGCTCTTTTGCTTCACTTATATTTATTAGAGCATGGTCTTTTGTAGAAAGAAATAAAATCTCTCGCTTCACTTATATCTATTTAGAGAGTCAACAGGAATTGGTCATTCACATGGTTAGTCATAAAATCCTACATAAAACTTAGGGATCACTGAATATGATATGTTTGATTCCTTGCAATAGTTTTGCGATATAGAGATGATAATATGTGGGAGGTACTAGTGGATGATCGTGTTTAGTAAGATATTGGTGTTATGGTTTGTGATTCCCGAAGCATGCACGTATAGTCTCCCGTTATGCTAGGAAGTTGGAGCACAATTTATTCTTGATTGTCTATCTTTGTGTGAAGGTCGGGGGCGCGCGATGGTTAACTCCTACCAACCTCCCCCCTAGGATCATGCGTAGTAATACTTTGCTTCGAGAGAGCTAATAAACTTTTGCAATAAGTATGTGAGTTCTTTATGATTAATGTGAGTCCATGGATTATACGCACTCTTACCTTTCCGCAATTTGCTAGCCTCTATGGTACCGTGCATTGCCCTTTCTCACCTCGAGAGTCGGTGCAAACTTCGCCGGTGCATCCAAACCCCATGATATGATACGCTCTATCACACATAAGACTTATTATATCTTCCTCAAAACATCCACTATACCTACCTATTATGGCATTTCCATCGCCATTCCGAGATATATTGCCATGCAACTTCCACCGCCTCCGTTTTGATGACTTGAGCATTCATTGTCATATTGCATTACATGATCGTAAGATAGCTAGCATGATGTTTTCATGGCTTGTCCGTTTTTTGATATCTTTGCTATGCTAGATCATTGCATTCATACAGAGTCATACTTTGTTCTACTATCGTTGTAATATTGAGTTGTAAGTAAATAGAAGTGTGATGATCATCATTATTCATTATTAGAGCATGCCCAGTGATGAAAGGATGATGGAAACTATGATTCCCCCACAAGTCAGGATGAGGCTCCGGACAAAGAAAAAAAAAGGAAAAGAAAAAAAAAGAAAAAAAGAAAAAGAAAAAAAAAGAAAGAAAAAAAGAAAGAAAAAGAAAAAGAAAAAGGGGCATGCTAATTCCACACTTGTGCTTCAAAGTAGCACCATGTTTTTCATAGAGAGTCTCCTGTGTTGTCACTTTCATATACTAGTGGGAATTTTTCATTATAGAGTTAGATGCATACCCACTTAGTTTTTATATTGAGCTTTCATACACTTATAGCTCTTAGTGCATCCGTTGCATGGCAATCCCTACTCATCGCATTGATATCTATTGATGGCATCTCCATAGCCCGTTGATACGCTGAGTTGATGCGAGACTTTCTTCTCCACTTTTACCCCTTTGAAACCTACCACCATATTCTATTCCACCCATAGTGCTATATCCATGGCTTGTGCTCATGTATTGCGTGAGAGTTGAAAATGCTGAAGCGCGTTAAAAAGTATGAACCAATTGCTTGGCTGACACCGGGGTAGTACATGATTCATACTTTGTGTTAAGAAGACAGAGCATGACAAGGCTATATGATTTTGTAGGGATAGCGTTCTTTAGCCTTGATATTTTGAAAGACATGATTGTTTGTTGGGATGCCTGAGTATTAATGTCTTTATGTGAAAACTAGACAATTGCTTTGAATCACTTGTGTCTTAATAGTCATGCCATGATTAGATATATGATCAAGATTATGCTAGGTAGCATTCCAAATCAAAAATTATCTTTTTTATCATTTACCTACTCGAGGACGAGCAGGAATTAAGCTTGGGGATGCTGATACGTCTCCGTCGTATCTATAATTTTTTATTGTTTCATGCCAATATTATACAACTTTCACATATTTTTGGCAACATTTTATATGATTTATTGGACTAACATATTGATCCAGTGCCCAGTGCCAGTTCCTGTTTGTTGCATGTTTTTTGTTTCCCAGAATATCCATATCAAACAAAGTCCAAACGCGATAAAAATTTACGGAGATTTTTTTTGGAATATTTGTGAATTTTGAGAAGTGGAATCAACGCAAAGGGAGGCCCACAGCCCCCACAAGACACCAGGGCACGACCAGGGGGCCCAGGCGCGCCCTGATGGGTTATGCCCACCTCGTAAGTCGGTTGGAGCTCTCCTTTGGGCGAAAGGAAGCTAATTTTTGGATAAAAATCCCCTCAAAATTTCAGCCCTATCGGAGTTACGGATCTCCGGGAATATAAGAAACGGTTTTTGGCCAGAAAAGAGGAGCGCGGAACAGAAGAGAACAGAGAGGGAGATCCAATCTCGGAGGGGCTCCTGCCCTCCGCCGCCATGGAGGCCATGGACCAGAGGGGGAACTCTCCTCCCATCTAGGCGAAGTCCAAGGAAGAAGAAGGAGGAGTGGGGCTCTCTCTCCCCCTCTCCCGATGGCGCCAGAACGCCGTCGGAGCAATCATCGTGACGGCGATCTACTCCAACAACTTCGCCGCCGTCAACACCAACTCTCTCCCCCTCTATGCAGCGGTGTAACACCTCTCTTCCCCGCTGTAATCTCCACATAAACATGGTGCTCAACTCCATATATTATTTCCCAATGATATTTGGCTATCCTATGATGTTTGAGTAGATCTCTTTTGTCCTATGGGTTAATTGTGGTATGATGTTATGGATGTGAGTTGTATGTTGATATGGTGCTGTCCTATGGTGCCCTCCGTGTCGCGCAAACGTGAGGGATCCCCGCTGTAGGGTGTTGCAATATGTTCATGATTTGCCTATGGTGGGTTGCGTGAGTGACATAAGCACAAACCCAAGTAGGTGGGTTGTTGCGTATGGGAGTAAAGGGGACTTGATACTTAATGCTATGGTTGGGTTTTACCTTAATGAACTTTGGTAGTTGCGGATGCTTGCTAGAGTTCCAATCATAAGTGCATATGATCCAAGTACGGAAAGTGTGTTAGCGTATGCCTCTCCCTCATTGCATATAACAAGTATCTATCGTATCATATTCAATTGCCTAGGGACAATCTTTCTCTTGCGTTACACAAAAAGCTTTCTACTAATTTATTTACTTTTTTGTTCTTCTTATTAAAACAGCACCTAACTTTTATTTCCAAGTTCTTTATTATCTTGCAAAGTACTTCTAGTTTTATTCCCGCAAAGTAGTTTCATACTTGTTCTAGGTAAAGCAAGCATTAGCGTGCGTAGAGTTGTATCGGTGGTCGATAGAACTTGAGGGGATATTTTTTCTACCTTTAGCTCCTCGTTAGGTTCGACACTCTTACTTATCGAAAAAGGCTACAAATGATCCCCTACACTTGTGGGTTATCATGCTTCAAGAGTTTTCTAGACGAGATTCATCTGTCTATTTACCGTATATGATGCTATTTTCCAAAGGTTTTAGATGTTGCATGTGAAACTCGGTCCTGTCGTGATATTGGGTAGGTAGGTAGTATATGCCTATATGATGTTGTACTCTGATGTATTTCAATTATGAAATCCTGGTTGCTGTAATACGAAATAAAATATATTGTGTGCTTGATCTGAAGTATCAATTTGTTTACTAGCTGGATTATAAATAATAGAGCAATTAGCCTGATTATTGGGGTTTCATATTGCAGACGGTTTGTCATAGAACACCGTCAGCGATGACCACAACAAACCCACACACTTGCTGGAAAATTGGCGTGTTGGATCAGTGAACAATCACACACGATTTCTGGGCGCAAACTGTGTGTGTTAGAAAACCCATTCGCAAACGCTTTCACATAAAACGTGTGTGTGATGGACAGCCCTATGCCAAACAGTTTCTTCTAGGCACCGTGCGTGATGGCCACCCCTAACACAGACGATGTTAAGCAGAAAATTATGTATGATGAACAATACGAACGGAAACGTATGTTTGGGATTAACTATGTGGGATGGTATGCACATCTCACACGATTTCTCCTAAATACCTGTTTGTGATAGTCCTTCCAATCGCACACGACATAATTTTGCCTATCGTGTGTGACCGGGAGCAGGCATCGCCAACGGGTTTTTCATGTCGTGTGCAATAGACCCCCCCTATCGCCCACACATGCAAGGCGATGGTTTGAAACTACGTCACGGAAAGGGGTTAAAACCGTTTGTATAGCAGGGGCCTGCACTAGTGGTATCAGGGTCGCTCTTCCTCTTTCTCCTCGTGATAAACCTTTTGATAATGCATGGGGAAAAAGAGAAAAGCGTTCATCACCGACGGGCGTAATATCAGTGAGTGTCCACCATATAAACCACCATATAAGTGTGAGGGAGTGCCCACCATATACACCATGAGAGATGAGATGAATGGACCCGGGGGCCATAGCTTTCACTACATGCATCTCTCTCAAGAACATAGCAATGGTGGGTGAACAAATTACTGTAGGCAATTGATAGAAAGGCGAATAATTATGATGTTATTCAAGGCATGATCATGTATATAGGCATTACATCCATGACAAGTAGACCGAAACGATTCTGCATGTACTATTACTCCACCAATCGACCACTATACAGCATGCATCTATGGTATTAAGTCCATAACAAACAGAATAATGCTTGGAGCATGATGACAAAATGTAGATAAAGTAAGATCAACTAATATGGTCGAACACCATCGTTTTATCCTTAGTAGAAATAATACAGATATGTGCCTCACTACTCCTCCTGTCACAAAGTGAGGACACCGCAAGATTGAACCTACTACTATGCACCACTTCCTCTAAAGATCTCTCCAACTTGGCGAAAGAAAACTCATAGATGGGAAAGCATACATAGCTATAATAATCACACATAATAAATCTCAGAGAGGACTCAACTACTTTCAATGAATAATCTGATCATAAACCACAATTCATCGGATCCCAACAAACACACCGCAAAGAATCGAATAGGTCTCCGAAGAGATCATTGTATTGAAGATCAATCGGAGAGAGAGAGAGAGAGAGAGAGAGAGAGAGAGAGAGAGAGAGAGAGAAGGAGCGAGAGAGAGAGAGAGAGAGCCATCTAGTTACTGCTATGGACCCGTAGGTCCTATAGGAACTACTAACACATCATTGGGGAGACAACAAGGTTGATGAAAATGGCCTCCGTGATGGATCCCCCCTCCGGCAGAGTATCGAAAAAGGCCTCCAGATGAGATCGCGAAAGAACATAGGCTTGCGGCGGTGGAAAAATTATTTTGGACGTTCCCACGAGGGTTTTTGAATATATGTGAATTTATAGGCCAGGTTTTAGGTCAATTTGAGGAGCAGGGGCCCCACAAGGGGGGAGGGTACGACTACTCCCTGCCCTTATTATTTCCTCGTCTAGCTTCTTGACTCCTCCCGAAGCTTCCAGGGTCCGGTTTGGTCTAGAAAATATCGTCAAAAAATTTCGTCGTGTTTGGACTCCGTTTGGTATGGATTTTCTGTTAAACCAAAAACAAGTAGAAAACAACAACTGACACTGGACACTGGGTTAATAGGTTAGTTCACAAAAATGATATAAAATGATGTATAAAGCATACAAGATTGATAATAGTATGAAAAAAAATAAAAATTATAGATACATTGGAGACGTATCACCTATCCACATAAAACCTATCCACAAATTTTGAGACCCACCCAACTCCCTCAACTTCCTATAAAAATTCCTAACCATATAGCCAAAACCCTAGCCCTGCGAAGGAAGTATATTTGCACCTATTCAACTGAGCCCAAATTTGCCATGGTTATCAAACATGACAAAACAACTATACCACCAAAAATTTAGCCCATGCCACTGTTGGAAATATGCCCTAGAGGCAATAATAAAATGGTTATTATTATATTTCCTTGTTCATGATAATTGTCTATTATTCATGCTATAATTGTATTAACCGGAAACCGTAATACATGTGTGAATACATAGACCACACCATGTCCCTAGTGAGCCTGTAGTTGACTAGCTCGTTGATCAATAGATGGTCATGGTTTCCTGACCATGGACATTGGATGTCGTTGATAACAGGATCACATCATTAGGAGAATGATGTGATGGACAAGACCCAATCCTAAGCATAGCACAAGATCGTGTAGTTCGTCTGCTAGAGCTTTTCTAATGTCAAGAATCATTTCCTTAGACCATGAGATTGTGCAACTCCCGGATACCGTAGGAATGCTTTGGGTGTATCAAACGTCACAACGTAACTGGGTGACTATAAAGGTGCACTACAGGTATCTCCGAAAGTGTCTGTTGGGTTGGCACGAATCGAGACTGGGATTTGTCACTCCGTGTGATGGAGAGGTATCTATGGGCCCACTCGGTAATACATCATCATAATGAGCTCAATGTGACTAACGAGTTAGTCACGGGATCATGTGTTACGGAACGAGTAAAGAGACTTGCCGGTAACGAGATTGAACAAGGTATAGGGATACCGACGATCGAATCTCGGGCAAGTAACATACCGATGGACAAAGGGAATTGTATACGGGATTAATTGAATCCCCGACATCGTGGTTCATCCGATGAGATCATCGTGGAACATGTGGGAGCCAATATGGGTATCCAGATCCCGCTATTGGTTATTGGCCGGAGAGGTGTCTCGGTCATGTCTGCATGGTTCCCGAACCCGTAGGGTCTACACACTTAAGGTTCGGTGACGCTAGAGTTGTAATGGGAATTGTATGTGGTTACCGAAAGTTGTTCGGAGTCCCGGATGAGATCCCGGACGTCACGAGGAGTTCCGGAATGGTCCGGAGGTAAAGATCTATATATGGGAAGTCCTATTTTGGCCACCGGAAAATGTTTGGGATTTTTCGGTATTGTACCGGGAAGGTTCTAGAAGGTTCCGGAGTGGGGCCGACCTGCATGGGGGGACCCACATGAACGTGGGTAGTGGGGGCAAGGCCCCACACCCCTGGTCAAGGCTCACCAAGATCCCCCCTTAGAAGGAATAAGATCATATCCCGAAGGGATAAGATCAAGATCCCTAAAAAGGGGGGATAACAATCGGTGGGGAAGGGAAAGGATGGGATTTCTTTCCTCCCACCTTTGCCTACGCCCCAATGGACTTGGAGGGCAAGAAACCAGCCCCCTCCACCCCTATATATAGTGGGGAGGCGCATGGGAGCTGAACCCCTTGCCCCTGGCGCATCCCTCCCCCCTCCTACACCTCCTCCTCCTCCGTAGTGCTTAGCGAAGCTCTGCCGGAGAACCACGAGCTCCACCGCCACCACGCCGTCGTGCTGCCGGAGCTCTCCCTCAACTTCTCCTCCCCCCTTGCTGGATCAAGAAGGAGGAGACGTCCCCGGGCTGTACGTGTGTTGAACGCGGAGGCGCTGTCCGTTCGGCGCTTGGATCGGATCTTCCGCGATTTGAATCGCCGCGAGTACGACTCCATCAACCGCGTTATTTGCAACGCTTCCGCTTAGCGATCTTCAAGGGTATGAAGATGCACTCCCTCTCTCTCGTTGCTAGCATCTCCTAGATTGATCTTGGTGACACGTAGGAAAATTTTGAATTATTACTACATTCCCCAACAGTAGTATTAGAGCTAGGTCTATGCGTAGATTCTATGCACGAGTAGAACACAAGTAGTTGTGGGCGATGATTTGGTCAATTTTCTTGCTGTTACTAGTCCTATCTTGATTCGGCGGCATTGTGGGATGAAGCGGCCCGGACCGACTTTACACGTACGCTTACGTGAGACTGGTTCCACCGCCTGACATGCACTTGTTGCATAAGGTGGCTAGCGGGTGTCTGTCTCTCCCACTTTAGTCGGATCGGATTCGATGAAGAGGGTCCTTATGAAGGGTAAATAGCAATTGGCATATCACCGTTGTAGCTTTTGCATAGGTAAGAAACGTTCTTGCTAGAAACCCATAGCAGCCACGTAAAACTTGCAACAACAATTAGAGGACGTCTAACTTGTTTTTGCAGGGTATGCTATGTGATGTGATATGGCCAAAAGGATGTGATGAAATATATGTGATGTATGAGATTGATCATGTTCTTGTAATAGGAATCACGACTTGCATGTCGATGAGTATGACAACCGGCAGGAGCCATAGGAGTTGTCTTAATTTATTGTATGACCTGTGTGTCAATCAAAAACGCCATGTAATTACTTTACTTTATTGCTAACCGTTAGCCATAGTAGTAGAAGTAATAGTTGGCGAGACAACTTCATGAAGACACGATGATGGAGATCATGATGATGGAGATCATGGTGTCGTGCTGGGGACGATGGTGATCATGCCGCGCCCCGAAGATGGAGATCAAAGGCGCAAGATGATATTGGCCATATCATGTCACTTTATGATTTGCATGTGATGTTTATCATGTTTTTACATCTTATTTGCTTAGAACGACGGTAGCATAAATAAGATGATCCCTCACTAAAATTTCAAGAAATGTGTTCCCCCTAAGTGTGCACCATTGCGAAGGATCGTTGTTTCGAAGCACCACGTGATGATCGGGTGTGATAGATTCTAACGTTCACATACAACGGGTGTAAGCCAGATTTACACACGCGAAACACTTAGGTTGACTTGACGAGCCTAGCATGTACAGACATGGCCTCGGAACACGAGAGACCGAAAGGTCAAACATGAGTCATATAGTAGATGCGATCAACATGGAGATGTTCACCATTGATGACTAGTCCGTCTCACGTGATGATCGGACACGACCTAGTCGATATGGATCATGTATCACTTAGATGACTAGAGGGATGTCTATCTAAGTGGGAGTTCATTAAATAATTTGATTAGATGAACTTAATTATCATGAACTTAGTCTAAAATTGTCTTTACAATCTATCTTGTAGATCCAATGGCCCACGCTAATGTTGCCCTCAACTTCAACGCGTTCCTAGAGAAAACCAAGCTGAAAGACGATGGAAGCAACTATACGGACTGGGTCCGTAACTTGAGGATCATCCTCATAGCTTCCAAGAAAGCATATGTCCTTGATGCACCACTAGGTGACGCACCCATTTTCCCAGCAACTCAAGACGTTATGAACGCCTGGCAGTCGCGTAGTGATGATTACTCCCTGGTTCAGTGCGGCATGCTTTACAGCTTAGAACCGGGGCTCCAAAAGCGTTTTGAGCAACACGAAGCATATGAGATGTTCCAAGAGCTGAGAATGGTTTTCCAAGCTCATGCCCGGGTCGAGAGATATGAAGTCTCCGACAAGTTCTTCAGTTGTAAGATGGAGGAAAATAGTTCTGTCAGCGAGCACATACTCAAAATGTCTGGGTTGCACAATCGCTTGTCTCAGCTGGGAGTTAATCTTCCGGATGACTCGGTTATTGATAGAATCCTCCAGTCGCTTCCACCTAGCTACAAGAGCTTTGTGATGAACTTCAATATGCAAGGGATGGAGAAGTCCATTCTTGAGTTATATTCGATGCTGAAATCAGCAGAGGTGGAGATCAAAAAGGAACATCAAGTGTTGATGGTGAATAAGACCACCAGTTTCAAGAAAGGCAAGGGTAAGAAGAACTTCAAGAAGGACGGCAAAGCAGTTGCCGCGCCCGGTAAATCAGTTGCCGGGAAGAAGCCCAAGAATGGACCCAAGCCTGAGACTGAGTGCTTTTATTGCAAGGGAACCGGTCACTGGAAGCGGAACTGCCCCAAGTACTTAGCAGATAAAAAGGCCGGCAACGTCAAAGGTATATATGATATACATGTTATTGATGTGTACCTTACCAGCGCTCGTAGTAGCTCCTGGGTATTTGATACCGGTGCGGTTGCTCACATTTGTAAATCAAAACAGGAGCTGCGGAATAAGCGCAGACTGGCGAAGGACGAGGTGACGATGCGCGTCGGGAATGGTTCCAAGGTCGATGTGATCGCCGTCGGCACGCTACCTCTACATCTACCTTCGGGATTAGTTTTAAACCTCAATAATTGTTATTTAGTACCAGCTTTGAGCATGAACATTGTATCTGGATCTCGTTTGATACGAGATGGCTACTCATTTAAATCCGAGAATAATGGTTGTTCTATTTATATGAGAGATATGTTTTATGGTCATGCCCCGCTGGTCACTGGTTTATTTTTATTGAATCTCGAACGTGATGTTACACATATTCATAGTGTGAATACCAAATGATGTAAGGTTGATAATGATAGTCCCACATACTTGTGGCACTGCCGCCTTGGTCATATTGGTGTCAAACGCATGAAGAAACTCCATGCAGATGGACTTTTGGAGTCTCTTGATTATGAATCATTTGACACGTGTGAACCATGCCTCATGGGCAAGATGACTAAGACTCTGTTCTCCAGAATAATGGAGCGAGCAACCAACTTGTTGGAAATAATACATACCGATGTATGCGGTCCAATGAGCGTTGAGGCTCGCGGTGGCTATCGTTATGTTCTCACCCTCACTGATGACTTAAGCAGATATGGGTATGTCTACTTAATGAAACACAAGTCTGGGACCTTTGAAAAGTTCAAGGAATTTCAGAGTGAGGTAGAGAATCAACGTGACAAGAAAATAAAGTTCTTACGATCTGATCGTGGAGGAGAATATTTGAGTCACGAGTTTGGCACACACTTAAGGAAATGTGGAATCGTTTCACAACTCACGCCGCCTGGCACACCTCAGCGTAATGGTGTGTCCAAACGTCATAATCGCACTCTATTGGATATGGTGCGATCTATGATGTCTCTTACTGATTTACCGCAATCATTTTGGGGATATGCATTAGAGACTGCCGCATTCACTTTAAATAGGGCACCGTCTAAATCCGTTGAGACGACACCGTATGAATTATGGTTTGGGAAGAAACCAAAGCTGTCGTTTCTGAAAGTTTGGGGATGCGATGTTTATGTCAAGAAACTTCAACCTGAAAAGCTCGAACCCAAATCGGAAAGGTGCGTCTTCATAGGATACCCTAAGGAAACTATTGGGTATACCTTCTACCTCAGATCCGAAGGCAAGATCTTTGTTGCCAAGAATGGATCCTTTCTAGAGAAAGAGTTTCTCTCGAAAGAAGTAAGTGGGAGGAAAGTAGAACTTGATGAGGTAATTGTACCCCCTCTCGAACCGGAGAGTAGCGCAGCGCAAGGAAAATGTTTCTGTGGTGCCTGCACCGACTAGAGAGGAAGTTAATGATGATGATCATGAAACTTCGGATCAAGTTACTACTGAACTTCGTAGGTCCACGAGGACATGTTCCGCACCAGAGTGGTACGGCAACCCTGTCCTGGAAATCATGTTGTTAGACAACGGTGAACCTTCGAACTATGAAGAAGCCATGGCGGGCCCGGATTCCAACAAATGGCTTGAAGCCATGAAATCCGAGATAGGATCCATGTATGAGAACAAAGTATGGACTTTGGTGGACTTGCCCGATGATCGGCAAGCCATAGAAAATAAATGGATCTTTAAGAAGAAGACTGACGCAGATGGTAATGTGACCGTCTATAAGGCTCGGCTTGTCGCTAAGGGTTATCGACAAGTTCAAGGACTTGACTACGATGAGACTTTCTCACCCGTAGCGATGCTGAAGTCCGTCCGAATCATGTTAGCAGTTGCCGCATTTTATGATTATAAGATCTGGCAAATGGACGTCAAAACGGCATTCCTTAATGGTTTCCTTAAGGAAGAATTGTATATGATGCAACCGGAAGGTTTTGTCGATCCTAAGAATGCTGACAAGGTATGCAAGCTCCAGCGCTCCATCTATGGGCTGGTGCAAGCATCTCGGAGTTGAAACATTCGCTTTGATGAGGTGATCAAAGTGTTTGGGTTTATACAGACTTAAGGAGAAGCCTGTATTTACAAGAAAGTGAGTGGGAGCTATGTAGCATTTCTCATTTTATATGTGGATGACATATTGTTGATGGGAAATGATATAGAACTTTTGGAAAGCATAAAGGCCTACTTGAATAAGTGTTTTTCAATGAAGGACCTTGGAGAAGCTGCTTACATATTAGGCATCAAGATCTATAGAGATAGATCGAGACGCCTCATTGGTCTTTCACAAAGCACATACCTTGACAAGATATTGAAGAAGTTCAATATGGATCAGTCCAAGAAGGGGTTCTTGCCTGTATTGCAAGGTGTGAGATTGAGCACAGCTCAATGCCCGACCTCGACAGAAGATAGAGAAAAGATGAGTGTCATCCCCTATGCCTCAACCATAGGCTCTATTATGTATGACATGCTGTGTACCAGACCTGATGTGAACCTTGCCATAAGTTTGGTAGGGAGGTACCAAAGTGATCTCGGAATGGAACACTGGACAACGGTCAAGAATATCCTTAAGTACCTAAAAAGGACTAAGGATATGTTTCTCGTTTATGGAGGTGCCGAAGAGCTCGTCGTAAAGGGTTACGTCGATGCTAGCTTCGACACAGATCCGGATGACTCCAAGTCACAAACCGGATACGTGTATATTTTGAATGGTGGGGCAGTCAGCTGGTGCAGTTGCAAGCAAAGCGTCGTGGTGGCATCTACATGTGAAGCGGAGTACATAGCTGTTTCGGAAGCAGCGCAGGAAGGAGTCTGGATGAAGGAGTTCATCACCGACCTAGGAGTGATTCCCAATGCGTCGGGCCCGATGACTCTCTTCTGTGACAACACTGGAGCTATTGCCATTGCCAAGGAGCCCAGGTTTCACAAGAAGACCAAGCACATCAAGCGCCGCTTCAACTCCATTCGTGGTTACATTCGCGATGGAGATATATATATTTGTAAAGTACATACGGATCTGAATGTCGCAGATCCGTTGACTAAACCTCTTCCACGAGCGAAACATGGTCAGCACCAGAACTCTATGGGTGTTCGATTCATCACAATGTAACTAGATTATTGACTCTAGTGCAAGTGGGAGACTGTTGGAAATATGCCCTAGAGGCAACAATAAAATGGTTATTATTATATTTCCTTGTTCATGATAATTGTCTATTGTTCATGCTATAATTGTATTAACCGGAAACCATAATACACGTGTGAATACATAGACCACACCATGTCCCTAGTGAGCCTCTAGTTGACTAGCTCGTAGATCAATAGATGGTCATGGTTTCCTGACCATGGACATTGGATGTCGTTGATAACGGGATCACATCATTAGGAGAATGATGTGATGGACAAGACCCAATCCTAAGCATAGCACAAGATCGTGTAGTTCGTCTGCTAGAGCTTTTCTAATGTCAAGTATCATTTCCTTAGACCATGAGATTGTGCAACTCCCGGATACCGTAGGAATGCTTTGGGTGTATCAAACGTCACAACGTAACCGGGTGACTATAAAGGTGCACTACAGGTATCTCCGAAAGTGTCTGTTGGGTTGGCACGAATCGAGATTGGGATTTGTCACTCCGTGTGATGGAGAGGTAGCTCTAGGCCCACTCGGTAATACATCATCATAATGAGCTCAATGTGACTAAGGAGTTAGTCACGGGATCATGTGTTACGGAACGAGTAAAGAGACTTGCCGGTAACGAGATTGAACAAGGTATAGGGATACCGACGATCGAATCTCGGGCAAGTAACATACCGATGGACAAAGGGAATTGTATACGGGATTAATTGAATCCCCGACATCGTGGTTCATCCGATGAGATCATCGTGGAACATGTGGGAGTCAATATGGGTATCCAGATCCCGCTATTGGTTATTGGCCGAAGAGGTGTCTCGGTCATGTCTGCATGGTTCCCGAACCCGTAGGGTCTACACACTTAAGGTTCGGTGATGCTAGAGTTGTAATGGGAATTGTATGTGGTTACCGAAAGTTGTTCGGAGTCCCGGATGAGATCCCGGACGTCACGAGGAGTTCCGGAATGGTCCGGAGGTAAAGATCTATATATGGGAAGTCCTATTTTGGCCACCGGAAAATGTTTGGGATTTTTCGGTATTGTACCGGGAAGGTTCTAGAAGGTTCCGGAGTGGGGCCCACCTGCATGGGGGGACCCACATGAAAGTGGGTAGTGGGGGCAAGGCCCCACACCCCTGGTCAAGGCTCACCAAGATCCCTCCTTAGAAGGACTAAGATCATATCCCGAAGGGATAAGATCAAGATCCCTAAAAAGGGGGGATAACAATCGGTGGGGAAGGGAAAGGATGGGATTTCTTTCCTCCCACCTTTGCCAACGCCCCAATGGACTTGGAGGGCAAGAAACCAGCCCCCTCCACCCCTATATATAGTGGGGAGGCGCATGGGAGCTGAACCCCTTGCCCCTGGTGCAGCCCTCCCCCATCCTACACCTCCTCCTCCTCCGTAGTGCTTAGCGAAGCTCTGCCAGAGAACCACGAGCTCCACCGCCACCACGCCGTCGTGCTGCCGGAGCTCTCCCTCAACTTCTCCACCCCCCTTGCTGGATCAAGAAGGAGGAGACGTCCCCGGGCTGTACGTGTGTTGAACGCGGAGGCGCCGTCCGTTCGGCGCTTGGATCGGATCTTCCGCGATTTGAATTGCCGCGAGTACGACTCCATCAACCGCGTTCTTTGCAACGCTTCCTCTTAGCGATCTTCAAGGGTATGAAGATGCACTCCCTCTCTCTCGTTGCTAGCATCTCCTAGATTGATCTTGGTGACACGTAGGAAAATTTTGAATTATTATTACGTTCCCCAACAGCCACCACTCCATCTGACCACACCAACCTCACAAGGAATTGGACTAGGAAACAAAGTTGTACATGAAGTACCCCAAATGGCCTTAAATTTTACAACAATGCTCATCCTAGTATCAAACTCCATCACACCAAAAGCCAAACCATATCACTTAGCCAAAATAAAACTACATAGTACATACACTTGCTGATCAAGAAGAGTTTTGGGTGCTCAATTCAAATCTAAATCAAACTAGGCCCCCACCTCCACACACAAGCTCACTAGGTTCAGTGCAGAATCCACTAGACATGCTGGCTCCAGCCAGATCACCTCCATGCTTCTAGAAGCCGTAGTGACTCTGGCCAGCTGTGGACGTGTTCTGCGTGTGCACACCGAGTCGTTCTTTGCCGTCCACTGCCCACAACAAGACCCCGCGAGCCCCTTTATGCCAGCAACCTCGTAACACCTCCACCCCCCAATCATTATCACCTCGACGGAGCCATCCCCATGCCATGATATGGTCGTCTCCATCGCCGGACTGTTTTTCCATGCCCATATATTAGCCCCTCCCCCTCGTTCTCTAGCCACACCTGAACCTCCTGGACCTCTCCACCCTACTGCGTAGACCCCTGACCGGAGCTAGTTGAACGCCCAGACCCCAGCCACCATTCGCCTTGGCCATCCTCATCCGCTCGCACTCTGGGCTATAAATAGAGCACCACTGAGGCTCCCAACTTCACACCATCACTCACCACACTCCCCTCTACTCTCCACAATCTCAATTTTTGCAAGAACACGCCGAAGGAGCCAGATCGAGAAGAGCCCGAGGAGCACCACCGCCGTGGAAAAGCTTAGCTCACCATCAGTCATCTCCGGTTAGCATGGAGGCACCCACCAGAAGCGCGACAAGATGAGGAGTCCAACAGAACAAATGACACAGCGAAATGGTGGCCGGAATCGTCGGCGACCATCACTTTAGCTCCCATTGTCCACCGCCAAGAGGAGAAACATAAGAAAACAATAAGAACCCGCGGTCGGTCCCCACCCATCAGCGAGAGAAAGGAGAGAGGCGCAGGACAAGCCAATTTAGGTGTAGACGTACTGGAGAAACGTATATCTTCGATTCGGTAGAAGCGTACTCCAGGGTGCATGCCTTCGATGCACACAGTAGCAACACAATTAGGCCCGACCCGGTGGGAACAGTGCGAATAGCAATAGATTCAGCCCAATATAGCCCAACGTCTATTTTTATTCTTTTTCTCGAATTAACACAGCCAGGGACCATGAAAGCACAACTTCTCCCTAGGTGGTTTTGGTAATTAATAACAACATATACTTCATTGGACTAATGTTTTCCACTAAGTATATCTCAGGAAAAAGTTCAATGATACCTTGGCAAAGGATTGTGAGGAGACCCCAAGATACAAGGAATAATATTGCAAAGCTACAAGGATGAAGACTCTACATTTCACTTTGTGAGAAATCACTTTGAGTCCATAGGAAAGCCAATACTATCAAAAGGGGGTGAGGTATTAATGGTGAATGTAATGCTCAAGTGATCAAGTGTTAGCCACCAAATACACTCACAAGCTCTCCCACAAATATTCTGTCATTAAGCCATCCACTCAAAATCGGTGTCACCAACTTTCATATTGGCCACACCGAGTTCCAAGCCAAGACAGAAACCCTAGCCACTTCCCATTCTCGGTACAACCAAGATTCACATCAGTGCAACCGAGTTTCCGTGACCAACATTCTGTTGTCTCGATTTATAAAATCGGAATTTCCAGGTTTTGCAAATCAGTGCCATCGAGTTTGGAAACAGCCCTCGGCCACTCATTTCGGTACCACCGAGAATGATATATCGGTCTCACCAAGATTCCTAAAGTTGCCACATTTTGAACAAATCAGTACGACCGAGTTTCATATCTGTTTCACCGACTTGCTCAATAATGTTGTAACGGTTGGATTTTTGGAGATGCCTATATATACCCCTCCACCACATCCCACTCGTAAGAGAAGCACTCAGAACTATTCCACACTTGCCCCATCCAGTTTTCTGAGAGAGAACCACCTACCCTTGTGTTGAGGTCAAGATCATCCACTCCAACCATATGGATATTGATTTCTAACCTCCCCGAGTTGCTTTCCATCCAATCAACCTCTTCCACCCAAGCCAAATCTGTGAGAGAGTGATTGTGTGTTGAGGAGACTATCATTTGAAACACAAGAGCAAGGAGTTCATTGTTACTATCGAGCCTATTACCTTTTGGAGGGTGGTGCCTCCTAGATTGGTTAGGTGTCGCTTGGGAGCCTCCTACTTCGTGTTGTGGAGTTGAACTAAGAAGTTTGTAAGGGCAAGGAGATCGCCTACTTCGTGAAGATCTACCCATAGTGAGGCTAGTCCTTCGTGGACGGAAGCCGTTATGGAATGTCAAGGTTGCTACTTCGTGGACCCTTATGGGTGGAGCCCTCCGTGGACTCTCGCGACCGTTACCCTCCGTGGGTTGAAGACTCCATAAACATGGACGTACGATAGCACCACCTATCGGAACCACGGGAAAAATCTTCGTGTCTACAAATTGCGTTTGATCTCCTCTCCCCCTCTATTTACATATGCTTGTCTTTACTTTCCGCTGCAATACTCGTAGACATGCATGTGTAGGGTGAACTTGACTTGTGCTAATTGCTAAAATCTTCCCACAAATTAATTTGGGAAAAGGTTAGGTTTTTATTTGTTCAAGTAGTCTAATCACCCCCCCCCCTCTAGACCTATTTCGGTCCCTACAAGTGGTATCAGAGCTTTGGTCTCCATTGTATTGGTCTCACAACCAAGGAGAGTATGGCATCTAGTGAGGGAAACTATCACCGTAGAGGTGCATATTTTGATGGCACAAAGTTTGCTAGTTGGAAACATAAAATGAAAATGCATATTCTTGGTCATAACCCCGCCGTTTGGGCTGTTGTTTGTGTTGGCTTGCAAGGTGAATTCTTTGGTGATGGAAAGGAACTGGATTGTGAAGCGACCGCGGAAGAATTGAAGATGTTGCAATACAGTGCTCAAGCATGTGACATTCTTTTCAACTGCCTATGTCCCGAAGAGTTCAACAAAATCAGCCGTCTGGAGAATGCAAAAGAGATTTGGGATACTTTGGTTGACATGCACGAAGGTACCGAGTCCGTCAGGGAATCTAAGTTGGATGTGCTTTAGAGTCAACTTGACAAGTTCAAGATGAAGGATGGTGAAGGAGTTACGGAGATGTACTCTAGGCTTGGTCTCATCACAAATGAGATTGCCGGCTTAGGAAGCGAAGAAATGACCGACAAATTCATCATCAAGAAGATTCTTAGAGCCTTGGATGGAAAGTATGACACCGTGTGCACGTTGATCCAAATGATGCCAAATTACAAAGATCTCAAGCCTACGGAAGTCATTGGTAGGATTGTTGCTCATGAGATGTCACTCAAAGACAAGGAAGAGCTTCACAACAAGTCTAGCGGTGCTTACAAAGCCACAAGTGATGCTCCCGCTACTTCAAGCGACAACCTTGTAACCAATGAAGAGATAAGCCTCATGGTCATGAAATTCAACAAGTTCTACAAAAGTAGAGGCAAAGAGAGGAACTCCAACTCAAGATATGATGAGAAGCGTTCTTCTAGTCGTGACCGAAACTGCTACAATTGTGGAAGGCCCGGACACTACTCAAATGAGTGCACGGCCCCCACAAGAGAAGAGAAGAATCACCTAGAAGACGAAGCTCAAGAGATGAATCACCTCGAAGAGAGAGAAGGAGTAGAGATGATCGTTATGAACGAAGACCCTCAAGGAGAAGTAGGAATTCGGAGAAGAAGGACAAGCGCACTAAGAGCTACTCAAGAAGAAGACATCAAGCTCATGTTGGTGAATGGGTTTCCGGCTCCGACTCCGACGACCACTCCGAGAGAAGCTATCACTCCGACTCCGACTATAGTCAAGATGAAGGTGTTGCCGGACTTGCACTCGTTTCCTCCAACTCCTACGACATATTTGATTCACCAAATGAAGGGAGTGGAAGTTGCTTCATGGCTAAAGGCCCCAAGGTATCACACCCCGAATATCTTGACTTTGATAGTGATGAGGATGATTTACTAGGAGATGATGACTTGCTCTTTGATAAAACTAGTGATGTTAGTCAAAATGAACTTGATGATATCCATGCTAACCAAGATAAATCGAATGATGATGATAAGAAGGAGATTGAGCGTCTAACTAAAGAATTAAACACTCTTAAGTTAGCTCATGAATCTACTCTAGAAGATCATAGAGAGCTTGTAAGAACTCATGAGAAGCTACGCTTCGAGAGGGTCAACTTAGAGCAAGAGCATGAATTTCTTAAAGCTATCAATGACGATCTTTGAAAGAAGAGTTCTTCTTATCTTGCCAAACGATTACTCTTGTTTACATTTATTCCACAAGTTAAATCTAAGCAAGCTAGTAACAAAGGCAAGAAAGGTTCTTCATCTAGTAACAACAAAGCTAATGCAAAATCAAATGATGTTGCTCCTAGTGACTCTATTGATTCCACTAATGATTCTCTTAGCCAAGTTACACTTGAGCAAGAAAACAATTTATTGAAAGGAATTATAGAGAAAGGTGTCTACAAAAGTCTTGCCGGATGTAAGCAATTCGAGGAGATTGTGCGCAAGCATGGAGGATACCGGAAGAACCATGGCATTGGCTACTTCAACGCAAATGGAGTTGAATGGGAAGAAGGTCAATACCCCAAGCCCAAGTTTGTTCCTCAAAGGGAGAAGTATGAACATACTCTTCCCAAGGGAACAAAAGCTCAAGATGACCTTCCACCACAAGATCACATGCTCAAGGGCAAGGACAAGCTTCAAGAGGAGATTGACTCATATGAAGATGAATCCCAAGCTTTGGTCAAGTGGGTTCCCAAGGCTTCTACAAGCTCAACTTCTACAAGTGCCACTTCAACACCAAGGATCCCCATCAACTTGATGTGGGTCCCCAAGAAGAAGAACTAGATAAGGTCTCGAGGGGTGACTCCGCCAATGAAATTCACTCACATTCATTATTTGCAAGAACTAGTTGCAATCAACATCAACATTATGCAATAGTTCAAGGAGTCACACATTCCCTCAAAGGTAAGCAAGGGACAAGGTAATCAAAGAATTCATGGACATCATCACATATGCTTTGCACTCCATGTCCATGGATATACTTGTATATGTCTCTTGTGCTTGGGACTAACCCATGTAGGTGAGGTGAGTAAGAAACAACAAGGATTGCTCCCAACTGAAGATGATCTTCATCAACTTTGAGCATCCACCACTACATCACCCACATGAAGTCTTCTACGACAAAACCCAAGGTTAGTTTATCCCTCTTATGGGGGGATGTCACATCAAGGGGGAGCTTTACTCTAAGGCTTGAGTTAAAGCATCTCTTAAGAATGTGACAACATTAAATGCTTTATGTAAAAGTGGTAACCCCACTTGTGCTTAAACGATGAGTATGACCTATGATCAAGTACTCTTGCTTGGCTCTTAACTCAATATACTCATATATAGATGACTATGTCATCGCCCAAGTGCTTGGTAGATACTAGAGTGGTTTTGCATGTTTGCCATGATTTCATTGGACATCTTATTGTGTGAGCATGCTGGTATGCACATTTTTCTCACTCAAGGACATCCAATTGTTGCTATTTGGACTTTGATTTTTCTTTTGCCAATTGTATGGACAAGAGTGCGTAGGACCCCTCTCTAGCTATCTATGCTTTCTTGTCTCATATTCTATTCATGCTGCATCACAAAAACTTGAACAAGCACTTCTCGATCCCTCTGTGTGAGGAGCACTCGGAGTACCGTGTCGACAAGAGCTGCATTCCAAAACCTCTCATGTGCATCTCGGTGAAACCAATTCACAAATCTCGGTTCCACCGAAGCACTGAGTTGATCCGGTTTTCGTATCTCGGTAACACCGATTCCTCTTTCTCGGTTACATCGATTTTCCTAGCGACCTGATGGTTGTGAAACTCGGTGACACCGATAAATAAGAATCGGTTTCACCGACAGTGAAGGGTACTTAATCTAGGCGGACCCGACGTTTGAAATTTCATCTTCAAACGCACGTGTTCCCAACCCTAAGTTGCTGCTCCTGACCCCTCTGGTCGTCACCCTTGCTTTCCCGAGCGCCTCCGCCGCTGGGATCCTCGCCGTCGACGGAAATCTCCACCGCCGTGGTAACCGTAGTCGGACCATCGCCAAGTTAGGGTATGGTTTCGATCTCCTCATGCGTTCCATGTCTGATTCAAGCACATTAGGATGTTTTTGTCTATAATCCACCATGTGAAATTGATCTACTCCTCAAGAAACCTCCATAGATTACAAAATGAAGGAATTTTGGATCTGATCTCCCGCAACATGCATCTCGGTACTACCGATTTGATAAAATCAGTTCCACCGATTTAGTTTTTAGGGTTTCCGAGAACCACCTCGGTGAGACCGAGCAGTTTTTTCAGTCACACCGAAAAGGCTGCCCAAGTTTCTGTTATGGAGGTGGTCAGTCTCGGTGACTCCGAAAATATCAACCCGGTGCTATCGAAATACATTCTGCAGTAGTTCATACCCAAATTTTCTAAGTTAAAATTTTGAAAAATTATGTGTTTCTGTGATGCTCAACTCTTCTGCTCTCCTATGCTCTATTCACAGGGTTAGCATGTTAGGCTCAGATGACAGTCAAAACAATTTCAGAGAGGAGAATGTGGATATGAGCTCAAGAAGGAAGTAGATGATGCTCCTATCTATCACTCTACATGTTCAGATGAGGATGACACTTCACCTCTCAGGCCATGCACTCAGTTTAGGACCCAAGCCAGGACTCCTACAGTGACTGCTGCAGAGTTGAGGCCATCTTCTTCAGCACCTGCTACAGGTCCATCAGCTCCAGTAGCAACTCCACCACCTCAGAGGATTTCAGCTGAAGCTTTTGCAGATGCTCTTCTCTCGACTCCATCGACAGCTACAAGCGCAGTGTCATCATCTCATGGAGGAGATCCAGCCCAGAGCGACGTTTAGCTCTATAGCTTTGAACTTTTTGTTAACTTGTTGCCAAAGGGGGAGAAGTTGTAGATCATAGGGCTTCGAGAGAGAGAGAGAGAGTTGCATTTTGATCCCTCTCTGCTATTTTCAAAAACATTTGGTTTATCGTTTGTGTTGCAAACTTTTGTTGGTATTTGATCATATACTCTTATGTGATGCTTCTATCACCTATCTTTGAGATTTCTATGTGATGATCATTTACTATTGTTTGGTGTGTTGTGCTTGTTATTCACTTATAATAATTCTAGCGCACCACCAAGTTGTATGTGACATGGAAGAGTGACCCATCATCCTAATCGATTGTGCATTTGCATTCAAACGCAAATTTAAAATAATGCACAAATTTAGGGGGAGCTCTTGCTTATCACATACCTCTCAAAGCGATGATGCTATTCATATCTTATATTTCTCATCGAACCTTTGATATATATGTTGTCATCAATTACCAAAAAGGGGGAGATTGGAAGCACAACTTCTCCCTAGGTGGTTTTGGTAATTAATAACAACATATACTTCATTGGACTAATGTTTTCCACTAAGTATATCTCAGGAAAAAGTTCAATGATAGCTTGGCAAAGGATTGTGAGGAGACCCCAAGATACAAGGAATAATATTGGCAAAGCTACAAGGATGAAGACTCTACATTTCACTTTGTGAGAAATCACTTTGAGTCCATAGGAAAGCCAATACTATCAAAAGGGGGTGAGGTATTAATGGTGAATGAAATGCTCAAGTGATCAAGTGTTAGCCACCAAATACACTCACAAGCTCTCGCACAAATATTCTGTCATTAAGCCATCCACTCAAAATCGGTGTCACTGATAACCCACAAGTGTAGGGGATCGTTTGTAGCCTTTTTCGATAAGTAAGAGTGTCGAACCCAACGAGGAGCTAAAGGTAGAACAAATATTCCCTCAAGTTCTATCGACCACCGATACAACTCTACGCACGCTAATGCTTGCTTTACCTAGAACAAGTATGAAACTACTTTGCGGGAATAAAACTAGAAGTACTTTGCAAGAAAATAAAGAACGTGGAAATAAAAGTTAGGTGTTGTTTTAATAAAAGAACAATAAAAGTAAATAACTTAGTAGAAAGCTTTTTGTGTAACGCAAGAGAAAGATTGTCCCTAGGCAATTGAATATAATATTATAGATACTTGTCATGTGCAATGAGGGAGAGGCATACGCTAACAGACTTTCCGTACTTGGATCATATGCACTTATGATTGGAACTCTAGCAAGCATCTACAACTACCAAAGTTCATTAAGGTAAAACCCAACCATATCATTAAGTATCAAGCCCCTTTACTCCCATACGCAACAACCCACCTACTCGGGTTTATGCTTGTCACTCAAGCAACCCACCATAGGCAAATCATGAACATATTGCAACACCCTACAGCGGGTATCCCTCACGTTTGCGCGACACGGAGGGCACCATAGGACAGCACCATATCAACATACAACTCACATCCATGACATCATACCACAATTAACCCATAGGACAAAAGAGATCTACTCAAACATCATAGGATAGCCAAATATCATTGGGAAATAATATATGGAGTTGAGCACCATGTTTAAGTAAAGATTACAGTGGTGAAGAGAGGTGTTACACCGCTGCATAGAGGGGGAGAGAGTTGGTGTTGACGGCGGCGAAGTTGTTGGAGTAGATCGCCGTCACGATGATTGCCCCGGCGGCATTCTGGCGCCACCGGGAGAGAGGGGGGAGAGCCCCCCCCCCCCTTCTTCTTCTTCCTTGGCCTCCCCCCTAGATGTGAGGAGAGTTCCCCCTCTGGTCCATGGCCTCCATGGCGGCGGAGGGGCAGGAGCCCCTCCTAGATTGGATCTCCCTCTCTGTTCTCTCCTGTTTCTCGTTCCTGTTTTCTGGCCGAAAACCGTTTCTTATATTCCCGGAGATCCGTAACTCCGATCGGGCTGAAATTTTGAGGGGTTTTTATCCAAAAATTAGCTTCCTTGCGCCCGAAGGAGAGCTCCAACCGACTTACGAGGTGGTCTCAAGACACCACCCTGCGTTTGGGCCCCTGGGGCGCGCCCTGATGTATCGTGGGGGTTGTGGGCCTCCGTTTGCGTGATTCCACTTCTCAAAATTCACAAATATTCCAAAAAAAATCTCCATCAATTTTTATCGCGTTTGGACTTCGTTTGATATGGATATTCTGTGAAACAAAAAACATGCAACACAGGAACTGGCACTGGGCACTGGATCAATAGATTAGTCCAATAAATCATATAAAATGTTGCCAAAAATATGTGAAAGTTGTATAATATTGGCATGAAACAATCAAAAATTATAGATACGACGGAGACGTATCAGCATCCCCAAGCTTAATTCCTGCTCGTCCTCGAGTAGGTAAATGATAAAAAAGATAATTTTTGATGTGGAATGCTACCTAGCATAATCTTGATCATATATCTAATCATGGCATGAATATTAAGACACAAGTGATTCAAAGAAATTGTCTAGTTTTGACATAAATACATTAATACTCAGGCATCCCAATAAACAATCATGTCTTTCAAAATATCAAGGCTAAAGAATGCTATCCCTACAAAATCGTATAGCCTTGTCATGCTCTGTCTTCTTAACACAAAGTATAAATCAAGTACTACCCCGGTGTCAGCCAAGCAATTGGTTCATACTTTTTAACGCGCTTCAGCATTTTCAACTCTCACGCAATACATGAGCGCAAGCCATGGATATAGCACTATGGGTGGAATAGAATATGGTGGTAGGTTTCAAAGGGGTAAAAGTGGAGAAGAAAGTCTTGCATCAATTCAGCGTATCAACGGGCTAGGGAGATGCCCATCAATAGATATCAATGCGAGGAGTAGGGATTGCCATGCAACGGATGCACTAAGAGCTATAAGTGTATGAAAGCTCAATATGAAAACTAAGTGGGTGTGCATCTAACTCTATAATGAAAAATTCCCACTAGTATATGAAAGTGGCAACATAGGAGACTCTCTATATGAAAAACATGGTGCTACTTTGAAGCACAAGTGTGGAATTAGCATGCCCCTTTTTCTTTCCTTTTTTTCTTTCTTTTTTTCTTTTTTGTTCTTTTTTTCTTTTTTCTATTTTTTTCTTTTTCTTTTTTTTTCTTTGTCCGGAGCCTCATCCTGACTTGTGGGGGAATCATAGTTTCCATCATCCTTTCATCACTGGGGCATGCTCTAATAATGAATAATGATGATCATCACACTTCTATTTACTTACAACTCAATATTACAACGATAGTAGAACAAAGTATGACTCTATATGGATGCAATGACCTAGCGTAGCAAAGATATCAAAAAACGGACAAGCCATGGAAACATCATGCTAGCGATCTTACGATCATGTAATGCAATATGACAATGAATGCTCAAGTCATCAAAAACGGAAGAGGTGGAAGTTGCATGGCAATATATCTCAGAATGGCTATGGAAATGCAATAATAGGTAGGTATGGTGGTTGTTTTGAGGAAGATATAATAAGGCTTATGTGTGATAGAGCGTATTGTATCACGGGGTTTGGATGCACCGGCGAAGTTTGCACTGACTCTCGAGGTGAGAAGGGGCAATGCACGGTACCATAGAGGCTAGCAAATTGCGGAAAGATAAGAGTGCGTATAATCCATGGACTCACATTAGTCATAAAGAACTCACATACTTATTGCAAAAGTTTATTAGCCCTCGAAGCAAAGTATTACTATGCATGCTCCTAGGGGGGATGTTGGTAGGAGTTAACCATCGCGCGCCCCCGACCTTCACACAAAGATAGACAATCAAGGATAAATTGTGCTCCAACTTCCTAGCATAACGGGAGACTATACGTGCATGCTTCGGGAATCACAAATCTTAACACCAATATCTTACTAAACACGATCATCCACTAGTACCTCCCACATATTATCATCTCTATATCGCAAAACTATTGCAAGGAATCAAACATATCATATTCAGTGATCCCTAAGTTTTATGTAGGATTTTATGACTAACCATGTGAATGACCAATTCATGTTGGCTCTCTAAATAGATATAAGTGAAGCAAGAGAGTTTAATTATTTCTACAAAATACCAAGCTCTAATAAATATAAGTGAAGCAAAAGAGCATTCTACGAATAATGGTTTTCTATATGAAGAGAAACACGCAATCCAAACTTCAAATGATATAAGTGAAGCACATGAAGCATTCTATAAAGCCATACTCAAAAGATATAAGTGAAATGCAATGAGAATTCTATAAATCAACCATGTACTATCTCATACCAGCATGGTGCATAAAATAAAAGTGAAAACTAAACACAAAAGACGCTCCAAAATTACACATATCACATGAACGAAACGAAAACAAAAACATACCGATACTTGTTGAAGAAAGATGGGATGCCTTCCGGGGCATCCCCAAGCTTAGACACTTGAGTCTCCTTGAATATTTACTTGGGGTGCCTTGGGAATCCCCAAGCTTGAACTCTTGCCTCTCCTCCTTCTCCTCATATCGAGACCTCCTCGATGTTCGAACACTTCATCCACACAAAACTTAACAGAAGACTGGTGAGATCCGTTAGTATAATAAAGCAAATTTCTACTTTAAGTACTGTTGAAAACCCATTCATATTTTATATTTTCATTATACCTGCTGTATTATAACTTTTACATGGCTTATAGCACCGATAAAATCGATAGTTTCATCAAAACAAGCAAAACAATGCATCAAAAACAGAATCTGTCTTAAACAGGACAGTCTGTAGTAATATGAACTTTGACCATACTTCTGTAATTCCAAAAATTCTGAAACATTAGGAAGAAATAAACATTTTGTATATAAATACTTTGTAAAAATTTCAGAAACTTTTGACGTTCCAGTAAGAAATGAAAATTCACGCACTACAGCCAAAGTTTCTGTTTTTACACCGCATATACCAACAAGCAATCTAATCATCCTAAAGGCAAATCTTGGCACATTATTTTTATAATACAATGGATTTGTACAAGGGGATAATTATTTTTGTTGGAAAAGTTTCTGTGATTCAAGACTCACAAAGTTTCCATGGGCATGAACAAAGTTCAAGGATATCCCCCACTTCAACGATGTTCATCATCTCTCTCACTTTCACCTTTCCTTTTGTGAAGTTTTAGGTTCCCCTCTATATATATTTTTGTTTTTAAACTTTATAAAAACACACAACAGAAATAAATGACTCTCTAAAATTTCCGGGTTGTCTCCCTGGCAACACTTTCTTTAAAGCCATTAAGCTAGGCATAAAGTGCTCAAGTAATGGATCCACCCGGATCCCAAGGTATATCAAAGCCAATTTTAATTAACAATGATTTGTAATTTAGTAGTGAGCACAAAGTGATATATATCATGTGACAACGAAGTCTAACTCTCTTCCTATGCATCGGCATGTCATACAAGAACAATTCATGCACATTAAGTAAAGGCCAATGCATAGTATAAACAGTTTCTTGCAATTTCATAGTATTGGAAACATAGAGAGGTGAAGATGTAGTTCCTCTCTCATAATAATTGCAAGTAGGAGCAGCAAGCACATGCATATTATATTCATCAAAATCATCATGTGTACTAGCAAAACGCAACCCATCAATATAATCCTTGATAAGAGCAAACTTCTCTGATATAGTGTAGTTGGGAGAATTCAAAAAGATAATAGGACTATCATGTGTGGGTGCAAAAGCAACAATTTCATGCTTAACATAAGGAACTATAGCAAGTTCATCTTCATAAGCATAATTCATATTGGCATCATGGCCACAAGCATAGCAAGCATCAAGTTCATCAAAAAGGGATATTTCAAATGAATCCAAGGGATCATAGCAATTATCATAGCATTCATCCTTCGGTAAGCACGAAGGGTAATTAAATATTGTATGAGTTGAAGAGTTACTCACATTAGAAGGTGGGCACGGGTGATCAATCCGCTCTTCCTCCGTTTGTTCTTCGCTCTCCTCCTCATCTTTTTCATCTAATGAGCTCACAATTTCAGCAATTTCTTCTTCCATAGATTCCTGCAAAATATTAGTCTCTTCCAAGGCAGTGGTCATTCTTTCAATAAATTCTTTAACATAAGCATTAGAAGTATAGTTTTCATAGCAATATTTAAGTATGGCAAGATTTTCAGATTCGTAAAGAGTAGCATCATACTTTTCAATCAAAGAAGCAATTTCATATGCACCCATAAAAGCAACAAATTCTTCAATTTGTTCAACATCAAAATAACAATAGTCTTCCTTGGCATAAGAAGATAGTATTTCATTATCATTAAACACACATTGGTAGGGAAGGTGTTTTTTAGTTTCTTCAGAACAACAAGTAAAATCATGTAATTCACATAAATTCCAAGCATAGCAACACAAAGTATTAATTTGATGCCACAAGAGTTTCCCTTTTTGAGATATGCGGTGTCGCACATAATAAGCATGCTCATTTAATGATTTTCCCTCAACTAAGCTAGTTGGGTTTTCAGCACGAGCACAAATGGATCGAAGATGATCCAAGTAATATTCTTCGGTAGTACGGAACACTAGTGGTTCCTCAACTTTTGGAGCAGCAAGTACACCTAATTTTTTTTTTGGTATTTTGCGTTCCCTACCCATATCTAAAGATAGAAAACAAGAGAACAAAATAAAAACTACTTAGTGATAAAGCAAACAAGCACACACGAGAATATTCACCCCACGCTATTGCTCCCCGGCAACGGCGCCAGAAAAAGGTCTTGCTAACCCACAAGTGTAGGGGATCGTTTGTAGCCTTTTTCGATAAGTAAGAGTGTCGAACCCAACGAGGAGATAAAGGTAGAACAAATATTCCCTCAAGTTCTATTGACCACTGATACAACTCTACGCACGCTAATGCTTGCTTTACCTAGAACAAGTATGAAACTACTTTGCGGGAATAAAACTAGAAGTACTTTGCAAGAAAATAAAGAACGTGGAAATAAAAGTTAGGTGTTGTTTTAATAAAAGAACAATAAAAGTAAATAACATAGTAGAAAGCTTTTTGTGTAACGCAAGAGAAAGATTGTCCCTAGGCAATTGAATATAATATGATAGATACTTGTCATATGCAATGAGGGAGAGGCATACGCTAACAGACTTTCCGTACTTGGATCATATGCACTTATGATTGGAACTCTAGCAAGCATCCGCAACTACCAAAGATCATTAAGGTAAAACCCAACCATAGCATTAAGTATCAAGTCCTCTTTACTCCCATACGCAACAACCCACCTACTCGGGTTTATGCTTCTGTCACTCGAGCAACCCACCATAGGCAAATCATGAACATATTGCAACACCCTACAGCGGGGATCCGTCACGTTTGCGCGACACGGAGGGCACCATAGGACAGCACCATATCAACATACAACTCACATCGCTAACATCGTACCACAATTAACCCATAGGACAAAAGACATCTACTCAAACATCATAGGATAGCCAAATATCACTGGGAAATAACATATGGAGTTGAGCACCATGTTTAAGTAGAGACTACAGTGGGGAAGAGAGGTGTTACACCTCTGCATAGAGGGGGAGAGAGTTGGTGTTGACGGCGGCGAAGTTGTTGGAGTAGATCGCCGTCATGATGATTGCCCCGGCGGCGTTCCGGCGCCACCGGGAGAGAGGGGGAGAGAGCCCCCCTCCTTATTCTTCTTCCTTGGCCTCCCCCCCTAGATGGTAGGAGAGTTCCCCCTCTGGTCAATGGCCTCCATGGAGGCGGAGGGACAGGAGCCCCTCATAGATTGGATCTCCCTCTATGTTCTCTTCTGTTTCGCGTTCCCGTTTTCTGGCCGAAAACCGTTTCTTATATTCCCGGAGATCCTTAACTCCGATCGGGCTGAAATTTTGAGGGGATTTTTATACAAAAATTATGTTCGTTGTGCCCGAAGGAGAGCTCCAGCTGACGTACGAGGTGGGAACAACCCACCATGCCGTGCCTGGGCCTTCTCGGCGTGCCCTCGTGTCTCTTGGGGGTTGTGGGCCTCCGTTTGCGTTGATTCCACTTCTCAAAATTCACAAATATTCCAAAAAAAACTCCGTAAATTTTTATCGCGTTTGGACTTTGTTTGATATGGATATTCTGCGAAACAAAGACATGCAACAAACAGGAACTGGCACTGGGCACTGGATCAATAGGTTAGTCCAATATATCATATAAAATGTTGCCAAAAATATGTGAAAGTTTTATAATATTGGCATGAAACAATCAAAAATTATAGATACGACGGAGACGTATCAGTCACCAACTTTCATACCGGCCACACCGAGTTCCAAGCCAAGACAGAAACCCTAGCCACTTCCCATCTCGGTACAACCAAGATTCACATCGGTGCAACCGAGTTTCGGTGACCAACATTCTGTTGTCTCGATTTATAAAATCTAAATTTCCGAGTTTTGTAAATCGGTGCCACCGAGTTTGGAAACTGCCCTCGGTCACTCATTTCGGTACCACCGAGAATGATATATCGGTCTCACTGAGATTCCTAAAGTTGCCACATTTTGAACAAATCGGTAGGACCGAGTTTCATATCGGTTTCATCGAGTTGCTCAATAATGTTGTAACGGTTGGATTTTTGGAGATGCCTATATATACCCCTCCACCACATCCCACTCGTAAGAGAAGGACTCAGAACTATTCCACACTTGCCCCATCCAGTTTTCTGAGAGAGAACCACCTACCCTTGTGTTGACGTCAAGATCATCCACTCCAACCATATGGATCTTGATTTCTAGCCTCCTCAAGTTGCTTTCCATCCAATCAACCTCTTCCACCCAAGCCAAATCTGTGAGAGAGTGATTGTGTGTTGAGGAGACTATCATTTGAAACACAAGAGCAAGGAGTTCATCGTTACTATCGAGCCTATTACTAGATTGGTTAGGTGTCGCTTGGGAGCCTCCTACTTCGTGTTGTGGAGTTGAACCAAGAAGTTTGTAAGGGCAAGGAGATCGCCTACTTCGTGAAGATCTACCCATAGTGAGGCTAGTCCTTCGTGGACGGAAGCCGTTATGGAATAGTCAAGGTTGCTACTTCGTGGACCCTTATGGGTGGAGCCCTCCGTGGACTCTCGTGACCGTTACCCTCCGTGGGTTGAAGACTCCATAAACATGGACGTACGATAGCACCACCTATCAGAACCACGGGAAAAATCTTCGTGTCTACAAATTGCGTTTGATCTCCTCTCCCCCTCTATTTACATATGCTTGTCTTTACTTTCCGCTGCAATACTCGTAGACATGCATGTGTAGGGTGAACTTGACTTGTGCTAATTGCTAAAATCTGCCCACAAATTAATTTGGGAAAAGGTTAGGTGTTTATTTGTTCAAGTAGTCTAATCACCCCTCTCTAGACCTACTTTCGGTCCCTACAGACCCCTAGGTAAATATTCCTTTTACATGGAAGCCCCAAAACTTTAGACCATAATAAATTTTCACCCATAACTCCGTTCGCGATGAAACCCACACTCACATTTTTCTCACGACACAAACTTTCTGATGAAACCACTTTAACTAAATTTACACACACTAAAACCGCCATTTTACCCTTCTCCCTTTTTAGGCCCCTCTGGAGCACCAGATCTTTCTCCGGGCTATCGAGCTTCTCCCGATAGACCCCCCGGGTATCGATGCAAGTTATTTTCTCTTATTTAGACCCATGTGTTTTTCACTCGTTGATGTTCTTGCATGTCATTTGGCTTGTGGTGTCAGTTTCTGGCGGCGGGTTTTCTTGGTAGTTTGCTTACCGTTACTTAATTTGGTTGTACTGTGAGTTATTATTATTGTGCACTATGACTTGATTGTAGTATTATTATGGAGTAGGTTGTGGTATTATTGCTGCTTGTTCACATTTCCGTTGTAAGAATAATGTTGCATGTAAACACAATTACAGTATTAAAACGGAAATTATAATTAACAACTTCCTCCAGGCTGGATGAGTCATAACTGCCACCAAACCGAACACACAGTGCGACCACATTTGACTTGTATGGGAGTGGCCCTATCCAGGTTTGCAGTTTTGCCTCACCACACAGGGAAGGTTGGATTAAGTTCAAGCCTCGAGGGCCTAGGTTGTTGATGTGTACATATTAAAGTTGTTGATTCCCCGAGGGGAAGAGTGGTGCCACGGGGTGGCAGGGACGCAGATCCCCTCTCCCAGGGCTACACTATGGGATGACCAGAGATACGTTAGGAGGGACATGTTGTGAACCAGATTTGTAGGACGCGATGTCCATGGTGTGGGTAAATTGTACAACCTCTACAATGTGTTTCAAAAATTTATTCGAATATCTGTGTCCTCGAAATGGACACAGTTCTTAGTAAGTCACACAACATTGAATCTTCAAGTCAGAGGTACAAACACAAAACACGTAAAATCATCAAGGGTAAAAGTTGGAAAGTTGAGATTTTGGTACAAGCAGCTTGGGCATCGTGGATGCCAAGACTTGTGGTTCAGACAGTGGAAAGGCTATGAGAAACACGGTCGGAAGACCACATGAAGTGACTTGTAATAAATGTTGTTTACGTTGTTCTGCTTATTGTTGTTGTAATGTTATTGTTTCAAGGGTTTACTTAGTAATAGTATTGATCACACTTGGTGGAAAGACGTTAGCTTAGAAGTGATCATATTTTGGGGAGTACAACTTTAAGCTAGTGAGTCAAGTATTAAAGATGATTGATAGTTGGAGGAATAACTTTATGGTCACCTTTTGGGGACAGGCTTTAGCTTATCATAGTTGTGATAGTCATTTACGAGTTAGGCTTTATAGTTGTAGTACTGTCTTATTTCATTAGGTAAACTTTGCAGAAGTTCATATCAAGTGTTGTTGTATTTGATGGTTGTTAGTATTCGAAAAATTTCATGCTTGAGTGCCTAGGAGTGTTGCTTGGGTGGTTTTACGAGGATTTGGCTTGCGAGTACATTCTGTAACCATGGTTTTTAACATGGCCCGGTTTGAAAGTTGTCTCCTACAAGTAAGGAGACAGAGTCGACGCGACGCTAGGACAGTAAAATAGTCAGATCCTTGTGGAGTGGATTCACACTAAGACTGTGCTGCTACCATTATAGAGTTTCCGTTGTAGTCATCTGTGAAGTAGCCAGCATGCCTACTCAGTGTCGTTCTGACCTCAACACAATGTTGAGACTTGGAGCCTCATAAATCGACGTTGTAAAGTTGTATAGATCAATAAAGCACTCTTTTGTCAAATGGTTTGTATCCTGATACTCTTGGATTGTAAAAGCATACGCCGGGTTGATTTCCTGGGCTGGCATGTGCGGTGGTCCGTCCGAATATAGTGGTATTTCAATGTACTCAAATGGGGTGCCACATATGAATAGGGTCATTTTTCACCAAGATTCTCGATTGGAAAAGGTTCTTAAGAATCCCAATGCAGATAAAACAATTCTCACCAAATGGTCTACGATAAATCAAGAACATGAAGACCTAAGATGATTAACTTATTTGAAGTTTCCTTCTGAGTGGACTTGGGATAGTTCTAACAGTTTCTGGAATAGGAGACATAGAAATAAGTAGTTTCGTGCATGAATTGGTCATATTTATCATGTGGAGCCTTCTATTGGTGATTTTTTCCTTTGAATATTTTTCATGGTGGTGCCAGGAGCTACTTTCTACCGGGACATCAGATCTTACAATGGTGTAGTGTATGTCACTTCTAAAGAAGCATGCGAGGCTCAAGGCTTATTTGGAGATGAAAACGAATGGTTTTAAGCTTGTTGAAGAGACTATTGTGTGGGCTGCTCCCATTTCAAATAAGGCATCTTTTTATGACAGTTCTTTTGCACTATGAAATAACAAGTGGTTATGCATTCTTTGATAGATACTGACCTAGCATGGCAAAAGATATATCGTATAGGGTTTCTATGACACTTGGCAGTCCTACCTATCAAGTTCCTTAGCGACACCTTCAAAATCATTTCTCCGTTGTTCCTACAAAGAAGGAGTATGTAAACAGATTGATAGCTGAAGAAATGAGGTATGATAAAGATATTTTGTTGGTTTGTACATGCAAAATTAAGTGATGATAAAAAAATCCACAATGAAATTATGGAGGCTGCCATTGCACACGTTGGAGGAGTATATTTTGTCTCTGGTCATGGTGGTATTGGGAAAGGCATTTCTATCGAGTACAATTATTACTACACTAAGAGCAGCCAATCAAATTGTTCTTGTTGTCCCTTCTTCCGGAGTTGCGACGAACATGCCATTCCCATGAGAGAGAGAGAGAGAGAGAGAGAGAGAGAGAGAGAGAGAGAGAGAGAGAGAGAGAGAGGTTGTTGCTCTGGTTTCTCATTTTTTGTAAGTTGATGCCCATTTTAATTTGTTCGAAAAAATCAAAGGAACACCAATTTCTAAGAAACATTTTATGTAGCCCCTTGGGCCCAAAAGAGGGCCACATAAAATATTCCATAGCCATTGGACTTATATCCACATTGTTAAAATAAATAATCAATTGACCATTTATTTAAGTTTAGTTGCAAATGTGTTACGGGTAATTTAAAAGAATGGAATAATTTATTTAGCCCCCTAATAATATTGGGAGGCTATGTTCATGGGTTATAAAGATAACCACCATGTGAATTCCCTCAATTTAAATAGATCAAGGATCTATGCAATTTGTTTATTCGGATTTAATTTGGGTTGGCAATTTAAAAATACAAGTGAGAGTTTAAACAACCTCATTTGAAATTAAAGCATGATGACCTGAAATGCAAACGCGGTTATTAAATAAAATCACAAATTACAGTCAACGGTTTGCTGTATTTGGGATGTTACACGATGCACCAGAACATCGACAGTCACCCATGAAGAAAGGCATAGATCGAAAGGACCCAACCTGTAAACACATGACAGGAAACGAATGAAGGCCGGATCCATGAAGATCCACCGAAGATAAATACCAACCTAATCCTGCGAGATCCGCCAGAGACACACCTCCACACGCCCTCCCACGATGCACACACCACCGGGACGGGGGATTGGCGGGAAGAACCTTATTCCATCTTCAAGGAGCCGTCACCTCCTCGCCTTGTTGAGCAGGACACAAACCCTAAATAGACTAAAAAACAACTAAAATGAAGCATGGGCCCTCTCATTGGCAAGGGCTGAGATCCACCGTGCCTCCATGGCCCTAAGGCCACATGAGACGAGGTCGATCGACGTGGTCCCGACGGGAGGCAAAGAAACCCTAAACGAGTGGGAGCCTTTATTTCTTTCTCGGGAAGAAAGAAAAAATTAACAGAATAATATTTTGGTACTGGTAACATAAAAGTCTCATCATATACATAACAAGGTTAAGGGAGCTGTTTTGAGCAAAAGCTGAAATTTTACATGGCCCGTACTCCGTATGTCAAAATTATTATCGTCAATACAACATATGCAGAACCAAAACTAAAAGCAAGAGTTATTACCCCGTGTAGCATAAGTCTATCACATGCTTTACATAACCCCCACTGAAATGATCTGTGGATCTCACCATGACGTTGCTTATATTATACAAGCAACGTTCTGGTGAGATCCACAGATCATTACACTGGATGTTATGTAAGGCATGCAATACGTTGCTTATTTTCATCATAGCTCATAGAGGAAGCAACATTACGTACGCTCACAGAAAGCAGCCAATGGCTGGCCTCTGCAAATCAAATCAAATCACCGCGTCATGCCTGGGAGGTTAACCCACTCCAGATGCAGGACGATCTCGCCGGTGTCGGTGTTCCTCAGCTTCAGGACAATATTCTGACAGACCTTGCCGTCTTTCCATGTGATGTGGCTCTCTGCCGAGAAGCAGTTCTCCTCGTTAGGGTGGAATGTCTTCATCACCGTGTCATCACGGACATGGCTCAGGTCCTTCATGGCGATCTCGACAAAGTCAAGGATGCCGAACTCTGCATCGCCCATGGTGTCATCCTTGGTGAAAGTATCATGGTCAAAGACTTCCTGTGATGGAAATAAAATCCCAAAGGTTTGAGGAACAAGAGATGGGGAATGTTCATCATCAAGAGTATAGTAGTGGCGGCTAGTTTGTGAAATCCTGATTGGCAGGGATGGAGATGTTGATAAAACTTACAATCTTAACTGGGAGCGTCCAGTTTGTGATAGACAGGGTGAGCTCCTCGTTCCATTCTGGGTTGATGGATTTATATTTGATGCTGGACTTTACTTTCTGCACATTACATGAAAAAGAAAAGAAATGTCGGGTAAAAAGCAAGAGGGGAAAGTTTTGGTTGTACCCCCATCCCAATGTACCCTCTATTTTCACCGTCCATTCTTGCATCAAAGTTCGTGAAAGAAAACTTTACTTTTTTGCTTTTTTCCAAATAAAAGAGCATTTGAACTTGAAACTTTGCAGATCAACATCAAACAAATTAACCAAGTACAGAAAGGATTTCAGATTCTTTGGCGCAACATAAATTTTTTTAAATGATACAGTTCATGTGAAATTTCGTAAAATTATGTTTCAACAAAAAAAAAGGGAAACATTCTATACAATGAGCGAGACTTGTGGATAATTGAGAGGTCTCTTGTTTGGAAGAAACGAAAAGAGAAATTTCTACGTAAGGATAGCACGAATCTTGACGCTAACTGAATGATCTAGACAGAGGATACACTGGTATGGGGGTAAAAAAAATCGGGGAAAAGAGAGAGAGGGGGGCTTTCCCGATCTGAATCGATAACGCATGAGTGAAGATATAAGAGGGGTGAAATCGAAGAAACAAGATTAACATGAAGGAACTATCACTTGATGATCGATCTTTAGGCTGGACATACGAGAAGAAGTACCTGCTGTCCGAGGCGGATGACGACGTAGGGGTCGCTGCTGTGGGAGAGGGGGTCGCAGATGGCCAGGTTCAGCCCGCGCACCACCTTCACCTTGAGCAGCCCGAGCAGGCGCTCCATGGATCGATTAGACCGAGGAGCTGCGGGAGAAGAAGATGGATCCCGGTCCGGGGGAGAAGAAGATGGATCGTCGTCGTCGTGGACGTTACGTTACGTTACTTTACGCGAGTGGCGGAAACGCCGGGGAGTCGTTAAAACTCGGAGACGGATTAGGCTTATGCATGCGCCCAACCTGGGAACGGGAGGCCGGGGAGCGGCGTTCCGTCCAACTACGCGTGTCCTCTCTATTTCTGAACTGCTCACATCCGTCGACCAGACGAAAGGTCGTGGGTGCCTTCTCGTCAGCTGACGGGTCTGAGTGTCTGGCTTGTCACAAATGAAAGGTCGTGACATCTGTAATTTTCTTGGCCATGTGCCGACAAGGGGACATCACCGTGCCGCCAGGGTCATGGCACAGGTCCTTCTCGGCGATCTCGACTGCAAATTAACAGCTGGATTTTTCGTTTGTCCACGTCCGTAGCCGTGTATATGTCATAGGCAAATCCTCAGATCTATACACTGTTGTGCAACGTTAAAATTAACACATGTAATTCATTTAGATCACACACGTAGCATAGGGGAGTTCATCATATATGTTACCGGAGTATTAAAATTTGGCATCTTCTACTGAACCAACAAAATATTTCTCCATTTTCGTTGTTTTCATTCTTTTCCATTGGTTTTCTTCGCCTTTTTTGTTTCTTTGTCAGTTTTTATTAGTTTTCTTTATTTATTTGTCTTTTTCCATCGATTATATTTTTGTTCAACACATACCTACTTTTTCGGTACATATCTATGTACAGCGAAATATATTTTTTGTTTTTCTGCGTAAAGATCAAATCTATTATAAAAGTTCAGCGGAAGTACAAAGCATCTCAAACATAATAAAAAATTACATCGAGATTTCAAGACCTAAGAACAAGCACTACAACCGCCAGAACAGGCCGCCGACGTGTCGTTGTCGTCGCTACTCTACTGGAGCCGGCTTGACCTTGTCGATAACAGCCGGGAAGTCTTCGTACACGTGCCCCTAAGGACCAGCGCTTTGCATCCGCAATCGTCGTCATTGAACCCTTACATAGATCTGAAGCACCTGACACCAAATCTTGCCCCATGACGAGAAGCCATAACGTCATTGCCCCAAGGAGACGGCGGGAATCTATGTCGAAGCTCCGTCGACTATGTCCAAAAGGATGAACTCGAGGAGGATCAGAGCCCAGAAGACAAACTCGAAGAAGTAGCGCCGCCATCCGTCTGAGCGCTGCACCTAGGACGACTAAAGCCTAAACTACTGACCTGAGAAAAGGCACCAGGATTCCTCTCGCCACCACTGGTAGCCGAAGCAACAGATAGAGGGGAGGCGAATCCACGGGCTCGCAGGTGAAGTCTAGAGGGGAGGGTTTGCCCTATCCGCCTAGGGTTAGGGAGGAAAACTAGAGGAAACTTTTTAGCAAAGACGCAAAATATTATTTTCATACAGGTTGAACATTTTTTCTTAAATACATAGTTGAACTTTTTTTTTACATTATGGTAAATATTTTTTCAAACGGAAACACTAAAACTTTGAAATCAGATTTATATGAATGCCAAATTTGATGTTTTCCATGGCATTTTATATTGGCGCGATGATGCAAATTTGTTCGCAAGCACAACAATTTTCTGACAAAAAATAAACTGAAGTGGATTTGCCATGCTCGCCGAGTAAACTTGACATACTCAGCCAGTATAATTTTCCATGAAAAACGCTCGATTTGCCATGGTAAAAACAATCTCATGTTATATTTGTAGTGGAGTCAAATAAATGGTGAACATGTTTTAATGGGAATAAACAATTTTTTTACACATGCGATGTACATTTTTCATATACATCAATAACATTTTTGTACACATCTATACATGTTATACATTTTTCAAATACAGAATTAATTTTTATTTAATAATTGTTTTCGATTTCTACATTTTTCATATACACTAAAACGTTTTTAGACATGTTTAACATTTTTAATACATGATTAGCATTTTTAAATACAATGAGTAACATTTTCTTTCAAATACATGTTTGATGTCTACTTTTTTCATAAGCGTCGTCAAGTTTTCATATACATCTGAAACATTTATTTGTAATATGTATAACATTTTAGAATATTTATTTACATTTTTTATAGAGTTTCATAAAAATTTCTGAACCTTGCGAACATTTTTAAAATGTCACAACATTTTTTTTCTTTATGCTATCAAAATTTGTTTTCTGAATTAAGCTAACCATGTTTTACATTGCGTCATCAAGTTTTCCAACTAAGGAATGTAGTCATTTTTAACTAGTTTATTTGCTGAAATATATGCATTTACAAGTTTTTTCTAAAATAAGAATAAAGGAAAAAACGAACAAAGGGGAAAACAGAGAAAAAAAGGAATTAACCAGGAACTTACCTGGGCCAGGCCCGTTGCAACACCTGACGCAAGCGGTAACTGAGACCTACTAAACCGAATTAACTGAAATTGAGGCTTTTTAAGTTCAAAAGTGTAATCAGCTGCTTCAGTACAATATTTCTAGCCCATTTATTGCTTCGGTTTACGTGATTAGCCAGATTGTTTATCCAATGTCCCATCTTTATCCTTTTCTAATTATTATTTTCTCATTGTGATATATCATGTATTTACACGTGAAAACTTATGTATTGACTAAAAAATTCGTGTCAACTTCGGTTAATTTGGTTATGATTATTACCGAAACCGAACTATATCGATCTATAAACCGAAGTATGAAAACCGCATCAACCAAACCGAATCAAATGGAAAAAACTGAGTGCACACACTTTCCAAGGAGAGTTGACCGTTGATTTGTCAGAAAATAATGTCCAAAAAAATGAAAATAAATTTTAAACTATGAAAAAAAATCAACAAAATCGAAAAGGTTCATGAAATTTGGAAAAAAGTTCAAGACATGGAAATTTCGCAAAAAAAAAACAAAATCACTAATTCGTATTAAAAAAATCAGCAAGAGTTTTAAAACAATTTGTAATTTGAAGAAAATCATGAAATTTAATAGATCACGAACAATAAAAAATTATTTTTGAAGAAATTTCATGACTTGAACAAAGTTCGTTATGTGGAAAAATTGCGATTGCTTAAAAGTCCACAAATTTGAAAAAGAAAAAAGTCCATTTTACTACCCTGAAAAAACTGGGTGGTTTTCATTACCCCTTGATCTATTTTTCTGCTTCTTTGCCCCCCTAAACAATCCCAAACCGGACAAAAGACCCACCCTGGATGGTTTGTCTCAACTTGCAGCTGACGTGGCGCTAGTCACTGGTGGTTTTGACCTGCGGGTGGGTCCATGAGAATTAACTTAACCGAAACAGGAAATTAGCATGTGGTTAATTAGGCAGTGGGACCCGCTTGGCAGTGACTCAGGCGTTGATTAACTAAGCGTTAGTGATAGGTTTAGCCGTTGTCTAACCGGAGCACGACGGAGAAAGGGCGCGGACGGCGGGGAGGTGCTGCAGCGGCTGGCAACGGAGCAACGCTGGGCGTAGAGGTTGCCAGCATGGAGGGCCTCAGCGGCAGCGCATCGGCACGGTGGTACTCAGGCGCAGTCGTGCGCAGAGGAGCTCGGGGCGGCGGTCATGGCGGCTGCAGAGGGCGCGGCCGTCCGTCGACCAGAGGCGGCGGACCATTGACGTGGGGGTGACAGCAAGGGCTGGCCATTGACGTGGAGGCGGCAGCAAGGGCCGTCGGGCGAGCAGAGCGACATCTAGGTGGCAGGGTCGACAGGCCAATGGAGCAGGGTGGCGCTCCGGCGACGAGGCTCGAGTAGACGAGCCGAGGCACGTGCCGATGGCGTTGACCGGGTGTCCCGCGGGAGGACGAGGGAGCGGGTGAATAAGGGCACAGGAACGGCTGCCCTTAGCTGGCGGCGGCCATGGCCGGCGGGGCATAGGATACAAGAGGAGGGAGAGGATTTAGGGTTATGTGGGGTGTGGGCCTTGGGCCCACTGGTCAAATACAACCTTTGACCAGCACGCAAACCAGCGAGAGATGATTTTTGTCCGGTTTGCGATTGTTTAGGGGGCAAAGGAGCAGAAAAATAGTTCAAGGTGTTATGTGAACCACGCAGTTTTTTCAGGGTAGTAAAATGGACTTTTTTCTTTGAAAAAGTTCGTAAACTTGAAAAAAGTTAACAAAAATTTGCAAAAGAAAGTTCACCGATTTGAAAAAAAGAAAAAAATGGAAAATAAAACAGAGTAAAACAGAGTAAAACCCAGGCCAGCAAAAACCGCAAGAATAAAACTCCAAAAAAAACGACACGGAAAAAAACTGTGGGGAAAAACCTACACCGGTCAGGCTATTTTTCACGTAATGTCGGGACGGGGTGTGCACCGAAATCACTAATTAAGGAATACTCCTTTCAAAGGTCCCTCCCACCTCCTCAGGTTACGACAAGTGGTGCACTGCATGTATGCCACTTGTCGCAACCTGAGAGTTTTCTCTTTTTATGTAGATCCGTATTTTCAAAACGTTTTATCTTTTAAACCATGCGTCCAAATCTCAAACGTTTTCACCGTTGGATTTCTTGCGTCGAGATTTTCAAAACTAGAGCCATGTTGATAGGTTTTGGCGAACTTTTTTTTCATGAAAAAACCGGGCCTTCCGCGGAAGGGAAAAAATAAATTGAAAACGTGTTTTTTCCGTTTCCGAGAGGCACGCCTCTCGCGGAAGCAAATCTGTGCCTCTCACGGAAGCAAAACTGTGCCTCTCGCGAAAGAGAGAAAAAAACAGAAAATGTGTTTTTTTCGTTTTCGAGAGGCACGACCGTGCCCCTCGCGAAAGCAAAACCGTGCCTCTTGCTGAAGCAAAAAAAAATAGAAAACGCGTTTGTTTCTGTTTTCAAGAGGCACGGCCGTTCCTCTTACGAAAGCAAAACCGTGTCTCTCGCGAAAGAAAAAGAAGCAGAAAACGCTTTTTTTCGTTGCCGAGAGGCACGACCGTGCCTCTCGTGGGAGCAAAATCGTACCTCTCGCGAAAGAAAAAAACAAAAAATGCGTTTTTTTCGTTTCCAGGAGGCACGGGCGTGCTTCTCGCGAAAGCAAAACCGTGCCTCCCGCGGAAGCAAAACTGTGCCTCTCGCGAAAGAAAAAAAAACAGAAAACGTGTTTTTTTCGTTTCCGAGAGGCACGGCCGTGCCTCTCGCGGAAGAAAAAAAACAAAAAACACGGTTTTTTTCCGTTTCCAAGAGGCACGACCGTGCCTCTCGCGAAAGAAAAAAAAAAAGAAAAACATGTTTTTTTCGTTTCCGAGAGGCACAGCCTTGCCTCTCGTGAAAAAAAACCTTGCTTTTCTAGAAAGGAAAAAATGCATTTTTCGCAAAAATAAATTGTAAAAATAAATTTCGTCTAAAAGTGAAGAAAGACCGGCGAAAAACCTAAACACCGAAAAAAACGGAAGAAAACTCACCTAAAAAGCAGAAAACGCGTGCGGAAAAAATAAAAATAAATAAAATTCGGAGAAAATGCTCAGAGCGCGACACGTGGTGGCAGCTGAAAACGCGTCAAACGACGACGCATGGGAGTGATCGTTGGGAGCCTTCCGAAGAAGCGCTGGCCAACTAGTTGATCCCTGTGTGCATCTGTTAGTGCAATTGCCTGTAATTGACGCTGAACGCGGCAAATAGGATATGGGGCGCTCGGCACTCCCTTCACCTCGCGTGAAGCGAGATATAGGGGCACCCGCGGGGTGGGGCCCCTTGTTCGGCCAGGCCTAGGGCCATCGGCCCCTGCTGCCGTGGCCTAGGGCCGGCCCTGCTCGCATGTCCTGATTTTATCTTTCTCCAAAGTCTAGAAACGAGGTATATCCAACACTCTGACTTTTGGAGCCTGCCGTTCGGCGTAGATCGTCACCGTCAGAATCCATACATGCACTTTTGTACGTATAGTTTTCATTTTGTTAGTTAAATTTGTAGGTCAAACTTTAGCCCAGAATAAAAGGGGACCTAATAAACCCGGACGGAGGGAGTAGATTTGTTCTACAAGGGTGTACAGAGGCCGGCCACTCTAGGTAGCCTTTTTAGTTTCTTCAAATGGATTTTTTTTTCTTTTTACACCTACAGTACAGACGCAAGCGCTCATATACACCCGCATACACTTACCCCTACGAACGCACACACGCACACCCTACCCCTATGAGCATCTCCCAGAGACTGAGCCGACATATCATCTTGAGATTTACGAAGTCATCGTAGGCACCTCGTCATCGACGGGAACGTCTCCTCTCACTGAATGCGTATCGCCGGAAATCCTGAAATAAATCTAGGAATAAATGCGAGCACCAGAACTTGAACCATGATGGGCTGAGAATATCACAGTCCCTCTAACCATCCCTCTGTTGCGGGGTAACAGATACAACCATTGGAACGAAAAATCGAAACAAAGATAGAATCGAAAAGGATTGGCACAAGAAAGAAAAGGACCATACATTCTCTTTTTTACATATCGTGCAATGTGTGGCACGATAAAAGTAAAATCCACCAAGAATAAAGATGTACTGTGAGAATCTTACGAACCTATGCGCTAAGAGCATCTACAGCTAGTCGCCTCAAACCCGTATTAAACGGGTCTCAAACGTCCGGACTGACCGGCACTCCTTATATCCAACCCAAATATGGGACGGATATGACGTGTTCGGACGCGTCAGCCACGTCGGACCCGGCCCACGTTGGCCCACCCAACCCCACATATATTCCTCTCCATCCGCTCATCGGACCAAACCTTAGCCACTTCACTCCACTCCATTCCGCCACCCAAGCTCATCTCTGGCGATCTCCGGCCTTCTCCAGCATGGCGGCCAGCAGATCCGAGTCTTTCACCTCTAGATCCGTCGACCCCGAGCTCATTCCACGCGGCCCCGAGGAGGAGATGGTCGTCCAGCTTGTGCCCCGTCGCTCCCGGGAGGTGGCTGTCCGACGGCAACGCTCGGACTCCTTTCATTGGGAATCCATTGCGTCCGCACAACTGTTCCATGGATCCGTCGTCGCTGCTTCACCGGAGGTGGTATGATCCGTCTGGCGTCTGAACGCGGTAGCGGACGTGCAACCCCTCCGTTGGTGTGCCGAGCTAGAGGACGCATCATGGGCATCCTCGGACGCAAACATGACGTGGCGTGCCCGTCGTGTGAGACAGTGGGCACGAGAGGCGGCAGAAGCCCTCGCGACGGTGGACGTTGGCGAGGCAGAGTCACACTCTCCGGCGCCCCGTATGGTGAACCAGTGTGGACGCCGCAACCGCGTCGTGGTGGATGTCGGCTCCTCCCAAGAGGGATCCGTTATCGATCTCACATTCATCGACACCATCCGGGTTGCGGCCACCAACGAGGAAGAGTAGGGCATGGGAGACGACGGGAGCTCAACTCCCGTGAGCTGGCTAGTGTCCTGTGTATTACTCTACCTCGTCGGTGGCCGGACAAACACTGAGTGCAGCCGGCCGCCGGCCATGGACACGACGGAAGCGGACGAACCAACTTATTATTGTTTATGTTGCATGCAGTGGCCTCCCAGCTACCCCGGCCAGTTGTCGGGCTCAGCTTGTAATCTCTTCCTTAAAATAATGCAAGCATGAAGAAAATCCAGCTTTTTGTGGGCAAATCACCAAATAGCTGCCGACCATTAGGAGCCTTCATATGTTGCCCAGGCTATCATATCGAGCTGGCTCCGCCACTCGTTGCATGTAATAGTATGGATTTGAGATTTTTAATTTGAGGTATCCGGTTGTAGAATGCATTATTTGAGACTTTATCGGTCATTGTCCGCGGACACGCCAAGACGCGTCCGCAAGCGTTTGAGTGGTCGGATTTGCCCATTACGACTGTAGGTGCTCTAACCGTGAAAGTTATATTCTTCGATAAGTAATGTTGATGTCCAAGACAATATTTTTTTCACTTAAGGACATCATAAAGTAACACTTCGAGTAGCACGAAATATTTCGATAAAGTCCCAAGAAACTACGAAAAAATAACATATTTGCTATTCTTCAGTTGCCTGAAAGTAAGGCGGTGTTTTAGTCGATTTTTACAAGTCGGAGACACTGCTGGGACCGACTACCCAGCCGGAGAAGGGGATGATGGGGCCGGCCACGGCGTCACCGGCGAAAGGGAGTCGTTGCTTAGAAGCCACGACATTGCTCCTCTAAGAGCATCTCTAGCAGACCCTTTAAAACGCGAAACTGAAAACACGGTTTTCAGTTCGCGGAAAACGTGTTTTAAGGGTTGGTTTGAGCTGCGGCTGAACGGACCCCTTAAACTTAAACTATAAAATCGAATATTCGATTTTTTTCCATATCTTCTTCTTCCTCTCGCCCGTGTCCATAATCAGCTAAATTTGCCACTATAAAGCCGGCGGAGATTGCACGGGGCGACCAAATACGGAGCCACCGACGTCCAGGACGGCTCGCACGAAGCGCCCGTCGTCGCCGTAGCTGGCTGGCCTCCATCAAGGAGTAGCTAGCTAGCCTGCTCTCTCGCCGAATCCATCCAGGAGCTAGCTCCCTAGCTAGAGCTAGCTCCAGGACGGGCGGGGCGGATGGGCGGCGGTCAGAACGGACCGGGGGGGGGGGGGGGGGAGGGGGGGCGACAGTGAGGACGGACGGGCGGCGGCCCGGATGGGTGGGGCGGCTTCCCGGATGAGCAGGGCGGCGGCCGGAGACGGACAGGACGGCGGCCGGGAGCGAGTCATGAATGTTCCGATGGCAGTTGGACTCCCGCCAACGGTCTTTCACATATATAGGGCACCCTCGGGTTGGCTTCGAAATCATTATTTTCATGGGTTCGGTGAGGATGCTTACCGTGCCCCTTAAAATTTACAGGTCGGAGTCGTTTACGGATTTTATTCGGATCGTTTTTTTCGTCTAAAACTATAAACCGACGATTATTTTATAGTTTCGTGCGTTTTAAGTGATCTGCTAGAGTTTCTCTAAGTACGTCGTCGCCGTCCGAATCCATCCATGCACCTGTATTTAAGTCCGAATCCATCCATGCACCTGTATTTATCTTACCCGTCATGGACGGTCATCCACGTTTATTCTTCACACTTGAAGATAGAAGTTTTTTCTAAAAAAAAACTTTTGAAGACAAAGGGGCCGGAAAGGTATACAGATTTGTTCTGCAAGAACGGACGGACGCCGGCCGCTGCCGGTTTTGCCGTGCACGCACGCACGACACGGCGAGCATTGCACGCCGCGATCGCAGAACGGAATCGCGCGCAGACGGAAGGCGCGAGGCGACCGTCTCATTTATTCCCGCGCACTCGCGACCTTTAGCATGTCCAGAGCACGATGGAGTGCGTTTGCAGAAGTTGCATTTTCAGTTTCTTCAATCGAAAACATTCTTTCTACACCTAGTACAAAAATAAATTCTGGAAGAGGACGGTATGCATAGTTGCATACACATACATATGTGTAGTTTGTCTGTAAGAGATTTCATCAACAAATGTCAGGTGTACTGTGCACACAAAAAAAGACCAACGTGTAGATCAAAATGTTTTTTTTACGTATTTGTGCCAGCATTTTTCCCTCTCTTTCTGTGTATACACGCCATTATACTACTCCATCCGTTTCAAAATAAGTGTCGCTGATTTAGAACAATTTATACTAAATCAGAGACACTTATTTTGGAACGAAATGAGTATTATTTAACAAAACTTTGCATTTTCCTTTTTTCTGTAGTATACAAACCACTATACTACTCCCTCTATACACTAATGTACTTAAGACCTTTTTGCAGTTCAAATTAGTGGAAAAAAGTAGTAGTAGTATTTAACGAAACTTCGCATGTACATAGAGAAACTGCATATAACTATACATATAACTATACATTTAACAAAACTTTGCATTTTTTTTCTGTAGTATACATATAACTATACTACTCCCTCTATACACTAATGTACTTAAGACCTTTTTGCAGTTTAAATTAGTGGGAAAAGGTAGTAGTATTATTTAACGAAACTTGCATGTACATAGAGAAATTGCATATGCATTTACAGGAAAAAAACTTTTTTGTTTAAAACTTCTAAATAGTGTCTTCCATTATTATTTCCGAATTCGGGTCACACTAGAGACCTGCCTTTAAAATGCCGCACTCAAAAAGTTGGAGCATCACTTTTTATGTGTTGGGTGGCATACAAATTACTAGCATCATAATTTATAAACTACTCCCTGTACTGCTATTTGGGCATTGATCAGTCTTCAAGATGTACCTTTGACTAGTACTTCATACTTTAATGTTTGTATAAAAAGTAGTAAGAAAAAGTACAAGATTCTATAAATCCTTTTCAGGACGAACCCGTGCATATGGTTTTTAAAATTTTGATATTTTCAAAGTTTCTAAAATTGGCTGAAAATATGTTCAAACCATTACTTGTGATATACAGGGAGTAAATTTTGTTTAGCTGCGTAAAGGACGAGTGAATTTTTGTCTGACGGTTACTGCTGAAGAAGACGTAGATTTGTATACATGGTGCGAAAATATCGCTGGATTAAACAAGAGTACGTAATTACGTACGTGTCAGGCACCTAGTGCAGATGGACGCCTAATTAATCAAAAGTTGCACCGTTTTTTTTTTTTTTGAGGGGAGTATATAAGATCTCACTTGTTCCTGTCTAGTCTAATTAATTCTCACATGGGAACAGTCGGCACAATCAATGCGATTTAATAGCACTGCCACCTGTCCGCAAAGAACGGATACAACCAACTGACACAAAAGATCAACACAACACAGAATAGAAAACGAGTGACACAAGAAAGAAATATAGGTTCATGCATTTTTTTTTCTTTTATATAGATCGTGAAATTTGTGACATCGATTTGAAGAGCTAGCACGATAAAATAAATCCAATAAGAATAAAATTGTACTATTAGAATCTCTTGATTGCTATCAAAGTTATACTGGAGAAATTATGCCAATGTTCAGCACAACAACCTTTTTAATTTAAAAACATGCGAAAGTACTGACCCCTTTATTCGTGTCGTATTTAGCGTAACAAATATAAGGATATGATCAACAATTACCCCATCACTGTGCAATTTATTTACGTATAGACATGCTTTTGTATGATATAAATCCTATACTGAAAGCACAATGGGTAGTCGCAAAAAAAGCGCAATTGGTGGTCAAACATTGTTGACGAAATTCAGTTTACACCACAAGTTAATGAACGGATCAAGTAGTGGTGGTACTTTCATCATTATTATATATTGTTTTTGCGCAGGCCTGGTATACTTTATTATTACTTGTTCTAAAATAAAAAAATAAAGAAACAGTAAAAAGGATGAATTCAGTTCAACTTCAAGGCAAACTGAAAACTTTCCCCTTAGTGTTGTAGCCGGGCGGCCATACATCGATGGTCTGGACCGCTTGTCATCACCGTCCAAATCCACCCATGCACCACCGACCGTCGACAACAGTTCATGTTTGTTCTGCTTTTTATTTTTTGCAGGAAAAATACATATTTCTTTTCACACACGAATATTAAAAGGAAATGGTGCAACAACAAAGGAGTAAGGGGAATAGAACACACACCTTATCAAATTGCATGAATCGCTTTTCTTGAAAGATGTGACGACGGTGCAAGAGTACTAGCATATAAATCGTTTTTCCTGAGAGTTGGTTGGAACGGACATTTTTAGAGTAATATTACTCTACTAAAGGATACTCAACCGTTTACTCCTCTAAATTCTAAAAAATCAGCTAGAGTTGCTCTAATACTAGCATATAGCGCACGCTAAAGTCTGAACGGAAGGGAAATACCTTTCGGTTCCTGAGTGTATATACACATTATATGGATAAAAAATTCAAAAAAAGTTTTGAATCTTTTTACAATAAACTTGACTTCCTTTGCACTTACAAATTTTCACGAATAGAAAACCAGCGTTGAGTCCAGGGCAAAAAAAAAAAATTGCTATTATGGGTCACTGTTCACACTATTGTGACTAAAATTGTTGTCTTATTTTAAAAGAAGTCAACGAGTTTTTTTCTTTTCGTGAATTTATTTTTACCAGTACAATGAAAGGTCAAGTTTATTTTAAAAAACATTTTCAGAACTTGTTGGGTTTTGATTTAATTACTATAAATTGTTTTTGTATATAGGTTGTATATACACCCATAGACCAAAAGTTCCTGTCCTTATATTTTTCCTCTTTCTCGTGAGAGGCAGTCAGTCAAGCAGGCATGAAAAACTTGGGTAGCAGTAGTAGAGTACCTTGAAAGCTAGGGTCGGTGAGTGAGTCAACGGTCGCCATGCACCGTCGCATACTCGCTCGCACGTCTAGACTTGGTCCTGGGTTCCGTGTATGACTATTTACTCCCTTGGTCCGAAAATACTTATTTGAAAAATAAATAAAAATGAACGTATTTCCAAACAGAGGAAGTATGAGCGAATCCATCCATGAAACGCAGGTGCCGTGCATGCAGCCGGTCTCTGCCCGCCATGGACGGACGGGCATCCTCGTTTGTTTGTTTCACACACCTACGAAAAGCAAAAAGGGAAAAGAAAGAAGGTGCAAAGGCAAAGGTGCCGGCCGGAAATGTAGACGGGTCCATCCCTGCAGCAACGGACGGACGCCGGCCATCGCCGCTGGTTTTCGCCATGCCATGCGTGCACGCACGCACGTACGCTCCACGGCCGGCCGCAACCGCACAACGGAATCGCCGCACCAACGATTCTGCCATTTTTAATGGACGTCCTTTGGCCTTCTCGCCAAGACAAAAAGGACTGATGGTTGATAGTTTGAACTTCTCGCATTACATAGTTGTTTTCAATTTCCGGTCCAAACAATCGAAATGAAATCCGTACTCAATGCTTTAATAATTCAACCAAGCACCGACTTGATCGCAAATAGTACAAGTTTTATTTGCTATTTGAGTGAAAATCAAGTCGTGTAAATGGCAGCTCAACTTTTGTCCCCATGGTTCTTTCTAAAAGAAATAGATAGGTTTATGCACATGCCGCCAAAGATGTCGCTGGGTTAAACAAGACTACTCGCCTACGTGCCCAACACCTAGTGCGGATGGATGCCTAATCCAAAGCTGCACTTTTTCTTCCCCTGATATAAAAATGGAATCTCACTTGTTCCGGTCTGATCTCTTCTCTTAATTGATTAATTATTTCTCACGCGGGAACACCGGCATAACCAAGGTGATTTAATACTACTGCCAGTGCCACGTATTGGCGATGGACAGATACAACCATTCACACAAGAGGGAATCGAAAACGATTGACACAAGAAGTCAAGAAATGATCGATTGTAGTACATGGTTGTGCCATCGATTTAAAGAAGAAAAATTCAATAAAAATCATATCGTACTATTGGAATCTCGTGATTACTGTCAAAGTTATATTCGAGAAATTTAAAATGAGAACTAATAGGGGAGGAGCCTCATGGACAACATATTGAGGAGCCAACCTGGGTGAGATACCGAATTTTTTCCCCCGAAGGTAATCAAACCTCGGTCGGCAATGATGCAACGCCGAACAAATGGGTTACAACCATGTTGATGTTCAAAACAAAGCTTTGATTAAATGCAGGAGAAAGTACTCGTTTTGTTCCTCGTTCAATGCGTTTAAGTTTTATTAAGGTAATATTTTGATCAACAAATATTCCATTAGAATGTACTGCCTCCGTCCTGATTTATTGGCCCCGTTCGTATTTTGTGCTAAATTTTGATCATAGATCTAACTAACAAAATATTAATGCATGTCATAAGAATTAATATCATTGAAAACTATGTTCAAATATGAATCCAACAATATAATTTTTTATGACATGTACTAACATTTTGTTAGTTAAATTTAGGGTCAAAGTTTGACACAAAATAGAAAAAGGACCAATAAACCAGGACGAATGTAGTAACTTACATAACATGATTGTTATCATTATATATTCAAAATAATTCACTTTTTTTGTGGAGAGAGCGAATGCAATATAATATATTGAATAAAACAAGCTCTTATAAGAACTTTCATACAAGAATAAGAAATTATAGTAAAGTCTTTGCAAAAATCCTACAAATAACTTAGTTAGATATGGCTTTGTAACATATAAATTTATACTCTCTTCGTCCCAAATAAGTGTCTGGAGTTTGTACTAGTGTTACTATAAGGTTCTTCCGAAAAAAATGTTAATATAAGGTTGAGACACTTATTTTGGGACGGAGGGAGTATTAGCAGTTTTTTTTACAACGGCAGTTTATATTAATTGTGTAATTGTTGATGCCTTAACAAAGTTCAATAATACACCTTGAATTAAAGACCCTATTAGCTGGCGAACGTTCGACGGGATAGCTTTTAGAAATGATTTCCACGGCTATTTTAGTTGTAGAGAGTGACGGTTTTTCAGACTAGTATAGCAATTCTTTCATAGAGAAGGCATTTTTTTTTCTCAAAATTTGCCATCGTTTGATCTCGAAACGTTTGCCAATTAAAAGAACAGATGGGGTAGCACTTTTATTATTGTACATTAATAATAGCCCTAAATAAACAATTAATTAAAACGGTAAAAGAAAAGAGAGAGGAAAAAAGGAGAGAGGCAGGAGGCAATAAAAGCGGAAGGAGAGGAGGAGAAAAGCAGGGGAGGGAGAGGGAGGCCAAATCCCACAACTTTAGAGAGGGAAAGCGGAGGAGGAAGGCGACGAGACGACTCGTGCAGAGCGGAGCCAGAGAGGGAGGGAGCGCGGCCATGTGGAAGCCATGGGCGCGCGCGGCGTGGACGTCGTGACGACACCTGCTCGCCTTCTCGGCCCCCTCCCCACCGCCCCCACGCCCACGCCCATGACCCCGCCGCGGCAATGCGCCTCAAAACCCCATCTTTGACCCGGCGGGCTCCGTGAGGATACTTGATCCGGCCCCAGCCATGGCGGAGGCGGCGCCGCCCAAGCTGCTCTACATTGCCGTCGCCGACGGCGGCGGCCGGCGCGCGTTCCGGTACACGCGCCCCGTCCTGCAGAGCACCCTCCAGCTCATGGGCTGCAAGGCTCGCCACGCCTTCAAGGTCGTTCCCCCCACCCACCCCTTCCCCCCTCCCCCCTTTCCTCTTTGCTGCCTGTATTGCTGTCCGCGATCTTGATCCTGGCAATGGAGAGCCGCCCGCCTCCGATTGGAAGCCCTCGCGCGACCTGACGGGACACGCTCGCGCTATGCCGCGATTAGATTAGACTGAGGACGAAACCGGCTGCTTCTGCTCTGTTTTGGATGCCATAGATCCTCCATGGCCAAGCTCATGTGCAGCATAGTGCTCTGGCGCTGCTGCTTGAATTGCTCCTTCTTGGTTCAGACGATGTAGTTAGGCATGCCCAGCATAGTGTTTGGCAGCAGGACGATTTTGACATGGGAAGGTGGCAACTGCCTGCTTCTATTATGTTCTATATAGATGCCATAGATCCTTCATGTTCATGGACGGCACATGCCTGGCAGAGTGTTGAATCGATTGTTCTTTGCTCAAACGATGTTGTTAGGCATGCCTAGCATAGTGTTTGGCGGTGGGACATGGGAAGGTGACAACTGCTCCACCAATCGATGAGCAACATACCGCGTTCTTGGCTGGATCCAATCCAAACCCCACTTCCCTTGGATTGGACAGGGAACTCTCATATCCTTTTCGCGATCTCTTGTCCAGGGTCATTCTTTGCAACAAAAGATTGGATCTGATTCCGCGTATTTTGTCCAAAGCTGTTGTTCTTGTTGCAGACTGAATTTGTCTTTTGGTGATACTTTGCTTGGGGGTCATTATCGTCACAATACTGTCATGCAACTGTTGCCCCCTTTGCTACACCTAGTGTGAATCGCTATTCCTTTCTTCGCTTTATTGTGCTCTGATGACAGAGACATCACCATGTTATGATGATATAGACATCTAGGCTTTGCCTTGCCATGATCTTTATGCTCGGGAACTGTGGCTTGACGGGCTACCGTTCTAGTCTGTATCTTGGAATTGACCTGAGCTCCGGTATCGGGTTCTCACTTGACGTAATTTTCTTTGCTCTGATTTGGTCATGACGGTTTGGCGTATCTTGTTTCCCTCACCGTCCATTTCGATTAGCTGCCTATAAGCAAAGATGCATTTTGGAGTTGACCTGACCTCTGGTATCAGGTTCTCACTTGACGTAGTTTTCTTACTCTGATTTGGTCATGACTGTTTGGCGTATCTTATTTTCCTCATCGTCCATTTCGATAAGCTGCAAAATTAATACGTCGTTTGTGTGCATAACTTTTTTTATTGGTGTGTGGAGTTTAACAGTTTCTTTTTTGTCACCCTTGTTGTCACCGTCAGATTAGCAAGAGAGTATTCAGTGTGATGAGGAGTGAATTCTTGGATGCATCGAGGTCGGATAGGGCTGTTAAAGAAGGAAATGCCCCTAGCCTGGGCATCGGGAAAGATGCTGAGATGCTTAACACAGAAATTCCAGACGCAAGTAGTAGCAGCTTGCCCTTCGAATTGTACAAGACGCAGACAACGATTCTTGTTTCAAGAGAGAGGTTTCTGAATATCGTGTGTGATGCACTCTCTTCTTACAAGTATGTTGGACCAAACCAGAAGGCTGACTTGCTTCTTGCTTGCAGGTGACTTTACCCTATCTCTTTCTTATCGAGTTCATACAAAGTAGAAGCAGTCAAATAGCATATTTCTTCATCTATTTAATTTACAGCTCCTAGTCATCTATTATCTCCACAGCTGAACAGGCTTAGGACAGACATTTATGCTTAGCGTGCTTTGTTAAAGTCAAATGATTCCTTTGAGAAAAAGCCAAACTATTCTTATGCATGCATTATGCTCCAATGAAATATGCATATATTACGCAAGTCATTTCAGGGCATTCATAGGGTAGCTACTTAATGAATTCAACGGCAGCTAACTTTTGCAATTCTGTCCTTTTCCATTTATTCTGATCAGAATTAAGGAGAAAAAGGAATCGGTGACAGTACTCTTGTGTGGGACAAGCGGATGCGGCAAATCCACCCTATCGTCTCTGTTGGTATGTTAATTTTCTAACCTAAGAGTCTCAGCTGATAGCTATACTATATAGAACACCAGTGACACAGTAGTTTGGTGCGTGCAGAAGCATTTAATGATAAGTATCTGCATATCAAATACCAATTTAAAGCGTTTGACCTCTTTCCTGTTCCATTGTGTTTCTTGTTGCTTTTAGAAGATTGCACTAGAGATACATGATGCTTGTCTTGCTGAATGCTAAATACAGTCTGCTTGTTTTACTCAGGGTAGTAGATTGGGCATAACGACGGTAGTTTCTACTGATTCTATACGCCATATGATGAGAAGCTTTGCAGATGAAAAGCAAAATCCTCTTCTCTATGCGTCAACCTACCATGCAGGGGAATACTTGGACCCTGTTGCAGTTGCTCAGTCAAAGGCTAAGCGCCAGGCAAAGAAGCTCGCAATGGTTTCTAATCCTAACACCAATGAAGGCCAAGATGACACTTCAGATGCTACATCTCGTCACGGCTCCTCAGTATTACCTCCTAGAACCGAGCTGATTGGCAGCAAACAAATGGCAATAGAAGGGTTCAAGGCGCAAAGTGAGATGGTCATTGACAGCCTAGACAGATTAATTACATCCTGGGAAGAGCAGAAGCAATCTGTTATTGTTGAAGGAGTTCATTTGAGCCTCAATTTTGTGGTGCGTACTAGTCCAGAAGCAAAACTGATATTCTATTACAGCTCTTGCGTCGTTTATCTGTTTTATTTTCTTGCACTGATGGACTGACTAAGCTCTATTTTATTTTGAATATCTAATAATAGATGGGGCTAATGAAGAAACATCCTTCCATAATACCGTTTATGGTGTACATTGCAAACGAGGAGAAGCACATGGAACGATTTGCTGTACGTGCAAAGTACATGACATTGGACCCAGCAAAGAACAGATATATCAAGTACATCCGGAACATCAGGGCTATCCAGGAGTACCTTTGCAACCGAGCAGACAAGCATCTGGTGCCCAAAATTAACAATACTAATGTTGACCAGAGCGTGGCAGCGATACATGCCACGGTTTTCAGCTGTCTTCGCCGGCGAGAAGTTGGGGAGCAGCTGTATGATCTCAAAACAAACACTGTTCCTGTAGTGGATGAGGAATACAGGAACCAGCGTGCAGCTAACTCCTTGGGTTCCAAGGGCATGTTCCAGTTCATTCAGAGGAAGGGGTCCTCGAGGAATCTGATGGCTCTCCTTAACCCTGATGGTTCGGTAACTAAGGCTTGGCATTTAGATTCAAGTGATGGCAATGCTAATGGCAGTACAAGCAGTGGTAGATCAGTAGGAAATCATATGGTTAACCCATCACAAATTGGGAAGGCGGAGTCGGTTAATCTCCAATTTGGTTCTTTTGGGATTAGCGCGTGGCTGAGTGACACCGGTGGTGGCACCAGCCATGCTGGAAGTGTAGATGACCTGAGGGCTGATGGCATCGAGACAGGTGGTAGATACTTCTCCTCATGCTGCAGTTCACCAAAGACGTCAGACTGCGCCTCCAAAGAGGTATGTGATGTGCATCAACACTAAGATATGTTTGTTATTAATAGCGGCAGTAATATATTTTAGTTGATTGCTTCCGATCTAACGAACGCTCTGGTGACCTTTCCAGCATATGGAGGATTATTCAGTCTATGGTAGTGAAGAAGAAGCTGACGACCCACCTGAGGATGAAACTGACGAGGATCTAACTGACGAAGAAAGGGATGTTCATGAGGTAGCTACTATGTTATCCAGCAATTTGCCTAGTGGGATTTATTCCTATTATTGGTAGCAAAGACTTGATTCCAGTTGCTGCTTGATAACGTGCCTCGTTTCAAAGATTGTGCATCAGTTATCTGAGCTTTCTAGATTGCTAAATGTTTTCTGCACCGACCATTTCCTTCAGATTGAAGCGGGCTCTGTCGACGAGCACTCCACCAAGTCCGACGAGGAGTACGACGACCTAGCGATGCAGGATGTGATGGAGAACGGCAATTGCTCTGACGACGACGAGCAGGCTGCGGGGTACGGCGCCAGGAGCTCACCGCCCATGGATGAGAGCATCCTTGGAGCAGATGGCGCCGTGGTGGAGGGCAGGTACCACCACAACCTGGATCTCTTCACGATGTCCAAGGAGGTCGCCGCCACAAAGATGCCGTGTGCGTGACGCAGCCATCACCGGCCAACCCACGGGGAGAAAAGCCGGTGGTGCCCGTTCGGCAGACACAGCTGCCATGGTTCACTGGCGGCTGCGATGCTCTTGGGCACATTCTCCGGTGGTGCTTCCAGTTAGGAGTCTGCACCGGTTGCTGTACCTATATGAGCTTATGTTGGTGTTTGTGACTGTTAGAGAGGATCTGATGCTTGGCCATATATAGGAATATTGGGGCTTTCCCCTTTGTCGAAACTCGAATAATGAAAAGTTGAAATTGCATTTTGAATTTGCGCAAGAATATATTGGTGTCGGAAGTTGGTGCAGACGCTGGATACATACTCCACCAGTTTGGAAATATAAGGCGTATTTGAACTGTGCAAGATCGTGCTTTGAACAACGAGTTGATCTAATTATATTCTATATATTTTAAATGTGAGACCATTGGATTTGTGTTTGAAAACATTTTGTAGCAGTTAAACAATAGCCAAGTATTAAGGCGGAGAGGATTTGTAGCACTGGGGTGCTCCACCCCCCTACATGAACATTACGTTCAAAAAAATACCGGGAAATTAAAAAAAACTAGGAGTCTAGGGTATCAAATTTCGGTGTCCAATCTACTTTCGTGAAAAAAATACCAGGAAACGTATCCATGGCAAGAAAAGACAAAAAAAATCTATGTGTAGAAAGAAACTGTTTGGATGGATTTTAATTTGGACGGTATTTCCTTCACGGATATGTTTTCTGGTATTTTTCGCGAAACTTCACCCGAGAGTAGATTGGGCACCTAGATTTGATATCCCCAAGTTAGATTATTTTTTTGAACTTTTTTATATTTTTAAAATTTAAATGTAATATTCAGGGGCTTGAAGCACCCAGGAGCTCCTATGTATTTCCCGGGCTAGGGCAGCTTATTTTGACAGCCACCCAAAAGAACTAGCTCTAGGTCTCATATTCCCAAGCGCAGGCAACTGGGAGTAGCTGTTGGCAACAGTTCCTAAGCTTGCCGTCAGTGCAACAAATTCAGCCAATTCCTCTCTTTTCAACTGCTATTATTAGCATGCAAATCCAGTAAATATTTTATGCATCATTATGAGGAAAAAATGTCGCCAAGTCACAAGACAACTCGAATGATAAAATTAGCACGGTAGATGTATCAAACAATACACCATCACCAATAAAGATGGGAAACAATTACAGGCCACACATAAAAACACAGGTACTTCATTTCATAGACAGGCATTCATTATATTTCTGTGAAACCTCCTTTACAGAGACTGAAACATTTGATTTCTGCGAAACACCAGTAAAAATAGGAAATCTTTACAGGAGATGGAAACCTTATACACTGATGAAACCCAAGGCAAAAGGATCTACAGGTGTCCTTGCTTCCCATCATCATCTAACCCTAAATATTTCAGCTAATTTTGCTTCCATGCTTTGCCTTTCTTATATATATTTTTATATATATGTATCTTACTCGAAGAGGGAAAACGGTACAAATATACAACTTCTCTCCTTTTTGAACAAGCAAAATCTCTTCTCTTTCTCTTTTTATTCCCAGAGGCCCCCTCCTTTATTTACAATCAAAGGCTTTCGCGAGCTCCAACTTTCCGACGACGGCAATGGACAATGACTACTGGTAAGGCTAGCCTCGCTATCTGTCTGTACAGGGGTTATTCTGTCAAACTAACCATTCAATCTCTGCAAGACTGCGACGAGACCCCGATACGCCTTTCTGCAAATGAGAAAAACAAAGTAAATCCAAATGAAAAAGGATTTCCAAAAATATGTAGACTAGGAAGAAATAAGCAAACGCCTCTATGACCACGCATCATAAAATGGAAGAAGGATGAATTGCAGTAAGGATGACTAAGAGGGGCTATGGAATCTGGTACCTCCTGCGGCTATAAGCTTCTCCACCCGGGCAACAATATGTTTCCCGTAGGTGTATCTCTTCAGTGCGTTCAGGTGGACCTTGATACGCGAAAGAATCAGCTCACGGTTGTGGTCGTCGCAAGTCTCCAAAACCTTCTGCACTACATAGTTTGCAAACTGGTCTTTCATCATTGCCTGGAAAGCAGAAGCTAGACGTCAGAAGACTGAAAATGCCCCAAAATACAAGCTTTAGAATAATAAAGATGTGGTATCCACATCTGCACCTTGAAGCAGCAGATGAGGAAACAGAAAACAGTTTCACACATATAGCATGCTGAACAAGACATAGACAAAACAAGAAATAGCTTGTGCCACACATAAGAGCTATATTCATGTAGTCAATAAATATCAATTTTATTTCTACAGAGCATGTTCTGCAACAAAGAACCAATATGCTTAAACAGCTGGTTGAAAACACACCTGTAATGGCTCATTCTCATCAGTAGTACCAAGCATTTCATTAATTAGAATCTGGCGCTCCTCAGGAGAACCAAAAGACAGACACTTCTCAACAACATTGGAAGCAAATTTCTGTTGGCTCATCTTCACGATCTGTCCAGCAAGCTGCTTAATTATAGAAGTACGTTCTTCTGGTTTCCCGTGTTGCAAGACATGCTACAAAACAAAGAAACCAAAAGCCGTTCGTGTAAGTGGGAAACATGACAATTTCAACTAGGTAATGGCTAGTCTATACAGTAATACGAGAAAGTGGTAACGGAAGGAAAAAAATACGAGAAAGTGGTAAACATAAGAAAAAAAACTGTCCATATATAATATATAATATATAATATCGGCATGATAGATCACACCGAACAAATCAAAACACTTGGTGGTGCTGGGCAGAAAGTATGAACAAAACAGTACAAGCACATAATTAGAAACTACTTCCAATGAGATATAAAAACAAGAGAAAGAGAATTTACATGATATGTAACTGCCAACTTGGTAGAAGAAATCCAACATAACCCATCCCTCCCATTAATTTAATATATACTAGGCGTAAGTGAAATTGTTCAGCGACAAATATTTAACAAGTAAATGAATAAGCAGCTACCTGGATAACATAATTGCCATACTGGTCTTGTGTCAAAGGAACCACACACTGCATGATCTCCTCCATCATGGCATTTTGCGTGCTTTCATCATCACAGTGCTCCAAGACTCTCTGGTGGTAGTCAATAGAGGTAGGTAAATTTAGTAAACTGTGAATGAAATGCATCCATTAAAATCAGATATAGGTTGATATACCACCTGAATAACACGGCAACCATATGGATGGGTGGAAAGTTCAACCACTTGTCCATAAAAAGCAGAAATGATGAACTGTATCCTTTCTTGAGGGATGCATTCTATGCACTTTTGGATTACATGGTTGCCATTCTGATCACGAACACATTTCATGATAATTGCGTTTCCGTCAAGCTCCAAAGCCATTTGTGTTTGTTGCTCCACACCAACCACTTCTAAAGTCTACAGAAAAATATAATATCCCTAAGACTGTAAAACAGCTAGTCCATAACTGACTTGGTGGGGAAACGTTTAGTTTGTAGCAATACATACCTTCTGAATAACCCGGCAACCATACATTTGCGTACTCAGCGTATATACATGACCCTTGAGTAGGTTTGCCAATTGCTTCTTTTGTGGTTCAGTCCCGTACTCGAAGAACTGCCAAGAACAACAAATTAGGTTGAGAGGTCTTAAACTAATAAGATAAACTCAGAAATCGTTAATGAATAAATCAAATTTGTTCGATATGGATGCATAAGATAGTTGCTCACCTTCTGTATAACATAGTTTCCAAAAACATCGGTCATCAATGTTCGTGCTTGGGGAAGTATTTCTGGAAAAATCATGTTCTTCTCTTCAGTAGAAGCTGTTTCAAGTTTCTGCTGTATAAAGCGACTCCCGTACTGATCCGAGCTGCGGAGGGAGAATCATATTAGTATCCCACATAAACACAGCAACAAATACTCAGTTTCAATCCAGAAAGTAATACCTGAACTCGACCACATGACCTACAATATCTAGCAGCTCAAAAGATCGGGTCTTATTGGTCTTGAATTCCTCCAGCAGAGAAGACCCATAACCATTATCTATTACACCATTCTCTGAACTCCATGATGCCATAGTTCCTCCAGTGGTGCTCCTTGCCACGGATGGAATACGTGTTAGCCTATCTCCTTGCCTGGCATGACCCTGGGGAGATGGGATAAAATGGCTAGATGTTGGACTTGATAAATATGCCATGTCCATGCCATATGCATGTTCACTGCCATAAAGAGTTGGGCTAAGACCACCAGACTTGCCCAAGAATGGCATTCCATACTGTAGCTTCTGCTGAGCAAGTAATGATGCAAGATAAGCCTTTTGATATGCAGCACTATCCATGTGGCCTGGACCAGAAAAGTTACTTCCCCGGAAAGGACTCATGCTTCCAGCTGCACCAAGGGGGGAGTTGGGATTTGCCTGCAGGTAAGGCGCATACACTGTGTCCATTGGTTGGACCTGATAACCAGTACCCCCTTGACTTGAAAGAAGGTTGGCATATTCACCATCTGGACAGGAAAACACAAGTCAGGGAACAATGGGAACACACACACACACACACACAGAGAGAGAGAGAGAGAGAGAGAGAGAGTACCAGTATTCAGGGGATTATTCAGCATGGACGAGCCAGAACTTCGTGAATTAGCCTTTGCATGTCGTCCAGATACATCAACGTTTGAGCTATCACCATTCAGGTTTTGGTAGAGATACACAGGTCCAGTCGGGCTCAGTAAAGATCCTTTCTTGTGCCCATTACCATGCTGTGATTGTGTAGGGAACTTGCTGTTGCTTTCAGCTGCCAGTTTACTCATATTTGGATTACTCAAGTTACTGCTACCATTTGGAAAGACTGCATATTCCAGGGCATTTATCGGCTCTTCATCAGCACTATGAACTAAATTCTGTGGAGAAAATTGTCTATGCTCCTTTGGAACATTAAAGAGCACATCCCTTTGATCGCCACCAAAGTTCTGGTAAATATGATTTTGCACATCACTTTCCAAATTGGCCATGTTGTTCCCCGAGAGGTTCAAACTGGACATAGCAGATAGAGCTGCTGCAGTGTCAGAACCCTCATGATTACGAGAAGCAACACTTCTGCCTTCAACCATTCTATCAGCTTTTCCCATCCTAACTCCAACTGGAGGAAGGCAAGGGCTTGGAGCCCTCTGCATCAGCTGAGGGTCAGGGGTGGTGCTTCTTGAGATCGAAGAGCCTACTGCAGAGGCAAATGTGTGCGACATTGAAGAACCTAAACTTTGTACCCTGACAAGACTGGGTGAAGGCGATCCAGATTGAAAGCCATTCATAGATTCTGACCTACTCTGAAGTTGTGCCTTCGATGACTCAGAGGACCTTACTGGATTTGGGCTCTCAAAAGCATTCCGGCTATTAGAGCGTGAAAGATTCGGGCTCTCAAAAGCATTCCGGCTATTAGAGCGTGAAAGATTTAGGCTCTCAAAAGCATTCCGGCTATTAGAGCGTGAAAGATGACCAGCTTTAGAAGCAGGACAGCTAATATTTTCCTGCCATGGAAACCACTGTAAATTAGAGAACAGAACAAACTGATACATGCATGCTACAATAGACATAAAAGTGGTGCATTGTAGAAGTAGCCTATCAGTATAAGTGCAGAGGCACTTTACTTCCATTCATATGAAACATTTACTTATATTGAAGGTTAAAAGAACTATTGATCCTATCAAAAGCAACAAGAGAAAATATTTTTCAACCTGCAGGGCATCCGCAAAGCTCTTGCGACGGGAGGCGAGGCCATTGACATCAGACAACCCAATAAGCCCATCAGCGGCTTGCCCAAGCCACTCCGACGATTGCTGGCGTGCGAGCCCGTTCCTTTCAACTCTGCCCATCCTATCATTCAGGAGATACTCCACTCCGTTGCCTTCGCGTGCTCCTGGCTGCACCGAGAACAGAGAGCTCCCACCGGAGGCCTCCGAGGGCCTCCTGGCCCTCCAGTCCCCGACGCCCCCGGAGGCGGCCTGGAACCTCTGCGCCGCGCGCCAGTCCTCCTTGGACACCATCGGCACGGGCAGCCTCGGGTTGAGGTGCTCGTTGTTGTAGTAGTACTGCAGGTACGCCGGGTGAGACAGTATCTCCTCCTCGGAGAGCATGTCGCCGCCGAGGCCGCTGTTGTCAACATGACCAGGGGGCACGGCGGAGAAGAGCGTGCCGACGGCAGCCCGGGCACCCTGGACGGTGGGGGGAGCGCTGCCGCTGCGGTACATGCTGAGCTCCTCGGCGGAGGCGCCGCCGCCGCCATGGTGGTTCTGGTCCATGAGCACCGCCTGCAGGTCGCGCTCGAGGTCCTCGAAGGTGGGGCCCGCCGGAGACGGAGCCATCGCCGCGGCAGCCTCGGTCACTTAGCCGGCCGGCTCTGTTTCCTTCCTCCTGCTTTTTGCCGTCGTCCCCACACGAAACCTGAAACCAGCAAGCACCGGGACGGCGATTAGAACTCGGAATTTCACGCCCAGATTGAAGATAAACACACACGAAGCTGCCAGAAGAAGAAGTCGATGAACTGCAGGAAAACGATCAGAAGCAGAGAAGCGGAGACGGGGCCAAGAAAACAGACGCGGGCGGAAGGGAATCGGCTTAATCCCAAGCTGATTTCATCGATTCCCGGATAGCGAGAGGAAACCCCAACAAGAAAGGCGAGCTTTTTGGGGGCGGACCTGCCGAGGGTTCAAGCAACAGAACCCCTGATTTCCTGGGAGGAAAAAATCAGCAAACCCACTGGGCTACTCCGTCGGAGCAGCGAAGAAATCGGCAACGGCGGGGGGGATTGCAAGAGAAACGTCCGTGCTCACTCCGGGAATAAGAATAATCCAAGCGGGTCGAGTTAGGGTTCGTCACCTCCGACGGACGGACGGACGGCAGGAATCAATCGGGGCCCCGGCGGACGGACGGATCCCCGGTCCACGCCAGTCCGGCGGAGCGGCGCGGCGCGGACGAGGGGGGAGGGGCGGCGGCTGCGGGAGGGAGGAGAATTCCTGGAGGGTTCGGCGGGCGGAGAGAGGGGAGGAAAGGGGAGGGGAGCTGGGTGCTGGGTTGGTTTTGTTGGTCGATCTCCTCTCCCCTCCGAGAGAGGGCCAAGCCAAAGGCAAAGGCAAAGGCAGCGGCAGCTAGTGGACCGAACAAGAAAAAACCATCCTTGGCGGATTTGGTGCAGCTTTACCTCCTCTCCTCCTAGCTAGTAGTCCTATGCATTGCACCCTTTTCTTTCTCTTTTTCTCTCTCTTATATTCCTTCAACAAAAAATATCTTGAGGTGATTTGCTAGGTGTTTTTTTTTTTGCAATGACTTGGCGGTCAAGAAAATGAAATCATGGTTGGGACGTTAGAAGTTTAAGAAACTATGTTGCGGATATATTATCGTGGCGGAAAGTCTGCACGGAAGAGTATAAGTCGTCCTGGAGTTCCTTAGCATGCCAAAAAAATTGGCAATCATCCAAACAAAGACCGATCTTTGGGTAATGACCAAAATATTGGTAGGGTGCACTTTGGCCACAATCCAAACACATCCTACAAGTCGTCTGGAGTCAAGCGCATCCATGGCGTAACCATCTTCATGACATCAGAATCAATGGCACTCGGTTTTGTTGTCGTAAGATTGTTTTATTGTTTATCATGTATTTCTTCTCCTTCTACCACTCAAATGTTGCACAATAAACTTTCGGTACCGTAAGAATGTCACAAGTCGATTACTCGATTGTCCAATGGTTAGAGTTAGGGTTCATCACCTCCCGACGGGGGCGTGTCGGTGGTTGCGATAGCGGGAGTGAGGATAATCCTAGAGGGATCAGCGGCACAGGGATGAAAAAAAAGGTAGGGGGAGTTGGGTGTTGCGTAAATCGTAATGTTGTTGGTCGAGCTCGCACTTGACGGGCGGGCCCTACGAAACCTAGCTAGTTGACCAGAGAAATCATCCTTAGCGGATACGTGCATGAATGCACCATTTTCCTTGTTTGTCTTTTTTTAGTTATTGTTTTTGAAAAATCATGAGATAACATTTTTTGTAATGTGTCTATCATTGGGTTATTATTTCTCTAGAGGAAGTGCAAGGTTTATTGACTAAGGCATAACTTGATGGTCAAGAAATACAATTTTGTTACTCAAAAAACAAATTCTTGGATGAGAAGTAGAAACTTTTTTTAATACCAAAGCATGTCTACAAACTATATGGAGAGCCTATGGTCAAGATATTAGGTCATGTAAATAAAACATTAATGCACAGAGTAAAGTACAACTCATCAATCTAAAAGAATAAAGACAACACACCTTGTCGTTGGGATGAGTACATCCATGACGTCATTGTCTTCATGTCACCAGGATCATACACAACTCTTCGAGTACCATCGGGTATCAGATACAACTCGTGAAGTCCATGTCTCATATTACCTTTCAGATAGCGCATAACCCTTTCAACAGCATGCCAATGTACATATCACAGATTAGAAACAAACCGTCTCAGTTTGCTCACAGCAAACGCAATATCAGGCCTCATAGCGCAAGTACATGAGTGAACCAATAACTTGACAGTGTCTCAATTGATCTTTAGCTATGCCTTTGAACTTTTGAATCCCCACACTATAATCATATGGTGTTGGAGAAGGTATACAGTTAGAATATCAAAAACGGCTAAAATTCTTCTCAATATAGTGGGATTGCAAAAGTGTCCCTCATTATCTCTGAATAGCTTTATGTTAACAGCCACATCAAGATCTTTAATCTCGAAGTTATGAGATAGAAAAGATTTAACCTCCTCAATGACTTTGAGGTTGGTTCTAAATATCAGTATGTCATCAACATACATGTTGTGATCTAGGTGGTCGTGGTAGGGAGACGTGGGCTAGACTCACACCCGGGTAGGCAACAACTCACACAATCCGATGTCTCGGACCGTGGTGCGTCCTTAATGACTTGTAATTAATTAGCCGTTTCTGACATAAATTAAGCATACAGATGATATAGGTCTGAGCTCGACTCGACGGGCACTGGAGGAGGAGCGTGTGCGAACCACTTTTCTTTTCATGCTCCAATAGCATGTGGAAGAGACTCCCTTTTATGGAGGTCCAACATTCCTCCACTCCCAAGGTGTTACTACGCTTTTCACCACCTAGTCATGACAGCCACATGGGCCTTTAGAATTTTTTCTGAAATTGTTTTATGGACATAAGGAGATCTCCAACTTCGACCCCCCCCCCCCCCAACAGACACGGTATATATCCACGGACCGGTCGGAACTAGTCCGCGCGCGGACATGGATGCGGGAGCCAGTCAGCAACCATGCCCTGATAACCCACAAGTATAGGGGATCGCAACCGTTTTCGAGGGTAGAGTATTCAACCCAAATTTATATATTCAACACAAGGGGAGCCAAAGAATATTTGCGGGTATTAGCAGCCGAGTTGTCAATTCAACCACACCTGGAGATTAAATATCTGTAGCAGAGTGATCAGTAGCACATTAGTATGATAGTTTTGATAGCAGTAGTAGCAGTAACAGTAATGGTAGCAGTGATAGCAATAGTTTTGTAGCAGTTGGAACAATAGCAGTAGCAATAGTAACTTAGCAAGAACAATATGTGGAAAACTCGTAGGCACTGGATCGGTGAACTCGTTGGATAATATTCATCATATAACAGTCATAACCTAGGGCGACACAGAACTAGGACCCAAGCATGACGGCTTCCCATATGCTACCCTTCCTCGCCCTAGTCCGCCATGTCGACGATGCCAGACATGGACATGTCGGCCTCGTCGTCATGGCGACAGAGCATGAACAGGATTGGAGGCGCAGCTTGGGTCGCGGAGCTGGCAACGTCCACGGCCTCCTGCGCCTCCCACTACTAGGGATAAGCCTAGTAGTGGTGCGGGGCTACCCAGTAATAGCGGGCGGGGGGGGGGGGGGGGCTACTACTAGCACGCTACAACTAATTGGTTAGTTGTAGCGCGGGGTGCTACCCCGCGCTACTACTACTTACGTCAGTAGCAGCGCAGGGTGGGACACGGTTCTATACCCCCGCGCCACTACTAACTATGTGTATTTTTTTCTACATATTTATGCAGTATTTATACAACAATTATACAGTTTAACATATACACATTAGTGGAGAAATGGCTAGCCACAACTCTTGTTCGTGGCGCGCCATTTCTCACCAACGTCGGCACTAATATTTTCAAATAGTGCTGACGTTGGCTGAATTCGTACGCCATAGATATTCGATTAGTGCTGGCGTTGAATACTATCCCCGGCGTTGCACTTTAGGCCCATTAGGCCCACGCCAGCACTAATCTGCCTAATACACTACTACCGCGCCCCCCACTCCCACTCTCTCCAGCCTCAACTCCCTCGTCCTCCTCTCGATCCCCGCCGCCGCCCCCGACGCCGCCCGTTGTTGCCCCGTCTGACGCCGCCCGTCGCCGACCCGCCCGACGCCGCACGTCGCCGCCCCGCCCGCCGCCCCGCCCGACCCCGCGCCCGACGCAGCCCGTCGCCGCCCCTTCGACGTCGCCCGACGCTGTCCGACCCCACGCCGCCCCTCCGATGCCGCCCGACCCGACGCCGGCCCTCCGACGCTTTTAGGTATTTTAGTCCTATTCACATGATAATGGATAAATTGAATACCTAGATTTTGATGTCCTAGATTAAGATGAAATTTTTAGTCCTAGATTTTGATGTTTGATATTAAGATGAAATTTTTAGTCCTATTTTAGTCCTTCTCCACGGGAAAGTTGGAATAATATATATGGAGAACATAATGGAAGCTTTCACATCCTCTGATATACTATCAAGATTGGGATAAATATATTCTCTACTCTCTTGAATAAAGTTTGTAATATTATCCCTACAACATGAAAGCGAAAAATGAAAATACATGGTCAACCTTGATGTACAAGTTATAATTTGCTTGTGTACATAGTTTGCTTGGTTTCATTACAAGTTATAATTTGCTTCTGCACATAGTTTGCTTGGTTTCATTACAAGTTATAATTTGCTTGTGTACATAGTTTTCTTGGTTTCATTACAAGTTTTAATTTGCTTGTGTACATAATTCAACATGGACAATTCAGCAAACAACAATGAATCGGTGGGCGACGTGGAGAAGTGGAATCAGTGGAGATTAGAGGAGTCAGACTGGAGCATCAAAAAACTCGAAGAACACAATGCCGAATTGAAGAATGAAATGGATGAGTTGCTCCTAGAGGGTGCTAATTGATAACCCACAAGTATAGGGGATAGCAACAGTTTTCGAGGGTAGAGTATTCAACCCAAATTTATAGATTCGACACAAGGGGGGCCAAAGAATATTTGAGAGTATTAGCAGTTGAGTTGTCAATTCAACCACACCTGGAGATTAAATATCTGCAGCAAACTGATCAGTATCACAGTAGTATGATAGTTTGGATAGCAGTAGTAGCAATAACAATAACAGTAGCAGTGATAGCAATAGTTTTGTAGCAGTTGGAACAGTAGCAACAACAGTAGTAACTTAGCAAGAACAATAAGTGGAAAACTCATAGGCACTGGATCGGTGAACTCGTTGGATGATATTCATCATATAACAGTCATAACCTAGGGCGACACAGAACTAGCTCCAGTTCAAAAATATAATGTAGGCATGTATTCCGTAAATAGTCATACGTGCTTATGGAAAAGAACTTGCATGACATCTTTTGTCCTACCCTCCCGTGGCAGCGGGGTCCATAAGGAAACTAAGGGATATTAAGGCCTCCTTTTAATAGAGAAGCGGAACAAAGCATTAACACACGGTGAATACATGAACTCCTCAAACTACGGTCATCATCAGAAAGTATCCCGACTATTGTCACTCCGGGGTTTGTGGATCAGAACACGTAATAGGCGCATATGACTAGCAAGATCGAATCAAGAACATAGATATAATGGTGATAACATAAACGGTTCAGATCTGAAATCATGGCACTCAGGCCCTAGTGACAAGCATTAGGCATAGCAAAGTCATAGCAACATCAATCTCAGAACATAATGGATACTATGGATCAAGCCCTAACAAAACTAACTCGATTACATGATGAATCCCATCCAACTCCGCACCGACCAGCAAGCCTACGAAGGAATTACTCACTCCCGGTGGGGAGCATCATGGAATTGGCGATGGAGAAGGGTTGATGATGACGAAGACCGAAGATTCCCCTCTCCGGAGCCCCAAACGGGCTCCAGATCTGGCCTCCCGATGAAGAACAGGAGGTGGAGGCGGCTCCGTATCGTAAAACGCGATAAAACTTTCTCCCTGATTTTTTTCTCCGAAAATAGGAATTTATAGTGCCGGAATTAGGGCCAGTGGGGCCACGAGGTGGGCACAACCCACCAGGGCGCGCGTGGGGGGGCTGGCGCGCCCTGGTTTATCGTGCCCAGCCAGGGGACCCCTCCGGTGGTTCTTGGCTCTAGTATTTTTTATTTATTCTAAAATAAATCTCCAAAAAGTTTCGTCCAGTTCCGAGAACTTTTATTTCTGCACAAAAACAACACCATGGTAGTTCTGCTGAAAACAGCGTCAGTCCGGGTTAGTTTCATTCAAATCATGCAAATTAGAGTCCAAAACAAGGACAAAAGTGTGAGGAAAAGTAGATACGACGGAGACGTATCACTAATGCCCGCACTAAGGTCGACAAACTGAGGGATAAGTTGACATATGATAGGGATCAACTCAAGCTGAAGAAAAAAAACTCAGGACAGAGAGGGTTGAGCTGCAGACAGACGTTGCTCATTTCAAACAAGATGGAGAGAGCAATCGGAAGAAGTTGCGTCGGCTGAACATAATCCTTGATGATGAAGAGTAGTTAGTTGATTATGAAGTTTAATTATGAGTATGTTTAAATGACCAGTACTAAGTTTTAAACTATGTAGTTTATGAGTATGTTTAAATGATCAGTACCTTTTGTGAAGTTTAAGCTCTTAAGTTTTTGAAGTATTTTTTTATTATAAAAAAACAAATTGCTGGCGTTGATAAAAAACACACGCCATAAACATGTAAAATACTACTGGCGTCGTCTCCAACGCCAGCAATATTTTTTAACTGTGGCGCCATATTGCTGGTGTCGGGTGTACGCCAGCAAGGCCATTTTTGCCACGCCATAGCTAGGCTTTTCTGCACTAGTGACAACATCAATTATACAACAATTTCTCATCATCATCATAGATATATAACAATGTTTCATCATCATCATCATCATAAGTGAACCACTAGCTAACTGTTATCATCCTAGGTAGATAGCTTCCCAGCATATAGTAGTCATAACCCTAGATCATGACAAGTACTATGACCTACTCCTCTCTTTTAGTAAATAGAAAAGAATAGGAAAACCCCTCCATCTCCATGATGGAGCAGAGAGATCCACCAGTCTCCAATTTGTGGCCTGTGCTCATTCACCATTTGCATCCATCCTTTAGTTTTGAGGCATCCATCTGATTGGCGTTCAGTCGAGTATCTATATTTGAAATTGGTCTTCTCATGGCAAATAATTGCCATCTCACCTTCCACATCCATCAAGGCAGGCACAACAATATTTGGAAGCTTTTGTTGAAGAACATAATAGTAACATAGTAAGCAATGTAGTTTACTTAAGAAGAATGTATGAAAAAGATGGACTAGTGAAATAAAAAAAATCTTACTATGATTTTTCTACGAATGTTAGTATCGCTCAACTTGTGGACTAGTGGCACGTATCGTGTAGCATTTCGGTCAGCTCCATAAGTGCTCTTAAACGACAGAACTGTAGGAGATATGCCCTAGAGGCAATAATAAATGTTATTGATTATCTCCCTGTTCGTAATTAGGTTTATGTTCCATGCTATAACTGCTATGGTTCTCGAGTCTGCAATAACCATGAGGCTCGGAGGAAGACTCATATGCACGTGTGGAATAATAAACGGTAAAATGTATTCCTAGTCTGGCCTCTAAGACTGGCTCAAGTATTGCATGATGATCCTGTTTTCCTGATCATGGGCATGGCTATGCCGGCAATTTTGAGGGCACAATGTTAGAAGAACATTTGTGTTGAATCGACCCGAATTGATGTTATGCTATGAGATACATTCGTCATAAGTTAATGGTTAATAACACAGAGAAGTTAATGTTTGCATAATTCCTTAGACCATGAGAGTATCGAGTTTCTTCATGCTTGCTTCATGAACTTTGGGGTTTGTTAAACGTCATCCGTAAATGGGTGGCTATTACGGCGGCTTACAGGTTCATGGAAAAGTATGTCAAGTAACTTGATAGCTCAAGATTGGGATTTGCTCCTCCGACGATGGAGAGATATCTCTGGGCCCTCTCGGTGTTACGGTATCCATCATCGTCTGACCAGACACGGGGTGATTTGATCACAGGGATGCCGGAACACGGGAACGAGAAAAGAGAACAATACCGGCAACGAGGTAACTGGCATAGTGGACAAGTTGTTGATCCACGGGGATGCCAACGTGTCTCACCTCGGGTATTTGTAACATATCGCGAAGCAACAGAAATAGCACACGGCAACTGGAGGTTCGCTCGAATATTCATTCGTGTGGGTATAGGGATCAATATGGGTGTCCACGGCTCCGATGTTGATCATTGATCGGAAGGGGTTCCGGGTCATGTCTATGCTTCACCGAACCTATAGGGTCACACGCTTAAGGGTCATCTATCTGTTGAATACTAGACAGGGAGTCTGAGAGAAAATCACCGAAAAAGTTTCAGACACCGGAAAAGTTTCGGACAGCGGAAAAGTTCCGCAGAGAGAACACCGGAACAGTTTCGGTGAAACTGAAAAGTTGTTTTAGAGGATACCCTAAAGTCAAATTGGTTTTGGCACATGCCTGATAATTCTTTGAGGGTGCCAGAATCATTCTGGAAACTTTCTGGAATTTTCCGGAATGAAAACCGGAAATATTCCGGAGCTGCCGAAACCGCTTCAGATGCTTTTCGCAGATGAAAATCACTAAACCGGAATTGTTCCGGCTCGCGTTGAAAATTATTTTGGTGGGTACTGGAAATGTTCTAAGCTCACATAAATATTTTCAGTTCGACCGGACGCTGAAAAATGTCGTCGTGAATAGTGAAAGTGTTTTTTGGGAGAAAATATCTCGTGAATAGTGGAAACACTATTATGAATAGTGGAAAACACTATTGGGAGAAAATATCTCATGACTAGTGAAAACACTATTACGAAATAGTGGAAAACACTATTATGAATAGTGAGAACCACTATTTATGAATAGTGGAATCACTATTACGAATAGTGAAAATATCTGAGGGCATTTTGGTATTTTTACCATAGTCTCTCACCCTATAAATAGGGGGTGAGGAGGCAGCCCAAAACTTCACTCTTACTCTCATACAAATGCCATGCATGATCTGGCTCTCTCTCTCCCTCCCAGCGAAATAGTTTCGTAGAGCCGAAAGGCTGTCTGGGTTCCGGCAGGAAGTAGTTCTGGACGGCGAAGCCCTGCCGGATAGATGACACCGTATGTGTGCAACTCTGTAGAGAGATCGTAGTTTCGGTCTTAGTTCGAGGGTGCCTCCCGAAGGGCTGTCCGTGTGACCGTCCGAGTTTTGGAGGTCCTCCCGAAGGGCTGTCCGAGTGACAGTCCGAGTTTCGGAGGTCCTCCCGAAGGGCTGTCCGCGACACCGTCCGGGGGACCGTCCGACCGCCTCCCGGAGGGCTGTCCGCGGGGCAGATGAGGGTATACATCCTCGCGGTTGGGAGGTTGTAAAATCCTAGCTGCGGGGATCTGCACCGCCGTTCGTCATCGACTCTACTTCCGCTGCGCTACGAGTCGGTAACGAAAGAGATCAAACCTTGTATGCAGTCTCCATAGTGGTCCTGGGCTGGTGCGTAGGTCGGAAAATTTTTGTTTTCTGCTGCGTTACCCTGCAGTGGCATCAAGAGCCGTGATATGCGTAGATGCAGGTTGCGATCTAGAATACATAGAGATGTATGGGTGTTGCACAATATAATTAGGTAGTAGATGAGATCTATTGCTGAAAATTATTTGTGCGGGTAGCAGATGAAATCTGTTACCCGATGTTCCTGTTGCTTCCCTTGAATTTGCGCAGTCCTGATCTTGACGACATGGTGGAATCTCACAAAGTTCTGGCAATCCGCGATCCTTTCATGTTGCTCCTGAGTATGCTGATTGACAGATCAACGAAGTGCTAACAGTTCTTTGGGTTCCACCATAGTTAAAGAAAGATGGATGTTTCGCAGACTAAAGGGCAATGCAGATATGATCTGCACGGGGGTCACGCGTATGACGAAGTTTAGTATGGGGCTCGAGATTTTATTATCTCGTGTTTCATACACCCTGGAAAGTTAATCTAGCAACTTGAATTATCATACTTGATGATGGACGTTGGTAGCTTCGGTTTGTTTCGAAACCTTAGAAGCCACGAAAAAATAAAATTTTGCATGAACCGATTAGAGGCGTCTAACTTGGTTTTGCAGGATGGTTTGCATGTGCATGTGATGTGGTATAGCAGTGTTCATAATAATTTGATTATGTATGAGATGACTATATGATGTAAATTGATTAACATGACCTGCGTGTCATGATTCGGCATGATGGATGGAGCCATATGATTGCACTTTAATGACCTGCGTGTCAACCTTATGTAATGCACTTATTTTATTAAGCTATAGAGATAGCAATATTATCTGGTGGATCGACAAGGTGGTGGCAATCTTCGCGAAGGTGAACACTGACGCGAATGCCGAAGACGAAGAAATGAAAGACTTCTCCGTCAGAAAGGGCTATACCATATCATGCTATTATGAATTGCCTGAGATGTTTATCCCTTATGATGCACCCTTCTTGATTGCGCGGTAGTCGCTTTTATTAGGGTGATCTCTCACAAAAATATCAAGTAGTTAGTGTTCTCCCAAGTGTAGCACCGTCACGGCACCTAACTTTTCGGGGTGCGCCATGTCCACATGGGTACGAACGATTAGAGAAGTGTGAGGCGGGTGAGGTCAGACCTCGCAGCGAGATCATTTGGTTGTCTTGACGTTCTGGCTTGATCGTCCTGAGCTCGGAACACGCCCATCGAAAGATGAACAGGAGTCACATAGAGATGTGATCGGCATGTTTGCCCACCAATTGAAATTCTCGTCATCAGTGATGTCCACATCAATGGCGTTGAATTGAAATGTGGATCTTGTATCACTCACAATCAATTATGAGAGATATTGATTTGAGTGGGAGCGCACTGTATAATTAATTCTTTTAATTCTCAGTGCAATTAATTTTGAACATTGTCTAAGTGTGATTTGCAAAATAGTTGTAGGATAATGGCTCGCGTTTCCACCTTCCCTATTAAAATTGAATAGCTGTTAAATATCTGGTTAAAACTTTACGGTTGGTAACGTAATATGAGGATTGTCCTCAAGAGTGCCGAGAAGGACTTTGTCCTATCGCATGCTTTCGGTATTCTCCCGCTAATGCTATGGATCATGTGACTCTCGTCCTTCGATCCAAAAGCTAGAATTCCTTTTCAGTCAAAGTGCAATATGTTTGCTTCCATGAGACCCGAACTTCGAAAGTTTGGATAGTTATGTGATATTCATGGAATCTGAAAATCATTTTCAGAGACAGACAAAGACTAAAAAATATTAGATATCCAAAGCAATGTTTGTTTGCAAACTATTAGTAAAGGAGTTTACTATGCATTAGACTGATAAGAGAGGGATCCAGAAGAACGCCTGTCATATGATGCTGGTGAATAAAACAACAACTTAAAGAGAAAGGAAGTGTTCGAAGGGTGTTAGTGAAACTTTCACGCCTAGGAAGTCCGGGGCTATCGCCACTCTTAAGTTGGGTGCTTCTTCTGAAAGTAGGAGAAATACTGAAAGTTAAACTGTTAGAAGTATAAAGGCAAAAGGAAAGAAGACTGGAATATCCAGCTCATGTATGAATGTCATACAAGTTTTTGATGTATAGAAGGCTGGTCAAAGATATAGTTCTTGGGAATTATGGTTAAACATGTTAATCACTAATTCTTGGGTATTGTGAGTTAATCACAAAGATACCCGCTCGATTGCATTCTGTTGCAACTCGATGTAAGAACTACTATGGCCTGAAAGACTAGCCAGGAATGAGGTTTAGATACACACAGGGAACATAGTAAATGTTACTATGCCTTCCATAGGTGTATTCCCTATGTATTTACTTTCATAATTCATTTTAGAGTTTCACACTCTAGCCCTTTGCATAAGGTATCTTGCAAGAAGGTTGTTCATAAGAGAACTTTTGATGTTCGGTGTTATGAATAACATAAGGGCCATACTTTCATTATGAATGAGATGTATGTTATGAATATTGATAATAATACATTACCTCTGGGTTTACTTTCATAATTCATTTTAGAGTTTCATACACTCTAGCCCATTGCACAATGTTTGTTGCAAAAGAGTTGTTCATAAAAACAACAATTGTTGTTCAGTATTATGAATAACATGAAGGGACATGCTTCCATCCTAGATGGGATGTATGTTATGAATATTGATGGAAATATGATACATCCATAACACTGACGCTAAATGTCGCAAGACTAAAAGAATACCACACAAGTGTGGCACTGCATTTGGTCACATTGGAGAAACCCGCATGGAAAATTCCATTATGATGGATTTTGAAGTCGTTTGATTTTGAATCATCTGACACTTGCAACTTTCCTCTGAAAAGTGAAGTGACTGAAATACCGTTCACAGGCCATAAGGAACGAGCAAAGAACATATTGGTGATCATACATTATGATGTGTGTAGTCCAATAAATGTTGTTGCAAGTAGTGGATTTATCTATCTTCAGAAATGACTCAAGTAGATATATGGATATTTACTTGTTGAGACGTAAGTCTGGATCTTTTGAATTCATTCATAAGGTTTTCAAAAATGAAGAAGTTGTTGTAACAAGAAAATTATGTTTCTACAATTCGATTGCAGAAAGGAATATTTGAGTTACAAGTTTAGCGAATGTCTGATGAGTTGTGAAAGGGGTTTCATAACATGCACCTCCCAGAACACCACTGCAAGTGGAAAGTCCGTGAAGATGTAATCAAACCATTTATGACATGGTAAGATCAAAGATGACATAAATAGATTTGCCATTATCCCTTTTAAAAGGTGATGCTTTAGAGACTGCGGCTTTTACACTGAAAAGAGCTCCATCGGGTCTGTTGAAATGACGCCATGGTATGGTACGCCCAACCATGTTATATCTTTTCTTAACATTTGGAATATGGGGCTTGGGTAAAAGGTTACAAACCTATTCCAAATCAGACAAGTGCTACTTTGTAGGTTATCCCAAGTCATTGGGTATTCCCCCACCACTATACCGAGGCAAAGGTTTTTGCCACAAAACGGTATGCTTTTAAAGAGAATAGTTCTTACAAAAGGTGAGTGGGAGGACAGTGCAACTCGACGAGATAACCAGTATCTTCGTCATCAGATCAAAGGAAAGGAACCTTGGAAGTGATTCCGGAGTTTCCTACTGCGACTGATACGGAAGTCTCTACAATAAAATGTATGGACTTCAGTCGAACTTGCAGCTGAACGCCGTAGGCAAGGCTCGTGCAAACCTCTCAGGTGCGCAAACGAGATATTGTTGTTGGACAACAGTATACCTACGATACACAAGGAAGCGCTGATGGGCCCTGACTCCGGAATTGGCTAAATGCCAATACAATCCGAGATAGTTTCCATATAAATGTTTCAAGATTAAAATCTTGATACACCTTTCGGAAGGCTTAGAGTCTAACGAATATTTATGAAACTAAAAACTGATACGGATAAAATGTTTTATCCATAAAGCTCGACTTGTTGCAATAACAAGTTCAAGGAGTTGACTACGATGAGATTGTCTCACCATAGCGAGGCTTGAAGTCGGTTCGGGTTGAACTAGCAGTTAATACATATTTCAATCATGAGATATGAAACATGGATGACAAAAGGATTTCCATCCGATGGAAATGAAACCTAGGACTTGTATGTGATACAGTCCAAAGTAATTTGTCGATCCAGAGGATGCTAGTAAGTATGCAAACTTCAGAGTTCCAGCGATGGACAGAAGAGAGCAAAGTGGAGTTGGAATCTTCATTTTTGATGGAATGGTCAAAGGGGTTTGACTTCATCAAATGGGTATCGAAGATGCCTGTGATTCAAGAAAGTAAGTGGGAGCATAATAATATTTCTATAAACCTTGTGTACTTGACACATTGTTAATTGGAAGTAAATTTCTTGACACGAATAAGGACTTCATTTAAAAATAGTTTTTCGATGAAGTACTTAGGCTAAATAGCCTCAATATTAGGCATGATAATCTATGGAGATAGATTTACCTAATAGGGCTAAGCTATGAATACATATGACAAGGTGCTAATTGTTGGAAATATGCCCTAGAGGCAATAATAAATTGGTTATTATTATATTTCCTTGTTCATGATAATCGTTTATTATCCATGCTATAATTGTATTGATTGGAAACTCAAATACATGTGTGGGTACATAGACAACACTGTGTCCCTAGTAAGCCTCTAGTTGACTAGCTCGTTGATCAAAGATGGTTAAGGTTTCCTAGCCATTGACATGAGATGTCATTTGATAACGGGATCACATCATTAGGAGAATGATGTGATGGACAAGACCCAAACTGTAAACGTAGCATTTGATCGTGTCAGTTTATTGCTATTGTTTTCTGCATGTCAAGTATCTGTTCCTTTGACCATGAGATCATGCAACTCACTGACACCGGAGGAGTACCTTGTGTGTATCAAACGTCGCAACGTAACTGGGTGACTATAAAGGTGCTCTACAGGTATCTCCGAGGGTGTCTGTTGGGTTGGCATGGATCAAGACTGGGATTTGTTACTCCGTATGACGGAGAGGTATCTCAGGGCCCACTCGGTAATACAACATCACAATGAGCCTTGCAAGCAATGTGACTAAAGTGTTAGCCACGAGATCTTGTATTACGGAACGAGTAAAGAGACTTGCCGGTAATGAGATTGAACTAGGTATAGTGATACCGACGATCGAATCTCGGGCAAGTAACATACCGAAGAACAAAGGGAACAGCATACGGGATTAACTGAATCCTTGACATAGAGGTTCGACCGATAAAGATCTTCGTAGAATATGTAGGAGCCAATATGGGCATCCAGGTCCCGCTATTGGTTATTGGCCGTAGAGGTGTCTCGGTCATGTCTACATAGTTCTCGAACCCGCAGGGTCTACACACTTAACGTTTGGTGACGATTAGTATAATTGAGTTATTATGTTGGTGACCGAAAGTTGTTCGGAGTCCCGGATAAGATCCCGGACATGACGAGGATCTCCGGAATAGTCCGGAGGTAAAGATTGATATATGTGATAATAGTGTTTTGATCTCTGGAAGGGTTCCGGAGTTCACCGGAAGGGGTTCCGGATGTTTACCGAAGTGTTCGGGTGCAGCAACACTTTATATGAGCCAAAGGGATAAAGCCCACAAGGTATTGGAAAGTGCAAAAGTAGTTTTGCTGCCGCGTAAGCGGTACTACCGCTTGGTGAAGCGGTACTACCGCCCGAGCGGTACTACCGCTTGTGTGAAGCGGTACTACCGCCCAAGCGGTACTACCGCTTGTGTGAAGCGGTACTACCGCTTGTGCGCGGCTGTGCACGGTTCGGCAGGGATCCGAGTTGGACTCTTTCCCTGCGGGCCAAACCGACCTTGTGCGGGCAAAACCGACCCGGAGGAGGCTTTTACTCCAAGTTTAGACCCCAAGGCTCAACATATAAATAGAGGGGCAGGGCTAGCACACGGGACACATCAGGATTTCCCAAGCCGTGTGCCGGCAACCCTAGCCCTCTAGTTCCTCCGTCATAATCTCCGTAGTGCTTGGCGAAGCCCTGCAGAGATTGTTCCTCACCACCATCACCACGCCGTCGTGCTGCTGGAACTCAACCACTACTTCACCATCGCTCGCTGGATCGAGGAGGTGAAGGCGTCATCAAGCCGTACGTGTGTTGAACGCGGAGGTGCCGTCCGTTCGGCACTAGATCGGAAGGATCGTGATTGGATCGCGGGACGCTCGGCGATTTGGATCGCGAAGACGTTCGACTACATCAACCGCGTTTATTAACGCTTCCGCTTAGCGATCTACAAGGGTATGTAGATTCACTCTCCCTCTCGTAGATGCTCATCACCATGGATAGATCTTGCGTGTGCGTAGGAAAATTTTTGTTTCCCATGCAACGTTCCCCAACAGTGGCATCATGAGCTAGGTCTATGCGTAGATGAGATCTCGAGTAGAACACAAACGAGTTGTGGGCGTGGGTGTATACATATTGCTTGCCGTTACTAGTTGATATTTGATTCCGCGGTATTGTGAGATGAAGCGGCCTGGACCGACATTACGCGTACGCTTACGCGAGACTGGTTTCACCGCTGCGTGCACTTGTTGCATAAAGGTGACTGGCAGGTGTCTGTCTCTCTCACTTTAGTTGAATCGATTTCAATGAAGAGGGTTCTTTTAGAAGATCAAAAAGCAATCACTACACCACGTTGTGGTTTTGCGTAGGTAAGAACGGTTCTTGCAAACCCGTAGCAGCCACGTAAAATTTGCAACAACAATTAGAGGACGTCTAACTTGTTTTTGCAGGGTATGTTGTGATGTGATATGGCCAATTACATGATGAGATATATGTGATGTATGAGATGATCATGTTTTGTATAGAATATCACGACTTGCATGTCGATGAGTACGGCAACTGGCAGGAGCCATAGAGTTGTCTTTAATTATTGTATGACCTGCGTGTCAATCATTAATCGCTATGTAATGCTTTACTTTATCGCTAAACGTTAGCAATAGTCGTGGAAGCAACAGTCGGCGCGACAACCTTATGGCGACACGTTGATGGAGATCAAGATGATGGAGATCATGGTGTCATGCCGGTGACGATGGAGATCATGCCGGTGCTTTGGAGATGGAGATCAAAAGCACAAGTTCATGGCCATATCATGTCACTTATGATTTGCATGTGATGTTAATCCTTTTATGCATCTTATTTTGCTTAGGACGACGGTAGCATTATAAGGTGATCCCTCACTTAAATTTCAAGATAAATTGTGTTCTCCCCAAGTGTGCACCGTTGCGAAAGTTCGTCGTTTCGAGACACGCCGTGATGATCGGGTGTGATAGACTCTACGTTCGCATACAACGGGTGTAAGCCATGTTACACGTGCGGAACACTCGGGTTAAACTTGACGAGCCTAGCATGTACAGACATGGCCTCGGAACACAAGAGACCGAAAGGTCGAACATGAGTCATATAGTAGATATGATCAACATGAAGATGTTCACCATTGAAACCACCTCAACTCACGTGATGATCGGACTTGAGTTGGTGGATTTGGATCATGTTACACTCGAATGATCGGAGGGATGTCAATTTGAGTGGGAGTTTTTTAAAATATGATTAACTAAACTCATTATCTAAGAACAATAGTCTAAGTTGTCTTTGCTATATTTATGTTGTAGATCATGGCTCGCGCAGTAGCACCCCTGAATTTTAATGCGTTCCTAGAGAAAGCTAAGTTGAAAGATGATGGAAGTAACTTTGTGGACTGGGCCCGTAATCTAAGGATTATCCTTACGACTTCCCAGAAGGCTTATGTCCTTGATGCACCGCTTGGTGATCCACCCGCTCCAGTTGAGTCTCTAGACGTTGTGAACGCCTGGCAGGCTCGTTCTGATGATTACTCAATAGTTCAATGTGCAATGTTGTATGGCTTAGAACCGGGACTTCAAAGACGTTTTGAACGTCATGGAGCATATGAGATGTTCCAGGAGTTGAAGTTTATCTTTCAGAAGAATGCCCGGATCGAGAGATATGAGATCTCCGATAAGTTCTATGCTTGCAAGATGGAGGAGAACGGGTCTATCAGTGATCACGTGCTCAGAATGTCTGGGTACTCCACCCGTCTGGCTGAGTTAGGGATGCCCCTTCCGCCAGAGGCTATCACTGACAGAGTTCTTCAATCATTGCCACCTAGCTACAAGAGCTTCGTGTTGAACTATAACATGCACGGGATGAACAAGTCAGTCGCCGAGCTGTTTGCGATGCTGAAAGCCGCTGAGTCTGAAATTCAGAAGGAGCATCAAGTGTTGATGGTCAATAAAACCACTAGTTTCAAGAAAAATGGCAAGGGTAAGAAGGGTAACTCCAAGCAGAGTGGCAAAGCAGTTGCTCCTCTCGTGAAGAAACCCAAGGCTGGACCCAAACCAGAAACTGTGTGTTTTCATTGCAAGGGAACTGGACACTGGAAGCGGAATTGCCCCAAGTATTTGGCTGACAAGAAGGCGGCCAACAACAAACAAGGTATATATGATATACATGTTATTGATGTGTACCTTACCAACTCTCGTTGTAGTGCCTGGGTATTTGATACCGGTGCGGTTGCTCATATTTGCAACTCAAAACAGGAACTGCGGAATAGACGGAGACTGGCAAAGGACGAAGTGACGATGCGCGTGGGAAATGGTTCCAAGGTTGATGTGATCGCCGTCGGCACGCTCGCTCTTCGATTACCGTCGGGATTAGTGATGAACCTAAATAAGTGTTATTTGGTGCCTGCGTTAAGCATGAACATTATATCTGGATCTTGTTTATTGCGAGACGGTTACTCATTTAAATCAGAGAATAATGGTTGTTCTATTTATATGAGTAATATCTTTTATGGTCATGCACCCGATGTGAGGGGTTTATTCTTATTGAATCTCGATAGTAATGATACACATGTTCATAACATTGATGCCAAAAGATATAGAATTGATAATGATAATACCACTTTCTTGTGGCACTGCCGTTTAGGTCATATTGGCGTAAAACGCATGAAGAAGCTCCATGCTGATGGACTTTTGGAGTCACTTGATTTTGAATCACTTGACACATGTGAGCCATGCCTCATGGGCAAGATGACTAAAACGCCGTTCTCTGGAACAATGGAACGGGCAAGTGACTTATTGGAAATCATACATACTGATGTGTGCGGTCCGATGAGTATTGAGGCGCGCGGTGGTTATCGTTACTTTCTCACCTTCACTGATGACTTAAGTAGATATGGGTATATTTACTTAATGAAACACAAGTCTGAAACATTTGAAAAGTTCAAACAATTTCAGAGTGAAGTTGAGAATCATCGTAACAAGAAGATTAAATTCCTACGATCTGATCGAGGAGGAGAATATCTGAGTTATGAGTTTGGCAGTCACTTAAGACAATGTGGAATTGTTTCACAACTGACACCGCCTGGAACACCACAGCGTAATGGTGTGTCCGAACGTCGTAATCGAACTTTATTGGATATGGTGCGATCTATGATGTCTCTTGCCGATTTGCCACTATCGTTTTGGGGTTATGCATTAGAGACAGCTGCATTCACTTTAAATAGGGCACCATCGAAATCCGTTGAGACAACGCCATATGAACTTTGGTTTGACAAGAAGCCAAAGCTGTCGTTTCTTAAAGTTTGGGGATGTGATGCTTATGTCAAAAAGCTTCAGCCTGAAAAGCTGGAACCCAAAGCGGAGAAATGCGTCTTCATAGGATACCCAAAAGAGACAATTGGGTATACCTTCTACCTCAGATCCGAGGGCAAAGTGTTTGTCGCTAAAAACGGAACATTTCTTGAGAAAGAGTTTCTCTCGAAAGAATTGAGTGGGAGGAAGATAGAACTTGATGAGGTTGTTGAACCTTTACTTCAACCTGAGAGTAGCGCAGCGCAGAAAGTTGTTTCTGTGGAGCCTACATTAGCTGAAGAGGAAGTTAATGATGATGATCATGAAGCTTTGGATCAAGTTGCTATCGAACCTCGTAGGTCGACAAGGACGCGTACTGCTCCTGAGTGGTACGGCAACCCTGTCTTAGAGGTCATGTTGTTAAACAACGATGAACCTACGAGCTATGGAGAAGCGATGATGGGCCCGGATTCTGAGAAATGGTTAGAGGCCATGAAATCCGAGATGGGATCCATGTATGAAAACAAAGTATGGACTTTGGAAGTATTACCTGAAGGGCGTAAGGCCATTCAGAACAAATGGATCTTTAAGAGGAAGACGGACGCGGACGGTAATGTCACCGTCTATAAAGCTCGACTTGTGGCAAAGGGTTTTTCACAAGTTCAAGGAGTTGACTACGATGAGACCTTCTCACCCGTAGCGATGCTTAAGTCCGTCAGAATCATGTTAGCAATAGCTGCCTTTTTCGATTATGAAATTTGGCAGATGGATGTCAAAACAGCGTTCCTTAACGGTTACCTTAAGGAAGAGTTGTATATGATGCAACCAGAAGGTTTTGTCGATCCAGAGAATGCTGACAAAGTTTGCAAACTCCAGCGATCCATTTATGGACTGGTGCAAGCATCTCGGAGTTGGAATCTTCGTTTTGATGAGGTGATCAAAGCGTTCGAGTTTATACAAGTTTACGGAGAAGCTTGTATTTACAAGAAAGTGAGTGGGAGCTCTATAGCGTTTCTAATATTATATGTGGATGACATATTGCTGATTGGAAACAATATAGAAATGCTGGAAAGCGTAAAGGAATATTTGAACAAGAGTTTTTCAATGAAGGACCTAGGAGAAGCTGCTTTCATATTGGGCATCAAGATCTATAGAGATAGATCGAGACGCTTAATAGGACTTTCACAAAGCACATACCTTGACAAAGTTTTGAAGAAGTTCAAAATGGATCAGTCCAAGAAGGGGTTCTTGCCTGTTTTGCAAGGTGTGAAGTTGAGTAAGACTCAATGCCCAGTGACTGCAGAAGATAGAGAAAAGATGAGTGTCATCCCTTATGCTTCAGCCATAGGCTCTATTATGTATGCAATGCTGTGCACAAGACCCGATGTCAGCCTTGCCATAAGTATGGTCGGAAGGTTTCAAAGTGATCCAGGAATGGAACACTGGACGGCGGTCAAGAATATCCTGAAGTACCTGAAAAGGACTAAGGACATGTTTCTCGTTTATGGAGGTGATCAAGAGCTCGTCGTAAAGGGTTACGTCGATGCAAGCTTTGACACTGATCCGGATGACTCTAAGTCGCAAACCGGATACGTATTTATTCTTAATGGGGGTGCGGTTAGCTGGTGCAGTTCCAAGCAAAGCGTGGTAGCTGATTCTACATGCGAAGCGGAGTACATCGCAGCCTCGGAGGCGGCGAAGGAAGGTGTCTGGATGAAGGAGTTCATGACAGATCTTGGAGTAGTGCCTAGTGCGCTTAACCCAATGACTCTGTTTTGTGATAATACTGGTGCCATTGCTCTAGCCAAGGAACCAAGATTTCACAAGAGGACCAGACACATAAAGCGACGTTTCAATTCCATCCGCGATTACATCAAGGAGGACGACATAAATATTTGCAAAGTACACACGGATCTAAATGTTGCAGATCCGATGACTAAACCTCTTCCAAGGGCTAAACATGAACAACACCAGAACTGCATGGGTGTTCGATTCATTACAATGTAAATCACATAGTGATGTGAACTAGATTATTGACTCTAGTGCAAGTGGGAGACTGTTGGAAATATGCCCTAGAGGCAATAATAAATTGGTTATTATTATATTTCCTTGTTCATGATAATCGTTTATTATCCATGCTATAATTGTATTGATTGGAAACTCAAATACATGTGTGGGTACATAGACAACACTGTGTCCCTAGTAAGCCTCTAGTTGACTAGCTCGTTGATCAAAGATGGTTAAGGTTTCCTAGCCATTGACATGAGATGTCATTTGATAACGGGATCACATCATTAGGAGAATGATGTGATGGACAAGACCCAAACTGTAAACGTAGCATTTGATCGTGTCAGTTTATTGCTATTGTTTTCTGCATGTCAAGTATCTGTTCCTTTGACCATGAGATCATGCAACTCACTGACACCGGAGGAGTACCTTGTGTGTATCAAACGTCGCAACGTAACTGGGTGACTATAAAGGTGCTCTACAGGTATCTCCGAGGGTGTCTGTTGGGTTGGCATGGATCAAGACTGGGATTTGTTACTCCGTATGACGGAGAGGTATCTCAGGGCCCACTCGGTAATACAACATCACAATGAGCCTTGCAAGCAATGTGACTAAAGTGTTAGCCACGAGATCTTGTATTACGGAACGAGTAAAGAGACTTGCCGGTAATGAGATTGAACTAGGTATAGTGATACCGACGATCGAATCTCGGGCAAGTAACATACCGAAGAACAAAGGGAACAGCATACGGGATTAACTGAATCCTTGACATAGAGGTTCGACCGATAAAGATCTTCGTAGAATATGTAGGAGCCAATATGGGCATCCAGGTCCCGCTATTGGTTATTGGCCGTAGAGGTGTCTCGGTCATGTCTACATAGTTCTCGAACCCGCAGGGTCTACACACTTAACGTTTGGTGACGATTAGTATAATTGAGTTATTATGTTGGTGACCGAAAGTTGTTCGGAGTCCCGGATAAGATCCCGAACATGACGAGGATCTCCGGAATAGTCCGGAGGTAAAGATTGATATATGTGATAATAGTGTTTTGATCTCTGGAAGGGTTCCGGAGTTCACCGGAAGGGGTTCCGGATGTTTACCGAAGTGTTCGGGTGCAGCAACACTTTATATGAGCCAAAGGGATAAAGCCCACAAGGTATTGGAAAGTGCAAAAGTAGTTTTGCTGCCGCGTAAGCGGTACTACCGCTTGGTGAAGCGGTACTACCGCCCGAGCGGTACTACCGCTTGTGTGAAGCGGTACTACCGCCCAAGCGGTACTACCGCTTGTGTGAAGCGGTACTACCGCTTGTGCGCGGCTGTGCACGGTTCGGCAGGGATCCGAGTTGGACTCTTTCCCTGCGGGCCAAACCGACCTTGTGCGGGCAAAACCGACCCGGAGGAGGCTTTTACTCCAAGTTTAGACCCCAAGGCTCAACATATAAATAGAGGGGCAGGGCTAGCACACGGGACACATCAGGATTTCCCAAGCCGTGTGCCGGCAACCCTAGCCCTCTAGTTCCTCCGTCATAATCTCCGTAGTGCTTGGCGAAGCCCTGCAGAGATTGTTCCTCACCACCATCACCACGCCGTCGTGCTGCTGGAACTCAACCACTACTTCACCATCGCTCGCTGGATCGAGGAGGTGAAGGCGTCATCAAGCCGTACGTGTGTTGAACGCGGAGGTGCCGTCCGTTCGGCACTAGATCGGAAGGATCGTGATTGGATCGCGGGACGCTCGGCGATTTGGATCGCGAAGACGTTCGACTACATCAACCGCGTTTATTAACGCTTCCGCTTAGCGATCTACAAGGGTATGTAGATTCACTCTCCCTCTCGTAGATGCTCATCACCATGGATAGATCTTGCGTGTGCGTAGGAAAATTTTTGTTTCCCATGCAACGTTCCCCAACACTAATACCTTCTAGCATTTAAAACGCCAAGGAGTGATTCTTGCCGAAGTCACATGGGAAGAGTTTTGCAAGACTCGGTGTCTCAAAACACAGATGAGCAAAAATACATGATGGTGATTCCACACACTCTTGTGTTTGGATTAAACATGTATTCCATGGTTTGTAAAACCAACCAGATATGTCCAATACTCCAAAGTTGTTGCGAGTATAGATACCAAAGTGATCAAAAGTACTGATCGTGGGACAACAGTGAAAGATGTCATTAGGTACTAGAGTAGTACTGATGACATGGTTTCTCGCAAGCAGAGATTATGAAGTGCTCGTTGTAAGTAATTACATCGATACAGTCTTCATCAATGCTCCATGCGATTTTCGATTTAAGTTAAGGGTTTTGTGTAATACACAACATAGTGGCACGGTAGTTGGAAATTGTTCCAAACAAGATACTGTGGCGAATTCTATAACAAAGGCTAAGTATGTTGACGCTTTAGAAGTGACAAAGAAGTTGTTGAATCATATAGTTCGTTCATGAACTTAGTATGGTTCCAAGATGGCTTTGGTCTATGGGACACTATTGCAGATAGTTGCTCCATAGCTCAGTCTAAGGAATCAGGTTTCGACCAATGATTCACACATATGCAAAGCCAAGTCCACACAAAATATGAATTTTGTGAAAGCGTGAAAACGCGAGGATATGCAGAGTTACACACGGAGCTGAAGTCGTCAGATCCGTTGGACATCAGGCTATACCACATGCGAAGCATATTTTACACCAGTATGCCATAGGTGTAAAGTGCATTAGCGTTGACTAGATTATTGACTCTAGTGCAAGTGGGAGTCTGTAGGAGATATGCCCTAGAGGCAACAATAAATGTTATTGATTATCTCCCTGTTCGTAATTAGGTTTATGTTCCATGCTATAACTGCTATGGTTCTCGAGTCTGCAATAACCATGAGGCTCGGAGGAAGACTCATATGCACGTGTGGAATAATAAATGGTAAAATGTATTCCTAGTCTGGCCTCTAAGACTGGCTCAAGTATTGCATGATGATCCTGTTTTCCTGATCATGGGCATGGCTATGCCGGCAATTTTGAGGGCACAATGTTAGAAGAACATTTGTGTTGAATCGACACGAATTGATGTTATGCTATGAGATACATTCGTCATAAGTTAATGGTTAATAACACAGAGAAGTTAATGTTTGCATAATTCCTTAGACCATGAGAGTATCGAGTTTCTTCATGCTTGCTTCATGAACTTTGGGGTTTGTTAAACGTCATCCGTAAATGGGTGGCTATTACGGCGGCTTACGGGTTCATGGAAAAGTATGTCAAGTAACTTGATAGCTCAAGATTGGGATTTGCTCCTCCGACGATGGAGAGATATCTCTGGGCCCTCTCGGTGTTACGGTATCCATCATCGTCTGACCAGACACGGGGTGATTTGATCACAGGGATGCCGGAACACGGGAACGAGAAAAGAGAACAATACCGGCAACGAGGTAACTGGCATAGTGGACAAGTTGTTGATCCACGGGGATGCCAACGTGTCTCACCTCGGGTATTTGTAACATATCGCGAAGCAACAGAAATAGCACACGGCAACTGGAGGTTCGCTCGAATATTCATTCGTGTGGGTATAGGGATCAATATGGGTGTCCACGGCTCCGATGTTGATCATTGATCGGAAGGGGTTCCGGGTCATGTCTATGCTTCACCGAACCTATAGGGTCACACGCTTAAGGGTCATCTATCTGTTGAATACTAGACAGGGAGTCTGAGAGAAAATCACCGAAAAAGTTTCAGACACCGGAAAAGTTTCGGACAGCGGAAAAGTTCCGCAGAGAGAACACCGGAACAGTTTCGGTGAAACTGAAAAGTTGTTTCAGAGGATACCATAAAGTCAAATTGGTTTTGGCACATGCCTGATAATTCTTTGAGGGTGCCAGAATCATTCTGGAAACTTTCTGGAATTTTCCGGAATGAAAACCGGAAATGTTCCGGAGCTGCCGAAACCGCTTTAGATGCTTTTCGCAGATGAAAATCACTAAACCGGAATTGTTCCGGCTCGCGTTGAAAATTATTTTGGTGGGTACTGGAAATGTTCTAAGCTCACATAAATATTTTCAGTTCGACCGGACGCTGAAAAATGTCGTCGTGAATAGTGAAAGTGTTTTTTGGGAGAAAATATCTCGTGAATAGTGGAAACACTATTATGAATAGTGGAAAACACTATTGGGAGAAAATATCTCATGACTAGTGAAAACACTATTACGAAATAGTGGAAAACACTATTATGAATAGTGAGAACCACTATTTATGAATAGTGGAATCACTATTACGAATAGTGAAAATATCTGAGGGCATTTTGGTATTTTTACCATAGTCTCTCACCCTATAAATAGGGGGTGAGGAGGCAGCCCAAAACTTCACTCTTACTCTCATACAAATGCCATGCATGATCTGGCTCTCTCTCTCCCTCCCAGCGAAATAGTTTCGTAGAGCCGAAAGGCTGTCTGGGTTCCGGCAGGAAGTAGTTCTGGACGGCGAAGCCCTGCCGGATAGATGACACCGTATGTGTGCAACTCTGTAGAGAGATCGTAGTTTCGGTCTTAGTTCGAGGGTGCCTCCCGAAGGGCTGTCCGTGTGACCGTCCGAGTTTTGGAGGTCCTCCCGAAGGGCTGTCCGAGTGACAGTCCGAGTTTCGGAGGTCCTCCCGAAGGGCTGTCCGCGACACCGTCCGGGGGACCGTCCGACCGCCTCCCGGAGGGCTGTCCGCGGGGCAGATGAGGGTATACATCCTCGCGGTTGGGAGGTTGTAAAATCCTAGCTGCGGGGATCTGCACCGCCGTTCGTCATCGACTCTACTTCCGCTGCGCTACGAGTCGGTAACGAAAGAGATCAAACCTTGTATGCAGTCTCCATAGTGGTTCTGGGCTGGTGCGTAGGTCGGAATTTTTTTGTTTTCTGTTGCGTTACCCTACAAGAACATCATTAACAAAGGAGACAAGATAATTATTCTCCTCCCAAGCTAGCTCTGAGCCAAATAGGTCTCGTCTACTATATTTCTTGAAGATAGAAAATAAGTTGTAAATTATAATTTATAAATAAACAAGTTAAGTTAGGGGTGAAAAACAATTATTTTTTAATAAGCAATGTAGATTATTTAACAAACTCACACAGAGGTAGAATTGGAATCATGTCCAGATCCACCCAAATGTATTTATCATATTGAGGAAAGGTGACTAGATCATATTGAGGAACAATGCAAATATCAAAGGTTATGTTCATACCCTCCTCAAATTCGTAAGCCTTGCTTAATTCTCTCCAATTTGCACAAGCAAACTATGTGTGACCTGCTTCATTGTAGATTGTAGCCTTGAAAATGAAACCATGTTTCGTCTTAAGGCAAGTTGTCCTCTCATCCACCTTATCCATGTCATCGAATTAGAGCTTCTCTAGGACATAACGTCTTGCATAACAGGGGGATGTACTAGTCGAATTATGAAAATGAAAATTACACGTTAAAGCAAAAAAATCTTAAGCCATGCTTACTTAAGAAGAAATACGTGCAAAATTATATAATGTATTCAAAGGCCTGTTTAAGCGTGAGGGAGAAGCACCTATCGTTCTCCAAGTGAGGATTGTCGCACATACCTCGCCCCCCTCGATGATATAGTCATCACACTCGGTTGTCCAATCTCGTCATCCATTTACTGCGTTCATAATTGAAAGATTAAAAATCGACGACAAATACCAGGAAGTCAACACACAAATCACTATTTAGTATGGGTTGACTTTTGATCTGTCGAGTCTCCCTTGAACAAATCTCATCTCTGGTGGTATATATGGTGGGCACTCCCTCATTGATACTTAGACTGTCAGTGATGGTTGCTTTTCCTTCATCCCCGAGTGCTGGACCAAAAGGTCTAGCACAAGGAGAAGAAGGGGTAGCGAGCCCCCGACAACAGTCGGGATCCTTCCTTCAAGAACATCGATCTACACTAGTACTAATAATGGTTAGTGTATATGGTGGATACTCCCTCACTGATATTTCAATCATTGGGGATGGTCGCTTCCCCTTCTTCCCCGAGTGCATTACCAAGGTCTAGCACATAGAGAAGAGGAGGAAGCGAACCCCACAACAACAGTCGAGATTTTTTCCTTCAAGAACATCAATCTATCACACAGGGAGCACCATCAGACTGATAGTCAACCCTAAGCATCAATCAACATGACATATATCGATATTGACATAAGAATTTCATCATCCATGGAAAATTTCCTCATGACCTTTGCTAAATATAGGACATATCGAGTGCCTGAAAATTTCCGGAACGAAAATTAATCAACATTCCAGCAAACACATAGGAACTTATGCATCGCTACACCAATGACCTTGCACACATGCGTCGGTCGAATTTAAGCGAAGCAGAGCAACTCCAATAGCTCTTTCAAAAACTTTTTGTAAAATTCGTTTTATGGCATGACCGTATAATTTAGAGGAAGTGTCTAGTACCTATTTAAAAAATACTTGCTAATAGCCTACTGCCCACAAGTCAGTGAACATGTGGCATGGTGTTGCTGGTCGGCACGCCGGCAGAACTCACCATAGTGGTGGTGGTCAACAGTGCTAGTGCTGGCGTGGCGGTAGCCAAAAAAGAAAGAGGAGGCTTGCCGATGGGCGGCAGTGGCGGCCGGCATGGCTGGGGTGCGGCGGACGAGGCGCCTCATGAGGGAGCTCCTCTCCCGGGGCCGCGACGTGAAACTTCATGCGATGCTAATGGTGGCCAGCGCTACTACTATTGTCTACTGATGACCCATAAGTATAGGGGATCAATTGTAGTCCTTTAGATAAGTAAGAGTGTCGAACGCAACGAGGAGCAGAAGGAAATGACAAGTGATTTTCAGCAAGGTATTCTCTGCAAGTGCTGTAAGTAGTAGTGATAGATAGTTTTGTAGCAAAACAATTCGTAACAAGTAATAATAGTAACAAAGCCTGAAAGTTCCCTGTGTAAGGATAAGCCTGAAAGTTCTCCTATATAAAGCAAAGCGCTCTTGAGGACACATGAGAATTTCCGTCTAGTCACGTTCATCATGTTTAGTTGATTCACGTTCGTTACTTTGATAATTTGATATGTGGGTGGACATGTGCTAAGGTGTTGTTCTTACTTGAACAAACAACCCACTAATGATTACCCCCTCTCGCAAGCATCCGCATGTGACGCCCGGATAATTAAGCTACAGTGATCGTTGTAATCAAGCACAGTAATGACCATGATAAACAGTGCCTAATCATCATTAGTAACATATCTCTTTTAAAATTCAAATTCAAATTGAAATTCAAATGCATGTGAGATATTAAGTTGCTCAAACACTGATGGAAAACTGTTCATTAAATAACAAATAATCCAGAGGCAATTCTAAAATTATAATCAACATTATGGGATTAGCTAAGTGACTCAAACATTATGAAACAACACCAAAACAGTAATATAAAGTGCCAATTCATTTATTAAAAATTCCTATGAAATCATAATTTGCCCAAACCAATTTCTGGTGGTAAGGAATATTGCATGGTAATATTTGAACCAGGTCTCACATTTTACAAAAGTCTATTGCTAGTTCAAATGAATACAAAACATAATCTATAAATAAAAACAGAAAAGGAAATAAAGAAAAGAGAGAAGCTACTGTGCCCGTGGCCCATCTGCTATAAGGCGAAGCCCAGCCCACCCCGAACCATCACCTACCCCCAACTGCCCCCTTCTCTGTGTCGACGCCGGAGCCGCCGTGGACGCCGATGCGCCGCGCGTCACCCATCCGCAATCATCTCCGATGGATAAGGACCCCCACCGGCCTCTCTCCCCCTCCCGCTGCTAACCCTAGCCCCCTTATTCTCTCCCCCTCGCCTTCGTCCCGATCTGGAGAGATGCCCGACGCCATCGTCGCCATGACCGCACCATAGCCGTGGCCACCGTCGTCCGCGTGTTCCCCTACGGTGTCCAGCAGCCCCGCCGCGGCCTCCTCCATCGTCCACGCTCGCGAGTTCGAGCAGGAGAGCTCCGCATCGACCGGAGCGAGGCGTCTTCTTCCTCTGCGGCCGCCGCCTTCCGTCGACGAATTCGTCCTCCCCAGCACCTCTCTGTCGTCCGCGAGCTCGTCTTCGTAACCGCTGTGAGCTGCCACACCTCTCCCCACTCTCCTCTGCGCGTTATTGTCGTCGTAGCTCGCCGTATTGGAGGTGCCCGAACCCGCCGCCGCATAGCTCGTCACCGGCGTAGTTCCGGCGACCGAACGGCCCCGTGCTCGTGCCCGTTAGATCAGCCGCAGCTCGCAGACCCCCGCCTAGCCCCTTGGCTCCCTCGCTAGCACGCCGTGGCACCGAATGCCATCTCGCCCGAGCGCTGCCGTCCGCCACCGTGCTCGCCGTCGCCGCTCCGGTGCGACTCCTGCGAGGCCGCCCCCACCATTGGATGCGCCGCAGCTCCCTCGTCCGAACGCACCAAGCCCCGCAGCAAACCGAGCACCGTGGCGTTTTTCCGGCCAAGTCCGGCGAACCTCCGCCGTGTACGGGCTCGCCGGAGCGTTCTCCGGCCGGCGCCCGACGTGGCGCTGCGGGCCCCGCCCCTGTGTCGCTGACGCTGGGTCCCACTGGACCCAGTTGACCAGTCAACACGCTGACTGGACGGCGTGGCCCGCCGACATGCGGGTCCCACTGGACCCGCTGACCAGTCAACTGCTGCGTCAGCAGTTGACTGGCCCCACCTGTCATACACTGCGGCTAGCTGCTGCTGTGTATAAAAGGATTTGGCACTATTTCGGATAATTCGAAATTAATAATTAAAACAATTTCAGAAAATTATTAAAACTTTAAAAATTAATAGAAAATAAACCGTAGCTCAGATCGAAAAACTTTGTACATGAAAGTTGCTCAGAAAAATCCCATGAATCTAACCGTGCTACCTGTTTCCATGTCGGGACCCTCTACGTAGGTGAACCCGCAACTTTTCACCTGTTTCCGGTAGATGAATAGTGCATAACTACCGACTATTAATTCCAACTTTAATCCTAAAATAGCTAAAATGGTTTAGACATGATTTTAGGCAACCCTGCACTGCATCCTAGCTGTCACCTGCCTCTAATACCGCAAACCTGGGACATTCCCCCCTCCGGTCATCTGTCCGACATTTGTCCGGAACCGGGAAAACTTCCCGGATGGGTTCCCCTTTTCTCGGTATCGTGTAACACTGCGTTAGGTCACACCCGGCACAACTTATTGCCATGCTATGCTTTGTGTTACATTGTTTGCTTTGTATTCACTGTTTCTTCCCCCTCCTTCTCTCTCGATAGACGCTGAGACTGCCGATGATACTACTGTGTACGACTATGTCGTCGACGACCCTTCCCTCTCAATAGAGCAGCAAGGCAAGCAAAACCCCCTTGAGCATTCCGATATCACCCATCTCTCTCCCTCTTATGCTTGCATTAGATTTTGCTACTGTATTAGATAGCTCCTATTCTGATGCATAGCCTGTTTTTGATGAACTGTTACTTTACCTGCAATCATACCAACTGCTTAGCATAGGTTGATCAGTGAACCCCTGAGACCCCCTTAGTCCCAGTTGCCCCTGCTTTCATTGACGACACCGAGGACTTGAAGACAGAAGACTCAGTCGTCATGACTGACAAGCCGTTACCGACACATCACCACACACCCCTTTAAGTATGGCACTGCAGAGCTACTACCGAGTGCCGAGGGTGATACCTCACTTAGCACTCCCGGTGTTAATTCTGTAGCGTAGCTAACGGTCATGGGTATCGAGGGTGATTCCTCCTTCCCATTTACCGGTAGCGACTCTTGCCTTACTCATACCTCGAGTGGGATCCATCGAGGGTGATTCCTCGGATATCCACTTGGTGTATAGACACACAGTTACTATGACCTGGTTACAGAAACATGTTGAAGACGGGTCAGCCCCAAGGGTACCCGCGAGAGTGATATGTGGTGGGGTGCGCCGGTAAGGCACCCGAGTGTTATTGGCGGGGCGACGGACTGCATTTCATGGTTCGCGCTTGCCCCACACTAATAAATTGCTAATGGGTTGGGTACTTGATCTGAGTTAGGTCGTTGGCCTTAATACGCACTAACCATCACGTGGGAAAGTTATGGGCACTCAGCGTCGTTGTATCAGCCGAAGCTCATCGGACGTCAGCAATGGAGTGGCGCACGCCGGATTGGTCTGGAATGCATCGCGCTTGTTACTAAGGGGTGCTAGGACTGCTTCCGGCCGCGTTCGCATCGTGCAGGAGTGCAAAGGGTGATTGGGCCCATGACCCCTGCACGCTTAGGATTTAGACCGGCGGGCTGGCCTCTTCGTTGAGTCTAGGTGGGGCGACGACGTGATGATATCCCGAGGCCGGGCATGACCCAGGAAAGTGTGTCCGGCCGGAGGTGACTCAGGCGTGTTAGGAATATGTGGTGCACCCCTGCAGGGATGAATAATCTATTCGAATAGCCGTGTCCACGGTAACAGGACGACTTGGAGATGTACCTTGACCTTATACAACTATAATTGTGACTTTAATTTGAAATGAATTGAGGCTCCGGGATTGCTTCCTCGCAGGGAGTCGAGGAAGGATCTCTGGGCGTGGTTAATTAATAAAATTACTACAACAATATGACTATATAGGAGCTACAGGTCTACTCTCTTCTAATGCTGCAAGATGTTGAAGATGCTGAAGATGCTAGTCTTCGATAGGACTAGGCCTTCTCCCTATTCTTGTTTTCTGCAGTCAGTCCAGATATAGCCCCCCCTTCATTGATAATGATGCATACTTAGCATAGTTCTGATGTAAGTCTTGCGAGTACTTTGGATGAGTACTCACCGCTGCTTTGCATTCTCTTTCCCCTTCGATACGTTACCGCGTTCAGACGATGGAGTCCAGGAGTTGGAGTACGCTGGAGATGTCGACTACTACTACCCCGACGGAGGCCCCTACCAGCAGGATGACGCTTACTACGACGTAGACTTCTCCGACGTCCAGGAGTAGTTAGGAGGTTCCTAGGCAGGAGGCCTCGCCTCTTTCGATCCGTTGCTTATGTTTGTGCTAGCCTTCTTAAGGCAAAACTTGTCTAACTTATGTCTGTACTCAGATATATTTGCTTCCGCTGACTCGTGTTTATGTCGAGCTTTGTATTCGAGCCCTCGAGGCCCCAGGCTTGTAATATGGAGCTGTATGACCTTTATATTTGTGTCTTTTTGTTGTGTTGTGGTATCAATCAGTGAGTCCCTGATCTTGGTCGTACGCATTGTGTGCATGATTAGCGTACGGACAAGAATGGGGGCGTCACACCGCAACTACAAAACAAGAATTAAGATACATCTAACCATAGCATTAAACGTGTGGATCCAAGTCAGCCCTTTACGGAACAACTCATAAACTAGGGTTTAAGCTTCTGTCACTCTCGCACCCTATCATCTACTTATCATTCCCCAATGCTTTCCTTTAGGATCAAATATGATGCAGTGTCATGTAGTCAACGTTCACACGACACCACTAAAGGAAAAGCAACATAAATATCATCAAAATACCGAACGAATACCAACATCACATGATTGCTTATAACAAGACTTCTCCCATGTCCTTGAGAACAAAAGTAACTACGCACAAATCATATTCATGTTCAAGATCAGAGGTGTATTAAATATCATTAAGGATCTGAACATATAATCTTCCACCAAATAAACCAACTAGCATCAACTACGAGATGTAATCAACACTACTAGTAACCCACATGTACCAATCTGAGGTTTTGAGACAAATATTGAATACAAGAGATAAACTAGGGTTTGAGATGACATGTTGCTGGTTATGATGTTGATGGAGATTGATCCTCCCACGATGGATAAAGTGTTGATGATGACGATGGCTTCGATTCCCCCCTCCCGGAGGGAAGTTTCCCCGGCAGAATCGCTTCGCCGGAGAGCAAAAGTGCTCCTGTCCAGGTTTCGCCTCAAGACGGCGACACTTCGTCCCGAAAGTATCCTCTTGATTTTTTTCTAGGTCAAAACCCTTCATATAGAAGAAGAGGGGCACCGGAGACCACCTGTTGGCCCCACAAGGTAACATGGTGCGCCTAGGGGGGTGGGCGCGCCCTGTTGCCTTGTGAGCAACAGGTGCCCCCTTGTGGTACTTCTTAGCTCTAGTATTTTTTATATATTCCATAAAAATTCCTCGTGAAGTTTCAGGTCATTTGGAGTTCGGTAAAATCGGTATATCTGATGTAGCTTTTTCAGGTCCAGAATTCCAGCCGCCGGTAATGTTCCTCTCCATGTAAACCTTGTAAATTCAGAGAGAAAGGGCATTAAAATTGTATCATAAAATGGAATAATGACAAAATAATATAAATAACAGTAGGAAATCACGATGCAAAATGAACGTATCATGTACCAGTAGCGCACACTTTTTAACCGCGCTACTACTAAGTAGTAGTAACGCCGGCCGCATAACCCGTGCCACTATAAAGTGGTTGCCTATAGGATTTTTTCTAGTACTGTCCTCTTCCTTCGCCGATGTGTCGATATCCGTGAACAAAGGCATCTTTCTCCGCTTGTCTCATCCATCATCTCATTGGCGTCGCTACCCTACGGATAGCTTCCTGACAAGCCAACCTGCCATCCAGCCGCAATGTCGGACATCCCATGCTTTTGTTCGCACACGCCCTTTCGCGTGCAGATGCCGGTCAAGGCCGCTCGAGAGCATCAGCGCCGTATTCATACCAATCCAAAACGAATGCGGCCTCTCACAAGAACCGGCATTGAAGCGACGCATCGGCCGAGAGCGCCCCTGCGCCGCATCCCAGTGCACGCGCCTTCTCTTCGCATGTGAAGGCCACCTGTCCAACCGGCTTCCGTCATTAAAGAAGCATGGTTGCCGAGAAACCACTACGGTGCCCCCATGCAAACGCCACCTGTCCGTCAGCCTGCCAACATTAAACAACTGACTATAAAGCCCCCTCGTTTGCCTCCATTTTGCAAGAAAACAGACGTCCGGACTGATCAGACCGCTCGGTCCGAACGGATGCAAGCATTTTGAAGGTCAGCATTAGAGATGCCTGAACGACCATCTACATCTCAACAACTTCATACATATTAATTATGGAGGCTGTTAATATATGAGAAAATATCATGTAGCGTTACACAGGGGAAAACACAGGAATGTTGAAATGAACTCTCACTTGACAGTTGATCAAAGCAGAGAGAGCTGCTCCTCTTTTGCCTCCGCCAATAGCTGTATGAAATATCGCTATCCTCAAAAGTTCATTCGGTAGAACCAAAAGATATGCAGACTGTAACCTTTCCTGCATTTTTCTCTTGACGGAGATCCACAAATTTCTTTGATGCGTGGAAAATATGTAAAAGCGGCTGCCGCGTGGAAGCGAGACCAACGGGCCACCGAGGGGGACGTGTGATTTTTGTGTGTGTTCCCAGCCAGGGGACCCATCTGGCCGCCTCTGCGTGCCGCGCCCGCCGTCCGATGGAACCCCGCACGAATCTCACAGCGCCCTCGTAACGAACTGCTCACCCGGAATCTCATGCTCGAAACGGAAATCTCGTGTGCTGACTGCGCATCAGGCGCCGTGGCCTATCCCTATCCTTTCTGTTGGGGCTGCCACTGACAGGTGGGCGCCGCCGTCCACCTGAACCCTTACACGTGGGGCCGACGAAGAAAAAATGATGGTCTTCTCAAGTTCTTTTCATTCTTTTCCAAAATATTTTTTCCTTTTTTCTAAAATGTTTTATCTGCGTACATAAATTGATTTGATAAATACAAACCAGTACTGTTATAGTCAAAAGAAAAGTCAAACCAACAGACGACCCTTCTGGGTCTGTTCTTGTCATCCATCCTGAATTACAGGGTGTAAAGAAAGATAGTGGGTAATTTCTTTTTCTAAAAAAAAAACATTTGCCAGACACAAGAAGGTGCTGAGGTTGCAATCATATTAAGAAATATTATAGGCAGAGAAAACATCCAGCTACTGTTTGTGGTTGGAAAGAAAAATATTGTAATGGATACAACCATTTTTCTTTAGAAAAGTATGAACAGATATCCATGGGCACCTAACCTAATATTAAAGCATCCTATGGTTGGACTAATTGAGCTCAGTAGTACTACAAGGGAGCCTGCTGCTGCCACCACTTGCAAATTAAAATACTCCTACCCCTCTCTAATTAGCAAGCACACTCTTGTCTTTTGACTGATTCAGGCCAAGATGGAGACATAATTGTATGCTAATCCTCAACAAACCAGTAACTCATTTTTTTCTTCTAACAAATAAAAGCCTTGCAAGAATTATATTCTGTTTATCCATCTGTGCAAGTAGTTGGAGGTGGACACCACGGAATAATTGGTACCAAAGCACCCAGCATGTATTCTAATTCTCTGCAAGGTCATTTACTGGATATTTTATTGCTACGCGATGACTAATAAAGGAAAACCTTTTGATCCCAAAAACTCGAAATAGTAGATACATCAAGGGCATCATTCACAAGAATGCAGCCACGGCGAACAATCCTCTAAATCCTAGGGAGGACCCCAACAAGTGAAGCCCTCCTATCTGCAAGAACCCTAGGCGTCCGTGCGCGATGATCATACAAAACTGGACATATATAGCTCAGCCTCAATCTTGTTTTCTCCACTCAGCCTCTTATCTTGTTTTCTCCATTTTACCGCGGTGAAAGGCTGGTATTGTCACGGAACCATCGCTGCGTTGGATCATTCATTCCTCCTGCTCGACCATCCTCCGGACGTCCTCGATCACCATCCACGATTCGTGCCCGCCGATCACCTCGGCCTGCTTCCAGGAGTCGCTCCACATCTTTACAGGACAAGAAACAGCGGCCTCAGGATACACAACGGCAAGATGGAGACCATAAAGAAAGAAACAAGCTTTACTTGTACCTGTATGGAAGGCATCTTCTGCTCGAGTCCCGCACATAGATTGGACAAAAGAAGGCATTAGCGCTTAGATAAATATATCCACTTGAGATCCCAATATAGGCCAATGTGTATTTAATTGTTTGCAGGAGAAGATAACGATGAAGCCAAACACATGATGGGGCCATCCTTGGTATGGTTTGTTGTTACCAAAGCTAAAGGATATGGGCATAAGGCTAAGAAAGAAACGCCTGGGTAGTAGGTACAAGTTGCAGGAAGCCGGCAACTGAAAGCAAAGTTTCCAGGGGAAACAGAGGAACAATTTCCTCCAAAATAGGGAACAGAGACCAAGAAAAAGGTCCAGCAGTCCCAACAAAAGATACAAAAAATCTAAATGAGTTTGAACTGTTTACTAACAAGAAAGCACACTTGAGCGTCAACAAAAGGTTCTGAGATCATTGTTCATTAATGAGCGACAAGCACTGCAGAACCAACTCAATACATGGCAAATACTTACCGTTACTCCTGCACGATTCACGAGCTTCTGTGGAACAGCATTGACATCGACACAGTAAAACCGGATTCTGCAGAGCAAATCATGACAGAGATGATAAGTTTGTCATAACAACTCCAGATGTGCAGTACTTTGTCAACATGGCGACCAAAGTTCTAACCTCGGATAGTATTCTGCTGCCAACTTCTCCAGCTTAGGCTTCAGATATATACATTTCCTGCACCAACTCGCCGTCCTACATATTGCAAAATGCAAATGCTGGTATTTATTCTCAACCCAGACTGTAAGACACTCTGGGAGGTTTGACAGTCATCACTATGGCAGACAACTACTTGAAATACAACTGGTAGTCCATTTACACACCATGTAGCGGTTAGTATGTAAAGAACCTACTGTTAAATCTGATGTAAATAGGTGATAAATTGCACATTAGTATTGATGTGCTTTTCTACAAGAGTATATATATGAGTAAACATCAACACCATGCAGTAATGATGCTGTATTATCTGGTAAAGATAATAAAGGTAAGCGACCCGCGGATCTGCCTAAAATATCAACCAGGAGCAGAAGTACTGAACGGCTGAACCTAACTACTGGCTACAACAACAGCTAAATGGAATGTGCAGGAGGAGCTGCTTATCGTCACGTTTCAGAGGAATGAGGCTTAAACTCTGCATCACACAACCACCAAGATTTGAGTCCACCAGGCATCAGGCAGAGTTGAGACACCAATACAGAAACAAGTTGCTAGAAGGATCACATGCGACAACGCACTTTGTGGGTACAACTGAAGGTGAGCCCTTCAATCACCACTCAGAGCTGACAATTTTGCGCAAAACGCTGGCAAAGAATGTTTCGCCTGACGCCGGGTGACTGACAACGCACCGGCTTACCAAGAGCCCTAGACAGGATAACTAGATGAATCCCTTTTCATCGAAGATGCGAGATTTCTACCCCCATAAGGCCACACGAGCATGAAGCATTGAAGTCTAATCCAGGTTAGCTGAAGCATGATTCATCATAACCCATTTCATCCTATGCTAACCGGATGACCATGGGGACGCCATAATCCAGGTTGGCTGAAGCATGATTCATCATAAGCATTTCATCCTGTGACAACTACTGCGAAACCTAGTCAGAATTCAGAGGGAAACCATAGGTAGGCAAGTAGTTTACCAGAACACGACGATGGGGACGCCGCGCTGCTGGGCGTCGGCGAGGGCCCGGTCCAGCTGCTCCTCGCCGCCGATCGGCTCCAGCTCGACCCACGCCGGCCCCTCCTCCTCGTCCTCCATCCCCGTCCCCGTCCTCCCCGCCGCGGTCGCCGCTGCCAGACCCGCCCGGCGAGGCCCCGGAGGCAGCGAGATCGAGGCCCGCCGAGCGGGCGCCCTGGAGGGGAACGCGAGGCGGTGCGGAGGAGGCCGTGGCCTGAGAAGGGCGCCCCGGCACGGCGACGCCGCGTCCCCGCCGCCGGCCGCCACTGCGTAGGCGGAGGTGGTGGCCATTCTGTTTGGGTCGTCCGGTCTGGGCCGGGCCCGGGCCCGGTCGCACCAACTCCTATTGGCCCAGGCACCGCGAGCCGAAGAGTCAAACGGACTGGTCTCGTCTCAAGCCCCGACTCTTCTCACTCCCACTCCCACAGTCCCGCTCCCACTCCACCACCGCCACGCGCGGCGCCGCCATGGGCTCCGGCGGGGAAGCGAGGTAGCATGGCGGTGAGGACGGCGCTCCCAGCTATCCCCCGGGCCTTCGCGTCCCGGCAGCGTCTGGCCACGCGCGCCTCGTCGGCCCGTCTGGAGGAGGATGACGCCGCTGGCCCCAACACCCGGAGCGCCCGCGGGGCGTTCGACGGAATGCCCGGCCTGGACGCCGCGGCGAGGACCGGCCCTGGCTCCATCCGCGCCACCCTCGTCGACTGCGCGCGGCGCGGGATGGGGCGGGAGGCGCTGGGCCATTTCTCGGCCGCGTGCTGCCTCGGCGGCGGACTGGTCGACGGCGCCATGCTGTCCTGCGCCCTCAAGGCTTGCGGGGCGATGCCGGGCGGCTGCAGGGCCGTCGGGGAGCAGCTGCATTGCCTCTGCGTCAAGTGCGGGCTCGACTGGGCCGACGTCGGCGTCGGCACGGCGCTCGTCGATGCGTACATGAAGTGTGGCGGCGTGGAGGACGGCAGGATGGTGTTCGAGGGGATGGCGCAGAGGAACGTCGGCACGTGGACGGCGTTGCTTGCCGGTTACGCCCAGGGCGGGGCGCACTCGGACGCCATGGCGCTCTTCTTCAGGATGCGCGCCGAGGGGGTATGGCCTAACCCGTTCACGTTCACGAGCGTCCTCTCCGCGGCAGCGGGCCAGGGCGCGCTCGAGCTCGGGCGGCGCGTGCATGCTCAGTCGGTCAAGTTCGGGTGCCGCTCGACCGTGTTCGTGTGCAATTCCCTGATGAACATGTACGCGAAGTGTGGGCTGGTTGAAGAAGCCAAGGCTGTGTTCTGTGGGATGGAGACCAGGGACATGGTGTCGTGGAACACGTTGATGGCTGGCCTTCTGTTGAATGGGTGTGAAGTGGAGGCCCTGCAGCTGTTCCATGACTCGAGAGCAAGCATGGCGAAGCTGTCACAGTCGACTTACTCGACAGTGATCAAGCTGTGTGCAAACCTCAAACAGCTCGCACTGGCACGGCAGCTCCACAGCTGTGTGCTAAAACATGGGTTCAGTTCAGATGGCAATGTCATGACAGCCATTATGGATGCTTACAGCAAATGCGGTGAACTGGATGATGCTTTCAACATATTCTTGCTGATGCCAGGATCGCAGAGTGTCGTCTCATGGACTGCTATGATAGGCGGGTGCATCCAGAACGGTGATATTCCTCTTGCTGCCTCACTCTTTAGCAGAATGAGAGAAGACAATGTCAAGCCAAATGAGTTCACCTACTCGACAATGCTCACAACATCACTGCCCATCTTGCCTTCACAGATCCATGCTCAGATCATCAAAACCAACTACCAGCATGCACCGTCTGTTGGGACTGCACTTCTTGCCTCATACTCAAAGCTTGGCAGCACTGAAGAAGCCCTCTCTATATTTAAAACCATTGACCAGAAGGACGTCGTCGCGTGGTCTGCAATGCTGTCGTGCTATTCCCAAGCCGGCGACTGCGATGGTGCCACAAATGTGTTCATCAAGATGTCCATGCAAGGCATGAAGCCAAACGAGTTCACCATCTCCAGTGTCATTGATGCATGTGCTGGTCCAACCGCCGGCGTCGACCAGGGCAGGCAGTTCCACGCTGTTTCAATCAAATACAGATACCAGGACGCTGTCTGCGTGGGCAGCGCGCTTGTCAGCATGTATGCGAGAAAAGGGAGCATTGACAGCGCTCGAAGCGTCTTTGAGAGGCAGACAGAGAGAGACTTGGTGTCATGGAATTCGATGCTATCAGGGTATGCGCAGCACGGTTACAGCAAGGAGACCCTTGATACGTTTCAGCAGATGGAAGCTGCGGGCGTTGAGATGGATGGCGTCACATTCCTTGCGGTTATCATAGGATGCACTCATGCTGGCCTTGTACAAGAAGGCCAGCGATACTTTGATTCCATGGTTAGAGACCACAACATCAGTCCCACCATGGAGCATTATGCGTGCATGGTGGATCTCTACAGCCGTGCGGGCAAGTTGGATGAAACGATGAACCTTATTGGAGGTATGCCGTTCCCAGCAGGCGCGATGGTATGGCGCACATTGCTAGGCGCATGCAGAGTTCACAAGAATGTCGAGCTTGGGAAGCTGGCTGCAGAGAAGCTTCTATTGCTTGAGCCGCTCGATTCGGCCACGTACGTGCTGCTGTCCAACATCTATGCGGCCGCAGGGAAGTGGAAAGAGAGGGATGAAGTGAGGAAGCTCATGGACTCTAAAAAGGTGAAGAAGGAAGCTGGATCCAGTTGGATTCAGATCAAGAACAAAGTGCATTCCTTCATAGCCTCCGACAAATCGCACCCTCTGTCCGACCAGATATATGCAAAGCTCGAGGCGATGACAGCGAGGTTGAAGCAGGAAGGTTACTGTCCTAACACGAGCTTCGTGCTCCATGACATGGCGGAGGAGCAGAAGGAAGCCATGCTGGTTACGCACAGCGAGCGGCTGGCTCTTGCCTTCGGTCTGATGGCTACTCCACCAGGGACACCCCTTCAGATCGTCAAAAACCTGCGGGTTTGTGGGGACTGCCATGTGGTGATGAAGATGGTGTCGGCGGTTGAGGACAGGGAGATCATCATGCGAGACTGCAGCAGGTTCCACCACTTCAAATCTGGTGCCTGCTCTTGTGGTGATTTCTGGTGATGTAGAGCAGAACAAACTGACAGTGGATACAGCAGACTGGCAATGCCATCCACGAATAATGTGGCCTGCAAGTAGGCTCTGGAGTTCATGAGTATGTGTTGTCTGAAGCCCCAATGTCAGTTATACAAAGTTACAAGCCTACAGGTAGTGGTTCTGTGCCTGTTTGCAGGTAAGAGTATACATGAGTCGTCATACAGTTTCCTCTACTTGTTGTTTTTGAAAGAGCAACATGAGTCATATGGAGCGTGGATCTTGTGGTGATTTCTGGTGATGTAGAGCAGAACAAACTGACAGTGGATACAGCAGACTGGCAATGCCATCCACGAATAATGTGGCCTGCAAGTAGGCTCTGGAGTTCATGAGTATGTGTTGTCTGAAGCCCCAATGTCAGTTATACAAAGTTACAAGCCTACAGGTAGTGGTTCTGTGCCTGTTTGCAGGTAAGAGTATACATGAGTCGTCATACAGTTTCCTCTACTTGTTGTTTTTGAAAGAGCAACATGAGTCATATGGAGCGTGGATCTTACACTTACCATGTAGATGATATAAAACACAACAAGGAAGCTAAGCATACGTGTTTGTGTTTTTACCGGCTTTGAGCATATGTAAACTTTCAAGCCTGTACTGAGCCATTGACTATCTAAAAGGAAGAACACCACAATTTTTCAAAAATTTAATAATAATCCATTGTTGCATTTGGACTGAACCCCACTTGTCATCCTTTTCTTTAGGCCAGTGCAGCACCTGACGTAGTTTATGATCTTGTTCATCCTGGTGCATATCTGATTTTTGGCTCTGTTATGGACTCATCATTTATTGGCCTGGTAAGTAAAGAAATCCTATTATTTGTTTCCTTGTGTTCAACATGATTGTGCACATCAACTTATACCATTATTTATTTGCAAATCCCAGCAGACCATACCAATTTTCGTAATGCTCAAGGCAATTTGACAACCATTTGGGATTGGTTCTAACTACAGCGTTTGGTGTGGCCTGTGGATTTTTTTTTGCAGGATTGTTGCCTACCTTTTGCCAAACGGGTGCGTGACCAAACTTTTTGGTGAACTAATGATCCCCTCCTATATCTATGGGCGTGGGACATGCCGCCATTGGAGATTCAAATTTTGTTTTCACAGCTGTTTGGTTAGAGACCATTTCTTGTGGTTGCGCCTGCACTTTGATCATGAGCAACAAGGGCAGAGTGGTGGTGTATGACTATGAATCCAAACACAACCGTTTGTTCTCATCCAGATAGATTAAAAGAAGCACAATTTGATGATGCAAACCATACTGAATTCCAGTCTGGTGCGTACATGGGACACGGCATTGCAGTGCACATGTCAATGGCGTGAGGTCTGTATTCAGACGAGCAGAAGTTGGACCGCAACGGGATTCAAAATGCCGGGAGGGTGATGGAGACCGATCTGTCGAGGTACAGCTTGTTTCATCTTTCGCCTACCTTTTTTTTTTTTTTTTTTTGCATCCTAAAGTAATTAAGCTCTGCATGCTCAGGCTGTAGGGGATAGCAACCGTGCAGTTGGTTCTCTTCCCAGAAGAATATTTCCAATGCAACAAAGGGAGATGGTGGCCCAGTTTTTTTTTTTTTTTTTTTGCTTTCACACGGATCTTGTCATTTCCTGTAGCCACCTATGTCATTTTCTCTGTTATTATCTTCCGTTGCAAAGTTTTGGTGATGGTAGGTTATGCAACCATGTCTAAAGCGACATCTCATCGATCTGTAACCAAACCATAGTCTGTACTCTGTAGACATTCTGAACACATAGCAGCTTCAACTCATAGCACACCAGTTGAAAACTCAAACCTTCTTCTCACTCGAAGCCGTAATGAACCGGCCGTAGGTGGTGCCGCAGATGCCACGGTGAGCTGACCGGGTGTTCCAAGACAAGACTCTGCTTTGGTTGACCTGCACCATGGCAGCGACTGATAATATGCTCCCTTTGTCGTGGGAACAATTCCGACATTAGAGAGGGGTAGGATAACGGAGCATGATCTATCGAGATGCAAATGGGTGACACGAGTGTTTTAGTGAGTTCGGGCCTCTCACGGAGGAGATAACAGCCCTACGTCTCGTGCTCCGGAGAGGCTTTGCTTATCTGTCATGAACATGGAGTTACATGGTGTCTTTGAGAAAGAGAGAGAGAAGGGAGAAGAAAAACCAGCCCTGAGCTATGTGGTGGGGGGTGGCTTATATAGAGTGCGCCACCCCCTCACCACCTATGTTACAATGTAGAGCATTGATGCCATAATGTCAGCCCACTATGAAACCTCCGATGATGCTCCGACTGCCTTGTTGACTGTTGGTCTTCGTACATCTGAGTGGGTCATACGTCCGAGTGGTCGACTGTCATCCGAGTGGATGGGACGTTGCCTGTCCAAGTGAATAGTATGTATGTATTTGTCTAGACCCACCTTATGTGTGGACCCATGCTTCTATGATATTCCGACCCTTCATGGGCCTACCTGTTTTGTGTATCCCAAACAGTAGCCCCTGAGACTCCGACTGATTGTTGGTAGTCGGTTGGAGTCTGTTGAGTTTGTTGAACTTGAATGTTGTTGTCGGACCTGACCGAGCAGAATGTTTTTTTATTTTTCTTCTAGTGGGGGCACGCTGAGTGCACCCAGTGGGTGTAGTCCCCGAGCCTCTGTCGGACTAGATGAGTCGGGCAGAGGGTTTATGTCTTCCAGTGCGGAACTGAACTAAACAGGTGAACTCTGATGCGCTTGGCGTAATAAATTGTTGCAATATGGAGCTGAATCAGTCGGACTGATCCTTGTGCGCTGGGCACGGTAAATAGATATAACCTGGAACTGGGCCAGTCGGGTAAATCTTCGTGTGGTTGGCATGCTGAATGCTTATTGAGTCTGCCTTATTTGATTTCTGGATCAAGGCTAAGTCCCCGAGTGTGGATAATGACCTCGCTTGGAATACTTTTTAACTTAGGCGATACGGAGTCGCAGCTAAGCCCCCGAGTGTGGATGATGTCCTCACTCAGAGTAATTTTTAACTTAGGCGATACGGAGTCGCAACTAATCCCCCGAGTGTGGATGATGTCCTCACTCGGAGTAGTTTTTAACTTAGGCGATACAGAGTCGCAGCTAAGCCTCCGAGCGTGGATGATGTCCTCACTCAGAGTAGTTTTTAACTTAGGCGATACGGAATCGCAGCTAACCGTCCGAGTATGGATGATGTCCTCACTCGGAGTGGTTTTTGACTTAGGCGATACGGAGTCGCAGCTAAGCCCCCAAGTGTGGATGATGTCCTCACTCGGAGTGGTTTTTGACTTAGGCGATACGGAGTCGCAGCTAAGCCCCCGAGTGTGGATGATGTCCTCACTCGGAGTGGTTTTTGACTTAGGCGATACGGAGTCGCACCTAAGCCCCCGAGTATGGATGATGTCCTCACTCGGAGTGGTTTTTGACTTAGGTGATACGGAGTCATTGCTAAGCCCCCGAGTGTGGATGATGTCCTCACTCGGAGTGGTTTTTGACTTAGGCGATACGGAGTCGCAGCTAAGCCCCCGAGTGTGGATGATGTCCTCACTCGGAGCAGTTTTGAACTCGAAGACGTGCCACACGGAGTGGCGATACGCGGGGCATCCGAGTGAAGTAGACACGTCTGGCTGAGTGGCGACGTACGGGGCGACCAAGTGATGTAAACGCGTCCAGCACAGTGGCGACGCGCGGGGCATCCGAGTGAGGTAGATACATCTCACTGAGTGGCGACGCACGGGGCGGTCAAATAACGGCGCGTGGGGCAGCCGAGTCGAGAATGTTGTCGCGGAGGCGTCCGACCAAGTGACGGCGCGCGGGGCGGCCGAGTCCAGCATGTCGTCGAGGATGCGTCCGAACAAGAGATGGCGCGCGGGGCGACCGAGGCGAGCACGTCGTCGAGAATGGCGCACAGAGGCGTCCAGGTAACCTGTGTATGAAAAATAAAACAAGCTAACATAAAAAATTCTCGAAGTAATTTGATGTTTGTTGAAATGGTTCGTGTAAATTACACCCATAGACACCCGCTGGGTGTGCCAGGTGCTTGCTGGTCCAGAACCAGCAAGAGTCTAAAGAGTGACGGATTCGACTGAATTTGTGAAAATGAAGGATCCGACATGAAGATAAAGAACTGAGCGCAGAGGTACACTCTGTGGCGTGGCCTCCGAGTGAAGGTCATGTGTGACTTACTTGACACTCGGTAATGCATAAATAATTATTTAATTCAATGCAACATGTGAAAAATAACTTAGCTGTCTGACGACGCGCGAGCGGCCGAGTGATGAAGATGTGCCACACGGAGTGGCGATGCGCGGGTCATCCGAGTGATGAAGATGTGGCTCACCGAGTGGCGACGCGCGCGGCGGCCGGGTGATGAAGACGTGTCTCACCGAGTGGCGACGCGCCGAGCGGCCGAGTGATGAAGGTGTGTCTCATCGAGTGGCGACACGCGGGGCGGCCAAGTGACAACGGAGCGTCCAGCAGAGTGACGGCGCGCAGGGCGGCCGAGTGACGATGGAGCATCCAGCAGAGTGACGGCGTGCAGGGCGGCCGAGTGACGATGGAGCATCCAGCAGAGTGGCGATGCGCGGGGCGGCCAAGTGACGAAGACGTGTCTCGCCGAGTGACGATGCGCGGAGCTGCCGAGTGATGACGACGCGTCCAATAGAGTGACGGAGCACGGAGCGGTCAAGTGATGATGGAGCGTCCGGCTGAGTGGCGATGCGCGGGGCGGCCAAGTGACGAAGACGTGTCTCGCCGAGTGCGGATGCGCAGAGCTGCCGATTGATGACGACGCGTCCAGTAGAGTGACGGCGCGCGGAGCGGCCGAGTGACGATGGAGCGTTCGGCTGAGTGGCGATGCGCGGGGCGGCCAAGTGACGAAGACATGTCTCGCCGAGTGGGGACGCGCGGAGCGGCCAAGTGACGAAGGAGCGTCTCGCCGAGTGGCGATGCGCGGAGCTGCCGAGTGACGAAGACTTGTCTCTCCGCATGGCGATGCGCGGAGCTGCTGAGTGACGACGACGCGTCCAGTAGAGTGACGGCGCACGGAGCGGCCGAGTGACGATGGAGCGTTCAGCTGAGTGACGATGCGCGGAGCTGCCGAGTGACGAAGACTTGTCTCGCCGAGTGACGGCACGCGGAGCGGCCGAGTGACAAAGGAGCGTCTCGCCGAGTGACGGCGCGAAGGAGCGTCTCACCGAGTGGCGATGCGCGGAGCTGCCGAGTGATGACGACGCGTCCAGTAGAGTGACGGCGCGCGGAGCGGCCGAGTGACGATGGAGCGTCCAGTTGAGTGACGGCGCGCGGAGCGGCTGAGTGATGAAAACGCCTCCGGCTGAGTGGCGGCCGAGTGATGAAGACGCCTCCGGCTGAGTGGCGGCCGAGTGATGAAGACGAATCCGGCCGAGTGGCGACGCGCGGAGCGGCCGAGTGATGAAGACGCCTCCGGCTGAGTGACGACGCGTGGGGCGGCCAGGTGATGAAGATGCGTCCGGCGGAGTGACGGCGCGCGAGGCGGTCAAGTGACGAGGGAGCGTCCAGCCGAGTGACGGCGCGCGGAGCTGCCGAGTGACAAAGGAGCGTCTAGCCGAGTGACGGCGCGTGGAGCTGCCGAGTGACAAAGGAGCGTCCAGCCGAGTGACGGCGCGCAGAGTGGCCGAGTGACGAAGAAGCGTCCAGCCGAGTGGTGGCGTGCGGAGCGGCCTAGTGGTGACGAAACGTCCAGCTGAGTGACGGCGCGCGGAGCTGCCGAGTGACGAAGGAGCGTCCAGCCGAGTGACGGCGCGCGGAGCTGCCGAGTGACGAAGGAGCGTCCAGCCGAGTGACAGCGCGCAGAGCGGCCGAGTGACGAAGGAGCGTCCAGCTGAGTGACGGCGCGCGGAACGGCCGAGTGACGAAGGAGCGTCCAGCCGAGTGACGGCGCGCGGAGCTGCCGAGTGACGAAGGGGCGTCCAGCCGAGTGACGGCGCGCGGAGCGGCCGAGTGACGAAGGAGCGTCTAGCTGAGTGGCGGCGCGCGGAGCGGCCTAGTGGCGACGAAACGTCCAGTTGAGTGACGACGCGCGGAGCGGCCGAGTGACGAAGGAGCGTCCAGGCGAGTGACGGCGCGCGGAGCTGCCGAGTGACGAAGGAGCGTCCAGCCGAGTGACGGCACGCGGAGCTGCCGAGTGACGAAGGAGCGTCCAGCCGAGTGACGGCGCGCGGAGCTGCCGAGTGACGAAGGAGCGTCCAGCCGAGTGACGGCACACGGAACTGCCGAGTGACGAAGGAGCGTCTAGCTGAGTGACGGCGCGCGGAGCGGCCGAGTGACGAAGGAGTGTCCAGCCGAGTGGCGGCGCGCGGAGCAGCCTAGTGGCGACGGAACGTCTAGCTGAGTGACGGCGCGCGGAGCGGCCGAGTGACGAAGGAGTGTCTCGCCGAGTGACGACGCGCGGAACGGCCGAATGGCGAAGGAGCGCCCAGCTGAGTGACGACGCGCGGAGCGGCCGAGTGACGAAGGAGCGTCCAGCTGAGTGACGACGCGTGGAGCGGCCGAGTGACGAAGGAGCGTCCAGCTGAGTGACTGCGCGCGGAGCAGCCGAGTGACGAAGGAGTGTCCTGTTGAGTGACGGCGCGCGGAGCGGCCGAGTGATGAAAACGCCTCCGGCTGAGTGGCGGCCGAGTGATGAAGACGAATCCGGCCGAGTGGCGACGCGCGGAGCGGCCGAGCGATGAAGACGCCTCCGGCTGAGTGGCGACGCGCGGGGCGGCCAGGTGATAAAGATGCGTCTGGCGGAGTGACGGCGCGCGGGGCAGCCAAGTGACGAATGAGTGTCCGACAGAGTGGCAACGCGCAGAGCGTCCATATGTTTGCGTGAGGGAGAAGCCGTTGCGGGTCTGTGCTGCATCGGGCAGCTCACGCTTGAGGGAGGAGCGCGCTTGCCAAACCAGGCTAGTGCCTCCCCTGCCGAGGCCGTTGCCGAGTGCCCGGGTCGTGCCGAGCTCGTGCCGCGTAGGCAGTTGATTTCGGAGGATGATGTGGCTGCTCGCAGGGGCATAGCCAGCACCAAATAAATCGTTTGCATCATGGTTCGGTAGACGCCATGCCCCACGGTGGGCGCCAAATGTCGTGGGAACGATTCCGACATTAGAGAGGGGTAGGATAACGGAGCATGATCTATCGAGGTGCAAATGGGTGACACGAGTGTTTTAGTGAGTTCGGGCCTCTCACGGCGGAGATAACAGCCCTACGTCTCGTGCTCCGGAGAGGCTTTGCTTATCTGTCATGAACAAGTTACATGGTGTCTTTGAGAGAGAGAGAGAAGGGAGAAGAAAAACCAGCTCTGAGCTATGTGGTGGGGGGTGGCTTATATAGAGTGTGCCACCCCCTCACCTCCTATGTTACAATGTAGAGCATTGATGCCATAATGTCAGCCCACTACGAAACCTCCGATGATGCTCCGACTGCCTTGTTGACTGTTGGTCTTCGTACATCCGAGTGGGTCATACGTCCGAGTGGTCGACTGTCATCCGAGTGGATGGGACGTTGCCTGTCCGAGTGAATAGTATGTATGTATTTGTCTGGACCCACCTTATGTGTGGACCCATGCTTCTATGATATTCCGACCCTTCATGGGCCTACCTGTTTTGTGTATCCTGTACACCCTTCAACATGGATGATCCCACCAAGGTGGAGTATTTAGGAATTCTAGTACTACCTCTGTTTCAAATGTAACATGTTTTGCCAGTTTAAATTGAACCGCCAAAACGTCTTATATTCGTGAGTGAACAGATGATGTAACTGAGACCACGATAGCTTGTGCAACCGATGGCAACCGTTACGATCAACTCTCACATGCGATGGCAACCCCACGTGTTTGTATGTTAAATAAACCTTCCCAAATACTTAAAAGTGCAGCTGCACTAATCGGCATTTCCGAGCGCACACACGACTGCCATCCGATGCGTCCATGTGCTGACGCATGTGACTATTTTAACACAATGGATAATGGTAATGATTGGGGATCATGCCTGGATGTATGTGGATAGCTTGCACCTGGGCGCATGCATGTACTAACGTCATCTATTTATTCCATTTCATTTTATCAAAAAGCTATAACTTTTGAACCGAGTGTGAGAACGAAGAACCATTTTCACCGTTGGGTTCCTCATGACGAGCTCTTCAAAACTAGGTCCCATATGGATATGTTTCGATGATTTTTTTAAAAGCAACTTTGATACTAGATGAGGCAACTTTAAATGCTAAACATGAGCAACTTCGATGCTAGATGAATTGCACCCTGTGTATAAGTGAACTCACCTATGTAGGATCGAAAGTAGGTGTAGAGGGGGGGGGTGATTAGACTACTTGACCAAATAAAACTATGCTTTTTCCCAATTTTAATTCTTGGCAAGTTTTAGCATTCAAAACATATCAAGTACACCCTACACATGCAAGTCTAAGAGTATAGCAGCGGAAAGTAATAACAAGCATGAGTAAAAGGATAGGGTAGGAAGATCAAACGCAATTGTAGACACGATGATTTTTCCTGTGGTTCTGATAGGTGGTGCTATCATACATCCACGTTGATGGAGTCTTCAACCCACGGAGGGTAACGGTCGTGAGAGTCCACGGAGGGCTCTACCCACGGAGGGTTCCACGAAGAAGCAACCTTGACTATACCATGACGGCCTACGTCCATGGAGGACTAGCCTTACTCGGGGTAGATCTTCACGAAGTAGGCGATCTCCTTGTCCTTACAAACTTCTTGGTTCACTCCACAACACGAAGTAGGAGGCTCCCAAGCGACACCTAACCAATCTAGGAGGCACCACCCTCCAAAAGGTAATAGGCTCAGTAATGACGATGAACTCCTTGCTCTTGTGCTTCAAAATGATAGACTCCTCAACACACAATCACTCTCTCAAAGATTTGGCTTGGTAGAAGAGATGGGATTGGGGGAAAGCAACTTGGGGAGGCTAGAAATCAAGATCCATATGGTTGGAGTGGAAGATCTTGATCTCAACACAAGGGTAGGTGGCTCTCTCTTAGAAAACTGAGTAGGATAGGTATGGAATAGTTCTGAGTGCTTCTCTTTCGAGTGGGTGGTGGTGAAGGGGTATATATAGGCATCCCCAAAAATCCAACCGTTACACACAAAAATGACCAACTCGGTGACACCGATGTGTTAATCTCGGTGGTACCGAAGTGACCAAAAGGTGGCAACTTTTGAATCTCGGTGAGACCGATATAGGAATTTTGGTTGCACCGACAAGGTGACCAACGATCAGAATTGCCAAACTCGGTGACGCCGATTCAACATTCTCAGATGGACCGAAAGTGTGAACTTACGTAACAGAAAGTTGGCAACCCAACTCGGTGGCACCGAAAGCAGTGTCGGCTGCACCGAAGTGGCTAGGGTTTGGCTGAGTCTGTCTAGGGTTTGGAATCGGTGGCACAGGGATAAGAATGTTGGTTGCACCGATTTGGTGTGTTTGGCTAGGTACAGACTTTGGTGGGAGAGCTTGTGAATGTTTTTGGTGACTATCACTTGTGCACGTATGAGCATTTTGTTCACCATCAAAACCTTACCCCCTTTTAATAGTATTGGCTTTCCTATGGACTCAAAGTGATTTCGCACAAATGTAAAATGTAGAGTCCTCTTGCTTGAAGCTTGGCCAACCTATTTCCTTGCATCTTGGGGTAATTCCACAATCTCCTCAATCCTTTTTGCCATCCCTATCATTGAACTTGTCCTGAAATATACTTGGTGGAAACATTAGTTCAATGACTTATATGTTTTTTATTAATTACCAAAACTACCAAGGGAGCAAATGTGCTTTCAACCTAACAAAATCCTAATTAGTTGTGAGCAGTAGTGTAATAGGTTTTTATCATGGTTTTTAAGTTGTATACGTAGAAAACTAAGTTGTAGATTGTTTAGTAGCCTACCATACTGTGAAAGTTGCTTACTATCATGTTCATTAAATTCACATATAAGTTGTCTACCACACTATCGAGTATGCTAACACTATCTTTCAGAGTATAGACAACATGAGTTACGTCGACGGACAATTTCTCCTAGTATTGTAGCCAACTAATTAGCGATGACATGCAACTGGGCATCATTGTTACACAACTAATTATCATTGTTAAGTTCTCGTGATTTGTTGGGGCAGTTGCTCAGATTCGTTATGAATAGGTTTTTGCATTTGCTTTTTTTTGTAATGCGTTTGCTTGGTTTTGCTAGTACAATTTCTTGTATTTTTTTGGTAGAACAGTTTTTTATTTTGTGTTTTCTTTGTAATTGAATTGTTTTGGATTTTTGCTAGAATAGATAAGTTGCACGAGGAGGGGGGGTCATATAGTGGTCCACAAAGGCTATTCAAGTTGGTCATATGTTTTTTCTGCCTAAAGTAGACAAGCCAAGTAGTAATACTAGGGACAGTTGCTTGGTTTTGCTAGGACAATTTTGCCATAGTTGTTTTTAGCAATGCGGTTGCTTGGATTGGATAGGACAGTTTCATAGTTTTGTAGGAGAGTTGCTCGATTTTGCTAGAACAGTTTTGCATTGTGGTTTGGTAATACATTTGATTGGTTTTGCTATAAACAATTTTCCATTGTGTTTTGGCAATACAATTGCTTGTATTTGCTAGGATAATTGCTTGGATTGTATAGGACAGTTGCTTGGTTTTGTAGGAGAGTTGCTCGGTTTTGCTAGAACAGTTTTACATTGTGGTTTCATAATACTAATACATTTGCTTGGTTTTGCTAGAAACAATTTTGCATTGTGGTTTGGTAATACAATTGCTTGTATTTGCTAGGATAATTGCTTGAATGTTTTTGCTAAGAATAGTTGCTTTGGATCTTGCTAGAACAACTGTGTCGATTTCTGCTAGGGCTGCAGTTGCTTAGAGTTTGTAAGAACAATTTCTATATGCAGATGTGTATAGTTGCATACACACAAGATGAGTAGGAATTGCCCATAAATCTGAGCAACTGAGCAACCACGATAGGCAAGTTGGGATAATGTTAGCAAAATCCATTGAAACACATAGTGCAATGAAGTTGCTTCTATGTAGCACTAAAGGCGCCTCATGTTTTGCGTGATTTTCTCAACAAACCAACCTAATGCGCATACCTACTAGGCAAAAAATAAAGTTGCTTTCCTTTAACACTAGAGTTGCCTCAATCACAGCCAAAGTTGCCTAAGAAAAAGTACGATGAAACCTATCGATATGAGATCTAGTTTTGAAGAACTCGTCGCGAGAAACCCAACTGTGAAAATGAAACTAGATTTTGATGCTTAAGTCAAAAGTTCTAGTTTTCTAATCTTTTTGAACCACCAAACAAATGCACGTGTGGATAAGATTTCTTTTTTGGTGTACTGTGTAGTGCATGTCGGCAGCGTCTTCCATATTTGGAGGTGCGCCTGATCTGGCGCCCGCTAGCCACGTCCATAAATCTTTCCATCCTATGGACTCAAAGTGATTTCTCACAAATGTAAAATGTAGAGTCCTCTTGCTTGAAGCTTGGCCAACCTATTTCCTTGCATCTTGGGGTAATTCCACAATCTCCTCAATCCTTTTTGCCATCCCTATCATTGAACTTGTCCTGAAATATACTTGGTGGAAACATTAGTTCAATAACTTATATGTTGTTATTAATTACCAAAACCACCAAGGGAGCAAATGTGCTTTCAATCTCCCCCTTTTTGGTAATTGATGACAACATATAGATCAAAGCTTCGACAAAGATATAATCAATGAATATAATCGTCGCTTTGAGAAGTATGTGATAAGCAAGAGCTCCCCCTAAATTTGTGCATTATTTTTAATTTGCGTTTGAATGCAAATGCACAATCGATTAGGTACATGGGTCACTTCTCACATGTCACATACCACTTGGTGGTGTGCGAGAATAATTAGAATGAACATCATAGCACAACACAATCAACCAAAGATGAATGATTATCACATAAGCATTAAGATGATAGGAAATAGTAACATCACACATTAAAGAGTATGATCAAACATCATCAAACGTGTATCACAAGCAACAAAAAGTGTGTCATAGCAACCAAAAGCAATTGATTTTGAAAACAAGCAACAAAACACCAAACGCTCTCTCACTCGAAGCCTAAAGATCTATATACACTTCTCCCCCTTTGGCAACAAGTTACCAAAAAGTTTAAAGGCATATATCTAAGCGTTCTTGGGCTGATCTCCTCCGGTTGTTGATGAAGGAGTCGAGAGAACAGCGTCGGCGAAGATCTCTGTAGATGTCATGGATGGAGCTGGAGTGGACACTGGAGGAACTGGAGCTGATGGAGCAGGAGCTGTGCTGACAGTAGCAGGTGCTGATGAAGAGGGCCTCAACTCTGGTGCAGGCACTGTGACTATTCTAGCCTGAGTAGTAAACTGTGTGCTCGGCCTGAGAGGTGATCCATCCTCCTCCTCCTCCTCATCATCATCATCAGAAGAAGAAGTAGAAGAGACCCGAGGGATGTGCACGGAGTCAACTTCCTTCTGAAGCTCTATGACTGTCTTAGTTACCTTGTCCACCTTATCACCAAGAACCTTGATCCTTGTCTCAAAGATCCTCACAAGACTGTTCTGGTTGTCCAGAATCCCCTTGATACCCTTCTGCATGCCCTGAACGGCTGAGATCAAAAGATCCATTTGCTCGTTTCTGGATCTGGGGACTTGAGCACTAGCGGCTCGAACTGCCTCTGCCTCTGCCTGTGCTGTAGCAGATGTGGGATGATCTGGATCCATCACCACAACATTATCCTCAAGTTCTGGCTGTAGGGGCAAATGTGGACGATCTAGAGCAAAAATGTGCTTCTCCAACTGAGAGTTGATAAGCAACTGGATGTAGGGTGCATAGCAGCAAGAGCGCTTTTGATCAGCAGCAACCCTCTTGATTGTCTCAATAATCAAATCCATGACTCTAATCCTGGTATGTTCATCAAGGTGGATCAACATGTTGATGGAGTAGCCTCGGATCATCTTGTCATCTCCTGACTTGGGTATCAAGGTATGCCTCAGAATAGTGTTCATGGTACGGAGGCCTACTTGCAGATAGTAGATGGATCCTAGCTTCTGAGATTGCACTTTGTCTGCGGGGATAGGAGTATACATATCCTTCATGGCATTGTGGCTCGCCTTGGATTCTGAGTATACATCCAGATCACCATCCTGAACCTCTGGAACTCCTAGAAGTGCAGCCCACTCATCAACAGTGGATTCATACCTTGCTCCTTCAGTCATCCATACAATTCTACCATCGCCGTAGAAATGTGCAGTGGAGTAGAATTGCATGATCATCTCATCGTTCCATGCAGTAAGCTCTTTGCCAATGAACTTATCCAGACCAATGAAGTGGAAATTATCTTGGACACTTGGAAAGTAGTCCTCATTCTCCTTGATAAATTTCCAATCAACATATCTCATATCGCTAATAGCTGGGCTCTTGTCTAGCAGCACTGTCTCATAAAAGTCCTGTTGCTCTCTGGTGTAGAACCTGTAGTCAACAGTAGTTTTCTTCCTATGGGCATAAGGATCTATAGCTCTCCAAGCTCTCAATCCTGAGTCTTTCCTCTTCTTCATGTCTTCAGCAACTAAGTGGCTGACATCATGTACTGGAAGATGTGGTCTGAGCTTCATCAATGTTGTCAAGTCATCATCATCTTCAAATCTAGAAGCTGTTCCCTTGTTCTTCTCAGAAGCTGGAATATCTCTGGTAGTCCTCTTGGACTTCTGTGCAACAGCTTTCTTGGATGTAGGCTTGGTGCTCTTGGATGTGCCAGTCTTTGGCATAGCATCAGACATAAGCTTCTTGGCCTTCTTCTTGGGAGGAGCCTTTGCAGCTGGCTCATCCTCCTCTTCCTCAGCAGCAGCACCAGCAGCCTCCTCTGGATCTTCATACATGGAGGTAGGCCTGCCAATCACATGAATAATCCTCTTTCTGGCTTTCTTCTCCCCTACCTTCTTAGGCAAAGACTTCCTTGGGGGATCAATAGTCATTGTGGCCCTAGCACTCTCAGGTGCTCTCATAGCTTCAGAAGGTGCATATACCTTGCTAACCACCCTCCTGGAAGAGGTGGCTTCATTAGCAGATTTCTTAGCAGCCTTTTCTTGCTTCTTGGCAAGAATCTCCTCAGGAACAAAACCTGAATCTTCTTCATCAGAATTTAGCTTCTTGCTGGTCCTGGTGGCAGCCTTGGGCAACCCATGGGAGCTGGGGGTGCCTGGATCTGAAAAAGAACTGGACTCTGGGCTTGTGCCTGAACTCATGTCTGCACCCTGCTCTGGCATATTCTGACTGTCCTCAGCATCTGACATACTGACCCTGTGAATAGAGTATAGAAGAGCAGAAGTAGATGAGTCATCACAAAATGAGGCTGGTTTTTGAAAGTTTGAACAATAGATTTTCAAAGTTTTTGCATTCTGTCAAATGAAAATCGGTACAGCCGAAGCAATATTTTCGGTGCCACCGAGACTGACTGTCTCTATTAACAGAACCTTGGCACTCTTTTCGGTGAGACCAAAAAGAAGTACTCAGTTCCACCGAGACTGTTCTCAGTAACACAGAAAGACAAATCGGTGAGACCGATTTGTTCGCTTCGGTTCCACCGAGTTCCATCGGGCGGACGGCAAAACCCTAGAAAATCTAATATTCACTAAGCTATCGGAATTTTGAGTGGATAGGAGTGCGTGCAAAGAGTGGCTTATAGATAAACTTGAATCTATTGCGCAAGAATTGGACGAGGAGCGCAAAAGAGATCGAATCCGTACCCTAACTTGGCGCAGATCCTCTACGGCGGTGACGATGGAGAGGATTTTGTCGACGACGGCGATTCCCAGCGGCGGAGGAGCGCAGGGAGACAAGGGCGATGACTAGGGGTCTCGAAGGCGGCAACTTAGGGTTCTGAGGCGCGACGATTGAGATTGAATTTCAAAGCGCCGGGGTCCACAGCTTATATACCCACCACTGTCGGTGTCACCGATTCTAACTTTTCGGTGTCACCGAGTTCCTCAACTGTCGGCTGACAGGGAAACTCGGTGTAACCGAGAAGAGAATCGGTGGTACCGAGATTGAAAACCAGATCAACCCTAGGCATTCGGTGAGACCGAGATTTTGTGGTTGGTTCCACCGAGATGCACTTGGGAGGTTTTAATGGTCAGTCCTTGTCGATACAGAACTCCGAGTGCTCCACACACAGAGGGATCGAAAAGCACTTGTTCGAATTTTGTGATGTAGCATGAATAGAATATGAGGTGAGAAAGCATAGATAGCTAAATAAGTGATCCTAGGCATTCTTGTATATCCAATTGGCAAAAGATAAATCAAAAGCCAAATAGCAACAATTGGATATCCCCGAATGAGTAAATAAATGCAGACCAACATGCTCACACAATAAGATGTCAAATGAAATCATGGCAAACATGCACAAACACTCTAGCATCTAACAAGCACTTGGGCGATGACGAAGTCCTCTATATATGAGTATTTTGACTTAGGAGCCAAGTAAGAGTACTTGATCATTGGTCATACTCATCGTTTAAGCACAAGTGGGGTTACCACTTTTACATAAAGCATTTAATGTTGTCACATACTAAGAGATGCTTTGACTCAAGTCTTAGAGTAAAGCTCCCCCTTGATGTGACATCCCCCATAAGAGGGATAAACTAACCTTGGGTTTTGTCGATGAAGACTTCATGTTGGTGAGGTAGTGGTGGATGCTCAAAGTTGATGAAGATCACCAAGAGTTGGGAGCATCCTTGTTGTTTCCTTACTCTTCTCACCTACATGGGTTAGTCCCAACATACAAGAGACAAATACAAGGATATCTATGGACATGGAGTGCAAAGCATATGTAATGATGTCCATTGATTTTTTGATTACCTTGTCCCTTGCTTACCTTTGAGGGAATGTGTGACTCCTTGATCTATTGTATAGGGTTGATGTTGATTGCAAATAGATCTTGCCAATAATGAATCTGAGTGAATTTCATGGAGGAGTCACCCCTCAAGAACTCTCTAGTTCTTCTTCTTGGGGACCCACATCAAGTTGATGGGGATCCTTGGTGTTGAAGTAGCACTTGTAGAAGTTGAGCTTGTAGTAGCCTTGGGAACCCACTTCACCAAAGCTTGGGATTCATCTTCATAAGAGTCAAAGTCCTCTTGGAGCTTGTTCTTGCCCTTGAGCTTGGTGTCTTGTGGTGGAAGGTCATCTTGCAACTTTGTTCCCTTGGGAAGAGTATTTTCATACTTTTCTTTTTGAGGAACAAACTTGGGATTGGGGTATTGACCTTCTTCCCATTCAACTCCATTTGCGTTGAAGTAGCCAACACCACGATTCTTCCGGTATCCTCCATGCTTGCGTACAATCTCATCAAATTGTTTGTACCCTTCAAGACTCTTGTAGATACCTTTCTCTATAATTCCTTTCAATAAAGCATTTTCTTGCTCAAGTGTAACTTGGCTAAGAGAATCATCATTAGTGGAATCAATAGAACTACTAGGAGCAACATCATTGGATTTAGCATTTTTATTGTTGCTACTAGATGAAGAACCTTTCTTGCGTTTGTTACTAGTTTGCTTAGATTTGACTTGTGGCATGAATGTAGACAAGAGTAGTCGTTTGGCAAGATAAGATGAAGTCTTCTTTCGGAGATCGTCATTGATAGCTTTAAGAAATTCATGTTCTTGCTCCAAATTGAGCTTCTCGAAGCGTAGCTTCTCATGAGTTCTTACAAGCTCTCTATGATCTTCAAGAGTAGATTCATGGGCTAACTTAAGAGTGTTAAGTTCTTTAGTTAGTTCTTCTATTTTCATCTTATCATCGTCAATTGACCTATCTTGACTAGCATGAGAAATATCAAGTTCATTATGATCAACATCACTAGTTTTATCACATAGCAAGTCATCATCGTAAAGAAAATCATCTTCATCACTATCGAAATCAAGATATTCGGGGTGTGATACCTTGGGGCCTTTAGCCATGAAGCAGCTTCCACTCCCTTCATTTGGTGAATCAAATAGATCATAGGAGTTGGTTGTCACTAGTGCAATTCCGGCAACACCATCATCTTGACTATAGTCGGAGTTGGAGTGATAGCTTCTCTCGGAGTGGTTGTCGGAGTCGGAGCCAGAAACCCATTCACCAACATGAGCTTGATGTTTCCTTCTTGAGTAGCTCTTGGTGTGCTTGTCCTTCTTCTCCGAGTCCCTACTTCTCCTTGAGGGTCTTCGTTCATAACGATCATCTCTACTCCTTCTCTCTCTTCGAGGTGATTCATCTTTTGAGCTTCGTCTTCTACGTGACTCTTCTCTTCGTTTGTAGGGAGACGTGCACTCATTGGAGTAGTGTCCGGGCTTCCCACAATTGTAGCAGTTTCGGTCACGACTTGACGAACGCTTCTCTTCATGTCTTGAGTTGGAGCTACGATCTTTGCTTCTATTCTTGTAGAACTTGTTGAATTTCTTGACCATGAGGCTTATCTCTTCATTTGTAACAAGGTTGTCGCTTGAGGTAGCGGGAGCATCACTTGTGGCTTTGTAAGCACCGCTAGACTTGTGATGAAGCTCTTCCTTGTCTTTGAGTGTCATCTCATGAGCAACAATTCTACCAATCACTTCCGTTGGTTTGAGATGTTTGTAGTTGGGCATCATTTGGATCAATGTGCACACGGTGTCATATCTCTCATCCAAAGCTCGAAGTATCTTATTGATGATGAATTTGTCAGTCATTTCTTCGCTTCCTAAGCCGGCAATCTCATTGGTGATGAGAGCTAGCGTTGAGTACATCTCTGCGACTCCTTCACCATCCTTCATCTTGAACTTGTCAAGTTGACCTTGAAGAACATCTAACTTGGATTCTCTCACGGACTCAGTTCCTTTGTGCATATCAACCAAAGTATCCCAAATCTCTTTCGCCTGTTCAAGACAACTGATTTTGTTGAATTCTTCGGGGCATAGGCAGTTGAAGATAATGTCACATGCTTGAGCATTGAGTTGCAACATCTTCAATTGTTCCGCGTTCGCTTCACGATCCGGTTCTCTTCCATCACCAAAGAATTCACCTTGCAAGACAACATGAACAACAGCCCAAACGGCAGGATTATGACCAAGCAAATGCATTTTCATTTTATGCTTCCAACTAGCAAAATTAGTGCCATCAAAGTACGGACATCTACGGTGATAATTTCCCTCACTAGAGGCCATACTTCTCCTAGGTTGTGAAACCAATGCAATGGAGACCAATGCTCTGATACCACTTGTAGGATCGAAAGTAGGTCTAGAGGGGGGGGGGTGATTAGACTACTTGACCAAATAAAACTATGCTTTTTCCCAATTTTAATTCTTGGCAAGTTTTAGCATTCAAAACATAGTAAGTACACCCAACACATGCAAGTCTAAGAGTATAGCAGCGGAAAGTAATAACAAGCATGAGTAAAAGGATAGGGTAGGAAGATCAAACGCAATTGTAGACACGATGATTTTTCCCGTGGTTCCGATAGGTGGTGCTATCGTACATCCACGTTCATGGAGTCTTCAACTCACGGAGGGTAACGGTCGCGAGAGTCCACGGAGGGCTCTACCCACGGAGGGTTCCACGAAGAAGCAACCTTGACTATACCATGACGGCCTACGTCCATGGAGGACTAGCCTTACTCGGGGTAGATCTTCATGAAGTAGGCGATCTCCTTGCCCTTACAAACTTCGTGGTTCACTCCACAACACGAAGTAGGAGGCTCCCAAGCGACACCTAACCAATCTAGGAGGCACCACCCTCCAAAAGGTAATAGGCTCGGTAATGACGATGAACTCCTTGCTCTTGTGCTTCAAAATGATAGACTCCTCAACACACAATCACTCTCTCATAGATTTGGCTTGGTAGAAGAGATGGGATTGGTGGAAAGCAACTTGGGGAGGCTAGAAATCAAGATCCATATGGTTGGAGTGGAAGATCTTGATCTCAACACAAGGGTAGGTGGCTCTCTCTCAGAAAACTGAGTAGGATAGGTATGGAATAGTTCTGAGTGCTTCTCTTTCGAGTGGGTGGTGGTGAAGGGGTATATATAGGCATCCCCAAAAATCCAACCGTTACACACAAAAATGACCAACTCGGTGACACCGATGTGTTAATCTCGGTGGTACCGAAGTGACCAAAAGGTGGCAACTTTTGAATCTCGGTGAGACCGATATAGGAATCTCGGTTGCACCGACAAGGTGACGAACGGTCAGAATTGCCAAACTCGGTGACGCCGATTCAACATTCTCGGATGGACCGTAAGTGTGAACTTGCGTAACAGAAAGTTGGCAACCAACTCGGTGGCACCGAAGGCGGTGTCGGCTGCACCGAAGTGGCTAGGGTTTGGCTGAGTCTGTCTAGGGTTTGGAATCGGTGGCACTGGGATAGGAATGTTGGTTGCACCGATTTTGTGTGTTTGGCTAGGTATAGACTTTGGTGGGAGAGCTTGTGGATGTTTTTGGTGACTATCACTTGTGCACGTATGAGCATTTTATTCACCATCAAAACCTTACCCCCTTTAATAGTATTGGCTTTCCTATGGACTCAAAGTGATTTCTCACAAATGTAAAATGTAGAGTCCTCTTGCTTGAAGCTTGGACAACCTATTTCCTTGCATCTTGGGGTAATTCCACAATCTCCTCAATCCTTTTTGCCATCCCTATCATTGAACTTGTCCTGAAATATACTTGGTGGAAACATTAGTTCAATGACTTATATGTTGTTATTAATTACCAAAACCACCAAGGGAGCAAATGTGCTTTCAACCTAACAAAATCCTAATTAGTTGTGAGCAGCAGTGTAATAGGTTTTTATCATGGTTTTTAAGTTGTATACGTAGAAAACTAAGTTGTAGATTGTTTAGTAGCCTACCATACTGTGAAAGTTGCTTACTATCATGTTCATTAAATTCACATATAAGTTGTCTACCACACTATCGAGTATGCTAACACTATCTTTCAGAGTATAGACAACACGAGTTACGCCGACGGACAATTTCTCCTAGTATTGTAGCCAACTAATTAGCGATGACATGCAACTGGGCATCATTGTTACACAACTAATTATCATTGTTAAGTTCTCGTGATTTGTTGGGGCAGTTGCTCGGATTCGTTATGAATAGGTTTTTGCATTTGCTTTTTTTTGTAATGCGTTTGCTTGGTTTTGCTAGTACAGTTGCTTGTAGTTTTTTGGTAGAACAGTTTTTTATTTTGTGTTTTCTTTGTAATTGAATTGTTTTGGATTTTTGCTAGAATAGATAAGTTGCACGAGGAGGGGGGGTCATATAGTGGTCCACAAAGTCTATTCAAGTTGGTCATATGTTTTTTCTGCCTAAAGTAGACAAGCCAAGTAGTAATACTAGGGACAGTTGCTTGGTTTTGCTAGGACAATTTTGCCGTAGTTGGTTTTAGTAATGCGGTTGCTTGGATTGGATAGGACAGTTTTGGTTTTAGTAATGCGGTTGCTTGGATTGGATAGGACAGTTTCTTAGTTTTGTAGGAGAGTTGCTCGGTTTTGCTAAAACAGTTTTGCATTGTGGTTTGGTAATACATTTGATTGGTTTTGCTATAAAAAATTTTCCATTGTGTTTTGGCAATACAATTGCTTGTATTTGCTAGGATAATTGCTTGGATTGTATAGGACAGTTGCTTGGTTTTGTAGGAGAGTTGCTCGGTTTTGCTAGAACAGTTTTACATTGTGGTTTCGTAATACTAATACATTTGCTTGGTTTTGCTAGAAACAATTTTGCATTGTGGTTTGGTAATACAATTGCTTGTATTTGCTAGGATAATTGCTTGAATTTTTTTGTTAAGAATAGTTGCTTTGGATCTTGCTAGAACAACTGTGTCGATTTCTGCTAGGGCTGCAGTTGCTTAGAGTTTGCAAGAACAATTTCTATATGCAGATGTGTATAGTTGCATACACACAAGATGAGTAGGAGTTGCCCATAAATCTGAGCAACTGAGCAACCACTATAGGCAAGTTGGGATAATGTTAGCAAAATCCATTGATACACATAGTGCAATGAAGTTGCTTCTATGTAGCACTAAAGGCGCCTCATGTTTTTAGTGATTCTCTCAACAAACCAACGTAATGCGCATACCTACTACGCAAAAAATAAAGTTGCTTTCCTTTAACACTAGAGTTGCCTCAATCACAGCCAAAGTTGCCTAAGAAAAAGTACGACGAAACCTATCGATATGAGATCTAGTTTTGAAGAACTCGTCGCGAGAAACCCAACTGTGAAAATGAAACTGGATTTTGATGCTTAAGTCAAAAGTTCTAGTTTTCTAATCTTTTTGAACCACCAAACAAATGCACGTGTGGATAAGATTTCTTTTTTGGTGTACTGTGTAGTGCATGTCGGCAGCGTCTTCCGTATTTGGAGGTGCGCCTGATCTGGCGCCCGCTAGCCACGTCCATAAATCTTTCCATCAAAATATGTGCACACCTCCTCTCGGTCGTCCACCCAGGTGTTAGAGTTGAAACAAACATTTGATTTTGATTCACTTACCAGCTAGGCACAAGGTCGCGTAGTATCCCTCTAACAAGTTCCTAATACACACATTGTTCTCTTCTATCTGCTTCTTCAAGATTAGGGAATCATACGAGATAAGAAGTTTTATAATAACCAAGTGGTCAACTTGGTAAGCTATCAATAAAAAATGAAAAAAAGAAGTGTCATAATAGGAGGTGCGTCTCAGAGCAACTTCAACGCGGCGACCCAAATGGTCCGGCCACGTCCATTTGTGTCCGCGGGACAAAAGATGATGCCCAATCCAGACACCCATTCTCATTTTCTACCAGTCTTGTGTCCATTTTGGACCCATTTTCGTCTCAAATTTGGACCAGAGGCAGACACAAATCAGACGCTTTCTGTGTCCTCTTCGTCCATCTCTCTCCATTGCATGTTCCGCCTGGCCCACCTGCCATCCACCCTCCATTTTTTCTATCTCTCCCCTTGGCCCACCCATTGAGCCGCTGCTACTCACGTGTTGTGCACCGTCGTGCACTGGGGATGGGCACCGCCATCATTAAGACGTCGTGGGCAAGAAGAATCCTAGGTAGCCGCCGAGTGATGGTCTAGCTGACTGCTACCTCCGCCTCTGGCCGACTGCTAGCGCCCGACTGTCGGCTGGCCCAATATCCGACTATAGGAACTTAGAGTAGTCCTGGGCCACGCTTTTTGTTCTTGATGGGCTTTTCACGAAGTCCCTTGGCCCATGATTTTATGGGCCATGTCCTAGACAAGTCATGGGCCTCTGGTGGGCCATCCGTATATTTGGACCTAGTGTGTATTTATAACCCCGATACTCTTGTTTGGAAAAATCCTTAATAATCAAGGTAACCCCGCGCGATGGTAAGGGCCAGTGGTTGGACAACTAACTCTCGTTGCAGGTCGTGAACCGGTCATGACATAATTTGGACACATCCCCGACTTAATCGCATTGTGAGCATGTCGTAACGAGTGTCTTCCATGACCATGTTCAATATCAAGATGAGATCCCAGACACAAGTACAAGGTTGTAGTAAAAGTACTAATACTCATGTCTGTTTCCATATCATTGTGTACACCAAAAAGGTTTTCTAAAAGACTGGGAACCTAGAACTTAATTCGAGAACAATATCTTGTTTGAGTCTTTGGCATAGAGCACATCCTTCTATGGGTTTGATACCCAGGGTCACTACTTGGTAAAAGGTAAAGGACATTCTACAATCCAAAGCTGGATCGTAAAAGGCCATCACGGTTTCTAACTCTAGTATCCTGCGAGCGAAGCGATGGTGTGGGGCACCGGGATGGCGGCCTCGGTCCGAGTTCTCGCCCTGGACAGAGTGGACACCATGAGTGAACAGGTGTGGTTCTGCCTATGAAGGTGTGGAGCAACAACGAGGGGTCTGCGCTTGTGGCGCATATTAACAGTTGGGCGTGACGGTGGCATGAAAGGTATGGTGGGCCTGGCAATTCCGGAGCAAAGGTGTACTACGGGTGGAGGGCCTACTAATTGTCTACTCTTTTAGTTCGTTGGAGTGGCTTGGATCTTGATCTAGTGGGATATTAGTCCTAGATCAAGATGGTGTTCCTCATGATGCCGTAATAGTTGATTTGGTGGTGGAGGCTGCAACAATGTTGGGGTGGCGACATTTGGTTGCTCTGGTCAGTTTTCTGGCTAGAGAATGTGCTAGGTTAAACCTCGTCCTTGTCTTTAGTCAATGGGCAAAGCCGATGGCGATGTCACTCTTGGGTGTGGATTTCCTTCTTGAAGGTCTCGTCGAGGGGATGCATTCGGTCCTCCCCTCGAGGCAACTCTGGGGTTGCCCATATATCCATGTGATCAGACGATGGCGACATTTATGCGTCATTTCAAGGGATACTTTGGGCATTGTTTTTGGAGTTGTGCTTTAGTGGGAGGGGGCAAGTGGATGATGGTGGTGGTTTGAGTGGCAACAACAACGAGGATGAGTGATGTCGAGGCTGTGGCAAGTATGTGTAGTCCGTCTTTCGCCGTGTCGTCGTAGTCTATTTGTTGTTGTGAAGTTAGAGTTGCGGCGGCAAGGTCTGGGTAATGATTGGCGACGGGTGGTCCAGCTTGACAATTCTTTGTGGCGATGACCTCACATCTTTCTCCTCTGTAGCTCGCCTTCAGAATCGGAGTTACCTTGTTGTCAGCACATGTGACCGACTGTTTGGCAGATCTTAGTGTGACATCATGCAACTGTTGCGGTGAGAGCTTTGCCACAGTCATGTGCGGTGAAGTCAGAGTTGCTTGCTTGAGGAGGACTGATGGTCGTGACGCTCGTGTGCAATCTTGATGGTGTTCTTCAACGTGGTGTGTGATACGTCTCCATTGTATCCACTTTTCCAAACTCTTTTGCTCTTGTTTTGCACTCTAATTTGCATAATTTGAATGGAACTAACCCGGACTAACGCTGTTTTCAGCAGAATTGCCTTGGTGTTATTTTTGTGCAGAAATAAAAGTTCTCGGATTGACCTGAAAATTTACGGAGATTATTTTTGGAATTAATAAAAAATACCGGCGAAAGAATCAACTGAAGGGGCGCCACCCACAGGCCACAAGCCAAGGGGCGCGACCACCCCCTGGCCGCGCCTAGCAAGCTTGTGGGCCCCCTGGAGCTCCACCGACCTCAATTCCAACTCCATATATTCACATCCGTGGAGAAAAAAATCAGGGAGAAGACTTCATCGCGTTTCACGATACGGAGCCGCCGCCACCTCCTGTTCTTCCTCGGGAGGCCAGATCTGGAGTCCGTTTTGGGCTCCGGAGAGGGGAAATCGATGCCATCGTCATTACCAACCATCCTTCATCACCAATTCCATGATGCTCTCCGCCGTTCGTGAGTAATTCTATCGTAGGCTTGCTGGACGGTGATGGGTTGGATGAGATTTACCATGTAATCGAGTTAGTTTTGTTAGGGTTTGATCCCTAGTATCCACTATGTTCTGAGATTAATGTTGCTATGACTTTGCTATGCTTAATGCTTGTCACTAGGGCCCGAGTGCATTGATTTCAGATCTGAACCTATTATGTTTTCATGAATATATATGTGTTCTTGATCCTATCTTGCAAGTTGTAGACACCTATTACGAGTTATGATCCACATCCCCCAGGGTGACAATAACTGGGATTCTTTCCGGTGATTACCGTAGTTTGAGGAGTTCATGTATTCACTAACTGCTAATGCTTTGGTCCGGTTCTCTATTAAAAGGAGGCCTTAATATCCCTTAGTTTCCATTAGGACCTGATAACCCACAAGTATAGGGGATCAATTGTAGCCTTTCTCGATAAGTAAGAGTGTCGAACCCAACGAGGAGCTAAAGGTAGAACAAATATTCCCTCAAGTTCTATCGACCACAGATACAACTCTACGCACGCTTAACGTTCGCTTTACCTAGAACAAGTATGAGACTAGAAGTACTTTGTAGATGTAACGGGATAGGTTTGCAAGATAATAAAGAGCGCGTAAATAAAATCTAGGGGCTGTTTAGATAAAGAAACAATTAAGTTAGTTTAACGAGTGTGGAAAAGTGGTGGTAGGAACAATTGATAACTAGACCGGTCATCATTATTGCAATTTTATATGAGGGAGATGCATAAGCTAACATACTTTCTCTACTTGGATCATATGCACTTATGATTGGAACTCTAGCAAGCATCCGCAACTACTAAAGATCATTAAGGTAAAACCCAACCATAGCATTATAAGGTATCAAGTCCTCTTTACTCCCATATGCAACAACCCACCTACTCGGGTTTATGCTTCTGTCACTCACACAACCCACCATAGGCAAATCATGAAAACATTGCTACACCCTATAGCGAGGATCCCTCATGCTTGCGTGACACAGAGAGCACCATAGGACATCACCAATAATAAAACATGCAACTCAAACCAATCATGACCATCAATCAACCCATAGGACAACAAAAATCTACTTAGACATCATAGGATGGCAACACATCATTGGATAATAATATGAAGCATAAAGCACCATGTTCAAGTAGAGGTTATAGTGGGTTGCGGGAGAGTGGACCGCTGTAGATAGATGGGGGAAGGTGATGGAGGTGTTGGTGAAGATGACGGAGTTGTTGGAGTAGATCGCCGTCACGATGATGGCCCCGACGGCGTTCCGGTGCCACCGGGAGAGAGCCCCCCTCCTTCTTGTTCTTCCTTGACCTTCCCCCTAGATGGTAGAAGGGTTTCCCCTCTGGTCCATGGCCTCCACGGCGGCGGAGGGGTGAGAGCCCCTCCGAGATTGGATCTCTCTCTCTCTGTTTCCTTCTGTTTCTGCGCTCCCAGATTTTGGCCTTTCACCATTTCTTAAATATCCGAAGATCCGTAAGTCCGATCGGGATGAAATTTTGAGCGGATTTTTATCCGGATATTAGCTTTCCTGCGGCTAAAGAATGGCACCAACTGCCTTACGGGTTGACCACAAGGGCCCAGGGCGCGACCAGGGGGGTAGGCCGCGCCCCCTGGCTTGTGGTCACCTCGGGCATCGTCTCGCGTTGATTCTTTTTCCCAAAAATCACATATATTCCAAAAAAAATCTCCGTAAGTTTTTATCGCATTTGGACTTCATTTAATATGGATTTTCTGCGAAACAAAAAACATGCAACAAACATGAACTGACACTGGGCACTGGATCAATATGTTAGTCACAAAAATAGTATAAAAAGTTGACAAAAGTATATGAAAGTTGTAGAATATTGGCATGAAACAATCAAAAATTATAGATACGACGGAGACGTATCAGGACCCCGCTGCCACGGGAGGGTAGGACAAAAGATGTCATGCAAGTTCTTTTCCATAAGCACGTATGACTATATATGGAATACATGCCTACATTACATTGATGAATTGGAGCTAGTTCTGTGTCGCCCTATGTTATAACCATTGCATGATGAATGCCATCTGACATAATTATCCATCACTGATCCATTGCCTATGAGCTTTTCACATATTGATCCTTGCTAAGTTACTTTTCCGCTGCTACTATCACTTTTGCCATTGTTATCATTACTCCCATACTACTTTGCTATTAAATACTTTGCTGCAGATACTAAGTCTTTTGGGTGTGGTTGAATTGACAACTCAGCTGCTAATACTCGAGAATATTCTTTGGCTCCCCTTGTGTCGAATCAATAAATTTGGGTTGAATACTCTACCCTCGAAAACTGTTGCGATCCCCTATACTTGTGGGTTATCAAGACCTTTTTCTGGCACCGTTGCCGGGGAGCATAGCTCTATTCTCTGAGTCACTCGGGATTTATATCTGTTGATCACTATGAAGAATCTTAAAGACCTAAAAACCAAGATCTATCCCTCTACTACGAGGGGAGGTAAGGAACTGCCATCTAGCTCTGCACTTGATTCACCTTCTGTTATGAGTAAACTTGCGACACCACCATCTGCTATTAATTCTGATATGTCGCAAGTAATTGATTATGCCACTTTTGCTATGCATGATGCTTATGATGATACTTTGCTTGATAATACTGTGCCACTGGGTGAATTTCTTGATGAACAAATTGCTAGAGTCAATGCTGAAACTGATGATATTTCTGAAACTGATGAAATTATTGAAACTGAACACTATGAGACACCTGCTAGACCTAGCTCTCCTAGATATGAATTGCTTGATATACCCGAGGGTTATGTTATGGAGGGAGAGGTAGCTAGGGACTTTCTTGCTTGTAAGGATAGAGATGATCTTAAGAAACTGCTATGCAAGTGGAAGGAAAAATCTTTGAATGCTAGAATGCAATAAGATCCTAAGTTTGCTACTTCACCTATCTTTGTTAATGATAAGGATTATGAATTCTCTGTTGATCCTGAGTTAATTACTTTGGTTGAATCTGATCCTTTCCATGGTTATGAATCTGAAACTGTTGTGGCACATCTTACTAAATTGAATGATATAGCCATCCTATTTACTCATGAGGAAAAAATTCGTTATTACTATATTCTTAAGTTGTTTCCCTTCTCATTAAAGGGTGATGCTAAGATATGGTTTAATTCTCTTGCTCCTGGTTGTGTGCGTAGTCCCCAGGATATGATATATTACTTCTCTGAAAAATACTTTCCTGTCCATAAGAAACAAGCTGCCTTGCAGGAAATATTTAACTTTGTGCAAATTGAAGAAGAGAGTCTCCCACAAGCTTGGGGGAGGCTTCTCCAATTACTTAATGTTTTGCCTGATCATCCTCTCAAGAAAAACGAAATACTTGATATCTTTTATAATGGACTAACCGATGCTTCTAGGGACCACCTAGATAGTTGTGCTGGTTGTGTTTTCAGGGAACGAACTGTTGAACAAGCTGAACTACTATTGAATAATATATTGAGCAATGATAATGATTGGACTATTCCCGAACCACCTCCAAAGCCAACTCTGAAGAAAAGAGGTATTCTATTTCTCAGTCCTGAAGATATGCAGGAGGCAAAGAAATCTATGAAAGAAAAAGGTATTAAAGCCGAAGATGCTAAGAATCTACCACCTATTGAAGAAATACATGGTCTTGATAACCCGACACAGGTAGTAGAGGTAAATTCTCTCCGAAGATTTGATGAAGGTGATATTCCTTATAATAAGTCTGCTAGCCAATGCTTGGATGAGTTTGATAACTTTATTATTAAGCAAGAAAATTTTAATGCTTATGTTAGTAGACAATTCAAACATAATGCTTACATGCTTGATCACTTAGGTGATTATATGAGTAGAACTATCAATGATCTTAAGCTTATTAGTAAACATGCTTCCATGGTAACTACTCAAGTAGAACAAGTACTTAAGGCACACAATGATTTGCTTAATGAGATGAATAGTAAGAACAATGATCATTCTGTAAGAGTTGTGAATAGAGGTGGTAAAATGACTCGGGAACCTTTGTATCCTGAGGGCCATCCTAAGAGAATTGAGCAAGATTCTCAGAGAATTAATACTAATGCACCTAGTTGTCCCATTAATAAAAGGAAAAATAATGATGATAGGACCTTGCATGCTGCTAGTGAACCAGTTATAGATACACCTGAAAACCCAAATGATATTTCTGTTTCTGATGCCGAGGCACAATCTGGTGATGAACATGAGCCTAATGATAATATTAATGATGATGTTCATGTTGATGCTCAACCTAGTAATGATAATGATGTGGAGATTGAACCTGTTGTTGATCTTGATAACCCACAACCTAAGAATAAAAGATATGACAAAAGAGACTTTGTTGCTAGGAAGCATGGTAAAGAAAGAGAACCATGGGTTCAGAAACCCATGCCCTTTCCTCCTAAACCATCCAAGAAAAAGGATGATGAGGATTTTGAGCGCTTTGTTGAAATGCTTAGACCTGTCTTTTTGCGTATGCGCTTGACTGATATTCTGAAAATGTTTCCTTATGCTAAGTATATGAAAGATATTGTGACAAATAAAAGAAAGATACCTGAAGCTGAGATTTCCACCATGCTTGCTAATTATACCTTTAATGGTGGAATACCAAAGAAATTAGGAGATCCAGGAATACCAACTATACCATGCTCCATTAAGAGAAACTATGTTAAAACTGCTTTGTGTGATCTTGGAGCTGGTGTTAGTGTTATGCCTTTCTCTTTATATCGTAGACTTGATTTGAATAAGTTGACACCTACTTAAATCTCTTTGCAAATGGCTGATAAATCAACTGCTTTACCCATCGGTATTTGTGAGGTTGTACCTGTCATAGTTGCAAATGTTACTATCCTAACGGACTTTGTTATTCTTGATATTCCCGAGGACGACAGTATGTCGACCATCCTTGGTAGACCCTTTTTGAATACTGCAGGGGCTGTTATTGATTGCAACAAGAGCAATGCCACCTTTCATGTTAATGGTAATGAGCATACGATACACTTTCCGAAGAAACAACCTCAACTTCATAGTATCAACTCCATTAAAAAAATTCAACGATTATTATTGGAGGTTTTGAATTCCCTCTCCCTACTGTCAAGAAGAAGTATGATATACTTATTATTGGGGATATGCATATCCCCATTGAGGTAACTTAGTGTTATTCAAAAATTCTTCGGATTCATGTTACTCGAAAGAAGTTTGTTAACAAGACTTGATCAACCTTATAGATGGATTCCTTTTGATGAGCATGAGATGGATGAATTTAGAAAGCACAGTTTTATGTACCCAACTTTTACTTTCTGTTAGTTAGATTAAATAAAGTAAAAATGCTATTATTTTTTTGTTTTCTGAGTTTTCTGTGCAATAGAAAAATGACCTGAAAATAAAAGTTCTTCAAATGCCCTGAAAATGTAGTATGATTTTTTCTGGAATATTTAAGAATATCTGGCACTGAGTACATACCAGGGGGCTGCACCAGTGGGTCACAAGCCCACAGGGCACGACCACCCCCTGGCTGCGCCCAGCTGGCTTGTGGGTCCCACGTGGGCCCCCCTCACTTATTCCAGAGCCCATCCACTTCGTCTTCCTCCAGAAAAAATCCCATCATTTCTCAAACCCGTGTTCTAGCTCATTTTGCTGCCATTTTCGATCTCCTTGTGCAAAGCTCAATTTGCAAAACTGTTTTAGGGGATTGTTCTTCGGTATGTGACTCCTCCAATGGTCCAATTAGTTTTTGTCCTAGTGCTTTATATATTGCAAATTTTTGCTGCTGTGGTGACCTTGTTCTTGAGCTTGCATGTCAAATTTGTATGGTGCCAAGTAGTTTTGATGCATGATATAGCCTCTAGGCACTTATGGGAGTAGTTGCTATAAGTTTTGTTGAGTTTTATTCACCTTTATTTTGAGTCACTAAAAATTTCAGAAATTTTTTAGAGAAAGAAATGATGAGGAGATTGTTAAGAGGCTCTTCATGCCGGGGCTCTAAAGAAGATGAAAATGAGGTGAAGAAGAAGTCCAAATATAATCTTCCTCGTGTCGCAGAAGTTCGACCATGTGAATGGCCAAGTGATACATTCTTGAGGGCGGCCGGAATTTATGAAGATTTCTATTATTTGGCAGAGAATGCAGGCATCACAGACTGCTTCAATGATAAGTGTGACCAGTACCTCTTGCTCACTAATACCTTTGTGCAAAACTTTCACTTTCATTATAGGGAAGACCCTCTTACGGTAGAATTTCACTTATATGATGTGCCTAAGAAGATGAACCTTTATGATTTTTGTATTGTTTGCAAAATACCCTATGAGGGCAACATCAGTGAACCACGTCCTAGAGACATGGAGGATTTTATGGCCGCAATCACTGTAGGGGAAGAGAGAGGGGTGTCAAAGGCAAGAGCAGCTAGTTTACATTTTCTGTTCTACGCTATTATTCATTATTTGCGGGGAGATGTTTAGTTGGTCGTGGGGAGAGTGGAGGCCTTTGTGCTCCCGACCTCGCCATTCTGCGCCGTGCTTTACTTGCTGATAGAACTTTTAGTCTGGGCGCTATGGTGGCCCAACGGCTGAACTTAAACCGTTCAAAGGGGCCCATATTCGGAGGTATCTATGGATCTCGTCTAGCCAAACACTTTAAGATACCCATTAGGCTTGACGAGGAAGAGGAAATGCTGCTACCTGCGAGATATCTAGACTATGATAGTATGGTAACACATGATTTTATTAGGAAGAATAATGGTAGGAGGTTGCTTTACAACTTAGTGTTTAGTCAAGGTACTTGTGAGATTATTGTTCTGCCTGCTTCTTCCTTGTTCGATATTCATTCTGGCAGGTACACTATTATGCCCGAGGACATTTACAGATATTGGGGTTTGTCGCAACCCCCAGCACCTGAGCCGGCACCAACCCTTGATCCGTATCCGGATCCGGTTTTTCAGTGGGAGCCACAGGAGCTTGTCAACCAGTGGAACCCTCAGGACCCTCCGGAGTATCCAGGAGATGGTTATTTTCAGCCATGGCCCTAGACCAACTTAGGCCAAAAGCCTAAGCTTGGGGGAGTACGTATTTCTCACCGACATTACATTTATGTTCACACACTCATCTTGATAGTCGGTGCTCATACTTTTTCATTGTACCTTCCATGGTAATTTATTTCTTCTTTCCACTTTCTTCTTGTGTGCTTAGTTAACCTTGAGAAAATCCAAAAAATCCAAGAAACATATTTGCAATGACAATTAGAGATTATAGTTACTCATGCAATGCTTAATTAGCTAAGAGTGGATAATGGTTTGTCTTGAGTGCCAACATGCATAGTAAAATGGTTGTGATGTAGTATGATAGGATGGTATCCTCGTTTGAATGATTCAAGTGGCTTGACTTGGCACATGTTCATTCATGTAGTTGAAAAAAAATCAACATAGTCTCCACGATATTTATGTTCATGGTGATTTATGATACGTCTCCAACGTATCTATAATTTTTGATTGTTCCATGCTATTATATTATCTGTTTTGGATGTTTTATATGCATTAATATGCTATTTTATATTATTTTTGGGACTAACCTATTAATCTAGAGCCTAGTGCCAGTTTCTGTTTTTTCCTTGTTTTTGAGTTTCGAAGATAAGGAATATTAAACGGAGTCCAAATGGAATAAAACCTTTGGAAGGAATTTTTCTGGAACAAAAGGAAGCTACGAGACTTGAGAACCAAGGCAGAGGAGCCTCCGTGGGGCCACAAGCCCTAGGGCCACGGCCAAGGGGGGGTGGCCGCGCCGGGCAGGCTTGTGGGCCCACGGCAGCTCCCCTAACCCTAATCTTCGGCCTATAAATTCCCAAATATTTTATCATTATCAGAATGAGCCATGAAAACACTTTTCCGCCGCCAGAAGCCTCCTTTCCCGAGAGATCCAATCTTGGAGCCTTTTCCGGTAATCTACCGGAGGGGGATTCGATCACGGAGGGCATCTACATCAATTCCATTGCCCCTCCGATGATGCGTGAGTAGTTCACCACAGACCTACGGGTCCATAGCTAGTAGCTAGATGGCTTCTTCTCTCTCTTTGCTTCTCAATACCATGTTCTTCATGATCTTCATGGAGATCTATCCGATGTAATACTCTTTTGCGGTGTGTTTGTCGAGATCCGATGAATTGTGGGTTTATGTTCAGATTATCCATGAATATTATTTGAGTCTTTCCTGAATTCTTATATGCATGATTTCATATCTTTGCAAGTCTCTTCGAGTTATTGGTTTGGTTTGGCCAACTAGATTGGTAATTCTTGCAATAGGAGAAGTGCTTAGTTTTGGGTTCAATCTTGCGGTGTCCTCACCCAGTGACAAAGTAGGGGTAGCGAGGCACATATTGTATTGTTGCCATCAAGGGTAAAAAGATGGGGTTTTCATCATATTTCTTGAGTTTATCCCTCTACATCATGTCATCTTACTTAATGCGTTACTCTGTTCTTCATGAACTTAATACTCTAGATGCAGGCAGAAGTCGGTCGATGTGTGGAGTAATAGTAGTAGATGCAGAATTATTTCGGTCTACTTGTCACGGACGTGATGCCTATATGCATAATCATTGCCTTGGATATCTTCATAATTATTCGCTTTTCTATCAATTGCTCGACAGTAATTTGTTTACCCACCGTGATACTTGACATCATGAGAGAAGCCATCTAGTGAAACCTATGCCCCCCGGGTCTATTTTCCATATTATACTTTCAGATCTAAAACCAAAAATACCAAAAATACTTGCTGCCCTATTTTTACTTTTAGTTTTACTTTCTGTTCAAGCATCCTATTATATCTATCTCTATTAGATCTCATCCTTGCAAGTAACCGTGAAGGGATTGACAACCCCTTTATAGCGTTGGGTGCAAGAGTTTGATTCTTTGTGCAGGTACATCTATTGCTGACTCGCTTGTATCTCCTACTGGATTGATACCTTGGTTCTCAAAAACTGAGGGAAATACTTATCTACTTTGCTGCATCAAACCGTTCCTCTTCACGGGAGACCAACGCATGCTCGAGAAGTAGCAAGAAGGATTTCTGGCGCCGTTGCCGGGGAGATACATAGCAAGTCAAGATACCAAGTACCCATCACAAACTCATCTCTTGCATTTACATTATTTGCCATTTGCCTCTCGTTTTCCTCTCCCCCACGTCTAAAACGATTTTCAGAAAATACCAAAAAGATTTGCCTTTTTATTCGCCCTTTTTCGTTCGTCTTTTCGTTTGCTTGCTTGTGTGCTTGATTTCTCGCTTTGCCATCATGTCTGAAACATGGGAGGTTATCACTGAAAATCTGGGGGGTATCACTAGTACTAATCTTGAGGAAAAATTTGAATCTTGCTCTCTAGATCATGAAACTGAATCTCTTCTTAAAACTAAAACTTTTCAAGTTGGAGATGGAAACATTATTGGTAAGAGTGTTATTCAAGAATTCTTTGATTGTACGGGAACAATACCTATGAGTAGGAGATCTATTCTTCTTAGCACGAACAGTTATGCGGAAGCTATCGTCATGCTCATTGAAAAATTGGAAAGGAAATTTGTGCACATTCATCCCGCTTTGCAGAAAGTGTTTTATGAACTTCCCAATATTTATCATCCTAAGGCTAAAAAGATTGCTACTATTATCCTTATGCGAGAATTTGATTTCATCATACAAGAAGCTAGGGAGATTTTTGCCTTCTATAATAAAGATGTTGAACACCCTCCTATTGAAGAAATCCTCCATGATAAAGAAACCTTGCGTAGCCTAGAATCTAGAGACTACCAATCTTATAGTGAAAATCTTAGGAAGAGAGCTCCCTACGCGGAAATAACTCACACCCTATATCATGAAGCTTATGAGGAATTTGATTGGATTACTAGGGGAATTTTGGAAGGGTATGAGGATGATTTGCTTGAAAATATGGTTAAAGAACCTCTTAGAAATAAGATACATGTGTTATATGATGATATTTATGGTGATGATCTAGACTACGGGTTTATGAATGTTAAAATCACTAGCCACAGACCCTTTCATGATTTAAGTTCTTCTACTAGAAAAGAAATAAAGGAAAGGATGGATCTAGTTAAGAAATCTTTTGATGGATTGATCAAGTTTGGGTTGTTTACCAAAGATGACAATACCTAGATCTATTGCGTTTTGCCTAGCTAGGGGCGTTAAACAATAGCGCTTGTTGGGAGGCAACCCAATTTTATTTTGCTTTCTGCTTTTTGCTTCTGTTTTGGTGTGTTTGGCACATTATTACTTCTGTAGTAATTGTGTTTTTGTGTTTTTATTAGTGTTTGAGCCAAGTAAAACCTTTGGGGTGATCTATGGTAGTTGTTGATTTGATCCTGCTGAAAAACAGAAACTTTTGCGCTCAGTCCAGGAATTTTCCAATTTTTTCAGAGCGTCTAATTGATCTGAAATTTTTACAAAAGATTTATATACAAATTTCCCTGATTGTCCTAAGTTTTCAGAATTTTTAGAGTTCCATAAGTATTCGAAGTTTACAGATTGCTACAGACTGTTCTGTTTTTGACAGATTCTGTTTTCTTTGTGTTGTTTGCTTATTTTGATGTATCTATGGGTCGTATCGGGGGGTATGAGTCATGGAAAAGTTAGAATACAGTAGGTATTACACAAATATAAATAAAGAACGAGTTCACAACAGTACCTAAAGTGGTGATTTATTTTTCTTATACTAACGGATCTCATGAGTTTTCTGTTGAGTTTTGTGTTGTGAAGTTTTCAAGTTTTCGGTAAAGATTTGATGGACTATGGAATAAAGAGTGGCAAGAGCCTAAGCTTGGGGATGACCAAGGCACCCCAAGTCATATTCAAGGATACCAAAAAGCCTAAGCTTGGGGATGCCCCGGAAGGCATCCCCTCTTTCGTCTTCAATCCATCGGTAAATTTACTTGAGGCTATATTTTTATTCCCCACATGATATGTGTTTTTCTTGGAGCGTCTTGTATAATATGAGTCTTTGCTTGTTAGTTTGCCACAATCATCCTTGCTGCACACATCTTTTGAGAGAGACACGCTGAATCGTGAATTTGTTAGAATACTCTATGTGCTTCACTTATATCTTTTGAGCTAGGCAATGTTGCTCTAGTGCTTCACTTATATCTTTATAGAGCATGGTGGTGTTATATTTTATAGAAATTATTGAACTCTCGTTCTTCACTTATATTATTTTGAGAGTTTCTTAAAACAGCATGGTAATTTGTTTAGGTTATGAATTTAGTCCTAATATAATGGCATCCAAGAGGGATATAATAAAAACTTTCATATCAAGTGCATTAAAAACTATGAGAAGTTTGATTCCTTGCATATAGTTTTGAGATAATAGGGATGGTAATATGAGAGTCATGCTAGTGAGTAGTTGTGAATTGAAGAGATACGTGTGTTAAAGCTTGTGATTCCCGTAGCATGCACGTATGGTGAACCGTTATGTAACGAAGTCGGAGCATGATTTGTTTAATGATTGTCGACCTTTGTGTGAGGGTCGGGAGCGCGCGATGGTTAACTCCTACCAACCTCTCCCCTAGGAGCATGCGTCTAATGCTTTGTTTGATAACTAATAGACTTTTGCAATAAGTATGTGAGTTCTTTATGACTAATGCTGAGTCCATGGATTATACACACTCTCACCCTTCCACCTTTGCTAGCCTCTCTAGTACCGCGCAACTTTCGCCGGTACATCAAACCCTCCTTCCTCAAAACAGCCACCATATATTCCTGAAAACAGCCACCATACCTACCTATTATGGCATTTCCACAGCCATTCCAAGATATATTGCCATGCAACTTCCACCATGTAGTTTTTCTATGACTTGCATCATCACTTCATATTGCATATAGAGTCATATTTTGTCATAGGAATCGAGTTGTAATTTCTTTTTCTTTGAGTTATAAGTAAATAAAAGTGTGATGATCTTTCATTAATAGAGCATTGTCCCATGAGAGAAAAGGATGATGGAGGCTATGACTCCCTCACAAGTTGGGATGAGTATCCGGAGTTTATAAAAATAAAAGAGGCCAACGAAGCACAAACAAAAAAATAAAAGAGGCCAAAGAAGCCCACCAATATAAAAAAAATGAGAGAAAGAGAGAAGGGACAATTGCTACTACCTTTTTCCACACTTGTGCTTCAAAGTAGCACCATGATCTTCATAATAGAGAGTCTCCTATTTTGTCACTTTCATATAACTAGTGGATATTTTTGCACGACCACTTAGTTTTGTTTTTGAGCTTTCATACACTTATAGCTCTCAGTGAATTTGTTGCATGGCAATCCCTACTCACTCACATTGATATCTATTGACGGGCATCTCCATAACCCGTTGATACGCCTAGTTGATGTGAGACTGTCTTCTCCTTTTTCCCTTGCACCTCCTCCATATTCTATTCCACCTATAATGCTATATGCATGGCTCACGCTCATGTATTGCGTGAGAGTTGAAAAGGTTTGAGAACACCAAAAGTGTGAAACAATTGCTTGATTTGTTCATCGGGGTTGTTCATTCATGTAGTTGAAACAAAATCAACATAGCCTCCACGATATTTATGTTCATGGTGATTTATGATACGTCTCCAACGTATCTATAATTTTTGATTGTTCCATGCTATTATATTATCTGTTTTGGATGTTTTATATGCATTAATATGCTATTTTATATTATTTTTGGGACTAACCTATTAATCTAGAGCCTAGTGCCAGTTTCTGTTTTTTCCTTGTTTTTGAGTTTCGCAGATAAGGAATATTAAACGGAGTCCAAATGGAATAAAACATTCGGAAGGAATTTTTCTGGAACGAAAAGAAGCTATGAGACTTGAGAATCAAGGCAGAGGAGCCTCCGTGGGGCCACAAGCCCTAGGGCCGCGGCCAAGGGGGGTGGCCGCGCCGGGCAGGCTTGTGGGCCCACGACAGCTCCCCTAACCCTAATCTTCGGCCTATAAATTCCCAAATATTCCATCATTATCAGAACGAGCCACGAAAACACTTTTCCGCCGCCAGAAGCCTCCGTTCCCGAGAGATCCAATCTTGGAGCCTTTTCCGGTAATCTGCCGGAGGGGGATTCGATCACGGAGGGCATCTACATCAACTCCATTGCCCCTCCGATGATGCGTGAGTAGTTCACCATAGACCTATGGGCCCATAGCTAGTAGCTAGATGGCTTCTTCTCTCTCTTTGCTTCTCAATACCATGTTCTTCATGATCTTCATGGAGATCTATCCGATGTAATACTCTTTTGCGGTGTGTTTGTCGAGATCCGATGAATTGTGGGTTTATGTTCAGATTATCCATGAATATTATTTGAGTCTTTCCTGAATTCTTATATGCATGATTTCATATCTTTGCAAGTCTCTTCGAGTTATTGGTTTGGTTTGGCCAACTAGATTGGTAATTCTTGCAATAGGAGAAGTGCTTAGTTTTGGGTTCAATCTTGCGGTGTCCTCACCCAGTGACAAAGTAGGGGTAGCGAGGCACGTATTGTATTGTTGCCATCAAGGGTAAAAAGATGGGGTTTTCATCATATTGCTTGAGTTTATCCCTCTACATCATGTCATCTTACTTATTGCGTTACTCTGTTTTTCATGAACTTAATACTCTAGATGCAGGCAGGAGTCGGTCGATGTGTGGAGTAATAGTAGTAGATGCAGAATCGTTTCGGTCTACTTGTCACGGACATGATGCCTATATGCATAATCATTGCCTTGGATATCTTCATAATTATTCGCTTTTCTATCAATTGCTCGACAGTAATTTGTTTACCCACCGTAATACTTGACATCATGAGAGAAGCCATCTAGTGAAACCTATGGCCCCTGGGTCTATTTTCCATATTATACTTTCAGATCTAAAACCAAAAATACCAAAAATACTTGCTGCCCTATTTTTACTTTTAGTTTTACTTTCTGTTCAAGCATCCTATTATATCTATCTCTATTAGATCTCATCTTTGCAAGTAACCATGAAGGGATTGACAACCCCTTTATAGCGTTGGGTGCAAGAGTTTGATTCTTTGTGCAGGTACATCTATTGGTGACTCGCTTGTATCTCCTACTGGATTGATACCTTGGTTCTCAAAAACTGAGGGAAATACTTATCTACTTTGCTGCATCAAATCGTTCCTCTTCATGGGAAACCAACGCATGCTCGAGAAGTAGCAATTTATATCCTATTCATGCTTGCATTCAATGTTGGTTAATCTCAAAGCATGTTGATGACTGTTGTCGCTCTCTAGTTGGTCGCTCCCCAGTCTTTTGCTAGCCTTCACTTGTACTAAGCGGGAATACTGCTTGTGCATCCACTTCCTTAAACCCAAAGTTGTTCCATATGAGTCCACCATACCTACCTATATGCGGTATTTATCTGCCGTTCCAAGTAAATTTGCATGTGCCAAACTCTAAACCTTCAAATAATGCTCTGGTTTGTATGCCCGAATCGCTCATGTAGTGACTAGGGGCTGTCAGTATCTTCCATGCTAGGTGGGTTATTCTCACGATATGTGTTGATTCACTATCATTCACGAGAAATTGGCTTATGAAACAAAACTCCCCCAGGATTGTTGTTTGTATGGACGGTACTCGTGGATTCGGCTCGCCGTGGAGTGTGATTGATTGGTGGAGGGGGAGTAAAAACTTTATCATTCTGTTTGGGAACCGCCTATAATGTATCTAGCATGGAAGATGGTGAAATCTCTTGTTCGTTATGTCGGCAATGAAAGCATACCGCTCAAAATTGTTCTTCATCCATGTTTTAAAAGCTTGAGCTCTGGCACCTCTGCAAATCAATGCTTCCCTCTGCGAAGGGCCTATCTATTTAGTTTATTGCTGAGTCATCCTCCTCTTATTAAAAAGCACCAGTTAGAGAGCACCACCGTCATTTGTATGCCTTGCTATTAATTGATATTGAGTATGAGTGTGACTGGATCTCTTTTACCATGAATTACAATGTCCAGTCAGTCCTTGTTCTTCAGGGCTAGCGAGATACCATTATATCATATTGAATCATGATTGTTTTGATAAAAGTGTTGTCATCCGAGAGTTATTATTATTGCTCGCTAGTTGATATGAGTAAATGTGAGACCTAAATGTTATTGTGAACGTGGTTAGTCTATAATCTTTGCTGAAAATCTAAACATCAGTTAGACATATTTACAACAACAAGATCAAACAGAGTTTTTCTTTATCACTGTCAGTTTATCAACTGAATTGCTTGAGGACAAGCAATGGGTTAAGCTTGGTGGAGTTGATACGTCTCCATCGTATCCACTTTTCCAAACTCTTTTGCCCTTGTTTTGGACTCTAATTTGCATAATTTGAATGGAACTAACCCGGACCGACGCTGTTTTCAGCAGAATTGCCTTGGTGTTATTTTTGTGCAGAAATAAAAGTTCTCGGATTGACCTGAAAATTTACGGAGATTATTTTTGGAATTAATAAAAAATACTGACAAAAGAATCAACCGGAGGGGGGGCCACCCACAGGCCACAAGCCAGGGGGCACGACCACCCCCCTGGCCGCGCCTAGCAGGCTTGTGGGCTCCCTGGAGCTCCACCGACCTCAAGTCCAACTCCATATATTCACATCCGCGGAGAAAAAAATCAAGGAGAAGAGTTCATCGCGTTTCACGATACGGAGCCGCCGCCACCTCTTGTTCTTCCTCGGGAGGCCAGATCTGGAGTCCGTTTTGGGCTCCGGAGAGGGGAAATCGACGCCATCGTCATCACCAACCATCCTTCATCACCAATTCCATGATGCTCTCCGCCGTTCGTGAGTAATTCCATCATAGGCTTGCTGGACGGTGATGGGTTGGATGAGATTTACCATGTAATAGAGTTAGTTTTGTTAGGGTTTGATCCCTAGTATCCACTATGTTCTGAGATTGATGTTGCTATGACTTTGCTATGCTTAATGCCTGTCACTACTAGGGCCCGAGTGCCATGATTTCAGATCTGAACCTATTATGTTTTCATGAATATATATGTGTTCTTGATCCTATCTTGCAAGTTGTAGACACCTATTACGAGTCATGATCCGCATCCCCCAGGGTGACAATAACTGGGATTCTTTCCGTTGATTACCGTAGTTTGAGGAGTTCATGTATTCACTAAGTGCTAATGCTTTGGTCCGGTTCTCTATTAAAAGGAGGCCTTAATATCCCTTAGTTTCCATTACGACCCCGCTGCCACGGGAGGGTAGGACAAAAGATGTCATGCAAGTTCTTTTCCATAAGCACGCATGACTAAATATGGAATACATGCCTACATTACATTGATGAATTGGAGCTAGTTCTGTGTCGCCCTATGTTATAACCGTTGCATGATGAATGCCATCCGACATAATTATCCATCACTGATCCATTGCCTACGAGCTTTTCACATATTGATCATTGCTAAGTTACTTTTCCATAGCTACTGTCACTTTTGCCATTGTTACCGTTACTCCCATACTACTTTGTTATTAAATACTTTGCTGTGGATACTAAGTCTTTCAGGTGTGGTTGAATTGACAACTCAGCTGCTAATACTCAAGAATATTCTTTGGCTCCCCTTGTGTCGAATCAATAAATTTGGGTTGAATACTCTACCCTCGAAAACTGTTGCGATCCCCTATACTTGTGGGTTATTAGTGTGTGTAGTGCGTGCCCTCGAAATTGTTTTGTTCTATGAGAATCGCTATATGGATGATTGTCAGTTTCGCCTCTCCTGCTAATTAAATGAGCACAATTCTTCTTAGCCAAGAAATGAAGCATGATTTTGCCCCCATTTCAAAAATGATTTGGCAGGGGATGCTCGAAATTCCATGGGCATCAATTATCTAGAAATTGTCCTAGCCCTTGTCACGATCCCCCGATGGCCTAAACTGGTCTATGTGAGGAATTGAACCGAGTCGATATTGTACTAAAATTAACACCTACCATAATTAAATTATCCCGCTATGACCGGAAACCAAGCTTCTACACTTCTTTTTCTTCAGAAACAACTATGTAACTCGATGGTCGATTCATTTCTATCTTTTCGGCAATGTTCGTTCAGTGAAAAAATATGTTCCCATCGACAAACGAGGCTTATGTGGTGAATGCATCAATCTTACAATGTTGTGTCGGCTCATTATCTTGAATATGTGCATGTGTTCATTCATAGAGGTGATTGCATTACGTGTATGTAAGATTTGTGATTATGCTGGGTTAAAAAAACCAGATGGAAAGCTTTGTGCATTAATACAGCTCTTATAGACATGTGTACTAAAAAATAGTAAAATTGTACCGCCTCTCAGAAGAAAGGGCAATGATAGGCGTCAGTCACGAGTCACGACACTATTGTTTGATTTGGCCAACAACAACTGTCAGATATGGCCCCTTGTGGTTCCTCTCGTACATCGATACACACATCTGAAAAAAGGGAGTCCTCGGGTTCACTGGCCATCACGTTCGCCCCGTCGCCACCCACGCTCGTCCCCACGGCCGCTCCATGCTTCTGCCATTGATGAATGCAGCTCACTCGTGAGTTGGTTCCAGCGCGCGGGCACCATGGTTACAACATCTCTGCATCACCGCCTCCACTCGTTGTCGTAATCCTCTCACACCACCGTGATCCCCAACAACAACAAAATCAGTCAAAAGACAAAACTCCATTGGTTTGCCAACAACACGAAAAAAACATGGTGGTTCTAGTGAGGGAGTCCTGGACTAAGGGGTCCTCGGGAGGCCGACCTATCTCATATGGGCCGAACTATATGGACCGTTTGCCGGACACTAGATTGATCGAAGGCCCAGACTCCAGGAAGGAAGATTCTACAATCAAGACGTGTCCTCCACGTTTAAAGTAGTAAATAGGCATGTTTATCCCTTCAACGTGTAACCGACCATGTGTAACCCTAGGCACCCTCGGCGTCTATATAAGCTGGAGGGTTTTAGGTCATAGACCGACAGAGAACTCATCTAGGGTTTAGTCATACGATCTCGTGGTAGATCAACCTTGTAACCTCTATACAATCAATATAATCGAGCAGGACGTAGGGTATTACCTCCATAGGAGGGCCCGAACCTGGGTAAAACCTTGTCCCCTTTGTCTCCTGTTACCATCGTTCCAAGCATCACAGTTTGGGACCCCCTACCCGAGATTCGCCGGTTTTGACACCGACATTGGTGCTTTCATTGAGAGTTCCGCTGTGATCGCCAGAAGGATTCGATGGCTCGCCTAGTCGTCAACGAAGAGGTCCGTAATACGGGGACTTTCGGCAGCATAGTACTGCACGCAGACCCGACTGGCCGTCTTGGCCGCGTCGAAAGTTTCGCCCCTGATCAGGAGGTCAGATTCGGGAACTTAGAGTTCTCCGTAGACTCCCGAGGCGATCTATCACTAACCGGGCTCGCGGTCTCGCCTGCCATGCCCGAGGACCCTGAGGCTTTAACCTCAGACACATCTACCGGCTCCGCCCATGGGATCTGCCCTGGCGAGGGCCCAGCCTTAAGTTCGAACCGGGTCATAGTGCCTGACGACCGAACACCTGTTCCTGCCGAACACACTCCCTGCACGGACGCATCGGAGGTTAACTCCGGAAGCTCCGGGCAGACCGGTCCGATCGAGCTCGCGCTACTCGACGAAGCTCTAGATCAGATCTCGTCGATGAGAATCAGCGACGACCTAACCCCGATCTACTCTCAGATCGGTCCCCAGATGGGTCGGGACGGATTTCTCGTCCCACCCACCACCCACTTGATAGCCACTGTCGAGGATTTAACTGACATGCTAGATTATGCTTCCGAGGAAGCTGAGTACATGGATGGGGAAGAAAATTCCCTCACCCCTGCTAAGACCGGACAGTGGACCGCCACCTCTACATATGACGTATACATGGTGGACACTCTGAAGAACAACGGCGACAAATCTGATGAAGCGCCGTCAAGACGCCGAAAGCCGCATAGACGGTCAAAAGGCAAAAAAGGCCGCAAGTCGATCGATGGCACCGGTGATGGTGATACCCCGGAAGACATCGGCGGCCCCGAAATCCCCGAACACCCGTTAGAGGGACAGGAGAAAACCGAAGACCGTCGCAACCCCGATGATCCAGATGATCCCGAGGACGACGACTACCACCGCTCTATTGAGGGGGAGGATAATGTGGATGCGGTGACCTCGCCATCCCCGACAACCCTGCAGATCAGGAACTGTTCAGGCAACAGCTCATATCTACAGCTCGCAGCCTGAAAGCAAAAGAGCGGCAGCTCCAAGCCGAACAAAACGACCTCAATGATCGATGGACTAGAGTCCTCTCAACCGAGGAAGGATACGGCGCTGGTCTGTCGGACCAACCAAAGAGCTACCCGCGCCGAAGGCTACTGCCACAGTTCGATGATGAGCTCACCAATACGCCGTCTCCCGAACATACTCCATATGACAGGCCAGATCGCCCTCCTCGAGGACGAGACAGGACCGCTGACGATACCGGCTATAGGCCGATGATACCCCACAGACGGGGAAAGGAGTCACTAGAGCCCGATGACAGGTTCGACCTGCGACACGACCTGGACCATAGAGCAGGTCATACGCGATCCATCTATGGATCCAGAAGACACTCACCCGATAGACGGGAAGGGTACCGGTCTTGGTTCGACCGCAATGAAGATCGGGAACGAAACCGAGCTAGGACAGCCGCCGATCATCGGCGCACTATAGCTCGTGTTAGAGGCGCCGCGCACCCACTATGCTTCACAGACGAGGTAATGCGGCATCAGTTCCCAGAAGGGTTGAAACCCGTAAACATAGAGCAATATGATGGGACAACTGACCCAACCGTATGGATAGAGGATTTCCTCCTCCACATCCACATGGCACGAGGGGATGACCTCCATGCCATAAAATACTTACCCCTGAAGCTCAAAGGGCCAGCTCGGCACTGGTTAAATAGCCTCCCCAAAAACTCTATCGGGTGTTGGGAGGACCTAGAAGAGGCATTCGGATCTAACTTCCAGGGAACTTATGTTCGGCCTCCGGATTCCTTCGACTTAAGCAACGTCGTTCAGAAGCCAGGAGAGTCCGCACGGCTATTTTGGAATCGTTTCTTAACTAAGAAAAACCAGATCGTAGACTGCCCCGACGCCGAAGCTATAGCCTCCTTTAGGCATAATATTCGGGATGAATGGCTGGCTCGACAGCTCAGCCAGGATAAACCTAGGACAATGTCCACCCTTACATCACTTATGACCCGCTTTTGTGCGGGCGAGGATAATTGGCTAGCTCGACGTAGCCATAACCCCGAAGACCCCGGAACCTCTGAAGTTCGGGATGGAAACGGGAAACCGAAGTGCAACAAAAACAAGCGCCGGCACATTAACAGTGATGCCGATGACACGGCTATGAACGCCGGCTTCCGCAACAACCGTTCTGGGCAGCGGAAGAAGCCTCCTAAAGGCAAACACGACGGACCAACTCCGCTAGACAAGATTCTGGAGAGGCCTTGCCAGATCCATGGCACTCAGGAGAAGCCCGCCAATCACACCAACCGCAACTGTTGGGTTTTCAAACAGGCCGGCAAGCTCGCAACTGAGGACCAAGGCAAGAGCCCACACAGCGAGGACGATGATGAGCCTCGTGGTCCGATCGGTGGCAGTCAAAAGAAATTCCCCCTAGAGGTGAAGTCAGTAAACATGATCTACGCCACCCATATACCCAAAAAGGAAAGGAAACGCGCCCTTCGAGATGTCTACGCCATAGAGCCTGTAGCTGCGAAGTATAACCCATGGTCGGCATGTCCGATCACTTTTGATCGACGTGACCATCCGACCAGTATCCGTCATGGGGGTTCGGCTGCACTCGTCCTAGACCCGATCATAGATGGGTACCACCTTACCAAAGTCCTAATGGATGGTGGAAGTAGCCTCAATCTGATTTACTCAGATACGGTGAAAAAGATGGGCATAGATCTGTCAAGGATCAAGCCCAGCAACACTACCTTTAAAGGAGTGATCCCTGGCGTTGAAGCCCGGTTCACAGGCTCTGTAAGCCTGGAGGTTGTGTTCGGCTCGCCCGATAACTTCCGAAGTGAGGATTTGATCTTCGACATAGTACCTTTTCGCAGCGGCTATCAGGCCCTGCTCGGCCGTACAGCGTTCGCTCGCTTTAACGCCGTTCCACACTACGCATACCTCAAGCTCAAGATGCTTGGCCCTAGAGGGGTCATCACTGTTAACGGCAATACAGAGCGGTCACTCCGAACTGAGGAACATGCGTTGGCCCTGGCGGCCGAATTCCATTACACCGATGATCGGCAAATGCCGACATCTGCCGTAAAGGCATCCAAGGCTGGGAAGCGAGCTCGGTCTCAACCCGAGGTACCAGCACCATCTTCCCCCCACAAATAGGGACTCGCCCCCCATCGCATGGTCCTATATCTGGGAAAATACGTGCCAAGGGCGCATAACTTCGCGCTTAAAATTCCATGGGCAGTGGTGGGGAACCATTATTGAAGGGTAAGTCTTCGGCTGGACCGAACTATCACCCTCAAACATGTCTTCGGACACACTACAGGTACCATCAAGTACCCACTAAGGCGTCAAGCTCACTCACATTTCGGCGACTTCTCAAGACTCTTCTCCAATAGTCCGTTCGCCAAACCTTACACCCGTCACGGTATACAACTCCTTGGGAGACGCAGGAGCGGATAAGCAACCGGGCATATCGCGGACGTCCGGTCACCTATCGAAGACCCCTGGTACAACCCCTCCTGTAAAGTTTTTTATTTTCATTTATCAAAAAAATACCTGTAAACAGTTGCATCGGTAATTTGAATAATAAGAGTTGTTGAGTAACATACAGATATACTATTATCTTTTTGCTGCTCCTTTTCGGAACATCCTCTGTTTTCTCCCTCTTCTCGCGAACCTGTTTGGTATGCCTCATGATGCAACTGGCTAATAAACCGGGGGCTCGACTTTAGAAATCGCTGTAATCACAATTGTTTTCGTTTTCGTTGTCTTGGAATTCCACTTTATATGCATTGGTTCCGAACTATGTCTTGGGTCAATAGTTGGGTTGCCCGGCTCTTGTGCTTGCACCTTTATGTTCCGCTCGTTCGGCTAAAGGGGCAAAGGGAGCACCGCTGCGATTGTGCTTCCGGCTAGTCTGGTTAAGCGCCTCAGCGGAGAAAGCCGAAAACTGACTGTCATGGTATGTGAGAACTGGTCTGCGATTCCGAGCTTAACTTAATCTCGTCAGAGGTTACTCCATGTCATACGAAGGGTTCGGTATTAGTCCAAACAATGTGATATAGGCTTTGGCCACGGTTCGTCCGAACATCACAAACCCCTGGGGGCTAGTCAGCAGCCTCCTGCACTCCTTTCTCGCGCCCCTATGGCTAAGTGAAGGTAATAAAGCATTTTGGTCCGATTGCCTAGTCCGTACCACACTACCGCCTTTGGGTACCGATAGTTCGGCTAAGGGTTATAGTGCGTTTGGAAGTGACACCCCGCGTAGTATCTACATGGGGGCTGAAGCCGACGACTCGCAGCCTTCAGATTTAACCGGCCACAAAAGGAGTTATAAAGGATGCAAAACATAAACGACATAATAAACTATGCACTTTATACATATATGCGTTAAAAAGAGTCTTCGGGCATATTACAAACGCACTACTCATAAAAGTTCTCTCACGAACACTGACCCTCTATTGTCCGAGCACCCTCCATCACTTCATGGAAGTACCGCTCGGGGCACCTATATTCCTTTCCGGGCGGCAGAGGGGCAGTGGCTACCTTCATCGGGTCCATCCCCGGCCAGTGCACCTTGGCCTTCGCAAATGTCATCCTGGCTCCTTCGATGCAGGAAGATCGCCGCAGTGCATCGACCCGAGGAGTAGCGTCGCTGAGCTTCTGCACCAGGCCGAAGTAGCTGCCAGGCAATGGCTCGTCGGGCCACAACCGGATACAGAGATCCTTCATGGCCGGCTCTGCCATCCGGTGCAGTTCCATTAGCTGCTTCAGCTGCTCCACAAGGAGAGGAGAGCGCTCGGGGGCTTCGAATTGTGCCCAGAATAGCCGAGCTTCGTCTCCTTCTCCCCGCGAAGCATAGAACTGCTTCGCGTCCGCCGAGCTCTTCTGGAGGTCCGCGAAGGTGCCTGGGGAATGCCATACTAGGTCAGCAACTTGAACTTGCTGTCTCCGAAGATACACTGCAATGAATACGGCTTACCACCCACGATGACTTTGGCCTGGCGGAGCTCTTCTTCAAAGGACCGCCTATCCACCCGTTCCTTTTGGAGATCGGTTTTGAGGGTGGATAGTTCGGCTATCTGCTCCTTGCCCTTCCGCTCCAGGTCCTCGCATTTTTGCCCAGCGTCCTTGAGCCCTTGTTGGATTTCCTCCACTCGAGCCTCGTGCTTGTCGCTGGTGGCCCTGAGGGCAGAGAGTGCGGTGGCTGCCTCCTTGGCCGCCGCCTTCTCCACAGAAGCTTCTTGCTTCACCTTCTCAAGCTCAGCCTTGAGCTTCTCAACTTCCTTCGCCGAGGCTGCATGAGCATCGACTTATATAAACCGTGTTGATAGAACGGAAAAGGAAGAGTTTTGATACTCTAATTCGGCTTACCTTGCGCCTCGTCGAATCTCTTGTTCAGAGCGTCAAGCTCGTCTTCGGAGCTCTTGAGCTTCCGATTCAGCTCGTCTAGCTCGGCATCCCTGACAGCTGCCGCCGATGACGATGCTTGTACAAAACAAACCCATGGCATGTTACACGAGTTTACAACCCCGTGTTCGGTCCTCTTGGGGGCTTTTAGAGCTATCCGAACACATAGTACCTATGCATAGTTCGGATCAACGACCATATTTGACCCCCAGGTCAGTTTTTCAAAACTCACCTGGGGCTCGGGGGCTGCCATGTGTATATTTACAATTCACAGAAATAATATTCTATAAAATAAAACATGTTATCACTTACCTGAAAGCCCGTCAAGAGTCCATTAAATGCCTCCTTCAGTCCGCTGTCTATGGACTGAATGCTTTGCAATACCGCACCCATAAGGGTGCGGTGCGCCCCGGAGATGGAGGCGCTGGACAGGGCCTCCCCCATAGCTGGCCATCCTTGAGTCGATGGCACTGGCGGAGATTGGTTGGCCCGATCTCCTGCCGGGGATGGAATTGGAACCTCCGGAGGCACGTCGCGCTCCGGAGACGGCCTTGGAGGTGATCGGACGTCTTCTTGTCCGGTCTCCTCAGTGTCCGGGAAGGATGGGTCCACCCGGTCTTCGGTGGCCGAAGCATCAGCCTCGGCCATAACATCATCGCCCCCACCACTGGTGTTCGGCTCCAAAGGAGCCTGCTGGGACGACACCTCCGTGGCGTCCTTCATGACGTCTGGAAGGGAGGGGTGTGACGCGTTCCTGCTCTCCGCTAGTTCGGCGGGCGGGGTCTCCCCATCCGAATCCTGATCGGTGGGGAGGGTGCGTGGTGGGCTGCAAGTTAATTGACACCCACATATTAGAAATCTTACAAACTTGATAATGATAGTTCGGAAGATCTTTTTGATCTGTACCTTCGAGGTGGGGGCTTAACCCTTAGGGTCCTTCGAGGAACCCTCTCGAACTCTTCGGACTCGGTGCTCGAGTCCGAACTGTCGTCGGACAGGATCACCTGTGCCCGGCGCGTTTTCTTTTGGGCGGGAGGAAGTTCATCCTCTGAGGCGTCCGATGACGCCGCCCTGTTTCTTGTGAGGGGGGAATCGCCTCCTCCCTCAGCCTCATGCTCCTCCTCCTCCTCCTCATGATTCGAGGAGGCGTGGGTTTCTTCAGACTCGGCCTCCAGCCGGTCCTTGTTGCGCAGGCCAGCTCGACCTGTCTTCTTCTTCTTTTCTTTCTTCTCTGGCGCCTTGTAGGGCACCACGACGAGCATCTCCAACAGCAGCGGGGACCTAGGGTCCTCAGGCTGTTGGGCCGGACTCTTGAAGCCCTTGGCCTTGTTCAACCATTCCTGCGAAGGTAATCGGAAAATCCTTAGAATACATACGGAGGAATAAAGTTGATCTATTGAAACTGTGACATACCTTGGGAGGGGGCTTGGCGGAACTCAAGCCCATGTCCTCCTCCTTGCCCGGCCAGCTCTTCTACGCCTTGAACAGCGCCTTCCATAGTTTCTTCCGCGTAGTACGGAAGAGCCGATGAACTGTAGGATCATTGGTCCGGTAATCCCACATAGGAGAACTCCGGCGCTGGCAGGGGAGGATGCGTCGCCGAAGCATGACCTGGACCACATTGGTCAGGCCGACTCCCTCTCTGATTAGGGAGGCGACGCCCCTCTGTAGGTCCTCTACCTCTGTTGCCGACCCCCAGTCGAGGCCCTTCTTAATCCATGAGGTCAATCTGTTTGGGGGGCCGGATCTGAATTCGGCAGGAACAGTTCCGCCCTCCTCTTTTGGCTCGGTGATGTAAAACCACTCCTTTTGCCATGTTTTGATGGTATCGATGAAGGTTCTGGATGGCCACACTGCGCGCGGAAGCTTGCCGATGACAGCCCCGCCGCAATCTGCATGAGCGCCGGCGACGCACTTCGGCTTGAGGTTGAAAGTCTTGAGCCACAGTCCGAAGTGTGGCTCAACACGAAGAAAAGCCTCGCAAACAGTGATGAAGGCCGATATATGCATGAAAGAGTTCGGCGGAAGATCGTGGAAGTCGAGACCATAGAAGAACATGAGACCCCTCACGAAGGGGTGAAGTGGAAAGCTTAACCCTCAGATGAAATGAGGGATGAAGACCACCCTCTCGCCTTGTTTGGGGGTAGGGATCACCTGGCCTTCCTCCGCAGCGCGATGGAAGATGTTGGCAGGGATGTATCCGGCGTCCTTGAGATCTCGGATGTCCTTATCTGTGACCGTGGAGGCCTCCCATTTGCCACTGGCCATGGCTGAGCTCGGGGGGGAGCAATGGAAGACCTAGATCTGGGCTCAGGAAGCTCGAAAGGTTGGGAAAGCAGGGATGTGAGGGAGAGATGTAAATGAGCCTTGGGGTTTTCTTCCCCTTTTTATTAAAGGTTGTTGCCGGTTAGCCTCCCTCCACTGCGCCGTGAATCCCTCCACTTCTCGAGGCATGCGCACCGTTACACGCGCATGGTTAAACATATCCCGTGTAAAACGGAGCACGATCTATGCATTAATGGATCGAGCTGATAACGGTGGCCTCGATCCGCGAAACGAGTCTGTACGACTGGCTTAGCGGTCATTATGGGCCGCAACCTTTCATCTGAAAAGTTGTCAGAAAAGTACTATTGGCTCCTTGACGATTGGCCTTCAGGGCCGGATTACACATGGTATTCGGACGATCTATGATCGGGAAAATCGCACGTCGTCGGAGGCCGAACTAAGAGCATGGCCAATTACTATCCGGAGAGAGGAACTCGCCTCGCAAGCCGAAGACTTTTATCATTTGAAGCAGCTGAAGCTTGGACCCTTGGCGTTGGAGGCTAGTTCGGGAGCTACTGAGGGAGTCCTGGACTAAGGGGTCCTCGGGAGGCCGACCTATCTCATATGGGCCGAACTATATGGACCGTTTGCCGGACACTGGATTGATCGAAGGCCCAGACTCCAGGAAGGAAGTTTCTACAATCAAGATGTGTCCTCCACGTTTAAAGTAGTAAATAGGCATGTTTATCCCTTCGACGTGTAACCGACCATGTGTAACCCTAGGTACCCTCGGCGTCTATATAAGCTGGAGGGTTTTAGGTCATAGACCGACAGAGAACTCATCTAGGGTTTAGTCATACGATCTCGTGGTAGACTAACCTTGTAACCTCTATACAATCAATATAATCGAGCAGGACGTAGGGTATTACCTCCATAGGAGGGCCCGAACCTGGGTAAAACCTTGTCCCCTTTGTCTCCTGTTACCATCGTTCCAAGCATCACAGTTCGGGACCCCCTACCCGAGATCCGCCGGTTTTGACACCGACATCTAGTAAAAAAATGTTCTCGATTTCAGTGAAAATCACATTGTAGCCATCGGTTCAACAAAAATCTAACATGTCCTCGGAGCAAAAAGTCTTACCTGCTCCTGCAAAAGCAATCTCAGCGCTGTCTGTTTCCAGCACTGACCAATAGCGGTTGCCGCTTTTCCACCGCCCTGTTCCAGGAAAAATGATATATGGTTGCAACACCAGAGCCCGCCCTCTTAGTCGCCGGCAGCTGCTGGTTGCAGCAAGCATGGCCTCTAGTTCCCACATCTCCAGACTTTGGTTCTAGCAAAGAAAACTTCTAATCGCAACACCAGAGCCCTCCCATCTCCACCGCCGGTAGCTACTGGTTTTAGAAAACCATGGTTGCTGGTTCGAGCATCACGGGACCCCCTGAGTCGCAAGCTCCTAGCAGGTAGCGTCGCTGCCCCCCTGTCTTCCCCCTACAATAGCGCCTCCTCTCCTTAGCCGTCCAGCGAAGCAAATCAAGCAACGAGAAAAAAAGCACACATGGTCGGGACCTAGTAGCCTGCCTCGTCGGAGAGGTTAAAAGAATGGAGGGGAAGAAAATGACGTGTCACGTGGAGGAAGGAGTGGCTCGGAAGAGATAAGGTTGGGGGAGTTAAGCGGTGCGTGGGGCCACTGTCGGTGTCAAAAACGACGGATCTCGGGTAGGGGGTCTTGAACTGTGAGACTAGAATCGATGGTAACAGGAGACGAAGGAGACGATGTTTTACCCAGGTTTCGGGCCCTCCTATGGAGGTAATATATGTGGGTTGCAGAGTTGATCTACCTCGAGATCGAATAGCTAAACCCTAGATGAGTTTTCCTCTATCTACAACCTAAAACCCTCCGGCTTATATAGACGCCGAGGGTACCTAGGGTTTACACATGGTCGGTTACACGTTGAAGGGAAAAACATGCCTATCTACTATTGACAACTTGGAGGACACGCCACGGCTCCTTGAAGCTTCCACCCTGGCGACGGGGCCTTCGCTCATCCAATGCTCATCCTACGACCCGCACAGTCCGGCCCGTGAGAAATAGGTCAGCTATTCGAGGACCCCTTAAACCAGGACTCCCTCAGTAGCCCCCGGACTGGCCTCCAACGCTGAGGTATATACGGACAATCTTTGTGCATCGAGGTCTTCGACTTGCGAGGCGAGTCCCTCCACTCCTTGTTCAGCAACCGACCAGTCATCGATGAAATCCCAAGCGTCATAAGCTCGCCGAGTCCATTATAACAACCGTCCGCATTCCTCGATTTTCGTGCATCATGGGGAGGTGAGCAGTTCAGTGATTTTTTACAATACTGCCCCTCCGCAATGGAGGCATCACCCATTTAAACAAATAGAATCATGGTTTAGACCACATCCTCCTCCTCCCCATTAGAAAAAACTCGTAGTGGAAGATCACCACGAAAAACATGGCGAGCGCCCCCAGCTCTTCCTCGCGCCCCTACGGCTCCCGTCCCGGGGACTGGACCAGTTGCTCCATATCGCTCCTACGATTGTGCAATCTGGAGACCCAGGGGTACCTCCCTTCTTCGGATCTGGCGTTGACCCGCGCAGGTTTATCCTCCTACAACAACGAAGTTTTTGCGGAGAATTTCCCCAATCCTCAAAGGGGGGAACGCGTAGGCTTCATGCCCTTTCTTCTACGGGGTCTCGGGTTTCCCATCCACCCGTTCTTGAGAGGGTTGCTGGAATTTTATGGGATCCAGCTCCTCCACCTCACCCCAGGGGCTATCCTACACATCTTGGGCTTCGTAGCCCTTAGCAAGATGTTCCTGGGCTGCGAGGCGCATTTTGAACTATGGAGGAAGTATTTCTGCCTTGTCCCTCGAACACGGGACAAGACAATCTTGGAGGTCAGCGAAGCCGAAGTATGCCGCATAGCAGGGACGGGGTATCCGGTGGGAACACCGAAGGAGTCCGAAGAATGGTCTTCGGAATGGTTTTATATCGAAGACACCCCCTGTTCAATCCAGCTCGGAGGGGTCTGCCCGAGTACTCCGACGCCCCCTTGAAGAAAAGGTACAACTGGTAGCCGAAGAGGACGGCGTTGAAGTGCAACGCCTGGCAGCCCGGGTGAGGTTACTTGCCCACCACAATCTGACCATGATCGATGTCATGGCCGCCGCCATTACTCGGTGCGTGTAGCCTCTTCAACAGAGGATACATCCCTTGTGGCATTACAACGGGACAAGCGACACCACACGCACCCAAAGACTAGGTTCTGCCGATCAGGCGGCGTTGGCTGCCGCACTTGCCGACCTAGACAAAGGAGAGCAAGCAGATTTTATTCGGCGGTCAACCAAGGAGGGATATTCAAGCCACAACCCCATCGAATGGGTAAGCCTTTCACCTCTGTGAACTTAATTCGGGGTTTCTATTTCGTCCCTTTCTTGACCGAAGTCTTTAACTTTACGTGAACAGGACTGGAGAAGCTTTGTCGAGACAGTTAACTGTCTGGCTCCTCAGCCCGAAGACCATTCCCATGATGATGATCCGGGTTTTCATGAGGACCCGGATCTTTCAATTGAATTCATAGACGGGGTCTTCTACCAGGAGAGTCTTGACCACTCCAAGGTGGCTATCATAGCCGATTACCCTGGATCGTTTCCTTCTCCTACAACAAACAAGAAGAAGAAAAACTCGTCCCGCAAAAGGCAAGCATCCAACAATGCCCCGAACGCGCCGGCTCCTACTCCCAAGCGTCGTCGATCCGCACGTCATACGTCGGCAATGGAAACAGTGCCCGGATTGGAAAGCAACAGGGACCCGACGAACGAGCCGGCTGTGAGGACGAGTTCGCCTACTCGCTCAACCCAAAGGTATTTTGTTCGGTTGTTTGCTTACTATCACAACTGATAGAGTCTTACAATTTTTTTTACATCAAAATACTTAGGCGAAAGGCCCAGACTTCTCCTGTCAAAGAGGTTGCCAGGCTGTCCGGCGGTGCTCAAAATTCTAGAGCTGCGGCTCATGCCGAACCCGCTACCGAGGTCCCTATGGCCAATCCGGCTTCTGTCGATTCCGGTGACGCTGTGTCTGTTACCAGATCAGAAGTAAGAAGCGCCATGAATCATCAGCGACGACGAGAGGCCCTGCGCCACCCAGTATTCTCCGGACAAGAGTTCGGTGCTCTACGCACGGTGGACGCGCACATTGGTGCTGCCCGAGCTGGGTTCGGAGAGGCCATGAAATTGATATCGGCCAGTATGCAGGTAAGTAATCGGTTTTGTAGAGTCCGAACACTCATGTAAACCCAGTAGCCCCCGAGCCTTAAATTGGTTCAGAACGACCGAATTAAGGGTCCTTGTGTTGGTTTATTGCTAATGCAGGCTCCAAAGCAGCAGAGCGAGCAACTGGCCAAGGAGCTAGAAGACAGCCGAACATAGGTGGAATCTGTGAAGGCCGAGCTGGAGCAAGTGAAGAGCTTTACTCAGGAGGCACATGGTGAGTATATTTGTGCTGCTAATCTTAGTATATTCTCGTGCTGATGCAAGGATTCTCTTTAGCAGCTGAATCAATAGGGCAAATGCAAAAGGAGTTGGATGCAGCCCGAGAATCTCAGCGATACGCCGAGTCCCAGCACGAGGTCGGCTGTCGTGTTTTACAACGACACCTTGAAGAGAAGTACCGTCTTCAGGCAGAGAATAAACAACAGGCCGAAGAAATTGAGAACTTAAAAACTCAATTGGCCCAGGCCCAAGAAGAGAACCAGAAACTACAGAGGGGCATGTTCGGTAAGTGTGATTCTAGCATTGGGAAGTACCTCTTATAGAAGAAGTAAAATAAGCATGCCTTTGCCTCATGTATAGGTCTCCTGTCTGGGCGTCCTAAAGAAGAGATCGGATCCAACCGGGGGAACCTTCTGAAGGAGCTTTCCGCTCTTCATGAGCGTGCTCGGAAGGCTATGAAAAGCATGGTAAAGGCACTATGGCTTGCCGAACAACCTCCGGAGGGAATGACCGAACTAGTCGATCAATTCAAGGGAGCCCAAAGTAGGTTCGAGTTGTGGAAGACATCGGCTTGCCGGGAGGGAGCACGGGAAGCGTGGGCGATGATCAAGACCCGCTATACCGGACTTAATCCCGAGCGTATGACTCAGGTTGGTCCAGTAGGGTCAGATGGACAAGAAGTGCCGCTCCACCTGGTATACGACTAGGTGATGCCTGCCACCCGTCTTTCACAAGAAGACTGCTCCCTAGACACTATAATCGATGATCTCGATCAGCAGCCGAATGTATAATTACATGTAATTATGTATGAACAATCGAGTAGTTGCTCCATCTGTGTTGTAAAATTGGCTTAACCGGCCATCGGCTTCTACCTCCCGTACAAAGAGCACGGGAGTGTTCCTCACAATTTATCACCCTAGAAGAGCAAATTATATTCGGGAAACCAGGCAATCCGGCCATGTGGTGCAAACAGACAGAAAGCACACAAGGAGATATGTTATATTATTGCTTAGCGTAAGAAACATCTTCCGAAGAAAATAGTACCTCTATCGATACCTTTCTTCGGGGTTCTACGAAGATCGTAGGTAGAAGGTCGTATACTGCTAGTATGCGGCTAAGGGCTTTTGAGAGAAAAGAAGCCCAAGTAATGGTGATAACAACCATAGTCGTATCAATTGCTTCCGTCATGGCCGACCAATTGCTTCACCCGTCTGAGGTACGTATCCAGATGACCCGATCGTAACAATCGCAGAGGTGCTCCCTTTACCCTCTAGCTGAACAATCGCGAACGTAGAGGGTAAACACAGAAGCGAGGCAACCTAGCTTGGCAAAGTCTTAGTTCGAATTGATGCATATGATGGCTTAAACGTGACAAAAGAAACGTGTGTACACAATAAGTATGGGTAAATGTTTATAATATAAAAGCGTTGGCTTCGGAAAGAAGCCCCCAGGTGTTGTGTTCGGATTTAACACTTAAGGGTGTAAGCCGATAATCTTGGTACAAGATCGGTTTAACCGAACATAGGAAGAAAAGGAAAAAAATCAATCCTATCCAACAGCAAATTGGGAGGGGAAGGAAAAAGAAAAAAGAAAAGAAAGAAAAAAGAAGGCTAGAGAATGTGACGACACCGGTTTATCCGTAAAAGCGCCGAAGACAGACTGCGTTCCATGGGTTTGGTTCAAGGCAGTTGTTCGACGGGATCCGAAGATGGTAAGCTCCTCCCCCGAGTACTTCGTCGATTATGAACGGGCCCTCTCATTTGGGGTTGAGTTTATGCTTCTGCTTCTCCGGGATCCGTAAGACAAGTTCGCCCACGTTATACGCTTTTGCCCTGACCTCCCTACTCTATTAACGTCAGGCCTGCTATTGGTAAAAAGTAGAGTGAGACCGAGCTATGTCGCGCTCTCCTTATAAGGTCTCCAAGTCGTCCTGCCGATCTAACTCGGCCTCCTTTTCCTCGTACATGCGCATCCTTGGTGCGTGATAACCCACAAGTATAGGGCATCAATTGTAGCCTTTCTCGATAAGTAAGAGTGTCGAACTCAATGAGGAGCTAAAGGTAGAGCAAATATTCCCTCAAGTTCTATCGACCACCGATACAACTCTACGCACGCTTACGTTCGCTTTACCCAGAACAAGTATGAAACTAGAAGTACTTTGTAGGTGTAATGGGATAGGTTTGAAAGATAATAAAGCGCACGTAAATAAAAACTAGGGGCTTCTAAGATAAAGTAACAATTAAGTTAGTTTAACGAGTGTGAAAAAGTGGTGGTAGGATTTGCGGAATTATCCCTAGGCAATCGATAACTAGACCGGTAATCATTATTGCAATTTTATATGAGGGAGAGGCATAAGCTAACATACTTTCTCTACTTGGATCATATGCACTTATGATTGGAACTCTAGCAAGCATCTGCAACTACTAAATATCATTAAGGTAAAACCCAACCATAGCATTATAAGGTATCAAGTCCTCTTTACTCCCATATGCAATAACCTACCTACTCGGGTTTATGCTTCTGTCACTCAAGCAACCCACCATAGGCGAATCATGAACACATTGCAACACCCTACAACGAGGATCCCTCACGCTTGTGCGACACGGAGAGCACCATAGGACAGCACCAATAATAAAACATGCAACTCAAACCAATCATGATCATCAATCAAGCCATAGGACAACAAAAATCTACTCAGACATCATAGGATGGCAACACATCATTGGATAATAATATGAAGCATAAAGCACCATGTTCAAGTAGAGGGTATAGCGGGTTGCGGGAGAGTGGACCGGTGTAGATAGATGGGGGAAGGTGATGGAGGTGTTGGTGAAGATGACGGAGTTGTTGGAGTAGATCGCCGTCACGTTGATGGCCCCGGCGGCGTTCCGGTGCCATCGGGAGAGAGGGGGAGAGAGCCCCCTTCTTCTTATTTTTCCTTGACCTCCCCCCTAGATGGGAGGAGGTTTTCCCCTCTGGTCCATGGCCTCCATGGCGGCAGAGGGGCGAGAGCCCCTCCGAGATTTGATCTCTCTCTCTCTGTTTCCTTCTGTTTCTGCGCTCCCAGATTCTGGCCTTTCACCGTTTCTTAAATATCCAAAGATTCGTAACTCCGATCAGGCTGAAATTTTGAGGGGATTTTTATCCGGTTATTAGATTTCTTGAGGCGAAAGGAGAGCTCCAACCGACCTAAGGGCTGGTCACAAGGGCACAGGGCGCGGCCAGGGGGGTAGGCCGCTCCTGGCAGGCTTGTGACCTCCTCGGGCATCGTCTCATGTTGATTCTTTTTCCCAAAAATCACATATATTCCAAAACAAATCTCCCTAAGTTTTTATCATGTTTGGACTTCGTTTGATATGGATTTTCTGCGAAACAAAAAACATGTAACAAATAGGAACTGACACTGGGCACCGGATCAATATGTTAGTCGCAAAAATAGTATAAAAAGTTGCCAAAAGTATATGAAAGTTGTAGAATATTGGCATGAAACAATCAAAAATTATAGATATGATGGAGACGTATCAGCATCCCCAAGCTTAATTCCTGCTCGTCCTAGAGTAGGTAAATGATAAAAAAAATTGATGTGGAATGCTACCTAGCATAATCTTGTTCATATAATCTAATCATGACATGAATATTAAGACACGAGCGATTCAAAGCAATAGGCTATCATTTGACATTAAGACAATAATACTTCAAGCATACTAATAAAGCAATTGTATCTCTTCAAAATATAATGACAAAAGAAAGTTATCCCTACAATATCATATAGTCTGGCTATGCTCCATCTCCCCCACACAAAGTATTTATATCATGCACAACCCCGATGACAAGTCAAGCAATTGTTTCAAACCTTTTATGTTCTCAAACTTTTTCAACTCTCACGCAATACATGAGCGTGAGCCATGGATATAGCACTATAGGTGGAATAGAATATGATGGAGGTTGTGAAGAAAAAGGAGAAGATAGTCTCACATCAACTAGGCGTATCAACGGGCTATGGAGATGCCCATTAATAGATATTAATGTAAGTGAGTAGGGATTGCCATGCAACAGATGCACTAGAGCTATAAGTGTATGAAAGCTCAAAAAGAAACTAAGTGGGTGTGCATCCAACTTGCTTGCTCATGAAGACCTAGGGCAATTTGAGGAAGCCCATCATTGGATTATACAAGCCAAGTTATATAATGAAAAATTCCCACTAGTATATGAAAGGGACAAAATAGGAGACTCTGTATCATGAAGATCATGGTGCTACTTTGAAGCACAAGTGTGGAAAAAGGATAGTAGCATTGTCCCTTCTCTCTTTTCTCTCTTTATTTTATTTTTGGTGGGCATCTAAGTCCTCTTTTTTTTATTTGGGCTTCGTTGGCCTCTTTTATTTTTCATAAAGTCCGGAGTCTCATCCCAACTTGTGAGGGAATCATAGCTTCCATCATCCTTTCCTCACATGGGACAATGCTCTAATAATGATGGTCATCACACTTTTATTTACTTACAACTCAAGAATTACAACTCGATATCTAGAACAAAATATGACTCTATATGAATGCCTCTGGCGGTGTAACGGGATATGAAATGATCTAGCATAGCAAATGACATAAAAAAACGGACAAGCCATGAAAACATCACGCTAGCTATCTTACGATCATGAAAAGCAATATGAAAATGATGGTGCGTGTCATAATAAACGGAACGGTGGAAGTTGCATGGCAATATATCTCGGAATGGCTATGGAAATGCCATAATAGGTAGGTATGGTGGTTGTTTTGAGGAAGGATATATGGTGGGTTTAATACACCGGTGAAAGTTGCGCGGTACTAGAAAGGCTAGAAAAGGTGGAAGGGTGAGAGTGCGTATAATCCATGGACTCACATTAGTCATAAAGAACTCACATACTTATTGCAAAAGTCTATTAGTCATAGAAGCAAAGTATTAGACGCATGCTCTGAGGGGAGAGGTTGGTAGGAGTTAACCATCGCGCGCTCCTGACCCTCACACAAAGGTTGACAATCAATAAACAAATCATGCTCCGACTTCCTTACATAACGGTTCACCATACATGCATGCTACGGGAATCACAAACCTTTACACAAGTATTTCTACCAATCCACAATTACTAACTAGCATGACTCTAATATCACCATATTTATATCGCAAAAATATTGCAAGGAATCAAACACATCATATTCAGTGATCTACAAGTTTTATGTAGGATTTTATGACTAACCATGTGAATGACCAATTCCTGTTGACTCTCTAAATAGATCTAAGTGAAGCATGAGATTTTAATTCTTTCTACAAAAGATATGCCCACGCTCTAACAAATATAAGTGAAGCAAAAGAGCATTCTACAAATGGCGGTTTTCTATGTGTGAGAAACAGGCAATCCAAACTTGAAATGATATAAGTGAAGCACATGAAGCATTCTATAAAGCCATACTCAAAAGATATAAGTGAGGAGCAAAGAGCCTTCTATAAATCAACCAAGGACTTTCTCATACCAGCATGGTGCATTATTAAAAGAAAAATAAAAAGCACACGACGCTCCAAGATTTACGCTTATCATGTGACGAATAAAAATATAGCTCCAGTAAAATTACCGATGGTTGTTAGAAGAGAGAGGGGATGCCTTCCGGGGCATCCCCAAGCTTAGTTTCTTGGGAGTCCTTGAATATTACCTTGGGGTGCCTCGGGCATCCCCAAGCTTAGTCTCTTTCCACTCCTTATTCCTTCATCCATCGTGATCTCACCCAAAACTTGAAAACTTCAATCACACAAAACTTAACAAAACCCTCGTGAGATACGTTAGTATAATAAAGCAAATTACCACTTTAAGTACTGTTGAAAACCCATTCATATTTTGTTTTTGTATTGTATATACTGTAATATAACTTTTCCATGGCTTATCCCACTGATATAATCAATAGTTTCATCAAAACGAGCAAAACAATGCATCAAAAACAGAATCTGTCAAAAACAAGACAGTCTGTAGTAATCTGAACATTCACCATACTTATGTAACTCTAAAAATTATGAAAAATTAGGAAAAATAAAAAGAATTGCATATCAGTACTGTGTAAAAATTTCAGAAACTTTTGACATTCCAGTAAAATATAGAAATTCAAACACTGCAGCAAAATTTTCTGTTTTTACACAACACATATCAAACAAGCAATTTAAACATCCTAAAGGCAAATCTTGGCACATTATTTTTATAATACAATGGATTTATACAAGGGGATAATTATTTTTGTTGAAAAGTTTATGTAATCAAGATTCACAAAGTTTCCATGGGAATGAACAAAGTTCAAGGCTAGCCCCCACTTCAACGTTGCTCGTCTTTCTCACTTTCACTTTTGTTTTTGAAAATGTTTTAAGTTCCCCACTTTATTTTTTTGTTTTTAAACTATATAAAAGCACACAACAGAATAAAATGACTCTCTAAAAATTCCGGGCTGTCTCCCTGGCAGCGCTTTCTTTAAAGCTATTAAGCTAGGCATAAAGTGCTCAAGTAATGGATCCACCCGGATCCCAAGGTATATCAAAGCCAATTTTAATTAGCAATGATTTGTAATTAAGTAGTGAGCACAAAGTGATATAAATCATGTGACAACGAAGTCTAACTCTCTTCCTATGCATCAGCATGTCATACAAGAACATTTCATTCACACCAAGTAAAGGCCAATGCATAACATACGTAGTTTCTTGCAATTTTATTGTATCGGAAACATAGAGAGGTGAAGATGTAGTTCCTTTCTCATAATAATTGCAAGTAGGAGCAGAAAGCACATGCATATTATATTCATTAAAATCATCATGTGCAATAGGAAAACGCAACCCATCAATATAATCCTTAATAAGTGCAAATTTCTCCGATATAGTGTAGTTGGGAGAATTCAAAAAGATAATAGGACTATCATGTGTGGGTGCAATAGCAACAATTTCACGTTTAACATAAGGAACTATAGAAAGTTCATCTTCATAAGCATAATTCATATTGGCATCATGGCCACAAGAATAGCAAGCATCAAGTTCAATAAAAAGGGATATTTCAAACGAATCCAAGGGATCATAGCAATTATCATAGCATTCATCCTTCGGTAAGCACGAAGGGAAATTAAAAAATGTATGAGTTGAAGAGTTACTCTCATTAGAAGGTGGGCACGGGTAGCTAGTCCGCTCTTCCTCCTTTTGTTCTTCGCTCTCCTCCTCATCTTTTTCATCCAATGAGCTCACAATTTCAGCAACTTCCTCTTCCATAGGTTCCTGCAAAATATTAATCTCTTCCAAGGCAGCGGTCATTCTTTCAATAAATTCTTTAATATAAGCATTAGAAGCATAGTTTTCATAGCAATATTGAAGTATGACAAAATTTTCAGATTTGTAGAGAGTAGCATCATACTTTTCAACGAAAGAAGCGATTTCATAGGCACCCTTAAAAGCAAAAAATTCTTCAATTTGTTCAACATCATTATAGCAATAGGCCTCCTTGGCATAAGAGGATAATATTTCATTATCATTAAACACACATTGGTAGGGAAGGTGTTTTTAGCTTCTTTAGAACAACAAGTAAAGTCATAAATTTCACATAGATTCCAAGCATAGCAACACAAAGTATTAATTTGATGCCACAAGAGTTTCCCTTTTTGAGATATGCAGTGTCGCACATAATGAGCATGCTCATTTAATGATTTTCCCTCAACTAAGCTAATTGGGTTTTCAGCACGAGCACAAGTGGATCGAAGATGACCCAAGTAATATTCTTCGGTGGGAAGTACAACTATTTTTTTTGGTATTTTACGTTTCCTACCCATATCTAAAGATAGAAAACAACTTAGAACAAAAAATAAAATGTACTTAGTGATAAAGCAAACAAGCACACACGAGAATATTCTCCCCACGCTATTGCTCCCCGGCAACGGCGCTAGAAAAAGGTCTTGATAACCCACAAGTATAGGGGATCAATTGTACCTTTCTCGATAAGTAAGAGTGTCGAACCCAACGAGGAGCGAAAGGTAGAGAAAATATTCCCTCAAGTTCTATCGACCACCGCTACAACTCTACGCACGCTTACGTTCGCTTTACCTAGAACAGGTATGAAACTAGAAGTACTTTGTAGGTGTAACGGGATAGGTTTGCAAGATAATAAAGAGCATGTAAATAAAAACTAGGGGCTGCTAAGATAAAGAAACAATTAAGTTAGTTTAACGAGTGTGTAAAAGTAGTGGTAGGAGTTGCGGAATTATCCCTAGGCAATCGATAACTAGACCGGTAATCATTATGGCAATTTTATATGAGGGAGAGACATAAGCTAACATACTTTCTCTACTTGGATCATATGCACTTATGATTGGAACTCTAGCAAGCATCCGCAACTACTAAAGATCATTAAGGTGAAACCCAACCATAGCATTATAAGGTATCAAGTCCTCTTTACTCCCATATGCAACAACCTACCTACTTGGGTTTATGCTTCTGTCACTCAAGCAACCCACCATAGGCGAATCATGAACACATTGCAACACCCTACAGCGAGGATCCCTCACACTTGCGTGACACGGAGAGCACCATAGGACAGCACCTATAATAAAAGATGCAACTCAAACCAATCATGATCATCAATCAACCCATAGGACAACAACAATCTACTTGGACATCATAGGATGGCAACACATCATTGGATAATAATATGAAGCATAAAGCACCATGTTCAAGTAGAGGGTACATCGGGTTGCGGGAGAGTGGACCGCTGTAGATAGATGGGGGAAGGTGATGGAGGTGTTGGTGAAGATGACGGAGTTGTTGGAGTAGATCGCCGTCACGATGATGGCCCCGACGACGTTCCGGTGCCACCGGGAGAGAGGGGGGGGGGAGAGTGCCCCCCTCCTTCTTCTTCTTCCTTGACCCCCCCCTAGATGGGAGGAGGGTTTCCCCTCTAGTCCATGGCCTCCATGGCAGCGGAGGGGCGAGAGCCCCTCCGAGATTGGATCTCTCTCTCTGTTTCCTTCTATTTCTGCGCTCCCAGATTCTGGCCTTTCACCGTTTCTTAAATATCCGGAGATCCGTAACTCCGACCGGGCTGAAATTTTGAGGGGATTTTTATCCGGATATTAGCTTTCTTGCGGCGAAAGGAGATCTCCAACCGACCTAAGGGCTGGTCACAAGGGCCCAGGGCACGGCCAGGGGGGTAGGCCACGCCTGGCAGGCTTGTGACCTCCTCGGGCATCGTCTCGCGTTGATTATTTTTCCCAAAAATCACATATATTCCAAAAAATCTCCGTAAGTTTTTATCACATTTGGACTTGTTTGATATGGATTTTCTACGAAACAAAAAACATGTAACAAATAGGATCAATATGTTAGTTCCAAAAATAGTATAAAAAGTTGCCAAAAGTATATGAAAGTTGTAGAATATTGGCATGAAACAATAAAAAATTATAGATATGACGGAGACGTATCAGTGCGTCGTGAATAATGTTGCAGGGGAGGACTGCTTCTGCCCCATAGACCATGAAGAACGCCGTGTATCCCGTTGATCTGTTCGGGGTAGTGCGCAGGCCCCATAGAACGGAGTCGAGCTCCTCCACCCAATGACTGTCGGACTCATGAAGAGATCGGACCAAACGTGGCTTAATGCCACTCATGATGAGGCCATTTGCTCGTTCGACTTGTCCATTTGTCTGCGGATGATACACTGATGCGTAATCGAGTTTTATGCCCATTTTTGCGCACGCGTCTTTGACCTCTTGGGCCGTGAAGTTGGATCCATTGTCCGTTATTATACTGTGCGGGACACCATAACGGTGTACCACACCAGATATAAAGTCGATTACTGGTCCGGACATGGTTGATTTGACAGGCTTTGCCTCTATCTATTTGGTGAATTTGTCAACCATGACTAGTAGGTAGTTATTCTTCTTGGTCCCCCCATTAAGGGGTCCGCCCATGTCCAGCCCCCAGACCGCGAAAGGCCAGGTAATCAGAATAGTCTGAAGAGCTATTGGGGGCATGTGAGTTTGATTTGCGAAAAGTTGACACCCCACGCAGTGTTTGACAAGTGTCTGGGCGCCGCCCGAGCAGTGGGCCAAAAGAAACCGGCTCGGAAGGCCTTGCTAACTAAGGCTCTTGCCATGGCATGGTGGCCGCCCATGCCTACGTGGACTTCGGCTAGGAGCTCCAGTCCTTCTTCCTCAGATATGCACCGCTGTAATATTCCGGTGGTGCTTTTCTTGTATAACTCACCCTCGTGTACTTGGTAGGCCTTGGATCGCCGAACTATGCACCGCGCCTCTGTCTGATCGTCGGGGAGTTCCTTGCGAAGAAGGTAGGCGAGGAGGGGCTCGGTCCATGGCGCAATTACTGCCATGACCTCATGAGCCGAAGGCATTTCATCCATTACGGAGCCGCCGATGATTTGGTCCTCTAGTTCGTTTATAGGGGGAACAACCTCTTCCGCAGTATTTAGACCGGTGCCCTTATGATCGTCCTGCCAAACAATGGATGGCTTAAAGAGCCGTTCCAGGAACGTGTTTTTTGGGACAGGGTCGCGTTTAGCCCCCATGCGGGCCAGTATGTCGGCGGCTTGGTTGTTGTCGCGAGCGACGTGGTGAAATTCCAACCCCTCGAACCGTGCGGATATCTTTAGGACGGCATTTCTGTACGCCACCATCTTCAGGTTTTTGGCGTCGAATTCGCCATTCATTTGGGAGATGGCCAAGTTAGAGTCTGCTCGTACCTCCAGCCGTTGTATTCCCATTGATACTGCCATCCGAAGACCGTGCAAGAGTGCTTCATATTTGGCTGCATTGTTGGAGTCGGCATACATGATCTCAACACGTATCGCATGTTGTCGCCTGTGGGGGGATGTGAGTATAACTCTACCCCCCAGTCCGGCCAAGGTTTTGGATCCATCAAAGTACATTGTCCAATGGGAGTATGCACTGTATTCCTTAGGGAGCTCGGCCTCTGTCCATTCAGCCAGAAAGTCTGCCAGTACCTGGGATTTTATGGCACGGCATGGCTTGTAGGTTATTTCAAAGGGAAGGAGCTCAATGGCCCACTTGGCTATGCGGCCGGTGGCTTCCCTGTTGTTGATTATATCGTTCAGGGGTACTTCGGATGCTACCGTTACCGCACACTCTTGGAAGTAGTGTCTGAGTTTCCATGATGCCATAAATACTATGTAGGCTATCTTCTGGTAGTGCGGGTATCTGGACTTGCACTGCGTTAGTACTTCTGACACGTAATAGACCGGCCTGTGAGTCCGGAATTTTTGTCCCTCCTCGTCTCGTTCGACAACGAGCACTGCGCTGACGACTTGGTTGGTAGCCGATATGTATAATAACATGGGCTCACCGGCGCCTGGTGCTGTGAGTATGGGATTGCTTGCCAGTAGTGTTCTAATTTCCTCTAACGCAGCCGCTGCTTTGTTGGTCCACTCGAAATTATTGGCCTGTTTCACCAGCTTATAGAGCGGTAAAGCCTTTTCTCCGAGGTGGGAGATAAAGCAGAAACGCCGCTACGCAACTAGCCAACCTCTGGACATGCTTTAGCTCTGTGGGGATTGCAAGTTCTGATAGAGCGCGGATTTTAGCCGGATTCACTTCTTTTCCTCTATGGGAAATGATGAATCCGAGAAGTTTGCCGGAGGGAACTCCGAATACACATTTTTCCAGATTGAGTCATATGTCTTACTCGTGTAGGCTGGCAAAGGTTTGCCGTAGGTCATCGATCAACTGGCTGACGTGTTTGGTTTTGATTACCACGTCGTCCACGTATGCCTCGACTGTCTTACCGACCTGTGTCGCGAGACAAGTCTGGATCATGCGCTGGTACGTAGCCCCAGCATTTTTTAGCCCAAAGGGCATCGTGCTAAAGCATAATGGCCCGTAGGGGGTGATATTCGGGTGACGATGTGGAGCGCCTATTCGACGGAAGTGCCTCAAGGATGGCCTCACCGCTTTTTGCGACCTTCCTGATGACCCAGCAAGCTCTAAAGCTATGAGTCAGGCTTGTGTTCAGCAATACAGAATGTATGGGGCAAGGTTTGTCCAATAGTCCGTCAAGGACAGTACTGACCCCTGTACGGGGCCTGTTTCTTTTTTCGGCGGGTTCGAATCTGGCTGGCCGCTTTGGAGGTATCCTCTTTTTCCGATCTCCACTAGGTTGTTCGGTGAAGGTTGGTTCCAAAAATAACAGTTCGGCTTGCCAAGCGCTTTCCATGGCACAATATTTTTGTACCAAATCGGATAGCTCAGCAAAGTCACGAATGTGTCGGCGAGCCAGGGCGTTAAGAATCCCTTCATCATGGCAATTACGACTGAAGGTTGCCATTATCTATTGGTCACTAAGACCTTTTTCTCTGCTTCTAGCGAGTAGGAGTCTAGCCCAAAAATGATGAACTGACTCTCCTGGTAATTGTTTAATATCCCGTAAGTCCGAAGACGTGGGCTTTGATGCGATACTAGGATGATCGACTTGGGTGGTGGGTGGGAAAAAATTCGACTCCACACCACACTGTGTGTTCGGAATCACGGACTCCGAATTGTGTGATAGATCAGGGACCGATAATGGTCCGTCTCTGGGGCAAATTCCGGCATCCAGCTTGTGAATGAAGTCTCGGTGATCGGAGACCGGGGTATAAACTGTTTTTAATTCCGGTTGTTGGGACAAGCCCTCAACCGAACACTCGACGGTAGCGACTAGGTGGGTGACTGTGGGGACGTGAATCTCCGTATCGTCGGGTTTAATCCCGAGCCGGTCATAGACCGGTACCTGGTCATCCGACATATGCTTGGTCTCAATCCGATAGAACAGCTCGTTTAAAAACGAGGTGATGGTAGGATGCATGTCGCTGAAGCGAGTGGAGTTGATATGCGGCGTGGCGGTTCTGGAGCTGCATGAAAGCGGATCCGGGTTCCGTCTAGGCGTGGTGGATCCGATCACATCGGCCGGATTGGGCGTTCTAGACCGCCCAGGGGTGACGACTTCGTCGGAAGCGGGGCCCAATGTCTTCGGCATCGAGGCATCGAGACTTACAGGCTCCTCCTCAAGGGTCGAGGGTTCCATCAAGACAAGTTCTCCCCGTGAATCAGCGACGAACTCTAAGGTTCCGAACTTGATTCTCTGATCGGGGGAAAAGTTTCCGATCTGGCCAAGGTGGCCGATCGAGTCAGCATGCGACAAGATGTCGCCGCCTGTGAGAGTCTGATCGGGGGCAAGAATCCCCTGGATGCAGATCTCGTTGCTCGTGACAAGGTGAGCCATCGATTCCTTTGTTGATCACAGCAGAACTCTCAATGAAAGCAACAATGTTGGTGTCAAAACCGGCGGATCTCGGGTAGGGGGTCCCGAACTGTGAGACTAGAATCGATGGTAACAGGAGACGAAGGAGACGATGTTTTACCCAGGTTCGGGCCCTCCTATGGAGGTAATACCCTACGTCCTGCTTGATTGTATTGATGATATGTGGGTTACAGAGTTGATCTACCTCAAGATCGAATAGCTAAACCCTAGATGAGTTGTCCTCTCTCTACAACCTAAAACCCTTCGGCTTATATAGACGCCGAGGGTACCTAGGGTTTACACATCGTCGGTTACACGTCGAAGGGAAAAACATGCCTATCTACTATTGACAACTTGGAGGACACGCCACGGCTCCTTGAAGCTTCCACCCTGGCGACGGGGCCTTCGCTCATCCAATGCTCATCCTATGGCCCACACAGTCCGGCCCGTGAGAAAGGACTCCCTCAGCCACAATGATGCAAGCGACATGGCACAACAAAAAGCGTCAGATTCGTGTGGATCTATGTCGGTGAGACCGTCCGAAGCTTTGGTCGGCCAGCCGATGGGAAACTTTTCCCCAGAAGGAAAGGAAAACGGCCTCTGGGGCTTAGGCCAACTCCAACACACGACTGCATTTCGTCCGATCGCGTCCATTTGGGTCGAAACATAAAGAAAATTTGGCCCAACATTCCAACGTGAACGAACATGCGTTCATTTTATGTCTGTGTGCAACCCATTTCGTGTCTAATTTTGGTCCGCGTTTGTGTCAAAATGGACAGAGCGTGGACGAGCAGGATGCGCGCCCTTACCCTTCCCTATCCCGCCCGTCGGGGGCACAAACGTTCCCATTTCCCCCCTTCTCTCTCAAAAACCCTCCCATCCCTCCTGCTCCCTTCATGGCCACCACCCCGCAGCACCCGATTACTGCCATCCTGGCCACCACCTTTGCCCGTTCCGAGGCGAATAAGAAGAAGAAACCAAAGGTGGAGCTCTCTTCGACGGAGCTCGACCGGCTCGCCCGAGAATCGGCAAGAGGAAAGGCTGGAGGGTCGCTGCTACAGAGAGGAAAATTGCGCCCCATATCGCCCTTGCTGCCGCCGCCGTGAAATAGAAGGCCGCCATTGAGTACAACGAGGCCCTCATCGCCAAGGCCACAAAGACAGCGATGATGCACACCCTCCTCATGTTGGGGGTTAGTTGACCCGCATCGACCATTCTTTCTGTCGCCGCCATGGCCGCAGCGAGCACATGCTCGTCGACCGTTCGCCCTCCACAGGACCAGTCGTCGAGCTCCTCCACAACACCGCAAATAGGCGATTTTCATTCGGCACACGAGCATGCCGCGACCCACTTCTCCACGTCGCCGGACGGCAACATGATCATGCCGGCCACCCTTGCCCCTACGGCCATCGTCGACCTCAACGTCACGCCTGGGTCCGGTGGCGTCGGCCAGTCGGCCATCGGTATGCATGCAAAAGGAAGCAGCATCGTGCAATTCGTACGACCAACCTTCCCGATGCCTGCAACCTGTTCGACGGAACACCCTACCCGACATCAGCGCAAGACGACCTCGACTTCAATAATTTCATGGAGAACATCATCTACAAGGGCCTTGGCCAATCCTTCCATCCCGAGGGCTATGGTCAAGCCTTTGACCCCGATGAGACCAAAAGCTAAGACGGGCGTGGCCAAGATGATGGTGTCGAACACATTTGTGTCCATAGCTACCAAGAAGAAGAGGCCGATGGCCATGGCAACTCATGGCATGGCAATATCTATTGTGAAGATGAAGAAGAGGGAATAAACATTAAGGGGGAGCCATTGTTTATCGATAAACTCACCCAAAGAGTCAATGCAAAAGAGGAAGCAAAGCATTGACACGGGATCATACACCAAATATGAGGATACGTTGATTTGCGAGAGTTGGAGGGAAATTGGGCAAGGTCCCAAGACCGGAGCCAAGCAAAATAGTGGCATTTTGGGGTTAGTGTGTGTGTGGGGGGGTGGTGGTGGTGGCGGCGGGGGGGGGGGGGGGGTCATGCGACCTTTCATGAACACAAGAAGTTTATGGGCATGAACTCAATCCAAAAGAGGTGGGGGGTTATCCAACAAGAATGCAGCCAGTTTTTTGCCGAGCTTGAGAGCGTCGAAGCCCGCCCGCTGAGTGGCCTAGGTTTGGGCAACTTGGTATGAACTTCTTCTCTTTTTTTCTATGTCATGTTCATGTTTGTTACATTTTGTGTCCTTTCCTATTACATTGTGGCCTTGACTTTGATTGTGTATACATTCGAAGCTTTGGAAGCCTTCAAGGCCCGACATGCGAACAAGCCATTCACCCTCACCCATTGTTTGACACCCACCAAAGATTGCCCCAAGTTAAAAGATCAATATGCCGCTCTAAATAAGCATGGAGGGCCGACGGCCATCGCTGGGCATGAAGATGGATTGAAGGGACCGAGGGGCAAGACCAACTCGAAGATGGACGATAATCATGATGAGGCATCTTTCATCTTGCAAGAAACTTTGGGTGGCATGATGACCCAAAAGGAAACAAGGGACGAGAGGAAGTGGCAAGAAAAAGAAGAGAAAATTAAGCCTACATGGAGCTACAAACAAAGAATCTCGAGTTGGAGGAGGCCGTCAAAAAGAGGAAGCTCGAGATTGAGGAGGCCTTTCAAACGAAGAAGCTCAAGATCAAGGCCACCAATGCAAACACCAAAGTAAAAGAGGTGGCGCTAGCCTTCATGACTGTGAAGTTGAGCAAGATGTCTCCGAAAGGAAGAAGTCGGTGCGAGAAGAAGAAAAAGGAGATGCTCAAGCAAAATGATTGATCTACGACAAGGGTAACGTCATTTTTGTATGCCGACTTGTGTGTCGACATGAATTAGGGGGCGCTAGACATGAACTATATATGATCACTTTTTTGTACGTTGGCAAGTGTGGCGACCGTTAGTTCTGTTTGCCAGAATAAAACTATGTGAGTGATCATTTTGAAGATTGTCATGTATGTCGGTCACTGGCTCTTTGACCGACATGAACTCAAAGTTTTTGATTTCGTCCAAGAAAAATGATTTTTCAATGATTTTCATCAATTTTGTTCTGGCCCGGTACTTCTGCATACCGACCCAAATATTTCCGCCCTTGTTGAACTCTTAGTCCAGCCCACGGTCCAGTACAGCCCAAAAATCCCCCCTGCACTATATAAACACGATCTGAGCCCCTCCCAACCCTAATTTTCCATTCCACTGTACACATCCCTCTCACCGGCGTTGCTACCTCTTGAGCTTGCATTGGTTTTCCCTTGAAGAGGAAAGGGTGATGTAGCAAAGTAGATAAGTATTTTCCTCAGTTGATGAGAACCAAGGTATCAATCCAGTAGGAGGAACAAGCAAGTCACCAATGGATGCACCTACACAAACAATCAAACTCTTGTACCCAATGCTATAAAGGGGTTGTCAATCCCTTCACGGTTATTTGCAAGGATTAGATCTGATAGAGAAAGATGTAAACGAAAACGGAAAGTAAAAGATAATTAAATTGCAGCAAAGTATTTTTGGTATTTTTTTTGTTTATAGATCTGAAAATATATTATGGAAAGTAGACCCGGAGGCCATAGGTTTCACTATAGGCTTCTCTCTTGAAGGAAAATATCATGGTGGGTAAACAAATTACTGTCAGGCAATTGATAGAAAAGCGAATAATCATGTAGTTATCCAAGGCAATGATCATGCGTATAGGCTTCACGTCCGTGTCAAGTAGACCGAAACGATTCTGCATCTACTACTATTACTCCACACATCGACCGACTCCTGCCTGCATCTAGAGTATTAAGTTCATGAAGAACAGAGTAACGCATTAAGAAAGATGACATGATGTTGTGACGCCCCCAATTTCGACCGTACGCTAAACATACACGCAATGCGTACGACCAAGATTAGGGACTCACTAATCAATATCACAACACAACTCTAGACACAAATTAAAGTCATACAGCTTCATATTACAAGCCAGGGGCCTCGAGGGCTCGAATACAAAGCTCGACAAGCACAAGTCAGCGGAAGCAAAATATCTAAGTACAGACATAAGTTAAATAAGTTTTGCCTTAAGAAGGCTAGCACAAACATAAGCAGCGGATCGAAAGAGGCGAGGCCTCCTGCCTGGGAGCCAACCTATCTACTCCTGAGCATCGGCACTCTCCACGTAGTAGTAGGCTCTAGTGGTGGTGTAGTAGTCGTCTCTGGCGTACTCCATCTCCTGGGCTCCATCGTCTGAACGCAGAATCGTATCGAGGGGGAAGTAGAAAGCAAACCAGCGGTGAGTACTCATCCAAAGTACTCAGAAGACTGACATCAGAACTATGCTAAGTATGCAACATTATCAAGGGGAGGGGTTATATCTGGACTGACCGCAGAAAGCAAGAATAAGGGGAAGGCCTAGTCCTACCGAAGACTAGCATCTTCAGCATCTTGCAGCATTAGAAGAGAGTAGACTGGTATCTCATATACACCAATATTATTGTAACAAATTTATTAAGTAACCACGCCCAGAGATTCTTCCTCGACTCCCTGCGAGGAAGCAATCCCTGAGCCAACCTTCATTTCAATTTAAAGTCATAGTTATAGTTGTAGAAGGTCAAGGTACAACTCCAAGTCGTCCTGTTACCATGGACACGGCTATTCGAATGGATAAATTCTTCCCTGCAGGGGTGCACCACATTCCCCAACACGCTTGATACCTCTGGCCGGACACACTTTTCTGGGTCATGCCCGGACTCGGGACATCAAAATGTCGTAGCCCTACCTAGGCTCAACGAAGAGGCCAGCCCGCCGGTCTAAATCCTAAGCGCGCAGGGGTCATGGGCCAATCGCCCTTTGCACTCCTGCAAGATGCGAAGGCAGCCGAGGTCAGTCCTAGCACCCCTTATAAAAAGCGCGATGCTGTTGCGGACCACTCGGGCACGCGCCGCTCCATTGCTGACGTCCGAAGAGCTTCGGCTGATACCACGATGCTGAGTACCCATAACTTCTCCCACGTCAAGGTTAGTGCATATTAGGCCAAACGACCAACTCACATAAAATACCCAACCCATTAGCATTTTATTAATGCGGGGCAACACTACAGGAATCAGGTAATTTGCCATCTGTGAAGATTTTTGCCATCAGCTTTTCGTCGTGGATGACGGCAAAGACCACTTTTGCCGTCAGCTGCTGACGGCAAAGAATGACTGACGGCGTAAACATATTTTGCTGTCTGTAATAAAAACTGCAGACGGCAAAAATATTTTGCCGTCTGTAAAAAAAACATATGACGGGAAAGACATATTTTGCCGTCTGTAAAAAAACCTCATGACGGCAAAGACATATTTTGCCGTCTGTAATAAAACTGATGACGGCAAAGCATATTTTGCCGTCTGTAATAAAAACTGATGACGGCAAAGAAGAAGCACAGCACACGGATCGATCACGCGGATTGATGACATGGCGAAATCTCGTCCGCACATCCAACATCCCACACGAACCAGCCAACGCGCGCCGTCTGACCCGCCCCATGCCCCACGCGCCATCTGACCCGTGCCCCCACTACTCTCTCTTTCTTCCTTATCCTACCCCACCCCCACCCCACGTTATCTCCTCCCGATCCAGAACCCATCGAGCCGCTCGCCACACCCATCTCACGTGATACACGTACGGGGCTGGAGCACCAGCTGACGGAAAAAAGGACTAACGCCGTCCGTCATGCCGGACGTTCCGTCTGTTACTTTTTTTTGCCGTCTACCCATTCCTGTTGACGGCAAAATAAATTCACTGACGGCAAAATTTTTGCCGTCTGCTCGTCCGTGGGCTGACGGCAAAACTACCCTTTGCCGACTTTGTGTATGCCGTCATTTTTTGCCGTCATGGGCTGACGGCAAAATCTTTGCCATCTGTAATTCGCTCTTTGCCGTCTGTAGCGCCCAGACGGCAAAATGCCTGATTCCTGTAGTGCAAGCGTGACCCATGAAGTGCGGTCCCGTCGCCCCGTCTCGAGGATCTGTGGCAAGGGCCTCTCCTACCCGTCCATGCCTCATCTTAACCCTTTGGATGCCTTACCGGCGCATCCCACCTTATCTCACACACACGGGTACCCTTGGGGCCGACCCGTCTCAAGACTGTCGGGAACTCAGGTCCACCTCAACAGAGTGGTGCCACCTGTCCCTTCAGTCCCGTCATGTTAGTACAGTGTCAAGTCAATAGTAGTTGTGTGGTTATATGCCAAGTGGATATCTGAGGAATCACCCTCGATGAATCCCACTCGAGGTAGGTGTATGACAAGAGTCACTATCGATAGTTGGGAAGGAGGAATCACCCTCGATACCCACGATCGAGTAGCTATGCCACATAATTAACATCGGGAGTGCTAAGTGAGGTATCACCCTCGGCACTCGATAGTAGCTCTACAGTGCCATACTTAAGGGGTGTGAGGTGATGAGTTAGTAAGGGTTTGTCAGTCGGTCTTGATGACCGAGTCTTCTGTCTTCAAGTCCTCGATGACGTCAAAGGTGAAAGCAGGGGCATTTGGGACAATGTTGGGGTCTCTGGGATATCACTGACCATACCTATACTAAGCATTTTAGGATAGCAGGTAACATAACAGTAGTAATCAAAAACAGGCTATGCATCAGAATAGGTGCTAACTAATATAGTAGCAAAAATCTAATGCAAGAATAAGAGGGAAGAATAGGCGATATCGGAATGCTCAAGGGGGGGGGGGGTTAATTGAACTAATTAAGGGGGGGGGCACATGTCAGTGGCTAATTATGTTAAACTAATTAATTAAATTAGTTAAGCATGTCATTAGGGGTTAATTAAACCTGGGCCCACATGGCAGTGGCCCAGGGGGGCTGGACCCACATGGCAGTGGCTGGGCACTGCCCGGTTAGCCAGTTGACCACGGTCAACTGGTCAACAGGGGGCTGGGGCCACAGGTCAGTGACCCAGGGGGTGGCCCCAGCCTAGCCACGTCGGTTGTTGCCGGCAGTTCGACGCCGGCGACCAAAAACGCGGCGGCCAGACTCGGGAGGGCTCGGGTTTTGCATAGGGGGCTCCATTTCGCACGCGGCTTGGCGCGCTGGAACAGGGGCTCGACGACGAGTCGATTCGTGGTGGTGGCACGGGCTACGGTGGCCGGAATCGTTACCGGTGTCGAGGTCAGTGGCGAGCGGCGATCGGGCTCTGACAGGGATGGCGCTACGGCGGCCTAGCGAGCAAATGAAAAGGGCAGGGAGGTCCTACGCGATGCGGGGAAGCGTACGGTGATGAGTGCAGGACCAAAAGGTCACCGAAGGCTCCCTGGCGTCGAGCTCCAACGGAACCGAGCTTTGGCTCTGGTGCAAACCTACGCTACGGGCTCGAATCCAATGGGGGAAAGGAGGGGAAAGGAGCGGGGCCTCACAGTGGACCTATAGGTGAGCAAGGCGAGCACGGGGGAGGCCTGACGGCGCCGGAATCGTCGCCGGAGTGCGTCGGCGTTCCGAGGAAGAAGGCGGCTCGGAGGCGGCGATGCAGGGGCTCCGGTCTTGCTCCAGTGGGCGGGGTTGAAGCAGCGGACGGCGGCGGAGCCGGGGGACACGACGGCGACACGAGGGAGGCACGGTGGCCGTGGCTAGCCGGCGGCCATGGCGACGGCGCTGCTCAGATGTGGGCGAGGGAGGAGAGCGGCGGCGCGAGGAGGAAGGGGGAAAGGCGAGGGGGAACTGGGGGGCTACGTGAGGGAGTCCTAGATCGGGGGGTCCTCGGATAGCCGATCTATTGTTTATGGGCCGGACTATATGGGCTACTTACCGAACACAGGAAGATTTAAAGGCCCAGTCTCCAAGATGGAAGCTTCGGGAAGCACGGCTTGCGCTCCACGTTTGATGTAGCAAATAGGCATGTTTATCTCTTCAGCATGTAACCGACCATGTGTAAACCCTAGGCACCCTCGGCATCTATATAAGTCAGAGAGTTTTAGGGTATAGGAACAGAACAACTCATCTAGGGTTAGCTATTGGATCTCGAGGTAGACCAACTCTGTAACCCCCCATATCATCAATACAACCAAGCAGGACGTAGGGTATTACCTCCATTGGAGGGCCCGAACCTGGGTAAATCCGTGTCCCCATCGTCTCCTGTTATCGTCGATTCCAGTCTCACAGTTCAGGACCCCCTACTCGAGATCCGTCGGTTTTGACACCGACATTGGTGCTTTCATTGAGAGTTCCTCTGTGAGCAAGATGGAATCGACGCCTCACCTTGTCATCAACGAAGAGGTCCGCAACATGGACGCTTTTGTCCCCGGACTCTTTGCCTTCGGCAGCATTGTGCTACACACTGATTCCTCTGGCCATCTAGGCCGCGTTGAGAGCTTCTCCCCTGATCAAGAGGTCAGATTCGGAAACTTAGAGTTCTTCGTCGACTCTCGGGGTGACTTGTCATTAGTTGGGCTCACAGCTTCGCCTGTAGCCTCTGAGGACTCTGAGGCTTTAACCTCGAGCCCCTTCTTCGGACATGCCGATGGGGTCTCCCATGGCGATGAGCCGATCTTTTATCCCAGTCCGGCCATTAAGCCAGATGACCGGACACGTGTTTTTGCCGAACACTTCCCATGTTTGGACGTCTTGAAGGTTAACTCCACGAGTCCCGAACAGCCGGATCCGACCGGGCCCTCAGCGATCGACGATGCCCTGGATCAATTCTCGTCGATGAAGATCACTGATGATCCAGCCTCGATCTACACTCGATTCAGTTATGGTGTGGGCCAGGACGAATTTTTTGACCCACCCACCACCCACTTGATAGCCACTGTCGAGGATTTAACCGACATGCTAGATTATGCCTCCGAGGAGGCAGAATACATGGATGAAGAGGACTGTGCCCCCACCCCTGTTAACACCAGGAGTTGGGCCGCCACTTGTACATACGATGTCTACATGGTAGATACACCTACCACCAATGGCGACAACACGCCTCACAACGACGGCGACAAATCGGGCGATGCGCCATCAAGGCGCCGGAAACGCGTAAGCGGTCCAAAAGCAAAAAAGGGAAGAAAAGCTATTATCAGCAACGGGGATGGTAATACCCCCGCTGATCATGGCAATCCCGATATCCCCGAGCACCCGTTAGAGAGTCCGGAAGGACCTGAGGACCAAAACAACCCCGATAACGTCAATGACCCCGAAGGCGATGATTACCTTCCCCCCGTCGAGGAGGAAGATATACCGAAAGTTGATGACTTGTACATCCCTGATAACCTCGAAGATCAGGAAGAAATCAGGCAACGGCTCATAGCAACGGCTCGCAGCCTAAAGGCTAAAGAACGGCAACTCAAAGCCGAATAAGACGACCTCAATGATCGATGCACGAAAGTCCTCTCAGCCGAGGAAGTATACGGCACCGGTCTGTCAAACCAGCCCAAAAGCTACCCTCGGAGAAGGCTGCTGCCGCAATTCGATGATGAACTCATTGATACTCCGTCTCCAAACCATACTCCATATGACAAGCCGGACCGCCCCCCTCGTGGTCGGGATAGGACGGATGACGACACCGGTTATATACCGGCAGTGCCCCAAAGACGGGGTAAGGTGCCATTAGAACCCAATGATAGGTTCGACCTATGAGATGACCTGGATCATAGAGCAGGCCGCACAAGATCCATCTATGGATCCAGAGAGTACTCGCTCGATAGTGTAGGAGATATGCCCTAGAGGCAGTAATAACAGTTATTTTGTATCTCCAAGTTTGTAATGAAAGTTTATGTTCCATGCTATAACTGCAATGATTCTCGAGTCTACAATAACCACGAGGCTTGGAGGCAAACTCATGTGCACGTGTGGTATAATAAACGGTAAATTATATTCCTAGTCTTGAATCTAAGACTGGCTCAAGTATTGCATGATGATCCTGTTTTCCTGATCAGGGGCATGGCTATGCCGGCAATTTTGAGGGCACGATGTTGGTAGAACACTTGTGTTGAATCGATCCGAATTGATGTTATGCTATGAGATACATTCGTCACAACTTAATGGTTAATAACACAGAGATGGTTAACGTTTGCATAATTCCTTAGACCATGAGAGTATCAAGTTTCTTCATGCTTGCTTCATGAACTTTGGGGTTTGTTAAACGTCATCCGTAAATGGGTGGCTATTACGGCGGCTTACGGGTTCATGGAAAAGTATGTCAAGTAACTTGATAGCTCAAGATTGGGATTTGCTCCTCCGACGATGGAGAGATATCTCTGGGCCCTCTCGGTGTTACGGTATCCATCATCGTCTGGCCAGACACTTTGTGATTTGATCACAGGGATGCCGGAACACGGGAACGAGAAAAGAGAACAATACCGGCAACTAGGTAACTGGCATAGTGGACAAGTTGTTGATCCACGGGGATGCCAACATGTCTCACCTCGGGTAATTGTAACATATCGTGAAGCAACAGGAATAGCACACGGCAACTGGAGGTTCACTCGAATATTCATTCGTGTGGGTATAGGGGTCAATATGGGTGTCCACGGCTCCGATGTTGATCATTGATCGGAAGGGGTTTCGGGTCATGTCTATGCTTCACCTAACCTATAGGGTCACACGCTTAAGGGTCATCTATCTGTTGAATACTAGACAGGGAGTCTGAGAGAAAATCACCGAAAAAGTTTCGGACAGCGGAAAAGTTCCGCGGAGAGAACACCGGAACAGTTTCGGTAAAACTAAAAAGTTGTTTCAGGGGATACCATTAAGTCAAATTGGTTTCGGCACATGGCTGATAATTCTTGGAGGGTGCCAAAATCATTCTGGAAACTTCTGGGAATTTTCCGAAAGAAAAACCGGAAATGTTCCGGAGCTGCCGGAACCGCTTCAGATGCTTTTCGCAGATGAAAATCACTAATCCGGAATTGTTCCGGATCGCATTGAAAATTATTTTAGTGGGGTACTGGAATTGTTCTAAGCCTACATAAATATTTTCAGTTCGGCCGGACGCTGGAAAATGTCGTCGTGAATAGTGAAAGTGCTTTTTGGATATTTATGGAAAAGCACCCTTTTGGATATTTCCAAAAAGGCTTCTAGAAGGGATTGGGGAGCAAGGAAGCCCCTCATGGGGGCCCCCTAAGGGGTGGCCGGCCAAGGGTGGAGCTCCTCCATGGAGATCCACATGGCACCCCTTTTCCTTCTTGTGATTTTTTATGTGTGACATAAAGTGGGGGTAGTTTGGTATTTTCAAGTCCCAACCCTACCCCTTGGTTTTCCTATAAATAGAGGAGATGTGGGCTGCCATCTCTTCATCCCTTTGCTCTCATACACATGCTATGCTTTGCTAGCTCTCTCTCTCCCTCCCATGAAAAGAGTTTTTCGTAGAGCCAAAAGGCTGTCTGGGTTCCGGCAGGAACTAGTTCTGGACGGCGAAGCCCTGCCGGATAGATGAAACCGTATGTGTGCAACCCTGTAGAGAGGTCGTAGTTTCGATCTTTTGCCCGAGGGGCTGTTCGTGTGTCCTCCCGAAGGGCTGTCCGAGTATCCGTTCGAGTTTCGAGGGTCCTCCCGAGGGGATGTCCGCGACATCGTCCGGGGGACTATCCGACCGCCTCCCGAAGGTCTGTCCGACGAGGGAGTACATCCTCGCGGTTGGGAGGTTGTAAAATCCTAGCTGCGGGGATCTGCACCAACGATCTCCACCGACTCTTCTTCCACTGCGCTTCGAGTCGGTACGGATCAGATCAAACCTTGTATGCAGTCTCCATAGTGGTCCTGGGCGTTCTCGCTATACCGGAAATTTTTATTTTCTGTCGCGTTCCCCAACAGTGGTATCAGAGCCAGGCTATGCGTAGATGCATGTTATGATCTAGAATACATGAGATGTATGGGTATTGCATAGTATAATTTTGTAGTAGATGAGATCTATTACTGAAAATTATTTGTGCGGGTAGCAGATGAAATCTGTTACCCGATGTTCCTGTTGCTTCCCTTGAATTTGCGTAGTCCTGATCTTGACGGCACGGTGGAATCTCACAAAGTTCTGGCAATCCACGATCCTTTCATGCTGCTCCTGAGTATGCTGATTGACAGATCAACGAAGTGCTAACAGTTCTTTGGGTTCCACCATAGTTAAAGAAAGATGGATGTTTCGCAGACAAAAGGGCAATGCAGATATGATCTGCACGGGGGTCACGCGTATGACGAAGTTTAGTATGGGGCTCGAGATTTTATTATCTCGTGTTTCATACACCCTGGAAAGTTAATCTAGGAACTTGAATTATCATACTTGATGATAAACGTTGGTAGCTGCGGTTTGAGTAAAAACCTTAGAAGCCACGTAAAATAAAATTTTGTATAAACCGATTAGAGGCGTCTAACTTGGTTTTACAGGATGGTTTGCATGTGATGTGGTATAGCAATGCTCATATTCAATTTGATTATGTATGAGATGCCAATATGATGTAATTAACATGACCTGCGTGTCATGATTCGGCATGATGGCTGGAGCCATATGATTGCACTTTAATGACCTGCGTGTCAACCTTATGTAATGCACTTATTTTATTAGCTATAGAGATAGCAATATTATCTGGTGCATTGACAAGGTGGTGGCAATCTTCGCAAAGGTGAACACTGACGCGAATGCCGAAGATGAAGAAATACTTGACTTCTCCGTCAGAAGGGGCTATACCATGTCATGCTAATTATGAATTGCCTGAGATGTTTATCCCTTATGATGCACCCTTCTTGATTGCGCGGTAGTCGCTTTTTATTAGGGTGATCTCTCACTAAAAATATCAAGTAGTCAGTGTTCTCCCAAGTGTAGCACCGTCACGGCACCTAACTTTTCCGGGTGCGCCATGCTGACATGGGTACGAACTATTAGGGATGTGTGAGGCGGGTGAGTTAAGACCTCGCAGCAAGATCACTTGGTTGTCTTGACGTTCAGGCATGAAAGTCAGGAGCTCGGAACACATGCATCGAAAGATGAACAAGAGTCACATAGAGATGTGATCGGCAAGTTTGCCTAACGATTGAAGTTCTCGTCATCAGTGATGCTCACCATCAATGGCGTTGAATTAAAATTCGTGTCTTGAATCATTAATAATCAATTTTGAGAGATATTGATTTGAGTGGGAGCGCACTTTAGAATAAAAATTGTTTATTCACTAGTGCCAAATATCATTATGAACAAAGTCTAAGTGAACTTGTGTTTTCCGTTGTAGATCAAATGGCTCGCAACACCGCGTTCAACTTAGGCCCTATGTTAGAGAAACAGAAGTTAGCTGCAAATGGAAACAACTATGCGGACTGGGTCCGTACCCTGAGGATTGTCCTCAGGGGTGCTAAGAAAGTGTACGTTCTTGACGGACCTCTTCCTCCTAAACCGGCGGCAACAGCCGCGGCAGACATACAAAATGTCTGGGCCACTAAGGATGATGATTTCAACTTAGTGCAGTGCCTCATGCTGTCTTGCATGAGTTCAGAGCTTCAAAAACATTTTGAATTCCATAACTCCTTTGATATGATCAAGGATCTGGATGCTCTGTACAAGTTTAATGCACGGTCTGAACGTTTTGATATCATGAAAATGATGGCGGAGACCAAGATGGCTGAGGGCAGTTCAGTTGGCGAGCACGTAGTCAATATGATTGGCTACGCTGAAAGCCTTAAAACCCTGGAATTCCCACTTCCGCCAGAGCATGTTATGGACTTGTTGCTAGGTTCACTCCCCCCGTCTTATGGCGGTTTTATCATGAACTACAACATGAATGGGATGGACAAAACAACAAATGAGGTGCTTGCCATGCTGAAAACTGCTGAAGGAGGACTGCAGAAAAATCGCAAGCAAGTGTTGCTTGTGAATAAAACTGCTAGTTTCAAAAAGAAAGGCAAGCCAAAGAAGGGCAAGGGCGCCGGTAAGACCGGCTTCCAACGCAAATCTAAGGGCAGAGCCAAGAATGAAACTGAGTGCTTCTACTGCAAGGGCACAGGTCACTGGAACAGAAACTGCAAGAAGTATCTGGAAGATAAGAAGTCCGGGAAAACCGAAAAAGGTATAATTGTTATACAAGTTAATGTCATTGACGTTTTGCTTGCTAGCGAAAATTCTAAGTCTTGAGTATTTGATACCGGATCGGTTGCTCACATTTGCAACTCGATACAGGGGCTTCACAAGGTGCGCAAGCTGGCAAAGAATGAAGTCGTGATGCGTGTCGGGAACGGCGCTGGGATCGCCGCTCAAGCCGTCGGCATTATGCCTCTACATCTCCCTTCGGGGTTTATTTTGGAACTAAGTAACTGTTATTTTGTTCCATTGTTGTGTAGAAACATTATCTCTAGATCATGTTTAGTACACGACGGGTACTCCTACAAGTCTGAGAACAATGGTTGTTCACTTTATTGTAAGGATATGTTTTATGGATTTGCACCCATTGTTGGGGGCCTTTTCATACTAAATCTTGAATGTGGAAATGATGTTTTTAACGTGAATGCTAAACGCCTTAAGAAGGCTGATACCACCACCACTTACTTGTGGCACTGTCGGCTTGGCCACATCGGAAAGAAATGCATGCAAAGACTCCAGAGAGATGGAGTTTTACCGTCTTTTGATTTTGAATCATTTGACACATGTGAAGCTTGTCTGATGGGGAAAATGACTAAGACGCCGTTCACGGGTCATCCTGAACGGGCGAGTGAATTATTGGAAATAATACATAGTGATGTATGTGGTCCAATGAGCACAATCGCACGGGGTGGGTATTTCTACTTCGTAACTTTTACTGATGATTTAAGTAGGTATGGATATATCTACTTGATGAAGCATAAGTCGGAAACCTTTGAAAAGTTCAAAGAATTTCAGAATGAGGTAGAAAATCATCGTAACAAAAAGATTAAGTTTCTGCGGTCTGATCGCGGAGGCGAATATCTTAGTCACGAGTTTGGCCAACATCTGAGTGACCGTGGAATCGTTTCACAGCTTACGCCTCCCGGAACTCCGCAAAGAAACGGAGTGTCAGAACGACGTAACCGAACCCTGTTAGACATGGTAAGGTCGATGATGTCTCTTACAGATCTACCGATATCTTTTTGGGGTCACACACTACTCACTGCCGCTCACACATTAAACAGAGCACCGTCTAAGTCTGTTGAGACGACACCATACGAGTTATGGCATGGGAAGAAACCCAATTTGTCGCATCTCAAAGTTTGGGGTTGTGAAGCTTATGTAAAACGTTTACAACCGAGCAAACTCGATCCCAGATCAGGCAAATGTAACTTTGTAGGTTATCCCAAGGAAACCTTTGGGTATTCCTTCTACCACCCATCCGAGGGAAAAGTGTTTGTCGCAAAAACCGGAATCTTTCTTGAAAAGGAGTTTCTCGCTAAAGAAGTGAGTGGGAGGACAGTACAACTTAATGAGATTAGTGAATCTTTGGCAACCGTTGATATGGCTAAGGAACCAGAAGTAATTCCGCAAATTATCCCTACAACCGAGCCAGAAGTTGTCGCATGTGATGCGGAAACTTCAAACATTGTTGTAACTGAACCGCGCAGATCAGGTAGGGCTATCCAGTCACCTGAGTGGTTTCATAATGAAATCTTCATTCTTGAAGACGATGAACCTGCGCACTACAAGGAAGCGATGGCGGGGCCTAGCTCAAGGGAATGGCACAAGGCCATGAGATCCGAAATGGAATCCATGTATGAAAACAAAGTTTGGAACTTGGAAGAACTTCCAGATGGCGTAAAACCCATTGGTTGTAAATGGATTTTCAAAAGAAAGACGGACGCGGATGCTAACATTACTATCCACAAAGCTAGACTTGTCGCGAAAGGGTTCACGCAAGTTCCAGGAGTGGACTACGACGAGATTTTCTCGCCCGTAGCTATGCTTAGGTTTGTTCGGGTATTACTAGCAATTGCTGCTTATTTCAATTATGAAATATGGCAGATGGATGTCAAAACGGCTTTCCTAAATGGAAACCTTGAACAGGATGTATACATGATACAGCCAGAAGGTTTTGTCGATCCTAAGAATGCTGGAAAGGTATGTAAGCTTCAGAAAGCCATTTATGGTCTGAAGCAATCATCAAGGAGCTGGAACATTCGTTTTGATGAAGTGGTCAAAGAGTTTGGCTTCATCAGGAACGATGAAGAATCTTGTGTTTACAAGAAGTTTAGTGGGAGCGCAAAAGCATTTCTAATCTTGTATGTGGATGACATATTGTTGGTTGGAAATGACGTGAATTTTCTTAGCGAAATAAAAGACTCATTGAAGAAGAGTTTTTCAATGAAAGACTTAGGTGAAGCGGCATATGTATTGGGCATCAGGATCTATAGAGATAGATCAAGACGCCTGATAGCGCTTAGCCAAAGCACGTACATTGACAAGGTGTTGAAAAGATTCAACATGGAGAACTCCAAGAAAGGCCTACTCCCCATGTCACCTGGCACAGTGCTTTGCAAGAATCAGAGTCCTCAGACTCTCGATGAGCGAGTACAAATGAATGATATTCCATATGCTTCGGCAGTTGGTTCTATTATGTATGCCATACTATGTACAAGACCGGATGTTTCCTATGCGCTAAGTGTTAGCACCCGGTACCAAGGTGATCCAGGATTGGAACACTGGGCCGCAGTCAAGGGTATTCTTAAGTACCTCAGAAGGACCAAGGATTTACTCCTTGTGTACGGAGGTGATGAAGAGCTCATTGTAAGTTGTTACACTGATGCAGGCTTCATGACTGACCCAGATGACTTCAAATCTCAATCAGGCTATGTTTTCATATTGAACGGCGGCGCAGTTGATTGGAAAAGTTCCAAACAAAAGACTGTGGCAGATTCTACGACAGAGGCGGAATATGTTGCTGCTTCAGAAGCCTCCAAGCAAGCTGTCGGTATCAAGCAATTTCTTGAAGACCTGGGTGTGGTTCCAAGTGCTCTGGACCCGGTGGAGATCTATTGTGATAATAGTGGCGCCGTGGCTCAGGCAAGGGAGCCATGTTCGCACCATAAGACAATGCATATTCAACGCAAATATAAACTCATTCGACATCATGTCGAAGAAGGTTTAGTGAAAGTACGCAAAGTTCAGACGGATCTAAATGTGTCAGACCCGATGACAAAACCTCTACCACGAGCAAAGCATGAGCAACACCGGATAGCCATTGGTGTTAGGGAAGCCATGTAACTGGATTATGACTCTATTGCTAGTGGGAGTCTGTAGGAGATATGCCCTAGAGGCAGTAATAACAGTTATTTTGTATCTCCAAGTTTGTAATGAAAGTTTATGTTCCATGCTATAACTGCAATGATTCTCGAGTCTACAATAACCACGAGGCTTGGAGGGAAACTCATGTGCACGTGTGGTATAATAAACGGTAAATTGTATTCCTAGTCTTGCCTCTAAGACTGGCTCAAGTATTGCATGATGATCCTATTTTCCTGATCATGGGCATGGCTATGCCAGCAATTTTGAGGGCACGATGTTGGTAGAACACTTGTGTTGAATCGATCTGAATTGATGTTATGCTATGAGATACATTCATCACAAGTTAATGGTTAATAACACAGAGATGGTTAACGTTTGCATAATTCCTTAGACCATGAGAGTATCAAGTTTCTTCATGCTTGCTTCATGAACTTTGGGGTTTGTTAAACGTCATCCGTAAATGGGTGGCTATTACGGCGGCTTACGGGTTCATGGAAAAGTATGTCAAGTAACTTGATAGCTCAAGATTGGGATTTGCTCCTCCGACGATGGAGACATATCTCTGGGCCCTCTCGGTGTTACGGTATCCATCATCATCTAGCCAGACACTTTGTGATTTGATCACAGGGATGCCGGAACACGGGAACGAGAAAAGAGAACAATATCGGCAACGAGGTAACTGGCATAGTGGACAAGTTGTTGATCCACGGGGATGCCAACATGTCTCACCTCGGGTAATTGTAACATATCGTGAAGCAACAGGAATAGCACACGGCAACTGGAGGTTCACTCGAATATTCATTCGTGTGGGTATAGGGGTCAATATGGGTGTCCACGGCTCTGATTTTGATCATTGATCGGAAGGGGTTCCAGGTCATGTCTATGCTTCACCGAACCTATAGGGTCACACGCTTAAGGGTCATCTATCTGTTGAATACTAGACAGGGAGTCTGAGAGAAAATCACCGAAAAAGTTTCGGACAGCGGAAAAGTTCCGCAGAGTGAACACCGGAACAGTTTCGGTAAAACTAAAAAGTTGCTTCAGGGGATACCATTAAGTCAAATTGGTTTTGGCACATGCCTGATAATTCTTGGAGGGTGCCAGAATCATTCTGGAAACTTCTAGGAATTTTCCGGAAGAAAAACCGGAAATGTTCCGGAGCTGCCGGAACCGCTTCAGATGCTTTTCGCAGATGAAAATCACTAATCTAGAATTGTTCCGGATCGCATTGAAAATTATTTTAGTGGGGTACTGGAATTGTTCTAAGCCCACATAAATATTTTCAGTTCGACCGGACGCTGGAAAATGTCGTCGTGAATAGTGAAAGTGCTTTTTGGATATTTATGGAAAAGCACCTTTTTGGATATTTCCAAAAAGGCTTCTAGAAGGGATTGGGGAGCAAGGAAGCTCCTGATGGGGGGCCCCCCAAGGGGTGGCTGGCCAAGGGTGGAGCTCCTCCATGGAGCTCCACATGGCACCCCTTTTCCTTCTTGTGATTTTTTATGTGTGACATAAAGTGGGGGTAGTTTGGTATTTTCAAGTCCCAACCCTACCCCTTGGTTTTCCTATAAATAGAGGAGATGTGGGCTGCCATCTCTTCATCCCTTTGCTCTCATACACATGCTATGCTTTGCTAGCTCTCTCTCTCCCTCCCACGAAAAGAGTTTTTCGTAGAGCCGAAAGGTTGTCTGGGTTCCGGCAGGAACTAGTTCTGGACGGCGAAGCCCTGCCGGATAGATGACACCGTATGTGTGCAACCCCGTAGAGAGGTCGTAGTTTCGATCTTTTGCCCAAGGGGCTGTTCGTGTGTCCTCCCGAAGGGCTGTCCGAGTCTCCGTTCGAGTTTCGAGGGTCCTCCCGAAGGGCTGTCCGCGACATCGTCCGGGGGACTGTCCGACCGCCTCCCGAAGGGCTGTCCGACGAGGGAGTACATCCTCGCGGTTGGGAGGTTGTAAAATCCTAGCTGCGGGGATCTGCACCAACGATCTCCACCGACTCTTCTTCCACTGCGCTTCGAGTCGGTACGGATCATATCAAACCTTGTATGCTGTCTCCATAGTGGTCCTGGGCATGCTCGCTATACCAGAAATTTTTATTTTCTGTCGCGTTCCCCAACAGATAGACGGAGTGGATACAGAGCATGGTTCGACCACATAGTTTGGGAACGCAACCGGCCCCATACAGATGCCGAATACAGGCGCGACATAGTATGGGTCAGAGGCGCCGCTCACCCACTGTGCTTCACAGATGAGGTAATGCGGCATCAGTTCCCCGAGGGCTTTAAACTCGTGAATATAGAACAGTATGATGGGACCACTGACCCAACTGTATGGATTGAGGACTTCCTCCTCCATATCCACATGGCGAGAGGAGACGATCTCCATGCCATCAAATATCTACCTCTTAAGCTTAAGGGGCCAGCTCGGCACTTGCTAAACAGTCTCCCCGAAAACTCCATTGGATGCTGGGAAGACCTGGAAGACGCGTTCCGCTCTAACTTCCAGGGAACCTATGTCCGCTCACCGGACTCCTCCGATCTCAGCTACGTCGTCCAGAAGCCCGGCGAGTCTGCTCGACAATTCTGGAATCGGTTCTTGACTAAGAAGAACCAAATTGTTGACTGTCTGGATGCTGAGGCCATAGCCTCCTTCCGGCACAATATTCGGGATGAATGGCTAGCCCGCCAGCTTGGCCAGGATAAACCTCGGACCATGTCCGCCCTCACTACCCTCATGACCTGCTTTTGCACGGGCGAAGACAATTGGCTAGCAAAACGCAGCCACAATGCCAAGGATCCCGTAGCCTTTGAAGCCCGGGATGGCAACAGAAAACCAAAGCGCAATAAGAATAAGCGCCGGCACAATAATAGCGATGCCAATGATACGGCTGTAAATGCCGGATTCCACAATTCCTGACCTGGGCAGTGGAAGAAGCCTCCTAAAGGCAATCGTGACGGACCCACTTAGCTGGAGAAGATCATGGAAAGGCCTTGCCAAATCCATGGGACTTCGGAAAAGCCTGCCAACCACACACGCCGCAACTGCTGGGTGTTTAAACAGGCCGGCAAGATACCACCCGAGGACCAAGGCAAAAGCTCTCACAGCGAGGACGAGGATGAGCCTCGGGGTCCAATTGGTGGCAGACAGAAGAAATTCCCTCCCGAAGTCAAATCGGTAAACATGATATACACCACCCATATACCCAAGAAGGAGAGGAAGCGCGCCCTTCGGGAGGTCTACGCTGTGGAGACCGTAGCCCCAAAATATAACCCATGGTCGGCATACCCAATAACCTTTGATCGGCGTGATCATCCGACCAGTATCCGTCATGGGGGTTCGGCGGCCCTCGTCCTAGACCCCATTATAGATGGGTATCACCTCACAAAAGTCCTAATGGACGAAGGAAGTAGCCTTGATACGTCTCCAACGTATCTATAATTTATGAAGTATTCATGCCATGTTTACAATAATTCTAAATGATTTTTGTATGATTTTATTAGAACTAACCCGGACTGACGCTGTTTTCAGCAGAACTACCGTGGTGTTGTTTTTGTGCAGAAATAAAAGTTCTCGGAATGAGCTAAAAATTTACGGAGAATATTTTTGGAAAATATAAAAAATACTAGAGCGAAGAGTCACCGGAGAGGAAGGCCGAGGAAGCCACAAGCCACAGAGGTACGCCCCCCCCCTAGGGCGCGCCCCCTGGCTTGTGACTTCCTCGGGAACCTTCTGGACGTGGTACCGACGCCAAAAATTCCTATAAATACCAAAAGCCCTAGAAAGAAACCTAGATTGGGAGTTCCGCCGCCGCACACCTCCAGAGCCACGAAAAACCAATCTTGTCCCTCTCCGGCACCCTGCCGGAGGAGGTTACCATCACCGAAGGCCATCTTCATCGTCCCGGAGGGGCCATCAACACCATGGAGGCCAAGGACCAGAGGGAGAACCTCTCCCCATAGAGGGGGGGGCCATGGAGGAGGAAGCACAAGGGGGAGAACCTCTCCCCCTCTCTCCCGGTGGTGCCGGAGTGCCATCGGGGGAACCATCGCCGCGGTGATCGTCTTCATCAACATCACCTTCTTCATCACCATCCTCATCTCCTTTTAGCGGTCCACTCTCCCGCACCCCGCTGTAATCACCTACTTGAACATGGTGCTTTATGCTACATATTATGATCCAATGATGTGTTGCCATCCTATGATGTTTTGAGTATATTACTTTTTTCCTTTTGGTTGATTGATGATCTAGATTGGTTTGAGTTGTATGTTTATTTTGGTGCTGTCCTATGGTGCCTTCCATGTCGCGCACACGTGAAGGATTCCCACTGTAGGGTGTTGCAATACATTCATGATTCGCTTATAGTGGGTTGCTTGAGTGACAGAAGCATAAACCCGAGTAAGGGGGTTGTTGCGTATGGGATAAAGGGGACTTGATGCTTTAATGCTATGGTTGGGTTTTACCTTAATGATCTTTAGTAGTTGCGGATGCTCGCTAGAGTTCCAATCATAAGTGCATATGATCCAAGTAGAGAAAGTATGTTAGCTTATGCCTCTCCCTCATATAAAATTGCAATAATGATTTCCGATCTTGTTAACAATTGCCTAGGATAATTCCGCACACCGACTCATCGTTATTCCACACTCGCTATTTGTAATATATTGTAATATTATGATAACAGCAACTATTTTTATATTTTAGTTCTCCGATATCATGCAAAGCTATCCTCTTCATACCCACAACACAGTTTTATTTCTCGTTTCTAGATGGAAGCAAACGTTCGGTGTACGTAGAGTCATATCAGTGGCAGATAGGACTTGAGAGAATATTGATCTTACGTTTAGCTCCTTGTGGGTTCGACACTCCATACTTACCACTTCCACCTTTGGAAATTGCTACGATGATTCCTTGCACTTGGGGATTATCAAGCCTCAACCTGATTTACTCAGATACGGTGAAAAAGATGGGCATAGATCCGTCAAGGATCAAACCCAGCAGCACTACCTTCAAAGGAGTGATCCCAGGCGTTGAGGCCCGATCCACGGGCTCCGTAACTCTGGAGTTGTGTTCGGCTCGCCCGATAACTTTCACAACGAAGATTTGATCTTTGATATTGTGCCCTTCCGCAGCGGCTATCACGCGCTTCTTGGTCGGACAACGTTCACTCGTTTCAACACAGTCCCACACTACGCATACCTCAAGCTCAAGATGCCGGGCCCCAAGCGGGTCATTACTGTCAACGGCAATACAGAGCGTTCCCTTAGAACCGAGGAACATGCATTGGCCCTAGCGGCCGAATTTAGCCACAAAGAAGATCAGCAAGTTCCGACATCCGCCAGCCACAAAGAAGATCAGCAAGTTCCGACATCCGCCATAAAGGCACACAAGGTTGGGAAGCGAGTTCGGCTTCATACCGAAAACTCAGATCCTTCCTCCTCCCCTCTATAGGGACTCGCCCCCCACCGCACAACCTCAAGACCAACAAAGTATGTGCCGAGGGGACACAGCTTCGCACTTAAGATTCCATGGGTAGTGGTGGGGAAATAAAGATGGGTTTTCAGCTGGCCCGAACCTCTACCATCAACACGTCTTTGGACAAAATGCAGGTGCTCCTAAAAGAGCCTGCCTATGGCGTAAAGCTCACCTACAATTCGGCAGCCTCTCAAGATTTTGTTGGCAAAGTCCGCCCGCCGAACACTAACACCCATCAAGGTGCATCTAAGAGCAGGAGTCAACTAGCAACGGGGCATATCGAGGATGTCAGGTTACCAATCGAAGACCCCTCGTACAATAACTCCTGTATATTTTTATTTCTTTTACATACCTGTAAACAGTTGCTTCGGCAATCCGAGTTATAAGAATTGTTGAGAAAATGCAAATTTGCGTGGCACAAGTTCGCCTAATCTGTCCTTTTTTTGGCACATATTTTTCCTCCTCTCTTCCTCTTCTCGTGAACCTATTCGGTATGACGCGAGGTAACCGGCTAATAGACCGGGAGCTCGAGTTCAAACACAAATCGCCTTATCTATCATGTGTTCGGCGTCTTGGCGTTCGCTTTATATCTATCGGTTCCGAACTATGTCTTTGGTCAATAAGTTGGGTTGCCCGGCTCCTGTGCTTGCCCCTTTACGTTCCGCTCGTTCGGCTAAAAGGGCAAAGGGAGCACCCCTACGATTGTGCTTCCGGATAGTCTGGTCAAGCACCTCAAGGGAGAAAGCCAAAAATGGACTGTCATAGTATGCGCGATCTGGTCTATGAACCCCCAGCGGGAAGTGTTATACTTCAATCCTCGTAAGCGGTTATTCCGTGTTATACGAGGAACTTGCCCTTTGTGCAGACATTGTGATACCGGATTCGGCCACGGTTCGTCCGAAAATCACAACACTTTGGTGGCTAATCGTATGCTTCCTGTAGTCCTTTTCGCGCCCCTACGGCTAAGTGAAAGAAATAAAGCACTATAGTCTGATTGCCTAGTCTGCCACACTGTACTGCCTTCGGGTTCCGATAATACGGCTAAGGGACATAGTGCATTGGCATAGACACCCAATGTAGTTTGTACGTGGGGGCTGAAGCCGACGACTAGCATCTTTTAGTATCAAACAGCCACTTAGGAGTTATAAAGGAATGCGAAATCATATAAGAACAAATACTAATATCATTAAAAGTTTGGGCAAGTCTTCGGACGCGTTACAGCTCATTCAAACATGTTATCACCCGAACACTGTGACGGTATCACCCGAGCACTCTCCATCACTCCATCAAAGTACAGCTCAGGGCGTTGATGCTCCTTCCCGTGTGGCGGCGGGTCGGTGGCTACCTTCATCGGATTTAGCCCCGGCCAGTGCACTTTGGCCTTGGCAAGGGCCACCCGGACTCCTTCGATGTAGGAGGAGCGCTTGACGGTGTCGAGGCGGGGCGAAGTGGCAATCAGCCTCCGCACCAGGCCGAAGTAGCTGCCTGGCAGCGGCTCGCCGGGCCATAAGCGGATACAGAGGTCCTTCATGGACGGCTCCGCCATCTGGTGCAGCTCCATCAGCTGTTTCAGCTGCTCCACCGGAAGAGGAAGACGCTCGGGGGCTCCGAACTGCGCCCAGAACAGCCGAGCTTCATCTTCTTCTCCCTGCGAGGCGAACAGCTGATTGGCCTCCGCCACGCTCTTCTGGAGATCGGAGGATGCGCCTGAGGATCACCACACCTGGGTAAGCAATGCGAATTTGGTATCTCCGAATACGCACTTTAGTGAGTACGGCTTACCATCTACTATGCCCTTGGCCTGGCGCACTTGCTCCTCGTAGAACCGTCTGTTCGTCCGCTCCTTCTGGAGTTCGGTTTTCAACACGGACAGTTCGGCCGAGCTCGCCTTATTCTTCTTCTCCAAGGCCTCGCATCTTTCGCTGGCATCCTTGAGCTCCTGCTGGACCTCTGCCACGCGAGCTTCATGCTTGCCACTAGTGGCTCGCATGGCGGAAAGGGCGACAGCCATTTCCTTAGCAGCCGCCCTCTCGGCGGCCGTTTCGTCCTTCGCACGCTGGAGCTCAGCCTTGAGCCTCTCCATCTCCTTCGCCGAGGCTGCGCGTGCATTATACAATGTGAAGAAGCTGCATTGACAGTATTCAGACGATAGAGCTCGGATAAAGGCATTCGGATTCTATTTTGACATACCTTGAGCCTCGTTGAGCCTTCAGTTAAGGGCCTCAACTTCGTCTTCGGAGCTCTTCAGCTTCCGATTTAGCTCTTCCAGCTCGGCGCCATTTATGGCCGCCGCCGATGACGAAGCCTGCATTACGTGCATAGTTAATACAATACATGGGCTCTCAATTCCAGAATTATAGACAATCCGATCATATGTCGAGTTTATTCTGAACATGCCGGACACTTAAAGTGCATTTAGTTCGGTATCGGATTCAGACGTGACCCCTAGGTGAGTTTTTTCACCTCACTTAGGGTTCGGGGGCTGCCATGTATATAATGCGAATAAATAAAATCTTTGCAAAATAAACACATCGGGTGACTTACTTGAAAACCCATAAGGAGACCTTTGAAGGCCTCCTTCAGTCCATTGTCAACATGCTGGATGCTTTGTAGTACTGCACCCATAAGGGTGCGGTGATCCTCTGGGATGGAGGCGCTCGATAGAGCCTCCTCCATGACCGACCACCTATCGGTCGGTGGTGCCGGTGATGATCGGATTCTCCGATCACCCACCGGGGATTGGACCGGTGCCTCTGGAGGCATAGTGCGCTCCGGAGATGTTTTCGGAGGGGACTGAGCGCCCGCTCGTCCGGCCTCCTCGGTATCCGGGTGGGGTGTTGCCCCCCGGTCTTCAGTGGCCAAGGCGTTAGACTCGGCCACGGTACGGTCTCCCTAGCCACCGGTGTTCGCCTCCATAGGAGTGTGCTGGGACGACACCTCCACGGCATCCCTCGTGGCACCTGGAGTGGTGGGATGCGAGGCATCCGAGCTCTTCGCCAGTTCGGCGGGCGGGGTCTCCCCGTCTGATATCACCTCGGTGGGGATAACGCACGGGGGGCTGCAAGGCCAATAACCTGCACGTTAGCAAACTCTAAATCTATTCGTAATAAACAGGAGGGTCTTCGTATCCTAACCTTGTGGTGGGGGGGCTTGACCCGTTGGCTCCTTTGTGGAACCCCCTCGTGATCTTCGGACGCGGTGTCCGAGTCCAAACTATCGTCGGTCAGAACTACCCGCGTCTGCCACGCCCTCTTCTGGGCAGGAGAAGGGACCTGCTCCGGGGCGTCCAAACACGCCGCTCTCTTCCTGGCACGGGGGGATTTGCCTCCCCCCTCGCCCTCGACCTCGGCCTCCTCCTCCTCTTCTTCTTCCTCTTCCTCCTCCTGATTCGAGGAGGCGGGGGTATCCCCGGATACGACGTCAGGCTGATCCCTGATGCGGATGCCAGCCTGGCCTGGTTTCTTCTTCTTCTCTTTCTTCGTGGGAGCCTCGTAAGGCTTTACCACGAGCATTTTTGCCAACAGCCCGGTCCTCTCGTCTTCGGGCTGAGGCGCTGGACTGTTAATGTTGACGGCTTTCTTCAGCCATCTCTGCAAAGACAGATCGGATAAAGGGTTATGAGAATCTCTTATGTAATAAAGCCGACCAAGCTAGGGTGTATCGTACCTCGGAATCGGGATTGGTGGCATGCAGACCCTTGTCCTCCTCCTCGGATGGCCAGCTCTTCTGCGATTTGAAGAGCGCCTTCCACAATTTCTCCCGCGTAGTACGGAAGAGATTCTGGACTGTGGGCTCGGTGTCGAGTTCACGAGCCCACAGGGGGGTGTCCCAGCGCTGGCAGGGGAGGATGCGTCTTCGGAGCATCACCTGGACCACATCGGTCAACTTGGTGCCCTCCTCGACCATGGAGCGGATGCGCTTCTGCAGGTCGCTCACCTCCTTGCCCGGTCCCCAGACGAGGCCCTTTCCAAGCCATGAAGCCAGTCTGGTGGGGGAACCGGATCTGAATGCGGCGGCAGGGTGCTGACCCTCTTCTTGCGGCTCGGTGACATAGAACCACTCCTTCTGCCACCCCTTGATGGTGTCGATGAGGGTGCCCGGCGGCCACCCGACGCGAGTGAGCTTGCCGATGATGGCCCCGCCGCAATCTGCGTGCTTGCCACCGACGCACTTGGGCTTGATATTGAACACCTGAAGCCAGAGCCCGAAGTGTGGCTCGATGCGCAGGAAGGCCTCACAGACGAGGATGAACTCCGAGATGTGCATGATGGAGTTCGGCGGGAGGTCGTGGAAGTCGAGGCCATAGAAGAACATCAGTCCCCTAACGAAGGGGTGGAGGGGAAAGCTCAGCCCCCTGATGAAGTGGGGGATGAACACCACCCTTTCGCCTGGCCTGGGGGTGGGAATCACTTGGCCCTCCTCCGCTGCGCGGTGAGGGATGTTGGCGGAGAGGTAGCCGGCCTTCTTGAGGTCAAGAATGTCCTGGTCGGTGACCGTGGAGGCTTCCCATTGGCCGTTGGAGCCCGCCATTGATGAGTTGGAGGTGGGGTCAGAGAAACCTAGATCTATGCTTCGGAGGCGCAAAGGAATGGGAGGCGGAGAAGTCGAATGGAGAGCGTGAATAGCCTTTGGGGTTTTCTTCCTCTTTTTATGAGGCCTATTGGTTTGGACTCCCCTTGCTGCACCGTGAATCCCTCCACTTCCCGAGACGTGCGGGCCGTTGTGTGCGCGTGATTAAGTATATCCCGTATAAAATGGGACACGATCGGTATATTGATAGATCTTGATGATCAAAACGGCCTCGAACCGCGAATCGAGTCTATGCAACTAGCCTAGCGGTCGTGGTGGGCCGTAGCCTTTCGTCAAAGAGGTCGTCAGAGGAACATTGTTTACCCCCTGACGTTTGGCCTTCAAGGCCAATCAATTTGTTGTATTAGGACGTGCCACTACGCGGAAAACTGCTTATCATCGGAGGCCTAACTATGGTTCGGCAGGAAGGAACTCACCTCGCAAGCCGAAGACTCTGTTCGCAAAGCAATGGGAGCTGAAGACCCTTGGCGTTGGAGGCAAGTTTGGGGGCTACTGAGGGAGTCCTGGATCGGGGGGGTCCTCGGATAGCCGATCTATTGTTTATGGGACGGACTATATGGGCTACTTACCGAACACGGGAAGACTTAAAGGCCCAGTCTCTAGGATGGAAGCTTCAGGAAGTACGGCTTGCGCTCCACGTTTGATGTAGCAAATAGGCATGTTTATCTCTTCAGCATGTAACCGACCATGTGTAAACCCTAGGCACCCTCGGCATCTATATAAGCCGGAGGGTTTTAGGGTATAGGAACAGAACAACTCATCTAGGGTTAGCTATTGGATCTCGAGGTAGATCAACTCTGTAACCCCCCATATCATCAATACAACCAAGCAGGACGTAGGGTATTACCTCCATTGGAGGGCCCGAACCTGGGTAATCCGTGTCCCCTTCGTCTCCTGTTACCGTCGATTCCAGTCTCACAGTTCGGGACCCCCTACCCGAGATCTGTCGGTTTTGACACTGACACTATGGTTTGCCAGAGGGGGCGCGGGGGCGTCCTTATACCCACCGAGCCATCGCTGGCGAGCTGGTCCGGCGGGGACGCGCCCGGTCGCATGCGCGCCTCGGTCGCCATCTCCTGTAACGAGGTTGGGGACGACCGAGGGGGCCGCTGCGCCGGCCTGGGTCTGCCACTATGGCCTAAGGCCTAGGGAAGGGGGCTTTTTATTTTTATTTTTTTTGTTTTGTTTTCTATTTTTATTTTCAGTCTCATTTATTTTCTTGCAATAATTCTTTTCAGCAAAAATGTGTGACCAATAAATATATTGCAATATTCTACCTAGTCACATACACCTTGGGCATTTTTGGAAAATGTTTGATCTATCCAATGATTTTAAGAGCACTTTTAAATGCAAATTGGTGATGTTATTTAAGGTGGGGTCCACACCAGGTTGAGGGTGATGTTGTTTTCCTCAACAACAATTGTTTTGTGATTTATTACAAGTGTGCAACATTTTATTTTTGTTGTCTGCAATTTTATTTGATCACATATAAATTCAATTGGATTTTGAAGTGGAATTTGAATTGAGATTTGAAGATTTCAACTTGATCATATCTTGTTTAGCAAAATGATTAGGCACTGATCATGGTCATCACTGTGCTTAATTACAATGATCACTATAGCCAAAATTCAGGGTGTCACAGATGTAGAGGGATAAACTCAAGCAATATGATGAAAACCCCATCTTGTTACCCTTGATGGCAACAATACAATACGTGCCTCGCTACCCCTACTATGTCACTGGGTGAGGACACTGCAAGATTGAACCCAAAACCAAGCACTTCTCCCATTGCAAGAATTACCAATCTAGTTGGCCAAACCAAACCAATAACTCGAACAGACTTACAAGGATATGAAATCTTGCATCTAAGAATTCAGAGAAGATTCAAATAAGATTCATGGATAATCTGAACATAAACCCACAATTCATCGGATCTAGACAAACACACCACAAAAGAGTATTACATCGGTTTGATCCCCATGAAGATCATGAAAAACATGTTATTGAAGATCAAAGAGAGAGAAGAAGCCATCTAGCTACTAGATATGGACCCATAGGTCTGTGGTGGACTACTCACGCATCATCGAAGGGGCAATGGAGTTGATGTAGATGCCCTCTGTGATCGAAACCCCCTCCGGCAAATTACCAGAAAAGGCTCCAAGATTGGATCTCTCGGGAACGGAGGCTTCTGGCGGCGGAAAAGTATTTGCGTGGCTCGTTCTAGTGTTGGGGGAATATTTGGGTATTTATAGGACGAAGAATAGGGTTAGGAGACATACCAGGAGACGGCAAGCCTGCCAGGCATGGCCAGGGGGGTGGCCACGCCTACCAGGCTTGTGATCTCCTGGTAGATCCCCTGGCATGCACTCCAAGTCTCGTGGATTTGTTTCCTTCCAGAAAAAATCATCCCGAAGATTTTATTCCGTTTGGACTCCGTTTAATATTCCATATCTGCAAAACTCAAAAACAAGGAAAAACAGAAACTGGCACTAGGCTCTAGATTAATAGGTTAGTCCCAAAAATAATATAAAATAGCATATTAATGCATATAAAACATCCAAAACAGATAATATAATAGCATGACATCATCAAAAATTATAGATACATTGGAGACGTATCAGCATCCCCAAGCTTAATTCCTGCTCGTCCTCGAGTAGGTAAATGATAAAAATAGAATTTTTGATGTGGAGTGCTACCTAACATATTTATCCATTTAATATTCTCTATTGTGGCATGAATATTCAGATCCGTAAGACTCAAAACAAAATCTTAATATTGATATAAAAACAATAACATTTCAAGCATACTAGCAAAGCAATTGTATCTCTTCAAAATATAATGGCAAAAGAAAGTTATCCCTACAATATAATATAGTCTGGCTATGCTCCATCTTCCCCACACAAAGTATTTATATCATGCACAACCCCGATGAAAAGTTAATCAATTGTTTTCACACCTTTATTTTCTCAAACTTTTTCAACTCTCACGCAATACATGAGCGTGAGCCATGGATATAGCACTATAGGTGGAATAGAATATGGTGGAGGTTGTAAAGGAAAGGGAGAAGATAGTCTCACATCAACTAGGCATATCAACGGGCTATGGAGATGCCCATTAATAGATATCAATGTGAGTGAGTAGGGATTGCCATGCAATGGATGCACTAGAGCTATAAGTGTATGAAAGTTCAAGAGGAAACTAAGTGGGTGTGCATCCAACTTGCTTGCTCATGAAGACCTAGGGCAATTTGAGGAAGCCCGTCATTGGAATATACAAGCCGGGTTATATAAAGAAAAATTCCCACTAGTATATGAAAGTGACAAAATAGGAGACTCTCTATCATGAAGATCATGGTGCTACTTTGAAGCACAAGTGTGGAAAAATATAGTAGCAATGTCCCTTCTCTCTTTTCTCTCATTTTTTTCTCTCCTTTTTTTTGGTGGGCATCTAAGGCCTCTTTTATTTTTTATTTTTTTATTTGGGCTTCGCTGGCCTCTTTTATTTTTTTCATAAAGTCCGGAATCTCATCCCCACTTGTGAGGGAATCATAGCTTCCATCATCCTTTCCTGACATGGGACATGCTCTAATGATGATAATCATCACACTTTTATTTACTTACAACTCAAAAGAAAATTACAACTTGATACTATGACAAAATATGACTCTATATGCAATATGGAAGTGATGGTGCAAGTCATAAAAGGAAACGATGGAAGTTGCATGGCAATATATCTCGGAATGGCTATGGAAATGCCATGATAGGTAGGTATGGTGGCTGTTTTGAGGAAAGATATATGGTAGCTGTTTTGAGGAAGGTATATGGTGGCCGTTTTGAGGAAGGTGTTTGTTGTATCGGCGAAAGTTGTGCGGTACTAGAGAGGCTAGCAAAGGTGGAAGGGTGAGAGTGCGTATAATCCATGGACTCAACATTAGTCATAAAGAACTCACATACTTATTGCAAAAGTCTATTAGTCATTGAAGCAAAGTATTAAACGCATGCCCCTAGGGGAGAGGTTGGTAGGAGTTAACCATCGCGCGCTCCCGACCCTCACACAAAGGTTGACAATCTATAAACAAATCATGCTCCGACTTCCTTACATAACGGTTCACCATACGTGCATGCTACGGGAATCACAAACCTTTACACAAGTATTTTTACCAAATCACAATTACTTCCTAACATGACTCTTAACATTACCATCTTTGTATCTCAAAATTTTATGCAAGGAATCAAACTTCTCAAATATACTCAATGCACTTAATAAGGAAGTTTTTATTATATCCCTCTTGGATGCCTATCATATTAGGACTAAATTCATAACCTAGACCAATTACCATGTTGTTTATAGACTCTCAAAATTATATAAGTGAGGTACGAGAGTTTAGTTATTTCTATAAAACGCAAACACCACCGTGCTCTAAAAAATATAAGTGAAGCACATAGAGCAAAATTGCCTAACTCAAAAGATATAAGTGAAGCACATAGAGTATTCTAATAAATTCACGATTCAGCGTGTCTCTCTCAAAAGATGTGTGCAGCAAGGATGATTGTGGCAAACTAAGAAGCAAAGACTCATATCATACAAGACGCTCCAAGCAAAACACATATCATGTGGTGAATAAAAATACAACCTCAAGTAAATTTACCGATGGATTGAAGACGAAAGAGGGATGCCTTCCGGGGCATACCCAAGCTTATGCTCTTTGGAATCCTTGAATATGACTTGGGGTTCCTTGGGCATCCCCAAGCTTAGGATCTTGCCACTCCTTATTCCATAGTCCATCAAATGTTTACCCAAAACTTGAAAACTTCACAACACAAAACTTAACAGAAAACTCGTGAGATCCGTTAGTATAAGAAAATAAATCACCACTTTAGTTACTGTTGTGAACTCATTCCTTATTTATATTGGTTTTATACCTACTGTATTCTAACTTTTCCATGGTTCATACCCCATGATACAACCCATAGATTCATCGAAATAGGCAAACAACTCAATGAAAACAGAATCTGTCAAAAACAGAACAGTCTGTAGCAATCTGAAAACTTTGTATACTTCTGTAACTCAAAAAATTCTGAACAATTAGTACAACATGGGAAATTTATATATAAATCTTGTGTAAACATTTCAGACTCATTCGACGCTCTGAAAAATTTAGAAAATTCCTGGACTGGGCGCAAAAGTTTCTGTTTTTCAGCAAGATCAAATCAACAACTACCATAGATCACCCCAAAGGTTTTACTTGGCTCAAACACTAATTAAAACACCAAAACACAATTACTACAGAAGTAATAATGTGGGAAACACTCAAAAACAGAAGCAAAAACAGAACACAAAAATAAAATTGGGTTGCCTCCCAACAAGCGCTATTGTTTAACGCCCCTACCTAGGCAAAACGCAAAAGATCTAGGAATTGTCACCTTTGGTATTAGCAACCTTTGTAAGGGCCTTCTCAAATCCGGGGGGCTCTTTCCGCTTCCCCAGATTTTAGGGCAAAGGAACCATCTTAAGATCCAAAATATCCAAATGCTTATTGCAAAGGGAAATCAAAGTGTTTAAGTGACTGAGATTCCCATTGATATGTTTGAGGGGTTCATGATATTTTTGTAACTCGACTAAGTGTTTATGAAAGTCACTTAATGTGTTGAGAATTTGTGCTCCCTCTTGTGAAAAGGTAGGCCCCTTCTTTTGTGGGGGAACCCCCAAAATTCCTTCCAAAACTTTATAAGCGGCACTTGTATCAAGTTCGATGAAATTCCCATGTGAGGCAAAATCCAAAAGCTTTCTATGATGCAAAGCCAATTCAATGTAAAAATTTCTAAGCAGAACTTTTGTATCTCCTTTTAGATTGGAAATAATATGGGATTCCATCAGCCTATACCAGGCATCTTTCAGATTTTCCCCTTGTTTTTGCTTGAAGTATAGAACTTCAAGGTCTGGTGACAAGGGGGAGGTAGTAATGCTAGTCATAGTAACAAGCAGAAGATTTGGCAAGAAAAGAAGGCAAATGAAAGAAGGGCGAATAAAAAGGCAAATCTTTTTGGTATTTTCTGAAAATCGTTTTAGAAGTGGGGGAGAGGAAAATGAGAGGCAAATGGCAAATAATGTAAATGCAAGAGATGAGTTTGTGATGGGTACTTGGTAGGCTTGATGTGTATCCTCCCCGGCAACGGCGCCATAATTGGCAAGTTGACGGGAGAGATCTTGTCTTGACTTGCTATGTATCCTCCCCGGCAATGGCGCCAGAAATCCTTCTTGCTACCTCTTGAGCTTGCGTTGGTTTTCCCTTGAAGAGGAAAGGGTGATGCAGCGAAGTAGATAAGTATTTCCCTCAGTTGATGAGAACCAAGGTATCAATCCAGTAGGAGGAACAAGCAAGTCACCAATGGATGCACCTACACAAACAATCAAACTCTTGCACCCAACGCTATAAAGGGGTTTTCAATCCCTTCACGGTTATTTGCAAGGATTATATCTAATAGAGATAGATGTAAACGAAAACGGAAAGTAAAAGATAAGTAAATTGCAGCAAAGTATTTTTGGTATTTTTTTGTTTATAGATCTGAAAATATATTATGGAAAGTGGACCCGGGGGGCATAGGTTTCACTAGAGGCTTCTCTCTTGAAGGAAAATATCATGGTGGGTAAACAAATTACTGTCAAGCAATTGATAGAAAAGCAAATAATCATGTAGTTATCCAAGGCAATGATCATGCATATAGGCATCACGTCCGTGTCAAGTAGACCGAAACGATTCTGCATCTACTACTATTACTCCACACATCGACTGACTCCTGCCTGCATCTAGAGTATTAAGTTCATGAAGAATAGAGTAACGCATTAAGAAAGATGACATCATGTAGAGCGATAAATTCAAGCAATATGATGAAAACCCCATCTTGTTACCCTTGATGGCAACAATACAATACGTGCCTCGCTACCCCTACTATGTCACTGGGTGAGGACACCGCAAGATTGAACCCAAAACCAAGCACTTCTCCCATTGCAAGAATTACCAATCTAGTTGGCCAAACCAAACCAATAACTCGAACAGACTTACAAGGATATGAAATCTTGCATCTAAGAATTCAGAGAAGATTCAAATAAGATTCATGGATAATCTGAACATAAACCCACAATTCATCGGATCTAGACAAACACACCACAAAAGAGTATTACATCAGTTTGATCCCCATGAAGATCATGAAAAACATGTTATTGAAGATCAAAGAGAGAGAAGAAGCCATCTAGCTACTAGATATGGACCCGTAGGTCTGTGGTGGACTACTCACGCATCATCGGAGGGGCAATGGAGTTGATGTAGATGCCCTCTGTGATCGAAACCCCCTCCGGCAAATTACCGGAAAAGGCTCCAAGATTGGATCTCTCGGGAACGGAGGCTTCTAGCGGCGGAAAAGTATTTGCGTGGCTCGTTCTAGTGTTGGGGGAATATTTGGGTATTTATAGGACGAAGAATAGGGTTAGGAGACATACCAGGAGACGGCAAGCCTGCCAGGCGCGGCCAGGGGGGTGGCCATGCCTACCAGGCTTGTGATCTCCTGGTAGATCCCCTGGCATGCACTCCAAGTCTCGTGGATTTGTTTCCTTCCAGAAAAAATCATCCCGAAGATTTTATTCCGTTTGGACTCCGTTTAATATTCCATATCTGCAAAACTCAAAAACAAGGAAAAACAGAAACTGGCACTAGGCTCTAGATTAATAGGTTAGTCCCAAAAATAATATAAAATAGCATATTAATGCATATAAAACATCCAAAACAGATAATATAATAGCATGACATCATCAAAAATTATAGATACGTTAGACACGTATCATCAAAAATTATAGATACGCCAAATACTCCTATAAATACCCAAACCTCCGAAAAGAACCTAGATCGGGAGTTCCGCCGCCGCAAGCCTCTGTAGCCATGAAAAGCCAACCGGGAGCCCGTTCCGGCACCCTGCCGGAGGGGGAAACCATCACCGGAGGCCATCTTCATCATCCCGACGGTCTCCATGACGAGGAGGGAGTAGTTCACCCTCGGGGCTGAGGGTATGTACCAGTAGCTATGTGTTTGATCTCTCTCTCTCTCGTGTTCTTGAGATGACACGATCTTGATGTACCGCGAGCTTTATTGATATAGATGAATCATATGGAGTTTTCCCCTCTCTATCTTCTTGTGATGAATTGAGTTTTCCCTTTGAAGTTTTCTTATTGGATTGAGTCTTTAAGGATTTGAGCACACTTGATGTATGTCTTGCGATGGGATATCCGTGGTGACAATGGGATGTTCTATTGATCCACTTGATGTATGTTTTGGTGATCAACTTGTGGGTTCCGTGACCTTAGGAATCTATGCATAGGGGTTGGCACATGTTTTCGTCTTGAATCTTCGGTAGAAACTTTGGGCACTCTTTGAAGTTCTTTGTGTTGGATTGAACATGATGAATCTAAAATTATGTGATGCATATCGGATAATCAAGCCCATGGGTACTTGTGGTGACATTGGAGTATCTAGGTGACATTAGGGTTTTGGTTGATGTGTGTCTTAAGGTGTTATTTTAGTACAAACTCTAGGGCTGTTCGTGACACTTATAGGGATAGCTCATAAGATTGATCGAAAAAGATAACTTTGAGGTGGTTTCGTAACCTACAATAATTTCTTTGTTAGTTCTCCGCTATTTGTTACTTTGGAGTGAACTCTTTGTCGCACGAGAGGTATTTACATATGATTCAACTATGTCAGTATTGTTGAGAGAAATTGCACTAGTGAAAGTATGAACCCTAGGCCTTGTTTCTAAGCATTGCAATACCGTTTGTGCTCACTTTTACCATTAGTTACCTTGCTGTTTTTATATTTTCAAATTACAAAAACCAATATCTACCATCCATATTACACTTGTATCACCATCTCTTCGCCGAACTAGTGCACCTATACAATTTACCATTTTATTGGGTGTGTTGGGGACACAAGAGACTCTTTGTTATTTGGTTGCAGGGTTGTTCGAGAGAGATCATCTTCAACCTACGCCTCCCACGGATTGATAAACCTTAGGTCATCCACTTGAGGGAAAATTTATACTGTCCTATAAAACTCTGCGCTTGGAGGCCCAACACGAGTCTACAAGAAGAAGGTTGTGTAGTAGACGTCAAGCTCTTTTCTAGCGCCATTGCCAGGGAGGTGAGTGCTTGAAGGTATATCTTTAGATCTTGCAATCAAATCTTTTGGTTTCTTGTTTTTCACTAGTTTCGTTTTATAAAAGAAAACTACAAAAAAATGGAATTGAGGTTTCCTCATATGCTTCATCTTTTTAATGTCTTTCGTGAAAATGATGGAAAGGAAAATTGTGCTCAAGTGTTAGAAGAAGAAGTTATTAAAATGTTTGGAACTAAATCTTTAAGTGATGAGCATGATTGCAATGTTGTTAGTATGAATTCTTTGAATATCCATAGTACTAATGATGATTGCACTAGTCGTGATAAAAAGATTTCTTATAAGCATGTCAATTTTTGTGGAGTGCATAGAGTTTGTGAAGACATGCCTAAAAGGGAAGATAGATTTTGTAAGAGTCATAAGTATTTAGAAACTAAATGTTTGCAAGAGAGGCTATATGTTTGTGCTGAAAGACTTAATATTTCTCGCCGTCCTTGTGAACTTTGCAATGAAAGTGGTCATTTTAATTTCCAATGTGAATTATTTCATGATCGAATTGTGTCCAAAAATTGTGATAACCTCATTACCCTTGAGCATCATAATGAACTTAGTCTATTTTTGGGGTATGAAGAAATGAAACATAAAACTAAGGATGTTCCAGCTTGGGTTCTCATTAAAAAGATTGATTTTGATCTAAATGAAATCTATATGTATTGCATGGTAAATTGTATTGAGAATCCTTATATTGTCAATTACTTAAAGACAAGAAAACAAATAGAAGATGAAGAGAATACTAATGAAGGGGAAGAGGTTTCCCAATATCCTCCTATTTTTTCTTATGATGAATCAGGTAACGAGGAGGAGCTTTTTATTCATCCAACCTCTTCAAAAAGAAGCTTGGAGGAATTAAATAAACCCACACATAATGTGGTGAAGAAGAAGAAAAGAAGGAAAAGTAAAGGTAAATAGGTATCTCTCCCAAATAATGTTGCTCCCATTATTGATAGGACTCATGAGAATGAATCAAAAATAGTTGTGGAAGATGATACACTTGAGGATGATTTTGTTATGCCTATTGCTTGTTGGGATAATTATGATTGGGAAGATAATGATACTTCTCATAATCTTGAAAATATTTATGGCACCAACTTGGAGGATGATGATAATAATTGCTATACTATTGGTGCTATTCATACCATTAATGATGAGAGTGATTATGTTTATGATATGCAAAGTCACAAGCTTGGAGATGCTATGCTTAATGAAGATGATCTTTTTATTCCCCCTACTTTGAATGATTGCATGCCTCCTACTTATGATGATTATTGTGATGATACTTATGTGATGAAAAAGAGTGATGATTACTATTGTGATACTTGTCATAATTATGAATATCCTTTTACTGAATATTACTCTTTTAGTGTGGAACCAATTTGTAGTATTCAATTCTTTTATGATACTCCCACTATTAGTAATGAGAAGAAATTTTTTTGTGTGGAGAGTAGTAAAATTTCTATGCTTGTAGATCATTAAAAGAATGCTTTATGTGCTGGTTACATTGTGAATTCCTTCATGATGCTACTGAAAATTATTATGAGGGAGGAACATATGCTTGTAGGAATTGCATTAATATCAAGTTTCCTCTCTATGTGTTCAAGGTTTTGAAGTTATGCTTGTTTAGCCTTCCTATGCTAGTTGATTCTTGCTCCCATAAATTGTTTTCTCACAAAATACCTATGCATAGTAAGTGGGTTAGACTTAAATGTGCTTGTCATGAGATTCATGATGCTCTTTCGCATGTTTCAATTATTATTCCTATACGAGCATCATTGAAATCACCATGCCTAGCTAAAAGGCATTAAAGAAAAGCGCTTGTTGGGAGACAACCCAACACTTTTACCTTCTGTTTTTATGTGTTAAAATGATTAAGCTACTGTAGTAATCAGGTTTTGTGTCTTTTATTTCAATAAAGTGCCAAGTAAAGCCTTTTGGGATAGTGTGGATACTTGCTTGTTTGATTCTGTGCAAAAACTGAAAGTTTTGCGTCCAGTATATGAATTATCAGATTTTAATGGAGTGTCAAACAATTCTGAAATTTTTACTAAACATTTATATGCAAATTATTTGAGTTGTCCTAATAATTAAGAATTTTTAGAGTCAGGAAAGTATGGTGATCATTCAGATCTTTACAGACTGTTCTGTTTTTGACAGATTCTGTTTTGCATGCATAGTTTGCTTGTTTCAAGTGTTCCTATAGCTTATATTGAGTAATATAAATTGTGGGAATGATGGAATACAGTAGGTATCATGTGGTAATAATTATGAATCTTGTCTTGACAATACCTAAGTGAATGATCTATATTTATTACACTAACCCTTCTCACGAAGTTCCGTTAAGTTTTGTGTGATTGAAGTTTTCAAGTTTTGGGTGAGACACCGATATGAGGAGAATAAGGAGTGACAAGAACCTAAGCTTGGGGATTTCCAAGGCACCCCCAAGGTAATATTCAAGGAAAACTCAAGCGTCTAATCTTGGGGATGCCCCGGAAGGCATCCCCTCTTTCGTCTTCAACACTATCGGTATATCTTACTTGGAGCTACATTTTTATTCATCACATAATATGAGTTTTGATTGGAGCATCATTTTATTTTGTTTTTCTCTGTTAGGTGTTACTTATAATCTTGTTTTTCAATAAAAATTTCCAAGAATTGCCTTTAGGATGCCTGAATTGCATGTCTGATGTGTGCTGTGTAAAAACAGAAACTTCTGCTGTAGTGTTTGAATTTTCATATTTTACTGGAATGTGGAAAGTTTCTGAAATTTTTACACAGTATTTTAATATAAATTATTTAGCATTTCCTAAATTTTCATAATTGTTTGAGTTACATAAGTACACTGGTTTAATAAATTTCTACAGACTGTTATGTTTAGGCAGATTACTGTCATAGTTTTGTTATCTACTTATCCTATAGTTTCCATAGCCTATATTGGTAGATAAAAATTGTGGAAATGATAGTATCCAGTACCTAATGTTTGAAAATTATTGTGCAACTTGTCTTGGCAGTACATAAAGAGTTGATTTATTATTATGTGTACTAACCTATCTCACGAGTTCTTTTCGAGTTTTGTGTGGATGAAGTTTTTGAGAATAGGTGAAACCATGATATGAGAGGATTGAGCGAGATAAAAAAAGCTCAAGCTTGGGTATGCCCAAGGCAACCCAAGTAAATATTTCAAGAAGTCTCAAGCATCTAAACTTGGGGATGCTACGCATCCCACCTCTCTTCATCAACAATTATCGGTTAGTCTATGTTAAGCCTAAATTTTAATTCGTTCACATGATGCGTGCTATTCTTGGAATGCTATTTTTCTTTTGCTTGCTGTTTAAATTAAATACTCAGATCTGAAAATCTTTATTGAGAGAGAGAGAGAGAGAGAGAGAAAGTCCTCACATATCTACTAAATTGTTTGACTACTCATTGATCTTCACTTATATGTTTTGTAGTAGTTTTGTCATTTACTCTCGTGCTTCACTTATATCCTATGAGTAAATGGTTGAATGAATTGAATATCATAAATCTGAAATTATATATGTTTTATATGATTATCCCATGGGTAGTAATGATTTCACATATAAGAAGTATAGGTGGTAAAATTTATTGAAAGTTAGCAAACACCGCATTGGTCACTTGAACAATTCATGAAAGAATATTGAAGAAAGAGAGATTCCACATACATATATATTATCTTGGACATCTTCTATGATTGTGAGCCCCATTAATTATTTTCAAACTTTAGCAAATTAGTTGAAGTTGGACAAGGAAGACAACGTAATGAGTTATGCTCGGCTATATTTGTATCACTAGTAGAAAACAGACCTATAGTGCCGGTTCTCAAACCGGCACTAAAGGGTGGGGACTAAAGGCCACCCCCCTTTAGTCCCAGTTCAACACGGCCCGGCACCAAAGGCCCACCATGTGGCACCTGCCGGCGCCGTGGGCTGGGGGACCTTTAGTCTCGGTTGGTAACACCAACCGGGACTAAAAGTATTTAATTCTTTTAATTTTGGTTTATTTTTCCTTTTAATCCTTTAGGGGTTTATGAATTAATTATGGTTTATTTTTCCTTTTAATTTTGTGTTTTCCATTTAATTATTTTTCATTTCAAACATATATTACGCTACTACACTACATACTGTACACGTTGTGCATATATATATAAATATAATTTCTCGTAGAACCGATCATATATATATATATATCATCAAATTTCTCGTACGACGACCATTCACATACATATATATATATATATATATATATATAATTTCTCCTACAATTTGCGGATCATTACATATGCAGACATTACTTCTTGATCTTGTAATGGTATTCTCCTTTGGGATCTATGACCTGGTCGACCAGAAATCCAGCTATTTCCTCTTGAATTGATCGTACGCAAGCCTCTGGTAGGAGCTGGCCCCGCATCTCCGTCAGCTATAAGAAGGAGATCAAGATGAATATATTAGTTGTGTGTATATATATTAGCTAGATCATGATAAAAAAATTATGGATAGTGTTCTGGCAAACGTACCCAAAGATTTCTTTCGTTTTTGCTCCTTTCAGACGTGATCATGCGAATGTTCTCGCAAACGTAGTATGCGCATAAACTATTCCCCTGCTCCTGCCTCATGCACTTTACGAGAATAAAATTCAATCAGGTAATAATTCATCAAGCATGATAATGGTATTGAAACTAGAATTAAAGAGATGCACGGACGTAGCTAGCTAGCTAGTACTACTTAATTACCTTGGGTCGCACCCATGTCAGCTTTTGTGCCCAGTCGCCTGGGACCTGTTTGATGAACTTGGCCCAAGCCCTGCCACTGGCAAAGAAAATGAATAAAGGAGTTATTAACTAGTTGATATCAAGTAAAGAGGCCGACATATAGTGCAATAATGATTGAAATTACCTGTCGACCACCCCCCTCATGATTGCGTATTCGGATGGATCCTTATATAGTGAGTCCAGTACTTCAACTTTTCCCTTGTCAACTTCAATGATTAACAAGATCCAGTGGTAACTGCATGCGCACATGTTTTGTATAATTAAGCGGGCATGTGCATAACTCATCAACTACACTTATTAACATCTAGTAAGCAAAAAATAGAATTTGTAGTACAAGATATAGTAACACTCACCCGAAGTTGTAAGGAAGTAGTATTTCTGGTTGGGTGTTTAGATGCTTCAAAAACTCTAGCATGAATCTCTCTGTGTCTTTTCTCGAATATGCAGTTTCCCATATCGTTTGATTAATCGTATTTGGGTCAATGAACCCAATGCCAAATCGTCCAGCTTTTTTCATTTCAGACATCTTCATTCTACATAATACCACATAAAAGAATATAGTGAGGATAATTACAGGTAATGAACGAGAGCACAGCTAGCTAGAGACTTAAATTACAGAAAGAAATCATTTACAGACAATAGCAACTGACTAAAGATTTGTCGAGTGCGTCTTGATTGAATAACTGAAACAACTCTGAATAATGAATCCACAAATCTTTTTTATGGAAGTAATGCTTCTTCTTGACTCTCACCATGAGGGACTCTGTATTGGTATTTGTTGTTTCTTGCATGTACCACGTATGCAAATTGTACAATCTCGTTGGTAGAAGCTTGACATCATCAGGCTTGACCAGAGGTTTGCCGCGGGCATATTGATATTTTAGTTCCTCCTGTTTAAGCCCGGGGATTTCCTCAAGGCCTAGGAGTTGTTCAATAGTGAATTTCTTGCCTGTTGTACCGCTAGCCGTCGTAGCTACAGCCTCTCTCTTCCGCTGTTGCTTAGGCGACAGAGCACGCTTAGTTGGCGGAGACGGAAGACGCGGTGCCGGACTTGGAGTTGACGGAGCAGGCTGACGCCGTGCCGGACTTGGAGGAGGAGTCGGCTGACGCGGTGCCGGACTTGGAGGAGTAGTAGTTGGTTGACGCCGTGCAGGACTTGGAGGAGGAGTCGGCTGACGCGGTGCCAAACTTGGAGGAGTAGGAGTTGGCTGACACCGTGCCGGACTTGGAGGAGGAGTCGGCTGACGCGGTGCCGGACTTGGAGGAGTAGGAGTTGGCTCACGCCGTGCCGGACTTGGAGGAGGAGGAGTCGGTGGCCTTGGAAAGACGATGCAATCCTTTTTCCATAGAATGATACGATGTATGGCCTCTCCCAGTGTTCTCTCCTCGTCACCTCCAAGAATGTCAAGTTGTAGCTCGTGATATCCTGACATCACTTCATCAACCCCGACACGAGCATAGCCAGCTGGACTGGGATTGCAATGGAAGGTTGCTTCAGGGGGATTTGCTAAAGCATAGCCGTCCGCCACCTTCATGGATAAGTTCTTCACTTTCATGTGTAGCTCACAGTTAGTCCTGTCTTTGATATCATCCACAGGGTAGCTAGTTACCAGTGCATCATCGATATCGGTCGGGGCGGAACCCATGCTGCTTCTCGGCTTCGATGGGACGGTGCTATCCAATGCTGGATCGATCTACTCGTGCTGCCGCTGAGACGCCCTTTCCTGGCTGAGTGAGTCGATCTGCTCCTGCTGCCGCCTGATTCTGGATTCCAACTCCAGGTGCTTTGATTCTAGGCTGATGAGGATATATTCTATGAATACGATGATTCTAATTGTCTCAGCTGGAAGGAAATATTAAGCCTAGCCAATGATGAACAACAGGTGAATTCTCTCTTAGTTGATAATGCCAATTATTTTGATGAGAGCTTTATACTGCCTAAATCCTTGTGTGTATGTGTCATTAGGTACATTGGAGAGGAAGGCATGGCGCAAGGAGCAACTTGGGGCAAGAAGGAGAGCATGGAGGCAATGCAGCTGAGCTGGGAGGAGGCTTCTGCAACTCCCAGGGCGGTAGTACCGCCCCACCCCAGCGGTAGTACCGCTTGAGGCGGTACTACCGCCCCTACTACCGTAAAAACTACTGGTATCTTTTCGAGCTAACCGGTAGTAGAGCGGAACTTAAGCGGTAGTACCGCTTGGAGCGGTAGTACCGCATGCTCAAGCAGTACTACCGTGCTGCCTGCGCGCAGACTTTTTGGGCTGACGGCCCGTGTACCCCCTCAACCTATCTTAGGATATAAATACTCTTCCTTAGGGTTAGTTAGAGTTAGACCACGTTTAAGATAAACCCTAGTTCATGAGATTGCTTGTAAGCATTCATCTTGAATCCTCATCACCAATTCGTATCGATCTGGTGATTATATACTGCAAGTCAAGTGTGATCTGCTGTTCCATTGGGAATTAGTATATTGCAATTCTAACCGTTCGTGGTCGACGGCTGCGTGCGCAAGTGTGTGACGTTGTGAATATCCAAAGGGTTGAGACCTTTTGCATTGGCATCAGGGATCAAGAGAGGGAGAGTTCATCGGCGACATACAAGTTATCCTACACCATCATCATCACCACCGCCGCTTACTGAGAAGATCGGGACACCCCATATCATCTTGGTATCAGATATCCAGCGTTTCCTCGGTAAGCATCCACCAAATCACCCGTAGATTAGTTCTGTGTTTCATCCTATCCAGAAAAAGCCTCACAAAAAGATTAGGGTTAGGGTTTTTGCCATCGCCTAGATTGCATCGTTTCCAAGTTTTAGTTGCTGGTCGTTGTGTCTTTCTTTTTGCGTCACTTTGTCATCCGTGTCATCTAGTCGGTGTCTAGGGTTTTGTTCTGATCCGCGTCTTTTTGTTCTTGTGTTCGTCGGCGTCTTTTTGTTCTTGTGTTCGTCGGAATCGCGTCTAGGTTTTTCCTTTAGCGTTTTCTTTCCGGTTTCCTTTTTCCAATCCGAGTTAAATCGAGTCTTTCCTTTTGTGAGCCATAGACAAGCCAATCTTTCCTTTGCGTAGCACTTTCCTCTTGAGACTAGCATATCCTTATGCTCTACGGGCTGCTCATCTAGGTTTTTGGTAAGTGCATCTTTGCGATTGGCAAGATCAGATTTGTTGTTTGTTGCTCAAGTCTGAAAAAAAAAAAAAAAAAAAATCCCGTGGTACTGTTCACGTTACTGTTCACGTGACCTGCTGTGAGAAAAAAAAAAAAAAAAAAAAGAGAGAGAGAAAAAAAAAAAGGCGTATCAAAAAAAAAAAAAAAAACAGAGAGACAAAACGAAACGAGAGAAACAGTGGCCGGAAGTTGTTGCTATCTATTGCAGTGCTGTATTTATTATCTTGCTGTTTGCACTTGTAGAATTGAGCAATCTTGTGCCCTGTTTTTGAGCTTTTTGCTAGCGTCTCTCCCTGTGCATTGCAACACGAGCATTCCTCCGACACATACATCAAATTTGAGCTCATTTTCAGAGTTGCAATTGCCCCATTTATCTCCACCGTGTGAGTTTCCGTGGGTCTTTTTGTATCACACGATCAGCACTAGGATTTGTGCATTGGTGTTGTTAGGTATCCCAACCAAGCTCCACCATATACCCTGGTTTGTCGTGTGATTGCTCTCATACCCGGATATTCACTTCATCACATCTGTGCACTAGTCTTCCATCCGAACGGGTACGCATTGCTATTCACTTTGGAACGGTAAGATTTCCTTTTCTTGTCAGTTTTTGAGTGAGTTGTGAGAGTACACCATATACATCTGCTATACTTTTTATGTACTAATAATGGTGAATCCTCTCAAGGACAAGCCATTACCATTACAGTTTTTGTGCAGTGATGCATTCTGGGAGGAGGAAGATCTTGGTGTACATCCTGATTCAGGTTTGTTCCACTTTACTGCAGACATCGAAGGTAGACCTGCTGCAGTGATCCTTGATAATTATTCTCTCACAAACTTGGTCAGTATTGATGTTGTTAACAAGCTACAGTTGCGTAAATATACCAAACTTGTGCCATATACGTTAGCTGCTTATGATGAGGCATTTCCAATTACTCATCGTGCTTATGTTCCTATCACCATTTATGGCTACACTGTTAGCATGCGCTGTGATGTCCTTCCTAGAACACTTAATTGTTGTCACGTTTTGTTGGGAAAACCTTGGTGTGATAAGCATAAGGTTAAATTTGATAGTGCTCAGACCGATCCTGTATTCTTTTGGAATAATAAGCACACTTGGTTAGCACATACACGACTTAAGGATTTTCAGAAGGTTAGACGTCAAAATCTCTGTCCACCTGTTATTCCCATAGTTAATAATGAGCATTTGCGTGATCACACAATCTTGGGAGTACATGTTAATGAGACAAGTCAGGTTTCACCTAACGTAATCATGTCTACTCCTAGTGTTGTTTCTTGTGATATCCAGGTTGCTTTTGAAGAAAGGGAGCCATCTGTTATACAACCTATGCTCCCAATTGCTCCTAGTGTTGTGTCTTCTGATGTGCAGGTTGTTTTTGAAGAAAGGGAGCAGCATGTCGTACAACCTGACTCACCACTTGCGCAAGATTTTCTAGTACCTGCTACATCTCAGGAGATTGACATTGATACTGGTACTAATTTTGAGCTGCAACCAGCCAATGAGGCATTCAGTGAGTCTATTCCTTTGCTGGTTGATTCTTGTGCGTTGATCAGTCCAAATATTTCAGCACCATGTGATACTTTGCTAACTTCAAATTCTGATCATGTGGTACTGATAACACATAACGAACTACTTACTAGAATACCACCCGTTGATATTGTGTATTCCATCCTGCTCAATGAACCTATTAGTTTGCGTAGTGCTATGAAGAAGATTTCTGAAATTTCACATCTAAATTCTAGCACATATGCCTATAGTTTCACTTTTAATTTAATTGGTGAATATAGCATGACTGATAATTTTCTGGTGGATCACATATGCATTACCTGTGATAGGATTGCTGATTTGAAACTTGCTGTTTTGCATCCTATATGCTATGTGACAAAATCATTGTGTTGTGGGACGGTCGCTCATTTTCATGAGAATATGAAATATCATTATGTTCTAGTTGATTTCTTGCGGCCAACAAAAATTTCAGTTATGTTGGGTTGTTCTGATCTTGCTATAACCGAATGTAATCCATTGTGGTTGTCCCCACACCTGTTGCATTTATATGCTACTGCTATAGACTTCACTTTTATTTGCAAACTGAGTTGCATCTTACCCGCTGCGTGTAGTGCTCGTGAACATACCTACGTTTGTTCTATATATCAGCGTGGCACAGTTGAAGCATGGTATCCAATATATGTACCTTTGCATATTTTGGACTGGTTTGACCTTGCTTATAGCACATTTGATCATCGATCTTCTGTGAGGACTTTGGACTTAATACTAAACAATAAGACATTGTACATGTGTGTTCCTCATTCTGGTCATGACTATATGAACTTCACTTATACTTGCAATTTAAGTTGCATATTGCATACTGGGCATCTTTTTCATGACAACAAAAATGATACAACACGTTATCTATACATATATTATGCGTACACGTTGTTCTTTTTGTTTCTGCCATTTTCAGCTTACCCAAAGCCGAGGACGGCTTTTCTTGAAGAAAGGGAGGATGATGAGGATATATTCTATGAATACGATGATTCTAATTGTCTCAGCTGGAAGGAAATATTAAGCCTAGCCAATGATGAACAACAGGTGAATTCTCTCTTAGTTGATAATGCCAATTATTTTGATGAGAGCTTTATACTGCCTAAATCCTTGTGTGTATGTGTCATTAGGTACATTGGAGAGGAAGGCATGGCGCAAGGAGCAACTTGGGGCAAGAAGGAGAGCAAGGAGGCAATGCAGCTGAGCTGGGAGGAGGCTTCTGCAACTCCCAGGGCGGTAGTACCGCCCCACCCCAGCGGTAGTACCGCTTGAGGCGGTACTACCGCCCCTACTACCGTAAAAACTACTGGTATCTTTTCGAGCTAACCGGTAGTAGAGCGGAACTTAAGCGGTAGTACCGCTTGGAGCGGTAGTACCGCATGCTCAAGCAGTACTACCGTGCTGCCTGCGCGCAGACTTTTTGGGCTGACGGCCCGTGTACCCCCTCAACCTATCTTAGGATATAAATACTCTTCCTTAGGGTTAGTTAGAGTTAGACCACGTTTAAGATAAACCCTAGTTCATGAGATTGCTTGTAAGCATTCATCTTGAATCCTCATCACCAATTCGTATCGATCTGGTGATTATATACTGCAAGTCAAGTGTGATCTGCTGTTCCATTGGGAATTAGTATATTGCAATTCTAACCGTTCGTGGTCGACGGCTGCGTGCGCAAGTGTGTGACGTTGTGAATATCCAAAGGGTTGAGACCTTTTGCATTGGCATCAGGGATCAAGAGAGGGAGAGTTCATCGGCGACATACAAGTTATCCTACACCATCATCATCACCACCGCCGCTTACTGAGAAGATCGGGACACCCCATATCATAGGCCTTCAAGGCGGAGTGCTTCCTCCTTCTTCTTCCGCTCCTCCTGCATCTTCTTTCTCGCACGACTTCTATAGTCATCGTTCCAACCCGCAAACCCCTCAAACCACGGAACAACGCCTTTGCTTCGTGTTCTTCCCGGGTGTTCAGGATTCTTCAGGGCGCGCGTAAGCTCGTCGTCCTCTCTGTTGGGCGTGAACACCCCCGTTCGAGCTTCTTCTATTTTCATTAGTATTTCGTCTGTCACTCCTTTAAGACTTGCCTTCACCATAATATCCCCTATCTTTGGGTCCAACTTCCCCCCATGCGCATAAAACCATGTCTTGCACCTGGGGGGGCCAGGTCAGTGTAACTGGAGTGACCCCTGCACTAATCATCTCTTGTTCGGATTGATCCCACTTAGGCAGGGCCGTCTGGTAGCCACCTGGCCCCAGAGTATGGTGCTACTTCTTTTTCGCAGCATTAATCTTGTTTTTTCTCGACCGTTCCTTAGCTAGTTCCGATTCCTTGAACTTCACGAAATCGTCCCAGTGATCTTTTGCCTTCACCAGTGCTCCCTCGAATTTTGGAGTCTTCTTGTTTGCTTTGACGTACGCAGCCCATGCATTTTTCTTGAAGGTGTTGAATGCGATCGCCATCTTTTTAAGAGCATAGTTTCTGACTTTCTTCAGATTTACATCTGTCAAATTATCTGGTAATGTGAAATGTGACATCAGCTCGGTCCAAAGCACATCTTTTGCTCTTTCGTCGACAAAAGTAACTCCTGCTCGATCTCCCTTTGCTGGCTTTTTCCATTCTTGAACGGAGATCGGGATTTGGTCCCTGACAATAACTCCGCATTGATTCTTGAACTTGGTTGCATTTTTCCTAGGTTCAAGTGGTTCGCCAGTTGATGTATTGATGGAATCGATGTTGAACTTTACTCCAGGGTCCAACTTTCTGGCCGGGCCTCGAACTACCCTGTCGCTTGTAGAAGATTTGCTCGATCCGGAGGCCTAAAAGAAGAAAGATCGATTCATTAATACATGCAACTCAATTAAGACATGTAATGATCACCGAATGGCTTATATAATAAATATACCTCGCCGGTCTTTGTTATTTGAAGAACATTTTCTTCGTCTATTCGTTCGTCTTCAACTTGACATGCTCTTTGTTTTGGAACAAATGTTTCAACCGTGGTATTATAGGAGCATACCACATCACCTTGGCAGGAATCTTCTTCCTGGGGCGCTCGCCCTCAACATCACCAGGGTCATCGTGGCCGATCTTATAGCGCAATGCACAGCATACCGGGCATGCATTCAAATCCTCGTACTCACCACGGTAGAGGATGCAGTCATTAGGGCATGCATGTATCTTCTCCACCTCTAATCCTAGAGGGCAGACAGCCTTCTTTGCTTCGTACGTACTGTCGGGAAATTCATTGTCCTTTGGTAGCTTCTTCTTTAACATTATCAGCAACTTTTCAAATACCTTGTCAGATACACCATTCTCCACCTTCCATTGCAACAATTCCAGTGTGGTACCCAGCTTTTTATTGTCATCTTCGCAATTTGGGTACAACCCTTTTTTGTGATCCTCTAACATGTGTTGCAACTTCAGTTTCTCCTTTTCACTTGTGCAGTTTCTCTTTGCATCGGCAATGGCCCGACCAAGATCATCAACGGGCTCATCTGATGCCTCTTCTTCAGCTCCTTCCCGCCTTGCCGGCTCAGCTTCTTCCTCCATTGTTGTACCATCGTATTCATGGAACCCATGGCCAGGATAGCTGTCGTCATCCTCTTCTTCTTCATTCTCTTCCATTACTACCCCTCTTTCTCCGTGCTTGGTCCAACATGTTGGAAATATGCCCTAGAGGCAATAATAAATTGGTTATTATTATATTTCCTTGTTCATGATAATCGTTTATTATCCATGCTATAATTGTATTGATTGGAAACTCAAATACATGTGTGGGTACATAGACAACACTGTGTCCCTAGTAAGCCTCTAGTTGACTAGCTCGTTGATCAAAGATGGTTAAGGTTTCCTAGCCATTGACATGAGATGTCATTTGATAACGGGATCACATCATTAGGAGAATGATGTGATGGACAAGACCCAAACTGTAAACGTAGCATTTGATCGTGTCAGTTTATTGCTATTGTTTTTTGCATGTCAAGTATCTGTTCCTTTGACCATGAGATCATGCAACTCACTGACACCGGAGGAATACCTTGTGTGTATCAAACGTCGCAACGTAACTGGGTGACTATAAAGGTGCTCTACAGGTATCTCCGAGGGTGTCTGTTGGGTTGGCATGGATCAAGACTGGGATTTGTTACTCCGTGTGACGGAGAGGTATCTCAGGGCCCACTCGGTAATACAACATCACATTGAGCCTTGCAAGCAAAGTGACTAAAGAGTTAGCCACAGGATCTTGTATTACGGAACGAGTAAAGAGACTTGCCGGTAACGAGATTGAACTAGGTATAGTGATACCGACGATCGAATCTCGGGCAAGTAACATACCGAAGAACAAAGGGAACAGCATACGGGATTAACTGAATCCTTGACATAGAGGTTCGACCGATAAAGATCTTCGTAGAATATGTAGGAGCCAATATGGGCATCCAGGTCCCGCTATTGGTTATTGATCGTAGAGGTGTCTCGGTCATGTCTACATAGTTCTCGAACCCGCAGGGTCTACACACTTAACGTTTGGTGACGATTAGTATAATTGAGTTATTATGTTGGTGACCGAAAGTTGTTCGGAAGTCTCGGATAAAATCCCGGACATGACGAGGATCTCCGGAAGAGTCCGGAGGTAAAGATTGATATATGTGATAATAGTGTTTCGATCTCCGGAAGAGTTCCAGAGTTCACCGGAAGGGGTTCCGGATGTTTGCCGAAGTGTTCGGGTACAGCAACACTTTATATGGGCCAAGGGATAAAAGCCCACAAGGTATTGGAAAGTGCAAAAAGTAGTTTTGCTGCCGCGTAAGCGGTACTACCGCTTGTGTGAAGCGGTACTACCGCCCAAGCGGTACTACCGCTTGTGTGAAGCGGTACTACCGCCCAAGCGGTACTACCGCTTGTCTGAAGCGGTACTACCGCTTGTGTGCGGCTGTGCACGGTTCGGCAGGGATCCGAGTTGGACTCTTTCCCTGCGGGCCAAACCGACCTTGTGCGGGCAAAACCGACCTGGAGGAGGCTTTTACTCCAAGTTTAGACCCCAAGGCTCAACATATAAATAGAGGGGCAGGGCTAGCACACGGGACACATCAAGATTTCCCCAAGCCGTGTGCGGCAACCCTAACCCTCTAGTTCCTCCGTCATAATCTCCGTAGTGCTTGGCGAAGCCCTGCAGAGATTGTTCCTCACCACCATCACCACGCCGTCGTGCTGCTGGAACTCAACCACTACTTCATCATCGCTCGCTGGATCGAGGAGGTGAAGGCGTCATCAAGCCGTACGTGTGTTGAACGCGGAGGTGCCGTCCGTTCGGCGCTAGTTCGTGATCGGATCGAGGGACGACTTGCGATTTGGATCGCGGAGACGTTCGACTACATCAACCGCGTTTCTTAAACGCTTCCGCTTAGCGATCTACAAGGGTATGTAGATTCACTCTCCCTCTCGTAGATGCTCATTACCATGGATAGATCTTGTGTGTGCGTAGGAAAATTTTTTTGTTTCCCATGCAACGTTCCCCAACAGTGGTATCAGAGCTAGGTCTATGCGTAGATGAGATCTCGAGTAGAACACAAACGAGTTGTGGGCGTGGATGTATACATATTGCTTGCCGTTACTAGTTGATATTTGATTCGGCGGTACTGTGAGATGAAGCGGCCCGGACCGACATTACGCGTACACTTACGCGAGACAGGTTCCTTCAACTGACATGTAACTTCGTTGCATAAAGATGGCTAGCGGGTGTCTGTCTCTCTCACTTTAGTTGAATCGATTTCAATGAAGAGGGTTCTTTTAGAAGATCAAAAAGCAATCACTACACCACGTTGTGGTTTTGCGTAGGTAAGAACGGTTCTTGCAAACCCGTAGCAGCCACGTAAAATTTGCAACAACAATTAGAGGACGTCTAACTTGTTTTTGCAGGGTATGATGTGATATGATATGGCCAATTACATGATGAGATATATGTGATGTATGAGATGATCATGTTTTGTATAGAATATCACGACTTGCATGTCGATGAGTACGGCAACTGGCAGGAGCCATAGAGTTGTCTTTAATTATTGTATGACCTGCGTGTCAATCATTAAGCGCTATGTAATGCTTTACTTTATCGCTAAACGTTAGCAATAGTCGTGGAAGCAACAGTCGGCGCGACAACCTTATGGCGACACGTTGATGGAGATCAAGATGATGGAGATCATGGTGTCATGCCGGTGACGATGGAGATCATGCCGGTGCTTTGGAGATGGAGATCAAAAGCACAAGTTCATGGCCATATCATGTCACTTATGATTTGCATGTGATGTTAATCTTTTTTTGCATCTTATTTTGCTTAGGACGACGGTAGCATTATAAGGTGATCCCTCACTTAAATTTCAAGATAAATTGTGTTCTCCCCATGTGTGCACCGTTGCGAAAGTTCGTCGTTTCGAGACACGCCGTGATGATCGGGTGTGATAGACTCTACGTTCGCATACAACGGGTGTAAGCCATGTTGCACGTGCGGAACACTCGGGTTAAACTTGACGAGCCTAGCATGTACAGACATGGCCTCGGAACACAAGAGACCGAAAGGTCGAACATGAGTCATATAGTAGATATGATCAACATGAAGATGTTCACCATTGAAACCACCTCAACTCACGTGATGATCGGACTTGAGTTGGTGGATTTGGATCATGTTACACTCGAATGACCGGAGGGATGTCAATTTGAGTGGGAGTTTTTTAAGTAATATGATTAACTAAACTCATTATCTAGAACAATAGTCTAAGTTCTCTTTGCTATATTTATGTTGTAGATCATGGCTCGCGCAGTAGCACCCCTGAATTTTAATGCGTTCCTAGAGAAAGCTAAGTTGAAAGATGATGGAAGTAACTTTGTGGACTGGGCCCGTAATCTAAGGATTATCCTTACGGCTTCCCAGAAGGCTTATGTCCTTGATGCACCGCTTGGTGATCCACCTGCTCCAGTTGAGTCTCTAGACGTTGTGAACGCCTGGCAGGCTCGTTCTGATGATTACTCAATAGTTCAATGTGCAATGTTGTATGGCTTAGAACCGGGACTTCAAAGACGTTTTGAACGTCATGGAGCATATGAGATGTTCCAGGAATTGAAGTTTATCTTTCAGAAGAATGCCCGGATCGAGAGATATGAGATCTCCGATAAGTTCTATGCTTGCAAGATGGAGGAGAACGGGTCTATCAGTGATCACGTGCTCAGAATGTCTGGGTACTCCACCCGTCTGGCTGAGTTAGGGATGCCCCTTCCGCCAGAGGCTATCACTGACAGAGTTCTTCAATCATTGCCACCTAGCTACAAGAGCTTCGTGTTGAACTATAACATGCACGGGATGAACAAGTCAGTTGCCGAGCTGTTTGCGATGCTGAAAGCCGCTGAGTCTGAAATTCAGAAGGAGCATCAAGTGTTGATGGTCAATAAAACCACTAGTTACAAGAAAAATGGCAAGGGTAAGAAGGGTAACTCCAAGCAGAGTGGCAAAGCAGTTGCTCCTCTCGTGAAGAAACCCAAGGCTGGACCCAAACCAGAAACTGTGTGTTTTCATTGCAAGGGAACTGGACACTGGAAGCGGAATTGCCCCAAGTATTTGGCTGACAAGAAGGCGGCCAACAACAAACAAGGTATATATGATATACATGTTATTGATGTGTACCTTACCAACTCTCGTTGTAGTGCCTGGGTATTTGATACCGGTGCGGTTGCTCATATTTGCAACTCAAAACAGGAACTGCGGAATAGACGGAGGCTGGCAAAGGACGAAGTGACGATGCGCGTGGGAAATGGTTCCAAGGTTGATGTGATCGCCGTCGGCACGCTCGCTCTTCGATTACCGTCGGGATTAGTGATGAACCTAAATAAGTGTTATTTGGTGCCTGCGTTAAGCATGAACATTATATCTGGATCTTGTTTATTGCGAGACGGTTACTCATTTAAATCAGAGAATAATGGTTGTTCTATTTATATGAGTAATATCTTTTATGGTCATGCACCCGATGTGAGGGGTTTATTCTTATTGAATCTCGATAGTAATGATACACATGTTCATAACATTGATGCCAAAAGATGTAGAATTGATAATGATAATACCACTTTCTTGTGGCACTGCCGTTTAGGTCATATTGGCGTAAAACGCATGAAGAAGCTCCATGCTGATGGACTTTTGGAGTCACTTGATTTTGAATCACTTGACACATGTGAGCCATGCCTCATGGGCAAGATGACTAAAACGCCGTTCTCTGGAACAATGGAACGGGCAAGTGACTTATTGGAAATCATACATACTGATGTGTGCGGTCCGATGAGTATTGAGGCGCGCGGTGGTTATCGTTACTTTCTCACCTTCACTGATGACTTAAGTAGATATGGGTATATTTACTTAATGAAACACAAGTCTGAAACATTTGAAAAGTTCAAACAATTTCAGAGTGAAGTTGAGAATCATCGTAACAAGAAGATTAAATTCCTACGATCTGATCGAGGAGGAGAATATCTGAGTTATGAGTTTGGCAGTCACTTAAGACAGTGTGGAATTGTTTCACAATTGACACCGCCTGGAACACCACAACGTAATGGTGTGTCCGAACGTCGTAATCGAACCTTATTGGATATGGTGCGATCTATGATGTCTCTTGCCGATTTGCCACTATCGTTTTGGGGTTATGCATTAGAGACAGCTGCATTCACTTTAAATAGGGCACCATCGAAATCCGTTGAGACGACGCCATATGAACTTTGGTTTGGCAAGAAGCCAAAACTGTCGTTTCTTAAAGTTTGGGGATGTGATGCTTATGTCAAAAAGCTTCAGCCTGAAAAGCTGGAACCCAAAGCGGAGAAATGCGTCTTCATAGGATACCCAAAAGAGACAGTTGGGTATACCTTCTACCTCAGATCCGAAGGCAAAGTGTTTGTCGCTAAAAACGGAACATTTCTTGAGAAAGAGTTTCTCTCGAAAGAATTGAGTGGGAGGAAGATAGAACTTGATGAGGTTGTTGAACCTTTACTTCAACCTGAGAGTAGCGCAGCGCAGAAAGTTGTTTCTGTGGAGCCTACATTAGCTGAAGAGGAAGTTAATGATGATGATCATGAAGCTTTGGATCAAGTTGCTATCGAACCTCGTAGGTCGACAAGGACGCATACTGCTCCTGAGTGGTACGGCAACCCTGTCTTAGAGGTCATGTTGTTAAACAACGATGAACCTACGAGCTATGGAGAAGCGATGATGGGCCCGGATTCCGAGAAGTGGTTAGAGGCCATGAAATCCGAGATGGGATCCATGTATGAAAACAAAGTATGGACTTTGGAAGTATTACCTGAAGGGCGTAAGGCCATTCAGAACAAATGGATCTTTAAGAGGAAGACGGACGCGGACGGTAATGTCACCGTCTATAAAGCTCGACTTGTGGCAAAGGGTTTTTCACAAGTTCAAGGAGTTGACTACGATGAGACCTTCTCACCCGTAGCGATGCTTAAGTCCGTCAGAATCATGTTAGCAATAGCTGCCTTTTTTGATTATGAAATTTGGCAGATGGATGTCAAAACAGCGTTCCTTAACGGTTTCCTTAAGGAAGAGTTGTATATGATGCAACCAGAAGGTTTTGTCGATCCAGAGAATGCTGACAAAGTTTGCAAACTCCAGCGATCCATTTATGGACTGGTGCAAGCATCTCGGAGTTGGAATCTTCGTTTTGATGAGGTGATCAAAGCGTTCGAGTTTATACAAGTTTACGGAGAAGCTTGTATTTACAAGAAAGTGAGTGGGAGCTCTATAGCGTTTCTAATATTATATGTGGATGACATATTGCTGATTGGAAACAATATAGAAATGCTGGAAAGCGTAAAGGAATATTTGAACAAGAGTTTTTCAATGAAGGACCTAGGAGAAGCTGCTTTCATATTAGGCATCAAGATCTATAGAGATAGATCGAGACGCTTAATAGGACTTTCACAAAGCACATACCTTGATAAGATTTTGAAGAAGTTCAAAATGGATCAGTCCAAGAAGGGGTTCTTGCCTGTTTTGCAAGGTGTGAAGTTGAGTAAGACTCAATGCCCAGTGACTGCAGAAGATAGAGAAAAGATGAGTGTCATCCCCTATGCTTCAGCCATAGGCTCTATCATGTATGCAATGCTGTGCACAAGACCCGATGTCAGCCTTGCCATAAGTATGGTCGGAAGGTTTCAAGGTGATCCAGGAATGGAACACTGGACGGCGGTCAAGAATATCCTGAAGTACCTGAAAAGGACTAAGGACATGTTTCTCGTTTATGGAGGTGATCAAGAGCTCGTCGTAAAGGGTTACGTCGATGCAAGCTTTGACACTGATCCGGATGACTCTAAGTCCCAAACCGGATACGTATTTATTCTTAATGGGGGTGCGGTTAGCTGGTGCAGTTCCAAGCAAAGCGTGGTAGCAGATTCTACATGCGAAGCGGAGTACATCGCTGCCTCGGAGGCGGCGAAGGATGGTGTCTGGATGAAGGAGTTCATGACAGATCTTTGAGTAGTGCCTAGTGCGCTTAACCCAATGACTCTGTTTTGTGATAACACTGGTGCCATTGCTCTAGCCAAGGAACCAAGATTTCACAAGAGGACCAGACACATAAAACGACGTTTCAATTCCATCCGCGATTACATCAAGGAGGACGACATAAATATTTGCAAAGTACACACGGATCTAAATGTTGCAGATCCGATGACTAAACCTCTTCCAAGGGCTAAACATGAACAACACCAGAACTGCATGGGTGTTCGATTCATTACAATGTAAATCACATAGTGATGTGAACTAGATTATTGACTCTAGTGCAAGTGGGAGACTGTTGGAAATATGCCCTAGAGGCAATAATAAATTGGTTATTATTATATTTCCTTGTTCATGATAATCGTTTATTATCCATGCTATAATTGTATTGATTGGAAACTCAAATACATGTGTGGGTACATAGACAACACTGTGTCCCTAGTAAGCCTCTAGTTGACTAGCTCGTTGATCAAAGATGGTTAAGGTTTCCTAGCCATTGACATGAGATGTCATTTGATAACGGGATCACATCATTAGGAGAATGATGTGATGGACAAGACCCAAACTGTAAACGTAGCATTTGATCGTGTCAGTTTATTGCTATTGTTTTCTGCATGTCAAGTATCTGTTCCTTTGACCATGAGATCATGCAACTCACTGACACCGGAGGAATACCTTGTGTGTATCAAACGTCGCAACGTAACTGGGTGACTATAAAGGTGCTCTACAGGTATCTCCGAGGGTGTCTGTTGGGTTGGCATGGATCAAGACTGGGATTTGTTACTCCGTGTGACGGAGAGGTATCTCAGGGCCCACTCGGTAATACAACATCACATTGATCCTTGCAAGCAAAGTGACTAAAGAGTTAGCCACAGGATCTTGTATTACGGAACGAGTAAAGAGACTTGCCGGTAACGAGATTGAACTAGGTATAGTGATACCGACGATCGAATCTCGGGCAAGTAACATACCGAAGAACAAAGGGAACAGCATACGGGATTAACTGAATCCTTGACATAGAGGTTCGACCGATAAAGATCTTCGTAGAATATGTAGGAGCCAATATGGGCATCCAGGTCCCGCTATTGGTTATTGATCGTAGAGGTGTCTCGGTCATGTCTACATAGTTCTCGAACCCGCAGGGTCTACACACTTAACGTTTGGTGACGATTAGTATAATTGAGTTATTATGTTGGTGACCGAAAGTTGTTCGGAAGTCTCGGATAAAATCCCGGACATGACGAGGATCTCCGGAAGAGTCCGGAGGTAAAGATTGATATATGTGATAATAGTGTTTCGATCTCCGGAAGAGTTCCAGAGTTCACCGGAAGGGGTTCCGGATGTTTGCCGAAGTGTTCGGGTACAGCAACACTTTATATGGGCCAAGGGATAAAAGCCCACAAGGTATTGGAAAGTGCAAAAAGTAGTTTTGCTGCCGCGTAAGCGGTACTACCGCTTGTGTGAAGCGGTACTACCGCTTGTGTGAAGCGGTACTACCGCTTGTGTGCGGCTGTGCACGGTTCGGCAGGGATCCGAGTTGGACTCTTTCCCTGCGGGCCAAACCGACCTTGTGCGGGCAAAACCGACCTGGAGGAGGCATTTACTCCAAGTTTAGACCCCAAGGCTCAACATATAAATAGAGGGGCAGGGCTAGCACACGGGACACATCAAGATTTCCCCAAGCCGTGTGCGGCAACCCTAACCCTCTAGTTCCTCCGTCATAATCTCCGTAGTGCTTGGCGAAGCCCTGCAGAGATTGTTCCTCACCACCATCACCACGCCGTCGTGCTGCTGGAACTCAACCACTACTTCATCATCGCTCGCTGGATCGAGGAGGTGAAGGCGTCATCAAGCCGTACGTGTGTTGAACGCGGAGGTGCCGTCCGTTCGGCGCTAGTTCGTGATCGGATCGAGGGACGACTTGCGATTTGGATCGCGGAGACGTTCGACTACATCAACCGCGTTTCTTAAACGCTTCCGCTTAGCGATCTACAAGGGTATGTAGATTCACTCTCCCTCTCGTAGATGCTCATTACCATGGATAGATCTTGTGTGTGCGTAGGAAAATTTTTTGTTTCCCATGCAACGTTCCCCAACACAACAGTTATAGCTGGACATGAAACCGGACTCAAACAGGTGGACGTGAATGGTTCTTGAGTTAGAGTAATTTCAATCATTCTTACAGCCAGCACATGGACAATACATAAAACCATCCGCCCGCTTGTTTGCCTCAGCCGCACCTAGAAAAGTATGCACACCATTAATGAACTGGGGAGAGCATCGGTCATCGTACATCCATTGTCGGCTCATCTTCATTACACAACACCGAAAAGACCAAATTAATACAAGTTCATACATAAAGTTCATACACACTTGTTCTCATAAAACAACATACAAACTCTCTAGCTAAAGCATTTAAATGCAACAACAAATGCGATCAACATCGCAACTAAGGTAACAATTGATCCAACAGCATAGTGATACCAAGCCTCACTATCAATGGCATATTTTTAAAATTTTCTAATCTTCAAGCGCATTGCATCCATCTTGATCTTGTGATCATCGACGACATCGGCAACATACAACTCCAGTTTCATCTTCTCTTCTTCAACTCTTTTCAATTTTTTCTTTCAAATACTCATTTTCTTTTTCAACCAAATTTAACTTCTTGACAAGAATATCTATGTCGGTTGGAATTTACGGTTCACATACCTCCTAGATAAAAATATCTATGTCAACTTGATGGGCATAATTGTCATAAACACGAAATGCAACAAATAGTTATAAAAGAGAGTATATACCACATCCGAATCATAAACCGGACGAGAGCCGACGGGGACGGATATCAAAACCATGCCACTATGTATAGCAAACAACCATATAGGTAAGAAAACTATACAAGTAACTATCTAAATCTTACAAACATGATTTTGTTTTTATACAAAGGATAAGAACAAGAGGCTCACCAAGGTGGTGCCGGCGACGGGACGGTGCGGGCGATCGACGGTGGTTAGGACGGGGACGGAAAAGCACTAAGTAAACCACACCTACATATGCAAAGTAAGAAGTTAATTTGAGCTCAAATTGCATATATATCAAATAAACTACCACATATAAATACTCCCAAACTAAAACCCACAAATCACTACACTTATAGAATATTGCAAGAGCTAATCTAGCAATGAGAGATGAAAGGACAAAGTTGCTAACCTTTGTGAACACTTGGATGGATGGGGTGCCTTCAAATCTTGACAAATTTTGGCAAAAATGGAGGATGAGCTCGGGGAAGAGGGGAAGAACAGAGAGGAGAGGAAAGGGAAGAACAGAGAGAGCTCGGGCTGGACGAAGGGTTTATATAGGAGCATCTTTAGTCCCGGTTCGAGACACAAACCGGGACTAAAGATGTGCCTATAGTGCCAGTTTGTACCACGAACCGGGATTAAGGTTATCGTGGGGCCCCAGGCTGCCACCAGCCTGCCGCCACCCCTTTAGTCCGGTTCGTGTTACGAACCGGGACTAAAGGTCCGTAACGAACCGGGACTAATGGTGCCCGTCCCGAACCGGGACTAATGGTCACATTAGTGTCGGTTCAAAACCTGATCGGGACTAATGCTATGGACAAAAGGTCTGTTTTCTACTAGTGTATAGAAGTTATATTGTTATGGATCCTCCAACATGTGGTGCTTGCTTCCACCTCATACTAGCCAAAACTTCCGCACCAAGTAGAAATACTACTTGTGCATCCAAACACCCTTAAACCCAAAGTTGTTCCATTTGAGTCCACCATACCTACCTCTATGCGGTATTTACCTGCCGTTCCAAGTAAATTTGCATGTGCCAAACTCTAAACCTTCAAATAATATTCTATTTTGTATGCCCGAATCGCTCACATAGTGACTAGGGGCTGTCAGTATCTTCCATGCCAGGTGGGTTATTCTCACGATATGTGTTGATTCACTATCATTCACGAGAAAGTGGCTGGTAATTGGGATGCCCAGTTCCATGCTCAAAAATCAAATCAAAATATAACGAAACAAAACTCCCACAGGATTGTTGTTTGTATGGACGGTACTCGTGGATTCGGCTCGCCGTGGAGTGTGATTGATTGGTGGAAGGGGAGTAAAAACTTTACCATTCTGTTTGGGAACCCCTATAATGTATCTAGCATGGAAGATACCGAGATCTCTCGGTTGTTATGTTGACAATGAAAGCATACCGCTCAAAATTATTATTCATCTCTGTTTTAAAAGCTCGAGCTCTGGCACCTCTGCAAATCAATGCTTCCCTCTGCGAAGGGCCTATCTTTTACTTTCTAGTACTTACCTTTATACAAGAGTCATAGTGATCTTCACCACTTCCTATATTTCGCCTTTTTTTCTCGGCAAGCATCATGTGGTGGGAAAAGATCCAAGCATATATGGCCATTCAAATATATTTGATCATGAATTATTATTGTTGATAATTATCTATATGATAAATAGGTTGGGAGGCAAAACATTAAGCCCCTATCTTTCTCTGTGTTCGACGGATGCCATTTGCTCTAAAAATATGCTTTGAGTGTTAGCAATCATGAAAGACTATATGATAGTTGAGTATGTGGAATTTGCTAAATCAAAGCTCTTACATAGACCCTTCCTGAAAATAAGATGAATTGCAATTGTTTGGTGACTGAAAGCATAGTTTGTTAGTTTTCAAGAAACTTTATGGTCTATACTTTAACATGTGAATAGCTTGTTACTTCATCATGAGAAGTTTTATGAGATGAGCTACTATTTATGATATATAATGATGCTAGAAAAGGTGTTTGGAACTATCATTGATCAAATTTATGCATTATGCTAGCATTCACACTTCATAAATTATTTCTTTTATCATTTACCTACTCGGGGACGAGCAGGAATTAAGCTTCGGGATGCTGATACGTCTCCAACGTATCTATAGTTTATGAAGTATTCATGCCATGTTTACAATAATTCTATATGATTTTGCTATGATTTTATTATAACTAACCCGGATTGATGCTATTTTCAGCAGAACTACCATGGTGTCGTTTTTGTGCAAAAATAAAAATTCTCGAAATGGGCTGAAAATTTACGGAGAATATTTTTAGAAAATATAAAAAATACTGGAGCGAAAAGATACCGGAGAAGAGTCCCGAGGGAGTCACAAGCCACCAGGGTGCGACCACGCAGCCGCACGACATCGATGCCGGGGCAGCTGGGCTTGGGCATCGAACGGGTCGACGGCAGCGGCAGCATGCGGCGCATGTAGGGCTCGGGCAGCGCCCCGACGTCTGAAGCACGAGCTGCCTTTCGATCTGCTGCAGGTCGGCAAGCTGAGCAAGGTAGTCACTGTACATGCATGTTTATTTAGCATCACTGAATGATATTCTTGCCAAGATGTGTAGCTAGATTGTTTATTTGCTGGACGCGAGTCCTCCGTTGTCAAGATCTATAGCTAGATTACTCAGCATGCACACTTGCTTGATTCAGGAGCACAATTGTGCATGATAGCTCGCCTTGCCAAGATCTGTAGTTAGTTGTATGTGGTACGTGCATGCTTATTTAGCAAGTGTGGATGGTACGTGCATGCTTGTTGGATCTGTAGTTAGCTGTATGTGGTTATCTGCAACTAACTGTATCTAATATCTTGTACTGCATGATTCTTCTTATGTTCTCAACTTTGGTTGCATGTCATTGTTAAAACATATTACCATATTTTGCAAATAAAGTTGAACTACATTTGATGCTTGCTTCTCATTCTCTATTTTATAGGTGATGGAAGTGCACCCTATATTAATAGGGTGAGCATGGATGAAACCAGAAGGAGGGGCAATTGCAATCTCGACAATGAAGACGATGCTGTGATGAGGAATGATTCAGCTCCAAGAGAGCCAGCATGGAAAGGTCAGTACCGTGATCTGCATTCTGTTTTTAGAGAGGATGTTTTTTAAGTTCTGTTTACTCATGGTTATTTTTTCTTTATACCTTATTCTCTTTTACTTGATATTATGAAACATTTAGAATAAAAGATGTGTTAATTCTGTTTGAATTAAAAATTGTGGCCATTCTTTTTGTAATGCCTTGGTATCTTTATACTTGATGTTGTTATGCATTTAGAGTGAAACATGTGTCAATTCTGTTTTTTTCCGCCTTGTCATATTTTTACTTGATGTTATGATGCATTTAGAGTTAAAATGATGTTTATTCTGTTGTATAAATTATGCTAATTCTTTTCACTGTCCTGGTTCATTTTTTTTAATTCCTTACTCAGTTTTTATTTCATATTATGATGCATCTAGAGTTGAAATGTTGTTTATTTTGTTGTACTTATATATTATGATGCATTGCTAACATGGTGCTTGAAATTTTGATATGTAGGACTTATAAGCAATGACATCTCTTATGTTTGGAACCATGGCCCCAAGTTTGGTGGGGGATTTGATTGTCGGTACTGCCCCCTAATCACTAGAGGAGGAGGTGCAACCCGCTTTAGGGAGCACCTTGGTGGTATACCAGGTGAAGTGAGGATCTGCCACTAGAGGGTAGAGGAAGAAGAGGAGGACTACAATGATAGTGAGGATGATGAAGAAGAAAACGAGGAGCTGGAATTCAATCATTAAGATGATGATGATATCCAAGAGATGGTGCAAGTCAATCTTATGGAGGAGATTCTCCAATGCAAGTTGAAAAGGATTTACCAAGTCGAGTTGGAAACAATAATGAGGTAGCAAGTGATGGTAGTTTGGTGAACCGTAGATCTGAACGGGTTAGGCAAGCTAAGAAGGTCAAGGAGGTCACCAGCCTTTACAATTGACAAGCAAGTTCCTTGTGCTGTCATCAATAACTTGCCATTTATGCATTTATATTACGTCATAAATATGCTATGTTGTGCTTTTGTCCATATGATTTTATATGTAGTTTCACTTGGGGCTGCCATCTATGAGTTGTTGTGAGTGCAATCTACTTGAAATGTTTAAATAATTCACCATGCTTTAGTCCATATGATTTTATAGGTTGCTTCAATTGGGGCTGCCATCTATGAGTTGTTGTGGCTGCCATCTATTTGCAGTATTTATATAATTCACCATGATTTAGTCCATATGATTTAATAGGCTGTTTCAATTGGGGCTGCCATCTATGAGTTGTTGTGCCTGCCATCTACTTGCAATATTTATATACTTCACAATGCCACTACAATTCTTTTCCTCATATTCGATGCTTCTTTAATTGCAAGGTAACTGGCCTGGGAGCAAAAGAGCTTTTTGTTTGATGAAGACTAACGGGTGGATGAACAGGAAGTCTAAAGTAAAGGTCTCCGTTCGATTCAAGACTTTTGATGCAAGACTGAGGGGTTGAAGAACAGGAAGTCCGAATTAACTTTCTGTTTGTATTTTGGGGTTGGCATATTTGAACTTTGAATGCCTTGTTAAATTCATCGTGGACTGTTATTCTGAACCCTTATGGACGTTCATTTGAACTCTTAATCTGGACTATTAAGTCGCATGTTAATCTGGACTATGTTGCTTTTCTAATGGTTGGCGCTCTCTGAATTGTTGGACTATGCTACTTTCTGAAATGGTTGTTGCTGGAGTGTTAATTTTCAGTTTGATGCGTAATGATTTGATGAATAGATTATGCTGTATGATTTTTAGATGCATATTTTCCTAATGATTGTGATATTCATTTGTTGTTCTGTTGTATTTCAAATTTTTGGGAAAAATTTGTTCAAATTTCGTCTAATTTTCGTCCCCAATTTCAAATTTTTGTTTGTGCTTTTCGTCCGAAATTGTCCGAAAAAATCCGAAAAAACGAATTTCGTCAATTTCGTTCAGCACCGGTAAAAATTGAAAAATGAAATCCAAAATTCTCACCCACATACCTCAATTTTAAATTTTATTTCCTTTGTAAAAATTCAGGCCGCCAGACGAAATATGTCCGCCGGTTTTTTTTTTTGAAACCACACACATTACATTAATCAATTAACAGAGTACATAATACATGATGCGGAATCTTCTGAAGAGACCAGGATAGAGCATGTGTCTTGGAGACTATGCAGAAAGAATCCCCAAAAAATAATATTACAATCGAGTTCTTAGGGACCCTGTAGATAACCAACACAGAAACAGCCATCGCCGGCGTCGCCATGAGACTCGTCGGAAGAAGAGGCAGACATCCACAATCCTATGATCCAAGCCAACGCCATAGCCATAAAGGCGTTGAGAGCCGATGACCGGTCCTGTGAAACAGGCGCATGTCGATGTGGCACGTCGACCGGGGAATGTCCCCGCATTGTCCCGGATCTGGATCCGCCGCTCGCCGCCGTCGATGACGGGGAGGAAAGCTGAATCCACAGCCACCAGTCCTCCATCTGTATTCCAAGAACATGTAACACTTTCTGCTGTAGGCGTTGAAGGCAGCAGCCTGACACGAACAACCACATAAAGCTCGACGCTGCGGATGAACGGCGGGCACATGAGACCATCGGCTCCTCGACGCCGCCGTGGAGAGCGTCGCCGTGGTGAGGAAGAATCCAAGGCCACATTATTCGATGCGGCATTGCCCTCACCGGAACAACACCTCCACTCGAAGACGTATTCCTAATCTATGAAATACCAAGGAGAGCAAAGGGACGGGATCCCACCCCCCTCCTCCAGCCGCCGGAGCAGTGGACAGAGGGGGGCGGAGGCCGTTGACTCACCGGAGATCACAAGGAGGAAACCGTCGTCTTAACTATCGCCTCTCTGCGCTACTGCGGTTACCAAAGCAAAACATGGCGGCGAGCACACGTCCGCCGGTTGAAGGCACGGTCCGTGTAAATGTAGAAACGGCCGGATACCGCCCCTTTATTCGATCCGAACGGACAGATCCGGTCAAAACGAACGCCCCAAAGCCGTTGAAATTAGCCTTAGCCGTTGGATGATAATCGGAAGGTCTAAAAAATATTTCCCCAGAAAAATGGGCACAAAAGCTAATAGCCGACCCCTCCCGTCGCCTCCACCCCCTCCCACTTTCCCCGTCGCCGCCGCCGCAGCAGGAGCCGGAGCCGCCGCCGCCGCCGCCGCAGGAGCCGGAGCCGCCACCGGAGCCGGAGGACCAGGACCAAGAACAGGTGATTACCGAAGACCTCGCCCTCTTCTTCATCCCTGGGCGGGTGGATCTTTCCCCCCGGTAGCGGCGCCCGAGGGAAACCTCGGCCTCGCCGAGAGGGGGGTCGACGGGGGCGCTCGGGTCGTCGGTGGCGCGCGCCGTTCGACTTCCCGGGCGCCCCGCTGCCGGATTCCTTCCCGGGGACGCGGGGCAGCGTCACGGAGGATCCATCGCTAGGAGGCGCCCAGAAAAACACCCATATCAGGTAAGGCAAAAGCATGATCCTGTTCCAATATCATTTGAGTTTGTAAGTCTACCCTGTGCCTCACCACGTGATATAGTTGCAAAAAGTCTCCCTGCACCCTATATGTTTGCAACTTTATTTTGGATCTTTCCATCTTTCTGTCTGTTCTTGCCCATCCCCTTGTTGAACCTGGTTGTCAGAGAAGTTGCTCATCTGTGGTTGGAGTCGTTTACTGTCTTGCACCTGGCCTCTGCAAAAAGTAAAAAGCATAGTAGTTGCTTAGAAAAACCCTGCAAGAACCCTAAGGGGTACTGTTGTTGCTTAATGGAAATAAATAAGTTGCAGGCTGAACGGGAAGAGTTGCTAAAAAAATCCATGTTATAGTTTGAAAACTTGCCAAAATCCTTGGAGAAGTGTTTGAATTAACAAAAAGAGTTGGTACACGAATTAGGGGAACTAGAAAAATATTGCCGGCACCCTAATCCATGTTATAAGTTAAATGTGCCTACATTGCTGAGGCTTTGTTACGAAAAAGGACATTTTGATCAGAAAAGAAGTTGCTCATAGGATATGTAGTATTAGTAGTTCCCCTGTATTGTCCAATGTAAAAAAATGTAGGCACATCAAGGCTCAAGCAGCTGAAATTAAAAAGAGAAGTTGCTCACAGTAGAAACTATTAAAGGAACTACCTTTGTTTCATGTTGGTTATGCAAATAAAAATAAAAAAAACTCTCCCTGATGGTGTGTCTTTTTAATCATGTTGCTTACTAAAATTTTCCTTTTTGTTTCTGAAATTTCAAGATGGCTAGGCTTGATCTGAATATGCTCCTTGCTGACTTTACTAATTGTATTGCCTGCAAAAAACATATTCTGTTGCCTGAACTTAACAAAAATGTTGCCTACCCGCACTATGTTTCTTGTAAAAATATATTCTATTGACTCCAAAAATACATTGTATTTGCCTGCAAAACATATTCCATTGGCTGGACCTTACAATGTTGCCTAGCAATTAACCTAGGCCCTGCAAGAAAATGAAGTAACATTGTATGTGCTTGGGTGCGACAACTATATACTAGGGAGGTGGGCGACTCCTTGCGTCCGATAGCCGTAAGCGACTTTGTTTGTCCTCGATTAGTCTATTTTGTGGGAGGTGGTGGGCGACTATGTATTGAGGTTTGGGCCACTCCATCCTGCATTAGGTGTTGGGCGACTTAGTGTGTTGGGTTGGTTGAGTATGTGCTTGGGTGTGACAATTATATACTGGACGGTGCCACGGTGGGCAACTCCGTGTGCGCAATAGCCATAGGCGACTTTGTTCGCCCCCTCTAGTATATTTTGTGGGAGGTGACGGGCCATTATGTATTGATGTTTGGGCCATCCTGGATTAGGTCCAGGGAAACTTAGTGTGTTGGGTTGGCCTAAGTTTGTGCCGGGGTGCGGCAATTATGTACTAGGGTGACGGGTGACTCCTTGCACGCGATAGCCATGGCTACTTTAGTTCACCCTCGCTAGTCTGTTTTGTGGGAGGTGGCAGGCAACTATGTATGAGTTTGGGCGACTCCATACCGGATTAGGTGTGGACGACTTAGTGTGTTGGGTTAGTGTGTTGGGTTGGTCGACTTTGGTGCTTGGGTGCGGCGACTACGTATTGGGCGGAGGGCGACTCCTTGCTCACAATAGCCCTCGGCAACTTAGTTCAACTCAGGTTAGTCGATTTTGTGGGAGGTGGCGGGCGACTATGTGTTCGTGTTTGGGTGACTCCTTCATGGATTAGGAGTGGGGCGACATAGTGTGATTGATTGGTCAAGTTTGTAATTGGGTTTGGCGACTATATTCTAGGGCAGTGGATGACTTAGTTCGCTTAGGTAGGGAAGATGTCTTCCAAAAAAGAAGGTAGGTAAAATGTGAATTTGTTGCCTATATCACTTAGTGGATGACTTAGTTCGCTTAGGTAGGTAAGATGTCTTCCAAAAAAGAAGGTAGGTAAAATGTGAATTTGTTGCCTATATCACTTAAACAAGATAAAGCTGAGATGCCTAAATGTTGTTGCATTGCATGTACAGTGAACAAAAACTATTTTTATGTGGGAATAAAAAAAATGAAGATGATGAATGAATATTGGTATGGAGAAGGGACAATGCGGATCTCGCATGTGACCCACCTGCTGATGTCTGCGGGCATGTGACCCACTTGTTTTCGTTGTCTGAACTAAAAAAATGCAGCTTTTTTTTTTGCCTTAACACCGGACTGCACATTTTTTTTTGCTGATTGTGTATAACTGCATAAACTCTTTCCCTGCCTTAACACAGAACTGCACATTTTTTTGCTGGAATAGAAAAGGAAACTTGCACTTTCCCCCCTTGTAAATAACAGTTTAGTATTTTTTTTGAAACAGCTTCCTGCGTTGGTGCTGTTACCTCCAAAGGGGAAGGATATGAAGCCCAGTGCCCAATTCACTTATTTATCCTTCAAAGTAGAAGAACTAACTTTTTTCCTGTTTTATCATGCAGGTGTGTATATTATACCTTTATCTACTCAGTCCTCTCTTGTTATAGGTTTTTTTTGGTGTGAGTCATCAAATAACTGCTAGTTGTTTCTTATAGGCACCAAGGAAATGCCACGGAAGAACAAGACGGGTGCCAAGAAGAAGACTGCCATCAACAAGCCACAAAGGATCTGCCATTATCTCCTTTTACCAGGGGAGAATGGCACACCGCTTATAGATTTTGTCAAGGGTCTTGCTCCTGATATAATGTGCGATCAACAACCCGTGGGCCAAACGCAGACATTGGTTAATTCGCCAGCAAGTTTTATAGAGAGCGCAAAACAGATATTATTCAGAATAACCAATATGCCATTAGATGTTCTTGTCTCTGGTTATTGCTTTGAGAGCTTGCGCCCAGAGAACATGGTGGTAACAGATTATTTTGAGATTCCAAAGTTAGTTGTTGACAACCTGAAGGAAAGAACCGCCGAGGGCACAAAGGCCAATCTTACAGCCCTCGGCGAACTGCTTGACCAGTTGGTGAGTGAAGCAAGCGCCAAGTATTACGTGAATAAAGATATCAACCCAGATTTCAAGCATCTAATCCAGCATATAAAAGGGTATCAGCAAGGAGACTCGTTCTTCCTGATGAGATATCACGTCTGTTATGTGCCTCTGGATAACCGGTGCTTTCTCTATGCGGAAATGTATGACTATGTGATGGATATTCTGAGAGAAACTGACCCGGAGGCCTTTCAGTATGTGATCACCGGTCTATCCTACCCATTGGACTGGAATGCTCGATCTCAGAATAACACATACTTCGTTCAGTCCTTTGGCAGGTAATTCTTATTGGTTAATGTTGCATAATTTTGAGTAGATTAGCCCATATCCAGCACATGCATCTTTTCCACTGCCACATAATTTAATTGGCATTGTTCTTTTTAATGTTACCAGTATATTCCATATGTCTACTGCTACTGTAACTATAACTGCCATTTTCTGTCTACTTCATAGGTCAAGATATGATCCCGACGCAACCCGCTTTCCCGCGGAAACTGACCCCCGATTGGAGCCGTTGCGCTATCATTGCAATGGGCCTGCTCATCCGTTAGAAGATTCGGCAGACCCCGCGGCAAAAAATGGCATGTCCTCGACGAGGGCAGATCTAGCGCACTGGCTTTATTTTCTGCTTCCTCAGTTGATATCGTCTATGCAGACCAGTCTGCACTTTCTTGGGGCTCTTCGGCACCTGGGAACAGAGAAGCTCTTTCCCTTTCAAATCAGGAAATGTGGTGGTACTCAGTACTGACTAGGAAGTAAGCGTAGTAACTCACTACGTTTTCTATAAATGTCCTTTCTCTGTTTGGTCTTACAGCTGCACATTGTATCATGTGAGTGTAATTCTGGAGCTGGTTTTGGCCCCTGGAGGCACTTGAAGTGCAGCCGTAGTCTGAAACTTGGAATGGTGACAAAGAATGTACTTCATCTAGCTTTCTTAGTGACCTAAATGGCCAAGATGTACAGCTTTCTTAGGGTCCCATTTTCTGTTTTTTTTTTCGGATTTTTTTTTTACCTTCGCTGTTTCAGCGACGCATGTGCATGATGGTTTCCTAGGATGTGGTTGCTGTCAATTTTTTTTCTTGCCTGGACTGTTTATGCACATTTTGTTTACTGCTGCCGTTGCCACGTTATGTGGTTTTTCTGTCACCGCATGTGATGGGCTCTCCGGGAAGGTTCCTCCTTTCTTTTCAAAAGATTTGGTTGACTGTTGTTTTGTGTGCTTGATTTCACGTGCCAGTTCTAGAGGTGTATGGGCTGGTTTTGTCTCATGCGAGGCTGCATGGTCCATGAGTTTATAGTTGACTGTCTCATGCGAGGCTGCATGGTCCATGAGTTTATAGTTGACTGTCTATGCCATCGATGGACACGGTGTGTTCTGGGATTTTCTGGTGGGTTTCGTTTTCTTTCCCATCTCCTTTTGCCTGTCTATAAATACTACCTCCGTCCGAAAAAACATGTCTCCATGTCTTTTTTGCAAAAACGCCTTTAGTCCGACACAACCCGCACTCCTCCGCTGCTCAGCTCAGCTCCCTCGCTCGTCCTCCGCCGCCGCCCTGCTCCGTCGCTCCCCTCATCCGCCGCTTCCTTGCTCCCGGTCCATATCCCTGTGCTGGTCCCGCCTCCCATACCTAAAAATCATGTCTTCCCCCATCAGCGACATCGATGACGAAGCGGCGCTCGATCTGGAGGGCACGGGGATGAGGGCGGCGACGAGCGCGGTTCTTGATTTATGCAGCGCGGTGGATGCTCCGATGGGCTCATGCGGTGAACTCCATCCTCTCCCTCCCCACCACCACCACCTCGGGTCGCTCCCTTCCGCCCCGCACCACGACCACCCTCCCCTTCCTAAGAACCATCGACAGACCATGTCTGTGCCGTCGACATCTCCGTGTCGTCGGAGGGCGGGAGCACCAACGGCTCGTTGCCGGGGCTTCCCCCCATGGACGAGGAGGAGGACAACGAGTCCTGCCCCGTCAGCGGTTGCTGCTGATTTACAGTCACGGTGGTTGCCGTATGTCCCAATGTCAAAGGTTCGACATTTGTTGTTGCTGAATTCTGAATTATCATCCTCTTTTCTTGGTGCTGTTGAATGCTGAATTCTGGACCAATATTCAGTCAGAAATCAGTAGCAACATTGTCAGATTGGAATCATATCAGAAAACTGAAGATTATCACTGAAGTTTTCAAAATTGGAGCATGTCAAACTATCACTGAAGTTTAACTGAATTCATCTAGATAACTGAATTTTTAGCTTCTTTTCCTTCATGTAGTAGCTGATGGAGTACAGTAGCTGACATTTAGGACAGTAAAACCGAGCCTAATCCGAGCCCTCTTGCGCATCCTCACTCATGAGCCATTAGATTTCGTGTTTGGAACATCAAGGGCCGTCCGATCTGAGTTTAGGTTACGAACTGGGCTGACTGTCCTAATGGGCTGCTATTCCCGTAGCTATTTTGAAGGCCCGTGGTTAATCCGGGTCCATGGGTGTAGCGACGACCCGTTAACCAATTCTAGGCGAGACACAACACCCTCGGGGAGACGCTCCCACCCCCTTGCGCCGCCACGGACACACCCAGCCATATCCTCGTCGGCTTCTCCCTTCCCTCGACCCTCCATGCGCTCATCCGACTGTCGACCATTCGTCCTTCGGCGTCTCCAGGAGGGGGCACCACACCACAGGCACCGGTGGAGGCACGCCGTCCACACCGCGCTCAAGCACCACTGGCCGCCCCTTCAGGCCTGAGCCTCGCCGCCGTTGTCCGCGGCGGCCATGCCGCGTCATCCCGCGCTGGGTCCCCAAGATCGACACGCCTCCTCCTGATGAGAGTTTCGCTTGGATTTTTTTCTGCTGTCGTTAGGATGTGAACTGCGTTTGCCGGAAATGACGCTCGAATTGCCGCGGAAGTCACAGAAAAAATAGATCACGGCGATGGTGGCAATGGGTGCCTGCTTCCTCCGATGATGTCCCCATCACCTAGGTGGATAATCTCAATATCAATATCAGTTCCATCCTCTACAGGTAGGTTGTGTCTCTTCCCCTTACGTGTGTCCCCTGATTTTTTATGGATTCACTTGCTGTTTCTGGTCACCGTGTTGGTGGAAGGGAGATGGGAGGATGAGCACTGCAGGACCGGACTAAAGGGTAAAACTGGGAGAAAGCGGACGCTTGCAATCTATTCTTCCTCCAGGAACATGGACCTTGGGGGGCTCCGCTCACGGCAACTTGTCAGTTTGCCGGCTGCAGACCGGTTGAACCAACGTCCAGGGCAGGCCGAATTCACTGTTTTGACCCTTTTTGAAAACTTTAACACGATCTGACCCCGGTTCGAAAAAAATTCGCGATCTGACCCTTTTTCCTACCGCCATCGTCTTTGACGGTAGGGTAATACATCCTACCGCAACAGTCTTTGACGGTAGGAGTTGACTGTGCCGTCACGGTCAGTTGGACATTAAAAATAGCCTACAGCCATAGTCTTTGGCGGTAGGGTCTGTAATGTATAAATTACCTCTGGCGTCTAGTGTTTCAAAACCTCTTGGCCGGTGAGTTGACTAGCGCGTGCAAGTTTACATGGGTGTTGGCTGGTTGTGGGTTCAAGCTTCCAAAAGGACATTTTTTGTTTATTTTTATTTTGCCCGATATAAAATAAACAATTTATCTAATTAACGTTAGGATACATGGGTGTTGGCTGGTTGTGGGTTCAAGCTTCCAAAAGGACATTTTTTGTTTATTTTTATTTTGCCCGATATAAAATAAACAATTTATCTAATTAACGTTAGGATATGGATTCTTAGTAAAAACTTTTTTTTACTTATTTGTGAAGGTTTTATTGGTAAATTTTTTTATTTATTTATCTGTGACCTTATCAGTTATTCATAGTTTTTCCTTATCGGCTTGCAAAAGGTTCCAGTAGTTAAAAATCATGTGGTTTTTGAGGAAGAGGAATCCATGTTATCCAGAGTTTTTCCTTGTCAGCTTGCAGAAGGTTCCAGTAGTTAAAAATCATGTGGCTTTTGAGGAAGAGGAATCCATCAGCACCATAGTATTTTCCAAACATCTTGGACAGATACCTAATGACAAATTGCAAAATGGTGTTCATATGATTAGCATAATTCGAATAATGTGTTACTATACATATATCAAGATAGAAATAAAAGAACGTCTAGAAGGAAAGTGAAGTCAATGTCATATCCCCTGACTAGTTATAATGATGAACTGTGCGAAGAACATTAGTTAATAGCATACTATAGATAACTGTGCAGAAATGTGTGTATTTGTAAGAACCTGAGTTAATAAATCAATATAGGAGCATCATCTATTACAAATCGTTCATTTAACTGGCACTAGGTTCAACACTGTAATCTAGTTAGGAGCTGTTTTAAATCAAATGGTTCAGAACTTCTGGTGGCATTGAATTTGACTGAAGATACAACTCCATTTCTTGTATTGACCATTATACAGTTTGATTTTCACATCAAGTGGTGATCATGTTTTGGAGAATATATATATCTGTCTTGAATATCCGTCCATATAGCAGCCTCCACTCCAAGGCCACCTGATCTACAGGTCCACTAACATGCATGATCAGCACGACATTACCAAAGTTCTTTCTCCACTGACATTATCATATTAGCTTATATCTCTGCGGGGATTTTATAAAATAGTTACAGATAAGAAAACATGTTTTTATCAATAACTCATATCCTAACATTAATTGGACAAACTGTATAATTTTTACTGGGCAAAATAAAAATGAACAAAAAAAGTCATATTCGCTTATATCTTTGCGGGAATTTTATAAAATAGTTACAGATAAGAAAAAAAATGTTTTTATCAAGAACTCGTATCCTAACATTAATTGGACAAACTGTATAATTTTACTTGGCAAAATAAAATGAACAAAAAAAGTGGCCTAATGCATTCTCGAACCCATGACCAACCAAAGTACACTTGCATGAGCTAGCCAACTCACCATCGCAGGGGTTTGATAACACTAGACGCCGCAGCAATTTATGTCTGTTCTACCCTACCGCCAAAGACTATGGCGGTAGGGTACTTTCAATGTCGAACGACCGTTACGGAACAGTCAACTTTTACCGTCATAGCCTATGGCGGTAGGCTGTATTACCCTACCGCCAAATACGATGGCGGTAGAAAAAGGGTCAGATCACGAGTTTTTTTCGAATCGGGGTCAGATCGTGCTAAAGTTTTCAAGAAAGGTCAAAACACTGAATTCGGCCTCCAGGGCACGCTATCATCAAGACAGCCTCTGCGCTGCCGTCGTACACCCACTCTAGCCCTGTCTTCCCCTAGGTGTGTGAGGAGGGGCAAGTAGTGCACAAGGAAGAGCACGCCTCTATCATGTACTTTTCACTTTACAAATTCGAAAGCAGAATACACTGCAAAGTCAGTACTACCTTTTGATGTTTCTGGTTACCAGCATTTTTCGTGTTGCTTTTATAGCGTCAAGTTACCAATCCTTCGTATATGTAGCCATACATTCTACAACTTGAAATAGTACATGTTATTCTGTGTTTGATTCGTGCATAAATATTCAGAGATTCAGTGCATAGTTCATGAGAAAAATGTATGATAATTAGGTTTTAGTTTGATGCCCGTCATGCCACTTTTGGTTCTTAGGTGAAGCGGAATCAAAGATAGTCGATTAGCATGTTTCTTTCTACCTTTATTCTTATTCTTTTTTGTGCCTTTTTCCATACATAACAATTATCTGTAAATCTATAATAAAATGTAGGGAGAATCCTAGAGGCCGGGTCCAAGAAAAAAGCATGTGTTGTAATGTTCTTATCATTAGTCTCCAACTTGCATATTGTACTGACCTTAACTTCTTGTATAACTGTGGTGTGTACTCATACTAATGTGTAGCCTCTCTCTTTTTTGCACACATCGACCGACTCCTGCCTGCATCTAGAGTATTAAGTTCATGAAGAACAGAGTAACGCATTAAGAAAGATGACATGATGTAGAGGGATAAACTCAAGCAATATGATGAAAACCCCATCTTGTTACCCTTGATGGCAACAATACAATACGTGCCTCGCTACCCCTACTTTGTCACTGGGTGAGGACACCGCAAGATTGAACCCAAAACCAAGCACTTCTCCCATTGCAAGAATTACCAATCTAGTTGGCCAAACCAAACCAATAACTCGAAGAGACTTGCAAGGATATGAAATCATGCATATAAGAAATCAGAGGAGATTCAAATAAGATTCATGGATAATCTGAATATAAACTCACAATTCATCGGATCTTGACAAACACACCACAAAAGAGGATTACATCGGATAGATCTCCATGAAGATCATGAAGAACATGGTATTGAAGATCAAAGAGAGAGAAGAAGCCATCTAGCTACTAGCTATGGACCTGTAGGTCTGTGGTGGACTACTCACGCATCATCGGAGGGGCAATGGAGTTGATGTAGATGCCCTCCGTGATCGAAACCCCCTCCGACAGATTACCGGAAAAGGCTACAAGATTGGATCTCCCGGGAACGGAGCCTTCCGGCGCCGGAAAAGTATTTGCGTGGCTCTTTCTGATGTTGAGGGAATATTTGGGTATTTATAGGCCAAGAATTAGGGTTAGGAGACCTGCGAGGAGGCGACAAGCCTGCTATGCGCGGCCAGGGGGGGGGGGCGCCTAGCAGGCTTGTGGCGCCCTGGCACCTCCCCTGACGTGCACTCCAAGCTTGGATGACTTGTTTCATTCCAGAAAAATTCCTTCCGAAGGTTTTATTCCGTTTGGACTCCGTTTAATATTCCATATCTGCAAAACTCAAAAAGAAGGAAAAAACAAAAACTGGCACATGGCTCTAGATTAATAGGTTAGTCCCAAAAATAATATAAAATAGCATATTAATGCATATAATGTTGGAAATATGCCCTAGAGGCAATAATAAATTAGTTATTATTATATTTCCTTGTTCATGATAATCGTTTATTATCCATGCTATAATTGTATTGATTGGAAACTCAAATACATGTGTGGGTACATAGACAACACCGTGTCCCTAGTAAGCCTCTAGTTGACTAGCTCGTTTCCTAGCCATGGACATGAGATGTCATTTGATAACGGGATCACATCATTAGGAGAATGATGTGATGGACAAGACCCAAACTGTAAACGTAGCATTTGATCGTGTCAGTTTATTGCTATTGTTTTCTGCATGTCAAGTATCTGTTCCTTTGACCATGAGATCATGCAACTCACTGACACCGGAGGAATACCTTGTGTGTATCAAACGTCGCAACGTAACTGGGTGACTATAAAGGTGCTCTACAGGTATCTCCGAGGGTGTCTGTTGGGTAGGCATGGATCAAGACTGGGATTTGTTACTCCGTATGACGGAGAGGTATCTCAGGGCCCACTCGGTAATACAACATCACAATGAGCCTTGCAAGCAATGTGACTAAAGTGTTAGCCACGAGATCTTGTATTACGGAACGAGTAAAGAGACTTGCCGGTAACGAGATTGAACTAGGTATAGAGATACCGACGATCGAATCTCGGGCAAGTAACATACCGAAGAACAAAGGGAACAGCATACGGGATTAACTGAATCCTTGACATAGAGGTTCGACCGATAAAGATCTTCGTAGAATATGTAGGAGCCAATATGGGCATCCAGGTCCCGCTATTGGTTATTGGCCGTAGAGGTGTCTCGGTCATGTCTACATAGTTCTCGAACCCGCAGGGTCTACACACTTAACGTTTGGTGACGATTAGTATAATTGAGTTATTATGTTGGTGACCGAAAGTTGTTCGGAGTCCCGGATAAGATCCCGGACATGACGAGGATCTCCGGAATAGTCCGGAGGTAAAGATTGATATATGTGATAATAGTGTTTTGATCTCCGGAAGAGTTCCGAAGTTCACCGGAAGAGGTTCCGGATGTTTACCGAAGTGTTCGGGTGCAGCAACACTTTATATGAGCCAAAGGGATAAAGCCCACAAGGTATTGGAAAGTGCAAAAGTAGTTTTGCTGCCGCGTAAGCGGTACTACCGCTTGGTGAAGCGGTACTACCGCCGGAGCGGTACTACCGCTTGGTGAAGCGGTACTACCGCCGGAGCGGTACTACCGCTTGTGTGAAGCGGTACTACCGCCCAAGCGGTACTACCGCTTGTGTGAAGCGGTACTACCGCTTGTGCGCGGCTGTGCGCGGTTCGGCAGGGATCCGAGTTGGACTCTTTCCCTGCGGGCCAAACCGACCTTGTGCGGGCAAAACCGACCCTGAGGAGGCTTTTACTCCAAGTTTAGACCCCAAGGCTCAACATATAAATAGAGGGGCAGGGCTAGCACACGGGACACATCAGGATTTCCCAAGCCGTGTGCCGGCAACCCTAGCCCTCTAGTTCCTCCGTCATAATCTCCGTAGTGCTTGGCGAAGCCCTGCAGAGATTGTTCCTCACCACCATCACCACGCCGTCGTGCTGCTGGAACTCAACCACTACTTCACCATCGCTCGCTGGATCGAGGAGGTGAAGGCGTCATCAAGCCGTACGTGTGTTGAACGCGGAGGTGCCGTCCGTTCGGCACTAGATCGGAAGGATCGTGATTGGATCGCGGGACGCTCGGCGATTTGGATCGCGAAGACGTTCGACTACATCAACCGCGTTTATTAACGCTTCCGCTTAGCGATCTACAAGGGTATGTAGATTCACTCTCCCTCTCGTAGATGCTCATCACCATGGATAGATCTTATGTGTGCGTAGGAAAATTTTTGTTTCCCATGCAACGTTCCCCAACAGTGGTATCAGAGCTAGGTCTATGCGTAGATGAGATCTCGAGTAGAACACAAACGAGTTGTGGGCGTGGGTGTATACATATTGCTTGCCGTTACTAGTTGATACTTGATTCAGCGGTATTGTGAGATGAAGCGGCCCGGACCGACATTACGCGTACGCTTACGCGAGACTGGTTTTACCGCTGCGTGCACTTGTTGCATAAAGGTGACTGGCGGGTGTCTGTCTCTCTCACTTTAGTTGAATCGGTTCAATGAAGAGGGTTCTTTTAGAAGATCAAAAAGCAATCACTACACCACGTTGTGGTTTTGCGTAGGTAAGAACGGTTCTTGCAAACCCGTAGCAGCCACGTAAAATTTGCAACAACAATTAGAGGACGTCTAACTTGTTTTTGCAGGGTATGATGTGATATGATATGGCCAATTACATGATGAGATATATGTGATGTATGAGATGATCATGTGTTGTATAGAATATCACGACTTGCATGTCGATGAGTACGGCAACTGGCAGGAGCCATAGAGTTGTCTTTAATTATTGTATGACCTGCGTGTCAATCATTAAGCGCTATGTAATGCTTTACTTTATCGCTAAACGTTAGCTATAGTCGTGGAAGCATCAGTCGGCGCGACAACCTTATGGCGACACGTTGATGGAGATCAAGATGATGGAGATCATGGTGTCATGCCGGTGACGATGGAGATCATGCCGGTGCTTTGGAGATGGAGATCAAAAGCACAAGTTCATGGCCATATCATGTCACTTATGATTTGCATGTGATGTTAATCCTTTTATGCATCTTATTTTGCTTAGGACGACGGTAGCATTATAAGGTGATCCTTCACTTAAATTTCAAGATAAATTGTGTTCTCCCCAAGTGTGCACCGTTGCGAAAGTTCGTCGTTTCGAGACACGCCGTGATGATCGGGTGTGATAGACTCTACGTTCGCATACAACGGGTGTAAGCCATGTTACACGTGCGGAACACTCGGGTTAAACTTGACGAGCCTAGCATGTACAGACATGGCCTCGGAACACAAGAGACCGAAAGGTCGAACATGAGTCATATAGTAGATATGATCAACATGAAGATGTTCACCATTGAAACCACCTCAACTCACGTGATGATCGGACTTGAGTTGGTGGATTTGGATCATGTTACACTCGAATGATCGGAGGGATGTCAATTTGAGTGGGAGTTTTTAAGTAATATGATTAACTAAACTCATTATCTAAGAACAATAGTCTAAGTTGTCTTTGCAATATTTATGTTGTAGATCATGGCTCGCGCAGTAGCACCCCTGAATTTTAATGCGTTCCTAGAGAAAGCTAAGTTGAAAGATGATGGAAGTAACTTTGTGGACTGGGCCCGTAATCTAAGGATTATCCTTACGGCTTCCCAGAAGGCTTATGTCCTTGATGCACCGCTTGGTGATCCACCCGCTCCAGTTGAGTCTCTAGACGTTGTGAACGCCTGGCAGGCTCGTTCTGATGATTACTCAATAGTTCAATGTGCAATGTTGTATGGCTTAGAACCGGGACTTCAAAGACGTTTTGAACGTCATGGAGCATATGAGATGTTCCAGGAGTTGAAGTTTATCTTTCAGAAGAATGCCCGGATCGAGAGATATGAGATCTCCGATAAGTTCTATGCTTGCAAGATGGAGGAGAACGGGTCTATCAGTGATCACGTGCTCAGAATGTCTGGGTACTCCACCCGTCTGGCTGAGTTGGGGATGCCCCTTCCGCCAGAGGCTATCACTGACAGAGTTCTTCAATCATTGCCACCTAGCTACAAGAGCTTCGTGTTGAACTATAACATGCACGGGATGAACAAGTCAGTCGCCGAGCTGTTTGCGATGCTGAAAGTCGCTGAGTCTGAAATTCAGAAGGAGCATCAAGTGTTGATGGTCAATAAAACCACTAGTTTCAAGAAAAATGGCAAGGGTAAGAAGGGTAACTCTAAGAAGAGTGGCAAAGCAGTTGCTCCTCTCGTGAAGAAACCCAAGGCTGGACCCAAACCAGAAACTGAGTGTTTTCATTGCAAGGGAACTGGACACTGGAAGCGGAACTGCCCCAAGTATTTGGCTGACAAGAAGGCGGCCAACAACAAACAAGGTATATATGATATACATGTTATTGATGTGTACCTTACCAACTCTCGTTGTAGTGCCTGGGTATTTGATACCGGTGCGGTTGCTCATATTTGCAACTCAAAACAGGAACTGCGGAATAGACGGAGGCTGGCAAAGGACGAAGTGACGATGCGCGTGGGAAATGGTTCCAAGGTTGATGTGATCGCCGTCGGCACGCTCGCTCTTCGATTACCGTCGGGATTAGTGATGAACCTAAATAAGTGTTATTTGGTGCCTGCGTTAAGCATGAACATTATATCTGGATCTTGTTTATTGCGAGACGGTTACTCATTTAAATCAGAGAATAATGGTTGTTCTATTTATATGAGTAATATCTTTTATGGTCATGCACCCAATGTGAGGGGTTTATTCTTATTGAATCTCGATAGTAATAATACACATGTTCATAACATTGATGCCAAAAGATGTAGAATTGATAATGATAATACCACTTTCTTGTGGCACTGCCGTTTAGGTCATATTGGCGTAAAACACATGAGGAAGCTCCATGCTGATGGACTTTTGGAGTCACTTGATTTTGAATCACTTGACACATGTGAGCCATGCCTCATGGGCAAGATGACTAAAACGCCGTTCTCTGGAACAATGGAACGGGCAAGTGACTTATTGGAAATCATACATACTGATGTGTGCGGTCCGATGAGCATTGAGGCGCGCGGTGGTTATCGTTACTTTCTCACCTTCACTGATGACTTAAGTAGATATGGGTATATTTACTTAATGAAACACAAGTCTGAAACATTTGAAAAGTTCAAACAATTTCAGAGTGAAGTTGAGAATCATCGTAACAAGAAGATTAAATTCCTACGATCTGATCGAGGAGGAGAATATCTGAGTTATGAGTTTGGCAGTCACTTAAGACAGTGTGGAATTGTTTCACAATTAACACCGCCTGGAACACCACAGCGTAATGGTGTGTCCGAACGTCGTAATCGAACCTTATTGGATATGGTGCGATCTATGATGTCTCTTGCCGATTTGCCACTATCGTTTTGGGGTTATGCATTAGAGACAGCTGCATTCACTTTAAATAGGGCACCATCGAAATCCGTTGAGACGACGCCATATGAACTTTGGTTTGGCAAGAAGCCAAAGCTGTCGTTTCTTAAAGTTTGGGGATGTGATGCTTATGTCAAAAAGCTTCAGCCTGAAAAGCTGGAACCCAAAGCGGAGAAATGCGTCTTCATAGGATACCGAAAAGAGACAGTTGGGTATACCTTCTATCTCAGATCCGAAGGCAAAGTGTTTGTCGCTAAAAACGGAACATTTCTTGAGAAAGAGTTTCTCTCGAAAGAATTGAGTGGGAGGAAGATAGAACTTGATGAGGTTGTTGAACCTTTACTTCAACCTGAGAGTAGCGCAGTGCAGAAAGTTGTTTCTGTGGAGCCTACATTAGCTGAAGAGGAAGTTAATGATGATGATCATGAAGCTTTGGATCAAGTTGCTATCGAACCTCGTAGGTCGACAAGGACGCGTACTGCTCCTGAGTGGTACGGCAACCCTGTCTTAGAGGTCATGTTGTTAAACAACGATGAACCTACGAGCTATGGAGAAGCGATGATGAGCCCGGATTCCGAGAAGTGGTTAGAGGCCATGAAATCCGAGATGGGATCCATGTATGAAAACAAAGTATGGACTTTGGAAGTATTACCTGAAGGGCGTAAGGCCATTCAGAACAAATGGATCTTTAAGAGGAAGACGGACGCGGACGGTAATGTCACCGTCTATAAAGCTCGACTTGTGGCAAAGGGTTTTTCACAAGTTCAAGGAGTTGACTACGATGAGACCTTCTCACCCGTAGCGATGCTTAAGTCCGTCAGAATCATGTTAGCAATAGCTGCCTTTTTCGATTATGAAATTTGGCAGATGGATGTCAAAACAGCGTTCCTTAACGGTTTCCTTAAGGAAGAGTTGTATATGATGCAACCAGAAGGTTTTGTCGATCCAGAGAATGCTGACAAAGTTTGCAAACTCCAGCGATCCATTTATGGACTGGTGCAAGCATCTCGGAGTTGGAATCTTCGCTTTGATGAAGTGATCAAAGCGTTCGAGTTTATACAAGTTTACGGAGAAGCTTGTATTTACAAGAAAGTGAGTGGGAGCTCTATAGCGTTTCTAATCTTATATGTGGATGACATATTGCTGATTGGAAACAATATAGAAATGCTGGAAAGCGTAAAGGAATATTTGAACAAGAGTTTTTCAATGAAGGACCTAGGAGAAGCTGCTTTCATATTAGGCATCAAGATCTATAGAGATAGATCAAGACGCTTAATAGGACTTTCACAAAGCACATACCTTGATAAGATTTTGAAGAAATTCAAAATGGATCAGTCCAAGAAGGGGTTCTTGCCTGTTTTGCAAGGTGTGAAGTTGAGTAAGACTCAATGCCCAGTAACTGCAGAAGATAGAGAAAAGATGAGTGTCATCCCCTATGCTTCGGCCATAGGCTCTATCATGTATGCAATGCTGTGCACAAGACCCGATGTCAGCCTTGCCATAAGTATGGTCGGAAGGTTTCAAAGTGATCCAGGAATGGAACACTGGACGGCGGTCAAGAATATCCTGAAGTACCTGAAAAGGACTAAGGACATGTTTCTCGTTTATGGAGGTGATCAAGAGCTCGTCGTAAAGGGTTACGTCGATGCAAGCTTTGACACTAATCCGGATGACTCTAAGTCTCAAACCGGATACGTATTTATTCTTAATGGGGGTGCGGTTAGCTGGTGCAGTTCCAAGCAAAGCGTGGTAGCTGATTCTACATGCGAAGCGGAGTACATCGCAGCCTCGGAGGCGGCGAAGGAAGGTGTCTGGATGAAGGAGTTCATGACAGATCTTGGAGTAGTGCCTAGTGCGCTTAACCCAATGACTCTGTTTTGTGATAATACTGGTGCCATTGCTCTAGCCAAGGAACCAAGATTTCACAAGAGGACCAGACACATAAAGCGACGTTTCAATTCCATCCGCGATTACATCAAGGAGGACGACATAAATATTTGCAAAGTACACACGGATCTGAATGTTGCAGATCCAATGACTAAACCTCTTCCAAGGGCTAAACATGAACAACACCAGAACTGCATGGGTGTTCGATTCATTACAATGTAAATCACATAGTGATGTGAACTAGATTATTGACTCTAGTGCAAGTGGGAGACTGTTGGAAATATGCCCTAGAGGCAATAATAAATTAGTTATTATTATATTTCCTTGTTCATGATAATCGTTTATTATCCATGCTATAATTGTATTGATTGGAAACTCAAATACATGTGTGGGTACATAGACAACACCGTGTCCCTAGTAAGCCTCTAGTTGACTAGCTCGTTGATCAAAAGATGGTGAAGGTTTCCTAGCCATGGACATGAGATGTCATTTGATAACGGGATCACATCATTAGGAGAATGATGTGATGGACAAGACCCAAACTGTAAACGTAGCATTTGATCGTGTCAGTTTATTGCTATTGTTTTCTGCATGTCAAGTATCTGTTCCTTTGACCATGAGATCATGCAACTCACTGACACCGGAGGAATACCTTGTGTGTATCAAACGTCGCAACGTAACTGGGTGACTATAAAGGTGCTCTACAGGTATCTCCGAGGGTGTCTGTTGGGTAGGCATGGATCAAGACTGGGATTTGTTACTCCGTATGACGGAGAGGTATCTCAGGGCCCACTCGGTAATACAACATCACAATGAGCCTTGCAAGCAATGTGACTAAAGTGTTAGCCACGAGATCTTGTATTACGGAACGAGTAAAGAGACTTGCCGGTAACGAGATTGAACTAGGTATAGAGATACCGACGATCGAATCTCGGGCAAGTAACATACCGAAGAACAAAGGGAACAGCATACGGGATTAACTGAATCCTTGACATAGAGGTTCGACCGATAAAGATCTTCGTAGAATATGTAGGAGCCAATATGGGCATCCAGGTCCCGCTATTGGTTATTGGCCGTAGAGGTGTCTCGGTCATGTCTACATAGTTCTCGAACCCGCAGGGTCTACACACTTAACGTTTGGTGACGATTAGTATAATTGAGTTATTATGTTGGTGACCGAAAGTTGTTCGGAGTCCCGGATAAGATCCCGGACATGACGAGGATCTCCGGAATAGTCCGGAGGTAAAGATTGATATATGTGATAATAGTGTTTTGATCTCCGGAAGAGTTCCGAAGTTCACCGGAAGAGGTTCCGGATGTTTACCGAAGTGTTCGGGTGCAGCAACACTTTATATGAGCCAAAGGGATAAAGCCCACAAGGTATTGGAAAGTGCAAAAGTAGTTTTGCTGCCGCGTAAGCGGTACTACCGCTTGGTGAAGCGGTACTACCGCCGGAGCGGTACTACCGCTTGGTGAAGCGGTACTACCGCCGGAGCGGTACTACCGCTTGTGTGAAGCGGTACTACCGCCCAAGCGGTACTACCGCTTGTGTGAAGCGGTACTACCGCTTGTGCGCGGCTGTGCGCGGTTCGGCAGGGATCCGAGTTGGACTCTTTCCCTGCGGGCCAAACCGACCTTGTGCGGGCAAAACCGACCCGGAGGAGGCTTTTACTCCAAGTTTAGACCCCAAGGCTCAACATATAAATAGAGGGGCAGGGCTAGCACACGGGACACATCAGGATTTCCCAAGCCGTGTGCCGGCAACCCTAGCCCTCTAGTTCCTCCGTCATAATCTCCGTAGTGCTTGGCGAAGCCCTGCAGAGATTGTTCCTCACCACCATCACCACGCCGTCGTGCTGCTGGAACTCAACCACTACTTCACCATCGCTCGCTGGATCGAGGAGGTGAAGGCGTCATCAAGCCGTACGTGTGTTGAACGCGGAGGTGCCGTCCGTTCGGCACTAGATCGGAAGGATCGTGATTGGATCGCGGGACGCTCGGCGATTTGGATCGCGAAGACGTTCGACTACATCAACCGCGTTTATTAACGCTTCCGCTTAGCGATCTACAAGGGTATGTAGATTCACTCTCCCTCTCGTAGATGCTCATCACCATGGATAGATCTTATGTGTGCGTAGGAAAATTTTTGTTTCCCATGCAACGTTCCCCAACATATAAAACATCCAAAACAGATAATATAATAGCATGCCATCATAAAAAAGTATAGATACGTTGGAGACGTATCAGCATCCCCAAGCTTAATTCCTGCTCGTCCTCGAGTAGGTAAATGATAAAAACAGAATTTTTGATGTGGAGTGCTACCTAACATATTTATCCAAGTAATATTCTTTATTGTGTCATGAATATTCAGATCCGTAAGACACAAAACAAAAGCTTAATATTGATATAGAAACAATAACATTTCAAGCATACTAGCAAAGCAATTGTATCTCTTCAAAATATAATGGCAAAAGAAAGTTATCCCTACAATATCATATGGTCTGGCTATGCTCCATCTTCCCCACACAAAGTATTTACATCATGCACAACCCCGATGAAAAGTCAAGCAATTGTTTTCACACCTTTATTTTCTCAAACTTTTTCAACTCTCACGCAATACATGAGCGCGAGCCATGGATATAGCACTATAGGTGGAATAGAATATGGTGGAGGTTGTCAAGGAAAAGGGAGAAGATAGTCTCACATCAACTAGGCGTATCAACGGGCTATGAAGATGCCCATCAATAGATATCAATGTGAGTGATTAGGGATTGCCATGCAACGGATGCACTAGAGCTATAAGTGTATGAAAGCTCAAAAAGAAACTAAGTGGACGTGCATCATGAAGAAAAATATTCCACTAGCTATATGAAAGTGACAAAATAGGAGACTCTCTATCATGAAGATCATGGTGCTACTTTGAAGCACAAGTGTGGCAAAAAAGGTAGTAGCAATGTCCCTTCTCTCTTTTCTCTCATTTTTTTTATTGGGCATCCAAGGCCTCTTTTATTCATTTTTTATTTGGGCTTCGCTGGCCTCTTTTATTTTTCATAAAGTACGGACTCTCATCCCTACTAGTAAGGGAATCATAGCTTCCATCATCCCTTCCTCACATGGTACATGCTCTATTAATGATAATCATCACACTTTTATTTACTTACAACTCAAAAGAAAATTACAACTCGATACCTATGACAAAATATGACTCTATATGCAATATGGAAGTGATGGTGCATGTCATAAAAGGAAACGGTGGAAGTTGCATGGCAATATATCTCAGAATGGCTATGGAAATGCCATAATAGGTAGGTATGGTGGCTGTTTTGAGGAAGGTATATGGTGGCTGTTTTGAGGAAGGTGTTTGTTGCACCGGTGAAAGTTGCGCGGTACTAGAAAGGCTAGCAAAAGTGGAAGGGTGAGAGTGCGTATAATCCATGGACTCAACATTAGTCATAAAGAACTCACATACTTATTGCAAAAGTCTATTAGTCATTGAAGCAAATCATTAAACGCATGCTCCTAGGGGGGAGGTTGGTAGGAGTTAACCATCGCGCGCCCCCGACCTCACACAAAGGTCGACAATCTATAACAAGTCATGCTCCGACTTCCTTACATAGCGGTTCACCATACGTGCATGCTACGGGAATCACAAACCTTTACACAAGTATTTTTACCAAATCACAATTTACTTCCTAACATGTCTCTTAACATTACCATCTTTATATCTCAAAAATTTATGCAAGGAATCGAACTTCTCATAAATACTCAATGCACTTAATATGGAAGTTTTTATTATATCCCTTTTGGATGCCTATCATATTAGGACTAAATTCATAACCTAGACCAATTACCATGCTGTTTTTAGAAACTCTCAAAATAATATAAGGGATGTATGAGAGTTCAAGTATTTCTATAAAACGAAAATACCACCGTGCTCTAAAAGATATAAGTGAAGCATATAGAGCAAAATTGCCCAACTCAAAAGATATAAGTGAAGCACATAGAGTATTCTAATAAATTCCCAAATTAGCGTGTCTCTCTCAAAAGGTGTGTGCAGCAAGGATGATTGTGGCAAACTAACAAGCAAAGACTCATATCATACAAGATGCTCCAAGCAAAACACATATCATGTGGTGAATAAAAATATAGCCTCAAGTAAATTTACCGATGGATTGAAGACGAAAGAGGGGATGCCTTCCGGGGCATCCCCAAGCTTAGGCTCTAGCATCCAGGAATATTACTTGGGGTTCCTTGGGCATCCCCAAGCTTAGGATCTTGCCACTCCTTATTCCATAGTCCATCGAATGTTTACCCAAAACTTGAAAACTTCACAACACAAAACTTAACAGAAAACTCGTGAGATCCGTTAGTATAAGAAAATAAATCACCACTTTAGGTACTGTTGTGAACTCATTATTTATTTATATTGGTATTATACCTACTGTAATATAACTTCTCCATGGCTCATACCACATGATACAACCCACAGATTCATCAAAATAGGCTAACAACTCAAAGAAAACAGAATCTGCCAAAAACAGAACAGTCTGTAGCAATCTGGAAACTTCGTATTCTTCTGTAACTCAAAACATTCTGAAAAATTAGGACAACCTGGGAAATTTATATATCAATCTTTTGTAAAAATTTCAGATCAATTCGACGCTCTGAAAAATTTTTAGAAAATTCCTGGACTGAGCGCAAAAGTTTCTATTTTTCAGCAAGATCAAATCAACAACTACCATATATCACCCTAAAGGTTTTACTTGGCTCAAACACTAATTAAAACACCAAAACACAATTACTACAGAATTAATAATGTGGGAAACACTCAAAAACAGAAGCAAAAGCAGAACATAAAAATAAAATTGGGTTGCCTCCCAACAAGCGCTATTGTTTAACGCCCCTAGCCAGGCAAAACGCAATAGATCTAGGTATTGTCATCTTTGGTATGCAATCCAAAAGTAGATCTCATAATAGATTCATAAGGCAATCTTATTTTCTTTCTAGGAAAGTGTTCCATGCCTTTCCTTAATGGAAATTGGAATCTAATGTTTCCTTCTTTCATGTCAATAATTGCACCAATCGTTCTAAGGAAAGGTCTACCAAGAATAATAGGACATATAGGATTGCAATCTATATCAAGAACAATGAAATCTACGGGCACACAATTCCTATTTGCAAAAATAAGAACATCATTAATCCTTCTCATAGGTTTCTTAATAGTGGAATCCGCAAGATGCAAATTTAGAGAGCAATCATCAAGATCATGGTAACCTAGCACACCACATAAAGTTTTCAGAATTGTGGAAACACTAGCACCCAAATCACACAAAGCATGGCACTCATAATCTTTGATTTTAATCTTAATATTAGGTTCCCACTCATCATGAAGCTTTGTAGGGATAGAAACTTCTAACTCAAGTTTTTCTTCAAAAGATTTCATCATAGCATCAACTATATGTTTAGTAAAAGCCTTATTTTGACTATAAGCATGAGGAGAATTAAACATGGATTGAAGCAAGGAAAGACAATCAATCAAAGAGCAGCTATCATAATTAAAGTCCTTGAAATCCAAAAGAGTGGGTTCATTGCTATTTAAAGTTTTGACCTCTTCAATCCCACTTTTATCAATCTTAGCATTAAGATCTATAGACTCCAAATCATTGGGACGCCTTGTAAATAAAGTTGACTTATCTCAAGTCCCATCATTATCAAGATTTATATTGGAAAACAAAGATTCAATAGGGTCACATCAATCACTTTAAGATCTTCCTCATTATTATTGCGAGAAAACACCTTTTCAAGCCATTCACGCTTAGCACGAATTCTAGCGGTTCTTTCCCTACTTTCATCAATAGAAATTCTCATAGCTTTTAAAGACTCATTAATATCATGCTTGGGTGGAGTATATCTAGCTTTCAAAGAATCAATCTTAAGAGAAATTCTATCAATGCTCCTAGCCAAATCATCAATCTTAAGCACTTTTTCTTCAATAGAAGCATTAAAAACTTTTTGCGAACCAATACAATCTTTAACAATATTCTCAAGATCAGAGGGCATATTATTATAATTTCCATGCGAATTGCTGTAGGAATTACCATAATTATTAGATGAATTACTAGGAAACGGCCTAGGGTTGAAATTACCTGTATACGCATTGTTACCAAAATTGTTCCTACCAACAAAATTCACATCCATAGATTCATTATTATTTCCAATCAAAGAAGACAAATGCATATCATTAGGATCAATAGGAGCACTCTTACTAGAAAACAATTTCATCAATTCATCCACCTTTTCACTCAAAGTGTTTATTTCTTCAATAGCATGCACCTTTTTACTAGTAGGAGATCTTTCGGTATGCCATTGAGAGTAGTTTGTCATGATATTGTCTAGGAGTTTAGTAGCTTCTCCTAACGTGATTTCCATAAAAGTACCACCTGTGGCAGAATCTAAAAGATTTCTAGATGCAAAATTCAGTCCCTCATAGAAAATTTGTATAATCATCCATGAACTCAAACCATGTGCGGGACAATTCCTAATCATTAATTTCATCCTCTCCCAAGATTGTGCACCATGCTCATGATCAAGTTGCTTAAAATTCATTATATCGTTCCTAAGGGAGATGATCTTAGCGGGCGGAAAGTACTTGGAGATAAAAGCATCTTTACACTTATTCCATGAATCAATACTATTTTTAGGCAAAGATGAAAACCAAGTTTTAGCAGGATCTCGTAGCGAGAACGGAAATAGCTTCAATTTAACAATATCATTATCCACATCTTTCTTCTTTTGCATATCACACAACTCAATGAAAGTATTTAGATGGGATGCGGCATCTTCACTAGGAAGGCCAGAGATTTGTTCTTTCATAACAAGATTTAGCAAGGCAGCATTGATTTCATAGGATTCCGCACTAGTGGCGGGAGCAATAGGGGTACTAATAAAATCATTATTATTAGTATTGGAAAAGTCACACAACTTGGTATTCTCAGACATCTTGACAAAGCAAGCAATCAAGCACACAAGCAAACGAAAGGCAAACGAAAGAAGGGCGAAAAAAGGCAAATCTTTTTGGTATTTTCTGAAAATCGTTTTCGAAGTGGGGGAGAGGAAAACAAGAGGCAAATGGAAAATAAAGTAAATGCAAGAGATGAGTTTGTGATGGGTACTTTGTAGGCTTGATGTGTATCCTCCCCGGCAACGACGCCAAAAATCCTTGTTGCTACCTCTTGAGCATGCGTTGGTTTTCCCTTGAAGAGGAAAGGGTTATGCAGCGAAGTAGATAAGTATTTCCCTCAGTTTTTGAGAACCAAGGTATCAATCCAGTAGGAGGAACAAGCAAGTCACCAATGGATGCACCTACACAAATAATCAAACTCTTGCACCCAACGCTATAAAGGGGTTGTCAATCCCTTCATGGTTATTTGCAAGGATTAGATCCGATAGAGATAGATGTAACGAGTGCGCAAAGTAAAAGGTAAATAAATTGCAGCAAGTATAGATCTGAAAATATATGATGGAAAATAGACCCGGGGGCCATAGGTTTCACTAGAGGCTTCTCTCTTGAAGGCAAATATCATGGTGGGTAAACAAATTACTGTCAAGCAGTTGATAGAAAAGCGAATAATCATGTAGTTATCCAAGGCAATGATCATGCATATAGGCATCACGTCCGTGACAAGTAGACCGAAACGATTCTACATCTACTACTATTACTCCACACATCGACCGACTCTTGCCTGCATCTAGAGTATTAAGTTCATGAAGAACAGAGTAACGCATTAAGAAAGATGACATGATGTGGAGGGATAAACTCAAGCAATATGATGAAAACCCCATCTTGTTACCCTTGATGGCAACAATACAATACGTGCCTCGCTACCCCTACTTTGTCACTGGGTGAGGACACCGCAAGATTGAACCCAAAACAAAGCACTTCTCCCATTGCAAAAATTACCAATCTAGTTGGCCAAACCAAACCAATAACTCGAAGAGACTTGCAAGGATATGAAATCATGCATATAAGAAATCAGAGGAGATTCAAATAAGATTCATGGATAATCTGAACATAAACTCACAATTCATCGGATCTTGACAAACACACCACAAAAGAGGATTACATCAGATAGATCTCCATGAAGATCATGAAGAACATGGTATTGAAGATCAAAGAGAGAGAAGAAGCCATCTAGCTACTAGCTATGGACTTGTAGGTCTGTGGTGGACTACTCACGCATCATCGGAGGGGCAATGGAGTTGATGTAGATGCCCTCCGTGATCGAAACCCCCTCTGGCAGATTACCGGAAAAGGCTCCAAGATTGGATCTCTCAAGAACGGAGGCTTCCGGCGGCGGAAAAGTATTTGCGTGGCTCTTTCTGATGTTGGGGGAATATTTGGGTATTTATAGGCCAAGAATTAGGGTTAGGAGACCTGCCAGGAGGCGACAAGCCTGCTAGGCGCGGCCAGGGGGGGCGCCTAGCAGGCTTGTGGCGCCCTGGCACCTCCCCTGACGTGCACTCCAAGCTTGGATGACTTGTTTCCTTCCAGAAAAAATCCTTCCGAAGGTTTTATTCCGTTTGGACTCCGTTTAATATTCCATATCTGCAAAACTCAAAAAAAGGAAAAAACAGAAGCTGGCACTTGGATCTAGATTAATAGGTTAGTCCCAAAAATAATATAAAATAGCATATTAATGCATAAAAAACATCCAAAACAGATAATATAATAGCATGCCATCATCAAAAATTATAGATACGTTGGAGACGTATCACACGGGAAACACTTCGACCCCGAGATGTGGCATAAAAAATAACAAGGCATTGATAATGGCCGAGAACTTAAAGGGGCTCCTCGGATGCCCGACGTGTGAACTCTTCAGATACACTTCGGCGATCCTCAAGATCGGAGATGTGAAGATTTGTTGAACCAGTTTTCAAGACCGACGGCTGAAGATGAAGAACAGTTCGGAAGAACCGAGGAGCGTCCCCAACTTGAAGACCAGTTCAGGGGGCTACTGACGGTGTCCTGGACTAGGGGGTACTCACCACCTCGTCTCCCGACCAGTGGGTCGGGCCGAGGACCCCCAGGGCGATTCACTAATGGGCCAGTTCGGAGAGCCAATGATGCATACAAGGGAGATTCCACAAGACTTGGCACACAAGACAAGGACTCCTCTAAACCCTAGGCCTACGGTGCATTATATAAACCGAAACCAGGCTAGTCAATAGATAATCTCAATCTTATATTCATTACTACCATCTCGTAGTAGATACCCATACTATGTACTATCCTCCATATCAATACAATCAAAAGTAGGACGTAGGGTATTATCTCCTTGAGAGAGCCTGAACCTGGGTAAAACCCTGTGTCTATGTTACCATCACTCCAAGACGCCTAGCTTAGGACCCCTACTACGAGATATGCCGGATTTGACGCCGACACTCAACTCCATCACATACCACCCAACACCGTAGTGTATCCGGCTGCGTTCGTTTCTTTGTGTGAGAACTTTCTGGGTTGCCATCCCCATTGGGGCCTGTTCAAACACCTTTTCACTTGCCGAGCGATGACCGTGAAAAAACCCACTCGGTCAGAGGATAAAACCAATGTGACCCAACTATGTGGGGGATTAGGAATCCAGCTGCGAGGCAAGGTCTGCTTTCCGGCGATCACGTTTCCTGACTCGGTGAAGGGTTGGCAGGAGACCTGGTTTTACTGCCAGGATATTCCAGTCACAGAGAATCAGCTGGGGCTTCCTCTGTATACCTCAGAGCGCATTCGGTCACTCCCCAGGCCGACCATAACCAAAGATGAGAAAACAGAAGGGCGTCAATGTCCTGGACTTGCTTGAAGTTTTCTTTCAGCAGAGAATTCAACCGCTGCAAGCTAGGGCCCACCCCATGTGGAGATATACAGGAGCAGATGATGCCACTCGGACGCACACTGAAGAACTCGACACAGAGATGGTTGAAGCCAAGATCAAGGCGATCACTCCAGCGTGAGATAACCCCAGGGGGAGCAGGCTGGTGCCTCCGCTCTCATCAGAAAATCCACCGAATGAGGTAACTTCAGAAGACCTATTAATCGAATGATACTGTTGTACTTGTCGAAATCAGCTTGATTGATTCACTTTTCATTCGGCAGGCTTTCGTGGGCATGAAAAGTCTGATTCCAGTCGTGAATCGAGGTCCGGTTGATGTGGCGAGTGATACCGATCTCGCAGAAGACTCGACCGGAGCGGGAGAAAGGGAAGAGGACAACGACGACGAAGACGATGATGAAGAGGAGGACTCGGACGAGAGCTACAAGGTGGAGTCCTTACGCTCGGAAGGCCGTGTGCCCGAGTCCCGTACCAAATCGCGCCATGACCCGGGGGCCACTGGCGGTGGTTCCAAAGCATCGAACGTTGTCAAGCCGACTGCCAATGTTCTCCCGACCAGCAGCTCGAAGTGTGGTCGTGGGGAACTGGCTTCGTCGCCCAAGAAGGTTGCGAAGCAGGCCAAAGTTGTTGTGGCCAAACCTCGGAAGGCAGTCCCCATTCTAAAGATTAAGATGACCATCCATGTTGCTTCAGCGTAAGTATTTTCACTCGAAGATTATTGTTGAAATCCACCTGAATGATGTGAAAATCCGAGTGTTCCCTTCACAACGCTGACACTTCGACCACTTCGCTTGAGCCCCAAACTCTGGAGAAGGAGTGAGCCGAAGTCAACGTCGCGTCCTCGAAGGGTAAGCTTCAAGATTTTTCTTGCATATGCTATGATTTTCCTTCTGCTTATTTCTGAATGTTTTTGAACGCTTGTAGCCCCGCGTGGCGTGATTGACATCGATGTGGATGACAAGATCGATCCGCCGAATGCCCCTGCCAACAAAGAGGGTGTGATGCAAGAGCCATCACTTGCTGGTGCCTTGGCGTCATCGTAGGGAACCAACTCGGGCGCTGAAATCGCACTCGGAACCGGCACTTCGTCTTTCATGCCAACTCCTCATGAGACTACCATCTTCTGACTACATCATGTCCTGGAGGAATAGACGTGAGCGAGCAAGGAGGCGCTGATCCAGCTGGAGCTGATGTGTGATCGATTGAAGACGGCGTACGATGCGAGTGCGGCGCTGCAGAAGAATGTCCGAGTAAGTACCCTCGTAAGTACCTTCCTCATTCGGCGTCTTGATCCGTTTGTCTTTGGTTTTAATCCCGAGTGGGTTTGCATCTAGGCACACCTACTGGGTGTTGACTTTCCAATGGGGGCGCGCTGAGCGCACCCATTGGGTGTAGTCCCCGAGACTGCCGTTGACTGAAGCAGTCGGCGGTAGTCTAATAGTGTATAAGTGTCTGATTTGTCGTCGAAAAAAGTGTCTTGAACTTGATTTTCCAGTGCGGACGCGCTGATTGCACCCACTGGGTGTAGTCCCCGAGGCTGCCGTCGACTGAAGCAGTCAGCGGGAGTCTTAGAACTTTGAAGCTTAACCGAATGACCTGTTATCTTGTATCCGATTGACGAACCATATGTCTTTTCCCGACTAATTTTTTTCTTCCATTTGCTATTTGTAGTCTGTTTGTGAGCTTGGAAGCCACTACAATGATCTGAAGGAGGAGGTGTTGACCCTGCTCCTCGACCTTGAAGCTGAGAAGGCCAAGAGCGCCCGATTGGAGCAAGAGAAGAATGCGTTGGAAGATATTGCTCTTCCTGCCCGACTGCTACCGTCTCTGTTCTTTCTGCCTATCCGACTGAGTCTACTTCGTCAGATCTTCGTGGAGAAAATCATAAACTTGTCCAGAGAGTGAAGAATTCTGTTTCTTTTGTAACCGTGAAGACGACCCTCGAGAAGAATGACACATCACTAGCAGCTGCCCAGAAGGAGGCCAGTCGGAAGGCCAAGGAGGCCGAGGAGAAACTGAAGTCAGTCAGGAAGCTGGAGGAGGAGAAGAAAACCCTTGAGGTTGTTGTGAAGAAGTCCAAGGAGGAGCTTGTCGGATTGAAGACCAAACTTGAGCATATCACTGCCAAGAAGGCTGAGCTGGAGCAATTCGTCGAAGAGTTCGGCGATACTGCGGGTGAGAAGCTCAAAGGTAAACCCTCCCGAATGACTCATGTGTATTCTTGAACAATCGAATGAAATTTGCTTGACTCTGATTCCTTTTTTTATTCGACTAAACCCATAATTCTGCTTTGACGTTGATGAGGAGACTGATAAAATTGAAAAAGAGCTGTATCCGTCCCGAGAGCTGCTCAAGGATAGTGCTGCCATGGCCTTTCTCCTAGACGAACGCGTCGATGAAGTGGTTTCATACATCAAGAGGCTCCGCATCGCCATTGTGGACGTTGAGAATGAACTCTTCTCCGACGAAGAACCAAGGATCTGGAAACCGCTCTTACCCGAGTGAGAGATGTCCCGAGCCGAGTGAAGGCCTGGAAGAAGTCAGCGGCCCGAGCCGGAGCTGACATCGCTCTCTCACTGGTTCGACTCCACTGCAAGGGAGTAGACGAGAAGAAGTTGAAGTCCTTGGAGGTCACCAACAGGAAGCACGTCAGAATCGAAGACTTCATGGAGATGTTCATGGAGGCAACCACCCGAATCGCAGAGAGCCTTGACGTGGACACCTTCGTCGAAGCAGTGGTTCCGCCTAGCCCCGAGTGATCGTCGGGCTACAAAACTCTTTAATCATTTGCCTCAGAATGCCGAGCAGTAGCTGTAACTGTAAGAATTTTAAACGAGCCCGAGGCTCCTGTCGTCCGTACTTCCGCTTCGAGCGATGCAGTTCTTATCTGCCTTATCTTAACTTGATCCTTGGTCCTTTGAGTGTTTTATGCTTAAGCGATTGCAGGATCGCGCATGGGGTTTCGAATGTGAATGGCATTCACACTCGGCATGATTTTTTAACTTAGGTGACGCGAGGTCGCGGCTAAGTCCCCGAGCATAGGTGAGACCTTCATTCGGAGTAATTTGGCTTTAGATGAACAATGATGGTCCTGTTCATATTGACAATTGAGTGTGGAGGACGTTCCACCCGAAGAGTTTCTAACTTAGGCGACATGGGGTCACGGCTAAGCCCCCGATGAGGGAGTCCTAGTTTAAGGGGTCCTCGGATAGCCGACCTATTTCTCATGGGCCAGACTATGTGGGCCGCTGGACGAGCATTGGATGATCAAGGGCCCCGTCGCCAGGGTGGAAGCTTCAAGGAGCCGTGGCGTGTCCTCCAAGTTGTCGACAGTAGTTAGGCATGTTTTTGCTTTGATGTGCAACCGACCATGTGTAAACCCTAGGTACCCTCGGCGTCTATATAAGTCGGAGAGTTTTAGGTCGTAAGACAGAGAACAACTCATCTAGGGTTTAGCTATTCGATCTCGAGGTAGATCAACTCTGTAACCCTCACACGATTAATATAATCAAGCAGGACGTAGGGTATTACCTCCATAGGAGGGCCCGAACCTGGGTAAAACATCGTCTCCTTTGTCTCATGTTACCATCGATTCTAGTCTCACAGCTCGGGACCCCTATCCGAGATCCGCCGGTTTTGACACCGACATTGGTGCTTTCATTGAGAGTTCCGCTATGATCGCCAAAGGAATCGATGGCTCGCCTTCTCACAAGCAACGAGATCTGCACCCAGGGGATTTTCGTCCCAGATCAGATCCTCGCAAGCGGCAACATCTCGTCGGACGCTGACTCGATCGGCCACCTTGGCCAGATCGGAAAATTTTCCCCCGATCAAGGAATTAGGTTCGGAACCCTAGAGTTCGTCGCTGATTCACGGGGAGAACTTGTTTTGATAGAACCCTCGACTCCTATGGAGGAGCCCGTAGATCCCGACACCCCGACGCCGAACACATCGGGCCCAGGCTTCGATGAAGTCGTCACCCCCGGGCTGTCTGGAACGCCCAATTCGGTCGTTGTGACCGGATCCACCATGGTTAAACAGGTCACGGATCCGCTTTCGTGCGACTCCGGAACTGCGACGCTGGATATCGACTCCACTCGCTTCAGCGACACGCACCCTACCATCGCCTCGTTTCTAAACGAGCTATTCGATCATATTGAGACGATGCGTATGACTGATGAACAGATCCCGGTCTACGACCGGCTCGGGCTTAAACCCGATGATAGGGAGATTCACATCCCCACGGTCACTCACCTAGTCACCACCGTCGAGTGTCCGGCTGGGGGCTCGTCCCACCAGCGACTGGAATTAAAAACGGTTTACACCCCAGTCTCCAATCACCGAGACCTCGCTTGCAACCCAGACACTGGAGTTCGCTCCGGAGACAGACCGGTATCGGTCCCTGATCCATCACACAATTCGGAGTCCGTGATTCTGAACTCACACCGTGGCGTGGAGTCAAATCTTTTCCCACCCACCTCCCAAGCTGATCACTCAAGCATCGCAGCAGAACCCAAGTCTTTGGACTTACGTGACGTTAAGCAGTTACCAGGAGAGTCGGTTCATCATTATTGGGCCAGACTCCTCCTCGCTAGAAACAAAGTACGGGGCCTCAGTGATCAAGAGATAATGGCAACCTTCAATCGCAACTGCCATGACGAAGGGATTCTCAACGCCCTGGCTCGTTGGCACATTCGTGACTTCACCGAGCTGTCAGACTTGGTACAAAAATATTGTGCCATGGAAAGCGCTTGGCAAGCCGAACGGCTGTTTTCGGAACCAACCTTTACCGAATACCCTAGAGGAGATCGGAAAAAGAGGATACCTCCGAAGCGGCCAGTCAGACTCGAACCCGCCAAAAAGAGAAACAGGCCCCTTTCAGGGGTCAGTACCGTCCTTGATGGACTATTGGATAAACCATGCCCTATACATTCCGTATCGCTGAACACAGCTCCGACTCACAGCCTTAGAGCTTGCTGGGTCATCAGGCAGGTCACAAAAAGCGGTGAAGCCATTCTTGGGGCATTACCGCCGAATAGGCGCTCTACATCGCCACCAGATTACAACGCCGAAGTCCTGACGATCTATGAAATGTTCTCCTCAAGGAACAGGCGGAAACTCTTAAAGAACTCGAACAGGTCTATCATGTGGCAGTAACAAGTGCATGGGTAGACATACCCATTACCTTCAGAGATACTGACCGACCAGCCATTCGTCCCGGTCATACACCGGCCGCACTAGTCCTAAACCCCATCGTCGATGGCTTCAGGTTGCACAAAGTGCTAATGGATGGCGGCAATGGTTTAAACCTTATCTACGAAGATACCCTGGACAAAATGCAGTTCAACCGATCTCGCATCGAGCATAGCAACACAACATTCCGGGGAAAGACGTGCGTTGTTCAGGGCGTATCACCCTGGACGTAGTGTTCGGCATGCCCGAAAACTGCTGATCCGAAGAACTTCTCTTCCATATCGTGCCCTTCCACAACGGCTACCACGCCCTATAGGGACGTGACGCCTTCTCAAAATTTCAGGCTATACCACATTACGGGTATATGAAACTAAAGATGCCAGGACCAAACGGGGTGATCACAATCGCCAGTGATCCGAATATAGACCTTCGAGCTAAAAACAAAACATCAGCGCTTGCCCTCGAGGAACTGACCGCACTTCGGTCAACAGTAGACATGGACGACGTGATCCTTAGTAAAAGGCCCAAACCCATGTCCTTTAAACCTGCAGATGAAATCATCAAATTCCAGGTGCACCCGACGGACCCGAACAAGACAGCGTCCATCGGAGCTCAGCTCGATCCCATAGTGGACAAAGCACTGCGAACATTCTTACGAGAAAACTGGGACATCTTCGTCTGGCATCCTTCCGATATGCCGGGAATCCCACGGCGGCTGGAAGAACATAGTCTGAACATTATCACAGGCTTTAAGACCGTTAAGCAGACCTTGCGCCGCTTTTCTGAGCCCAAACGACAAGCTATGGGTGAAGAATTAGCTAAACTGCTAGAAGCCAGATTCATTCGGGAGATTAAGCACCCCGAATGGTTGTCAAACCTGGTGATGGTACCAAAGAAAGATAAATCCTGGCGGCTGTGCGTTGACTTTAAAGACCTCAACAAGGCCTGCCCTAAGGACCCTTTCCCCCTACCACGCATAGACCAAATTATTGATGCCACAGCCGGACACGACTCGTTGTGTTTCCTCGATGCTTATTCTGGATACCATCAGATTAAAATGAAGGAATCCGATCAAGCGGCAACCGCATTCATCACCCCTTACGGGTCATTCTGCTTCAACACGATGCCCTGTGGGCTAAAAAATGCTGGGGCTACGTACTAGCGCATGATCCAGACTTGTCTCGCAAAACAAGTTGGTAAAACAGTTGAGGCATACATCGACGACATAGTAATCAAAACCAAACACGTCAGCCAGTTGATCGACGACCTAAGGCAAACTTTTGCCATCCTACACGAGTAGGATATACGACTCAATCCGGAGAAATGTGTATTCGGAGTTCCCGCTGGTAAATAGCTCGGATTCATCGTCTCCCATAGAGGAATAGAAGCGAATCCGGCTAAGATCCGCGCCCTATAGAACTTGCAATTCCCACAGAGCTAAAGCATGTCCAGAGATTGGCTGGTTGTGTGGCGGCACTAAGCCGCTTTATCTCCCGCCTCGGGGAAAAGGCTTTACCGCTCTACAGACTACTGAAACACACCAACAATTTAGAGTGGACCGATGAGGCAGCGCCTGCGTTAGAAGAAATCAAAACACTACTAGCAAGCAATCCCACACTCATAGCTGTGGCACCCCGGCTCAGAGAACCGGATTACCAGTGTTTCCAGCCCAGAGATCACGTCTTCTGGAAACACACAACAAGTTGGAACAGTACTGAACTGACTTTATTGATAGATTGGCGGATACAGGGTCATATCTTACAATGATAGCGAGGCCAAAGGCACCCTCGGTGCTATGATAGTATCTACATTATATATGTCACATAGCAGGGCCTCGGAATACTAAGTACTTCTACGATGTAGCGGAACATAGCGCAACTCCATCCACAGGGACACTGGTGTGGACACATCCTAGTTAGCGTAGCGTGAATCATTGGGACCTCCGTCCTCGGCTTCTCCTGCATCTGGCATGATACGCCAGGTGAGTACTTTGAATGTACTCGCAAGCTCACGACAACCAAGTAATGCAGCAAACAATAGCATAGCAATCAACATGATATCATCAAGGTAATTTACTTACTGAACCGATCATCAACTTACTCTTCTCCGGGTTGTCCCACAACCCTCGGAATACTCCTAACCATCGAGTATTTCCGACCATATGAAGAGTTCTTCCATCATTACTAACATTGTTACGGTTGACCATCTACTGAGGTCTGGACGGGCTGTCCAATACCGTGGACACGGCTATTCGAATAGATTTTCCACTCTGTAGAGGTTGCACACTTTACCCACACCATGAAGCACCTGGCCTCGTGATCCCACTCAGGTGGACCAACGTTGCTTCAACAAAACCTGCCTGACCCGTGACTCTTTCATCGTACCACCGGCACTCATCCTCTCCCGGAGGTCTGCCCTGGGTGGCCCCTGTGTCCTCATGACACCTGTGTCCTCATGACACCTGCCACCGTCGTGGCCAAACTGAACTGTCCCAAATGGGGATGCCGGCACAATCAACAACAACTGGGCTCACAGGGTTATCGCCGCCTACCTGATCAGGGTAGCACGCGCGCATAACCCTCCCTCTTTGGAGGTACCGGTGAAAGAGCACGCGGTTAGGCTAGGTCAAGGCCGTCCCATACCGGCAAATGTGGTTGCACGAGTATGCCCAGACAGGTGACTCACGATCAACTGACTAAATTCAGCTTGCAAACATGGTGGTTCATAACCATGCTTAAGTATTTAACATTGCTATGAAATATCTATAACAAATAAACTAACATAATGCATATAAAGATGCAATGCTATAGAAATGCATGCCTGAAATGGATATCATGGCTTGTCTTGCTCTGCTGGGTTGTTCAAACACTCTTGATCTTCAAATGCACCACAATCTTCCTCTGAAAATATTTTTAAAGTGCAAAGGTAAATGTCACATAATGCTTTTCTCTTCACCAACAATTCTATGAGTATTGGAAAAATACCAAAATTTGTCAGAAAATAAAAGAGCTCAGTACCAACAGAATGCAAAAAGAATCAATTGAATTGAATTATAGCTTAAAAGTTATTCAGGGTCAAAGTTTGGTCAAAATCTGGAATTAAATAAATGAAAAACAGAAAAACCAGAAAACCTCCAGCGGGCCACGTCGAAGGCGTAAAGTGGAGGGGCGCCTCCACTTATACCGCTTCGGGCACGGGCGAGGTCGCTGACAGGCGGGGCCTGTCTGGTTTAAAATAGAGGGAGAGAGGAGACAGAGGGGAACGACGGCTCACCGGCGACGCTCAGCGGCGTTAGAGACGACGGCGAGACTAGGAAAGGGTCGGAACGAATCTGGCGTTCAACGATGGTCACGCACGTACCCGCAGCTCCTCCGAAGGTGGATAGATGGCGTCGCCCCCTTCCTCTCCGGCAGGTGGAGCTCGCGGTGGTTGCCAGCGATGCCGATTCCGACGAGGATTGGGCTGGGCAAAAGGTCGAGGATGACCAGGAAGATCTACTGGTCTCGATGGCTGGCCCAGGAGGGCTAGGAAGGAGCTGAAGGTGGCTGGCGACAGGAAAGATGCAGGCGGCAGAGCCTTCGCCGGAGTCGAGGTAGACGAGCTCTCGGCTCTTGCTGGGGGACTCTATGTGCGATTCAGAGGTGGGGAGCTGGGTTGAGGAGCTAGGAGGGGCGGGGCAAGGCCTTAAATAGGCGGGAGGCGAAAGTAGCCGAGCTCTCCCGAAGTGGCGAGGCTTGGGCACGCCACTGGAGCAAGGACGGGGAGATGGCTGTCGCGGTGCAGATTGAGGTGATGGAGGAGGGCAGGGGAGCGACGGGACAGGTCCAGAGCCATTAAGGGCTTGCGGACGACCATCGTGGTCGGAGCCCACTGTTCTGCCCGTGGTGAAGCTTGGCTGGGAGCGGCGGCGGCCTTCGCCGGCGGTCTGGAGGGTTCGGGAGACGCCACGCATTCGCCAAGGGCGCTGTCGGCAGCAAGGACAAGGGGGGCAGCGAAAGACGGCTCGGGCGAGCACATCCATCTCTGGCGCTGCGCAGAGCGCGCGCTGTGGCATGCCAGCACTGTGCTCACCATGGGTGCGGCCATCAGGAGGCCACGCAGGTCTGGCGCTCTTTGTCCAGGGTGTCGACCTTCGACCCCCTAGCCTCTCTGTACCACTGGCTCGACCAGATACACTCTGGTGTGATGGGTAACCTCAACAACAACTTCTGCTAGCCATCTTGAGAGGGTTCTGGAGATAGGATAAGATGGAGATGGAGCTAGTGGAAATGTCTAGGGTTATCTACCTTGGAAGGATTATAAACTGGCAAAGTTTGGAGAGATTTGAAAAAGATTTGAGTATGGTTCCTTTGGAAACCACCATTCTGGTCCAGAAAACAAATGAGCTTGTGGCACTCCCATGGGTGCTCTACTAATGCTGAAACTTGGTGGAGGGAAGTTATTTGGTAGTGCACACATGTCATAAAAATTGTAGATCAATTGTGCACCCCTATCTGGTACTTCCTTCACAAAGTTTTTAAATAAGCAGAACCTTGTCAGAGTTTTGCTGCTCAAAAATTGTACTGGACCAGATGATGTTTTTGGATATTGTGGCTAGATAGGATCCCTAGGAGCTTCAGGAATTTATTTGGAATTTTCTAGGATAGGAAACATAGGGTTGCTTCACAATGGACAAATTCTGGTCAGAAATAAAATAATTATTCTGGCCAAAATTTTACATTGAGCAAGGGAATATTTTTGGAGATTATGGAATCCTATGATGATGAGAAGGCATGGCAAAAGTTTGGGAATTTATTGATCATGCAAACTATAGGTTGCTTGACAACCCATAGTGATGGTATAATTTCCCAAGTAAAGAAAAGAATTTATTGGAAAAGATTAATTATTGTAAATTGATCCAGGAGAGATGCAGAAAGTTTTTGTTCAAGATGAGGAGGGTTTTGGGTTACTTGAGAAAATATTCAAAGAACCATAGATCCAATCAACTAGAAAAGTTTGAAAACCATCCAAATTTGCAAATAAGATCCAAATGATTTTGAAAACAAGAAGTTGTCAAAAACCAGGGTGTCATAAACCTACCCCCCTTAGGATGAATCTCGTCCTCGAGATTCGGTTGCTCAGGGAACAAGTATGGATATGCAGATCTCAAGAAATCTTCTCTTTCCCATGTAGCTTCTTCCTCCGTATGGTGCTCCCATAGCACCTTCTAAAATCTGATCACTTTACTCCTGGTAGTTCTTTCCATTTCATCCAGGATCCTGACAGGCTTCTCTTCGTAGGTAAGGTATTTTGCCAGCTCTAACTCGCTCATATCCGCTTGCTTGATTGGTGGTGCAATGCACTTCCTTAACTGTGATATGTGAAAGACATCATGAACATCAGACAGCTCTGGTGGTAATTCCAACTGGTAAGCCACTCTGCCTATCCTGGCAACCACTGGAAATGGACCGATATATCTCAGTGCAAGCTTTCCCCGAGTATGAAATCTCTTCACTCCCTTCATGGGAGTTACTCGGAGGTACGCATATTCTCCGGGTTCAAAAGTTACTTCCCGGTGCTTTGGGTCGTAATAGCTCTTCTGACGGGACTTGGCTGCTCGAAGGCGCTCCTGAATATCCTTGACCTGCTTCTCAGCCTCGAGCATCAAGTCCATGCTGAAGATACGGCTATCCCCTGTCTGGGACCAGTTTAAGGGGGTACGACACTTCCGCCCGTAGAGTGCCTCAAACGGTGACATCTTCAAACTTGACTGATAGCTGTTGTTATAGGAGAATTCTGCGTGGGGTAAGCTATCTTCCCATTTGGGTCCATGGGTGAGGGCACAGGACCAAAGCATATCCTCAAGTATCTTGTTTACCCGTTCGGTCTGTCCATCCGTCTGTGGATGATACGCCGTGCTGTGCTTCAGCATGGTTCCCAAAGCTTGATGCAATCGCAGCCAGAATGCTGAGGTGAATAGGGAGCCTCTATCTGAGGTGATAGACTTGGGTACTCCATGAAGGCTGACTATCCGGGACATGTATAGCTGTGCTAGCTGATTTGCATTGAAAGTGGTTTTTACCGGAATAAAGTGAACCACTTTCGTGAGTATATCCACAATGACCCAGATAGCATCATTGCCCCTTGTTGACTTGGGCAGTCCAACAATGAAGTCCATACATATGTCGTCCCACTTCCATTGGGGAACCGGTAATGGTTGCAGTAACCCAGCGGGTTTCTGGTGTTCTGCTTTGACCTTGTTGCAGGTGTCACAACAGGCGACATAGTAGGCTATATCCCTTCGCATTCCTGGACACCAAAATGTCTCTCTCAGATCCTGATACATCTTGGTGCCTCCCGGGTGGATAGAGTATGCGGACTCATGAGCTTCCCTGAGTATTTGCTGCCTCGGGTTATTCTGATCAGGCACACATATCCGCTTCTCAAACCATAAAGTGCCTTGGTCATCCACGTGGAAGGACTTGACTTTCCCTTTCGGAATCAACTCCTTAATCTTTTTGATTCCTTCATCTGGCTCTTGGGCCTTCTTAATTTCTTCCATAAGCGTGGGAGTGATTTCCAACGTATCCGGGGTAGTTGGGCCGCATATCACCATATTGAGCTCAGTGAATTCTTCTTGTAACCTTGGATGCATACTTCCCATTAGTGCATTCACGGTGCCTTGCTTTCTGCTGAGAGCATCAGTGACCACATTAGCCTTTCCCGGGTGGTAGTTTATCCCAATGTCATAGTCCTTGACTAGTTCAAGCCATCTTCGCTGCCTGAGATTCAGGTCAGGTTGGGTGAAAATATACTTGAGACTCTTATGGTCCGTGTATATTTCACAACGTTGTCCAATGAGGTAATGCCTCCAAACCTTCAAGGCATGAACCATAGCTGCTAATTCCAAATCGTGCGTGGGGTAGTTTTCCTCATGAGGTCGTAGCTGCCTGGATGCGTACGTTACAACCTTTCCTTCTTGCATCAATACGCAGCCGAGTCCTCGTCTGGAAACATCGCAGTATATGTCAAAGCTCTTGTGTATGTCTGGAAGGACTAGGACAGGTGCTGTAGTGAGCCTAGTCTTTAGCTCCAGGAAACTACTGTCACCCTCCGTCGTCTAGACAAACCTTTGATTCTTCTTGAGCAATTCCGTCAGGGTCTTGGCTATTTTAGAGAAGCCTTCTATGAAACGTCGATAATAGCCTGCCAATCCTAGAAAGCTATGAACTTCGGTCACCGTGGCTGGTGTCTTCCAATTCAATATTGCAGTTACCTTGCTGGGGTCGACGGCTACTCCTCGTTCTGATAGAATGTGCCCCAGAAATCCTACCTCTTTTAGCCAAAATTCACATTTACTGAATTTGGCATACAGACGGTGGTCTCGTAACCTTTTCAAGACAACACGAAGGTGCTATTTATGCTCTTCTTCATCCTTGGAATATATCAGTATATCATCGATGAACACCACCACAAATTTATCCAGGAAATTCGTGAAGACTTTGTTCATCATGCTCATGAAGTAGGATGGGGCATTTGTCAATCCAAATGACATGACTGTAAATTCATACAGACCATATCGAGTGGTGAACGCTGTCTTGGGTATATCCTCTTTTTGATTTTTAGCTGATGATATCCGGTTCGGAGGTCAACCTTGGAGAATACTCGGGCTCCGTTCAACTGATCGAACAAATCGTCAATGCGAGGGAGCAGGTACTTATTCTTGATGGTGACTTCATTCAGCTGGCGATAGTCTATGCACATTCGTAGACTTCCATCCTTCTTCTTGACAAAGAGCACACGTGATCCCCATGGCGAGATGCTGGGGCGAATGTACCCTTTTTGTAACAATTCATCCAACTACTTCTTTAACTCTGCCAACTCTGGACCTGGCATACAGTAGTATTTCTTATAAATTGGAGCAGTACCAGGAACCACTTCGATTGCAAACTCCAATTCTTGGTCAGGTGGCATTCCGGGTAATTCTTCAAGAAATACGTCCGGAAATTTGCAAACTACCGAAATCAAGTTCATATCCGTGGCGGTAGTTTGGTATGCCAGTCCTTTCTTTGATACCATCTTGCTAGCAAGGAATTGGATCGTTTGTCCTGTCGGATTGACTAGGGTTACTGTCCTGGTGGCACAATTGATGCACACTTGATGTGGTGTCAGCCAGTCCATTCCCAATATTCCGTCCAATCCCGAGGATTCAATGGCAATGAGTGCAGCTCGAAACTTAATTCCATGTATTGAAATTTCCAGATCTCTATAGATCAGATTTGTTCTGAGTAGGGAGCCAGGGGATTGTACCACCATGATTTTGTCCAAAAGCGAGGGAGAAAATTTGTGCAAGGTGGCAAAACCCCACGAAATAAACGAGTGGGAAGCCCCGGAATCAAATAGAATTACTGCAGGTATGTCGTTAACAGAAAACATACCGAGGACAACTTCTGGAGCTTCACAGGCTTCCTTAGCGGAGAGGTGATGGACACATCCGTGGCAGAAGTTACGATTGGGATGGCGTCCAATAGTATTGACCTGCGGCTTGACGTCGGCGGATGACTTCCCATTGTTGGTGGGACACTGTTTGGAGTAGTGTCCACTTTGGCCGCAAGTGAAGCAGGTATTGTTGTGGCGGCAGTCCTCTATCACGGGCTGTTGGCCGAAGGTCTTGGTCTGGCTCACTGTCTTGTTATTGTTGTTGCCATTGCTCCATGTAGGCTTGTATTCAGATGAGGCTGGCTGCCAGGTACGTGGCTTCTGCGCAAACGGCTCACGATTGTCCTTCTTGGGTTCAAACTTCCGCTTATGGTTTTCATGTCCAGACTTATGCTCCCTTTCGGCTATGAATGCCTTGTTTACCAATGTCTGAAAGTCCAGAAAATCCAGCATGCAAAGCTGACAACGGAGGGCGTGATTTAATCCTCCGAGGAACCGGTTTATCTTTCTTTCTTCGTTGGCCACATCATAGGTAGAGTATCGTGACAGGTTGTGGAACTTGTTTAGGTACTCTACCACCGACATATTTCCTTGTGTCAGAGCAAGGAACTCCCTTTGCTTTACGTTCATTATGCCTGTAGGGATATGATATTTGCGGAATAGCTCCTTAAACTTCTCCCAGGAAATTTCTTCTTCAGAAGACCATGTTGCCTTTGTGTTGTCCAACCATATGGCTGCTGGCCCTTCCAAGTAGTGGGTGGCAAAAGGGACTTTGTCTGATTCCTCGCAGCGAGCTATGTCCAGCTTCTTTTCTATGATCCTTAGCCAATCATCCGCTTCTATAGGGTCCACAGCTTGACCAAAATTGGGTGGCTTTGTGCGCTGGAAATCAGACAACTTGGAGTGTGACCCATTATGATTGTGATTCTGACCCACCATAACCTGCATACTCTTCAGGAATTCCATAAGATCCTGGTTTCTCTTTTCCTCAAACATTCTCATGATCTGATCAGTGGTAGGTGCTTGAGATGGTGGTGGTGGTAAATCTTCTGGTGGTTGTCCTGCTTGTCTGGCGGATCGACGAACGGGGGTTCCATCGCCGCCTTGGCTACAACTTCCTTTCATCCTAAATTTGTTCCCATTGCAAAATACCGAGTCTATGAGCAACATCCATAAGGGAAACACAGTCATGTGACACCAGGAAAAAAAATACGCGAAAAAGGCCAATAGAGCAAACCACATAATTATACAAGATAACCCAACATCATACATGGCAAGCTAGTAGGGGAAGTATCATGCTAGACTGCTCATACGACAGTTGATATATGCAGAGATGCATGCATAATAACTCAAGCCTCTACTCTAGGGGCGCGGATGGCACGAACACTGACATACTGAAGACTCCTCGTCATCTGAGCCTGAGTCGGAGTCAGAACTGATGATGTGGATCTCATCCTTCGGATCAAAGGAAACACGACGACGCTGCTGGGACGGTTATCCTTTTGGGGAAGAAGAAGCATGATGCCTCAGCATCGGAGCAGCTGGAGTGGCTAGGAGTGAGGCCCACTCTGCTGGGGTCTCACGACGGATACCAGACGAAAATCCTGGCGGCACGATAGAGCTAGATGGAGCCTCAAACCTAGGTGGGGGTGGAACTGGTGGTGGATATATAGGTGGAAAGATAGGCTGAGGTGGAGGTAGCACTGAGGTCACGGCAGCAAGTGCCGCCTAGACACGAGACAACTCCTCAGCCAGGGATATGATCGTACGATAACTGGTGTTCATGTAGCGAGACAGCACAGTAGTCGCACGATCACATGCCGGGTCAACAGGAGCAAAAAGGACTCGCCCTGTCGTAGGCGACAGGGTGGGATAGTGGAAGAAACCTAGATGAGTCTGCATCTCGACCTCGTGGAAGCATAAGTCAGTGAGAGCCTCCATTGCAGCAAACTTGATCGCCAGCTCCGGAGTAGAAGCCGTTCCGCCCTTAGCAGAGCGAGAATAGCTACCAAGGTCCGAGCTCACGACCAGGAAAGCCTCTCCATGGTACTCGTACACTGACTCGGCGAGCTTCTCCCGGTACACCCGGTACACTGGATCTTTGCCGTGGGGGTACAGTCGAAGCCAGACGTTCCAGAGCAGTACTGGAAAGGTGGATGGTGCAGGCTCGAAATGATAGTGGTATGGAACTGGTGCCATCTACACTCACAATGCCACGGTTAGTAAAACAATGAATCATGATGCATGCCATGCAACAATCAAATGCAGCAAGCAAGATGCACACTCAAGGTCCTACACTACTCGCGGCTCTAGCGTGAGTTAACTGGGGTGTCCTATAGTCAGCACGACTCTGATACCAAGTGTTGTGGAACCCCGGCTCAGAGAACCGGATTACCAGTGTTTCCAGCCCAGAGATCACGTCTTCTGGAAATACACAACAACTTGGAACAGTACTGAACTAACTTTATTGATAGATTGGCGGATACAGGGTCATATCTTACAATGATAGCGAGGCCAAAGGCACCCTCGGTGCTATGACAGTATCTACATTATATATGTCACATTGCAGGGCCTCGGAATACTAAGTACTTCTACGACGTAGCGGAACATAGTGCAACTCCATCCACAGGGACATTGCTGTGGACACATCCTAGTTAGCGTAGCATGAATCATCGGGACCTCTGTCCTCGGCTTCTCCTGCATCTGGCATGATACGCCAGGTGAGTACTTTGAATGTACTCGCAAGCTCACGACAACCAAGTAATGCAGCAAACAATAGCATAGCAATCAACATGATATCATCAAGGTAATTTACTTACTGAACCGATCATCAACTTACTCTTCTCCGGTTGTCCCACAACCCTCGGAATACTCCTAACCATCGAGTATTTCTGACCATATGAAGAGTTCTCCCATCATTACTAACATTGTTACGGTTGACCATCTACTAAGGTCTGGACGGGCTATCCAATACCGTGGACATGGCTATTCGAATAGATTTTCCACTCTGCAGAGGTTGCGCACTTTAACCACACCATGAAGCACCTGGCCTCGTGATCCCACTCAGGTGAACCAGCGTTGCTTCAACAAAACCTGCCTGACCCGTGACTCTTTCATCGTACCACCGGCACTCATCCTCCCCCGGAGGTCTGCCCTGGGTGGCCCCTGTGTCCTCATGACACCTGCCACTGTCGTGGCCAAACTAAACTGTCCCAAACGGGGACGCCGGCACAATCAACAACAACTGGGCTCACAGGGTTATCGCCGCCTACCTGATCAGGGTAGCACGCGCGCATAACCCTCCCTCTTTGGAGGTACAGGTGAAAGAGCACGCGGTTAGGCTAGTTCAAGGCCGTCCCATACCGGCAAATGTGGTTGCACGAGTATGTCCGGACAGGTGACTCACGATCAACTGACTAAATTCAGCTTGCAAACATGGTGGTTCATGACCATGCTTAAGTATTTAACATTGCTATGAAATATCTATAACAAATAAACTAACATAATGCATATAAAGATGCAATAATATAGAAAGGCATGCATGAAATGGATATCATGGCTTGCCTTGCTCTGCTGGGTTGTTCAAACACTCTTGATCTTCAAATGCACCACAATCTTCCTCTGAAAATATTTTTAAAGTGCAAAGGTAAATGTCACATAATTCTTTTCTCTTCACCACCAATTCTGTGAGTTTTGAAAAAATACCAAAATTTGTCAGAAAATAAAAGAGCCCAGTACCAACAGAATGCAAAAAGAATCAATTGAATTGAGATTATAGATTAAAAGTTATTCAGGGTCAAAGTTTGGTCAAAATCTGGAATTAAATAAATGAAAAACAGAAAAAACAGAAAACCTTAGCGGGCCATGTCGAAGGCGTAAAGTGGAGGGGCGCCTCCACTTATACCGCTTTGGGCGCGGGCGAGGTCGCTGACAGGCGGGGCCTGTCTGGTTTAAAACAGAGGGAGAGAGGAGACATAGGGGAACGACGGCTCACCGGCGTTAGAGACGACGGCGAGACTAGGAACGGGTCGGAACAGATCGGGCGTTCAACGACGGTCACGCACATACCCGCAGCTCCTCCGGAGGTGGACAGACGGCGTCACCCCCTTTCTCTTCGGCGGGTGGAGCTCGCGGTGGTTGCCGGCGATGCCGATTTCGACAAGGATTGGGCTGGGTAAAAGGTCGAGGAGGACCAGGAAGATCTAGTGGTCTCGATGGCTGGCTCAGGAGGGCTAGGAAGGAGCTGAAGGTGGCTGGCGACAGGAAAGATGCAGGCGGCGGAGCCTTCGCCGGGGTCGAGGGAGACGAGCTCCCGGCTCTTGCTGGGGGACTCTATGGGCGATTCAGAGGTGGGGAGGTGGGTTGAGGAGCTAGGAGGGGCGAGGCAAGGCCTTAAATAGGCGGGAGGCGAAAGTAGCCGAGCTCTCCCGAAGCGGCGAGGCTTGGGCACGCCACTGGAGCAAGGACGGCGAGCTGGCTATCGCGGCGCGGATTGAGGTGATGGAGGAGGGCGGGGGAGCGACGGGACAGGTCCAGAGCCATTAAGGGCTTGTGGACGACCACGGTGGCCGGAGCCCACTGTTCTGCCCATGGTGAAGCTTGGCTGGGAGCGGCGGCGGCCTTCGCCGGCGGTTAGGAGGGTTCGGGAGACGCCACGCGTTCGCCAGGGGCGCTGTCGGCACCAAGGACAAGGGAGGGGGGCAGCGAAAGACGGCTCGGGCGAGCACATCCGTCTCTGGCGTTGCGCAGAGCGCGTGCTGTGGCATGCCAGCACCGTGCTCCCCACGGGTGCGGCCATCAGGAGGCCACGCAGGTTTGGCGCTCTTTGTCCAGGGTGTTGACCTTCGACCCCCTAGCCTCTCCGTACCACTGGCTTGACCAGATACACTCTGATGTGATGGGTAACCTCAGCAACAGCTTCTGCCAGCCGTCTTGAGAGGGTTCTGGAGACAGGATAAGATGGAGATGAAGCTAGTGGAAATGTCTAGGGTTATCTACCTTGGAAGGACTATAAACTGGCAAAGTCTGGAGAGATTTGAAAAAGATATGAGTATGGTTCCGTTGGAAACCACCATTCTGGTCCAGAAAACAAATGAGCTTGTGGCACTCCCATGGGTGCTCTACTAATGCTGAAACTTGGTGGGGGGAAGCTATTGTGTAGTGCACACATGTCATAAAAATTGTAGATCAATTGTGCACCCCTAGCTGGTACTTCCTTCACAAAGTTTTTAAATAAGCATAACCTTGTGAGAGTTTTGCTGCTCAAAAATTGTACTGGACCAGATGATGTTTTTGTACATTATGGCTAGATAGGATCCCTAGGAGCTTGAGGAATTTATTTGGAATTTTCTAGGATAGGAAAAATTGGGTTGCTTCACAATGGACAAATGCTGGTCAGAAATAAAATAATTATTCTGGCCAAAATTTTACATTGAGCAAGGGAATATTTTTGGAGATTATGGAATCCTATGATGATGAGAAGGCATGGCAAAAGTTTGGGAATTAATTGATCATGCAAACTATCGGTTGCTTCATAACCCATAGTGATGGTATAATTTCCCAAGTAAAGAAAAGAATTTATTGGAAAAGATTAAATATTGTAAATTGATCCAGGAGAGATGCAGAAAGGTTTTGGGAAAGATGAGGAGGGTTTTGGGTTACTTGAGAAAATATTCAAAGAACCATAGATCCAATCAACTAGAAAAGTTTGAAAACCATCCAAATTTGCAAATAAGATCCAAATGATTTTGAAAAGAAGAAGTTGTCAAAAACCAGGGTGTCACAATAGCACTAGGCGCTGGTGAACCCATGTTATTATACATTTCGGCTACCATCCAAGTCGTCTGCACAATGCTCGTCGTCGAACGAGAGGAGGAGGGGCACAAATTCCGGGTACAAAAACCGGTCTATTACGTGTGCAAGTCCAGATACCCGCATTACCAGAAGATAGCCTACACACTATTTATGGCATCACGGAAACTCAGACACTACTTTCAAGAGTGTTCGGTTACGGTGGCATCCGAAGTACCCCTGAACGATATAATGAACAACAGGGACGCCACCGGCTGCATAGCCAAATGGGCTATTGAGATCCTTCCTTTTGAAATCGCCTATAAGCCAAGACGCTATCAAGTCTTAGGTGTTGGCAGATTTCCTCGCCGAATGGACAGAGGCCGAGCTCCCCAGGGAATATAGTACATACTCCCATTGGACAATGTACTTCGATGGATCTAAAACTTTGGCCGGACTGGGGGCTGGAGTTATCCTCACATCCCCCATAGGTGACAACGTTCGATACGTGTTGCAGATCATGTATGCCGATTCCAACAATGCAGCTGAATACGAAGCACTACTACACGGTCTTCAGATGGTAGCATCAATGGTCATATGCTGGCTGGAGGTACGGGGAGACTCCAACTTGGCCATCTCCCAAATCAACGGCGAATTCGATGCTAAAAACCCGAAGATGGCGGCATACAGAAATGCTGTCCTCAAGATATCCGCACGGTTCGAGGGGCTGGAATTTCACCACGTCGCTAGAGACAACAACCAAGCCACCGACATACTGGCCCGCATGGGGGTGAAATGCGACCCTGTCCCAAAAAGCACTTTCCTGGAACGGCTCTTTAAGCCATCCGTGGTTTGGCAGGACGATCATAAGGACGCCGGTCTAACCAGTGTGGACGAGGTTGTTCCCCATATCAATGAACCAGACGACCAAATCATTGGCAGCTCCGTAATGGACAAAACGCCTTCGGGTCACGAGGTCATGGCACTAATCTCGCCATGGACCGAGCCCTTCCTCGCCTACCTTCTTCGCAACGAACTCCCCGACGATCAGACGGAGGCGTGATGCATAGTTCGGTGCTCCAAAGCCTATAAAGTCCATGAGGGTGAGTTATACAAGAAAAGCACCACCGAAATACTACAGCGGTGCATATCTGAGGAAGGAGGACGACAACTCTTAGCCGAAGTCCATGCAGGGATGGGCCGCCATCACGCCGCTGCAAGAGCCTTAGTTAGCAAGGCCTTCCGGGCTGGCTTCTTCTGGCCCACTGCTCGAGCGGATGCCCAGTCACTTGTCAAACACTGCGTAGGGTGTCAACTCTTTACAAATCAAAGTCACATGCCCCCAACAGCTCTTCGGACTATTCCGATTACTTGGCCCTTCGCGATCTGGGGGCTGGATATGGTCGGACCACTTAAAGGGGGGACCAGGAAGAATAAATACCTACTGGTCATGGTCGACAAGTTCACAAAATGGATAGAGGCAAAACCTGTCAAGTCAGCCAAGTCCGGACCAGTAATCGACTTTATATCTGGCATGGTACACCAGTACGGCGTTACGCACAGTATAATAACGGACAATGGATCCAATTTCATGGCCCTAGAGGTCAAAGACTGGTGCGCAAAAATGGGCATCAAGCTCGATTACACATCGGTTTATCATCCGCAGACCAATGGACAAGTCGAACGAGCAAACTGCCTCATTATGAGTGGCATTAAGCCACGTTTGGTCCAGTCTCTTCATGAGTCCGACTGTCATTGGGTTGAGGAGCTCGACTCCGTTCTATGGGTCCTGCGCACCACCCCGAATAGATCGACGGGATACACACTGTTCTTCATGGTCTATGGGGCAGAAGCAGTCCTCCCCTGCGACATTATTCATGACGCACCAAGGGTGCGCATGTACGAGGAAAAGGAGGCCGAGTTAGATCGGTAGGACGACCTGGACGCCCTGGAAGGAGAGCGCGACATAGCTCGGGCTTGCTCTACTTTTTACCAACAGCAGGCCCGACGTTACTAGAGTAGGGAGGTCAGGGCAAAAGCGTATAACGTGGGTGAACTCGTCTTACGACTTCCGAAGAAGCAGAAGTATAAACTTAACCCCAAATGGGAGGGCCCGTTCATAATCTACGAAGTACTCGCGGGAGGGGCTTACCGCCTTCGAAGCCCGTCGGATAACCGCCTTGAACCAAACCCATGGAACACAGCTCGTCTTTGGCCCTTCTACGGATAAACCGGTGTCGTCATACTCTTTACCCTTTAGTTCCCTTTTCTTTCTTCTTCTTTTTTTCCTTTCCCTCCCACCTTGATTTTTGGCAGGTTTGAATTTTTTCCTTTTCTTCCCAAGTCTATGTTCGGTTCAACCGATCTTGTACTAAGATTTTCGGCTTACACCCTTAAGTGTTAAATCCGAACACAGCACCTGGGGACTTCTTTCCGAAGCCACTGCCTTTATATTATAAGCATTTATTCACATTTATTGTGTACACATGTTTCCTTTGTCTCTTTTAAGCCATCATATGCATCAATTTGAACTAAGATTTTGCCAAGCTGGGTTGCCTCGCTCCCGTGCTTACCCTCTACGTTCCCGATTGTTCGGCTAGAGGGTAAAGGGAGCACCTCTGCGATTGTTATGACCGGGTCATCCGAATACATACCTCAGACGGGTGAAACCAAAAGCTAGCTATCTTCAGCAGACAATTGATCGGCTACGACGGAATCAACTAATAAGACTATGGTTGTTATGACCATTACTCGGGCTTCTTCTCTCACAAAAGCCATTAGGCACATACTAAAAGTATACAACCTTACTACCTACGATTTACGTATCACCCTGAAGAAAGGTATCGATAGAGATACTATTTTCTTCGGAAGATGTTTCTTACGCTAAGCAGTAATATAACATATCTCCCTGTGTGCTTTCTGTCTGTTCGCACCACATGACCGGATTGCCTGGTTCCCCAAACACAATTCACTCTTCTAGGGTGATAATTTATAAGGAACACTCCCGAGCTCTTAGCGCGGGAGGTCGAAGATGATGGCCGGTTAAGACAAAGTTTACAACACAAACAGAGCAAGTCCTCGATTATTAGTACATAGTTACATATAATCATACATCTGGATGCTGATCGAGATTGTCTATTATGGTGTCCAGGGAGCAATCTTCTTGTGATAGACGGGTGGCAGACATCACTTGGTCGTACACCAGGTTGAGCAGCACTTCTTGTCCATCTGACCCTACTGGCCCAACCCGAGACATACGCTCAGGGTTAAGTCTGGTATAGCGGGTCTTGATCATCGCCCACGCCTCTCGTGCTCCCTCTCAACAAGCCGATGTCTTCCACAACTCGAACCTACTTCGGGCTCCCTTGAATCGATCGACCAGTTTGGTCATCTCCTCCGGAGGTTGCTCGGTGGGCCATAGTGCCTTTACCATGCTTTTCATGGCCTTCCGAGCCCGCTCATGAAGGGCGGACAGCTCCTTTAGAAGGCTTCCCCAGTAAAATCCGATCTCTTCTTCGGGTCGCCCAGACAGGAGACCTGTACATGAGTCAAGGCATGCCTATTATGCTTCATTTATAAGAAGTACTTTCCGATGTTAGAATCACACTTACTGAACATGCCCCTCTGTAATTTCTGGTTCTCTTCTTGGGCCTGGGCCAATTGAGTTTTTAAGCTCTCAATTTCTTCGGCCTATTGTTTGTTCTCCGCCTGAAGGCGGTTCTTCTCTTCAAGGTGTCGTTGCCAAACACGACAGCCGGCCTCATGCTGGGACTCGGCATAACGCTGCAATTCTTGGGCTGCATTTAAATCCCTTTGCAATTTCCCTATTGATTCAGCTGCTAAAAAGTTCCCTTGCGTCAGCATGGGAATATACTAAGATCAGCTAAACACATATACTCACCATGTGCTTCCCGGGTAAAACTCTTAACGTTCTCCAATTCGGCCTTCACAGATTCTACCTGTGTTCGCCTGGCCTCCAGTTCCTTGGCTAGTTGCTCGCTCTGCTGCTTCGAGGCCTGCATTTGCAGTAAAACAATACAAGGACCCTTAATTCGGTCGATCCGACCAATTTAAGGCTCGGGGGCTACTGGGTTTATACGAGTGTTCGGACTTGGATAGTCGATTACTCACCTGCAGGCTGGACGATATCAATTTCATGGCCTCCCTGAACCCAGCTCGGGCAGCTCCGATGTGCGCGTCCGCCGTGCGTAGAGCATTGAACTCTTGTTTGGAGAATGCTAGGTGACGCAGGGCTTCTGGTCGACGCCGATGATTCATAACGCTCCCTACCTCGGATTTGGTCACTGACACCGTCTCCCCGGAGTCTGCAGGGGCCTGATTGACCATAGGGACCTCCGCAACAGGTTCAACATGAGCGGAAAACCTGGAATTTTGAGCACCGCCGGACATCCTGGCGACGTCCTCGACTGAAGATGGCTGAACCCTTTGCCTGAATATTTCGACATAAGGCCTCTTGTGAGGCTCTATCGGTCATGATAATAAATCAAACAGTCGAACAAAGTACCTTTGGGTTGAACGAGTGGACGAGCTCGACCCCACGACCGGCTCATTTGTCGGGTCCCTGTTGCTTTCCGGTCCAGGCACTGCCGCAGTTGACGATGTATGTCGCGCGGATCGACGACGCTTGGGAGTAGGAGCCGGCGCGTTTGGGGCGTTGGAGGATACTTGCCTTTTGCGGGATGAGTTTTTCTTCTTCTTCTTGCTTATCGCAGGAGAAGGGAACGATCCAGGGTAATCGGCTATGATAGCCACCTTGGAGTAGTCAAGGCTCTCCTGGTAGAAAACCCCGTCTTCAAACTCAATTGACAGATCCGGGTCATCATGAAAGCCCGGATCATCGTCACGAGAATAGTCTTCGGGCTGGGGGGCCGGACAGTTAACTGTCTCGATGAAGCTTCTCCAGTACTGTTCACATAAAGTTAAAGGCTTCGGTCAAAAAAGGACAAATTGAGAACCCGAATTGTGGTCACGGAGTTGAAAGTCTCACCCATTCGATGGGATTGTGACTTGAGTAGCCCTCCTTGGTCGGCCACCAAATAAAATCTTCTTGCTGCCCTTTGTACAGGTTGGCAAGAGCGATGGCTAATGCCGTTTGATCGGCAGTGCCCAGTCTTCAGGAGCGAATGCTGTCGCTTGTCCCGTTGTAACACCACAAGGGGCGTATCCTCTGCTGAAGAGGATGAACGCACCGGGTGATGGCACCGGCTAATACCCTCACATGGGCTGCCAAGCGATGTACTTCAATGCTGACCTCTTGGGACGAGCTCTTCGGACGCCAGTTGTACCTCTTATTCAAGGGGGTGTCGGAGTATTCGGGCAAACCCCTCCGAGCTGGATCAAATAAGGGGACGTCTTTGATGTAGAACCATTCTGAAGACCATTCTTCGGACTCCTTTGGCGTTCCCACTTGATATCCCGTCCCCGCAATGCGGCATATTTTGGCTCCTCCGACCTTAAAATTGTATTGTCTCGGGTGCGAGGGACGAGGCAGAAGTATTTCCTCCACAATTCAAAGTGAGCCTCGCAGCCCAGGAACATCTCGCAAAGGGCGAAATCCCAAGTGTCACAAGCTTGCTGGATCCATTGTAACAGCATTTCTCGATTTTCGCGCGTTGTGGCGAGACGAGCGGTTCAGCAGCTTTTTACAAAACTGCCCCTCCCACAAAGGAGGCACCATCGATTTAAACAAACTGAATCATGGTCTAAGCCACATCCTCTTCTTCCTCCCCATCGGAAAAAACTTCCAGCGAAAGATCACCACAAAAACATGGCGAGGGCCCCTAGCTACTCGTCGTGCCCTTACGGCTCCCGTCCCGGGGATTGGACAAGCTGCTCTGTATCCCTTCTTCGACTTCGCAACCTTGAGACCCAAGGGTACCTTCCTTCCTCGGATCTGGCAGTTACCCACGCTGGTTTATCTTCATTCAACGGAGAAGCCTTTGCGGAGAATTTCCCCAATCCACAAAAGGGGGAGCGTGTATATTTCGTGCCCTTTCTCCTGCGGGGTCTCGGGTTCCCCATTCATCCATTCTTGAGGGGGTTACTGGAGTTCTATGGGATCCAACTCCACCACCTCACCCCAGGGTCTAGGGTTTAGGGCCTCAAGGTTGCAAAGTCGAAGAAGGGATACAGAGCAGCTTGTCCAATCCCCGGGACGGGAGCCGTAAGGGCGCGACGAGGAGCTAGGGGCCCTCGCCATGTTTTTGTGGTGATCTTTCGCTGGAAGTTTTTTCCGATGGGGAGGAAGAAGAGGATGTGGCTTAGACCATGATTCAATTTGTTTAAATGGGTGGTGCCTCCTTTGTGGGAGGGGCAGTTTTGTAAAAAGCTGCTGAACCGCTCGTCTCCCTACAACGCGTGAAAATCGAGAAACACTGTTACAATGGATCCAGCAAGCTTGTGATGCTTGGGATTTCGCCGATGACAGGATGGTTGCCGAAAAAGAAGGGATAGAGGGACTCGCCTCGCAAGCCGAAGACTTTGACGCACACGATTGTCCGGATATACATCGGCGTTGGAGGCTAGTCCGGGGGCTACTGAGGGAGTCCTAGTTTAAGGGGTCCCCGGATAGCCAACCTGATTCTCATGGGCCGGACTATGTGGGCCGCTGGACGAGCATTGTATGATCAAGGGCCCCGTCGCCAGGGTGGAAGCTTCAAGGAGCCGTGGCGTGTCCTCCAACTTGTCGACAGTAGTTAGGCTTGTTTTTCCTTTGAAGTGCAACCGACCATGTGTAAACCCTAGGTACCCTCGGCGTCTATATAAGTCGGAGGGTTTTAGGTCGTAAGACAAAGAACAACCCATCTAGGGTTTAGCTTTCGATCTCGAGGTAGATCAACTATGTAACCCTCAGACCATCAATATAATCAAGCAGGACATAGGGTATTACCTCCATAGGAGTGCCCGAACATGGGTAAAACATCGTCTCCTTCGTCTCCTGTTACCATCGATTCTAGTCTCACAGCTTGGGACCCCCTACCCGAGATCCGCCGGTTTTGACACCGACACTCGAGTGTGGGAGAGACCCTCACTCGGAGTAGTTTTTAACTTAGGCGACGCGGGGCCACTGCTAAGCCCCCGAGTGTGGGCGAGACCCTCACACGGAGTAATTTCTCTTTCGATGAACAATTATGGTCCTGTTCATCTTGACAATCGAGTGTGGAGGATGTCCCACTCGAAGAGCTTTCTAACTTAGACGACACGGGGTCACGGCTAAGCCCCCGAGTGTGGGTGAGCCCCTCACTCGGAGTAGTTTGTCTTTAGATGAACAATGATGGTTCTGTTCATCTTGACAATCGAGTGTGGAGGATGTCCCACTCGAAGAGTTTTCTAACTGAGGCGACGCGGGGTCATGGCTAAGCCCCCTAGTGTGGGCGAGACCCTCACTCAGAGTAGTTTGTTTTTAGATGAACAATGATGATTCTATTCATCTTGACAATCGAGTGTGGAGGATGTCCCACTCGAAGAGTTTTCTAACTTAAGCGACCCGGGGTCGTGGCTAAGCCCCCGAGTGTGGGTGAGACCCTCACTCGGAGTAATTTGTCTTTAGATGAACAATTATGGTCCTGTTCATCTTGACAATCTAGTGTGGAGGATGTCCCACTCAAAGAGTTTTCTAACTTAGGCGACGCGGGGTCGCGGCTAAGCCCCCCGAGTGTGGGCGAGACCCTCACTCATAGTAGTTTGTCTTTTAGATGAACAATGATGGTCCTGTTCATCTTGACAATCGAGTGTGGAGGATGTCCCACTCAAAGAGTTTTCTAACTTAGGCGACGCGGGGTCGCGGCTAAGCCCCCGAGTGTGGGCGAGACCCTCACTCGGAGTAGTTTGTCTTTTAGATGAACAATGATGGTCCTGTTCATCTTGAGAATCGAGTGTGGAGGATGTCCCACTCGAAGAGTCTTCTAACTTAGGCGACGCGGGGTAGCGGCTAAGCCCCCCGAGCGTGGGCGAGACCCTCACTCAGAGTAGTTTGTACTTAGGCAAAATCAGGTTTGCGGCTAAGTGTTTTGTTTTGCACCCACTGGGGGTGGTAAGGTAAATTAATTTTGACAAAATATAACGAAATGAAACTTTTATTCATCGAGATCACTCGGATTTATTTTGAAAATCACAATTTACACTCGTCGTGTTCTTGGTGTAGAACTTGCGATGCAGGTCCGCGTTCCAAGTCCGAGGCTCTTCTACATCATCCTCGATGTTGTACAGTCGGTATGCTCTATTGTGCAGGACTTTGGAGATAGCATATGGTCCTTGCCATGGAGGCGCAAGCTTATGAGGTTTCTACTGATCCAGTCGGAGAACCAGATCTCCCTCCTGAAAAGCTCGGCCTCTGACCTGTCTGTCATGATAACGCCTCAAATCCTGTTGGTAGAGCGTGGATCTTATGGGGGCTAGCTCTCTTTCTTCCTCCAAGAGGTCAAGACCATCTTGTCGTGCTGCTTCATCCTCAGCTTCGTCGTATTGTTCCACTCGGGGGGAATTATATCGAAGATCACAGGACAGCACGGCTTCTGACCCATATACCATGAAGAAAGGAGTGCGCTGCGTAGAACGGTTAGGAGTCATTCGAATGCCCTATAGGACCGATGGCAGTTCTTTGACCTAGGCTCCTGCAACATACTTCAGATCTCTCATCAGTCGGGGTTTCAATCCCTGAAGGATCATCTCGTTTGCTCGTTCTGCTTGCCCGTTTGACTACGGGTGAGCCACGGAGGCATAATTAACCAGAGTGCTGTGGAAATAGCAAAATTCATGGAATTCGTCCGAGTCGAAGTTCTTCCCATTATCTGTGATGATGTCGTGCGACACACCGAATCTGTAGATGATCTGCCGAATGAAACTGACAGCAGTGCTCGCATCCAAACTTTTGATGGGTTTCACCTCAACCCACTTAGTGAACTTATCAACTGCTACGAGCAGGTGGGTGAATCCAGTCGTCCCCGTCCGCAAGGGTCCAACCATGTCAAGGCCCCACACGGCGAATGGCCAAGTGAGCGGGATCGTCTTCAGCGCGGAGGCGGGTTTGTGGGACTTGTTCTTGTAGAACTGACATCCGACGCACTTATCAACCAGATCTATGGCAGCTTCGTTGGCTCGGGGCCAATAAAAACCCGCTCAGAAAGCCTTGGCGACCAATGTCCGAGAGGACGCGTGATAGCCACAAGTTCCCGAGTGAATATCATGTAGGATCTGGAGTCCGTCTTCCTGGGAGATGCACTTCTGAGTGACTCCTGTGGTGCTTTTCTTGTACAATTGATCTCCCAAGACTTCAAATGACTTAGATCGATGGACGATCTGGCGGGCTTCTTCTTCATCTTCGGGGAGTTTTTGCCAGAGAAAATATGCTAAATAAGGCTGAGTTCACTCGGGGGTGATTACCAGCATTTCGTGGACTAGGTCGACCACAGCTGGGACGTCAACCTCAGTCAGATTTGAAGGGGCGACTGCTTGTGGGGGATCCTCTATGAAAGGATCTTCTACAATTGTAGGGGCACACAGATGTTAGAGGAATATGTCCTTGGGAATGGCCCGCCGAGTGGATCCAATTGTCGCCAGGTCGTCTACTGCTTGATTCTTTGCACGGGGAATGTGATGCAGTTCCAAACCTTCAAAATTCTTCTCTAATTTTCTCACCGCGTTGCAGTAACCTGTCATAGCTGGACTCCGAATGTCCCATTCTTTCATCACTTGATTAACAACGAGGTCTGAATCTCCGTAGACCATTAAACGACGAACGCCGAGTAATATGGCCATTTGGAGTCCATACAGGAGGGCTTCGTACTCGGCCTCATTGTTTGATGAATCGAAGTGGATTTGAAGGACATAACTCAACCGATCTCCTTTGGGAGAAACGGGAACAACACCAGCTCCTGAACCATTAAGCATCTTGGATCCGTCAAAGAACATGGTCCAGTGTTCGGAAACACTTGGGGTCGGCTGCTCTTGCTCAATGCTTGGGACTTGATTGCTTTCTTGGCTTCAAACTTGATCTCCAACGGAAGGAGCTCAATTGCCCACTTTGCCACTCGGCCTGTCGCATCTCGATTATGCAGGATCTCCGATAGGGGAGCGTTGCTGATGACCGTAACTGAGTGGTCTTGGAAGTAATGAACTACCTTTTTAGCAGTTAGGTAAATACCATAAACCAACTTCTCATAATGCGGATATCTCTGCTTGGAGGGAGTCAAAACTTCTGAGATATAATAGATGGGTCTTTGAACTTTGAATGTTTTGCCCGGCTCCTCGCGTTCGACTGCTAGGACGGTGCTCACCACTTGATTAGTAGCTGCGATGTACAGGAGTAACGGTTCCTGGCTGCCCGGAGCAGCTAACACCGGCTGGGTGGAAAGTAATGCCTTGAGTTCTTCAAATGTGGCTTATGCTTCAGTAGTCCACTCGAACTTGTTAGATTTCTTCATCAATCGGTAAAGTGGGAGAGCCTTTTCACCGAGTCTTGAGATGAATCGGCTCAGGGCCGCAAGGCAACCCGTCAACCTTTGCACGTCATGTAGGCGCTCTGGTTGTTTCATTCGGACTATGGAGCCGATCTTGTCTGGGTTAGCATCGATCCCTCGTTCGGAAACGAGGAAACCAAGCAGCTTTCCTGGAGGTACTCCGAATGTGCACTTGGCTGGATTCAACTTTATTCCAAAGCGCCACAGATTCGCGAAGGTTTCAGCGAGGTCCGCCAGGAGGTCGGAACCTTTCCTGGACTTGACCATGATATCGTCCATGTAGGCCTCCACATTCCGATTGATCTGCCTTTGCAAGCATTTCTGAATCATTCGCTGGAAAGTAGCACCAGCATTCTTCAAACCGAAAGGCATTGTGACGTAACAGAAACACCCGAATGGGGTGATGAAGGCCGTTTCAATTTATCGGGGCCGTACATTCGGATCTGGTGGTACCCGGAGTACGCGTCCAGGAACGACAGACGTTCACATCCAACATTAGAGTCCACTTTTTGATCTATACGTGGTAAAGGGAGATGATCCTTCGGGCATGACCGATTGAGGTGTTTGAAGTCAATACACATTCTGAGTGATTTATCCTTCTTAGGCACCAAGACGACATTCGCGAGCCACTCGGAGTGGTATACTTCGCGAATGAACTCAGCAGCTAGGAGCCGAGCTATTTCTTTGCCAATCTCCTTGCGCTTCTCCATGGAGGATCGGCGCAAGTACTCTTTGACCGGCTTGACTTTGGGATCAGTTCGGATTCGGTGCTCAGCGAGCTCCCTGGGAACACCGGGCATGTCAGACGCCTTCCATGCGAAGATGTCCTAGTTCTCACGGAGGAACTGGATGAGCTCGGTTTCCTATTTCTCCCCGAGTGATGTGGATATATTCGTCGGTGCAGCACTTGGATCAGTCGGGTGAACATGGACTTGCTTGGTCTCTCCAGCCGACTGGAAAGCCGACTCAGAAGCGGGCCGTTTCGACCTAAGCAAGTCGGCTGTGTCCACCTCCTTCTTGTATCCTTCGAGCTCAGCTACCAACACGTGCTCATTGGCAATTTTGGAACCCCGCTGGAGGCATTCCTCAGCTAAGATCCGGTCACCAGTCACAGTGATCACACCACTCGGCCCTGGCATCTTCAATTTAAGATACACGTAACATGGTCTGGCCATGAAGCGTGCATAAGCGGGCCTGCCCAGGATTGCATGATAGGCACTGCGGAAATCCACCACCTCGAAGGTCAATCGCTCCTTCCGTAAGTTCTTCTCGCTTTTACCGAATACTACATCCAGAGAGATCTGGCCGAGTGACTCTGCTTTCTTCCCAGGGACTATCCCATGGAAATACATGTTGCTCTTGCTCAACCGGGACATCGGGATGCCCATTGCTTTGAGCGTGTTGGCATAAATTATGTTGAGTCCGCTGCCTCCGTCCATAAGAACCTTATGCAGTCGGACACCGTTCACGACTGGATCGACGACCAACGCCTGCCTCCCGGGGGTGGCTATGTGGGGCGGATGGTCGGAATGGTCAAATGTAATCGGAGTCTTTGCCCAGTTGAGGTGTTTGGAGGCAGTCGGAACTGCCATGTTAACTTCCCGATTGACAACCTTCAACCGTCTTTTACTCTCGACATCAGCGAAGACCATCAAAATTTTGTCGACTGATGGGAACCCGGGGGAATGCTCTTCCTCATCATCAGCGTCATCTTTGTCTTCTAAGGGCTCTTTGCCCATAGCCTGTTTGAGCAGGTGACATTCCCGAGTGGTATGCTTCGGGAGCACAACGTTGCCGTCTTCATCTGTCTTGGTATGAACTTGGCAAGGCTGATCGAGAATGTCAGGCTTGGAGTCGGAATTCTTCTTGGGAATCCACTCTTTTTTCTTCTTCGGCTTCGGTTTGCCCTGGCCCTGGCCGGAGACGGCCACAACCTCTGCCTTACCAGGAGCATCAGCTTTCCGCCTCTGCTGTTTCTTTCCTGCATTGCCCCCCAATTGAGGGGCGTCACCGGTGCGTCCTTTGCCGCTACGGAAGCAATCTTCTTCTTCGCCAGTGGCGTACTTATTCTCTATTTCCATGGCCCGACTGAGGGACAGATCCCCAGCTCGTCCAAACTTGATAATCAACTCTCGATACCGAGTGCCGGCCTTGAAGGCGCACACGGCCTGGTGGTCAGTTACGTTCTCCACGGTGTTGTGCAACGTGGTCCAGCGCTGGATGTACTCACGGAGAGTCTCATTGCTCTTCTGGACATAGTGTTGCAGTTCTGTTAGACCGCCCGAGCGCTTGTAAGTGCCCTCGAAGTTCTTAACGAACACTCGGGCTAAGTCTTCCCAACAATAGATGTAGCTCGGTGGCAATTGGTTCAGCCATGCGCGTGCTAACCCTTCCAGCATGAGCGGAAGGTGTTTCATTGCAACAAAATCATTGCCTCCGCCGATCTGAACGGCCACTCGGTAGTCCTCGAGCCAAGTTTCTGGCTTCGACTCACCGTTGAATTTGCCAATTCCTATAGCTAGACGGTAGTTGGGAGGAATCTCAGCTTCCCGAATGTATCTGCTGAAACAACCGAGTCCGGAGGCACCCCAGCCAGTCACTCGGTCCCAATTGTCCCTGTTCCGATCGACCACATGCTGAGTGATAATGGACCTGGCATTGAACTGAGGGTGTCTATGACCGTTATCCCCATAACCTCTCTACCGGACGGGGCTCCGCTCTTAGTCCCTTGCGTGAGGGCGACCATCGTCATAGTGACGCGGGCCATATGACCCGCCCCTCGGAGGGGGCGTCCGACTGACGTCGCGATCGTCGTGCCAGCGCCCTCCGTATGGACCTCTCGGAAGAGGAGGAGTTCGCTAGTCTTTCCTTGGTGCAAGTGGGCTATGAGACGACTGGACCGTTTCTGCTCGAACAGACTTGCTGTGGATACGCAGATGAGATTGTGACACTTCAGAGTTCTGCTCCAAAGCCGTCTTCGAAAGGGCCTGGATCTGCTGAATGCCCTCACCGGCCGCCGAATCGGATGGCTGGAGCGAATCAGCTATCCGAGTAGCCGCAGCTAGGTTCAACAAAGGTGTGCGCATCATCGGGATGGTGTACGTCCACTCTTTCGTGAACAGCTGACGGCGACTCCAGCTGGAGCTGGGTATCTCCTTTGCCGCACACTCGTCGAGTGATCGCTGAAGCCGCTCGAGTCGCTCGCGCTCCGCCAAAGTGTCCCAGCGCATAGCTTCCAGAGCCATCTCCTCCGGGGAAGTTGCCGCGATGGGAGTGAGAAGAACTTCGTCGTTCGTGCGCCTGATTTCCTCCCGTTGATCCCGAGTGAGGGGTCGGGGAGGGTAACCGTCGGAGGTAGCCTTGTTGCGGTCGCCATCACACCTGCGAGCATCTCCTGCGGAGTAGCCGGGAGGAGGATCGTCCCGGGACGGGCCGGCCATCAGGACCTCCGCGACAACTCTGCTTCTCTCGTAATCGGCTGCACCAGAGGAGTCGTCGTCTGACGATGGGAAAAGGCAGTGTACGGACTCGTCGGAGCCTCCCACGGGAGTCTGCTCAGCTGCGGTTTGAGCCGCCACTGCGTGCTTGATCCAGCGTTGCAGCCGTGAGCGCCCAGAGCGCCGGCTATAGGCTGCAACGCGAGTCGGTGAAGTAGGTCGATATGGTGTTGATGGCTATCGGAGAAGGACTCCAAACGTCGTCGCGGTGAAATGCACTATGCCTCGGGCGGGCAGTGCCTCAACATCCAGCGGCGCTTCCTGCAGCCACGCCGAGTCGTCGACGATGAAGCCGAGGGAGCCAAAGAAGATCTCGCTGCGAGTGTCATCATGATGATCGGAAAAGTGGAAATTCCACCTGCGCCGGAATTCGCTAGACGCGCAGCCCCACGGCGGGCACCAACTGTCGAGGGAACTAGCCTGACAATACTACCAGGGGTACGAATGGAGGGGCGAAGTCTAGCTACGGCTCAGATGTTCACTCGGATGTGTACGAGTTCAGGCCCCACTCGGAAGTGGTAAAAGCCCTACGTTTTGAGTCCGGGGGCTTGTTTGTTTGCTTATGGGGTATAGAGGAATACAGGATGTCAGAACCATGCTACGGCGTCCGGTGATGGCTTATATAGAGTGCGCCACCGCCAGCCGAGCGCCGTAATAAATTCTACTTAAAGCTACGTTACAGGAACTGCCGCTTTAAGTAGAGCGTTACTGGTAACGCGCCATTAACTAGTCGGTGATTGTCTCTTCAGGTCCCTCGAACGCTACGCCTCCTCAGCCGTTGAACTCCTGTCAACCGAGTGTAGCTATGGCCGTCCGAGTGACTCTTCAGGTGCGTCCGAATGCACCTTTACTTCTGGAGCTTCAATGCTAATGAGGGTCCATAGGTGGGCCTAGAAGATAACCTTGTGACCCTACCCATGGTAGACGACCTCATCAGTGATAATGAAGACATAGATCATACTGTTGATTATCCTTTTCAGAGAAAGATCGAACGAAGGGAAAGACCATTGGTTTGTGTTATCCAATCTAAACCAATTATGAAAGTCTCTAATTTTATTATGTTGCTTCGTTGCATTAGTGTTAAATTTCTTCCCTTGGAATAGCAGTTCTAGGTTGACGAAGGATGTAAAAAATATGAAGAGATGATACATAGCATCATTTTATTGTTTTGTCTTTTTTTGTGTGTGAACCAGCATAATTTACATGGTAAGCCGAATGAAATTTCTCTTTGAAAGTGTCATCTGTAATGCCATTATGAATTTATAGGGGAGAAAATTAGGTGGAATGAGTTGAGGCCACGTTTGAGTCAGAATAATAAGTTGTGAGCTATTTTTCGGTCTTCCTGGCAAGGAGCGGATATGTGTTTGGGGACCTGGGCGTGTACGATGTCCATATCTACAGAGTAAAGTTGAGATGGGTTATAACCGAAGGCAGTCATCCGACCACACCATAGTCAGCATCCCATTAGGTAAACAGAAGGTGACTTGGCCCTGTTCTTTCTTCCATTTTGTTATCTGGAATAGATCAAACAGCGTAGAGGTTGATTTAGCTTGAATGTGATCTAAAGTTGAGCTTACTTTTCATGAGGAGGTCGGGAGCAGAATTTGCCTCCAGAAATAGATCCATAATATATATGGATATCATGATTCCAGCTGCCTGATTGCTGTAGAGTCATATATGAGTCCCCTGATAATGCAATCTCTTCTTCCTAAAATTCAACTGGCACTAAATTCATCAGTAAAAAGAACAATTGTACAGTTAACTTATCATGTAGAAATCAAAAGAGAAAGAAGAGAGAAATAAGTACTGGTCTCGGACATACAGTTCTTTTTGAAAAAATTGCCCAGGCAGGCATCTAATGCGGATGTTCAGTGAAACAACAGACTACACTTTTGCCTTTTTTCTTCTCTTTATATCCTTCAAGTTACAGAATGATGTGATCTGAAACTTTTACTTAGTTTTGTTCTGTTATGGAGAGTTGAGAGCTTTAGGAATAAATTCAGTCGCACTGCAGTTTTTGTATTTTGTATGATGGATATTTTCCACTTCCCATCCCATATTCAAAATCATACCCTTTAACAAAGGAAAATTGCTGAGAGTTTGTTGAAGGACCATAATGTGTTTGATCTAGCACTAAGATAAGAGCACTCTTTTTTTTTCTGTTTGACATAGCACCTTGGTTAAGATAAGAGCACCTTGGTTGAGAGTTTGTTGAAGGACCATAATATTTGCAAAGTTTTATTGACCAGTTCACTTTAGTTAGAGTTCAGACAACACTGAACTGATGTTTGATAGCTCATTTTATATATTGCACTTTGCCAAAACTAGAAGTTTTTTAATGGTGCACACATTATTTCAAGAAACTTCCAAGTGTGCTTGGGCTACCGCTGTGCAGACCGATTCATTGAACCAAACTAGAGAATTACTTTAATAATCAGTGAGCATGTGATATTATCTAGCTTAGCTCAGGTTCCTTTTGGTCCGAGAATTTTGTATGGCTTATATAAAGTGTAGTGTGAATGAGGAACCCATAAGGAAAATATGAAAGATATGCTCCCTCCGTCCCATAATGTAAGACGTTTTTTAAACTAGTGTAGTGTTAAAAAACGTCTTACATTATGGGACGGAGGGAGTAAATTCGAAGGTTCTCTCTGTCTCTTTGTCTTTTCAGTTTTCCTAAGTGGCTGCTGCTATTTCATACCAATTCTTTGAACCCAAAAAATTGGAAAAACTAATTGTTCGTATATACTTATAGGACATGTCCCTATATTTTATATTATACTTAACTTCTAAATATGTTCATGGCATACAGATCTCTAGATACTAATAGAAGTATTTTACTATTCAGATAGAACATGTTGTATAGGTACTCTCTTCTTAGCTGTTTTTGTGTGTGTGCATAATTTGACAAATAGAATCTCGGACCCGCCATAATTTGATAAATATTTGAATAGTAAAATTTCGTGTGTGCATAATTTCACATTACCTTTTGGCTGGAATATGCAAGGTAATGTGAATGCTAACAGCGGGTGCAATTCTACAAACACAAATAATTTTTCTATTCAGCATTATGTCTTTGCTGTAGCAACTTGAATTTGTCTGCTCTTGTGACTATTTCATTTTCCAGACCATCTATGCTACACCAGTGTGCTTAATATTTTGTCGATTTCCATCTCATGTGTCAATTCGGTGATTACTGTAGGAGCTAACATAAGTTGGTAGGTGCATAATTATTTTCTCGCCCATTACAAAGATACACACATGCAGAACGCACAACAAATTCTCAATTTTTTTACGAAAAGAACTTCTCTGCATTTTCCGTGTCACTTACAAAAATTGCCACGTTATTTAATTAGAATATTTCTCTTAAATTTGAGATGGTCTACTATTAACATTTTCAGAATTTTGCTATGTTTTGGAGATAACATGGCAAACCTGTATATATAAGAAATTTGTTGGAAATATGCCCTAGAGGCAATAATAAAATGGTTATTATTGTATTTCCTTGTTCATGATAATTGTCTATTGTTCATGCTATAATTGTGTTAACCGAAAACCGTAATGCATGTGTGAATACATAGACCAGAACATGTCCCTAGTGAGCCTCTAGTTGACTAGCTCGTTGATCAATAGATAGTCACGGTTTCATGACCATGGACATTGGATGTCGTTGATAACGGGATCACATCATTAGGAGAATGGTGTGATGGACAAGACCCAATCCTAAGCATAGCACAAGATCGTGTAGTTCGTCTGCTAGAGCTTTTCCAATGTCAAGTATCGTTTCCTTAGACCATGAGATTGTGCAACTCCCGGATACCGTAGGAATACTTTGGGTGTGCCAAACGTCACAACGTAACTGGGTGGCTATAAAGGTACACTACGGGTATCTCCGAAAGTGTCTGTTGGGTTGGCACGAATCGAGACTGGGATTTGTCACTCCGTGTGACGGAGAGGTATCTCTGGGCCCACTCGGTAAGACATCATCATAATGAGCTCAATGTGACTAAGGAGTTAGCCACGGGATGATGTGTTACGGAACGAGTAAAGAGACTTCCCGGTAACGAGATTGAACAAGGTATAGGGATACCGACGATCGAATCTCGGGCAAGTATCATACCGGTAGACAAAGGGAATTGTATACGGGATTGATTGAATCCCCGACATCGTGGTTCATCCGATGAGATCATCGTGGAGCATGTGGGAGCCAACATGGGTATCCAGATCCCGCTGTTGGTTATTGACCGGAGAGGTGTCTCGGTCATGTCTACGTGCCTCCCGAACCCGTAGGGTCTACACACTTAAGGTTCGATGACGCTAGGGTTATAGGGAAATAGTGTACGTGGTTACCGAAGGTTGTTCGGAGTCCCGGATGAGATCCCGGACGTCACGAGGAGTTCCGGAATGGTCCGGAGGTAAAGATTCATATATAGGAAGTGAGGTTTTGGTCACCGGAAATGTTTCGGGCGTCACCGGTAACGTACCGGGACCACCGGAAGGGTTCCGGGGGTCCACCGGGAGGGGCCACCGGCCCCAGAGGGCTGCATGGGCCACAAGTGGAAGGGAACCAGCCCCTAGGTGGGCTGGTGCGCCTCCCACCCCAGCCCAAGGCGCAGCACAAGGGTGGAGGGGGGCAAACCCTAGAGCAGATGGGCCCTAAGGCCCACCTAGGGCTGCGCCCCCTCTCTCCCTCCCTCTGGCCGCCGCCCAGATTGGATCTGGGGCTGCCGCCGGCCCCCTAAGGGGAACCCTAGGGCGCAGCCCCTCCCCTCCCCTCCTCCTATATATAGTGGTGAGTTTTGGTGCTGCCAACACACGAGTTTTCCTCTCTCTCGGCGCAGCCCTACCTCTCCCTCTCCTCGTTCTCCATAGTGCTTGGCGAAGCCCTGCCGGAGTACCACGCAGCTCCACCGCCACCACGCCGTCGTGCTGCTGGAGCTCTCCCTCAACCTCTCCTTCCTCCTTGCTGGATCAAGGCGTAGGAGACGTCACCGGGCTGCACGTGTGTTGAACGCGGAGGCGCCGTTGTTCGGCGCTTAGATCGGAATCGACCGCGATCTGAATCGTTGCGAGTACGACTCCACCAACCGCGTTCTTGTAACGCTTCCGCTTAGCGATCTTCAAAGGTATGAAGATGCACGCTCCCCTTACTCGTTGCTGGTTTCTCCATAGATAGATCTTGGTGAACACGTAGGAATTTTTTTGATTTACTACTACGTCTCCCAACAGTGGCATCATGAGCTAGGTTTATGCGTAGAATCTATGCACGAGTAGAACACAAGTTGTTGTGGGCGTCGATCTTGTTAATTTGCTTGCCGTTACTAGTCTTATCTTGATTCGGCGGTATTGTGGGATGAAGCGGCCCGGACCAACTTTACACGTACGCTTACGTGAGACCGGTTCCACCGCCTGACATGCACTTGTTGCATAAGGTGGCTAGCGGGTGTCTGTCTCTCCCACCTTAGTCGGATTGGATTCGATGAAAAGGGTCCTTATGAAGGGTAAATAGCAATTGGCATATCACGTTGTGGTTTTGGCGTAGGTAAGAAGCGTTCTTGCTAGAAACCTATAGCAGCCACGTAAAAACTTGCAACTACAAATTAGAGGACGTCTAACTTGTTTTTGCAGCATATGCCTTGTGATGTGATATGGACAAAAGGATGTGATGTGATGCATTGTGATGTATGAGATTGATCATGTTCTTGTAATAGGATTCACGGCTTGCATGTCGATGAGTATGACAACCGGCAGGAGCCATAGGAGTTGTCTTATTTTATTGTATGACCCGCGTGTCAATCATAAATGCCATGTAATTACTTTACTTTATTGCTAAACGTTAGCCATAGTAGTAGAAGTAATAGTTGGCGAGACGACTTCATGAAGACACAATGATGGAGATCATGGTGTCGTGCCGGTGACAGTGATGATCATGGTGCCCCGAAGATGGAGATCAAAGGAGCAAGATGATATTGGCCATATCATGTCACTATATGGATTGCATGTGATGTTTATCATGTTTACATCTTATTTTCTTAGAACGACGGTAGTAAATAAGATGATCTCTCAATAAAATTTCAAGAAAGGTGTTCACCCTAACTGTGCACCGTTGCTAAGGATCGTTATTCCGAAGCACCACGTGATGATCGGGTGTGATAGGTTCTAACGTTCGCATACAACGGGTGTAAGCCAGATTTACACACGCGAAACACTTAGGTTGACTTGACGAGCCTAGCATGTACAGACATGGCCTCGGAACATGGAAGACTGAAAGGTCGAACATGAGTCGTATAGTAGATGCGATCAACATAGAGATGTTCACCATGGATGACTAGTCCGTCTCACGTGATGATCGGACACGGGCTAGTTGACATGGATCATGTATCACTTGGATGACTAGAGAGATGTCTATCTAAGTGGGAGTTCATTAAATAATTTGATTATGTGAACTTAATTATCATGAACTTAGTCTAAAAATGTTTTTACAATCTATATTGTAGATCCAATGGCCAACGCTAATGTGACCCTCAACTTCAACGCGTTCCTAGAGAAAACCAAGCTGAAAGATGATGGAAGCAACTATGCGGACTGGGTCCGTAGCTTGAGGATCATCCTCATAGCTTCCAAGAGATTGTATGTCCTCGATGCACCGCTAGGTGACCCACCCATTTTCCCAGCGGACCAAGACGTTACGAACGCTTGGCAGTCACGCTACGATGATTACTCCCTTGTTCAGTGCGGCATGCTTTACAGTTTAGAACCGGGGCTCCAAAAGCGTTTTGAGCAACACGGAGCATATGAGATGTTCCAAGAGCTGAAACTGGTTTTCCAAGCTCATGCCCGGGTCGAGAGATATGACGTCTCCGACAAGTTCTTCAGCTGTAAGATGGAGGAGAATAGTTCTGTCAGTGAGCACATACTCAAAATGTCTGGGTTACACAACCGCTTGACTCAGCTGGGAGTTAATCTCCCGGATGACTCGGTCATTGACAGAATCCTCCAGTCGCTTCCACCTAGCTACAAGAGCTTTGTGATGAACTACAACATGCAGGGTATGGAGAAGTCCATTCCTGAGTTGTACTCGATGCTGAAATTAGCGGAGGTCGAGATCAAAAAGGAGCATCAAGTGTTGATGGTGAATAAGACCACTAGTTTCAAGAAAGGCAAGGGTAAGAAGAACTTCAAGAAGGATGGCAAAGCTGTTGCCGCGCCCGGTAAGCAAGTTGCCGGGAAGAAGAACAAGAATGGACCCAAGCCTGAGACTGAGTGCTTTTATTGCAAGGGTACCGGTCACTGGAAGCGGAATTGCCCCAAGTACTTAGCGGATAAGAAGGCCGGCAACGTTAAAGGTATATGTGATATACTTGTCATTGATGTGTACCTAACCAGCGCTCGTAGTAGCTCCTGGGTATTTGATACCGGTGCAGTTGCTCACATTTGTAACTCCAAGCAGGAGCTGCGGAATAAGCGGAGACTGGCAAAGGACGAGGTGACGATGTGCGTCGGGAATGGTTCCAAGGTCGATGTGATCGCCGTCGGCACGCTACCTCTACATCTACCTTCGGGATTAGTTTTAAACCTCAATAATTGTTATTTAGTACCAGCTTTGAGCATGAACATTGTATCTGGATCTCGTTTGATGCGAGATGGCTACTCATTTAAATCTGAGAATAATGGTTGTTCTATTTATATGAGAGAAATGTTTTATGGTCATGCCCCGCTGGTCAATGGTTTATTTTTGATGAATCTCGAACGTGATGTTACACATGTCCATAGTGTGAGTACCAAAAAGTGTAAGGTTGATAACGATAGTCCCACTTACATGTGGCACTGCCGCCTTGGTCATATTGGTGTCAAACGCATGAAGAAGCTCCATGCTGATGGACTTTTCGAGTCTCTTGATTTCGAATCATTTGACACGTGCGAACCATGCCTCATGGGCAAGATGACCAAGACTCCATTCTCTGGAACAATGGAGCGAGCAACTGACTTGTTGGAGATATTACATACCGATGTATGCGGTCCAATGAGCGTCGAGGCTCGCGGTGGCTACCGTTATGTTCTCACCCTCACTGATGACTTGAGCAGATATGGGTATGTCTACTTAATGAAACACAAGTCTGAAACCTTTGAAAGGTTCAAGGAATTTCAGAGTGAGGTAGAGAATCAACGTGACAGGAAAATAAAGTGCCTACGATCTGATCGTGGCGGAGAATATTTAAGTCACGAGTTTGGCACACACCTAAGGAAATGTGGAATTGTTTCACAACTCACGCCGCCTGGCATACCTCAGCGAAATGGTGTGTCTGAACGTCGTAATCGCACTCTATTGGATATGGTGCGATCTATGATGTCTATTACCGACTTACCGCTATCATTTTGGGGATATGCATTAGAGACTGCCGCATTCACTTTAAATAGGGCACCGTCTAAATCCGTTGAGACGACACCGTATGAATTATGGTTTGGGAAGAAACCTAAGCTGTCGTTTCTAAAAGTTTGGGGATGCGAAGCTTATGTGAAGAAACTTCAACCTGAGAAGCTCGAACCCAAAGCGGAAAAGTGCGTCTTCATAGGATATCCCAAAGAGACTATTGGGTATACCTTCTACCTCAGATCCGAAGGCAAAGTCTTTGTTGCCAAGAATGGATCCTTTCTTGAGAAAGAGTTTCTCTCGAAAGAAGTCAGTGGGAGGAAAATAGAACTTGATGAGGTAATTGTACCTCCACTCGAACCGGAGGGTAGCGCAGCACAGGAAGTTGTTTCTGTGGAGCCTACACCGGCTGGAGAGGAAGTTAATGATGATGATCATGAAACTTCAGATCAAGTTACTATTGAACGTCGAAGGTCCACTAGGACACGTTCCGCACCAGAGTGGTACGGCAACCCTGTCCTGGAGATCATGTTGTTGGACAACGGTGAACCTTCGAACTATGAAGAAGCGATGGCGGGCCCGGATTCCAACAAATGGCTTGAAGCCATGAAATCCGAGATAGGATCCATGTATGAGAACAAAGTGTGGACTTTGGTGGACTTGCCTGATGATAAGCGAGCCATTGAAAATAAATGGATCTTTAAGAAGAAGACTGACGCGGATGGTAATGTGACCGTCTATAAGGCTCGGCTTGTTGCTAAGGGTTATCGACAAGTTCAAGGAGTTGACTACGATGAGACTTTCTCACCCGTAGCGATGCTGAAGTCTGTCCGAATCATGTTAGCAATTGCCGCATTTTATGATTATGAGATCTGGCAAATGGACGTCAAAACGGCATTCCTTAATGGCTTCCTTAAGGAAGAACTGTATATGATGCAGCCGGAAGGTTTTGTCGATCCTAAAGATGCTAACAAAGTATGCAAGCTCCAGCGCTCCATCTATGGGCTGGTGCAAGCATCGCGGAGTTGGAACATTCGCTTTAATGAGGTAATTAAAGCGTTTGGGTTTATGCAGGTTTATGGAGAACCCTGTATTTACAAGAAAGTGAGTGGGAGCTCTGTAGCATTTCTCATATTATATGTGGATGACATATTGTTGATGGGAAATGATATAGAACTTTTGGAAAGTGTAAAGGCCTACTTGAATAAATGTTTTTCAATGAAGGACCTTGGAGAAGCTGCTTACATATTAGGTATTAAGATCTATAGAGATAGATCAAAACGCCTCATAGGTCTTTCACAAAGCACATACCTTGAAAAGATATTGAAGAAGTTCAATATGGATCAGTCCAAGAAGGGGTTCTTGCCTGTGTTACAGGGTGTGAGATTGAGTACGACTCAATGCCCGACCACGACAAAGGATAGAGAAGAGATGAGTGTCATCCCCTATGTTTCAGCCATAGGCTCTATTATGTATGCCATGCTGTGTACCAGACCTGATGTGAACCTTGCCATAAGTTTGGTAGGGAGGTACCAAAGTGATCTCGGAGCGGAACACTGGACAGCGGTCAAGAATATCCTGAAGTACCTGAAAAGGACAAAGGACATGTTTCTCGTATATGGAGGTGCCGAAGAGCTCGTCGTAAAGGGTTACGTCGATGCTAGCTTCGACACAGATCCGGACGACTCCAAGTCACAAACCGGATACGTGTATATTTTGAACGGAGGGGCAGTCAGCTGGTGCAGCAGCAAGCAAAGTGTCGTGGCGGCATCTACATGTGAAGCGGAGTATGTAGCTGCTTCGGAAGCAGCAAAGGAAGGAGTCTGGATGAAGGAGTTCATCACCGACCTAGGAGTAATTCCCAATGCGTCGGGCTCGATGACTCTATTCTGTGACAACACTGGAGCTATTGCCCTTGCCAAGGAGCCCAGGTTTCACAAGAAGACAAGACACATCAAGCGCCGCTTCAACTCCATCCGTGATTACATTCAGGAGGGAGATATAGATATTTGTAAAGTACATACGGATCTGAATGTCGCAGATCCGTTGACTAAACCTCTCTCACGAGCAAAACATGATCAACACCAGAATGGTATGGGTGTTCGATTCATCACAATGTAACTAGATTATTGACTCTAGTGCAAATGGAAGACTGTTGGAAATATGCCCTAGAGGCAATAATAAAATGGTTATTATTGTATTTCCTTGTTCATGATAATTGTCTATTGTTCATGCTATAATTGTGTTAACCGGAAACCGTAATGTATGTGTGAATACATAGACCACAGCATGTCCCTAGTGAGCCTCTAGTTGACTAGCTCGTTGATCAATAGATGGTCACGGTTTCATGACCATGGACATTGGATGTCGTTGATAACGGGATCACATCATTAGGAGAATGATGTGATGGACAAGACCCAATCCTAAGCATAGCACAAGATCGTGTAGTTCGTCTGCTAGAGCTTTTCCAATGTCAAGTATCGTTTCCTTAGACCATGAGATTGTGCAACTCCCGGATACCGTAGGAATACTTTGGGTGTGCCAAACGTCACAACGTAACTGGGTGGCTATAAAGGTACACTACGGGTATCTCCGAAAGTGTCTGTTGGGTTGGCACGAATCGAGACTGGGATTTGTCACTCCGTGTGACGGAGAGGTATCTCTGGGCCCACTCGGTAAGACATCATCATAATGAGCTCAATGTGACTAAGGAGTTAGCCACGGGATGATGTGTTACGGAACGAGTAAAGAGACTTCCCGGTAACGAGATTGAACAAGGTATAGGGATACCGACGATCGAATCTCGGGCAAGTATCATACCGGTAGACAAAGGGAATTGTATACGGGATTGATTGAATCCCCGACATCGTGGTTCATCCGATGAGATCATCGTGGAGCATGTGGGAGCCAACATGGGTATCCAGATCCCGCTGTTGGTTATTGACCGGAGAGGTGTCTCGGTCATGTCTACGTGCCTCCCGAACCCGTAGGGTCTACACACTTAAGGTTCGATGACGCTAGGGTTATAGGGAAATAGTGTACGTGGTTACCGAAGGTTGTTCGGAGTCCCGGATGAGATCCCGGACGTCACGAGGAGTTCCGGAATGGTCCGGAGGTAAAGATTCATATATAGGAAGTGAGGTTTTGGTCACCAGAAATGTTTCGGGCGTCACCGGTAACGTACCGGGACCACCGGAAGGGTTCCGGGGGTCCACCGGGAGGGGCCACCGGCCCCAGAGGGCTGCATGGGCCACAAGTGGAAGGGAACCAGCCCCAGGTGGGCTGGTGCGCCTCCCACCCCAGCCCAAGGCGCAGCACAAGGGTGGAGGGGGGCAAACCCTAGAGCAGATGGGCCCTAAGGCCCACCTAGGGCTGCGCCCCCTCTCTCCCTCCCTCTGGCCGCCGCCCAGATTGGATCTGGGGCTGCCGCCGGCCCCCTAAGGGGAACCCTAGGGCGCAGCCCCTCCCCTCCCCTCCTCCTATATATAGTGGTGAGTTTTGGGGCTGCCAACACACGAGTTTTCCTCTCTCTCGGCGCAGCCCTACCTCTCCCTCTCCTCGTTCTCCATAGTGCTTGGCGAAGCCCTGCCGGAGTACCACGCAGCTCCACCGCCACCACGCCGTCGTGCTGCCGGAGCTCTCCCTCAACCTCTCCTTCCTCCTTGCTGGATCAAGGCGTAGGAGACGTCACCGGGCTGCACGTGTGTTGAACGCGGAGGCGCCGTTGTTCGGCGCTTAGATCGGAATCGACCGCGATCTGAATCGCTGCGAGTACGACTCCACCAACCGCGTTCTTGTAACGCTTCCGCTTAGCGATCTTCAAAGGTATGAAGATGCACTCTCCCCTTACTCGTTGCTGGTTTCTCCATAGATAGATCTTGGTGAACACGTAGGAAATTTTTTGATTTACTACTACGTCTCCCAACAAAATCAAAGATACACATGGCAAACTTTAACCAATTTGTCCTATAAAAATTTGGCATGCATCGGTCAAGCTTCAGATCGGGCATGTATAAATATAGCAAGAAACAAAGTTTACTAGGATTCGCGACGGTTGATGAGTAGACACTGGATCACATACACAACCAAAGGATTGCCATAAAAATTTGCAATCTACGGGACGCTGGAAGGCAAATGAAAATAAAAGGAATCACATGAGATGGGACGACGAGGCAAGCTTTGTAGTGTAGGAGCATCTACCTGTTCCCAAGGTCCTTGTGCTTGGTGTGTGTCTCGCCGGGGGCACGGGTCATAGGTCCAGCCGCCCTTCGCCGCGACGGTGCCTATGACGCTCCGGCCAGTGTGCACACGAACGAGCCGCCACCGTCACCTGAGGACATGGTGGATGTTCCTGGCAAGGAGCAACAGCAGCTCCCGCCACAAAACCAACTGACCGACCGGCTGTGCTCGCTCGGCCTGAAATTTCCAATTACGAGGCACCGGATAGCGGCTTGGCTCGCCGTGCACCCTTGGTTCCCGGCCTTGGTCGCGCAGGAGCGCCCTCGCATGCTCATGGTCATGGATTCGTCGCCTCGCCAGTGCAAGGGCCTGGACGGCGAGCACATGCTCCTCCGCGAGTTCAAGAACAAGGCGGCTCGGATATTCATCAACGAGGAGGACCTTCTTGCACGGACACAGCGGTAGGTCAAGTTGAGCGGTAGGGCAGCCATGGCTGCCACTGGTCCTCCGTGGCCGCCGTGCCGCGAGGCCCGCCATGGCCGCCGCGAGGTTGGTGCTGCCGTCACATCTCCTCTGACTCTCTTACTGGAATGGACTAGTAGTATGCCCGTGCGTTGCCACGGGCCTAATATAATTAATTTTTTACTATGCATATAAATATAATGCATATCAGATTTCACATGTATAGAAAAAATAGCTTGTAACAAATGAAAAATAATTTAAATCCACTTCCGTTGTAATATAATTCAATGATGTATAGAAAGCAATGATCCAAATAATTATCTGTTATGAACTAAGATTTACTTCATGTGCTCAAGATATACCCATACAAAGTCAGGAGTGTTGTCTTTATGTTCATTCACACGGTACTTCGAACAAAAGAAGCACTTATGGTAGATAATATAAAAGAATGGGCGAAGGATGACGGGGCACCCAACCCAGGTAGATAACGAACACTGCAAACTTGCCACCCATGCAACCATTGACAAAAGAAGCACTCATGGTCGGTGTTCGCTGGAGAGCCAAGGCCGTCTACTTGCCCAAAGCCGCCGCCTTGGCATCCACCCACCACGTACATCACTACCACACCGAGAATGCGAAACTTGACAAGAAAACTCAAGGCAAACCACAACTACGGTAACACCCACAAGAGTACTTGGCTCCTGCGGAGCACACACGGGGAAAATCTGGTTGGGAACCATACAATCCACCACCGGAGCGCCTGCTTGGGGGCGGGTGTGGCACACTCAGGCAGCAAGGAGTCCCGTTGACCCAGGAGGAGGACCACCAGCTGGCTAAAGGGCGACAACCATTGCAATCGAATGGTGAACCTTGCCACCCCCAGACCTAGATGAGGATGGAGCCTCCATGGCCGACACCGCATCACACGGGGCCAGGAGAGAACGTCGCCGTCGGGACGGGTGACATGCAGATTGGGCAGCGCCAGGGAGAGGAGGGGCACGAGGGGACGACCCGCCGTTGCCCTGAGCCACACATGTGAGGATTGCGACGGCCGCTGGCGCTGGCGGGGGAGGGAAGGGAGTTATGGGGAGGTGGTGCTGCATAAGTTGTATCCTTAATCTCTTGCCTCAATAAGGGGTTTAGTTGTAAATTTCAACTTTGTGTGCAGGAAAGAACGGCATTCAGAAGAGCAACATTGGATGTATAGGGTAAACAGAAATAATATCATACCTATAAGCCACAAACTTGATAAACATGGTGGTAACTTGTCTCAAACGTACATAGTTCTCAAATAAACAAAAGGTGGGAAAACTCTAACAAGTGTAATAAACTGAACAAGATATGTGTCGTCTCCTTGCAAATGTTCCTTTTTTTGCAAGACTGGTTTTTTTGAAGTAACATTCATGTTTCATAGGTCCATAGTAAATAGAATAAACTGAATCAGAGAAAACTATAAATATATAGCTGATTATACTTGTCAGACACCCATATCAGTCCATCATAATGCCCGCATGAAATTGAAACAATTTATAGTTAGTAAGCAACTCTATGGAGCAAAAGGGTAAAGAACAATATAACTCTTCCAAACCATATCAACGCCTAAATCCATAAAATTTTACAATTGTAAAATAGCAGATCATTACCCCACCCCTCTCCTTATATTTAAAAATGGTTGATATACATAACCCTTAGAAAATGGGAGTCTCTTCAAAGGTAGACACAATGTTTCTATTCACTTTCCCTATTCTATTTCGGCAAGAATGGTCAGTACTAATGAACTCGAAAGAAAATTTTGCATCTGACACCACAATAGGCATTGCAACTCCCAATCAAAGAAACCACTCAGGAAGGATACTACATTATATAGATTCGGAAAATGATCAAGATCCATGGGAGTATTCAAATCATCAGTCAAATTACAAGACACGATAAATTTGAATATTTCTGAAACACCACATTCGGAAAATGATCAAGATCCATTGGAGTATTCAAAGCATCAGTCACATTACAAGACATGATAAATTTGAATATTTCTGAGACACCACCATAGCCTTGACAAATCATCGCAGTAGAATGGCGACGCGCAAAAGACACTGACTTGACCAAGCCCTAGGCCATGCTAGTCTACTTGTTGAAGAAGATGGTGACAAGTCTGTAAAACATCGTCCGTGTCCGCGTCAACCTTCAACACAACCACTCGGAGCCCCTTCTCCATTGGCATTTCAAACACATGGTGCAGCAGCTTATGTAGGTATGGGAATATCTACAATCAATGTGTTTTCTAAACAAAGTGTGTGACCGCTTCAACCTAAAATAATGAAAGGCACAACCTGGTCCTAGCTAAGTTATTTAACAGGTACTATCAACTGAGATATGATACTAACGAATTGCCATTGGAATTTGAAAATAAAAATATTTTTTGGAGTACTCAAGGCTAACCTGAAACCTATACACATATCATAGTTTAGCCTTAAGTTAGTACGAAAAGTCGGAAGTGCGCCCGGGCTCGCTTGGTACTGGAATCTAAATAGCATATGTCCATTGATTAAAGCTAATGGTCATTGTACACAAATGGTATGCAAATTTAAATGGAACACAAAAGATTGATGGTACATCTCTATTCTTAAGTATTGTCAACCAACTGCCATTACATATACATATCTATCACCACTCCTAAACCCTCTCCACAGAACCTCGGAAACGGTCCAGTGGCCACGAAGCAACGTACATCTCTATTCTTCATTTTTTTTTTAAACTGCAGTTATCGGCCTTCATTTGAGCTTAACATCCAATGAAACCAGGCCATGTTGCCACCGAGAGTCACTCCACTGCCCCTGCAGCTTGCTGTGTTGCCCTAGCTGTCCCACTGGTCTAGCCCGTCCCGTCTCCATCCAGCCCGCCTCCACAACATGGCCTTGATCCCACCAAGCTCTGCAACGTCCTGCTATCACATGAATGGCAGGATGCTGCTTCACCTATGGACACCACCTCCGGCTGTAGCAATGGATCAGTGATCACCACGCAACTCCCTCAAACTTGGAGGAGCCATCTTGTAGCAACGATAGGGATGCCGAGTCGGTTAGCTCTGCCATGTCACCACCGACACGCCATCGTCCTCAAGCTCTCCATCGGCACAACAGAGGCAACCCTGCAGGGAGGCATATTGGGACCGCTCCATCTTTTTGGTTAATCTGCGTGAGCTGAGCTCTGAAGTGGAGTCTGATTACGTTACACTCCAAGTGGTGAAACAAGCTCCTTGTTTCCTCCATATCGTTTACATTAACAATGTAATCTAATTGTGTTTATGTTTGCATTACTTCTCGTGAACAAAACACACTCGATATGTAACTTCATCCCAGCTGAATGATCCATTAGTCTGCCCCTTGAAAGTTGGCATATGTAAGCATTCTGCCCATGCTTGGACTAATTCAGACCTCTCAAGAGACTTTTGAAGTAGCATCTCAGCTCGCCACAAACTTGGATCAACGCCTGGTGCACTCGAAGCAACAAGAATTTGAAAAGACACTCATCTATGTTCAATCACCCCGAGTTGACCCCGACCACTCTTCCAGGACAAATGCCCTCCTGATGATGATGCTAATCATGGACCATTGCAAGTCGTTACAGTGCTGGAAGTAGGGCTAAGGGAAGTTTAGTGGAACACGGAATCTAAAAGTAAAATGCATCACCTAAGAAAAACACGCAAATAAGGGGAATGAACGGGGAAAAGGGAAATGATGTAATTTCACCTGAGAGAACCCACACACAACTTGAGCAGTTGTTGGTGCTCGATGGGCATCTCCTTCGCGGGTGATTTGTGGCACAAGGAGATCCCGTCCTTAGACTGCTCTGCCGCCCGTCTTTAGACTACTCCGGTACTCCCCCACCGTCGCCGGAGCAGGAGTTCGACCCGGGCTCACGCGGCTCTTCGCCGTGTAGCATCGCGGCGTCGCCTATGCCAACCGCCTCCCACCGCCCGGCCCCCGGCCTCTCCTGCCTCTTCTCCTCCCCGGCCACGGCCGTCGCGCCGCCCCGCGCCCTGGCGCACGACCACCTCGGTGCCGCGCTCTGGCACAATGGATCCGACGACCTTGGCTTTGGCAGCGGCGACGACTACTCCCACTCGCCCTCGCCGCTCAAGTGGCGCGACCTCCATGAGAGTACCGTCTCGGTTTTCCAGGGGCCCTCATCCTCGCCGGCTTGACCATCGAGTGGTCGGTCGGGCAATGGCGGTGGTTGGGGTAGGTCTTGAACCGGACGACGGCATGGTCTTGACCAGCTGCAGATGGCAACGGGAACAAGAGTGGCGAGGGCAGGCGGCGAGGGGATCTGGTGATGGGGACAACATGGGAAACAGGTATGCTGAATGATCTGTGAGGGCGGTGGTATCGTGGTAGCGCTGGGAGATCGAGCGAGGCACGACGGCCGTCGCGTGGTGGCCAGACTCTGCGCTGGAGATGGGGCAAGTGAACGTGGGTGCCTTCCCTAGGTTTCCAGGGGCTGGTTTTTTCTTGGTTATTATGTTTTTATATGCATACGCGAGATTTGTTTGGGAAAGAAAATCGGTCGGGTGAGGATCAAGTAAGGGGTGGAGGGAAGGTACGAACGAACAGAAACGAACGACCACCTACGGACTGAGTCTGTAGTAGTAGAGATAATGATAGAAAATAGATGACATAGTGCGCGGGATTAACGGTTTATTATTGCTGACTACTTAATTTTATTTTCGAAGATTATTAAGAAAAATCTTCGCTCTGACTTTTAGGAAGGTAATCTCACATATATGGACAATTTTTTATCTTTTAGTTACTTAATTGACTCGGCACCTGCCAAAGCAAGTACGAAGAAAATGAAAGGAGAATCGAACAAATTGATTCGGTTTTTAGTGGGAGAGGAAATCGATAGAGATGGTGGGAGGTGAGGCAAATATTTCCTTAAAATTCGTTATTTATTTTTTGAAAATATGTTATTTATTTCCTAAAACAAATTGCATTAATGAAGCGGATCGATTGATTTAGATAAGTTAGGAAAGTTAGTTTAAAATCTGTCATTTATTTCCCAAAAATCTGCTATTTGTTTCCTAAAACAAATTGCACTAATTAGATGTATCGATTGATTTGGATAACTTAACAAACAAGTTAGATATGTGATTTGTTATACGTTAGGAAAGTGTTGGTCTGTAATAAAAGAGTGGAGAGAAAAATAAACCGATAGACCAGGATGGGAGGGGGTGGTGGGACGAGAGACGAAATTAAACCGGTTAAAAAAAACCTGGATGCTATTCTATCAACTGAGCAATTAGGAGTAGAGATAAGCTATAAAGCACCGATACAGAGATACCGATATGTCGATACGGATGCAGCGATACGGGATACTGCAAATTTTAAAAACAACAATACGGCGATACGGCAAGCATATATAAATAATAATAATATGACATGTAATAAGAACTAATACAATAAAACGTGTGAGATGAGATCAAAATACTGCTCCACTGGTTGCCTAATTGCTTCCATATCTCGTTGTTTCTCATTTTAAAAATCTTACATCATCAAAGGGGTAACACGGCTAGGGACTACCCCAACCCAATTCTTTTCTTAATAACAATTTAGAGATCAAAATACCGCCCCCACTACTCTTCTCCCAACGTTTTAGAAGTATTTTCTTGATAACAATATCGAGAGCACAATCTTCATTGAGCTCCTTTTTTCTCATAACTATAAATAGGAACTTTCACCTATGAACAAGACGATAATTTAAATCAGCAAGCAATATACATCAATAACGCTTAAATGATGATAAAGAAGCTAAAATATGCCATAATATATACTTTTATATTTTTCCCTAGCAATAGGAGGCAACAACAACATAAGCAAGTAATTTTACGCCGCAAACATCAAAAAGTAGCAAGCCAACAACATCAACAAATAATTTTATCCAACAAGCAACATCCTTAGCAAGCACTTGTATCCAACTATTACATTAATATATTACACATCCATTATCTACATGAACGGATCAACGATATATCAAGGCAGGAGCAGTACTGAACGGCGATACTTCGGGATACCCATATCGGTATTTTTTTCTTTTATTTTTAAATTGAAAAAGGCGATACTTGGGGATACCCGTATCGAAGCCGTATCTGGCGTATCGGAGTATCGGCAAAGTACTGAACGGCAATACACATATTTCTGAAGTATCGGTGCTTCGTAGTGGATAAGAGTAGGTAGGGGTTAGGCAAGTGGGTGAGGGGGAGCTGGAGCAAGCATAAGATTTGTACGCGTGATCAGACGGCCGTAACATCGTTCCCTTTGTAAATCAGACATAAGATTTATAGACTTTTCGTTCCACTGAATTTACGAAGTGAAAGTAGACGTGTGATCACCGATGAAATTTACGAAGTGAAAGTAGGCACCTCGTTGTCGACGAAAACGTCTCCTTCCACTGAATGCGTATCGCCGGAAATGTTGAAGTAAATGCGAACACCAGAATTTGAACCCTGGTGGGCTAGGAATATCACCATCCCTCTAACCATCAAACCATAGATTGGTTCACTTTTATGTTTCGGCTCTAACAAAACAAGAAGCTTAGAATATTCTGGTCTATGTACCGTAGACTTCCTTTGTATGTAACTAAATGTATCCCTTTTTCGTATGAATAACTATGTGGCTTCTTAATTCGTACAATGGATTACTAGACCTTAGAAAAGAAGAAAAGACCTCATCACTTCATGTGGCGTCCGCGTAGTACACGCAACATTACAGAGAGATGGAAGATCAACATCTCAGATCTAAAAAGAGAACAGGAAAATCACAATTATGTATCCAGTAGCCACTATAACTACCTACTTTGATCACTTATGCATATATCAACAAGATATACACTTTCTTTGTATGAACTACTTAGCGACAAATCAAGTCTTGAGGCGAGTTGCCAAATTTTACAGAAAAAATAAATAGCTTATCAATCCATGTAGCGCGGCGGCGGCGTGCCGCCGCGCACTACACGCTAGCATTTGAACATGCTAGGAGCTGAACATGTTCCCTGAAGACCTTATAGATTTGGTTTGTGTCTCCTTTCTATCAGAAACTTGGTTGTGAATGATAGGTACATACTATATATGTCCAAGATGTCAGTAGGATTTGTCGTGATCATTAGTTTTGACTTTTGAGTAGATTTTGCTTGAGCTACAGTTTGGTTTGCCCCTGGTGCTGGTGGCACTTGAAATTTGGTTGTAAATACATAAATGGTCTGGTACATCTTGCTTGAGCTACAGTTTTGGTTCTACCTAGGGCGCGTTGGTTGCCTGCGTATGGCCCAAACAGGCTCGCCCGGGATGAAATTAGGCTGGTTGGTTACCCTGCATACACTATTCGGCCTGCAGATCGTGCACTTTAAAGCAGCGCAGCCCAGGCCCGCGAGCTACTGCCGAATCGGCAGTTTCTCCAAAGCCGGGCTCGAGCGAGGCAGAGGAGGGGAACGAGGCGCTCAACTCCTGTGACCATGGAGATGGCGCGAGCTCGCGCGCGTCTCCGAAAAATCGGCGGGAGGATTTTGGCTCACCTCCCGCCGATTCGGTCGCCCTACTTAGCCCCCCTCTTATCACCGCCCAAAGCCCCACCACCCTTCTCCCCCCTTTCGATCTTTCCTGCTGGCGCGCATCGGCACCAACTACAAGGTAGGCGGAGCTCCTTCACCGGCCGGCGGTCCACGACGGCGGCGACTCCGCTCCTCAGCTTCTCCGACCCCTCCCGCGTTCACCCGAGCTGCAGCCATGGCCTCTGTGAGTTGAATCACCTCCTTTCTCACTGTTACTTGTAGTTAGATCTAGTAGGATGTGGTCATAGGGTTCGACATGCAAGCATGTGGTAGGATGTAATCTGTTAGCAGTTGTTAGATTTTGATGTTATGCTTGCTATATGTGCTCGATCGGTGTAGCTAGAGTAGTATGAAAGTGATGAACACTATGGATGAGCACTATGGATTCACACCTAGTTTGTAGGATTTGTAGCATGCTAGAGTTGCTTGTTGCGATGTATTCATAGCTAGGATGTGTAGCTTTTGGTGATGGATTCATAGCTAGTTGTCATGTATGCTCCTCATTTCATAGATCGTTCAGTTGTGATGTTGTTGTAGTATGTGTGCTATGCTTACTGTCTATGCGTGATGCGATTGTAGGACATGACCACGCGGATGCAAGATCTTAGTCAGGCCATTGTCCCATCGGACAGCCAGTTCGCGGCCTCCTACGCCGAGGACTCGCAACCCCTCCTCGATCAGAACATGCCTCCTGATTCAGACGTGTTCGAGGTGTCACCTGGTGCATCTGTCTTTCAGCCAGTTCTGCTAACTCCCACTTCTGCTGCCACTGTTGCCGCTGTAATGACAGCCAAGAAGGATGGTAGGGGGAACAATATGAAGTGAAAGCCCGTCCTGTCCACATTCGTGCTTAACAAGATGTGCGAGCTCATCTCTAGTGGGGTTAGGACTGACAAGGGCTTCAAGGAGGTGCACTTGAACACCGTTGGGAAGCAGGTGTTCGAGTTCTGTGGCCAGGAGGTGCGTGCCACCCAGGTGTACAACCACTTGAGGAAGTGGAGAGCCCGATGGATCCAAGTGTCCAGGCTCAGAGACCTTAGCAGCGCCTCCTGGGATCAGGGCACTTGCTCTATCGTTCTGGAGGTAGACCACTACACTGGCCATGTTGCGGCTGGTGCACTGTCCCTTTGTTTGGCACACATTGTCAACCATTGCCTTCTAGCAACTAACAACACTTCTGTTTCTATCTTAGGACCACCCCAGGGACACTGAGTTCCTCAACACACCCATTCAGAACTACAACCAGATACATCACATCTTCTCCTTTGGCCTGGCAACCGGCAAGCATGCCCTGGACTCTGGTGAGGCTCTCGGTTCTCCGACGCCGTGGCCACAACCGAACATCCCAGGCACTCCGGAAGTAGAGGCAGTGCTTGATGGCCCTGAGAAGCCATTTGAGCCTGTCCCTGTGCTCGATAGGAAGAGGAAGAGGGGCATCCGGATGGACGAGGAGATCGTTGTCTTCGCCAACATGACTGAGGTCGCGAAGGAGGTGGCAACCGCCATTAGGGAGAGCAAGACCCTCGACATCCACCATGATCTGTATAGCGTCGTCCTGGAGCAAGGTGGCTTCAGCGATGAGGCTCTCATGGCAGCTTTGAGCCACCTGCTGGACAACAAGGCCCAGGGTGTTTGTTTGTTGCCATGGCATACGCCCACAAGGTGCTCTGGCTCAGGAGCTTGCTGGGCAAGCACTGCTACTAGAGCTTGCTGCTGGTACTGTCGGGGATATGACCCCACGGTATAACCCACCGTTTGTACCGGGTTAGACGATGGGCGGCTTAAGGAGCATATACTCGATGGGCCTTGGAGGTGACAGAAAGGCAAGCAAGGAGACTTCCAAATAAACCGCCTGACAGCCCAGTACATAAAGACGGCGTCTCAAGGCCCGTGAGGCGGAAGACGCCAGAAGCTTTCCTTACTTGGAAGACAAGATAAGGTAGAATTGTAATAGATCACGAGGCATAACATGGCCCGGAGTCTTGTAAACCCGAGGCCTCGACCTGTATATAAAGGCGAGCCCCTCAGGCCAATAGGTTAGGTTAGAAACTCTCGAAAGCTAGGCCAGTGATTCTGCACCGTTATAATCGACATCAACATCAATAGAGACACCAAAGCAGGACGTAGGCTTTCACCTCCATTGGAGGGGCCGAACCTGGATAAATCCGTCTCTCGTTCCCAATCAACCCCTTCGAGTCGCCACACAACGGCAATGGCCTCATACCTAAGTTATCCTATGAGGACATCTGCCGTGACAAAGCCACGACAGTTGGCGCCCATCGTGGGGCCTTCGCGTGGTGGAGTTGAGTTCTCGGAGGGAACTCTTCCAGGGTTCGGGAGCTTTGCGGTGGCTCGCATGCGCAAGAGCCGCCACAACAAGCTTTTCATCGACAATTCAAGCTGGGGCCCCGATGTCGACTCGATGGAGTCTCGGTACCGGGTCCCTTTTGGCAAGATCGATGTCTTCATCGGCAAGATTGGCGTGTCAGTGCCCGAGCCGGACATCTGCACCGACATCGTCGAGCCGGCTCGGCACGCCCGACCTGGCCAGCATCAAGCCGGCCATCGTCACGTCTTCGTAGGTTTCACCCAAGGAGTCAGCCTTCTGCATGAGCCAACAAATGGCGAAGGTATCCCTGTCATCTCCGATGGCGAGTAATCCATGCGAGACACCGAATCGATTTGTCCTCTTTACGATGGGAGACTTGGGGGCTGCTCGGAAGCGGAGCCCAACAAGGAGTCATATGAGCCGCCTCGCCAGTTCACCATCTACATGGCAGGAACCGCGACAGCTCAAGATCCGTCTATGGTAGCTGTTGCAAACGGTTCAGGCGGGTCAGGCAAGACGCCGGCTTAGGCCATGAGCGGCTTGATGGCTGAGATGGCCAAACTCATGGAGAGTCCTGTCATTGTAGAGAATTAGGAAGCTCGTAATGTGGAACTAGTCAAACTTTGTGCCGAGATGACCAAGATTTAGGAGGAGATTGACGCTGAAAACACCTGTTTGGCTGAAGTGTAGGCTCGTCTCCATGACGAGTCAGAACATTTTTGGTTGAGGCTTGGCGGCTAGGGTTTCGATGGGATGCTTCTGAGGCGGTTCACCAAAGGAGACACCTGAGCCGACTGCCTATAGGCCTTGAGCCAACTCACTTATTCGCTAGTCCAAGAACACCAGCACCAGGCCAGGATCTGCCTCGTCATGAAGAATGACAGGTTGCGCCAGTTCAACAAGCACCTTTTCAATCGCCGACTCGGCATTTCCAGACGCCACAAGGCCACTTCTCCAACCCTGTTGACAACATGTTGGCAGCAACACGCAATTTAGAGGCACTCCCGATTCACGGGAACACCCCAGTTCAGATTGATGCAAGGAACGGCATCGAGATGCTGAAAACAGCAGTGGTACAACAGGATGATTGGCGTCTCTTGCTTATCACCGGCTCTTCGTGGTGAGCCGATGCCTAAGGATTTCAAAGGGCCTCGTAAGGTTCCCAACTACACATCAGATCTTTAGCCGACAGCATGGATTGAAAGTTATTACTTAGCTATGGACATGCTCGACGTCAGTGACGCGGTATGCGCGAAGTATTTGACGATGATGTTGGAAGGACCGGCTCGAACATGATTTAAAAACCTTATGCCCAACTCCATCAATACTTGGACAGAGTTGAAAGAGCGTTTTATCAAAAAATTCCAAGGAACGTGCAAACGACCAATGACAAGCGTAGATCTTCAGCATTGTATCCAGCGCACGGATGAGTCAGCGCATCATTGGACTCGTCGGGTTGCCGAAATCATCCACTCATCATACAACATCACGGCGGCTCAGGCTATGCTCATCTTGGAGAAGAACTGCCATTTCAGCCCCTGGTCCAGAAACTTGGACGGTTAAAGCGTAAAGTTCAAGATATGGGCGAGTTGATGGACGTTCTTACCAGGTATGCCAAGTAAGATAGCACGAAGGATCCCGACTCATACGAGGATAAAACTGGCAAAGGGAAGAAAGATGATGGTGGCAAAAGTCATCAGCAAGGTGGAAACCCTGGAGGTCAAGGCAACAAACAAAAACAACCCGATGGCGGGTCAGAGCTTATGGCCAATACCAATACTGGTTTCAAAAACCAGCGCCAAAATGGTTGTCTTGGGGGGGCTTATAATGGGAATAAGCCACGTAATTATGAAGAGGCACTCAAGGGGCCTTGTACCAAGCATAGTACTTAGGACAAGCCAGCTACCCACTCATGGGAAAACTGTTATATCATGCAGGAGTTCCGCAACCAGGCGTCTCAGAATCATCAAGGAGGCAATGGTGGAGGACATCTGGGTCAGTATGGTCAGGGCAGCTCGCAAGGCGGCTCACCAGGTGGGTTTCCAGGATCAGGGTTTCAACACCAAGGAAACAATGACAATGGGCAGCGTTCTGGTCAGGGTAGTCAACAACATAATAGACAAGAAGGATATCAAAGTAATCCTAAACAGTTAAATGGTGGTCAATACCATGTTTTTACTACCAATACCTGCAAATGAGACAAAAAGCTCAAACAGAGAGCCGCCAACATGGTAGAACCGGTCGTTCCTAGGTATCTCAATTGGTCTGAACAGCCGATCACCTGGAGCAGGGAGGATCACCCCTCCCATGTAGATAATCCAGGAGACCTGGCCTTGGTCGTGGCTCCTCGGGTGGGGGGTTATACCCTTACAAAGGTTCTCATGGATGGAGGTAGCAGCATCAACATCTTGTATTACGACACCTTTCGACGGATGAGTCTCCCAGATAGCAGTTTGCAACCCGCAACCACAATTTTTCATGGCATTGTTCCCGGGAAGTCAGCATGCCCAGTTAGGCGTGTTAAGCTTGACGTTGCTTTTGGTGATGAATATAACTACAGAAGCGAGCCCTTAACTTTTGAGGTAGTAAAAATAAAAAGCCCTTACCACGCTTTCTTCGGAAGGCTGGCTTACGCTAGTTTCATGGTTCATCCCTGCTACATCTAATTCAAGCTCAAGATGACGGGTCCCAAAGGAACTATAGTTGTGCGGGACGACAGGAAGATTGCTCAGGAGTGTGAGGAAGGAGATGCGGCTTACGCTAAGTCGGCATGTGCTGTTCAAGAATTGAGATCCACTATGGTTGATGTTGACCTGGTTGATCAGAATCCCTTCAAGAAACCCAACACTTAAGTGAGTTGATCCGGCCCACCTTTAGTCTTATTTTATGTAGAGCCATTGGCTCACTATGTCTGTATCGATCCCAACCTCTGTATATACTTCTATGTTTTCAAATATAATGAAGCCGGCACCCCCGAAACTCGGGGTTTTTGTCGTTTCAGCCTATACATTGAGCATGAGTCTTTATTTTTTGAGACATATCACTTGGGGGCTTCTGGCTCAACGAGTCATGATATTTTTATGATCATTGGAATAAAGCCGGCTTATCTGAACACCAAATGTTTTGCAGTAGTAGCATTGCCTCCTGTATATCCTATGCCTAGCTTTTCAATGATCATAGGGCATTTGGGGGCTTCCAACTCACCGAGTTTAGCTTTCTCACCCACTTGACCCGGCATAAAAAACGCCACGAAAATGGTTAAACCTGCCTATATGCTTGATGCGACTCCGATTAGGTGACCCCATGAACTCTTGATTAGTCAATCCATTATGGACCCTGAACTGTTCGAGGTTAAAACATTGGTTGACTCACGTGAGAGCAGGCATACAGAGAGCTAGGATAAACCATGGGTTATCATACCCGCTTCATTGAAGCTAGACTTAAGCCTCGAAAGCTAGTCTTCTTGCCGAGTCTCACCGAGCCGGCTTATTATAGTATCCTTATTATTTATATCGCCATGTGTTGCAATTTAATAAGCTTTCAGGTATAATTACCGGCTCAATAATGAGTATTCGGGTTACGAAACTGGACCTGATCAAGGTCGGCTTTAATGAAAAATCTTCTGCAACAACAATGTGGGAGAATTCATTAAAAAGTTAAAACTCCATAAACAAATATTTTTGAAAGGTAGCCAATTGACTTCTCCAAATTCAGTCAGAAATTAAGAGGCAAGAAAAGGGAGTAAGCATGATAGTATTTTGGGAGTGAGCTCAAAACATCAAGGTGTCATGACAATTTTCACCACAAAAAGGAGGATACAGTGGATGTGCACGATAGCACGACAGGGAATTTCAGAGTTTCAAAAATTATCCCTATTACAGACTCATACTATGAGCCACAAAATGTAAATGTTTTTTGCCCAACATTCATGGGCCTAAGCCGCCTGACAGCTCATTCATAGACAAATGCTCATCTTCAAGCTGGTCCTGCATCGGCCGCCTCTGGACGAGTCTCCGCTGGCTCTCCCTCATCTTCGGCCTGCTGGCCTTTTTGGTGCCACTGAATGGACAATAAGGATTCAAAGTTTGAAGATCCTTCAATAAGATTTGATGCATCGACATTAGGAGCAAAAGGTCTCTTACGTCGGGGTGGCACCAGCTCTGATGGTTCATCATTGGGGGCGTTGATATGTTCATTCTTGACGGAGTACGCCGAGTTATACTAAGAAAAATCAATTTCTTCAGCCATCAGAGTCGCCAATGGCCGAGTTTCCGTGAAACATTTGGCAAAGTTAGCACGGAAGAAATCTGAGCCGTCCACTTTGTATTTAGGGAAGCCATTTTTCAGAGCCTCCAGGTCTAGCTCAGGTAAGTATGCCTTTGCACGGGCGAGAGCCATGTTTGCTCCACCATGAGCCGTCGACTTCCGGGTCTCTATGATCCATTGTGGCACAGGGGACACTTGCTTCAACATATCTTTGATGTTGTTGGGCGTGTGCTTCAAGTTCTTTACTGCCATAATAGAATAGACAAACCCTGTGAACAATTGCTCTACATATGTGAAAATTTCCTTCAATTTCACTATGGGCAGTTCAACAAGGGTCTGCTCTTTTCGTCCTGCATACAAGGACAAATGGGATGATGAGTCTCCATATGATCATAACCCGGTAATTCAAGTAAAAAAGCTTTGAGCACATACCAAAGATGGCTGTTAACATCTCACTAATCTACTTCACCATGGTGTTATAATTTTCCTTTAAGGGCCCAAGTTCACCCTCGGCTTTCTCAACACGCTTCAAGAGTGTGGTTTTCTCTTCTTCGAATTTCTTCACTGCTTGCTCAAGGCGGTCTTGAGCCTCACGCGTAGTTTCTTCAGCGCGAGCCGCCGAAAGATCAGCTTCAATGTTTAGCTTCACTTCTTCTTTAAGACGTTCCTACAAATTTACAAGCCACATGATTCAACATCTTTCATACATTCCTTACAGGTATTAAAAACTTTGACAAATGATTATCTTTGCAAAAAGCCTCAAGCCGCCTTTGAAAGGGTGACTTGATCCTTGAGGGCTATGACATCTCAATTTTTTTTTTCAAAAGTCCCGTGAGGTTGTAAACAATCCACACGATACTTTGGGGCTAATGTGCTAAATTTCATATCAATACATCATTAAAAAGATTCAACTTATCTCAAGAAGATAAGCCGGCCCTTGATACGTCTCCAACGTATCTATAATTTTTGATGATGTCATGCTATTAGATTATCTGTTTTGGATGTTTTATATGCATTAATATGCTATTTTATATTATTTTTGGGACTAACCTATTAATCTAGAGCCTAGTGCCAGTTTCTGTTTTTCCTTGTTTTTGAGTTTTGCGAATATGGAATATTAAACGGAGTCCAAACGGAATAAAATCTTCGGAAAGAATTTTTCTGGAAGGAAACAAATCAACCAGGCTTGGAGTGCACGCCAGGGCACCTGCCAGAAGGGCACAAGCCTGGTAGGCGCGGCCACCCCCTGGCCGCGCCTAGCAGGCTTGTCGTCTCCTGGCAGGTCTCCTAACCCTATTCTTTGTCCTATAAATACCCAAATATTCCCCCAACATCAGAACGAGCCACACAAATACTTTTCCACCACCAGAAGCCTCCGTTCCTGAGAGATCCAATGTTGGAGCCTTTTCCGGTAATTTGCCAGAGGGGGTTTCGATCACGGAGGGCATCTACATCAACTCCATTGCCCCTCCGATGATGCGTGAGTAGTACCCCATAGACCTACGGGTCCATAGCTAGTAGCTAGATGGCTTCTTCTCTCTCTTTGATCTTCAATACCATGTTCTTCATGATCTTCATGGGGATCTATCCGATCACTAGTGCAGAATCGGCCTATAGTGCCGGTTCGTAAGGGCCTTTAGTGCCGGTTCTCCAATCGGCACTAAAGGGTGGGGACTAAAGGCCCCACCTTTAGTCCTGGTTCAACACGGCCCGGCACTAAAGGCCCACCACGTGGCACTTGCCGGCGCCGTGGGCTGGGTGACCTTTAGTCCCAGTTGGTAACACCAACCGGGACTAAAAGTGTTTAATTCTTTTAATTTTGTGTTTTCCATTTAATTATTTTTCATTTCAAACATATATTACGCTACTACATACTGTACACGTTGTGCAAATATATATATATATATATATATAAATAGAATTTCTCATAGAACCGATCATATATATATATATCATCAAATTTCTCGTACGATGACCATTCACATACATATATATATCTATACAATTTGGTATATACAATTTCTCCTACAATTTGCGGATCATTACCCATGCTTCTTGTAATGGTATTCTCATTTGTGATCTATGACCTAATCGAGCAGAAATCCAGCTATTTCCTCTTGAATTGCTCGTACGCGAGCCGTTGGTAGGAGCTGGCCCCGCATCTCCGTCAGCTATAAGAAGGAGCTCAAGATGAATACATTAGTTGTGTGTATATATATTAGCTAGATCATGATAAAAAAAATTATGGATAGTGTTCTGGCAAACGTACCCAAAGATTTCTTTCGTTTCTGCTCCTTTCAGACGTGATCATGCGAATGTTCTCGCAAACGTAGTATGCGCATAAACTATTCCCCTGCTCCTGCCTCATGCACTTTACGAGAATAAAATTCAATCAGGTAATAATTAATCAAGCATGATAATGGTATTGAAACTAGAATTAAAGAGATGCACGGACGTAGCTAGCTAGTACTACTTAATTACCTTGGGTCGCACCCATGTCAGCTTTTGTGCCCAGTCGCCTGGGACCAGTTTGATCAACTTGGCCCAAGCCCTGCCCGCCGGCAAAGAAAATGAATAAAGGAGTTATTAACTAGTTGATATCAGGAAATGAAGTAAAGAGGCCAACATAGTGCGATAATGATTGAAATTACCTGTCGACCATCCCCCTCACGGTTGCGTATTCGGATGGATTCTTATATAGTGAGTCCAGTACTTCAACTTTTCCCTTGTCAACTTCAATGATTAACAAGATCCAGTGGTAACTGCATGCGCACACGTTTTGTATAATTAAGCAGGCATGTGCATAACTCATCAACTACACTTATTAACATCTAGTAAGCAAAAAGTAGTATTTGTAGTACAAGATATAGTAACACTCACCCGAAGTTGTAAGGAAGTAGTATTTCTGGTTGGGTGTTTAGTTGCTTCAAAAACTCTAGCAGGAATCCCTCTGTGTCTTTTCTCGCCGATTCTTTTGTCCATGTATGTTCATTAATCGTATTTGGGTCAATGAACCCAATGCCATAGCGTCCAACTTTTTTCATTTCATACATCTTCATTCTGCATAATACCACAGAAAAGAATATAGTGAGGATAATTACAGGTAATGAACGAGAGCACAACTAGCTAGAGACTTAAATTACAAAAAGAAATCACTTACAGACAATAGAAACTGATGATAGATTTGTAGAGTGCGTCTTGATTGAATAACTGAAACAACTCTGCATAATGAATCCACAATTTTTTTATGGAAGTAATGATTTTTCTTGACTTTCACCATGAGGGACTCTTGATTGGTATTTGTTGTTTCTTGCAAGTACCACGTATGCAAATTGTACATTTTCATTGGTAGAAGCTTGACATCATCAAGCTTGACCAGAGGTTTGCCGCGGACATATTGCCATTGTACTTCCTCCTCTTTAAGCCCGGGGATTTCCTCAAGGCCTAGGAGTTGTTCAACAGTGACACTGGCCTCTTTAGCCTACCTTTTATGATCGTCGGTTATTTACAGACGATCGGCGATACTCACAGGTGTTTGTACAATGAGCGGGGGGATCGATTGCACTGCCTATTCTCCCAGCTGGGGAACAGTTTTCCCGCTTTTTTTGCCAACTGCTTGGCTCAAGCTCGAGCTCTACTCCTTTTGTCCTACAAAATATGACTTCTTGATAGACCGCACATAGTCGCAGTCCTTCTGATTGTCAGCCGGTCGAGCCATATCAACAAAGTGTTGTGAGACATGCTTAGGTACTTTCTCCTTTGGCGGCGGGGGCAATTTCGGTACAAAATGGGCCTTCAATTTGGCATCCACTACGGTGTCGAGTTCCTCCTCAGTCAGGTGGTAAGGCAACTTTGGAAGAGGCTTGATGCTTGGACCATATTTGAATTTCTTGCCTGTTGTACCACTAGCCATCATAGCTGCGGCCTCTCTCTTCCGCTGTTGCTTAGGCAACGGAGCACGCTGAGTCGGCGGAGACGGCAGACGTGGTGCCGAACTTGGAGGAGGAGGAGGAAGTTGACGCCGTGCCGGACTTGGAGGAGGAGTTGGCTGACACGGTGCCGGACTTGGAGGAGGAGTAGTTGGCTGATGCCGTGCCGGACTTGGAGGAGGAGTCGGCTGACGCAGTGCCGGACTTGGAGGAGGAGGAGCTGGCTGACATGGCGGCAGACTTGGAGGAGGAGGAGTCGGTGGCCTTGGAAAGATGATGCAATCCTTTTTCCATAGAATGATACGATGTATGGCCTCTCCCAGTGTTCTCTCCTCGTCACCTCCAAGAATGTCAAGTTGTAGCTCGTGATATCCTGACATCACTTCATCAACCCCAACACGAGCATAGCCAGCTGGAATGGGATTGCAATGGAAGGTTGCTTCAGGGGGATTTGCTAAAGCATAGCCATCCGCCACCTTCATGGATAAGTTCTTCACTTTCATCTGTAGCTCACAGTTAGTCCTGTCTTTGATATCATCCATAGGGTAGCTAGCTACCAGTGCATCATCGATATCGGCCGGGGCGGAACATACGCTACTTCTCGGCATAGATGGGACGGTGCTATCCAATTAATGCTGGATCGATCTGCTCATGCAGCAGCTGAGACACCCTTCCCTGGCTGAGTGAGTCGATTTTCTCCTGCTGGCGCCTCAAAGCGCGTTCCAACTCCAGGTGCTTTGATTCTAGGCCTTCAAGGTGGAGTGCTTCATCCTTCTTCTTCTGCTCCTCCTGCTTCTTCTTTCTCGCACGGCTTCTGTAGTCGTCGTTCCAATCCGCAAACCCCTCAAACCACGGAACAACGCCTTTGCCTCGTGTTCTTCCCGGGTGTTCAGGATTCTTGAGGGCGCGCGTAAGCTCGTCGTTCTCTCTGTTGGGTGTGAACACCCCCGTTCGAGCTTCTTCTATTGCAATGAGTATTTCGTCAGTCGCTTGTTTAAGACTTGCCTTCACCTTAATCAGCCCTGTCTCTGGGTCCAATTCCCCCCCATGCGCATAAAACCAGGTCTTGCACCTGGGGGGCCATTTCGATGTAACTGGAGTGACCCCTGCACTAATCATCTCTTGCTCAGATTGATCCCACTTAGGCAGGGCCACCTGGTAGCCACCTGGCCCCAGAGTATGATGCCACTTCTTTTTCGCAGCATTAATTTTGTTTTTTCTCGACCGTTCCTTAGCGTGTTCCGATTCCTTGAACTTCACGAAATCGTCCCAGTTATCTTTTGCCTTCACCAGTGCTCCCTTGAATTCTGGAGTCTTCTTTTTTTGCTTTGACGTACGCAGCCCATGTATTTTTCTTGAAGTTGTTGAATGCGATCGCCATCTGTTTAAGAGCATAGTTTCTGACTTTCTTCAGATCTGCATCTGTCAAATTATCTGGTAGGGTGAAACGTGACATGAGCGAATCCCAAAGCACATCTTTTGCTCTTTCGTCGAAAAAAGTAACTCCTGCTCGATCTCCCTTTGCTGTCTTTTTCCATACTTGAACGAAGAACAGGATTTGGTCCCTGACAATAACTCCGCATTGATTCTTGAACTTGGTCGCATTTTTCCTAGGTTCTAGCGGTTCGCCATTTGATGTTTTGATGGAATCGATGTTGAACTTTACGCTAGGCTCCAACTTTCTGGCCGGGCCTCGAACTACCCTGTCGCTTGTAGAAGATTTGCTCGATCCAGAGGCCTAAAAGAAGAAAGATCGATTCGTTAATACATACAACTCAATTAAGACATGTAATGTTCACCGGATGACTTATATAATAAATATACCTCACCGGTCTTTGTTATTTGAAGAACATTTTCTTCGTCAACATTGTTTTTGCTATCATCTATTCATTCGTCTTCATCAAATATCATACAACCCTCACCAGAATTGTTCAGACATTGCAAGCCATCATCATCTTCAGGTTCATGCTCTGGGCTCGGGGAGCGTATGATGTCGAACAGAGCTTCTTCTCCTTCTCTGCCGGTATTGTCCATAGCTTTTATTTAACTATCCCAGAAGAAAGATAAAACAATTTAGTATTCAATTAGAATGCATGCAATCAATAAGGAAAATCTGAATCATAGTACATAATATGCATCTCGAATAATTCATATAATATGCATCATCGAATATAATATCGAATAAATCGTCTCGAATATTATCGAATATAATCTCGAATACATCTCGAGTATTATCACTAATACATCTCAAATATTATCATATATATAACATCACTAGCTAATACATATCGAATATTATCAAAGAATCTAGTTCACTCACGGTTCCTGAGGTGCGGGCGGTGGACACCCAAAGAGACGGAACCATCACAGGATCATAGCTCGGGTGAGATCCCTGAAGAACCTGCCAGGTATTGGAGAACCTGACGTCCAACATATCCATGTAGCGACGGACGTGCTCGTCCTCCTCCCTGACACGGCGACGTACCACCTTCGACGGGGCCGGCTGCCTCCGCACCGAAAGTGGCCCACGCGAACGCCACCAAAGAAGCTCCGGGTCGACGACGGGACCCGGGGCCGGGTTCCTCACCAAGCTGCGTGCCCCTAAAGGTAGCACCTCCCAGTGCCAGCCCGGCGGAGCCGAGTCCTGAACGTTGCCCCTCTGAAGCAGAACGTCGTCGCGAACGAGTCGATGACGAGGATGCGGGCCGGGCATCGTTGACTCCGAGAAGAAATTCTATGCAAATTTAACATTTTTTAAATGCTTGATTGTGATTTCTTATATACGGGGAACCTTCAGAATCGTAACGGATTCTCTTAACCTATAACGGATTTAACAAAATGGCGCCATTGTGGATGTGTAGAAAATGGTCCATATTTTTCCTGATATCATCTACCCTTCTATATGTCACGTTGTCTAGCTAGTGTCAAAGGAAGAAAACCATGGCTTCATCATTAGCCGGAAGTAACAGGCACATGATGGTACAAAGCTGTCCAAAGTTGTTTTGGAACGGAGTCCCGGATAGGATAATTAGCTTTTTGGTACGAAGTTCAGCAAGAGCCTTCCGAATATTGCTATTTGAAAGGCCTTTTTGCTGAACTTCGTACCAAAAAAGCTAATTATTCTATCAAGAACTCCGTTCCAAAACAACTTTGAAAAGCTTCGTACCATCATGCTCCTGTTACTTCCGGCTAATGATGAAGCCATGGTTTTCTTGAATCCTTTGACACTAGCTAGACAAAACGTGACATATAGAAGGGTAGATGCATGAGATCAGAAAAAAATTGGATCAACTTGTGCACATCCATAATGGGGGCATTAATTCCTGATAAATCCCTTAAAGGACTAAGAAAATCTATTGTATACATACATATACTAATTACAAATCTAACATTTCTATATCATTTTTATATCTAAAGTTTATCTAGCTATAACTAAAAGTATAAAAAACTAAAAAAAATTTCTATATCTTTTTTATATCTAACATTTATCTAGCTATAACTAAAAGTATAAAAAACTAAAAATCATATTCATCTAACATTTATATATCTAACATTTCAACTAACATTTATATATATCTAACATTTATATAAAAAACTAGAAAACAGAAAAACAAAAAATAAAAATGTGTGTGTGTGTGTTTGTGTGTGTGTTCATGCATGTGTGTGTGTGTGTGTGCGGGCTCGATGGGAGGGGCGGCCATGGCAGCAGGGGCTCACAGCAGGGCGACAGCCGGCGAGGCGAGGCGAGTCGACGGCGGCGGCGACGGCGCGCGAGGTCGAGGAGGAGGGGGGCGGCGAGGTCGACGCGCGATGGCGATGGCGCGGTGAGGCGACGGCGAGGCGAGGCGAGTCGATGGTGATGGCGACTGCGACGGCGACGTCATGCGAGGTCGAGGAGAAGGGGGTGGCGAGGTCGATGAGCGATGGCGGTGGCACGACGAGGCGACGGCGACGGCGAGGCGAGGCGAGTCGACGGCGACGGCAACAGCGCGACGGGGCGGCGGGGTGCTCCGGCAGCCTGGCGGCGTCGAGGTGCGTCGGGGGAAGATGATGGAAACTGGAAACGAGTTCTGAAAATTTTCAAAGTCCCTGCTTATATACAAACACCTTTAGTCGCGGTTGGTGGCTCCAACCGCGACTAAAGGTCGATTTCGCCAGCCCAAGCGGCGGGAAGCGCAGGCCTTTAGTCACGGTTGGTGGCTCCAACCGTGACTAAAGGCACCCCTTTAGTCGCAGTTGGAGCCACCAACCGCGACTAAAGGCCTGTTCCTGGCACGACGCAGTGTGGTGGATGTTTAGTCACAGCTCGCCCAGCGAAGGGCGCCCGCACTGGTTTATAAATCCCGGCGGGGTAGCTCATTCGAGCTCGTCTCTAAAGTGGGCCTTATGGGCCTACCATTCTGTCCTGCCCTGTGGGCTATACTGGGCGTGCGGGCCTGCATCCTGGCCCAACTAGTAGTTGGGTTTCTAGTCGTATGCAGGCCGTGGCGGCCCAGTAGGCGGGCTTTTTTTATTTAGTTTTCAGTTTTTTTGTGTTTTCTTCTTTATTTATTTTCTTTTATTTCTGAGTTGTTTGTTTGCTTTATTTAGAGTTTCTCAGTGAATCTTTTTGGTTTAGGTAAAAAAATATAAACTTTCTGTTAGTGCCAGTAGTTTTCAAATTTGAATTATTTGAAATTTGTGTGAATCACTAGTTTGTGAATAACTTTACTTTAAAAATAGATTTTTCAAGGATTCTTTTTCTGCTATTTAATATTAGTGTGTTTTATCATTATATTCAATTTGCTAATTCTTAGATTATTTAAAAAAATGAAATGCCTATGTAACAGATGAGTTTTCGTCCGAAAGCCTGATACTTCGAAAGAAATTGTCCATTTTGTACACGAAGTGCATCCAGTTTTTGCCGTAACCCTCTCAACTTTTTAGCACATGCTATGTGGGTGAAATGATGATACCATGCCAACTTTCAACCTTTTCAGAGTTCATTTGTAGTGCTTTTCAATTTTAGGGTCATTTAGCTCAAAAAAATCAGTAAACACATGAAAAATAGCAAATGAAGTCACAAAGGGTTGAAAATTCATGACGTGGCTTTGGACATAATATTTCTTCGCGTTTCAAATGACAAAACACATAAGTACACTACTATTACAAAGATTCCCTCCGGTTTGTCCGAAGTGGGACTTTCCAGATATATAAGTCCGGAAACTAACTAGAGAATCCGGTCACATCCCAGAGTGGGATCTTTGGGTATAAAACTTTTTCTTCGCATGTGTCCCTTTGAATCGTAACGATGGACAATCGTTATCGTTTAACTTGATGCTCGGGTCAGAATTCACTGTGAAGGGAGCAATTTCATGAAACTTTTCATAATCTTCTGACATGTCTGTCTTGTCCTCCACTCCCACGATGTTTCTTTTCCTTGAAAGAACTATGTGGCGCTTTGGCTCATCGTATGATGTATTCGCTTCCTTACCTTTTCTTTTTCTCGGCTTGGTAGACATGTCCTTCACATGGAAAACCTGCGCCACATCATTGGCTAGGACGAATGGTTCATTTGCGTACCCAAGATTATTGAGATCCACTGTTGTCATTCCGTACTGCGGGTCTTCCTTTACCCCGCCTCCTGTCAGATTGACCCATTTGCACCGAAACAAAGGGACCTTCAAACCAAGTCCATAGTCAAGTTCCCATATCTCCTCTATGTAACCATAATATGTGTCCTTTGGCCTATTGGTGTTTGCTGCATCAAAGCGGACACCACTGTTTTGGTTGGCGCTCTTTTTATCTTGGGCGATCGTGTAAAATGTATTCCCATTTATCTCGTACCCTTTTAAAGTCAATATAGTCGAAGATGGTAACTTGGACAGCAAGTACAGGTCATCTGCAACAATGTCGTCATGCATGAGACGTGTCTGCAACCAACCGGCGAAAGTCACCGTTTGTTCATGTGTAATCCAGTCGTCAGACTGCTCCGGGTGTTTGGAGCATAGAATATTCTTGTGTTGCTTGATATACGGAGCCACCAAGGTGGAGCTTTGTAGAACTGTGTAGTGTGCTTGCGCCAAAGAATGCCCATCCTGGCATATTACTGAATTCTTTCCTAGCTTGCCTTTTCCACCCAGTCTGCCCTCATGCCGCGATCCAGGAACACCAATAGGCTTAATGTCAGGAATAAAGTCAACACAAAACTCAATGACCTCCTCTGTTTCATGGCCCTTGGAGATGCTTCCTTCTAGCCTAGCACGATTATGAACATATTTCTTTAAGACTCCCATGAACCTCTCAAAGGGGAACATATTGTGTAGAAATACAGGACCCAGAATGGCAATCTCCCCGACTAGGTGAACTAGGACGTGCGTCATGATATTGAAGAAGGATGGTGGGAACACCAACTCGAAACTGACAAGACATAGAACCAAATCATTCTCTAACCTTGGTAGGATTTCTGGATCGATTACCTTCTGAGAGATTGCATTGAGGAATGCACATAGCTTCACAATGGCTAATCGAACGTTTTCCGGTAGAAGCCCCCTCAATGCAACCAGAAGCAGTTGTGTCATAATCACGTGGCAGTCATGAGACTTTAGGTTCTGGAACTTTTTCTCTGCCATATTTATTATTCCCTTTATATTCGATGAGAAGCCAGACGGGACCTTCATACTGTGCAGGCATTCGAACAAGATTTCCTTCTCTTCTTTGGTAAGAGCGTAGCTGGCATGACCCTGAAACTGCTTTGGATCCATGTCGTCTTCTCCGTGCATACGTTGCTGGTCCTCCCGTGTCTCTGGTGTATCTTTTGTCTTCCAATACACGCCCAAGAAGCCTAGGAGGTTCACGCAAAGATTCTTCGTCACGTGCATCACGTCGATTGCAGAGCAGACCTCTAGGTCTTTCCAATAGGGTAGGTCCCAAAATATAGATTTCTTCTTCCACATGGGTGCGGGTTTGTCAGCGTCATTCGGAACAGATTGTCCGCCAGGACCCTTTCCAAACATTACTTTTAAATCCTTGACCATATCAAGTATATCATCACTAGTACGGTGGCGAGGCTTCTTTCGGTGATCTGCCTCACCTTTGAAATGCTTGCCTTTCTTTCTTACGGGATGCCTGCTCTGAAGAAATCGACGATGCCCCAGGTACACATTCTTCTTACATTTATCCAAATATATACAGTCCGTATCATCTAAACAGTGCGTGCATGCATGGTATCCCTTGTTTGTCTGTCCTGAAAGGTTACTGAGAGCAGGCCAATCATTGATGGTTACAAACAGCAACGCATGTAGGTCAAATTCCTCCTGTTCTTTCTCATCCCACGCACGTACACCTTTTCCATTCCACAGCTGTAAAAGTTCTTCAACTAATGGCCTTAGGTACACATCAATGTCGTTGCCGGGTTGCTTGGGGCCTTGGATGAGCACTGGCATCATAATGAACTTCCGCTTCATGCACAATCAAGGAGGAAGGTTATAGATACATAGAGTCACAGGCCATGTGCTATGATTGCTGTTCTGCTCCCCAAAAGGATTAATGCCATCTGCACTTAAACCAAACCATACGTTCCTTGCATCCTTTGCAAAGTCCTTCCACTTTCTCTCGATTTTTCTCCACTGCGATCCGTCAGCGGGTACTCTCAACTTCTCGTCTTTCTTACGGTCTTCGTTGCACCATCACATCAACTTGGCAAGCTCTTTGTTTTGGAACAAACATTTCAACCGTGGTATTATAGTAGCATACCACATCACCTTGGAAGGAATCTTCTTACTGGGGCACTCGCCCTCAACATCACCAGGGTCATCGTGGCCAATCTTATAGCGCAATGCACAGCATACCGGGCATGCATTCAAATCCTCGTACTCACCGCGGTTGAGGATGCTGTCATTAGGGCATGCATGTATCTTCTGCACCTCTAATTCTAGAGGGCAGACAACCTTCTTTGCTTCATACGTACTGTCAGGCAATTCGTTGTCCTTTGGTAGCTTCTTCTTTAACATTATCAGCAACTTTTCAAATGCCTTGTCAGATACACCATTCTCTGCCTTCCATTGCAGCAATTCCAGTGCGGTACCCAGCTTTTCCTTGTCATCTTCGCAATTTGGGTACAACAATTTCTTGTGATCCTCTAACATGCACTGCAACTTTAGCTTCTCCTTTTCACTTGCACAGTTTCTCTTTGCATCGGCAATGGCCCGACCAAGATCATCAGTAGGCTCATCTGATGCCTCTTCTTCAGCTCCTTCCCGCATTGCCGGCTCAGCTTCTTCCCCCATTGTTGTACCATCGTATTCATGGAACCCATGGCCAGGATAGCTGTCATCATCCTCTTCTTCTTCATTCTCTTCCATAAGGACCCCTCTTTCTCTGTGCTTGGTCCAACAGTTATAGCCGGACATGAAACTGGACCCAAACAGGTGGACATGAATGGTTCTTGAGTTAGAGTAATTTCGATCATTCTTACAGCCAACACATGGACAATACATAAAATCATCTGCCTGCTTGTTTGCCTCAGCCACAACCAGAAAAGTATGCACGCCATTAATGAACTGGGGAGAGCATCGGTCATCGTACATCCATTGCCGGCTCATCTTCATTACACAACACCCAAAAGACCAAATTAATACAAGTTCATACACACTTGTTCTCATAAAACAACATATAAATTCTCTAGCTAAAGCATTTAAATGCAACAACAAATGCGATCAAGATTGCAACTAAGGTAAGAATTGATCCAACATGATAGTGATACCAAGCCTCACTATCAATGGCATATTTTTTAAATTTTCTAATATTCAAGCGCATTGCATCCATCTTGATCTTGTGATCATCGACGACATCGGCAACATACAACTCCAGTTTCATCTTCTCTTCTTCAACTCTTTTCAATTTTTCTTTCAAATACTCGTTTTCTTTTTCAACTAAATTTAACTTCTTGACAAGAATATCTATGTCGGTTGCAATTTCCGGTTCACATTCCTCCTAGATAAAAATATGTATGTCAACTTGATGGGCATAATTGTCATAAACACGAAATGCAACAAATAGTTATAAAAGAATGTATATACCACATCAAAATCATAAACCGGACGAGGGCCGACGGGGACGGATATCAAAACCATGCCACTATGTATAACAAACAACCATATAGGTAATAAAACTATACAAGTAACTATCTAAATCTTACAAACATGATTTTTTTAATAAAAAGGATAAAAACAAGAGGCTCACCAAGGTGGTGCCGGCGACGGGACAGTGTGGGCGATCGACGATGGTTTGGATGGGGACGGGAAGGCACTAAGTAAACCACACCTACAAATGCAAAGTAAGAAGTTAATTTGAGCTCAAATTGCATATAAATCAAATAAACTACCACATATAAATACTCCCAAACTAAAACCCACAAATCACTATACTTATAGAGCGTTGCAAGAGCTAATCTAGCAATGAGAGATGAAAGAACAAAGTTTCTAACCTTTGTGAACCCTTGGATGGATGGGGTGCCTCCAAATCTTGACAAATTTTGGCAAAAATGGAGGTGAGGTCGAGCAAGGGGAAGAACAAAGGAGAGGAAGAAGGGAAAAACAGGGAGGAGTGTGCTCGGGCTGGCCGAAGGGTTCATATAGGTAATCTTTAGTCCCGGTTCGTGACACAAACCGAGATTAAGGTGAGCCTATAGTCCCGGTTCGTGCCATGAACCGGAACTAAAGGTTATCGTGGGGCCCGAGGCTAACACCAGCCTGCCACCACCGAACCGGGACTAGAGGTCCGAAACGAACCGGGACTAATGATGCCCGTCCCGAACCATGACTAATGGTCACATTAGTGGCGGTTCAATACCAGACTGGGACTAATGTTATGGACAAAAGGTTTGTTTTTCTACTAGTGGATGTAATCCTCTTTTGTGGTGTGTTTGTCAAGATCCGATGAATTGTGAGTTTATGTTCAGATTATCCATGAATCTTATTTGAATCTTCTCTGAATTCTTATATGCATGATTTCATATCCTTGTAAGTCTCTTCGAGTTATTGGTTTGATTTGGCAAACTAGATTGGTAATTCTTGCAATGTGAGAAGTGATTGGTTTTGGGTTCAATCTTGCGGTGTCCTCACCCAGTGACATAGTAGGGGTAGCGAGGCACGTATTGTATTGTTGCCATCAAGGGTAACAAGATGGGGTTTTCATCATATTGCTTGAGTTTATCCCTCTACATCATGTCATATTTCTTAATGCGTTACTCTGTTCTTCAAGAACTTAATACTCTAGATGCAGGCAGGAGTCGGTCGATGTGTGGAGTAATAGTAGTAGATGCAGAATCATTTCGGTCTACTTGACACGGATGTGATGCCTATATGCATGATCATTGCCTTGGATAACTACATGATCATTCGCTTTTCTATCAATTGCTTGACAGTAATTTGTTTACCCACCATGATATTTTCCTTCAAGAGAGAAGCCTCTAGTGAAACCTATGGCCCCCGGGTCTACTTTCCATAATATATTTTCAGATCTATAAACTAAAAATACCAAAAATACTTTGCTGCAATTTATTTACCTTTTACTTTCCATTCTCGTTTACATCTATCTCTATCGGATCTAATCCTTGAAAATAATCGTGAAGGGATTGACAACCCCTTTATAGCGTTGGGTGCAAGAGTTTGATTGTTTGTGTAGGTGCATCCATTGGTGACTTGCTTGTTCCTCTTACTGGATTGATACCTTGGTTCTCAACAATTGAGGGAAATACTTATCTACATCACTGCATCACCCTTTCCTCTTCAAGGGAAAACCAACGCAAGCTCAAGAGGTAGCAAGAAGGATTTCTGGCGCCGTTGCCGGGGAGGATACACATCAAGCCTTCCAAGTACCCATCACAAACTCATCTCTTGCATTTACATTATTTGCCATTTGCCTCTCGTTTTCCTCTCCCCCACTTCTAAAACGATTTTCAGAAAAAACCAAAAAGATTTGCCTTTTTATTCGCCCTCCTTTCGTTTGCCTTTCGTTTGCTTGTCTGTTGATTGCTTGCTTTGTCACGATGTCTGAGAATACCAAGTTGTGTGATTTTTCCAATACTAATAATAATGATTTTATTAGTACTCTGATTGCTCCCGCCACTAGTGCGGAATCTTCTGAAATCAATGTTGCCTTACTTAATCTTGTTATGAAAGAACAATTTTCTGGCCTTCCTAGTGAAGATGCCGCATCCCATCTAAATACTTTCATTGAGTTGTGTGATATGCAAAAGAAGAAAGATGTGGATAATGATATTGTGAAATTGAAGCTATTTCCATTCTCACTAAGAGATCGTGCTAAAACTTGGTTTTCATCTTTTCCTAAAAATAGTATTGATTCATGGAATAAGTGTAAAGATGCTTTTATCTCCAAGTACTTTCCACCCGCTAAGATCATCTCCCTTAGGAACGATATAATGAATTTTAAGCAACTTGATCATGAGCATGTTGCACAATTTTGGGAGAGGATGAAATTAATGATTAAGAATTGCCCCGCACTTGGTTTGAGTTTATGGATGATTATAATTTTTTATACGAGATTGAATTTTGCTTCTAGGAATCTTTCAGATTCAGCCGCGGGTGGTACTTTTATGGAAATCATGTTGGGAGAAGCTACTAAACTCCTAGATAATATTATGACAAACTACTCGTCGGTGTCAAAACCGGCGGATCTCGGGTTGGGGGTCCCGAACTATGATGCTTGGAACGATGGTAACAGGAGACAAAGGGGACAAGGTTTTACCCAGGTTCGGGCCCTCCTATGGAGGTAATACCCTACGTCCTGCTTGATTATATTGATTGTATAGAGGTTACAGAGTTGATCTACCACGAGATCATATGACTAAACCCTAGATGAGTTCTGTCTCCGTCTACGACCTAAAACCCTCCAGCTTATATAGACGCCGAGGGTACCTAGGGTTACACATGGTCGGTTACACGTCGAAGGGATAAACATGCCTATTTACTAGTTTAAATGTGGAGGACACATCTTGATTGTAGAACCTTCCTTCCTGGAGTCTGGGCCTTCGATCAGTCCAGTGTCCGGCAAACGGTCAATATAGTTCGGCCCATATGAGATAGGTCGGCCTCCCGAGGACTCCTTAGTCCAGGACTCCCTCAGTAGCCCCCGAACTAGCCTCCAACGCCAAGGGTCCAAGCTCTAGCTGCTTCAAATGATAAAAGTCTTCGGCTTGCGAGGCGAGTTCCTCTCTCCGGATAGTAATCGGCCGTGCTCTTAGTTCGGCCTCCGACGACGTGCGATTTTCCCGATCATAGATCGTCCGAATACCACGTGTAATCCAGCCCCGAAGGCCAATCGTCAAGGAGCCAATGGTACTTTTCTGACAACTTTTCAGATGAAAGGTTGCGGCCCATAATGACCGCTAAGCCAGTCGTACAGACTCGTTCCGCGGCTAGAGGCCACATTTATCAGACTGATCCATCAATGCATAGATCGTGCTCCGTTTTACACGGGACATATTTAATCACGCGCGTGTAACGGCGCGCATTTCTCGGGAAGTGGAGGGATTCACGGCGCAGCGGAGGAAGGTGAACCGGCAACAATTTTTAATAAAAGGGGAGGAAAACCCCAAGGCTCATTCACATCTCTTCCTCGCATCCCTGCTTTCCCAACTTTCCGAGCTTCCCAAGCCCAGATCTAGGTTTTCCACTGCTCCCCCCGAGCTCAGCCATGGCCATTGGCAAATGGGAGGCCTCCACGGTCACAGATAAGGACATCCGAGAGCTCAAGGACGCCGGATACATCCCTGCCAACATCTTCCATCGCGCTGCGGAGGAAGGCCAGGTGATCCCTACCCCCAAACAAGGCGAGAGGGTGCTCTTCGTCCCTCATTTCATCCGAGGGTTAAGCTTTCCACTTCACCCCTTCGTGAGGGGTCTCATGTTCTTCTATGGTCTCAACTTCCACGATCTTCCGCCGAACTCTTTCATGCATATATCGGCCTTCATCACTGTTTGCGAGGCTTTTCTTCGTGTTGAGCCACACTTCGGACTGTGGCTCAAGACTTTCAACCTCAAGCCGAAGTGCGTCGCTGGTGCTCATGCAGATTGCGGCGGGGCTGTCATCGGCAAGCTTCCGCACACAGTGTGGCCATCCGGCACCTTCATCGATACCATCAAAACATGGCAAAAGGAGTGGTTTTACATCCCCGAGCCAAAAGAGGAGGGCGAAACTGTTCCTGCCAAATGCGGAACTGTTCCTGCTGAATTCAGATCCGGCCCCCCAAACAGATTGACCTCATGGATTAAGAAGGGCCTCGACTGGGGGTCGGCAACAGAGGTAGAGGCCCTACAGAGGGGCGTCGCCTCCCTAATCAGAGAGGGAGTCGGCCTGACCAATGTGGTCCAGGTCATGCTCCGGCGACGCATCCTCCCCTGCCAGCGCCGGAGTTCTCCTATGTGGGATTACCGGACCAACGATGATCCTACAGTTCATCGGCTCTTCCGTACTACGCGGAAGAAGCTATGGAAGGCGCTGTTCAAGGCGTAGAAGAGCTAGCCGGGCAAGGAGGAGGACAAGGGCTTGAGTGCCGCCAAGCCCCCTCCCGAGGTATGTCACAGTTTCAATAGATCGACTTTATTCCTCCGTATGTATTCTAAGGATTTTCCGATTACCTTCGCAGGAATGGTTGAACAAGGGCAAGGGCTTCAAGAGTCCGGCCCCATAGCCCGAGGACCCTCGGTCCCCGCTGCTGTTGGAGATGCTCGTCGTGGCGCCTTACAAGGCGCCAGAGAAGAAAGAAAAGAAGAAGACAGGTCGAGGAGGCCGAGTCCGAAGAAAGCCACGCCTCCTCGAATCATGAGGAGGAGGAGGAGGAGCATGAGGCTGAGGGAGGAGGCGATTCCCCCCTCACAAGAAACAGGGCGGCGTCATCGGACGCCTCAGAGGATGAACTTCTTCCCGCCCAGAAGAAAATGCGCCGGGCATAGGTGATCATGTCCGATGACAGTTCGGACTCGAGTACCGAGTCCGAGGAGTTCGAGGGGGTTCCTCGAAGGACCTTAAGGGTTAAGCCCCCACCTCGAAGGTACAGATCAAAAAGATCTTCCAAACTATCATTATCAAGTTTGTAAGATTTCTAATATGTAGGTGTCAATTAACCTGCAGCCCACCATGCACCCTCCCCACCGATCAGGATTCGGACGGGGAGACTCCGCCTGCCGAACTAGAGGAGAGCGGGAACGCGTCGCACCCCTCCCCACCAGATGCCACGAAGGACGCCACGGAGGTGTCGTCCCAGCAGGCTCCTTTGGAGCCGACCACCGGTGGTGGGGGCGACGATGTAATGGCCGAGGCCGATGCCTCGGCCGCCGAAGACCGGGAGGACCTACCCCTCCCGGATACTGAGGAGACCGGACGAGAAGAGATCCGATCACCGCCAAGGCCGCCTCCGGAGAGCAACGTGCTTCCGGAGGTTCCGATTCCATCCCCGGCAAGAGATCGGGCTAACCGACCTCCGCCTGTGCCGTCGACTCAAGGATGGCCAGCTATGGGGGAGGCCCTATCAAGCGCCTCCATCTCCAGGGAGCACCGCACCCTTATGGGTGCGGCATTGCAAAGCATTCAGTCCGTAGACAGCGGACTGAAGGAGGCCTTTAATGGGCTCCTGACGGGCTTTCAGGTAAGCGATAAATTGTTTTATTTTATAGAAATGAATAATTGTGAATATACACATGGCAGCCCCCGAGCCCCAGGTGAGTTTGAAAAACTTACCTGGGGGCCAAATATGGTCTCTCATCCGAACTATGCATATGTACTATGTGTTCGGATAGACCTAACAGCCCCCTAGAGGACCGAACACAGGATTGTAAACTCTTGTAACATGCCATGGGCTTGTTTTGTACAGGCATCGTCATCGGCGACAGCTGTCAGGGATGCCGAGCTGGACGAGCTGAATCGGAAGCTCAAGACCTCCGAAGACGAGCTTGACGTTCTGAAAAAAAGATTCGACGAGACGCAAGGTAAGTCGAATTAGAGTATCAAAACTCTTCCTTTTTCGCTCTATCAACACGGTTTTTTAACATAAGTCGATGCTCACGCAGCTTTGGCGAAGGAAGTGGAGAAGCTCAAGGCCGAGCTTGAGAAGGCGAAGCAAGAAGCTTCTATGGAGAGGGCAGCGGCCAAGGAGGCGGCCACCGCGCTCTCCGCCCTCAGGGCTACCAGCGACAAGCACGAGGCTCGAGTGGAGGATATCCAACAAGAGCTCAAGGATGCTGGGCAAAAATGCGAGGCCTTGGAGCTAAAAGGCAAGGAGCAGGCCGCCGAGCTATCCACCATGAAAACCAACCTCCAGAAGGAACGGGTGGATAGGCGGTCCTTTGAAGAGGAGCTCGGCCAAGACAAGGCTATCATGGGTGGTAAGCCATATTCATTGCAGTGTATCTTCGGGGACAGCAAGTTCAAGTTGCTGACCCAAGTATGGCGTTCCTCAGGCGCCTGCGCGGACCTCCAAAAGAGCTTGGCGGACGCGAAGCAGTTCTATGCTTTGCGGGGAGAAGGAGATGAAGCTCGGCTATTCTGGGCACAATTCGAAGCCCCCGAGCGCTCTCCTCTCCTTGTTGAGCAGCTGAAGCAGCTGATGGAACTACACCGGATAGCAGAGCCAGCCATGAAGGATCTCTGTATCCGGTTATGGCCCGACGAGCCATTGCCTAGCAGCTACTTCGGCCTGGTGCAGAAACTCAGCGATGCTACTCCTCGGGTTGATGCACTGTGGCGGTCTTCCTGCATCGAAGGAGCCAGGATGACATTTGCGAAGGCCAAGGTGCACTGGCCGGGGCTGGACCCGATGAAGGTAGCCACTGCCCCTCCGCTGCCCGGAAAGGAATATAGGCGCCCCGAGCGGTACTTCCATGAAGTGATGGAGGGTGCTCGGACAATAGAGGGTCAGTGTTCGCGAGAGAACTTTTATGAGTAGTGCGTTTGTAATATGCCCGAAGACTCTTTTTAACGCATATATGTATAAAGTGCATAGTTTATTATGTCGTTTATATTTTGCATCCTTTATAACTCCTTTTGTGGCCGGTTAAATCTGAGGGCTGCGAGTCGTCGGCTTCAGCCCCCATGTAGATACTACGTGGGGTGTCACTTCCAAACGCACTATAACCCTTAGCCGAACTATCGGTACCCGAAGGCGGTAGTGTGGGACGGACTAGGCAGTCGGACCAGAATGCTTTATTACCTTCACTTAGCCATAGGGGTGCGAGAAAGGAGTGCAGGAGGCTGCTGACTAGCCCCCAGGGGTTTGTGATGTTCGGACGAACCGTGGCCAAAGCCTATATCACATGGTTTGGACTAATACCGAACCCTTCGTATGACACGGAGTAACCTCTGACGAGATTAAGTTAAGCTCGAAATCGCAGACCGGTTCTCACATACCATGACAGTCAGTTTTTGGCTTTCTCCGCTGAGGCGCTTGACCAGACTAGCCGGAAGCACAATCGCAGCGGTGCTCCCTTTGCCCTTTTAGCCGAACGAGCGGAACATAAAGGGGCAAGCACAGGAACCGGGCAACCCAACTATTGACCCAAGACATAGTTCGGAACCAATGCATATAAAGCGGAATTCTAAGACGCCGAACACGAACGCAATTGTGATTACAGCGATTTCTAAAGTCGAGCCTCCGGTCTATTAGCCGGTTGCATCGTGAGGTATACCAAACAGGTTCGCGAGAAGAGGGAGAAAACAGAGGATTTTCCGGAAAGGAACAACAAAAAGATAATAGCGTGTCTGTATGTTACTCACCAGCTCTTGTTTTTCGAATTACCGATGCAACTGTTTACAGTTATTTTGATAAATAAAAAGAAAAAACTTTACAGGAGGGGGTTTGTACCAAGGGTCTTCGATAGGTGACCTGACGTCCGCGATATGCCCGGTTGTATATCGTGATGGGTGTAGAGTTCGGCGAACGGACTGTTGGAGAAGAGTCTTGAGAAGTCGCCGAAATGTGAATGAGCTTGACGCCTTATAGGTACTTGATGGTGCCTGTAATGTGTCCGAAGACAGGTTTGAGGGTGATAGTTCGGTCCAGCCGAAGACTTACCCTTCAATAATGGTTCCCCACCGCTGCCCATGGAATTTTAAGCGCGAAGTGATGCGCCCTTGGCACGTATTTTGCCGGATATAGGATCATGCGATGGGGGGCGAGTCCCTATTGGTGGGGGGAAGATGGTGCTGGTACCTCGGGTTGAGACCGAGCTCGCTTCCCAGCCTTGGATGCCTTTACGGCAGATGTCAGAGTTTGCCGATCATCGGTATAATGGAATTCGGCCGCCAGGGCCAATGCATGTTTCTCAGTTCGGAGTGACCGCTTTGTATTGCTGATAATAGTGATGACCCCTCCGGGGCCAGGCATCTTGAGCTTGAGGTATGCGTAGTGTGGAACGACGTTAAAGCGAGCGAATGATGTACAGCTGAGCAGGGCGTGATAGCCGCTGCGGAAGGGTACTATGTCGAAGATCAAGTCCTCACTTCGGAAGTTATCGAGCAAGCCGAACACAACCTCCAGGCTTACAGAGCCTGTGCACCGGGCTTCAACGCCAGGAATCACTCCTTTAAAGGTAGTGTTGCTGGGCTTGATCCTTGACGGATTTATGCCCATCTTTTTCACCGTATCTGAGTAAATCAGATTGAGGCTACTTCCACCGTCCATTAGGACTTTAGTAAGGTGGTACCTGTCTATGATCGGGTCTAGGACGAGTGCAGCCGAACCCCCGTGACGGATACTGGTCGGATGGTCATGTCGATCAAAAGTGATCGGATATGCCGACCATGGGTTATACTTCGGAGCTACAGGCTCTATGGCGTAGACATCTCGAAGGGCGTGTTTCCTTTCCTTTTTGGGTATATGGGTGGCGTAGATCATGTTTACTGTCTTCACCTCTGGGGGGAATTTCTTTTGACCGCCACCGATCGGACCACGAGGCTCATCATCGTCCTCGCTGTGTGGGCTCTTGCCTTGGTCCTCAGTTGCGAGCTTGCCGGCCTGTTTGAAAACCCAACAGTTGCAGTTGGTGTGATTGGCGGGCTTCTCCTGAGTGCCATGGATCTGGCAAGGCCTCTCCAGAATCTTGTCTAGCAGAGTTGGTCCGTCGTATTTGCCTTTAGGAGTCTTCTTCCGCTGCCCAGAACGGTTGTTGCAGAAGCCGGCGTTCACAGCCGTGTCATCGGCATCACTGTTAATGTCCTGGCGCTTGTTTTTGTTGCGCTTTGGTTTCCCGTTTCCATCCTGAACTTCAGAGGTTCTGGGGTCTTCGGGGTTATGGCTACATCGAGCTAGCCAACTATCCTCGCCCGCGCAAAAGCGGGTCATAAGTGATGTAAGGGCGGGCATTGTCCTAGGTTTATCCTGGCCGAGCTGTCGAGCCAGCCATTCATCCCGGATATTATGCCTAAAGGAGGCTATAGCTTCGGCGTCGGGGCAGTCTACGATCTGGTTTTTCTTAGTTAAGAAACGATTCCAAAATAGCCGTGCGGACTCTCCTGGCTTCTGAACGACGTTGCTTAAGTCGGAGGAGTCCGGAGGCCGAACATAAGTTCCCTGGAAGTTAGATCGGAATGCCTCTTCTAGGTCCTCCCAACACCCGATAGAGTTTTCGGGGAGGCTATTTAACCAGTGCCGAGCTGGCCCTTTGAGCTTCAGGGGTAAGTATTTTATGGCATGGAGGTCATCCCCTCGTGCCATGTGGATGTGGAGGAGGAAATCCTCTATCCATACGGTTGGGTCAGTTGTCCCATCGTATTGCTCTATGTTTACGGGTTTAAACCCTTCTAGGTACTGATGCCGCATTACCTCGTCTGTGAAGCATAGTGGGTGCGCGGTGCCTCTAACACGAGCTATAGTGCGCCGATGATCGGCGGCTGTCCTAGCTCGGTTTCGTTCCCGATCTTCATTGCGGTCGAACCAAGACGGGTACCCTTCCCGTCTATCGGGTGAGTGTCTTCTGGATCCATAGATGGATCGCGTATGACCTGCTCTATGGTCCAGGTCGTGTCGCAGGTCGAACCTGTCATCGGGCTCTAGTGGCTCCTTTCCCCGTCTGCGGGGTATCGTCGGCCTATAGCCGGTATCATCAGCGGTCCTGTCTCGTCCTCGAGGAGGGCGATCTGGCCTGTCATATGGAGTATGTTCAGGAGACGGCATATTGGTGAGCTCATCATCGAACTGTGGCAGTAGCCTTCGGTGCGGCTAGCTCTTTGGTTGGTCCGACAGACCAGCGCCATATCCTTCCTCGGCTGAGAGGACTCTAGTCCATCGATCATTGAGGTCGTTTTGTTCGGCTTGGAGTTGCCGCTCTTTTGCTTTCAGGCTGCGAGCTGTAGATATGAGCTGTTGCCTGAACAGTTCCTGATCTGCAGGGTTGTCGGGGATGGTGAGGTCATCGGCATCCGCATTATCCTCCCTCTCAATAGAGCAGAGGTAGTCGTCGTCCTCAGGATCATCTGGATCATCGGGGTTGCGACGGTCTTCGGTTCTCTCCTGTCCCTCTAACTGGTGTTCGGGGATTTCGGGGCCGCCGATGTCTTCCGGGGTATCACCATCACCGGTGCCATCGATCGACTTGCGGCCCTTTTTGCCTTTTGACCGTCTATGCGGCTTTCGGAGTCTTGACGGTGCTTCATCGGATTTGTCGCCGTTGTTCTTCGGAGTGTCCACCATGTATACGTCGTATGTAGAGGTGGTGGTCCACTGTCCGGTCTTAGCAGGGGTGAGGGAATTTTCTTCCTCATCCATGTACTCAGCTTCCTCGGAAGCATAATCTAGCATGTTGGTTAAATCCTCGACAGTGGCTATCAAGTGGGTGGTGGGTGGGACGAAAAATCCATCCCGACCCGTCTGGGGACCGATCTGAGAGTAGATCGGGGTTAGGTCGTCGCTGATTCTCATCGACGAGATCCGATCTAGAGCTTCGTCGAGTAGCACGAGCTCGATCGGACCGGTCTTCCCGGAGCTTCCGGAGTTAACCTTCGATGCGTCCGTGCAGGGAGTGTGCTCGGCAGGAACAGGTGTTCGGTCGTCAGGCACTATGACCCGGTTAGAACTTAAGGCTGGGCCCTCGCCAGGGTAGATCCCATGGGAGGAGCCGGTAGATGTGTCTGAGGTTAAAGCCTCATGTCCTCGGGCATGGCAGGCGAGACCACGAGCCCGGTTAGTGATAGGTCGCCTCGGGAGTCTACGGAGAACTCTAAGTTCCCGAATCTGACCTCCTGATCAGGGGCGAAACTTTCGACGTGGCCAAGATGGCCAGTCGGGTCTGCGTGCAGTACTATGCTGCCAAAAGCGAAGATCTGTCCAGGGACAAAAGTCCCCGTATTACGGACCTCTTCGTTGATGACTAGGCGAGCCATCGAATCCTTCTGGCGATCACAGCGGAACTCTCAATGAAAGCACCAATGTCGGTGTCAAAACCGGCGGATCTCGGGTAGGGGGTCCCAAACTGTGATGCTTGGAACGATGGTAACAGGAGACAAAGGGGACAAGGTTTTACCCAGGTTCGGGCCCTCCTATGGAGGTAATACCCTACGTCCTGCTTGATTATATTGATTGTATAGAGGTTACAGAGTTGATCTACCACGAGATCGTATGACTAAACCCTAGATGAGTTATGTCTCCGTCTACGACCTAAAACCCTCCGGCTTATATAGACGCCGAGGGTACCTAGGGTTACACATGGTCGGTTACACGTCGAAGGGATAAACATGCCTATTTACTACTTTAAACGTGGAGGACACGTCTTGATTGTAGAACCTTCCTTCCTGGAGTCTGGGCCTTCGATCAATCCAGTGTCCGGCAAACGGTCCATATAGTTCAGCCCATATGAGATAGGTCGGCCTCCCGAGGACCCCTTAGTCCAGGACTCCCTCACTACTCTCAATGGCATATCGAAAAATCTCCTACTAGTAAAAAAGTGCATGCTATTGAAGAAATAAATACTTTGAGTGAAAAGATGGATGAATTGCTGAAATTGTTTGCCAGTAAGCGTGCTCCTATTGATCCTAATGATATTCCTTTGTCTTCTTTGATTGTAAATAATAATGAATCTATGGATGTGAATTATCTTGGTAGGAACAATTTTGGTAATAACCCGTATAGAGGTAATTTCAACCCTAGTCTGTTTCCTAGTAATTCCTCTAATAATTATGGTAATTCCTACAACAATTCGTATGGAAATTATAATAAGATGCCCTCTGATCTTGAGAATATTGTTAAGGAATTTATTGGTTCGCAAAAGGTTTTCAATGCTACGATTGAAGAAAAAGTGCTCAAGATTGATGATTTGGCTAGGAACGTTGGTAGAATTTCACGTGAGATTGATTCTTTGAAAGTTAGATCTACCCCACCCAAGCATGATATTAATGAGTCTTTAAAATCTATGAGAATTTATATTTATGAAAGTAAGGAAAGAACCTCTAGAATACGTGCTAAGCGTGAATGGCTTGAAAAGGTGTGTTCTCGTGATAATAATGATGAAGATCTCAAAGTGATTGGTGTGACTCCTATTGAATCTTTGTTTTCCAATATAAATCTTGATAAAGATGTGGCTGGAGATAAGTGAACCTTAGTTAAAGAGCGTCCCAATGATTCTGAGTCTATAGATCTATATGCTAAAATTGATAAAAGTGGGATAGAAGAGGTCAAAACTTTGAATAGCAATGAACCCACTCTTTTGGATTTCAAGGACTTTAATTATGATAGCTGCTCATTGATTGATTGTATTTCCTTGTTACAATCCATGATGAATTTTCCACATGCTTATAGTCAAAATAAGGCTTTTACTAAACATATCGTTGATGCTATGATGAAATCTTTTGAAGAAAAATTTAGTTAGAAGTTTCTATTCCTAGAAAGCTTCATGATGAGTGGGAACCTACTATTAAGATTGAAATCTAATATTATCAGTGTCATGCTTTGTGTGATTTGGGTGCTAGTGTTTCCACGATTCTGAAAACTTTATGTGATGTGCTAGGTTACCATGATCTTGATGATTGCTCTCTAAATTTGCATCTTGTGGATTCCACTATTAAGAAACCTATGGGAAGGATTAATGATGTTATTATTGTTGCAAATAGGAATTATGTGCCCGTAGATTTTATTGTTCTTGATATAGATTGCAATCCTACATGCCCTATTATTCTTGGTAGACCTTTCCTTAGAACGATTGGTGCAATTATTGACATGAAAGAAGGAAACATTAGATTTCAATTTCCATTAAGGAAAGGCATGGAACACTTTCCTATAAAGAAAATAAGATTGCCTTATGAATCTATTATGAGAGATACTTTTGGATTGCATACCAAAGATGACAATACCTAGATCTATTGCGTTTTGCCTAGCTACGGGCGTTAAACAATAGAGCTTGTTGGGAGGCAACCCAATCTTATTTTTGTGTTCTGTTTTGCTTATGTTTTTGAGTGTTTACCACATTATTACTTCTGTAATAATTGTGTTTTGGTGTTTTAATTAGTGTTTGAGCCAAGTAAAACCTTTGGGGTGATCTATGGTAGTTGTTGATTTGATCTTGCTGAAAAACAGAAACTTTTGCGCTCAGTCCAGGAATTTTCTAAATTTTTGAGTGTGTCGAATGAGTCTGAAATTTTTACACAAGATTTATATATAAATTTCTAGGTTGTTCTAATTTTTCAGAATTTTTTGAGTTATAGAAGTATACGAAGTTTTCAGATTGCTACAGACTGTTCTGTTTTTGACAGATTTTGTTTTCTTTGAGTTGTTTGCCTATTTTGATGAATATATGGGTTGTATCATGGGGTATCAACCATGGAGAAGTTAGAAAAAAGTAGGTATAACACCAATATAAATAAAGAATGAGTTCACAACAGTACCTAAAGTGGTGATTTATTTTCTTATACCAACGGATCTCATGAGTTTTCTGTTAAGTTTTGTGTTGTGAAGTTTTCAAGTTTTGGGTAAAGATTTGATGGACTATGGAATAAGAAGTGGCAAGAGCCTAAGCTTGCGGATGACCAAGGCACCCCAAGTCATATTCAAGGATGCCAAAGATCCTAAGCTTGGGGATACCCCGGAAGGCATCCCCTTTTTCATCTTCAATCCATCGCTAAATTTACTTGAGGCTATATTTTTATTCACCACATGATATGTGTTTTTCTTGGAGCGTCTCGTATGATATGAGTCTTTGCTTATTAGTTTGCCACAATCTTCCTTTCTGCACACATATTTTGAGAGAGACACGCTGAATCGTGAATTTATTAGAATACTCTATGTGCTTCACTTATAATTGTTAGAGCACGGTGGTGTTTGCGTTTTATAATAATAATTGAACTCTCGTACCTCACTTATATTATTTTGAGAGTATCTAAACAGCATGGTAATTGGTCTAGGTTATGAATTTACTCCTAATACGATAGGCATCCAAGAGGGATATAATAAAAACTTCCATATTAAGTGCATTGAGTATTTATGAGAAGTTTGATTCCTTGCATAAAGTTTTGAGATATAAAGATGGTAATGTTAAGAGCCATGTTAGGAAGTAATTGTGATTTGGTAAAAATACTTGTGTAAAAGTTTGTGATTCCCGTAGGATGCACGTATGGTGAACCGTTATGTAAGGAAGTTGTAGCATGATTTGTTTATAGATTGTCAACCTTTGTGTGAGGGTCGGGAGCGCGCGATGGTTAACTCCTACCAACCTCTCCCCTAGGAGCATGCGTTTAATACTTTGCTTCAATGACTAATAGACTTTTGCAATAAGTATGTGAGTTCTTTATGACTAATGTTGAGTCCATGGATTATACGCACTCTCACCCTTCCACCTTTGCTAGCCTCTCTAGTACCGCGCAAGTTTTGCCGGTACAACATATACACCTTCCTCAAAACAGCCACCATATACCTTCCTCAAATCAGCCACCATATATATTTCCTCAAAACAGCCACCATACCTACCTATTATTGCATTTCCATAGCCATTCCGAGATATATTGCCATGCAACTTCCACCGTTTCCTTTTATGACTTGCACCATCACTTCCATATTGCATATATAGTCATATTTTGTCATAGGTATCAAGTTGTAATTTCCTTTTGAGTTGTAAGTAAATAAAAGTGTGATGATTATCATTATTAGAGCATGTCCCAGGTGAGGAAAGGATGATGGAAGCTATGATTCCCTCACAAGTGGGGATGAGATTCCGGACTTTATGAAAAAAATAAAAGAGGCCAGCAAATCCCAAATTAAAAAAAATAAAAGAGGCCTTAGATGCCCACCAAAAAAAAAGAGAAAAGAAAAAAAATGAGAGAAAAGAGAGAAGGGACATTGCTACTATCTTTTTCCACACTTGTGCTTCAAAGTAGCACCATGATCTTCATGATAGAGAGTCTACTATTTTGTCATTTTCATATACTAGTGGGAATTTTTCTTTATATAACTTGGCTTGTATATTCCAATGATGGGCTTCCTCAAATGGCCCTAGGTCTTCATGAGCAAGCAAGTTGGATGCACACCCACTTAGTTTCCTCTTGAGCTTTCATACACTTATAGCTCTAGTGCATCCGTTGCATGGCAATCCCTACTCGCTCACATTGATATCTATTAATGGGAATCTCCATAGCCCATTGATACGCCTAGTTGATGTGAGACTATCTTCTCCCTTTCCTTGACAACCTCCACCATATTCTATTCCACCTATAGTGCTATATCCATGGCTCTCGCTCATGTATTGCATGAGAGTTGATAACGTTTGAGAAAATAAAGGTGTGAAAACAATTGCTTGACTTGTCATCGGGGTTGTGCATGATATAAATACTTTGTGTGGGGAAGATGGAGCATAGCCAGACCATATGATATTGTAGGGATAACTTTCTTTTGCCATTATATTTTGAAGAGATACAATTGCTTTGCTAGTATGCTTGAAACGTTATTGTTTTTATACCAGGCTTGGAGTGCACGCCAGGGCACCTACCAGGAGGTCACAAGCCTGGTAGGCGCGGCCACCCCTTGGCCACGCCTAGCAGGCTTGCCGTCTCCTGGCAAGTCTCCTAACCCTATTCTTCGTCCTATAAATACCCAAATATTCCCCCAACATCAGAACGAGCCACACAAATAGTTTTCCGCCGCCAGAAGCCTCCGTTCCCGAGAGATCCAATCTTGGAGCCTTTTTCGGTAATCTGTCGGAGGGGGTTTCGATCACGGAGGGCATCTGCATCAACTCCATTGCCCCTCCAATGATGCGTGAGTAGTCCACCACAGACCTACGGGTCCATAGCTAGTAGCTAGATGGCTTCTTCTGTCTCTTTGATCTTCAATACCATGTTCTTCATGATCTTCATGGGAATCTATCCGGTGTAATCCTCTTTTGTGGTGTGTTTGTCAAGATCCGATGAATTGTGAGTTTATGTTCAGATTATCCAGGAATCTTATTTGAATCTTCTCTGAATTCTTATATGCATGATTTCATATCCTTGTAAGTCTCTTCGAGTTATTGGTTTGGTTTGGCCAACTAGATTGGTAATTCTTGCAAAGGGAGAAGTGCTTGGTTTTGGGTTTAATCTTGCGGTGTCCTCACCCAGTGACATAGTAGGGGTAGCGAGGCACGTATTGTATTGTTGCCATCAAGGGTAACAAGATGGGGTTTTCATCATATTGCTTGAGTTTATCCCTCTACATCATGTCATCTTTCTTAATGCGTTACTCTGTTCTTCATGAACTTAATACTCTAGATGCAGGCAGTACTCGGTCGATGTGTGGAGTAATAGTAGTAGATGCAGAATCGTTTCGGTCTACTTGACACGGACGTGATGCCTATATGCATGATCATTGCCTTGGATAACTATATGATTATTCGCTTTTCTATCAATTGCTTGAGAGTAATTTGTTTACCCACCATGATATTTTCCTTCAAGAGAGAAGCCTCTAATGAAACCTATGGCCCCCGGGTCTACTTACCATAATATATTTTCAGATCTATAAACCAAAAATACCAAAAATACATTGCTGCAATTTATTTACCTTTTACTTTTCGTTCTCGATTACATCTATCTCTATCGGATCTAATCCTTGCAAATAATCGTGAAGGGATTGACAAACCCTTTATAGCGTTGGGTGCAAGAGTTTGATTGTTTGTGTAGGTGCATCCATTGGTGACTTGCTTGTTCCTCCTACTGGATTGATACCTTGGTTCTCAACAACTGAGGGAAATACTTATCTACTTTGTTGCATCACCCTTTCCTCTTCAAGGGAAAACCAATGCAAGCTCAAGAGGTAGCAGCCCTTGGGGGCTACAGGTCGATTTTCTACACAGATACTAAAGACCCGACTTATCTCAAGAAGATAAACCGGACCTTGGGGGCTACATCACTGCTCTGTATTATCTACCTTACATCATAAATTACCAACTAGTCATGATTATAACAAGTTGGGCCGTGGGGGCTACAGCTGTAAGTTCAATACCATTATGATTATTTTAGAGAACAAGCTCACCATTTTCATAGTAAGATGGTCCCTGAGGGCCGATGACAGGATATAATGACCAAGAACTGAAACATGAATATTACCTCATACTTCTCTTTAAGGGCATTGATTAATTGAATCTCAAGTTCCTGGTTTTCCAACAGTCGGGTCAAATATTGCTGGTGAATGTCTTCAACTTCAAGAGTAGACCAGCTAGCAAACTCTAGTTTGGCTTTCCCCCTTTCTAAGTCAACCGGCTCATCCTTGGCCACAATTTTTGCTAAGGAGGTAGAAGCAACAGGAGCTTGGAAAGTTTCTTTAACAATGACAACATTTGGATCACTTTGACTTGCTGGAGTGGGGTTATCAACTTGAGCCACCGGATTGGGGAGACACGCCGGGCTGGGCGGACGAGCAGATAGATCAGCTGAGGTATTTTCGACATTTACTGTTGTTTCCATAAAGACCGACTCATCTGGCCTGGACACCTCAACGCCAGCTGTCGGCTCAACAGTGGTATCAGGATTGTTATTTCCTAGAAGATCAACTTCAGTGGTTGTCTTCTCAGGAGGGGGGTTTAAAGCATCTTGGCTTGCAGCGCCTGAGGTCGACCCTGCAGCACGCTTCGACAGAAAAGCTTTCGCCCTATAGTTGACAGAAATTATATAATTGTATTAAAGAAGATACAACTCAATGGTCAAATATGCAAAAGTTTGTGCAAAGTTCAAATTCTTACCCACAATTGACATTGAAAGCAAGAAGCTATGTTGCATATTTGTCGCCTGAAGACGAAGAAGATTCCTGATCAAATAAGTTTGATTTGCTTAAAGATTGTTAAAAGAGAACAATTTTAGAATGAAAATGGACTAGATTATTTGGTACCTCAAGACGCAGCTTACGAGCTGGCGGTGCGTGAGACAAACCAGGGGCTAAGTCACTCGAGTCACTCCGGGTCTTGCGTTTTGACTGACCAACAAATTGAGTCTTCTTCAAATGAAAATCTTGAGCTAAGTAAGCATTCTAATGTGATAGTTTAAACTTTCAGACGGTTCGTCTTGGTTTTCTTGGGATAAATGTCTCTGAGGAACTAGAAGGGATTGGAGCTACCTCAATGTCGCTGGCTAGATTGGAGTCTGAGTCACCCTGTTAATAAAGTGCGTCAGCAAAAGTTCAGTAAACAAATGGCAGAAAGAGTCAAGTTTTTACCTCAGAATGTTCTCCCGAAGATGACTCAAGGGGCAGGTCATCCTTTCGGCCCGTCAAAGGAACACAGGCCTGAGGTGCCAGTTGCTATTTTTGCTTGTTTTTTTACTTCACATAATATCAGTACCAAACGGAGCCCAAACGCTGCAGGGATTTTTGTGGATATTTTATGGAGCAGAAGGAAGCAGATGGGCCAAACAACACCAGAAGAGGGGTCCCAAGGTGGCCACCCTCCAACAGGGCGTGCTAGAGGCCCCTGGCATGGCCTGGTGGAGGGTGGGCACCTCGGGCACCCCCTCAACCGACTATCGAGCCTATAAATTCCCAAAAAATACAAAAACCCTAGGGGAGTCGACGAAACACAATTCCAGCAGCCGCAAGTTCCAGAACCTCAAGATCCAATCTAACACTATCACAAAGGGGTTCATCTTATTCATAGGTGCCTCTCCGATGATGCGTGAGTAGTCCACCATAGACCTACGGGTCCGTAGGCAGTAGCTAGATGGCTTCCTCTCTCTCTATGTTTCTCAATACGATGGCCTCTTGGAGATCTATTTGATGTAATGACTTTTGCGGTGTGTTTGTTGGGATCCGATGAATTTTGAGTTCATGATCAGTTTCTATCCATGAATATGATTTGAGTCTTATTTGATCTGTTATTTGCATGATTACTTATAGCCTCATATTTCTTCTTCGAATATTTGGTTTAGTTACGCCAACTAGATTGATTTTTCTTGCCATGGGAAGATGTGCTTTGTGATGGGTTCGATCTTGCGGTGTTCTTTCCCAGTGACAGAAGGGGCAGCAAGACACGCATGTATCATTGCCATTAAGGATAACAAGATGGGGTCTATTCCTACATGATTAGATCCTGTCTACATCAGGTCACCGTTCTTATTGCATTACTTCGTTTTCCCATGAACTTAATACACTAGATGCATGCTGGATAGCGGTCGATGTGTGGAGTAATAGAAGTAGATGCAGAATCATTTCGGTCTACTTATCTTGGATGTGATGCCTATTTAATGATCATTGCCTAGATATCGTCATGATTATTTGATATTATATCAATTGCCCAACAGTAATTTGTTCATCCACCGTGCGCTATACTCATGAGAGAAACCACTGGTGAAACCTACGGCCCCCGGGTCTACTTTTCTAACATATTGATTTCCGATCTACTATTTACAAATTTTTTTCAGATCTATTAATCCAAAAAATCCAAAAATACCTTGCTGCACTTTTTGTTTATTTTTTTACTTTGTGTTCTTGCGAGATCTATTTGCCACAACTATCACTACCTGATCTATCTTATTATCATAGAGAGCATGACAACCTCTCTTTCGCGTCGGGTTGCAAGTATTAGTTGTTTGTGAGCAGGTGCTGTTTACGTGGGTGCATGATCTTCCTCTATGGATTGATACCTTGGTTTCATAAACTGAGGGAAATACTTACCGTCGCTGTGCTGCATCATCCCTTCCTCTTTGGGGAACTACCAACGCAGTCTCAAGCCACCTCAAAGGAATTTCTGGCTCCGTTGCCGGGGAGGAAGCAATCTCATCTACTAGGTTCCTAATCACAAATCGCATCTCCTTGCAATTACATTATTTGCCATTTTCCTCTCGTTTTCCTCTCCCCCACTTCACAAATTTGCCGTTTTATTCCACTACTGGAATCAGAGTATTTGCCGTCAGCCATCCCTTTGCCGTCTGCCAGCTGAAGGCAAAGGAAGACTTTGCCGTCTGCTGTGAGAAAGTAGACGGCAAAGAAAGACCTGATGGCAAAATTAAATTATGCCGCCTGTCCTTTCTTTGCCGTTCGCTAGCGGACGGCAAAGATGCCGATGGCAGACGACAAAGAGGATGGTGGGACCCATGGGTGAACGGCGTTGGCTAGGTCACACCTTTACCGTCGGCTAACAGACGGCAAATAGGACCCCCTTCTTTGCCGTCCGTTCGCAGATGGCAAAGAGCGCGTTCCCTTAACGGTAAGCCCGCGCCCCACCGTTCCCCACTCGCCCCCTCCCCCGCGCGCGCGCTCTTCTCTCTCTCCCTCTCCATCTTGCCGCCGCCCCCGTCGCCGTCGCCGCCCCTCACCCCCGCCACGCCGCCGCCGCCCTGCACCCCCCCGGCCACGCCGCTCCCCCCGCCCCACGGCCGCTCCCCCCGCCCCACGGCCGCACCGCTCCCTGCCCTGCTCGCGCACTCGCCTCGCAGCTCCACCGTCGCTGCCGCCGCCCCGCGCCCTCTGCCTCGCTGCCCTGCCGTGGTGCCCTCTGCCCTGCCGCCTTGCCGCGGCGCCGCCGCCCCGCGCCCCCGTGGCCGCACTGCTCCCCACCCCGCTCGCGCCCCGCCTCGCAGCTCCGCCGTCGCCGCCGCCGCCCCGCACCCTCTGTCCCGACGCCCCGCCGCGACGCCCTCTGCCCTGCCGCCCCGACGGTGGCGGCCACGTAGCCGGCCGCCCGACGCCCCCAACCCCGCCACCTCTAGTGAGTTCCTGTCCCGACAGGGCTCTCCCCCTTTTTTCCTGTTTCTTTTTTTTTGTTTTTTCTATTTATTTTAATAGATGTTTATTAGTTACTATATTTAATATATGTTTTAGTTAGTTTAAGTAGAGAGTTAGTCTTTTAATAGATGTTTATTAGTTACTTTATTTAATAGATGTTTTTATATTTTCTGTTAAATTAGATAGTTAGTTTATTAGGTAGAAAAAACTTAGATAGAAAAGAAAAAAACACAGAAGAATAGAAGAAAAGAAAAAAACTAGAAGAAAAAAAGAAGAAAAGAAGAAGGAAAAAAGGAAAAAGGAAAAAGGAAAAATAAGAAGAAGAAAAATGAAAAGAAGAAGGAAAATAAGAAGAATGAAAAGAAGAAGGAAAAGAAGAAGAATGATAAGAAGAAGAAGGAAAAGAAGAAGGAAAAGAAGGTAAAGAAGAATAAGAGGAGGAGGAGGAGAAGAAAAGAAGAAGAAGAAAAGGAAGAAGAGGAGGAAGTAGAAAAGGAAGAAGAGGAGGAAGAAGAAAATGACACCCTGACACCCCGATCCCCGGCGCCACCGACCCCCGACCCCCGACGCCACCGACCCGCGACCCTCGACGCCACCGACCCCCGACCCCCGATGCCACCGACTAGCGACCCCCGACGCCATCGACCCCCGACGTCACCAATCCCCGACCCCTGACGTCATCGACCCTTGACCCCCGATGCCACCAACCACCGACCCCGACACCACTGACCCCCGACACCCGACACCACTGACCCCCGACGCCATTGACTACCGACGCCACCGACCTCCGACCCCCGACGGGGTCATAGTTTTGTAGATTATGAGTTAGGTCACATATTTTCCCATTTTGTTATAAAAACATCATATTTTTGTTGATCAGGTGGATTTCAATGTGCAGTTGTTCGACGACCACCCCGTGCGTTGGACGAGCTCCGCCCCTGCGTTCGTTGGTGAGCACAAATGACATCTCCTCCCCCGCCCCCCTTAATTTGCTCTGTTCCAGTCTTCGTGCCGATGAAACTTGCTAGCTATAGGTGTCTTCAATCATCAGTATGCGTGACCAGTATGCGTCTCCTGTTCGAAAGGGCGGCATCTATAAATATGCATGTCTTTGCAAATTTATAACCGCCATCCTTTTGAATTGTCCAACATTATCCATGGACAGCCCGATTATGTGTAGATTGGGTTTGTTTTCCCGTATGCTCTGCTCCAGATCCGATGCAGAATTTCGTCAGTGCCTCCCTGTTGTTCTCCAGGTACACATCCTCTCTGCTTATTGCCGAGACGTGTATCAGGAGAACAACGGGGAGGTGCTGCTGAAATTCTGCGTCGGATCCAGAGCAGAGCATGGGAATACGAACCCAATCTACACATACTCGGGTGGGATTAGGACCTATCTCTACCTATTAGCGTGTAGGTTGAATGGACGTAATAAAACTGACAAACTTGATTAGCGATGAATATAGATGATGAATTATATATATATATATATATATATATATATTTCTTGTGTGTTTAGTAGGTAGGCAAGATGAGTGATCATACTCGGATGTACACCGGTCACCCTAGTCAGAACGAAATGACCATTGAATGGTTAACAAAAACCAAGGGGTTTCTGAGCGCCGCATTTGCAAATGGCCAGGAAATAACCTGGTGCCCCTGTGTCCAGTGCGACAACCATAGAAAGTGGACATGGGATAAAATGGGTAAACACTTGCAGAAGTGGAGTTTTACGCCTGATTATACGGTGTGGAGATTTCATGGTGAGTCTGCCCAACATGCTAGAGCTGAGGTTGTTCATCATCGCACCGACGAGCATGGTACCGGGATCAAAGACATGGTGCAAGACTTTGATGATGCTCGGGATTCGGACGATGAGATGGAGGAATCTGCAAAGGCCTTCTATGAAATGTTCGAGTCTTCAAAATGTCCTCTCCACAAGCACACTTAGCTTTGTCAGCTGGATGCCATCGCGCAAGTAATGGCTCTGAAGGCTCAGTTCAGCCTAGGCAAAGAATGCTACGACGCGATGATGACAATATTTGGACGCTTTCTACCCAAAGGCCATGTATTGCCAGCAAACCTGTACCAGTCAGACAAAATCCTACGTGCCCTTAAGATGCCCTATGAGAAGATAGATGCCTGTGAGAATGGATATGCCTTATTTAGGCTTGAGTATGTGGGGTTGAACTATTATCCCATTTGCAAGTCTTCCAGGTTTGTTGTGGTAGACAACGGTATGGGTGAGAAGAGTCAGACCAATACCCCAGTTAATGTTCTTCGGTATCTTTTCATGGTCGAAGAGACGGCCAGACAGATGACATGGCATAATTTGGGCAAAAGAACCGAACTAGATGCAGATGGGAATCCGATGTTGGGACACACTTCAGACGCTTTTGCGTGGAAGCACTTCGATGCATTACATAAGGATAAAGCGGCAGATCCAAGGCATCCTCGAGTCGCCATCAGCACGGACGGGTTCCAAGTGTTTGGTATGATGGCAACCCAATACAGTTGCTGGCCTGTATTTGTCATTCCACTCAATCTCCCCCGGAGAGATTATGAAAAGAATGAACATTTTCTTGACGTTGATAATTCCAGGGCCCAACTATCTGGGGAATAATATGAATGTGTACATGCAGCCGCTTAAGGATGAATTGCAAGAAGCTTGGGATAATGGGATCAAGACATATGACGCCGCTTCCAAAAAAAACTTCAAAATGCATGTGTGGTACATGTACTCGATGCATGACTTGCCGGTGTATACGCTATTCATTGGCTGGTGTGTGCATGGAAGGTTCCCGTGCCCCACATGCAAGGTAGCTCTTGAGTTCCGTTGGCTGCAGGCGGGTCGCAAGTATTCTTGCTTTGACTTGCATAGACAGTTCCTGGATCCTCGCCATAAGTTCAGAAAAGACAAGAAGAATTTCATGAAAGGTAGAGTTGTCAAAAACTCTGCACCACCTGCATTGACAGGCCAACAGACCCTGGATCAGATAAACGCTCTCGAGCTGGATCCAATACGTCCAGGGTATTTCAAAGCATATAATACGAAACACGCCTGGACGAACAAGATATGCTTGTGGGATCGGCCTTACTTTAAATATCTCCTTTGCCCACACAACATCGACGTGATGCACACTGAAAATAATATCACTAAGGCCCTTTTTGGTACATTGTTTGGCATAGAGGGAAAGACAAAGGATAATCCTAAGGCTAGAGTCGATCAGGAGGCTCTATGTGATAGAGCGTTACAAAACGTGCGACAACCGTTAGGAAAGAAGAACTGGAGGAAGCCAAAGGCATGGTTCAATCTTGGAAGGCCAGCTATGAGGGAAATGCTCTTGTGGGTGAAAATGCAGTTGATGTTCCCCGATGGGTATGCAACGAATCTAAAGAGGGGAGCAAGTCTTGACAAATTGAAAATATTTGGTCTCAAGAGTCATGATTGGCACATATGGCTTGAGCAGGTAATGCAGGTGATATTGCGTGGCTTTATCCCTGAGGATGAATGGCTAGTACTGGCAGAGCTGAGCTATTTCTTCCGCGCTCTTTGTGACAAAGAACTACCGCCTGACGTGCTAGATGAACTGGAAGAGTTTGCGCCAGAGTTGATCTACAAGTTAGAAAAGATCTTTCCACTGGGCTTCTTTAATCCAATGCAACATTTGATTTTGCATCTCCCGACCGAGGCATGATTGGGGGGGGGGGCATGCAAAATCATTGGTGCTTTGGAACTGAGAGGATGCACAAGACGCTTCGAGCAAAATGTAAAAATAAACGTAGAATAGAAGCATCGATGGCCTAGGCATTCATTAATGAGGAGGCGACAAACTTCTTGACAGCACACTACGAAGCCAAGAATCGTCATTTGCATAATCCGAAGCCTCGGTACAATGACGGCGACCGTGAAAAACTTCAATCCAACCTCAGCCTATTCCAAGGGAAGCTCGCACCAGCCGGTGCTTGATGTCTACTACGCAACCTTCTTCTTGTAGACTCGTGTTGGGCCTCCAAGCGCAGAGTTTTGTAGGACAGTAGCAAATTTCCCTCAAGTGGATGACCTAAGGTTTATCAATCCATGGGAGGCGTAGGATGAAGATGGTCTCTCTCAAACAACCCTGCAACCAAATAACAAAGAGTCTCTTGTGTCCCCAACACACCCAATACAATGGTAAATTGTATAGGTGCACTAGTTCGGCGAAGAGATGGTGATACAAGTGCAATATGGATGGTAGATATAGGTTTTTGTTATCTGAAAATATAAAAACAGCAAGGTAACTAATGATAAAGGTGAGCACAAACGGTATTGCAATGCTTGAAAACAAGGCCTAGGGTTCATACTTTCACTAGTGCAAGTTCTCTCAACAATACTAACATAGTTGAATCATATGTAAATACATCTCGTGCGACAAAGAGTTCACTCCAAAGTCACAAATAGCGGAGAACAAACGAAGAAATTGTTGTAGGGTACGAAACCACCTCAAAGTTATCTTTTCTGATCAATCTTATGAGCTATCCCTATAAGTGTCACGAACAGCCCTAGAGTTCATACTAAAATAACACCTTAAGATACAGATCAACCAAAACCCTAATGTCACCTATATACTCCAATGTCACCACAAGTACCCATGGGCTTGATTATACAATATGCATCACACAATTTCAGATTCATAATGTTCAATCCAACACAAAGAACTTCAAAGAGTGCCCGAATGTTTCTACCGGAAAGTCAAGACAAAAACATGTGCCAACCCCTATGCATGGATTCCCAAGGTCACAGAACCCGCAAGTTGATCACCAAAACATACATGAAGTGGATCAATAGAACATCCCATTGTCACCACGGATATCCCATCACAAGACATACATCAAGTGTTCTCAAATCCTTAAAGACTCAATCCGATAAGAAAACTTCAATGGAAAACTCAATTCATCACAAGAAGATAGAGAGGGGAAAACTCCATATGATTCAATGTATATCAATAAAGCTCGCGGTACATCAAGATCATGTCATCTCAAGAACACGAGAGAGAGAGATCAACCACATAGCTACTGGTACATACCCTCAGCCCCGAGGGTGAACTACTCCCTCCTCGTCATGGAGACCGCCGGGATGATGAAGATGGCCTCTAGTGATGGGTTCCCCCTCCGACAGGGTGCCGAAACGGGCTCCCGATTGGTTTTTCGTGGCTACAGAGGCTTGCGGTGGCGGAACTCCCGATCTAGGTTTGTTTCTGGGGTTTTTAGTATTTATAGGAATTTTTGGCGGCGGAAACAAGTCAGGATGGGCCACGAGGTGACGACAAGCCAGGGGGCGCGCCCTAAGGGGGGGCGCCCCCCAAGCTTGTGGTGGCCTCGTGGCTCCCCTGGCCCAACTCCAACTCTCCCCGGCTTCTTCTGGTCCATAAAAATTCACCGTAGATTTTTATTCCATTTGGGCTCCATTTGATATTCCTTTTCTGTAAAACCCAAAAACACGGAAAAAACAGGAACTGGCACTGGGCTCTAGGTTAATACGTTAGTACCAAAAATAATATAAAGTTGTAGTAAAATGATTGTAAAACATCCAAGAATGATAATATAACAGCTTGGAACAAGCAAAAATTATAGATACGTTAGAGACGTATCAGCATCCCCAAGCTTAATTCCTGCTCGTCCTCGAGTAGGTAAATGATAAAAACAGAATTTTTGATGTGGAATGCTGCCTAACATGTTCATCATATTCTTTTCTTCTATGTATAGCATGGACATTTGGACTTGTAAGTGATTCAAAGCAATAGTCTAGTTTTAACATAATGACTTCAATACTCAAGCATGTCAACAAGCAACCATGCCTTTCAAAATATCAACACTAAACAAAGTTATCCCTAGCCCATCATGCTCAATCATTGATCCATTCATGAAACACACTCAAATATTAGCTATGCCCAATGCTCAAGTACGATCATAGTGCCCCACCTAGTTAGTGCTTATAAGAGAAGATGGAGACTCAAAGCAAAAATAAAAATTGCATAAAGTAAATAGATAGGCCCTTCGCAGAGGGAAGTAGGGATTTGTAGAGGTGCCAGAGCTCAAGGTTTAAATTGAGAGAGAAAACATATTTTGAGTGGCATGCTTTTCCTGTCAACGAAAACGACAAAGTAGCTCACAATACTTTCCATGCTAGATACATTATAGGCGGTTCCCAAACAGAATAGTAAAGTTTTTACTCCCCCTCCACCAATCAATCACACTCCACGGCGAGCCAAATCCACGGGTACCGTCCATACAAACAATAATCCTGGGGGAGTTTTGTTTCATTATTTTTTTATTTGAATTTTGAGCACGGGACTGGGCATCCCGAATACCAGTCACTTTCTCGTGAATGATAGTGAATCAACAGATATCGTGAGAATAACACACCTAGCATGGAAAAATATTGGATACTCCCCACCGTTTCATGAGCGGTACGGGCACACAAAAGAGAAAATTTATTTTGAAAATTTAGAGATGGCACATACAAATTTGCTTGGAACGGCATGGAAATACCGCATATAGGTAGGTATGGTGGACTCATAAGGCAAAACTTGGTTTAAGGATTTTGGATGCACAAGTAGTATTTCTACTTAGTAAAAATGAAGGCTAGAAAATAGATTGGGAAGGAACCAAACCAAGGAACGAAAAATGACATAAGTGAGCATTGAGTCATAACTAACACCGAATAATGCACTACAAGTAGGATGTAACTTCATTGCATAACTATTGACTTTCGTGCATGCATAGGGAATCACAAACCTTAACACCAATATTCCTACTAAGCATAATTACTCACTAACATGACTCACATATTACTATCTTCATGTTTCAAAACTATTACAAGGAATCAAGTTTAATTTGGCCAATGATCTTCATGAAAGGTTTTATTATATCCTCCTTGAATATCTATCACTTTGGGACTAGTTTCATATGTTGCTATTGCTTTTTGGCAAGCTCAAACAAATTTAAGTGAAGTACAGGAGCATAAAAATTTCATCTCTCAAAAAGGTATAAGTGAAGCATGAGAGGAAATGACAAGCTACTCTTAAAAGATATAAGTGAAGATCAGTTAGTAGTCAAACAATTAAGTAGCTATGTGAGGACTATCTCTCTCTCTCAATAAATATTTTCATATCTTAAGAATTTTATTAAGCAGCAAGCAAAAGAAAAATAATAGCACTCCAAGAATAGCACGCATCATGTGAACGAATAAAAATTTAGGCTCAACATAGTCTAACCGATAATTGTTGATGAAGAGAGGTGGGATGCGTAGCATCCCCAAGCTTAGATGCTTGAGACTTATTGAAATATTTACTTGGGGTTCCTTGGGCATCCCCAAGCTTGAGCCTTTGTATCCCATTCAATCTTCTCATATCATGGTTTCACCTATTCTCAAAAACTTCATCCACACAAAACTCGAAAAGAACTCGTGAGATAGGTTAGTACACATAAGTAGAAATCAACACTTCATGTACTGCCAAGACAAGTTGCACAATAATTTTCAAACATTAGGTACTGTATACTATCATTTCCACAATTTATATTTACCAATATAGGCTATGGAAACTATAGGATAAGTAGATAACAAAACTATGACAGCAATCTGTCCAAACAGAACAGTCTGTACCAATTTATGAAAACAGTGTACTTATGTAACTCAAAAAATTATGAAAATTTATTACATGCTATATAATTTATATTAAAACACTGTCTAAAAATTTCAGAAACTTTACGCGTTCCAGTAAAATATGAAAATTCAAACACTACAGCAGAAGTTTCTGTTTTTACCCAGCACATATCAAAACATGCAATGCAAGCACCCTAAGGCAATTCTTGGAACTTTTTATTGAAAAAAAAGATTATAAATAACACCTAACAGATAACAACAAAATAAAATGATGCTCCAAGCAAAACTCATATTATGTGACGAAGAAAAATATAGCTCCAAGTAAGATATACCGATAGTGTTGAAGACGAAAGAGGGGATGCCTTCCGGGGCATCCCCAAGGTTAGACACTTAAGTCTTCCTTGAATATTACCTTGGGGGTGCCTTGGGCATCCCCAAGCTTAGGTTCTGGTCACTCCTTATTCTCCTCATATCGGTGTCTCACCCAAAACTTGAAAACTTCAATCACACAAAACTTAGCGGAACTTCGTGAGAAGGGTTAGTGTAGTAAAGATAGATCATTCGCTTAGGTACTGTCAAGACAAGATTCATAATTATTCCCACATGATACCTACTATATTCCATCATTCCCACAATATATATTACTCAATATAAGCTATAGGAACACTTGAAACAAGCAAACTATGCAAACAAGGCAGAATCTATCAAAAACAGAATAGTCTGTAATGATCTGAACAATCACCATACTTATGCAACTCCAATTTTTTTGAAACATTAGGAAAACTTAGGAAATTTGCATATAAAGTTTGTGTAAAAATTTCAGAATTATTTGAATCTCCAGTAAAATCAGATAATTCATTTACTGGACGCAAAACTTTCTGTTTTTGCACAGAATCAAACAAGCAAGTATCCACACTATCCCAAAGGCTTTACTTGGCACTTTATTGAAATAAAAGACACAAAACATGATTACTACAGTAGCTTTCATGTGAACACATAAAAACATAAGGTAAAAGTGTTGGGTTGTCTCCCAAAAAGCGCTTTTCTTTAATGCCTTTTAGCTAGGCATGATGATTTCAATGATGCTCGTATAGGAATAATAATTGAAACATGCAAAAGAGCATCATGAATCTCATGACAAGCACATTTAAGTCTAACCCACTTCCTATGCATAGGGATTTTTTGAGCAAACAATCTATGGGAACAAGAATCATCTAGCATACGAAGGCAAAACAAGCATAACTTTAAAACTTTGAACACATAGAGAGTAAACTTGATATTATTGCAATTCCTACAAGCGTATGTTCCTCCCTCATAATAATTTTCAGTAGCATCATGAAGGAATTCAACAATATAACCAGAACATAAAGAATTCTTTTCATGATCTACAAGCATAGAAAATTTGTCACTCTCCACATAAGCAATTTTCTTCTCATTCATAATAGTGGGAGCAAACTCAACAAAATAACTATCATGAGATACTTGATTGACATAACCATATTGAATAATAAAATCATGATGATAAGTTTCATGGTTACTATCACTCTTTATAGCATATATGTCATCATCATAATCATCATATATAGGAGGCATGCCGTCATCATAATAGTTTTGCTCATCAAAACTTGGGGGACTAAAAATATCATCTTCATCAAACATAGCATCCCCAAGCTTGTGGCTTTGCATATCATTAGCATCATGGATATTCAGAGAATTCATACTAACAAAATTGCAATCATGCTCATCACTCAAAGATTTAGTGCCAAACATTTTAATAACTTCTTCTTCTAACACTTGAGCACAATTTTCCTTTCCATCATTTTCACGAAAGACATTAAAAAGATGAAGCATATGAGGCAATCTCAATTCCATTTTTTTGTAGTTTTCTTTTATAAAACCAAACTAGTGAAAAACAAGAAACTAAAAGATTTGATTGCAAGATTTAAAGATATACCTTCAAGCACTCACCTCCCCGGCAACGGCGCCAGAAAAGAGCTTCGTTGACGGGATGTGAGTGCTGCTTACCTAGCCTCCCCGGCAACGGCGCCAGAAAAGAGCTTGATGTCTACTACGCAACCTTCTTCTTGTAGACTCGTGTTGGGCCTCCAAGCGCAGAGTTTTGTAGGACAGTAGCAAATTTCCCTCAAGTGGATGACCTAAGGTTTACCAATCCGTGGGAGGTGTAGGATGAAGATGGTCTCTCTCAAACAACCCTGCAACCAAATAACAAAGAGTCTCTTGTGTCCCCAACACACCCAATTCAATGGTAAATTGTATAGGTGCACTAGTTCGGCGAAGAGATGGTGATAAAAGTGCAATATGGATGGTAGATATAGGTTTTTGTTATCTGAAAATATAAAAACAGCAAGGTAACTAATGATAAAGGTGAGCACAAACGGTATTGCAATGCTTGAAAACAAGGCCTAGGGTTCATACTTTCACTAGTGCAAGTTCTCTCAACAATACTAACATAGTTGAATCATATGTAAATACCTCTCATGCGACAAAGAGTTCACTCCAAAGTCACAAATAGCGGAGAACAAACGAAGAAATTGTTGTAGGGTACGAAACCACCTCAAAGTTATCTTTTCTGATCAATCTTATGAGCTATCCCTATAAGTGTCACGAACAGCCCTAGAGTTCGTACTAAAATAACACCTTAAGATACAGATCAACCAAAACCCTAATGTCACCTATATACTCCAATATCACCACAAGTACCCATGGGCTTGATTATACGATATGCATCACACAATTTCAGATTCATAATGTTCAATCCAACACAAAGAACTTCAAAGAGTGCCCGAATGTTTCTACCGGAAAGTCAAGACAAAAACATGTGCCAACCCCTATGCATGGATTCCCAAGGTCACAGAACCCGCAAGTTGATCACCAAAACATACATCAAGTGGATCAATAGAACATCCCATTGTCACCACGGATATCCCATCACAAGACATACATCAAGTGTTCTCAAATCCTTAAAGACTCAATCCGATAAGAAAACTTCAATGGAAAACTCAATTCATCACAAGAAGATAGAGAGGGGAAAACTCCATATGATTCAATCTATATCAATAATGCTCGCGGTACATCAAGATCATGTCATCTCAAGAACACGAGAGAGAGAGATCAACCACATAGCTACTGGTACATACCCTCAGCCCCGAGGGTGAACTACTCCCTCCTCGTCATGGAGACCGCCGGGATGATGAAGATGGCCTCTGGTGATGGGTTCCCCCTCCGACAGGGTGCCGAAACGGGCTCCCGATTGGTTTTTCGTGGCTACAGAGGCTTGCGGTGGCGGAACTCCCGATCTAGGTTTGATTCTGGGGTTTTTAGTATTTATAGGAATTTTTGGCGGCGGAAACAAGTCAGGATGGGCCACGAGGTGACGACAAGCCAGGGGGCGCGCCCTAAGGGGGGGCGCCCCCCAAGCTTGTGGTGGCCTCGTGGCTCCCCTGGCCCAACTCCAACTCTCCCTGGCTTCTTCTGGTCCATAAAAATTCACCGTAGATTTTTATTCCATTTGGGCTCCGTTTGATTTTCCTTTTCTGTAAAACCCAAAAACACGGAAAAAACAGGAACTGGCACTGGGCTCTAGTTTAATAGGTTAGTCCCAAAAATAATATAAAGTTGTAGTAAAATGATTGTAAAACATCCAAGAATGATAATATAACAGCATGGAACAAGAAAAAAATTATAGATATGTTGGAGACGTATCAGTGCTTCGAAAGCAATAACGTTGGATGTCGAAGAATGGCAGACCATTTCGTTGTATATCTTCAACAACCTAACAGAAGTGCGGCCGTACATTGAGTAAGTTCTCAGTACATTGTTTCGCAACTTCTAATTCCTTTGAACTGCTCTTATTCCCGGATATGTGATACAGTCGACACGTCACCAAATTCTCAGATGGAGCGGTGATCCAAAACGATTCCATCGAAGAGTATGCGCTTCTGGCAAAGCATGGAGGTGGCTATCCCGGTTTCATCTCATGGTTCAAACAAATGGTAATTTCCATTAGACCATTTCATTTCTTCATCTAGTTTGCGGCTAATGCAACAATCCTTTCGCATCAAACTTGTAGGCTAATTCAGAGTCTATGGACGCCGAATTGAGACAAGTCCCTAATGGTTTTGACTATAAGGTCCGTTCATTTGATAAATACGACAGCAACGGGTATCGCTTTCGTACTTTTGGCAAAGAGCTATCTATGGCTGACCAAAAGTCTACAAATTGTTGTGTCTCCATTGTCTGCGAAGGAGGTGTCGAGTATTATGGAAGAGTTGAAGCAATTTATGAACTTATATTCTTTGGTGATAACAGACCAAACGTCGTAGTCTTCAAATGTTATTGGTTCCAGCCGAAGGAGACTAGAAGGACTCATGAACATATAGGTCTAGTCAAAATCAAACAAAGCACCGATTAAGATGTTCCCGACGTCTATATTATGGCTCAACAGGCGACCCAAGTTTTCTATCTACCGTGGACCTGCCAAACTGATCCAAATCTGAATGGTTGGCATGTCGTTTATGATGTGCCGCCACATTTTAGACCACCTCCCCTCAATGAAGATGATTGTGAACCTCACATTAACCCAGACACATATGAAGGAGAATTCTTCCAAGAAACACGTCTTTCCAAAAAACATTTCAAGAACCGCTCTACTTCACCCCAGAACATTGAGGTAGACAGCGACAGTGAATCCGACTTCACCCCTAAGCCAGAACAAGAAGAGACGGAAGAAGAAGAGGTTACTGCTGCGGATGACCTCTCAATGCTTGACCGATTACATAAAGGAGGCCTTCCACATGTTGCTCCCGATAGTGATGATGATGCATTTATTAATGATAGTGATGATGATGCATTTATTGATCCCGGAGCATATATAGACGATGAAGATTATTATTAGTTCATGTCAGGTATACATGATGATGATACACTCAAATTATATATATAAATATTTCTATTCATGTCGGTATTCAATTTTTTTATGTTGTACTAATTTCGTTTACTCTTTGTCATGGCAGGTGTTGAAATATGGTGGGCGCGTGTCGAGAGCGATCCGAGGATCCTTCGTCGGCGCGTGGTGGGAGGGGTACTTCCATTCCACCCCAAACTCTCCGGAGAGCGTTGTACGACAGTATTGGGTCACCCAAGGGCACTTCTTCGTCGGTGAAGTTGCCCACTGGGAGAGGAGGTCGGGGGAAGAAGAGAGCTCCTAAAGCTACACGTGGTGGCCGCGGGAGAGGTACGAAGGCTGCTACGCCTTCCTCGCCGCCACCCCAGCTGATTCACCAGAGCACAGGACTGCTACGGTGGACTTGTCTGAGGTGGAGGCTACAAGGACTCCTGTCCACGAGCCTCGGGTCGACGATCCTTCTGTCCTAGACGCTCTGACCCGCGAGACTCCTGTGCCAGACACCTCGTCTAGCGAGACTCCTGTGCTAGACGCTTCGTCCTATGAGACTCCACAGGCTTCCGCCAGATGGTATACCTGGCTGGATCTGCATCAGCCGGAGCCGAGTGGCCATGCTGATGGCGGTGAGGATCGGCTTTCTGATAGCGGGGACGAGGTGGTTGAGGGCACCGTCTACCAGCGTGGGTGTACACGGCTCCCGCCCGTGCCGGCGACCAGCGAGCAGAGGTGGCTGATTAAGCCTGAGTCGCTGAAGTAAGTGCATTTACTCTTTTTAAACCTTTTGCCTTCATGTTTCTTCACATATCTAATGTGTTGGCTCTGTCATACTGCAGGGGTTGGATTCATGCCAAGGATGTCCGCAGGCCCAACTCCGTCCTTGGTGTGATTTTATGGGATAACTTCCCGGGGTTTGTCACGTTGCCCGACGAGGGTCAGCAAGAAGTGGTAGGATTGAAATGGGAGCACTACTTGGCTGCCCCGGACCCGCTGGAGGAGATGATCGACGGTGTGTTGTGCCACACGGGGGCCGACATGGTCATCAGGAAGTTCTGGGTAATTTCTCCTTTACGCAATTAAAAATCGATAATAGCTAGTTATTGTACTAATCAGTGTTGCCTCCTTTGATTGCAGACCTTCTACAGGTGTGAGGAGGGATACGAGGAGGCCGCGGCAAAGCTTATCGATTACGAGTACAGGCGCCTACTACAGAACTTACGGCACGAGGCTCGGGTACAGGCTGTTCGAGACTACTACGCCTCACAGCATATTAAGAAGGCCAAGTCGTCGTCCTGCCGAAAGTTTCTGGACAAGGAGCAGTACATGAAGGTAATTACCTATTCTTAAGGCCTTGTACTTAGTTTCCTTTGCTTTGATTCGTAGGCGTAGCTCTCAAATTTCTCTTTACTAACTTAGGTGCCCCCGAGATGGTGTGCGGATAAGATGGCTTGTTGGGAGGCGTTGGTGAATGAATGGTGCTCTGACCAATGCCGAGTCGTCCATTATGATGCCAAGGCACGGCGTGCCCAAATGGAAGGTGTGCCACACCATCAAGGCAGCGCCAACATTTATCAGTTCGGGCGGAACTGGGTATGTGGTTTGCGTCATGATTCCTGCAATTCATTCTTGTAGTGCTCGGTTTACCCATTATTAATACTTTGTTCCTCTCTTGTAGGCTCATCACAATAAGACGAAGGTGCCAGAGGTGTACGACCTCTATGCCATGGCCCATACTGCCTCATAAAAGAAGGTCAAGGCATTCTCTGAGTCTGACCTCGATAATCCCGAGAACTTCACCAATATCTCCTCCTACCACAAGCTCGTGAGGTACAGAGATGTGGGGAAGGCAGTGAATGGGGAGGACTTCAACCCGAGCTAGCATCCTATTGATCCAGACCTGGTGATGATAGCTGGCCACGGGAGGCCCCATGGCTCGATAGCCATTGGAGATGGACATATACGGGCTTCGAGCACTCTTTGGCAGATAAAGGCATGCCAAACGAGTTCCTGTCCTGAGATGTCGCCTCGTCCATGACCAGTACAGCTCACCATCGAGGTTAGTCATACGGACTAAGATAGCTTTCCTCCATTACATTTTGTGTGCGAACAAAGATGATTACAATGCTAACGAGGAGTGGTGTTGCAGGCTGCTCTGCAGAAAGAGAGAGAGACAACCCAGTCGCTTCTGGTGGAACAGGCCCGGCAGGCGGCGGAGGAGAAGAGGGATCTGGAGGAGAGGATGGCTAGGTTGTTGCAGGAGGATAGGGCACGGAATGATGCGTCTAACCAGGCCATGTACGAGATCATCGTGGTAAGTTTCTTCTTCATATTAGCCAAATCATGCACTACATGTTCTATTCATTAATAACCAATATGATTGACTTGGCAAAACCAAATGTGCAGACTTTGTGCGAGAAGACCGGCCAGACCCCTCCGCCGATGCCAGTCATTACCACGGCTGCAATAGTGAGTTTCATTTCAATGTTCATTAGTTACTAGTCTTAACATATCAATGTCATCATGCTAACGCAAATGATCTTTGGTACAGCATAACTCCCGAGCCGCATCGCACGACCCGAGCAACCCCGGTGCTTCACCTCCGTGATGACGAGGAGGGTAAGCCCTAATATGCCACTTACTTGTCTCATTTTCTCAAACAAAGACAAACATAGCACTTAGACAAACTTAGCACAATGACAAACTTAGCACTTAGACAAATGTCATATTTTACCTAAGTTAGCTTTGTTTCCTCTAAAATGGCATAGTAAGCTTACTTACCTCCAAAATGACATATTGTACCTAAGTTAGCTCTAAAATGACCTATACTTAGCATTGTTTCCTCCACACTGACATAATAAGCTTAGTTAACTCAACAATGACATAATAGACTTGGTAACCTCATAGATGCCATAGACTTAGCTTATTTTCTTGCAAAATGACACAATAAGCTTAGTTAGGTAAAAAAATGCGATTATTACCTAGGTTAGCTCTAAAATGACACAAATAAGCAATAAGAAGAAGAAAAACAAGAGGAGAAAGAGAAAGAGAAGAAAAAAGCTTCTTCTTCTTCTTGTTGTTCTTCTTCTAGATCTTCTTCTTGTTGTTGTTGTTCTTCTTGGTAACCTCATAGATGCCATAGACTTAGCTTATTTTCTTGCAAAATGACACAATAAGCTTAGTTAGGTAAAAAATGTGATAATTACCTAGGTTAGCTCTAAAATGACACAAATAAGCAATAAGAAGAAGAAAAACAAGAGGAGAAAGAGAAAGAGAAGAAAAAAGCTTCTTCTTCTTCTTCTTCTTGGTAACCTCATAGATGCCATAGACTTACCTTATTTTCTTGCAAAATGACACAATAATCTTAGTTAGGTCAAAAATGGCATAATTACCTAGGTTAGCTCTAAAATGGCACAAATAAGCAATAATAAGAAGAAAAACAAGAGGAGAAATAGAAAGAGAAGAAAAACTCTTCTTCTTCTTCCTCTTCTTCTTCTAGATCTTCTTCTTCTTCTTCTTGGTAACCTCATAGATGCCATAGACTTACCTTATTTTGTTGCAAAATGACAAAATAAGCTTAGTTAGGTCAAAAATGACAGAATTACCTAGGTTAGCTCTAAAATGGCACAAATAAGCAATAAGAAGAAGAAAAACAAGAGGATAAATAGAAAGAGAAGAAAAACACTTCTTCTTCTTCCTCTTCTTCTTCTTCTAGATCTTCTTCTTCTTCTTATTATTATTATTATTCTAGTATTCTTCTTCTTCTTGTTCTTCTTCTTCTTCTTCTTCTTATTCTTCTAGTATTCTTCTTCTAACTTTCTTATTTCCCATTTTGCAGATTTGATTCACTTCACGGAAGCTTGCATTGATGGAGTTCTTGTGTTTACTTTCTGTTTTGATTTTGTATCGATGAACATTGTGAAACTTGCTACCTATGGATGAAACTATTGGAATATGCATGAAACTATGCATGTATGGATGAAACTTGCACTTTTGATTTGGTATGTTTGTTGGATGATCATATATATGTGCTTGTGATATGGCAGGATATAGTTTCTATGAATTATATATATATCATATATGTGCTTGTGAAAATGATTGGATATAACAAAAAAACAGAATAAAAAGGGCCAATACAGTCACTTTGCCGTCTGCCACCAATGGCAAAGGGCTCTTTGCCGTCTGCCACCAACGACAAAGGGCTCTTTGCCGTTTGCCCCGGACGGCAAAGGTGCCACGTGGTGGCCACCTGTGAAACCTGGGAAGCCCAGGCTAGGGCCATTTTGTCTCTTTTGCCGTCCGCGGTAGATGGCAAAGGGGGAGGAGGCAGACGGCAAAGGGGGCGGGGGGCAGACGGCAAAGGGGGGCGGGGTGGGGCAGACGGTAAAGTGGGCGGGGGGTAGACGGCAAAGGGTGCGGGGAAGCAGACGACAAAGGGGGCGGGGGGGGGGGGCAGACGGCAAAGTGGTGGGTCCGTTAGCCACCTCTAACAGTGACATCGTCGGTAGTTTGCCGTCAACGGCCTTTACCGTCTGCAAGTTGACGGCAAAGATCCTTTGCCGTCCTCTGTCCCGAAGAAGACGGCAAAGAACCCCTTTCCGGAGCTAGCTGGGCCCAAATTTGTGCCGTCCTCTAGAGGATGGCAAAGTACTTTGCCGACCACCTTTGTGCCTTTGCCGTCTGCCATGGCAGACGACAAACTTCCTGATTCCTGTAGTGTTCGCCCTCTCTTTTTCGTTTGCCTTCTTCTCGTCAGATCTCTTGTTTGCTTGCAATCTCGTTTGCGTAGTCACGATGACTCAAGAAAACACCAAGTTTTGTGATTTTTCCAATACCAATAGTAATTATTTTATTAGCACTCCTATTGCTCCTCCCGCCACTAGTGTGGAGTATTTTGATAATAATGCCGCTTTGTTCAATCTTGTCATGAAAGATCAATTTTTCGGTACTCCTAAGGAGGATGCCGTGTCCCATCTAAATACCTTCGTGGAATTATGCGATATGCAAAAGACAAAATATGTGGACAATGATATTGTGAAGTTGAAATTGTTTCCTTTCTCTTTGCGGGATCGTGCAAAAAATTGGTTTTCTTCTTTGCCTCGCAATAGTATCAATTCTTGGGACAAGTGCAAGGACGCTTTTATTACTAAGTATTTTCCGCCTACGAAAATTATTTCCCTTAGAACTCCAATCATGAATTTTAAGCAACTTGAGCATGAACATGTTGCACAATCCTGGGAAAGAATGAACTTATTGCTAAGAAATTGTCCTACTCATGGTTTAAATCTTTGGATGATCATACAATTTTTTTATGCGGGATTGCATTTTGTCTCTAGAAATCTTTTAGATTACGCCGCGGGTGGTACTTTTTTGGAAATTACTTTGGGTGAAGCTACCAAATGTCTAGATAATATTATGGCAAATTATTCACAATGGCATACCAAAAGAGCACCTACTAGTAAAAAGGTTAATTCGATAGAAGAAATTAGCACTTTGAGTGAAAAATTTGATGCTCTTATGAAGTTGGTTGCTAGTAAAAATGCTCCTCTTGATCTTAATGATGTGCCTTTGTCTACTTTGATTGAGCAAAATAGTGATTCCGTAGATGTGAATTTCATCTCGCGAAACAACTTCAATAACAATGCTTATAGAGGTAATTTTAATCCTAGGCCTTTTCCAGGAAATTCCTCTAATAGTTATGGTAATTCCTATGGTAATTCTTAAAATAATAATAATAATAGGAACACCTCTTATCTTGAGAATATTTTTAAAGAATTTATCAATGCTAAAAAATCTTTGAATACTACGATAGAAGAAAAGTTGAATAAGATTGATGATATGTCTAGAAGCATTGATACAATTTCCAGTGATGTTGAAAATCTCAAGTTGCATGCTTTTCCACCTAAGATCAATGAATCAATTAAGGCTTTATATGTTTCTATGGATGAAATCAAGAAAAGAACCGCTATGATTAGAGCTAAAAGAGAATTTTTAGAAAAGCGTTTTCTAGCGATTACTTTCATAACAATGATGAAGATCTTAAAATGATTGGTGTTTGATCTATTGATTCCTTGTTTCGTAATGTTAAAATTGATGATATAGGGACTGAAGAAGATTCAACTTTAGCTAGAGGGCGTCTCAATGATTTGGAGGGTGAAAATCTTGATGAAAACTTTGATAAAAGTGGGTTTGGATAGGTCAAAACTTTAACTAGTGATGTGCCCACTATCTTTGATCACAAAGACTTTAATTATGAGAGTTTCTCCTTGGTTGATTGTATTTCTTTGCTGCAATCTATGATAAATTCACCCCATGCTTATGAACACAATAAAGCTTTTACCAAACATATCGTTGATGCCATGATGAAATCCTTAGAAGAATTAGAGATTTCAATTCCTTTAAAATTACATGATGAGTGGGAACCTACCATTAAATTCAAGATTAAAAATTATGAATGCTTTGCTTTGTGTGATTTGGGTGCTAGTGTTTGCACAATTCCGAAATCTCTATGTGATGTGCTTGGTCTTACCAATATTGAAGAATGTTCTCTTAATTTTCACTTGATGGATTCTACTATTAAAAAGCCTTTGGGAAGAATTAATGTTGTTCTTATCCTTGCAAATAGTAATTATGTTCCCATTGATTTTATTGTTCTTGATATTTATTGCAATCCGTCTTGTCCTATCATACTTGGTAGACCGTTTCTACGCACTATAGGTGCCGTGATTGATATGAAAGAAGGCAATATTAAGTTTTAGTTTCCCCTTAGAGAGGGTATGGAACACTTCCCTAGAACAAGAATTAAGCCATCATATGAATCAATCATGAGGGCCTTCTATGGAGTGCAAACTAAGGATGACAATACTTGAATCTATGTGTTATGCCTAGCTAGGGGCGTAAAACGATATCGCTTGTTGGGAGGCAACCCAATGAATAAATTATTTTGCTTCTATTTTTGTGAGCTTTGCACAACATGATTTTGTTATGATTGTCTTTTTATGTTTTATTTAGTGTTTGTGCCAAGTAATGCATTTAGGATGATCAATAAGATGAGTAGAAACAATGCTGAATCTGAAATAGAAACATTATTCCTAGTGCACGAATTTTCATTTTTTACTAGAACGTGATATTGAGCTTAAATTTGAACACAGTATTCCTATACGAATTATTTACGTTGTACTAATTGTTCAGAATTTTTAGAGTTCTAGAAGTATGGGTAGAGTAAAGATTACTACAGACTGTCTTGTGTGCTTGTTTTGATGAATCAAATTCTGTTTTCATTGCATTGTGTGCTTGTTTTGATGAATCTATGGCTTGTATTTGTTGGACATATGCCCTAGAGGCAATAATAAGTTAGCTATTATCATATTTTGTTGTTCATGATAATCGTTTATTATCCATGCTATAATTATATTGATTGGAAACTCAAATACATGTGTCGATACATAGACAACAAAGTGTCCCTAGTAAGCCTCTACTAGACTAGCTCGTTGATCAAAGATGGTCAAGGTTTCTAGACCATAGACATGAGTTGTCATTTGATAACAGGGTCACATCATTAGGAGAATGATGTGATGGACAAGATCCAACCGTAAGCATAGCATATGACCGTGTCAGTTTATTGCTACTGCTTTATCCATGTCAAGTATCCGTTCCTACGACCATGAGATCATGCAACTCCCTGACACCGGAGGAATGCCTTGTGTGTATCAAACATCACAACATAACTGGGTGACTATAAAGGTGCTCTATAGGTATCTCCGAGGGTGTCTGTTGGGTTGGCGTGGATCAAGATTGGGATTTGTCACTCCGTATGATGGAGAAGTATCTCTAGGCCCACTCGGTAATACAGCATCACAAGAAGCTTGCAAGCAATGTGACTAAGGAGTTAATCACGGGATCTTGTATTATGGAATGAGTAAAGAGACTTGCCGGTAACGAGATTGAACTAGGTATGGACATACCGATGATCGAATCTCGGGAAAGACAACTTCAACTAATTTCGGTCGAATCGATGGCGACTCCCACCTCCTCCTCCTCCCACCCCTCCACCCCCTACCACCGCTCCAATGGTGTTTGCGGATCTAGTTCATGCGCTACCCTCTAGAAGGTCTTCTATGTCATCTAGATGGCAAGTCTTCTCCACTGGGACTTTGCGCCTGGCCTCAAGGTGGAAAACCAGGTTCGTACAAGGTTTAGATGTACGGTGCATTTCGTTCGATCGCCGAGCTCCAAGGAATTTTTCTTGGTGCTTTCCTTCTCTTCTGCCTCTTTTCCCCTTACGGAGGAGGCGGTGGGTATTGTCCTTAAATGCTGCATTGGTGGTTTGGCATCTGGTTTCAATGTTCGTCAGCTGGGTTTTCAGAGTTTCAAATTTTCGGTGGCCTCTAATCGAGTGGGTCACTTTATCTATGGTTTGAAGGATAGAATCTGGCCAAATTTTGTTTGTCACTTCTGGTTATTCAAGGATTATGTGGATTATTCTAATGACGGAGAGTCTTGGCATCTCGATCATGAATTACCTGAAGTTGTGGTCCGATCGCCTATGGCTATCAAAACTTCTCTTGACTTTCTTCGCCACAATGCTCAGTTGGATCGTTCTAGTTTGCCTATTTTGGTCTCTAGTGGGTCTAATGCCTCTGATTCCATGGTGCCTTGTGCAGATGATCATGATCTTCCTTTGGCCGCATCATGGTTTGGTAGTTTCCCAGGAGTTTCAGATTCAATTGGATCCGCGAAGAACAATCATGTTTTCGAGGGCAATGTTTTCCAGTGTAATTATTGGGATTCCATTCCTTTGGCAAAGTTGGAGGAAATTCTAGATCTTTGGCAAGCAGGTTATTCAAATGATCAGGTCAAAGCTTGTGTTACCATTAAATATGTTCCTTCCAAAGATTTTATTTTCAATAAGCTTTGCAGATGTGAGAAATGCTTTCGGAATGGACACATTGCCGTAAATTGCCCAGGTATTCCGTGCCCGCGTTGTATCTCCTTGGGTTATACGTGCAACCTTTGAGATAATCTCACTTTGGATTATCATACAGTTCATAAGGGTATTTTCTACTCTAAGTGCCTTATCCTCAGACATACACGCAATGCATGCACTATTGGGCTTCGTTGTCATCTCTGTCGTTTGGGCCACATGGGCTGGCAATGTACGTCCGAGACCCTGGTTTCGAAACCCAAACATAATTATATTTCCCTGCGTAAAACTTGGCAACTGAAACAGAGTATCGCGGCGGCGTAGGGACACTTTCGAAAACAAACTTGGGTGGCTAAACATTTATTGCGGAAGGATATCCCACCGTTTGCGCGGGTTCCCGATACCTCCTCGGTCGTTCTGTCTCCTTCAAGTCCAATCTCTGATAGACAGTCAGAGCTTTTCTCCTTCGGCGACCAAGCTAATCTCCCCTCTGTTTCTACTTCCGGAGCCAACAAGGGTTTTCTTCGCTTTGCAAAGGCGCCTCTGTCTCTCCCCGCCATGCCAATCCCCCTTCCGGCTATGGCGACCATCCCGGTGATGCCGTACCAGTTTGTTCCAGGGGCGATGAACATCCAACAAAGCCCTCACGGACGGCTGCAGAGGAACATGGTGGTCATGGATGATCCGCCGCTTGATCACGCGCAGCATGCTCTGGTATTTGTTGTTCCTCCTCCTCCTGATTTGCAAAGAGAAGCGGTTTTGGCTGAGGTTAGGAGGGTTTTGGAGGAAGATCATAATGCGGAAACTATAGAGGGAGAGATTTACCCCTTTTGTGTTGGTTTAGTTCGCTTCACGGACAGATTGATTAGAGATGCCATGGTTGATTTGGGGGAGCAAGCTTTAGATGAGGTTTCCACTTTTTACCTTCCGCGGCATGATGAAGGGCCGAATATGAGGCGTCCTATGATTGACAGAGAAGCTTGGGTGATGTTATTAGGATTTCCACTGAACTATCACACAGAGCATTATATCATCAAAGCTGTTTCTTGTTTTGATCATTGCTTATTTTGGCATAGGCCGGGCTATAAGAAATCTAGAGTTCTTGTGAGGGTGCTGATCAATGAGTTGACACTGGTGCCGTATAGCTTAATTATCAAGAGGTTTACGGATATTAGTGGTATGGGGCAATCCTAGACTGTCCCACTTTATGTGTTGAATGGTCGTGAGGCCAGTCAGGGGCTGTTGAGCAATGAGGATGAGTTGCCTCCAATGGGTGCATCACCACATCCAGAGCAGCCACCGTTTCTGACAGCGATGCAACAAGCCCAACATGATGCTCAAGTCTGGCAAATGGAGAATGCCAACAATGCTTGGGATGCTGCTCCTAATCCCCCTCTAGCTCCACCTCAACAATGCTGGGGGACTTGGCCTGTCATTCCTCCAATGCCTGCAACATATCACTAGATCAGCTACAAACAGATCACAGGGTATGAAGGGCCTTCCATGATGGATGGTGTGCACACTGAGGATTCTGGACATGATGATGGTATTCGTCTTTGGAATGAACATGTGCAATTGATGGAAGAAGCTGCTGAGAATTTTCTCCAAGGAGCGCACAATGGACAGCTGGAGTTTATCCAATTTAACTCCCATCAGGCAGTCCTAGATCTGCATTTGCCTGCTATAATGCTTGACTTCTTCACCTGCTTTTATTCAGTTGTGCACACCAAGAGAATTGGAGCAGCTCCATATATGGATTGGTGTCAGTTGGTCAAGGGTATACAATTCTGGTTGTTTCAGTTGGTGGATTATGTCTGTCACACTATGATCCCTTGCTCCCCTTTTCTAGATGGGTCAAATACTATTTTCTGCTCCCACGAAGTTTGGAATGTTTGTATGGATTTCATGGCCTCCAAGCTCCAGATGCTGATGTGCAATCTGTCTTCACCTTCCTTGGATGAGGTTTGCCATAGTGTTCCTTAGGACATACATTCTGACTCTGGTTCACAGGAGGTGCCAATGGAGGCAGACACTGCCACTTCTCGTAAGAAAAGACCAAGGGCACCACTAGATGTGTCCACTGTGCGTAGGAGTTTGAGATCAACAAGATTCCAGGGTTTTAAACCACCCTCCATGGCTGATGCTAAAAAGAAAGTCTCATTTGTCAAACCTCACTGCTCTCCTACGTTTAATGACCAGGATGTTTTTGATGCAATGGAGCTTTCTACTGCAGAGTTGCCCCCCCCCTCCACCCACTCCTATTTCTACTATCTAGCACATTGGTACTGTCAAGTGTGGCATTCCCAGGGATGAGCTGACTGTGGAGATCCTGATGACCCAGCAGCAGCCGGCCCATGTAGAGGCCCAGGAGGACATGGACTTGGCCCCCTAGTGGGCCGGGCGTTTCATTTTATTGTGTTTGAATTTATTTGTTTCACGCCTATTTTGCTCGATGTCGACTGTTGCTTGGAATATTTTATGTTGGAACATGTGTGGTATGAATGATGATTCCAAAAGTTTGGCTTTGCGCAACTAAGTAGATGAATCAAATTGCTTGGTTATTTGCTTACAGGAAACTAAAAAAGAGGATTTTGATCACTCGTTCATTAGAAAGTGCTGCCCTAGGAGATTTAATAAATATGAATTTGTTCCATCGGTGGGAGCCTCTGGTGGGTTAATTGTCATTTGGTGCAGTAGCCAATTCACAGGTGTCGTGCTGCATAAATTACCTTTTTCCCTGACCTTGAATTTGTTGGGGAACGTTGCATGGGAAACAAAAATTTTCCTACGCACACACAAGATCTATCCATGGTGATGAGCATCTACGAGAGGGAGAGTGAATCTACATACCCTTGTAGATCGCTAAGCGGAAGCGTTAAGAAACGCGGTTGATGTAGTCGAACGTCTCCGCGATCCAAATTGCAAGTCGTCCCTCGATCCGATCACGAACTAGCGCCGAACGGACGGCACCTCCGCGTTCAACACACGTACGGCTTGATGACGCCTTCACCTCCTCGATCCAGCGAGCGATGGTGAAGTAGTGGTTGAGTTCCAGCAGCACGACGGCGTGGTGATGAGGTGAGGAACAATCTCTGCAGGGCTTCGCCAAGCGCTACGGAGATTATGACGGAGGAACTAGAGGGTTAGGGTTGCCGCACATGGCTTGGGGAAATCTTGATCTGTCCCGTGTGCTAGCCCTGCCCCTCTATTTATATGTTGAGCCTCGGGGTCTAAACTTGGAGTAAAAGCCTCCTCCGGGTCGGTTTTGCCCGCACAAGGTCGGTTTGGCCCGCAGGGAAAGAGTCCAACTTGGATCCCTGCCGAACCGTGCACAGCCGCGCACAAGCGGTAGTACCGCTCACAAGCGGTAGTACCGCTTGAGCGGTAGTACCGCTTCACACAAGCGGTAGTACCGCTTGGGCGGTAGTACCGCTTCCAACAAGCGGTAGTACCGCTTATGCGGTAGTACTGCCTTTACCAGCGGTAGTACCGCTTAAGGCAGTAGCAAAACTTCCTTTTGCACTCTCCAATACCTCGTGGGCTTTATCCCATTGGCCCATATAAAGTGTTGCTGCACCCGAACACTTCGGTAAACATCCGGAACCCCTTCCGGTGAATTCCGGAACCCTTCCGGAGATCAAAACACTATTATCACATATATCAATCTTTACCTCCAGACTATTCCGGAGATCCTCGTCATGTCCGGGATCTTATCCGGGACTCCGAACAACCTTCGGTCACCAACAAAATAACTCAACTATACTAATCGTCACCAAACGTTAAGTGTGTAGACCCTGCGGGTTCGAGAACTATGTAGGCATGACCGAGACACTTCTACGATCAATAACCAATAGCGGGACCTGGATGCCCATATTGGCTCCTACATATTCTACGAAGATCTTTATCGGTCGAACCTCTATGTCAAGGATTCAGTTAATCCCGTATGCTGTTCCCTTTGTTCTTCGGTATGTTACTTGCCCGAGATTCGATCGTCGGTATCACTATACCTAGTTCAATCTCGTTACCGGCAAGTCTCTTTACTCGTTCCGTAATACAAGATCCTGTGGCTAACTCTTTAGTCACTTTGCTTGCAAGGCTCAATGTGATGTTGTATTACCGAGTGGGCCCTGAGATACCTCTCCGTCACACGGAGTAACAAATCCCAGTCTTGATCCATGCCAACCCAACAGACACCCTCGGAGATACCTGTAGAGCACCTTTATAGTCACCCAGTTACGTTGCGACGTTTGATACACACAAGGTATTCCTCCGGTGTCAGTGAGTTGCATGATCTCATGGTCAAAGGAACAGATACTTGACATGCAGAAAACAATAGCAATAAACTGACACGATCAAATGCTACGTTTACAGTTTGGGTCTTGTCCATCACATCATTCTCCTAATGATGTGATCCCGTTATCAAATGACATCTCATGTCAATGGCTAGGAAACCTTAACCATCTTTGATCAACGAGCTAGTCAACTAGAGGCATACTAGGGACACAGTGTTGTCTATGTACCCACACATGTATTTGAGTTTCCAATCAATACAATTATAGCATGGATAATAAACGATTATCATAAACAAGGAAATATAATAATAACCAATTTATTATTGCCTCTAGGGCATATTTCCAACAGTCTCCCACTTGCACTAGAGTCAATAATCTAGTTCACATCACTATGTGATTTACATTGTAATGAATCGAACACCCATGCAGTTCTGGTGTTGTTCATGTTTAGCCCTTGGAAGAGGTTTAGTCATCGGATCTGCAACATTTAGATCCGTGTGTACTTTGCAAATATTTATGTCGTCCTCCTTGATGTAATCGCGGATGGAATTGAAACGTCGCTTTATGTGTCTGGTCCTCTTGTGAAATCTTGGTTCCTTGGCTAGAGCAATGGCACCAGTATTATCACAAAACAGAGTCATTGGGTTAAGTGCACTAGGCACTACTCCAAGATCTGTCATGAACTCCTTCATCCAGACACCTTCCTTCGCCGCCTCCGAGGCAGCGATGTACTCCGCTTCGCATGTAGAATCTGCTACCACGCTTTGCTTGGAACTGCACCAGCTAACCGCACCCCCATTAAGAATAAATACGTATCCGGTTTGCGACTTAGAGTCATCCGGATCAGTGTCAAAGCTTTCATCGACGTAACCCTTTACGACGAGCTCTTGATCACCTCCATAAACGAGAAACATGTCCTTAGTCCTTTTCAGGTACTTCAGGATATTCTTGATCGCCGTCCAGTGTTCCATTCCTGGATCACTTTGAAACCTTCCGACCATACTTATGGCAAGGCTGACATCGGGTCTTGTGCACAGCATTGCATACATGATAGAGCCTATGGCCGAAGCATAGGGGATGACACTCATCTTTTCTCTATCTTCTGCAGTCACTGGGCATTGAGTCTTACTCAACTTCACACCTTGCAATACAGGCAAGAACCCCTTCTTGGACTGATCCATTTTGAACTTCTTCAAAACTTTGTCAAGGTATGTGCTTTGTGAAAGTCCTATCAAACGTCTCGATCTATCTCTATAGATCTTGATGCCTAATATGAAAGCAGCTTCTCCTAGGTCCTTCATTGAAAAACTCTTGTTCAAATATTCCTTTATGCTTTCCAGCATTTCTATATTGTTTCCAATCAGTAATATGTCATCCACATATAATATTAGAAACGCTATAGAGCTCCCACTCACTTTCTTGTAAATACAAGCTTCTCCGTAAACTTGTATAAACTCGAACGCTTTGATCACCTCATCAAAACGAAGATTCCAACTCCGAGATGCTTGCACCAGTCCATAAATGGATCGCTGGAGTTTGCAAACTTTGTCAGCATTCTCTGGATCGACAAAACCTTCTGGTTGCATCATATACAACTCTTCCTTAAGGAAACCGTTAAGGAACGCTGTTTTGACATCCATCTGCCAAATTTCATAATCAAAAAAAGCAGCTATTGCTAACATGATTCTGACGGACTTAAGCATCGCTACGGGTGAGAAGGTCTCATCGTAGTCAACTCCTTGAACTTGTGAAAAACCCTTTGCCACAAGTCGAGCTTTATAGACGGTGACATTACCGTCCGCGTCCATCTTCCTCTTAAAGATCCATTTGTTCTGAATGGCCTTACGCCCTTCAGGTAATACTTCCAAAGTCCATACTTTGTTTTCATACATGGATCCCATCTCGGATTTCATGGCCTCTAACCACTTCTCGGAATCTGGGCCCATCATCGCTTCTCCATAGCTCGTAGGTTCATCGTTGTCCAACAACATGACCTCGAAGACAGGGTTGCCGTACCACTCAGGAGTAGTACGCGTCCTTGTCGACCTACGAGGTTCAATAGCGACTTGATCCAAAGCTTCATGATCATCATCATTAACTTCCTCTTCAGCTAATGTAGGCTCCACAGAAACAACTTTCTGCGCTGCGCTACTCTCAGGTTGAAGTAAAGGTTCAACAACCTCATCAAGTTCTATCTTCCTCCCACTCAATTCTTTCGAGAGAAACTTTTTCTCAAGAAATGTTCCGTTTTTAGCAACAAACACTTTGCCTTCGGATTTGAGATAGAAGGTATACCCAACTGTCTCTTTTGGGTATCCTATGAAGACGCATTTCTCCGCTTTGGGTTCCAGCTTTTCAGGCTGAAGCTTTTTGACATAAGCATCACATCCCCAAATTTTAAGAAACGACAGCTTTGGCTTCTTGCCAAACCAAAGTTCATATGGCGTTGTCTCAACGGATTTCGATGGTGCCCTATTTAAAGTGAATGCAGCTGTCTCTAATGCATAACCCCAAAACGATAGTGGCAAATTGGCAAGAGACATCATAGATCACACCATATCCAATAAAGTTCGATTACGACGTTCGGACACACCATTACGCTGTGGTGTTCCAGGCGGTGTCAGTTGTGAAACAATTCCACATTGTCTTAAGTGACTGCCAAACTCATAACTCAGATATTCTCCTCCTCGATCAGATCGTAGGAATTTAATCTTCTTGTTACGATGATTCTCAACTTCACTCTGAAATTGTTTGAACTTTTCAAATGTTTCAGACTTGTGTTTCATTAAGTAAATATACCCATATCTACTTAAGTCATCAGTGAAGGTGAGAAAGTAACGATAACCACCGCGCGCTTCAATACTCATCGGACCACACACATCAGTATGTATGATTTCCAATAAGTCACTTGCCTGTTCGATGTTCCAGAGAACGGCGTTTTAGTCATCTTACCCATGAGGCATGGCTCACATGTGTCAAGTGATTCAAAATCAAGTGACTCCAAAAGTCCATCAGCATGGAGCTTCCTCATGCGTTTAATGCCAATATGACCTAAACGGCAGTGCCACAAGAAAGTGGTATTATCATTATCAATTCTACATCTTTTGGCATCAATGTTATGAACATGTGTATCATTACTATCGAGATTCAATAAGAATAAACCCCTCACATTGGGTGCATGACCATAAAAGATATTACTCATATAAATAGAACAACCATTATTCTCTGATTTAAATGAGTAACCGTCTCGCAATAAACAAGATCCAGATATAATGTTCATGCTTAACGCAGGCACTAAATAACAATTATTCAGGTTCATCACTAATCCCGATGGTAATCGAAGAGCGAGCGTGCCGACGGCGATCACATCAACCTTGGAACCATTTCCCACGCGCATCGTCACTTCGTCCTTTGCCAGCCTCCGTCTATTCCGCAGTTCCTGTTTTGAGTTGCAAATATGAGCAACCGCACCGGTATCAAATACCCAGGCACTACAACGAGAGTTGGTAAGGTACACATCAATAACATGTATATCATATATACCTTGTTTCTTGTTGGCCGCCTTCTTGTCAGCCAAATACTTGGGGCAATTCCGCTTCCAGTGTCATATCCCTTGCAATGAAAACACACAGTTTCTGGTTTGGGTCCAGCCTTGGGTTTCTTCACGAGAGGAGCAACTGCTTTGCCACTCTTCTTGGAGTTACCCTTCTTACCCTTGCCATTTTTCTTGAAACTAGTGGTTTTATTGACCATCAACACTTGATGCTCCTTCTGAATTTCAGACTCAGCGGCTTTCAGCATCGCAAACAGCTCGGCGACTGACTTGTTCATCCCGTGCATGTTATAGTTCAACATGAAGCTCTTGTAGCTAGGTGGCAATGATTGAAGAACTCTGTCAGTGATAGCCTCTGGCGGAAGGGGCATCCCTAACTCAGCCAGACGGGTGGAGTACCCAGACATTCTGAGCACGTGATCACTAATAGACCCGTTCTCCTCCATCTTGCAAGCATAGAACTTATCGGAGATCTCATATCTCTCGATCCGGGCATTCTTCTGAAAGATAAACTTCAACTCCTGGAACATCTCATATGCTCCATGACGTTCAAAACGTCTTTGAAGTCCCGGTTCTAAGCCATACAACATTGCACATTGAACTATTGAGTAATCATCAGAACGAGCCTGCCAGGCGTTCACAACGTCTAGAGACTCAACTGGAGCGGGTGGATCACCAAGCGGTGCATCAAGGACATAAGCCTTCTGGGAAGCCGTAAGGATAATCCTCAGATTACGGGCCCAGTCCACAAAGTTACTTCCATCATCTTTCAACTTAGCTTTCTCTAGGAACGCATTAAAATTCAGGGGTGCTACTGCGCGAGCCATGATCTACAACATAAATATAGCAAAGACAACTTAGACTATTGTTCAGGATAATGAGTTTTAGTTAATTATATTACTTAAAAAACTCCCACTCAAATTGACATCCCTCCGATCATTCGAGTGTAACATGATCCAAATCCACCAACTCAAGTCCGATCATCACGCGAGTCGAGGTGGTTTCAATGGTGAACATCTTCATGTTGATCATATCTACTATATGACTCATGTTCGACCTTTCGGTCTCTTGTGTTCCGAGGCCATGTCTGTACATGCTAGGCTCGTCAAGTTTAACCCGAGTGTTTCCGCACGTGCAACATGGCTTACACCCGTTGTATGTGAACATAGAGTCTATCACACCCGATCATCACGGTGTGTCTCGAAACGACGAACTTTCGCAACGGTGCACACTTGGGGAGAACACAATTTATCTTGAAATTTAAGTGAGGGATCACCTTATAATGCTACCGTCGTCCTAAGCAAAATAAGATGCATAAAAGGATTAACATCACATGCAAATCATAAGTGACATGATATGGCCATGAACTTGTGCTTTTGATCTCCATCTCCAAAGCACCGGCATGATCTCCATCGTCACCGGCATGACACCATGATCTCCATCATCTTGATCTCCATCAACGTGTCGCCATAAGGTTGTCACGCCGACTGTTGCTTCCACGACTATTGCTAACGTTTAGCGATAAAGTAAAGCATTACATAGCGCTTAATGATTGACACGCAGGTCATACAATAATTAAAGACAACTCTATGGCTCCTGCCAGATGCCGTACTCATCGACATACAAGTCGTGATATTCTATACAACACATGATCATCTCATACATCACATATATCTCATCATGTAATTGGCCATATCACATCACAACATACCCTGCAAAAACAAGTTAGACGTCCTCTAATTGTTGTTGCAAATTTTACGTGGCTGCTACGGGTTTGCAAGAACCGTTCTTACCTACGTAAAACCACAACGTGGTGTAGTGATTGCTTTTTGATCTTCTAAAAGAACCCTCTTCATTGAAATCGATTCAACTAAAGTGAGAGATACAGACACCCGCTAGCCATCTTTTTGCAACAAAGTTACATGTTAGTTGAAGGAACCTGTCTCGCGTAAGTGTACGCGTAATGTCGGTCCGGGCCGCTTCATCTCACAGTACCGCCGAATCAAATATCAACTAGTAACGGCAAGCAATATGTATACACCCACGCCCACAACTCGTTTGTGTTCTACTCGAGATCTCATCTACGCATAAACCTAGCTCTGATACCACTGTTGGGGAACGTTGCATGGGAAACAAAAATTTTCCTACGCACACACAAGATCTATCCATGGTGATGAGCATCTACGAGAGGGAGAGTGAATCTACATACCCTTGTAGATCGCTAAGCGGAAGCGTTAAGAAACGCGGTTGATGTAGTCGAACGTCTCCGCGATCCAAATCGCAAGTCGTCCCTCGATCCGATCACGAACTAGCGCCGAACGGACGGCACCTCCGCGTTCAACACACGTACGGCTTGATGACGCCTTCACCTCCTCGATCCAGCGAGCGATGGTGAAGTAGTGGTTGAGTTCCAGCAGCACGACGGCGTGGTGATGGTGGTGAGGAACAATCTCTGCAGGGCTTCGCCAAGCGCTACGGAGATTATGACGGAGGAACTGGAGGGTTAGGGTTGCCGCACACGGCTTGGGGAAATCTTGATCTGTCCCGTGTGCTAGCCCTGCCCCTCTATTTATATGTTGAGCCTTGGGGTCTAAACTTGGAGTAAAAGCCTCCTCCGGGTCAGTTTTGCCCGCACAAGGTCGGTTTGGCCCGCAGGGAAAGAGTCCAACTCGGATCATTGCCGAACCGTGCACAGCCGCGCACAAGCGGTAGTACCGCTCACAAGCGGTAGTACCGCTTGAGCGGTAGTACCGCTTCACACAAGCGGTAGTACCGCTTGGGCGGTAGTACCGCTTCCAACAAGCGGTAGTACCGCTTATGCGGTAGTACTGCCTTTACCAGCGGTAGTACCGCTTAAGGCAGTAGCAAAACTTCCTTTTGCACTCTCCAATACCTCGTGGGCTTTATCCCTTTGGCCCATATAAAGTGTTGCTGCACCCGAACACTTCGGTAAACATCCGGAACCCCTTCCGGTGAATTCCGGAACCCTTCCGGAGATCAAAACACTATTATCACATATATCAATCTTTACCTCCAGACTATTCCAGAGATCCTCGTCATGTCCGGGATCTTATCCGGGACTCCGAACAACCTTCGGTCACCAACAAAATAACTCAACTATACTAATCGTCACCAAACGTTAAGTGTGTAGACCCTGCGGGTTCGAGAACTATGTAGACATGACCGAGACACTTCTACGATCAATAACCAATAGCGGGACCTGGATGCCCATATTGGCTCCTACATATTCTACGAAGATCTTGATCGGTCGAACCTCTATGTCAAGGATTCAGTTAATCCCGTATGCTGTTCCCTTTGTTCTTCGGTATGTTACTTCCCCGAGATTCGATCGTCGGTATCACTATACCTAGTTCAATCTCGTTACCGGCAAGTCTCTTTACTCGTTCCGTAATACAAGATCCTGTGGCTAACTCTTTAGTCACTTTGCTTGCAAGGCTCAATGTGATGTTGTATTACCGAGTGGGCCCTGAGATACCTCTCCGTCACACGGAGTAACAAATCCCAGTCTTGATCCATGCCAACCCAACAGACACCCTCGGAGATACCTGTAGAGCACCTTTATAGTCACCCAGTTACGTTGCGACGTTTGATACACACAAGGTATTCCTCCGGTGTCAGTGAGTTGCATAATCTCATGGTCAAAGGAACAGATACTTGACATGCAGAAAACAATAGCAATAAACAGACACGATCAAATGCTACGTTTACAGTTTGGGTCTTGTCCATCACATCATTCTCCTAATGATGTGATCCCGTTATCAAATGACATCTCATGTCAATGGCTAGGAAACCTTAACCATCTTTGATCAACGAGCTAGTCAACTAGAGGCATACTAGGGACACAGTGTTGTCTATGTACCCACACATGTATTTGGGTTTCCAATCAATACAATTATAGCATGGATAATAAACGATTATCATAAACAAGGAAATATAATAATAACCAATTTATTATTGCCTCTAGGGCATATTTCCAACAAAATTTCACTTCTGTCCACTCGAATCAACAATGGACACACACCAATATTTATGGCCCTTGCTCGGGTCCGGAGAGACTGGATTTCACGCAGTGGTTTGAGGGGCTCAATATTGAAATAGATGATTTGTGGGTTTCTATGGGGGACTTCAACTTCATTCTTTCTTTAGAGAACCATAATCTTCCAGGCGGTAATATTGATGATATCATTAAATTCAATGAGATTCTCAGTTCTCTATCTCTGCTTGAAGTTCCAATTAAAGGCAGAAAATTCACATGGAGCAATATGAAAGACGACCCTCTCCTCGAGCAACTGGACTGGTTTTTCACGACCCTGGAATGGACATCATAGTTCCCTAATACTATGGTGAAACCTCTCGCTAAGCCCATCTCGGATCATACACCCTGTGTAATGTCTATTCAGACAGCTATTCCATGTTGTAGACTCTTCAGATTTGAAAACTTTTGGCCACGATGTCCGGGCTTCATGGATACAGTGAAAAATTCTTTGAATAAACCAATCAAAGCAACATCTTCAGCCACTCGTTTCTCTGCCAAACTAAAAAGACTGAGATATGCTCTTAAGCAATGGAGTAAAAGTCTATCCAAACTTAAGTTATTAATTGAGAATTGTAATGCTCAATTACTGCATCTGGACTATTTGGAAGAACAGCGTTTACTCTCCTTGCCTGACTCGAACTTTAGGAGTATTTTGAAAAATCACTTGATGAAACTGCTCAAATACCAAAGTGCTTACTAGAAAAAACGATGTACATATAGATGGGCAGTTGAAGGGGGAGGACAATACCAAATACTTTCAGGCTAGGGCGACAGAAAGATATCGACGAAATGCTATCCCCTGTCTACAGATGCCAGATGGTACAACTATCGATAACCATGATGAGAAATCAGTTGCCTTATTCCAATGTTTTAAAAACAGAATGGGTATTGTTACAGAAACATCTGCTGAGTTTGAGCTCCAGGATTTAGTTACAAGCACTGCTGGTCTTCAGGCATTGTCTTCTCCTTTCACACATGAGGAGATAGACAGAGTTATCAAAATTATACCTACTGATAGGGCACCTGGACCTGATGGATTTAATGGTCTTTTCCTCAAGGTTTGTTGGGATATCATTAAAGAGGATTTCTACCAGCTTTGTCAGGATTTTTGGGAAGGTAAAGTTAATTTGAAGTGCCTGAATACATTTTTCATTACACTCATACCAAAGACAAACACCCCCAAAACTGTTAATGACTTCAGACCAATCTCTCTGCTTAACTGTGTTCTCAAAGTGTTAACAAAACTGTTAGCAGAATGACTCCAACAATGGATTCTGCAAATTGTGCACCGTAAGCAGTATGGATTCATCAGATCTAGAACAATTCAGGATTGCCTAGCTTGGGCATATGAATTTCTCCACCAATGCAAACAGTCTGGTAAGGAAATTGTGGTTCTGAAACTTGATTTTGCTAAGGCATTTGACACAATGGATCATTCTTTCATCCACAATATGCTATGATGCAAAGGCTTTGATGAGAAGTGGTGTTCATGGGTGAAAATGATATTGGAGTCTGGATCGTCCTCTGTATTTTTGAATGGCGTACCAGGGGAAGAATTTGAATGCAAACACAGAGTCAGACAGGGTGATCCGTTCTCACCCCTGTTGTTTGTCTTAGCAGCTGAGTTGCTACAATCTATGGTAAATAGAGCTTGGGTTGAAGGATACCTCTCACTACCAATTAACCAACCAGCTTCTGAACTCTATCCTGTAATACAATATGCAGATGACACATTGATTATCCTCCCGGTAAAAAGTGTAGAGATAAGAATCATCAAGCAGTTGCTAGATGCTTATGCCAATGTCACAGGATTAAAGATTAACTATTCTAAATCATAGCTAATGCCTATTAATATCAACTAGGAAACAGCTGTTGATTTGGCCTCAATTCTTGGCTGTCAGGTGGGTTCCATGCCATTTACATATTTAGGTCTTCCTATGGGCACAACAAGACCTTCGGTCAGAGATTTGATGCCGCTCGTTGACAGAATTGAGCGCAGATTAACAAGCACAGCGATTTGGCTTTCATATGGTGAAAGAGTGCAATTAATTAGTTCATCCTTATCATCACTTTTATCATTTGCTATGTGTGTGCTCAAGCTGCCCATCAAAATCATTGATATATTTGACAGAGCCAGAAGACATTGTCTATGGAGGAAAATTAAGGACAAAGATGCAAAAACACACTCCCTGGCAGCATGGGACCCTGTATGTAGACCAAAAGATAAAGGGGGGCTTGATATCATTGACCTTAAAATACAAAACAAGGCTCTACTATTGAAATTCTTACACAAGTTTTGTCATAAGGTTGATACTCCTTGGGTCATGATAGTTTGGAATGCATACTATGACACGACACCACCACATGCAGTGCCAAGTTCTGGATCTTTTTGGTGGAAAGATGCGCTCTCCTTATCACACATTTAGAGAGGCACTACAACATGTATTCCAAATTCTGGTGACACTGTTCTTCTATGGAAGGACCAGTGGCATAATGAACAGGTGCTAGCAGACTCTCATGAATGTCTATTCTCTTATGCAACAAATGAAAATGTCTCTTTGGCACAATTTAAGAATGACACTGATCCTGCCTCCCACTTCCACCTACCTTTATCAAGAGAAGCAAGACTAGAGCTGGATGACTTAATGATCACGATAAACATGATTACCTAAACCCTATGACAACTGATGAATGGATCTACTGTTCGGGGGATGTGGAATTCAATCCCAATAAATTCTATTGATATCTCTTCAGGAATGTGCAGGCTCCAAATTATCTAACGAGCATCTGGAAATCTAAGTGCATTCTTAGACACAAAGTCTTCGCGTGGTTGCAACGAATGGACAGATTAAATACACGTGGTCTACTATTGAGAAAGCAGTTTGAAAATGGTGACGGCCACTCTTGTGTGTTGTGCAATGAGGATTCACTGGAAACTAATGACCACCTCTTCTTCCATTGTGCATTTGCAACTAATTGTTGGAACAAACTTGGCATCGTCTGGGACAATGCATTAGACATGCAAGCAAGATTTGACCTTGGGGGATAATTGGAATAAACCACTATTCAAAGAAATATGCTTGTTGGCTACGTGGAATATTTGGAAGCAACGCAACCGGGATATCTTTGATGGAGTACTGGCCACACAACACGAATGGATTAGGATGCTGAAATCAGATTTGGAGATCCTTTAGTTTAGACTTAAGCCTGATAAATCTGCTTTTATAGATAGATTTCTTCCAACCATCCACTTGTAAATTCCCTAAACAGTTGTTGCTTGATCCTTGCTGCTGTTGCATGGATTTGTAAACCATGTGGCAGTTCCCATTTAATATAGTAACAGTAGGAGCCTCTCCTGCTGTTTTAATTTGTGAAAAAAAAATCTCGGGCAAGTAACATACCGATGGACAAAGGGAACTGCATACGGGATTGATTGAATCCTTGACATCCTGGTTCGACCGATAAAGATCTTCATAGAATATGTAGGAGCCAATATGGGCATCCAGGTCCCGCTATTGGTTATTGACCGTAGAGGTGTCTCTGTCATGTCTGCATAGTTCTCGAACCCGCAGGGCCTGCACACTTAACGGTCGGTGACGATATAGTGTTGATGAGTTATATATTTTGGTGACCTAAAGTTGTTCGGAGTCCCAGATGAGATCCCGGACATCACAAGGAGCTCCAGAATGGTCCGGAGGTAAAGATTTATATATGGGAAGTCATATTTTGGGTACCGAAAAAGTTTCGGGTTTTCCAGTATTGTATCGGGAAGCTTCTAGAAGGTTCCGGAAACTTCCGGAGGAGTCCGGAAGTCCACCAAGGGTTCCACCACATACCAAGGGTTTGCATGGTCTGAGGGGAGACACCGTGGCCTTATTGGGCCAAGCACACAAGTCCCTCAAGGCCCATGCAGTTGGGAAAGGTGGAAAGTCCACCTTTGTATGGAAGGGAAGGGGGACTAGGATTCCACCTCCTCCCCCCTTGTCCGCGCCCTAGGGCTTGGAGGGGCTGTTCCCCATGCCCCTCCACCTATATATAGAGGGGAGGACGAGGGAGTCCTGGACTAAGGTGTCCTCGGGCCACTGACCTTTCTCCCAATAGGCCGGCTTGGTGGGCCGCATTCTGGTCGTCGCAGGAGGGACGAGATACGTCGAGATCCCGTGTTCTAGAAGGAAGTCCCAAAGGCGCGTCGTGCACTCAAAGTCAAGATGAAGAAATCGACATTCGCATCCCCGGCAGGAGACCTACCATGTGTAAACCCTAGGTACCCCTGTCGGTGTCAAAACCGGCGGATCTCGCGTATGGGGTCCCGAACTGTGATACTTGGAGCGATGGTAACAGGAGACAAAGGGGACAAGGTTTTACCCAGGTTCGGGCCCTCCTATGGAGGTAATACCCTACGTCCTGCTCGATTATATTGATGGTATAGAGATTACATGTTGATCTACCACGAGATCAAATGTCTAAACCCTAGATGAGTTCTCTGTTCCTCTACGACCTAAAACCCTCCGGCTTATATAGACGCCGAGGGTACCTAGGGTTTACACAAGGTCGGTTACACGTCGAGGGGAAAAACATGCCTATCTACTATTTTAAATGTGGAGCACAAGCCGTGATCCTCGAAGCTTCCTTCCTGGAGGCGAGGTCTTCAATCCTTCTAGTATTCAGTAGGTGGCCCATACAGTCCGGCCCATTAGACACAGGCCGGCCTCCCGAGGACCCCCTAATCCAGGACTCCCTCAGTAGCCCCCGGACTAGCCTCCAACGCCGAGGTATATTCAGACAGTCTTGTATGTCTTCGGCTTGCGAGGCGAGTCCACTCATCCTTCTTGTTCGGTAACCTTCTATCATCGGCAAAATCCCAAGCGTCGCGGGACTGCCTGGTCCATAGTAATAATGTTTCTTGGACTTCGTGCATCGTGGGGAGACGAGCGGTTCAGCAGTTTTTTACAAAACTACCCCTAAAACAAATGAGGCATCTTCCCTTTTAAACAAACCGAGCCGTGGTCCAAACCACATCTTCTTCCTCTTCTCCCTTACTAAAAAAGTACTCCAGCAAGAAAAATCCCCACCAAAAATGGCGAGCGCCCCCGGATCTTCCTCGGATCCTTATGGATCCCATCCCGGGACTGGACTAGCTGCTCCGTGTCACTCCTTCGACTTCGCAACCTGGAAACCCAAAGGTACCTTCCTTCCTCGGATCTGACAGCCATCCGTGCTGGTTTAACATCATTCAACGGCGAGGCCCTTGCAGAGAATTTCCCCAATCCTAGAGAGGGGGAGCGTATATGCCTCGTGCCCTATCTTCTGCGAGGCCTCGGGTTTCCCATCCATCCGGTCTTGAGAGGTCTACTAACATTTTATGGGATCCAACTCCACCATCTCACCCCAGGGTCTATCCTGCACATCTCGGGTTTCGTTGCCCTTTGCGAGATGTTCCTGGGTTGCGAGGCGCATTTTGATTTGTGGAGGAAATACTTCTGCCTTGTCCCTCGCACTCGAGACAAGACAATTTTCGAGGTCGGTGGAGCCGAAGTATGCCGAATAGCGGGGACGGATACCCCGTAGGAACACCCAAAGAATCCGAGCTATGGACTTCAGAATGGTTTTATATCAAGGATGTCCCCTTATTCGAGCCAGCCCAGAGGGGTCTACCCGAGTACTCCGACGCCCCTTTAAATAAAAGGTACAACTGGCACCCAAAGAGCCCGTCTCAAGAGGACAGCACAGAAGTGCAATGCTTGGCAACCCGTGTGCGGCTACTGGCCCATCATAAGCTGACTATGATAGATGTCATGGCCGCCGCTCTCACCCGGTGCATTCAGCCCTTGCAATAGAGGATACATCCCTTGTGGCGTTATAACGGGACAAGCGACACTACTCGCTCCCGAAGAATGGGTCCTGCCGATCAAACAGCATTGGCCGCCGCACTTGCCGATCTATATAAAGGGGAGCAAGAAGATTTTATTCGGCGTTCGACCAAAGAGGGATACTCAAGCCATAATCCCATCGAATGGGTGAGCCTTCTGATCCCATGACCATTATTCGGGCTTCTCAATTTATCCTCCTTGATCGGATTTCTTTCTTTATGCGAACAGGAATGGAGGAGCTTCATCGAGACAGTCAACTGTCCGGCTCCTCAGCCCGAGGACAATTCCCGTGAAGATGATCCAGGTTATCACGAAGACCCGGACCTGTCAATCGAATTTGAAGATGGGGTTTTCTACCAGGAGGGCCTTGACTGTTCCAAGGTGGCCATCATCGTCGACTACCCTGGATCCTTCCCTTCCCTTGCAATAAGCAAGAAGAAGAAGAAGAAGAAGAAGAAGACGTCTCACAAGAGGCAAGCGCCCTCCACTAACCCCAACGTACCGACTCCTACCCCCAAACGCCGTAGGTCCGCACGACTTGCACCGGAGGCAACGGCGGTGTCCGGATCAAAGAGTAATAAGGATCCGGCAAATGAGCCAATCACATGGGCGAGTGCACCCGCAAGCTCACCTCAAAGTTATGTCGATTGATCATTTGATTTAACTTCATAGTTTGGTGAAGTCTGACAAGAGACCATTCTACCGAAACATTCAGGCAAAGGGTTCGGCCATCCCCTACCGAATACGTCGTAAAGATGTCCGGTGATGCCCGAGGTTCCCAGCCTTCCGTCCCTACTGATCCTGCCGCAGGAGCCCCCGCCGTTAATCCCGCCCCGGCCCACTCAGGTGACGCCGTTTCTGTTACCAATTTCGAGATTGGGAGCGCGATGCATCATTGGCGGCGACGAGAAGCTCTGTGCCACCCCACCTTTTCCGAACAAGAGTTCGGTGCTCTGCGCACGGCGGATGCACACCTCGGAGCCGCCCGAGCTGGGTTCGGAGAGGCCGTGAAGTTGATATCATGCAGCCTACAGGTAGGTGATCGATTATTGAAATCCGAACATTCGTCTAGACCCAGTAGCCCCCGAGCCTTAAAGTGGTCGGTATGACCAAATTAAGGATCCTTGTATTGATTTGCTGATAACGGAGGCCTCGAAGCAACAGTGCAAAAAACTGGCCAAGGAACTGGCAGCTAGCCGAACACAAGTCGAAACTGTAAAGGCCGAACTGGAGCAAGTGAAGAGCTTTACTCGGGAAGCACACAGTGAGTATATATATTCTGCTGATCTTTAGTATATCCCCATGCTTACGCAAGGGTACCATGTATCAGCTGAATCAATAGGGCAAGTACAAAAAGATTTGGATGTAGCCCGAGAGTCTCAGCAATATGCCGAGTCGCAGTTGGAGGCAGGCCAGCACAGTATACAACGGCATCTTGAAGAAAAGAAAAACCTGAAGGAGGAGAACCATCAACAAGCCAAACAAAGTGAGAGCTTAAAGGCTCAGTTGGCTCAGGCCCAAGGAAAAAACCAGAGTTTACAGAGAGGCATGTTCGGTAAGTGTGAGTTAAACATCGAAAAGTATCTCTTTATAAATGAAGTGTGATACACATGCCGTTACTCATATGAAGGTCTATTGTCCGGGCGACCCGAAGAGGAAATCGAATCCTACCAGGGGGATCTGCTGAAGGATCCATCCGCCCTTCATGAGCGGGCTCAGAAAGCTATGAATAGCATGGTGAAGGCAATGTGGCCTGTCGAGGAACCAACAGGGGGGATGACCGAACTAGTCGATCGTTTCAAGGGAGCCCGGGCTAGGTTCGAGCTGTGGAAGACATCGGCTTGCCGGGAGGGAGTGCGGGAGGCGTGGGCGATGATCAAGACCCTCTATACCGGACTTGACCCCGAGCATATGGCTCAGGTTGGGCTAGTGGGGGTAGATGGACAAGAAATTCCGCTCCACCTGGTATATAACCAGGTGATGCCTGCCGTCCGTCTCTCACAACAGGACTGCTCCCTGGACACTATAATCGATAATCTCGATCAGCAATCGGATGTATGATCATATGTAGTTACATACTTTATGATAAGAAAAATTGCTCCGTCTGTGTTGTGAACTTTGTCTTAACCGGCCATCGGCTTTAACCTCCCGTGCTAACCGCTTGGGAGTGTTCCTTGTAAGTTATCACCCAAAGGGGAGGGAACTATGTTCGGGGAACCAGGCAATCCGGCCATATGGTACGAACAGACAGAAAGCACACAGGGAGATATGTTATATTACAGTTAAGCGTAAGAAACACCTTCTGAAGAAAATAGTTCCTCTAGCGATACATTTCGTCAGGTTGCTACGTAAATCATAGGCAGAAGTCCGTATACTGTTAGTATACGGCCAAGGGTTATTGTAAGAAGACAAACCCAAGTAGTGATCATGACGACCATAGTTTTATAAATTGATTCCGTCGTGGCTGATCAATTGTCTACTGAAGATAGCTAGCTTTTGGTTTCACCCATCTGAGGCACGTATCCGGATGACCCGGTCGTAACAATCGCAGAGGTGCTCCGTTTACCCTCTAGCCGAACAATCGGGAACGTAGAGGGTAACCACAGGAGTGAGGCAACCCAGCTTGGCAAAGTCTTAGTTCGAATTGATGCATATGATGGCTTAAAAACGACAAGGAAAACATGCACACACAATGAATGTGAATGGGTGCTGGGAATATAAAAATGATGGCTTCGAAATAGAAGCCCCCAGGTTCTACGTCCGGATTTAACACTTTAAGGGTGTAAGCCGAAGAATCTTGTGACAAGATCAGTTGAGCCGAACATAGAGTTTGGAGGAAAAAGGTTAAAACCTGCCAAAAAAATCAAGATGGGAGGGAAAGTGAAAGATAAAAAAGAAAAAACGAAGAAAGAAATATAGGGTAAAGAGTGTGACGACACCGGTTTATCCGTAGAAGCGCCGAAGACGAGCTGCGTTCCATGGGTTGGGTTCAAGGCGGTGATCCGACGGGTTCCGAAGACAATAAGCCCCACCCGTCAGTACTTTGTCGATTATGAAGGGGCCTTCCCATTTGGGCTTGAGTTTATGCTTCTGCTTCTCTGGGAGTCGTAGGACTAAATCACCCACGTTGTATGCTTGTGCCCTCACCTCCCTGCTCTGGTAATGCCGGGCCTGCTGCTGATAAAAAGTAGAATGGGCCCGAGCTATATCACGCTCCTCTTCCAAGGCGTCTAAGTCGTCCTGCCGGTCTAGCTCGGCTTCCTTTTCTTCATACATGCGCACACTTGGTGCGTCGTGAATGATGTCGCAGGGAAGGACTGCTTCCGCCCCGTAGACCATGAAGAACGGTGTGTATCCCGTTGATCTATTCGGAGTGGTGTGCAGGCCCCATAGAACGGAGTCAAGCTCCTCTACCCAATGACAGTCGGACTCTTGAATAGATCGGACCAAATGAGGCTTAATGCCGCTCATAATGAGACCGTTTACTCGTTCGACTTGTCCATTGGTCTGCGGATGGTAAACCGATGCGTAGTCAAGCTTGATGCCCAACTTTGCGCACCAGTCTTTGACCTCTTGGGCCGTGAAATTGGATCCATTGTCAGTTATTATACTGTGCGAGACACCGTAACGGTGTACCACGCCGGATATAAAATCAATTACTGGTCCGGACTTGGCTGATTTGACAGGCTTTGCCTCAATCCATTTGGTGAACTTGTCCACCATGACCAGTAAGTATTTATTTTTCGTGGTCCCCCCTTTAAGTGGTCCGACCATGTCCAGCCCCTAGACCGCGAAAGGCCAAGTGATCGGAATAGTCCGAAGAGCTGTTGGGGGCATGTGACTTTGGTTTGTGAAAAGTTGACACCCCACGCAATATTTGACAAGTGACTGGGCATCCGCCCGAGCTGTGGGCCAAAAGAACCCAGCCTGGAAGGCCTTGCTTACTACGGCTCTTGCTGCGATGTGATGACCGCCCATTCCTGCGTGTACTTCGGCTAAAAGCTCCCGCCCTTCTTCCTCGGATATGCACCGCTGTAGTACGCCAGTGGTGCTCTTTTTGTATAACTCGCCTTCGTGTACCTTGAAGGCTTTGGAGCACCGGACTATACGCCGGGCCTCCGTGTGATCGTCGGGAAGCTCCTTGCGAAGGAGGTAGGCGAGGAAGGGCTCGGTCCATGGTGCGATTACTGCCATGACCTCGTGAGCCGAGGGCGTTTCGTGCATGACGGAACCACCGATGATCTGATCGTCTGGTTCGTTTGCAGGGGGAGCAACCTTGCCTGTATTGGATAGCTCGGCGTCCTATTGTTCAGTCCAAACAACGGATGGCTTGAAGAGCTGTTCCAGGAAGGTGTTCGGTGGAACAGGAGAGCGTTTGGCTCCCATGCGAGCCAGTACATCGGCAGCTTGGTTATCGTCCCTGGCGACGTGGTGGAACTCCAACCCCTCGAACCGTGCCGATATCTCCAGGACGGCATTTTTATATGCCGCCATCTTTGGATTCTTTGCTTCGAACTCACCGTTAACTTGAGAGATGGCCAGATTGGAATCTCCCCGTACCTCCAGCCGCTGTATGCCCATTGAAGCTGCCATCCGAAGACCGTGTAAGAGGACTTCGTATTCGGCTGCATTGTTGGAATCGGCATACATGATCTGTAACACGTATCGGACGTTGTCACCTGTGGGGGATGTGAGAACGACTCCAGCCCCCAGTCCGGCCAGAGTTTTGGATCCATCAAAGTACATTGTCCAATGGGAGTATGTACTGTATTCCCTGGGGAGTTCGACTTCTATCCATTCCGCAAGGAAATCTACCAACACCTGAGATTTAATAGCCCGACGTGGTTTGTAAGTAATCTCAAAAGAAAGGAGCCCAATCGCCCATTTCACTATGCGGCCGGTGGCGTCCCTGTTATTGATTATATCATTCAGGGGTACTTCGGATGCCACCATGACCGAACACTCTTGGAAGTAATGTCTTAGCTTCCGTGATGCCATAAATACTGTATAGGCTATCTTCTGGTAGTGCGGGTATCTTGACATGCATTGCGTTAGTACTTATGACACGTAATAGACCGGCTTCTGTATCTGAAATTTATGTCCCTCCTCCTCTCGTTCGACGACGAGCACCGCGCTAACGACTTGATTGGTGGCCAATATGTATAATAACATGGGCTCACCTGCGCCTGGTGCTGTGAGTATGGGGTTACTTGCCAGGAGTGTCTTAATGTCTTCTAACGCAGTCTTTGCTTCGTCGGACCATTCGAAATTCTTGGTCCGTTTCAGCAGCTTATACAGTGGTAAAGCTTTTTCGCCGAGGCGGGAGATAAAGCGGCTTAACGCTGCAACGCAACCCGCCAATCTCTGGACATGCTTTAGCTCTGTGGGAACTGCAAGTTCGGATAAGCCACGGATCTTGGCCGGATTCGCTTCTATTCCTCTATGGGAAACGATGAATCCGAGCAACTTACCCACGGGAACTCCGAATACGCACTTTTCCGGATTGAGCCGAATATCGTATTCACGTAGGCTGGTGAAGGTTTGCCTTAAATCATCGATCAAATTGCTAACGTGCTTGGTTTTGATGACCACGTCGTCCACGTATGCTTCGACTGTTTTGCCAATCTGTTTTTCAAGACAGGTCTGGATCATGCGCTGGTATGTAGCCCCAGCGTTTTTTAGCCCGAAAGGCATTGTGTTGAAGCAAAACGGCCCATAGGGGGTGATGAATGCGGTTGCCGCTCGATCGGATTCCTTCATTTTAATCTGATGGTATCCGGAATAAGCATCGAGGAAACACAGAGAATCGTGTCTGGTTGTGGCATCAATAATCTGGTCTATTCACGGTAGAGGGAAAGGGTCCTTAGGGTAGGCCTTGTTGAGGTCTTTAAAATCGACGCACAGCCGCCAGGATTTGTCTTTCTTTGGTACCATGACCAGGTTTGCCAACCATTCGGAGTGCTTAATGTCCCGAATGAATCCGGCCTCTAGCAATTTAGCCAGTTCCTCACCCATAGCTTGTCGTTTGGGCTCGGAGAAACGGCGCAGAGTCTGCTTGACAAGCTTAAAGCCTACAATGATGTTCAGACTGTGTTCTGCCAGCCGTCGTGGGATGCCAGGCATATCGGAAGGATGCCAGGCAAATATGTCCCAGTTTTCTTGTAAGAAAGCTCGCAGCGCTTCGTCCACCACGGGATCAAGCTGAGCTCCGATGGACGCTGTTTTGTTTGGGTCCGTCGGGTGTACCTGAAATTTAATGATTTCCTTTGCCGGTTTAAAGGACGTAGATTTGGGCCTCTTGCTGAGGGTCACGTCATCTTTGTCTACTGTTGACCGAAGTGTGGCCAGCTCCTCTGTGGCAAAGGTCTCAGCCAGAGCCTCGAGGGCGAGCGCCGCAGTTTTGTTTTCAGCCCGTAGGGCTGTGTCCGGATCACTGGTCGTTGTGATAACGCCGTTTGGTCCTGGCATCTTAAGTTTCATATACCCGTAATGTGGTATAGCCTGAAATTTTGTGAAGGCGTCAAGTCCCAATAGGGCATGGTAGCCACTGGGGAAGGGCACGATGTGGAAGAGCAGCTCTTCAGATCAGTAGTTGTCGGGCATGCTGAACACTACGTCCAGGGTAATACACCCTGAACAGCGCGCCTCCTTCCCCGGGATTATTCCCCGGAAGGTTGTGTTGCTGTGTTCGATGCGAGATCGGTCGAACTGCATTTTTTCTTGGGTATCCTCATAGATTAGGTTCAACCCACTGCCGCCGTCCATTAGCACCTTGTGTAGCCTGAAGCCATCGACGATGGGGTTCAGGACTAGTGCAGCCGGTGAATGACTGGGAAGAATGGGTGATCGGTCAGCATCTCCGAAGGTGATGGGTATGTCTGTCCATGCGCTAGTTGTTGCTACGTGATATACTTGTTCGAGTTCTTTAAGAGCTCTTTTCCTCCTGTTCCTTGAGGGGAACATTTCGTAGATCGTCAGGACTTTAGTATTATATTCCGACGACGCTGCAGAGCGCCTTTCAGTCGGTGATTCCACAAGAATGGCTAAGCCACTCTTTGCGATCTGCCTGACGACCCAGCAAGTTCTAAGGCTGTGAGTCGGAGCTGTGTTCAGCAATGCGGAGTGTATAGGGCAAGGTTTGTCCAGTAGTCCATCCAGGACAGTATTGACCCCTGAAGGGGGCGTCTTCCTCTTTTTGGCGGGCTCAAGTTTGGCTGGCCGGTTCGGAGGTATCCTCTTTTGCCGATCTCCTCTAGGGTATTCGGCGAAGGCTTGATCCGAAAACAGCCGATCTGTTCGCCAAGCGCTTTCCATGGCACAATACTTCTGTACCAAGATAGACAGCTCGGAAAAGTCGGTAATATGCCGCCGCGCCAGGGCATTGAGGATTCCCTTGCTGTGGCAGTTGCGTGTGAAGGTTGCCATTATGTCTTGATCACTAAGGCCCCGTACGTTGTCTCGGGCGAGTAGTAGTCTGGCCCAGTAATGATGAACCGACTCTCCCGGCAAATGTACAATGCCCGGCAGGTCCGAAGACTTGGTCTCTGGTGTGATGCTCGGGTCATCGGCCTGGGAGGTGGGTGGGAGAAAGGTTGCCCCCACTCCACGGTGGGAGTTCGGAATTGTGGATTCCGAACTGTGTGATAGATCAGGGACCGACACCGAACTGTTGTTGGGGCGGGCGCCACAAGCTGGGTCGCAAGCAAGGTATTGGTGATCAGTGATCGGAATATGAACCGTTTTTAATTCCGGCAGCTGGGAGGTCGAGCCCCACGCCAGACACTCGATGGTAGCGACAAGGTGAGTGACCGTGGGGACGTGAATTTCCCTGTCATCGGGTCTAAGCCCGAGCCGGTCATAGACCGGGATCTGGTCATCGGCCATCCGCATAATCTCCATCCGATCGAACAACTCATTGAGAAACGAGGCGATGGTGGGATGCGTGTCACTGAAGCGAGTGGGGTCGATACGCGGCGTTGCTGTTCCGGAGTCGCGTGAGAGCGTACTCGGATTCTGTTCAACCAGGGTAGGTTCGGTAGAGGTGATCGGTCCTGGAGGTCCTGACGGCCCGAAGATAGCAGCTCTATCTCCGGAGTCGAGGCCCATCATCTTCGGCGCCGAGGCGTCGGGATCTGTGGGTTTCTCTGTAAGCGTCAGGGATTCCATTAGCACAAGTTCTCCCCGGGAATCGGCTAAGAACTCTAGGGTTCCAAACCTGATCCTTTGGTCAGGGGAAAAGTTCCCGATCTGGCGTGGACGGCCGATCGGGTGAGCATGCGACGGGATATCGTCGCTTGCGCGGATCTGATCCGGGGCGAGAATCTCCCGGGCACAGATCTCGTTGTTGAAGACAGGGCGAGCCATCTACTCCTTCTGGCGATCACAGCGGAACTCTCAATGAAAGCACCAATGTCGGTGTCAAAACCGGCGGATCTCGGGTAGGGGGTCCCGAACTGTGATACTTGGAGCGATGGTAACAGGAGACAAAGGGGACAAGGTTTTACCCAGGTTCGGGCCCTCCTATGGAGGTAATACCCTATGTCCTGCTCAATTATATTGATGGTATAGAGATTACAAGGTTGATCTACCATGAGATCAAATGTCTAAACCCTAGATGAGTTCTCTGTTCCTCTATGATCTAAAACCCTCCGGCTTATATAGACGCTGAGGGTACCTAGGGTTTACACAAGGTCGGTTACACGTCGAGGGGAAAAACATGCCTATCTACTATTTTAAACGTGGAGCACAAGCCATGATCCTCGAAGCTTCCTTCATGGAGGCGAGGTCTTCAATCCTTCTAGTATTCGGCAGGTGGCCCATACAGTCCGGCCCATTAGACACAGGCCGGCCTCCCGAGGACCCCCTAATCCAGGACTCCCTCAACCCCCTTGGTGTCTATATAAACCGTGAGGGTTTTAGATTATAGGGCAGAGAAACTCATCTAGGGTTTTAGCTATCTGATCTTGAGGTAGATCAACTTTGTAACCTTCATACCCTCAATATAATCGAGCAGGACGTAGGGTTTTACCTCCATAGGAGGGCCCAAACCTGGGTAAACATCGTCTCCTTCGCCGCTTGTTACCATCGACCCTAGTCTCACAGGTCAGGACCCCCTACCCGAGATCCGCCGGTTTTGACACCGACATTGGTGCTTTCATTGAGAGTCCCGCTGTGATCCCCAAAGGAATCGATGGCTCACGTTGTCATCAATGAAGAAGTCTGTGGCATGGACTCCTTTGTCCCTGGACAGATCTTCGCCTTCGGCAGCATTGTGCTGCACGCTGACCCGACTAGCCGTCTGGGCCAGGTCGGGAGTTTCGCCCCCGATCAAGAGGTCAGATTCGGGAACCTAGAGTTCTCTGAACACTCTCGGGGCGATCTTTCGCTCACCGGGCTCGCAATCTCATCTGACATGCCCGAGGACTCCGAGGCGTTAACCTCGGATTTCACTTTCGATCCCGCCTGCGGGATCAACCCCGGCGATGATCTGGCTTTTAGTCTGGATCCGGCCATAGCACCAAACGGCTGGGGACCAGCTCTTGCCGAACACACTTCATGGGTGGACGCATCAGAGGTTAACTCCGAAAGCTCTGAGCAGATAGACCCGACCGAGCTCTCGACACTCAACGAGGCTCTAGATCGGATCTTGTTGAAGGAAATTACTAACGACCCAACCCCGATTCACGCTCAGATCGGCCTTGAGGCATGTCAGGAGGAATTTTTTATCCCACCCACCACCCACTTCGTTGCCACTGTCGAAGACTTAACCGATATATTGGACTACGCCTCCGAGGAGGCAGAAGAAATGGATGAGGAGTATTGCGCTCCCACCCCCGTCAACACCGTGCGATGGACTGCCACCTCCACCTACAACGTCTACATGCTGGACACTCCAGCCGATAACGGCGAGCACACACCCACAAACAAGGGTGATAAATCGGGTGAAGCGCCTTCAAGGCGCCGGAAACCACGCAAATGGTAAAAGGCAAAAAAGGGAAGGGAAGCTATCGCTGGCACCGGGGAAAGTGATACCCCGCAAGACCTTGGTGATCCCGATATCCCCGAGCATCTGCTAGAGGACTAGGAGAGGCCGAAAGATCAGCACGACCCCGATGATCTAAACGATTTCGAGGATGACAACTACCTCCCCCTGTCGAGGAGGAGGACAGCCCGGAAGCCGAAGACTTCGCCATCCCCGAAAATCTTGAGGAGCAGGAACGGTTTAGGCAACAACTTATAGCCACTGCCTGAAGCCTGAAGGCAAAAGAATGACAGCTTAAGGCCGAACAGGATAACCTCAATGATAGATGAACGAAGGTCCTATCAGCCGAGGAAGGGTACAATACCAGTCTATTGGACCAACCCAAGAGCTACCCACACCGACGGCTACTGCCGCAATTCGACGATGAGGTGCCTAATACACCGTCTCCCACACACACTCCATACAACCAGCTGGACCGCCCTCCTCGAGGACGAGATAGGACGGCTGGCGAAGACGGTTATAGGCCAGCAATACCCCGCAGAAGGGGAAAAGGGCCAATAGAGCCTGAGGACAGGTACGACCTACAACACGACCTGGATTACAGAACAGGCCACACAAGATCCATCTACGGATCCAGAGGGTACTCCCCCGATAGACGGGATGGGTACCGGCCTTGGCTTGACCGCAACAATAGAGGATGGGAACGAAACCGGGCCAGAACAGAAGCCGACTACCGGCGTGACATAGCGTGGGTCAGAGGTGCCGCCCACCCACTGTGCTTCATCGATGAGGTGATGCAGCATCAGTTCCCGGAAGGATTTAAACCCGTGAACATAGAACAATACGACGGAACAACTGACCCAATAGTATGGATCGAGGATTTCCTCCTCCACATTCACATGGCACGAGGAGATGATCTTCATGCCATCAAGTACCTACCCCTAAAACTTAAGGGGCCATCTTGGCACTGGTTAAACAGCCTCCCCGAAAATTCTATCGGGTGCTGGGAGGATCTAGAGGATGCATTCCGATCTAACTTCCAACGCACCTATGTACGGCCGCCAGACTCCTCCGACCTAAGCAACGTCGTCCAGAAGGTAGGAGAGTCCGCTCGACAATTCTGGAATCGGTTCTTGACCAGGAAAAACCAGATCATTGATTGCCCGACTGCCGAGGCAATAGCCTCTTTCAGGTACAATATTTGGGATGAATGGCTGGCTCGCCAGCTCGGTCAGGACAAACCTAGGACAATGTCCGCCCTTCCATCACTCATGACTCGCTTTTGCACGGGCGATGATAACTGGCTAGCTAGATGGAGCCACAACCCCGAAGACCCTGGAACCTCCGAAGTTCGGGACGAAAATGGGAAACCAAGACGCAACAAAAACAAGCGCCGGCACACCAATAGTGATGCTGACAACACGGCCGTTAACGCCGGTTTCCGCAACCCCCGGTCCGGGCAGCGGAAGAAGCCTCCTAAAGGCAATCGTGACGGACCTACCCCACTGGACAAGATCATGGAGAGGCCTTGCCAGATCCATGGCACTCAAGACAAGCCCGCCACCCACACTAACCGTAACTGTTAGGTGTTCAAACAAGCTGGTAAACTTGCAGCCGAGGAGCAAGGCAAGGGCCCACGCAGCGAGGATAATGATGAGCCCTGCGGTCCGATCAATGGTGGACAGAAGCAGTTCCCTCCAGAGGTGAAGACTGTGAATATGATATACGCTACTCACATAACCAAAAAGGAGAGGAAGCGCGCCCTTCGAAAGGTCTACGCCATAGAGCCTGTAGCCCCAAAGTATAACTCATGGTCGGCGTACCCGATCACCTTCGATCGATGAGACCACCCGACCGGTATCCGTCATGGGGGTTCAGCTGCCCTAATCCTAGACCCCATCATCGATGGGTATCACCTCACAAAAGTCCTAATGGACGGAGGAAGTAGCCTCAATCTGATTTACTCAGACACGGTGAAAAAGATGGGTATAGATCCATCAAGGATCAAACCCAGCAACACTACCTTTAAAGGAGTGATCCCAGGCGTTGAAGCCCGGTGCATGGGCTCTGTGAGCCTGGAAGTAGTGTTCGGTTCGCCTGATAACTTCCGTAGCAAGGACTTGATCTTCGACATTGTACCTTTCCGCAACAGTTATCACACCCTGCTAGGCCGTACATCATTCGCTCGCTTTAACGCCGTCCCACACTACGCATACCTCAAGCTCAAGATGCCCGGGCCAAAGGGGGTCATTACTGTCAACGGCAACACAGAGCATTCCCTCCGAACTGAGGAACATGCATTGGCCCTGGCGGCTAACTTCCATTACGATGATGATCGGCAAACGTCGAAATCTGCCATAAAGGCACGTAAGGTTGTCAAACGAGTTCAGTTTCAGCCCGAACTCCAAGAACCTTCTTCTCCCCTGAATTAGGGATATGCTCCGCATTGCACAGCCCTAGTGCCCGCCAAACATGTGTCGAGGAGGCACAACTTTGCACTCAATATTCCATGAGCAGCAGTGGGGAACAACCATCAAATTGTAAGTGTTCGGCCGGACTGAACTACCACCAATACACGTCCTCGGACACACTACAGGTACCTTCAAGGACCTGCTAAAGCGTAAAGCTCATCCATACATCGGTGACTTCTCAAGATCTCCTTTCCAAGGTCCGCTCGCCGACAGCATCACCCATAAAGGAATACAAGTCCCTAGGAGGCACAGGAGCAGACAGGCGACAGGCACATCAAGGACGTCAAGCCACCAATCGAAGGCCCCTCGTACAACCTCTCCTTTGTAAATTTTATATTTCATCTTCAAAATACCTGTAAACAGTTGCTTCGGCAATTTGAGTTATAAGAATTTTTGAGCAAATAAAAGACCATTATGCATGGCCTCTTCCCTATATCTTATGCTACATACTCTGTTCTTCCCTCATTAACGCTTCACGCGAAACTGTTCGGTATACATTACGATGCAACCGGCTAAAAGACCGGGGGTTTAAATTTACAATATCACCCTAAGAATCACTCTGACATAACTGATTGCGTGTTCGACATCTTAGATTTTGCTTTATATGCATCGGATCCGAACTATGTCCTGGGTCAATAGTTGGGTTGCCCGGCTCCTGTGATTGCCCTCTTATGTTCCGCTCGTTCGGCTAAAAGGGCAAAGGGAGAACCACTGCGATTGTGTTTCCAGCTCGCCTGGTTAAGCACCTCAGGGGAGAAAGCCAAAAACTGACCGTCATAGTAAGCGAGAACCAGTCTGCAAATCCGAGCATAAGTGTCATACTAAAAAAATTGTTAGAGGTTATTCCGTGTCATACGATGGGTTTCGTACTTGTACAAACCATGTGATGCTGGCCTTAGCCGAGGTTCATCCGAACATCACAAACCCCTGGGGGCTGGTCATCAGCCCCCACATTCCTTTTTTATGCTCCTACAGCTAAGTGAAAGCGATAAAGCATCATAGTCTGATTGCCTTGTCCCCCTCACACTACCACCTTCGCGCATCGATACCTTGGCTAAGGGTCACAGTGCGGAGGCAGAGACACCTCGCATAGTATCTATGTGGGGGCTGAAGCCGACGACTCGCAACTTCCAGATTAAACGGCCACATGGGAGTCACAAAGAATGCAAAACTTAAAATACATGATAAACCATGCAACATCATCATAAAGCATTAAACAGTCTTCGGACATATTACAACGCGCTCATTCATAAAATTTATCCTTCGAGCATTGAGCCTCTATCGCTCGAGCACCCTCCATCACTGCGGAGAAGTATCGCTCGGGGCACCTATACTCCTTTCCAGGGGGCGGAGGTGTGGTGGCCATCTCGGTCGGATCGAGCCTCGGCCAGTGCATCATGGTCCTTGCAAAGGCCATCCGAGCTCCCTTGATGCAGGTAGAACGCTTTAGCACGTCAATCCGAGTTGCAACGTCGCTTAGCCTCCGCACCAGGCCAAAGTAGCTGCTCGACAACGGCTCATCGGGCCATAGTTGGATGTAGAGATCCTTCATGTCCGGCTCCACCATCCTATGTAGCTCCATCAGTTGTTTCATCTGCTCGATGAGAAGAGGAGAGCGCTCGGGGGCTTCAAACTGTTCCCAAAAGGGCCAAGCTTCATCACCTTCTTCTCGCAAAGCATATAATTGGTTTGCGTCCGCTACACTCTTTTGGAGGTTCAAACAGGCGCCTGAGGAATGCCACACCTGGGTGAGCAATGCGAACCTGCTATCACCAAAGGCACACTGTAGTAAATACGGCTTACCGTCTGTGATTGATTTGACTTGGCGGATCTGTTCTTCAAAGAACCGCCTATCCACCCGCTCCTTTTGGAGTTCGGATTTTAGCGTGGATAGCTCAGTGGCTTGCTCCTTGCCTTTCTGCTCAAGGGCCTCACACTTATTGTTTGCATCCTTGAGCTCCTGTTGCACCTCCTCCACCCGGGCTTCATGCTTAGCGCTCATGGTTTTCAATGCAGAGAGCACGGCTGCTGCTTGTTCAGCTGCTGCCTTCTCGTCCTCGGCCTCTTGCTTCATCTTTTTAAGCTCGGCCTTGAGGTTCTCGACCTCCTTGTCCGAAGCTGTGTAAGCAATAAATATATAATTACACTGGGTCAACGGTGTGGATCACTAATGATATAAAACCCGGATATTGCAATTTGGCTTACCTTGCGCCTCATCGAACCTCTTGTTCAGGGTGTCAAGCTCCTCTTCAGAGCTTTTGAGCTTCCGATTTAGCTCGGTAAGCTCCGCGGTATTAACGGCTGCCACCGATGACAAGGCCTACAAACAATAAATATATATCAGTTTATGCGTGTTCAAACCCCCAAACTGTCAAGAATATGACCATCCGCTCGGTCCTCTTAAGGGCTGTTAGAACATTATGGGACGGATAATGTCTTGTGCATCGTTGGTTACTTCTGATTATTTGACCCCCGGGTGAGTTTTCTTCAAACTCACCCAGGGCTCGGGGGCTGCTATATATATATAACGATAGCACAAACCTAATAAAATGAAAATTTTAGGAAAAGGGTATTAAGTGGCCCACCTGGAAGCCCGTCAAGAGACCATTGAAGGCCTCCTTCAGTCCCCTATCAATGGACTGAATGCCTTGCAAAACCGCACCCATAAGAGCGTGGTGATCCTTGGAGATGGAGGCGCTTGATAGAGCCTCCTCCATGACCGGCCATCCAGTCATCGGTGGCGCCGGTGGTGATTGGTTAGCCCGATCTCTGACCGGGGATTGAGCAGGTAGCTCCGGAGGCACAATGCGCTCCGGAGATGACCTCGGAGGGGACTGGACATTCCTTTGTCCTTCCTCCTTAGTGGTCGGGAGGGGCTCCTCCCCCTGGTCTTCGGCGGCCGAGGCATTTACCTCGACCATGATGGCATCACCCCCTATGTTCGGCTCCAAAGGAACCTAGTGGGATGACATCTCCGCGGCGTCCTTCACGGCCCCAAGAGGCGTGGGGTATGATGCGGTCCCACTCTCCGCCAGCTCGGCGGGTGGAGACTCCCCATCTGATATTTGGTCGGTGGGGAGAACGCGTGGTGGGCTGGAGATCAAAAAGGCGTTCTTACATTTAAAACATTAAAAACTTTGCATAGATGACCCAGGGAGTCTTCGGATTCATACCTTCGAGCTGGGGGCTTGACCCTTAGGTTCCTTCGGGGAACCTTCTCAACGTCCTCAGACTCAGCATCTGAGTCCGAGCTGTCGTCGGCCAGGATCAACCTCGGCCGACACGCCCTCTTCGGGGCGGGAGGGGGTACATCCTCCGCGGCGTCCGATGACACCGCCCTCTTTCTTGTAAGGGGGAATCACCTTCCCCCCGTCCTCATGCTCTTCCTCGGACGCAGCGTCCGGATGGTCCCTTATGCGGAGACCTTCTATGGCCTTCTTCCTCTTCTCCTTCCTCTTCGGCGCTGTGTACGGCGCAATACGAGCATCCCCGTCAACAACTCCGACCTGGGGTCTTCGGGCTGAGGTGTCGGGCAGTTGATTCCCATGGCCTTGCTCAACCATTTCTGCAAAAATAAGGGGGAAGATGTTTTAGGCCTTTTTACCAATAAACAGGGACAGGGAATTAAAAGTATATCATACCTGGGTCGAAGGGTTATTGGCGCTTAGGCCCGAATCCTCCGCCTTGGCTGGCCAGCTCTTCCGGGGCTTGAACAGCGCCTTCCACAATTTCTCGTGGGTAGTGCGGAAGAGTTGGCGCACGGTAGGCTCGTCCTCAAGCTGATAAGCCGATATTGGGGAGGCCCGATTCCAGCAGGGAAGGAGACAACGCCGGAGCATGATCTGGAGCACGTTAACCAGCTCGATCTTGGCCTTGATCATCGAGGAGATGCGCTTCTACAGCGTTTCCACCTCTGCATCCAACCCCCAGTCAAGGCCCTTTCTTAGCCACGAGGTTAGTCTCGCAGGAGGTCCGGATCTGAATTCGGCTGGTGTGACCTAGCCCTCATCCCGTGGTTCGGTGATGTAGAACCACTCCTTCTGCCAAATCTTGATTGTGTCAATGAAGGTGCCAGTCGGCCACTCGATGCGGGGAGCTTGCTGATCACTTCCCCTCTGTAGTCTGCGTGCTCGCCCGCAACAGTCTTCAGCTTGACGTTGAAGACCTTGAACCATAGGCCAAAGTGCGGCTCGACCCGCAGAAAGGCTTCGCAGACGATAATGAACGCCGACATATGCATGAAGGAATTTGGGGGATGATCATGGAAGTCCAACCCATAGAAAAACATGAGGCCCCTGACGAAGGGGTGGAGCGGGAAGCTCAGTCCCGTGATGAAATGGGGGAGGAACACCACCATCTCGCCTGGCTTGGGGGTAAGGACCATCTGGTTAGGCTCTGCGGCCCGGTGGAAGACGTTGGCGGGGAGGTAACCGGCGAGCTTTAACACCCGGATGTCCTGGTCGGTGACTTTGGAGGCTTCCCACTTGACATTGGAGCCCGAACCCACCATGGCTAAGCTCAGAGGAGAAGTCGAGGAAGAACTGGATCTGGGCTCTTGAAGCTTGGGGGGATTGAGGAAGCAGAGGATGCGAAGGGGAAGCGTGAATAGGCCTTGGTTTTTTTTCCCTTTTTATGAGGCGTGACGATGATTAGCCTCCCTTACTACTCCGCATATCTCTCCGCTTCCCAAGACGTGTGTGCCGTTATACACGCGTAAAGTAAGCTGAGATGTTAATCATACCCCGTGTGAAACAGAGCACGATTTAAGCATTGATGAGTCGTGCCAATGAAAAAATGGCCCCGAACCGTAAATCGAGTCTTCATAACTGGTTCAGCAGTCGTGGTAGGCCACGGCACTTCGTTAGAAAGGTCGTCAGAAAACACTGTTTACACTTTGACGTTTAGCCTTCGGGGCTAAGCGATTCATGGTGTACGGACGATCGTATGATCGGAAAAATTACGCGTCATCGGAAGCCAGACTAGTCTCAGCCGATCATTAATGGGAAGAAGAACTCACCCCGCAAACCGAAGACTCTGATCACATGAAGATGCCAGAGCTGAGACCCTTGGCGTTGGGGGCTAGTTCGGGGGCTACTGAGGGAGTCGTAGACTAAGGGGTCCTCGGGCCGCTGGCCTGTCTCCCAATAGGCCGACTTGGTGGGCCGCATTCTGGCTATCACAGGAGGGACCGCATACGTCAAGATCCCATGTTCTAGAAGGAAGTCCCAAAGGCGCGTCGTGCACTCCAAGTCAAGATGAAGAAATCGACATCTCCATCCCCCGTAGGAGACCTACCTTGTGTAAACCCTAGGTACCCCTGGTGTCTATATAAATCGGGAGGGTTTTAGATTATAGGACAGAGAAACTCATCTAGGGTTTTAGCTATCTGATCTCGAGGTAGATCAACTCAATGACCATCATACCCTCAATATAATCGAGCAGGATGTAGGGTTTTACCTCCATAGGAGGGCCCGAACCTGGGTAAACATCGTCTCCTTCGTCCCATGTTACCATCGATCCTAGTCTCACAGCTCGGGACCCCCTACCCGAGATCCCCCGGTTTTGACACCGACAGAGGGGGCGCCCCAAGAGGACACACGAAGCCCTTGGCACCCCTCTCTCTCCCTAGATTGTTTTCTCCTCCGTTCGCGGTTTCGGTAGCGCTAGGCGTAGCCCTACCGGGATAGCACCACCACCACCTCCACCACGCCTTCGTGTTGCTAGAGAACTCATCTACTACTCTGCCCTCGCTCGCTGGATCAAGGAGGTGGAGACGTCATTGAGCTGTATGTCTGCTGAACACGGAGGTGCCGTCCGTTCGGCACTAGATCGGGACGGATCATGATTGGATCGCGAAGATGTTCGACTACATCAACTGCATTTATTAACACCTCCGCTTAGCAATCTACAACGGTATGTAGACACACTCCCCCTATCGTAGCTATGCATCTCCATGGATAGATCTTGCATGTGCGTAGGAAATTTTTGTTTCCCATGCAACGTTCCCCAACAGTGGTATCAGAGCTAGGTCTATGCGTAGATGATATGCATGAGTATAACACAAAGGAGTTTGTGGGTGTTGATATTCAGATTGCTTCCTCCCTTAGTCTTTTCTTGATTGAGCGGTATTGTGGGTTGAAGCGGCTCGGACCAACCTTACTTGTCCACGTACGAGAGACCGGTTCCATCGACTGACATGTGACTTTGTTGAATAAAGATGGCTAGCAGGTGTCTGTCTCTCCCACTCTAGTTCGATCGGATTTGACTAAGGCGGTCCTTGTAGAAGGTTGAATATCAATTTGTGTATTACCATTGTGGTTTTGTGTAGGTAAGAATCATTCTTGCTAGATACCCATAGCAGACACGTAAAACATGCAACAACAATTAGAGGACGTCTAATTTGTTTTTGCAGGGTATGTTGTGATATGATATGGCCAAAGACAAGATGCGATATATGTGATGTATGAGATGATCATGTTTTGTATAGATTATCACGACTTGCATGTCATTGAGTACGGCAACCGGCAGGAGCCATAGGGTTGTCTTTTATTATTGTATGACCTGCGTGTCAATCATTAAGCGCTATGTAATGCTTCACTTTATTGCTAAACGATAGCAATAGTAGTAGAAGCATGGTTGGCACGGCAACCCCGATGGCGACACAATGATGGAGATCATGATGATGGAGATCATGGTGTTATGCCGGTGACGATGGAGATCATGCCGGTACTTTGGAGATGGAGATCAAAACCACAAGTTCATGGCCATTTCATGTCACTTATGATTTGCTTAGGACGACGGTAGCATTATAAGGTGACCCCTCACTAAAATTTCAAGATAAATTGTGTTCTCCCCAAGTGTGCACCATTGCGAAAGTTCATCGTTTCGAAGCACAATGGGTGCAAGCCAGTGTTGCACATGCAGAACACTTGGGTTAAACTTGACCAGCCTAGCATGTACAGACATGGCCTCGGAACACAGGAGACCGAAAGGTCAAACATGAGTCATATAGTAGATATGATCAACATGGAGATGTTCACCATTGAGACCACCTCATCTCACGTGATGATCGGACTTGTCTTGGTGGATTTGGATCATGTTACACTTAGACAACCTGAGGGATGTTTATTTGAGTGGGAGTTCTTAAGTAATATGATTAATTGAACTCATTATCATGAACATAGTCAAAGTGTCTTTGCAAATTATGTTGTAGATCAATATCTCACGCTGTAGCTCCCCTGAATTTTGATACGTTCCTAGAGAAAAAGTAAGTTGAAAGATGATGGTAGCAATTATGCGGACTGGGTCCGTAAACTGAGGATTGTCCTCATTGCTGCACAGAAGGCTTACGTCCTTGATGCACCGCTCGGTGCGCCACCCCCTCTAGCATCATCTGTGGATGTTGTGAACATTTTACAGGCACGTTGTGATGACTACTTGATAGTTTAGTGCGTCATGCATTACGGCTTAGAATTGAGGTTCCAAAGACGTTTTGAACGTCACAGAGCATATGAGATGTACCAAGAGCTGTAATTGAGATTTCAGGCTCGTGCCCATGTTGAGAGGTATGAGACCTCCAACAAGATTCTTTGCCTGCAAGATGAAGGAGAATAGCTCAATCAGTGAGCATGTACTCAGATTGTCTGGGTGCGCAAATCGCTTGAATCGAGTGGGAGTTGATCTTCCAGATAAGATAGTGATTAACATAGTTCTCCAAGTCACTGCCACCAAGTTACTAGAGCTTCGTGATAAACTACAACATGCCAGGGATGGATGATCCCATGAGCTAGTCCTGATGTTCGACACCGCAAAGGTAGAAATCAAGAAGGAGCATCAAATGTTGATGGTCAGTAAAACCACTAGTTTTGAGCAGGGCAAGGGCAAGAAGGGAAACTTCATGAATGGCAAGCCAGTTGCTGCTCGAGTGAAGATACCCAAGGTTGAACCCAAACCCGAGACTAAGTGCTTCTATTATGAGGAGAACGGTCACTGGAGCGGAACTGCCCTAGATGCTTGGTAAATAAGAAGGCTGGCAACGTCAACAGAAGTATATTTGAAATATGTGTTATTGATGTGTACCTTACTAGTACTCCTAGTAGCACTTGGGTATTAGATACCGGTTCAGTTGCTAAATGTTGGTAACTCGAAATAAAAGCTACAGAATAAAAGGAGACTAGCTAAGGGCGAGGTGATGATGTGTGTTGGAAGTGTTTCCAAGGTTGATGTGATCACCATCGCATGCTCTCTCTACCTTCGGGATTAGTGATGAACCTAAATAAATGTTATTTGGTGTTTGCGTTGAGCATGAACATGATTAGATCGTGTTTATTGCAATATCGATTATTCATTTAAGTTAGATAATACTGGTTATTCTATTTACATGAATAATACCTTCAATGGTCATGCACCCAATGTGAATGGTTTATTGAATCTCGATCGTAGTGATACACATGTTCATAATATTGATGCCGAAAGATGCAAAGTTAATAATGATAGTACCACATACTTGTGGCACTGCCGCCAAGGTCATATTGGTGTAAAGCGCATGAAGAAACTCCACACTGATGGATCTTTTGACTCACTCTATTTCGAATCGGTTGAGACATGCGGACCATGCCTCATGGGCAAGATGACTAAGACCCCGTTTTCCGGTATAATGGGGCGGGCAAGTGACCTATTGGAAATGATACATGTTGATGTATGCGGTCCAATGAGTGTTTTAGCGTGCGGTGGATATCATTATTTCTTACCTTCACTGATGATTTGAGTGGATATGGCTATATTTGCTTAATGAAACACAAGTCTAAAATGTTTAAAAAGTTCAAGCAATTTCAGAGTGAAGATGAAAATCATCGTGACAAGAAGATAAAATGTCTACAATATGATCGTGGATGTAAATATCTGAGTTACGAGTTTGGTATGCAACTAAAGACAAATGTGGAAGTTGCTTCACAACTCATGCTGCCTGGAACACCATAGTGTGATGGTGTGTCTGTACGTCGTAGTTGTGCTCAATTGGACATGGTGCGTGCTATGATGTCTCTTACCGATTTGCCACTATCGTTTTGGGGTTATGCATTAGAGACAATCACATTCACTTTAAATAGGGCACCATCTAAATCCGTTGAGATGACACCGTTTGGCAGAAACCTAAGCTGTCATTTCTTAGAGTTTGGGAATGCGATGCTTATGTGAAAATATTTCAAGATGATAAGTGATACGTCTCTGTCGTATCTATATTTTTTGATATTTTCATGCCAATATTCTACAACTTTCATATACTTTTGGCAACTTTTTATACTATTTTTGGGACTAACATATTGATCCAGTGAATAGTGCCAGTTCCTGTTTGTTGCATGTTTGTTGTTTCGCAGAAAATCCATATCAAATGAAGTCCAAACATGATAAAACCTTACGGAGATTTTTTTTGGAATATATGTGATTTTTGGGAAAAAGAATCAACGCGAGACGATGCACGAGAAGATGACAAGCCTGCCAGGCGCGGCCACCCCCCTGGTCGTGCCCTGGGCCCTTGTGTTCACCCCTTAAATCGGTTGGAGCTCTCCTTTATTTTTATCGCATTTGGACTTTGGAGATATTTTTATAATAAAAATTTCCCCCAAATTTCAAACCGATCGGAGTTACGGATCTCCGGATATTTAAGAAACGGTGAAAGGCCAGAATGTGGGAGCGCAGAAACAGAAGGAAACAAAGAGAGAGATCTAATCTCGGAGGGGCTCTCGCCCCTCCGCCGCCATGGAGGCCATGGACCAGAGGGGAAACCCTTCTCCCATCTAGGGGGAAGGTCAAGGAAGAATAAGAAGGAGGGGGCTCTCTCCCCCTCTCTCCCGGTGGCGCCAGAACGCCGCCGGGGCCATCATCGTGATGGCAATCTACTCCAACAACTCCGTCATCTTCACCAAGACCTCCATCACCTTCCCCCATCTATCTACAGCGGTCCACTCTCCCGCAAACCGTTGTACCCTCTACTTGAACATGGTGCTTTATGCTTCATATTATTATCCAATGATGTGTTTCCATCCTATGATGTCTAAGTAGATTTTTGTTGTCCTATGGGTTGATTGATGATCATGATTGGTTTGAGTTGCATGTTTTATTATTGGTGCTGTCCTATGGTGCTCTCTGTGTCACTCAAGCGTGAGGGATCCTCGCTGTAGGGTGTTGCAATGTGTTCATGATTTGCCTATGGTTGGTTGCTTGAGTGACAGAAGCATAAACCCGAGTAGGTGGGTTGTTGCATATGGGAGTAAAGAGGACTTGATACCTTATAATGCCATGGTTGGGTTTTACCTTAATGATCTTTAGTAGTTGCGGATGCTTGCTAGAGTTCCAATCATAAGTGCATATGATCCAAGTTGAGAAAGTATGTTAGCTTATGCCTCTCCCTCATATAAAATTGCAACAATGATGACCGGTCTAGTTATCGATTGCCTAGGGACAATTCCGCAACTCCTACCAGTACTTTTCCACCCTCGTTAAACTAACTTAACTGTTGCTTTATCTTAGCAGCCCCTAGTTTTTATTTACGTGCTCTTTATTATCTTGCAAACCTATCCCATTACACCTACAAAGTACTTCTAGTTTCATACTTGTTCTAGGTAAAGCGAACGTTAAGCGTGCATAGAGTTGTATCGGTGGTCGATAGAACTTGAGGGAATATTTGTTCTACCTTTAGCTCCTCATTGGGTTCGACACTCTTACTTATCGAGAAATGCTACAATTGATCCCCTATACTTGTGGGTTATCAAGACCTTTTTCTGCCGTCGTTGCCGGGGAGCAATAGCATGGGGTGAATATTCTCGTGTGTGCTTGTTTGCTTTATCACTAAGTAATTTTTATTTTTCTGTTATTAACCTATTTTCTATCTTTAGATATGGGTAGGAAACACAAAATACCAAAAAAAATAGATGTAGTTGCTGCTCGAAAGATTGAGGAACCACTAGTGTTCCGTACCACCGAAGAATATTACTTGGGTCATCTTCGATCCACTTGTGCTCGTGCTGAAAACCCAACTAGCTTAGTTGAGGGAAAATCATTAAATGAGCACCCATTATGTGCGACACCGCATATCTCAAAAAGGGAAACTCTTGTGGCATCAAATTAATACTTTGTGTTGCTATGCTTGGAATCTATGTGAAATTTATGATTTTACTTGTTGTTCTAAAGAAGCTAAAAAACACCTTCCCTACCAATGTGTGTTTAATGATAATGAAATATTATCCTCTTATGCCAAGGAGGCCTATTGCTATAATGATGTTGAACAAATTGAAGAATTTGTTGCTTTTAAGGGTGCCTATGAAATTGCTTCTTTCATTGAAAAGTATGATGCTACTCTTTACAATTCTGAAAATTTTGCCATACTTAAATATTGCTATGAAAACTATGCTTCTAATGCTTATGTTAAAGAGTTTATTGAAAGAATGACCGCTGCCTTGGAAGAGACTAAAATTTTGCAGGAATCTATGAAAGAAGAAATTGCTGAAACTATGAGCTGATTAGATGAAAAAGATGAGGAGGAGAGCGAAGAACAAAAGGAGGAAGATCGGATTAGCTACCCGTGCCCACCTTCTAATGAGAGTAACTCTTCAACTCATACATTGTTTAATTTCCCTTCGTGCTTACCGAAGGATGAATGCTATGATAATTGCTATGATCCCTTGGATTCGTTTGAAATATCCCTTTTTGATGAACTTGATGCTTGCTATTCTTGTGGCCATGATGCCAATATGAATTATGCTTATGAAGATGAACTTGCTATAGTTCCTTATGTTAAGCATGAAATTGTTGCTATTGCACCCACACATGATAGTCCTATTATCTTTTTGAATTCTCCCAACTACACTATATCGGAGAAGTTTGCACTTATTAAGGATTATATTGATGGGTTGTGTTCTACTATTGCATGATTTTGATAAATATAATATGCTTGTGCTTGCTGCTCCTACTTGCAATTATTATGAGAGAGGAACTACATCTTCACCTCTCTATGTTTCTGATACAATAAAATTGCAAGAAACTACGTATGCTATGCATTGGCCTTTACTTGGTGTGAATGAATTGTTCTTCTATGACATGCCAATGCATAGGAAGAGAGTTAGACTTTGTTGTTGCATGATATATGTTACTTTGTGCTCACTACTAAATTACAAATCATTGTTAATTAAAATTGGCTTTGATATACCTTGGGATCCGGGTGGATCCATTACTTGAGCACTTTATGCCTAGCTTAATGGCTTTAAAGAAAGCGATGCCAGGGAGACAACCCGGAAGTTTTATAAAGTCATTTTATTCTGTTGTGTTCTTTTATATAGTTTAAAAACAAAAAATTAAAGTGGGGAACTTAAAACCTTTCCAAAAAGAAAAGTGAAAGTGAGAAAGACGAGCAACGTTGAAGTGGGGGCTAGCCTTGAACTTTCTTCATGCCCATGGAAACTTTGTGAATCTTGATTACAGAAACTTTTCAACAAAAATAATTATCCCCTTGTATAAATCCATTGTATTATAAAAATAATGTGCCAAGATTTGCCTTTAGGATGATTAGATTGCTTGTTTGGTGTGTGCAGTGCAAAAACAGAAACTTTGGCTGTAGTGCGTGAATTTACATTTTTTACTGGAATGTCAAAAGTTTCTGTAATTTTTACACAGTACTGATATGAAATTTTATTATTTTTTGCTAATTTTTCATTATTTTTTGAGTTACAGAAGTATTGTAGATGTTCATATTACTACAGACTGTCCTGTTTTTGACAGATTCTGTTTTTGATGCATTGTTTTGCTTGTTTTGATGAAACTATCGATTGTATCGTGGTATAAGCCATGGAAAAGTTATATTACAGTAGATACAATGAAAAAACAAAATATGAATTGGTTGGCAATAGTACTTAAAGTGGTGATTTGTTTTATTATACTAACGTATCTCACGAGTGTTTTGTTAAGTTTTTTGTGATTGAAGTTTTCAAGTTTTGGGTGAGATCGCGATGGATGAAGGAATAAGGAGTGGAAAGAGACTAAACTTGGGGATGCTCGAGGCAGCCCAAGGTAATATTCAAGGAGTCCCAAGAAACTAAGCTTGGGGATGCCCCGGAAGGCATCCCCTCTTTCTTCTAACAACCATCGGTAATTTTACTTGGAGCTATATTTTTATTCGTCACATGATATGCGTAAATTTTGGAGCGTCGTGTGCTTTTTATTTTTCTTTTAATAATGCACCATGCTGGTATGAGAAAGTCCTTGGTTGATTTATAGAAGGCTCTTTGCACCTCACTTATATCTTTTGAGTATGGCTTTACAGAATGCTTCATGTGCTTCACTTATATCATTTGAAGTTTGGATTGCCTGTTTCTCACACATAGAAAACCACCATTTGTAGAATGCTCTTTTGCTTCACTTATAATTGTTAGAGTGTGGGCATATCTTTTGTAGAAAGAATTAAACTCTCATGCTTAACTTATATCTATTTAGAGAGTTAACAGGAGTTGGTCATTCACATGGTTAGTCATAAAATCCTACATAAAACTTCTAGATCACTGAATATGATGTGTTTGATTCCTTGCAATAGTTTTGCGATATAAAGATGGTGATATTAGAGTCATGCTAGTGAGTAATTTTGGATTGGTAGAAATACTTGTGCAAAGGTTTGTGATTCCCGTAGCATGCACGTATGGTGAATCGTTATGTAAGGAAGTCGGAGTATGATTTGTTTATTGATTGTCAACCTTTGTGTGAGGGTCGGGAGCGCACGATGGTTAACTCCTACCAACCTCTCCTCTAGGAGTATGCGTCTAATACTTTACTTCGATAACTAATAGACTTTTGCAATAAGTATGTGAGTTCTTTGTGACTAATGTGAGTCCATGGATTATACGCACTCTCACCCCTCCACCTTTGCTAGCCTTTCTAGTACCGCGCAACTTTCGCCGGTGCATTAAACCCACCATATATCCTTCCGCAAAACAGCCACCATACCTACCTATTATGGAATTTCCATAGCCATTCCGAGATATATTTCCATGCAACTTTCACCGTTCCGTTTATTATGACACGCACCATCATTTTCATATTGCTTTGCGTGATCGTAAGATAGCTAGCGTGATGTTTTCATGGCTTGTCCATTTTTTGATGTCATTTGCTATGCTAGATCATTGCACATCCCGGTACACCACCGGAGGCATTCATATAGAGTCATATTTTGTTCTAGATATCGAGTTGTAATTCTTGAGTTGTAAGTAAATAAAAGTGTGATGACCATCATTATTAGAGCATTGTCCCATGTGAGGAAAGGATGATGGAAGATATGATTCCCTTACAAGTTGCGATGAGACTCTGGACTTTATGAAAAATAAAAGAGGCCAGCGAAGCCCAAATAAAAAAAAAGAGGCCTTAGATGCCCACCAAAAATAAAAATAAAAAAAATAAAAATAAAAATAAAAAAAGAGAGAAAAGAGAGAAGGGACAATGCTACTATCCTTTTTCCACACTTGTTCTTCAATGTAGCACCATGATATTCATGATAGAGAGTCTCCTATTTTGTTACTTTCATATACTAGTGGGAATTTTTCATTATATAACTTGGCTTGTATATTCCAATGATGGGCTTCCTCAATTGCCCTAGGTCTTCATGAGCAAGCAAGTTGGATGCACACCCACTTAGTTTCTTTTTGAGCTTTCATACACTTATAGCTCTAGTGCATCCGTTGCATGGCAATCCCTACTATTCACATTAATATCTATTAATGGTCATCTCCATAGCCCGTTGATACGCCTAGTTGATGTGAGACTATCTTCTCCTTTTTCTTCATAACCTCCACCATATTCTATTCCACCTATAGTGTTATATCCATGGCTCATGCTCATGTATTGCATGAGAGTTGAAAAAGTTTGAGAACATAAAAGGTGTGAAACAATTGCTTGACTTGTCATCAGGGTTGTGCATGATATAAATACTTTGTGTGGGGAAGATGGAGCATAGCCAGACTATATGATATTGTAGGGATAACTTTCTTTCGCCATTATATTTTGAAGAGATACAATTGCTTTGTTAGTATGCTTGAAGTATTACTGTTTTTATGTCAACATTAAACTTTTGTTTTGAATCACTCGTGTCTTAATATCCATGCCATGATTAGATTATATGAACAAGATTATGCTAGGTAGCATTCCACATCAAAAATTATCTTTTTTATCATTTACCTACTCGAGGACGAGCAGGAATTAAGCTTGGGGATGCTGATACGTCTCCGTCGTATCTAAAATTTTTGATTGTTTCATGCCAATATTCTACAACTTTCATATACTTTTGGCAACTTTTTATACTATTTTTGGGACTAACATATTGATCCAGTGCCCAGTGCCAGTTCCTGTTTGTTGCATGTTTCTTGTTTCGCAGAAAATCTATATCAAACGAAGTCCAAACACGATAAAAACTTACAGAGATTTTTTTGGAATATATGTGATTTTTGGGAAAAAGAATCAACACGAGACGATGCACGAGGAGGTGACAAGCCTGCCAGGCGCGGCCACACCCCCTGGCAGCGCCCTGGGCCCTTGTGGTCACCGCTTAATTCTGTTGGATCTCTCCTTTTTCCGCAAGGAAGATATTTTTATAATAAACGTCCCCTCAAAATTTCAGCCCGATTGGATTTACGGATCTCCGGATATTTAAGAAATGGTGAAAGACCAGAATGTGGGAGCGCAGAAACAGAAGGAAACAGAGAGAGAGATCCAATCTTGGAGGGGCTCTCGCCCCTCTGCCACCATGGAGGCCATGGACCAGAGGGGAAACGCTTCTCCCATCTAGGGGGGAGGTCAAGGAAGAATAAGAAGGAGGGGGCTCTCTCCCCCTCTCTCCCGATGGCGCCGGAACGCCGCCGGGGCCATCATCGTGACAGCGATCTACTCCAACAACTCCGTCATCTTCACCAACACCTCCATCACCTTCCCCCATATATCTACAGCGGTCCACTCCCCCGCAACCCACTGTAACCTCTACCTGAACATGGTGCTTTATGCTTCATATTATTATCCAATGATGTGTTGCCATCCTATAATGTCTGAGTAGATTTTTGTTGTCCTATGGGTTGATTGATGATCATGATTGGTTTGAGTTGCATGTTTTATTATTGGTGCTGTCCTATGGTGCTCTTCGTGTCGCGCAAGCATGAGTGATCCTCGCTGTAGTGTGTTGCAATGTGTTCATGATTTGCCTATGGTGGGTTGCTTGAGTGACAGAAGCATAAAGCCGAGTAGGTGGGTTGTTGCATATGGGAGTAAAGAGGACTTGATACCTTATAATGCCATGGTTGGGTTTTACCTTAATGATCTTTAGTAGTTGCGGATGCTTGCTATAGTTCCAATCATAAGTGCATATGATCCAAGTAGAGAAAGTATGTTAGCTTATGCCTCCCCCTCATATAAAATTGCAATAATGATGACCGGTCTAGTTATCGATTGCATAGGGACAATTCCGCAACTCCTACCACCACTTTTCCACACTCGTTAAACTAACTTAATTGTTACTTTATTTTAGCATCCCCTAGTTTTTATTTATGTGCTCTTTATTATCATCCAAACCTATCCCGTTACACCTACAAAGTACTTCTAGTCTCATACTTGTTCTACGTAAAGCGAATGTTAAGCGTGCATAGAGTTGTATCGGTGGTCGATAGAACTTGAGGGAATATTTGTTCTACTTTTTGCTCCTCATTGGGTTCGACACTCTTACTTATCGAGAAAGGCTACAATTGATCCCCTATACTTCTGGGTTATCAATAAGCTCGAACCCAAAGCGGACAAATGCATCTTCATGGAATACCCTAAGTAAATAGTTGGGTATACCTTCTATCTCAGATCCATGGAAAAAGTGTTTGTTGCTAAAAATGGGTCCTTTCTTGAGAAAGAGTTTCTCTTGAAAGAATTGAGTGGTGGGAAAGTAGAACTTGATGAGGTTATTGAACCGTCACTTCAGTTGGATGGTAGCACGACGTAGAAATATGTTTCTGTCGCACCTACGCCAAATGAAGAGGAAGCTAATGATGATGATCATGAAACTTCGGATCAAGTTACTACCGAACCTCATAGGATGACAAGGATACATACTGCCCCTGAGCAGTGCGGTGATCCTGCCTTGGAAATCATGTTGTTAGACAACAATGAGCCTACGAACTATGAAGAAGCGATGGTGGTCCCGGATTCCAACAAATGGCTAGGAGCCATGAAATACGAGATTGGATCCATGTATGAAAACCAAGTATGGACTTTGGTAGACTTGCCCGTTGAATGGCAGGTTGTTAAGTACAAATGGATCTTTAAGAGGAAGACAGACGATGATGGTAAATATCACCATTGATAAAGCTCGACTTGTCGCAAATAGGTTTCCGACAAGTTCAAGGAGTTGACTACGATGAGACTGTCTCACCCGTAGTGATGCTAAAGCCTGTTGGAATTATGTTAGAAGTTGCTGCATTTTTCGATTATGAAATCTAGCAGATGGATGTCAAAACAGAGTTTCCTTAACTATTTCCGTGAGGAAAGGTTGTATGTGATACAACCAGAAGATTTTGTCGGTCCTAAGGATGCTAATAGGTGTGCAAGCTCCAGCGATCCTTCTATGGACTGGAGCAAGCATCTCGGAGTTGGAATATGCGCTTTGATGAGGTGATCAAAGCTTTTGGGTTTATACAAAGTTTATGAGAAACTTGTATTTAAAAGAAAGTGAGTGGGAGCACTATAGAATTTCCGATATGTATATTTGGTTGACATATTGTTGATCGGAAATAATGTAGAATTTCTGGAAAGCATAAAGGGTTGTTTGAAAATTGTTTTTCAAAGGAAGACCCGCATAAAGCTACTTAAATATTGGTCATCAAGATCGATACAGATAGATCAAGACACTTGATACGACTTTCAATGAGTACATACCCTGACAAGATTTTAAAAGAGTTCAAAATGGATCAGTCAACGAAGGAGTTCTTGCCTGATTTAGAAGGTGTGAAGTTGAGTAAGACTCAAAACTCGACCACGGCAGAAGAAAGAGAAAGGACGAAGGTCGTCCCCTATGCCTTAGCCATAGGCTCTATACTGTATGCCATGTTGTGTACCGCATGTGATGTGTGCCTTGCCATTAGTCTGGCAAGGGGTACAATAGTGATCCAGGAGTGGATCACTGGTTAACGGTCAAAATTATCCTTAGTAACTAGAGGACTAAGGAAATGTTTCTCGATTATGGAGGTGACAAAGAGTTCGTCGTAAAGGGTTACATCGATGAAAGCTTTGACACCGATCCAGATAACTCTGAGTAGCAAACCAGATATGTATAGTGGAGCAGCCGTTTGGAATAGCTCCAAGAGGAGCATGGTAGCAACATCTACAGTATAAAGAGTTGCAAAGAATACACGGATCTGAATGTTATAGACCCGTTGACTAAATCCTCTCTCACAAGCAAAACATGATCAAACGCCATAACTCATTGGGTGTTGATCACATGGTGATGTGAGTGTTAATCACATGCTGATGTGAACTAGATTATTGACTCTAGTGCAAGTGGGAGACTATTGGAAATAAGCCCTGGAGGCAATAATAAGTTAGTTATTATCATATTTCCTGGTTCATGATAATCGTTTATTATCCATGATATAATTGTATTGATTGGAAACTCAAATACATGTGTGGATACATAGACAACAAAGTGTACCTAGTAAGCCTTTACTAGACTAGCTCGTTGATCAAAGATGGTCAAGGTTTCCTGACCATAGACATGAGTTGTCATTTGATAACAGGATCACATCATTAGGAGAATGATGTGATGGACAAGACCTAATCGTAAGCATAGCATATGATCGTGTCAGTTTATTGCTACTGCTTTATCCATGTCAAGTATCCGTTCCTACGACCATGAGATCACGCAACTCCCTGACACCGGAGGAATGCCTTATGTGTATCAAGAACCACAACGTAACTGGGTGACTATAAAGTTGCTCTACAGGTATCTCCGAGGGTGTTTGTTGGGTTGGCGTGGATCAAGACTGGGATTTGTCACTCCGTATGACGGAGAGGTATCTCTGGGCCCACTCGATAATACAGCTTCACAAGAAGCTTGCAAGCAATGTAACTAAGGAGTTAGTCACAGGATCTTGTATTACGGAACGAGTAAAGAGACTTGCCGGTAACGAGATTGAACTAGGTATGGACATACCGTCGATCGAATCTCGGGCAAGTAACATACCGATGGACAAAGGGAACTGCATACGGGATTGATTGAATCCTTGCCATCGTGGTTCGACCAATAAAGATCTTCGTAGAATATGTAGGAGCCAATATGGGCATCCAGGTCACGCTATTGGTTATTGACCGTAGAGGTGTCTCGGTCATGTGTGCATAGTTCTCGAACCCGCAGGGTCTGCACACTTAACGTTCGGTGACGATATAGTGTTGATGAGTTATATATTTTGGTGACCGAAAGTTGTTCGGAGTCCCGGATGAGATCCCAGACATCACGAGGAGCCCCGTAATGGTCCGGAGGTAAAGATTTATATATGGGAAGTCATATTTTGGCTACCGGAAAAGTTTCTGGTTTTTTTGGTATTGTATCGGGAAGCTTCTAGAAGGTTCTGGAAACTTCCAGAGGAGTCCGGAAGTCCATCAAGGATTCCACGATGTACTAAGGGTTTGCATGGTCTGAGGGGAGACACTGTGGCCTTATTGGTCCATGCGACAAGTCCCTCAAAGCCCATGCAGTTGGGAAAGGTGGAAAGTCCACCTTTGTATGGAAGGGAAGGAGGGGGACTAGGATTCCACTTCCTCCCCCCTTGGCTGCGCCCTAGGGCTTGGAGGGGCTGTTCCCCACGCCCCTACACCTATATATAGAGGGGAGGGGGCGCCCCAAGAGGACACACGAAGCCCTTGGCGCCCCTCTCTCTCCCTAGATCGTTTTCTCCTTCGTTCGCGGTTTCGGTAGCGCTAGGCGTAGCCCTACCGGGATAGCACCACCACCGCTGCCACCACGCTGTCGTGTTGCTGGAGAACTCATATACTACTCCACCCTCGCTCGCTGGATCGAGGAGGTGGAGACGTTATCGAGTTGTACGTGTGCTGAACACGGAGGTGCCATCCGTTCGGCACTAGATCGGGACGGATCATGATTGGATCGCGGGACGGATCGTGATTGGATCGCGAAGACATTCGACTACATCAACCTCGTTTATTAATGCTTCCGCTTAGCAATCTACAAAGGTATGTAGACACACTCCCCCTCTCGTAGCTATGCATCTCCATGGATAGATCTTGCGTGTGCGTAGGAATATTTTTGTTTCCCATGCAATGTTCCCCAATAGTATTGGGGGGTATAAGTCATGGTAAAGTTAGAATACGGTAGGTATAATGCGGTAATAAAATATGACTGGTTTACAACAGTACCTAAAGTGGTAATTTGCTTTATTATACTAACAGATCTCACAAAAAATTTGTTAAGTTTTGTGTGATTGAAGTTTTCAAGTTTTCGGTGAGATCACGATGGATGAAGGAATAAGGAGTTATAAGAGTCAAAGCTTGGGGATGCTACAGCACCCAAAAGTAATTTCCGAAGATTAACAAGCAACTAAGCTTGGGGATGCCCCGATTGGCATCCCCTCTTTCTTCTAACAACCATCGGTATACTACTTGGAACTATATTTTTATTCGTCACATATCATGAGTTTTGCTTGGAGCGCCTTGTATCTTTGCTTTATTTGCTTTTATCCTTGCTGCACACACCTATTTGAGAGAGCCAAAATTATGGTATGATTTTTTACAATTGCTCTTTATGCTTCACTTAAAACTTTTGAGCAAAGGAATTGCTCTAGTGCTTCCCTTATAACTTTTTGAGCACGACGTGCTTTTACATGTTTGAAGAAATGCTCTCATGCTTCACTTATATTAATTTGAGAGTTAGTAATTTTAAAGAAATCCTCTCATGCTTCACTTATATTATTTTGTGAGATGAAACTTGTATGCTCATGTTCTTCACTTATATCCATGTGAGCTTATCAAAAGCAATTACAACATATGAAACTAGTCCCAAAGTGATTGATATTCAAGAGGGATATAATAAAAACTTTCATGAACATCATTGGACAAACTAAACTTGGTTCTTTGTAATAGTTTTGAGACATGACAATAGTGATATGTTAGTTATGTTGATGAGTAATTATGCTTAGTATGAATATTGGTGTTAAGGTTTGTGATTCCCTATGCAAGCACGAAAGTCAATAGTTGTGCTACGAAATTACATCCTACTTATGGTGCATTATTCAGTGTTAGTTATGCTTAATGCTCGCTTATGTGATTTTTTGTTTCTTGGTTGGATGCTTCTCAATCTCTTTCTAGCCTTCACTTGTACTAAGTAGAAATACTAGTTGTGCATCCAAAATCCTTAAACCAAGTTTTTCCATATGAGTCTACTATACCTACCTATATATGGTATTTCCATGCCGTTCCAAGCAAATTTGTATGTGCCATCTCTAAACTTTCAAAATAAATTTTCCTTTTTGTGTGCTCGTACCGCTCATGAAACGGTAGGGGGTGACCGATATTTTTTCATGCTAGATGTGTTATTCTCAAGATGAGTGTTTATTCACTTGTCATTGCATGAGAGTATGGTGGTAATAGGGGTTCCCAATCCCAAAATGAAAAAGAAAAGAAATTTACTTTATGTTGTCAAATAATAAATTCCTTGGAAAGTGTTGTTATGGAAGGCAACCGTGGATTCGGCTAGCCATGGAAAGTGAAAGTATGGTGGAAAAAGGAATAAACTTTATTTTCTATGTGGGAACCTCCTATGATGCATCTAGTGTGGAAAGATATTGAAATCTCTCAGTCGTTTTCGTTGACAGGAAAGGCATGTGACTCAAAATATTTTTCTCTATCAATTTAAACACTTGAGCTCTGGCACCTCTACAAATCCCTACTTCCCTCTGCGAAGAGCCTATCTCTTTACTTTATACAATTCTTTTTTTCAATTTGAGTCTCCGTCTTCTCTTATAAAGCACCAACTAGGGGGCACTATGATCGTACTTTAGCATTAGGTGTAGCTAATATTTTAGTGTGTATTATGAATGGATCAATGATTGAGCATGATGGGCTAGGGATAACTTGCTTTAGCGTTGATACTTTGAAATACATGGTTGCTTGTGCTTGAGTAATAAAGTTTTCATGTCAATACTAGACTATTGCTTTGAACCATATGAAAAGTCCAAATGTCCATGCTATAAAGAAAAGAATATCTGATGAACATGATAGGCACCATTCCACATCAAAAATTCTGTTTTTATCATTTACCTACTCGAGGATGAGTTGGAATTAAGCTTGGGGATGCTGATATGTCTCCAACGTATCTATAATTTTTGCTTGTTCCATGCTGTTATATTATCAATCTTCAATGTTTTACAATCATTTTATAGCAACATTATATCATTTTTTGGGACTAACCTATTGACATAGTGCCAAAGTGCCAGTTGCTGTTTTTGCTTGTTTTGTACTTCGCAGAAAATCAGTACCAAACGGAGCCCAAATGCAGCGGGGATTTTTATGGATATTTTATGGAGCAGAAGGAAGCAGATGGGCCAAAGAACACGAGAAGAGGGGGCCCAGGGTGGCCACCCTCCACCAGGGTACGCTAGAGGCCCCTGGTGCGGCTTGGTGGAGGGTGGGCACCTCGGGCACCCCCTCAACCGACTATCAAGCCTATAAATTCCCAAAAAATCCAAAAACCCTAGGGGAGTCGACGAAACACAATTCCAGCCGCCGCAAGTTCCAGAACCTCGATATCCAATCTAACACTATCACAGAGGGGTTCATCTTATTCATAGGTGCCTCTCCGATGATGCGTGAGTAGTCCACCATAGACCTAAGGGTCCGTAGGCAGTAGCTAGATGGCTTCCTCTCTCTCTCTATGTTTCTCAATACAATGGCCTCTTGGAGATCTGTTTGATGTAATGACTTTTGCGGTGTGTTTGTTGGGATCCGGTGAATTTTTAGTTCGTGATCAGTTTCTATCCATGAATATGATTTGAGTCTTCTTTGATCTCTTATTTGCATGATTACTTATAGCCTCGTATTTCTTCTTTGAATCTTTGGTTTAGTTAGGCCAACTAGATCAATTTTTCTTGCCATGGGAAGATATGCTTTGTGATGGGTTCGATCGTGCGGTGTTCTTTCCCAATGACAAAAGGGGCAGCAAGACACACATGTATCGTTGCCATTAAAGATAACAAAATGGGGTCTATTCCTACATGAATAGATCTCGTCTGCATCATGTCACCATTCTTATTGCATTACTCCGTTTTCCCATGAACTTAATACACTAGATGCATGCTGGATAGCGGTCGATGTGTGGAGTAATAGAAGTAGATGCAGAATCGTTTCGGTCTACTTATCTTGGATGTGATGCCTATATAATGATCATTGCCTGGATATCATTATGATTATTTGATCTTCTAGCAATTTCCCAACAGTAATTTGTTCACTCACTGTGCGCTATACTCATGAGAGAAGCCACTATTGAAATCTACGGCCCCCGGGTCTACTTTTACAACATATTGCTTTCCGATCTACTATTTGCAACTTTTGTTTTTAGATCTATTAATTCAAAAAATCCAAAACTACCTTGTTGCACTTTTTGTTCATTTATTTTACTTTGTGTTCTTGCGAGATCTATTTGCCAAAAATATCACTACCTAATCTATCTTATTACCGTAGAGAGCGTGACAACCTCTCTTTCGCGTCGGGTTGGTTGTTTGTGTGCAGGTGTTGTTTACGTGGGTGTGTGATCTTCCTCTATGGATAGATACTTGGTTTCATAAACTGAGGGAAATACTTACCGTCACTGTGCTGCCTCATCCCTTCCTCTTTCGGGAACTACCGACGCAGTCTCAAGCCACGTCAGTGACTCGCCAGTTTGCAATTAGGGAAGAGGCTGTTCTTCCTTTTCTGAATGGTAATTCCACCAAGTTCGCAGGCGGGTGCATTCTTGGTCTTGGTTTGACGGTTCAAATAGAAAAATTCCCTAAAGATGGTTACAGTTCGCTCTATCTGCAGATAAACTTCGCACAGAACGTGAAATTGGAAGATGTTGGTCATTGAATTAGGCGAAATATCCAGAGGGCGGAGATTGAAGAAATTCAACAGATCTCTGAAGAATTTTGAGCCCGGGGGCCGAAAGCCCCTACACAGATGATCAGTAAAGATGATAACTTCCCCTTGTCGAGGCTGGGGTTTAGGCTCTTCTTTGGGAGCGCGCCATTCTATCTCCTTGTGAGCCGGCAGGAACCCTTGGCTCACAAGGTTATCCAAAGTGAGTTTGGACTCCTGGGATCTGACCCAGTTGCAGACTTTGGCATTCTTAGGTACCATGACGGGTCACAGAACAACTACAAAGGGGATAAGAAAGACAAACTAGAACGTAACATAAGCCGCCAGTCTATGGTTTGATCACAGGCGAGAAAAGTTACAGTCGATACAAAAAAATATTCAGGCCGGTAACAGATTATGCCGCCAGAAGAGCATGAAGGCGAGTCATATCTACATGGGACTTAGCAAAGAAATTATACGCCAACAAGTTTCTACCAAGATGACTATTGCGATGGATCTGGATAAACGTAAGAAAAGAAAGGTAAAATATATTCTAGCTACCAGAGGAACCGAACTGGGACATTTGAGATTACCATTCAAGGTATCATTTTTGGATCTATCCGCAAGAAATGAGATACGTAGGCTTTTACCGCCATTGGAGGGCCTGAACCTGGATAAATCCGTCTCTCGTTCCCGATCAACCCCTTCGAGTCGCCACACAACGGCGATGGCCTCACACCTAAGTTCTCCTATGAGGATATCTGCCATGACAAAACCATGACACGTACCGCGTGCATGATCCTGGGTGGCGATGGCAATGGCGATGGTGATGACGATGACGACGTATATTTTGTGTAGCTAGGGCTTGAAAACTGAAGGATGGTCTGTATATTTTGTTGAGGTGGTAAGTACTAACCCCTCATGATGATCGTGAACTTGCGGTGGTAGGAGGACACCCTCTTTTGGATGTGGTGGTAGGTTGACACCAAGGTAGTGCTAGGTTAGAAATTGCTATGCCATATGATCATGCATGCTTACTACTTCTGCTACATTTCTTGCTCCTTGTTTGTTACTTATGCTTGCTGCTTCAAGTGCTCCTCTTCTGCAATACTAGGGAAAATGGTATGGGGTGTTCGTCCGAAAGGTTCCTGAGGTTTACCGTTAGTGGGAGGAATGCAGTGAACAAGCTGCCTCTGTCAACAACAGCAGCCATAGAGGGTTTAAAACTAGGCGGGCGGCAGAAGAAGCTTACGCCAACTATGTGCGAAAGCACATAGTTGGCGTGGTTGAAGTTGGAAACATTGCAGCTGGCAAGGCGGCGCCATGCCTAGCGGTGAAGAACTTCATCATCGTTGTGCAGTTCGTCGCCATTGCTCTGCTGTGGCATTGGTGTGCTAGGTGTGATCATGTGTGGGCACTAGTAGAAAACAGGCCTTCCGTTTCAACCTTTAGTCCCGGTTTTGTTTTGGACCGGGACTAATGTGTCCATTAGTCCTGGTTCCAATGGCTAGGAGCTGTCAGGGGGTACGGTCCCCATTAGTGCCGGTTCATTTGGGACATATAGTCCCGGTTTGTATCACAAACCGGGACTAAAGGCGTGGTGGCAGGCTGGTGTCAGCCTGGGGCCCCTGTGAGCCCTTTTAGTCCCGGTTTTTGATACAAACCGGGACAATAGATGGACCTTTAGTCCCGGTTTGTATAACCAACCGGGTCTAAAGCTTTCCCTATATAAACCCTTTGTCCAGCCCGACTCCATTTTGCTGTTTTCTCCATTCGAACTCCCCTCTCTGTTTCTTCCCCTAGCTCGAGCTCATCCCTCCATTTTTGCCAAGATTTGTCAAGATTTGAGGCACGCCAATCCATCAAAGTGTTCACAAAGGTTAGCAACTTTGTCCTTTCATCTCTTATTGCTAGATCAGCTCGTGCAATGCTTTATAAGTATAGTGATTTGTGGGTTTTAGTTTGGATGTAACTATGTGATAGTTTTTTTGATTTATATGCAATTTGAGCTCAAATTAACTCCTTAGTTTGCATGTGTGTAGTTGTGGTTTTCTTAGTGTGCCTTCCCATCCCCGTCCTAAACACCGTCGATCGACCGCACCGTCCCGTCGCCGGCACCACCTTGGTGACCCTCTTCATGTGTTCTTATCATTTTTATAAATAAAATTGTATTTGTATGATTTAGATAGTTACTTGCATAGTTTTATTACTTGTATGATTGTTGTTATATATTGTGCCATGGTTATGATATCCGTGCCCGTCCGCCCTCGTCCGGTTTACGATTCAGATGTGGTATATTCTCTTTTATAACTACTATTTGTTGCATTTCGTGTTAATGACAATTATGCCCATCAAGTTGACATAGATATTTTTATCTAATAGGTAGTTGAACCGGAAATGCCAACCGACCCTATTGTCGAGAAGTCAAATTTAGTTAAAAAAGAAAATGAGGATTTGAAAGAAAAATTGAAAAGAGTTGAAGAAGAGAAGATGAAATTGGAGTTGTACGTTGCCGATGTCGTCGATGATCACAAGATCAAGATGGATGCAATGCGCTTGAAAATTAGAAAGATTAGAAAATATGCCATTAATAAAGAGGCTTGGTATCATTATGCTGTTGGATCAATTTTTACCTTAGTTGCGATTTTGATCGCATTTATTGTTGCATTTAAAATGTTTTAGCTAGATAGTTTTATATTGTTTTATGAGAATAAGTGTGTATGAACTTTATGTATGAATTTGTATTAATTTGGTCTTCTTGGTGTTGTGTAATGAAGATGAACCGGCAATGGATGTACGTTGATCGACGCTCTCCCAAGTTCATTAATTGTGTGCAGAGTTTTTTGCGTGCGGCTGAGGCAAACAAGCGGGATGGTTTTATGTGTTGTCCATGTGGTGTGTGTAAGTATGATAAGACTTACTCTAGCTCAAAACAGATTCACGTCCACCTGTTTACGTCTGGTTTCATGTCCGGCTATAATTGTTGGACCAAGCACTGAGAAAGAGGGGTTCTAATGGAAGAGAATGAAGAAGAAGAGGATGACGACAACTATCCTGGGTGTCCTGGATATGATGGTAGTACAATGGGGGAAGAGAATGAAAAGAAGAAGCTGAGGCATCAGATGAGCCCGCTGATGATCTTGGTCGGGCCATTGCTGATGCAAAGAGAAACTGCGAAAATGAAAAGGAGAAGTTGAAGTTGCAGCGCATGTTAGAGGATCACAAAAAAGCGTTGTACCCAAATTGCAAAGATGACAACACAAAGCTCGGTACCACACTCGAATTGCTGCAATGGAAGGCAGAGAATGGTGTAGCTAACAAGGCATTTGAAAAGTTGCTGAAAATAATGAAGAATAAGCTTCCAAAGGACAACAAATTGTCCGACGGTACATACGAAGCAAAGAAGGTTGTCTGCCCTCTAGGATTGGAGGTGCAGAAGATACATGCATGCCCTAATGACTGCATCCTCTATCGCGGTGAGTACGAGAATTTGGATGCATGCCCGGTATGCAATGCATTGCGATATAAGATTCGTGATGGCCCTGTTGATGATGTTCACGGCGAGCGCCCCGGGAAGAGGATTCCTGCCAAGGTGATGTGGTATGCTCCTATAATACCACGGTTGAAACGTTTGTTCCAAAACAAAGAGCATGCCAAGTCGTTGCGATGGCACAAAGAAGACCGTAAGAACGACGGGAAGTTGAGAGTACCCGCTGATGGGTCGCAGTGGAGAAAAATCGAGAGAGAGTGGCCAGACTTTGCAGGTGACCCAAGGAACTTATGGTTTGGTTTTAGTGGAGATGGCATTAATCCATTCGGGGAGCAGAGCGGCAAGCATAGCACATGGCCTGTGACTCTATGTATCTATAACTTTCCTCCTTGGTTGTGCATGAAGCAGAAGTCCATTATGATGCCAGTGCTCATCCAAGTCCCTAAGCAACCCGGTAACGACATTGATGTGTACCTAAGGCCATTAGTTGATGAAATTTTATAGCTGTGGAATAAAAAAGGTGTACGTGTGTGGGATGAGCACAAACAGCATGAATTTGACCTGCGAGCATTGCTCTTTGTAACCATCAAGGATTGGCCTGCTCTTAGTAACCTTTGGACAAATGCAACATGTGCACGCACTGTTTAGATGATACCCAAAGTATATATTTGGACAAATGCAAGAAGAATGTGTACCTGAGACATCGTCGATTTCTTCCGGCCAAGCATGCCTTAAGAAAGAAAGGCAAGCATTTCAAAGGTGAGGCAGATCACCGGAAGAAGCCCGCCCTCCGTACTGGTGATGACATACTTGATATGGTCAAGGATTTACAAGTAATATTTGGAAAGGGTCCTGGCGGACAATCTGTTCCGACTGACGTGGAGGGACGCGCACCCATGTGGAAGAAGAAATCTATATTTTGGGAGCTAAAATATTGGAAAGTCCTAGAGGTCCGCTCTACAATCGACGTGACACACGTGATGAAGAATCTTTGCGTGAACCTGCTAGGATTCCTAGGCATGTATGGGAAGACAAAAGATACACCGAAGGCATGGGAGGACAAGCAACATGTGCACGAAAATGACAGAATGCATGCAAAGTAGTATGAAGGTCCTGCCAGCTACACTCTTACCAAAGCAGAGAAGGAAATCTTCTTTGAATGCCTGCTCAATATGAAGGTCCCATTTGGCTTCTCGTCGAATATAAAGGGAATAATAAATATGGCGGAGAAAAAATTTTAGAACCTAAAGTCTCATGACTGCCATGTGATCATGACGCAATTGCTTGCGGTTGCATTGAGGGAGCTTCTACCAGAAAATGTTCGATTAGACATTGTGAAGCTATGTTCATTCCTCAATGCAATTTCTCAGAAGGTAATCGATCCGGAAATCCTACCAAGCTTACAGAATGATTTTGTCCAATCTCTTGTCAGTTTCGAGTTGATGTTCCCATCATCCTTCTTTAATATTATGACGCACGTCCTAGTTCACCTAGTCGAAGAGATTGCCATTCTAGGTCCTGTATTTCTACACAATATGTTCCCCTTTGAGAGGTTCATGGGAGTCTTAAAGAACTATGTTCGTAACCGTGCTAGGCCAGAAGGAAGCATTTCCAAGGGCCATGAAACAGAGGAGGTTATTGAGTTTTGTGTTGACTTTATTCCTGACATTAAGCCGATTGGTGTTCCTCAATCGCGGCATGAGGGGAGACTGCGTGGAAAAGGCACGCTTAGACCAAAATCAATAATATGTACGGATGGGCATTCTTGGGCGCAAGCACACTACACAGTTCTACATAATTCTACCTTGGTCACCCCATATATCGAGGAACACATGGATATTATACGCTCGAAGAACCCGGAGAAGTCTGACCCCTGGATTAAACGTAGACACATTGAGTCTTTCAGCGGGTGGTTGCGAACACATCTCATGAATGACGACAATGTTGAAGATGACTTGTACTTGTTGGCCAAGAGACCATCTTCGACTATATTGACTTTCCAAGGGTACGAGATAAATGGGAATACATTTTACATGATCGCGCAAGATAAAAAAGAGCACCAACCAAAACAGTGGTGTTCGCTTTGACGATGCGGCAAACACCAAGGAAAAGGACACATATTATGGTTACATAGAGGAGATATGGGAACTTGACTATGGAGGTGATTTGAAGGTCCATTTGTTCCAGTGCAAATGGGCCAATCTGACTGGAGGAGGGGTAATGGTAGACCCGCAGTACGGAATGACAACAGTGGATCTCAACAATCTTGGGCACACAGACGAACCATTCTTTCTAGCCAATGATGTGGTGCAAGTTTTCTATGTGAAGGACATGTCTACCAAACCGAGAAAAAGGAAAGATAAGAAAGCGGATACATCATACGATGAGCCAAAGCTCCACATAGTTCTTTCTGGGAAAAGAAACATCGTGGGAGTGGAGGACAAAACAGACATGTCAAGAGATTATGAAAAGTTTGATGAAATTCCTCCCCTCGCAATGAAGACTGACCCAAGCATCGTGTTAAATGATGAAGATTGTCCATGGTTACAGCGCAATAATCAAGGGACACACGCGAAGAAAAAGTTTTATACCCCAAGATCCCACTCTGGGATGTGACTGGCTGCACCGTCATGTCACTTTTCTTCTCTAGTGAGTAGCCGGGATGGTTCAGTTTGTTCACCAAGTGCATCCTGTTTTTGTCGTAACCCTCTCAACTTTTTACCACTTGCTATGTGGGTGAAATGATGATACCATGCCAAATTTCAACTTTTCAGAGTTCATTTGTGGTGCTTTTTAATTTCAGGGTCATTTAGCTCAAAACAATTCATTAAATGGATGAAAAATAGCAAATGAAGTTAGAAAGGGTTGAAATTTGAGGATGTGGCTTGGAATGGTTCATATTGAATGCACAAAAAGTCTGGAGTTGAAATAAGTTAAAAAAAATGAAATGCCTTTGTAACATATGACTTTTCGTCCGTAACCCACATACTTCGAAGGAGATGGTCCAGTTTGTACACGAAGTGCATCCATTTTTGCCGTAACCCTCACAAATTTTTACCACATGCTATGTGGGTGAAATGATGAAACCATGCCAAGTTTCAACCTTTTCAGAGTTCATTAATAGTGATTTTTGATTAAAACAAATGAAGGTATAAAACTAAAAAGAGTTAAACAGAATCTGGTTTTGATTCAAACACCTATTTCAAATATCCTAAAAATTCCAAAATTTAACATAATGATAAAACATACTAATATTAAACAACAAAAAAAACAATCACTCAAAAATCTATTTTTAAACTAAAGTTATTAACGAACTAGTGATTCACAAAAATTTCAAAAGAATTCAAATTTAAACTATTTAAATTTGAAAACTACTGGCACTAACAGAAAGTTTATAATTGTTTTGACCTAAAGCAAAAAGATTCATTAAAAAACTATAAATATTCTAACAATTATTGCAAATATATAAACAGTTATTCCAAATATAAAAACAAAAAAACAAAAAAGAGAAAATAGACCTTTGGTCCCGGTTGGGCCCACCAACCGGGACTAAAGGTCCCTTCCCGCGCGAATTTGGGCCACCGAAAAGGCCCCTTTAGGCCAGGTTGGTATAACAAACCAGGACTAAAGGGTCCCTTCGCACGCAAATTTGGGCCGCCGAAAAGGACCCTTTAGTCCCGGTTAGTGATACCAACTGGGACTAAAGGGTATTTAGTCCCGGTTGGTGCCACCAACCGGGACTAAAGGTCCCGGGCCTATTTAAGCCCACCTTCTTCCTCCCCAAATCACTCCGTCTTCCACCCGCTCGACGACGCCACCATAGGTCTCTTCCTCCACGTCGTCGCACCGCCGCCGCTCGTCAACGCGCCGCCGCCGCTCTCTTCCTCCACGTCGTCGCCCTACTCCGTCGGCATCGCTCCTCCACACCGTCGCCGTCAGCCCCACCGACTCCGCCACCGCGCGCTCTCCTCCTCCCCGCCGTTGCCCTGCTCCGCCGGCGCCGCTCCTCCACACCGTCGCCGTCAGCTCCGCCGGCGCCGCTCCACCATGCCGTCGCCGTCAGCTCCGCCGGCGCCACTCTCCTCCTCCACGCCATAAGCCCGATCCGTCCTCCGCCCTCCAAATTGATGTGTATATATGTGTATGTGTATGTGTATGTGTATTTATATGCATGTGTATATATGTGTATGTGTATAAAATTTGCATTCTATATTTGTATGTGTACAAAATTGATGTGTATAAAATTAGGAGTCCTAGGAAAAATTAGTATGTGTATGTTAGATAAAGTTATTATGTGTATGTGTATAGTATTTGTATGTTAGATATATTGATGTGTATATGTGTATGTTAGAAAAATTGATAATACTAGAATAATATGTATGTTTTAAATGTTTAGATGTTGCTGATTTGCTAATTGACATATTGCATATAAAGCATCTGTCCTAACCGTCGAATCGATTGCATAGCGTAGCCGTCGAGTCAAAAAGTTAGTTTAGTGGAAAAAATTCTTGGGTTTTGAAATATTAGGAAATATTAGGGGGGTTAGGAAATATTAGGAAAAATTCTTGGGTAGTGGAAAAAATTAGTTAGTTTAGAAAAAAATTATTGGGTTTTGAAAAAATTAGTGATTAAACGATAAGAAAATGTTCTCATAGGAATTTGTCTCGACGTCGACGATGCCTGGCCCGCATCCTCGTCGTCGTCGAGTCGGCGTCGACATCCTTGAGAGGCGCAATGTCCGGGACTGGGCTCCGCCGGGCTGGCACTGGGAGGTGCTACCTTCCCGAGCTCGGAGCTTGGTGAGGAATCCTAGTCTCGTCGTCGACCCGAAGCTTCTTTGGTGGCGGTCACGTGGGCCACTTTCGGTGTAGAGGGAGCGGGCCCCCGTGGAAGTGGTACGTCGCCGTGTCAGGGAGGAGGAAGAGCACGTCCGTCGCTACATGGCAGCGTTGGACGCCACGTTCAACAATACCTGGCAGATTTTTCAGGGATCTCACCCGAGTTATGATCCCGTGATGGTTCCTTATCTTTGGGTGTCCACCACCCGCGACTCAGGAACCGCTAGTGACTTAGATTATTCGATAGTATTCAATCTGTATTAGTGATCTTATATGATAATATTCGAGATGTATTAGTTAATATTTGATGATGCATTAACTGGATTATTCGAGATGATGTATTAGTGATATTATATTCGAGTTCATTATAAATGTATTAGTGATATTTTATCGGTATAATGCGTGTGTGACTTTCGGTCTCTCGTTGCTCCTTGTGTGACTTTCATGTGTGTTCTTGATGGAGGAATCCCGACTGTTGTCGTGGGGGGCGCCTCCTCTTCTTCTCTTCTTGGCAATATATTCGTCGGTATAATGCACAAGAAGAGGAGAGGGGGGCGTCCATCACCGATGATCGAACTATTACTGTGAGAGAGTGTCCACCAACATATATACACCACCATATGAGTGTGAGAGAGTGCGCACCAACACACCATGAGATATGAGAGTTATTTAAGGAAAGCGACGACGGACCGAAAGTCACACACGCATTAGGATCCAAGCGTGCCGTAATTCTTGAATCATGAACACAGGAAATGTCGTCGTCATCAGACGATGACAGGATCCAAGCGTGTGAATTTTTGCGGTGAAGATAAGGGTCTTTGCGACCAGCCTGGGCTATGAGACGGCAGGTTCTTCACCATGAAGCTTTACGAGGACTTTGATATTTCTACGGTACGCAACGATGACACCTATTTTTTCATAATTAAGCATGACTTATGTTTCTTTCCTTCAACACGTTATTTCTGTTTTATACAATTCAACTAGTTCATTCCCTGTCATGTAAGACGATATTTCTTGGAGAGGCTCGGTTTCGAAGAGCACGAGAGTTTCGAGATGAGGATAGCCAACCTGAGGACTAAACATGGTCACACATTTCTGGTGAAAGTATTGAATGCACTTAATAACACAAAATTAGGGTGCTCAAATTGGGAAGTTCTTTGCAAGGCATATGGATTTCAGGAGGATATGGAAATAACCATCGATCTTCGTCCTGAAGATCATATTGAAGGTAACATCGACATTTGGGTGGATGTCAATGCTTCCTGTTTTACGTCCATGTGAGTTTGTCAACCATGCATATTTTGTCAAGTAATTTGCATTCTATATTTAAAAATAGTTGGTGTTCATCCATACTAATTTTGTTAATTTATAATGTACAGCTTATTTCGTTTCTTCGAGTGAAACACAGAACATAATCGACACGACACACTACACTTATGGATCACATCTAACTTGGGAGGAGAAGGATGATATTATCAACTTTGTTATTGGTGTCCTAGCTGGTAGGGAGATCTTCCCGTATAATTTGGGAACTGGCCCAAATTATACATTGTACAGGACACTAGTGCATAGGTTGAGGGCGGATGACAGTCACCGAAATATCTTGGTAAGAGTTGCTAATTAAGTACACTAGTACTGTTGCGTAAATGGTATTGATTACATTGCTAACTAGGCTACTATTATGTTCTTCAACAGAAACTGCCAAATGAAGTTGTGCCTCCATTGATGCAACCCGAAGGTAATATGACAATTAAAAGCCCCTTCCAGCCCGAGTTCTCTTTTGCATACTCGACTGAGCACAAACCACCAAGACGGCTCCAAAAACAAATAAAGAAGGATCGCAAGCCACAAGTTGGAGATCGTTGGATCTCTTTGGTTCATCATGGAGACATAGGTGTTATTCTGTTTTATGTCATTTTACCTAGGAGGGAGGACTAGGTCCTATCAGAGAGAAGTTTTTCTGGTTTATATTAACTTGCATGATCGATTAGGATGATTAGTATTATGATGTTTTTTTGTTTTATGAGATTTTAACTTGGTATGATTAAGATGATGACGAGTTGTTAGATGAGTAAGTTGATGATGAGTTATATGACATATATTTGATTAAAGTGGATGGATCCAAGTGATCATGTTGAATTAGAGGAAAAAATTAAATGGAAAACAAATAATGAAAAGGAAAAATAAACAATGAAGCCTTAACCGCTAAACCTTTAGTCCTGGTTGGTGTTACCAACCGGGACCAACACCAACCGGGACCAAAGGTCCCCATTCCCTGGCGTGCTCTGCCGCCCACGTGGCCAGGGTTTAGTCCCGGTTCATAGCCAACCGGGAGGCTTTGGACCCTTTAGTCTCTATACTTTAGTCTCGGTTGGGGAACCGGGACTAAAGGCCCTTCCCAACCGGGACTAATGGCCTGTTTTCTACTAGTGGGGGTAACCTCACCACATAGGGTACAAGGTTGGCACACCTTGTTGCTTGTATGCAACCAAACATCATGCTTATGTGTGACTTCTAACGATACGGGCAACCAAACAGAGTCTGCTTAGATGATCCCTAATGCGTGAAAACGAAATGCAGGCAACCAAACAAGTGGCAGATGTTGTTTTAGTGGCTGTTTTTCCTCAACCAGCCCCTTGTGAGCCACCCTCTCCATATGCAGGGCCGACTCATGTGACTGCCAAACGCACCCCTATTGTATGTAGTAAATGAAACTGGTTTCCTGGCAAGAAAAAGGGAAATCAAACAACCACTTGGTACACAAGACTTGAGCATTGTCGTGTTGCTAAGTGATTGAATCATGCAACTAGAAGCTGCAGGTCTACTGTAACTTGTGGATGGCTGTCGGTACCAAGTGGCTACTGAACCCGGCCGGAGCTGCAGGTCTGGTAATGTAAGCGCAGCATCAGATGTAGCTGGACCAAACGATTGAGCCACTTGGCATTGTGCTGAATGCAATGGACCTTTTGCGATTGTTGTGAACATGTCTTCCCATGGTAGTGTAACAATGGTCCTGTCGTGGTTTGTCATGGCAAGATGTCCTCGGGAGAGAACTTAGGTGTGAGGCCATGGCAATTGTGTGGCGGCTTCAAAGGGGTTGGTCGGAATCGAAAGACGCGAGTTTACCCAGGTTTGGTCCCTCGGGAAGAGGTAAAAGCCTACGTCCTGCTTTGTGTCTATATTGATGATGATGACGATCTCGGTTACAAGGGTGCGGAATCGCTACCTCTAATCTCAAGTGTCTCTAATTTTGTCTATCTCTCATGATTTTAACCTGTCTAAGACCTATCTATTGAGGCGTCTAAAAACTTGACCCTCTTGGGGTGACCCGCCCCTCCCTATATAAGTTGAAGGGGCAGTTTACATGTAGAGTCTAAGTCGGATTGAGACTTAACTTATTATGACTTCCCATCGCGGGCTTCTCTTCATGGGCTTCTGAGTCCCGGGCTGCTTATCTCAGACGGGCGGCTTACAACCGGGCGGCTTAGCACCGGGCGGGTTATAACCAGGACTTATCTTCAAGACTCATCTTAAGGGACTCATCTTCAGGGACTCGTCTCCGAGACTTAACTTTCAGCGGGGTCATTACTGTCTGACGAGTCATAACTGTCTGCCAAGTCATAACTGTTTGTCAGGTTATAACTGTCTGCCGGGTTATAACTGTCACCGAGTCATACCGCGGGGTATATCCCCGACATTAGCCCCCAGGTTAGCTTGAATTTATTCATGGTAACCTGCTGAAATAAGAATATGTAAAGGGACCAGCTCACTCCAAAAGATCAGTTGACCAGCTCCTGAAAATTCTGAAACTCTGTCATATCAATACACTGGCACTGGCTCCTTGGAGAAAAAATAACCCTTATTGTCAACTGCCTTGGTTTGATAAATTCATATGATTCCCTCATAATTGAGAATTTCAAGGCATACCTTCCTCATATCCATATTACCTATAGCCCCCAGGTCTTAAGAGGGGAACGTAGTGATAGCTTTAAGACTTGCTTCATTATACATATTCCAACTCTAGAGAAATGTGGATTGTTCGTCTGAGTCACCAGTCATAAGTTGAATGTTCCACATATGTAGCCCTCAAGTACCAGGTTGTCTTGCCTGCAGCAGCCTGGGACTTGTAAATGTCTTATGCTCAGAAAATTTCAACCAGTGTAGCCCCCAAGGGTCGGGTCGTTATGCAATAATGAGCAGGAACTTGTTGTAGATCTGATCATATAGACTTGAGGAGCAACGTGTAGCCCCCAAGGGCCGGCTCAGTAAGACAATACTGGGCTGGGACTTAGAAAAAGATATAAAGGCCGGCTCAACAGGGTCTATTGACAATGTAATAACTTGAAAAACATCTTGCATTAGCCCCCAAGTGTCGTGGTGCGTGCTTGCAGTGACATGGGACTTGCATACTTGATATAAACTAGACTTGAATAATGTAGCCCCCAAGTGCCAGTTGTATGCTTGCAACAATTCGGGACTACTCTTCCCTTGCCGAATAAAATTTTATCCACTGTCCAGATGATGTTGCTGAAAGCCTTGCATATCAATGTTGAACCATGCTCCTTGCTGTAAGCTGGTATTCTTGGGATGAAGGAATAATATCCATTACTCTGAAGGGCTTTGAAAACCTCAATCATCCAATGCTGGTTATGACAACCATAATGAAAAATCCAGCCATGTTGGCTATTTGAGATTTGAATAATATAACCCGGTTTGAAAGAACCGGTTCTTGCAATGTAGACCAGGATATCCATGCATATATGATGCATGGTAAGATGATGCAATGTATGATGCAATGCAAGATGCAATGTATGACAACATGAAAGACTCAAGCTTTGTTTTTTTTTAAACTTAGGCGTGGAGCCCAAAACTCATATGCTTGCTCTCACATGGCACAAATTCGTCGTTTGAACCTTAACAGTGCAGGGTCACTGGTGAGAGTGACTGTCAAAAACTTTGAGCAGCTCAGGGTCTCTGGTCGAGATTAACTGGTAAGAGTACAACGAGCCATATAATGGAGAGGCGCAGCAGGGCATGAGTACCCCCAGGCCCATAAGCTACTTCTCACGTGACGTAAATCCATCGTTTGAACCTTAAACAGTGCAGGGTCTTTAAAAGAGTAACTGTTTAAGAGTACGAACGGGCCACAAGGCGGAGAGTCTGCAGCAGATGGGTGAGTTTATCCTCGCTTTCTGTAAGCCGACCCTCACGTGACAGAAGCCGCCGGTTTAACCTTAACCAGTACAAGGTCTCTGTGGAGAGTGACTATCAAGTAATTTGATCAGCTCAGGGTCTCTAGTCGAGATTAACTGGTAAGAGTTTGGTGGGTCACCTAGCAGAGCAGCAGCATACAGGCAGGTTTAACCCGAACTTGCGGTGGCTGAAGAGCCAATCAAGAGGGTGTGTAAGCTAAACCCGGTGGGTTGGAAGCCCCCAAATGACCTTGTTGACGGAGTCATGTTTTGGGTATACAACCTGGCCTTACGGTGGTTGAAGAGCCGATCAAGAGGGTGTGAAAGCTAAACCCGGCCGGTTGGAAGCCCCCTAATGACCTTGTTGACGGAGTCAACTTTTGGGTATACAACCCGACCTTGCGGTGGCTGAAGAGCCGATCAAGAGGGTGTGAAAGCTAAACCTGGTGGGTTGGAAGCCCCCAAATGACCTTGTTGACGGAGTCAACTTTTGGGTATACAATCCGGCCTTGCGGTGGCTGAAGAGCCGATCAAGAGGGTGTGAAAGCTAAACTCGGTGGGTTGGAAGCCCCTAAATGACCTTGTTGACGGAGTCAACTTTTGGGTATACAAACCGGCCTTGCGGTGGCTGAAGAGCTGATCAAGAGGGTGTGAAAGCTAAACAAGGTGGGTTGGAAGCCCCCAAATGACCTTTGTTGAAGTATCCACCTTTGTACCATCTTGTATGAAGAAACGGCAGAAACTCCAAGTGACTTTATGATGATCCAATGAATCAGGGCACCCATGTTAGAACGGTGCATCATGGCGGCTCGTCCTCTTGGGCAACTTTTAATTTTCTGAAAACTCGAACTTGCGAGAGATGAATTCCTTTTGAACCGGATGCTTGTTCCGGATACCGAGATCTCAAAACTTTGTGAGAGACAGATTTCTCTTGAGGTAGGACTCTCAGATTGCTTGGCACTTTTTAGCTGGAAATTTTCTGACAGCCTTTAAACTTTCACCAATGTGGCAGTAGCCCCCGAGATCGGGTGATCCGGGGTTCTTGAATTTGCTAAAACTAGCAACATTTGCTGAATCATGTCTGTAACCCCCGAGTCTTAAGACGACTCGAGGAGTTGGCTTGAGACTCTCTATACTTGCCCGTGGCATAAACCGACATATAGTTGACAGCGGAAATGCTGGAATGTGTTGAAGTCGGAGGCATGGTGGCGAGTTTGATGATATTCGTGATGCTCATCGTATGTCCTTGGCGTTGACAACGCAACGTGAATCCACTGAAGGTTGAGGTCGACCGTGGCGGGTTATAGATGATCCCGTATGAATTGTTTCAATGATCCGGTCGATGGTTCATCTCGGCTGGTTGTTGAAGTTAACCAAACCGCAGTTGGGGCAACTTGTGCGCCTGTCCGTTTGGACGGCTCGTATAGACGAGCACTGCACCGATATGTTCATGCAGATCAGATTGTGGGCGGCGTCTTGCGCACGTCCGTTGGGCGGCTCGTACAGGCGAGCACCACACCGATATGTTGATGTAGATGTAGAAACCAGCCACGGCGTTTGAAGATGGCGCAGTCGTGAGAGACAGCCGCGATGTTGTAAGCCCGTGCGGTCGTCAGAGACGGCCGCGGCATTGTCCGCCGGCGCGGTCGCGAGAGACGGCCGTGGCGTTATAAGCCGGTGCGGTCGCGTGAGACGGCCGCGGCGTTGTAAGCCGGTGCGGTCACGAGAGACGGCCGCGGCGTTGTAAGCCGGTGTGATCCATCTCCATGGTATAATGCCATTTGAATATTTGTCCTACGTAAAAATACCTGTACAAAATACCAGTACAGAATGATGCTGTCGTGTGTTCCATTTCCGTGGTATAATGCCATTTGAATATTTCTCCTGCGTAAAAATATTGCAGGCCAAAGTAATTGTTCTCACAGAAAAATTGATATATACTGATAGAACAAATTCGGATGGATATCACCTGTTTTATTTGAACTACAGATGATCTGCAATCGACGTCTCACCGGATGCTCTTTGACCGCAGAAGCTACAGTTTTTTTTATCCCCCAACCTGCCTCCACCTCTATCTTTTTCTTTATCCTCCAAACGGCTACACAGAGGCCACGGGAGCAACTACGAAGCACCGATACGGCAACATCGATACGGCGATACGGGATACGGCAATTTCTAGAAACAGCAATACGGCGATACGGCAAGCATATATAAATAATAATTAAATGACATGTAATGAGAGCTAATATAATAAAATGTGTCAGGTGAAATCAAAATGCCGCCTCACAGGTTGCCTAATTGCTTTCATGTCTCGTTGTTTCTCATTTTAAAAATCTTACCATCATCGAAGGGGTCACACGGCTAGGGACTGCCTCAACCCAATTCTTTTCTTGATAACAATTTAGAGATCAAAATACTGCTCCACTACTGTTCTCCCAATGTTTTAGAAGTTTTTTCTTGATAACAATATTGAGAGCACAATCTTCATTGAGCTCATTTTTCTCATAACTATAAATATGAACTCTCACTTATGAACATAATGATAATTAAAATCAGCAAGCAATACACATCAATAATGCTCAAATGATGATAAAGAAAGATAAAAGATGTCATAATGTATACTTGTATCTTCTTCCCTAGCAATAGGAGGCAACAACAACATCAGCAAGTAATTTTGGGTCACAAACATCAAAAAGCAGCAAGCCAACAACAACAAGTAATTTTATCCAACAAGCAGCATCCTTAGCAAGGACTTTTATCCAACTATTACATTAGTACATTACACACCCACTACCTACATGAACGGATCAACGATACATCAAGGCAGGAACAGTATTGACCGGCGATACTTCGGGGATACCCGTATCGGGATTTATTTTTCTTTTATTTTTAAATTGAAAAAAGCGATACTTGGGGGATACTTGTATCGAAGCCGTATCGAAGTATCGAAGTATCGGCGAAGTATTATACGGCGATACACAGATTTTTGAAGTATCGGTGCTTCGTAGGGGAGCAACAGGCGATGCGAGGCCTTGACCGAGGGCCGGCTTGAGGAACGAGCGAGGCGTGGTAGTGACCGGCGGCGCGCTAAGCCAGCGGGCGGCTCACGGGGTAGAAACGGTGGGAGCCTACGCCGTGGGCGGTGTAAGGCCAAGCGAGGTTCGACAGAGGCCGGCGTGGCGGCGACTCAATGCGAGGGTGCGGCTGTGGCGACTCACGGCGACGGAGATAAGCGTAGCGGGGCGAAGGCGCAGAGGAGAGCCGGTGCAGCGGGGCGGCAAGCCGGCAGGCGGAGTGGAGCCGCGGGCGAGGCGGCGCTACAAGGTGCGGCTGTTGAGGCGGGCCAACGAGGCGAGCCACGACGGTGGGGTGGATCCACGAAAACTGACCTGACTCCGGGTCACAGGCGGAGCGAGGGCGGCTCAGCCGTGCGGCGACGTGGTAGAGGCGGAGCCAGGGCGGCTTGAGGCGTCGCCGTAGTGGCGATGGAGGCGGGGCGTGGTGGCGATGCCGAGCCGCTCGGACTCGCGGTGGCGCAGTGGCGACGTCGACGGGTCAGCTCGAGGCAAGGCGCGGTGGAGGCGGTTTGAAAGCGCAGGGCGGCTCGGACGCGGGCCGACACACTGTGAGGCAGCAGAGGCCAGGCGGAGCGAGGTGGAGGCGGAGGTAAGGCACGCCGCTGAGGCGGATCCAACTCCGTGACTCGAGAGGCGAAGGCCCGCGTGCAAAGCGGCTGGGCAGGTGCGGCGAGGCGGAGCATCCCGCGGCGGACGGAGCAGACCCGGTGCGAGCAATGGTGGAGGCGAGACCGTGGCGAAGACGACCGAGTCCGTGCTGGCGCGTCACAATGGTCCGAGTCCAACCTCGTCAGGACTTGAAACTTGTATTTGTACGCGAAGACATGGCCGTAATTTCTGACTAGACAACACGCGGCTTCAGCGGCTCGTACAACAGCTTTGTAGTTGAATATCATGTCTGGCTCGATTTTGATGGAGGCTTTGATGGTCTGCATGCAACGGAATTTAATCTTGCTCGGACTGGCGGATAAACCGGTAGCAGGCGGCGATGCGCACGAAAACCCTGGTGGCCAAAAGACGTGGAATACAGCATGTACTGTCATCTTGGCAGATTGCAGGATGGCGGTTCAGTTGACGCCCCTTCTTTAGTCGACGGAAGTTGTAAATTCCTTCTGTATGGATCGCAGGAAGTGGTGAACGCACGGCATCCATCTCCTTTCGGTCTCGGCGATAACGCACAAACGCAAACCCGTCCTTGATCTCAAATCTTGTATATGTCGTTTTGACTGTTCGTCGACGATGTCATCTTCTGTGCCGGGTCTTCTTCATCCGATTGATCACGAACTTCTTGATCCATGAAAACCTCCCTTCAAGAACTCAACACCACCGTGCGTGGCCCCACGGTGAACGCCAACTATCGTGGATTTGTCACGGCAAAATGTCCTCAGCAGAGAACTTAGGTGTGAGGCCATCGCAACTGTGTGGTGGCTTAAAAGGGGTTGGTCGGAATTGAAAGACGCGAGTTTACCCAGGTTCGGCCCCTCGGGAAGAGGTAAAAGCCTACGTCCTGCTTTGTGTCTATATTGATGATGATGACGATCTCGGTTACAAGGGTGCGGAATCGCTACCCCAATCTCGAATAATTTGAACTTGTCTAAGACCTGTCTATTGAGGCGTCTAAAAACTTGACCCTCTTGGGATGACCCGCCCCTCCGTATATAAGTTGAAGGGGCGGTTTACATGTAGAGTCTATGTCGGATTGAGACTTAACTTATTATGACTTCCCATCGCGGGCTTCTCTTCATGGGCTTCTGAGTCCCGGGCTGCTTATCTCAGACGGGCGGCTTACAACCGGGCGGCTTAGCGCCGGGCGGGTTACAACCAAGGCTTATCTTCAAGACTCATCTTAAGGGACTCATCTTCAGGGACTCGTCTCCGGGACTTAACTTTCAACCGGGTCATAACTGTCTGCCAGGTCATAACTGTCTACCGGGTTATACTTGTCTGCCGGGTTATAACTGTCACCGGGTCATACCGCGGTGTATATCCCCGACAGGTCCAATGGCATTTTTTCGAGGATTTTGCTAGTTTTTTTGTATAACAATGTCCTCTTCAACAATAAATCCCCCAATCTCTGCATTTGTGTTATGAATTACCATGGCAATTTTATTTATTAGACCATGGTAGGTTTATCATATGTAGCCATTATATCTATTTTTTAGACCTTGACCTTTTTCATTATGAATTAGACCATGACATTTTCATCTATGTAACATGGGATTTTTTATTAATTTAGACCATGGCATTTTTTACCACATGTGCATGGGATTTTTAAAAATTACACCATGGCATTTTTATCTTATGTAGCATTGCATTTCTATTATCGAGACCATGGAATGTTTATTACATGTAGCATGACATTTTTAATTATTAGACTATAACATTTTTCATATATAGCATGGCATTTTTAATTATTAGACCATGATATTTTTTACCTTATGTAGCATGGCATTTTTATTAATTGGACCATGACATTTTTTACCTTATGTAGCACGAAATTTTTATTAGGGACTAGTATGTTTGTGTCTCTAACTCAGATTTGCCCCTAATTTCGAAGCATGCTCAAATTTGTCCCTCTGTCATTAGGAAACCTTACAGAAATGCCCTTCCATGTCGTTTCCGTCAGATCAAAGGTCTTTGACCGTTTTCCTCACGTTTGCTGGACATTTTTTGCCCATCTATGCACATGCCACTAACAAATGGGACCTACCCAGAAAAAGAAAAAACCATCTCTCTCTCTCATCCCCTCTCTGACTTACATGTGGACCCCACCAATATTAAAAAAAACTCTCTCATTCTCTCATAACCCCCCCCCCTCTCTCTCTTTCCCTGACATGTGGGCCCACTCTCATAACCCCTCTCTCTCTTTCCCTGACAAGTGGGGCATGGGGCCCAATGTCAGGGTCAACGCCTGTCACATGTTGTAACAGCCTGAGACTGACGCTCCAGAAGATTCCCCTTTTTTTCCATTCTCGTCATGTGATTCGTTTGGTTGTCACATTCATCATCGCACCATCTGCATAGCATCGGGAACTCCGTTGCTATTTTTTTTCAAAATTCGCTTTCGTTAGTAGTTGCGATTCTCTCCGTTCGTGTCGTCGACTGTTTCAAGACCAACCACACATGCACGCACCCGCAGCATAGTTAAAATATTGTTTTAAAAGTGCATATAAGATATTCTCGGATTGGGTCCAAAGTTCGCATGCGGTCTTGTTATATTGTAGGTGGACCGCCTGCCAAATTTCGTCGCAATCGGAGGTCATTTGATACCCGAACGGTTAACCGTAGCGCCTCCGTCATCGGTTTATTCGTCAGACATTTTCGGTTTTCTAAAACCTGTCACAGGCCTCAATATTCCCTCTCATCCCCACCTAGCCCAACTACACAGCCCACCGCAGCCCACCTAAACGTCCCCATGACCGGAACGGTCCGATTGCGATCAAACGGCTCGAATCACCCCAAACCCCTCAAACCCTAGCCTAAACTGCTATATATGGACATTCCCCACGTCCAAAAATGGCCTCCCCTAGCCTCCACCTCTCTCTTCCCTCGTTTTCAGTGTGCACCCACCACCTCCACGCCAATTGGCGCCCCCCGAAGGTTCGGCAACCACCTGAGCCACCGCAGCCGCCCTCCGCAACCTATATGAGGCTGCCACATGGCCTCCTTCGCTGCCAGCCATCGCCCCACGCACCTCCCTCTGCCCGTGGCCTGCCCCGGCCCGAAGCCAACCCTCCCGGGCCCGTGCACCACCCTGCCGCGGCCCACTCGCCGGCACCCAGCGCCCGCACGCCCAAAGCCAGGGAGCCGCAGCTAGCCCGAGCCGCGCCGCCGGAGGCTCCCCTCGCCGGAGCTCCGCCGGCAACCGACCCGGCACCGCCAAACCCTACCACGCCGGGCTCCTGCGCCGCGCGCGACGCCACGCCTCCCTACGAGCCCCACGTCGCCCTGCATCTTTGCCCCGCCGCCGGCGACCGCCCTACCCCCGCCCGCCATGGCTGCTCCCGCGAAGCTCCGCCACCGGCCTCCCGACGTTGCCTCGCTCCCGATCCGGCGATCTGCAGCCGGATCCCAAGCCCCCACGGCCGGATCTGCCACCGCCGGTCCTAGATCTGGCTCCTTCGGCCTCCTCCCCGCGCCCGCGGTCGTCGACGCTGAGCACGTCGCCATTGACCACGGCAGAGACGGCCCCGTCACTGGACCGTGGGGTCCCGCAAGCCAAACGTCCGGCCCATGCGGGATACCCCTTTCCCCGCGTACCACCCCGTCCAGTTTACTCCAGGGTGAGAATTTTCTCTAAGTCCCTAGCGTGTGGCTGTTTTTCAGCATTATTGCATTTTGTGACGCTTGTATCTCGGTAACCGTGCATCGGATAAAAATGTGCTATATATATAATTTCATCTACTCAACATGCTCTATATGATGGTACCCTTTGTTTGTGTATTAGGTTTCATTTGCATGCCAAATTGTTATTTTATTCGATGTTCCATGGATGATTGCATCGCATCCGCAGGTCTTTTGCATGTGGTATCTTCATGAGTATTGCTCTATGTGATGTGTACTTTGATGCCATGCCTATCGTTTCTAGGTAGAACATCATTATCATGTGTATTTATTGCTCTCAAGTAGCCATCGCGTTAAAACTGAAATGTAACACCCCAAAAATCGGGTTATCGATTTTTGTGCTGTTATTCCTTCCTAGCTTTTCTCTCCCGAATTTTTTCCTCTGGAATTTGGCAAGTGACCAGGTGAATCCAGTCTGTCCCCAACCTCTCAATGCCTTTCCCCTGTTCTTGTGCCAGCCAACCCTCCGTCAGCCAACCCCGAATCTCCTTCAAACCCTAGTTCCGAAATATTGGAACTGGGAATCCCGCCTTTGTATTTTCAAAGAAGCTATCATTTCCCTTGCTCTGTGAATCCTCCCAAAATTCCCAGAGACCCTTATTCTCTCCTAGACCCTAGATGTGCAAAAATATTGCTAAGTCATATGCAATATTTCTCATCTAGAATTAATTCCTTCTTCTGCCTTTCTGAGGAATTAAATCCAGGAAAATATCTATCCATCTCCAGAGGTCATGAAAACTTGTGGAGATATTCCTTGTGGATATATTGAGCTCTCATAAAAATATTGGCCATTATTAAATAAGGAAAATTGCCTTTTCCTATTTAAAGCCAATATTCCAATTTGGGGCTTTCCAAAGAAACTACCATTTTGGTAGCTAGGAAAAATCCCAAATAATTTGTGGAGCTTCTCATATCCATATATTCTCCATTTCCATCCAAATATCCAGTTCTCCAATTCAAGTTTTGACCACCACTTCCATTTGCAAATTCTGTCCAGATTTCCAGTTTGCAAAGGAGGTGCATTATTCCTTGATCTCCTTGGGCTAAAATTTTGCAGGGTAATTCATGGTGATAAATCACTCTTGTCCTCCAAATATTAGCCCAATCCCTCTAGCCAATCATCTTCAGCAATTTTCTCAAGTTTCTGTCCAGATTGGAGCATTGTGAAGGAAGTACCATTTCTGCTTAGGCAAATGGTATGAAACTTTTACAGTGTCTCCATATGCCCAAATCCTTGATATCCTCCAAAAATAATCCATAGCCATTCAGCCATTTGACCCCAGCATCATCATTTCCAAATCTGGTCAAACTGCCAAGTTACAAAGGAAGTGCTATCTAGAGTTGATCATTTTAGCTAAGATTTGTCCAGGTTGGTCACTTTAGTGAGTGATCAACCCCTGCCCAAGATCAGGCCAAGAGGAGCACTGTGGTGGCCACACCACAGCACAAACAGGTTGGTACTGGCAACTGTTTGACCATGGTGCAGTCACCTCAGCCCTCTCTTGGGTCAATCAGAAGCATGGGTCAACTCAGGATAGTATGGAGAGTAGACTAGACAAGGTTTGGCTGCGTGTGCTGCGTGGAAACACCCTGGCCACATGGTGACCATGGGCAGACAGAGCCAAAGTGGTGCTCTGTGCAGCAATGTCGTCGGTAGCGAGCCTCCAGTGAGCCCTGGCTGGTCCTCGAGTGTCATGGAGCTCCCCAGTGAGCACTGGATCCATCCATAGCCATCTCCCCCTCGTCCCGAAGCCCCTAGTTGCCTCTGGCAGTCGCCGGAGCGCCGTTGCTTCGCCGTGCATCTCGGAGCTTCGGCTGCCGTCGAGAGGAGCCGTCTCCGAGCCTATAAATGGCGTGCCCCGAGACCCCTAGCTCCAGAAAGCCTCAGCCCCTTCCCCAATCGAGCCCTGGAGCTCCCCATTGCCCCAATGGCCGAAGCCCTGCCGCCTCTGCCTGCAGCCGTCCTCGCGCCTTGGCCCTTCCCTCCCCCTTTCCTCCGTGTCCTCAGCATCCCCTGAGTACCTACGAAGCCACTGCCCCCTCCAATTTTGGGCCGGAGGAGCTCGCCCGCCCGCTTATGACCATGGCAGCGGCGGCCATCCGCCTCAAACTGCCATCACCTCGGTCAGCCCCGGCAGTCGTGGGCTAGCCCCACGGGCGCGGCAGGGTCCGGCGGTTCTCCTCCGCTCGCCGGCCGACACAGCCGGGTAAAGGGGCGTCGGCATCGAGCGCCGCTCGAACGGCCATGGCCTCGCCTGTGTACTGCGTCGGGAGGAAGAAGAGAGACCGGGAGGAGAGAGAAAAGGGGGAGGTGGGCCCCACGTGTAAGTGAGACAGCGCCCGGGCCCGCCCGCAGTAATTGAAGACGTAGTTGCTATAGTACGCTTTCACAGTCCCGAAAACGTATTTCGGCAAGTACGCTTTCAACCCAGCCCCGCCGGCCGAAAGGATTATTTAATGAGCGTTCGTTGGTTAAAAGCTAAAAGTGGACAGTTCTGTCTATTTTAATGCCTAACGAACGAACGCCCATATCTTTTCGACCGTAGCTCGGAATCAGGTAAAACCAGCGCCCCCGTCTTCATCTCGTCGAGCCCATTCTGTTGGTGCTATTTCCATATTGTGTTCACACAGTGGAAATAACCATTTTTCCCTTGCCCTCCGATCGAGCCCTCCGAGAGAGAAACCTTTTCGGCGATTTCTTCCGCGAGGTGATCGCATTTATTTCCGGCGTATTCGTCGACCCCCAGGCAAGCCAACCTCTTCCATGAGCTCCGAACTTGCGTGATGACCTTGCTTGCACCTGTGTGTTCATCTGTATCGCATGCTAGTCTGCATTTGCATACACCGGTGGTAACACCGGTATAGATACTAGTATTACTCTTCATCTACTACCGTGCCTTATTTCAATGTTGTCATGCTAGTAACAATATTGCTAGTGACATAGCCATGTTAGTATTATGGTTGATCTCATGCCATGATTATCAGTACTATGATCTTGCTATGTTAGCACTTATTATCGTCAGTAGAATAATACGATGATGGATATATTGAGTGGGATGAATAAAGGATATTTAGTTGGTTGATCTTGAGTCACCTGTCCAGGCATACTCGTGCAACCACATTTGCCGGTATGGGACGGCCCTGACCGGGCTTGATTGCGTGATCTTTCACCGGTACCACCAAAGAGGGAAGGTTATGCGTGGCGTGCTACCCTGATCAGGTAAGCGGCGATAACCTTGTGAGCCCAGTTGTTGTTGAGTTTTGCGTGCGGTCCCCGTTTGGGACAGTAGAACCCCGTTTGGGTCTACAGAGTTTGACCCCGTTTGGGTCGTGGCCACGACGGTGGCAGGTGTCATGAGGACACAGGGGCCACCCAAGGCTGACCTCCGGTGGAGGAAAAGTGCTGGTGGTACGATGAAAGAGTCACGGGTCAGGCGGGTTTTGTTGAAGCAACGCTGGTCCACCCGAATGGGATCACGAGGCCAGGTGCTTCATGGTGTGGGTAAAGTGTACAACCTCTGCAGAGTGTAAAATCTATTCGAATAGCCATGTCCACGGTAATGGACAGCCCGTCCAGACCTCAGTACGTGGTCAACCGTAATAATGATGATAATGAAGGAAGCACTCATTCTGGGTAGACATCAGATGATGTCAGGAATATGATATGATAGCCAAGGGATGGCTATATGATGAGTGGTCGGATGACCGCATGATTGGGATTGGACTTGAGTCAGTCCAGGTTGGATCATGAGTATATCGAGGGTTGTGGGACAACCCAGAAGAGAGTAAGTTGGCATTCGGTACAGTAAGTACTCTAAGATTGTAGTGTGATCTTTGCCATGCTTTGTTAGGTATATTATTTGCCTGATCACTGCTATGCCATGCTTGATCCATGCTTGCCTTGTTAGATTTCATGACATGCTTAGGATTAATTCATGCATAGCATAGGGCTTGCTTTGTCATCTGTTTGTTTGGATGCTATGTATTTGGTTGTCTTGCGAGTACATTCAAAGTACTCACCTGGCCTTGCACGTGGCCAGTTGCAGGAGAAGATTCGTCGTGCTAGAGTGTAACCAAGCCAGTCCTGTGCGTTATGGAGCCCAGCCAGAGACGTCGTTGCCTAGACCTCTGCTGCCCTGCAGTTAGCCTTGGAGCTATGCATATTGTTGTAAGCAACGTAGTACTCCATTATATTAATAAAGCCATTTCTGCCTGGAATTGCTGTATCATGTCATTGGCGTGCGTCAGGTCTTATCCTGGGGACTGGCATGCGTCGGCCCTCTATCGGGGTGCCACATGAAATCTGTTAACGTTAAGTTCCATTTTGCGGTGCTCGTATTAAGCAATTCATCCCTCCTTTTAGTTGAGTCTTTGGACTGTATTGTAGTATGCCATGTATACTTGCTGTTGGTAGGGTTGGTATGCCATGAATATTGCGATTAGCGGTAGATTTCATCATGAGAACATGCGTAATCAATGTTGCTGATTTGAGATGCTGAAATATTTCTAAGTCTGGAATCTGTTATATTTTGTTGTTGTCTTGTCATGTGTTTTGCTATTGATCTACAACCCCTTTGGGGTTGGTGTAATGGACTTATTTATAGTTTATAATGTCCTCTAGCATGATGTTAAGTTTCATGTCAATTTATTCACTATAGCATATAGTTTTACTGCTTCCAATATGCCTTCATGATAAAAACTGCTCTGTTAAAAACTGATATTTTCACTAAGTCCTTAAATAATGATTCAATAGGCCATCTTGTGAGCTCAATTGCCATTGATCCTTGCTTCCATTCATGTTGCTGTAGTTAGATGAATTGTTGTGCAACATGTAGGCTACATAAGCATGTCATTGTTGTGCATTTTAGGTGGCTGTATATTGTTGAGTTGTGGGTTGCATTATGTCATGTCGCTGTTTTGGGCAGATTATAGCTATAACTTGTGTTGGTTGTATTTGTTGAACCGCAGCTCCGTTTTGGACATGCCATATATGAATATTGCCTAGAATTTCATGTAGTATCATATTAAAATGTTGCATCCATGTTTTGAAATGCCTTTGGTTATCATTTTCATGCATTTTGCATTCATGACATATTATCTTGTATCGGTCATATCTTTTAGATCGTAGCTCCATTTTAAACGTTCTATATATGTAAATCAACTAGAATGACGTGTAGAATCACATGGTGCCCTTTATTTTGCTGTTTAACAAATATAAAATATGGTTAGTTCAGATCTGGACCAATTTCGAAATTAACATATGGGGTCGTTTCGGAAACACTATAAGTTGTTTCCGACCTCCTTTAACATGCCTAGATAGGTAGTTTCATTATGCTTCACCTCTTGCCATGCTTAACAACATTTAATATTGTAGTGTACCTAAACGGGAGTGAACTATGTAATCTAAATGTTGAGTTTCGTCAATATGCAACTCTTTGCATATTGAGCTTCACTTAATGTGTAGAAATTGATTGTTATGCTTTGCCATGTCATGCATCATTATATGAATATGCATCATACTCGATTGTGCATCATATCATGCATATGTTGTGGTGTACCATGTGTTGATTGTTGTTTACGGATTGTTTCTTCTCGATAGAGTTCCAAAACCGATTCAGAGTGTGAGGATTCGTTCGACTACGTTGGCTCGTCTTCTTCATGGATTCGTTCTTCTTCCAAGCGGGATCTCAGGCAAGATGAACATTTCCCTTGATACCACTACTATCATTGCTACGCTGGTTATCTCGCTACTATCGTTATGTATCGTTACCTACCACTTGTATGTCAAGCCTCCCAACATTGCCATGATAAGCCTCTAACCTCCTCCACATCCCAGTAAAATCTTTGTTTGGCTATGTTAGCGCTTGCTCAGCCTTCTTATAGCATTGTTAGTTGCAGGTGCAGTTGCTTCCATGTGTAAACATGAATATTCTTTTGATATATCACAATACTATTGCTATTTAATTTAATGCACCTATATACTTGGTAAAAGGTGGAAGGCTTGGCCTTTTTCTCGATGTTTTGTTCCACTTTTTCCGCCCTAGTTACTTGTGTACCGGTGTTATGTTCCATACCGAGCACTCCTAACATGCTCGGGGTTGTTATGAGGACCCCCTTGATTTTTGTTTTGGGATAAAACTCGTCTGGCAAGGCCCAACATTGGTACTATATTTGCCTAATAACTAATAAAATTGCATAGGGACTTTCCGGACCCTGTGGATTAATCAACAACCCGGGCCAGTGCTCCTCATGAGTGTTGGTCTAACCCAGAGCAACTTATTAACGCCGCCCGGGGCAACTCAGTGATTGGCGTGGTAACCATCGCTCATTCGTCGTGTCCTGAGAATGAGATACGCGGCTCCTATCGGGTTCGTCGATACGTCGGGCGGCCTTGCTAGATTTGTTTTACCTTTCTCGAACGTCTTGTGCGAGGGATTCCGAGGATACTTTGGGCTATCTCAAGGTTGAGGTTTTCCAATGAAATTTCCAAGGAGATCACGGGTTTTTGCGCAGTCGAGGTTATTCCAACGCAGCTTGTGGTTAGTTTGTGATGGATGAGTTGGAGCACCCGTGCAGTGTTAAATCTTTCATGAGAGCCGTGCCCGTAGTTATGTGGCAACTTGGAAATTTTGTTTAACACCCAGTCATAGCAACTTGAAGTAAACTCAAATAAAAATACACCAACCGTGTGTGTAATCATGACCGTCTCTGCTCGTGAGTTCTGAACCGAGCAAGAATACGGTGGGGTTATGTTTGATCGTAAGTAGGTGTTCAGGATCACTTAGTAATCATTACTAGTTCATGTCCGTTTATGCGCCAATCAACCCCCTTATTCTTGTACTCGTAAGTTAGCCACTCAAATAAATGCTTAGTGCTTGCTGCAACCTCACCACTTAACCATACCTCACCCATTAAGCTTTGCTAGTCTTAATACCCTTGGAAATGAGATTACCGAGTCCTTCTGGCTCACAGATTACTACAACAATAGTTGCAGGTACAGTTAATGCAATGATTTGACGTGAGTGCGATGCTTGTTTGATTTGGAGTTCTTCTTCTACTTCTTCTTCATTGATCTAGGATAGGTTCCAGGACGGCAACCTGGGATAGCAAATATGGATGTCATTTTATTGTTTGATTTCGTCCGTAGTCGGACCCTGCTCTTATGTATGATGTTTGGATATGTTGTTGTATTGATGTGATCTTGATGTAGCTTGTGGCGAGTGTAAGTCAATTCCATATACTCATCTCTTCTCTACATGTACTTGTAATGATATCTATTTTTGCGAAACGACGAGATGCGCTTATATCCCTGTCGAGGCCCTCGAGCCGAAATAAGGATATGATCGCATCTTGGGCGTTACAAGTTAGTATCAGAGCCTGTGCCGACCTAGGACCCCCCTTGATTGATCGAACTTGGCCGAGTTGAGTCTAGTGAAAAGAAACTATTTTGAGTCTAGTTATATATATCGGAGAGTAGGATTCTTTTTACTTCTCTTCTATGCTCTGGTGAGGAATCCCGACTTAGGAATTTTAATTGTGCCCCTCTTCTCACTCAATTTTTTTAGGATGAGCGGGTATTTTGGAACCTTTATGATGTCGATGTGACCGGAATTCTGTTCTTCGTGCCTCCTGTCTGAATTGACTTTTTTCGAGGGAGTAGAGCTCCAGGGGATTCTTGACACATCACTATCATTCAGTTTCCTTAGTATCTCAGAACGGGAATGTTCGAAATTGCTTCAATACTAGTTGTGACGAGAGGAGTTTGGCGTCACCCAGTACTGGGGAGAGTGTCCAGATGTACTGTCATATTTAGTATCGTTGTGATTACGAGGGTCTGAGGTAGATGAGTTTCCGAGACCTCTGGTTATGTGTTGATGGATGTGTTACATTGGAGCATAGTATCATGTTAGGAGTTGAGTGATGGATTTTGCTCCCTGTATCCATGGACCCGATTGCATAACCAAATATTTTACCTAGGACTATCCGTCAAACAAATGCATAAGGGTTATGTATTTGTTTCTGTCGTAATTCTCAAGACTCATCCTTTGTTTTGTTGGAGTATGGTAATTCGAGAGTCTTCGATGTCAAGTGGTGATTTCATATCTTTTCTAAGTGTTCTCATATTTCTATGTGAATGATAAATCCTTTTTATTAACAGGAGTTGTCATGAATTCTTTTCTACCAGTGTGCTTCTCTTCAAGATAATTCTATCCTCTTCAATATTGGTAAGATCAATCCTCATATTTCCTTCCGGAGTTCTTTTCATCTGTTCCAAGTTTTCTTTGTTTTCCCCATGCTCCCTCCCTTTTTCTTCAATGATTAAATTCCCATTCAAGTGCCTTTCCTTTCATTGATGCTTCTGCTATCTTTTCTTTCGTATTGTTTCCGATGATTCATTTTGAAGATGCTCAGGCGCTAGCTTCATCATTCTTCGTCCTTGTTTTCTTCTCCGGTGGATTCAATTCAAGATTTTGGGCTTCTCATATCATTTCCATGCTTAAAAGGATTTCCCATGTTGGAAATTCTTATTCAACTCTCTCTCTCTGTCTATTCCTCTCTATTCTATCTGAAGTGCTGAAGATATCTCAGAAGATTTGTGTTTCCGTTCAAATACTGTCAATTATTTTGAGGTTCTCACCTCATCAAGTTTTCATTTGTACCGGTGGAATCTCTCTGTCTAAGCAATTGTTTCAACGGTGGTTTCCTTTCAGTGGGCCCATAACCCACAGATTTTCCCCAGGATCTTACCTGGCTCATCTAATCGTTCCGGAGATGTCCTCAAGTTCTTATCAAATATGATGTAAGAATAATTTTCATCAGTCTTATTCTTCTACAAGATCGCTTCAAATTATTTTCATCGTGGGCTCAACCTTTCTTTATTCATTATCCCGGAGTGTCTCAGTAATTCTTGGTGGTGTTTCTCGCCATCATTCTTTTCCTTGAAGACCAAAGAAGAGTTTCTCTTAAATCTTTCTCTGTTCTTTTGAAGATTTGTCATCTCAGCTTCGTGCTATCCTCTCAAATTGTTTTCATCATGAGTAATCCCTTTCATATCTATCTGGAGCATTTCATAGTTGTTTTCATCTCTCTAACCTTTGAGGGCCATCATTTTAGAAGATTTCCTTGCTCTTAGCTTTCAGTATTCGTTCTCAAATTCTTCTTAATTGTTGTCCCATCGTTCGTATCTAAATTATTCTGGTGCTTCGTTGGCGGATCGTGATCTATTCTTTCTCATGTCATGTTTCTCCAATCATTTGTAGTATCCGCATTAATTTCAAATTCTCACCGGTGTTTCGTTGAAGGCTTTTTCAAGTTTCTGCTCTATCTCTCTTTCCAATCTTTTCAAGAAGAATAAGTCGTATGCCAAATCCGTTGCTTGTCATCAATTTAACTTGATGAAGGATAAGCATAACATAAATATTATTCTCATTTCATCGAGGTGACTTCAATCCTTCTTCCGACGTTGTTCAAGATAGTTAATTCTTGATTTCAAGTGTTCTCATATTTTCTTTCCGAAGTTCCAAGTTCTCAAGTATCTCGTTGCGAAGCTTCATCTAAATCATGACACGGCTTCAATCTTGTTCCTTTTCAACCTTCAATTCTTTTCTACCATCCTTTCGTTCCGGAGTTCTTTTCGAAGGTTCATCATGGTGGTTCTTCAAGGATTTGTTCATTCTCAAACTTTTCTTCAAGATTCTTGTTGGAGGAGCTCAAATATTCTTTATCTTGCATTTCAAAGTGCAATTCATCTTCCCTTATCTTTTGATATGGTGTTATAGCATTCTTGATTCATGAGCAGTTTCGAAGAGAAGTTATCAAGAATGAGATAATTAAACCTATCATTTTCTTCCTTCGAGTTAATTTGGATTGAATTTCACCTAAAGCCTTTCGTAAGGGTACTTGCTATCATGGTGCTTCTCAATGATCCAACTTCTCAATGTATCCTCTTGGCGAAAGAAGTTTTGCAATTCTTGTTGCTCCCAAGCAATCTTTGTTTCTGCTAGTGGCCGGGTATCACCTAATTATTTTGAGATATTATCTATAAGCCCACAACAAGCTTCTTCTTTTTGTTGTTGATGTTCCAACAACTCTTTTCATTCCTTTCTTTGTAAGGATGCTTTTCAATTCAATGGTGGTAGAAGTTGTTATTTTCTTCTCCATTCTTTTCTTTCCAATGTTCTAGCTTTTTCTTTTGTTTCGGAGGCATTTTGATGTTTCTCTCTGCGACCATCATCTCATTTTACCATGATCTTGTTCTTTCCTTGGTTATCCATTTATCCGGAGTGTTGTACCCCCTTTTCAAGTTTTTCCCTTCTTATCAAGTTTTGTTTCTCTTTTATATTGTAGTGCTGCCCAAATTTCTTTTGAATTCTTGCTTGTTCCTGATAACCCACAAGTATAGGGGATCGCAAAAGTTTTCGAGGGTAGAGTATTCAACCCAAATTTATAGATTCGACACATGGGGAGCCAAAGAATATTTGAGAGTATTAGCAGTTGAGTTGTCAATTCAACCACACCTGGAGCTAAATATCTGCAACAAAGTGATCAGTAGCACACTAATATGATAGGTTGATAGCAGTAGTAGCAGTAACAGTAGCGGTAACAATAGCAGTAGTGATTTTGTAGCAAGTGTAACAGTAGCAGCAGAAGTAGTAACTTAGCAAGAACAATATGTGAAAAGATCGTAGGCACTAGATCAGAATATTCATTGGATGATATTCATCATGTGACTGTCATAACCTAGGGCGATACAGAACTAGCTCCAGTTCATCAATATAATGTAGGCATGTATTCCGTATATAGTCATATGGGCTTATGGAAAAGAACTTGCATGACATCTTTTGTCCTACCCTCCTGTAGCAGCGGGTCCATAAGGAAACTAAGGGATATTAAGGCCTCCTTTTAATAGAGAAGGGGAACAACGCATTAGCACTTAGTGAATACATGAACTCCTCAAACTACGGTCATCACCGCGAAGTATCCCAAATATTGTCACTATGGGGTTGACGGATCATAACACGTAATAGGTGCATATGACTAGGCAAGATCGGATCAAGAACATAGATATAATGATGATAACATAAACGGTTCATATCTAAAATCATGGCACTTGGGCCCAAGTGACAAGCATTAAGCATGGCAAAGTCATAGCAACATCAATCTCATAACATAATGGATACTAGCGATCAAGCCCTATCAAAACTAACTCGATTACATGATGAATCTCATCCAACTCCTCACCGACTAGGAAGCCTATGAAGGAATTACTCACTCCCGGTGGGGAGCATCATGGAATTGGCGATTGAGAAAGGTTGGTAATGACAAAGATCGAAGATTCCCCTCTCCGGAGCCCCAAACGGGCTCCAGATCTGGCCTCCCAGTGAAGAACAGGAGGTGGCGGCGGCTACGTCTCGTGAAACGCGGTAATTCTTTCTCTCCTATTTTTTTCTCCAAATTTAGGAATTTATAGTGGCGGAAATAGGTCAAGTCGGGCCCTGAGGTGCCCACCACCCACCAGGGCGCGCTGGGAGGGGGCTGGCATGCCCTGGTGGGTGCTGCGCACCCTGGGCCCCCTCTCCGGTGGTTTCTGGCTCCAGTATTTTTTTTTATTTTCCAAAATAAATCTTTCGAAAGTTTCGTTCCATTCCGAGAACTTTTTTTCTACACAAAAACAACACCATGTCAATTCTGCTGAAAACAGCGTCAATCCGGGTTAGTTCCATTCAAATCATGCAAATTAGAGTCCAAAACAAGGGCAAAAGAGTGAGGAAAATTAGATACGTTGGAGATGTATCAACTCGCCCAAGCTTAAACCTTTGCTTGTCCTCAAGCAATTCCGTTGATAAACTGAAAGTGATAAAGAAAAACTTTTATGAACTCTTTTGTTCATGTTTACCTTTGCTTGTCCTCAAGCAATTCCTTTGATAAATTGAAAGTGATAAAGAAAAACCTTTACGAATTCTTTTGTTCTTGTTTACATATATATGCTTAAGTAGCACCCAGGTTTTCAGCAAATATTATGACTAACCATGTCAACAATAACTCTGAGGAATTATATTTACTCATATCAATAACATAAGCAACTAGGGAGCAATAATAGGATATCTCAAGCGCCAACATTTTGTCAAAACATTTGTGATACAATATGACAATAGTGGTATCTCGCTAGCCCTTTCTAAGACCGCAAAACATAAATGCAGAGCACCTCCAAAGTTCAAGCAGCGACTAAACATTGTAATTCATGGTAGAAAAGATCCAGTCATGCATCATCCAACATGAACTATACACAATGCATGAGAATGACAATAGTGCTCTCAGGTCTGGCGTTTATGTGAGAAGGTGATGACTCAACATAAAAGTAAATAGATAGGCCCTTCGCAGAGGGAAGCATGGATTTGCAGCGGTGCCAGAGCTCAAAGTTTAAAACACAGAGAGATATAATTTTGGGAGCTACACCCTTCCTGTCAACGTCACTACCAAGAGTTATCAATATCTTCCATGCTAAACAAATTAGGGACGGTTCCCAAGCGGTAAAAGTAAAGGTTTACTCCCCCTCCACCAACAATCACACTCCACGGCAAGCCGCATCCACGGGTACCGTCCAAACCAACAACATTCCTGGGGGAGTTTTGTTTAATTATTTTTGTTTTTTGATTTCGGGACTGGGAATCCCTATTAGCGCCCCTCACGTGTAAGGACAAGTGAATAAACACTAGTCATGAGAATAACCCGCTTAGCATGGAAGATACTGACCGCCCCCTGTCGCTTCATGAGCGGTCTAGGCACACAAAACAGATGTTCATTTGAATTTTTAGAGGTGGCACATGCAAATTTACTTTGGAACGGCAGGGTAATACCGCATATAGGTAGATATAGTGGACTCATATGGCATGACTTGATTTAAGGGTTTTGATGCACAAGCAGTATTCCCGCTTAGTACAGGCGAAGGCTAGCAATTAGATTGAGAAGCAGCCAGCTAGAGAGCGAAGACGGTCATGAACATGCATCATATATAATCAACATTGAATACTAGCATGAGTAGGATATGGACACCATGAACATAAATATCATGAAGGCTATGTTGATTTTGATTCAACTACATGCGTGAACATGTGCAAGCCACTTGAAACATTCAGAGGAGGATACCATATCATCATACCACATCATAACTATTTTAATGCATATTGACACCCAAGATAAATCATTATCCACTCCTAGCTACTTAAGCATGGCATGAACAACTATAATCTCTAATGGTAATTGCAAACATGTCTGATCATAATGAGCTGAATCAAGGGATACTAGGTTAAACATATTTACAAAAATGAAAACAAGCTGAGTTCATACCCGCCTTTCTCTGCCACAGTCAATTCATCAAATGTCATCATTATTGCCTTTCACTTGCACGACCGAATGATAAGAAGTTAATAATAGTGCAAGAATATTGTGGACTAAGCTGGAATCTGCAAACATTTTATTCAAGAGGAGAAGACAAGGTAATATGGGTTCATTGTTAGGTAAACAATAGTGCAGATGAGAACCACTCAACAATTTCATCGTGGTCTTCTCCTTGGTACGACTCAAGTAAAAAAGAAAATAACTTCAGAGAAACACACTGAAATATTTTTGGAGCATTTGTTTTTTCCTGAAGGAAGCAAAACAAAGAAGAAAAACAAAAACGAGAAAAACTATTTACACGGGATAGCTCCCAACAAGTAAAAGAAGAAGTGAGAAATCTTTTTGGGTTTTCTTTTGAATGCTACAATTAAACTAAGCAAGAAATAAAAACTAAAAAGAAGAAGGAAATGTTTTTGGGTTTTCTCAAAGTTTTTCAAACACACAAGAAGAAAGCGAGAGAATAAATCTAGGATGGATATTACATTGAAAAAGTGTGAACACCGACAACTGGAATGAAATGTGTGAACATGAATGTAATGTCGGTCGAAATACGTACTCCCCCAAGCTTAGGCTTTTGGCCTAGCTTGGTAATCACCATCTGTATTAATAATAATCTAGGCGATGGCTCATAGAGAACCTCGGAGCAGACTCCGCGGCCCTCCTGGCAGCTTCAACCTCCGTGTTGTACTCATAAGCTTCGCTCTCAAGAACATATTGTCTTCCCCTAGTGTGAAAATCAAAGAGAGCAGGAGCAGGCAAAACAACAGGCACAACATGTTTTTTATTAAATCTTAAGTTATAGGTGTAGTTGGAGGCCGTACCCGTAAGGAACTTATGACGCTTCATACCATCAAAGTGTAAATACTGAGTGGGTAGGATGGGGTCATTAGGCCAAGGTGAAACATTTAATCTCTCAGCTACACGGGAGGCATAAATTCCTCCATAAAAATTACCATTATCAGCATTAAGATGCAACCTCCGTGCAACAATTGCACCAAGATTATAATCCTTATTCCCAGTTATGGCAGTTTGTAAGAAACTCAAATCATGAGCACATAAGGTGCTACACTCTTGTTTGCCTACAATACATTTGCTGTTAAAGAACGCAAAATATTGGAGTGATGGAAAATGGATGCTGTTAAATCTCCCTTGTGCAACCCCTCTATCTTCGCCAAAGCAAAGTTTAACTAAAAATGACGCGTACTCAGATTTTGTGGGTTCATCGAAGGAACCCTCAAATAGAAGTTTGCATGCATCGCTAAACATTTCTAATGGCATGATAAGGAAATGATCGTACAGGTCAAACGAAACTCTAGACTCACGAGGAAAATATTTGAATTTCTTTGTGAAGGTTTTCATGAGTTCGAGGTGTTGGGAGAACTTATCTGCGATGAAGGAAGCAAGCCCTGTGTTTTGGATAAATTGATAAAATTCCTCCTTAATACCTGCACCTTCCATGAACTCGTCGCAAGGCCACAAGCATGATTTGGTGGCTGCATCTCGCATCGAGCTTTTGCTTGGTTCAACATTAGACTGTCGAACTGAGCTTCCACTTGACGAGGCTCTCGAGGATCTCCTCCTCGAAGAACTCCTAAAGAATTGCATTTTTTATTCCTATAAAAATTCTGAAAAAAATTAGTCCATGAAACTTTTTCAACAAAACTTTGTAAGATTGTTAGCAACTACTCCCAAGCATGCATAGAGGCCATATTGAGCATTCAAACTACTTAGAAGTCTAAGAATTCAACATGCAAGCTCATCTACAGCAGCACCAAGAGTAGCTAATTACTCTAAAAATAACCCACTAAAACAAAAACTAATTGGAGCAATGGAGGAGTCACATACCAAGTAGTAATCCCTCCAAACAGTTTCGGAAATGGAGCATCGAGGAAAGAGATCGAAATCCGCGGGTTTGAGAGCAAAAACACGAATATGGTGGCTGTGGTGATTTTTTGCTGGAGGTAGGTGACAATGTGGGCTAAAGGGATAAGTGAGGGGGCCTACATGGGGGGCCGCCACCCACCAGGGCGTGCCTGGGGGTGCTGGCGCGCCCTGCTGGGTGTTGAGCACCCTATGCACTCCCCTCACGTGTTAACGGGAAACATTCATGTTAAATTTTCAGGGCATTCTGAGAATTTTTATTTTTGGGTCATTTTTTATTGCACGGAGAAAACAAAAAACAGGATAATCATGACATTCTATTTTATTTGACTAACTAAAACAGAAAATAAAAGATGGGAGCAGAAAGTTGTGCTTACTAGATTCATCGACGTCATACCTCTCAAAAATGATTCATTAATAAGGTTGATCAAGTCTTCTTAACAACCACTTCCGATTAGCATGAAACCGAAGAACTTTCGTAAAACACTAAGTTACCTCAATGGGGATGTGCATATCCCCTATAATAAGTATATCATATTTCTTCTTGGCAGTAGGTAGAGGTAATAGGAAACTTCCAATAGTGATGGTCGGAGATTCTTCAATAACATTTATACTATTCACTTGAAATTGTTTCTTCGGAAAGTGCACCGTGTGCTCATTACCATTGATATGAAAAGTGACTTTGTTTTTATTGCAATCAATAACAGCCCCTGCAGTATTCAAAAATGGTCTACCAAGGATAATCGACATGTTGTCGTCCTCGGGCATCTCAAGAATAACAAAGTCCGTTAACATAGTAACATTTGCAACAACAACGGGCACATCCTCACAAATACCAATAGGTATGGCCGTTGATTTATCATCCATTTGAAATGATATCTTAGTAGGTGTGAGTTTATTCAAATCAAGTATCTTATATAAGGAGAAAGGCATAACACTAACACCGGCTCCCAAATCACACAAAGCAGTTTTGACATAGTTTCTCTTAATGGAGCAAGGTATAGTTGGTATTCCCGGATCTCCAAGTTTTTTAGGTACTCCATCCTTCAAGGAATAATTAGCAAGCATGGTGGAGATTTCAGCTTTCGATATCTTTCTTTTATTAGTGATGATTTCTTTCATATACTTAGCATAAGGGGCCATCTTCAAAATATCAGTTAAGCGGGTACACAAAAAGACTGGCCTAATCATTTCAGCAAAGCGCTCAAATTCTTCATCATCCTTTTTCTTAGATGTCTTAGGTGGAAATGGCATGGGTTTCTGAACCCATGGCTCTCTTTCTCTACCATGTTTCCTAGCCACAAAGTCTATTTTATCATAATGTTTATTTTTAGGTTGTGGGTTTTCAAGAACAACAACAGGTTCTATTTCTACATCATTATCTAGTTCTTTATCATTACTAGGTTGAGTATCCTCATGAACATCACTATCATTATCGTTATCACTAGGTGGATGTTCATTACCAGACTGGGTTTCAGCATCAGAAACAGAGACATCATTACTATCAGGAGGTTTTTGTGTCTCAGGTTCACTAGAAGCATGCATAGTCCTATCATTTTTCTTTTTCTTTTTCTTCTTAGAAGGACTAGGTGCATCACTATTAATTTTCTGAGAATCTTGTTCAATTATTTTAGGATGTCCCTTAGGATAGAGTGGTTCTTGGGTCATCCTACCTCCTCTAGTTACTACTCTAGCAGCAAAATCATGCATGTTATTATTCATTTCATCAAGCAATTCTTTTTTAGACTTAGCAACTTGTTCTAACCGAATTTGAACCATAGAGGCATGCTTTCCTACACCTCTAACATCATTACTGATTCTAAATAGCAAGTCACTCAAGTGAGCAATCATATCAGAATTGTATTTCAATTGTTTCAAAACATGGGCATTGAAATGATCTTGCTTCATAATATAGTTGTCAAACTCATATAAACACTGACTAGGATGTTTATTGTAAGGAATGTCAGTTTCATTGAACTTTAATAAAGAATTTACCTCTACCACATGTGGAGGTGGTGGTGTGTCAAGGCCATGTATTTCTTCAATAGGTGATAAATTCTTAACATCCTCAGCTTTAATACCTTTTTCCTTCATAGATTTCTTTGCTTCTTGCACATCTTCAGGACTGAGAAATAGGATACCTCTCTTCTCCGGAGAAGGTTTAGGCGGTAGTTCAGGAAGAGGCCAATCATCATAGTTCTTCAATATGTTATTCAATAATTCCTCAGCTTGTTCAATAGTTCGTTCCCCGAAAACATAACCAGTACAACTATCTAGGAAGTATCCAGAAGCATTGGTTAGTCCATTATAAAAGATATCAAGTATTTCATTTTTCTTAAGAGAATGATCAGGCAAAGCATTAAGCAACTGGAGAAGCCTCCCCCAAGCTTGTGGGAGACTGTCTTCTTTAATTTGCACAGAGTTAAATATTTCCTGTAAGGCAGCTTGTTTCTTGTGAGCAGGAAAATATTTTTCAGAGAAGTAGTAGATCATATCCTGGGGACTACGCACACAACTAGGAGCAAGAGTATTGTACCATGTCTTAGCATCACCCTTTAATGATAACAGAAACAACTTAAGGATGTAATGGTAGCGAATCTTCTCATCATGAGCAAATAGGGTGTCTATATCATTCAGCTTAGTAAGGTGTGCTAACACAGTTTCAGTTTCATAGCCATGAAAAGGATCGGATTCAACCAAAGTAATTAACTCTGGCTCGACAGAGAATTCATAATCCTTATCGGTAACACAGATAGGTGAAGTAGCAAACTTAGGGTCACATTTCATTCTATCATTCAAAGTCTTTTCCTTATACTTGCATAGTAGTTTCTTAACATCATCTCTATCCTTGCAAGAAAGAATTTCTTGACTTATCTCTTCATCCATAACATAACCTTCAGGTATCTTATGCATTCCAAATCTAGGAGAGCTAGGACTAATAAGAGTTTCATAATCATAATCAGTTTCATAAGCTTCATCAGTTTCAGCAATTTCATTCTCTTTAGCTCTAGCAATTTGTTCATCAAGAAATTCTCCTAGCGGCACATTATCATCAAGCATGGTACTACCATCATCATAAGCATCATTCATAGCAGAGGTAGCATCATCAATAACTTGCAACATATCAGGATTACTAGCATGTGGTGGTGTTGCAAGCTTACTCATAACAGAAGGTGAATCAAGTGCAGAGCTAGATGGCAGTTCCTTACCTCGCCTCGTCTTAGAGGGAAACATCTTGGTCTTAGTATCCTTCAGATTCTTCATAGTGATAGATTGATATAAATCCAAAGTGACTCAACGAATATTACTATGCTCCCCGGCAATGGCGCCAGAAAAAGATCCTGATAACCCACAAGTATAGGGGATCGCAACAGTTTTCGAGGGTAGAGTATTCAACCCAAATTTATAGATTCGACACAAGGGGAGCCAAAGAATAATTGAGAGTATTAGAAGTTGAGTTGTCAATTCAACCACACCTAGAGATAAATATCTACAGCAAAGTGATCAGTAGCATAGTAATATGATAGGTTGGTAGCAGTAGTAGCAGTAACAGTAGGGGTAACAATAGCAGTAGTGATTTTGTAGCAAGTGTAACAGTAGCAGCAACAGTAGTAACTTATCAAGAACAATATGAGAAAGGATCATAGGCACTGGATCGGAGTATTCGTTGCATGATATTCATCATGTGATAGTCATAACCTAGGGCGATACAGAACTAGTTCTAGTTCATCAATATAATGTAGGCATGTATTCCGTATATAGTCATGCGTGCTTATGGAAAAGAACTTGCATGACATCTTTTGTCCTACCCTCCCGTGGCAGCGGGGTCCATAAGGAAACTAAGGGATATTAAGGCCTCTTTTTAATAGACAAGGGGAACAAAGCATTAGCACTTAGTAAATACATGAACTCCTCAAACTACGGTCATCACCGCGAAGTATCCCAAATATTGTCACTATGGGATTGACGGATCATAACACGTAAGAGGTGCATATGACTAGGCAAGATCGGATCAAGAACATAAATATAATGATGATAACATAAACGGTTGAGATCTGAAATCATGGCACTCGGGCCCTAGTGACAAGCATTAAGCATGGCAAAGTCATAGCAACATCAATATAAGAACATAATGGATACTAGGGATCAAGCCCTATCAAAAATAACTCGATTACATGATGAATCTCATCCAACTCCTCACCGACCAGCAAGCCTACGATGGGATTACTCATGAACGGCGGAGAGCATCATGGAATTGGCGATGGATAAAGGTTCGTGATGACGAAGATCGAAGATTCCCCTCTCCGGAGCCCCAAACAGGCTCTAGATCTGGAATCTGATAAAGAACAGGAGGTGGTGGCGGCTCCGTTTCGTGCAACGCGATAATTCTTTCTCTCCTATTTTTTTCTCCAAATTTAGGAATTTATAGTGGCGGAACTAGGTCAAGTGGGGCCCCGAGGTGCCCACTGAGGGAGTCCTAGATTAAGGGGTCCTCGGGAGGCCGACCTGTTTCTTATGGGCCAGACTGTATGGGCCACTTGCCGAACATTGATCGATCGAAGGCCCTGTCTCCAGGAAAGGAAGCTTCGGGAATCGTGGCTTGTCCTCCATGTTTGGTGTAGCAAATAGGCATGTTTATCTCTTCGGCATGTAACCGACCATGTGTAAACCCTAGGTATCCCCGGCATCTATATAAGCCGGAGGGTTTTAGGTTGTAGGGAGAGGACAACTCATCTAGGGTTAGCTATTGCATCTCGAGGTAGATCAACTCTGTAACCCCCATATCATCAATACATCCAAGTAGGACGTAGGGTATTACCTCCATAGGAGGGCCCGAACCTAGGTAAATCCTTGTCCCCTTCGTCTCCTGTTACCACCGATTCTAGTCTCACAGCTCGGGACCCCTACCTGAGATCCGCCGGTTTTGACACCGACATTGGTGCTTTCATTGAGAGTTCCGCTGTGAGCACCCAAGGAATTGATGTCTCGCCTTGTCATCAACGAAGAGGTACGCAACATGGACACTTTTGTCCCCGGACAGATCTTCGCCTTTGGCAGCATTGTGCTATACGCCAACCAGACCGGCTATCTAGGCCGTGTCGGAAGCTTCGCCCCTGGTGAAGAGATCAGATTCGGGAACCTAGAGTTCTCCGTGGATCCTAGGGGTGACTTGTCACTAACCGGCTCGCAGTCTTGCCTGCCATACCCGAAGACTCTGAGGCTTTAACCTCGAGCTCCGTTTTCGGTCACGCCCACAAGGTTGACTCCGGCGATGGCTCGACTTTTAGTTCGGGTCCGGTCACAGTGCCGGAGGACCGGATACCTGTTCTTGCCGAACACTCCACTCGTTCGGACACGTCAGGGATCAACTCCGACAACTCCGCGCGTTTTGACCCGATCGAGCTCTCGACATTGAACGAGGCCTTAGATCGGATCTCGTCGATGACAATTACCGTCGATTCAAACCCGGTCTGTGCTTGGATCGGCCACCAAGAGGGTCAGGGCGAATTTTTCAACCCACCCCCACCCACTTCATAGCCACAGTCGAAGACTTAACCGACATGTTGGACTATGCCTCTGACGAGACAGAATACATGGATGAAGAAGACTGCGCTCCAACCCCTGTTAAAACCGGGCGATGGGCGGCCACTTCTACATATGACGTCTACATGGTGGACACCCCTGTCGCTAATGGCAACAAAACGCCTAATAATGATGGCGACAAGTCGGGCGACGCATCGTCAAGGCGCCGAAAACCGCATAAGCGATCCAAAGGCAAAAAGGGAAGGAAAGCTATTATCGGCACCTAGGACGGAGTTATCCCTGAAGACCGTTGCGATCCCGATATCCCCGAACACCCGTTAGAGGGTCAAGAAAGGCCTGAGGACCACAGCAACCCCGACGACTTCAACGATTCCGAGGATGACAACTACTTCCCTCCTATCGAGGAGGAGGACATCCCGGAAGCTGATGACCTAGACATTCCTAATAACTTTGAAGATCAGGAACTGTTTAGACAACAGCTCATAGCAACGGCCCGCAGCCTGAAAGCAAAGGAACGACAACTTAAAGCAGAACAAGACGACCTCAACGATCGATAGACTAGAGTCCTCTCAGCTGAGGAGGGATATGGTACTGGTCTGTCGGACCAACCTAAGAGTTATCCACGTAGAAGGCTGCTGCCGTAATTTGACAACGAGCTCACTCATACCCCGTCTCCCAAACATACCCCGTACGACAAGCCGGACCGCCCTCCTTGCGGGCATGACAGGATGGCTGACGATACCGGTTATAGACTGGCTATGCCCCGAAGACGGGGAAAGGAGCCGCTAGAGCCCAATGACAGGTTCGACCTGCAAGACGACCTAGAACACAGAGCAGGTCGCACAAGATCCATCTATGGATCCAGAGGCTACTCACCCGATAGACGGGATGGGTACAGACCATGGCTCCACCGAAGCAATAACAGAGACCGGGAACGCAACCGGGCTAGAACAGACGCCGAATACAGGCGCGATATAGCTCGAGTTCGAGGCGCCGCTCACCCTCTGTGCTTCAAAGATGAGGTAATGCGGCATCAGTTCCTAGAGGGGTTTAAACCCATGACCATCGAACAATACGATGGGACAACAGATCCAACAGTATGGATTGAGGACTTCCTCCTCCACATCCACATGGCACGAGGAGATGATCTCCATGCCATCAAATATCTCCCCCTAAAACTCAAGGGGCCAGCTCGGCACTGGTTAAACAGCCTTCCTGAAAACTCCATCGGATGCTGGGAAGACTTAGAGGATGCATTCCGATCTAACTTCCAGGGCACCTATGTTCGGCCGCCGGATTCCTCCGACTTAAGCAACGTTGTACAGAAGCCAGGAGAGTTGCGCGACAATTCTAGAATCGGTTCTTGACCAAGAAGAACCAGATTGTCGACTGCCCAGATGCTGAGGCAATAGCCTCTTTTCGGCATAATATTCGGGATGAATGGCTGGCTCGCCAGCTCGGCCAGGATAAACCTCGGACTATGTCCGCCCTTACATCCCTTATGACCCGCTTTTGCATAGGAGAAGACAATTGGCTAGCACGACGCAGCCACAACTCCGATGACCCCGGAAGCTGCGAAGTTACGGACGGCAACGAGAAACCCAAGCGCAATAAGAACAAGTGCCGGCACAATAACAGTGATGCCGATGATACGGCTGTTAATGCCGGCTTCCACAATTCCCGGCCTGGGCAGCGGAAGAAGCCTCCTAAAGGCAATCGCGACGGACCCACCCCGCTGGAAAAGATCATGGAAAGGCCTTGCCAAATCCACGGGACTCAAGAGAAGCCCGCCAATCACACACACCGCAATTGTTGGGTGTTTAAACAGGCCAGCAAGCTCCCGCCAGAGGATCAAGGCAAGAGCTCTCGTAGCGAGGATCAGGATGAGCCTCGGGGTCCGATTTGTGGCGGACAAAAGAAATTCCCTCCAGAGGTCAAAACGGTAAACATGATATATGCCACCCATATACCCAAGAAGGAGAGGAAGTGCGCCCTGCATGACGTCTACGCCGTAGAGCCCATAGCTCCGAAGTATAACCCCTGGTTGGCATATCCGATCACCTTTGATCGACGTGATCACCCGACCAGTATCCGTCATGGGGGTTCGGCCGCACTCGTCCTAGATCCCATCATAGATGGGTACCACCTCACAAAGTTCCTAATGGACGGAGGAAGTAGCCTAAACCTGATTTACTCAGACACGGTGAAAAAGATGGGCATAGATCCGTCAAGGATCAAACCCAGTAACACCACCTTTAAAGGAGTGATCCCAGGTGTCGAGGCCTGATCCACGGGCTCCGTAACCCTGGAAGTTGTGTTCGGCTCGCCCGATAACTTTCGCAGCGAAGACTTGATCTTCGACATTGTGCCCTTCCGCAGTGGTTATCATGCCCTGCTCGGCCGGACAGCATTCGTTCGCTTCAACGTCGTCCCGCATTACGCATACCTCAAGCTCAAGATGCCCGAAACCAAGGGGGTCATCACTGTTAACAGCAACACGGATCGCTCTCTACGAACCGAGGAACATGCGCTAGCCCTGGCGGCCGAATTTAATTACAAAGATGATCGGCAAGCTCCGGCATCTGCCGTAAAGGCACGCAAGATTGGGAAGCGAGCTCGGCTTCAGTCCGAACTCTCGGAGCCTTCCTCTCCCCTTAAATAGGGACTCGCCCCCCATCGTACAACCCTAGGACCAGCGAAGTACGTGCCAAGGAGGCACAACTTCGCACTTAAAATTCCATGGGTAGCGGTGGGGAAACAAAGGTGGGTGTCTGGCTCGACTAAACCACTACCATTAACGTGTCTTCGGACCCAACGCAGGTACAATTGAAAGGCCTGCCAATGGCGTAAAGCTCATCCACAATTCGGCGACTTCTCAAGACCTTGTTTGCAAGATCCGTTCGCCGAACAAATATCACCTATTAAGGTGAACCAAGACGCAGGAGTACATAAGCGGCGGGGCACACCAAAGACTTAAGGTCACAAATTGAAGACCCCTGGTACAGCCACTCCTGTAAAACTTCTTTTTTCTTCACATACCTGTAAGCAGTTGCTTCGGCACTCCGAGTAATAAGAGTTGTTGAGAAAAAATATAGCATCATTATACATGTTCGTCTTCTTGACCTTTTTGGCACATATTTTTCTTTTCTCCCTCTTCCCGTGAAATAGTTCGGTATGTTACGATGCAACCGGGTAATACACCGGGGGCTCGAGCCTACAAATAAATTGCCTTATGTACAGCTTATTATGTGTTCGGCGTCTTGGAATTCACATTATATGCATTGGTTACGAACTATGTCTTGGGTCAATAGTTGGGTTGCCCTGCTCTTGTGCTTGCACCTTTACGTTCCGCTTGTTCGGCTAAAAGGGCAAAGGGAGAACCCCTGCGATTTTGTTTCCGGATAGTCTGGTCAAACACCTCAGGGGAGAAAGCCAAAAACTGGTTGTCATAGTATGCGAGAGCCGGTCTGTGAATCCGAGCTTAAAGTGTTATACTTAAATCCTCGTCAGAGAATATTCAGCGTTATGCGAGGGGTTTGCTCTCCATGCAAACCATGTGATGCTAGCCTTAGCCGCGGTTCATCCGAATGTCACAACACTCCAGGGGCTAGTCATCAGCCCCCCGCAATCCTTTTTGCGCCCATACGGCTAAGTGAGAGAAATAAAGCACTATAGTCTGATTGCCTAGTCCGCCGCACTCTACCACCTTCGGGTTCCGATCACTCGGCGAAGGGACATAGTGCATTGGCAGAGACACCCCATGTAGTTTCTACATGGGGGCTGAAGCTGACGACTCACATCTTTCAGTTTCAAACGGCCACACAGGAGTTATAAAGGAACGTAAAACGTCAAAAGCATGATAGATTATAACATTAAAGATTTAAAATGTCTTCGGACACATTACAAATTTATACATGCATGTTATCTTTCGAACACTTTGACGCTATCACCCGAGCACCTTCCATTACTCCGGCGAAGTACAACTCGGGGCGTCTATGTTCCTTCCCGGGAGGCGGCGGGGCAGTGGCTATCTTCATTGGATCCAGCCCCGGCCAGTGCGCCTTGGCCTTGGCAAGGGCCATCCGGACTCCCTCGATGCAGGAGGAGTGCTTCACAGTGTAGAGGCCGGGCGAAGCAGCGATTAACTTCGGCACCAGGCCAAAGTAGCTGCCTGGCAGAGGCTCGTTGGGCCATAGGCGGATGCAGAGGTCCTTCATGGCCGGATCCGCCATCTGGTGCAGCTCAATTAGCTGCTTCAGTTGCTCCACAAGAAGAGGAGAACGCTCGGGGGCTCTGAACTTCGCCCAGAACAGACGAGCTTCGTCTCCTTCTTCCCTCGACGCGTACAGCTGATTGGCGTCCGCTATGCTCTTCTAGAGGTCGGAGGAAGCGCCTATGGAACACACACCTGGGTAAGCAATTTGAACTTGCTATCCCTGAAGACACACTGCAGTAAGTATGGCTTACCACCCGTTATGTCCTTCGCTTGGCGGACCTACTCCTCGAAGAATCGTCTATCCACCCGCTCCTTTTGGAGATCGGCTTTTAGGGTGGATAGTTCGGCTGCGCGCTCCTTGCCTTCGTGCTCAAGGACCTAGCACTTATGGCTAGCGTCCTTGAGTTCCTGCTGGATCTCCTGCACCCGCGCCTCATGTTTGTTGCTGGTGGCCCTTAAAGCCAAAAGCGCAGTGGCTGCTTGTCCGGCCGCCGCCCTCTCAACCGCCGCCTCGTCCTTGGCTTGCCGCAGCTTGGCCTTGAGCTTTTCCACCTCCTTCGCCAAGGCTGTTTTGATCATTAACACTATGAAAAACTGCATGGATAGTATTCCGACAAAGGTGTCTGGATGAGGATTCAGACTTACCTTGTGCCTCGTTGAATCTTTTGTTAAGAGCATCAATCTCGTCTTCGGAGCTTTTGAGCTTCTGATTCAGCTCGTCCAGCTCGGCGCCATTCACGGCCGCCGCCGATGATGAAGCCTGCAATGCACAAATATTTGTCAGGTTGCATGAGTTATGTACTCCCGAATTGTCGTCAACCCGATCATATGACCGGCCCTCTCAAGGGCTATAGTAAGGTTCCGAACACATACTATGTATATAGTTCGGAGTCGGGTACATGATTGATCCCTAGGCAAGTTTTTTCAAACTCACCTAGGGCTCGGGGGCTGCCATGTATACAATGATAAAAATAAATAAACATTTTTTGCAGATAAGAGTGTCGCGTGGCTTACTTGAAAGCTCGTCAGGAGACCCTTGAAGGCCTCCTTCAGTCCGTTGTCAACGGACTGAATGCTCTGTAATACCGCACCCATAAGGGTGCGGTGCTCCTCGGAGATGGAGGCGCTCGATAAAGCCTCCTCCATGATCGGCCACCCATTGGTCGGTGGCGCCGGTGGTGATCGGATAACCCGATCACCAACTGGGGTTTGAACCAGTACCTCCGGAGGCGTGGTGCGCTCCAGAGATGCCCTCGGAGGGGACTGAGCGGCCGCTCGTCTAGCCTCCTCAGTATCCGGGTGGGGTACCTCCCCCCGGTCTTCGGTGAACGAGGTGTTAGCCTCGGCCATGATGACGTCTCCCCGCCGCCAGTGCCCGGCTCCATAGGAGCATGCTGGGATGACACCTCCGCGGTGTCCTTCGCGGTGCCTGGAGTAGCGGGGTGCGACGCATTCCCGCTCTCCGCCAGTTCGGCGGGCGGGGTCTCCCCGTCCGACACTTGGTCGGTGGGGAGCACGCGCGGGGGGCTGCTAAGTCGACAAATGCCCGCATATTATTAAAACTATGAACTTATTAAATGATAACTAAAGGAGACTTCAGATTCTCACCTTCGAGAAGGGGGCTTGACCCTTAGGGTCCTTTGTGGAACCCTCTCAAAGTCATCGAACTCGGTACCCGAGTCCGAACTATCGTCGGACAGGATTAGCTATGACCGACACGCCGTCTTCGGGGCAGGAGAGGGTGCCACCTCCACGGCGTTCTATGATGCCGCTCTCTTTCTTGCGAGGGGGGAATCGCCCTCCCCCTCGTCTTCATCCTCTTCCTCATGCTCCTCTTGATTCCAGGAGGCATGGGTTTCTTCGGACGCAGCCTTTGGCTGGTCTCTGATGCGCAGGCCTTCTCGGCCTGGTTTCTTCTTCTTCTCTTTCTTCATAGGCGCCTCGTAAGGCGCCTCCACGAGCATCTCCGCTAACAGCCCGGACCTGGGGTCTTCGGGCTGAGGTGCCGGGCAATCGATGCCCGTGGCTTTGCTCAGCCATTTCTGCGAAGTGATCGGAAAGTATTTTATAGATCTTCTCTATGGAGGAGAAAGCCGATCAATCAAAAATTTACCGTACCTTGGAAGCAGGCTTGGCGGCATGCAGACCCCGATCTTCCTCTTCGGATGGCCAGTCCTCTTGTGACTTGAAAAGCGCCTTCCACAGCTTCTCTCGTGTCGTGCAGAAGAGGTGCAGAACTATGGGCGCGTCGTCGAGCTGACGAGCCCACAGGGGAGTATCCCGGTGCTGGCAGGGGACGATGTGCCGCCGGAGCATAACCTGGACCACGTTGGTTAGCGCAATATCGTTGTCGATCATAGAACCGATGCGCTTCTGCAGGTCGCTCACTTCCTTGTTCGGTCCCCAGGTGAGGCCCTTACGGAGCCATGAAGTTAATCTGGTGGGGGGACCGGATCTGAATTCGGCGGGGGCAATCTCACCTTCCTCCTATGGCTTACTGATATAAAACCACTCCTTATGCCATACCTTGATGGTGTCGATGCAGGTGTCGGAGGGCCATACAACGCGGGTGAGCTTGCCGATGACAGCACCGCCGCAGTCTGCGTGTTTGCCGCCGACGCACTTCGGCTTGACGTTGAACACTTTGAGCCAGAGCCCAAAGTGTGGCTCAACCCGTAGGAACGCCTCGCAGACGAGGATGAAAGCCGATATATGCATGAAGGAGTTCGGCGGGAGGTCATGGAAGTCGAGGCCGTAGAAGAACATAAGTCCCCTAATGAAGGGGTGGAGCGGGAAGCTCAGTCCCCGGATGAAGTGGGGGATGAAGACCACCCTTTCCCCCGGCCTAGGAGTGGGGATCACTTGGCCCACCTCCGGCGTGTGGTGAGGGATGTTTGCGGGAAGGTAGCCGGCCTTCTTGAGGTCTAAGATGTCCCGGTCGGTGACCGTGGAAGCCTCCCACTTGCCATTGGAGCCCACCATGGATGAACTCGAAAGGGGAGGAGTGGAAAACCTAGATCTGCGCTTCGAAGACTGATGACCCACAAGTATAGGGGATCTATCGTAGTCCTTTCGATAAGTAAGAGTGTCAAACCCAACGAGGAGCAGAAGGAAATTACAAGAGGTTTCCAGTAAGGTATTCTCTGCAAGCACTGAAATTATTGGTGACAGATAGTTTTGTGATAAGATAATTCGTAACGAGTAACAAGTAACAAGTAACAAGTGTAGCAAAGGTGCAGCAAGGTAGCCCAATCCTTTTTGTAGCAAAGGACAGGCCTGGACAAACTCTTATATAAAGCAAAGCGCTCCCGAGGACACATGGGAATTTCTTTCAAGCTAGTTTTCATCATGCTCATTTGATTCGCGTTCGTTACTTTGATAATTTGATATGTGGGTGGACTGGTGCTTGGGTTCTGCCCTTACTTGGACAAACCTCCCACTTATGATTAACCCCTCTCGCAAGCATCCGCAACTATGAAAGAAGAATTAAGATAAATCTAACAATAGCATGAATCATATGGATCCAAATCAGCCCCTTACGAAGCAACGCATAAACTAGGGTTTAAAATTTTGTCACTCTAGCAACCCATCATCTACTTATTACTTCCCAATGCCTTCCCCTAGGCCCAAATAATGGTGAAGTGTTATGTAGTCGATGTTCACATAACACCACTAGAGGAGAGATAACATACATCTCATCAAAATATCAAACGAATACCAAATTCACATGATTACTTATAACAAGACTTATCCCATGTCCTCAGGAACAAACGTAACTACTCACAAAGCATGTCCATGTTCATAATCAGGGGAGTATTAATTATCATAAAGGATCTGAACATATGATCTTCCACCAAGTAAACCAACTAGCATCAACTACAAGGAGTAATCAACACTACTAGCAACCCACAGGTACCAATCTGAGGTTTGAGACAAAGATCGGATACAAGAGATGAACTAGGGTTTGGAGAGGAGATGGTGCTGGTGAAGATGTTGATGGAGATTGACCCCCTCTCGATGAGAGGATCGTTGGTGATGATGATGGCTTCGATTTCCCCCTTCGGGAGGGAAGTTCCCCCGGCAGAACAGCCCTGCCAGAGCTCTAGATTGGTTCTGTCCAAGTTCCGCCTCGAGACGGCGGCACCTCGTCCCGAAAGCTTCCTTCTGATCTTTTCTAGGTTAAAACCCTTCATATAGTAGAATATGGGCGTCGGGGACCTGTCAGGTGGGTCACAAGCCTGCTAGGCACGGCTAGGGGGGTGGCCGCGCCTGGCAGGCTTGCCACCTCCTGGTGGGCCCCCTCTGGTATCTGTTTTTCCCAGTATTTTTTATATATTCCAAAACAATTCTCCGTAAATTGTCAGGACTTTTGGAGTTGTGCAGAATAGGTATCTCAGATTTGCTCCTTTTCCAGTCCAGAATTCCAGCTGCCGGCATTCTCTCTCTTCATGTAAACCTTGTAAAATAAGAGAGAAAAGGCATAAGTATTGTATCATAACGTGTAATAACAGCCCATAATGCAATAAATATCAATATAAAAGCATGATGCAAAATGGACGTATCAACTCCCCCAAGCTTAGACCTCGCTTGCCCTCAAGCGAAAGCCGAGATCGATAAATATGTCCGCATGTTTAGAGATAGAGGTGTCGATAAAATACAATACGGACATGAGGGCATCATGAACATCTTTAGAAAAGCAATACTTATTGTATAAGATTTCTTATGCTAGAGTAACAATTCATTCACAAGATAAAGTATGAACCAAGAACTCTATTGACAACCAACGAACTATGATCTTAGTCATTGAAGCAATTGGCAATTTATCATAACATCGGAAAGAGTCAATATAAGAGCTTGTAAAGCAAACCCACATACTCAATCATATTTTAGTCTTTCATAATTGCTAACACTCACGCGGTACTCATGAGATCAAAGCTTCAATCGGACATAGAGAAAGATAGGGGCTTATAGTTTTGCCTCCCAACTATTCACCTCGAGGGTGATGCCAACGATAATAACTGATACGTCCATTTTGCATCATGCTTTTATATTGATATTTATTTCATTATGGGCTGTTATTACACGTTATGGTACAATACTTATGCCTTTTCTCTCTTATTTTACAAGGTTTACATGAAGAGGGAGAATGCCAGCAGCTGGAATTCTGGACTGGAAAAGGAGCAAATCTGAGATACCTATTCTGCACAACTCCAAAAGTCCTGAAAATTTATGGAGAATATTTTTGGAATTAATAAAAAATACTTGCGCAAGAATCAACAAGAGGGGGGCCACTAGCAGGCTTGTGGGGCCCCTGTGGCTCCTTCGACGCCCATCTTCTCCTATATGAAGCGTTTTGACCTGGAGAAAATCAGAAGACAACTTTCGGGACGAAGCGCCGCCGTCTCGAGGTGGAACTTGGCAGAACCAATCTAGAGCTCCGGCAGGGCGGTCCTGCCGGGGAAACTTCCCTCCCGGAGGGGGAAATCGAAGCCATCATCATTACCAACGATCCTCCCATCGAGAGGGGGTCAATCTCCATCAACATCTTCACCAGCACCATCTCATCTCTTGTTTCCGATCTTTGTCTCAACACCTCAGATTGGTACCTGTGGGTTGCTAGTAGTGTTGATTACTCCTTGTAGTTGATGCTAGTTGGTTTACTTGGTGGAAGATCATATGTTCAGATCCTTTATGATAATTAATACTCCTCTGATCTTGAACATGAACATATTTTGTGAGTAGTTACGTTTGTTCTTGAGGACATGGGATAAGTCTTGTTATAAGTAATCATGTGAATTTGGTATTCGTTCGATATTTTGATGAGATGTATGTTGTCTCTCCTCTAGTGGTGTTATGTGAACGTCGACTACATAACACTTCACCATTATTTGGGCCTAGGGGAAGGCATTGGGATGTAATAAGAGGATGATGGGTTGCTAGAGTGACAGAAGCTTAAACCCTAGTTTATGCGTTGCTTCGTAAGGGGCTGATTTGGATCCATATGTTTCATGCTATGGTTAGGTTTACCTTAATTCTTCTTTCATAGTTGCGGATGCTTGCGATAGAGGTTAATCATTAGTGGGAGGTTTGTCCAAGTAAGGGCAGCACCCAAGCACCGGTCCACCCACATATCAAATTATCAAAGTAACGAACGCGAATCAAATGAGCATGATGAAAGCTAGCTTGACGGAAATTCCCATGTGTCCTCAGGAGCGCTTTGCTTCATATAAGAGTTTGTCCAGGCCTGTCCTTTGCTATAAAAAGGATTGGGCTACCTTGTTGCACTTTTGCTACACTTGTTACTTGTTACTCGTTACGAATTATCTTATCACAAAACTATTTGTTACCGATAATTTCAGTGCTTGCAGAGAATACCTTCCTGGAAACCTCTTTTCATTTCCTTCTGCTCCTCGTTGGGTTTGAAACTCTTACTTATCGAAAGGACTACAATAGATCCCCTATACTTGTGGGTCATCAAGACACTTTTCTAGCGCAGTTGCTGGGGAGTGAAGCGCCTTTGGTAAGTGGAATTTGGTAAGGAAAAATTTATATAGTGTGCTGAAATTTACTGTCACTTGTCACTATGGAAAGTAATCCTCTGAGGGGCTTGTTTGGGGTATCTTCACCTCGACCGAAAACACAAAGAGTTGTCTCTCAACCCACTGAACCTACTGAAAATATTTATTATGAAATTCCTTCGGGTATGATAGAGAAATTGCTAGCTAATCCTTATGTAGGAGATGGAACACTACATCCTGATTTACATCTAATCTATGTGGATGAAGTTTGTGGATTGTTTAAGCTTGCAGGTCTGCCCGAGGATCACGTTAAGAAGAAGGTTTTCCCATTATCTTTGAAGGAAAAGGCATTGACATGGTATAGGCTATGTGATGATATTGGATCATGGAGCTACAACCGATTGAAGATGGAATTTCATTAGAAGTTCTACCCTATGCATCTAGTTCATCGTGATCGGAATGATATTTATAATTTCTGGCCTCATGAAGGAGAAAGAATCGCTCAAGCTTGGGGGAGGCTTAAGTCAATGTTATATTCATGCCCCAATCATGAGCTCTCGAGAGAAATTATTATTCAGAATTTTTATGCTCGGCTTTCTCGTAATGATCAATCCATGCTCGATACTTCTTGTGCTGGTTCCTATATGAAGAAGGATATTGACTTCAAATGGGATTTATTGGAAAGAATTAAGCGCAACTCTGAAGATTGGGAACTCGATGAAGGTAAAGAGTCAGGTATGAACCTTAAGTTTGATTGTGTTAAATCGTTCGTAGACACCGATGCTTTTCGTGAATTTAGCACTAAATATGGACTTGACTCTAAGATAGTAGCTTCTTTTTGTGAATCTTTTGCTGCAAATGTTGATCTCCCTAAGGAGAAGTGGTTTAAATATCATCCTCCCATTGAAGTGAAAGTAGTTAAACATATTAAAGTTGAAGAGAAAACTATTACTTATAATGTTGATCATGTTATTCCCACTGCTTATATTGAGAAACCACCTTTCCCTGTTAGAATAAAGGATCATGCTAAAGCTTAAACTGTGGTTCGTAAGAGTTGTGCTAGAACACCTACACCCCCTGAGCAAGTTAAAGTTGAGCCTAGTATTGCTATGGTTAAGGATCTCTTGGTTGATAATATTGATGGGCATGTTATTCAATTTTGTGATGAAGCGGCTAGAATTGCTAAACCTGATGCTAAAGATAAACATAGACCCGTTGTTGGCACGCATGTCGTTTCTGTTAAAATAGGAGATCATTGTTATCATGGCTTATGTGATATGGGTGCCAGTGTGAGTGCAATTCCCTTTTCCCTATATAAAGAGATTATGAATGATATTGCACCAGCTGAGTTAGAGGAAGTTGATGTTACAATTAAACTTGCTAATAGAAATACTATATCACCAGTTGGGATTATTAGAGATATTGAAGTCTTGTGTGGGAAAATAAAATATCCTACTGATTTCACTACACCACAACACTAATTTAAGGACAAAAAAACTGCCGGGAGAAGGCTGTTTTAAGGGCAGATAAACTGCCGGGACGGTGGTTCTCCCGGCAGATAGAACCGCCATGAGAACGGCTGTTGGGGATTACTTGTCCTGGCAGATAAACTTCTCCCGGCAGTTTTTCTGCCCTGGCCCATGTATTTACCGACAGTGTTTCTTCCCTGGCCCATGTATTTAGCGGCAGTCTATTTTCTCCCGGCAGATTGGTCGGGATAGTGAAATTACAATTACCGGCAGTTCAACTGCCTGCACAAGCACGTTCAGCTGGCAGATACTATGCCAACAAGTTGATATCACTAGTGACGGGGTTATTACCCCTGGGTAGGCCAAAGCAACGGGGTTCTCTCCCCCACTTCAAGAAAAAATACGTGGCCGGCTGCTCCCCGGCCAGCTGGCGCGCGACTGGCAAGCACGTTGCCGGCTGGATCGAGGCCGGCTGTCCAAGGAGCCGGCTCGGCCCCCGGCCGGCCGAGCGCGGCCGGCTGCCTTTGGGCCGCCTCCTCCGTTGACCCTTGGGGCGGACAAGCTCCCATCCCATCCCTCTGCACACGGGTACAGTGACAAGACTGGACCCCCACGACGGGTGCCAATGTAGCCACAATGACCGCTGACGCGCGGGTGCGCATGGCTACAGTCCGGCCAGTCGTACCGCTGACCTCGGCCGACCGCGACCGGGCAACAGTGCCGGCACGCCTCTGCCCACTCGATCAACTGCTCCGGCGTGGCTATAGTGCCACCGGCCGTACCAGAGACTTCGGCCGGCTGGCGTAAGACGACGCCGCCCGGGCGGCCCGTGCCGTAGCGGGTGGGCGCGGGCCAATCACGGAGCCGGCTGGCGGGCCCCAGCGGGCGATGGGACCGCACAGCCGGTGGACCTTACGGGTGACGAGACGGCTCAAGAGGCGGGACCCCCTGGCCAGCCGGGTCCCCCCATTATGTACCCTAAGAATATTGTAAGCCGGGGGGTTGGCCTATAAAACCCCCCGAGCCCCCCATGCAATGGGGACGACGAGTCTCTCTCACACACACACACCTACTAGACGCCTCCCACACATTCATCCTCATAGCAGAGGAAGGCGAGCCGGCTGCTCCCTCTTCCTCCTCCAGACAACAATTGTAGGAGCAACCTTGTAAGCATACCCATCCATTAACTAGACCAAGCAGGACTAGGGGTGTTACCTCCCACGGAGGGCCCTGAACCTGGGTACATCGTGTGTCTCCGCCGCTTGTGCCTAATCCCGCACCCGGAGCCCGTCGGCGTCCTCCGGCCCCAACCACCTTCGATAAGCCTACCCATGGCATCTGTCGTGAGAAAACGACGACAGTTGCCGCCCACCGTGGGGCCGTACGCGGCGCCAACCGGATTCATGCTCCGGGTGGGACCCCTCGCCATTCTCCGCCACCGCCGCATGTCCAGGCATAACCGCAGGCTCGTGGGGCTTGCTCCGGCAGGCCCTTGGGCAACCTCGTCGACCTCACGCTCGACATCGACGCGCTCACCGAGCGCTTCGGCAGGCTGAGCCTTGCCGAAGCGCCGATCGCCTATGAGTACCCTAGCCGGATGCTCAACTGCTCTGACCCGCCTACAGCTGTGGGCGCACTCGCCGCGACCCAGTCCAGCAGCTCTCACGTCCACGTGGGAGCCATGGCCATCATCTCCTCCACCTCCTCTGGCCACGCGCGGGCCGAGGCCGATGCTGCCACGGCCCGCGTCGGTACCTCCGATCCGCTCAGCGCGGCCCTTCGGGGCTTGAGCACCCCCCCATCGCCCCGACGGCGAACCCTGATGTCGCCATAGCCGAGCTGGAGGCGGCTCGCCGCCTCCTGTTTGAGGATGCCAGCGCCCTTGTGGCCACACGCCGTCGCATGGAGGCTGCTCAGCGGGAGTACGCCTCCACCTACGGTCTCACCCCGGCTGGCACCGAGCCCAGCCGGCGTGGGGCTATGCGTGACCGCAGTCGTGTGGTCGCCGAAATCCTGGGCGGCAACATGCCCGTCTACGACACCCCCGCGGCCAACCTGCGGGCCACCAAGGTAGCCTACGAGGATTTGGCTACCTTGGAGGGCGAAGAACGTGCCGCCCGTCAGCGTCACATCAAGGACCTCATTGACGCCGCCGACGCGCAGCAGCATCAGCTCGCGGCGGGCGGCGCCGCCTCCGAAGGCCCCCGGCCCGAGCGCGAGGGCACGGAGACTGCTAGCCATCAGCCGGCTCAGCACTCCTGTTCCCCTCGCACCTCCGGCCGCCGGGTTGAGGCAAGCAACCCCCTCAGCCGGCTCCGCGACGTTCAGAAGTCCACTGGCTGCCTCACCTCACTCAGCCGGTTCATCAGCCGGCTGGGGGAGAAGGCCTTGCCCCTCTACGGGCTCCTTCGCAAGACGGCTCTGGTCGAGCCGGGCCACACAAAGAAGATGGGCATGTTCGACTGGCCCGATGAGGCGGACGAGGCCTTCCGCGGCCTCAAGCGGGCTCTCACCCGCACACCCATCCTGGCCACGCCGGCTGAGAAGGAGCCCTTGCTCGCCTACATCGCGGCGACCACCCGCGTCATCAGCGTCGTCTTGGTGGTCGAGCGGCCGGAGGAGGGCAAAATCCTTGCAGGTCCAGCGCTCCGTCTACTACCTCAGTGAGGTCCTCTCTGCCTCCAAGCAGAACTACCCCCACTACCAGAAGATGTGCTACGACATCTACTTCGCCGCCAAGAAGGTCAAGCAGTACTTCCAGGAGCACACCATCACCGTGGTGAGCACGGCCCCATTCGGCGAGATCATGAGCGACCGGGACTCCACCGGCCGGATTGCCAAATGGGTCATCGCCCTCGCCGACCACGAAATCCGGTACGAGCCATGTACCGCCATCAAGTCACAGGCGTTGCCGACTTCCTCGTCGACTGGGCGGAGACCGAGTTCGTGCTGCCTCCTCCAGACTCCACGCATTAGCGCATGCATTTTGACGGATCAAAAATGAGGACCGGCCTGGGTGCCGGCATAGTCCTCTCCTCCCCAAAAGCCGACCAGCTCCAGTACGCCCTACAGATCCACTTCGCTGCCTCCAACAACATGGTCGAGTATGAGGCCATCGTCCATGGCCTACGGCTCGCCAAGGAGATCGGCATCAAGCGCATCCTATGCTTCGGCGACTCCGACCTCGTGGTGCAGCAGGTCTCTGGCGAATGGGACGCCAGGGACGCCAACATGGCCAGCTACCGCTTCCTCATACAGCAACTCACTGGCTCCTTCGAGGGTTATGAGTTCCACCACATCCCGCGGGCGGACAACGAGGCGGCCGACGCGCTGGCAAAGATCGGCTCCACCCGGCAGGCCATCCCAGCCGGCGTCTCCCTCGAGCGGCTGCTCAAACCATCAATCAAGCCTTCCCCAGAGTCAGAGTCCATCTTCGTACCGGCCGACGCTGCCGGCCCATCGGCGGCTCCGACTACTCCCTCGGCATCTTCGCCACCGGCTCCTCCCACCCCGGCTGCCTTGCCAGCGCCGGCTCAGCCGGCCCAGCCGGCTGCATCCGAGGCAGCCAACTCCGACGCCACGGCCGTCATGATGGCAGTCGACGCCCCTCCTACCGTCCCCAACTTGGGTGCTGGCGAGCCGGCCCCGGGTGCTGGCGAGCCGGCCCCGGGGACTGATCACCCAGGCCTGGGGCTCCCGAGCCGGCCCCCGTCTCGGCTCCCTCGTGGGCCCAGCCCATACTGGCTTTCCTTCTGCGCGGCGAGCTCCCTCCGGACGAGGCCACTGCGAGACAAATCCAGCGCCGGGCCTCGGCCTACAGCATCATCAACCGTGAGCTCATCCACCGCAGCACCACCGGCATTTTTCAACGATGTGTCGAGTCGGAAAAGGGCCAGGAGATCCTCCTTGACATCCACCAGGGCGAATGCGGGCACCACGCCGCCTCTAGAACCCTGGTGGCCAAGGCTTTCCGCCACGGTTTCTACTAGTCGACTGCCTTGGAGGAGGCCAAGAAATTGGTCGACGAGTGCGAAGGCTGCCAGCGCTTCAGCACGCAAAGCCACCTGCCGGCTTCGGCCCTCCAGACCATCCCCCTCTCGTGGCCCTTCGCCGTCTGGGGGCTGGACATGGTGGGCCCCTTCAAAACCGCACGAGGCGGCATGACACATCTGCTGGTGGCCGTTGACAAATTCACCAAGTGGATCGAGGCCAGGACGATCAAGAAGCTGGACGGCCCCACGGCCGTCCAGTTCATCGATGACATCACGGTTCGCTACGGCGTCCCCCACAGCATCATCACCGACAACGGCACGAACTTCGCCAAGGGCGTGCTGGCACGTTTCTGCTCCAAGCTTGGCATCCGACTCGACCTGGCGTCCATTGCTCATCCACAGTCAAATGGCCAGGTCGAGAGGGCGAACGGCGTAATCCTATCCGGCATCAAGCCCCGGCTCGTAACGCCGCTGGTAAGGTCAGCCGGCTGCTGGGTCGACGAGCTGCCGGCTGTCCTTTGGAGCCTCAGGACCACTCCCAACCGATCAACCGGCTACACACCTTCTTCCTTGTGTACGGGTCTGAGGCGATCATTCCCACCGACATCGAGTTTGACTCGCCTCGGGTCGCCCTATACATGGAGAAGGATGCAAAGGAGGCGAGGGAAGACGGCGTCGAGCTACTCGAAGAAGCCCGCGAACTGGCCTTGAGCCGGACGGCCATCTATCAGCAGAAGCTCCGGCACTACCACAACAAGCGGATCCGGCCACTCTCCTTCCGTGAAGGGGACCTGGTGCTCAGGCGGATCCAGCGGACAACCGGCCAGCACAAGCTGTCCTCCCCATGGGAGGGCCCATTCATCGTCAGCAAGGCGCTACACAACAACGCGTACTACCTGATAGATGCCCAGAAGCCACAGAAGCACAAGAGAGACGCCTCCGGCAAGGAGACCGAGCGCCCGTGGAACGCGGTGCTCCTCCGTCCATTTTACTGCTGAAAAAACCAGTGTATGTATGTATCTTCCCCTCTTCGGAGCTTATGAATGCCATGGGTTCCCCAGGCCGGCTCTTGGGGCACGCCCTTTCCGTTTCCATTCAAGGTTTCATCACTCACCAGCTCCCGGACCCGGCTCCCGGGCCCAGGGGCTCTCCGGATGGTCCTAGGCCTCCTCCCTAAACCGACTAAGTAGTGTGAACCAAACAAGCCCTCCCACCCCCCCCCCCCAGGTACAGACCGGCTCCCGGCTGTCCGGCTGGCGGGGCCTCGGGGCGGCAAAGCTTGGCGCACACAAAAAATTGGTTGCAAGGAGGTAGCCGGCTAGGTCCAGTCGGACCTCGTCCTCGCCTCTGCCACTCAACTTACCCAAAAGTCCCTCGCGGTTCTCAAGTTCGGAACCGGCTCCCTCGAGGCGGACGCCCCGACCCAGCTACAGACCGGCTCCCGGCTGTCGGGCTGGCGAGGCCAAAACCAAAGGGGAAAAGGGGCCGCGTGGACGGAACCAAGGGGGGCAAAAAAGGGATAAGGAGGAGCCGGCACGCACAATAAACAAAGCTCATCGGGCATTCAAAACACAAGTCAAAAATAGTAAAGGCCCACGGCACACGTTCATTACAATACACCCCCAGTGGGTGGACTTGAGTCTAACATGCAGAAAAAACAAAAGACAAGTAAAGACGCCCGGGGGCTCAGGCCACCGGCGCGTCACCAGCCGGCGCGCCGCCAGTCGGCTCAACGCTCGGCCCGGAGCTGGTCGCGGCCTTCGGGTCGGCTTCCGTGGCCTTCGGGGCAGCCTCCGTGGTCCCAGCCGTCTCGCCGCCACTATCAGTGCTGGAGTCGGTGCTCTCATCGGCGACCTCCTCGTGCTCCGGACCTTGGGGGTTGCTGAAGGAGTCCTCGGCTACCGGCTCGCCGTCCTCACCAAGGGCCGGCAGGAGCTCGTCTGGGTCGACATACGTGGCGAGCTCGTTGGCCCGGCGGACGAGGACGGGCTCGTGTGCCGCCCGCTCCTCGGCCGGCTCGTCCCGCATGGTGGCCAGCCGGTCCAGGTCGACGCCGCGGTACCACGACGTGACGAACCGGAGCGCCATCTACGCGCCGGCTCGAGCCGCTGACGCCTTCCAGACCTCGAGCCGGGCCACAGCGTTCTCAAGCCACAAGGCCACGCGGCTCTCCGGAGCCCCACGACCTGGCCACAAGGCGGCGATGACCTCCTTGCCGGCCGTCTTCAGCTGCTCCACGCTCCGCTCGAGGTGGATCAGCTGGTTTTCTATGGCTAGCCCAAGCTCTGCCATATCCCAAGCGGCATCCCCCTCGATGTTGCGCCCCTGCCCCTGGAGATATTCCCGGTGCTCCTCGACGGCACGCTCAGCGCGGCGCTGGGTTTCCGGGAAGCGTCCTAAAGAAGAAAGGGAAGAATGAGAAGAAGGCAACTCAAGGACAAGAAGAAAGCATCCGGCTGAAAAAGAAAAACTGATACTTACGCTCAAAGGAATCGTCCAGCTCGATGGCGAAGTGGAGCGACGAGTCTCGCTCCGACACCAGTGCCACCTCTGCCTCGGCATGGGAAACCCTGTGCTCCTCGAGCGCCCTCTCGAGGCGGGTCACCTCGTTTTGGAGGGCGGCGTCAGCCGCTTCCTTGACGGCCTTCTCCTTGGCCGTCACCTCCCGCGCCACGTCGGCTCTCAGGCGGTCTTGGGCCGCCTGCCTATCCACCAGCAGGGCGCCCAGCCGGTCCCTCTTCTGGGTGACCGCCTGGACGCTCTGCGCCAGCCGGTCCCGCTCGGAGACCACCCCGGTTTTCTCCTCCCGGAGGGTGGTCAGCTCCCCTGCGAAGCAAAACCGGCATCAGCCAGGCATTCCAGGCCCGGCCCGGCTGCCGAGCAGCCGGCCCAGCTCCCGAGGGCTACGCACCCCCCACAAGACCAAACATACCTCGCACCCTTGCCAGCTCTTCCTCCAACCGGTAGAAGCCATGCTTGCCGCGGTTGTGGATGGCGACCGCCTCGTCGAACAGCTCCTGTCGCCGGGCGTTCCCCGCCTGCCACAAGAGGCCAAAGTCAGAATGCGCACAAGGAGATCCGGCCCGGCTGCCCCACAGCCGGTCAGCCGGCCCGCATCTCGGGGGCTACACCCAGTGGGTGCGCTCGCACGCCCCCACTAAAAATTTTAACAAGGACAGACGATGCTTACCTCCGCGCACCGCAGGGTGTTGTCGGCCGCCTCCGCGAACCAGGCCAGCTCCTGGCGGCACCGCTCCAGGACGCTCCCCAGCTCCCCGAGCGCGGGGACCGGGCCGCCTGCCGGGGGAGCAGGAAGGGTAGGGACGCGCGCCAGCGCCTCCCAGTCCCGGATCACGTCTAGCATGGACCTCCGGGTCCGGCTATCATCACCATCCGTCCCGACGTTCGCCACGGTGCAGGCTGCCGGGGGAGGATTGATGACAGCGAGGGCACGGGAATCGGTCCCCAGTTGCCCCTCGCTCGGCGCTGGTGCCGCCTCCTCCTCCTGCCGGCTCGGCGGGACGATTGCGACGGACGGTGCCTCCGTCTCCACGGCCAGCGCCTCCGGAGCCACCGGAACCTCCAGCACGTCGACCTGGGCCGGCTCGGCCGCGGGCGGCGTCACGTCCGGCACCATCGGCCGGGTCTCCTCGAGGGCCGGCTCTGTAGCCGCCGCCCCCGGTCGGGCCACCTCCTCCGCAGACGAGGGCACGGTCGGCTTCGTGGCCGCCCCTCGCGGCTCGCTCGACGGGGGCCTCGACATGCGAGTCGATTCTGCCACCGAGTCGGACGCTCGCGCGAGGTCCGCGGACCTCCTCCGCCTCCCGCCGCTCGAGGTCCCGGAGCGCGAGGCCCCGCCTCGGGCTCCGGACTTCGAGGCCCGCAGCTCCGCGAGCCTCCTCTTCTCCTCGCGTTGTGTGGCCACGTGCTCGCGGACCAGCCGGCTGGCGGCTTCCGTCAGGTCGACCGTCGACTCCACGTCGTGCAGTTCGATGGGGTCCCTGAAGCACATAGGGTCAATCACCCGCCAACGCACAACTTGGAAAGGAACCCACGCAAGAAAAATGTCACTTACCCAGTGACGACGGGCAGAGCCCGCCTGGCGCGCGCCGGCGGCTTCGGCACGGCCGCCTTCACCCGCTTGCGGGCAGGCGGCGGGGCCACCGGCTCCTCCTGAGCCAGCCTTTTCCCTCGGCTGGTGGCCCCGACCGTCGGGGCACGAGCCGGCCGCTCCTCGCTCCGCCCGCGCCGACCCTGCTGAACTGAGGGGGGAGGCGCGTTCAAGATCCGAACATCGTCATTATCATCATCGGTCCAATCCCTGATCGTGGGGCCGGGGGGTACTCACCGGCTGTGCTGGGCCCTCCGGCTGCGCTGGGCTCTCCGGCTGCGCTGGGCCCGCCGGCTCCCGGGTCGGCCGCCTCCTCGGCCTCCCCCGAGGAATCGACCCCCCTCTTCGGGCGGGCCTCCCTGCTCGTAGTCCTCAGAGTCGGAATGGTCGCGCTCCGCCTCGAAGATCTGGGGGTGCGGGCCATCCGGCGTGTTCTGTCGCACGAACAACTACGGTCAGCACGGAAAAGTAAGATCGGGCGCCGGCTGGAGAGGTTCGAACGAGAAGGGTCGCCTCGACGGAACGTACCAGGGGTGCTCGGTGGTGCCGGTCGTACGGCTCCTTGCCGAAGGTCCACGACGCCGGCACCAGCTTGAAGGTCGTGATGGTGTTCACCCGCTTTGCCACCTGAGCCGGAGTCAGGTCGACGGTCGTCAGCCGGCAGGGGTCCCGGCGGCCGGACATGTCGCAAATCCGGTGCGGCCTCATCTGGAGAGGCAGCACCCAGCGCGCGATGAAGGCCGCCACCAGATCGGAGGCGACCAGCCCTTCCCCGCTCCTCAGCTCCACGAGCCGGCCGAGCTCTTCGAGTGCGGTCCCGCGCGGGGCGGTCCCCGACCAGTTCACCCCGGAGGACGGGGCGTTGACAAACTCCGGCAGCCGGATGTAATCCTGCTGCGGGTCGGCGTTCTTCACGTAGAAGAATGTCCGGTGCCAGCCCTTGACAGAGTCAATGAGGCTGAAGTGCGGGAAGCGCGAAACGCGGCAACACACCGCCGCGCCCCCGCAGGCGAACGGCTCCTCGGCGCTTTTCAGCGCCTTGAGGTAGAACAACGCCTTGAAGAAATCCACAAATGGGAGCATCCCCAAGTAGCCCTCACACAGCGTCACGAAGCCCGCGATGTAGAGAATGGCATTGGGGCCGAGGTGGTGCGGTTGGAGGTCGAAGGTGTCCATCATAAGACGGAAGAAGTGGCTCACCGGAAGCCCGAGGCCACGAGAGAAGTGGCAGGAGAAGACGACGAACTCCCCCTCCTGCGGCTCGGGCACCACCTCGTCGCCCGGCGCGCGAGCGGCCATGCGCTCCGTCGACGGCAGCATGCACGCGCGGCGGAGCTCCGCGATGGTGGCCTCCGTGACCACGGAGCCGGCCCAGCTCCCCGAGCGTCCTTCGGCCATCACAATGGCGGGGCTGCGCGGGAGGGCGTGCGAGCGGGGTCGCGAGCAAGAAGAACGGCGGCGCGCGAGGGAGCGGAGAAGACGATGGAGAGGAAGACAAGGGGGCAAATGGGGTGCGGGTGCTTCCGCCCTTTGCCCTCCCTCTCCTTTTAAATGGGGAGGCCACGACTGGGGGATGTGGGGATTAACTGCGCCCACTCCCCCGGAATCTCCGCGCGCGCGTGGGTAGCCTGGGCTGTAACCGCTGCGTCGGGGCGCAGAAGATCTCGGCCTGCGTCCCCAGGCCTACTGGGCTACGCCCGAGGCCTAGCGGGCTAGGCCCAGGGCGACGTCCCATCTGCCCGCATGCGCGGGGCCCACGGCATCATTACTCACCGCGTGGCGCGCTGCGGGCCGACCCGGGTCCCGGGGCGGCGCGTCAGAACCCGAGGCGTTGGGAGCGGCCGCCGACCCGGCTAGCTGTTCAGCTCCGTGCCGGAGGCGGGTACCGCGGGGGGAAGCCGCCGGCCCCCCTCCATCTGGTGGACACGGGCCCCCGCCGGCTTCGGGGACTACTGACGGGGTTATTACCCCTGGGTAGGCCAAAGCAACGGGGTTCTCTCCCCCACTTCAAGAAAAAATACGTGGTCGGCTGCTCCCCGGCCGGCTGGCGCGCGACCGACAAGCACGTTGCCGGCTGGATCGAGGCCGGCTGTCCAAGGAGCCGGCTCGGCCCCCGGCCGGCTGAGCGCGGCCGGCTGCCTTCGGGCCGCCTCCTCCGTTGACCCTTGGGGCGGACAAGCTCCCGTCCCATCCCTCTGCACACGGGTACGTCGACAAGACTGGACCCCCACGACGGGCGCCAATGTAGCCACAGTAACCGGTGACGCGCGGGTGCGCATGGCTACAGTACGGCCGGTCGTACCGCTGACCTCGGCCGACCGCGACCGGGCAACAGTGCCGGCATGCCTCCGCCCACTCGATCACCTGCTCCAGCGTGGCTACAGTGCCGTCGGCCGTACCGGAGACTTCGGCCGGCTGGCGCAAGACGACGCCGCCCGGGCGGCCCGTGCCGTAGCGGGTGGGCGCGGGCCAATCACGGAGCCGGCTGGCGGGCCCCAGCGGGCGATGGGACCGCACAGCCGGTGGACCCTACGGGCGACGAGATGGCTCAAGAGGCGGGACCCCCTGGCCAATCGGAGAGACTGCCAGCCGGGTCCCCCCATTCTGTACCCTAAGAATATTGTAAGCCGGGGGGTTGGCCTATAAAACCCCCCGAGCCCCCATGCAACGGGGACGACGAGTCTCACACACACACACACCTACGAGATGCCTCCCACACATTCATCCTCGTAGCAGAGGAAGGCGAGCCGGCTGCTCCCTCTTCCTCCGCCAGACAACAGCTCTAGGAGCAACCTTGTAAACATACCCATCCATTAACTAGACCAAGCAGGACTAGGGGTGTTACCTCCCACGGAGGGCCCTGAACCTGGGTACATCGTGTGTCTCCACCGCTTGTGCCTAATCCCGCACCCGGAGCCCGTCGGGGTCCTCCGGCCCCAACCGCCTTCGATAAGCCTACCCATGGCATCTGTCGTGAGAAAACGACGACAACTAGCAAAAAATTATAGGCATCCGTATTGTGTAATACTATCAATCTATTATTTATTTCTAGACAACCAATTCATATCACACAATACATACAATTCAATCAAAGTAACACATAGTCTTCATAAGAAATCTTGAACTTTATTCAAGAATATCAAAACAACAATATATAAGGAGGTTGTGCCACAAAAGGACTACATATATGTTTACCACACAACCAAAATAAAAAAAAGTAGTTCCATAAGAGGAGATGTACATATGTTTCTACATGTGTGCCACACAATCAAAATGAGCTTAACCACCAGCCAAATGAGCAGAGCAAATCTCTAGAACATTATCACTCCACCATCTTAATTGTAGGCCTTTCAGATCTTCAGCAGATTGAAAATCTTTCAAACCTTAGTGAACTTGTGTACATTTGAGAAGCCTGCAATAGATCGAAAGATGTTACATACAACAGTTGCATTCATATGTTCCGAAATATGGCGCAGCCAGTAACATCTCTAGAGTAACCTTTTTTATACTAGAAAACATATCCATTTTTTATCATCTTAACAAGTGCAAGCTTATCTTACTTCTCATCAAAATGTAGTGTGCAAAGTCTGTACAAATATTAACCTGAAGATGTTACAACAATCACGTACAATAGCCGCATGGCCACATACAACATCTGCATATGTTCGGAAACATAGAACAACTAGTTAGTAACATCACTAGAGTAATCTCTACTTTAGTAGAGAACATGTCCTCGACATCAACATGTCCATTTTTTATCATCTTGACAGTGGCAAGCTTAACTTACTTCTCATCCAAATATAGTGTGCAAAGTCTGTACAGATATTAAGAGTAACTAGTAGGTGTACCTATCTTGTACAACAGAAAGTGGTATAAGCAGGTTGAATGCGCAAAGTTACTATACTAACTAGGAAAAAAAGGAAAATTAATTTGAATCCTTATCATCTTGAGAATTGTCACTACAAGATGGCTGGAATTTTGAGAAGGCAGTTTGACAGGCTTGCAAATATCTTAAGAAAACAATAATATAAAACTTTACAAGATGACGAAGGTGTTACCACCCGAAAAACTTGAATGCTAGCACATTATCATCAAATGACACTTCTAATAAGGTAGAGACACTACAGATGTCCACAATCAACATAATTTAAGAAACTGCATCATATTAAAAAAAATAGGGACAAGATTGTTTCTAACAATTTCTAGGCAGAACCACCATAAGCCCTAGACCACCAACCCTTTCACAAAGCTTCTATCACTCCAAGATTCTATCCTTTAGCAAAGAAATGTGAGTACTAAGAAGCAATGATGGAAAAAAGAATTGGAATTAGTCCTACACCCAAAGATTTAACAAGAGAATGTCAAGGCAATTTATCAACTGTTCATCAAACCGAACCACTGTCACTGCTTGCACAACCATTGTAGCCAAAGAGTCCCGCTACATTCAGTGCTATCATTTATGTATGGTTCTAAGCTTAAAAATAAATTATAGCTGGAGGAATGTATATAGAATAGAATCACATACCTGATAGTGTTCCTTTCATATGCAAGATTATAAGGTGTAATTACTGAAGTATCACTTCATCTACTAATAACTTCGATAATCAACCAATAGAGAAATTAAGGCATGGTAAATATGGTAAACAGTTTGTGCTACATACAGGATACACATGTACAAGAAAGGTGCAACTAATGCCTTGGAGAATCCGGTTTCGAAACATACTGCTCCCTCCGTCCCAAAATAAGTATTGATACACAACTTTGTACTAAATCAGCGACACTTATTTTGGGATAATGGGTGTACTTTACAAGGGTTGAGACAGCCACAAACCATGGATTTCGTGTCGCGCGACTAGTCACGACTAGTCGATGAGTCACAAAAAAATATCGACTCAACTTAGTGTCGATTCATGACTTGAGTCGTGACTAGTCACAACTGCAGGCTCGACTTTTTGCGAGTCGCTACCCAGAACGATTCATCGACACGAAAACCATGCACAAATCTAAAAAACTTATTACCACGGCTTGTTGTCGTATTCCTGCTTTCACCACAGACTTAGACTCCACTTGCAGCTGCATTAGAAGCAAGGGCTTTTAAGCAATTAACCATAATATTCATTTGATATATGTAATCATAAGAACGAGTAAACTGTAGCTGGTATTTATACTTTTAGTCTTCAGGTACAGAACACCACTAAAAAATGTAAAATATCTGTTTCAATTTTCGACTACACCTTATGTTTTCTCTTGTGACGTACTGATATAACGATGATGCCATTATGTATCAATAGAAAGCCAATGAGGTGCGAGATTACATATTACAAAGGCATCAACAATCGGATAAGAAACCATAATCAAGATAGCTGATGAAAATTGACTATTCTCAAAATAGCTGAAGAAATTTGCAAAAAAATTAGATTCTAAAGTGTTCATATTTTTTCGGTGATCTCGCTCACAATATTTATCTTTGACAGATGGATAAGAAATGAAAGCGAACATGAGCAACATGCCTTTTTTGTAACGAAACACGGCCTACATTCTAAGAATCTTCCATATGATATCGTATACCTGAGAGCCTTTTTTTTTCTAAACTGAATCTTAGACCTGAAATAGGAACTTGACTCTTACACCTGAAATAGGATCATATACTTTGGGTATTATAGCTGATAACGACAATCTCAACTACATGGCTTCTCAAGCATATGACAAGTTGGAGCAACAAAGCTTTACAGAATACACGCATAACTGAACTAATGCTCACGGCTTAAACCATGTGTGATGTGGTGTATATTGGTGAATTAGAGGTGAAAGTTCCATTAGGTAATCAGAATACTAGAGAAGTTTATAAACGAAAATCACTATAGAAAATCACGTGTGAGTGTCGTTTATCTACTCTGAACAGACATACAGAGAAACAAGCAGGTGATAGCATCTTGATCCATACATACATGTGATGAGCTCAATGATGATAGTGGCGTTGTGGTGCTCACAGGTAGCAAGTGTAGAGGAAGTGGTGGTGCTGCCCATGGTTCAACCATTAGTGGTTCAGCTCGACAGGGCCGGCTTGGAGCAGCTCTACCAGCACCGCACTATCCGTCATCCAAAGCAGCAGGTGCTGCACGGCTGTACCCCGAGAAGGTGCAGTACCTACGAAGAAGAGGAACACTCAATGTCAAGGCAGCTCGCAGTTGACTTGCTTGAACTCGATGCCATGAAGAAGAGGCCGTCGGGGACGAACTCCTCATCAGACATGCAACTAGCTACTCCCCGCGTCTTACCGTCTCAGCGGATCTAGGCGAGGAGGATGCGATGACGATGGGGAGAGACAAACGGGGCGGCGTCGATGACGCCCGGAGCGGTCAGATCCGGCAGCATCGACCACCAGTGCGTCTAGACCGCCAGATCCGGCCATGACCAGGCCGGACCGCTTCCATGGAAACAACAGCTCGGCTAAGGAAGAGAGGTACCGCCGCGGCGCACAGGGAAGGGGAGAACAGAGGGCCAGAAATCGGGTTTGGAAGGGACGGCGGTGGAGTGGGCGGCGGCGGATCTGGGATTTGCGGACGAGGAGATGGGCCGAGGGTTAGTCGATTTGGAGGGATTTGGGGAAGATGGTTTGGGCTTGGAGGCTATATTTCTTCGACCGCCAAATTTTGGGTATCTCCCGCGCTAGGCCCGACCTATTTCAGTCTCGCGCCAAACGAGGGCCCCGGCAGAAAATACGCTGTGGTTACGTTCTCCCGGCAGAATATGCGCCTGATAACTGTGCCGGCAGTGTGTATGCCCCTCTGGCTCAAGTTCTACCGGCAGTTTACATGTCATGAGGTGCATGTATCGGCAATAACAAATGTCCCGGCAGATTCTTTGCCTTTATTCAGCTATTTCTCCCCGCAGTTAACTGCCCCTAATTAAGTGTTGTGGTGTAGTGTTTTCTTGTTCTTGGTTCCCCACAAGATGATTTTTGTCCAATTATATTTGGTAGACCCTTCTTGAATACCGTTAATGTCAGGATAGATTGTGAGAAGGAAACGGTTACCGTAAGTTTTGGGGATACGTCTCATGAGTTTAATTTTTCTAAATTTCGTAGACAACCCCATGATAAAGAATTGGCTAGTAAGGATGAAATTATTAGTCTTGCCTCAATTGATGTGCCTCCTACTGATCCTTTAGAGCAATATTTGCTAGACCATGAAAATGACATGCATATGAATGAAAGGAATGAAATAGATAGGATTTTCTTTGATCAGCATCCTATTCTGAAACACAACTTGCATGTTGAAATACTTGGGGATCCTCCTCCACCCAAGGGTGATTTCGTGTTTGAGCTTAAACAATTACCAGATACTTTGAAATATACTTTTCTTGATGAAAAGAAGATATATCATGTTATTATTAGTGTTAACCTTTCAGAGCATGAACAACAGAGATTATTGAAAACTCTGAAGAAGCAACGTGCTGCTATTGGATATACTCTTGATGATCTTAAGGGCATTAGTCCCACTCTATGTCAGCATGAAATTAAAATGGAGTCTGATGCTAAACCAGTTGTTGATCATCAACGACGGTTGAATCCTAAAATGAAGGAAGTGGTAAGAAATGAAATATTAAAGATTCTGGAGGCAGGTATCATTTACCCTATTGCTGATAGTAGATGGGTTAGTGTCGTTCATTGTGTCCCTAAAAAAGGAGGTATTACCGTAGTCCCTAATGATAAAAATGAATTCATTCCGCAGAGAATTGTTACAGGTTATAGAATGATAATTGATTTTAGGAAATTAAATAAATCTACTAGGAAAGATCATTACCCTCTACCTTTTATTGATCAAATGCTAGAAACATTATCTAAACACATAAATTTTTGCTTTCTAGATGGTTATTCTGGTTTCTGTCAAATACCTGTGTCAAAAGAGGACCGAGAAAAGACCACCTTTACCTGCCCTTTTGGTACCTTTGCTTATAGACGTATGCCTTTTGGTTTATGCAATGCACCTGCTACCTTTCAAAGATGCATGACTGCTATATTCTCTGATTTTTGTGAAAGGATTGTTGAGGTTTTCATGGATGATTTTTCCGTTTACGGAACTTCTTTTAATGATTGTTTGAGCAACCTTTATCGAGTTTTGCAGAGATGTGAAGAAACTAATCTTGTCTTGAATTGGGAGAAGTGCCACTTTATGGTGAATGAAGGCATTGTCTTGGGACATAAAATTTCTGAAAGAGGTATTGAAGTTGATAAGGCTAAATTGATGCTATTGAAAAAATGTCGTGTCCTACGGATATCAGAGGTATAAGAAGTTTCCTTAGTCATGCTAGTTTCTATAGGAGATTTATTAAAGATTTCTCTAAGATTTCTAGGCCTCTCACTAATCTTTTGCAAAAAGATGTTCCCTTCGTTTTTGATAATGATTGTGTAGAAGATTTTGAAATTCTCAAGAATGCTTTAATTTCTGCACCTGTTGTTCAACCACCTGACTGGAACCTACCTTTTGAAATTATGTGTGATGCTAGTGACTATGATGTTGGTGCTGTTCTAGGACAAAGAGTTGATAAGAAATTAAATGTTATTCATTATGCTAGCAAAACTTTAGACAGTGCTCAAAGAAACTATGCTACCACTGAAAAGGAAGTTTTAGCAGTTGTGTTCGCTTGTGATAATTTTAGACCCTATATTGTTGATTCTAAAGTAACTATTCACACTGATCATGCTGCTATCAAATATCTCAAGGAAAGGAAAGATGCTAAAACTAGACTTATCAGGTGGGTTCTTCTGCTACAAGAATTTGATTTGCATATTGTTGATAGGAAGGGTGCCGATAACCCCGTAGCAGATAACTTGTCTAGGTTAGAGAATGTTCTTGATGACCCACTACCTATTGATGATAGTTTTCCTGATGAACAATTAGCTATCATAAATGCTTCTCATAATGCTCCTTGGTATGCTGATTATGCTAATTACATTGTCGTTAAATTTATACCGCCTAGTTTCACATACCAACAAAAGAAAAAGTTTTTCTATGATTTAAGACATTACTTCTGGGATGACCCACACCTTTATAAAGAAGTAGTAGATGGTGTTATTAGACGTTGTGTACCTGAGCATGAACAGGAACAGATCCTACAGAAGTGTCATAACGAGGCCTACGGAGGACACCATGCTGGAGATAGAACTGCACATAAGGTATTACAATCTGGTTTTTATTGGCCTACTCTCTTCAAGGATGCTCGTAAGTTTGTCTTGTCATGTGATGAATGTCAAAGAATTGGCAATATTAGTAGACGTCAGGAAATGCCTATGAATTACTCTCTTGTTATTGAACCATTTGATGTTTGGGGTTTTGATTATATGGGACCTTTTCCAACGTCCAACAGGTATACTCATATTTTAGTTGTTGTTGATTATGTTACTAAGTGGGTAGAAGCTATTCCAACTAGTAGTGCTGATCATAACACCTCTATTAAGATGCTTAAAGAAGTTATTTTCCCTAGATTTGGAGTCCCCAGATATTTAATGACTGATGGTGATTCACATTTTATTCATGGTGTTTTCCGAAAATTGATTGCTAAATATGATGTTAATCATATAATTGCATCTCCTTATCATCCTCAGTCTAGTGGTCAAGTAGAATTAAGCAATAGAGAAATTAAATTGATCTTGCAAAAGACGGTTAATAGATCTAGGAAGAATTGGTCTAAGAAACTTGACGATGCATTATGGGCTTATAGAACTGCTTACAAGAATCCTATGGGTATGTATTCGTATAAAATGGTTTATGGTAAAGCATGTCACTTACCTCTAGAGCTAGAGCATAAAGCTTTTTGGGCAATCAAAGAGCTCAACTATGATTTCAAACTTGCTGGTGAGAAGAGGTTATTTGACATTAGCTCACTTGATGAATGGAGAACCCAGGCCTATGAGAATGCCAAGCTGTTTAAAGAAAAAGTTAAGAGATGGCATGATAAAAGGATACAAAAGCGTGAATTCAATGTAGGTGATCATGTCTTGCTATACAATTCTCGGTTAAGATTTTTTGAAGGAAAACTTCTCTCTAAATGGGAAGGACCATACATCTTCGAGGAGGTATATCGCTCCGGTGCCATCAAGATCAACAACGCCGAAGGTACAAATCCAAAGGTGGTAAATGGGCAAAGAATCAAACACTATATTTCAGGTACTCCCATTAATGTTGAAACCAATGTTATCAATACCATAACTCTCGAAGAGCATATTAGGGAGACTTACCAGAACGTTTCAGACTCTAAAAAGGAATAGGTACGTGCTACGGTAAGTAAACCGACTCCAAAAGTTTTCCAGTAGCAATTTTATTCAGTTTTGGAATATTTAAAAAATTAGGAAACTAAGAAGCAGTCCAAAGGACGCACGGGGAGGCGACAAGCCTGCTAGGCGCGGCCACCCCTCTGGCCGCGCCTAGGGGCTTGTCACCACCCCGTGTGCCCCCCGGACTCCATTTTCTTGTGGAACACCCCTTCGGGTCGGCAAAAATTCATTATATAATCTCCCGAAGGTTTCAACTCTCGTATCACGACAATACCTCCTGTTTTCGTTTTGAGTTGTTTCTGCAGCAAATTTAGATTATCATGGCGTCACCCGGTGCTCCGAAGGACAAGTTTTTCGAGAAGGTCATCAACCCTTATCTTGCGGAGGTGCTGCAACACCCTCAAACCATTGAGATGCGTGAGGGGGTGCTGCACATCCGTGACGTTGAGGGGGCGAAGAAGACCGAAAGCGTGGAAACAAGGCTCGAGGCAATGGAGCAGCAAGTCTTCAAGTGCCAAGCGATGGTGGAGCGTGGACTCAATGTCAATCATATGATGATCTCGGAGTTTACCCATAAACACAAGCTGGACACCAAGGACATCGGAGAGCACATCTTCTATCTTTACGAGAAAATTGAGCATCTCCAAGCCCAGATCTATGATCTGCAAAACCAAAACTGTGAGTATGAATACAGATTTAAGAGAATGAGTTTGGCTGCAGATTTGAGGATTCCGGAGACTCGTTCATCTTTTTATGATGGTGAGCCTATGCCTTGGAAGACGGAGGACAAGCCTCCAACCTCCTCAACAAATCCACCACCATCAACCCCGAAGAAGGACACCTAAGTACATGGGTATGGGCACTCCCCTTGGCTTGTGCTAAGGTTGGGGGAGGTGCCCCGGTATCGTATCACACCACACCTTTTTCCTTTGTCCTTTTTGTTTTTGTCTTTACTAGTTCGATCCTTTTTGTTTTTGTTTTGATCTAGTAGAATAAAAGTTTTAGTATGATCTACCTTTTAGTTTTTGCTTTTGCTCCCCTTATGTAAACAAGTCCGAGAGTTATATAATAAAAAGTAGTTTTGATGAGAGGGCTTTGCTAGATTACTATGCTCTTGAAAGCAATAAAGTATAATAGAACTAAAGCAAATAGAACACATAATGATATTATGGGGAATAATGACTTCACATATAAAAAGTATGGTGATTGAAATTTGTTGGGAGTTAACAAACATAGTAATTGGTCATTGGTGCAATTGAAAGGAAGTGATAAAGAAAGAGAGATTCACATATAAATATATTATCTTGGACATCTTTTATGATTCTGACCACTCATTAAAATATTACATGCCAAGAAGTTGATGTTGGACAAGGAAGACAACATAATAGGTTATGTTTGCTTGCATTCGTATAGAAGTTATATGGTTTTAGATCCTCCAACATGTCATGCTTGCTTCCACCTCACATTAGCCAAACTTCCGCACCAAGTAGAGATACTACTTGTGCATCCAAACACCTCAACCCATTTTTTGCCATGAGAGTCCACCATACCTACCTATGGATTGAATAAGATCCTTCAAGTAAGTTGTCATCGGTGCAAAAAGGTAATAAAAATTGCTCCTAAATATATGTGATCTTTTATTGTAAGGGAAATAAGCGTTGTACGAACTTGTGATAGTCAAAAAAGAAAAGCGACAGATTGTATAATAAAGGTTGCTATCACAAAGGGCAATACAACGCGGCGTTCCTCTGCACTAAGAGCTTGTGTATCCAAAAATAAAAAGCGCATGACAACCTCTGCTTCCCTCTGCGAAGGGCCTATCTGTTACTTTTACTTTTTAGTACTTACCTTTATGCAAGAGTCATGGTGGTCTTCACCAATTCCTATATTTCATCTCTCTTGGCAAGCATTTTGTGTTGGGGAATGATCTAGACTTATATAGCCACTCGTATGTGGGTGACCATGGGTTATTATAGTTGACATCACCCTTGAGGTGAATAGTTGGGAGGTAATACTATAAGTCCCTATCTTCCTCTGTGTTCGATTGAAGCTTTGACCGCGTGGGTACCGCGTGAGTGCTTGCAATTGTGAAAGACTAAAAGATGATTGAGTATGTGGATTTGCTTTACAAGCTCTTATATTGACTCTTTCCGATGTTATGATAAATTGTCAATTGCTTCAATGACTGAGATCATAGTTTGTTGGTTGTCAATAGAGTTCTTGGCTCATAATTTATCTTGTACATGAATTGTTACTCTAATATAAAGAATCTCATACAATGAGTATTGCTGTTCTAAAGTTGATCATGATGCCCTCATGTTCGTATTTTATTTTATCGACACCTCTATCTCTAAGCATGTGGTCATATTCATCGATCTCGGCTTTCGCTTGAGGGCAAGCGAGGTCTAAGCTTGGGGGAGTTGATGCGTCCATTTTGCATCATGCTTTTATATTAATATTTATTGCATTATGAGTTGTTATTACACGTTATGGTACAATATTATGCCTTTTCTCTCTTATTTTACAAGGTTTACATGAAGAGGGAGAATGCCGACAGCTGGAATTCTGGACCGGAAAAGGAGCAAATCTGAGATACCTATTATGCACAACTCCAAAAGTCCTGAAAATTTACGGAGAATATTTTTGGAATTAATAAAAAATACTCGCGCAAGAATCAACCAGAGGCGGGCCACTAGCAGGCTTGTGGGGGCCCTGTGGCTCCTCTGATGCCCATCTTCTATATGAAGCGTTTTGACCTCAAAAAAATAAGGAGAGAGCTTTCGGGATGAAGCGCCGCCGTCTCGAGGCGGAACTTGGGCAGAACCAATCTAGAGCTCCGGCAGGGCGGTCCTGCCGGGGAAACATCCCTCCCGGAGGGGGAAATCGAAGCCATCGTCATCACCAACGATCCTCCCATCGAGAGGGGGTCAATCTCCATCAACATCTTCACCAGCACCATCTCCTCTCCAAACCCTAGTTCATCTCTTGTATCCGATCTTTGTCTCAACACCTCAGATTGGTACCTATGGGTTGCTAGTAGTGTTGATTACTCCTTGTAGTTGATGCTAGTTGGTTTACTTGGTGGAAGATCATATGTTTAGATCCTTTATGATAATTAATACTCCTCTGATCTTGAACATGAACATGTTTCGTGAGTAGTTATGTTTGTTCCTGAGGACATGGGATAAGTCTTGTTATAAGTAATCATGTGAATTTGGTATTCGTTCAATATTTTGATGAGATGTATGTTGTCTCTCCTCTAGTGGTGTTATGTGAACGTCGACTACATAACACTTCACCATTATTTGGGCCTAGGGGAAGGCACTAGGAAGTAATAAGTAGATGATGGGTTGCTAGAGTGACAGAAGCTTAAACCCTAGTTTATGCGTTGCTTCATAAGGGGCTGGTTTGGATCCATATGTTTCATGCTATGGTTAGGTTTACCTTAATTCTTCTTTCGTAGTTGCGGATGCTTGCAATAGAGGTTAACCATTAGTGGGAGGTTTGTCCAAGTAAGGGCAGCACCCAAGCACCGGTCCACCCGCATATCAAATTATCAAAGTAACGAACGCGAATCAAATGAGCATGATGAAAACTAGCTTGACGGAAATTCCCATGTGTCCTCGGGAGCGCTTTGCTTCATATAAGAGTTTGTCCAGGCCTGTCCTTTGCTATAAAAAGGATTGGGCTACCTTGCTGCACTTTTGCTACACTTGTTACTTGTTACTCGTTACGAATTATCTTATCACAAAACTATCTGTTACCGATAATTTCAGTGCTTGCAGAGAATACCTTACTGGAAACCGCTTGTCATTTCCTTCTGCTCCTTGTTGGGTTCGACACTCTTACTTATCGAAAGGACTACGATAGATCCCCTATACTTGTGGGTCATCAATAACTCATGCTCACCCACATCCAAATGGGTGTTGGGTTCGACACTCTTACTTATCGAAAGGACTACGATAGATCCCCTATACTTGTGGGTCATCAATAACTCATATGCTGACCCACATCCAAATGGGTATATGCGTCTAGATCATTCCCCAACACATAATGAGTGCCAAGAGAGAGACGAAATATAGGAAGTGGTGAGGATCACCATGACTCTTGCATAAAGGTAAATACTTAAAAAGTTAAAGTAACAGATAGGCCCTTCGTAGAGGGAAGCAGAGGTTGTCATGCGCTTCTTGTTTTGGAATGCCCAAACCCTTAGTGCAAAGGAACGCCGTGCACCCTCCGGACTCCGTTTTCTTGTGGTACACTCCTTTGGGTCGGGAAAAATTCATTATATAATCTCCCAAAGGTTTGGACTTTCGTATCACGACAATACCTCCTGTTTTCGTCCAAACCTTCGGGAGATTATATAATGAATTTTTTCCGACCCAAAGGAGTGTACCACAAGAAAACGGAGTCCGGAGGGTGCACGGGGTGGTGGCAAGCCCCCTAGGCGTGGCCAGAGGGGTGGACGCGCCTAGCAGGCTTGTCACTTCCTCGTGCCTCTTTCGGACTGCTTTTGATTTTCCTAATTTTTTAAATATATCAAAACGGAGAAAAATAGCTACTGGGAAAGTTTTGGAGTCAGTTTACTTACCGTACCACATACCTATTCCTTTTCGGAGTCTGCAACATTTCGGTAGGTCTCCCTAATATACTCCTCTGGAGTTATGGTATTAATAATATTGGTTTCCACATTTATGGGAGTACCTGAGATATAATGTTTGATTCTTTGCCCGTTTACCACCTTCGGATTTGTGCCTTTGGCTTTGTTGATCTTGATGGCACCTGATAACCCACAAGTATAGGGGATCGCAACAGTTTTCGAGGGTAGAGTATTCAACCCAAATTTATTGATTCGACACAAGGGGATCCAAAGAATATTCTCGAGTATTCGCAACTGAGTTGTCAATTCAACCACACCTGTAAGACTTAATATCTGCAGCAAAGTATTCAGTAGCAAAGTAGTATGGAAGTAACGGTAACGGTAGCAAAAGTAACAGTAGCAGTTTTATAGTGATTGTAACAGTAGCAACGGAAAAGTAACTTAGCAAAGATCAATATGTGTAAAGCTCGTAGGCAATGTATCGGTGATGGATAATTATGTTGGATGTCATTCATCATGCAACAGTTATAACATAGGGTGACCCAGAAGTAGCTCCAATTCATCAATGTAATGTAGGCATGTATTCAATATATAGTCATACATGCTTATGGAAAAGAACTTGCATGACATCTTTTGTCCTACCCTCCCGTGGCAGCGGGGTCCTAATGGAAACAATGGGATATTAAGGCCTCCTTTTAATAGAGAACTGGACCAAAGCATTAGCACTTAGTGAATAGATGAACTTCTCAAACTACGGTAATCACCGGAAAGAATCCCAGTTATTGTCACGCTGGGGGATGCGGATCATAACTCGTAATAGGTGTCTACAACTTGCAAGATAGGATCAAGAACACATATATATTCATGAAAACATAAAAGGTTCAGATCTGAAATCATGGCACTCGGGTCCTAGTGACAAGCATTAAGCATAGCAAAGTCATAGCAACATCAATCTCAGAACATAGTGGATACTAGGGATCAAATCCTAACAAAACTAACTCGATTACATGATAAATGTCATCCAACCAATCACCGTCAAGCAAGCCTACGATGGGATTACTCACGAACGGCGGAGAGCATCGTGGCATTGGTGATGAAGGATGGTTGGTGATGACGATGGCGTCGATTTCCCCTCTCCGTAGCCCAAAACGGACTCCAGATCTGGTCTCCCGAGGAAGAACAGGAGGTGGCGGCGGCTCCGTATCGTGAAACGCGATGAACTCGTTTCTCTGATTTTTTTCTCTACGAGTAGGGTTATATGGAGCTGGAGAGGAGGTCAGAGGAGCCACGAGGGCCCCACAAGCCTGCTAGGTGTGGCCAGGGGGTGGCCGCGCCTAGCAGGCTTGTGGCCTGCCGGTGGCCCCCCTCTAGTTGATTCTTGTGGCAATATTTTTTATTAAATCCAAAAATATTCTCTGTAAATTTTCAGGTCGATCCGAGAACTTTTATTTCTGCACAAAAATAACACCAAGGCAATTCTGCTGAAAACAGCGTCAGTCCGAGTTAGTTCCATTCAAATCATGCAAATTAGAGTCCAAAACGAGGGCAAAAGAGTTTGGAAAAGTGGATACGATGGAGATGTATCAACTCCCCCAAGCTTAACCCATTGCTTGTCCTGAAGCAATTCAGTTGATAAACTGAAAGTGATAAAGAAAAACTTTTACAAACTCTGTTTGATCTTGTTGTTGTAAATACGTCTAACTGATGTTCAGATTTTTAGCAAAGATCATGGACTAACCACGTTCACAATAACATTAAGGTCTCACATTTACTCATATCAATGACATAATCAACTAGCGAGCAATAATAATAACTCTCGGATGACAACACTTTTCCAAAACAATCATGATACAATATGACAAAATGGTATTTCGCTAGCCCTTTCTGAGACCGCAAAACATAAATGCAGAGCACCTCTAAAGAACAAGGACTGACTAGACATTGTAATTCACGGTGAAAGAGATCCAGTCATGCTCATACTCAATATCAATTAACAGCAAAGCATACAAATGACGGTGGTGCTCTCTAACTGGTGCCTTTTATAAGAAGATGATGACTCAACAATAAAGTAAATGGAAAGGCCCTTCGCAGAGGGAAGCATTGATTTGCAGAGATGCCAGAGCTCGAGTTTTTAAAACAGATATAAGTAATGATTTTTGAGCGGTATGCTTTCCTTGCTCACACAATGACCAAGAGGTTTTCAACATCTTCCATGCTAGATACATTATAGGCGGTTCCCAAACAGAAATATAAAGTTTTTATTCCCCCTCCACCAATCAGTCACACTCCACGGCGGGCCGAATTCACGGGTACCATCCATACAAACACAGTTCTAGGGGAGTTTTGTTTGATTATATTTTTCTTTTATTTCGAGCATGGAACTGGGCATCCCAATTACCAGCCACTTTCTCGTGAATGATAGTGAATCAACACATATCGTGAGAATAACCCACCTAGCATGGAAGATACTGACAGCCCCCAGTCGCCGCATGAGCAATTTGGGCATACAAAACAGAATGTTTATTTGAAGGTTTAGAGTTTGGCACATGAAAATTTACTTGGGACGACAGGTAAATACCGCATATAGGTAGGTATGGTGGACTCATATGAAACAACTTTGGGTTTGAGGGACTGGATGCACAAGTAGTATTTCCGCTTAGTACAAGTGAAGGCTAGCAAAAGACTGGGGAGCGACCAACAAGAGAGCGACACAGTCATCAACATGCTTTGAGAGTAACCAACATTGAATGCAAGCATGAGTAGGATATAAATCACTATGAACATAAATATCGTAGAGGCTATGTTGATTTTGTTTCAACTACATGCATGAACATGTGCCAAGTCGAGCCACTTGAATCGTTCAGAGGAGGATACCATCCCATCATACTACATCACAACCATTTTAATATGCATGTTGGCACCCAAAACAAACCATTATCCACTCTTAGATAATTAAGCATGGCATGAGTAACTATAATCTCTAATTGTCATTGCAAATATGTTTCACCCATGATGAACTGAACTCAGAACGATGAGCTAATCATATTTAAAAATGCAAGATAGGTCGAGTTCATACCAGCCTTTCTCCATCTCAATCTTTTCATCAAATATCATCATTATTGCCTTTCACTTGCATGACCGAACGGTGTGGACAATAATAAGAGTGCACGTGCATTGGACTAAGCTGGAATCTGCAAACAATAACTCAAAGGAGAAGACAAGGTAATGTGGGCTCTCTAATAGGTAAACAATAATGTATATGAGAGCCACTCAACATTTTCATTGTACTCTTCTCCTTACGACCCAAAGAAGGAAAAATCAAAACAAGAATGAGGAAAACTATTTACATGGGAAAGCTCCCAACAAACAAAAGAAGAACGAAAAATCTTTTTGGGTTTTCTTTTTAATGCTACAACTAAGCAACTGGAAAATAAAGCTAGAACTAATTTTGTTTGTATTTTTCTCAAAGTTAATTAAACACACAAGAAGAAAGCAAAACAAGGGAATAAACTACCATGGATGGTACAATGAAAGAGTATGAACACCGACTGCTAAGATGAGTGTGTGAACATGAATGTAAAGTCGGTGAGAAATACGTACTCCCCCAAGCTTAGGCTTTTAGCCTAAGTTGGTATATGGCCATGGCTGGCCCTGATAATATCCGAAGTCATAGTTGGGGTTGTACTAGGCTGCTGCGGCTACCGCCTGAACGACTGCATCATGAAGGCGAGCCGATTTGGCGCTCCTCTCGTACTCGTCTGTCTCCTCTATGGTTATAATGTATCTCTGTTTTTCCTGAAAGTTAAAGAAGGCAGGAGCCGGAAGGGTAACATGGACAGCATGCTGTCTGTCAAAAATTAGTCGGTACTGGAGAGATTGTTCGTTCCTCTCGAGAAACTAAAAACGTACCAAAGCCTCATAATCAAGAAAAGCATGTGGTAACTCGATATCATTTCCGCGTATGGGTACCCCAAGATAATTAGCTAAACGAGTGGCATAAATCCCACCAAAGAAATCTCCATCCTTAGCATTATTATGCAACCTTCTAGCAATAATGGCTCCTAAGTTATATCGCCTTTCGCCCATTACTGCACTCTTAAGAATACTAAGATCGGTTGCAAAAAGCACTACTAGAAAAAAGGCTATTAGTGGCGCACCACATATTGCTATTAATGGCGCACTATGGGTGCGCCAGTATTAACACGCCATTAGTAATTGTTAGTAATGGCGCACCTTTGATGCGCCATTGGTAATCCAAATACCAGTGGCGCACCACATGGTGCGCCACTACTAACCCTTAGGTGCTCCACTAGTATTCCCTCCAGGTGCGCCACTAATAGCCTTATAGGTGCGCCACTAGTAATAAAGGAAGGTGCGCCACTAATAAGGGCTGAAATGCGCCACTAGTAATGTATTTGGAAAACAAAAAAAAATCCAAATTTACAGAAAACAACCTATAAGGAAAAATAATTTAAAAACAAAAAATGAAATAGAATCATAATTTTTATTATAGTAAGAATATTACAATGTCTTTACAAGTATCCAATAAAAGGAAAATTGCAAGGAAATAAAAGAAAATCCTAAAACTAATCTTCTAGTAATCTTTTCTTCTTTTTCTTCACTTTATCCCTGCAAATTGTAACAAAATAAACAGAAAGACAAACAAACTATTTATAACATGTCAATACTGTCATTTTTTATGCAGAACTAGATATGAGCATATATTTCCAGAATTACATGGTGTGAATATTGTATGAGTAAGATTATAATGGAAATGAATTTTGATAGGAGCCCACTTTCGACGAGTATTTATCTGACAGAGCTAAATAATAAGGGCATTTACCTTTTGATAATATTATTATACTATACTACTAGTATACTACTCCACTTGGATTTTTTAGATGAGCCAAACAAGTTTTATTATGCATAAAAATATGTTAAGACCGATCAACACATAGCGATGCTACAGGAAAATGGAACAATGATTCAATCATGAACCTATATAATTGAACACTGCCCAACAACTACTTGAAATTACATGACTATGCATCATACAAAGTTTGGGACCTCAGTCTCTTTTCAGACATCAATTAAGTTTGTATATAGTATATAAAGATAGATGTTTCCTTACAGGAGACACATGACAACTGGAAGGAAATAGATGTTTCCTTGTATATTATAAGGAGACACATATCAATATGCATACATACTATTGAGCATCAGCCACATAGCTTATACAACTCATATGTGCTTGGTATGGCTAAATGTTAGCCTTCCAATCAGTGTGATTAACGAGTTTCGTAAACAAAGGACATGATGCATAATAGCAAACAACCCCGCCTCAAAGCCTCATGATTATTATTAACAGAGAGCAACTCACTAAGCACAGGCACTAGATCATCGGCTCGACGGTCGGAGCGGAGCACTCTATGGCCATACCTCAAAGGCTAGGTCCGAGAGCAGACAGAGGAGAAAGGAGATCAAGGGCTCACCTTGGTAGTGGTAGCCGAGGAGGCAGTCATGGGAGCAGACGCCAAAGTTATGGGCCAACAACCCCGCCTTCTCGTACATCTGAAGCACAAAACATGCATCAAGTCAACAATAGTTTATCACATGACAAATCATAGAATGTAGAGAAGATACATGCAACAAATTAGAAGTAAATTTGGTAAAGCAATCTGCGCCATTTGAAAAAAATGCAGTCTGCACCATAGATAGATATACATGTAACACCCAAGGGAGCAATCAATATCATGAACAACCATCTTGATTCTAAATCACCAAATACATCTAACAATCTAGAGGAACTCATCTAATTAAACTTCTCATTCTGGGGTAGGGTTGTGGTTTACATGCCTGTATGAGAAGAAAGTAAACGTAGGATATCATTTCATAGAATAAAAAATAGTCCACACCTTCAAGTATAATCTGAGTTCAATGACTGATAAAGTAGCAGTTCAGATAGATCTTCACAACTATGATATTCAGAATTTAAAGATGGGTAACGCATTGCTCCAAAGGACAGGCATGAATAAAACAAACATGCTTCTAAACAGGGGCAAAACCCTCACTAGGATTACTCTTACAAACAGGTGATCACATATTCACAAATATAGAAGAGATGTCAATTAAAAATCTCCATGAGGGATTAGATTGAGCAGGAGCTTTGACTAACTCAGGTGACTAAACACAAACAGTTTCATCACCTCAACTAACTCTTGGGCTGTACGGATCATAATACTGACCAGATCCATTCATGTGATTCTGAAACGTAATGTTAATTTGCAATTTGGTTGGTCCAGATTCAAGTTCAGGTGGTGCTGCAGCCAGCTACCTGGACAAGATCTCACACCAGTTTCATTTTCACACACATACCTACACCTATATACACCACCTCTTGTTTGTTTTCCAAACTGACGACCACCAGCTACCTATCTGAGTACCATTTCGCCGAAATGAAGACTCGGCAAAAAAGAGGTATGACTAAAATCAGACCATGACCTTCATCAAGCCAAGCTCAATGGCCAGACCATCTCAGGTAATGGGGAGAGAGAAAGAGGGGGTCAGGGACTCACCAAACCGAGTAAAGGGCGGACACCACCGCCATGGTTGTAGCCAAACCACTATCATCACGCTGCGAGGGATGCCAAGGTAGTGACCAAGGAGGAGGTAGTCCACCCGCTCATAGTAGCCAAACAGGGATGCCAGATCATCGCAGTCTCCCCTTTCCTTCAGGTTGACAACCCAAGGACTACACGTGGTGTATCAACTTCCATCCCTCGGACTGTCACTTGCCCCCTTTCAGCTATCATCTCCTGTGACATTCAAAGAAACTCCCAGTCAGAACTCTCTCTAATGAACACACCACGACACAAAACAGCTCCCAGTTTTCATTCCCCATGAAAACTCAAAACACAGTAATATTTTTCGCAAGTTACAGTCCAACACCACCACCAGCAGAACAGAAACAGACTCAAGCTACTAAAAAGCCATGCCCAAACAAGCTGGGCAACTATTACAAGTAACAACTACTCCTTCGATTCCATAATTCTTGTCATGGTTTTAGTTCAAATTCAAACTAAAACCAAGACAATAATTATGGAACGGAGGGAGTACTACAAAAAGCATGCCAGAACAACCAAGGCAACTATTACAAAAAACTAGTAATGGAAATAGCAACAACCGTGCTGATAAGACAAATTTCTATCTCGTGTCTATAGCAACAACTACTTGAGAAAGACAGATCCACTAGGGCTGCTGCTTCTTTCTACAGGTACTTAATTGAGTTCGTTCAGGTAACAATATTAATTGTTGTACGCCTTGGATAATCAGAATTAGAGAAAAAGAAGACTTCTCTTACTTCGCCTAAGCTAACCACTTTAAATTCTAGCTCCCTAACACACACTGGGAAATAACAATCTATGAATGGAAGCAATATATTAACTGAAAAAGTCATTGCCTGAACCTCTGTTCTTTCGGAGACCACCTCAAATTTACCTTCTATTGGTTGCCTGAACCTACTCTTTTCTAAAATCCTCTCAAACTTAGAGACATGTTCTTTCATATAGTAACAATGACTACCTGAAGATTAGGTGACAATGTGACATACATTGGCAGAACAACATGGTCCAATCTGAACTTGATTTACACAATAAATTGTTTCAAGTAAATTAATTTTTTAGTATAGCTAAACTATTGATGACCACACAGGTGAACTGAACCACCAACGGCAAGTTGTAAACAATTAATCTACCACCGTGATTCCAGGTTATGACAAGTATGAACATGAACATGAGATGGGTGCAGTCTAGATAATTACCTTGTTCAAATCGGAGTAGGGGAACACGAGGACCGCCATGGCAACGGTGGCGAGCCGAGGTCCTGTCCCGGCACGCGAAACCCTACCCAGGGTCGGGGTCGCGCGGGAGAGATTGAGGCGGGGATGAACGAATCCAATGAGTGGAGGAGGTAGATCACCCCGAGACGAGCTCGTGGCCGTGCTGGGACGCTGCGGGAGTGGCCGGGATTCGCCGGAATCGGCCGGCGGCTGTGCCATGGGAAAGGGGAAGGGAGCCTCCACACCTGCAGCTCGGCGGCCTCCATACCTGCAGCTCGGCGGCCTCCACACCCCGGAGCAACGCCCTCGCCGGAGGACGTGGTCACCAGCTCTCCTCTGGATCCGGTGAGGATGGTTGGGGAAGGAGCTCACCACGGCTCCATGCCCTGGATCTGGTGTGAGGGAGGGGGAAGGGGGCTCGCCGTGGTCGGGAGGGAGAGGAAGAGGCGGGCGGCCGGGGCTCGCCGTGATCGAAGTCGAGGAAGTCGTCGAGCCCCGTGCCTGCCGTCGGTCGCCATGGCCGGCGGCTAGGGTTTCCGGCGCGAGGAGGGATGGAGGGATGTAACCGCGGGCCGAGCAGCTCGAGCGGATCTGCGTCCAGGCAGAGAGGGGGAGCGGCCGCCGGCGGTGGAGTGGAGGCCGGGGTTGGGTGGTGGGAGGCGGCCTGAGGTCCGGCTTGTGGGGGATCGAGAGCCAACCAAGACGGGGGTTGGGTAGGTGGGAGTGGGACGGGGGGTTTCTTTTGGATTCGTTCAGATAGCAATGGCGCACTGGTAGGGAGTGCGCCATACGTATAGATAGCAATGGCGCACCTCTTACTGGTGCGCCATTACTAGTTAAAACTAGTAATGGCGCACTTTCCTCTGGTGCGCCACTGCTAAGTCTGGGGAGGGGTGTGGGGCCAGGACAAAACTAGTAATGGCGCACCACACATTAGGTGCGCCATTAGTAATATGGTCATTAATGGCGCACCCATATCTGGTGCGCCACTGCTATATAGCAGTGGCGCACCGCATACATGGTGCGCCATTAATGTCCATATTAGCTATAGCCGTTTTTGTAGTAGTGAAGGTGGCTATGCTCAGTTTTACCGTTAATACATCTACGTATGAATAGAGCAAAATAATGTATGGCAGGAAAGTGAATGCTCCCCATGGTAGCCTGTGTAATATTTCTAGTTTCTCCGACGGTAATGCTAGCAAGAAAATCATTATATTCAGTTTTGTGTGGATCACTATAACTACCCCATTGTGGAATTTTGCATGTATGATTAAAATCCTCTATGTCCACAGTATATGATTTATCATAAAGGTCAAATAGAACAGAAGGTTTATTACGATTGAGTGAAAATTCAAACCTCCACACGAAAGAATCCGTGAGTTGATAGTATTGCTTGCATTTGTCCGACACGAATTCCTCAAGGCCAGCATTTCTTGTGTATGCGTAGAATTCTTCCTTGAAACCGGCATCACTCATGAATTGATCCGATGGCCATTCACAAGGTCATACTTGTGCTTCCCTCGGTGGTTCAAGGTTGGGCTCACGTATAGCGAGTCTCGGGGCCTTCTTGCTCGATGAACCCCCTTGAAACACCTTCCTCAACATTTTTTCTTTTTCTGAAAAATTCTGAAATTTTTAGTGACCCAAAATAAAGGTGAACAAAACTAAACAAAACTCATAGCAACTACTCCCACAAGTGCCTAGAGGATATATCATGCATCAAAACTACTTGGGACCATATAAATTTGACATGCAAGCTCAAGAACAAGGTCACCACAACAGCAAAAATTTGCAATATATAAAGCACTAGAAAAAAAACTAATTGGACCATTGGAGGAGTCACATACCGAAGAACAATCTCCCAGAACAGTTTTGCGAATGAAGCTTTGCACAAGGAGATCTAAAATGGCAGCAAAATGAGCTAGAACACGGGTTTGAGCAATGGTGGGATTTTTTCTGGAGGAAGATGAAGTGGATGGGTGCTGGAATAAGTGATGGAGGGCCACGTGAGACCCACAAGCCTGCTAGGCGCGGCCAGGGGGGTGGCCGCGCCTTGTGGGCTTGTGGCCCACTGGTGCAGCCCCCTGCAGTGTGCTCAGTGCCAAATATTTTTAAATATTCTAGAAAAAATCATACTCCACTTTCAAGACATTTGAAGAACTTTTATTTTCAGGTCACTTTTTTATCGCACGAGAAACTCGGAAAACAGGAAAATAATAGCATTTTTACTTAATTAAATCTTACTAATAGAAAGTAAAAGTTGGGTATAGAAAGTTGTGCTTTCTAAATTCATCCATCTCATGCTCATCAAAAGGAATCCATCAATAAGGTTGATCAAGTCTTATTAACAAACTTCTTTCGAATAACATGAAACCGATTTTTTTTTGAATAACACTAAGTTACCTCAATGGGGATATGCATGTCCCCAACAATAAGTATATCATATTTCTTCTTGATAGTAGGAAGAGGGAACTCAAAGTCTCCAATAATAATCGTTGGAATTTTTTCAATAGAGTTGATACTGTGAACTTGAGGTTATTTCTTTGGAAAGTGTACCGTATGCTCATTACCATTTATATGAAAAGTGACAGTGCCCTTGTTGCAATCAATAATAGCCCCTGCAGTATTAAAAAATGGTCTACCAAGGATGATCGACATACTGTCGTCCTCGGGAATATCAAGGATAACAAAGTCCGTTAAGATAGTAGCATTTGCAACTACGACAGGTACATCATCACAAATACCGATAGGTAGAGCAGTTGATTTATCAGCCATTTGCAAAGAGATTTCAATAGGTGTCAACTTATTCAAATAAAGTCTACGGTATAAAGAGAAAGGCATAACACTAACACCAGCTCCCAAATCACATAAAGTAGTTTTAACATAATTCCCTTTTATAGAGCATGGTATAGTCGGTATTCCTGGATCTCCTAATTTCTTTGGTACTCCACCCTTAAAAGTATAATTAGCAAGGATGGTGGAAATCTCAGCTTCCGGTATCTTCCTTTTATTAGTCACAATATCTTTCATATACTTAGCATAAGGAGACATTTTTAAAATATCAGTCAAGCGCATACGCAAAAAGACAGGTCTAAGCATTTCAACAAAGCGCTCAAAATCCTCTTCATCCTTTTTCTTGGATGGTTTAGGAGGAAAGGGCATGGGTTTCTGAACCCATGGTTCTCTTTCTTTACCATGCTTCCTAGCAATAAAATCTCTTTTGTCATATCTTTTATTCTTAGGTTGTGGGTTATCAAGATCAACAGCAGGTTCAATCTCCACATCATTATCATTACTAGGTTAAGCATCAACATGAACATCATCATTAATATTATCACTAGGCTCATGTTCATCACCAGATTGTGTCTCAGCATCAGAAACAGAAATATCATTTGGGTTTTCAGGTGTATCAATAACAGGTTCACTAGCAGCATGCAAGATTCTATCATCATACCTATTCCTCCTATTATTGGAACGACTAGGTGCATCAGTATTACTCCTTTGAGAATCTTGCTCAATTCTCTTAGGGTGTCCCTTAGGATACAAAGGTTCCTGAGTCATTCTTCCACCTCTAGTCACAACTTTAACATAATGATCATTGTTCTTACTATTCATCTAATTAAGCAAATCATTCTGTGCCCTAAGTACTTGTTCTACTTGGGTAGTTACCATGGAAGCATGTTTACTAATCAGTTTAAGATCATTGATAGTTATAATCATATAATCACCTAAGCGATCAAGCATGAAAGCATTATGTTTCAATTGTCTACCATAAGCATGAAAATTTTCTTGCTTAACAACAAAATTATCAAACTCATCCAAGCATTGGCTAGCAGACTTATTATAAGGAATATCGCTTTCATCAAATCTGCGAAGAGAATTTACCTCTACTACCTGTGTTGGGTTATCAAGACCATGTATTTCTTCAATAGGTGGTAGATTCTTAACATCTTCAGCTTTAATACCTTTCTCTTTCATAGATTTCTTTGCCTCTTGCATATCTTCGGGACTGAGAATAGAATGCCTCTTTTGTTCGGAGTTGGCTTCGGAGGTGGTTCGCAAATAGTCCAATCATTATCATTGCTCAATATATTATTTAATAGTATTTCAGCTTGTTCAACAGTTCGTTCCCTGAAAACACAACCAGCACAACTATCTAGGTGGTCCCTAGAAGCATCGGTTAGTCCATTATAAAAAATATCAAGTATTTCATTTTTCTTGAGAGGATAATCAGGCAAAGCATTAAGTAATTGGAGAAGCCTCCCCCAAGCTTGTGGGAGACTCTCTTGTTCAATTTGCACAAAGTTAAATATTTCCTGCAAGGCAACTTGTTTCATATGGGCAGAAAAATATTTTTCAGAGAAGTGATAAATCATATCCTGGGGGCTACGCACACAACCAGGAGCAAGAGAATTAAACCATATCTTAGCATCACCCTTTAACGAGAAAGGAAACAGCTTAAGGATATAGTGCTAATGAATTTTTTCCTCATGTGTAAATAGGGTGGCTATATCATTCAATTTAGTAAGATGTGCCAGAATAGTTTCAGATTCATAACCATGAAAAGGATCAGATTCAACCAAATTAATTAACTCAAGATCAATAGAGAATTCATAATCCTTATCAGTAACAAAGATAGGTGAAGTAGCAAACTTAGGATCATATTTCATTCTAGCATTCAAAGATTTTTCTTTCCACTTGCAAAGTAATTTTTTAAGATCATCTCTATCATTACAAGCAAGAAAGTCCCTAGCTACCTCTCCTTCCATAACATAACCCTCAGGAATATCAGGCAATTCATATCTAGGAGAGCTAGGTCTAGCAGGTATCTCAAAGTGTTCAGTTTCAATAATTTCATTAGTTTCATAAGTATCATAATTTTCAGCATTGGCCCTAGCAATTTGTTCATCAAGAAATTCACCTAGTGGCACAGTATTACAACAAAGTATCATCAAAAGCATCATGCGTAGCAGAAGTGGCATCATCAATTACTTGCAACATATCAGAATTACAAGCAGGTGGTGGTGTCGCAAACTTACTCATAAGAGAAGGTGAATCAAGTGCAAAGCTAGATGGAAGTTCCTTACCTCCCCTCGTAGTAGAGGGATAGATCTTGGTTTTTGGATCTTTCAGATTCTTCATAGTGATCAACAGATATAAATCCCAAGTGACTCAGAGAATAGAGCTATGCTCCCCGGCAACGGCGCCAGAAAAAGGTCTTGATAACCCACAAGTATACGGGATCGCAACAGTTTTCGAGGGTAGTATATTCAACCCAAATTTATTGATTCGACACAAGGGGAGCCAAAGAATATTCTCGAGTATTCGCAGCTGAGTTGTCAATTCAACCACACATGTAAGACTTAATATCTGTAGCAAAGTATTCAGTAGCAAAGTAGTATGGAAGTAATGGTAACGGTAGCAAAAGTAACAGCAGCAGTTTTGTAGTGATTGTAACAGTAGCAACGGAAAAGTAACTTAGCAAAGATCAATATGTGGAAAGCTCGTAGGCGATGGATCGGTGATAGATAATTATGTTGGATGTCATTCATCATGCAACAGTTATAACATAGGGTGACACAGAACTAGCTCCAATTCATCAATGTAATGTAGGCATGTATCCCATATATAGACATATGTGCTTATGGAAAAGAACTTGCATGACATATTTTGTCCTACCCTCCCATGGCAGCGGGGTCCTAATGGAAACTAAGGGATATTAAGGCCTCCATTTAATAGAGAACCGGACCAAAGCATTAGCACTTAGTGAATACATGAACTCCTCAAACTACGGTAATCACCGGAAAGAATCCCAGTTATTGTCACCCTGGGGGATGCGGATCATAACTCGTAATAGGTGTCTACAACTTGCAAGATAGGATCAAGAACACATATATATTCATGAAAACATAATAGGTTCAGATCTGAAATCATGGCGCTCGGGCCCTAGTGACAAGCATTAAGCATAGCAAAGTCATAGCAACATCAATCTCAGAACATAGTGGATACTAGGGATCAATCCCTAACAAAACTAACTCGATTACATGAGAAATCTCATCCAACCCATCACCGTCCAACAAGCCTATGATGGGATTACTCATGAATGGCGGAGAGCATCATGGAATTGCTGATGAAGGATGGTTGGTGATGACGATGGCGTCGATTTCCCCTCTCCGGAACCCAAAACGGACTCCAGATCTGGTCTCCCGAGGAAGAACAGGAGGTGGCAGCGGTCCCATATCGTGAAACGCGATGAACTCTTCTCTCTGATTTTTTTCTCCGTGAATAGGGTTATATGGAGCTGGAGAGGAGGTCGGAGGAGCCACGAGGGCCCCACAAGCCTACTAGGCGCGGCCAGGGGGGTGGCCGTGCCTAGCAGGCTTGTGGCCTGCAGGGGCCCCCCTCTGGTTGATTCTTGCGCCAGTATTTTTTATTAAATCCAAAAAATTCTCCGTAAATTTTCAGGATGATCCAAGAACTTTATTTCTCCACAAAAATAACATCAAGGCAATTCTGCTGAAAACAGCGTCAGTCCGGGTTAGTTCCATTCAAATCATGCAAATTAGAGTCCAAAACAAGGGCAAAAGAGTTTGGAAAAGTGGATATGATGGAGATGTATCAGCACCGGAACGATATACTTCCTCGACAATGTAAGGCCCTTCCCATTTAGAGAGAAGTTTTCCTGCAAAAAATCTTAACCGAGAATTGTATAGCAAGGCATGGTCACCTACATTGAATTCACGCTTTTGTATCCTTTTATCATGCCATCTCTTAACTTTCTCTTTAAACAACTTGGCATTCTCATAGGCCTGGGTTCTCCATTCATCAAGTGAGCTAATGTCAAATAACCTCTTCTCACCAACAAGTTTGAAATCATAGTTGAGCTCTTTGATTCCCCAATAAGCTTTATGCTCTAGCTCTAGAGGTAAGTGACATGCTTTACCATACACCATTTTATACGGAGACATACCATGTTTGTGTACTAAAGTTTGGGCTTTTAGTACCCCATACTTGTGCACGGGCAGTTGTAGCCACACCAGCGGCGAGGCCTACCAGGGGACTGCTAGAAGCAAATACAAAGAAGTCAAGGAACATTCAAGTCAACAAACACAAGACCGAAGGACAAAGGCTGGAACCGCGGCAAGATCTTGCCGGGGGTGGCCCGCGGAGCCCCGGCAAGGCCTCGCCACCCTGCCAGCGTAGAGGCCAGGTGTCAACCCACCAGGATAAGTGTCGAGGCGCGGGCGATAGAGAGGCTAAGCGGTGCCGATGGGACGGGCTCCTGTCCCGTCCCGTAGAAGGTCAGGGACACCTGACGGAGCATTAAATGCATTTGTCCTACACCGTCAATGTTAGGTATGATAACACTGTAGCACTGTGCACCTCGTGCATGCACTGTACGCCACTGTTGGGATCCCCTTAGTCGTATAAAAGGAGGCCCAGGGCGTTACGAGAGGAGGCTTTTTTCTTCCACCTTCTGGCTCACGCGCGTAGCAGCTCTTGGTAGCGCTCCTGTAGCCAGAACCCTCGTAAACACCCATAATACACTAAAGCAGGAGTAGGGTTTTACGCTTCTCAGCGGCCCGAACCTGGGTAAAATCTCCCCTCGTGCTGTTCGTTCGATCTGCTCTTTGCGCATACCGTCCCCATACCTGGCGCGCCAAGGATGTCGGGGAACGACACTCCTGGGACCGCGTGGATCCCGGGATGAGATAGTATACACACCTACAGGCAATGTTCGAAGTTGACACCTTGCGGAAAGGAGTACAGCAACAAAAAGCTAAGTTGCAAAACTTTAAGTAAACTTTTACTATGAGGTTATTGTCCTTGGACGATTTCAAGTTTTGTATGGGAAACCTGCACGCGAAGGAGCCTTGCCATGATCGGCTGCGCCCTTACTCTATTTCGAGTCCGCTCAACAGTTTAAGTGGCTGAACTGGAAACGTCAAGGTAACTTGCCATGATTGGTAGCGCCCTTACGCTGTTTCGAGTCCGCTCAACAGTTTAAGTGGCTGCACTAAAAATGTCAAGATATCTTACCGGCAGCGGCACCGCCAGCAGGCTGCTAAGGATCCGCTCCTCAAAGCGCTTGCAGCAGTGTTGCATACGCCGACAAGTTTCCGATAAAGCGTAGGGAATACACCATAGAGAGTAAAATCATACAAGAAGAATAACATGCATTCATTTAAAAAGAATGAGATTTGCACGGGATGACATCTTTTCCTAAGTACATCTTTATTTGACTTTCTCCCCTTGGAGCAGGTTATAAGAAGAAAAATTGGGAGGAGGCCCCCGACAGAATCCTAGCCTGGCCCCTCCTGGACCAGCACTGCGCGGAGGGCAGGGCTTCCAGAAGGGAGGACAAAGCCGGAGTCCACGAGGCTGCCAGGAGATCTAGATTGGAAGATGCGGCAGCGCCCGGGACAAGGACACCCGGCAAGGTCAGTCCGCCGGGAGGGGGAGAGGCGTGAGTAGACGGTGACGGTGCGACCGGCGACTAGTTGGAGCTCAGGTCGTCGTATTCCGACTTGACGGCCTGGAGCTCAGACCCGTCGTCGTCGTCTTCACCGACACCGTCCTCCTCATCGCTGTCGCTCAAGGAGGAGCTTTCGGCACCGCTCGAGCTTTCCTCGCAGCAGCTGAGGCGGGCGCCTGAACGCCTGTAAATCTTGATAGAGAGCATGTCGGCCTCCGTCATCTTGAAGCGGAGGACATGCCCATCCTGGAGGTTGTGGGCGCAGGCGAAGGTTTTCCAACCACGCTTGAAGAGAGGGATGCGGCTCTCCGGGTATTTGACGTCCACCCGCACAGCGCCGTTGCAGCAACCATGCGCCCGCAGCCACAAGGCGGGTGGCCTATCAACCTCCATTGCCCTGGCGAAAGGGTGAGGGAGGCGCAGATGGATCCGGAGGGGACCGCGCAGCTTGATGACAAACTCCAGTGCCGTCCCCTCGGAGTGGGTCTCTTCGAGGAGGGGGTCCGGCGTCGGAGGGAGGGGTAGAGCGGAGCTCCGCCTCCCTCGGCCACGGCCTCCACGACGGCCCCGACCCCTCGTACCTCTTCCACCACACGCGCTCGGGCCACCCTCCACTTCCGTGGATGAAGCAGTGGCCTGATCCCGACGGGAACTCCTCGCCGATCGGGAGGAGGATGGTGGCCGCCCTCGCCCCCCGGCCATGCCTAAGGGCAAAGACAACCCAAGATCGGGAAGGTATAGAAGGGCAGGCTTTGGAGATTTGCACTCAAGGAGGAAGAAGGATGGATGAGCATTGCCCCTCGCTACCCCCCAATTTATAGGGGGAGGCGCGGGGGCTGGCTCTCCTCCGCCCCAAGAGTCGCCGCCCATCTCCTCCAATCCCGTCGCCCACGATCACGGGGCGAACAGGTAACTGCCCCATTGCTCCAATCCATGGCACTGCGGTTTCTGCCACGATCAAGACTTTAACCCACGGACGCCCGTTGCCAGCCCCCCCCGCTATGCATGCGGCGCACGTGGCAGAAACGGCCGCTCCGCGCACGTCTCCCATGTCGTGCACTTAACGCGCATCATGGGGAGGCGCAGTAAGCGGAATGATTACAACCGCGGGCTCCTGCCACATGTGCCCGTGCACTATTTGGGCCTAGCCCAACAACGCCTCGCACCCGTGTGTGGCCCAGGCCCGGGGGCTCCTGTCGGTGTACTAAAGTTTGGGCTTTTAGTACCCTATACTTGTGCACGGGTAGTTGTAGCTACACCAGCGACGAGGCCTACCAGGGGACTGCTAGAAGCAAATACAAAGATGTCAAGGAACATTCAAGTCAACAAACACAAGACCGAAGGCCAAAGGCTGGAACCCCGACAAAATCTTGCCGGGGGTGGCCCGCGGAGCCCCGGCAAGGATTGCACCCGGCAAGTCCTCGCCACCCTGCCAGCGTATAGGCCAGGTGTCAACCCACCAGGATACGTGTCGAGGCGTTGGCGATAGAGAGGCTAAGCGGTGCCGATGGGACAGGCTCCTGTCCCGTCCCGTAGAAGGTCAGGGACACCTGACGAAACATTAACGCTATGTTTGGATGTAGACATTGAGGACCCTGGTATTGCATTGGCTCCAATGCCTAATATTCCAAGGCATTGGTATTGAGCTGCAATGCCACACTTTGTGTTTGGATGTTCTTGCATTGGGCACTTGGAATTGAAGGGAAGTAGCAATGCCAAATCTTGTTTGGATGCACATAGTGTAGAATTGGACATTGTGAAATGTATGAACAATATAATAATTGCTTGTACAAGTTTGTAAAATGAAATCTGATCATGCCATATATTTGAGATTGTGCATTATAATACAATAAAATAGCATGCAAATAAATATGAACTGTTCAAATATATGAAAAATAGGCTAAAATATGTACATTACAACACCTGAAAATTATACATAAGCAACATGAGCATATGTTCACATGCACTGGAGAATATGAACTGTTCAAAAACATGAAAAAATAGGTTGAAAACTGTACATCACAGTAGCATATTAGAATTGACTTGATAACACCATGAACTATTTAAAACATGAAAAAATAGGCTCAAAACTGTAGGTAACAACAGCATATTATGATAAGCTTGCCAACAACATTGCATATTATAACATGTCTCACTCCATCCAGAACACATAACAAGTCTTGTGCATCAACAATGCAACTTTAGGACAAGATTAAAAGTCTCACACAAACTAGGAGAACTAAAAGTAGCAACACGCATACATATTATCCATCAAGAGCCATTCTACTAATTCAACATCAGCAGCCATTCCTTCCTGAAGCTCATGGGAAGCTCCAGAAGCGCTTGGTACAAGCGCTCGCTAAGTATCAACTTACCATAAGATCGCAATATGTCAGCACGAGCCAAATCAGGGATCATCTCAAGTGTCGCGAGGATTTCAGCAGGAGGTGTAACCTGAGGCATAGGTAAAGGCTCAAGTGACTTCATAGCTTCATGAAATGAGCCTTTCATATCCCCAAGTAAGCACAGGATAGCATCACCAGTTCGCTGTTTTTTTGTGGCACTTCAGGACTCTCTTCAGTTGGTCCCGCGGTAGGTTCTACAACAGTTTCAGCACCTGTGACAGCACCTTCACCATTTGCATGATCCTTTGAGTATATGGTGGTGATAGCATCCCAATTCTTAATGACCTTGTTCTTGTAAAATGCTATTTTGTTGTTAGCCTGCACACACACACACAAACAAAGAAATTGTCAAACGGTTGTATACATATCTTGCAACACAATTAAAATGTGCAACTGATAAATTTCTTACCGCCACATATTTAGTCCACACATCTTCACTATCAATTGAAAGCTTATGATTCACCCAATCCCATCCAAAGCCACTTTGAGAAAGCATCTTGCTAATGGCCTCATAGTGCTTTTCAAAAGTTTTGCACCTTGAAATGATGTTTTCCTTTGTGATGGTCACGTTACACTTCTCACGTACATTGGTCATGACAGCAACATAGACATGGGACTTCCATCCATTTTGGGCATGATCACCATTGTTGTGATGCTCAACCAGGACCTCCAATAGTGCAATGTCCATTTCATCAGTCCATGTGAGGTAAGTCCTACCAAATTTCTTCAGTCCATTGTCACCTCCTTCAGCCATAGTCTTGTAAGTAAGCATACATGCACATAATAGCCAAACACAAGGACAACATCAGTCCATGCGAGCATTCAAGTTCTAAACAAAACCAAGCACATCACTCAATATCCACTTAGCAAGCCATCAAATTAGTAAATAGAAGCAAGCACATGTAATGACATGGCAATATAAAAAAGCTGGGAGAGCAAAAGTTCTGATTTTGTTGCTCACAAACCTTCTATTGGCCTACAGGACGTCCTGACCTTCAAACAACCTGCAAATTGGAAAGAAATACTTTAGCATCTAACAATCCATCATGGGAGGAATTAGTATTCAGATTTGCTTAAAACTGAGGCGAGCTGATGCCACCATGGTGTACAGGGTAGTGACCTGCTCCTATCAGACATGGACGGGGTGGGGAAGGATGGGGCAGAGGCGGAGAGGGAGGAGACGGGGTGGGTGGGGATGGGTTGGGGAAGGGGAAGGGGAAGGGGCTGGGAAGATGGCCGGATGGGGCAGATGCGGAGGAGGAGGAGACCGGCGGATCGAGCAGATGCAGAGGAGGAGGAGATCGGCGATGGGGGCAGGTTCCGCGGCGTGCCGGGGCTCACCTGCGCCGCCGCTACAGGGGCAAGTCGAGAGGGCCAAGGAGAAGGCCGTTGCTGGCCGGAGAGGCGAGGTAGGGGGGAGGAGGGGCGAGGCCAGGGCTCACCTGCGCCACCGCTTGCCGCCACTTCTCCCCTCGTCTCGCGATTTGTTTCCCCCACTGGACTGTTCTGGAGAGGGGAAGGACCGAAGGGGTATGGAGTGGAGGGAAATCAGCCCAAAACCGAGCGCGAGAGCCAAGTATTCGCGAAGAGGGCGTGAAGCATTCCCGGGCTACGGCCAATATTCAGATACAATGCCACGGTTCAATAATAAAACCACCCAAACGCTGGTATTCGGGAGTGGCAAATGCCAATACCGAATTCTGCTCCTCTAAGTCGACATCCAAACATAGCGTAAATGCATTTGTCCTACACCGTCAGTGTTAGGTATGATAACATTGTAGCACTGTGCACCTCGTGCATGCACTGTACGCCACTGTTGAGATCCCCTTAGTCATATAAAAGGAGGCCCAAGGCGTTACGAGAGGAGGCATTTTTCTTCCACCTTCTGGCTCACGCGCGTAGCAGCTGTTGGTAGCGCTCCTGTAGCCAGAACCCTCGTAAACACCCATAATACACTAAAGCAGGAGTAGGGTTTTACGCTTCTCAGCGGCCCGAACCTGAGTAAAATCTCCCCAAGCGCCGTTCGTTTGAGCTGCTCTTTGCGCATACCGTCCCCCCGCCGAACCGCAAAGGGATCCACGCGGTCCCAGGAGTGTCGTTCCCCGACATACCCATAGGGTTCTTGTAAGCAGTTCTATAAGCCCATAATGCATCGTCAACTTTCTTAGACCAATTCTTCCTAGACCTATTAACAGTCTTTTGCAAGATCAATTTAATATCTCTATTACTTAATTCTACTTGACCACTAGACTGAGGATGATAAGGAGATGCAATTCTATGGTTAACATCATACTTAGCAAGCAACTTACGGAATGCGCCATGAATAAAGTGTGAACCACCATCAGTCATTAAATATCTAGGGACTCCAAATCTAGGGAAAATAACTTCTTTGAGCATCTTAATAGAGGTGTTATGATCAGCACTACTAGTTGGAATAGCTTCTACCCACTTAGTAACATAATCAACAACAACTAAAATATGAGTGTACCCGTTGGACGTTGGAAAAGGTCCCATATAATAAAAAACCCAAGCATCAAATGGTTCAATAACAAGAGAGTAATTCATAGGCATTTCCTGACGTCTACTAATATTGCCAATTCTTTGACATTCATCACATGACAGGACAAACTTACGAGCATCCTTGAAGAGAGTAGGCCAATAAAAACCAGATTGTAATACCTTGTGTGCAGTTCTATCTCCCGCATGGTGTCCTCCGTAGGCCTCGGAATGACACTTGTGTAGGATATGTTCATGTTCATGCTCAGGTACACAACGTCTAATAACACCATCTACTCCTTCTTTATAAAGGTGTGGGTCATCCCAAAAGTAATGTCTTAAATCATAGAAGAACTTTTTCTTTTGTTGGTATGTGAAACTAGGCTGTATAAATTTAGCAACAATGTAATTAGCATAATCAGCATACCAAGGAGCATTACGAGAAGCAATTATGACAGCTAATTGTTCATCAGGAAAGCTATCATCAATAGGTAGTGGGCCATCAAGAACATTCTCTAACCTAGACAAGTTATCTGCTATGGGGTTATCAACACCCTTTCTATCAACAATATGCAAATCAAATTCTTGTAGCGGAAGAACCCACCTGATAAGTCTAGGTTTAGCATCTTTCTTTTCCATAAGATATTTAATAGAAGCATGATCAGTGTGAACAGTTACTTTAGAATAAAAAATATAGGGTCTAAACTTATCACAAGCAAACACAACTGCTAAAAATTCTTTTTCAGTGGTAGCATAGTTTCTTTGAGCACTGTCTAGAGTTTTGCTAGCATAATGAATAACATTTAATTTCTTATCAACTCTTTGTCCTAGAACAGCACCAACGGCATAATCACTAGCATCACACATAATTTCAAAGGGTAGGTTCCAATGAGGTGGTTGAACAACAGGTGCAGAAATCAAGGCATTCTTAAGAATTTCAAAAGCTTCTACACAATCACTACTGGAATCAGAACATTTGCCGTCTGCCATATCTTTGCCGTCGACTAGCGGATGGCAAAGAAGGCGTTTGCCATCATCTAGCGAAAAACAGACGACAAAGGTGGGGCGGACGGCAAATGTTTTGTTTGCCATCAGCCTACTCTTTGTCGTCGGCTAGCCGACGACAAAGATGGGGCAGGCAGACGGCAAAGGTCACGGGCGGGCCCCACTTCACCGTGGGTTCAGAGGACAACCTTGTTGCCGTCGGGGACCTCTTTGCTGTCCGCCTCATCCCTCTTTGCCGTCCGCTAGTAGACGGCAAAGAGGATGTCCCCCCTTAACGGTCACGGCGGATCCCCACCCCCTCACTCTCTTCCCCCTGCGATCCACTCCACGCTCTCTCTCTCCCAGCACCGACCGGCCCCTCCCCGCGGCTCCCCCCTCCTCCTCCCCCGCCCCACCGCGCTGCCCCCACCACCGGAACTCCCCAGCGCCGCCCCTCCCCTCTCCCCGCCCCTCCCCTGCGCTGTCCCTCCCCTTTCCCCGCCCCTCCCTAGCGCCGCTCCCCGCGACGAGCCCCCTCCCCGCTACGAGCCCCCTCCCCGCGGTGAGCCCCGTCCCCCCCTCGCCGCCCCTCCCCCGTGCCGCCCCCACCACCGCGGCGAGCCCCCCACCCGCGCCGCCCCCTCCCCATCGCCGGCCCTCCTCCACCTGTGCCTCCCCGCGACGCCCAACCGCTGGAGCTCGACGCGGCACCGCCCCCCTCTCCGCGGCCTTCCTCCCCCGCGCCGGCCCTCCTCCATCGGCCCTGCAAGGTGAGGTTTTTTCTTTTTTCTGTTTTTACTTTTCAGTTTATGTTACTAGTGCTTGTTTTTTTGTTTAGTTTAGGTTAGTTTAGGTTAGTTCTAGTGCTAGTTTAGTTTAGTTTAGTGTTTTTCTGTTTTTATTGTTTAGTTTAGGTTAGTGCTAGTGCTAGTTTAGTTTAGGTTAGTCCTAGTTATTAGTGTTATTAGTGCTAGTGCTAGTGTTTAGATAATAATAAGGAAAAGAAGAAGGAAAAAAATGAAGGTCGAGGAGGCCGAGGAGCTCATAGTTTTGTAAATTATGGGTTAGGTCACATATTTTCTGATGTTTGTTATAAAAAACATCATATTTGTGTTGATCGGGTGAATTTCAATGTGCAGTTGTTTGACGACCTCCCCGTACTTTGACGAGCACCCCTGCTGCGTTCGTTGGTGAGCACAAATGACATCTCCTCCCCCGGCCCCCTTAATTTGCTCGGTTCCGGTCTTCGTGCCGATGAAACTTGCTAGCTATAGGTGTCTTCAATCATCAGTATGCGTGACCAGTATGCGTCTCCCGTTCGAAAGGGCGGCATCTATAAATATGCATGTCTTTGCATATTTATAACGGCCATCCTTTCGAATTGTCCAACGTTATCCATGGACAACCCGAGTATGTGTAGATTGGGTTCGTTTTCCCGTATGCTCTGCTCTGGATCCGATGCGGAATTTTGTCAGTGCCTCGCTGTTGTTCTTCGGGTACACAACCTCTCTGTTTATTGCCGAGACGTGTATCAGGAGAACAGCGGGGTGGTGCTGCCGAAATTCTGCATCGGATCCGGAGCAGAGCATATGGGAAAACGAACCCAATCTACACATACTCGGGTGGGATTAGGACCTATCTCTACCTATTAGCGTGTAGGTTGCATGGACGTAATAAAACTGACAAACTTGATTAACGGATGAATATAGATGATGAATTATATATATATAATTCTTGTGTGTTTACTAGGTAGGCAAGATGAGTGATCGTGCTTGGATGTACACCGGTCACCCTAGTCAGAAAGAAATGACCATTGAATGGTTAACAAAAACCAAGGGGTTTCTGAGCGCCGCATTTGCAAATGGACAGGAAATAACCTGGTGCCCCTGTGTCTGGTGCAACAACCATAGAAAGTGGAAACGGGATGAAATGGGTAAACACTTGCAGAAGTGGCGTTTTACGCCTGATTATACGGTGTGGAGATTTCATGGTGAGTCTGCCTAACGTGCCAGAGGTGAGGTTGTTCGTCGTCGCACCGACGAGCATGGTACCGGGATCGAAGACATGGTGCAAGACTTTGATGATGCTCGGGATTCGGATGATGAGATGGAGGAATCTGCAAAGGCCTTCTATGAAATGTTGGAGTCTTCAAAACGTCCACTCCACAAGCACACTGAGCTTTGTCAGCTGGATGCCATCGTGCAAGTAATGGCTCTGAAGGCTCAGTTCAACCTAGGCAGAGAATGCTACGACGCGATGATGACGATATTTGGACGCTTTCTACCCAAAGGCAATGTATTGCTAGCAAACCTGTACCAGTGTGATAAAATCCTACGTGCGCTTAAGATGCCCTATGAGAAGATAGATGCCTATGAGCATGGATGTGCCTTATTTAGGCTTGAGTATGCGGGCTTGAACTATTGTCCCATTTGCAAGTCTTCCAGGTATGTTGTGGTAGACAACGGTATGGGTGAGAAGAGTCAGACCAAAATCCCAGTTAATGTTCTTCGGTATCTGCCAATCATACCAAGACTTCAATGTCTTTTCATGGTCGAAGAGACGGCCAGACAGATGACGTGGCATAAATTGGGCAAAAGAACCGAACTAGATGCAGATGGGAATACGATGTTCGGACACACTTCAGACGCTTTTGCGTGGAAGCACTTCGATGCATTACATAAGGATAAAGCGGGCAGATCAAAGGCATCCTCGAGTCGGCATCAGCACGGATGGGTTCCACGTGTTTGGTATGACGGCAACCCAATACAGTTGCTGGCCTGTATTTGTCATTCCACTCAATCTCCCCCCTGGAGAGATTATGAAAAGAAAGAACATTTTCTTGACGTTGATAATTCCAGGGCCCAACTTTCCGGGGAAGAATATGAATGTGTACATGCAGCCGCTTAAGGATGAATGGCAAGAAGCTTGGGATAATGGGATCAAGACATATGACGCCGCTTCCGGAAAAAACTTCATAATGCATGTGTGGTACGTGTTCTCGACGCATGACTTGCCGGCGTATGCGCTATTCATTGGCTGGTGTGTGCATGGAAGGTTCCCGTGCCCCACATGCAAGGCAGCTCTTGAGTTCCGTTGGCTGCGGGCGGGTCGCAAGTATTCTTGCTTCGACTTGCACAGACAGTTCCTGGATCCTCGCCATAAGTTCAGAAAAGACAAGAAGAATTTCATGAAAGGTACAGTTGTCAAAAACTCTGCACCACCTGCATTGACAGGCCAATAGACCCTGGATCAGATAAACGCTCTTGATCCGGATCCAAAACATCCAGGGTATTTCAAAGGGTATAATACGAAACATACCTGGACTCACAAGATATGCTTGTGGGATCTGCCTTACTTTAAAGACCTCCTTTGCCCACACAACATCGACGTGATGCACACTGAAAACAATATCGCCGAGGCCCTTTTTGGTACATTGTTCGGCATAGAGGGAAAGACAAAGGATAATGCTAAGGCTAGAGTCGATCAGGAGGCTCTATGTGATAGGCCGTTACAAAACATGCGACAACCGTTAGGAAAGAAGAACTGGAGGAAGCCAAAGGCATGGTTCAATCTTGGAAGGCCAGCTATGAGGGAAATGCTCTTGTGGGTGAAAATGCAGTTGATGTTCCCCGATGGGTATGCAGCGAATCTAAAGAGGGGAGCGAGTCTTGACAAATTGAAAATATTTGGTCTCAAGAGTCATGATTGGCACATTGGCCCCTGAGGATGAATGGCTAGTACTGGCAGAGCTGAGCTATTTCTTCCGCGCTCTTTGTGCGAAAGAACTATCGCCTGACGTGCTAGATGAACTGGAAGAGTTGGCACCGGAATTGATATGCAAGTTAGAAAAGATCTTTCCACCGTGCTTCTTTAATCCAATGCAACATTTGATTTTGCATCTCCCGACCGGGGCAAGATTGGGGGGGGGCGTGCAAATTCATTCTTGTAGTGCTAGGTTTACCCATTATTAATACTTTGTTCCTCTCTTGAAGGCTCATCACAATAAGACGGAGGTGCCAGAGGTGTACGACCTCTATGCCATGACCCATACTGCCTCATACAAGAAGGTCAAGGCATTCTCTGAGTCTGACCTCGATAATCCCGAGAACTTGACCAATATCTCCTCCCACCACAAGCTCGTGAGGTACAGAGATGTGGGGAAGGCGGTGAATGCGGAGGACTTCAACCCGAGCCAGCAACCACTTGATCCAGACCTGGTGATGTTAGCTGGCCACGGGAGGCCCCATGGCTCGATATCCATTGGAGATGGACATATACGGTTTTCGAGCACTTTTCGGCAGATCAAGGTGCGCCAAACGAGCTCTTGTCCTGAGATGCCGCCTCGTCCACGGCCAGTCCAACTCGCCATTGAGGTTAGTCATACGGACTCAGATAGCTTTCATCCATTACATTGTCTGTGCGAACAAAGATGATTACAATGCTAACGAGGAGGTGTGTTGTAGGCTGCTCTGGATAAAGAGAGAGAGACAACCCAGGCGCTTCTAGCGGAACCGGCCCGGAAGGCAGAGGAGGAGAAGAGGGATCTGGAGGAGAGGACGGCTAAGATGTTGGAGGAGGAGAGGGCACGGAACGATGCATCTCACCGGGCCATGTACGAGCTCATCGTGGTAAGTTTCTTCTTCATATTAGCCAAATGATGCACTACATGTTCTATTCATTAATAACCAATATGATTGACTTGGTAAAACCAAATGTGCAGACTTTGTGCGAGAAGACCGGCCAGACCCCTCCGCCGATGCCAGTCATTACCCCAGCCAGAATGGTGAGTTTAATTTTCAATGTTCATTAGTTACTAGTCTTAACATTTCAGCGTCATCATGCTAACGCAAATGATCTTTGGTACAACATAACTCCCGAGCCGCATCGCACAACCCGAGCAACCCCAGTGCTTTACCTCCGTGATGACGAGGAGGGTAAGCCGTAATATGCCACTTACTTGGCTCGTTTTCTCAAACAAAGACAAACATAGCACTTAGACAAACTTAGCACTTAGACAAATGTCATATTTTACGTAAGTTAGCTTTGTTTCCTCTAAAATGACATAGTAATCTTACTTACCTCCAAAATGACATATTGTACCTAAGTTAGCTCTAAAATTACATATCGTACCTAAGTTAGCTCTAAAATGACCTATACTTAGCATTGTTTCCTCCACACTAACATATTAAGCTTAGTTAACTCAACAATGACATAATAGACTTGGTAATCTCATAGATACCATGGACTTAGCTTATTTTCTTGCAAAATGACACAATAAGCTTAGTTAGGTAAAAATGTGATAATTACCTAGGTTAGCTCTAAAATGACACAAATAAGCAATAAGAAGAAGAAAAACAAGAGAAGAAAGAGAAAGAGAAGAAAAAAGCTTCTTCTTCTTCTTGTTCTTCTTCTAGATCTTCTTCTTCTTCTTCTTCTTGGTAACCTCATAGATGCCATATACTTACCTTATTTTCTTGCAAAATGACACAATAAGCTTAGTTAGGTCAAAAATGGCATAATTACCTAGGTTAGCTCTAAAATGGCACAAATAAGCAATAATAAGAAGAAAAAAAGAGGATAAAGAGAAAGAGAAGAAAAACACTTCTTCTTCTTCCTCTTCTTCGTCTTGGTAACCTCATAGATGCCATATACTTACCTTATTTTCTTGCAAAATGACACAATAAGCTTAGTTAGGTCAAAAATGGCATAATTACCTAGGTTAGCTCTAAAATGGCACAAATAAGCAATAAGAAGAAGAAAAACAAGAGGATAAAGAGAAAGAGAAGAAAAACACTTCTTCTTCTTTTTCCTCTTCTTCTTCTTCTTCTAGATCTTCTTCTTCTTCTTCTTGGTAACCTCATAGATGCCATAGACTTACCTTATTTTCTTGCAAAATGACATAATAAGCTTAGTTAGGTCAAAAATGGCATAATTACCTAGTTTAGCTCTAAAATGGCACAAATAAGCAATAATAAGAAGAAAAACAACAGGATAAAGAGAAAGAGAAGAAAAACACTTCTTCTTCTTCTTCATCTTTTTCTTCTTCTAGATCTTCTTCTTCTTCTTGGTAACCTCATAGATGCCATAGACTTACCTTATTTTCTTGCAAAATGACACAATAAGCTTAGTTAGGTCAAATATGGCATAATTACCTAGGTTAGCTCTAAAATGGCACAAATAAGCAATAATAAGAAGAAAAACAAGAGGATAAAGAGAAAGAGAAGAAAAACACTTCTTGTTCTTCTTCCTCCTCTTCTTCTTCTTCTAGATCTTCTTCTTCTTCTTGGTAACCTCATAGATGCCATAGACTTACCTTATTTTCTTGCAAAATGACACAATAAGCTTAGTTAGGTAAAAAATGGCATAATTACCTAGGTTAGCTCTAAAATGGCACAAATAAGCAATAATAAGAAGAAAAACAAGAGGATAAAGAGAAAGAGAAGAAAAATACATCTTCTTCTTCTTCCTCTTCTTCTTCTTCTAGTTCTTCTTCTTCTTCTTATATTCTTCTAGTATTCTTCTTCTAACTTTCTTATTTACCATTTTGCAGATTTGATTCACTTCATGGAAGCTTGCATTGATGGAGTTCTTGCGTTTACTTTCTGTTTTGATTTTGTATCGATGAACATTGTGAAACTTGCTACCTATGGATGAAACTGTGCATGTATGCATGAAACTTGCACTTTTGATTTGGTATGTTTGTTGGATGATCATATATATGTGCTTGTGATATGGCAGGGATATAGTTTCTGTGAATTATATATATATATATATATCATATATGTGCTTGTGAAAATGATTGGATATAACAAAAAACAGAACAAAAAGGGACAACAAAGGCACTTTGCCGTCTGCCGCCGACGGCAACGGGCTCTTTGCCGTCTGCCCCAGACGGCAAAGGTGCCACGTGGCGGCCACCTGTGCAACCTGGGAAGACCAGACTGGCAACATTTGGTTTCTTTGCCGTCTGCGGCAGACGGCAAAGGGTGAGGAGGCAAACGGCAAAGAAGTGAGGGGGCAGCCACGACAGAAGTCTTTGCCGTCTGCGGCAGACGGCAAAGGTGGCAGGGAGGCGGACGGCAACGACTTTGCCGTCCAATAGACTTTGCCGTCTGCAAGCTGACGGCAACGAATCTTTGCCGTCCGCTGGGCGAAAGCAGACGGCAAAGAACCCCTTTGTCGGAGCTAGCTGGGCCCAAAAATATGCCGTCTGCTAGTGGACGGCAAAGTGCTTTGCCGTCCGCCTTTGTGCCTTTGCCGTCTGCCATGGCAGACGGCAAAGTGCCTGATTCCTGTAGTGAATCATCATCAAAAATGAATGGAACATCTTTTTGCAAGAGATTGGTGAGCGGCCTAGAAATCTTAGAGAAGTCTTTAATAAATCTCCTATAGAAACCATCATGACCAAGGAAACTTCTTATACCTATGATATCCATAGGACACATCATTTTTTCAATAGCATCAACTTTAGCTTTGTCAACTTCAATACCTCTTTCGGAAATTTTATGTCAAAAGACAGTACCTTCATTCACCGTAAAGTGGCACTTCTCCCAATTCAAGACAAGATTAGTTTCTTTGCATCTCTGCAAAACTCGATCAAGGTTGCTCAAACAATCATCAAAAGAAGTTCCGTAAACGGAAAAATCATCCATGAAAACCTCAACAATCCTTTCACAAAAATCAGAGAATATAGCAGTCATACATCTTTGAAAGGTAGCAGGTGCATTGCATAAACCAAAAGGCATACGTCTATAAGCAAAGGTACCAAAAGGGCAGGTAAAAGTGGTCTTCTATTGGTCCTCTTTTGACACAGGTATTTGAGAGAAACCAGAATAACCATCTAGAAAGCAGAAATGTGTGTGTTTGGAAAGTCTTTCTAGCATTTGATGAATAAAAGGTAGAGGGTAATGATCTTTTCTAGTAGCTTTATTTAATTTCCTAATATCAATTACCATTATATATCCTGTAACAATTCTTTGCGGGATCAATTCATTTTTATCATTAGGAACTACGGTAATACCTCCTTTCTTAGGGACCCAATGAACGGGACTAACCCATCTACTATTAGCAATATGGTAAATGATACCTGCCTCCAGAAGCTTTAATATTTCATTTCTTACCACTTCCTTCATTTTAGGATTTAACCTTCATTGGTGATCAACAACTGGTTTAGCATCGGGCTCCATTTTATTTTATGCTGACAAAGAGTGGGACTAATGCCCTTAATATCATCAAGAGTATATCCAATAGCAGCATGATGCTTCCTCGGAGTTTTCAATAATCTCTGTTCTTCATGCTCTGAAAGGTTAGCACTAATAATAACAGCATATATCTTCTTTCCATTAAGATAAGCATATTTCAGAGTATCCGGTAATTGTTTAAGCTCAAACACGGGATCACCCTTGGGTGGAGGAGGATCCCCAAGTATTTCAACAGGCAAGTTGTGTTTCAGAATAGGATGTTGATCAAAGAAAATCTTATCTATTTCATTCCTTTCATTCATATGCATATCATTTTCATGGTCCACCAAATATTGTTCTAAGGGGTCAGTAGGAGGCACAACAATAGAAGCAAGACCAATAGTTTCATCCTTACTAGACAATTCTTTATCATGGGGTTGTCTACAAAATTTAGAGAAATTAAACTCATGAGACGTATTCCCAAAACTTACGGTAACAGTTTCCTTCTCACAATCTATCCTGGCATTAACGGTATTCAAGAAGGGTCTACCAAATATAATGGGACAAAAATCATCTTGTGGGGAGCCAAGGACAAGAAAATCAGTAGGATATTTTATTTTCCCACACAAGACTTCAACATCTCTAATAATCCCAACTGGTGATATAGTATCTCTATTAGCAAGCTTAATTGTAACATCAATTTCCTCTAACTCAGCTGGTGCAATATCATTCATAATCTCTTTATATAAGGTAAAGGGAATTGCACTCACACTAGCACCCATATCACATAAGCCATGATAACAATGATCTCCTATTTTAACAGAAACAACAGGCGTGCCAACAATGGGTCTATGTTTACCTTTAGCATCAGGTTTAGCAATTCTAGCAGCTTCATCACAAAATTGAATAACATGCCCATCAATATTATCAACCAAGCGATCCTTAACCATAGCAATACTAGGCTCAACTTTAATTTGCTCAGGGGGTGTATGTATTCTAGCACAGCTCCTACGAACCACTGTTGAAGCTTTAGCATGTTCCTTTATTCTAACAGGGAAAGGTGGTCTTTCAACATAAGCAACAGGAATAACAGGATCAACATTATAAGTAATAGTTTCCTCTTCAACTTTAATAGGTTCGACTACTTTCACTTCAATGGGAGGATGATATTTAAACCACTTCTCCTTAGGGAGATCAACATGAGCAGCAAAAGATTCACAAAAAGAAGCTACTATCTCACAGTCAAGTCCATATTTAGTGCTAAATTCACGAAAAGCATCGGTGTCTACGAAGGATTTAACACAATCAAACTTAAGGTTCATACCTGACTCCTTACCTTCGTCGAGTTCCCAATCTTCAGAGTTGCGTTTAATTCTTTCCAATAAATCCCATTTGAAGTCAATATCTTTCTTCATATAGGAACCAGCACAAGAAGTATCGAGCATGGATTAATCATTACGAGAAAGCCGAGCATAAAAATTCTGAATAATAATTTCTCTCGAGAGCTCATGATTGGGGCATGAATATAACATTGACTTAAGCCTCCCCCAAGCTTGAGCGACTCTTTCTCCTTCATGAGGCCAAAAATTATAGATATAATTCCGATCACGATGAACTAGATGCATAGGATAGAACTTTTGGTGAAATTCCATCTTCAATCGGTTGTAGCTCCATGATGCAATATCATCACATAGCCTGTACCATGTCAATGCCTTCTCCTTCAAAGATAAAGGAAAGACCTTCTTCTTGACGTGATCCTCGGGTAGACCTGCAAGCTTAAATAATCCACAAACTTTATCCACATAGATTAGATGCAAATCAGGATGTAGTGTTCCATCTCTAGCATAAGGATTAGCCAGCAGTTTCTCTATCATACCTGGAGGAATTTCATAATAAATATTTTCAGTAGGTTCAGTAGGTTGAGGGACAACTCTTTGTGTTTCCGGTCGAGGTGAAGATACCCCGAACAAGCCCCTCAAATGATTACTTTCCGTAGTGACAAGTGACAGTAAATTTCAGCACACTATATAAATTTTTCCTTACCAGATTCCACTTACCAAAGGCGCTTCAGTCCCCGGCAACGGCACCAGAAAAGAGTCTTGATAACCCACAATTATAGGGGATCTATTATAGTCCTTTCGATAAGTAAGAGTGTCGAACCCAACGAGGAGCAGAAGGAAATGACAAGCGGTTTCCAGTAAGGTATTCTCTGCAAGCACTGAAATTATTGGTGACATATAGTTTTGTGATAAGATAATTCGTAACGAGTAACAAGTAACAAGTGTAGCAAAGGTGCAGCAAGGTAGCCCAATCCTTTTTGTTGCAAAGGACAGGCCTGGACAAACTTTTATATAAAGCAAAGCGCTCCCGAGGACACATGGGAATTTCTGTCAAGCTAGTTTTCATCATGCTCATTTGATTCGCGTTCGTTACTTTGATAATTTGATATGTGGGTGGACCGGTGCTTGGGTGCTGCCCTTACTTAGAAAAACCTCCCACTTATGATTAACCCCTCTCGCAAGCATCTGCAACTACGAAAGAAGAATTAAGATAAATCTAACCATAGCATGAAACATATGGATCCAAATCAGCCCCTTACGAAGCAACGCATAAACTAGGGTTTAAGCTTCTGTCACTCTAGCAACCCATCATCTACTTATTACTTCCCGATGACTTCCCCTAGGCCCAAATAATGGTGAAGTGTTATGTAGTCGACATTCACATAACACCACTAGAGGAGACACAACATACATCTCATCAAAATATCGAACGAATACCAAATTCACATGATTACTTATAACAAGACTTATCCCATGTCCTCAGGAACAAACGTAACTACTCACCAAGCATGTTCATGTTCATAATCAGGGGAGTATTAATTATCATAAAGGATCTGAACATATGATCTTCCACCAAGTAAACCAACTAGCATCAACTACAAGGAGTAATCAACACTACTAGCAACCCACAGGTACCAATCTGAGGTTTGAGACAAAGATTGGATACAAGAGATGAACTAGGGTTTGGAGAGGAGATGGTTCTGGTGAAGATGTTGATGGAGATTGACCCCCTCTCGATGAGAGGATTGTTGGTGATGACGATGGCTTTGATTTCCCCCTCCGGGAGGGAAGTTTCCCCGGCAGAACAGCCCTGCCGAAGCTCTAGATTGGTTCTGTCCAAGTTTCGCCTCGAGACGGTGGCGCTTCATCCTGAAAGCTTCATTCTGATTTTTTCCAGGTCAAAACCCTTCATATAGCAGAAGATGGGCGTCGGGGACCTGCCAGGTGGGTCACAAGCCTGCTAGGCGCGGCCAGGGGGGTGGCCGCGCCTCGCAGGCTTGCCACCTCCTGGTGGGCCCCCTCTGGTATCTGTTTCGCCCAGTATTTTTTATATATTCCAAAACAATTCTCCGTAAATTTTCAGGACTTTTGGAGTTGTGTAGAATAGGTATCTCAGATTTGCTCCTTTTCCAGTCCAGAATTCCAGCTGCCGGCATTCTCCCTCTTCATGTAAACCTTGCAAAATAAGAGAGAAAAGGCATAAGTATTGTATCATAACGTGTAATAACAGCCCATAATACAATAAATATCAATATAAAAGCATGATGCAAAATGGACGTATTAGAGACTCGGAGGAATGAGGAAGCAGAGGAGGCGAATGAGAGGTGTGGTTAGGCCCTGGGGTTTTCTTTCCCTTTTTATGAGGCTTATCGCTATTTTGCCTCCCTATGTTGCGTTGTGGATCCCTCCGCTTCCCGAGACATGCGTGCCATTGCACACGCATGATTAAGCATATTCCGTGTAAAACGGGGCACGGTCTATGCATTGATAGATCGTGTTGATTGAAACGGCCTCGAACCGCGAATCGAGTTTTTGCAACTAGCCTAGCGGTCGTGGTGGGCCGTGACCTTTCGTCAGAAAGGTCGTCAGGGGATGTTGTTTTACCCCTTGACGTTTGGCCTTCAGGGCCGACCTATTCATGGTGTCCGGACATGCCACTATTCGGAAGACTACAAGTCATCGGAGGACAAACTAAGTTCGGCGGGAAGAACTCACCTCGCAAGCTGAAGACTCTAATTACACGAAGCGACTGAAGCTAAGACCCTTGGCGTTGGAGGCAAGTTCGAGGGCTACTGAGGGAGTCCTGGATTAAGGGGTCCTTTGGAGGCCGACCTATTTCTTATGGGCCGGACTGTATGGGCCGCTTGCCGAACATTGATAGATCGAAAGCCCTGTCTCTAGGAAAGGAAGCATCGGGAATCGTGGCTTGTCCTCCACGTTTGGTGTAGCAAATAGGCATGTTTATCTCTTTGGCATGTAACCAACCATGTGTAAACCCTAGGTATCCCCGGCGTCTATATAAGCCGGAGGGTTTTAGGGTGTAGGGAGAGGACAACTCATCTAGGGTTAGCTATTGGATCTCGAGGTAGATCAACTCTGTAACCCCCATATCATCAATACAACCAAGCAGGACGTAGGGTATTACCTCCATAGGAGGGCCCGAACCTGGGTAAATCCTTGTCCCCTTCGTCTCCTGTTACCACTGATTCTAGTCTCACAACTCGGCACCCCCTACCCGAGATCCGCCGGTTTTGACACCGACACCCACCACCCACCAGGGCACGTCGGGAGGGGGCTGGCGTGCCCTGGTGGGTGCTGTGCACCCTGGGCCCCACTCCGGTGGTTTCTGGTTCCAGTATTTTTTATATTTTCCAAAATAAATCTCCTGAAAGTTTCGTTCCATTCCGAGAACTTTTATTTCTACACAAAAACAACACCATGGCAATTCTGCTGAAAACAACATCAGTCTGGGTTAGTTCCATTCAAATCATGCAAATTAGAGTCCAAAACAAGGGGAAAAGAGTGAGGAAAAGTAGATACATTGGAGAAGTATCAGTTCCTCATGCCATTCTTCATATCTTTGCAACCTTCAAGTTTCGTTGGTTTCACTCATTTGTCAAAGAAGCAACTAAGTTTACCTCTTCTCTTTCTCTTCCCCTTCTCATTCTAAGATATCGGGGCGAGATCTCTTGTTAGTGGAGGAGAGTGGTAACAGCCCAAGACCGACGCTCCAGAAGATTCCCCTTTTTCCATTCTCGTCATGTGATTCATTTGGTTGTTGCATTCATCATCGCATCACTCGCATCATCTGCATAGCATCGGAAACTCTGTCGCGTCATTTTTACAAAATTCGCTTTTGTTAGTAGTTGCCGGTTCTCTCCATTGGTGTCGTCGACCGTTTCGAGACAAACCACACATGCACGCACGCGCGGCATCGTTAAAATATTGTTTTTAAAAGTGCATATAAAATATTCTCGGATTGGGTCAAGAGTTGGCATGCGGTCTTGTTATATTGTAGGTGGACTTCCTGCCAAATTTCCTCGCAATCGGAGGTCGTTTGATACCCGAACGGTCAACCGTAGCGGCTCTGTCATCGGTTTATTCTTCAAACATTTTCGGTTTTCTAAAACCTGTCACGGGCCGCAATCTTCCCTCTCATCCCCACCTAGCCGAACTACACAGCCCACCGCAGCCCACCTAAACCTCCCCTCGACCGCAGCCATCCGATTGCGATCGAACGGCTTGAATCGCCCCAAAACCCTCAAACCCTAGCCTAAACTACTATATATGGATGTTCCCCGCGTCCAAAAATGGCCTCCCCTAGCCTCCACCTCTCTCCTCCCTTGTTTTCAGTGTGCATCCACCACACCCACGCCACTTGGCGCCACCCCGAAGGTCTGGCCGCCACCTGAGACGCCTTAGCCGCCCTCCGCAGCCTATAGGAGGCTGCCACGTGGCCTCCTCCGCCACTAGCCATCGCCCCGCGCGCCTCACTCCGCCTGTGGCCCGCCCCGGCCCGATGCCAGCCCTCCCGGTCCATGCACCACCTGGCCACGACCCGCTCGTCCGCACCCAGTGCTCGAGCGCCCGAGGCCAAGGAGCCACAGCTAGCCCGAGCCACGCCGCCGGAGGCTCCCCTTGCCGAACCTCCAACCCGCCGCCGCCGAACCCTACCACGTCGGGCTCCTGCGCCGTGCATGACGCCGTGCCTCCCTGCGAGCCACACGTCGCCCCGCGTCTCTGCCCACCGCCGGCGACCGCCCTACCCTCGCCCGCCATGGCTTCTCCCGTGAAGCTCCGCTATCGGCCTCCCCACGTCACCCCGCTCCCGATCTGGAGATTTGTAGCCGGATCCCAAGCCCCCACGGCCGGATCCACCACCGTCGGTCCTAGATCCGGCTCCTCCTGCCTCCTCGTTGTGCCTGCGGTCGTCGTCGCTGAGCACGTCGCCGTTGATCGAGGCCGGGACGGCCCCGTCCCTGGACCGCAGGGTCCCGCAAGCCAAATGTACGGCTCGTGCGGGATACCCCCGTCCCCGCATACCGCCCTGTCCAGTTTACTCCAGGGTGAGAATTTTCTCTTAGTCCCTAGCATGTGCCTATTTTTGAGCATTATTGCATTTTGTGACGCTTGTATCTCGGTAACCGTGCATCGGATAAAAATGTTCTATATATGAAATTTGATCTACTCAACATGCTCTACATGATGGTAACCTTTGTTTGTGTACTAGGTTTCATTTGCATGCCCATATCCCTATTGCAATAGTGCATCTCATCGCAATGTGCAAAACTGTTATTTTATTCGATGTTCCGTGGATGATTGCATCGCATCCGCATGTCTTTTGCATGTGGTGTGTTCATGCGTATTGCTCTATGTGATGTGTAGTTTGATTCCATGCCTCTGGTTGCTAGGTAGAACATCATTATCATGTCTATTTCTTTCTCTCAAGTAGCCATCGCGTTAAAACTGAAATCTGTTAACGTTAAGTTCCATTTTGCGGTGCTCGTATTAATCAATCCATGCCTCCTTTTAGTTGAGTCTTTGGACTGTATTGTAGTATGCCATGTATACTTGCTGTTTTGTTCCACTTTTGCCGCCCTATTTACTTGTGTACCAGTGTTATGTTCCATACAGAGCGCTCCTAACATGATCGGGGTTGTTATGAGGACCCCCTTGAGTTTCGTTTTGGGATAAAACTCGTCTGGGAAGGCCCAACATTGGTACTACATTTTCCTAATAACTAATAAAATTGCATAGGAACTTTCCGGACCCCGTGGATTAATCAACAACCTGGGCCAGTGCTCGTCATGAGTGTTGGTCCAACCCAGAACAACTTATTAACGCCGCCCGGGACAACTCGGTGATTGGCGTGGTAACCATCGCTCATCCGTCGTGTCCTGAGAATGAGATACGCGGCTCCTATCGGGTTCGTTGACACGTCGGGCGGCCTTGCTGGATTTGTTTTACCTTTCTCGAATGTCTTGTGCAAGGGATTTTGAGGATACTTTGGGCTTCTCGAGGTTGAGGTTTTCCAACGGAATTTCCAAGGAGATCATGGGTTTTTCCGCGGTCGAGGTTATTCCAACGCAGCTTGTGGTTAGTTTGTGATGGATGAGTTGGAGCACCCCTGCAGGGTTAAATCTTTCATGAGAACCATACCTGCGGTTATGTGGCAACATGGAAATTTTGTTTAACACCCGGTCAAAGCAACTTGAAGTAAACTCAAATAAAAATACACCAACCGTGTGTGTAACCATGACTGTCTCTGCTCTTGAGTTCTGAACCAGCGAGAACACGGTGGGGTTTGATGTGGCTTGTGACTGCGTCGGTATTTCCCCAAAGAGGAAGGGATGATGCAGCACAACGACGGTAAGTATTTCCCCAGTTATGAAACCAAGGTATCAATCCGTAGAGGAAGATCACGCACCCACTTAAACATCACCTGCACACAAATAACAAATACATCCAACCCGACGCGAAAGAGAGGTTGTCAAGTTTTCGATAGTAATAAGATAGATTAGGTAATGATAGTTTTGGCAAATAGATCTCGCAATAACACAAACTAAAACAAATAAATAAAAAGTGCAGAAAGTTATTTTTGGGTTTTTTGGATTAATAGATATGAAAACAAAAGATGCAAATAGTAGATCGGAAAGCAATATGTTGGAAAAGTAGACCCAGGGGCCATAGGTTTCACTAGTGGCTTCTCTCATGAGTATAGCGCACGGTTGGTGAACAAATTACTGTTGGGCAATTGATAGCGATATCCAGACAATGATCATTATATAGGAATCATGTCCAAGATAAGTAGACCGAAACGGTTCTGCATCTACTTCTATTACTCCACACAGCGACCGCTATCCAGCATGCATCTAGTGTATTAAGTTCAAGGGAAAACGGAGTAACGCAATAAGAACGGTGACATGATGTAGACAAGATCTATTCATGTAGGAATAGACCCCATCTTGTTATCCTTAATGGCAACGATACATGCGTGTCTTGCTGCCCCTTCTGTCACTCGGAAAGAACACCGCAAGATCGAACCCATCACAAAGCACCTCTTCCCATGCCAACAAAAATTGATCTAGTTGGTCTAACTAAACCAAAGATTCGAAGAAGAAATATGAGGCTATATGTAATCATGCAAATAAGAGATCAAAGAAGACTAAAATCATATTCATGGATAGAAACTGATCATGAACTCCAAATTTATCGGATAACAAAAAACACACCGCAAAAGTCATTACATCAAATAGATCTCCAAGAGACCATAGTATTGAGAATCATAGAGAGAGAGGAAGCCATCTAGCTACTGCCTATGGACCCGTAGGTCTATGGTGGACTACTCACGCATCATCGAAGAGGCACCTATGAAGAAGATGAACCCCTCCGTGATGGTGTTAGATTGGATCTCGAGGTTCTGGAACTTGCGGCTGCTGGGATTGTGTTTCGTCTACTGCCCTAGGGTTTTCTGATTTTCTGGGAATTTATAGGCTCGATACTCGGTTGGGGGGAGTCCCGACGTGCCCACCCCCTACCAGGCCGCGCCAGGGGTCTCTGGCGCGACCTGGTGGAGGGTGGCCACCCTGGGCCCCCTCTTCTGGTGATCTTTGGCACATCTTGGCTCTTCTGGTCCATAAAAATTCTACAAAAATCCCCGCAGCGTTTGGGTTATGTTTGGTACTGATTTTCTGCGAAGTAAAAAAACAAGCAAAAACATCAACTGGCACTTTGGCACTATGTCAATAGGTTAGTCCCAAACAATGATATAAAGTTGCTATAAAATGATTGTAAAACATCCAAGATTGATAATATAATAGCATGGAACAAGCAAAAAATTATAGATACGTTCGGGACGTATCAGCATCCCCAAGCTTAATTCCTACTCGTCCTCGAGTAGGTAAATGATAAAAACAGAATTTTTGATGTGGAATGCTGCCTAACATGTTCATCATATATTCTTTTCTTTGTAGCATGGACATTTGGACTTTTAAATGGTTCAAAGCAATAGTCTAGTTTTAACATGAAAACTTTAATACTCAAACATATCAACAAGCAACCATGTCTTTGATCCATTCACAATACACACTCAAATATTAGCTACACCTAATGCTCAAGTACGATCATAGTGCCTCCTAGTTGGTGCTTTATAAGAGAAGATGGAGATTCAAATTGAAAATAAAAATTGCATAAAGTAAATAGATAGGCCCTTTGCAGAGGGAAGTAGGGATTTGTAGAGGTGCCAGAACTCAAGTGTTTAATTTGATAGAGAAAAATATTTTGGGTGGCATGCCTTTCCTGTCAACGAAAACGACTAAGAGATTTCAATATCTTTCCATGCTAGATATATCATAGGCAGTTCCCAAACAAAAAATAAAGTTTATTCCTTTTTTCACCATACTTTCACTTTCCATGGCTAGCCGAATCCACGGTTGCCTTCCATACCAACACTTTCCAAGGAATTTATTATTTGACAACATAAAGTAAATATTTTTCTTTTTCATTTTGGGACTGGGCATTCCTATTACCGCCATGCTCTCGTGCAAAGACAAGTGAATAAACACTCATCTTGAGAATAACACGTCTAGCATGGAAAAATATCGGTCACCCCCTACCGTTTCATGAGCGGTACGAGCAAACAAAAAGGAAAATTTATTTTGAAATTTAGAGATGGCACATACAAATTTTCTTGGAACAGCATGGAAATACAGTATATAGGTAGGTATGGTGGACTCATATGCCAAAAGTGGTTTAAGGATTTTGGATGCATAAGTAGTATTTCTACTTAGTATAAGTGAAGGCTAGCAAGAGATTGAGAAGTATCCAACCAAGAAACAAAAAATCACATGAGCGAGCATTAAGCATAACTAACACTGAATAATGCACCATAAGTAGGATGTAATTTCGTAGCACAACTATTGACTTTCGTGCTTGCATAGGGAATCACAAACCTTAACACCAATATTCTTACTAAGCATAATTACTCACCAACATAACTCACATATTACTATTGTCATGTCTCAAAACTATTACAAAGAATCAAGTTTAATTAGTCCAATGATGTTCATGAAAGTTTTTATTATATCCCTCTTGAATATCTATCACTTTAGGACTAGTTTTATATACTGCAATTGCTTTTGACAAGCTCACATGGATATAAGTGAAGAACATGAGCATACAAGTTTCATCTCTCAAAATAATATAAGTGAAGCATGAGAGCATTTATTCAAAACTACTACTCTCAAATTAATATAAGTGAAGCATAAGAGTATTTCTTCAAACATGTAAAAGCACACCGTGCTCAAAAATTTATAAGTGAAGCATAAGATCAATTCCTTTGCTTAATAGATTTAAGTGAAGCATAAAGAGCAATTCTAGAGAATCATAGCGTAATTTTGGCTCTCTCAAATAGTTGTGTGCAGAAAGGATAAAGGCAAATAAAGCAAAGATACAAGACGCTCCAAGCAAAACTCATGATATGAGACAAATAAAAATGTAGTTCCAAGTAAAATACCGATGGTTGTTTGAAGAAAGAGGGGATGCCACTCGGTGCGTCCCCAAGCTTAGTTGCTTGTTACTCTTTGGGTATTACCTTGGGGTGATGTAGAATCCCCAAGCTTAGGCTCTTCTTACTCCTTATTCCTTCATCCATCGTGATCTCACCCAAAACTTGAAAACTTCAATCACACAAAACTTGACAAAATTCTCATGAGATCCGTTAGTATAATAAAGCAAATTACCACTTTAGGTACTGTTGTAAACCCATTCATATTTTATTATTGCATTATACCGACTGTATTCTAACTTTACCATGACCTATATCCCCCGATACAAGCCATAGATTCATCAAAACAAGCACACAATGCAACGAAAACAGAATCTGTTTCAGACATAACAGTCTGTAGTAATCTGTACTCTACCGATAATTGTGGAACTCTAAAAATTCTGAAAAAGTAGGACAATGTAAAGAATTTGTATATCCATACTGTGTTAAAATTTCAGCTCAATATCATGTTCCAGTAAAAAATGAAAATTCGTGCACTGGGAACAAAGTTTCTGCTTCAGATTCAGCATTGTTTCTACTCATCTTATGAATCATCCTAAAGTATTTACTTTGCACAAACACTAAATAAAACATAAAAACACAATCATAACAGAGGCATAATTGCGCAAACACTCAAAAACGGAAAGGGAAAGATAAAAATAAATTTTATTCATTGGGTTGCCTCCCAATAAGCTCTTTCTTTATAGCCATTAAGATAGGCTTGAGATTTCAATGATGCCCTCATGACAGATAATAATAGCAACACAAAGAGAGCATCATGAAGCATATGGAAAAAACACTTAAGTCTAACATACTTCCTATGCATCGGCATTTTATAAGCAAACAAATTATCAAGGCAAGCAAAAACTAGCATATGGAAGGAAGAAGAAAGAGACAATAGCAATCTCAACATGTAGAGAGGTAATTTAGTATCATGATAATTTCTACAAACATAAGTTCCTCTCTCATAATAATTACATGTAGGATCATAATCAAATTCAAAAATATATCTATCATAAACAATACTCTCTTTATGATCAACATGCATAAAGGTTTTATCATCTTCCAAAATAGTGAGATTATCATCAACTAAAGTTATGACCTCTCCAAACCCACTTTTATCAAAAAATTCATAAAATTGAACACTCTCCAAATATGTGGGATTGTTTTTACCTAAATTTGATGCTCTTCCAAACTCACTTTCGATACTATTTCAAACATTATTATCAAAAACATAATCAACATGAGGCTTGAATAAATTTTCAAGATCATAAGAAGCATTATCACCCCAATCATGATCATTGCAATAAGAAGTGGACATGACAAAATTATCATCCCCAAGCTTGTAGTTTTGCATATCATTAAAATAATTGACATTAATAGAATTTATAGTAACATCATTGCAATCATGCTTCTTAATCAAGGAGATATGATGAACCACCTTATAAATTTCTTCTTTCAACACTTCATCAAAATTTTCAGATTCATGATTTTCAAACAAAACTTCATAGAGATAATCAAGTGCACTCAACTCACTAGAAATTGGTTCATCATAATTTGGCCTTTTGAAAAGATGAGCAAGTGGATGAGGATCCATATCAATAGATTTTTAGCAAGCGAAGATGCAAGCAAATAGAAGGTACATGGCAACACAAGCAAAGATAGCAAACAAGCAAAAAAGGCAAAGGAAAAAGAGGGCAAATAAAACGGAAATTTTTTGTGAAGTGGGGGAGATGAAAACGAGAGGCAAATGGAAAATAATGTAAATTGCAAGGAAATGAGATTTGTGATTAGGAACCTGGTAGATGAGATTGCTTCCTCCCTGGCAACGGCGCCAGAAATTCCTTTGACGTGGTTGAGACTGCGTCGGTATTTCCCTAAAGAGGAAGGGATGATGCAGCACAACAACGGTAAGTATTTCCCTCAGTTATGAAACCAAGGTATCAATCCGTAGAGGAAGATCACGCACCCACGTAAACATCACTTGCACACAAATAACAAATACATGCAACCTAACGCGAAAGAGAGGTTGTCAAGCTCTCTAAGGTAATAAGATAGATTAGGTAATGATAGTTTTGGAAAATAGATCTCACAAGAACACAAACTAAAATAAATAAATAAAAAGTGCAACCAGGTATTTTTTTTTGGATTAATAGATCTAAAAACAAAAGATGCAAATAGTAGATCGGAAAGCAATATGTTGGAAAAGTAGACCCGAGGGCCGTAGGTTTCACTAGTGGCTTCTCTCATGAGTATAGCGCATGGTGGGTGAACAAATTACTGTTGGGCAATTGATAGCAATATCCAGGCAATGATCATTATATAGGCATCACGTCCAAGATAAGTAGACCGAAACGATTCTGCATCTACTTCCATTACTCCACACATCGATAGCTATCCAGCATGCATCTAGTGTATTAAGTTCAAGGGAAAACAGAGTAACGCAATAAGAACGGTGACATGATGTAGACAAGATCTATTCATGTAGGAATAGACCCCATCTTTTTATCATAATGGCAATGATACATGCGTGTCCTGTTGCCCCTTCTGTCACTGGGAAAGTGTTGGAAATATGCCCTAGAGGCAATAATAAAATGGTTATTATTGTATTTCCTTGTTCATGATAATTGTCTATTGTTCATGCTATAATTGTGTTAACCGGAAACCGTAATGCATGTGTGAATACATAGACCACAACATGTCCCTAGTGAGCCTCTAGTTGGCTAGCTCGTTGATCAATAGATGGTCACGGTTTCATGACCATGGACATTGGATGTCGTTGATAACGGGATCACATCATTAGGAGAATGATGTGATGGACAAGACCCAATCCTAAGCATAGCACAAGATCGTGTAGTTCGTCTGCTAAAGCTTTTCCAATGTCAAGTATCGTTTCCTTAGACCATGAGATTGTGCAACTCCCGGATACCGTAGGAATACTTTGGGTGTGCCAAACGTCACAACGTAACTGGGTGGCTATAAAGGTACACTACGGGTATCTCCGAAAGTATCTGTTGGGTTGGCACGAATCGAGACTGGGATTTGTCACTCCGTGTGACGGAGAGGTATCTCTGGGCCCACTCGGTAAGACATCATCATAATTTGCTCAATGTGACTAAGGAGTTAGCCACTGGATGATGTGTTACGGAACGAGTAAAGAGACTTGCCGGTAACGAGATTGAACAAGGTATAGGGATACCGACGATCGAATCTCGGGCAAGTACAATACCGGTAGACAAAGGGAATTGTATACGGGATTGATTGAATCCCCGACATCGTGGTTCATCCGATGAGATCATCGTGGATCATGTGGGAGCCAACATGGGTATCCAGATCCCGCTGTTGGTTATTGACCGGAGAGGTGTCTCGGTCAAGTCTACGTGTCTCCCGAACCCGTAGGGTCTACACACTTAAGGTTCGATGACGCTAGGGTTATAGGGAAATAGTGTACGTGGTTACCGAAGGTAGTTCGGAGTCCCGGATGAGATCCCGGACGTCACGAGGAGCTCCGGAATGGTCCGGAGGTAAAGAATGATATATAGGAAGTGAGGATTTGGCCACCGAAAGTGTTTCGGGAAATACCGGTAACGTACCGGGACCACCGGAAGGGTTCCGGGGGTCCACCAAGTGGAACCACCAGCCCCAGAGGGCTGCATGGGCCGCAAGTGGGAGGGAACCAGCCCCTAGGTGGGCTGGTGCGCCCCCCACAAGGGCCCAAGGCGCAGCAAAGGTGGGAGGGGGGCAAACCCTAGGCGCAGATGGGCCCTAGGCCCACCCTAGGGCAGCCGCACCCCTCTCCCTCTTGGCCGCCGGCCAGATGGGATCTGGAGGCTGCCGCACCACCCTAGGGTGGGAACCCTAGGGCGCAGCCCTCCCTCCTCCTCCTCCTATATATAGTGGAGCACTTGGGGCTGTTTGGGACACTACTCTCTCTCCCTCTCGGCGCAGCCCTACTCCTCCTTCTCCTCGTTCTCCGTAGTGCTTGGCAAAGCCCTGCCGGAGTACCACGCAGCTCCACCGTCACCACGCCATCATGCTGCCGGAGCTCTCCCTCAACCTCTCCTTCCTCCTTGCTGGATCAAGGCGTAGGAGACGTCACCGGGCTGCACGTGTGTTGAACGCGGAGGCGCCATTGTTCGGCGCTAAGATCGGAGTCCACCGCGATCTGAATCGCTGCGAGTACGACTCCACCAACCGCGTTCTTGTGACGCTTCCGCTTAGCGATCTTCAAAGGTATGAAGATGCACTCGTCCCTTACTCGTTGCTGGTTTCTCCATAGATAGATCTTGGTGAACACGTAGGAAATTTTTTGATTTACTACTACGTCTCCCAACAGTGGCATCATGAGCTAGGTCTATGCGTAGAATCTATGCACGAGTAGAACACAAGTTGTTGTGGGCATCGATCTTGTTAATTTGCTTGCCGTTACTAGTCTTATCTTGATTCGGCGGTATTGTGGGATGAAGCGGCCCGGACCAACTTTACACGTACGCTTACGTGAGACCGGTTCCACCGCCTGACATGCACTTGTTGCATAAGGTGGCTAGCGGGTGTCTGTCTCTCCCACCTTAGTCGGATTGGATTCGATGAAAAGGGTCCTTATGAAGGGTAAATAGCAATTGGCATATCACGTTGTGGTTTTGGCGTAGGTAAGAAACGTTCTTGCTAGAAACCTACAACAACCACGTAAAAACTTGCAACTACAAATTAGAGGACGTCTAACTTGTTTTTGCAGCATATGCCTTGTGATGTGATATGGCCAAAAGGATGTGATGTGATGCATTGTGATGTATGAGATTGATCATGTTCTTGTAATAGGATTCACGACTTGCATGTCGATGAGTATGACAACCGGCAGGAGCCATAGGAGTTGTCTTATTTTATTGTATGACCTGCGTGTCAATCTTAAACACCATGTAATTACTTTACTTTATTGCTAAACGTTAGCCATAGTAGTCGAAGTAATAGTTGGCGAGACGACTTCATGAAGACACAATGATGGAGATCATGGTGTCGTGCCGGTGACAGTGATGATCATGGTGCCCCGAAGATGGAGATCAAAGGAGCAAGATGATATTGGCCATATCATGTCACTATATTGATTGCATGTGATGTTTATCATGTTTACATCTGATTTGCTTAGAACGACGGTAGTAAATAAGATGATCTCTCAATAAAACTTCAAGAAAAGTGTTCACCCTAACTGTGCACCGTTGCTAAGGATCGTTGTTCCGAAGCACCACGTGATGATCGGGTGTGATAGGTTCTAACGTTCGCATACAACGGGTGTAAGCCAGATTTACACACGCGAAACACTTAGGTTGACTTGACGAGCCTAGCATGTACAGACATGGCCTCGGAACACGGAAGACCGAAAGGTCGAACATGAGTCGTATACTAGATGCGATCAACATGGAGATGTTCACCATGGATGACTAGTCCGTCTCACGTGATGATCGGACACGGGCTAGTTGACATGGATCATGTATCACTTGGATGACTAGAGAGATGTCTGTCTAAGTGGGAGTTCATTAAATAATTTGATTATGTGAACTTAATTATCATGAACTTAGTCTGAAAATGTCTTTACAATCTATATTGTAGATCCAATGGCCAACGCTAATGTCACCCTCAACTTCAACGCGTTCCTAGAGAAAACCAAGCTGAAAGATGATGGAAGCAACTATGCGGACTGGGTCCGTAGCTTGAGGATCATCCTCATAGCTTCCAAGAGATTGTATGTCCTTGATGCACCGCTAGGTGACCCACCCATTTTCCCAGCGGACCAAGACGTTACGAACGCTTGGCAGTCGCGCTGCGATGATTACTCCCTTGTTCAGTGCGGCATGCTTTACAGTCTAGAACCGGGGCTCCAAAAGCGTTTTGAGCAACATGGAGCATATGAGATGTTCCAAGAGCTGAAACTGGTTTTCCAAGCTCATGCCCGGGTCGAGAGATATGACGTCTCCGACAAGTTCTTTAGCTGTAAGATGGAGGAGAATAGTTCTGTTAGTGAGCACATACTCAAAATGTCTGGGTTGCACAACCACTTGACTCAGCTGGGAGTCAATCTCCCGGATGACTCGGTCATTGACAGAATCCTCCAGTCGCTTCCACCTAGCTACAAGAGCTTTGTGATGAACTACAACATGCAGGGTATGGAGAAGTCCATTCCTGAGTTGTACTCGATGCTGAAATCAGCGGAGGTCGAGATCAAAAAGGAGCATCAAGTGTTGATGGTGAATAAGACCACTAGTTTCAAGAAAGGCAAGGGTAAGAAGAACTTCAAGAAGGACGGCAAAGCTGTTGCCGCGCCTGGTAAGCAAGTTGCCGGGAAGAAGAACAAGAATGGACCCAAGCCTGAGACTGAGTGCTTTTATTGCAAGGGTACCGGTCACTGGAAGCGGAACTGCCCCAAGTACTTAGCGGATAAGAAGGCCGGCAACGTTAAAGGTATATGTGATATACTTGTTATTGATGTGTACCTAACCAGCGCTCGTAGTAGCTCCTGGGTATTTGATACCGGTGCAGTTGCTCACATTTGTAACTCCCAGCAGGAGCTGCGGAATAAGCGGAGATTGGCAAAGGACGAGGTGACGATGCGCGTCGGGAATGGTTCCAAGGTCGATGTGATCGCCGTCGGCACGCTACCTCTACATCTACCATCGGGATTAGTTTTAAACCTCAATAATTGTTATTTAGTACCATCTTTGAGCATGAACATTGTATCTGGATCTCGTTTGATGCGAGATGGCTACTCATTTAAATCTGAGAATAATGGTTGTTCTATTTATATGATAGAAATGTTTTATGGTCATGCCCCGCTGGTCAATGGTTTATTTTTGATGAATCTCGAACGTGATGTTACACATGTCCATAGTGTGAGTACCAAAAAGTGTAAGGTTGATAACGATAGTCTCACTTACATGTGGCACTGCCGCCTTGGTCATATTGGTGTCAAACGCATGAAGAAGCTCCATGCCGATAGACTTTTGGAGTCTCTTGATTTCGAATCATTTGACACGTGCGAACCATGCCTCATGGGCAAGATGACCAAGACTCCGTTCTCTGGAACAATGGAGCGAGCAACGGACTTGTTGGAGAGAATACATACCGATGTATGCGGTCCAATGAGCGTCGAGGCTCGCGGTGGCTACCGTTATGTTCTCACCCTCACTGATGACTTGAGCAGATATGGGTATGTCTACTTAATGAAACACAAGTCTGAAACCTTTGAAAGGTTCAAGGAATTTCAGAGTGAGGTAGAGAATCAACGTGACAGGAAAATAAAGTGCCTACGATCTGATCGTGGCGGAGAATATTTAAGTCACGAGTTTGGCACGCACCTAAGGAAATGTGGAATTGTTTCACAGCTCACGCCGCCTGGCACACCTCAGTGAAATGGTGTGTCTGAACGTCGTAATCGCACTCTATTGGATATGGTGCGATCTATGATGTCTCTTACCGGCTTACCGCTATCATTTTGGGGATATGCATTAGAGACTGCCGCATTCACTTTAAATAGGGCACCGTCTAAATCCGTTTAGACGACACCGTATGAATTATGGTTTGGAAAGAAACCTAAGCTGTCGTTTCTAAAAGTTTGGGGTTGCGATGCTTATGTGAAGAAACTTCAACCTGAGAAGCTCGAACCCAAAGCGGAAAAGTGCGTCTTCATAGGATATCCCAAAGAGACTATTGGGTATACCTTCTACCTCAGATCCGAAGGCAAAGTCTTTGTTGCCAAGAATGGATCCTTTCTCGAGAAAGAGTTTCTCTCGAAAGAAGTAAGTGGGAGGAAAATAGAACTTGATGAGGTAATTGTACCTCCACTCGAACCGGAGGGTAGCGCAGCACAGGAAGTTGTTTCTGTGGAGCCTACACCGGCTGGAGAGGAAGTTAATGATGATGATCATGAAACTTCAGATCAAGTTACTATTGAACGTCGAAGGTCCACTAGGACACGTTCCGCACCAGAGTGGTACGGCAACCCTGTCCTGGAGATCATGTTGTTGGACAACGGTGAACCTTCGAACTATGAAGAAGCGATGGCGGGCCCGGATTCCAACAAATGGCTTGAAGCCATGAAATCCGAGATAGGATCCATGTATAAGAACAAAGTGTGGACTTTGGTGGACTTGCCTGATGATAAGCGAGCCATTGAAAATAAATGGATCTTTAAGAAGAAGACTGACGCGGATGGTAATGTGACCGTCTATAAGGCTCGGCTTGTCGCTAAGGGTAATCGACAAGTTCAAGGAGTTGACTACGATGAGAATTTCTCACCCGTAGCGATGCTGAAGTCTGTCCAAATCATGTTAGCAATTGCCACATTTTATGATTATGAGATCTGGCAAATGGACGTCAAAACGGCATTCCTTAATGGCTTCCTTAAGGAAGAACTGTATATGATGCAGCCGGAAGGTTTTGTCGATCCTAAAGATGCTAACAAAGTATGCAAGCTCCAGCGCTCCATCTATGGGCTGGTGCAAGCATCTCGGAGTTGGAACATTCGCTTTAATGAGGTAATTAAAGCGTTTGGGTTTATGCAGGTTTATGGAGAACCCTGTATTTACAAGAAAGTGAGTGGGAGCTCTGTAGCATTTCTCATATTATATGTGGATGACATATTGTTGATGGGAAATGATATAGAACTTTTGGAAAGTGTAAAGGCCTACTTGAATAAATGTTTTTCAATGAAGGACCTTGGAGAAGCTGCTTACATATTAGGTATTAAGATCTATAGAGATAGATCGAAACGCCTCATAGGTCTTTCACAAAGCACATACCTTGAAAAGATATTGAAGAAGTTCAATATGGATCAGTCCAAGAAGGGGTTCTTGCCTGTGTTACAGGGTGTGAGATTGAGTACGACTCAATGCCCGACCACGGCAAAGGATAGAGAAGTGATGAGTGTCATCCCCTATGCTTCAGCCATAGGCTCTATTATGTATGCCATGCTGTGTACCAGACCTGATGTGAACCTTGCCATAAGTTTGGTAGGGAGGTACCAAAGTGATCCCGGAGCGGAACACTGGACAGCGGTCAAGAATATCTTGAAGTACCTGAAAAGGACAAAGGACATGTTTCTCGTATATGGAGGTGCCGAAGAGCTCGTCGTAAAGGGTTACGTCGATGCTAGCTTCGACACAGATCCGGACGACTCCAAGTCACAATCCGGATACGTGTATATTTTGAACGGAGGGGCAGTCAGCTGGTGCAGCAGCAAGCAAAGTGTCGTGGTGGCATCTACATGTGAAGCGGAGTATATAGCTGCTTCGGAAGCAGCAAAGGAAGGAGTCTGGATGAAGGAGTTCATCACCGACCTAGGAGTAATTCCCAATGCGTCGGGCCCGATGACTCTATTCTGTGACAACACTGGAGCTATTGCCCTTGCGAAGGAGCCCAGGTTTCACAAGAAGACAAGACACATCAAGCGCCGCTTCAACTCCATCCGTGATTACATTCAGGAGGGAGATAAAGATATTTGTAAAGTACATACGGATCTGAATGTCGCAGATCCGTTGACTAAACCTCTCTCACGAGCAAAACATGATCAACACCAGAATGCTATGGGTGTTCGATTCATCACAATGTAACTAGATTATTGACTCTAGTGCAAGTGGGAGACTGTTGGAAATATGCCCTAGAGGCAATAATAAAATGGTTATTATTGTATTTCCTTGTTCATGATAATTGTCTATTGTTCATGCTATAATTGTGTTAACCGGAAACCGTAATGCATGTGTGAATACATAGACCACAACATGTCCCTAGTGAGCCTCTAGTTGGCTAGCTCGTTGATCAATAGATGGTCACGGTTTCATGACCATGGACATTGGATGTCGTTGATAACGGGATCACATCATTAGGAGAATGATGTGATGGACAAGACCCAATCCTAAGCATAGCACAAGATCGTGTAGTTCGTCTGCTAAAGCTTTTCCAATGTCAAGTATCGTTTCCTTAGACCATGAGATTGTGCAACTCCCGGATACCGTAGGAATACTTTGGGTGTGCCAAACGTCACAACGTAACTGGGTGGCTATAAAGGTACACTACGGGTATCTCCGAAAGTATCTGTTGGGTTGGCACGAATCGAGACTGGGATTTGTCACTCCGTGTGACGGAGAGGTATCTCTGGGCCCACTCGGTAAGACATCATCATAATGAGCTCAATGTGACTAAGGAGTTAGCCACTGTATGATGTGTTACGGAATGAGTAAAGAGACTTGCCGGTAACGACATTGAACAAGGTATAGGGATACCGACGATTGAATCTCGGGCAAGTACAATACCGGTAGACAAAGGGAATTGTATACGGGATTGATTGAATCCCCGACATCGTGGTTCATCCGATGAGATCATCGTGGAGCATGTGGGAGCCAACATGGGTATCCAGATCCCGCTGTTGGTTATTGACCGGAGAGGTGTCTCGGTCATGTCTACGTGTCTCCCGAACCCGTAGGGTCTACACACTTAAGGTTCGATGACGCTAGGGTTATAGGGAAATAGTGTACGTGGTTACCGAAGGTAGTTCGGAGTCCCGGATGAGATCCCAGATGTCACGAGGAGCTCCGGAATGGTCCGGAGGTAAAGAATGATATATAGGAAGTGAGGATTTGGCCACCGGAAGTGTTTCGGGAAATACCGGTAACGTACCGGGACCATCGGAAGGGTTCCGGGGGTCCACCAAGTGGGGCCACCAGCCCCAGAGGGCTGCATGGGCCGCAAGTGGGAGGGAACCAGCCCCTAGGTGGGCTGGTGCGCCCCCCACAAGGGCCCAAGCCGTAGCAAAGGTGGGAGGGGGGCAAACCCTAGGCGCAGATGGGCCCTAGGCCCACCCTAGGGCAGCCGCACCCCTCTCCCTCTTGGCCGCCGGCCAGATGGGATCTGGAGGCTGCCGCACCACCCTAGGGTGGGAACCCTAGGGCGCAGCCCTCCCTCCTCCTCCTCCTATATATAGTGGAGCCCTTGGGGCTGTTTGGGACATGACTCTCTCTCCCACTCGGCGCAGCCCTACTCCTCCTTCTCCTCGTTCTCCGTAGTGCTTGACGAAGCCCTGCCGGAGTACCACGCAGCTCCACCGTCACCACGCCGTCGTGCTACCGGAGCTCTCCCTCAACCTCTCCTTCCTCCTTGCTGGATCAAGGCGTAGGAGACGTCACCGGGCTGCACGTGTTTTGAACGCGGAGGCGCCGTTATTCGGCGCTAAGATCGGAGTCCACCGCGATCTGAATCGCTGCGAGTACGACTCCACCAACCGCGTTCTTGTAACGCTTCTTCTTAGCGATCTTCAAAGGTATGAAGATGCACTCTCCCCTTACTCGTTGCTGGTTTCTCCATAGATAGATCTTGGTGAACACGTAGGAAATTTTTTGATTTACTACTACGTCTCCCAACAGAAAGAACACCGCAAGTTCGAACCCATCACAAAGCACCTCTTCCCATGGCAAGAAAAATCGATCTAGTTGGCCTAACTAAACCAAAGATTCGAAGAAAAATACGAGGCTATAAGTAATCATGCAAATAAGAGATCAAAGAAGACTCAAATCATATTAATGGATAGAAACTGATCATGAACTCAAAATTTATCGGATCCCAACAAACACACCGCAAAAGTCATTACATCAAATAGATCTCCAAGAGACCATTGTATTGAGAATCATAGAGAGAGAGGAAGCCATCTAGCTACTGCCTATGGACCCATAGGTCTATGGTGGACTACCCACACATCATGGAGAGTCACCTATGAAGAAGATGAACCCCTCCGTGATGGTGTTAGATTGGATCTCGAGGTTCTGGAACTTGCGGCGGCTGTGATTGTGTTTCGTCGACTCCCCTAGGGTTTTCTGATTTTCTAGGAATTTATAGTCTCGATAGTCGGTTGGGGGATTCTCGAGGTGCCCACCCTCTACCAGGCCGCGCTAGGGGCCTCTGGCGCGCCCTAGTGGAGGGTGGCCACCCTGGGCCCCCTCTTCTGGTGATCTTTGGCCCATCTTGGCTCTTCTGGTCCATAAAAATTCTACAAAAATGCCCGCAGCATTTGGGCTCCGTTTGGTACTGATTTTCTGCAAAGTAAAAAACAAGCAAAAATAGCAACTTGCACTTTGGCACTATGTCAATTGGTTTGTCCCACAAAATGATATAAAGTTTCTATATAATGATTGTAAAACATCCAAGATTGATAATATAACAACATGGAACAAGCAAAAATTATATATACGTTGGAGACGTATCAGGGTTATGTTTGATCGTAAGTAGGTGTTCAGGATCACTTAGTGATCACTTAGAACATGACATTTTAACAGGGCATGTCATTTTAATTTTAAAGGGCATGCCACTTTTTTTTGTAGAGCATGGCATTTTTATTGTAAATAGCATGGCATTTTTATTTTTAAAAGTATTTTTTCCAGAACATGCCATTTTCGCTTTGTACAATCATGACACTTTTATTTTAAAGATGATGCCATTTTTATAATAAAGATATTGGCATTTTTTATAGAGCATGGCATCTTTTTCTTTGTAGATTATGGCAATTTTTTAGTAAGCGCATGTCATTTTTTTCTTTGTATATCATGGCAATTTTTTTTAGTGAGAACATATTATTTTTTATTATATAAACATGGCATTTTTGTATCAATAGCGTGGCATTTTGAATAATAGGATCAGGCCCATAAAATGACATTTTTTTGTACAAGCATGGTTTTTTGAATAGCATGGCATTTTTATGTTAAAGAGTGTGGCCTGTTTTTAATAGATCATGTTTTTCTAATTTTTGTAGAGCATGACATTTTTTGTTAGAAAGAAAATTACGTTTGTATTAGCATATAGCGGTATTTTTTCCCTTTGTATGGAATTTTTTAGGTACAAACATCACAACTACTTTTTTGTGTGCATACCAGATTTTTTTAGTTTTAGATTTGTTTTTGTGTGAAACACACCCAAAATTTATTAATCAACTCAAATGTTTACACAAATCGGGGGCTCCAAAACCCACACATATCGGACAGGATTAATAACTAACGAGTCCTTAGCTAATCTATGGGCATCTACATTTGATTCCTTGTATTCATGCTTAAATAAAATTCCAGTTATATAGCTTTCATAATCTCAGAAATTTCATTGATGATCATTGAGTTTTCTCCCAGATTCCTTACTGGATACCCTTGACAACTTCTTAACAGTCGGATGCATTCATCATGGAATTAACCCCTTGGTATTGAGCAAGACATAGTGCCTCTCTACATGCTATTGATTCTGCATATGCAGAACCTCAGATTCCTTCAACAACAAGGACAGAAGAACCTTTGAACTCTCCTTCTCCACTCCGAAAGATCACTGCTACTGCACATACATTCCATTCCACGGAAATCGCAATGTTTATGAGATATGTGGCAGTGGAGACAGCCTCAGTCCAAAAATGAGGCAAAAGAGAGGCGGCAATCATCATCGCACGAGCTTTCTCAAGAAGGTGAAGATGCTTGCACTCAGCCACGCCATTCCGAACGTGAGCACCGGGACAAGAGAACTGAGCAAGAGTACCCTTCTCAGCAAGAAAACCACGCAACATTTTAGAGATATACTCACCAGCAAAATCAGCACGAAACACACGAATAGGTGTAGAGAACTGAGTGTGGACGATGACGGCAAAACACTTATAAATAAAGAGAACCTCGCTATGAGAAGACATAAAGTAAAGCCAAGTGTAGCAAGAGAAATCATCTATAAAAATAATGTAGTATCGATGTCCCCCTCTAGAAGCGAAAGTAGCTGGTCCCCACACATCGGAATGAACTAAATCAAAAGGGCGTTGAGACATTGACTCACTAATAGGATAAGGTAACCGAGCTTGTTTACCAAGCCTACAATCCTGACACTGCAAAGAGACATCTCCGGAGACAGGCCCCAGAAGATCATGACGAACTAACGACGGTAGTCGAGAACCACAAAGGTGACCAAGTCGATGATACCACTGCTGGAAGGAGCTGGTACCTGAAGCGACGAAGGCAGATGTACTGGCGAGTGTGGTGGCGGTAGAAGGAACATGAAGCCAGTCTAACTCCCAAAGCCCCTGGGAGTCAAGGCGGCAAGGGCAAGCCCCAACCAGAGCCTTTGTGTGACGACCCTGGACAGTACAAGAATCAACGTCAAGAATGACGCGACAACCAGAATCAGTAAGCTGACTTGCAGAAAATAGATTCATGGTAAGGTGCGGAATATGAGAAACACCTAGAACATAAAATGAAGAAGTGGAAAGAGTGCCTCGACTAGCAACAGGAAGAGGAGTACCATCAGCAATAAGAACAATAATAGGATGATCGAGAGGTCTAAGAGAGGAAAAGACAGAAGAATTGGAAGACATATGGAATGAAGCTCCAAAATCCAGAACCCATGGAGATGAACCTGACTGTGTAGACGGTGGTTTCCCAATACTAGAAGCACGAGTCATAGAGCCTATAGTACCTACCGAAGAACCTGAGGCGGCAAGTAGACACTTAAGTCTCACAATATACTGCTCAGTCAAGGAGACAGTAGACGACATCGAGGAAGAAGCATGAATCCCAGAAGAAGAATTGCACTCCCTATTACGCATATCACGCTTCTTCTTGAAGCAATCAGACTCAGGGTGACCATCCCTACTACAGTAGCCACCATGGGTATGAGGACGAGAGAAGCCCTCAAGAGAGTGGCTCTCGCTACCAGCAGGAGTGGGTAGTAACGACGGAGCACTAGAGCGAGAAAACACTGGTGAAGCAACAGCTCAAGCAGCAAGCACAGAGGAAACCTGAAGCAAACCAGCATCCCGGAGGCGAGTCTCCTCGGCACGAAGCTCAGAAACCACCTCAGAAATAGGGACACGACCACGAGTAAACAACTAAGCATGACGAGGCTCAAACTCTCCACGAAGCCGAGACAGAAACTCATAGACGCGATGGAACTCCAAGTCTAACCTGACAATCTGGCAGCATGGGCAAGTACCACAAACAGCAAAGCAAAGAGAGTCCATCCGATGCCAGATGGCAGAACTCTGAGTGTAGGACTCATCAATAGTAGAGTCTCTCCGCTGAAGAGCATGCTCCTGACAAACCACTGATAGATAAAGAGCATCACCCGAGGGTTGATAGCTCTGACGAAGATGAGTTCATCTCGAAGGCACTAGTGAGCCCCATAAACTCAAAAGCAAACTAAGGTAAAAGACTGGAAGTGAGGACAACCGTAGCACGAGCATCATGATCACACCACTGAGTGTTGGGAGCAAGATCATCCCGGTAAACAGAAAGAGCATCCGAATAATCCAAGACCCACTGATTATAAGTAGCCTACGCATCATCAGCAGCAATCCTGGCTGCATTTTTATCATCATCAGAAGCATCTACACCAAGATCTGGTGGCGTCGGTGGTGGGGTAGGAGCCACAGGAAGAACTTACGTGGAGGACAGGGGACCTCACCGGAAAGAACACCCTAGAGACGAAGACCACACATGTGAATGCGCATAAAGGCAATGAACTTAGTGTAGTTAGCCCCATCAAAAATCAAAAATCAACTGGCAGTGCGGGATGGCAACATAGCCTGATGCTGTCGAAGACATGGTGCTCCTCCTTTTTTTAGGAAACAACAACAAAGTCAGGCCCATGAGCCCAAAATAAACAGATCCTCACGGGCAGCGAGCATTGTTTCACACACGCACGCGACCAGACAGGTAGCAGTGAAAGCCACCCACGATGCGGAGGGGAAGAACGGGTAGCCGGTGGCCGGCGACGAGCGGCTGGAGCCGGAGGAGCACGGAGCGCGGAGGAGGGCTGGGAGGCCAGAGCCGGAGGAGCACCCGACCGCAGAGGATGGTCGAGCGGCGGCTGAGGGAGCGGCGGCTGGAGGAGCGCCGATGCGCGGAGAATTGCCATGCAGCGGCCAGAGGAGCAGCTTGCCGGAGCCGGAGGAGCACCGGCCGGTGGCCGGAGGAGCAGCTTGTCGGAGCCGGAGGAGCAGCCATGTATGGTCGGTCGGCACTCGAGGCGTTCCACCTGCGCATCGACAGCAGGGATGCCAAGGTGGGAACAGTTGCTGTCGATCTAGAGGAGGCCGGCGACAGGAACCGGCGGTGAGCAGCGGATGAGGACGGCGACATCCATTGACAGGGATTTTTTTCCCGAGGATCAGCTTCAGCTCGATCCAGAGGGGTGGATGGGGAGGAGCGGCAACAGAGGGGTGGGAGAAGCAGATAGCGGCTTGGAGCAGCACAGCCGATCGGCGGGGCGAGTTGTAGCGCCCAGAAGAAAAAACCTAACCTAGGCTCATGATACCATGTTGATGTTAGAAGAATAGCAACATATATTATTAGGCGGGCAAAGCCATCATATATACACATACATGAGAAAGCTAAAAGGCTACAAGAGGATGCCAAGACTAGAATGCAAAAGGCCAAAAGACATTAGGGCATAGCCAACGCGTTGCCTCAACCTGCTGCTCTGCAGGTCCAGCTCGGTTCGGACTCTGCTACACAGGTTCGGGTGATGCTCTGTAGGGCAAGCGGTCTCCTACAGAGGAGTCGGCTGCTCCATGCAAAAGGTAATAGAAAAGAACACTACTAGAAAACTGTCTATAGCCAATATCCCTATTAGTGGCGCACCATGGTGGTGGTGCGCCACTGCTATATAGCAATGGCGCACCAGAAACAGGTGCGCCATTGTTATTTTTTTAGTAGTGGCGCACCACCTGAGCAGTGCGCCATTGTTATTTTTTTTGCCCACCCCCCACCTCACCAGACATAGCAATGGCGCACCACACCAAGGTGCGCCATTACTATGTAGCATAGTAATGGCGCACCTTGGTGTGGTGCGCCATTGCTATGTGTGTGCGGTGGGGTGTGTCCGTGTGTGTGAGCAATAGTAATGGCACACCCTCCCTGGTGCGCCATTGCTAACCTTAGCAATGGCGCACCAGGGAGGGTGTGCCATTACTATTGCTCACACACACGGACACACCCCACCGCACACACACAAACACCCACCCCCCCCCCCCCCCCCCGGTGGATCGCCTTTTCGGGTTAAAAAAAAATAAAAGAAAATGATAAAAGATTCAAAAAAATTCAAAAAAATAGATGCCCATGTGTTATGTGTTCTAGTTGTTACGAAAATTAACAAACATGAATTTTGAATTTTTTTGCAAAAAAAAACCCGCCGTGTTTCGGTAAAATGGCCGTAACTTTTGCATACGACCTCCGATGAAAAAGTTTTTTATATGAAAAAGATACTACTCGAAAAGTTACATCCGAATTTAACGGGCTATGCCCGTTATCGATTTTTTAGAATCCTCAAAAACCTAACAGAAAAAACGTTACATCCATTGTTAGATCTGGAGGCAAAATAATACAAAAATTTAAAAAAATTAGCAATGGCGCACCAGTGCATAGTGCGCCACTACTATTTTCCCGCCTTCAAAATTCAAAAAAAATTAAAAATAGTAATGGCGCACCACACCTAGGTGCGCCATTACTATGTACCTTAGTAATGGCGCACCTAGGTGTGGTGCGCCATTACTAAGGTACATAGTAATGGCGCACCACACCTAGGTGCGCCATTACTAAGTCTGGGCAGTGACGTGGCAGTTCCCACCCACCACCGGTTCCCTCTCTTATCCTCTTTGACCCCTCTCTCTCCTGCCATCCTGCTTCTTCCTTCCCCTTCCCCTTCCCCTTCTTCCTCCCTTCGTAGGAGCCCCAGGAGCGCCGCCGCCCGCAGCTCCTCCCGTTTGCCTCCCAGGTGAGTGCCCGAGGCCGCGCCTCCGCGCCCGACCTCCTCAACGCCCTCGCCGGAGCACCACCAGAGCCGGTTCCGGCCGTCCCTTCTCGCCGCTGGCCTCCTTCTCCCTCTCGTTGCTCTTCTCCCTCATCTCTCTCTGTCTTCCCCCTCGCAGGTACATTCCATGGTGCCGCCAGAGATGCCCAGTCAGACCCATCCTCCGTTTGCCAAGCCGCCATCGGATTTGAGGTGCCCGTCACCGGATCCGCCAGTTTCCCCCTCGCCTCCATGCCGTTCCGACCATCGAGGAGCCTCGCGCCGCCGCCCCTGTTCTATGCAGCGCCGCCATGGCCTCCTGCTCGTGCGAGGGACGGAGGGAGACGAGCGCATCGCTCGCCTCTCGCGGGTGGTCCGGCCCAACTTCGTCGGCGGTTGTGCAGAAACGAGCAAAAACGAGCAAAAACAAGCAAAAAGAGCAAAAAAATGAGCAAAAACACGAGCAAAAACGAGCAAAAAACGAGCAAAAAAGAGCAAAAACGAGCAAAAAAAATCGTGATCCAGATTTCAAAAATATAGCAGTGGCGCACCAATTCTAGTACCAGTGGCGCACCATTCAAAAAAAAAATTCAAAAAAATTCAATAAAAAAAGTTACCAGTGGCGCACCTATAGCAATAGTAATGGCGCACCACATGGTGCGCCACTAGTATTTGGATTACTAATGGCGCACCAGAGGTGCGCCATTACTATTTGTTACTAATGGCGTGATAATAGTGGCGCACAGTGGCGCACCTATAGTGCGCCATTAATAGCCAAAATAGGTGCGCCACTAACAGCCTTTTTTCTAGTAGTGGAAGGGAAGTGGGGAAAAAGGTAATGAAAGAGAAGGTGGAGAACGGTGGAAGGACACTAGTGCAGAATCGGCCTATAGTGTTGGTTCGTAAGGGCCTTTAGTGCCGGTTCTCCAACCGGCACTAAAGGGTGGGGACTAAAGCCCCCTCCCCCCTTTAGTCCCGGTTCAACACGGCCCGGCACTAAAGGCCCACCACGTGGCACCTGCCGGCACCATGGGCTGGGGGACCTTTAGTCCTGGTTGGTAACACCAACCGGGACTAAATGTATTTAATTCTTTTAATTTTGATTCATTTTTCCTTTTAATCCTTTCGGGGTTTATGAATTAATTATGGTTTATTTTTCCTTTTAATTTTGTGTTTTCCATTTAATTATTTTTCATTTCAACATATATTACGCTACTACATATTGTACACATTGTGCAGATATATATAAATAGAATTTCTCGTAGAACCGATCATATATATATATATATATATATATATATATATATATATATATATATATATATATATATATATATATCATCGAATTTCTCGTACGACGACCATTCACATACATATATATCTACAATTTGGTATATACAAATTCTCCTACAATTTGCGGATCATTACATATGCAGGCATTACTTCTTGATCTTGTAATGGTATTCTCCTTCGGGGTCTATGACCTGGTCGACCAGAAATCCAACTATATCCTCTTGTATTGCTCGTACGCGAGCCGTTGGTAGGAGCTGCCCCCGCATCTCCGTCAGCTATAAGAAGGAGATCAAGATGAATATATTAGTTGTGTGTATATATATTAGCTAGATTATGATAAAAAAAATTATGGATAGTGTTCTGGCAAACGTACCCAAAGATTTCTTTCGTTTCTGCTCCTTTCAGACGTGATCATGCGAATGTTCTCGCAAACATAGTATGCGCATAAACTATTCCCCTGCTCCTGCCTCATGCACTTTACGAGAATAAAATTCAATCAGGTAATAATTAATCAAGCATGATAATGGTATTGAAACTAGAATTAAAGAGATGCATGGACGTAGCTAGATAGCTAGTACTACTTAATTACCTTGGGTCGCACCCATGTCAGCTTTTGTGCCCAGTCGCCTGGGACCTGTTTGATGAACTTGGCCCAAGCCCTGCCCGCCGGCAAAGAAAATGAATAAAGGAGTTATTAACTAGTTGATATCAGGAAATGAAGTAAAGAGGCCGACATAGTGCGATAATGATTGAAATTACATGTCGACCATCCCCCTCACGATTGCGTATTCGTATGGATTCTTATATAGTGAGTCCAGTACTTCAACTTTTCCCTTATCAACTTCAATAATTAACAAGATCCAGTGATAACTGCATGCGCACACATTTTGTATAATTAAGCGGGCATGTGCATAACTCATCAACTACACTTATTAACATCTAGTAAGCAAAAAATAGAATTGGTAGTACAAGATATAGTAACACTCACCCGAAATTGTAAGGAAGTAGTATTTTTGGTTGGGTGTTTAGATGCTTCAAAAACTCTAGCAGGAATCTCTCTGTGTCTTTTCTCGAATATTCAGTTTCCCATATCTTTTGATTAACCGTATTTGGGTCAATGAACCCAATGCCAAATCGTCCATCTTTTTTCATTTCATACATCTTCATTCTGCATAATACCACAGAAAAGAATATAGTGAGGATAATTACAGGTAATGTACGAGAGCACAGCTAGCTAGAGACTTAAATTACAGAAAGAAATCACTTATAGACAATAGCAACTGACGATAGATTTGTCGAGTGCGTCTTGATTGAATAACTGAAACAACTCTGAATAATGAATCCATAAATCTTTTTTATGGAAGTAATGCCTTTTCTTGACTTTCACCATGAGGGACTCTTGATTGGTATTTGCTGTTACTTGCATGTACCACGTATGCAAATTGTACATTCTCGTTGGTATAAGCTCGACATCGTCAGGCTTGACCAGAGTTTTGCCGCGGACATATTGCCATTTAACTTCCTTCTCTTTAAGTCTGGAGATTTCCTCAAGGCCTAGGAGTTGTTCAACAGTGACACCGGCCTCTTTAGCCATCCTTTTATGATCGTCGGGTATTACCAGCCGATCGGCGGTACTCACAGGTGTTTGTACAATGAGTGGGGGGATCGATTGCACTGCCTGTTCTCCCAGCTGGGGACAGTTTTCCCGCTTTTTTTGCCAACTTCTTGGCTCGAGCTCGAGCTCGACTTCCTTTGTCCTGCAATATATGACTTCTTGATAGACCGCACATAGTCGCAGTCCTTCTGATTGTCAGCCGGTCGAGCCATATCAATAAAGTGTTGTGACACATGCTCGGGTACTTTCTCCTTTGGCGACGGGGGCGGTTTCGGTCCAAAATGGGCCTTCACTTTGGCATCCACTACGGTGTCTAGTTCCTCCTCAGTCAGGTGGTAAGGCAACTTCGGAAGAGGCTTGAGGCTTGGACCATATTGGAATTTCTTGCCTGTTGTACCACTAGCCGTCGTAGCTGTGGCCTCTCTCTTTCACTGTTGCTTAGGCGATGGAGCACACTGAGTCGGTGGAGACGGCAGACGCGGTTCTGGACTTGGAGTCGACGGAGCACGCTGACGCCGTGTCGGACTTGGAGGAGGAGTCGGCTGACGGAGTGCCAGACTTGGAGGAGTAGGAGTTGGCTGACGCCGTGCCGGACTTGGAGGAGGAGTCGGCTGACGCGGTGCTGGACTTGGAGGAGGAGTCGGCTGACACGGTGCCGGACTTGGAGGAGGAAGAGTCAACTGATGCGGCGGCGGACTTGTAGGAGGAGGAGTCGGTGGCCTTGGAAATACGATGCAATCCTTTTTCAATAGAATGATACGTTGTATGGCCTCTCTGAGTGTTCTCTCCTCGTCACCTCCAAGAATGTCAAGTTGTAGCTCGTGATATCCTAACATCACTTCATCAACCCCGACACGAGCATAGCCAGCTGGAATGGGATTGCAATGGAAGGTTGCTTCAGGGGGATTTGCTAAAGCATAGCCGTCCGCCACCTTCATGGATAAGTTCTTCACTTTCATGTGTAGCTCACAGTTAGTCCTGTCTTTGATATCATCCACAGGGTAGCTAGCTAGTGCCTCATCGATATCGGCCAGGGCGGAACCCACGCTGCTTCTCGGCTTCGATGGGACGGTGCTATCCAATGTTGGATCGATCTGCTCATGCTGCCGCTGAGACGCCCTTTCCTGGCTGAGTGAGTCGATCTGCTCCTGCTGCCGCCTGATTCTGGATTCCAACTCCCGGTGCTTTGATTCTAGGCCTTCAAAGCGGAGTGCTTCCTCCTTCTTCTTCTTCTTCTCCTCCTCGATCTTCTTTCTCGCACGACTTCTATAGTCGTCGTTCCAACCTGCAAACCCCTCAAACCACGGAACAACTCCTTTGCCTCATGTTCTTCCCGGGTGTTCAGGATTCTTCAGGGCGCGCGTAAGCTCGTCGTCCTCTCTCTTGGGCGTGAACACCCCCATTCGAGCTTCTTCTATTTTCATTAGTATTTCGTCTGTCACTTCTTTAAGACTTGCCTTCACCTTAATCAGCCATGTCTCTGGGTCCAACTTCCCCCCATGCGCATAAAACCATGTCTTGCACCTGGGGGGCCAGGTCAATGTAACTGGAGTGATCCCTGCACTAATCATCTCTTGATCAGATTGATCCCACTTAGGCAGGGCCACCTGGTAGCCACCTAGCCCCAGAGTATGGTGCCACTTCTTTTTCGCAGCATTAATCTTGTTTTTTCTCGACCGTTCCTTAGCGTGTTCCGATTCCTTGAACTTCAATCGTCCCAGTGATCTTTTGCCTTCACTAGTGCTCCCTTGAATTCTGGAGTCTTCTTTTCTGCTTTGACGTACGCAGCCCATGTATTTTTCTTGAAGGTGTTGAATGCGATCGCCATCTTTTTAAGAGCATAGTTTTTGCCTTTCTTCAGATCTGCATCTGTCAAATTATCTGGTAGGGTGAAATGTGCATGAGCGTATCCCAAAGCACATCTTTTGCTCTTTCATCGACAAAAGTAACTCCTGCTCGATCTCCCTTTGCTGGCTTTTTCCATTCTTGAACGGAGATCGGGATTTGGTCCCTGACAATAACTCCGCATTGATTCTTGAACTTGGTCGCATTTTTTCTATGTTCAAGCGGTTCGCCATTTGATGTATTGATGGAATCGATGTTGAACTTTACGCCAGCGTCCAAATTTCTGGCCGGGCCTCGAACTACCCTGTCGCTTGTTGAAGATTTGCTCGATCCGGAGGCCTAAAAGAAGAAAGATCGATTTGTTAATACATACAAATCAATTAAGACATGTAATGATCACTGGATGGCTTATATAATAAATATACCTCGACGGTCTTTGTTATTTGAAGAACATTTTCTTCCTCAACATCATTGTCGACTTCATCTATTCGTTCGTCTTCATCAAATATCATACAACCCTCACCGGAATTGTTCAGATATTGCGAGCCGTCATCACCTTCAAGTTCATGCTCTGGGCTCGGGAAGCGTATGATGTCGAACAGAGCCTCTTCTCCTTCTCTGCCGGTATTGTCCATAGCTTTTATTTAACTAACCCAGAAGAAAGATAAAATAATTTATTATTCAAATTAGAATGCATGCAATCAATAAGGAAAAACTGAATCATAGTACATAATATGCATCTCGAATAATTCATATAATATGCATCATCGAATATAATCTCGAATAAATCATCTCGAATACATCTAGAGTATTATCACTAATACATCTCGAATATTATTATATAATATCACTAATACAGATATAGTTGACGTCTAGCGGCGCAGGCGGTGGACACCCAAAGAGAAGGAACTATGACAGGATCATAGCTCGGGTGAGATCCCTGAAGAACCTGCCAGGTATTGGAGAACCTGACGTCCAACGCATCCATGTAGCGACGGACGTGCTCGTCCTCCTCCCTGACACGGTGACATACCACCTCCGACGGGCCGGCTACCTCCGCACCGAAAGTGGCCCACGCGAACACCAACAAAGAAGCTCTGGGTCGACGATGGGACCTGGGTTCCTCACCAAGATGCGCGCCCCTGAAGGTAGCACCTCGCAGTGCCAGCCCAGCGGAGCCCAGTCCCGGACATGGCGCCTCTGAACCAGGACGTCGTCGCGAACGAGTCGACGACGAGGATGGCGGCCGGGCATCGTTGACGTCGTCGAGAACAAATTCTATACAAATTTAACATATACTAATTGAATAATCTAACATACATATACTAATTGCAAATCTAACATTTCTATATCTAAAATTTATATAGCTATAACTAAAAAAAGTATAACAAACTAAAAAACATTTCTATATCTTTTTTATATCTAACCTTTATCTAGCTATAACTAAAAGTATTAAAAACGAAAAAATATTCATCTAAAACTTATATATCATTTCATCTAACAAACTACAAGTATCTAACATTTATATAACTAAGAGTATAAAAAAAACTAGAAAACGGAAAATAAAAATGCATGTGTGTGTGCGCGCGCACGCGCATGTGTTCATGCATGTGTGTGTGGGGGGGGGGGCTCGATCGGGGAGGGGCGCGGCCATGGCGGCAGGGGGCGAGGGAGAGGGGGGAGAGGGAGGAAAAGGGGCTCACAGCGGTCGGCGACGGTGACGGCGACGATGACGGCGGCGGCGACTGCGAGACGGCAACGGCGTGGCGAGGTCGAGGAGGATCGGGGGCGGCGAGGTCGAGGAGGATCGGGGGCGGCGAGGTCGAGGAGGATCAGGGGCGGCGAGGCGACGGCGAGGCGAGGGCGACGGCGAGGCGAGGTGGCGGCAGCCTGGCGGCATCGCGCGAGGTGTGCGTAGACGGGGCCAAAGGTGAAGCAGAGGGAACGAATCAAACTGTGAAAAAATTACAAAGTGTTGTATATATATATGCGGACCTTTAGTCGCGGTTGGTGGCTCCAACCGCGACTAAAGGTACCCTTTAGTCGCGGTTGGAGCCACCAACCGCGACTAAAGGTAATTTTCGCCGCTTTAGTCGCGGTTGGAGCCACCAACCGCGACTAAAGGCTGGTGCTCGCGCAGGCGCGGTGCAGGGCAAGTTTAGTCCCACCTCGCCAAGCGAGGGGCGCCCGCACCTGCTTATAAGCCCCGCCGCGGCTTCTCTCTCGAGCTCCTCTCTAAGCAGGCCTGTGTGGGACTAATGAACCTGTGCTGGCCTGTTGAGCCTACTGGGCCTTGCGGGCCTGCATCCAGGCCCAACTAAAGGTTGGGTTTCTAGCCATATGCAGGCCGTGGCGGCCCAGTAGGCGGCCTATTTTTTATTTACTTTTCATTTTTTTTGTTTTTTGCTTTATTTATTTTCTTTTGTTTCTGATTTTTTTGTGTGCTTTATTTAGAGTTAATGAGTGAATCTTTTTGCGTTAGGTCAAAAAAATTATAAACTTTCTGTTAGTGGCAGTAGTTTTCAAATTTGAGTAGTGTAAATTTGAATTATTTGAAATTTATGTGAATCACTAGTTTGTGAATAACTTTACTTTAAAAATAGATTTTCCAGTGATTCTTTTTTCAACTGTTTAATATTAGTGTGTTTTATCATTATATTCAATTTGATAATTCTTAGGTTATTTAAAAAAATGAAATGCCTTTGTAATAGAGGAGTTTTCGTCCGAAAACCTGATACTTCGAAAGAGATTGTCCATTTTGTACACGAAGTGCATCCAGTTTTTGCCGTAACCCTCTCAGCTTATTAGCACATTCTATGTGGGTGAATTGATGATACCATGCCAACTTTCAACCTTTTCAGAGTTCATTTGTAGTGCTTTTCAATTTCAGGGTCATTTAGCTCAAAAATTAGTAAATGAATGAAAAATAGCAAATGAAGTCAGAAAGGGTTGAAAATTGATGGCGTGGCTTTGAATGGTGCATATTGAACGCACAAAAAGTCTGGAGTTGAAATAAGTTTAAAAAAATGAAATGCCTTTGTAACAGATGAGTTTTTGTCTGAAACCCTGATACTTCGAAAGAGATTGTCCATTTTGTACACGAAGTGCATCCAGGTTTTGCCGTAACCCTCTCAACTTTTTAGCACATGCTATGTGGGTGAAATGATGATACCATGCCAACTTTCAACCTTTTCAGAGTTCATTTGTAGTGCTTTTCAATTTCAGGGTCATTTAGCTCAAAAAAATCAGTAAATGAATGAAAAATAGCAAATGAAGTCAGAAAGGGTTGAAAATTGATGGCGTGGCTTCGAATGGTGCATACTGAACGCACAAAAAGTCTGGAGTTGAAATAAGTTTAAAAAAATAAAATGCCTTTGTAACAGACAAGTTTTCGTCTGAAACCCTGATACTTCGAAAGAGATTGTCCATTTTGTACATGAAGTGCATCCAGTTTTTGCCGTAACCCTCTCAACTTTTTAGCACATGCTATGTGGGTGAAATGATGATACCATGCCAACTTTCAACCTTTTCAGAGTTCATTTGTAGTGCTTTTCAATTTCAGGGTCATTTAGCTCAAAAAAATCAGTAAATGCATGAAAAATAGCAAATGATGTCAGAAAGGGTTGAAAATTGATGACGTGGCTTTGGACATAATATTTTGATGCGTTTCAAATGCCAAAACACATAAGTACACTACTATTACAAAGATTCCCTCCGGTTTGTCCGAAGTGGGACTTTCTAGATATATTAGTCCGGAAACTAACTAGAGAAGCCGGTCACATCCCAGAGTGGGATCTTTGGGTATAAAACTTTTTCTTCACATGTGTCCCTTTGCGTCGTAACCATGGAAAATCTTCATCGTTTAACTTGATGCTCGGGTCAACATTCACTGTGAAGGGAGCAATTTCATGAAACTTTTCATAATCTTCTGACATGTCTGTCTTGTCCTCCACTCCCACGATGTTTCTTTTCCCTGAAAGAACTATGTGGCGCTTTGGCTCATCGTATGGTGTATTCGCTTCCTTATCTTTTCTTTTTCTTGGCTTGGTAGACATGTCCTTCACATAGAAAACCTGCGCCACATCATTGGCTAGGACGAATGGTTCGTCTACGTACCCAAGATTGTTGAGATCCACTGTTGTCATTCCGTACTGTGGGTATTCCTTTACCCCGCCTCCTGTCAGATTGACCCATTTGCACCGAAACAAAGGGACCTTCAAACCAAGTCCATAGTCAAGTTCCCATATCTCCTCTATGTAACCATAATATGTGTCCTTTGGCCTATTGGTGTTTGCTGCATCAAAGCGGACACCACTATTTTGGTTGGCGCTCTTTTTATCTTGGGCGATCATGTAAAATGTATTCCCATTTATCTCGTACCCTTTTAAAGTCAATATAGTCGAAGATGGTAACTTGGACAGCAAGTACAGGTCATCTGCAACAGTGTCGTCATGCATGAGATGTTTCTGCAACCAACCGGCGAAAGTCACCGTTTGTTCATGTGTAATCCAGTCGTCAGACTGCTCCAGGTGTTTGGAGCGTAGAATCTTCTTGTGTTGCTCGATATACGGAGCCACCAAGGCGGAACTTTGTAGAACTGTGTAGTGTGCTTGCACCAAAGAATGCCCGTCCTGGCATATTAGTGAATTCTTTCCTAGCGTGCCTTTTCCACCCAGTTTGCCCTCATGCCGCGATTCAGGAACACCAAACGGCTTAATGTCAGGAATAAAGTCAACACAAAACTCAATGACCTCCTCTGTTTCATGGCCCTTGGAGATGCTTCCTTCTGGCCTAGCACGATTATGAACATATTTCTTTAAGACTCCCATGAACCTATCAAAGGGGAACATATTGTGTAGAAATACAGGACCCAGAATGGCAATCTCCTCGACTAGGTGAACTAGGACGTGCGTCATGATATTGAAGAAGGATGGTGGGAACACCAACTCGAAACTAACAAGACATTGCACCAAATCATTCTCTAACCTTGGTAGGATTTCTGGATCGATTACCTTCTGAGAGATTGCATTCAGGAATGCACATAGCTTCACAATGGCTAATCGAACATTTTTCGGTAGAAGCCCCCTCAATGCAACCGGAAGCAGTTGCGTCATAATCACGTGGCAGTCATGAGACTTTAGGTTCTGGAACTTTTTCTCTGCCATATTTATTATTCCCTTTATATTCGACGAGAAGCCAGACGGGACCTTCATACTGAGGAGGCATTCGAAGAAGATTTCCTTCTCTTCTTTGGTAAGAGCGTAGCTAGCATGACCCTGAAACTTCTTTGGATCCATGCCGTCTTCTTCGTGCATACGTTGCTGGTCCTCCCGTGCCTCTGGTGTATCTTTTGTCTTCCCATACACGCCCAAGAAGCCTAGCAGGTTCACACAAAGATTCTTCGTCACGTGCATCACGTCGATTGCAGAGCGGACCTCTAGGTCTTTCCAATAGGGTAGGTCCCAAAATATAGATTTCTTCTTCCACATGGGTGCGCATTTGTCAGCGTCATTCGGAATAGATTGTCCGCCAGGACCCTTTCCAAAGATTACTTTTAAATCCTTGACCATATAAAGTATATCATCACCAGTACGGTGGCGAGGCTTCTTCCGGTGATCTGCCTCACCTTTGAAATGCTTGCCTTTCTTTCTTACAGAATGCTTGCTCTGAAGAAATCGACAATGCCCCAGGTACACATTCTTGTTACATTTATCCAAATATATAATGTCGGTATAATCTAAATAGTGCATGCATGCATGGTATCCCTTGTTTGTCTGTCCTGAAAGGTTACTGAGAGCAGGCCAATCATTGATGGTTACAAACAGCAACGCATGTAGGTCAAATTCCTCCTGTTCTTTTGCATCCCATGCATGTACACCTTTTCCATTCCACACCTGTAAAAGTTCTTCAACTAATGGCCTTAGGTACACATCAATGTCGTTGCCGGGTTGCTTGGGGCCTTGGATGAGCACTGGCATCATAATGAACTTCCGCTTCATGCACAACCAAGGAGGAAGGTTATAGATACATAGAGTCACATGACATGTGCTATGATTGCTGTTCTGCTCCCCAAAAGGATTAATGCCATCTGCACTTAAACCAAACCATACGTTCCTTGCGTCCTTTGCAAAGTCCTTCCACTTTCTCTCGATTTTTCTCCACTGCGATCCGTCAGCGGGTACTCTCAACTTCCCGTCTTTCTTACGGTTTTCGTTGTGCCATCGCATCAACTTGGCATGCTCTTTGTTTTGGAACAAACGTTTCAACTGTGGTATTATAGGGGCATACCACATCACCTTGGCAGGAATCTTCTTCCTGGGACGCTCGCCCTCAACATCACCAGGGTCATCGTGGCCGATCTTATAGCGCAATGCACAGCATACCGAGCATGCATTCAAATCCTCGTACTCACCGCGGTAGAGGATGCAGTCATTAGGGCATGCATGTATCTTCTCCACCTCTAATCCTAGAGGGCAGACAGCCTTCTTTGTTTCGTACGTACTGTCGGGCAATTCGTTGTCCTTTGGTAGCTTCTTCTTTAACATTATCAGCAACTTTTCAAATGCCTTGTCAGATACACCATTTTCTGCCTTCCATTCCAGCAATTCCAGTGTGGTACCCAGCTTTTTATTGTCATCTTCGCAATTTGGGTACAACCCTTTTTTGTGATCCTCTAACATGCGCTGCAACTTCAGCTTCTCCTTTTCACTTGCGCAGTTTCTCTTTGCATCGACAATGGCCCGACCAAGATCATCAGTGGGCTCATCTGATGCCTCTTCTTCAGCTCCTTCCCCCATTGTTGTACCATCGTATTCATGGAACCCATGGCCAGGATAGCTATCGTCATCCTCTTCTTCATCATTCTCTTCCATTACTACCCCTCTTTCTCCGTGCTTGGTCCAACATTTATAGCCGGACATGAAACCGGACTCAGACAGGTGGACGTGAATGGTTCTTGATTTAGAGTAATTTCGATCATTCTTACAGCCATCACATGGACAATACATAAAACCATCCGCCCGCTTGTTTGCCTCAGCCGCAATCAGAAAAGTATGCACGCCATTAATGAACTGGGGAGAGCATCGGTCATCGTATATCCATTGCCGGCTCATCTTCATTACACAACACCGAAAAGACCAAATTAATACAAGTTCATACATAAAGTTCATACACACTTGTTCTCATAAAACAACATACAAACTCTCTAGCTAAAGCATTTAAAAGCAACAACAAATGCGATCAACATCGCAACTAAGGTAACAATTGATCCAACAGCATAGTGATACCAAGCCTCGCTATCAATGGCATATTTATTAAATTTTCTAATCTTCAAGCGCATTGCATCCATCTTGATCTTGTGATCATCGACGACATCGGCAACATACAACTCCAGTTTCATCTTCTCTTCTACAACTCTTTTCAATTTTTCTTTCAAATACTCGTTTTCTTTTTCAACCAAATTTAACTTCTTGACAAGAATATCTATGTCGGTTGGAATTTCTGGTTCACATACCTCCTAGATAAAAATATCTATGTCAACTTGATGGGCATAATTATCATAAACACGAAATGCAACAAATAGTTATAAAAGAGAGTATATACCACATCCGAATCATAAACCGGACGAGGGCCGACGGGGACGGATATCAAAACCATGCCACTATGTATAACAAACAACCATATAGGTAAGAAAACTATACAAATAACTATCTAAATCTTACAAACATGATTTTGTTTTTATAAAAAGGATAAGAACAAGAGGCTCACCAAGGTGGTGCCGGCGACGGGACGGTGCGGGCGATCGACGGTGGTTAGGACGGGGACGGGAAGGCACTAAGTAAACCACACCTACACATGCAAAGTAAGAAGTTAATTTGAGCTCAAATTGCATATAAATCAAATAAACTACCACATATAAATACTCCCAAACTAAAACCCACAAATCACTACACTTATAGAGCATTCCAAGAGCTAATCTAGCAATGAGAGATGAAAGGACAAAGTTGCTAACCTTTGTGAACACTTGGATGGATGGGGTGCCTTCAAATCTTGACAATTTTTGGCAAAAATGGAGGATGAGCTCGGGGAAGAGGGGAAGAACAGAGAGGAGAGGAAAGGGGAAGAACACAGAGCTCGGGCTGGACGAAGGGTTTATATAGGAGCATCTTTAGTCCCGGTTCGAGACACAAACCGGGACTAAAGGTGTGCATATAGTGCCGGTTTGTGCCACGAACCGGGACTAAAGGTTATCGTGGGGCCCCAGGCTGACACCAGCCTGCCACCACCCCTTTAGTCCCGGTTCGTGTTACGAACCGGGACTAAAGGTCCGGAACGAATCGGGACTAATGGTGCCCGTCCCGAACTGGGACTAATGGTCACATTAGTGCCGGTTCAAAACCTGACCGGGACTAATGCTATGGACAAAAGGTCTGTTTTCTACTAGTGGGAGGAGGAGATGGGAAGGAAATTATTGAGATGGGGTCCACTGAAATGGGTCTACCTATGGTTGCCTCGGTTGGGTGATGAAAAATACAACTGGTAGCTTTAATATTTTATATATACTTGAAGACCATGAGGCAGCATCAGGTGATGCCACCATTGCTCATGCCCTTAGTAATATAACTCTAACAAACATTACTTTTTGTACTGCCCCCCCCCCCCCTCGAGGAGGGATCCCTCTTTTCCCATGGAGTGGTACATGTCCATTTCTTCTCTAGTCGCTGGCTGACAACATCCCCAGATCTTGAAAGAAGTTAGTAATGAACTTACTCGTGGCAAATGGTGACCGATGGACATTCTCATGGATCATGTCCCTCTTAACCTTCCAGATAGCCCACAAGATAACTAGTAGCATCACATATTCATCTTTGGACAGCTGTCATCTATTTCAAAAAGGCAATTTCTGGCATTTTTAGTTTTATACAAGATAAATATATACAAACTAGACCTTTTTACGTTGAAATTTTGCCTTCTTTTTGGCCCACCTAAGACAGGGTACGAGAGCAACAAGTTTTTGTATGTGAGGGAGGGACGCACCTATGTCTCGCTTTAAGCAAGATGTGGGTAGCCTTGCGTCCAGGTGCTCTGGATGGGCCGGCCCAGCCGCGCGAAAGACCATGGGTTGTTGTTGTTGTTTGTTTTTTCTATTTTTTTGTTCTCATTTTCTGTTTCATTTTATACTTTAAAATTACACACACACACACGCACACACACACACACACACACGCACGCACACACACGCGCGCGCACACACACACACCCGCGCGCGCGCACACACACAAACATATAGATATATATATATATATATATATATATATATATATATATAGACACACACATATATTGTTTGGGACACATAGGTGCCTGGGCACCTAGGCCCGTTATGGCAAGCCATATTCATTAGTGCATGGTGTGCAATAAATGAAATATATGGAATCAACATTATGTGTGTGTGTGCGCGGGGCGCGCGCGTGTGTACATTTGTGATGTATTATATTGTACTGCATTAAATAGACAGCAAGCAAAAAAATATAGCGGTAGGGTGTGAGTTAATAGGGGTGTGTGTATGTGCATATATATGGACATATGCGTTACTATGTTGGCATTGGTGTTCGCATTTTTCTGGATTGATTGTGGGCTCTTCAATGATATTTGTTTGGTGGGAGGATAAGTTTCCTGTCGATTACGATGACATATACAGTGACTTCGTCAATCCAAAGATGTTGTGCTGGCGAAGTACCATGAATGTTATGATAAGGATAGGATGTGTATGCGTGTGTTCATAGGAATATGTGTATATGTATATATGCGATCATTCACATTGTACTGTGTTGTATTGTGTTAAAACAGACAGCAAACGAGAAAACAATAATGAATCAAATAAAAAATCAACACGTATCGGCAGAGAAAGTACTCATGTATAGGAGTTCCAACGCTTGACAGAAGAACTAGCTTAATAGCTTTAATTCTTTTATATAATATATATATAAGGCCGCAACAACACCTCTGTTAATAGGTTACTAGATCGTTGATGGCGCGCGTTGCCGCGCCCATCAACTTTATCAATAGGATGATAGGAATTTACATCATGAAAATATAAATTTTCATAAAATCCAATCACATATTTTCAAGGTAGAAATGTAGAGGTCAAACAGAATGTTCCTTTTTTTGCACGAGGCGCCGGCAGGTGGGTGCGGGGATGTCATAGTTTAAGAGAATGAAATTAGTGTACAAGGGATATACATATTGAAGTATCACTGCTTTATATAAATCTTGCGTAGTCTGCAAAATTCTTAGTTAGCCGGGAGACCGCTTCGTAACATCATTCCAAAACATTGCAGAGTTTATTTCTTCGAGTTTGGGACAATCAGACCATTTCTTCATAGCAGGTTGATGGAGAATGAGCAGTAAAGATATAAGCATGCATATAGACTCTAACTCTTGATTGATTAACTTTGATTAATAATATATAGTGTTGTTTTAGGATGGAACTTAATAAAATTAATGAAAAGAGTTAATTTGAATCGAGGCATCGCAAATTGGAATTGATGGAGTCAAATTATTGGATAATGATTCTTCAAATCCATAAAATACATCTTAGCAAAGAAGTGACAACATATAACCAGACTGTACAACTGAAGAAGGCAACGATGCTGAATGTGAAAGGTAATCCCTGATACATCATACTAACGGGTAATCCAACAAACAAGACAGATATATCTTTTATTTTTAACTTAATACATGCAACAATGTTTTTCAAAAGTATTTCTGCCATTATTACAGACTTTTGTGAAGAAATAATTCCTGCTATTTGTTTCATTTCCACATGTAGTACCGTGTTCTTGAAAGGTTTCACTTCATGTCATTGTGAGCAGAGATAATGAGTGTTTGAGTTCAGCGATGTCTCTTGGAAAAATGATCATGAAGCAAATTGTTAACACATTGAAAGGAGAAGTGTGATTTGAACGCATACATTATGGTACCATTTTTTCATTCCATATGCACTTACATGCCCTGAATCCATTGTAAAAAGGCCAGCAATGGAATCCTACTGAAATACAGCCCCGCAAGTCTTTTCCCTGGTTTTGTTGCCGGACCAACACAGTTTCTCGTTTAGTATTATATAAGATGTAATATATTGGGCCAGAAAAAAACAAAATATGGAGAGAAGCAGGGGCGGATCCAGGACCCAGGCCGGGGGGGCCTGGGCCCGGGGCGTGGAGCTGAATCCCTTCGTTGACAGTAGCGTATTTCGCACTGTAGTGACACTGTAGCTGTCCTGTAGCTGCATGGGGCCCTGGGCTTTGTCCAATCCTGGGTCCGCCCCCTGGAGAGAAGGGCATAGATGGACTCGATGCATACATGAAAGGAAGGAACACACAATGAATCTCCACGAAAGATGCTAATCTATCCAGGAGCCATGGATGAACCTCGTACAGGTATGCTGCAATAGAAGGAAGTAGTGGGTGGCCTCTGCAGTTTCTGCGTGAAAGACATACAATCAGAGGAACATGCGAACAAAAGCCATATTTCTGAACTCAACAATGAACGGAGGCAGAAGCCAACAATATGAACATCATCAACCATGTAATGGCAAAAATCTACCGTGGGGTTAGAAAGTTGACAACAGGCCACCGAAATTAGATCAAGGGAAGATCTGATACTCCTGTCTCCTCGAGGGGCTTGTCCTGGTGCGCCTGCAACTGCAAGTGACGCTGCGAGGGCAGACACGGTGTCGCTGGTTGAGCTGGCCTCGCCCGCCGCACACGTTGCGCGGGTTCCATCGCCGCAACCTCAGCGGAGGCGTCGTCGGCTCGTTGCCGCGGCGACAGCGGGGTTAGGGATTTTCAAGGGCCTGACAGATAAGGGGGGAGGATGAGCGAACTAACCTGGAGGCAGCCGCTCGAGCGCCGGACCCCCTCGGACGCCTCGCCTTTGCTAGATCCCCCACGCGCGTCGCGTCGGCTCCCCTCGACCGCCGGTTCCCTCGCTGGCGTCGCCTCGGCTCCGCTCCTCACCCGCGTGTCAGCTGGATAAATGGGACAATGAAGCATCGGTCGCTCTTTTCGTTGATAAACGGGCCATTGAAGCCCAATCAACGACAGGCCTGCAAAAAGTCTCCAGAATAGCTGCCCATTAGGACAGCGGCCCATACGTGGTAAAATGGCGCTGAAACGGTAATCTAACGGCTGGAAATGACCTAGATGCGTAATCTGACGATTGAAATCGCTGGGGGCACGGGAGAGCTCGTTTTAGGCTCGGTTTTACTGTCCTAAAATTCCCCAACCGGCGCACACCCCCTCTGAGTTGGCCGGCCTATTACTTTTTTCTCTCTCTTTTGTGTTAAGCTTCAAAAAGGAACCGTGTGTCGAAACTCACGACCCATTTTTCAGTTTCGAATCAGTATAGCCACTAAGGCTCCTCAACGGGTGTGACCACCTACCTCTTTATTTCTATTTATTATTTTTACTGTTCGCGGTTCATTTGTTGGTTTTCTGAGATGTAAGTATATGGTTTTTCTCTTTTGCTTTTTCTATAATGCATGAAAGTTTCTAAATTTGATGATTTTAAAAAAATTAATGACCCCTTTTTTCAATTTTGATGACCTTTTTTTCAAATGCTATGATTTTTTAATTCGATTAACTTTTTACAAAAGTCAATATTTGTTTTTCAAATTTGATGATTTTGCTTCAAATACGATGATTTTTTCCATTCAATATTGATGATTTTGCTTCTCAAATTATATGATTTTGTTTTTCAAATTTTATGAACTTTTTTTAAGTTTAGAAATTTTAATTTTAATTTGATAAACTTTTTTTCATGCAGGTGAACATTTTTTATTGCAAATCTATGATTTATTTTCAAAATCTACATTTTTCAAATGTTTAATATGTGTACATAATTTTTGTTAACGTTATACTAAAAGAAGTATTAAATACCTTTTTTTTAGGAAATAATACCTTTGTTTTTGGATTGTAGACAACTAAGTGTTCATGGTCGGTTATTGCGCCGTGTATTTTAGCCGACTACGTTGGCGTGAATTTTTGAATTCCACGTCTCCTGCAAATACTTTTCTGTCACGTCTATTTTTGGAGGAGGTTGTCGGGCCAGCCTGCTAGGCATTGTGTACGAGCGCCGGGAGCACTGATCGGCGCAGAAAGCACCGAATAGGAGCTCTCGTGTGGGAGGGGGTTCGCTCGGGTGTGCCGATCCCAACGAACAAATACGGGTGTGCCCTCCTTGGGGAATGTTTAGTTCACCAGGACCACCACCCCTAGAGATCGATCGCCAGTTATTGAAAAATTCAAATGCATGTTTAAAATGTCTTCATGCTTTTATTTATATCCTGATAAATGTCACACTTGTGACATGAACACATGACAACTCCGAACGTTTTTGATGGCATGTTTAGTGACACGAGGATAACAATATTAGTTGTCAAGTATGAAACTTTATTTTCATATGGCAATTTTAGTTTTTTTTAAGGTTTATTTTTCTTTTCAGGTGACAACTTCAATTGTAAAAAAACATCAGAATCAGATTGCTTCGCGCTACATTTGTGACATCGTTTAGGTTTACTTTTTGGCGGACAAACGAAGCCTATGGGCCATGGCCTATCTGATTGGTAAACGCTTGAAGCCGGACGACTGGCAAAACTTTGCGCCGGTTGTGCACACGACGCGTCTCAGTGAAGAGGCAAAAGCCGAGATCACTAGTTAGCGAGTACATTTTTCAATGATTACTTTCATCTCGCCAATTTGCATCAAGTGGCGCACTGCATGCGTGCCATTTGTCGTAACCTGGGAGTTTTCCTTTTTTTCGTAGATCCGTATTTTCAAAACGTTTTATTTCCTAAACCGTGCATCTAAATCTCGAACCGTTTTCACCGTTGGGTTTCTCGCGTCGAGATCTTCAAAACTAGATCTCATGTTGATAGATTTTGACGAACTTTTTTTTCACGAAAAAACCGGACGAAAAAACCGGGCGAAAAAACCGTGCCTCGCGCGATAGAAATAAATCAGAAAATGTGTTTTGTTTTCCCTTTCCGGGAGGCACGGCCGTGCCTCTCGCGAAGGCAAAACCGTGCCTCTCGCGAAAAAAAAGAGAACAGGAAAAGCGTTTTTTTTTCCTTTCCGAGAGGCACGGTGCCTCTTGCGGAAGCAAAAACGTCCCTCTCGCGGAAAAGAAGAGAGAGCAGAAAACGCGTTTTTTTCTTTTCGAGAGACACGGCCGTGCCTCTCGCGATAGCAAAACCGTGCGTCTCACGTAAGCAAACTCGCGCCTCTCGCGGAAAAAAAAAAGAGAGAGCAGAAAACGCGTTTTTTTTCCTTTTCGAGAGGCACGGCCGTGCCTCTCGCGGAAGCAAAACAGTGCCTCTCGTAAAAAAAACAGAAAACGAGTTTTTTTCCTTTCCGAGAGAGGCACGGTCGTGCCTCTCGCGATAGCAAAACCGCGCCTCTCGCAAAAAAATGCGCTTTTTCACGATTTTTTTTTATTTTTTTTCGTCCAAAAGCTAAGGAAGACCGGTGGGAAACCAGAACAGCAAAAAAAACCCCGGAATAAAACCACTCTAAAAAACCGAAAACGCGTGCGAAAAAATAAAAGAAAATCCGAAGGGAACGCTTAGAGCGCGACACGTGGCGGCGGCTGAGAACGCGCCAAGTGGCGGCGCGTGGGAGTGATCGCTGGGAGGCTTCCCAGGGAGTACTCGCTAATTAGTTGCTCCCGGCAAAAGCGGGGCTGCACGTCTTTCCCATTTTATCCTTTTCCTCCTCTAGCCTTATCTCTTTGGGCCTATTTGAGACTATTCCGCTCTGTGAAATTCAGCTTGGCTTTAAAAAACGCAAGCCAAACGAGATTGCTTCACGACACGCCGCTCCGCAACAAAACTAGAATCTTGGGGTACAACTCCATGTTTTTGTGAAGCTCTTTAGAAGGTGCTCCCAAAAAATATAGAATCTGGAGTTGGAAAAAAATTACCCAGCATTGCCACCTGTAAGTGGATACCCCTTCATTTTTTTCCCACTCATCCAATCAGGTATATTCTTTTGATCAAATTTCTCATTCTTGAAGATGGATCTAAATGAGAGCCAAACACTCTCTGAAATAGTTACAACTTCTGTACGAAACTGCTCCAAAGTGAATTTGATGAAGCGGAACTGAATTTTATGAAGTAGAGCAGTCCCAAACGTGCCCTTTGTCAACTGCATGATTCTCATAACAACTACATCACCTTTCTCTCGTTCTTCGAACTGGGGAGTGCTCCTGCTGCTCTCTCCTTCCGTATCTCGACCCCATCACGCGACCGCTACCTCTGTTGGAAATATGCCCTAGAGGCAATAATAAATTAGTTATTATCATATTTCCCTGTTCATGATAATCGTTTATTATCCATGCTATAATTGTATTGATTGGAAACTCAAATACATGTGTGGATACATAGACAACAAAGTGTCCCTAGTAAGCCTCTACTAAACTAGCTCGTTGATCAAGGATGGTCAAGGTTTCCTAGCCATAGACATGAGATGTCATTTGATAATGGGATCACATCATTAGGAGAATTATATGATGGACAAGACCCAAACTATGAACGTAGCATATGACCGTGTCAGTTTATTGCTATAGTTTTCTACATGTCAAGTATCTGTTCCTATGACCATGAGATCATGCAACTCACTAACACCGGAGGAGTACCTTGTGTGTATCAAATGTCGCAACGTAACTGGGTGACTATAAAGGTGCTCTACATGTATCTTCGAGGGTGTCTGTTGGGTTGGCATGGATCAAGACTGGGATTTGTTACTCCGTGTGACGGAGAGGTTTCTTAGGGCCCACTCGGTAATACAACATCAGAATGAGCCTTGCAAGCAAAGTGACTAAATAGTTAGCCACGGGATCTTGTATTACGGAACAAGTAAAGATACTTGCCGGTAACGAGATTGAACTAGGTATAGAGATACCGACGATCGAATCTCGGACAAGTAACATACCGAAGAACAAAGGGAACTGCATACGGGATTAACTGAATCCTTGACATAGAGGTTCAACCGATAAAGATCTTCGTAGAATATGTAGGAACCAATATGGGCATCCAGGTCCCGCTATTGGTTATTGACCGTAGAGGTTTCTCGGTCATGTCTACATAGTTCTCAAACCCACAGGGTCTGCACACTTAACGTTCGGTGACGTTTCGGTATTATTGAGTTATGTATGTTGGTGACCGAATGTTGTTTGGAGTCCTGGATGAGATCCCGGATGTCACGAGGAGCTCCGGAATGGTCTGAAGGTAAAGATTGATATATAGGAAAGTGGTATTTGGACTCCGGAAAAGTTTCGGGCACTTCCGGTAGTGTACTGGGAGTGACGAATGGGTTCCGGGGGTCCACCCACCCCAGGGGCGGCATGGGCCTAGGAGGTGGTGCACCAGCCTCTGGTGGGCTGGGCAGCCAGCTCCTAGAGGCCCTTGCGCAAGGGGTGGGGAGAGGGCCAAGTAGGAGGGAGTCCTACTAGGACTCTACCTCCCTTGTGGGAGGTGGACTCCTCCCTCTCTCCTTGCGCCAAGGCCCTAGGGGAAACCCTATGGAGCCTCCCACCTACCCCCCCTCGTCCTATATATAGTGGAGTGTTTTGAGGGAAGCCACCACCTAAAAAGCCACGCGTTGCCCTCCTCCCTCTAGATCGTCTCTCTCCTCTAGATCTATTCGGTATAGCTTAGCGAAGCTCTGCCGGATCTGCTCCACCACCACCACCACTACGCCATTGTGTTGACGGAGAACTCATCTACCTCTACACCCTTGCTTGCTGGATCAAGGAGGTGGAGATCCTCATCGAGCTGTATGTGTGCTGAACGCGGAGGTGTCGTCCGTTCGACGCTAGATTGGAAGGACCGTGATTGGATCGCGGGACGGATCGTGATTGGATCGCGGGACGGATCGTGATTGGATCGTGGGACGTATTGCGATTTGGATCGCGAAGACGTTCAACTACATCAACCGCGTTTCTTAACGCTTCCTGCTTAGGGATCTACAAGGGTATGTAGATCCACTCTCCCTCTCATAGATTCTCATCACCATGGATAGATCTTGTATGTGCGTAGAATTTTTTTTGTTTCCCATGCAATGTTCCCCTACAGTGGCATCATGAGCTAGGTCTATGCGTAGATGAGATCACGAGTAAAACACAAAAGAGTTTGTGGGCATTGATATTCATATTCGTTTCCTCGCTTGGTCTTTTCTTGATTTAGCGGTATTGTGGGATGAAGTGGCCCGGACCAACCTTACTCGTCCACGTACGAGAGACCGGTTCCATCGACTGACATGTGACTTTGTTGCATAAAGATGGTTGGCGGGTGTCTGTCTCTCCCACTTTATTTGGATCGGATTTGACAAAGGCGGTCCTTGAGAAGGTTGAATAGCAATTTTTGTATCACCATTGTGGTTTTGCGTAGGTAAGAATCGTTCTTCCTAGATACCCATAGCAGCCACGTAAAACATGCAACAACAATTAGAGGACGTCTAACTTGTTTTTGCAGGGTATGTTGTGATATCATATGGACAAATACATGATGAATATATTTGATGTATGAGATGATCATGTTTGTAATAGTTCACATCGACTTGCATGTCGATGCATACGGCAACCGGCAGGAGCCATAGGCTCGTCTTTAATTATTGTATGACCTGCGTGTCAACCATTAAGCGCTATGTAATGCTTTACTTTATCGCTAAGCGGTAGCAATAGTAGTAGAATCATGGTTGGCGTGACAACCCCGATGGCGGCACAATGATGGAGATCATGATGATGGAGATCATGGTGTTATGCCGGAGATGATGGAGATCATGTCGGTGCTTTGGAGATGGAGATCAAAAGCACAAGTTCATGGTCATATCATGTCACTTATGATTTGCATGTGATGTTAATCCTTTTATGCATCTTATTTTGCTTAGGACGATGGTAGCATTATAAGGTGATCCCTCACTAAAATTTCAAGATAAAATGTGTTCTCCCCGAGTGTGCACCATTGTGAAGGATCATTGTTTCGAAGCACCACGTGATGATCGGGTGTGATAGACTCTACGTTCGCATACAACGGGTGCAAGCTAGTGTTGCACATGCGGAACACTCGGGTTAAACTTGACGAGCCTAGCATGTAAAGACATGGCCTCGGAACAGAAGAGACCGAAAGGTCGAACATGAGTCATATAGTAAATATGATCAACATGGAGATGTTCACCATTGAAACCACCTCATCTCACGTGATGATCGGACTTGGGTTGGTAGATTTGGATCATGTCACACTTAGAAAACCCGAGGGATGTTGATTTGAGTGGGAGTTCTTTAGTAATATGATTGATTGAACTCATTATCATGAACATAGTCTAAGTTGTCTTTGCAAAATTATGTTGTAGATCAATAACTCGCGCTGTAGCTCCCCTGTGTTTTAATACGTTCCTAGAGAAAATAGAGTTGAAATATGATGGTAGCAATTATGCGGACTAGGTCCGTGAACAGAGGATTGTCCTCAGTTGCTGCATGGAAGGCTTACGTCCTTAATGCACCGCTCGGTGTGCCACCCCCTCAAGCGATGACTGTTGATGTTGTGAACATCTGACAGGCACGTTCTGATGACTACTTGATAGTTTAGTGCGTCATGCATTATGGCTTAGAATTCAGGCACCAAATAGGTTTTGAACGTCACGGAGCATATGTGATGTTCCAAGAGATGAAATTTGATTTCAGGCTCATGCCCGTGTTGAGAGGTATGAGACCTCCAACAAGATTCTTTGCCTGCAAGATGAAGGAGAATAGCTCAATCGGTGAGCATGTGCTCAGATTGTCTGGGTGCTACAATCGCTTGAATCGAGTGAGAGTTGATCTTCCAAGATAAGATAGTGATTGATATAGTTCTCCAAGTCATTGCCACCAAGCTACTAGAGCTTCGTGATGAACTATAAACATGCTAGGGATGGAAAAGATGATCCCTGAGCTATTCGTGATGTTTGACACCATGAAGGTAGAAATCTAGAAGGAGCATCAAGTGTTGATGGTTAGTAAAACCATTAGTTTCGAGAAGGGCAAGGGCAAGAAGGGAAACTTCATGAATGACAAGCCAGTTGCCACTCCAGTGAAGAAACCCAAGGTTGAACCCAAACCCGAGACTAAGTGCTTCTGTTATGAGGAGAACGGTCGCTGAAGTGGAACAACCCTAGATACGTGGTAGATAAGAAGGTTGGCAACGTCAATAAAAGTATATTTGATATATGTGTTATTGATGTGTACCTTACTAGTACTCCTAGTAGCACCTGGGTATTTGTTGGGGATATAACCCCGTGGTAAGACCCGCCCAGGAGGGGCCGGGTCATACTTGGCGGCTCGTAGCGTATGGGCTGGAAGAGGAAGATTGGGCTGCACGGCGGCTTACCAGATGGGCTGAGGCGGAGGCCCAGAGTCAGGAAGAAGACGCAAGACCCGGGCGCGTAAACCGCCTGGAGACAGCCTGCCAGAGTCGGCAAGACGGCTTAGAGACAGAGTCAGACATGTTGTAAGCGTTGGTATGAGATTTGTGTAACCCGTGGTCTTGACCTCCTATATAAAGGCGAGACCTGGGGACGGCTTAGGGCAGAATCCAATCAATCGAGAGCTAGGTCAAGCGAATACGCTCCCTTGTAATCGATACTCCAATCAATATACACAAAGCAAGACGTAGGCTTTTACCTCATCTCGAGGGGCCGAACCTGGGTAAATCCGTGTCTTTCGTCCCGTCCAACCCCTTTGATTCCACCGCCTTAGCGATGGCCTCGAACTTAAGTCTTCGAACATCTGCCATGACAAAACCACGACAGTTGGCGCCCACCGTGGGGCTAGCACGCGGTGGTGTTGAGTTCTCAAAGGGCTTTCTCTCAGGGATCGAAGGATACGCCATCGGCTTGATGACAAAGAGTCGCCGCGGCAAACTCTACATCGACGACTCAGGATGAGGGCCTGAAGCCGGCTCAGTCGAGTACAGCTATCGGGTTCCCATTGGCAAGATGCACGTGTTCATCGGTAAGCTGGATGGATCTACACCCGGGCCGGACATCTGCACCAACCTCGTCGAGCCGGCCCGGCGCGCGACACCCGCCTGTGTTCAACCCGGGCGGAAGAGTGTTTTCGTTGGCTTTACACGGGACAGAGGAGATTCCTTGTCGGGAGAGACCTTGGCTTTCTCAGATGAAGGATCTTCCAACGAGGATGGGGAATCAATCTATCAACTTCATGACGGCGGGTTAAGGGGCTATGCCGATGGCGACAGTATTCCGGAGCCTTATGACCCGCCGAGCCGAGCCGCCATGTTCATGGCAGGCCCGGCGCCGGCTTCCAATGGTGCGACAGCCAGAGCAGCGGCTAGAGCGCCCCCCTGATGCGGAGCCTCCTAAGGCGCCGGCGCAGGCTTTACTGGAGCTCATGGAGGAGCTAGCGGCTCTGATGGCCATGGAAGTAACATCTGAGAATCAGGCAGAGCGTAACGCTGAGATCAACCGGATCAAAGGATAGATGGCTCAGGCCCAGGAGGATATCAATGCAATGCAAGCTCAGATGAATGCTGAGTCGGAACGTTTGAGGGCGGAAGCTCTCCATTTTGATTTGGACCAGAGGGCGTCGGAGGCGGTTCAGCGTAGAAGGACTCAAGTCGGATTACCAATTCAGCCTCAGAATCTTTTCAATACTCTGGGGGCCGGGCCAAGTACGCCACCAGTGGTGACCCGGGCGGTGGAGGCGCCGTGGCAGTTAGACCCTCCGCGGAGGAACAGACCTTTGTCGCGACACGTTGTGACGCCGCCTGACCATTACTCTAATCTGGTGGAAAATATGATAGCGGCGGCTGCCAAGCTTGATGCTCTCCCTTTGGCCGAAGGAACACCGTTTGCCGAAGAGGCGAGGAACGCGATTAGCCTATTGCAGATAGCGGTGGCTCAGCAAGAGAGGTACACACACAGCCGGAGCCGGGTGCACTCCATGCCGGTTCATAGCCGTAGCTACAGCCAGCGGATTGAGTCACCCGCGGTCTCCAGTAGTGAGCAGAGGCGAAACCCGCCCAATAACAACCCGCCTAAGATGGATATTCAGGGGTCTATGGATAGGGGCCGGGCTCAGCGAGGATCAACACCGGTGACGGATTACCCGGAGGTCCCTGAGCCGGCACCAACAACACCCGTCGGCATCTCAGCTAGGGGATTTGGTGTGCAGTGTCTCGCAGCGGATCTGAGGAGTGCGCGTTTGCCCAAGGACTTTAAGGGGCCACGGAAGGTGCCTAATTACATGGCGGATCTACCCCCAGAGGCTTGGATCGAAAGCTATGAGCTTGCTATGGAGATGCTGGAAGTCAACGAAGCAGTGTGTGCGAAATACTTCGTCGTGATGTTGGAAGGACCGGCTCGTACTTGGTTAAAGGGGTTACCACCGAACAACATCACGTCGTGGGCCGAGTTGAAAGCACGATTCATCAAGAACTTCAAGGGAACTTGCAAGCAGCCGATGACGATTGTGGATCTGGATCTTTGTGCGCAGCAGGAAGGTGAGTCGGCCCATCATTGGGTGCGGCGGGTCTCGACGGTGATCCACTCATCTGAGAATATTTCGGCGTCTCAGGCGGTTCTGATTTTGGAAAGGAACTGTCGTTTTGTGCCCCTAAAGCAGATGCTCGGGTGGTTGAAGCGCTCTTGTCAGGATATGGGGGAGCTCATGACGGCTCTCACCAAGTATGCAGATTCAGATACCACCAAAGACCCAGACTCCGACGATGAGAAGTCAGGTCAGGGTAAGAAGGGTGGCAATGGTAAGAACCAGCAGGGAGGTGTTGGGAACGGCAGCCAAGGCCAGCGGAAGAACCCAGACGGCGGGTCAGAGTTTGTGGTGAACACCAACGCACCCGGGAACGGTCGCCCTAGAGGCAACAGGAACTTCAGGCCGCCGTTCGACAGGAATAGGGCACCTGTGCCTTACACCTTGGAGGAGGCACTGAATAGACCTTGCCTAGCGCACAGCCGGCCGGACAAGGAGGTCACCCACACTTGGAAGGAGTGCGGTGTTATGCGCCAGTTTCGGGAGCAAAGCCTTCGTCAAAATCATAACAATGGTAACGGCCCGTCAGGCGGGTCAGGACCGGGCGGCTCAGGAGCCGGCTTCGGTGCTGGCGGGTCAGGTTCAGGTCATCAAGGACAAAACAATTAGAATCGAGGAAATCAAGGAAGTCATCAGCAGCAGAGCAATGGTGGTCAGCAACAGAATAACCACTTAGGATATCAGAGCAACCCGAAACAGCTTAGCGGGGGACAATATCATGTCTTCACGACAAGCCTGGATAAGCGGGATCAGAAGCTGCACAAGAGGGCGGTCAATGCGGCCACGCCGGCTCTCCCGCGATACTTAAAATGGTCAGAGTACCCGATTACGTGGAGCCGGGTCATTTAGCTCTGGTGGTCGCTCCTCAGGTTGGAGGATACAAGTTCACAAAGGTGCTCATGGATGGTGGTAGCAGTATCAATATCCTATACTACGACACCTTCCAGTGGATGGAATTAACTGACAAGGCTCTTAAGCCATCATCGACCGTTTTCCATGGGGTGGTGCCAGGCAAGTCGGCTTACCCAGTAGGGAAGATTGCCTTGGAAGTGGCGTTTGGAGATGAGTATAACTACAGGGTGGAGACCTTGTGGTTTGAGGTGGTAAAGATTAAGAGCCCGTATCATGCTCTGTTTGGCCGGCCGGCTTTCGCAAAGTTTATGGCCAGGCCTTGTTACGTTTATCTACAACTCAAGATGCCAGCTCTCAACGGAACAATCACGGTCCATGGTGATCGGAAGGTGGCCATTGAATGCGAGGAAGGAGACGCGGATTATGCAGAGTCAAGCTGCGCAGAAGCCGAGCTTAAGTTTTATAAGGATAACGTTGACCCGGCAGATATGACTGCGTTGAAGAAACCCAGTACAGAGTCTGAGCCGCCCCTGAAGTTTGCGGCTGATGACACAAAGCTGGTGGCTTTTACTCCGGGTGACTCATCCAAGTAGTTCACTATCGGAGCCAACATGGACCCCGCATAGGAAAGCGCGCTCATCGAATTCATCCGTGAGAATCGGGACATGTTTGCATGGAAGCCATCTGACATGCCGGGTGTACCGAGAGAGTTCGCTGAGCACCACCTTAATGTGGATCCTAAGTTTAAGCCGATTAAGCAATTCCTCCGTCGTTTCAATGAGGAGCGGCGTAAGGCAATTGGAGAAGAGGTAGACCGGCTCTTGGCAGCAGGGTTCATCATGGAGGTATTTCACCCGGAGTGGTTAGCCAACCCTGTGCTGGTGCTCAAGAAGAACGGCACATGGCGTATGTGTATAGACTACACGGATCTTAACAAGGCTTGTCCAGTTGCCCCGTTTGCTCTCCCTCGTATCGACCAGATTATTGATGCAACGGTGGGTTGTGAGAGTTTATGTTTCCTGGATGCCTATTCAGGCTATCATCAAATCAAGATGGGAGTTAAAGACCAAGAGAAGACCTCGTTCATAACACCTTTTGGAGCTTTCTGCTATGTGTCCATGCCGTTCGGACTCAAGAGTGCGCAGGCGACTTACCAACGTTGTGTGCAAAATTGTCTTCACGGTCAGATTGGACGTAATGTTCATGCCTATGTGGACGATATTGTGGTCAAGTCAAGGAAGAAGGAGACGTTGTTGGACGACCTGAAGGAAACGTTTGATAACTTACGGGTTTATAAGATGATGCTTAACCCGGCTAAATGTGTTTTTGGAGTTCCTGCAGGCAAGCTTTTGGGTTTCTTGGTTTCAGAACGAGGCATCGAAGCCAACCCGGACAAGATAAAGGCCATCACGTCACTAGCCAAGCCGGCGAGCATTAATGATGTGCAGCGCTTGGCGGGTCGTATTGCCACTTTAAGCCGCTTCATCAGCCGCCTGGGGGAGCAGGCTATTCCTTTGTACCAGATGATGAAAAAGACGGATGATTTTGTGTGGAGTAAGGCTGCAGATGAAGCTCTTGAAACGCTTAAAAAGCAGCTGGTTGAGCCGCCGATCTTAGCCACTCCAGCTGAGAAGGAACCCCTGCTCCTTTCTGTGGCAGCTAATAATCGGGCGGTTAGTGCTGCGATTGTGGTGGAGCGTAAAGAGGCAGGGAAAGAGTATCCGGTTCAGAGGCCGGTTTATTATGTCAGTGAGGTGCTTATCGAATCAAATCAAAGATACCCACACTGGCAGAAGCTAATATACGGGGTGTTCATGGTGAATCGTAAGTTGAAGCATTATTTCCTTGGACATCAGATCACGGTGGTTAGCTCTGCTCCATTGGGAGACATAATACAGAATCGGGAAGCCACTGGTAGAATTGCTAAGTGGGCGCTGGAGCTTGGGCCTCTAAATTTGAAGTATGCACCTCGCACAGCTGTGAAGTCTCAGGCATTGGTGGATTTCATAAACGACTGGACGGAGTGTCAGTCATCGGAGGAAAAGCCGGACAACACGTATTGGATGATTCACTTTGACGGGTCCAGACAGTTGGATGGCTTGGGGGCTGGAGTTGTCTTAACCTCTCCCAAAGGTGATAAGTTTTGTTATGTATTAAGGCTGATGTTTCCTTGCATGAACAATGCAGCTGAGTACGAAGCTTTGCTTCACGGGCTTCGTGTGGCCAAGCAGATGAAACTGAGCCGGGTTAGGTGCCTTGGTGACTCCGATCTTGTGGCCCAACAGGTGTCAGGCACGTGGGATTCCAAGGACCCGCGGATGGCGGCTTATCGGCAAGAGGTAGATATCGTCGCTGGTCATTTCAAGGGTTATCAGGTAGATCATATTGACCATCGCAAGAACGAGGCGGCGGATGCATTGTCAAGACTGGGCTCTCAGCGTAAGCCGGTGCCGCCTAATGTTTTCTTGGATGTACTTTATCATCCGTCTGTTAAGCTACCGTCAGAAGAGGATCTGGCTGTACCTGACCCGGAGGGGCAGCTAGTGGTGGCTTTACACGCTGTTCCAAACTAGATGTTTCCATATCTGGCATACCTGACCCGGGGCGAGTTGCCTAAAGATGAGACTCTGGCGCGGCAAATCGTGAGGCGTTCTAAGTCCATGACCATCATTGGAGGGGAATTGCACAAGTGCAGCGTTACCGGCGTCTTCCAGCGTTGTGTCTCGCCAGAGGAAGGCAAGGAAATCTTATATGAAATACATGCTGGTGATTGCGGACATCACGCCGGGTCAAAATCTTTAGTGGCCAAGGCCTTCCGACATGGCTTCTTCTGGTTGACGGCTCACAAGGACGCGGAGGATCTGGTTGCTAAGTGCGATGGGTGCCAGAAGTTCGGAAGACGTGCTCACGTGCCGGCTCAAGAATTACGGATGATACCGATCACTTGGTCGTTTGCAGTATGGGGGCTTGACATGGTTGGACCTTTCAAACGGTCTAAAGATAAAAAGACCCACCTTTTGGTGGCAGTGGACAAATTCACCAAGTGGGTGGAGGCTGAGCCGGTCAGTAAGTGTGATGCAGCCACGGCGGTTCAGTTTGTCAAAAAATTGGTCTACCAGTTTGGATATCCTCATAGCATCATTACAGATAACGGCACAAATTTTTCCAAGGGGGCTATGAAGGTATTCTGCGAAAGCGAGCACATCCGGCTCGTTGTTTCGGCTATTGCTCATCCACAGTCTAACGGTCAGGCAGAACGGGCAAATCAGGAAGTCTAGAGAGGTATCAAGCCCCGGCTCATGGTTCCTTTACAGAGAACGCCGGGTTGTTGGGTGGAAGAACTGCCGTCCGTCCTTTGGAGCATCAATACTATGCCTAACAGGTCGACGGGTTACACCCCCTTCTTCATGGTTTACGGTGCGGAGGCCATGTTACCAAGCGACATACGTCATGATTCACCACGTGTGGCGGCCTATGTGGAAGCCGACAATGAGGCGGCGCATCAGGATGCATTGGATGCTCTGGATGAAGCGCGCGATCTTGCAGCAGCTCGGTCGGCGATTTATCAACATGACCTATGTCGCTACCATAGCCGCAGGGTCAAGACCCGGACGTTCCAAGAAGGCGACTTGGTATTACATTTGATTCAAGATCAGACAGATGCACACAAGTTATCACCACCATGGGAAGGACCTTTCATGGTTAGCAGGAATCTGAACAATGGGTCTTATTATCTCATCGACGTGCGAGACGAAACACGTACCTCCGGGCAGGAAACTCACCGGCCGTGGAATATTGCTCATCTACGGCCTTACTATACTTGAGTCATCGACTCTTATTTTTGTACATACATATTTTATGGTATTTATACTCATATAATAAAGTTAGCATCCCTGCAAGACGGGGCCTCTGCCGTTTTTTCTCTTTGCCATTACAGATTTGTGCAAAGATGAACACCTCCATGTGGTCACTTGGGGGCTTCCATCCTGTCGGGTTTAGCTTGCTCACCCTTTTGGCCGGCTCTTCAGCCAAAGTAGCACCATTGTGCGACGACTTACAAGATGGCGGTCTGCAGGATGGCGGCTTACAAAACGGCGGCCCATGGGATGATGGCGTGCAAGATGGCGAGAGGCTTAAGGTCACCCAAGAGGATGAGCCGCCACGTTGTGAGCCGTTCAAACATGGGTGCGCCGCCTTATGGACAAAAGCATTTCAAGTCACTCAAGAGGATGAGCCGCCATGTTGCGAGCCGTTCAAACATGGGTGCACCGTTCTATTGATGAAGGATTTAAGGTCACTCAAGAGGGCGAGCCGCCATGATGCGAGCCATTCAAACATGGGTGCCAAGTCGCTCAAGAGGGCGAGCCGCCATGATGCAAGCCGTTCAAACATGGGTGCCAAGTCGCTCAAGAGGGTGAGCCGCCGTGATGCGAGCCGTTCAAACATGGGTGCCAAGTCGCTCAAGAGGGCGAGCCGCCATGAGGCGAGCCGTTCAAACATGGGTGCCATGGGTGCCAAAGAGGATGAGCCGCCAGGATGCGAGCCGTTCAAACATAAGCACCATGATGCAAGACGGGTCGTGGACCAGAGCAAGTGCCAGAGTGGGTGAAGGCCGCCCCCCACTCTTGGTAGAGTTGTACCTGCCTGTATGTAGCTGCCGCTCGTCCAGGGGTGCAGTGAGCTGTCAACTCACCCCCTCCGAGGGCCTCATACAGCAGCGAGGGAAGCTCTCTCATCTGCTACGTACTCTCCGCCAAGTGGCCCGTCGTACTCTTAACAAGTGACGTTGTTTAAGGTTCAAACGACGGATTTATGTCACGTGAGAAGTAGCTTATGAGCCGGGGCACTCACCCCGTTGTAAATTCTGGTCTGTTGCGCCCTTGACAGTTAATCTCGCCCAGAGACCCTGAGCCGTGCAAGATTGGCGGTCACTCTCGTTAGAGACCCTGCACTGTTAAGCGGTTCAAAGCAACAGTTTCCCCCTCAGACGGTCCGGAATATGAGTTTTTCAAAAAACAACAAAAAAAACAAGGGGAAAGCAAGATCATCATGCATTACATCACATATTGCATCATATACATATTGCATCATACATTGCATCATAGCTGCATCATACATTGCATTCATATTATAAGTGTGGCCAGAGCAAGATGGAAAGATGAAGCAAGGTTATATTGAGGATCTCCGGGTTATGCTTTTCTAAAGCCGCCCAGGCAAACATTGCAGACTGTTTTGTTCGGTTTTTGTAGGGTTTATTTCTAAAGATGAGTCGCCGATTAAGGCATAAGAAGATTGCAAAGTATATTACAGGGCTCCCCAAGAGCTCAAAAGACGAAGGGCTTAAAAGTTTTTTCACTTGTTCCGGCTCAGCTGGCCGGGTTACAATCAATTGAGGACAAAGAGTTTACCTGGCCGGCGGGTCATCCTGCGCTGGGTCTTCGGGCTCTTCGATCTGAAGACGATCCACATCCCAGTTGCAGTTTAGTAAGGCTTCAAATTGTGCATCATCGAAAAGTGGAGATGGATCAACGTCAGGGGCGAAGAGCGGCTTACGACGTGCAGGGACCAACTCTCTGGCTTCAAAGGTCAGGCAGCGTAGCCGTTGGTTGTTCTCGTCATAAGCCGCCTGGTATGGAACCAGGTCCGTCTCGTCAACCAGTATGGAGGCAAGCCGCCGGGAGGCCTTAATGCACTTGGCATAATATGCTTCGATGATGTCTGAGCCGTCATCCTTCTTGGAAGGGAAGCCGTTCATCATCTCTTCAGCAATTAATTCCGGAGCGAAGGCCAGGGACCGGCTCAGCGTAGCTATAGCTCCTCTTCTGGCGGCTGATCGCCTTATTTCCTCCACCTGTTTGGGCAAAGTTGATAAGACCTCTATGACGCCCTTCGTAAATTTGGGGACGTACTTGGCCGTCATCATAGCCTTGATGGTGCAAAGGGCGCCACTATACAGTTGCTCTGTCAAAGTGTAGACTGCTTTCAACTTCATCAGACTATCAGAAGATAGCTGGTGGCTCCTTTCGCCTGCAAGAAAAGGTCGAAGGTATAAGCCGCCCGGCGGGTGTTTATTCAATGAAACTATTTTTTGAGCCGTATGCACTTACCAAAGATAGCAGCAGTCATCTTAGAGATGTGATCCTTGAGGGTCTTCAGCTTCGCCGATGCAAGATTGAGCCATTCCTCTGCATCGCTCGCACGCTTCGCCAGGGCGGCTTGCTCAGTTTCGGCAGTCTTCTTATATGCAGTAAATTCAGCCTGGAGTTTCTCAAGTTTTTCAATAGCCGCTCGCAGCTTCGTTTCTGTTATGGCTCGGGCAGTCTGTTGGGCTGACAGATCTTCCTTCAAGCTGGCCCGCTCAGACTCGGCGGTATTCAATGCCTCCTGCATTTCACAAGTGAAAGGTTATCAATGTTAAGTCGCCAGGTTGAAATTACTCTTCTAAGTCCCAAGCACATTGCAAGCAATATACTTGGCACTTGGGGGCTAATGTCTGTGTTTTCATTTTCAAGTCTGCGATGAAAGTTCCAGCTCATCATTATCATAATGCTCCGGACTTGGGGGCTACACCCAGCGAAACTTCTTACACATGAGAGATCCGGATCGTCATTATCATAATGCTCCGGACTTGGGGGCTACAATTGGATCTATAACTTAGTGTAAAGCACCGGCTTATATGCAATTTAACCCGGTCCTTGGGGGTCACAGCTTAAGTCCTATACAGCAGGATTGAAGGTTTGGAAGACCCAGTCTATAATTTGCAATATTAACCCAGTTCTTGGGGGCTAAGTATGGATATAAGAGAAAGATAGAAGATGGAAAATACCTCATATTTCTTTTTCATCAAACCGACAAGCTTGCTCTTCACGTTGCGACTGGCAGACAGGCGATTTAGATAGCCGGCGTGTAGGTCATCTGCAGTCATCTTCTCCAAGATAGGGAATTCGAAATCAAGCTTCTCGGGAGAGTAAGTAGCAACTTTGCTGGAGTGCTTTGTCAGAGTATGGTGCGTGGGAGATTGATAACCCGTCCCAGTGATGGTAACATCAGGGAGAGACGAGTCTTCAGTGGAAGGATTGTGCGGCTTAGGGTCAGCCGTGGGACTATCAGGAGCCGCCAAATGATGACCCGCCAACTCTGAGGGCGGGGGAGATTGCTCAGGTGTTTCTTTGGTAGCTTCAGAATGTTTAACAGGAGAGAGGGACGGCTCAGCGGTATCCGGCTGTTGAGCAGTTGGAGCAGCGGTAGACCCGCCGGCCTTTCTGCGCTTGGCTTGCGCCCTGAAAGAGCAAGGAGTCAGCACATGGTATAAAGGTGATACAGGTAATATATACACGGCAGAGGTGAAGACTTACTCTGGGTTGACCTTCATGGGAGGAAGTTTGGAGGCAGTTGAGTCGCCAGAGGAAGGAGGTGACTCCTACAAATTAAGACAGTTAGACGTAATATTGAGGCAGCATTATGGAAATATAAGACAGATATTGGGTTCTTTATAAGTACCTCAGCCGGACGTTTCCGCGGCGCCGGGGCGTTAGGTAAGCCGGCCATGAGATCCCTAGAGCCGGTGCTCCGGGTCTGACATCGAGAGTCGTGCTGTTGTTTTTTCAAGGAAAATTCGGGATCTAAATAAGCGAGAGGATGCGAAAAAGGAACTTTTCGGATGACCCGCCGTATCTTCGCTGGTGGGAAGATTTCTGAGTCAGAAGAAAGATAAGTTACCTCAGGGGCGTTAGCGTGGCTCGTCTCTGTCTCCTCCTATGTACAGTCATGGTCAGTAAGTTGCATAAACGGACGGTCAAGGGGATCAAATTTTACCTCTGAGTCGTCAAGTTCAAGCAGGTTTTGAGTGAACGTTTTTGATTTGCGGCCGTGGGTGTTACCCGCCTGAGACTTCTTCTTCACTGGAGGAGTGTATTTCTTCTTCCAGAAGCTGGAGTTAGCCTGTAAGTGAAAGCCGCCAAGAGGGGTTAGGATGACTGTATATATCAGGTCAAGACGGAAAGATAAGTACATCTGAAAGCTGCCCTTACGTCTGGAGCCGGGTTTGTGGCGCATAATGGTTTTAACCCGACCGAACGGCAAGCTTCTTGAGATTCGCGAGTAAGTCCCCGGATAGCAGAGGTGATGTTCTCTTCTATCAAGGGTGTGTGGTTGAAGCAGAGAGGATCATTTGCGTCGCCTGTGTACTCACACATAAGCCGATCACGCCGGCTCAATGGTAAGACCTTCCATGAGATCCAATAGCGGGTTAGGTCCACTCCCGTCAAACCGTTTGCCAGAAAGGCCTTGATTTTGGTGAAAGCCAGAGCGTACTTCGCTCGTGCTGTGGATGACATCCGGTCTGGAAGCTCGGTGGAAGTACAGAGCCGGGTAGGACGGTAACCTGACAAGGGGTTTTCACCTTCTGGAGACGTGTCTCTGCAGTAGAACCAAGTTCTGTTCCAATCTTTGGGATGGCTTGGCATTTTAACAGCCGGGTAAGCCAGATCTCTTCTCCTTTGGATGGAGACTCCGCCGAGCTCCAAGCTTGGGCCAGCCGCCACTTCCGTTTGGCGGTTGACATAGAAGAAGTCACGGAAAAGATCAACTGACGGCTCTTCTTGTAAGTAAACTTCACAAAGGACTTGGAAGTTGCACAAGTTGGAGACAGAGTTAGGGGCAATGTCCTGAGGATGCAGTTTAAAGAAGTGGAGAACGTCTCGGAAGAACTTAGATCCGGGCGGGCTGAAACCACGCATAAGGTGGTCGGCAAAGATAACAACTTCACCCTCTTGTGGGATGGGTTTCTTCTCTAAACCCGGAACCCGCCAATGAATAACATTCTGAGCCGGCAAGGTTCCCGCTTCTACGAAATCCTGTAGGAATTGTCCAGAGACTCCAGAGCCGACCCAGTTACAGGAAGAAGATGCCCGAGACATGATGGCGGGTCAAGGCTGTGAAAAGTGGCAGTACGCGGTGGGTCAGAAAGTGACTAGACAACCAAGACGACTGATGAAATTAAATGCTGTGATGCTAAGCCGCCGGTATAGTTTATTGGAAGAGCCAGAAATTTAATGGCGGGTTAAGTGAACAAGGCCATAATGCAAAAATTGCTAAGGACATACAAACAGGTTTCACATATTATGCTGAAACTGAAAGATCTGCAGGCAAGGAAAAAATCAGATTTTATTCAACCCTAACAGGGAACCGAGGAAGAACGAGCAGTTTAGCGTAGAAAGGGGAACCGAGTATAGATCTAGGTCGGACTACTGTTGATTTTGCACGAGTGGCCGAGGAGGATAAGCAAACATCGCAAGATCTAAATGGCTGTTCATCAGTTGGCATTATGAAGAAGAACATGCACATTAATGGGGTCCGATGAACTCGACAGGATTAAGTGGGAAGCTACAGATCTAAGGGAGGATGAAGAACATACCTTAAGGATGCGGCGAATGCGGGCGAGAGTCTGGAAACGTTCAGGTGGATGCAGCGGCCAAGTTTGACGACGGCAACGGGACTCCACCGGCGCGACAGAGCTCAGGAGCGTTGGTGTCGAGAGGAAGAAGAAGAGTGGCGGCGGCGGAGAAAATGAAAAGACCCCTCGCGGTCCTATTTAAGGGGATGGAAGGCCAAACGGGCGCGCGGGAATCAAGGCGAAAAATAATGACCGACCGAGACGGACGCCTCGATCTTTGGGCCGACCGTATAATGAAAGGATCTACAGCATACGTCACGGAATCTTTTTGAAATAGATGAAGGTGACGTCAGGGCGGGTTATGTGTTTTTTCCTTTCAGGTGCCAAGGGTGTGAGACTCGCCGCTGGTTAAAAAGTGGAGATTGACATAAGCAAGCTCAAATCAATTTGGGGCCTAATGTTGGGGATATAACCCCGTGGTAAGACCCGCCCAGGAGGGGCCGGGTCATACCTGGCGGCTCGTAGCATATGGGCTGGAAGAGGAAGATTGGGCTGCACGGCGGCTTACCAGATGGGCTGAGGCGGAGGCCCAGAGTCAGGAAGAAGACGCAAGACCCAGGCACGTAAGCCGCCTGGAGATAGCCTGCCAGAGTTCGCAAGACGGCTTAGAGACAGAGTCGGACATGTTGTAAGAGTCGGTATGAGATTTGTGTAACCCGTGGTCTTGACCTCCTATATAAAGGCGAGACCCGGGGACGGCTTAGGGCAGAATCCAATCAATCGAGAGCTAGGTCAAGCGAATACGCTCCCCTGTAATCGATACTCCAATCAATATACACAAAGCAGGACATAGGCTTTTACCTCATCTCGAGGGGCCGAACCTGGGTAAATCCGTGTCTTTCGTTCCGTCCAACCCCTTTGAGTCCACCGCCTTAGCGATGGCCTCGAACTTAAGTCTTCGAACATCTGCCGTGACAAAACCACGACAGTATTGGATACGGATTCAGTTGCTAATGTTAGTAACTCGAAATAAAAGCTACGGAATAAACGGAGACTAGCTAAGGGCGAGGTGACGATATGTGTTGGAAGTGTTTCCAAGGTTGATGTGATCACCATCGCACACTCCCTCTACCTTCGGGATTAGTGTTAAACCTGAATAAAAAGTTATTTGGTGTTTGCGTAGAGCATGAACATGATTAGATCATGTTTATTGCAATACGGTTATTCATTCAAGTCAGAGAATAATGGTTATTCTATTTACATGAATAATACCTTGAATGGTCATGCACCCAATGTGAATGGTTTATTGAATCTCGATCGTAGTGATACACATGTTCATAAAATTGATGCCAAAAGATGAAAATTTAATAATGATAGTACCACATACTTGTGGCACTGCCGCCAAGGTCATATTGGTGTAAAGCGCATGAAGAAACTCCATGCTGATGGATCTTTTGACTCACTCAATTTTGAGTCGGTTGAGACATGCGAAGCATGCCTCTTGGGCAAGATGACTAAAACCCCGTTTTCCGATTTGATGGAGCGGGCAAGTAACTTATTGGAAATGATACATGTTGATGCATGGGGTCCAATGAGTGTTGAAGCGCGCAGTGGATATTGTTATTTTCTTGCCTTCACTGATGATTTGAGTAGATATGGGGATATTTACTTAATGAAACACTAGTCTGAAATGTTTGAAAAGTTCAAGCAATTTCAGAGTGAAGTTGAAGATCATCGTGACAAGAAGATAAAATGTCTACGATATGATCGCGGAGGTGAATATCTGAGTTACGAGTTTGGTATGCAACTTAAGACAATGTAGAAATTGTTTCACAACTCACACCGCCTGGAACACCATAGTGTGATGGTGTGTCCGAACGTCGTAGTCGTGCTCTATTGGATATGGTGCATACTATGATATCTCTTATCGTTTTGGGGTTATGCATTAGAGGCAACTATATTCACTCTAATAGGGCACCATCTAAATCCGTTGAGATGACACCGTATGAATTATGGTTTGGCAGAAACCTAAGCTGTCATTTCTTAATGTTTGGGGCAGCGACGCTTATGTGAAAAGGTTTCAACCTGATGAGCTCGAACCCAAAGCGGACAAATGCGTCTTCATAGAATACCCTAAGGAAACAGTTGGGTATACCTTCTATCTCAGATCCAAGCACAAAGTGTTTGTTGCTAAAAACGGGTCCTTTATCGAGAAAGAGTTTCTCTCGAAAGAATTGAGTGGGAGGAAAGTAGAAATTGATGAGGTTATTGAACCGTCACTTCAGTTGGATGGTAGCTCGATGCAGAAATATGTTTCTGCGGTGCCTACGCCAAATGAAGAGGAAGCTAATGATGATGATCATGAAACTTTGGATCAAGTCACTACCGAACCTCGTAGGTCGACAAGGACACGTGCTGCCCGGAGTGGTATGATAGTTCTATGTTGGAGGTCATGTTGCTAGACAACAGTGAACCTACGAGCTATCAAGAAGAGATGGTGGGCCCGGATTCCAACAAATGGCTAGGAGCCATGAAATCCGAGATAGGATCCATGAATGAAAACCAAGTATGGACTTTGGTAGACTTGCCCGAACGGCAGGCCGTTGAGTACAAATGGACCTTTAAAAAGAAGACAGACACTGATGGTAAATGTCACCATTTATAAAGCTCGACTTGTCGCAAAGAGGTTTCCCACAAGTTCAATGAGTTGACTATGATGAGACTCCCTCATCCATAGCGATGTTAAAGTCTGTTGGAATTATGTTTGCAGTTGCTGCATTTTTCGATTATGAAATCTGGGAGATGGATGTCAAAATAGAGTTTCCTTAACGGTTACCATGAGGAAAGGTTGTATGTGATACAACCGGAAGGTTTTGTCGATCCTAAGGATGCTAAAAGGCATGCGAGCTCCAGCGATCCATTTATAGACCGGTGCAAGCATCTCGGAGTTGGAATATACACTTTGATGAGGTGATCAAAGTTTTTTGGTTTATACAAAGTTTATGAGAAATTTGTATTTACAAGAAAGTGAGTGGTAGCACTATAGAATTTCTGATGAGTATATGTGCATGACTTATTGTTGATCGGAAATAATGTGGAATTTCTGGCAAGCATAAATGGTTTTTCAAAGGAAGACCTGGATAAAGCTACTTAAATATTGAGCGTCAAGATCTATAGAGATAGATCAAGACGCTTGATAAAACTTTCAATGAAGACATACCTTGACAACATTTTGAAGGAGTTCAAAATAGATCAGTCAATGAAGGAGTTCTTGGCTGTATTGTAGGGTATGAATTTGAGTAAGACTCAAAGCTCGATCACGACAGAAGAAAGAGATAGGACGAAGGTTGTCCCCTATGCCTTAGCCATAGGCTCTATACAGTATGCCATGCTGTGTATCGCACCTATGTGTGCCTTGCCGCGTGTCTAGCAAGGGGGTTGTCGGTGTCAAAACCGGCGGATCTCGGGTAGGGGGTCCCGAACTATGATGCTTGGATCGATGGTAACAGGAGACGAAGGGGACAAGGTTTTACCCAGGTTCGGGCCCTCCTATGGAGGTAATACCCTACGTCCTGCTTGATTATATTGATGGTATAGAGATTACAGAGTGATCTACCACGAGATCGTATGACTAAACCCTAGATGAGTTCTCCTGTAATGATCTAAAACCCTCCGGCTTATATAGACGCCGGGGGTGCCTAGGGTTTACACATGGTCGGTTACACGTCGAGGGGATAAACATGCCTATTCTACTTTAAACGTGGAGCACACGCCTTGCTTCTAGAAATTTCCCTTCTGGAGTCCGGTCTTTCGAGTGATCCAGTGTCTGGCGAACGGCCCATATAGTCCGGCCCATATTAGATAGGCCGGCCTCCCGAGGACCCCCTAGTCCAGGACTCCCTCAGTAGCCCCCGAACTAGCCTCCAACGCCAAGGGTCCAAGCTCCAGCTGCTTCAAATGATCAGAGTCTTCGGCTTGCGAGGCGAGTTCCTTTCTCCGGATAGTAATCGGCAGTTCCTTTAGTCCGGCTTCCATCGACGCGTAGTTTTCCCGATCATAGGTCATCCGAACATCATGCGTAACCCGGCCGATAAGGCCAAATGTCAGGGAGCCAATAGCGCTCTTCTGACAACCTTTCAGACGAAAGGCCGCGGCTCATCATGACCGCTGAGCCAGTTGTACAGACTCATTTAGCGGCTCGAGGCCGTATTTATCGGCACGATCCATCAATACACAGATCGTGCTCCGTTCCATACGGGACATGCTTAATCATGCGCGTGTAACGCCGCGCACGCCTCGGGAAGTGGAGAGATTCACGGCGTGGTGGAGGGAGGTTAACCGGTAGCGGCCCTTAATAAAAAGGGAAAACCCCCAAGGCTTATCCACATTCCTCCCTTCGCATCTTCGCCTCCCTAGACTTCCGAGCTCACCGAGCTCAGATCTAGGTTTCACATTCTTCTCCCTCCGAGGTCAGCCATGGCTAGCGGCAAGTGGGAGGTCTCCACAGTCACAGACAAGGATATCCGGGAGCTCAAGGACGCCGGATACATCCCTGCCAACGTCTTCCACCGCGCCGCCGAGGAGGGTCAGGTGATTCCCACCCCTAAACAAGGGGAAAGGGTGGTTTTCGTCCCCCATTTCATCCGGGGATTAAGCTTCCCACTTCACCCCTTTGTGAGGGGTCTGCTGTTCTTTTACGGGCTCGATTTCCACGACCTTCCGCCGAACTCCTTCATGCACATATCTGCATTCATCACTGTCTGCGAGGCTTTTCTGCGGGTGGAGCCGCACTTCGGATTATGGCTTAAGACTTTCAACATTAAGCCAAAGTGTGTTGCCGGCGCGCACGCGGACTGTGGCGGGGCAGTCATCGGCAAACTCCCACGCGCAGTGTGGCCATCTGGCACGTTCATTGACACCATTAAGACCTGGCAGAAGGAGTGGTTCTATATCACCGAGCCAAAGGAGGGAGAAGGCGGAACTATTCCTGCTGAATGCGGAACTGTTCCTGCCGAATTCAGGTCCGGCCCCCCAACCAGACTGACCTCGTGGGTCCGAAAGGGCCTGGATTGGGGGTCGGCTACCGAAGTAGAGGACCTGCAGAGGCGCACTGCCTCCCTAATCAGGGAAGGCGTTGGCCTGACCAATGTGGTCCAGGTAATGCTTCGGCGACATGTCCTGCCATGCCAGCGCCGGAGCTCTCCCATGTGGGATTACCGGACCGGCGACGACCCTACAGTTCGTCGACTCTTCCGCACCACGCGGAAGAAACTATGGAAGGCGCTATTCAAGGCGCAGAAGGACTGGCCGGGCGAGGAGGAAGACCAGGGCTTGAAGGCTGCCAAGCCCCCTTCCAAGGTATGTTATGATTTCAATAGATCGGCTTTATTCTTCCGTAGGTCACCTAAGGATTGTCCGACCACTTCTGCAGGAATGGCTGAAAAAAGTCAAGGACTTCAAGAGTCCGGCTCCACAGCCCGAGGATCCTCGGTGCCCGCTGCTGTTGGAGATGCTCGTCGTGGCGCCCTACAAGGCGCCAGAGAAGAAAGAAAAGAAGAAGAAGACAGGCCGAGCTGGCCTCCACACCAAGGACCAGCTAGAGGCTGAGTCCGAAGAGACCCACGCCTCCTCGAATCAAGAGGAGGAAGAGGAGGAGGAGCACGAGGTCGAGGGGAGAGGCGATTCCCCCCTTACAAGAAATAGGGCGACGTCACCGGACGCCTTGGAGGATGAACTTCCTCCAGCCCATAAGAAAGCACGCCGGTCACAGGCGATCCTGTCCGACGATAGTTCGGCCTCGGACACCGAGTCCGAGGGGTTCAAGAGGGTTCCGCGAAGGACCCTCAGGGTTCAGCCCCCACCTCGAAGGTATAGATCCGAAGACCTTGCAAATACCAAGTTTCGTTAATATATTTAACATGCGCGCGCCAATTGACTTGCAGCCTGCCCCGCATCCTTCCCACCGACCAAAACTCGGATGGGGAGACCCCGCCCGCCGATCTAGCGGAGAGCGGAAACGCGTCGCACCCTTCCCCTCCAGATGCCAATAAGGAAGGCACGGAGGTGTCATCCCAACAGGCTCCCCTGGAGCCGAACACTGGAGGCGGGGGCGATGAGATAATGGTCGAGGTTAATACCTCGGCCACCGAAGACCCGGGGGAGAAGACCCTCCCGGATACCGAGGAGACCGGTCAGGGAACTGTCCAGTCACCTCCACAACTGTCTCCGGAGCACACCATGTGTCCGGAGACACAGCTTCAATCCCCGACTGGGGATCGGGCTAACCGACCCCCACCGGTGCCTCCGACCACTGAGTGGCCGGCCATGGGGGAGGCTCTATCCAGCGCCTCCATCTCCGAGGAGCACCGCACCCTTATGGTTACGGTGCTGCAGAGCATTCGGTCTGTGGATACCGGACTGAAAGCGGCCTTCAACGGCCTCCTAACGGGTTTTCAGGTAAACAGTGTAATGCCCCGATTTTTGTAAGTCATTAATATGTTTAAGCAGTTGTTTATATACATAGCAGCCCCCGAGCCCTAGGTAAGTTTGAAAAACTTACCTGGGGGTCAAGACAAAAAATCCTTATCCGAACTATACATATGCTCAGATTGTTCGGTCATTCTTTTAAGGAGACCAGGCACAGGATTATGATAATTCGGAGGTCTGTGAACTCATATAATATGAGACTTTCGCATTTTCTGCAGGCATCGGCGGCGTCCGATAACGCCGCTGAAATAGAGGAGCTGAATCGGAAGCTTAAGAACTCCGATGACGAGCTTAACGCTCTAAACAGAAGATTCGACGAGGCTCAAGGTAAGCGGAGTGAAGTATCTAAACTTCATGTTTCCGTTCAATCAACACGGATGCTTAATATAAATCAAATGCTTACGCAGCCTCGGCGAAAGAGATGGAGAAGCTCAAGGCCGAACTCAAGAAGGCAAAGTAGGAAACTGCTGTAGAAAAGGCGGCGGCCCAAGAGGCCGTAGCCACACTATCTGCCTTGAGAGCTACTAGCGACAAGCACTAGGCACGAGTGGAGGAGGTCCAACTGGAGCTTAAGGACGCCAGCAAGAAGTGCGAGGCCCTGGAGCTGAAAGAAAAAGAGCAGGCTGCCGAACTATCCACCCTAAAAACCGATCTTCAAAAGGACCAGGTGGATAGGCGGACCTTTGAAGAGGAAATCAGCCAGGCCCAGGCTATACTGAGTGGTAAGCCATATTTACTGCAGTGTGTCTTCGGAGATGATAGGTTCAAAGCTCTTACCCAAGTATGGCGTTCCGTAGGCGCCGGCTTGGACCTCCAGAAGAGCGCAGCGGACGCGAAGCAGTTCTATGCTTCGCGGGGAGAAGGAGATGAAGCCCGTGTTTTCTGGGCTCAATTCGTAGCCCACGAGCGAACTCCTCTCCTGAATGAGCAACTGAAGCAGCTGTTGGAGCTGCACAAGGTGGCGGAACCGGCCATGAAGGATCTCTGTATCCGGCTATGGCCCGATGAGCCAATTCCCGATAGTTACTTCGGCCTGGCGTAGAAGCTGAGCGACGCCACTCCTCGGATCGACGCATTGAGGAGGTCTTCTTGCATCGAGGGAGCAAGGATGACCTTTGCGAAGGCCAAGGTACACTGGCCGGGGCTGGATCCGATGAAGGTGCCCACTGCTCCTCCGCCGCCTGGAAAAGAGTATAGGTGCCCCGAGCGGTACTTCTCCGGAGTTATGGAGGGTGCTCGGGCCATAGAGTCACAGTGTCGAAGAGATACTGTATATGAGTAAACGGTTATGTAATATGTCCGAAGACTTTTTGGAACGTATTTTTATGTATATAAAGTTTGCATGGTTTATCATGTCTTGTGTGTTTTGCATCCTTTATAACTTCTTTTGTGGCCGGTTAAATCTGAAGGCTGCGAGTCGTCGGCTTCAGCCCCCAGGTAGATACTACGTGGGGTGTCGCTTCCAAAACGCACTATAACCCTTAGCCAAACTATCGGTACCCGAAGGCGGTAGTGCGGGGTGGACTAGGCAATCGGACCAGAATGCTTTATTACCTTCACTTAGCCGTAGGAGCGCGAGAAAGGAGTGCAGGAGGCCGATAAATAGGCCCCAGGAGTTTGTGATGTTCGGACGAGCCGTGGCCAAAGCCTATATCACATGGTTCGGACTAATACCGAACCCATCGCATTACACGGAGTAACCTCTGACGAGATTAAGTTAAGCTCGGAATCGCAGACCGGTTCTCGCATACCGTGACAGTCAGTTTTCGGCTTTCTTCGCTGAGGCGCTTGACCAGACTAGCCGGAAGCACAATCGCAGCGGTGCTCCCTTTGCCCCTTTAGCCGAACGAGCGGAACATAAAGGGGCAAGCACAGGAGCCGGGCAACCCAACATTTGACCCAAGACACAGTTCGGAACCAATGCATATAAAGCGGAAGTCCAAGACGCCGAATACAAAATCAATTGTGCACAGGGCGATTTTAAGAGCGAGCCCCCGGTCTATTAGCCGGTTGCTTCGCAAAAGTATACCAAACAGGATCACAAGAAAAGAAGGAGAAAAATAGAGAATATGCTTAAAAAACGTCAAACGAGCGTGTACAACTGTGTACATGTATAATATATCTATATTATACTAAACCATTCTTTTCATTCCAAGTGCTGATACAACTGTGTACATGTATAGAAGATAAAATATAAATCTTACAGGAGGGTGCTGCGCTAAGGGTCTTCGATTTGTGGCCTGACGTCCGTGATATGCCTTGCAGCGTATCCTCTCCTGCGACCACCAGGACGGTGTATACCTTGATAGGTGTGCTGTTCGGCAAACGGACTATTGTAGAAGAGTCTTGAGAAGTCGCCGAAATTTGAACAAGCTTGACGCCTTAGTGGGTACTTGACGGTACCTGTCATGTGTCCGAAGACATGTTTGAGGGTGATAGTTTGGTCTAGCCGAAGACTTACCCTACATCAATGTTCCCCCACCGTTGCCCATGGAATTTCAAGCGCGAAGTTATGCACCCTCGGCACGTATTGTGCGGGAAATGGGGCCATGTGGTGGGGGGCGAATCCCTATTTATTGGGAGGGGAAGCTTCTGAAATTTCGGTTTGAGACCGAGCTCGCTTCCCAGCCTTGGATACCTTGACGGCGGACGTCGGCATCTGCCAGTCATCGGTGTAGTGGAATTCGGCCGCCAGAGCCAACGCATGTTCCTCAGTTCGGAGTGACCGTTCTGTATTGCCATTGACAGTGATGACCCCTCGGGGGCCAGGCATTTTGAGCTTGAGGTATGCGTAGTGCGGAACGGCGTTAAAGCGGGCGAACGCCGTACGGCCGAGCAGGGGGTGATGGCCGCTGCGGAATGGTACTATGTCGAAGATCAAGTCCTCACTTCGGAAGTTGTCGGGCGAGCCGAACACAACTTCCAGGCTTATATAGCCTATACACCGGGCTTCAACGCCTGGGATCACTCCTTTAAAGGTAGTGTTACTGGGCTTGATCCTTGACGGATCTATGCCCATCTTTTTCACCGTATCTGAGTAGATCAGATTGAGGCTACTTCCACCATCCATGAGGACTTTGGTTAGGTGGTACCCATCTATGATCGGGTCGAGGACAAGTGCGGCCGAACCCCCATGACGGATACTGGTCGGATGGTCACGTCGATCAAAAGTGATCGGATGTGCCGACCAGGGGTTATACTTCGGAGCTACAGGCTCTATGGCGTAGACATCCCGAAGGGCGCGTTTCCTTTCCTTTTTGGGTATATGAGTAGCGTAAATCATGTTTACTGTCTTCACTTCTGAGGGGAATTTCTTTTGACCGCCACAGATCGGACCCCGAGGTTCATCCTCGTCCTCGCTGCGTGAGCTCTTGCCTTGGTCCTCGGTAGCGAGCTTGCCGGCCTGTTTGAAAACCCAACAGTTACGATTGGTGTGATTGGCGGGCTTCTCCTGGGTGCCATGTATCTGGCAAGGCCTCTCCAGAATCTTGTCCAGCGGGGTAGGTCCATCGTGTTTGCCTTTAGGAGGCTTTTTTCCGCTGCCCAGAGCGGTTGTTGCGAAATCCGGCGTTTACAGCCGTGTCATCGGCATCACTGTTATTATGCCGGCGCTTGTTTTTGTTGCGCTTTGGTTTCCCGTTTCCATCCCGTACTTCGGAGGTTCCGGGGTCTTCGGGGTTATGGCTGCGTCTGGCCAGCCAATTATCCTTGCCCGCGCAAAAGCGGGTCATGAGTGATGTGAGGGCGGACATTGTCCTGGGTTTGTCTTGGCCGAGCTGTCGAGCTAGCCATTCATCCCGAATATTATGCCTGAAAGAGGCTATAGCTTCGGCGTCTGGGCAGTCTACGATCTGGTTTTTCTTGGTCAAGAAACGATTCCAGAATAGCCTCGCGGACTCTCCGGGTTTCTGAACGACGTTACTTAGATCGGAGGAGTCCGGTGGCCGGACATAAGTGCCCTGGAAATTAGATCGGAATGCCTCTTCTAGGTCTTCCCAACATCCAATGGAGTTTTCGGGGAGGCTATTTAGCCAGTGCTGAGCGGGCCCCTTGAGCTTTAGGGGCAGGTATTTGATGGCGTGGAGGTCATCTCCTCGTGCCATGTGGATGTGGAGGAGGAAATCCTCAATCCATACGGTTGGGTCAGTTGTCCCATCGTATTGCTCTATGTTTATGGGTTTAAACCCTTCTGGGAACTGATGCTGCATTACCTCATCTGTAAAGCACAGTGGGTGTGCGGCACCTCTAACCCGAGCTATAGTGTGCCGATGATCGGCGGCTACCCTAGCTCGGTTTTGTTCCCGAGTTTCATTGTGGTCGAACCGAGACCAGTACCCTTCCCGTCTGTCGGGTGAGTATCTTCTGGAGCCGTAGATGGATCGTGTACGGCCTGCTCTATGGTCCAGGTCGTGGCGCAGGTCGAACCTGTCATCGGGCTCTAGTGGCTCCTTTCCATGTCTACGGGGTATAGTCGGCCTATAGCCGGTATCATTAGCCGTCCGATCTCGTCCTCGAGGAGGGCGATCTGGTTTGTCGTATGGAGTATGTTCGGGAGACGGCGTATTGGAGAGCTCGTTATCGAACTGTGGCAGCAGCCGTCGGCGCGGGTAGCTCTTTGGTTGGTCTGATAGGCCGGCGCCGATCTCCTCCTCCGCTGAAAGGACTCGTGTCCATCGGTGATTGAGGTCGTCTTGTTCGGCTTTGAGTTGTCGCTCCTTTGCTCTCAGGCTGCGAGCTGTGGATATCAGCTGTTGTTTGAACAATTCCTGATCTGCAGGATCGTTGGGGATGGCCAAGTCATCGGCATCCGCATTATCCTCCCCCTCGATAGAGCGGAGGTAGTCATCGGCCAGAGGATCATCTGGGTCATCGGGGTTGCGGTGGTCTTCGGGATCCTCCTGACCCTCCAACGGGTTACCGGGGATTTCGGGGCGGCCGATGTCCTCTGGAGTATCATCGTTCCCCGTGCCCTCAATAGACTTGCGCCCCTTTTTCCCTTTGGACCGTTTATGCGGTTTCCGGCGCCTTGACGGCGCTTCGTCTGATTTATCGCCATTTCTTTTTGGAGTGTCCACCATGTACACGTCGTATGTGGAGGTGGCCGTCCACTGTCCGGTCTTGGCAGGGGCGGGGGAGTGATCTTCCTCATCCATGTACCCTGCCTCCTCGGAAGCGTAGTTTAGCATGTCGGTTAAATCCTCGACAGTGGCTATCAAGTGGGTGGTGGGTGGGAGGAAAAATCCATCCCGACCCGTCTGAAAACCGATCTGAGAGCAGATCGGGATTGGGTCGTCGTTGATTTTCATCGACGAGATCCGATCTAGAGCTTCGTCAAGTATCGAGAGCTCGATCGGACCGGTCTGCCCAGAGCTTCCGGAGTCAACCTCCGATGCATCCGTGCAGGGGGTGTGTTCGGCAAGAACGGGTGTTCGGCTGTCGGGCGCTATGACCTGATCCGAACTTAAGATCGGGCCTTCACCAGGGCAGATCCCATAGGCGGAGCCGGAAGGTGGGTCCGAGTTTAAAGCCTCAGGGTCTTCGGGCATGGCAGGCGAGACTGCAAGCCCGGTTAGTAATAGATCGCCGCGGGAGTCTACGGAGAACTCTAAGTTCCCGAATCTGACCTCCTGATCAGGGGCGAAACTTTCGAAGCGGCCAAGGCGGCCGGTCGGGTCGGCGTGCAGCACTATGCTGCCGAAAGCGAAGATCTGTCCAGGGACAAAAGTCCCTGTGTTGCGGACCTCTTCGTTAACGACTAGGCGAACCATCGATTCCTTCTGGCGATCACAGTGGAACTCTCAATGAAAGTACCAATGTCGGTGTCAAAACCGGCGGATCTCGGGTAGGGGGTCCCGAACTATGATGCTTGGATCGATGGTAACAGGAGACGAAGGGGACAAGGTTTTACCCAGGTTCGGGCCCTCCTATGGAGGTAATACCCTACGTCCTGCTTGATTATATTGATGGTATAGAGATTACAGAGTGATCTACCACGAGATCGTATGACTAAACCCTAGATGAGTTCTCCTGTAATGATCTAAAACCCTCCGGCTTATATAGACGCCGGGGGTGCCTAGGGTTAACACATGGTCGGTTACACGTCGAGGGGATAAACATGCCTATTCTACTTTAAACGTGGAGCACACGCCTTGCTTCTAGAAACTTCCCTTCTGGAGTCCGGTCTTTCGAGTGATCCAGTGTCCGGCGAACGGCCCATATAGTCCGGCCCATATTAGATAGGCCGGCCTCCCGAGGACCCCCAAGTCCAGGACTCCCTCAGGGGTACTAGAGTGATCCAGGAGTGGATCACTCGACAACGCTCAAAATTATCCTTAGTAACTAGAGGACTAAGGAGATGTTTCTCGATTATGGAGATGACAAAGAGTTCATCGTAAACGGTTACGTCGATGCAAGCTTTGACACCAATCCGAATGACTCTGAGTAGAAGACCGGATACGTATAGTGGAGCAGCCATTTGGAATAGCTCCAAGTGGGGCAAAGTAGCAACATCTATGATATGACATGGAGATTTGCAAAGTGCACACGGATATGAATGTTGCAGACCCATTGACTATAAAGCCTCTCTCACAAGCAAAACATGATCGAACTCCAGAACTCATTGGGTGTAAATCACATGGTGATGTGAACTAGATTATTGAATCTAGTGCAAGTGGGAGACTGTTGGAAATATGCCCGAGAGGCAATAATAAATTAGTTATTATCATATTTCCTTGTTCATGATAATCGTTTATTATCCATGCTATAATTGTATTGATTGGAAACTCAAATACATGTGTGGATACATAGACAACAAAGTGTCCCTAGTAAGCCTCTACTAAACTAGCTCCTTGATCAAGGATGGTCAAGGTTTCCTAGCCATAGAAATGAGATGCCATTTGATAACGGGATCACATCATTAAGAGAATGATGTGATGGACAAGACCCAAACTATGAACGTAGCATATCATCGTGTCAGTTTATTGCTATAGTTTTCTGCATGTCAAGTATCTGTTCCTATGACCATGAGATCATGCAACTCACAGACACCGGATGAGTACCTTGTGTGTATCAAACGTCGCAACGTAACTGGGTGACTATAAAGGTGCTCTACAGGTATCTCCGAGGGTGTCTGTTGGGTTGGCCTGGATCAAGACTGGGATTTGTTACTCCGTGTGACGGAGAGGTATCTCAGGGCCCACTAGGTAATACAACATCACAATGAGCCTTGCAAGCAAAGTGACTAAAGAGTTAGCCACATGATCTTGTATTACGGAACAAGTAAAGAGACTTGCTGGTAACGAGGTTGAATTAGGTATAGAGATACCGACGATCGGATCTCAGGCAAGTAACATACCGAAGAACAAAGGGAACTGCATACGGGATTAACTGAATCCTTGACATAGAGGTTCAACCGATAAAGATCTTCGTAGTATATGTAGGAACCAATATGGGTATCCAGGTCCGGCTATTGGTTATTGACCGTAGAGGTGTCTCGGTCATGTCTACATAGTTATCGAACCCGCGGGGTCTGCACACTTAACGTTCGGTGGCGTTTCGGTATTATTGAGTTATGTATGTTGGTGACTTAAGGTTGTTCGTAGTCCCGGATGAGATCCCGGATGTCACGAGGAGCTCCAGAATGGTCCGGAGGTAAAGAATGATATATAGGAAAGTGGTATTTGGACTCCGGAAAAGTTTCGGACACTTCCGATAGTGTACCGGGAGTGACGAATGGGTTCCGGGGGTCTACCAAGTGGAGCCCACCCACCCCAGGGGCCGCATGGGCCTAGGAGGTGGCGCACCAACCCCTGGTGGGCTGGGAAGCCAGCCGTAGAGGCCCTTGCACAAGGGCGTGGGGAGAGGGCCAAGTAGGAGGGAGTCCTACTAGGACTCCACCTCCCTTGTGGAAGGTGGACTCCTCCCTCTCTCCTTGCACCAAGGCCCTAGGGGAAACCCTAGGGAGCCTCCCACCTACCCCCTCTCCTCCTATATATAGTGGAGGGTTTTGAGGGTAGCCACCACCTGAAAAGCCACGTGCTGCCCTCCTCCCTCTAGATCGTCTCTCTCCTCTCGATCTATTCGGTATAGCTTAGCGAAGCTCTGCCGGATCAGCTCCACCACCACCGCCACCACGCTGTTGTGCTGCCGGAGAACTCATCTACCTCTCCACCCTCCCTTGCTGAATCAAGGAGGTGGAGATCGTCATCGAGCTCTACGTGCGCTGAACGTGGAGGTGACGTCCGTTCGGCGCTAGATCGGAAGGACCGTGATTGGATCGCGGGACGGATCGTGATTGGATCGCGGGATAGATCATGATTGGATAGCGGGAAGGATTGCTATTTGGATCGCGAAGACGTTCGACTACATCAACCGCGTTTCTTAAGGCTTCCCTCTTAGCGATCTACAAGGGTATGTAGATCCACTCTCCCTCTCGTAGATGCTCATCACCATGGATAGATCTTATATGTGCGTATGAATTTTTTTGTTTCCCATGCAACGTTCCCCAATAACCTCCTCCCCCGTCTGCCCCATGGGGAAGCTTATCCTCCCATCTCTTCCTTGACACAAGCACTCCCAAATCACCTCCTCCTCCCTCCCCGATATACCACGCATTGTTGGGCCGCTAAGCGTCGACATAGGTGACATGCTCCGACGTGCGGCGGTTCTATATGGGTGGAGACGCACGGCGCGGCGAGCTGGATGTGTTGTTATGCATGGAGAGACCCTAGTCGTATGTGCCGGAACCGGCCGTGTGGGAAGCTCCAACCAACACGTGATTATGTTGGAACCAGTGTCCCGTGATGCTGAACCAGACGCATATCGTCATGTGAAGGTTTTTTATGCTGTAACCTGTATCCCGTGATGCCGAACCAGACACGTCTCGTCATGCGAATGTTTTTATACTGGAACCAGTGTCCCGTGATGCTGAACCAGACACGTCTCGTCATGCGAAGGTTTTTTTATGCTGGAACGAGTGTCCCGTGGTGCCAAACCAGACGCGTCTCGTCATGCGAAGTTTTTTTTTATGCTGGAACCAGTGTCCCGTGATGCTGAACCAGACGTGTCTCGTCATGCGAAGTTTTTTTTATGCTGGAACCAGTGTCCCGTGATGCTGAACCAGACACGTCTTGTCATGCGATTTTTTTATGATGGAACTAGTGTCCCGTGATGCTGAACCAGACGTGTCTCGTCATGCGAAGGTTTTTTATGCTGGAACCAGTGTCCCGTGATGCTGAACCAGACGCGTCTCGTCATGCGAAGGTTTTTTTATGCTGGAACCAGTGTCCCGTGATGCTGAACCAGAGGCGTCTCGTCATGCGAAGGTTTTTTTATGCTCGAACCAGTGTCCCGTGATGCTAAACGAGACGCTTCTCGTCATGCGAAGTTTTTTTTATGCTGGAACCAGTGTCCCGTGATGCTGAACCAGACGCATCTCGTCATGCGAAGGTTTTTTATGGTGGAACCAGTGTCCCGTGCTGCTGAACCAGACACGTCTCGTCATGCGAAGGTTTTTTATGGTGGAACCAGTGTCCCGTGATGCTGAACCAGACACGTCTCGTCATGCGAAGGTTTTTTATGCTGGAACCAGTGTCCCGTGATGCTGAACCAGACGCGTCTCGTCATGCGAAGGTTGTTTTATGCTGGAACCAGTGTCCCGTGATGCTGAACCAGACGCGTCTCGTCATGCGAAGGTTGTTTTATGCTCGAACCAGTGTCCCGTGATGCTGAACCAGACGCGTCTCGTCATGCGAAGGTTGTTTTATGCTGGAACCAGTGTCCCGTGATGCTGAACCAGACGCGTCTAGTCATGCGAAGGTTGTTTTATGCTGTAACCAGTGTCCCGTGATGCTGAACCAGACGTGTCTCGTCATGCGAATGTTTTTTTTGCTGGAACCAGTGTCCCGTGATGGTGAACCAGACGCGTCTCGTCATGCAAAGTTTTTTTTATGCTGGAACCAGTGTCCCGTGATGGTGAACCAGACGCGTCTCGTCATGCGAAGTTTTTTTATGCTGGAACCAGTGTCCCGTGGTGCTGAACCAGACGCGTCTCGTCATGCGAAGGTTTTTTATGCTGGAACCAGTGTCCCGTGATGCTGAACCAGACGCGTCTCGTCATGCGAAGTTTTTTTATGCTGGAACCAGTGTCCCGTGATGCTGAACCAGAGGCGTCTCGTCATGCGAAGTTTTTTTTATGCTGGAACCAGTGTCCCGTGATGCTGAACCAGACGCGTCTCCTCATGCGAAGTTTTTTTACACTGGAGTTTGTTTATGCTGGAATTGCCTTTTTCTTAATACAATCATCACTAGTTTTGCTGCTGAGTCCGCTTTGCTGGATCCAGCACTTGTTTATGCTAGAATTTCCCCTTTTTTGTTACAATCGGCACTAGTATTTTTGCTGCTAAATTCGTTTTGCTGGAACCAGCGGTTTCATTTGTTGGAACTGGCTAATTTGTTTGCTACAATTGACCACCGAAGAATTTTACTGCTGGAACCATCATTTAATTTTGGTGATACCAACAAATCTTTTTGCTTCATCAAGTACTGGAGGTTTTTGTTGCTGGACATGATAATGCACGGCGACGACAACGGCAAACCTTAGGTGAGGACCGGCCGACCGGGATGTTGCAACCATGGTTGCCGCACGTTGGAACCCGCATGTGTTCGAGCTGCAACCATGGCAAACGGATGCAGGCGAGGCTAGCGTAGTGGCACGAGCGCACAGCAAGTCAAGGACAAGCGGGGTGGCCGGCGGACGAGCGCGCGAGGAGTCCAACATGCAATGCAAGCAAGCAAGCTACCTGTTCCCGTGTGTTGTGTCCGGTTTCCCCTACAGGTTTGACTTTTGGAAGGAAGCTAACTAATCAAACGGTTAAAAAAGGTTCCATCGGGCGTACACGCAGCGACCGGCCCAAATTTTGGGCCGGCCTGCCGGCACATAGTACTGATTTTCGCCCAAGTCCATCGCGTAGGAAGGTCGAGTTGTCTTTCTTGTCAGAAGAAGAAAAGAAGAAAAAAAAGATGGGGAGGGTGGAGGGTTCCCAAATCCCAATCCACCGCCGCCGGAGGAGGAGACCACCTCTCCGATTCCAAAATGGAGAGGACTACCGCCATCTAAGAGCAAGTCTAGTAGAGCCCTCAAACCCTCAAACCCCTAAAAATAACCGCTTTTTTACAGTTTTTGCCGAAAAAACGCCGTAGACTAGAACCTCTAAACCCTCAAACCCGTAAAAAAATTTAGAGGTCCAACCCTCAAACCAGTTTGCAACCTGTAGAAGTAGGGGTTGAGAGGAAAATCTCCCCCCAACCCGCACTCCTCCTCCTCTCTCGCGCGGGAGGAAACTTCCTCCTCCTCCCGGCCTCCTCCTCCCGCCGCCTCCCGCCGCCTCCTGCCGCGCCGGCCATGGAGGGCCCCGCCGCCGCCGAGCCCCCGCCCGCCGCCGCGCCCGCCGCGCCCGCCCCGCCCGCCCCCGCCCCCGCCCCCGCCCACCCGACCGTGGCCGACGTGGTGGCGGCGACCCACGTCGGGACCAAGCGGCGGCGGGCGGGCCTCGCACCTCCTCCTCCCGCCTCCCCGGCTCCCGCCCCGGCCACCGTCATCGCCCCGGCGCCCGCCCCCGCTGCCTCCCCGGCTCCCGCCCCGGCCACCAAGAAGAGCCGGCCGAAGGCGCCATCCAAGGTCGCCCCGGCCGTGAAGAGGCTGCGGAAGAAGCCCGCGGTGCGGAAGAAGCCCGCGCCCCCGCCCGCCTCCGTCGCCGAACCTCCTTTCGTCGCCGTGGCCGAACCTCCTCCCGCCGCGCACGAGGTGTTCGAGAAAATGGCAACCCCATCCTCGTTCATGGACCTCCTCCAAAACGCGGAGGTGGACCTCGGGGCTCCGCCTCTCGAACCCTTTAGGGTTGGTGACGACTTAGAGGAAGATGAGGAGGATGAAGGTGATGACGAGGAGGAGGTGGCCGAGATAGGGGAGGAGGCATTCACCGCCGCTTCCCGCCCACACGCGCGGTCGGCAAACTACACCGAGGCGGAAGATATCCTCTTGGTTCGTGCTTGGGCAGCTATGGGAATGGATGCAACCACCGGCACCGATCAAACCGGTAAACGGTATTGGCAAAGGATCGAGGACACCTATTGTAGGATCAAGCCGAAGAATAGGGGGTTCATCTCTCGCACTTACCGGTCGCTTCAAGGCCGGTGGGATTTGATGAAGCCCGCTTGTGCTCGTTGGAGTGTGGCCATGGACCAAGTGAGGGATGAACCACCAAGAAGGACATGGATCAAGACCAATTGCAATGGTGGAAGGACTACAAGGAGGACATCGCGGAGAGGAAGAGGATGTTCCGTGTTGCGTCCTCTACTTTCGAGGTGACACTCCGATGAGTAGTTGTGGCGATGGCGGTGTGTACGACTCCACCGGTGCCCATGGAGATGCTTGATGGAGCCCGCATGTGGTCTAGGAGATGGCGCCGAGGTGCAAATTTTTGGTGATGGTGCCGATGAGAAGAGGAAGATGATGATTTTGTGATGTAAACTATTAAACCATGCATCAATGATTGTCATTTGGTAGTTTGTTTGGAAGTTGATTGTGTTCTTGTTGTCATAAATTGTGAGATGTCAAATGATAGATTTAAAGGTTGGGGTTGAGGCAAAGACTAGAACCCTCAAATCCAATCCTTAAAGCAGTTTAAGGGTTGGGTTTGAGGGTTCTGGTCTTTGCCCCTGTTTTTCAACCCTTAAAAGTGTCAAAAACTGGCACTTCTCAACCCTTAAAACTGCTATAAGGGTTTGAGGGTTTGAGGGTTCTACTAGTAATGCTCTAACCCTATATCACTCCAGGGCGGAGCGGAATCCCGCCATATAATCACTCCAGGGCGGTGCGGACTCGCGCCATAGTACATCAGGAAGGAAGGAAGGAAGGATTCGGGGGCAGAGTGTTGGTAGTATCCTCGATCCAAGTACAAAATCGGTACCTTTATGTCGATCGGTCGATCGATTTCCGCCGGGCAGCGCAACCGCACTCGAGTTTTTGTGGTGGCGCAAGACTCCAGCGAGGTAGGCAACCTCGTCTTCAAAATCAATCTCAAGCATCTCTTCTCCTCCTCCCCCTCCCCCTCCCAGCCGGAGGAAGAGGAACCCCATGCCCGACCCGAGGCCGTCGCGTGCTTCAAGCAAGTCGACAACTTTTAGCGCATGGCGTTCGCAGCCTCTGCCTCTGGTGACGTCATCGTCGCCGTTAACTACGGCGGTTGCGGCCGGACCCTGATCTACGACGCCGCCGCCGGCGTCTCCCCCGGGCCGGAGATGCGCTCCGTTAAGAACTACCTGTTCCTTGTCCCGGTCGGAGACCGCATCTTCTTCGGCATGTCGGTCTACTCGCGCCTGGACTTCCCCCAGGGGGGACCCTGGTTCGAGGTTCTGCAGCAGCAGCTCCTCCCCGGCGGCGGCGGCGGCTGCCGCTGGGCCTGGAGCGCCCTTCCTGACCCGCCCGGCCTCGCTCGTGGCCAGAGGGAGGACGTCCGAGCCTACTTCGTCGCGGGCGCGCGCGTCTGGATCTCGCTGCGCCTCCAGGGTACCTATTCCTTCGACACGGCGCGCCAACGGTGGCGCAAGGAGGGCGCCTGGGTGCTGCCCGTCCTGGGCCGGGCCGTCTTGGTGCCCGACTTTCTGGGCAGCGGCCGGCGGCTGCTTTTCGGCATTCGCTCCTCCGGGGATCACATGTTTTGCGCCGTCGACATGGCCGCCAGGCCGCCGGCGGTCCTGGGGTCCTGGCCTGAGGCATGGCCCACCGTCGGGTGGGCCGCCGGATATACAAGGTGCTCCTTCATCCCCCAGGTGAGCTACTTTGGGGGCGGCAGGTTTTGTGTTTCCATGACTAATCAGACCAACGAGGAGAATCCTCGCAGCGTCGTCTCCTTCAAGGCCGTCGAGCTCACCGCCGACCTGCAGCTGATAGAACGCCGGTCCAGCTGCTACTTGATGCCACAAAGCTCACGCGGTTCGCCGGTCACAGTAATTTAGTTTGCCAGTAAATCACTGAGTAAAATTCCATCTTTGTGTGAACCAGTCTATTTCTCTGTCAAACAAACTGACTGCTTTACTTTCCTCCAACAATGTATATGTCCGTGCCGCCCTTTTGTCCGCAAATGGACCTCTGTTGCTGCTCTTCCGTTCATCTTTGGCTTCTTTTGGCGTTGCTACCAATAAAGTACCTGAAAGATCATCTACTCTGCAATCCACAGATAAAATTTACCGGATTTTTGACAGCAACTTGACTACAGTTTACAACTTTATATGATTGATTAGAACAACTCCAACCGGGCGATCCACTTCGTCTGCCACCATCCGTTTGGGTTGTTGCGGATAAAATGATGGCCCAACGCGTCTACTCATTTCCAAAATGCGTCCTCTTCACATCCGTGCGAACCCATTTCAAACCCAAACTTGAAGTAAAATCCCATTTCAAACCCAAATTTAAAGTGAAAATGCGTCGGCGCGGACACGAAGCTATTTAGTTATGTGTAAATTGTTTCTATGTGAATAGGCTGTGTACATTGATGCTCCTAAGTTGGCAGAACTAAAGGAAAAGTGTACCCTGAATCAGAACTTTTATAGGCTTATGCATGAGCGCTTGTGCTACAAACCCATATTACAAACCCATATATCAGGACGTAATAGCAACTCTAACGCAGCAATCCAAATCGTTCGCCTGCGTCCGTGTGCAGACAAAAATGAAGGCCCAACACAACGATCCAAACCCAAAAAACGTCCGTTTCGTATCCGCGCGAACCCATTTCTCGTCCAAAAATATGCCTGAAAAACGTCCACGCGGACATGAACTAGACACGCCCCGTGTCCGCCTCGGGTCCACATGTCGGCCGCACAACTACCACCCGCTGGCGTATTAAACGCGGCCACCAACCTCGGGCCCACCTGGCAGCGGCAGTAAGCTGTCGGTCGTCGTCCTTTTTAATCCGAACATGTGGCGGGGCCGGCCTCATCCACTTCCCCTTCCCGTCCACATCTGGCCACTTCTGCTCCCCCCGCAGCGACCACGAAACCCTAGCCAGCCAGCACCACCGCCTGTCATGGCCTTCTTCAGCAAGGGCAAGGGCAAGCTCACCCCCGGCGCAAGCTCGTCCCGGACGCCGGCGCCACCTCGCCGTGGTGCGCCACCGCGGGAGCGCCTGTACATCCCAGTCCACCAAGCTCGGTGGCACTGGCAGTACAGGAAAGCTCTGCCCCAACCCAGATGTCAACCTCCCCCATGGTTGGCATCTGGACCCCGACCGCATCCCCATCCCAGCAGTGCCGCGGTCTGCGCGCGCGCACGCGGAGGAGGTCTGCCGGCGGCTTGAGCTCCTCACTCCCGAGCAGCGGCGCGATCCTACGTACGCGGCCAAGTCCCCTAACTGGGAGGTTTGGTTCGCCCTGGAGCACGAGCAGGAGCGCCTCCACGACATCCAGTTCAATCCGGCCATCCCACCACCACCCCCCCTGAAGTGAAGCCAGAGGAGCAGGAGGAGGAGGCTGCCTACCAGGCCGCCCTCGAGGAGGCAACGGCCTACGCCATTGAGCAGAGCAGGCACGACGAGGACGCACGCTGGGAGGGCCTCGAAGAAGCCCTCCCGCTGTCCGCGGCGGGCGACTGCGTCCTGCCTCCTCCTCCAGCTCCGCCGGCCTCTCCGGAGATCCACGGGCCCAAGGTTGAGGCCGAGGAGCGCCAGCCAGAGAGCTACAAATGGACCGGCCAGTTCCGGGAGTGGGTGTCTGCGCCTCCCATCTGGCTTAAGGCCACGCCAGAGCAGGAGAAGGCGTATCTCCTGTACTGGAAGTCACGCGCACTAGGGAGGGAGAGCGCCGAGGCCGAGGAGCAGATGAAGCTGGAGCGCAGGTGGGCGCAGGAGGCAAAGGAGGAGCGTTGGGAGCGGGAGGCGGAGGAGCGAGCCCGTCAGCCTGCGCTGCCGGCGCAGGACGCTGCTTAGGCGTGGGACGCCACGTTCCCCTGAGCTGGGCTGGTGCCGGAGCTCATCGACCTCACCACCCCTGACGACGATGAGGACGACGATGCATAGGGCAGGCGGCCGAGACTTTTTTTAATTATGTTGACTTAAGTTTCAAGTGTACTTGGGCCGGTTTTGACCGGTGTTTTAATGTTTAATTTTGTTTAAATATCATTGTTTGGACAGTCCTTTTTTTAAATGCGAGCCGACCCATTTGCGTCCACGCCTGCATTGGGCGGACTTGCCAACTCATTTGCAAAGCAGGACACCAGCGTTTGCTCGGCCGATCCAATCAGACAAAAAGCGAACAAACCGCACGTCCGTTTGGGTCGCTGCCTTGGAGTTGCTCTAAATGGACAAATCGCTGGACTTCGTGAGACTTGCCTCCTCTAACCACCACTTCTTATGTGGGACTATGTCATATTCCAGTTTTTTTTGGGCATATATGGTGTCCACATAGTGTCATATATTTACAAAGCAAACTGATATGCAATGCGATAAGTACATTCCTAATTAGTATCCCTACACCATTCAGTATGGAGCAAGTAAACAGATTCAGTACAGAGAAAACAAAGCAGAGTAGCATTCATACTAGTACAGGAAATAACAAAAACCACAAAGCAGCGACAACTTGCTCGGCTCGCTCTCGGATATTCCCTTGGACGGCGACTGAGGAGAGGAAGCATCCCCACAAGGCTTGGCTCGCTCCCAGAGATTCCCTTGGGATGGCAGCGGAGGAGGGGTTGAAAAGAGCATCAGCGGGATTGGGGAGAGTGTAGAGGAGGCACCCCCACACTGCTCGCTCGTCTCCCGGTGTTTCCATTGGACGGCAGCCTCTATGCGACACACGGTGCCGACGGTAGAGCCATGGACTACAAAGAGGATTGGAAGGGAGGAGGGTGCTGGTGGAAACGACAGTGGCGACTGATGACCCACAAGTATAGGGGATCTATCGTAGTTCTTTCGATAAGTAAGAGTGTCGAACCCAACGAGGAGCAGAAGGAAATGACAAGCGGTTTTCAGTAAGGTATTCTCTGCAAGCACTGAAATTGTCGGTAACAGATAATTTTGTGATAAGATAATTTGAACAGGTAACAAGTAACAAGTGTAGCAAAGGTGCAGCAAGGTAGCCCAATCCTTTTTGTAGCAAAGTACAGGCCTGGACAAAGTCTTATATAAAGTAAAGCGCTCCCGAGGACACATGGGAATTTTTGTCAAGCTAGTTATCATCATGCTCACTTGATTCGCGTGCACTACTTTGATAATTTGATATGTGGGTGGACCGGTGCTTGGGTGCTGCCCTTACTTGGACAAACCTCCCACTTATGATTAACCTCTCTCGCAAGCATCCGCAACTACGAAAGAAGAATTAAGATAAATCTAACCATAGCATGAAACATATGGATCCAAATCAGCCCCTTACGAAGCAACGCATAAACTAGAATTTAAGCTTCTGTCACTCTAGCAACCCATCATCTACTTATTACTTCCCAATGCCTTCCCCTAGGCCCAAATAATGGTGAAGTGTTATGTAGTCGACGTTCACATAACACCACTAGAGGAGAGACAACATACATCTCATCAAAATATCGAACGAATACCAAATTCACATGATTACTTATAACAAGACTTATCCCATGTCCTCAGGAACAAACGTAACTACTCACAAAGCATGTTCATGTTCTTAATCAGAGGAGTATTAATTATCATAAAGGATCTGAACATATGATCTTCCACCAAGTAAACCAACTAGCATCAACTACAAGGAGTAATCAACACTACTAGCAACCCACATGTACCAATCTGAGGCGTTGAGACAAAGATCGGATACAAGAGATGAACTAGGGTTTGGAGAGGAGATGGTGCTGGTGAAGATGTTGATGGAGATTGACCCCCTCTGGATCAGAGGATCGTTGGTGATGACGAGTGCTTCGATTTTCCCCTTCGGGAGGGAAGTTTTCCTGGCAGAAGAGCCCTGTCGGAGCTCTAGATTGGTTCCGTCCAAGTTATGCCTCGAGACGGCGGCGCTTCATCCCGAAAGCTTTCTTATGATTTTTTTCAGGTCAAAATCCTCCATATAGCAGAAGATGTGTGTCGGGGACCTGCAAGGTGGGTCACAAGCCCCCTAGGTGCGACTAGGGGGGTGGCCGCGCCTGGTAGGCTTGTGACCTCCTGGTGGGCCCCCTCTGATATTTGTTTCGCACGATATTTTTTATATATTCCAAAACAATTCTCTGTAAATTTTCAGGACTTTTGGAGTTGTGCAGAATAGGTCTCTCAGATTTGCTCCTTTTCCATTCCAGAATTCTAGCTGCCGGAATTCTCCCTCTTCATGTAAACCTTGTAAAATAGGAGAGAAAAGGCATAAGTATTGTACCATAACATGTAATAATAGCCCATAATGCAATAAATATCAATATAAAAGCATGATGCAAAATGGACGTATCAACTCCCCTAAGCTTAGACCTCGCTTGTCCTCAAGCGAAAGCCAAGATCGATAAATTTTTCCACATGTTTAGAGATAGAGGTGTCGATAAAAATAAAATATGGACATGAGGGCATCATGATCATCTTTAGAACAGAAATACTTGTTTATATATGATTTCTTATGCTAGAGTAACAATTCATTCACAAGATAAAGTATGAACCAAGAACTCTATTGACAACCAACAAACTATGCTCTCAGTCACTGAAGCAATTAGCAATTTATCATAACATCAGAAAGAGCCAATATAAGAGCTTGTAAAGCAAATCCACATACTCAATCATCTTTTAGTCTTTCATAATTGCTAACACTCACGCGGTACTCATGAGATCAGAGCTTCAATCGGACACAGAGAAAGATAGGGCCTTATAGTTTTGCCTCCCAACTATTCACCTCAAGGGTGATGTCAACTATAATAACTCATGATCACCCACATCCGAGTGGACATATGCGTCTAGATCATTCCCCAACACATAATGCTTGCCAAGAGAGAAAGGCGAAATATAGGAAGTGGTGAAGATCACCATGACTCTTGCATAAAGGTAAGTACTTAAAAGATAAAAGTAACAGATAGGCCCTCCGCAGAGGGAATCAGAGGTTGTCATGCGCTTTTTGTTTTTGGATGCGCAAAGGCTTAATGCAAAGGAACGCCGCATTGTATTGCCTTTTGTGATAGCAACCTTTATTATGCAGTCCGTCACTTTTATTTCTTTACTATCACAAGTTCGTACAACGCTTATTTCCCTTACAATAAAAGATCACACGTATTTAGGAGCAATGTTGGAAATATGCCCTAGAGGCAATAATAAATTGGTTATTATTATATTTCCTTGTTTATGATAATCGTTTATTATCCATGCTATAATTGTATTGATTGGAAACTCAAATACATGTGTGGGTACATAGACAACACTGTGTCCCTAGTATGCCTCTAGTTGACTAGCTCGTTGATCAAAGATGGTTAAGGTTTCCTAGCCATTGACTTGAGATGTCATTTGATAACGGGATCACATCATTAGGAGAATGATGTGATGGACAAGACCCAAACTGTAAACGTAGCATTTGATCGTGTCAGTTTATTGCTATTGTTTTCTGCATGTCAAGTATCTGTTCCTTTGACCATGAGATCATGCAACTCACTGACACCGGAGGAATACCTTGTGTGTATCAAACGTCGCAACGTAACTGGGTGACTATAAAGGTGCTCTACAGGTATCTCCGAGGGTGTCTGTTGGGTTGGCATGGATCAAGACTGGGATTTGTTACTCCGTGTGACGGAGAGGTATCTCAGGGCCCACTCGGTAATACAACATCACATTGAGCCTTGCAAGCAAAGTGACTAAAGAGTTAGCCACAGGATCTTGTATTACGGAACGAGTAAAGAGACTTGCCGGTAACGAGATTGAACTAGGTATAGTGATACCGACGATCGAATCTCGGGCAAGTAACATACCGAAGAACAAAGGGAACAGCATACGGGATTAACTGAATCCTTGACATAGAGGTTCGACCGATAAAGATCTTCGTAGAATATGTAGGAGCCAATATGGGCATCCAGGTCCCGCTATTGGTTATTGATCGTAGAAGTGTCTCGGTCATGTCTACATAGTTCTCGAACCCGCAGGGTCTACACACTTAACGTTTGATGACGATTAGTATAGTTGAGTTATTTTGTTGGTGACCGAAGGTTGTTCGGAGTCCCGGATAAGATCCCGGACATGACGAGGATCTCCGGAATAGTCTGGAGGTAAAGATTGATATATGTGATAATAGTGTTTTGATCTCCGGAAGGGTTCCGGAATTCACCGGAAGGGGTTCCGGATGTTTACCGAAGTGTTCGGGTGCAGCAACACTTTATATGGGCCAAAGGGATAAAGCCCACGAGGTATTGGAGAGTGCAAAAGGAAGTTTTGCTACTGCCTTAAGCGGTACTACCGCTGGTAAAGGCAGTACTACCGCATAAGCGGTACTACCGCTTGTTGGAAGCGGTACTACCGCCCAAGCGGTACTACCGCTTGTGTGAAGCGGTACTACCGCTCAAGCGGTACTACCGCTTGTGAGCGGTACTACCGCTTGTGCGCGGCTGTGCACGGTTCGGCAGGGATCCGAGTTGGACTCTTTCCCTGCGGGCCAAACCGACCTTGTGCGGGCAAAACCGACCCGGAGGAGGCTTTTACTCCAAGTTTAGACCCCAAGGCTCAACATATAAATAGAGGGGCAGGGCTAGCACACGGGACAGATCAAGATTTCCCCAAGCCGTGTGCGGCAACCCTAACCCTCTAGTTCCTCCGTCATAATCTCCGTAGCGCTTGGCGAAGCCCTGCAGAGATTGTTCCTCACCACCATCACCACGCCGTCGTGCTGCTGGAACTCAACCACTACTTCACCATCGCTCGGTGGATCGAGGAGGTGAAGGCGTCATCAAGCCGTACGTGTGTTGAACGCGGAGGTGCCGTCCGTTCGGCGCTAGTTCGTGATCGGATCGAGGGACGACTTGCGATTTGGATCGCGGAGACGTTCGACTACATCAACCGCGTTTCTTAACGCTTCCGCTTAGCGATCTACAAGGGTATGTAGATTCACTCTCCCTCTCGTAGATGCTCATCACCATGGATAGATCTTGTGTGTGCGTAGGAAAATTTTTGTTTCCCATGCAACGTTCCCCAACAGTGGCATCATGAGCCAGGTCTATGCGTAGATGAGATCTCGAGTAGAACACAAACGAGTTGTGGGCGTGGGTGTATACATATTGCTTGCCGTTACTAGTTGATATTTGATTCGGCGGTACTGTGAGATGAAGCGGCCCGGACCGACATTACGCGTACACTTACGCGAGACAGGTTCCTTCAACTAACATGTAACTTCGTTGCATAAAGATGGCTAGCGGGTGTCTGTATCTCTCACTTTAGTTGAATCGATTTCAATGAAGAGGGTTCTTTTAGAAGATCAAAAAGCAATCACTACACCACGTTGTGGTTTTACGTAGGTAAGAACGGTTCTTGCAAACCCGTAGCAGCCACGTAAAATTTGCAACAACAATTAGAGGACGTCTAACTTGTTTTTGCAGGGTATGTTGTGATGTGATATGGCCAATTACATGATGAGATATATGTGATGTATGAGATGATCATGTGTTGTATAGAATATCACGACTTGCATGTCGATGAGTACGGCAACTGGCAGGAGCCATAGAGTTGTCTTTAATTATTGTATGACCTGCGTGTCAATCATTAAGCGCTATGTAATGCTTTACTTTATCGCTAAACGTTAGCAATAGTCGTGGAAGCAACAGTCGGCGCGACAACCTTATGGCGACACGTTGATGGAGATCAAGATGATGGAGATCATGGTGTCATGCCGGTGACGATGGAGATCATGCCGGTGCTTTGGAGATGGAGATCAAAAGCACAAGTTCATGGCCATATCATGTCACTTATGATTTGCATGTGATGTTAATCCTTTTATGCATCTTATTTTGCTTAGGACGACGGTAGCATTATAAGGTGATCCCTCACTTAAATTTCAAGATAAATTGTGTTCTCCCCAAGTGTGCACCGTTGCGAAAGTTCGTCGTTTCGAGACACGCCGTGATGATCGGGTGTGATAGACTCTACGTTCACATACAACGGGTGTAAGCCATGTTGCACGTGCGGAAACACTCGGGTTAAACTTGACGAGCCTAGCATGTACAGACATGGCCTCGGAACACAAGAGACCGAAAGGTCGAACATGAGTCATATAGTAGATATGATCAACATGAAGATGTTCACCATTGAAACCACCTCGACTCGCGTGATGATCGGACTTGAGTTGGTGGATTTGGATCATGTTACACTCGAATGATCGGAGGGATGTCAATTTGAGTGGGAGTTTTTTAAGTAATATAATTAACTAAAACTCATTATCCTGAACAATAGTCTAAGTTGTCTTTGCTATATTTATGTTGTAGATCATGGCTCGCGCAGTAGCACCCCTGAATTTTAATGCGTTCCTAGAGAAAGCTAAGTTGAAAGATGATGGAAGTAACTTTGTGGACTGGGCCCATAATCTAAGGATTATCCTTACGGCTTCCCAGAAGGCTTATGTCCTTGATGCACCGCTTGGTGATCCACCCGCTCCAGTTGAGTCTCTAGACGTTGTGAACGCCTGGCAGGCTCGTTCTGATGATTACTCAATAGTTCAATGTGCAATGTTGTATGGCTTAGAACCGGGACTTCAAAGACGTTTTGAACGTCATGGAGCATATGAGATGTTCCAGGAGTTGAAGTTTATCTTTCAGAAGAATGCCCGGATCGAGAGATATGAGATCTCCGATAAGTTCTATGCTTGCAAGATGGAGGAGAACGGGTCTATTAGTGATCACGTGCTCAGAATGTCTGGGTACTCCACCCGTCTGGCTGAGTTAGGGATGCCCCTTCTGCCAGAGGCTATCACTGACAGAGTTCTTCAATCATTGCCACCTAGCTACAAGAGCTTCGTGTTGAACTATAACATGCACGGGATGAACAAGTCAGTCGCCGAGCTGTTTGCGATGCTGAAAGCCGCTGAGTCTGAAATTCAGAAGGAGCATCAAGTGTTGATGGTCAATAAAACCACTAGTTTCAAGAAAAATGGCAAGGGTAAGAAGGGTAACTCCAAGAAGAGTGGCAAAGCAGTCGCTCCTCTCGTGAAGAAACCCAAGGCTGGACCCAAACCAGAAACTGTGTGTTTTCATTGCAAGGGAACTGGACACTGGAAGCGGAATTGCCCCAAGTATTTGGCTGACAAGAAGGCGGCCAACAACAAACAAGGTATATATGATATACATGTTATTGATGTGTACCTTACCAACTCTCGTTGTAGTGCCTGGGTATTTGATACCGGTGCGGTTGCTCATATTTGCAACTCAAAACAGGAACTGCGGAATAGACGGAGGCTGGCAAAGGACGAAGTGAGGATGCGCGTGGGAAATGGTTCCAAGGTTGATGTGATCGCCGTCGGCACGCTCGCTCTTCGATTACCGTCGGGATTAGTGATGAACCTAAATAAGTGTTATTTGGTGCCTGCGTTAAGCATGAACATTATATCTGGATCTTGTTTATTGCGAGACGGTTACTCATTTAAATCAGAGAATAATGGTTGTTCTATTTATATGAGTAATATCTTTTATGGTCATGCACCCAATGTGAGGGGTTTATTCTTATTTAATCTCGATAGTAATGATACACATGTTCATAACATTGATGCCAAAAGATGTAGAATTGATAATGATAATACCACTTTCTTGTGGCACTGCCGTTTAGGTCATATTGGCGTAAAACGCATGAAGAAGCTCCATGCTGATGGAATTTTGGAGTCACTTGATTTTGAATCACTTGACACATGTGAGCCATGCCTCATGGGCAAGATGACTAAAACGCCGTTCTCTGGAACATTAGAACGGGCAAGTGACTTATTGGAAATCATACATACTGATGTGTGCGGTCCGATGAGTATTGAGGCGCGCGGTGGTTATCGTTATTTTCTCACCTTCACTGATGACTTAAGTAGATATGGGTATATTTACTTAATGAAACACAAGTCTGAAACATTTGAAAAGTTCAAACAATTTCAGAGTGAAGTTGAGAATCATCGTAACAAGAAGATTAAATTCCTACGATCTGATCGAGGAGGAGAATATCTGAGTTATGAGTTTGGCGGTCACTTAAGACAGTGTGGAATTGTTTCACAATTGACACCGCCTGGAACACCACAGCGTAATGGTGTGTCCGAACGTCGTAATCGAACTTTATTGGATATGGTGCGATCTATGATGTCTCTTGCCGATTTGCCACTATCGTTTTGGGGTTATGCATTAGAGACAGCTGCATTCACTTTAAATAGGGCACCATCGAAATCCGTTGAGACAACGCCATATGAACTTTGGTTTGGCAAGAAGCCAAAGCTGTCGTTTCTTAAAATTTGGGGATGTGATGCTTATGTCAAAAAGCTTCAGCCTGAAAAGCTGGAACCCAAAGCGGAGAAATGCGTCTTCATAGGATACCCAAAAGAGACAGTTGGGTATACCTTCTATCTCAGATCCGAAGGCAAAGTGTTTGTTGCTAAAAACGGAACATTTCTTGAGAAAAAGTTTCTCTCGAAAGAATTGAGTGGGAGGAAGATAGAACTTGATGAGGTTGTTGAACCTTTACTTCAACCTGAGAGTAGCGCAGCGCAGAAAGTTGTTTCTGTGGAGCCTACATTAGCTGAAGAGGAAGTTAATGATGATGATCATGAAGCTTTGGATCAAGTCGCTATTGAACCTCGTAGGTCGACAAGGACGCGTACTACTCCTGAGTGGTACGGCAACCCTGTCTTAGAGGTCATGTTGTTGGACAACGATGAACCTACGAGCTATGGAGAAGCGATGATGGGCCCGGATTCCGAGAAGTGGTTAGAGGCCATGAAATCCGAGATGGGATCCATGTATGAAAACAAAGTATGGACTTTGGAAGTATTACCTGAAGGGCGTAAGGCCATTCAGAACAAATGGATCTTTAAGAGGACGACGGACGCGGACGGTAATGTCACCGTCTATAAAGCTCAACTTGTGGCAAAGGGTTTTTCACAAGTTCAAGGAGTTGACTACAATGAGACCTTCTCACCCGTAGCGATGCTTAAGTCCGTCAGAATCATGTTAGCAATAGCTGCTTTTTTTGATTATGAAATTTGGCAGATGGATGTCAAAACAGCGTTCCTTAACGGTTTCCTTAAGGAAGAGTTGTATATGATGCAACCAGAAGGTTTTGTCGATCCAGAGAATGCTGACAAAGTTTGCAATCTCCAGCGATCCATTTATGGACTGGTGCAAGCATCTCGGAGTTGGAATCTTCGTTTTGATGAGGTGATCAAAGCGTTCGAGTTTATACAAGTTTACGGAGAAGCTTGTATTTACAAGAAAGTGAGTGGGAGCTCTATAGCGTTTCTAATATTATATGTGGATGACATATTACTGATTGGAAACAATATAGAAATGCTGGAAAGCATAAAGGAATATTTGAACAAGAGTTTTTCAATGAAGGACCTAGGAGAAGCTGCTTTCATATTAGGCATCAAGATCTATAGAGATAGATCGAGACGTTTGATAGGACTTTCACAAAGTACATACCTTGACAAAGTTTTGAAGAAGTTCAAAATGGATCAGTCCAAGAAGGGGTTCTTGCCTGTATTGCAAGGTGTGAAGTTGAGTAAGACTCAATGCCCAGTGACTGCAGAAGATAGAGAAAAGATGAGTGTCATCCCCTATGCTTCGGCCATAGGCTCTATCATGTATGCAATGCTGTGCACAAGACCCGATGTCAGCCTTGCCATAAGTATGGTCGGAAGGTTTCAAAGTGATCCAGGAATGGAACACTGGACGGCGGTCAAGAATATCCTGAAGTACCTGAAAAGGACTAAGGACATGTTTCTCGTTTATGGAGGTGATCAAGAGCTCGTCGTAAAGGGTTACGTCGATGCAAGCTTTGACACTGATCCGGATGACTCTAAGTCGCAAACCGGATACGTATTTATTCTTAATGGGGGTGCGGTTAGCTGGTGCAGTTCCAAGCAAAGCGTGGTAGCAGATTCTACATGCGAAGCGGAGTACATCGCTGCCTCGGAGGCGGCGAAGGAAGGTGTCTGGATGAAGGAGTTCATGACAGATCTTGGAGTAGTGCCTAGTGCACTTAACCCAATGACTCTGTTTTGTGATAATACTGGTGCCATTGCTCTAGCCAAGGAACCAAGATTTCACAAGAGGACCAGACACATAAAGCGACGTTTCAATTCCATCCGCGATTACATCAAGGAGGACGACATAAATATTTGCAAAGTACACACGGATCTAAATGTTGCAGATCCGATGACTAAACCTCTTCCAAGGGCTAAACATGAACAACACCAGAACTGCATGGGTGTTCGATTCATTACAATGTAAATCACATAGTGATGTGAACTAGATTATTGACTCTAGTGCAAGTGGGAGACTGTTGGAAATATGCCCTAGAGGCAATAATAAATTGGTTATTATTATATTTCCTTGTTTATGATAATCGTTTATTATCCATGCTATAATTGTATTGATTGGAAACTCAAATACATGTGTGGGTACATAGACAACACTGTGTACCTAGTATGCCTCTAGTTGACTAGCTCGTTGATCAAAGATGGTTAAGGTTTCCTAGCCATTGACATGAGATGTCATTTGATAACGGGATCACATCATTAGGAGAATGATGTGATGGACAAGACCCAAACTGTAAACGTAGCATTTGATCGTGTCAGTTTATTTCTATTGTTTTCTGCATGTCAAGTATCTGTTCCTTTGACCATGAGATCATGCAACTCACAGACACCGGAGGAATACCTTGTGTGTATCAAACGTCGCAACGTAACTGGGTGACTATAAAGGTGCTCTACAGGTATCTCCGAGGGTGTCTGTTGGGTTGGCATGGATCAAGACTGGGATTTGTTACTCCGTGTGACGGAGAGGTATCTCAGGGCCCACTCGGTAATACAACATCACATTGAGCCTTGCAAGCAAAGTGACTAAAGAGTTAGCCACAGGATCTTGTATTACGGAACGAGTAAAGAGACTTGCCGGTAACGAGATTGAACTAGGTATAGTGATACCGACGATCGAATCTCGGGCAAGTAACATACCGAAGAACAAAGGGAACAACATACGGGATTAACTGAATCCTTGACATAGAGGTTCGACCGATAAAGATCTTCGTAGAATATGTAGGAGCCAATATGGGCATCCAGGTCCCGCTATTGGTTATTGATCGTAGAAGTGTCTCGGTCATGTCTACATAGTTCTCGAACCCGCAGGGTCTACACACTTAACGTTTGGTGACGATTAGTATAGTTGAGTTATTTTGTTGGTGACCGAAGGTTGTTCGGAGTCCCGGATAAGATCCCGGACATGACGAGGATCTCCGGAATAGTCTGGAGGTAAAGATTGATATATGTGATAATAGTGTTTTGATCTCCGGAAGGGTTCCGGAATTCACCGGAAGGGGTTCCGGATGTTTACCGAAGTGTTCGGGTGCAGCAACACTTTATATGGGCCAAAGGGATAAAGCCCACGAGGTATTGGAGAGTGCAAAAGGAAGTTTTGCTACTGCCTTAAGCGGTACTACCGCTGGTAAAGGCAGTACTACCGCATAAGCGGTACTACCGCTTGTTGGAAGCGGTACTACCGCCCAAGCGGTACTACCGCTTGTGTGAAGCGGTACTACCGCACAAGCGGTACTACCGCTTGTGAGCGGTACTACCGCTTATGCGCGGCTGTGCACGGTTCGGCAGGGATCCGAGTTGGACTCTTTCCCTGCGGGCCAAACCGACCTTGTGCGGGCAAAACCGACCCGGAGGAGGCTTTTACTCCAAGTTTAGACCCCAAGGCTCAACATATAAATAGAGGGGCAGGGCTAGCACACGGGACAGATCAAGATTTCCCCAAGCCGTGTGCGGCAACCCTAACCCTCTAGTTCCTCCGTCATAATCTCCGTAGCGCTTGGCGAAGCCCTGCAGAGATTGTTCCTCACCACCATCACCACGCCGTCGTGCTGCTGGAACTCAACCACTACTTCACCATCGCTCGCTGGATCGAGGAGGTGAAGGCGTCATCAAGCCGTACGTGTGTTGAACGCGGAGGTGCCGTCCGTTCGGCGCTAGTTCGTGATCGGATCGAGGGACGACTTGCGATTTGGATCGCGGAGACGTTCGACTACATCAACCGCGTTTCTTAACGCTTCCGCTTAGCGATCTACAAGGGTATGTAGATTCACTCTCCCTCTCGTAGATGCTCATCACCATGGATAGATCTTGTGTGTGCGTAGGAAAATTTTTGTTTCCCATGCAACGTTCCCCAACAAGCAATTCATATTGCCTTTTGCACCGATGACAACTTACTTGAAGGATCTTACTCAATCCATAGGTAGGTATGGTGGACTCTCATGGCAAAACTGGGTTGAGGGTATTTGGATGCACAAGTAGTATCTCTACTTGGTGCAGATGTTTTGGCTAGTATTAGGTGGAAGCAAGCACTACATGTTGGAGGATCTATAACCATATAACTTCTATTCGGAAGTAAGCAGACATAACCCATTATGTTGTCTACCTTGTCCAACATCAACTTCTTAGCATATAATATTTTAATGAGTGCTCACAATCACAAAAGATGTCCAAGATGATATATTTATATGTGAATCTCTCTTTCTTTATTACTTCCTTTTTAATTGCACCATTGACCGATCGCTATGTTTGTCAACTCCCAACAAATTTCAATAGACATACTTCTTATATGTGAAGTCATCACTCCCCATAGGATCATTATATATACTCTTTGCTTTTATTCTATTCTTCTTTTATTTATTATTTATTTTTCTCAAGATCATAGCAAACAAGCAAAGCCCTCACATCAAAACTACTTTTTATTATATAACTCTTGGACTTGCTTACATAAGGGGAACAAAAAGCAAAAACTCAAAGCTAAATCATACCAAAATTTTATTCTACTAGATCAAGATAAAACCAAAAGGATCGAACTAAGAAAAACAAGAAATGGAAAAGGTGTGATGATGATACGATATTGGGGCACCTCCCCCAAGCTTGGCACAAGCCAAGGGGAGTGCCCATACCCATGTGCTTAGATGCCCTTCTTCGGAGGTGATGGTGGTGGAGTTGTTGATGAGGTTGGAAACTTGTCCTCCGTCTTCCAAGGCATGGGCTCACCATCGTAAAAAGATGAACGAGTCTCCGAAATCCTCAAATCTGCAGCCAAACTCATTCTCTTAAATCTGTATTCATACTCACAGTTTTCATTTTGCAGATCATAGATCTGGGCTTGGAGATGCTCGATTTTCTCCTAAAGCTTGAAGATGTGCTCCCCGATGTCCTTGGTGTCTAGCTTGTGTTTATGGGTAAACTGCGAGATCATCATATGATTGGCATTGAGTCCACGTTCCACCATCCCTTAGCACTTGAAGACTTGATCCTCCATTGCTTCGAGCCTTGTTTCCACTCTTCCGGTTTTCTTTGGCCCCTCAACGTCACGGATGTGTAGCACCCCCTCACGCATCTCAATGGTTTGAGGGTGTCGTAGCACCTCCGCAAGATAAGGGTTAATGATCTTCTCGAAGAACTTGTCCTTCGGAGCACTTGGGGACGCCATGACGGTCTAAATCTGTAGCAGAAACAGCTCAAAACGAAAACATGAGGCATTGTCGTGTTACGAAAGTCCAAACCTTCGGAAGATTATATAATGAATTTTTACCAACCAGAAGGAGTGTACCACAAGAAAACGGAGTCCGGAGGGTGCACGGGGTGCTGGCAAGCCACCTAGGCGCGGCCAGGGGGGTGGCCGCGCCTGGCAGGCTTGTCACCTCCTCGTGCATCTTTCGGACTGCTTTTAATTTTCCTAATTTATTAAGTATTCCAAAACAGAGAAAAATTGCTATTGTGAAAGTTTTGGAGTCGGTTTACTTACCGCACCACATACCTATTCCTTTTCGGAGTCTGAAACGTTCCGGTAGGTCTCCCTAATGTACTCCTCCGGAGTTATGGTATTAATAATATTGGTTTCAACATTTATGGGAGTACCCGAGATATAATGTTTGATTCTTTGCCTGTTTACCACCTTCGGATTTGTGCCTTCGGCGTTGTTGATCTTAATGGCACCGGAACGATATACTTCCTGGACAATGTAAGGCCCTTCCCATTTAGAGAGAAGTTTTCCTGCAAAAAATCTTAAACGAGAATTGTATAGAAAGACATGATCACCTACATTGAATTCACACTTTTGTATCCTTTTATCATGCCATCTCTTAACTTTTTCTTTAAACAACTTGGCATTCGCATAGGCCTGGGTCCTCCATTCATCAAGTGAGCTAATATAAAATTACCTCTTCTCACCAGCAAGTTTGAAATCATAGTTGAGCTCTTTGATTGACCAATAAGCTTTATGCTCTAGTTCTAGAGGTAAGTGACATGCTTTACCACAAACGATTTTATAAGGAGACATACCCATAGGGTTCTTGTAAGCAGTTCTATAAGCCCATAATGCATCGTCAAGTTTCTTAGACCAATTATTTCTAGATCTATTAACGGTCTTTTGCAAGATCAATTTAATTTCTCTATTGCTTAATTCTACTTGACCACTAGACTGAGGATGGGAAGGAGATGCAATTCTATGATTAACGTCATACTTAGCAAGCAATTTACGAAAAGCACCATGAATAAAGTGTGAACCACCATCAGTCATTAAATATCTAGGGACTCCAAATCTAGGGAAAATAACTTCTTTCAGCATTTTAATAGAGGTGTTATGATCAGCACTACTAGTTGGAGTAGCTTTTACTTACTTAGTAACATAATCAACAGCAACTAGAATATGAGTATACCCGTTGGACGTTGGAAAAGGTCCAATATAATCAAAACCCCAAACATCAAATGGTTCAATAATAAGAGAGTAATTCATAGGCATTTCCTGACGTCTACTAATATTGCCAATTCTTTGGCATTCATCACAAGACAAGACAAACTTACGAGCATCCTTGAAGAGAGTAGGCCAATAAAAACCAGATTGTAATACCTTATGTGCAGTTCTATCTCCAGCGTGGTGTCCTCCGTAGGCCTCGGAATGACACTTGTGTAGGATCTGTTCCTGTTCATGCTCAAACACACAACGTCTAATAACACCATCTACTCCTTCTTTATAAAGGTGTGGGTCATCCCAAAAGTAATATCTTAAATCATAGAAGAAAATTTTCTTTTGTTGGTATGTGAAACTAGGTGGTATAAATTTAGCAACAATGCAATTAGCATAATCAGCATACCATGGAGCATTATGCGAAGCATTTATGACAGGTAATTGTTCATCAGGAAAGCTATCATCAATAGGTAGTGGGTCATCAAGAACATTTTATAATCTAGACAAGTTATCTGCTACAGGGTTATCAACACCCTTTCTATCAACAATATGCAAATCAAATTCTTGTAGCAGAAGAACCCATCTGATAAGTCTAGGTTTATCATCTTTCTTTTCCATAAGATATTTAATAGCAGCATGATCAGTGTGAACAGTTACTTTGGAATCAACAATATAAGGTCTAAACTTATCACAAGCAAACACAACTGCTAAAGATTCCTTTTCAGTGGTAGCATAGTTTCTTTGAGCATTGTCTAGAGTTTTACTAGCATAATGAATAACACTTAATTTCTTATCAACTCTTTGTCCTAGAACAGCACCAATGGCATAATCACTAGCATCACACATAATTTCAAAGGGTAGGTTCCAATCAGGTGGTTGAACAACAGGTGCAGAAATCAAGGCATTCTTAAGAATTTCAAATGCTTCTACACAATCATCATCAAAAACGAATGGAACATCTTTTTGCAAAAGATTAGTGAGAGGCCTAGAAATCTCAGAGAAGTCTATAATAAACCTCCTATAGAAACCAGCATGACCAAGGAAACTTCTTATACCTCTGATATCCGTGGGACACGGCATTTTTTCAATGGCATCAACTTTAGCTTTGTCAACTTCAATACCTCTTTCGGAGATTTTGTGTCCCAAGACAATACCTTCATTCACCATAAAGTGGCACTTCTCCCAATTCAAGACAAGATTAGTTTCTTTGCATCTCTGCAAAACTCGATCAAGGTTGCTCAAACAATCATCAAAAGAAGTTCCGTAAACGGAAAAATCATCCATGAAAACCTCAACAATCCTTTCACAAAAATCAGAGAATATAGCAGTCATACATCTTTGAAAGGTAGCAGGTGCATTGCATAAAAGTGGTCTTCTTTTGGTCCTCTTTTGACACATGTATTTGGGAGAAACCAGAATAACCGTCTAGAAAGCAAAAATGTGTGTGTTTGGATAGTATTTCTAGCATTTGATCAATAAAAGGTAGAGGGTAATGATCTTTCCTAGTAGCTTTATTTAATTTCCTAAAATCAATTACCATTCTATACCCTGTAACAATTCTTCGCGGGATCAATTCATTTTTATCATTAGGAACTACGGTAATACCTCCTTTCTTAGGGACACAATGAACGGGACTAACCCATCTACTATCAGCAATAGGATAAATGATACCTGCCTCCAGAAGCTTTAATATTTCATTTCTTACCACTTCTTTCATTTTAGGATTTAACCATCGTTGGTGATCAACAACTGGTTTAGCATCGGGCTCCATATTAATTTTATGCTGACATAGAGTGGGACTAATGCCCTTAAGATCATCATGAGTATATCCAATAGCAGCACGGTGCTTCCTCAGAGTTTTCAATAATCTCTGTTCTTCATGCTCTGAAAGGTTAACACTAATAATAATAGGATATATCTTCTATTCATCAAGATAAGCATATTTCAGAGTATCCGGTAATTGTTTAAGCTCAAACACGGGATCACCCTTTGGTGGAGGAGGATCTCCAAGTATTTCAAGAGGCAAGTTGTGTTTCAGAATAGGATGCTGATCAAAGAAAATCTTATCTATTTCATTCCTTTCATTTATATGCATATTGTTTTCATGGTCTAGCAGATACTGTTGTAAGGGATCAGTAGAAGGCACAACAATAGAAGCAAGACTAATAATTTCATCCTTACTAGGCAATTCTTTATCATGGGGTTGTCTACGAAATTTAGAGAAATTAAACTCATGAGACGTGTCCCCAAAACTTACAGTAACAATTTCCTTCTCACAATCTATCCTGGCATTAACAGTATTCAAGAAAGGTCTACCAGATATAATGGGACAAAAATCATCTTGTGGGGAGCCAAGGACAAGAAAATCAGTAGGATATTTTATTTTCCCACACAAGACTTCAACATCTCTAATAATCCCAACTGGTGCTATAGTGTCTCTATTAGCAAGCTTAATTGTAACATCAATTTCCTCTAACTCAGCCGGTGCAATATCATTCATAATTTCTTTATATAAGGTAAAGGGAATTGCACTCACACTAGCACCCATATCACATAAGCCATGATAACAATGATCTCCTATTTTAACAGAAACAACAGGCGTGCCAACAATGGGTCTATGTTTATCTTTAGCATCAGGCTTAGCAATTCTAGCGTGCCAACAAAATTGAATAACATGCCCATCAATATTATCAACCAAGAGATCTTTAACCATCGCAAGACTAGGCTCAACTTTAATTTGCTCAGGGGATGTAGGTGTTCTAGCACAGCTCTTACGAACCACAGTTGAAGCTTTAGCATGTTCCTTTATTCTCACGGGGAAAGGTGGTTTCTCAATATAAGCAGCAGGAATAATAGGATCAACATTATAAGTAATAGTTTCCTCTTCAACTTTAATAGGTTCAACTACTTTCACTTCAATAGGAGGATGATATTTAAACCACTTCTCCTTAGGGAGATCAACAAGAGCAGCAAAAGATTCATAGAAAGAAGCTACTATCTCAGAGTCAAGTCCATATTTAGTGCTAAATTCACGAAAAGCATCTGTGTCTACGAAGGATTTAACACAATCGAACTTAAGGTTCATACCTGACTCCTTACCTTCGTCGAGTTCCCAATCTACAGAGTTGCGTTTAATTCTTTCCAATAAATCCCATTTGAAGTCAATATCCTTCTTCATATAGGAACCAGCACAAGAAGTATCGAGCATGGATTGATCATTACGAGAAAGCCGAGCATAAAAATTCTGAATAATAATTTCTCTCTAGAGCTCATGATTGGGACATGAATATAACATTGACTTAAGCCTCCACCAAGCTTGAGCGATTCTTTCTCCTTCACGAGGCCAAAAATTATAGATATAATTCCGATCACGATGAACTAGATGCATAGGATAGAACTTTTGATGAAATTCCATTTTCAATCGGTTGTAGCTCCATGATCCAATATTATCACATAGCCTATACCATGTCAATGCCTTCTCCTTAAAAGATAAAGGAAATACTTTCTTCTTGACGTGATCCTCGGACAGACCTGCAAGCTTAAATAATCCACAAACTTCATCCACATAGATTAGATGCAAATCAGGATGTAGTGTTCCATCTCCTGCATAAGGATTAGCCAGCAGTTTCTCTATCATACCCGAAGGAATTTCATAATAAATATTTTCAGTAGGTTCAATAGGTTGAGGGGCAACTCTTTGTGATTCCGGTCGAGGTGAAGATACCCCGAACAAGCCCCTCAAAGAATTACTTTCCCTAGTAACAAGTGACAGTAAATTTCAGCAGACTATATAAATTTTTCCTTACCAGATTCCACTTACCAAAGGCGCTTCACTCCCCGGCAACGGCGCCAGAAAAGAGTCTTGGTGACACACAAATATAGGGGATCTATCATAGTCCTTTCGATAAGTAAGAGTGTCGAACCCAACGAGGAGCAGAAGGAAATGACAAGCGGTTTTCAGTAAGGTATTCTCTGCAAGCACTGAAATTGTCGGTAATAGATAATTTTGTGATAAGATAATTTGTAACAGGTAACAAGGAACAAGTGTAGCAAAGGTGCAGCAAGGTAGCCCAATCCTTTTTATAGCAAAGGACAGGCCTGGACAAAGTCTTATATAAAGCAAAGCGCTCCTGAGGACACATGGGAATTTCTGAGGCTAGTTTTCATCATGCTCATTTGATCCGCGTTCGCTACTTTGATAATTTGATATGTGGGTGGACCGGTGCTTGGGTGCTGCCCTTACTTGGAAAAACCTCCCACTTATGATTAACCTCTCTCGCAAGCATCCGCAACTATGAAAGAAGAATTAAGATAAATCTAACCATAGCATGAAACATATGGATCCAAATCAGCCCCTTACGAAGCAACGCATAAACTAGAATTTAAGCTTCTGTCACTCTAGCAACCCATCATCTACTTATTACTTCCCAATGCCTTCCCCTAGGCCCAAATAATGGTGAAGTGTTATGTAGTCGACGTTCACATAACACCACTAGAGGAGAGACAACATACATCTCATCAAAATATCGAAAGAATACCAAATTCACATGATTACTTATAACAAGACTTATCCCATGTCCTCAGGAACAAACGTAACTACTCACAAAGCATGTTCATGTTCATAATCATAGGAGTATTAATTATCATAAAGGATCTGAACATATGATCTTCCACCAAGTAAACCAACTAGCATCAACTACAAGGAGTAATCAACACTACTAGCAACCCACAGGTACCAATCTGAGGCGTTGAGACAAAGATCGGATACAAGAGATGAACTAGGGTTTGGAGAGGAGATGGTGCTGGTGAAGATGTTGATGGAGATTGACCCCCTCTGGATCAGAGGATCGTTGGTGATGACGAGTGCTTCGATTTTCCCCTTCGGGAGGGAAGTTTTCCTGGCAGAAGAGCCCTGCCGGAGCTCTAGATTGGTTCTGTCCAAGTTCCGCCTCGAGACGGCGGCGCTTCATCCCGAAAGCTTTCTTACGATTTTTTTCAGGTCAAAACCCTCCATATAGCAGAAGATGGGCGTCGGGGACCTGCCAGGTGGGTTACAAGCCCCCTAGGCGCGACTAGGGGGGTGGCCGCGCCTGGCAGGCTTGTGACCTCCCGGTGGGCCCCCTCTGCTATTTGTTTTGCCCATTATTTTTTATATATTCCAAAACAATTATCCGTAAATTTTCAGGACTTTTGGAGTTGTGTAGAATAGGTCTCTCAGATTTGCTCCTTTTCCAGTCCAGAATTCCAGCTGCCGCCATTCTCCCTCTTCATGTAAACCTTATAAAATAGGAGCATAAGTATTGTACCATAACATGTAATAACAGCCCATAATGCAATAAATATCAATATAAAAGCATGATGAAAAATGGACGTATCAGCGACGATGCCTAGGCAACTAAGTTTTGGGCAAATAAGGCGAACACATTTTTTTAAGGCAAACTCGCAAAGCTTTTATTCAGTTGTCACACATTTTAGAGAAACGACGAAAAGGTTTCCAGGGTGGCCTAACCAGGCATGGCGGCCGGTCCCTAGTGATAAAGCATGCTTTGCTATCTTGTGGGCCTCGTCATTCGAGGATCTAAACTCATGTAAGAAACTACAGGAAATAAAAGACCTAGACGACTCCTTAATTTCAAGCACCACTGCTCCATACGACACCGATGTTCCCCTTTTAATTGCTTCCACATCATTCTTGCAATCTGAAGCCACCAAAACATTGTGAATATATAGGTCATTTGCTAATGCAATAGCCTCTCTGATCGCCAGTACTTCAAGGGTCTCAGGATCATCAACATTTTTGAACAAAACCGATGATGCACCTTAGAAATTGCCCCCCTCATCACGACAGATTGTTGCAACAGCCCCCATGACACCCCTTTTTGACACCCCGACATCCATGTTGATCTTGTAGTGGTTCTCCGTCGGTGGAATCCAACCGGCTGGTCGGGGTACAGAAGCTGGGGCTGCTCTCATGGCCGGTTTGTAGAGGAATTGGAGATGTGAAAGAAACCTGCCAACAAAAGAATGTGTTGCATACGGAGTCTGCAAAATTCCTTCATGAATAACCTTCCATCTTGCATGCCATATTCCCAAAGAGTTTTGATCATCAGCGTGAAGTCTTGCATCGGAAGCGAGTCGCTCATAGCGAACATCCAACCCTTTGCATCTTCGTCCTTGTTCATCCACATGTGTTGGACTAAGTCATCTCCAGACAGCGCCCACACACTTCGCGAGAGCATACAATCCAGTAGCGCATGTCCCCAACTATCCTCGGCCCCGCACACAACACATACATGGGTAGAGACATGTTCCAACAGTGAAGGACGTCGCTCGAGGGGAGGGAATGTTGCGCTAGTCTCCAGGTGAAGATCTTTAGTTTTGATGGTACCTGCAGCTTCCACACCGACGCCCAGCCTTGGTGTTCATTGGCAGGATTTGATGACTCATTAGCTCCTGCAATCCAGTCCTCCTTGCTCATCTTCACTCGGTATATGAGATTATAGGCTGTTCTGACGAAGTGAACACCTCTAGTATCACCCGACCAGGCCCAAAAGTCCTCCATTTGCCGCATACAAATTGGAATTTTAAGAATGGACTCCGTGTCAATCGGAATGAATACCTAGTGAACAAGTTCCTCCTTCTGTTCAGCACTTGTCTGATCAATCAATTCAACCACTAACTGCGGCGGATTAGCGATTAGGGAGGTTACTGGCTTGAAAAGGCCATCCCTAGGGATCCAGTTGTGTTCCCAAATTTTTGTGGAAGCACCATTCCCAATATGACGAATAATACCAAGGTTTAAGATGTTCCTCCCATCTATAACTGCATGCCAAATCTTACATGGGTGGGATCCAAGTTTGGTTTCTAGGATGGAAGAACTCGGGTAGTAGAGTGCTTTCAGAATCTGCGAGCTCAATGTGTTAGGCTCCTGCAGCAGCCGCCACGCTTGGCTCGATAGCAAGGCGAGGTTGAAGATCTCCATGTCCCTAAACCCAAGCCTGCCTAGGTTTTTTGGCCTCGTGATGATGTCCCATGATAACCAACAGGGCCTTCTCTGCCCTTGTTTGCTCCCCCACCAAAATTGGCGAATGATAGATGTTATACCTTCACACAATCGTCTCGGTAGTCTAAAGCAAGACATAGAAAAAACCGGGATGGATTGTGCCACAGATTTAATGAGTACCTCCTTCCCTCCTACAGACAATAGTTTTTCAAACCATCCTTTTACTTTTTCCCAAACTCTATCACGCAGATACTTGAAAGAACCATTCTTAGACTGTCCCACCTCAGTTGTCAAGCCCAAGTATTTCTCATTCAGCGATTCCTTGTGAACATCTAGGCGATTCTTCACATCCAGCTTGATAGAATCGGGACAGCCCTTGCTGAAATAACTCGAGGACTTATCATTGTTCACTCGTTGTCCTGAAGCCATGCAATAAACATTCAGTAGGTTTGATACAAGGTTTGCACCCTCAACACTAGACTTGAAGAGCAACAGGTTGTCATCTGCAAACAGAAGATGGCTTACAACTGGAGCTGTAGGGGCCACCTTGATTCCAAGTGATGATGACGAAGAACTGGATTTTAAAAGGCACGAAAGGCCGTTTGCTTCAAGTAAGAATAGGTAAGGGGAAATTGGATCTCCCTGCTAAATCCCTCTGGGTGGTTTAAATTGCTCTAACTGTTCACCATTGAACAAAACCCAGAATGTTACAGATTTAACCATAGTTATTACAATCTGGATCCACGGTGCTGCGAACCCTAGCTTGCTCATAATGGCCTGCAAATAATCCCACTCGACCTTGTCATAGGCTTTGATCATGTGAAGCTTCAAAGCACAAATTATTTGTTTCGTTTCATGAAGTGAAGGCACGCATAAGCACATATGATATTGTCGGTGATGAGCCTTCCAGGCACAAAGGCAGACTGCTCTTCAGATATTATGTCAGGTACGATTACCTTGAGCCTATTGGCCACCACCTTGGACGCTATTTTATAGAGCACATTGCATAGACTGATGGGTCTAAATTGAGTCAGCTGGGTAGGGCTCATTACCTTCGGGATCAACACAAGATTAGTGTCATTAACATTCTCATGACTCTCCTCCCCTCTTATGATGCGCATCACCACGGAGGAGAGCTCATATCGACATATGTCCCAGTGCCTCTAATAGAAATGTGCTGGAAAACCGTCGGGGCCCGGTGTCGGTGTCAAAACCGGTGGATCTTGAGTAGGGGGTCCCGAGCTGTGAGACTAGGATCGATGGTAACAGGAGACGAAGGAGGCGATGTTTACACAGGTTCGGGCCCTCCTATGGAGGTAAAACCCTATGTCCTGCTTGATTATATTGATGGTATGAAGGTTACAGAGTTGATCTACCTCGAGATCAAATAGCTAAAAACCTAGATGAGTTTCTCTGCCTTAAAGCCTAAAACCCTCCCAGTTTATATAGACACCGGGGGGTTCATAGGGTTTACACATGGTAGCTCCCCTGTCGGGGATGGAGATGTCGATTTCCTCATCTTGACTTGGAGTGCACGTCGTGTCTTCGAGGCTTCCTTCTAGAATGAGGGCTCTTCAATGTATCCGGCCCTTCCTGCAACATTCAGAGAGCGGCCCACTAAGCCGGCCTATTAAGAGATAGGCCGACGGCCCGAGGACCCCTTAGTCTAGGACTCCCTCAGTAGCCCCCGAACTAGCCTCTAACGCCAAGGGTCTCAGCTCCAGCTGCTTCATATGATCAGACTCTTCGGCTTGCGGGGCGAGTTCTTCTTCCCATATAGTGATTGGTTGAGATTAGTTCGGTTTCCGATAACGCGTAGTTTTCCCGATCATATGACCATCCAAACACCACAAATTGCTTAGCCCAAAAGACAAAACGTTAAGGTGTAAATAGTGTTTCCTGACAACCTTTCTGACGAAGGGTCCCGGCCCCCCCACAAGCACTAAACCAGTTACGAAAACTCGATTCGCGATTCGAGGCCATTTTTACATTAGCACGATTCATCAATGCAGAGACCGTGCTCCGTTTCACACGGGATACGATTAATCATATCAAGTTTCTTTACACGGGTATAACAACACACACGTCTTGGGAAGTGAAGGGATTTGCAGCGCAGTAAGGGAGACTAATCAGCGACATGCCCTATAAAAAGGAAAAAAACCCAAGGCCTAGCCACGCTTCCCATTCGCATCTCCTGCTTCCTCAATCTCCCAAGCCTCAAGAGCTCAGATCGAGTTCCTCCTCTACTTCCCCTCCGAGCACAGCCATGGCAGGTTCTGGCTCCAATGGCAAATGGGAGGCTTCCACAGTCACCGCCCAGGATATCCGGGACCTGAAAAGGCCGGCTACCTCCCCGCCAACGTCTTCCACCATGCCACAGATCCCAACCAGGTGGTTCCAACTCCCAAGCCCGGAGAGAGGGTGGTGTTCGTCCCCCACTTCATCTGGGGACTGAGCTTCCCACTCCACCCCTTCGTCAGGGGTCTCATGTTCTTTTATGGACTGGACTTCCACGACCTCCCACCGAACTCCTTCATGCACATATCGGCCTTCATCACCGTCTGTGAAGCCTTCTTGTGGGTCGAACCGCACTTCGGCCTATGGCTCAAGGTGTTCAACATCAAGCCGAAGTGCGTCGCGGGCGAACACGCAGACTGCGGTGGGGCGGTAATCAGCAAGCTTCCCCACGTTGGATGGCCGACTGGCACCTTCATCGACACCATCAAAACCAGGCAAAAGGAGTGGTTTTACATCACCGAGCCAAGGGTCGAGGGTCAAGGCGCTCCAGCCGAGTTCAGATTCAGACCCCCCACGAGACTGACCTCCTGGCTCCGGAAGGGCCTCGACTGGGGGTTGGATGCCGAGGTGGAAACGCTGCAGAAGCGTATCTCTTCGATGACCCAAGCCAAGATCAAGCTGGTCAACGTGGTCCAGGTCATTCTCCGGCGCCATCTCCTCCCCTGCCAGCGTCGGGACTCCCCTATGTGGGCTTATCAACTTGGAGACGAGCCAACCGTACGCCAAATCTTCCGCACTACTCGAGAGAAGCTGTGGAAGGCACTGTTCAAGCCCCGAAAGGACTGGCCAGTGGAGCAAGAGGATTCTGGCCTAAGCGCCGATAACCCTCCTAGCCCGGTACGGTATAATTTCAATCAATTGGATCTGTTTCTCGACCAAACATCTGAACACCTCTCCCCTTGTTTTTGTAGAAATGGCTGAGCAAAGCCGTGGTGATTAACTGCGTGGCACCTCAGCCCAAAGATCCCAGGTCAGAGCTATTGACGAAGATGCTCGTCGAGGCGCCGTACACGGCGCCGAAGAGAAAGGAGGAGAAGAAGAAGACCAAAGAAGGTCTCCACATAAGGCACCAGCAGGACGCTGCATTTGAGGAAACCCATGCCTCCTCCAATAATGATGAAGAGCATGAGGACGGGGGTGGGGGGTGGGGAAGGTGATTCCCCCCTGGCGAAAAAGAGAGCGGCGTCAGCGGACGCCGAGGACGTAGCTCCTCCCGCCCCGAAGAGGGCGCTTCGGCCGCGGTTGATCCTGCCCAACGACAGCTCGGACTCTGCTGAGTCTGAGGACTTTGAGAGGGTTCCTCGATGGAACCTAAGGGTCAAGCCCCCAGCTCAAACGTATGAATCCGAAGATTCCCTGAGCTATTTATGCAAGGTTTCTGATGTTTCAAATGTATGAACGCCTTTTGATCCGTAGCCCACCACGCGTACTCCCCACCATCCAAGTCTCGGATGGGGAGTCTCCACCCACCGAGTTGGCGGAGAGCGGGACCGCGTCACACCCCACACCTCCAGGGGCCACGAAGAACGCCACGGAGGTGTCATCCCGCCAGGCTCCTTTGGAGACGAGCACCGGCGGTTGGGGTGACGATGTTATGGCCGAGGTTAATGCCTCGGCCGCTGAAGACTGGGAGGAGCAGCCCCTCCCAACCACTAAGGAGGCCGGACAAGGAGATGTCCAGTCCCCTCTGAGGTCTTCTCCGGAGTGCATTGTGCCTCCGGAGCTACTGGTTCAATCCCCGGTCAGAGATCGTGTTAACTGATCACCACCGGCGCCACCGACGACTGGGTAGCCGTTCATGGAGGAGGATCTATCAAGCGCCTCCATATCCGAGGATCACCGCACTGTTATGAGTGCAGTTTTGCAAGGCATTTAGTCCGTTGACGGCGGACTGAATGAGGCCATCAATTGCCTCTTGACGGGCTTCCAGGTGAGCCACGTAATATTCCTTTTTCAAAATCTTAATTTTATTAGGTTTGTATTAATGTTATATATATAGCAGCCCCCAAGCCCTGGGTGAGTTTAGAAAAACTCACCTGGGGGTCAAATACAAAGAAGTGACCAAACAATGTTCCAGACATTATTCGTCCATAGTGTTCTAACAACCCTTAAGAGGACCGAACATAGGGTCATGTTTTTCACAGTTCGGAGGTTTGAACCCATGTAAGCTGATAGGAATTTGTTGTTTGTAGGTCTCGTCATCAACGGCGGCTGTTGCCGCCGAGCTAGACGAGCTAAATCGGAAGCTGAAGAGCTCCGAAGATGATCTTGATGCTCTGAACAAGAGGATCGACGAGGCACAAGGTAAGCCGGATTGTAATATCCGATTTTTCCATCATTAGTGATTTGCACTGTCGACTCAGTATAGTTATATGTTTATTGCTTACATAGCCTCGGTGAAGGAAATCGAGAAGCTCAAGGCTGAGCTGCAGAAGATGAAGCAAGAGGCCGCGGACAAGAAGGCAGCGGCTGAACAAGCGGCTGCCGTGCTGTCCGCCTTAAAAACCACAAGTGCCAAGCAGGAGGCTCAGGTGGAGGAGGTTCAATAGGAGCTCAAGGACGCCAGCGTGAAGTGTGAGGACCTTGAGCCGAAGGGCAAGGAACAAGCCACCGAACTATCCACTCTAAAATCCGATCTCCAATAGGAGCGGGTGGATAGGCGGTTCTTTGAAGAACAGGTCTGCCAAGTCAAGGCTATCGAAGATGGTAACCCGTATTTACTACAGTGTGCCTTCGGTGATAGCTGCAGGTTCGCATTGCTCACCCAGGTGTGGCATTCCTCAGGCGCCTGTTCAGACCTCCAGATGAGTGTAGCGGACGCGGACCAGTCTTATGCTTCGCGAAAAGAGGGAGATGAGGCTCGGCTCTTTTGGGCGCAGTTTGAGGCCCCCGAGCGCTCTCCTCTTCTCATAGAGCAGATGAAGTAGCTGATGGAGCTACACCGGATGGTGAAGCCGGCCATCAAGGATCTCTGTATCTGGCTATGGCCCGACGAGCCGTTGCCGAGTAGCTACTTCGGCCTGTTGTAGAAGCTAGGCGATGCCGCACTTTGGATTGACGCATTGAAGCATTCTACCTGCATAGAGGGTGCTCGGATGGCATTTGCAAGAACCATGATGCATTGGCCGAGGCTCAATCCGACTGAGATGACGACCACAACTCCGCCCCCTGGAAAGGAGCATAGGCACCGTGAGCTATACTTCTCCGTAGTCATGGAGGGTGCTCGGGCGATAGAGGCTCAGTGTTCAAAAGATAACTTCTATGAGTAAACGGGTTGTAATATGTCCGAAGACCTTTTAACGCTTTTATGGTTATGATGCATGGTTTATCATGTCTTTTATGTTTTGCATTCGCTATAACTCCCGTGTGGCCGTTTAAACTGAAAGTTGTGAGTCGTCGGCTTCAGCCCCCATGTAGATACTACGCGAGGTGTCTTTATCTCCGCACTGTGACCCTTAGCCGAGCTATCGGTACCCGAAGGCGGCAGTGTGAGGTGGACAAGGCAATCCGACCATAATGCTTTATTGCTTTCACTTAGCCGTAGGAGCGTGAAAAAGGAATGCGGGGGCTGATGACTAGCCCCCAGTGGTTTGTGATGTTCGGATGAACCGCGGCTAAAGCTGGCATCACATGGTTTGTACGAATACCAAACCCATCGTATGACACGGGATAACCTGTAACGAAGTTTTTAGTATAACACTTATGCTTGGATTCGCAGACCGGTTCTCGCGTACTATGGCAGTCAGTTTTCGGCTTTCTCCCCTAAGGTGCTTGACCAGGCTAGCTGGAAGCACAATCACAGTGGTTCTCCCTTTGCCCTTTTAGCTGAACGAGCGGAACGTAAGAGGGCAAGCACAGGAGCCGGGCAACCGAACTATTGACCCAAGACTTAGTTCAGAACCGATGCATATAAAGCGAAATCCAAGTAGTCGAACACACTATCGATTGTGCCGGATAGATGCGTAAGGCGGTATTTAAACTCAAGGCCCCAGTCTATTAGCCGGTTGCATCTTGATGTGTACCGAACAATTTCGCAAGAGGCGTTCATGAGAGAAGAAACATAGTATGCATTAAAAAACAACGAAGTGGCCATCCATAATGGTCTTATGTTTGCTCAATAACTCTTATAAGTCAAATTTGCCGAAGCCACTGTTTACAGGTACTTGGAGATGAAATATAAAATTTACAGGAGGGGGCTGTACCAGGGGTCTTCGATGGGTGACCTGACGTCCTCGATGTGCCCTGTCGCTCGTCCGCTCTTGTGCCTCCTAGGGAGTTGTATTCCTTTATGGGTGGTGCTGTCGGCGAGCGGACCTTGGAAAGAAGATCTTGAGAAGTCGCCAAAGTATGGATGGGCTTTACGCTTTAGTAGGTCCTTGGTGGTACCTGTAGTATGTCCGAAGACATGTAATGGTAGTAGTTCAGTCCAGCCGAACACTTACCCTTTGATAGTTGTTCCCCACTGCCACCCATGGAATCTTGAGTGTGAAGTTGTGCCTCCTCGGCACGTGCTTTGCTGGCATTAGGGCTGTGCAATGGGGAGCGTGTCCCTATTTTCACGGAGATGAAGGCTCTGGGAGTTCGGGTTAAAACCGAGCTCGCTTGTCAGCCTTACGTGCCTTTACGGCAGATTTCAGCGTTTGCCGATCATCGTTGTAATGGAATTCGGCCGCCAGGGCCAATGCATGTTCCTCAGTTTGGAGGGAGCGCTCTGTGTTGCCGTTGACAGTAATGACCCCTTGGGCCCGGGTATTTTGAGCTTGAGGTATGCGTAGTGTGGGACGGCGTTAAAGCGGGCGAAAGACATGCGGCCTAGCAGGGCATGATAACCACTGCGGAAAGGTACAATGTCAAAGATTAGGTCCTCGCTTCAGAAGTTATCGAGAGAACCGAACACTACTTCCAGGCTCACAGAGCCCGTGCATCGGGCTTCAACGCCTGGGATCACTCCTTTAAAGGTAGTGTTGCTAGGTTTGATCCTTGATGGATCTATACCCATCTTTTTCACCGTGTCTGAGTAAATCAGATTGAGGCTACTTCCTCCGTCCATTAGGACTTTAGTGAGGTGATACCCATCGACAATGGGGTCTAGGACGAGGGCGGCTGAACCCCCATGACGGATACTGGTCGGGGGATCACGTGGATCGAAAGTGATCGGATACGCCGACCATGGGTTATACTTCAGGGCTACCGGCTCTATGGCGTAGACCTCTCGAAGGGCATGCTTCCTCTCCTTTTTGGGTATGTGAGTGGCGTATATCATATTCACAGTTTTTACCTCTGGGGGGAACTGCTTTTGGCCGGGTTTTTTCGGGCCGCGGGGCTCTACGTCGTCCTCGTTGCGCGGGCCCTTGCCTTGCTCCTCGGTTGCGAGTTTGCCGGCCTGTTTGAACACCCAACAGTTACGGTTGGTGTGGTTGGCAGGCCTGTCTGGCGTGCCATGGATCTGGCAGGGCCTCTCCATGATTTTATCCAGCGGGATAGGTCTGTCACGATTGCCTTTAGGAGGCTTCTTCCGCTGCCCGGACCGGGGGTTGCAGAACACGACGTTAACGTCTGTGTCGTCGGTGTCGCTATTGTCGTGCCGGCGCTTATTTTTATTGCGTCTTGGATTCCCGTTTCCGTCCCGAACTTCGGAGGTTCCGGGCTCTTCGGGGTTTTGGCTCCTTCTAGCGAGCCAGTTATCCTCGCGCACGCAAAAGTGAGTCATGAGTGATGTGAGGGCGGCCATTGTCCTAGGTTTGTCCTGACCGAGCTGGCGAGCCAGCCATTCATCCCGAATATTGTGCCTGAAGGAGGCTATTGCCTCGGCATCCAAGCAATCCACGATCTGGTTTTTCATGGTCAAGAACCGATTCCAAAATTGCCGAGCAGACTCTCCTGCCTTCTGGACGACGTTGCTTAGGTCGGAGGAGTCCGGCGGCTGTACATAGGTGCCTTGGAAGTTACATCGTAAAGCATCCTCTAGATCCTCCCAGGACCCGATAGAGTTTTTGAGGAGGCTATTTAACCAGTGCCAAGCTGGCCCCTTACGTTTTAGGGGTAGGTATTTGATGGCGTGGATACCGTCTCCTCGTACCATGTGGATGTGGAGGAGGAAATCCTGAATCCATACTGTTGGGTCAGTTGTCCCATCGTATTGCTCTATGTTCAGGGGTTTAAATCCTTCCGGGAACTGATGCTGCATCACCTCGTCGGTGAAGCACAGTGGGTGGGCAGCGCCTCTGACCCGGGCTATGTCACGCTGGTAATCGGCGTATGTTCTGGCCCGGCTTCATTCCTGACTGTAGCGACCCGACCTCAAACGGTCAAGCCTCTGTGTGTTCTATGCCATCCCTGGATCAGTATGCTGGCACACACAGTACATCAATGTATATATCAAAGTGCAATCACATGTAAATAACGTAAAACTGATATATACCTCAAAATCTCAGCGGAAACAATCAACAGGAGTGGAGTCCCAATAACACCAATGGCAGGTTGAGTGCAGACCGTAAACCTGAATCGTACTCTTACTCGTCGTAGAACTTATCTGCAACATAAGACGTTGCAGCCGTGTAGGTCAATACATTGAATGTACCGGCAAGATCACCATAGCAGAACAGAAGATAAAGACTATTCTATATGCAGTAAGGCTTTGTGGCTCTGTGTCTGAGTTTTTGCATAAAAACTGATTTTATTTTCTTTTCCTACAACAAAGGAATATCAGGAGTTTTCACTACAGAGTAATCTATCATGACATGGTTCTGCCAACGGATGTCTTAATGCCCACAAGTATCATAAGTGGCCCACAATTAATTATTAGTCCAGTGTTGAGAGTTGAGAGATAGATCCAAGTCCAGAGGCTCAAATTGTCCATAACCGGGGACACGACTAATCGATTAGGTTTAACTCTGCAGAGTGTTGTGTACATTACCCACAATATTCGTTCCCTCCTTGTAAGTCCTCGCACTGCCGAGTGTTTGAGAACAGGATGACCGAAACATGGTCTTTCAGAGTATTTCCCTGACTACTGTCAGTGCCCATCCGATCCTAACGTCGACTACATCTCGTAGCACAGCCCAGCCAGAGTCACAACAAAGATCAACCAAGCCAAAGCCCATAATGACTTGTGGCTACACAGGTAAGCTTCCGGGCATGAAGTATTCATCCGTCTCTTTGAGTCTGGGTAAAGCTTTCCGCAAGATGTCATGGCGCTTCTCCATGCATCCTGGCCATCCACTGGTTACTCCAAGGTGCCCATCAAATCCATCCTTCACCCAGTAGTGTGTATTGAAAACTTGTTTCTCGAGTCTCGAAGTCTTGAGGTCTTGAAGATGCAGGACTTGAAGATGTCTTCATGAAGTTGTTGTTTTGACGTGGAGTCCTCCTTCTCACACCACTCACGAACACTCATACCAGAACCCGTCTACTTTAGCATAGCATTAAAATAACTAGCGTTCCCGGGGCTTTAGTAACAAGTGGTGGGTTCCTACCTCATGCATTCTACTCAACTACAAGAATTTCAATAACACTACCGGAGGTATTTGTGGAATGATGTCACTACATGCAATAAAACATAGGTATGAAATAGATGGTCAAAGTGAACTTGCCTAGTAGGGTTGATGAAGATAAATATCGCTCTCAAAAAACTTGATAGAACTATTCGTCACTCTCCGATGAAATCTATATAATCAAACATCGTATTCATATAAGCAATCACACTAGCAATCAATACTATCAAACAAGAAGCAACACAACAATCAAACACAAAAGGGTTGTGATGAAGGAAATACTTAAGACAAAACTCAAAACAACAAAACTTCATCAACACAACCAAAGGTTGGTTTTCTCTACAAATAATCATATTTTCCAATAGTAATACAACAACAAAGTAAAACCTAACAAAAGTATTCTAGCAAATATTTTACTAGCAAAAAGAATTACTTTTGAAGAACAACTAAGCACTATGAAAAGCTTTTATCAAACTCATCTTATGACATCAACAATGTTAACCTTGAATTAAACCACAAACAATTTCAAATATAATACAAATTGCTTCTGGTCTACTAAGGTTAACAGAAATAAAACTACAAAAAAATTTATAAAAATATTTTCAAATAGGAAATCAAACTATCAATGAAATAAATTTGCAAGTTATTATGAAACTAGAATTGATTTCATGCTATACAAAAATAATAATTGACAAAAAAATAACTTGGTTGAAATACTACTGCTAACTAACAGAAAAACAAAATAAAACTTGTCAACTAAAATAAAAGAAAATAAATTAAAAACAGTTAAGACTAAAGAAATAGAAATAAACCTAAAAAGAATCAAAACAGTACTGTTTTGCTTGAAACCCTAATTTAAATTATTCAGAAAAAATCCTCAAATTCTACCTATTGATAACTAAGATCTCTAGTGACCAGTAGCAAAAAGAATCAACTCAAAATCTATTTTTAAACTCAAGTTATTCAAATTCTAGTGGTTTGAATAAATTTCAACAGAATTCAAATTTAAAACTTTCAAATATGGTCAAACTTTATATCTACATAAACTAGATAAAATGTGTGACACAAATAAAAAAGAATCAAATTAAAATATTTAAAATCATAAAAGATATAAAGAAAACAAAAACAAAACTATTCTGTTTTTAAAGCAGAAAACAGAAAAAGAAAATCTAATCTAGCGGACAAGGTGCTACGTGGCAGTTTCTAATTGGCTACGGGGGGTGCACGCTAGATGCAACGGAGCGAATGACTGGTAACTAAAAGAAAACGGTTCGCCTATTAAAAGAAAACACGTGATCTAATCCTATCCGCTCGTTTACGATCCGACGGAGGAGAGAGAGCTTCTGGTGCTCACCGCGGTGGGGTTGGAGTCCGACGAGAGCTCCGGCGAGGTAGAGGCGGCGAGGTCGACGGGGACGGTGCTCAGGTGGTCCTCCGGTGACGGCGAAGTGCCGAGGCGAAGCAGACGAGCGCCGCGATGATGTTTGTGGCCTTGGCGTGGCTCGGGGACGACGATGGTGACGATGGAGAACTTTGAGGCGGCGAGGGGTTCGAGTGGTCGACGAGGAGCTCGGTCCGGTGGCTTTAGAGCACGGGCGGGTTCACGGGGAGGTGCGGGCGAGGGTGGCAGAGAGGTTGGTGGGCTCAGGTGATCAAGGAGGTGGCTAGGGCGAGCAGGGGGTCGACAATGGCGGCGGCGATGCTCTGGCTCCGGCGAGCGATTGCGGCGGCGAGAGAGGCTCTGGGTTGGGGTTTCGGGGTGGAACGGGTGCGGGAGTGCACGGGTTTTATAAGGGGGTGGCTCGGAGTGCTCAGACGGCAAGAAATCGTCGAGGGGATCGGGCTCCGGTGAGATCTCCTCGGGAAGGAAAAGAGGGAGCGAGAGGAGGAAGGTGACCGCGGCGTGGGCTCGATGGGTTGGTGGGACCCGCGTGTCAATGGGCGAAGTGAAAAGGAAAGAGGGAGGGCGGCCGATTCGGAAAGGATTAGGGAGCGAGCGCGGGCGGCTGGGCCGACTGCTTAGTGGGCCTACTCGGGGTTTTTCCTATTTTTAGCGAAGTTTTCTTTTTATTCAAAAACAAGAAAGTAAATAATAGAAAAAAGAAAATAAATACAAATCCAAACATGGAAGTTTTAGATACGAAAATTATCAGAAAAATAAATACTACAACGTGAACATATTTTCAGAGTCAAACAAAATTCCCACAAAATCAGAAAATTCAAACAACGCTACTATTGCATATAAAATGCAAAGAAAACATTTTGAAAATACCAAAATGACTCCAAATTCATTTATCTCCATTTTTATATTGAAGGGAATCATTTTACCCTATTTCCATATATTTTATTTTTGGAGAAAAATAAATTTGAAAATCACTTCAAGAATGGCTTTGAATTTGAAATTCAAATATTTTCCAAATAATTTTCTGAGTTTTATGAATTCAAACATAATTCCAATTGCCCCTGGTTTGGAGTGTCATGTTGCTCCTCTCAAGATTTTGAATTTGGGTAAGGGAATTTGAATTCATTCAAATTTTAAAATATAACCAAATATGAAATGGATTTCCAAATAGAATATTTCAGAGATTTTCAAAATCCACTTTTCAAATCCTTTTATTTGAAGAAGTCATGTCATCTTCTCTCATTGATTTGAATTGGATGAATTTGAAATCAAACACAAAGGGGGAAGTCATTTTATTCCCTCTCATTCAAAAGTTTCAAATTTCACTCAATTTCAATCACTCAATCAAACAATCAATCATTCTATTAATTAATATAACATTCCAAAATTTTGGATGTGACAAACCTACCACACTTAAAATGAATCTCGTCCGCGAGATTCGAAGAGGCTAGCAAGAAAAGGTTAGGGTTTGGGGGTCTTCTAGCAAATCCATTGACCTGGAAGTGTGGGGCTACTACACTTAAAATGAGAGTTACTGGTCCCTCAAAGATCATAACAATCCTCTGGGGCCTTGGCAATGTTTGTCTCTTCACATTCTCCACAGTAACTCCTTTGGTGATGCTCTTTCATTATAATCCTAACGTTTTCTTCAAAATCCAGTGTTTCCTTGGCCAAAACAAAGTCCTTCTGTTACTGAGTCTTCTTAGCTGACAAGTCTCGTGATCATTCTAATAACTTATCGATGATCTCATGGTGGTCTACCATTAGTGGTTATCCTGCAGTGAAATAGGTCTTGGCTTCATTCCTCTTCCTACGTGTGGCAACAACTGCCATGTACAAGGGATTTTCATCATACCATTCTAAGGCTTAAACAAAAGCTTCAAAGGACGTCGTCTCTTTACTATGCATAAGTCACTCAGATTTACCATTCTGAATAGCAAGAGAAATGATAAGAGTAAGTCGTCATGGTGGCCAAGCCATGTCGCACTGAAATCATTACCTTGTATAAGGTTTAGTGAATCTCGTATTCCTAACACTTGGGCTTCCTCACAAGCATTGCAGAAATTTCTCTTGTCAACGAACAAAGTTCTGATAAATCTTTTGATTCTGTAAGCTAAACAAAACATCTATCGTTTCTTCACAACTCTTGGGTTTTCGTATCCTCCTAAGAAAACGTTTGCTAAACAGTCATAGCTTCCTCCAAGTTTTTCTTCCTTCATAAACGTAGTACTTGATCCTTATCAATCTTGAGGTCCGTGGGTTGTGGGCTCACTTGAATACTTGCACAATTTTAACTCACCCTTGGGTTTACTCTCGTTTCATATTCCAACATTACTTCAATTCATTCCTTCCTACCCTTGGGTAATGACTGACTTATTCTTGTCTAGACTCCACTCTGCGGAATTTATTTTCCTTTCCATTGGTATATTTACCCATAGGTCTTGGTTCATCATAATCAATCCTTCATTTCATCCTTATTCCATTCTCCAAAATTCCAACCTTAAAAGTACTTTATTACAAATGTTGTCCTCCACATACTTTGATATGGTCCAGCATTTCCTTCTCCTATATTTATTTATCCAAACTCCTTGGCATGAAGTATACATTCTTTTTCCTTGGTTCTCGTGGTTTTACTGGTTACTACCACACAAAAATTGAAATGTACAAATGCTTGCATTGACCATATTTTCTCATATCCTCGAAAATGGTCAGAGGTCCTTGTTTATAGAGTTACAACTCATTCAATTCAACATAGGAAATCATGACACAATAAATTCTATTGATTCATGAAGTTATTACAATCTCTGAGATTTCCGTTACAAAATCCAACTTCATAACCTCAAGAAAAATAAGAGTGCTTCCTATTACATTTATTACTTCCAAAATCCAAAACTCCAACTACTCATGGTTAGCCTTCTTCTCCGGGCAGGTATAGGAGTAGTGTTCTATCTTGTTGCATCGATGACAAGTGGTGTGGCTCAGATCCTTCTGTGTAGAAAAACACGGAGTCCTTTTCATCTTGGGTTGGGTTCCTTTCCTGATGCTTGGTTCATACCTCTTGCAAAAACAGTGTGGCCTCTCCAAGCTACAATGCAAACATCTGATGCCTCCGTTTACTTGGCCTTTCTTCTTGTCCAGGTTGATCATTCCTTCTATCTCCTGAGGATCATATTGCACTTCTTCTGTCGGGAAGTCTCCCAGATACTCGGTCAGATAATCCTGAGAGATATTTCCTTCTTCTCCACATGAATAACATGACTTGGTATCTATGTTTGGGTCTGGTATATCTCCCATTATCATGGGTTCTTCTAACTTTTTCCCGAGGGCTTCTTTCATTGCTTCCTTCTGCTGCTTCATGACTTCTTGTACCTTGGGGTAGAGTTGACATTGTGCCAGAAAATGAGTGGTTGCTTCACACAAGAAACATGTCACCTGCCCAGTTGGGCATTCCTCAGCAGGGTGATTTTCTTCACAATGAGGGCATCCTTCCTTGTGTTCTTCCTGGGTGTGTCCTATATCTCCACATATCTTGCATGCACAAATCTTCTTCACATCTTTGCAACAGGGCTTCTGAGTGTTGGTGACAACATGAGATTTTTGCAGAGTCATCTTGAATTCTTCCCAAGTGATTGATGCTTGCCTATCATGGATAGCTTCATGCATCTTCCACCAATTTGCAACACCTTCTGCAAAGTACCGAAGAGGATACTGGACCATCTCGTTCCTTGCAACATGGTTACTCCTTAGGTGATCCTCCATGTTCTGAATCCATTCTTCTGTCTCTAACCGAGTCATCGATCCAGAATACACGAGTCCAGCTTCATTCATCATCTATTGGGTTCAAGGTTTTGGGATGAGATGCGTAAGAGAGAGAGAGAGAGAGAGAGAGAGAGAGAGAGAGAAGGGATACAAACAACTCAAAGACACAAAACACAAACTCAAGTCCACACATTCATAAAGTTCAATCAACCTATAGTATCGCCACCTCATAAAGGTTGGTATGGTCGATCACTAAAATCGTAAAAACGTTTATCTTTTATTCTCTCATGGTGGGGCTACTACTAAGCTAGTCTATATCATGTCTTTGTCTTCAGTGGGCTTCTTCTGGTCATGCTTGATCTTCTCAAGTTCTTCGGCCAGATTATCCCTATGGATGTGGAGTTTCCGATGTTGTCCCTGTAGTTCCAGGAGTTGGTTCTTGAGCTTCTGAATTTCAACATCTCCAGCATGTGCCATGGCCTGATTGTTCATCAAGTCTTGACGAAGCTTCTGAATCTCGGGATCATGTTTCTTCAGATTGGCTACCTTCAGCTTCTCGTTCTTGAGGTTCTCACGAAGTGCTTCGTTCTCAAATAACTCTAAGAGAAGTCCATTTGAAGGTTCTTGATGTAGTGCTCTAGTTCTTGATTGTACACAAGTATGGGTGAAAACTTCATCTTTTGTTCGTCTGTCAGGATGATGTGTGCTCCATCAGGCTTCTGCCATCCAAGCCTTCCAAAGTAGTGGGCACTTAACTCAACACGATGATGATAGCTCAAACGTGCGATAGCATCATGGACGACGGTGTTCATGCCCATCTCACATTCATGGTTTAGTGTGCCATAGTTGATGTCTTCAGTCTTGGGGTCTTCTTTACGTCCAAATATTTTAGTTCGGACACCCCAAAATCCAGACTTCCTCTTAGTCACCTTGATCTCAGGTATCGGCAGCTTCACCATCTGCACCAACTCCAGGTGGAATGAGCCTCCGAGAACATCCTCGTAGTCCTCTCTTTTGTTCAGAGTGTAGTTCTCCATCTATAGTTTGAAACAGGGAGGGTTCAGTAAAAGAATTTAGAAGTTACGAGAGTAGTGAAAACAAAAGTTGTTACTATAAGGTCTTCCTATTTCTAAGCCATTTCCTAGGGTCACGTCCTACAGTCAACATGTGCTCTGGTACCATTTCTGTAGCGACCCGATGTAAAACGGTCAAGCCTCTGTGTGTTCTGTGCCATCCCTGGATCAGTATGCTGGCACACACAGTACATCAATGTATATATCAAAGTGCAATCACATGTAAATAACATAAAACTGATATATACCTCAAAATCTCAGCGGAAACAGTCAACGGGAGTGGAGTCCCAATAACACCAACGGCAGGTTGAGTGCAGACCGTAACCCTGAATCGTACTCTTACTCATCGTAGAACTTATCTGCAACATAAGACGTTGCAGCCGTGTAGGTCAGTACATTAAATGTACCGGCAAGATCACCATAGCAGAACAGAAGATAAAGACTATTCTATATGAAGTAAGGCTTTGTGGCTCTGTGTCTGAGTTTTTGCATAAAAACTGATTTTATTTTCTTTTCCTACCACTTGTGCAGAATCGGCCTATAGTCGCGGGTCGTAAGGGCATTTAGTGCCGGTTCTCAAACCGGCACTAAAGGGTGGGGACTAAAGCCTACCCCCCTTTAGTCCCGGTTCAACACAGCCCGGCACCAAAGGCCCTCCACGTGGCATCCGCCGGCGCCGTGGGCTGGGGGTCCTTTAGTCCCGGTTGGTAACACCAACCGGGACTAAAAGTATTTAGTTTTTTTCATTTTGTTTTATTTTTCCTTTTAATTCTTTAGGGTTTTATGAATTAATTATGGTTTAATTTTCCTTTTAATTTTGTGTTTTCCATTTAATTAATTTTCATTTCAAACATATATTACGCTACTACATATTGTACACACGTTGTGCATGCGCATATATATATATATAAATAGAGTTTCTCGTAGAACTGATCATATATATATATATATATATATATATATATATATATATATATATATATATATATATATATCTCATCGAATTGCTCGTACGACGACCATTCATGTACACACATATATATATATATATATACAATTTCTCCTACAATTTGAGGACCATTACATATATATGCAGGCATTACTGCTTCTTGTTCTTGATCTTGTAATAGTATTCCCCTTTGGGATCTATGACCTGGTCGACCAGAAATCCAACTAATTCCTCTTGAATTGCTCGTACCCGAGCCTCTGGTATGAGCTGGCCCCGCATCTCCGTCAGCTACAAGATGGAGATCAAGATGAATATATTAGTTGTGTGTATATATATTAGCTAGATCATGATAAAAAAATTATGGATAATGTTCTGGCAAATGTACCCAAAGATTTCTTTCATCTCTGCTCCTTTCAGACGTGATCATGCGAATGTTCTCGCAAACGTAGTATGCGCATAAACTAGTCCCCTGCTCCTGCCTCATGCACTTTACGAGAATAAAATTCAATCAGGTAATAATTAATCAAGCATGATAATGGTATTGAAACTAGAATTAAAGAGATGCACGGATGTAGCTAGCTAGCTAGTAGTACTTAATTACTTTGGGTCACACCCATTTCAGTTGTTGTGCCCAGTCGCCTGGGACCTGTTTGATGAACTTGGCCCAAGCCATGCCCACCGACAAAGAAAATGAATAAATGAGTTATTAACTAGTTGATATCAGGAAATCAAGTAATTAAAGAGGCCGACATAGTGCGATAATGATTGAAATCACCTGTCAAGCAACCCCCTCACGATTGCGTATTCGGATGGATCCTTAAATAGCGAGTCAAGTACTTCAACTTTTCCCTTGTCAACTTCAATGATTAACAAGATCCAGTGGTAACTGCATAACTCATCACCAACACTTATTAGCATCTAGTAAGCAAAAAATAGAATTTGTAGTACAAGATATATATAGTAACACTCACCCGAAGTTGTATGGAAGTAGTATTTCTGGTTGGGTGTTTAGATGCTTCAAAAAATCTAGCATGGCTTTCTCTGTGTCTTTTCTCGAATATGCAGTTTCCCATGTCTTTTGATTAATCGTATTTGGGTCAATGAACCCAATGCCATAGCGTCCAGCTTGTTTCATTTCATACATCTTCATTCTGCATAATACCACAGAAACGAATATAGTGAGGATAATTACAGGTAATGAACGAGAGCACAGCTAGCTAGAGACTTAAATTATAGAAAGAAATCACTTACAGACAATAGCAACTGACTAAAGATTTGTTGAGTGCGTCTTCATTGAATAACTGAAACAACTTTGAATAATGAATCCACTTATCTTTTTTATGGAAGTAATGCCTCCCTTTGACTCTCACCATGAGGGACTGTTGATTGGTATTTGTTGTTATTTGCATGTACCACGTATGCAAATTGTACAATCTCTTTGGTTGAAGCTTGACATCTTCAGGCTTGACCAGAGGTTTGCCGCGGGCATATTGATATTTTACTTCCTCCTCTTTAAGCCCGGGGATTTGCTCAAGGCCTAGGAGTTGTTCAACACTGACACCGACCTCTTTAGCCATCCTAATATGATCTTCGGTTACTCCTGGCTGACCGACGGTACTCACAGGTGTTTGTACAATGAGCGGGGGGATCGATTGCACTGCCTGTTCTCCTAGCTGGGTGATAGTTTTCCCGCTTTTTTTGCCAACTCCTTGGCTCGAGCTCGAGCTCGACTCCTTTTGTCCTGCAATATATGACTTCTTGATAGACCGCACATAGTCGCTGTCCTTCTAATTAACAGCCGGTCAAGCCATATCAATGAAGTGTTGTGAGACATGCTCATGTATTTTCTCCTTTGGCGGCTGGGGCAGTTTCGGTCCAAAATGGGCCTTCACTTTGGCATCCACTGCGCTCTTGAGTTCCTCCTCGGTCAGGTGATAAGGCAACTTCGCAAGAGGCTTGAGGCTTGGACCATATTTGAATTTCTTGCCTGTTGTACCGCTGGTCGTCGTAGCTGCGGCCTCTCTCTTCCGTTGTTGCTTAGGCAACGGAGCACGCTGAGTCGACGGAGCACGCTAACGCCGTGCCGGACTTGGAGGAGGAGTCGCCTGACGCGGTGCCGGACTTGGAGGAGGAGGAGTTGGCTGACGCCGTGCCGGACTTGGAGGAGGAGTCGGCTGACGCGGTGCCGGACTTGGAGGAGGAGGAGGAGTCGACTGACGCGGCGGCGGACTTGGAGAAGGAGGAGTCGGTGGCCTTGCAAAGACGATGCAATCCTTTTTCCATAGAATGATACGATGTATGGCCTCTCCCAGTGTTCTCTCCTCGTCACCTCCAAGAATGTCAAGTTGTAGCTCGTGATATCCTGACATCACTTCATCAACCCCGACACGAGCATAGCCAGCTGGAATGGGATTGCAATGGAAGATTGCTTCTGGGGGATTTGCTAAAGCATAGCCGTCCGCCACCTTCATGGATAAGTTCTTCACTTTCATGTGTAGCTCACAGTTAGTCCTGTTTTTGATATCATCCACAGGTAGCTAGCTATCAGTGCATCGTCATCGATATCGGCCGGGGCAGAACCCACACTGCTTCTCGGCATAGATGGGACGGTGGTATCCAATGCTAGATCGATCTGCTCATGCTGCCGCTGAGACGCCCTTTCCTGGCTGAGTGAGTCGATCTGCTCCTGCTGCCGCCTGACTCTGGATTCCAACTGCAGGTGCTTTGAATCTAGGCCTTCAAGGCGGAGTGCTTCCTCCTTCTTCCTCCGGTCCTCCTGCATCTTCTTTCTCGCACGGCTTCTGTAGTCGTCGTTCCAACTAGCAACCCCTCAAACCACGGAACAATGCCTTTCCCTCATGTTCTTCCCGGGAGTTCAGGATTCTTCAGGGTGCGCGTAAGCTCGTCGTCCTCTCTGTTGGGCATGAACACCCCCGTTCGAGCTTCTTCTATTTTCATCAGAATATCGTCTGTCACTTTTTTAAGACTTGCCTTCACCATAATAGTTCCTGTCTTTGGGTCCAACTTCCCCCCATGCGCATAAAACCATGTCCTGCACCTCGGGGGCCAGGTCACTATAACTGGAGTGACCCCTGCACTAATCAAATCTTGTTCGGATTGATCCCACTTAGGCAGGGCCGTCTGGTAGCCACCTGGCCCCAGAGTATGGTGCCACTGCTTTTTCGCAGCATTAATCTTGTTCTTTCTCGATCGTTCCTTAGCTAGTTCTTATTCCTTGAACTTCACGAAATTGTCCCAGTGATATTTTTCCTTCACCAGTGCTCCCTCAAATTTTGGAGTCATCTTGTTTGCTGTGACGTACGCAGCCCATGCATTTTTCTTGAAGGTGTTGAATGCGATCGCCATCTTTTTAAGAGCATAGTTTCTGACTTTCTTCAGATCTGCATCTGTCAAGTTATTTGGTAGTGTGAAATGTGACATCAGCTCGGTCCAAAGCACATCTTTTGCTCTTTCATCGACAAAAGTAACTCCTTCTCGATCTCCCTTTGCTGGCTTTTTCCATTCTTGTGTGGAGATCGGGATTTGGTCCCTGACAATAACTCCGCATTGATTCTTGAACTTGGTCGCATTTTTCTTAGGTTCAAGCGGTTGGCCAGTTGATGTATTGATGGAATCGATGTTGAACTTTATGCCAGGGTCCAACTTTTTGGCCGGGCCTCGAACTACCCTGTTGCTTGTAGAAGATTTGCTCAATCCGGAGGCCTAAAAGAAGAAAGATCGATTCGTTAATACATATACAACTCAATTAAGACATGTAATGATCACCGGATGGCTTATATAATAAATATACCTCGCCGGTCTTTGTTATTTGAAGAACATTTTCTTCGTCAACATCGTTTTCCAATTCATCTATTCTTTCGTCTTCATCAAACATACAACCCTCACCGGAATTGTTCAGATATTGCGAGCCATCATCATCTTCATGTTCATGCTCTGGGCTCGTGGAGCGTATGATGTTGAACAGAGCCTCTTCTCCTTCTCTGCCGGTATTGTCCATAGCTTTTATTTAACTAACCCAGAAGAAAGATAAAACAATTTAGTATTCAAATTAGAATGCATGCAATCAATAAGGAAAACTGAATCATAGTACATAATATGCATCATCGAATATAATCTCGAATAAATAGTCTCGAATATAATCTCGAATACATCTCGAATATTATTACTAATACGTCTCGAATATTATTGATTATATAATATCACTACTACAGATCCAGTTGATGTCTCGCGCGGCAGGCGGTGGACACCCAAAGAGACGGAACTATGACAGGATCATAGCTCGGGTGAGATCCCTGAAGAACCTGCCAGGTATTGGAGAACCTGATGTGCAACGCATCCATGTAGCGACGGACGTGCTCGTACTCCTCCCTGACATGGCGACGTACCGAAAGTGGCCCACGCGAACGCCACCAAAGAAGCTCCGGGTCGACGACGGGACCCGGGTTCCTCACCAAGCTGCGCCCCCCTGAAGGTAGCACCTCCGAGTGCCAGCCCGGCGGAGCCCAGTCCCGGACATGGCACCTCTGAAGCAGGACGTCGTCGCGAACGAGTCGACAACGAGGATGGGGGCCAGGGATCGTTGACTCCGAGAAGAAATTCTTTGCAAATTAAACATTTTTTAAATGCTTGATTGTGATTTCTTATATATGAGGAACCTTCAGAATCCTAACGGAATCTCTTAACCTTACGACCCGCGACTTTTGCAAATACATAACAAATACTAATTGCAAATTAATACATAACAAACTTTTGCAAATACAACATTAAAATATGCAAATTTTGCAAATACTAATTGTTATACATTAGTTGGATCAAATGTCAAAATTCATCAACTTTTTTCTATACATTGTATTCATACATATATATATATACTAATTTCTATACATATATTGGATCAAAATGTAAAAATTCCTCAAATGTCAAAATTCCTTCACTTTTTTGTATACATCTAATTAATCATCTAGTGAAAAAAATGTCAAAATTCTTGCATCTATGTCAAAATTCCTCAAATGTCAAAATTCCTTAACTTTTTTCTATACATCAAAATTCTTGCATCTAATCATCTAATCATCTATACATCTAATTAATCATCTAATAATCAAAATTGTGTGTGTGTTCATCAAAATTGGGGGGTTCGGGGAGGGGCTGGCGGCCGCCATGGCGGCACAGGGGGCGAGCGGGAGGGGGGAGAGGGGGGAGCTCACAGCGGGGCAACGGGGCGACGGCGAGGCGAGGCGAGTCGGGGGCGGCGACGGTGAGGAGCTCGGGGCCGGAGGAGCGGGTATGGGCGGCGTCCCGGGCGGCGTCAGGCCGGGCTCGGGGAGGAGCGGGCGCGGGCGGCATCAGAGATCGGCGCGAGGAGGCACGGGCGGCCGGCGTCGGGGGCGGCGACGAGCTCCGGCGTCGGGGAGGCGAGACGGCGACGGCGCAGTGATGTCGCGAAGAGGTCGAAGAATTCAGAGTAACTGAATTTTTTTGAAGTGTTGTATATATAAGGAGGCCTTTAGTCGCGGTTGGTGGCTCCAACCGCGACTAAAGACCCCCCCTTTAGTCGCGGTTGGAGCCACCAACCGCGACTAAAGGTGAATTTCACCAGCCGAAGCGGCGGGAAGCGAAACCCTTTAGTCACGGTTGGTGGCTCCAACCGCGACTAAAGACCCCCCCTTTAGTCGCGGTTGGAGCCAGCAACCGCGACTAAAGGTGTGGTCCTGGCACGGCGCACTGCGGTGGAAGTTTAGTCCCACTTCGCTAGTCGAGGGGCACCTCGACTAGTTTATAAGCCCCGACGCGGGCACTGCATTGAGCTCCTCTCTAATGTAGGCCTTCTGGGCCTACCTCTGCTGCGATTCCCTGTGGGCCTACTGGGCCTTGCGGGCCTGCGTCCTGGCCCAACTACAGGTTGGGTTTCTAGTCGTATGCAGGCCGTTGTGGCCCAGTAGGCGGGATTTTTTTAATTTATTTATTTTTCATTTTTTTGTTTTCTGCTTTATTTTTTTTATTTCTGAGTTGTTTTTTTTCTTTATTTAGAGTTTCTTTGTGAATCCTTTTGCTTTAGGTAAAAATAATATAAATTTTCTATTAGTGCCAGTAGTTTTCAAATTTGAATAGTTTAAATTTGAATTATTTGAAATTTGTGTGAATCACTAGTTTGTGAATAACTTTACTTTAAAAATAGATTTCTCAGTGATTATTTTTCCTTCTGTTTAATTTTACTGTGTTTTATCATTATATTCAATTTGGTAACACATACGTTATTTAAAAAAATGAAATGCCTTTGTAACAAGCGAGTTTTTGTCTGAAACCCTGATACTTCGAAAGAGATTATCCATTTTGTACACGAAGTGCATCCAGTTTTTGCCATAACCCTCTCAACTTTTTAGCACATGCTATGTTTGTGAAATGATGATACCATGACAACTTTCAACCTTTTCAGAGTTCATTTGTAGTGCTTATCAATTTCAGGGTCATTTAGCTCAAAAAAATCAGTAAATGCATGAAAATAGCAAATGAAGTCAGAAAGGGTTGAAAATTGATGGCATGCCTTCGAATGGTGCATACTAAATTCACAAAAAGTCTGGAGTTGAAATAAGTTAAAAAAATGAAATGCCTTTGTAACAGGCGAGTTTTCGTCTGAAACCCTGATACTTCGAAAGAGATTGTCCATTTTGTACACGAAGTGCATCCAGTTTTTGCCGTAACCCTCTCAACTTTTTGGCACATGCTATGTGGGTGAAATGATGATACCATGACAACTTTCAACCTTTTCAGAGTTCATTTGTAGTGCTTATCAATTTCAGGGTCATTTAGCTAAAAAAATCAGTAAATGCATGAAAAATAGCAAATGAAGTCAGAAAGGGTTGAAAATTGATGATGTGGCTTCGAATGGTGCATACTGAAAGCACAAAAAGTATGGAGTTGAAATAAGTTAAAAAAATGAAATGCCTTTGTAACACGCGAGTTTTCGTCTGAAACCGTGATATTTCGAAAGAGATTGTCCATTTTGTACACGAAGTGCATCCAGTTTTTGCCGTAACCCTCTCAACTTTTTAGCACATGCTATGTGGGTGAAATGATGATACCATGCCAACTTTCAACCTTTTCAGAGTTCATTTGTAGTGCTTATCAATTTCAGGGTCATTTAGCTCAAAAAATAAGTAAATGCATGAAAATTAGCAAATGAAGTCAGAAAGGGTTAAAAATTGATAACGTGGCTTCGCATGGTGCATACTGAATGCACAAAAAGTCTGGAGTTGAAATAAGTTAAAAAATGAAATGCCTTTGTAACAGGCGAGTTTTCGTCTGAAACCCTGATACGTCGAAAGAGATTGTCCATTTTGTACACGAAGTGCATCCAGTTTTTGCCGTAACCCTCTCAACTTTTTAGCACATGCTATGTGGGTGAAATAATGATACCATGCCAACTTTCAATCTTTTCAGAGTTCATTGTAGTGCTTATCAATTTCAGGGTCATTTAGCTCAAAAAAATCAGCAAATGCATGAAAAATAGCAAATGAAGTCAGAAAGGGTTGAAAATTGATGGCCTGGCTTCGAATGGTGCATACTGAATGCACAAAACACATAAGTACACTACTATTACAAAGATTCCCTTCGGTTTGTCCGAAGTGGGACTTTCTAGATATATAAGTCCGGAAACTAACTAGAGAAGTTGGTCACATCCCAGATTGGGATCTTTGGGTGTAAAACTTCTTCTTCGCGTGTGTCCCTTTGCATCGTAACCATGGACAATCTTCATCGTTTAACTTGTTGCTCGGGTCAACATTCACTGTGAAGGGAGCAATTTCATGAAACTTTTCACAATCTTCTGACATGTCTGTCTTGTCCTCCACTCCCACGATGTTTCTTTTCACTGAAAGAACTATGTGGCGCTTTGGCTCATCGCATGATGTATTTGCTTCCTTACCTTTTCGTTTTCTCAGCTTGGTAGACATGTCCTTCACATAGAAAACCTGCGCCACATCATTGGCTAGGACGAATGGTTCGTCTGCGTACCCAAGATTGTTGATATCCACTGTTGTCATTCCGTACTATGGGTCTTCCTTTACCCCGGCTCCTGTCAGATTGACCCATTTGCACCTAAACAAAGGGACCTTCAAACCAAGTCCATAGTCAAGTTCCCATATCTCCTCTATGTAACCATAATATGTGTCCTTTGGCCCATTGTTGTTTGCTGCATCAAAGCGGACACCACTGTTTTGGTTGGCGCTCTTTTTATCTTGGGCGATCATGTAAAATGTATTCCCATTTATCTCGTACCCTTTGAAAGTCAATATAGTCGAAGATGGTAACTTGGACAGCAAGTACAGGTCATCTTCAACAGTGTCGTCATGCATGAGACGTGTCTGCAACCAACCGGCGAAAGTCACCGTTTGTTCATGTGTAATCCAGTCGTCAAACTTCTCCGGGTGTTTGGAGCATAGAATATTCTTGTGTTGCTCGATATACGGAGCCACCAAGGCATCCTTTGCAAAGTCCTTCCACTTTCTCTCGATTTTTCTCCACTGCGACCCGTCAGCGGGCACTCTCAACTTCCCATATTTCTTACGGTCTTCGTTGTGCCATCGCATCAACTTGGCATGCTCTTTGTTTTGGAACAAATATTTCAACCGTGGTATTATAGGAGCATACCACATCACCTTGGCAGGAATCTTCTTCTTGGGGCGCTCGCCCTCAACATCACCAGGGTCATCGTGGCCGATCTTATAGTGCAATGCACATCATACTGGGCATGCATTCAAATCCTCGTACTCACCGCGATAGAGGATGCAGTCATTAGGGCATGCATGTATCTTCTCGACCTCTAATCCTGGAGGGCAGACAGCCTTCTTTGCTTCGTACGTACTCTGTGGCAATTCGTTGTCCTTTGGTAGCATCTTCTTTAACATTATCAGCTAGTTTTGAAATGCCTTGTCAGATACACCATTCTCTGCCTTCCATTGCAGCAATTCCAGTGTGGTACCCAGCTTTTTATTGTCATCTTCGCAATTTGGGTACAACCCTTTTTTGTGATCCTCTAACATGCGCTGCAACTTCAGCTTCTCCTTTTCACTTGCGCAGTTTCTCTTTGCATCGGCAATGGCCCGACCAAGATCATCAGCGGGCTCATCTGATGCCTCTTCTTCAGCTCCTTCCCGCATTGTCGGCTCAGCTTCTTCCCCCATTGTTGTACCATCGTATTCATGGAACCCATGGCCAGGTAGCTATTGTCATCCTCTTCTTCTTCATTCTCTTCCATTAGGACCCCTCTTTCTCCGTGCTTGGTCCAACAGTTATAGCCGGACATGAAATTGGACTCAAACAGGTGGACGTGAATGGTTCTTGAGTTAGAGTAATTTCGATCATTCTTACAGCCAGCACATGGACAATACATAAAACCATCCAGCTGCTTGTTTGCCTCAGCCGCAACCAGAAAAGTATGCATGCCATTAATGAACTGGGGAGAGCATCGGTCGTCGTACATCCATTGCCGGCTCATATTCATTACACAACACCGAAAAGACCAAATTAATACAAGTTCGTACATAAAGTTCATACACACTTGTTCTCATAAAACAACATACAAACTCTCTAGCTAAAGCATTTAAATGCAACAACAAATGCGATCAACATCATAACTAAGGTAACAATTGATCCAACAGCATAGTGATACCAAGCCTCACTATCAATGGCATATCTTTTAAATTTTCTAATCTTCAAGCGCATTGCACCCATCTTGATCTTGTGATCATCGACGACATCGGCAACATACAACTCCAGTTTCATCTTCTCTTCTTCAACTCTTTTCAATTTTTCTTTCAAATACTCATTTTCTTTTTCAACTAAATTTAACTTCTTGACAAGAATATCTATGTCGGTTGGAATCTCCGGTTCACATACCTCCTAGATAAAAATATCTATGTCAACTTGATTGGCATAATTGTCATACACACGAAATGCAACAAAGAGTTATAAAAGAGAGTATATACCACATCTGCATCATAAACCGGACGAGGGCCGACGGGGACGGATTTCAAAACCATTCCACTATGTATAACAAACAACCATATAGGTAAGAAAACTATACAAGTAACTAACTAAATCTTACAAACATGTTTTTTTTATAAAAAGGATAAGAACAAGAGGCTCACCAAGGTGGTGCCGGCGACGGGACGGTGCGGGCGATCGACGGTGGTTAGGACGGGGACGGGAAGGAACTAAGTAAACCACACGTACAAATGCAAAGTAAGCAGTTAATTTGAGCTCAAATTGCATAAATCAAATAAACTACCACATACAAACTAAAACCCACAAATTACTATACTTATAGAGCATTGCAAGAGCTAATCTAGCAATGAGAGATGAAAGGACAAAGTTGCTAACCTTTGTGAACACTTGGATGGATGGGATGCCTCCAAATCTTGAAATTTTTTGGCAAAAATGGAGGATGAGCTCGAGGAAGAGAGGAAGAACAGAGAGGAGAGGAAAGGGGAAGAACAGAGAGGAGTGTGCTCGGGCTGGCACCGAAGGGTTTCATATAGGGGACCTTTAGTCCCGGTTGGTGGCTCCAACCGCGACTAAAGGTTAGCCTATAGTCACGGTTGGAGCCACCAACCATGACTAAAGGTTCCCGTGGGGCCCCAGGCTGACGCCAGCCTGCCACCACACCTTTAGTACCGGTTCGTGGCACGAACCGGGACTAAAGGTCCGGAACGAACCGGCACTAATGATGCCCGTCATGAACCGGGACTAATGAGCACATTAGTGCCGGTTCAAAAGCCAACCGGGACTAATGAGGTAGACGAAAGGTCTGTTTTCTACTAGTGTACAACAAAGGAATATCAGGAGTTTTCACTACAGAGTTATCTATCATGACATGGTCCCGCCAACCGATGTCTTAATGCCCACAAGTATCATAAGTTGCCCACAATTAATTACCAATCCAGTATTGAGAGTTCAGAGATAGATCCAAGTCCAGAGGCTCAAATTGTCCATAACTGGGGACATGGCTAATCGATTAGGTTTAACTCTGCAGAGTGTTGTGTACTTTACCCACAAGATTCGTTCCCTCCTTGTAAGTCCTCGCACTGCCGGGTGTTTGAGAATAGGACAAACGAAACATGGTCTTTCAGAGTGTTTCCCTGACTACTGTCAGTGCCCATCCAATCCTAATGTCGACTACATCTCGTAGCACTGCCCAGCCAGAGTCACAACAAAGATCAACCAAGCCAAAGCCCATAATGACTTGTGGCTACACAGGTAAGCTTCCGGGCATGAAGTATTCATCCGTCTCTTTGAGTCTGGGTGAAGCTTTCCGCAAGATGTCATGGCGCTTCTCCATGCATCCCGGCCATCCACTGGTTACTCCAGGGTGCCCATCAAATCCATCCTTCACCCAGTAGTGTGTATCGAAAACTTGTTTCTTGAGTCTCAAAGTCTTGAGGTCTTGAAGATGCAAGACTTGAAGATGCCTTCATGAAGTTGTCGTTTTGACGTGGAGTCCTCCTTCTCACACCACTCACGAACACTCATACCAGACCCCGTCTACTTTGGCATAGCATTAAAATAACTAGCGTTTCTAGGCTTTAGTAACAAGTGGTGGGTTTCTACCTCATGCATTCTACTCAACTACAAGAATTTCAATAACTCTACTGGAGGGATTTGTGGAATGATGTCACTACATGCAATAAAACATAGGTATGAAATAGATGGTCAAAGTGAACTTGCCAGGTAGGGTTGATGAAGATAAATATCGCTCTCAAAAAACTTGATAGAACTATTCGTCACTCTCCGATGAAATCTATATAATCAAACATTGCATTCATATAAGCAATCACACTAGCAATCAATACTATCAAACACTAAGCAACACAACAATCAAACACAAAAGGGTTGTGATGAAGGAAATACTTAAGACAAAACTCAAAACAACAAAACTTCATCAACACAACGAAATGTTGGTTTTCTCTACAAATAATCATATTTTCAAATAGTAAGACAACAACAAAGTAAAACCTAACAAAAGTATTCTAGCAAATATTTTACTAGCAAAAAGAATTACTTTTGAAGAACAACTAAGCACTATGAAAAGCTTTTATCAAACTCATCTTGTGACATCAACAATGTTAACCTTTAATTAAACCACAAACAATTTCAAATATAATACAAATTGCTTCTGGTCTACTAAGGTTAACAGAAATAAAACTACAAAACAATTTATAAAAATATTTTCAAATAGGAAATCAAACTATCAATGAAATCAATTTGCAAGTTATTATGAAACTAGAATTTATTTCATGCAATAAAAATAATAATAATTGACATAAAAATAACTTGGTTGTAATACTACTGCTAACTAACATAAAAACAAAATAAAACTTGTCAACTAAAATAAAAGAAAATAAATTAAAAACAATTAAGACTAAAGAAATAGAAATAAACCTAAAAAGAATCAAAACAGTACTGTTTTGCTTGAAACCCTAATTTAAATTATTCAAAAAAATCCTCAAATTCTACCTACTGATGACTAAGATCACTAGTGACCAGTAGCAAAAAGAATCAACTCAAAATCTATTTTTAAACTCAATTTATTCAAATTCTAGTGGTTTGAATAAATTTCAACAGAATTCAAATTTAAAACTTTCAAATATGGTCAAACTTTATATCTACAGAAACTAGATACAATTTGTGACAAAAATAAAAAATAATCAAATTAAAACATTTAAAATCATAAAAGATATAAAGAAAACAAAAACAGAACTATCCTGTTTTTGAAACAGAAAACAGAAAAAGAAAATCTAATCTAGCGGACAGGGTGCTACATGGCAGTTTCTCATTGGCTACGAGGGTTGCGCGCTGGATGCAATGGAGCGAACGACCGGTAACTAAAATAAAATGGTTCGCCTATTAAAATAAAACACGCGATCTCAACCTATCCGCTCGTTTATGATCCGACGGAGGAGAGAGCTTCTGGTGCTCACCGCGGTAGGGTTGGAGTCGGACGAGAGCTCCAGCGAGGCAGAGGCGGCGAGGTTGACGGGGACGGCGCTCCGGTGATGGCGAAGTGCCCAGGCGAAGCAGGCGAGCGCGGCGTTGACGTTTGTGGCCTTGGCGTGGCTAGGGGACGGTGATGGTGACAATGAAGAGCTTCGAGGCGGCGAGGGGTTCGGGTGGTCGATGAGGAGCTTGGTCCGGTGGCTCTGGAGCTCGGGCGGGTGTACGGGGAGGTGCGGGCGAGGGTGGCAGAGAGGTTGGTGGGCTCAGGTGATTGAGGAGGTGGCTAGGGCGAGCAAGGGGTCGACAATGGCGGCGGCGATGCTCTGGCTCCGGCGAGCGATTGCGGCGGCGAGAGAGGCTCTAGGTTGGGGTTTAGGGGTGGAACAGGTGCGGGAGTGCACGGGCTTTATAAGGGGGCGGCTCGGAGTGCTCAGACGGCAAGAAATCGTTGAGGGGATCGGGCTCCGGTGAGATCTCCTCGGGAAGGAAAAGAGGGAGCGAGAGGAGGAAGGTGACCGCGGCGTGGGCTCGGTCGGTTGGTGGGACCCGTGTGTCAGTGGGCGAAAGGAAAAGGAAAGAGGGCGGGCGGCCGATTCGGAAAGGGTTCGGGAGCGAGCGCGCGCGGCTGGGCCGACTGCTTAGTGGGCCTGCTCGGGGTTTTCCCTATTTTTAGCGAAGTTTTCCTTTTATTCAAAAGCAGGAAAGTAAAAAATAGAAAAAATAAAATAAATACAAATCCAAACATGGAAGTTTTAGATACCAAAATTATCAAAAAAATAAATACTACAACGTGAACATATTTTCAGAGTCAAACAAAATTCCCACAAAATCAGAAAATTCAAACAGTGCTAGTGTTGCATATAAAATGCAAAGAAAACATTTTGAAAATACCAAAATGACTCCAAATTCATTTATCTCCATTTTTATATTGAAGGGAATCATTTTACCCTATTTTCCTTATATTTTATTTTTGGAGAAAAATAAATTTGAAAATCACTTCAAGAATGGCATTAAATTTGAAATTCAAATATTTTCCAAATATTTTTCTGAGTTTTATGAATTCAAATATAATTCCAATTACCCCTGGTTTGGAGTGTCATGTTGCTCCTCTCAAGATTTTGAATTTGGGTAAGGGAATTTGAATTCATTCAAATTTTGAAATATAACCAAATATGAAATGGATTTCCAAATAGAATATTTTAGAGATTTTCAAAATCCACTTTTCAAATCCTTTTATTTGAAGAAGTCATGTCATCTGCTCTCATTGATTTGAATTGGATGAATTTGAAATCAAAGACAAAGGGGAAAGTCATTTTATTCCCTCTCATTCAAAAGTTTCAAAAAGTTTCAAATTTCACTCAATTTCAATCACTCAATCAAACAATCAATCATTCTATTAATTAATATAACATTCCAAAATTTGGGATGTTACACCGACCTCTATAATTGCGGTCGAGCCAGGGCCGGTACCCGTCCCGTTTATCGGGGGAGTACCCTCTAGATTCGTAGATGGAGCTTGTACGGCCTGTTCTATGATCCAAGTCGTGTCGCAGGTCGTATCTGTCATCGGGCTCTATTGGCTCGTTTCCCCTTCTTTGGGGTATCACAGGCCTATAACCATTATTTCCAGCCGTCCTATCTCATCCTCGGGGAGGACGGTCCGGCTGGTCGTATGGAGTGTGCTTGGGAGACAGTGTATTGGGGAGCTCGTCTTCGAACTGCGGCAGTAGCCGTCGGTGTGGGTAGCTCTTGTGTTGGTCCAACAGACCGGTACCGTATCACTCCTCGGCTGACAGGACCTTCATCCATCTGTCGTTGAGGTTATCTTATTCGGCCTTCAGCTGCCGTTCTTTTGCTTTCAGGCTTTGGGCAGTAGCTACAAGCTATTGCTGGAACTCTTCCTGGCCTTCAAGGTTATCGGGGATGACGAAGTCGTCGGATTCCGGACTGTCCTCCTCTTCGACAGGGGGAGGTAGTTGTCATCCTCGGAATCGTTTGGATCATCGGGGTCGCGCTGATCCTTCGGCCTCTCCTAGTCCTCTAGCGGATGCTCGGGGATATCGGGATCAACAAAGTCTTCCGGGGTATCGCTTTCCCCGGTGCCAGCAATAGCTTCCCTTCCCTTTTTTGCCTTTAACCATTTGCGCGGCATCCGGCGCCTTGACGACGCTTCACCCGATCTATCACCATTGTTTTTGGGTGTGTGATCGCCGCTACCGGCTGGAGTGTCCACCATGTAGACGGCGTAGGTGGAGGTGGCAGCCCATCGCCCGATATTGACGGGGGTGGGGGCGAAATCCTCCTTATCCATGTTTTCTGCGTCCTCGGAGGCGTAGTCCAACATATCGGTTAAGTCCTCGACGGTGGCTACAAAGTGGGTGGTGGGTGGGATGAAAAATTCCTCTTGACCTTTCTTAGGACCGATCTGAGCATGGATCGGGGTTGGGTCGTCAGTAACTTTCATCAATGAGATCCGATCTAGACCCTCGTTGAGTGTCGAGAGCTCGATCTGGTCGACCTGCCCAGAACTTTCGGATTTAATCTTTGATGTGTCCGCCCAAGAAGGGTGTTCGGCGAGGGTTGGTGTTCGGGCATCTGGCGCTATGGACGGATCCAAACCCAAAACGAGATCCGAGGTCAAGGCCTCAGAGTGTTCGGGCGCGTCAGATGGGACTGCAAGCCCGATGAGCGAAAGATCACCCCGAGAGTCTACGGAGAACTCTAGGTTCCCGAATCTGATCTCCTGATTGGGGGTAAAACTCCCGACCTGGCCCAAATGGCCGGTCGGGTCAGCGTGCAGCACAGTGCTACCGAAGGCAAAGATGTGTTCGGGGACAAAGGAGTTGATGCCCCGGACTGCTTCACTGATGATAACGCGAGCCATCGATTCCTTCGGCGATCACAACGGAACTCTCAATGAAAGCACCAATGTCGGTGACAAAACCGGCGGATCTCGGGTAGGGGGTCCCGAGCTGTGAGACTAGAATCGATGGTGACAAGAGACGAAGGAGACGATGTTTACCCAGGTTCGGGACCTCCTATGGAGGTAAAACCCTACATCCTGCTTGATTATATTGATGGTATGAAGGTTACACAGTTGATCTACCTCGAGATGAAATAGCTAAAACCCTAGATGAGTTTCCTTGTCCTAAAGCCTAAAACCCTCCCGGTTTATATAGATACCGGGGGGTTCCTAGGGTTTACACATGGTAGGTGCCCTGTCGGGGATGGAGATGTCGATTTCCTCATCTTGACTTGGAGTGCACGTCGTGTCTTCGAGGCTTCCTTCTAGAATGAGGGCTCTTCAATGTATCCGACCCTTCCTGCTACAGTCAGAGAGCGGCCCACCAAGCTGGCCTATTAAGAGATAGGCCGATGGCCCGAGGACCCCTTAGTCCAGGACTCCCTCACCCAGCGCTTTGGTCGGAAACATTTGGAAGAGAGTTTGCTTCACCTCCTCATTCGTATATTCCACAGACAAAGATTCATTCATGTCCGATGTTACTTTGCATGGTACATGCATTAGTACATCCTCTATCCCATCACACCTTTAGAAGTATACAATGGCTTGTAAAAGTCCAACACAATTGTTTTCAAAGCTATTGGATCCTCCGTGAATACACCAAGGGATGAGGCGAATACATTTGGATGTTGTGGTTAGCCACTGGCGTCGGTGGGCTTTGTTGGTCTGCCCATTTGTGCCACATATTTTTACTGGATTCGCAAATACGCCATTTAGGCTCTCTTTTTCATGGATGGCATTCGTGGGACAAGTGGAATCCAACACCGTTTATGGGCCATATAGTAGATAGATGCTACTTGCTCCGTCTCATAATGTAAGATGTTTTTTGACTCTAGTGTAATGTCAAAAACGTCTTACATTATGAGACGAAGGGAGTACGTGTGAGCTGCATTGATATTTTCCTCAAAGAGGAAGGATGAAACAATATAGAAATGAGTAGTATTTTTTTCAGTAGAGAACCAATGTTTATCGAACCAACAAAAGATTCCCGCAATATAGAAACGAGTAGTATTTCTCTCAGTAGAGAACCAATGTTTATCGAACCAACAGAAGATTCACGCAAACAACCATTAATAGTACCTATACATATAAGAGCAAGCACTTGCACCCAACGTGGACAAGAGTGTTATTAATTCACTTATACTCGTTAATTGCAAGGATTAAATCTGATAGTAGTAGTTAGTAAATTGTGAAGTAAAATAAAAGTAAATAAATTGCAGCAAGATATTTAGGATTTTAGTAATATGTTGAATAGACCCGAGGGCCATAGTTTTCACTAAAGGCATCTCTCTCTAGAACATAGCATACGGCGAGTAATAAATTACTGTTGGACAACTGATAAAAAAGCACATAGTTATGACGTTATTCATGGCATGATCAATACATCGACATTACGTGTGTGATAAGTAGACCGACAACTGCATGCATCTACTACTATTACTCCACTTTGAGAGCGCTTCTATGCTTGCCTCTCTAGGTATTAAGTTCACAACAAACAGAATAATGCATGAAGTATGAGGACATAATGTAGACATAACAGAATCAAACAATACGATTGAACCCCGTCGTTTTACCCTTAGTAGAAATAATAGAAACACAAGCCTCGCTACCCTTTCTGTCACGAGGTGAGGACACCGCAAGATTGAACCTACTACTATGCACGACTTCCATTGAAGAATGAAGATCTACTCATCAATTTGGCCAAAAAAAGACTTATAGATCGAAAAGCATTACATAGCTATAACAATCACACGTAATAAAGTTCAGAAAATACTTAATTACTTTCAATGAATAATCTAATCATAGACCAACAATTCACCGGATCTCAACAAACACACTGTCAAATAAAACTCTGAGGAGGACATTATATTGAAGATCAAAGAGAGAGAGGGAGAGAGAGAGTGCCAACTAGCTATTTACTATGGACCCGTAAGTCTGGGGTGAACTACTCACACATCATCAGAGGTGCAACAAGGTTGATGTAAAAGTCCCTCCGTGATCGATTTCCCCTCCGACAGAGCACCGACGGAGGCCTCTAGAGGCTTGCGACGGCGGAATAATTGTTTCGGATCTCGTTCTGTTGGTTTTACGATTTTATAGAATCTAGTACCCTTATGAAAGCACGAAGTGCAGAGGTCCAAGAGTTAATCCTATCTATCTAATCACATTCTTACGGTTCAGATTAGTCACTAAAAGACATTTGATATAAAACAGAGTGTTTAGCAACTTCCACCTACTATGAATGTATATCGCACTAAACTAAACTCGACCGTGAGGGCCACATGCACGCAAGCCCACTCCCCAGCCCATGATTCCAACCTTGCCGCAACTGTGCCTCAAAACCTCGTCCTCCCCTCACCTAGAACCCACCCAAATCGACTCGCTACTTTTTCTTCCAAATCTGCGACGGTGTTAAGGACTTGGAGACGCGTCGCGGCGGAGGTCATACATTTCCTTCCTTCTCCAAGACCACGCGCCGGAAGGGGTGACAAAGCAGTCGGGCCGGGCCGACGATGGGATTTGACACAATCGTGCCGTGCCGTTCCATCGATGGGTGTGATACGTCCATTTTGCATCATGATTTCCTATTGATATTTACATTATTCTTGGTCATTATTCAACTTTATGCTACAATTATTATGCCTTTTCTCTCTGGATTTACAAGGTACATCATAAAGAGGAAATTTGCTAAAAATTGGAATTCTGGACCCGAAAACCAAGAAAAAGGCTAAAAAATCACTGGACTCCAAATGACCTGAAACTTCGTGGAGATTTTTGTGTGGAATATATGTGAATTAATGGAGCAAAAATATACCAGATGGGGGCCACCCCCAAGACGCGCCTAGATAGCTTGGGACCACCTCCTAGGTGCTATAAGATGGGTTTTGACCTAGAAAAAAAAATAAGAAGATACTTTCTGGACAAAGCGCCACTGTCTCGAGGCAAAAACCTAGGCAGAGGCTCTTTTGCTCCCCGGCAAAGTGATTCTACCTGGGAAACTTCCCGTCGGGAGGGGAAATCTAAGGCATCATCATCACCAACGCTTTCTCCTTTGTGGGAGGACCAATCTTCATAAACATCTTCACGAGCACCATCTCATGTCAAACCCTAGTTCATCTCTTGTATTCAATCTTTGTCTCAAAACCTCAGCTTGGTACCTGTGGTTTACTAGTATTGTTAATTACATCTTGTAGTTGATGCTATCTGGTTTATTTGGTGGTAGATAATATGTTTAGATCCTTATTCATAATTATCATACCATTGATATTGAACATGGTGATGATTTATGAGTAGTTACTTTTGTTCCTGAGGACATGGGAGAAGTCTTGCTATAAGTAAGCATGTGAAGTTGGTATTCGTTCGATATTTTGATGACATGTATGTTGTTGCTTCTCTTAGTGGTGTCGTGTGAACATCGACTACACGACACTTCACCATGTTATAGGCCTAAGGGAAGGCATTGGGGAGTAATAAGTAGATGATGGGTTGCTAGAGTGACAGAAGCTTAAACCCTAGTTTATGCGTTATTTCATAAGGGACTGATTTGGATCTACATGATTCATGCTATGGTTAGATTTATCTTAATTATTATTTTGTAGTTGTGGATGCTTGCGAGAGGGGGTAATCATAAGTGGATTTCTTATTCAAGTAAGAACAACACCTTAGCACCGGTCCACCCACATATCAAATTACCATAGTAATGAACGTGAATCAACTCAACACGATGAACATGACTAGACAGAATTTCCCATGTGTCCTTCGGAGCGCTTTGCTTCATATAAGAGTACCTTCAGACCTGTCCTTTGCTACAAAAAGGATCGGGCTATCTTTCTCCACACTTGCTAATATTGTTACTTGTCACTTGTTACAGATTATCTTGCTACAAAACTATATATCACTGTCACTTACAATATTTCTAGAGAATACCTTACTGAAAACTACTTATCACTTCCTTCTGGTCCTCGTTGGGCTCGACACTCTTAGTTATCGAAAGGACTACAATTGATCCCCTATACTTGTGGGTCATCAAGGCTCTTTCCTGGCACCGTTGTCGGGGAGTGAAGCACCTTTGGTAAGTGGAATTTGGTAAGGAAACATTTTGGTACATGCTGAAATTTACTGTTGCTTGTTACTATGGATAGTAATCCTTTGAAGGGCATGTTTGGGGTATCTTCACCCCGACCACAAGTGGAAATGTTGCCCCTCAACCCACTGAACTTTCTCAAAATATTTATTAGGAGATTCCTTCAGGTATGTTAGACAAACTGCTAGCTAATCCTTATGCAGGAGACGATACAACTCATCCTGATTACCACTTGATATATGTAGATGAGATTTGTTGATTATTTAAGCTTGCAGGTTTATTCGAAGACAAATTCAAGAAGAAGGTTTTCCCTTTATCCTTGGAGGGACAAGCATCGATGTAGTATAGCCTATTGGATGATATTGGATCATGGGACTGGAATCGCTTGGAGCTGGAATTTCATCAGAAGTTTTATCCTATGCATCTAGTTCATCATGATCAAAACTATATATAATTTCTGGCCGCGTGAAGGAGAAAGCATAGCTCAAGCTTGGAGGAGACTTAAAATCTATTATGCACACTTTCCCCAACCATGAGCTCTCAAGATAAATGATTATACAAAAAATTTATGCTCGGCTTTCTCATGATGATGAATTAATACCCGATCCTTCTTCCACTCGTTCCTACATGAAGAGAACTATTGAATTCAAATGGGATCTTCTGGAAAGAATTAAACTCAACTCTGAATATTAGGCAATTGAAAAAGGTAAAGAATCAGGTATAAAGCTTGAATTTGATTGTGTTAAATCTTTTATGAAAACGGGTACTGACGGGGTTATTACCCCCGGGTAGGCCAAAGCTGGGGGGTTCTCTCCCCCTTACGAAGAAAAACAATACAGCCGGCCGGTCCGCGACCGGCTGGCGGCTCCCTCGGGACCGGCTCGCGGACCCCTCGGGACCGGCTGGTCCGCGACCGGCTGGCGGCTCCCTCAGGACCGGCTGGCGGCCCCCTTGGGACCGGCTGGCGGCTCCCCCGGGACCGGCTGGCGTTTCCCTCAAGGTCGGGTGGCGGCTCCCTTCACACCGGCTGGCGGGGAGCCGGCACGACCGTTACCGGCTCTCTCAGGACCGAATGGACGGGAGCCGGCCGGCGGGCTAAACAACCGGCTGCCTCCACGACCGACCTACGGGCGGACCAACGCCCGTCCAGTCCCTCTGCGCAATCGGTACGGCGACAAGACAAGACCTCCTCAACCGACCTATGGGCGGACCAACGCCTGTCCCGTCTCACTGCGCATCAGCCAGCGACTAGGCGCGACCCCCTTCATCCGCCCCGACGTGGTTATAGTGGCTGCTGACGGCGGCCGACCGCGACAGGGCTTCCAACAGTACCGGCACGCCCCCGTAACCACTCCATTACCTGTCGGGCGTGGCTACAGTGCAGCCGGCCGCGCCGCTGACTTCGCCCGACAGACGCAAGACGACGCCCCAACGGGCCGCCCGTGCCGCGACATGACCGGCGTGGGGATCCACCAAGCGGGTCTTGCCGGCTCCTGACGGACTCGACAGCCGGCGGGCCCTACCGGTGACAAGACCCCACAGCCGGCGGCCCCCACAGCCGGCTAAGAGAGGCTGCTGGCTGGGGCCCCCCGAGACCTTCTATTCGTATTATAACCCGGGGGGTTGGCCTATAAAACCCCCCGGGCCTCCCCCATGCAACGGGGTTCGCGGTTATCCCCAGTCACTCTTCACACAGACGTAGGGAGGCAGTAAGGGCAGGCTAGCTCCTTCTTCCTCCTCCGTCCATACAGCTCCAGGAGCACTCTTGTAGCCTCACCATTGTCTCAACTAGACCAAGCAGGACTAGGGGTATTACCTCCCACGGAGGGCCCTGAACCTGGGTACATCGTGTGTCTGCCACCGCTTGTGCCTAACCCCGCTCCCGGAGCCCGTCGGCGTCCTTCGGCCCCTCTCGATAAGCCTACCCATGGCATCTGCAGTGACGAAACCACGACAGTTGGCGCCCACCATGGGGCCGTCCGCAGCGCCGGCCGGAGTCACGCTCCGGGCGGGGCCCTTCACCACCTCCCCCGGCCGCCTCGCGTCCGGGCGGAACCGCATGCTCGTGGGGCTTGCTCCGGCAGGCCCTGCGGGCGACGCGGCCGGCATCTCCGACGGCTACCTCGGCCGCGACCTCGCACTCAACGTCACCGCGCTCGCTGGGCGGCTCAGCGAGCTGAGCCTCGCCGGCGAGCCGGCGGCTGACAAGTACCCCAGCGGGGTGCTCGAGTGCTTCGACCCTCCATCGTCCGTGGGCGCGCTCGCCACGGGCGAGGCCATCGCCTCCCACGCCTGCGTGGGGGTGATGGTCACCACCTCCTCCACCACTTCGGGCCGTGTGCGGGCGGCCGAGGCCGATGCGGCCGTCGCCCGCGCCGGTACCTCCGACCCGCTCGCCGCCGCCCTCTGGGGTCTGAGCACTCCCATCACTACGACGGCGGACCCGGCCGCCGCCAGAACCGAGCTGGAAGCGGCCCACCGCCTGATTTTTGATAACGCCACTGCTCTCGCTGCCGAACGACGCCGGATGGAAACTGCGCAGCGAGAGTACATCTCTGCGTATGGGCTCACCCCGGCTGGCCCCGAGCCTAGCCGGCGTGGGGCTGTACGGGACCGCGGCCGCGCGGTCGCGGAGATCCTCGGCGGCCGCCTACCCGTCTACGACACCCCCGCAGCCAACCTGCGCGCCGCCAAGGTTGCCTACGAGGATTTGGCAACCTTGGAGGGCGAGGAACGTGCCGCGCGCGAGCGACACATCAAGGACCTCATCGACACCGCCAACGCCCAACAAGTCGTCCTCACCCCCGGTGGGGCCGTCTCCGAACTTCCCCGGCCCGAGGGCGAGGGTGCTGGGGCTACCAACCGTCAGCCGGCCCAGCACTCCAGTACCCCTCGTCCCTCCGCCCGGCGGAGCGAGGGAAGCGACGTTCGGCGCACCCAGCTACGCGGGAACGAACAGCCGGCTGTAAACAGCCGGCGCAGCAACAATCCGGCTGGCAGCTACCGCCGGGACGAGGCTCCGGCTGGCGGTAGCCGGCGGGACGAGGCTCTGGCTGGCGGTAGCCGGCGCAACCGCGGGCACACTCCACCCCACGGCAGGAACCGGCCCGGTCTATCCCGCCGGCCGTCCGCCCTGACCTCGCGGCCTGGCTCGGGCCGCGGGTCCCCCACAGCGACAACAACGCCCGGCTCCGCCTTGACCAGCTGGCGCAGTCGGCTCTCCTCGAGGAGGAGGTCTCGATTGGCCTGGCCTGCTTCGGCCCTCTGATCCGCAACGAGCCATTTCCGCCCGGCTTCACTCTTCCTCGCGACACCCCGAAGTACACCGGGGCGCCAAGCCAGAAGACTGGCTGATTGACTACACCACCGCCGTCGGCATCGCCAGGGGGAACAAGCGCGTGGCCGTCCGCTACGCCTCCCTCATGCTGATCGGCTCGGCCCGCACCTGGCTAAATAGCCTGGCGGCCGGCAGCGTCAACACTTGGATGGACTTCGAGCAGGCGTTCGTCCGCAACTTCACCGGCACCTACAAGCGGCCGGGCCGGCCCCGCGAGCTGGCCATGTGCGTCCAGGGGCCGGAGGAACCCCTCCGCGACTATCTCACACGCTGGACCAAGCTCCGCAACTCCTACGAGGGAGTACACGAGGTGCAGGCCTTCCAGTACTTCATCGAAGGCTGCTGCGATGGCACCCCTCTCAAGCACAAGCTCTTGTGCTCCGAGCCAACCTCCCTGGCGGACCTAATGTCCAAAGCGGACAAATACGCCACGGCCGATTCCTCCATGAGGATGAAGGCTAAGGCACCAGCCAAAACGGCTCCGCCCTCCGCCACGCCGCGGGCGGTAGCCGACAACCGGCAGCAGGGCAACAAACGCAAGGCCGACCAGCCCGACTCCTGCTACGGGAGTCGGCAGGTCGCCTCGCTTGAGGAAGAGCAGCCGGCTGCCCAGGCCTCCGGCCAGCGGCAGCGCACCGGCAAGACTGCCTGGCAGCCAAAGCTCACGTTCGAGCAAATGCTCGACCTCCCCTGCAAAAACCATTCCGGTGCCAAACCGGCCATGCACATGCTCCGGCAGTGCAGCTTCTCACAGCGATTGGCCCGGGGGGACGGCCTCCCGGCTCCCCCCGTGCCGCCGACCCGCGCGCCGGCTCCAGCCCCGGCGCCGGCTCCGGCTCAGGCTCCGGCCCCGGCTCAGAACGACGGCTGGTTGCTCGACCGGTTCCCCGACCAAGACGGCTGCTACGTCGTCTTCACCAGTGAAGAGACGGACAAGCACACCCAGCGCCGGCTCCACCGTGAGGTGAACGCCACCATGCCCGCGACTCCCCAGTTCATGCACTGGTCCGAGAAGCCGATCACGTGGAGCCGGGCCGACCACCCGGCCGTGATGCCAAACCCGGGCAGCCACGCCCTCGTCCTCGATCCCACCATCGCCTCCGAGAAGCGCACGTGCCGCTTCTCGCGGGTGTTGATCAATGTTGGCAGCAGCATCAACATCCTCTACCTTGACACAATGCTCAAATTGGGGCTCAAGGTGGAGGACCTACAATCAAGCCAGACCGTTTTCCACGGCATCGTGCCGGAAAGTCCTGCACCCCAGTCGGCAAGATCAAGCTCGACGTCCTCTTCGGCGGCCACGACCACTTCGGCCGCGAGCCAGTTTGGTTCGAGGTAGTGGACCTCGACAGTCCCTACCACGCACTGCTGGGCCGGCCGGCTCTCGTCAAGTTCATGGCGATCCCCCACTACGCCTACCTCAAGCTCAAAATGCCGGGCCTCAAGGGCATCATTACCATCACCGGCAAGTACCAGATGTCAATCGCGTGCGCGCGAGACGGCAGCCGGCTGGCCGAGGCCCTGGAGATAGCGGAGGAGAAGCGGCAGCTCGACCGGCTGGTGGCCTTCGCCTCTGCCCAGCCGGCCCTGCCGGCTCCTGCGTCCCAATCAGTCGGAGAAGGCTCGTTTCAGCCGTCCAAGGACACCAGGCAGGTGCCACTGGATCCGGCTAACCCCACCCAGTGCGTGACCATCGGCTCCCGCCTCGACAGCAAATAGGAAAGCGAGCTCGTCGATTTCCTCCGTGAGAATCAGGACATCTTTGCATGGTCTCCCAAAGACATGCCGGGTGTTCCGAGGAAATTCGCCGAGCACAAACTTCACGTGCGACCAGACGCGAAGCCGGTCAAGCAACCCCTGCGCCGTTTCTCCGAGGAGAAGCAGCGTACTATAGGAGAAGAGATCGCCCGGCTGCTCGCAGCCGGCTTCATCATGGAAGTATTCCACCCGGACTGGCTGGCCAACCCAGTCCTGGTGCTGAAGAAGAACAAGACCTGGCGCATGTGTATCGACTACACAAGCTTGAACAAGGCGTGCCCCAAAGACCCGTTCGCCCTGCCGTGGATCGATCAAGTCATCGACTCCACGGCCGGTTGCGACCTGCTGTCTTTCTTCGACACCAACTCCGGCTACCACCAGATAAAGCTGGACCCGGCCGACCGGCTCAAGACCTCATTCATCACCCCCTTTGGAGCCTACTGCTACATCACCATGTCCTTTGGCCTGAAGAATGCAGGCGCTACCTTCCAGCGCTGCATGCAGAAGTATCTCCTGCCTCAGATAGGCAGGAACGTCCACGTCTACGTCGACGACATCGTCGTCAAATCCAAGAAGCATTTCAGCCTCCTCGACGATCTCCAGGAGACATTTGCCAACTTGCGCGAATACAAGATCAAGCTCAACCCGGAGAAGTGTGTCTTTGGCGTCCCAGCCGGTCAGCTCTTGGGTTTCTTCGTGTCCGCTCGCGGCATCGAAGCTAACCCTGAGAAGATCAGCGCAATCGAGCGCATGCCCAAGCCGGTCCGTCTCCGCGACGTCCAGAAGTTCACCGGCTGCCTCGCCTCGCTCAGCCGGTTCATCAGCCGGCTGGGCGAGAAGGCTCTGCCCCTCTACGGCCTCCTACGCAAGACGGCTCTGGTCGAGCCAGGCCGCGACCCCTCGAAGAGGCCGGCCCTGTTCGACTGGTCCGACGAGGCAGACGAGGCGTTCCGCGGCCTCAAGCGGGCCCTCACCAGCGAGCCCATCCTGGCCGTGCCGGCTGAGAAGGAGCCCTTGCTCGTCTACATCGCCGCGACCACGCGCGTCGTCAGCATTGTCCTGGTGGTGGAACGGCTGGAGGAGGGCAAGGCGCTGCCGGCTCAGCGCCCCGTCTACTACCTCAGCGAGGTCCTCTCCGCCTCCAAGCAAAACTACCCCCACTACCAGAAGATGTGCTACGGCGTATACTTCGCCGCCCAGAAGGTCAAGCAATATTTCCAGGAGCATGTCATCACCGTCGTCCGCACCGCGCCGCTGGGCGAAATCATGAGCGGCCGGGACGCCACCGGCCGGATCGCCAAGTGGACCATCGCCCTCGCCGACTACGAGATACGGTACGAGCCCCGCACCGCCATCAAATCCCAAGCGATGGCCGACTTCCTCGTCGACTGGGCCGAAACACAGTTCGTGCCACCTCCGCCCGACTCCACGCACTGGCGCATGCACTTCGACGGCTCGAAGATGCGAGCCGGCCTGGGAGCCGGCATCGTCTTGTCGTCTCCCAGGGGAGACTAGCTCCGGTACGCCCTCCAGATCCACTTCTCCGCCTCCAACAACGTGGCCGAGTACGAGGCCCTCGTCCATGGCCTCCGGCTCGCCAAAGACATCGGCATCCAACGCATCATATGCTTTGGCGACTCCGACCTCGTGGTGCAGCAAGTCTTTGGCGAATGGGACGCCAGGGACGCCAACATGGCTAGCTACCGCTTCCTCGTCCAACAGCTCACCAGCTCCTTCGAGGGCTGCGAGTTCCACCACGTCCTCCGCACGGACAACGAGGCGGCCGACACGCTGGCCAAGATCGGCTCCACCCGGCAGGCCATCCCAGCCGGCGTCTCCCTCGAGCGGCTGCTCAAGCCTTCAATCAAGCCTTCTCCCGAATCGGAGTCCATCTTCGTGCCGGCTAATACGGCCGGCCCCTCGTCGGATCCGGCTGTCCAGCCGGCCCCGCCGGCCGCGACGGTTTCACCAGCTCCGCCGCCGCCGGCTGCCCTGCTGGCAGCACGCGCCCCGGCTGCCGAGCCGGACACATCCGCAACAGCCGGCCCAGAGCCCGCGGCTGTCATGATGGCAATCGACGTTCCTCGCGGCGCCTCCCTCCCGGGGACTGGTGAACCAGTCCCGGGGGCTAGGGAGCCGGTCCCGGGGGCTGGGGAGCCGGTCTCGGGGGCTGACGAGCCGGTCTCGGGGGCTGGTCCCCTAGACCCGGGGGCTGCCGCCGCCTCCGACGTCCCGCTTGGGCCCGAGCCGGCTCCCGTCTCGGCTCCCTCGTGGGCTCAGCCCATCCTGGCATTCCTCTTACGTGGCGAGCTCCCCTCCGACGAGGCCACGGCAAGGCAAATCCAGCGCCGAGCCCCGGCCTACGGAATCAGCAACCACGAGCTGGTTCATCGCAGCACCACCGGCGTTTTCCAACGATGCGTCGAGCCGGAGAAAGGGCAAGAAATCCTCCTCGACATCCACCAGGGCGAGTGCGGGCATCACGCCGCCTCCAGGTCCCTGGTGGCCAAGGCATTCCGCCACGGTTTCTACTGGCCGACCGCTCTGGAGGCGGCCAAGAAACTGGTCGACGAGTGCGAAGGCTGCCAGCGCTTCAGCACACAGAGCCACCTGCCGGCCACCGCCCTCCAAACCATCCCCCTCTCGTGGCCCTTTGCGGTCTGGGGGTTGGACATGGTGGGACCCTTCAAGACCGCTCAAGGCGGCATGACACATTTGCTAGTCGCCGTCGACAAATTCACCAAGTGGATCGAGGCCCGGCCGATCAAGAAGCTGGACGGCCCCACGGCCGTCCGGTTCATCGAAGACATCACGGTCCGCTACGGTATCCCCAACAGCATCATCGTCGACAATGGCACGAACTTCGCCAAGGGCGCGCTAGCACGTTTCTGCTCCAAGCAGGGCATCCGGCTCGATTTGGCATCTGTCGCCCATCCGCAGTCAAATGGACAGGTCGAGAGGGCCAACGGCCTGCTCCTGTCCGGCATCAAGCCCCGGCTCGTGACGCCACTGACCAGGTCAGCTGGCTGCTGGATCGAAGAGCTGCCGGCTGTCCTCTGGAGCCTCAGGACCACGCCCAACCGGTCAACCGGCTACACCCCTTTCTTTCTCGTGTATGGGTCCGAGGCAATCATCCCCACCGACAACGAGTTCGATTCACCTCGGGTTTCCCTGTACACGGAGAAAGACGCGAAAGAAGCAAGAGAAGACGGCGTCGGCCTCCTCGAGGAGGCCCGCGAGCTGGCCCTGAGCCGGACGGCCATCTACCAGCAGAAGCTCCGGCACTACCACAGCAAGCGGATCCGGCCACTCTCCTTCCGCGAAGGGGACTTGGTGCTCAGACGGATCCAGCGAACTGCCGGCCAGCACAAGCTGTCCTCCCCATGGGAGGGCCCGTTCATCATCAGCAAAGCGCTGCACAACAACGCGTACTATCTAATAGACGCCCAGAAGCCGCAGAAGCGCAAGAGAGACGCCTCCGGCGAGGAGACGGAGCGCCCGTGGAACGCGGCGCTCCTCCGTCCATTTTACTGCTAAAAATCCAGTGTATGTATGTGTCCTTCCCTTTTGGGTTTTATGAATGCAATGGGGGCCCCAAGCCGGCACCTGGGGCACGCCCCTCTTTTTTCGATTCCTCCAAAAGGTTCCCTGTGATTTAAAGCACGTCACCCGGGTCCGGCTCCCGGGCCCGGGGGCTCGGCCGGCTCCCTTCCGAGGCGGACAAATAATGTGAGCAAGCAACCCTTCGCCTCCCCACCCTAACCAGCCACAGACCGGCTCCCGGCTGTCCGGCTGAAGGGGCTATGGGGTACGAAAGAACTTCTCACACAAAGGTCCGCCAACGAGCGGCAGCCGGACTGGCCCGACCGAACTATGCTATTTCTAGCAACTGGCCACTACCAGCTAAACCTAGTCCTAGCCGGTTGACTCTAAGAGCCCGCTGGTTTTCCCAAGGGTGAAGCCTCGTCCCTGTCCCAGACCGGCTCCCGGCTGGCTGGCAGGCGGGGCGGAAGCCGGAAGGAACACCGGCGCGCGACACAAGTGAAAAGGCGAAAGGCAAAAGAAGAGCCGGCACGCATAAATTTTTTAACGGCATAAGTTAAAACGTTAAACGGCCACAGGCCAGAGGTTCATTACAATAACACACCCCCCAGTGGGTGGAAAAGTGTCTTAAACACATTGTGCAGAAGGAAGAAACAGATAAACAAGCGGGCCGGCTCAGGCCACCGGCGCGTCGCCAGCCGGCTCGATGGCCCGCCCGGAGGAAGCCGCGGCCTTCGGGTCCGCCTCCGTCGTCTCTGTGGCGCCGGTACCACCGTCGGTGCTGGAGGCGGTGCTCTCTTCGGCGACCCTATCGTCCTCCGGGCCTTCGGGGTTGCCGAAGGAGTCCTCCGCGACCGGCTCGCCGTCCTCGCCAAGGGCCGGCAGAAGCACGTCCGGGTCAACGTACGAGGCGAACTCGTTGGCCCGGCGGACGAGGGCATCTTCACGGGCCACCCGCTCCGCCTCCGGGACGGCACGGATCGTGGTCAGCCGGTCCAAGTTGACCTCGAGCCGGGCCTTGGCGTGCTCCAGCCACAGCGCCACCCGGCCCTCCGGGGCCCCGCGACCCGGCCACAGGGCGGCAATCACCTCCTGGCCGGCTGTCTTCAGCCGCTCCACGCTGCGCTGAAGGAAGATCAGCCGGTTCTCCACGACCAACGTGATGTCGTCCATGTCCCACCCGGCGTCCTCCTCGCGCTCTCGCCTGCCCTGTTGACCCTCCCGGTGGGTCGCCACGGCTCGCTCAGCGTAGCCCTGGGTCTCCGGGAACCAGTCTGGAGAAAGAAAAGGTGGTATCAAGAAACACCCGAAGAGCAAGAAAAACACCAACGGCTGAAAAGAAAATCAAGACTTACGCTCGAAGGCCTCGTCCAGCTCGCGGGCGAACTGCAGGGCCGCGCTCCTCTCCTTCTCCAGCGCGTCTTCCGCCTGGGCAAGGGAGGCGCTGCGCGCCTCTAGCGCCTTCTCGAGCCGGGTCACCTTGACCTCGAGGGCGGCTTTCTCTTGGGCGGCATCGGCCGCCTGCTTGACGGCGCCTTCCTTGGCCGTCACCTCCCGCTGCAGCTCCTCCTTCAGACGCTCCTGGGCCGCCTGCCCGTCCACCAGCAGGCCGGCCACCCGGTCTCGCTCCGAGGTGATCTCCTGGACCTTCTGCGCCAGCCGGTCCCGCTCGGAGGCCACCTCGTCCCTCTTCTCCCGGATGGAGGCCAGGGTGTCCAGGTCCGCTGCAGAGGCAAACAAACACGATCAGCAACGCAGACAAGACCCGCGCCGGCTGCTGAGCAGCCGACCCGGCTCTCGGGGGCTACACCCAGTGGGTGCGCTCGCGCGCCCCCACTGGAACTGGCATACCTTGCGCCTTCTTGAGCTCCTGCTCCAGCCGGTAATACCCGCGCTTGCCGCGGTTGTGAATGGCAACTGCCTCATCAAAAAGCTCCTGCCGCCTGGAGTTCCCCGCCTGCTCCAAAGAAACCAGTTAAGAAAATACAAAGAAGATCCGGTCCGGCTGCCTCGCAGCCGGTCAGCCGGCCCGCATCTCGGGGGCTACACCCAGTGGGTGCGCTCGCACGCCCCCACTGGAAATTCGACGAAGAACGAGAAGGTTTACCTCTGCGCGCTGCAAAGCGCTGTCGGCCGCTTCGGAAAACTTGGCCAGCTCCTCGCGGCACCGCGTGAGGACGCTGCCCAGTTCGTCGAGCGCCGGGCCCGGGCCGCCGGTCGACGGAGGCAGGACGGCTGGGACGCGGGCCAGCGCGTCCCAGTCCTTGATCACCTCCAGCATGGTCCTCCCGGAGCGGCTCCCCTCGCCGCTCGCTCCGGCATCCGCCGCGTCGCCGTCTGCCGGGGGGCGGTTGCTGACCACGAGGGCCCGTGAATCGGCTCCCGGCTGCCCCACGTCCGGCGCCGCTGCCCCCGCTCCCGTCCGGCTCGATGGGACGGCCACGGCGGCCGGCACTCCCGTCTCCACGGTCGGCGCCTCCGGCGCCGCCTCCGGCATCACCTCCGACACCACCTCCTGCATCTCCTCCGGCGCAGCCGGGGCCTCCGGCACGTCGGCCGCGGGCGGCGTCGCCACCGTCTCCGCCTGCCGGGGCCCCTCCGATGCCGGCTCGGGGCATGCTCCCCCCGGTTGGGCCACTTCCGCCTCGGCCGTGGCTGCGGCCGTCTCCGCGGCCGGCCTCCGCGGCTCGCTCGACGGAGGCCTCGACCTACGAGCCGATTCCGCCGCCGAGTCCGACGCCACCGCGGGGTCCGCGGGCCGCCTCCGCCTCCCGCCGCTCGAGGCCCCGGAGCGCGAGGTCCCGCCCTGGGCCACCGACTTTGAGGCTCGCAGCTCCGCGAGCCTCCTCTTCTCCTCACGCCGCGTGGCAGCGTGCTCCAGGGCGAGCTGGCTGGCGACTCCACGTCATGGAGCTCGATGGGGTCCCTGCAACGGGCGAACATTCAGCCGCCTGCCGGCACAAAACCAACTGAAAGAAACATCCCGAAGAACCAAAGTACTCGCCCGGTGACGACGGGAAGGACCCGCTTGGCCCGCGCCGGCGGCTTCGCCGTGACCGCCTTCACCCGCTAGCGGGCCGGCGGTTGGCCCATCGGCTCCTCCCGAGCCGGCCTCTTCTCCCGACGGGAGGACCCATCCGCCCGGCTATGCGGCGGCCGCTCCTCGCTCCGCTCGCGCGGGCTGCTCTGAACTGCGGGGGGAGGCGCGTCCAGAACCCGGACATCATCATCATCATCATCGTCACTCCAGTCTTTGATCGTGGGGCCGGAGGGTTACTCACCAGCCAGTCGGGACCCGCCGGCTCCCGGGTCGCCCTCCGCCTCAACCTCTCCCGAGGAGTCGACCCCCTCTTCGGCGCCGCCTCCCGGCTCGACGTCCTCCACGTCGGACTCGGCGCGCTCCGCCTCGAATATCCGAGGGTGCGGGCCGTCCGACGTGTTCTGTCGGACAGAGCGCTGCGGTCAGCATGGGGTGTGAGTCGGGGGGAGGCCGGCAACGACAAGACAGGAGGGGGAAATTACCACGGCGGGGCGTACCAGGGGCGCCGGGTCATCCCGGGTTCACCCACTTCGCCACCTGGGACGGCGTCCGTTCGATGGTGGATAGCCGACAGGGGTCCCGCCGGCCCGACATGTCGCAGATCCGGTGCGGCCTCAGCTGCAGGGGCAGCACCCGGTGGTCGATGAAGGCGGCCACCAGGTCGGACGCGACCAACCCCTCCCCCTCTCTCAGGGTCCTGAGCCGGGCCAACTCCGCGTGGACGTCCACAAACGGCCCATCGCCCGTCCAGTTGATCCCGGACGACGGGGCGTTGACGAACGCTGGCAGCCGGATGTAGTCCCGCCTTGGGTCAACGTTCTTCACATAGAGGAACGTCCGGTGCCACCCCTTGACGTACTCGACGAGGGTGAGCTTGGGGAACAAAGTGACCCGGACATATATCACTGCGCTCCCGCAGGCGTACGGCCCGGCGGCGTTCCTCTGGGATTTGAGGTAGAAGAGCTTCCTCCAAAGCTCGACGAAGGGGAGGAGGCCGAGGTAGCCCTCGCAAAGCGTCATGAAGCTCGCAAGCTGGAGAACGGCGTTGGGGCCAAGATGGTGCGGCTGGATATCGTACGTATCCATGAAGAATCGACAGAACTGGCTCACCGGCAAGCCGAAGCAGCGTGAGAAATGCCAGGCGAAGACGACGAACTCCCCCTCTTGGGGGACGGGCGGTGACGCGGTCCGCCGACGGCAGCATCCGGGCGTTGCGGAGGCGCTCGATGTCCTCTTCAGTGATGGCCGACCCCTCCCAGCTACCGGAGGTCCTGCCTACCATCTCCGCTGCGGACGAGCGCTAGATGGAAGGTGGGCGGCGCTGCGACGGCGAGCGGGCGGAGTCGCGGCGCGAGGCGACCGCAAGGCGAGCGCAGGTGGCGAGAAGAGGAAGAAGACGAGGGGAGCGGGGAGTGCGTAACTGCCTCCGCCCCTCGCCCTTCCCCTTTAAATAAGGGGGGGACGCCCGGGGGAGGTGGGGATTAACTGCTACCACTCCCCCGGGAAACCCGTGAGATCGTGGGTGTTTCGGGTCGCGGCCGCCGCGATCTGGGCGCAGCAGATCCCGGCCTGCGGCCCGAGGCCTACTGGGCTACGCCCGCGACCTAGCAGGCTAGGCCCAGTGTGACGTCCCGTCTGCCCGCGTGCGCGGGCCCCACGGCTTCATTACGCTCCGCGTGGCGCGCCGCGAACCGGCGTGGGAACCGGGGCGGCGCGGCAGAACCCGAGGCATCGGGGGTGGCCGCCGCCTCGTCCGACCGCTCAGCTCCGCGCGAGAGATGGGCACCACCTGGAGGAAGCCGCCGGCTCCTCCTCGTCCGGCAGACGGGAGCCCCCGCCGGCTTCGGGGACTACTGACGGGGTTATTACCCCCGGGTAGGCCAAAGCTGGGGGGTTCTCTCCCCCTTTCGAAGATAAACAATATAGCCGGCCAGTCCGCGACCGGCTGGTCCGCGACCGGCTGGCGGCTCCCTCGGGACCGGCTGGTGGGCCCCTCGGGACCGGCTGGCGGCTCCCTCGGGACCAGCTGGCGGCCCCCTTGGGACCGACTGGCGGCTCCCCCGGGACCGGCTGGCGTTTCCCTCAAGGCCGGGCTGGCGGGGAGCCGGCACGACCGTTACCGGCTCTCTTAGGACCGGCTGGACGGGAGCCGGCCGGCGGGCTAAACGACCGGCTGCCTCCACGACCGACCTACGGGCGGACCAACGCCCGTCCCGTCCCTCTGCGCAATCGGTACGGTGACAAGACAAGACCTCCTCAACCGACCTACGGGCGGACCAACGCCTGTCCCGTCTCACTGCGCATCAGCCAGCGACCAGGCGCGACCCCCTTCATCCGCCCCGACGTGGCTACAGTGGCTGCTGACGGCGGCCGACCGCGACAGGGCTTCCAACAGTACCGGCACGCCCCCGTAACCACTCCATTACCTGTCGGGCGTGGCTACAGTGCAGCCGGCCGCGCCGCTGACTTCGCCCGATAGACGCAAGACGACGCCCCAACGGGTCGCCCGTGCCGCGACATGACCGGCGTGGGGATCCACCAAGCGGGTCTTGCCGGCTCCTGACGGACTCGACAGCCGGCGGGCCCTACCGGCGACAAGACCCCACAGCCGGCGGCCCCCACAGCCGGCTAAGAGAGGCTGCCGGCTGGGGCCCCCCGAGACCTTCTATTCGTATTATAACCCGGGGGGTTGGCCTATAAAACCCCCCGGGCCTCCCCCATGCAACGGGGTTCACGGTTATCCCCAGTCACTCTTCACACAGACGTAGGGAGGCAGTAAGGGCAGGCTAGCTCCTTCTTCCTCCTCCGTCCATACAGCTCCAGGAGCACTCTTGTAACCTCACCATTGTCTCAACTAGACCAAGCAGGACTAGGGGTATTACCTCCCACGGAGGGCCCTGAACCTGGGTACATCGTGTGTCTGCCACCGCTTGTGCCTAACCCCGCTCCCGGAGCCCGTCGGCGTCCTTCGGCCCCTCTCGATAAGCCTACCCATGGCATCTGCCGTGACGAAACCACGACAGGTACTTTTCATAGGTTTAGCAATAAATATGGTCTTGACTCTGAGATAGTAGCTTCTTTATGTGAATCGTTTGCTACTCATGTTGATATCCCTAAGGAGAAGTGGTTTAAATTTCATCCACCTACTTAAAAGTTATTAGAGGAACCCATCAAAGTTTAAGAAGAAACAATTGTTTACCATGTTGATCCAGTTGTGCGTACTACTTGTATTGAGAAACCACCTTTTCCTGTTAGGATTAAGGAACATGCTAAAACTACAACTGTGGTTATCAAAATTCATAATAGGACACCTAAACCTTCTTAACAAATAAACGTGTAACCTAATATTTCTATGGTTAAAGATCTCCTAGTTGCTAATACTGATGGCCAGGTTATTTACTTATGTGATGAAGCTTCTAGAATTGTGAAACCCGATAGAAACAAGCAGCATGAGTTAGATAAAAAAACAGTTGTTGGCATGCCTGTTGTTTCTGTTAAGATTGGAGATCATTGTTACCATGGCTTATATGACATGGGTGCTAGCGTTAGTGCTATACCTTTTACCTTATATCAAGAAATTATGAATGACATAGCACCCTTTGAGATTGAAGATATTGATGTGACTATTAAACTTGCAAACATAGACACTATTTAACCACTTGGGATTGTTAGAGATGTTGAAGTCTTGTGTGAAATATTAAGTACCCTACTGATTTCTTGTACTTGGTTCACAACAATAATTTTTGTCCCCTTATATTTGGTATACCTTTCTTGAATACCGTTAATGCTGAAATTAATTGTGTCACAAAGAAGGTTAAAGTAAGCTTTGGTGATGTGTCTCATGAATTAATTTCTCTAAGTTTAGTAGACAAGCACATGAGAAATAATTATCTAGTAAAGATGAAATTATTGGTCTTGCTTGTATTGTTGTGCCTCCTACAGATCCATTGGAACAATATCTGCTAGACCATGAAAATGATATGCATATGAATGAGAGAAATGAAATAGATGACATTTTCTTTAGACAAACACCTATTCTTAAACACAACTTGCATGTTGACATTTTAGGTGATCCTCCTCCACCTAAGGGAGATCCTGTGTTTGAGCTAAAGAAATTACCTGATACTTTGAAACATGCTTATCTTGATGAAAAAAAGATATATCCTGTTATTATTAGTGCAACCTTTTAGAGCATGAAGAAAAGAGATCAATTAAAACTCTTAAAAAGCAAAAAGTGCTATTGGATATACTCTTGATGATCTTATGGGCATTATTCCCAATCCTTGTCAGCACAATATTAATATGGAATGGATGCTAAACCTGTCGTTGATCATCAACGCCGCTTGAATCCTAAGATGAAGGAAGTGGTAAGAACTGAAATATTAAAGCTTCTGGAGGCAGGTATAATTTATCCTATTGATGATAGTAGATGGGTAAGTCATGTTCATTGTGTTCCTAAGAAACGAGGTATAACTGTTGTTCCTAATGATAAAAATTAACTTATTCCTCAAAGAATTGTAACAGGTTATAGGATGGTAATTGATTTCAGGAAATTAAACAAAGCTACTAGAAATGATCATTACCCCTTGCCATTTATTGATTATATGTTAGAAAGATTATCTAAGCACACACTCTTTTGCTTTCTTGATGTATATTCTGGTTTTGCTCAAATACTTGTGTCAATGGAAGACCAAGAGAAAACTACTTTCACATGCCCATTTGGAACTTATGCTTATAGACATAGGCATTTTGCTTTATGCAATGCACCTACTACCTTTCAAAGATGTATGACTGCTATATTCTCTGACTTTTGTGAAAAGATTGTTGAGGTATTCATGGATAATTTTTTCCATTTATGGGACTTCTTTTGATGACTGCTTGAACAACCTTGATCGAGTTTTATAGAGATGTGAAGAAACTAATCTTGTCTTGAACTAGGAGAAGTGCCACTTTATGGTGAATGAAGGTATAGTACTTGGGCATAAAATTTCCGAATGAGGTATTGAGGTAGACAAAGCTAAAGTTGATGCAATAGAGAAAATGCCATTTCCTAAAGATGTTAATGGTATAAGAAGTTTCCTTGGTCATGCTGATTTCTATAAGCGTTTCATTAATGATTTCTCAAAGATTTCTAGGCCATTAACTAATATTCTTCAAAAAGGTATAAGAAGTTTTTTTGGTCATGTTCCTTTTGTTTTTTATGACGATTGTGCAGAAGCCTTTGAAATACTTAAGAAACCCTTAATCTCTGCACCTATTGTTCAACCACTTGATTGGAATTTACCATTTGAAATCACGTGTTATGCTAGTGATTATGTTGTTGGTATTGTTTTGGGATAGAGAGTAGACAAGAAATGAAATGTTATCCATTATGCTAGTAAAACTCTAGATAGTGCCCAAAGAAACTATACTACAACTGAGAAATATTTTCCAGCAGTTGTGTTTGAATGTGATAAGTTTAGACCTTATATTGTTGATTCCAAAGTTACTATTCACACTGATCATGCTGCTATTAAATACCTTATGAAAAAAATATGCTAAGCCTAGAATGATTAGATGGGTGCTTTTACTTCAAGAGTTTGATTTGCATATTGTTGATAGAAAGGGAGCTGAAAACCCAGTAGCAGATGATTTGTCTAGAATGAAAATTTTTCTTGATGACCTATTGCCTATTGATGATAATTTTCCTGATTAGCAATTAGTTGTTATAAATGCTTTCCGTAGCACTCCTTGGTATGCAGATTATGCTAATTACATTGTTGCTAAATATATATTGATACGCCCATTTTTCATCATGATTTCTTATTTATATTTATGTTATTCTTGTCCATTATTACCTACTATCAACAATTCTTATGCCCTTTCTCTCTCAATTTGCAAAGTACATCACAAAGAGGGAAATATTTGGAAACTGGAATTCTGGACCGGGAAACCAGGACAAGGCAGAAAAATCATCAGACTCCAAATGACCTGAAACTTCATGAAGAGTTTTTATGGAGTATTTAAGAACTATTGGAGCAAAAATATACTAGAGGGGCACCACCTGCTGGCCACAAGCCAACTGGGCACGGCCATCCCCTGGTCATGCCCAGATGGCTTGTGGGGCCCCTACAGGTCTCCTGACCCCCTCTTCTCCTATATGGTGTGTTTTACTCGAGAAAAAACCATAAGCAATCTCTCGTTACGAAGCGTCACCGACTCGAGGCGAAAACCTGGGCAGTGGCCCTTTTGCACTCCGACAGTAAGATTCTCCCCGAGGAATTCCTCTCCGGGAGGGGGAGATCGAAGCCACCGTCATCACCAACGCTTCCACCTTCATGGGAGGACCAATCTTCATCAACATCTTCACCAACACCATCTCATCTCCAACCGTAGTTCATCTCTTGTATTCAATATTTGTCCCAAAACCTCAGATTGGTACCCGTGGGTTACTAATTGTGTTGATTACATCTTGTAGTTGATGCTTGTTGGATTACTTGGTGGAAGAGAATATGTTCAGATCCTTAATCATCATTATTATATTTCTGATCTTTAACATGTTGATGAGGTTTGAGTAGTTACTATTGTTCCTGAGGACATGGGAGACGTCTTGTTATGAGTAATCTTGTTAAGTTGGTATTCGTTTGATATTTTGATGATATGTATGTTGTTACCTCTCTTAGTCGTGTCATGTGAACATCGACTACATGACACTTCACCATGTTATGGGCCTAAGGGAAGTCATTGTGGAGTAACAAGTAGATGATGGGTTGCTAGAGTGACTGAAGCAACTAGTACAAAACATGGCTTTGGTTGAGGCTATGATAAGGGCAATATTCCCGGTTCACTTACGAACTGGGACTAAAGGGGCCATCAGTCCCGGTTCGTGAGGCCAGGGCGCCGGCAGGGCCTCGGAGGTCATTGGTCCCGACTTTTTCTAACACTTTTGGTCCCGGTTCTAGCCAAGAACTGGGACCAGTGGGCCTCGCTCCTGGACCAGCACCTTTAGTCCCGGTTGGTAGCTAGAACCGGGACCAAAAGTCCGTCTTCTGTCCCGGTTCAGGCCACCAACCGGGACTAAAGATATAAGCCTATATATACCCCCGCCCCGCCCCTGCCCACTCACTCTGTTTTTTTGGACGCCGGCGTGTGGGTGTGTGTTGCTCTAGCTCTCACCTCCTATGCATATGAGGTGTTCAATGAAATGCCCGAGCCACACTTAAGCTTTCTTCTCTCCAAGCTCGACCTCCAAGCTCCATTTTCCTCAATATTTGTCTAGGTTTGGCGGTCCGTCCTGTCCCGTCCCCGTCCTCACCTTCGTCGATCGGCCGTGCCGATCTCATTGCCGGCACCACCATGGTGAGCCTCTTGTTCTTATCTTCTTTGTAAAAGAAAAAAAATTCTTACTTGTATGATTTAGATAGATGCTTGTACAATTTTCTTACTTTTATTATTGTTAGTTATTATATAGTGCCATGGTTTTGGTATCCGCCCCCATTGGCCCTCGTCCTATCTATGATTCGGATGTGGTATATTATCTTTTATAACTATTTATTTCATTTAGTGTTTATGAAAATTATGCCGACCAACGTGAAATAGATGTTTTTATCAAGGAGTTATGTGAACTGGAAATTCCAACCGACATAGAAATTCTTGTCGAGAAGTTAAATTTGGTTGAAAAAGAAAACAATTACTTGAAAGAAAAATTAAAAAGAGTTGAAGAGGAGAAGATGAAATTGGAGTTGCATGTCGCCGATGTCGTCGACGATCACAAGATCAAGATGGATGCAATGCACTTGAAGATTAGAAAGATTAGAAAATATGCCATTCATACCGAGGCTTGGTATCATTATGCCGTTGGATCAATTGGTACCTTAGTTGCGGTTATGATTGCATTTGTTGTTGCATTTAATTTTTTTACATAGTTTCAATGTATGTTTTAATTAGATGCTCTAGAGACCTATATGTTGTTCAATGAGAACTATGTATGAACTTTATGTATTTATTTTGGTCACTACTGTACTTTGGCTTTAATGTGATGATGAATTTCTATTAATTTGGTCACTTCTCTATTCATGATGTTCTGTAATGGTTTTTGATACACTTAATTATATAATGCACGCAGATGAACCGACAATGGATGTACGGAGACCAACGCACCTCCGAGTATATTAAGGGCCTGCATAATTTTCTCGAAGCGGCTGAGGAAAATAAGCAGAATGGTTTTATGCATTGTCCATGTACTGTCTGTGGGAATACAAAGGATTACTCCAACTCTAAAACCCTTCACTTCCACCTGCTTGAGAAGGGTTTCATGCCACACTATAATGTTTGGACCAAGCACGGAGAAAGAGGGGTTATGATGGAAGACAACGAAGAAGAAGAGGATGATGACAACTACCCGCCCCCTGAATACGGTGATGCTGCAATGGGGGAAGCTGAAGATCAAGAGGAACTAGACGATGTGCCCGATGATGATCTTCGCCGGGTCATTGTTGATGCACAGAGAGAATGCGAAAATGAAAGGGAGAAGTTGAAGTTCGATCGCATGTTAGACGATCACAAAAAAGGGTTGTACCCAAATTGCGAAGATGACAACACAAAGCTCGGTACCACACTGGAATTGCTGCAATGGAAGGCAGACAGTGGTGTATCTGACAAGGGATTTGGTTCGCTACTGAAAATAATGAAGAAGAAGCTTCCAAAGGATAACGAATTGCCCGACAGTACGTACGAAGCAAAGAGGGTTCTATGCCCTCTAGGATTGGAGGTGCAGAAGATACATGCATGCCCTAATGAGTGCATCCTCTACCGCGGTGCGTACGATGATTTGAACGCATGCCCGCTATGCGGTGCATTGAGTTATAAGATCAGACGAGATGACCCTGGTGATGTTGAGGGCCAGCGCACCGAGAAGAGGGTTCCTGCCAAGGTGATGTGGTATGCTCCTATAATACCATGGTTGAAACGTTTGTTCAGAAACTAAAAGCATGCCGAGTGGATGTGATGGCACATAAAAGACCGTAAGAAAGACGGGAGGTTGAGATCACCCGCTGATGGGTCGCCGTGGAGAAAGATCGAGAGAAAGTGGAGTGACTTTACACGTGACCCAAGGAACGTATGGTTTGGTTTAAGTGCAGATGGCGTTAATCCTTTTGGGGAGCAGAGCAGCAAGCATAGCACATGGCCTATGACTCTATGTATGTCTAACCTTCCTCCTTGGTTATGCATGAAGCGGAAGTTCATTATGATGCCAGTGCTCATCCAAGGCCCTAAGCAACCCAGCAATGACATTGATGTGTACCTAAGGCCATTAGTTGATGAACTTTTACAGCTATGGAATGGAAGAGGTGTACGTGTGTGGGATGAGAACGAACAGGAGGAATTTGACCTACATGCATTGCTGTTTGTAACCATCAACGATTGGCCTGCTCTCAGTAACCTTTCAGGACAGACAAACAAGGGATACCACGCATGCACACTGATACGTCTCCAACGTATCTATAATTTTTGATGATGGCATGCTATTATATTATCTGTTTTGGATGTTTTATATGCATTAATATGCTATTTTATATTATTTTTGGGACTAACCTATTAATCTAGAGCCTAGTGCCAGTTTCTATTTTTTTCCTTGTTTTTGAGTTTTGCAGATATGGAATATTAAACGGAGTCCAAACGGAATAAAACCTTCGGAAAGAATCTTTCTGGAAGGAAACAAATCAACCAGGCTTGGAGTGCACGGTAGGAAACCTGCCAGGGAGTCACAAGCCTGCTAGGCACCCCCCTGGCCGCGCCTAGCAGGCTTGCCGTCTCTCGGCAGGTCTCCTAACCCTAATTCTTGGCCTAAAAATTCCCAAATATTCCCCCAACATCAAAGAGAGCCACGCAAATACTTTTCCGCCACCAGAAGCCTCTGTTCCCGAGAGATTCAATCTTGGAGCCTTTTTCGGTAATCTGCCGGAGGGGGTTTCTATCATGGAGCGCATCTACATCAACTCCATTGCCCCTCCGATGATGCGTGAGTAGTCCACCACAGACCTATGGGTCCATAGCTAGTAGCTAGATGGCTTCTTCTCTCTCTTTGATCTTCAATACCATGTTCTTCATCATCTTCATGGGGATCTATCCGATGTAATCCTCTTTTGTGGTGTGTTTGTCAAGATCTGATGAATTGTGAGTTTATGTTCAGATTATCCATGAATCTTATTTGAATCTCCTCTGAATTCTTATTTGCATGATTTCATATCTTTGTAAGTCTCTTCGAGTTATTGGTTTGGTTTGGCCAACTAGATTGGTAATTCTTGCAATGGGAGAAGTGCTTGGTTTTGGGTTCGATCTTGCGGTGTCCTCACCCAGTGACATAGTAGGGGTAGCAAGGCATGTATTGTATTGTTGCCATCAAGGGTAAAAAGATGGGGTTTTCATCATATTGCTTGAGTTTATCCCTCTATGAACTTAATACTCTAGATGCAGGCAGGAGTCGGTCGATGTGTGGAGTAATAGTAGTATATGTAGAATCGTTTCGGTCTACTTGACACGGACGTGATGCCTATATGCATGATCATTGCCTTGGATAACTACATGATTATTCGCTTGTCTATCAATTGCTTGACAGTAATTTGCTTACCCACCATGATATTTTCCTTCAAGAGAGAAGCCTCTAGTGAAACCTTTGGCCCCCGGGTCTACTTTCCATAATATACTTTCAGATCTATAAACCAAAAATACCAAAAATACCTTGCTGCAATTTATTTACCTTTTACTTTCCGTTCTCGTTTACATCTATCTCTTTCAGATCTAAACTTTGCAAATAACTGTGAAGGGATTGACAACCCATTTATAGCATTGGGTGCAAGAGTTTGATTGTTTGTGTAGGTGCATCCATTGATGACTTGCTTGTTCCTCCTAATGGATTTATACCTTAGTTCTCAACAACTGAGGGAAATACTTATCTACTTCGCTGCATCACCCTTTCCTCTTCAAGGGAAAACCAACGCAAGCTCAAGAGGTAGCACACACACTCTTTAGATGACACCGAAAGTAAATATTTGGACAAATGCAGGAAGAATGTGTACCTAGGGCATCGTCCATTTCTTCCGACCAACCATCAATGTCGAAAGAAAGGAAATCATTTCAAAGGTGAGGCAGATCACCGGAAGAAGCCCGCCCTCCGTACTGGTGATCACATACTTGATATGGATAATGATTTACATGTAATCTTTGGAAAGGGTCATGGCGGACTATCTGCTTCGACTGACGATGAGGGACGCGCACCCATGTGGAAGGAGAAATCTATATTTTGGGACCTACCCTATTGGAAATACCTAGAGGTCCGCTCTACAATCGACGTGATGCACGTGATGAAGAATCTTTGCGTGTACCTGCTAGGCTTCTTGGGAGTGTATGGGAAGACAAAAGATACACCGGAGGAACGGGAGGAACAACAACGTGTGCATGAAAAAGACGGCATGCATCCAAAGCAGTATGAAGGTCCTGCCAGCTATGCTCTTACCAAAGAAGAGAAGGAAATCTTCTTTGAATGCCTGCTCAGTATGAAGGTCCCGTCTGGCTTCTCGTCGAATATAAAGGGAATAATAAATATGGGAGAGAAAAAGTTCCAGAACCTAAAGTCTCATGACTGCCACGTGATTATGACGCAACTGCTTCCGGTTGCATTGAGGGGGCTTCTATCTGAAAACGTTCGATTAGCCATTGTGAAGTTATGTGCATTCCTCAATGCAATCTCTCAGAAGGTAATCGATCTAGAAATCCTCCCAAGGTTAAAGAGTGATTTGGTGCAACGTCTTGTCAGTTTTGAGCTGGTGTTCCCACCATCCTTCTTTAATATCATGACACACGTCCTAGTTCATCTAGTCGACGAGATTGGCATTCTGGGCCCTGTATTTCTACACAATATGTTCCCCTTTGAGAGGTTCATGGCAGTCTTAAAGAAATATGTTCGTAACCGTGCTAGGCCAGAAGGAAGCATCTCCACGGGCCATCAAACAGTGGAGGTCATTGGGTTTTGTGTTGACTTCTCTCCTGACCTTAAGCCTATTGGTCTCCCTCAATCGCGATATGAGGGGAGACTGACTGGAAAAGGCACGCTAGGACTGGACTCAATAATATGTAGGGACGGGCATTCTTGGTCTCAAGCACACTACATAGTTCTACCGAATTCTACCTTGGTGACCCCGTATGTCAAAGATCACAAGAATATTCTGCGCTCCAAACACCCGGAGCAGTGTGACGACTGGATTACATGTGAACACATCAGGACTTTCGGCAGTTGGTTGCAAACACATCTCATGGGTAACACCACTATTGCAGATGAGTTGTACTTGTTGGCCAGGGGACCATCTTCGACTGTATTGACTTACAAAGGGTACGAGATAAATGGGAATACATTTTACACGATCACCCAAGATCAAAAGAGCACCAACCAAAACAGTGGTGTCCGCTTTGATGCAGCAACCAACAGGGGAAATGACACATATTATGGTTACATAGTGGACATATGGGAACTTGACTATGGACATGATTTTAAGGTCCCTTTGTTTCGATGCGAATGGGTCAATCTGTCAGGAGGCGGGGTACAGGTAGACCCATAGTACAGAATGACAACAGTGGATCTGAACAATCTTAGGTACACAGACGAACCATTCGTCCTAGCCAATGATGTGGCGCAGGTTTTCTATGTGAAGGACATGTCTACCAAACCGAGAAAAAGAAAAGATAAGGAAGCAAATACATCATATGGTGAGCCAAAGCGCCACATAGTTCTTTCAGGGAAAAGAGACATCGTGGGAGTAGAGGGCAAGTTTCAACCATATCAGAGTTCATTTGTAGTGCTTTTCAATTTAGGGTCATTTTAGCTTAAAATAAATGATGAAATGCATGAAAAATAGCAAATGAAGTCAGAAAAGGGTTGAAAAGGGATGATGTGGCTTTGAATGGTGCATATTGAATGCAAAAAAATTCTTGAGTTCAAATAAGTTTAAAAAATTGAAATCCTTTTGTAACAGACGTGTATTCGTCCGAAACCCTTATACTTCGAAAGAGATTGTCCATTTTGTACACGAAGTGCATCCAGTTTTTGTCATAACGCTCTCAACTTTTGAGCACATGCTATGTGGGTGAAATGATGGTACCATGCCAAGTTTCAACCATTTCAAAGTTCATTTGTATTGCTTTTCAATTTAGGGTCATTTTAGCTTAAAATAAATGATAAAATGCATGAAAAATGGCAAATGAAGTCAGAAAAAGGTTGAAAAGGGATGATGCGGCTTCGAATGGTGCATATTGAATGCAGAAAAATTCTTGAGTTTAAATATGTTTAAAAAATTGAAATCCTCTTGTAACAGACGTGTTTTTGTCCGAAACCCTGATACTTTGAAAGAGATTGTCCATTTTGTACACAAAGTGCATCTAGTTTTTTCCGTAACCCTCTCAACTTTTTACCACATGCTATGTGGGTGAAATGATGGTACCATGCCAAGTTTCAACCATTTCAGAGTTCATTTGTAGTGCTTTTCAATTTAGAGTAATTTTAGCTTATAATAAATGATGAAATGCTTGAAAAATAGCAAATAAAGTCAGAAAAGGGTTGAAAAGGGATGATGTGGCTTCGAATGGTGCATATTGAATGCAGAAAAATTCTTGAGTTCAAATATGTTTAAAAAATTGAAATCCTTTTGTAACAGACGTGTTTTCGTCCGATAAAAGTTATATAACTAAACTTGATATTATATAAAATTTATGCAACTAAAATTATCAAAGTTTTTTTTGTTAAAAACTTTAATAGAAAAAATAATATTCATAAAGTATTTTTGTTAAGAACTTTTAATATGCAAAAAAATAACATAAAAAATGGCAAAAGTGAAAATAGATGCGCTTATAGAGAAAATTGAACCTAAATTCAAAGTGCTAGTTAGGCGCCTAACTAGCATTTCAAATTTAGGTCAAATTTCCTGTATAAGGGCATCTATTTTCAATTTGAGAGGAGCTCAACGTAGCTGCCGTGGCGGGACTTATAAACAGCTTCTGGCACTCTTCGCTTGGCGAGGTGGGACTAATCTCCCACCACACCACTGCGCCACCCTTTAGTCCAGGTTGGTGGCACCAACCAGGACTAAAAAGCTTTAATAGCAAACCAAAATAACATAAAAAATGCCGCCTACTAGACAACCACAGCCTGCATACGACTAGAAACCCATGTGAAAATGGGCCAGGACGCAGGCCTGCGGGCCCAGCAGGCCCAACATGGCAGTTACAGAGTTTAGGCATATATATATAGCCTCCTTTGGAGAGGAGCTCGACAGGTCATGCGCAGCAGGGCTTATAAACTGGTGCGGTCGCCCATCGACTAGCTAGGTGGGACTAAACATTCGACACCGCTGCGTCAGGCCTTTGGTCCTGGTTGGTGGCAGCAACCGAGACTAAAGGCCCCCATTTAGTCCCGGTTGCTGGCACCTACCGGGACCAAAGGCCTCTACTTCCCACCCTTTGGGCTGCCGAAATTGGCCTTTTAGTCTCGGTTGGTGGATCCAACCGGGACTAATGCCCCCCTTTAGTCCCGATTGGATCCACCAACTGGGACTAAAGGTCTCGGTATATAAGCGGGAGTTGGCAAAATTTGCAGATTTTACCTACAGTTGCCCGACGACGCCGAGCACATCGATGACGCCAGGCTGCCCAAGCTCACCGTTGATGCCCTCGCCGCCCTTTGACCGACGCCCCGACCCGACGTCGTCGCCCTCGCCGCCGTCGCCGCTCTCACCGCACGCCCTCTGCCCCGTCGGCACCCCGCCACCTAACGCCGTCGCCCTCGCCACCGTAGCCGCCCTTGACGCCCCGCGACCCGACGCCGTCTCCCTCGCCGCCATAGCCGCCGTCGCCGCCCTCGACTCTCTCCCCGTCTCGCCGCCCTCGCCCCATCGCCGCCCTCTGCCCCGCCGCCGCTTGTCGCCATCGCCACTCTCCCCTTCGTCGTTGCCGCTCTCCCCGTCCCGCCGCTCTCCTCTCGTCAAGCCCCGATGAGCTCCCCGACGATCGTTTTATTTGTTTTATGTTTTATTTAATTTAGTTTTTTACTCCCTCCGTCCCATAATGTAAGACGCTTTTTGACACTAGTGTAGTATGTTTTAGTTAATTTAGTTGTTTTGTGTTTTAGTTGTTTAGTTTTTTATGTTTTATTTGTTTTAGTGAATTAAGTGTTCATATTGTTTTAGTTAGTTTAGTTGTTTTATGTTCTAGTTGTTTTATCGGTGATGCGATATCGAGGAGTCCCCGACGATCATCGGTGAGGGAGAGTCCCCGAAAATCGACGGTGAGGGAGCGAGAGTCCCCGACGATATCGACGATTTTATATTAGGTAGATATCGACGTTTTGTGTTTTAGTTATTTTAGTCGTTTAGTTTTTTTATGTTTTATTTGTTTTAGTTAATTAAGTGTTCATGTTGTTTTAGTTAGTTTAGTTGTTTTATGTTTTAGTTGTTTTAGTTGTTTAGTTGTTTTAGTTGTTTTATCGGTGACGCGATATCGAGGACTCGTCGACGATCGTCAATAAGGGAGAGTCCCCGACGATCGACGGTGAGGGAGTGGGAGTCCCCGATGATATTGACGATTTTATATTAGGCAGATATATGATGTCTCATGTTTGTATATTGCCATGTCATAATATTTGCAGAAACTATGGATCACAGAGACATAGAACAAGAAGACTTGTTGGGGGATATAATCCATGCCGGGTATAATCCCTTGGCATATCTCAATGATGCCGATGGTCAGGAAAAAGAGGACGGCTCCGGTGATCCAACAATGTAGGAGGCAAGAGATAATGATGGCACCGGTGACCGAATGACGGAGGAAGGAGATCATGATCATGACTCCGGTGACCGAATGGCAGAGGAAAGAGATCATGATCACGGGTCCGGTGACTGAACGGAGGAGGGATCCTCAACTATTGCAAAGTCCAGTGAGGTAAGGAGACGAGGCCCGAAGAAAAGGTTGTGCCAGGATGAAAGGTTCATGATCATAGAAGTCGCGAACGATGGCCAACCGATTGCTCCCAAGCGGACCAAGGACGCATTTATACATCAGTGTGGAGTTGTTGTTAGGGACTACGTCTGGATCAGCACCCTGTAATGGAATAAGAATAATAAGGACCCCGAAGTTTCTTATGTCGAGGATAGACTCGAACATGATCTTTGGACCAAGCTGATGACAAATTTCAGCCTACCGCAAGAGGAGGATCCGAATAACCCAGTTATAGAGCGAAAGGTCAAGTCGTGGGCTCTTAAGAAGATGGCAGAACTATTCAGGAACTGGAAGAAAGAGTTGAACACAAAGTTTGTCGAGAAAGATGAGACTCCGGAGTTAAAAGGTCGATATGAGAAGATAAGAGATCAATGGCCCGAATTTGTGGCCTACAAGAAATCAGAGAAGTGTAAGAAAATGTCACTGACAAACAAGAAACATGCTGCAGCGAAGCAGTATCATCATCACACAGGATCAGGTGGCTACTACAAAGCCCGGCCGTTGTGGGACAAAGCTGAGCAAGACCTGCTTGCTAAGAATGTCCACCCAGAGACATTGCATTGGCCAGATCGTTCAAGGACTTGGTTCTTCGGGGTTGGGGGAACTTTGGACCCAGAAACAGGGAAGTGCGTCTGGACGAAAGCTCAACTTGCAATACCCATCACAAAGCTTCAGGCAACAATTAAGGCAACACAGGTTGGGATGTTCATTCCCGACAGAGATAAGGACGAGCTGACAGAGGCCCTCAGGAATCCTGAACACCCTGGACGAACACGAGGTACATCAGGCTCCGTTCCATGGAAGCATGGGTTTCCCAACATTGGTGGTTATACAAGCCGAGAGAGAAAGAGGAAACTGGAAGCAAGCGAAATGCAGAAGCTCAGTGCAAGATTAGCAAAACTAGAGGAATTAGAGAGCCAGCGGGCTACCGACCAACCATCTGAGCGGCACGAAGATCCTTCCTTCGACGCCGCCCCAGAAGCTACCCCACCATCTCAGTGGAGAAGTAGCGTGGCTTCCACGGAGCTCGTTCAGCTTGATTTCATGGCTCCTCGCTACCCTGTGGATAGTATCATGAAGGCTCAACATTGCGAGCTAATGACGAGATGCCAGAACCTGACCTTCAAGGTGGTGGTCGGCTCTGTTCTACCTCCTCGAGCTGAGGGAACTTTCCATTGCCGTCCGATTCCACATGGCTATGCTGTTGTGACGGTGGATGAAATAATGGATGGATATGAGCGGCTGGAGCTTGACAACCCTACACATGAAGAGGATATTGTTCTTCTGGAAAATGCTCGGAGGAGTACCTGTCTATGGAGAAAGGAGTACATCAAGCTTCCAAACTGGAAGCCTCAGCCTCCTTCGGAGCATCAGGGCACTCCGCCTCCTCCTCCTCCTCCTCCTCGTCCTTCGCCTCCTCTGGTGTGTGAGGCCACTCCGCCTCCTCCTCCGCCTCCTCTGGCGTGTCAGGCCACTCAGCCTCCTCCGGCATGTCAGGCCACTCCGCCTCCTCCTCCTCCTCCGGCACGTCAGGCCACTCCGCCTCCTCCGACGCGTCAGCCACGACGGAAGAGACACGCCGCCGCTCCGGTGGCTAGCACTACAATAGGCGGGAAGAAATTCAAATTTGGTCCAGGCCTCAAGCCTCTTCCAAAGTTACTATACGAGAGGACTGACAAAGAAAACGATGACATCAGTAAAGCCGAAGTGAAGGCCCATTTTGCACGGAAACATTCACCTCCAAAGGAAACGGTAGATCCGGTGAAAGCGAAGCGCCCCGTGGATGCCCTAAAGCGACCATCACCGCCACCGCTGCCATTAAACTATGACCGTTGTATTGTAAAGACATATAATGAAGCGCAGCGGTTGGGAAGTACTTCCAGTGTTGCAAGACTCAAAGAACGAAGAAGTGGGAAAACAATTCCCCAGCTCGGCAAACAGGAGAAGCAATCGTGCCCCCCGCTCAAGGTGTCTAGCGATATCGCTAATCATCCGGTGCTACTGCCTGTTACCAAGCCTGGTGATTACTTGGGGGATGATGTACATTTTGAAACGGATGAGGTAACAGTACAAGAATTTAGATACGTGCACGGGAAGCCTCTCGTCAAACCTGATCATCCTCATCTAACAACGATGATGTACAAATTGCATGAGTGGTACATGGAAACCTGCAGGGAGTCTGGAAAGATACTATGTATGTCAGAGTTAAAAAAGAGCACGAATTCATTGGACTCGACGTGATGCCTATTGAATTTATGGAGTTATTTCAGTTATACAATCAAGAGGCCCTAGACAAACAACTCATGACTTGCTACTGTCTGTAAGTATTACTTCTATAGTTAAGTCTCTAGCTCAGCTCGTTCATTGCATGTATATATAATTATCCTCACTATATTATGCAGATTGAAGATCGTCGAATGCAAAAAAGCAGGAATCTTCGACGTTGGGTTCATTAGCCCAGATGCCATAAAAGAATGGTCGGTACGAAACACTATCAAAGAGACCAAGGAGAACTTGCTAAAGTCGTTCCTTATACATCAAAACAAAAGGGAAATACTCTTTCCTTACAACTTCAAGTGAGTATTGCTGTCTTCTGCATATTCGGTTTCGCTTACTCGAGGTTAAGTAATGTAATTGATGAGTTATATATGCGTGTGCAGTTACCACTTTATTCTGCTATCCATTAAGCTTGACGAGGCATTAGTAACTGTCTTAGACTCGAGATGTAAAGATCCCGAGGCTTATGTGGACATGACTGCAATGCTCAAGAGGTAAGTTCAATAAATACGGGGACCACATCGGCAACTTTCGTTAATTTCCTGATATCAAGTAATCATTTTATTTGCATGGCAGGGTTTGGAAAAAGTTCACCCGAAAGGTTCCCAGTCTAAACAAAGAGTTGCGATTTACACACCCCAAAGTAAGTAGTACTAACTAGTTCCGCGCATCTCTAATTGATTCAAATTTTCATCAATATATCATTACCATGCTTGCTTATCAGTTTGATTGAACTCTATTCTCGTCAAGTGCTTGTACCAGGAATCCGGGACTGTTTTATATGGATACTACGTATGCGAGTTCATTAGCCACTCGATCTCTGAGTGGGGCTTCTCTGACAAACAATTTGAAGTACATAAATAATATTCACAATTTTATTTTATATATTACCATCAATTGTGTTGAGTTTCATTCATATATATGCATGTATTAACCCCCTTCTTTAAATTAGATCTGGCAGATGCGGGATGAACTCCTACCACATGATCGCATACGAACAATTCAAGAGGAATTGGCGGGATTCTTTCTTGACCACGTCATACCTAAAGATGGAGAATACCACGTGGATTTGTGATTGGATCTTAGGTAGATGATGTTAGGGATTGTAAAAGATGTTATATTGTATATATGTAGTAGCGTCGGATAGATATACGAAAACTTGTTGTTCGACCAAGCACGGAGAAAGAGATGACACTTCTCTCTATATATGTTCAACATGACGATCTTGTGTAATTAATGGTTTCCTTCATTTGATTATTAGCTAGCGTCGAGTTCTCTCTATATGTATAGTAGCTAGCGTCGACCAAGCACGGAGAAAGAGAGGTCACTTCCCTTTCTATATGTATAGTAGCTAGCGTTCTCTCTATTAGCTAGCTAAGACAATATGAAACCCCTAAATTAATCCTCCAAAACCCCTAAACCCCCTTCCAAATAAAAAACCCCAGCACCTGACGTGTGGCTGCCTTTTGGTCCCGGTTGGTGTTACCAACCGGTACTAAACATACTCCTGCCTGGGCGCCTCACAGCGGCCACGTGGAGCCCCGTTGGTCCCGGTTCGTAAGCGAACCGGGACTAAAGGTTTTGGGTATTAGTCCCGCTTGTTTTATCCCGGTTCCAGAACCGGGACTAAAGGCCCGCTGGAACCGGGACTAGTTCGCTGTGTTCTACTAGTGAGCTTAAACCCTAGTTTATGCGTTGCTTCATAAGGGGCTGGTTTGGATCCACACGTTTCATGCTATGATTAGATTTATCTTAATTCTTCTTTCGTAGTTGCGGATGCTTGCGAGAGGGGGTAATCATAAGTAGGTTGTTAGTTCAAGTAAGAACAACAACTTTGCTGCGGTCCACCCACATAACAAATTATCAAAGTGGCACACGCGAATCAACTCAACATGATGAACATGACTAGACAGAAATTCCCATGTGTCCTCGGGAGCGTTTGCTTAATAGAAGAGTACTTTTCGGCCTGTCCTTTGCTACAAAAAGGACTGGGCTACCTTGCTGCACACTTGTTACTATTGTTACTTGTCACTTGTTATAAATTATCTTGCTACAAAACTGTCTACTATTGTTACTCACAGCACTTGCAGAGAATAACTTGCTGAAAATCGCTTGTCATTTCCTTCCGCTCCTCATTGGATTCGACACTCTTACTTATTTAAAGGATTACAATTGATCCCCTATACTTGCGGGTCATCAACACCCTTCTCTGGTGCCATTGCCGGGGAGTGAAGCGCCTCTGGTAAGTGGGAATTGGTAAGGAAACATTTTCTATACGTGCTGAAATTTACTGTTGCTTGTCACTATTAACGGTCACCCTTTGAATGGGTTGTTCGAGGCATCTTCGCTTCGACCTGAAGTTGAAGAATTTGTTTCTCAACCTACTGAACCTAATGAAAATATTTATTATGAGATTCCTTTAGGTATGCTTGAAAAACTGTTATCTAATCCATATGATGGTACGACTCATCTCGATTACCATTTGATATGCATCGATGAGGTTTGTGGATTATTTCAACTTGTAGGTTTGTATGGAGACAAAGTTAAGAAGAAATTTGTCCCTTTATCTTTTGAGGGAAAGCCATTAATGTGGTATAGGCTATTGAATGATATTGGATCATGGGACTTGAATCGCTTGAAGTTGGAATTTCATCAGAAGTTTTATCCTATGCATCTAGTTCGTGATCAGAACTTTATAATTATTGGCCTCGTGAAGGAGAAAGTATCGATCAAGCTTGGGGGAGGCTTAAATCTATGATGCACACTTGCCCCAACCATGAGCTCTCGGAAAAATGATTATACATAATTTTATGCTCGGCTTTCTCATGTTGATCAAGTGTTACTCGATTCTTGTGCTACTGGTTCCTATATGAAGGAGACTATTAAATTCAAATGGGATCGTCTTGAAAGAATTAAAATCAACTCTGAAGATTGGGAACTCAACAAAGGTAAAGAGTCAGGTATAAAGCTTAATTTCGATTGTGTTAAGTCTTTTATGGAAACTACTGATTTCCGCGAGTTTAGCGATAAATATGGTCTCGACTCTGAGATAGTAGCTAAATTCTGTGAATCCTTTGCTACTCATGTTGATCTTCACATACAGAAGTGGTTTAATATCATCCTCCCACTGAAAAACCATTTGAGGAACCTATTAAGATTAAGAAGTAAGAAATAATTGTTAACCATATTGATCCAATTGTTCCTACTGCTTACATTTAGAAACCTCCTTTTCCTGTTAGAATTAAGGAACATGCTAAGGCTACAAATGTGGTTAATAAAAGTCATGTTAGAACACCTAAACCTTCTGAACAAATAAATGTTGATCCTAAAGTTGCTATGGTTAAAGATCTTCTAGTTTATAATATTGATGGGCAAGTTATTGACTTATGTGATGAAGGTGCTAGAATTGCAAATCCTGTTAGAAAGAAGCGGGGCGAGCTTGATAAAAACAAACCAGTTGTAGGCATGCCTGTTGTTATAGTTAAAATAGGAGATCATTGCTACCATGGCTTGTGTGACATTGGTGCTAGTGTTAGTGCTATTCCTTTTACATGATATCAAGAAATTATGCATGACCTAGCACCCTATGAAATTGAAGATATTGATGTCACTATTAAATTTGCAAACCGTGATACTATTTCAACACTTGGGATTGTTAGAGATGGAAAAGTCACTATTAAACTTGCAAACCGTGATACTATTTCAACACTTGCAAACCTATGAAATTGAAAAAATTGAAGATATTGAAGTCTTGTGTGGAAAAGTCAAGTACCCCACTGATTTCCTAGTACTTGGTGCAGAACAAGATAGTTTTTGTCTTATTATATTTGGTAGACCTTTCTTGAATACTGTTAATGCTGAAATTAATTGTGCCACTAAGAAGGTCAAAGTAAGCTTTGGTAATATGACTCATGAATTTAATTTCTTTATGTTTAGTAGACAACCACATGAAAAATAATTGCCGAATAAGGATGAGATAATTGGTCTTGCTTCTATTGCCGTGCCTCCTACTGATCCATTAGAACAATATTTGCTAGACCATCAAAATGATATGCATATGAATGAAAGACATGAAATAGATGATATATTTCTTAGACAACCACCTATTCTAAAACACAACTTACCAGTTGATATTTAGGGGATCCTGCTCCACCCAAGGGAGATCTCGTATTTGAGCTAACCTGATGCTCTAAAATATGCTTAGCTTGGTGAAAAGAAGATATATCATGTTATTATCAGTGCTAACCTTTCAGAGCATGAAGAAATAAGATTACTTAAAACTCTAAAGAAGCACAGGGCTACTATTGGATATACTCTTGATGATCTTAAGGGCATAGGCCCCACTCTATGTCAGCACAAGATTAACATGGAACCAGATGCTAAACCTGTCATTTACCATCAACGCTGTCTCAATCCTAAGATGAAGGAGGTGGTAAGAACTAAGATATTAAAACTTCTGGAAGCAGGTATAATTTATCCTATTGCTGATAGTAGATGGGTAAGTCATGTTCATTGTGTTGCTAAGAAAGGTAGTATAACTGTCGTTCCTAATGATAAAAATGAGCTTATAACACAAAGAATCTTAACTGGTTATAGGATGGTGATTGATTTAGGAAATTAAATAAAGCTACTAAGAAAGATCATTACCCTTTGTATTTTATTGATAAAATGTTAGAAATATTATCTAAGCAGACACATTTTTGTTTTCTTGATGGATACTCTTCACCCTGGGCGTTTGGGTATTTTGGTTCTGTTAGTTCTGTTTTTGGGTAATTCGGGTACTTAAAAATGGGAACCGAAATTTTTCCTGCCAAAAAAAATACCCGAACCCAAATTACCCAAAATTTCGGTTTGGGTAATTCGGGTACCCAAAAAACCCAAAATATCCGGAGCACACATCAACTTTTGGTATGATTAATTTTGGTAGTACGGGTATTTAGGGCAGTATGGATATTTTAGATAGTATGGATAACATGATAGTGTAATAATAGGATGAATAATTTGGGTAGTATGAATAATTCGGGTAGTATGGGTATTTTGGGTTTTCTAGACTGAAACCCGAACCCTAACCCGAAAACTAAATAGCCAAGAAATGATAACCGAACCCTAACCTGATACCCGAATTACCCGACAATTCAGGTAATTTGGTTCGGTTCGGGTTCGGGTGACGGGTTAGGGTACCCAAATGCCCAGGGTGAGATACTCTGGTTTTTCTCAAGTACCAGTGTCAAAATAGGACCAAGAGAAAACTACCTTTACTTGCCCTTTCAGAACTTATGCTTATAAGCGTATGGCCTTTGGTTTATGCAATGCACCTGCTACCTTTCAAACATGAATGACTGCTATATTCTCTGACTTTTGTGAAAAGATTGTTGAGGTATTCATGGATGATTTTTCCGTTCACGTGACTTCTTTTGATGATTGTTGAGCAACCTCGATCGAGTTTTGTAGAGATGTGAAGAAACTAATCTTGTCTTGAATTGGGAGAAGTGCCATGATACGTCTCCAACGTATCTACTTTTCCTAACACTTTTGCTCTTGTTTTGGACTCTAATTTGCATGATTTGAATGAAACTAACCCGGACTGACGCTGTTTACAGCAGAACTACCATGGTGTTGTTTTTGTGTAGAAATAAAAGTTCTCAGAACAAAGCGAAACTTTTTGGAGATTTATTTTGAAATATTTAAGAAATTATGGAGCCAAAAGCAAGCAGATAGGGGGGGGCAGGGTGCCCATGCTCCACCAGGGTGCGCCAGGCCCGCTTGGCGCGGCCTGGTGGAGGGTAGACACCTCGTGGGTCCCCCGGCCCTAATTCCAATGCTATAAATTCACATTTTTCCGGAAAAAAAACATAGAGAAGGTTTTACATCGTTTCACGATACGGAGCCGTCGCCACCTCCTGTTCTTCATCGGGAGGCCAGATCTGGAGTCCGTTTGGGGCTCTGGAGAGGGGGATCTTCGGTCTTCGTCATCATCAACCCTTCTCCATCGCCAATTCCATGATGCTCCCCACCGGGAGTGAGTAATTCCTTCGTAGGCTTGCTGGTCGGTGAGGAGTTGGATGAGATTCATCATGTAATTGAGTTTGTTTTGTTATGGCTTGATCCCTAGTATCCACTATTTACTAAGATTCATGTTGCTATGACTTTGCCATGCTTAATGCTTGTCACTAGGGCCCGAGTGCCATGATTTAAGATCTTAACCGTTTATGTTATCATCATTATATCTATTTTCTTGATCCGATCTTGCCTAGTCATATGCACCTATTATGTGTTATGATCTGTCAACCCCATAGTGACAATATTTGGGATACTTCATGGTGATGACCGTAGTTCGAGGAGTTCATGTATTCACTAAGTGCTAATGCTTTGTTCCGATTTTCTATTAAAAGGAGGCCTTAATATCCCTTAGTTTCCTTATGGACCCCGCTGCCACGGGAGGGTAGGACAAAAGATGTCATGCAAGTTCTTATCCATAAACACGTATGACTATATATGGTATACATGCCTACATTACATTGACGAACTGGAGCTAGTTCTGTGTTGCCCTAGGTTATGATTGTTATATGATGAATATCATCAAAAAATACTCCGATCTAGTGCCTACGACCTTTCCACTTATTGTTCTTGCTAAGTTACCATTACTGCTATCACTGTTGCACTTGCTACAAAACTATTGATGTTATTGTTACCACTGCTATCAAAGTATCATATTACTGTGCTGCTGATCACTTTGCTACAGATATTTATCTCTAGGTGTGGTTGAAATGACAACTCAACTTCATATACTCTCAAATATTCTTTGGCCCCTGAGGGAGTCCTGGATTAGGGGGTCCTCGGGAGGCCGACCTATTTCTATGGGTCGGACTATAAGGGCCACTTACCGAACATAGGAAAGTTTTGTGGCCCAGTCTCCAAGGTGGAAGCATTAGGATGCATGGCTTGTACTCCACGTTTGATGTAGCGAATAGGCATGTTTATCTCTTCGGCATGTAACCGACCATGTGTAAACCCTAGGTACCCTCGACATCTATATAAGCTGGAGGGTTTTAGGTGGTAGAGATAAGAACAACTCATCTAGGGTTAGCTATACGATCTCGAGGTAGATCAACTCTGTAACCCCCATATCATCAATCCATCCAAGCAGGACGTAGGGTATTACCTCCATAGGAGGGCCCGAACCTGGGTAAATATGTGTCCCCTTCGTCTCCTGTTACCATCGATCCTAGTCTCACAGTTCGGGACCCCCTACCCGAGATCCGCCGGTTTTGACACCGACAGCCCCCCTTGTGTCGAATCTATAAATTTGGGTTGAATACTCTACCCTCAAAAACTTTTGCGATCCCCTATACTTGTGGGTTATCAAAACCTTTTTCTTGCACCGTTGCCGGGGATCATAGCTATATTTGTTGAGTCACTTGGTATTTATATCGATTGATCACTATGAAGAATCTGAAGGATACCAAAATCATTATTTTTCACTCTAAGATGAGGGGAGGTAAGGAACTGCCATCACACTCTGCACTTGATTCACCTTCTGTTATGAGTAAGCTTGCACCACCACCACATGCTATTAATCCTGATATTGATGATGCTACTTCTGCTATGAATGATGCTTATGATGATGCTAGTTCCATGCTTGATGATAATGTGCCATTAGGTGAATTTCTTGATGAACAAATTGCTAGAGCTAAATGTTGGAAATATGCCCTAGAGGCAATAATAAAATGGTTATTATTGTATTTCCTTGTTCATGATAATTGTCTATTGTTCATGCTATAATTGGGTTAACCGGAAACCGTAATGCATGTGTGAATACATAGACCACAACATGTCCCTAGTGAGCCTCTAGTTGGCTAGCTCGTTGATCAAAAGATGGTCACGGTTTCATGACCATGGACATTGGATGTCGTTGATAACGGGATCACATCATTAGGAGAATGATGTGATGGAGAAGACCCAATCCTATGCATAGCACAAGATCGTGTAGTTCGTCTGCTAAAGCTTTTCCAATGTCAAGTATCGTTTCCTTAGACCATGAGATTGTGCAACTCCCGGATAACATAGGAATACTTTGGGTGTGCCAAACGTCACAACGTAACTGGGTGGCTATAAAGGTACACTACGGGTATCTCCGAAAGTGTCTGTTGGGTTGGCACGAATCGAGACTGGGATTTGTCACTCCGTGTGACGGAGAGGTATCTTTGGGCCCACTCAGTAAGACATCATCATAATGAGCTCAATGTGACTAAGGAGTTAGCCACGGGATGATGTGTTACGGAACGAGTAAAGAGACTTCCCGGTAACGAGATTGAACAAGGTATAGGGATACCGACGATCGAATCTCGAGCAAGTACAATACCGGTAGACAAAGGGAATTGTATACGGGATTGATTGAATCCCCGACATCGTGGTTCATCCGATGAGATCATCGTGGAGCATGTGGGAGCCAACATGGGTATCCAGATCCCTCTGTTGGTTATTGACCGGAGAGGTGTCTCGGTCAAGTCTACGTGTCTCCTGAACCCGTAGGGTCTACACACTTAAGGTTCGATGACGCTAGGGTTATAGGGAAATACTGTACGTGGTTACCGAAGGTAGTTCGGAGTCCCGGATGAGATACCGGACGTCACGAGGAGCTCCGGAATGGTCCGGAGGTGAAGAATGATATATAGAAAGTGAGGATTTGGCCACCGGAAGTGTTTCGGGAAATACCGGTAACGTACCGGGACCACCGGAAGGGTTCCGGGGGTCCACCAAGTGGGGCCACCAGCCCCAGAGGGCTGCATGGGCCGCAAGTGGGAGGGAACCAGCCCCTAGGTGGGCTGGTGCGCCCCCCACAAGGGCCCAAGGCGCAGCAAAGGTGGGAGGGGGGCAAACCCTAGGCGCAGATGGGCCCTAGGCCCACCCTAGGGCAGCCGCACCCCTCTCCCTCTTGGCCGCCGGCCAGATGGGATCTGGAGGCTGCCGCACCACCCTAGGGTGGGAACCCTAGGGCGCAGCCCTCCCTCCTCCTCCTCCTATATATAGTGGAGCCCTTGGGGCTGTTTGGGACACGACTCTCTCTCCCTCTCGGCGCAGCCCTACTCCTCCTACTCCTCGTTCTCCGTAGTGCTTGGCGAAGCCCTGCCGGAGACCACGCAGCTCCACCGTCACCACGCCGTCGTGCTGCCGGAGCTCTCCCTCAACCTCTCCTTCCTCCTTGCTGGATCAAGGCGTAGGATACGTCACCGGGCTGCACGTGTGTTGAACGCGGAGGCGCCGTTGTTTGGCGCTAAGATCGGAGTCCACCGCGATCTGAATCGCTACGAGTACGACTCCACCAACCGCGTTCTTGTAACGCTTCCGCTTAGCGATCTTCAAAGGTATGAAGATGCACTCTCCCCTTACTCGTTGCTGGTTTCTCCATAGATAGATCTTGGTGAACACTTAGGAATTTTTTTGATTTACTACTACGTCTCCCAACAGTGGCATCATGAGCTAGGTCTATGCGTAGAATCTATGCACGAGTAGAACACAAGTTGTTGTGGGCGTCGATCTTGTTAATTTGCTTGCCGTTACTAGTCTTATCTTGATTCGGCGGTATTGTGGGATGAAGCGGCCCAGACCAACTTTACACGTACGCTTACGTGAGACCGGTTCCACCGCCTGACATGCACTTGTTGCATAAGGTGGCTAGCGGGTGTCTGTCTCTCCCACCTTAGTCAGATTGGATTCGATGAAAAGGGTCCTTATGAAGGGTAAATAGCAATTGGCATATCACGTTGTGGTTTTGGCGTAGGTAAGTAACGTTCTTGCTAGAAACCTATAGCAGCCACGTAAAAACTTGCAACTACAAATTAGAGGACGTCTAACTTGTTTTTGCAGCATATGCCTTGTGATGTGATATGGCCAAAAGGATGTGATGTGATGCATTGTGATGTATGAGATTGATCATGTTCTTGTAATAGGATTCACGACTTGCATGTCGATGAGTATGACAACCGGCAGGAGCCATAGGAGTTGTCTTATTTTATTGTTTGACCTGCGTGTCAATCATAAACGCCATGTAATTACTTTACTTTATTGCTAAACATTAGCCATAGTAGTAGAAGTAATAGTTGGCGAGACAACTTCATGAAGACACAATGATGGAGATCATGATGATGGAGATCATGGTGTCGTGCCGGTGACAGTGATGATCATGGTGCCCCGAAGATGGAGATCAAAGGAGCAAGATGATATTAGCCATATCATGTCACTATATTGATTGCATGTGATGTTTATCATGTTTACATCTTATTTGCTTAGAACGACGGTAGTAAATAAGATGATCTCTCAATAAAATTTCAAGAAAAGTGTTCACCCTAACTGTGCACCGTTGCTAAGGATCGTTGTTCCGAAGCACCACGTGATGATCGGGTGTGATAGGTTCTAACGTTCGCATACAACGGGTGTAAGCCAGATTTACACACGTGAAGCACTTAGGTTGACTTGACGAGCCTAGCATGTACAGACATGGCCTCAGAACACGGAAGACCGAAAGGTCGAACATGAGTCGTATAGTAGATGCGATCAACATGGAGATGTTCACCATGGATGACTAGTCCGTCTCACGTGATGACCGGACACGGGCTAGTTGACATGGATCATGTATCACTTGGATGACTAGAGAGATGTCTGTCTAAGTGGGAGTTCATTAAATAATTTGATTATGTGAACTTAATTATCATGAACTTAGTCTGAAAATGTCTTTACAATCTATATTGTAGATCCAATGGCCAACGCTAATGTCACCCTCAACTTCAACGCGTTCCTAGAGAAAACCAAGCTGAAAGATGATGGAAGCAACTATGCGGACTCGGTCCATAGCTTGAGGATCATCCTCATAGCTTCCAAGAGATTGTATGTCCTTGATGCACCGCTAGGTGACCCACCCATTTTCCCAGCGGACCAAGACGTTACGAACGCTTGGCAGTCGCGCTGCGATGATTACTCCCTTGTTCAGTGCGGCATGCTTTACAGTCTAGAACCGGGGCTCCAAAAGCGTTTTGAGCAACACGGAGCATATGAGATGTTCCAAGAGCTGAAACTGGTTTTCCAAGCTCATGCCCAGGTCGAGAGATATGACGTCTCCGACAAGTTCTTTAGCTGTAAGATGGAGGAGAATAGTTCTGTCAGTGAGCACATACTCAAAATGTCTGGGTTGCACAACCGCTTGACTCAGCTGGGAGTCAATCTCCCGGATGACTCGGTCATTGACAGAATCCTCCAGTCGCTTCCACCTAGCTACAAGAGCTTTGTGATGAACTACAACATGTAGGGTATGGAGAAGTCCATTCCTGAGTTGTACTCGATGCTGAAATCAGCGGAGGTCGAGATCAAAAAGGAGCATCAAGTGTTGATGGTGAATAAGACCACTAGTTTCAAGAAAGGCAAGGGTAAGAAGAACTTCAAGAAGGACGGCAAAGCTGTTGCCGCGCCCGGTAAGCAAGTTGCCGGGAAGAAGAACAAGAATGGACCCAAGCCTGAGACTGAGTGCTTTTATTGCAAGGGTACCGGTCACTGGAAGCGGAACTGCCCCAAGTACTTAGCGGATAAGAAGGCCGGCAACGTTAAAGGTATATGTGATATACTTGTTATTGATGTGTACCTAACCAGCGCTCGTAGTAGCTCCTGGTTATTTGATACCGGTGTAGTTGCTCACATTTGTAACTCCAAGCAGGAGCTGCGGAATAAGGGGAGACTGGCAAAGGACGAGGTGACGATGCGCGTCGGGAATGGTTCCAAGGTCGATGTGATCGCCGTCGGCACGCTACCTCTACATCTACCTTCGGGATTAGTTTTAAACCTCAATAATTGTTATTTAGTACCAGCTTTGAGCATGAACATTGTATTTGGATCTCGTTTGATGCGAGATGGCTACTCATTTAAATCTGAGAATAATGGTTGTTCTATTTATATGAGAGAAATGTTTTATGGTCATGCCCCACTGGTCAATGGTTTATTTTTGATGAATCTCGAACGTGATGTTACACATGTCCATAGTGTGAGTACCAAAAAGTGTAAGGTTGATAACGATAGTCCCACTTACATGTGGCACTGCCGCCTTGGTCATATTGGTGTCAAACGCATGAAGAAGATCCATGCTGATGGACTTTTGGAGTCTCTTGATTTCGAATCATTTGACACGTGCGAACCATGCCTCATGGGCAAGATGACCAAGACTCCGTTCTCTGGAACAATGGAGCGAGCAACGGACTTGTTGGAGATAATACATAACGATGTATGCGGTCCAATGAGCGTCGAGGCTCGCGGTGGCTACCGTTATGTTCTCACCCTCACTGATGACTTGAGCAGATATGGGTATGTCTACTTAATGAAACACAAGTCTGAAACCTTTGAAAGGTTCAAGGAATTTCAGAGTTAGGTAGAGAATCAACGTGACAGGAAAATAAAGTGCCTACGATCTGATCGTGGCGGAGAATACTTAAGTCACGAGTTTGGCACGCACCTAAGGAAATGTGGAATTGTTTCACAACTCACGCCGCCTGGCACACCTCAGCGAAATGGTGTGTCTGAACGTCGTAATCGCACTCTAATGGATATGGTGTGATCTATGATGTCTCTTACCAACTTACCGCTATCATTTTGGGGATATGCATTAGAGACTGCCGCATTCACTTTAAATAGGGCACCGTCTAAATCCGTTGAGACGACACCGTATGAATTATGGTTTGGAAAGAAACCTAAGCTGTCGTTTCTAAAAGTTTGGGGCTGCGATGCTTATGTGAAGAAACTTCAACCTGAGAAGCTCGAACCCAAAGCGGAAAAGTGCGTCTTCATAGGATATCCCAAAGAGACTATTGGGTATACCTTCTACCTCAGATCCGAAGGCAAAGTCTTTGTTGCCAAGAATGGATCATTTCTCGAGAAAGAGTTTCTCTCGAAAGAAGTAAGTGGGAGGAAAATAGAACTTGATGAGGTAATTGTACCTCCAATCGAACCGGAGGGTAGCGCAGCACAGGAAGTTGTTTCTGTGGAGCCTACACCGGCTGGAGAGGAAGTTAATGATGATGATCATGAAACTTCAGATCAAGTTACTATTGAACATCGAAGATCCACTAGGACACGTTCCGCACCAGAGTGGTACGACAACCCTGTCTTGGAGATCATGTTGTTGGATAACAGTGAACCTTCGAACTATGAAGAAGCGATGGCGGGCCCGGATTCCAACAAATGGCTTGAAGCCATGAAATCCGAGATAGGATCCATGTATGAGAACAAAGTGTGGACTTTGGTGGACTTGCCTGATGATAAGCGAGCCATTGAAAATAAATGGATCTTTAAGAAGAAGACTGACGCGGATGGTAATGTGACCGTCTATAAGGCTCGGCTTGTCGCTAAGGGTTATCGACAAGTTCAAGGAGTTGACTACGATGAGACTTTCTCACCCGTAGCGACGCTAAAGTCTATCCGAATCATGTTAGCAATTGCCGCATTTTATGATTATGAGATCTGGCAAATGGACGTCAAAACGGCATTCCTTAATGGCTTCCTTAAGGAAGAACTGTATATGATGCAGCCGGAAGGTTTTGTCGATCCTAAAGATGCTAACAAAGTATGCAAGCTCCAGCGCTCCATCTATGGGCTGGTGCAAGCATCTCGGAGTTGGAACATTCGCTTTAATGAGGTGATTAAAGCATTTGGGTTTATGCAGGTTTATGGAGAACCCTGTATTTGCAAGAAAGTGAGTGGGAGCTCTGTAGCATTTCTCATATTATATGTGGATGACATAATGTTGATGGGAAATGATATAGAACTTTTGGAAAGTGTAAAGGCCTACTTGAATAAATGTTTTTCAATGAAGGACCTTGGATAAGCTGCTTACATATTAGGTATTAAGATCTATAGAGATAGATCGAAACGCCTAATAGGTCTTTCACAAAGTACATACCTTGAAAAGATATTGAAGAAGTTCAATATGGATCAGTCCAAGAAGGGGTTCTTGCCTGTGTTACAGGGTGTGAGATTGAGTACGACTCAATGCCCGACCACGGCAAAGGATAGAGAAGTGATGAGTGTCATCCCCTATGCTTCAGCCATAGGCTCTATTATGTATGCCATGCTGTGTACCAGACCTGATGTGAACCTTGCCATAAGTTTGGTAGTGAGGTACCAAAGTGATCCCGGAGCGGAACACTGGACAGCGGTCAAGAATATCCTGAAGTACCTGAAAAGGACAAAGGACATGTTTCTCGTATATGGAGGTGCCGAAGAGCTCGTCGTAAAGGGTTACGTCGATGCTAGCTTCGACACAGATCCGGACGACTCCAAGTCACAAACCGGCTACGTGTATATTTTGAATGGAGGGGCAGTCAGCTGGTGCAGCAGCAAGCAAAGTGTCGTGGCGGCATCTACATGTGAAGCGGAGTATATAGCTGCTTCGGAAGCAGCAAAGGAAGGAGTCTGGATGAAGGAGTTCATCACCGACCTAGGATTAATTCCCAATGCATCGGGCCCGATGACTCTATTCTGTGACAACACTGGAGCTATTGCCCTTGTGAAGGAGCCCAGGTTTCACAAGAAGACAAGACACATCAAGCGCCGCTTCAACTCCATCCGTGATTACATTCAGGATGGAGATATAGATATTTGTAAAGTACATACGGATCTGAATGTCGCAGATCCGTTGACTAAACCTCTCTCACGAGCAAAACATGATCAACACCAGAATGCTATGGGTGTTCGATTCATCACAATGTAACTAGATTATTGAATCTAGTGCAAGTGGGAGACTGTTGGAAATATGCCCTAGAGGCAATAATAAAATGGTTATTATTGTATTTCCTTGTTCATGATAATTGTCTATTGTTCATGCTATAATTGTGTTAACCGGAAACCGTAATGCATGTGTGAATACATAGACCACAACATGTCCCTAGTGAACCTCTAGTTGGCTAGCTCATTGATCAAAAGATGGTCATGGTTTCATGACCATGGACATTGGATGTCGTTGATAACGGGATCACATCATTAGGAGAATGATGTGATGGACAAGACCCAATCCTAAGCATAGCACAAGATCGTGTAGTTCGTCTGCTAAAGCTTTTCCAATGTCAAGTATCGTTTCCTTAGACCATGAGATTGTGCAACTCCCGGATACCGTAGGAATACTTTGGGTGTGCCAAACGTCACAACGTAACTGGGTGGCTATAAAGGTACACTACGGGTATCTCCGAAAGTGTCTGTTGGGTTGGCACGAATCGAGACTGGGATTTGTCACTCCGTGTGACGGAGAGGTATCTCTGAGCCCACTCGGTAAGACATCATCATAATGAGCTCAATGTGACTAAGGAGTTAGCCACGGGATGATGTGTTACGGAACGAGTAAAGAGACTTGCTGGTAACGAGATTGAACAAGGTATAGGGATACCGACGATCGAATCTCGGGCAAGTACAATACCGGTAGACAAAGGGAATTGTATACGGGATTGATTGAATCCCCGACATCGTGTTTCATCCGATGAGATCATCGTGGAGCATGTAGGAGCCAACATGGGTATCCAGATCCCGCAGTTGGTTATTGACCGGAGAGGTGTCTCGGTCTACACACTTAAGGTTCGATGACGCTAGGGTTATAGGGAAATAGTGTACGTGGTTACCGAAGGTAGTTCGGAGTCCCGGATGAGATCCCGGACGTCCCGAGGAGCTCCGGAATGGTCCAGAGGTGAAGAATGATATATAGGAAGTGAGGATTTGGCCACCGGAAGTGTTTCGGGAAATACCGGTAACGTACCGGGACCACCGGAAGGGTTCCGGGGGTCCACCAAGTGGGGCCACCAGCCCCAGAGGGCTGCATGGGCCGCAAGTGGGAGGGAACCAGCCCCTAGGTGGGCTGGTGCGCCCCCCACAAGGGCCCAAGGCGCAGCAAAGGTGGGAGGGGTCAAACCCTAGGCGCAGATGGGCCCTAGGCCCACCCTAGGGCAGCCGCACCCCTCTCCCTCTTGGCCGCCGGCCAGATGGGATCTGGAGGCTGCCGCACCACCCTAGGGTGGGAACCCTAGGGCGCAGCCCTCCCTCCTCCTCCTCCTCCTATATATAGTGAAGCCCTTGGGGCTGTTTGGGACACGACTCTCTCTCCCTCTCGGCGCAGCCCTACTCCTCCTACTCCTCGTTCTCCGTAGTGCTTGGCGAAGCCCTGCCGGAGACCACGCAGCTCCACCGTCACCACGCCGTCGTGCTGCTGGAGCTCTCCCTCACCCTCTCCTTCCTCCTTGCTGGATCAAGGCGTAGGAGACGTCACCGGGCTGCACGTGTGTTGAACGCGGAGGCGCCGTTGTTCGGCGCTAAGATCGGAGTCCATCGCGATCTGAATCGCTACGAGTACGACTCCACCAACCACGTTCTTGTAACGCTTCCGCTTAGCGATCTTCAAAGGTATGAAGATGCACTCTCCCCTTACTCGTTGCTGGTTTCTCCATAGATAGATCTTGGTGAACACGTAGGAAATTTTTTGATTTACTACTACGTCTCCCAACACTAAAGAGAATGAAATTATTGAAACTGATGAATCTGCTGAAACTGATGAGAACTTTGAAACTGATGATTATGAAACACCTAATAGGCTTGGCTCTCCTAGATTTGAAAGGCCTAAGATACCTGAAGGTTATGCTTTAGATGGAGAAATAGCTAGAGAGATTCTTGCTTGTAAGGATAGAAATAGCTAGAGTTCTCCGTTGATTCTCGGGGCGACTTGTCGCTATCCAGGCTCGCAGCTTCGCCTGTATTACCCGAAGAATCTGAGGCTTTAAACTCGAGTTCCTCCTTCGGACACGCCAATGGGGTTACCCATGGTGATGGGCCGATCTCTTGCTTCGATCCGTCCTTTGTGCCAGAAGACCGGGCATGTGTTCTTTCCGAACATTCCCCATGTCCGGGCAGTTCGGAGGTAAACTCCGTAAGTTCCAAACAATCTGATCCGATCGGGCTCTCAGCGGTTGACGAGGCCCTGGATCGGATCTCGTCGATGAAGATCACCGATGACCTAACCCCGATCTATGCTCGGATCGGTTACGGTGCAGGTCGGGACGAGTTTTTTGACCCACCCACCACCCACTTGATAGGCACTATCGAAGATTTAACCGACATGCTGGACTATGCCTTCGAGGAGGTAGAGTACATGGATGAAGAGGATTGCACCCCCACCGCTGTTAATACCGGAAGATGGGCCGCCACTTCAACATATGATGTCTACATGGTGGACACTCCTAATGACGATAAAACACCTAATAATGACGGCGATAAGTCGGGCGACGCACCGTCAAGGCACCGAAGGCTGCATAAGCGGTCCAAAGGCAAAAAGGGAAGGACAGCTATTATCGGCACCGGGGACGGAGTTACCCCCGAAGACCATGGCGACCCTGATAATCCCGAACACCCGTTAGAGGGTCAGGAAAGGCATGAGGACCAAAGCAACCCCGACGACTTCAACGGTTCTGAGGACGAAAATTACCTCCCCCCTGTCGAGAAGGAGGATATCCCCAAAGCCGACGACCTGGACATCCCTGATAACCATGAAGATCAGGAACAGTTCAGACAGCAACTCATAGCGATGGCTCGCAGTCTGAGAGCCAAGGAATGACAGCTTAAAGCCGAACAGGATGACCTCAATGATCGATGGACAAGAGTCCTCTCAGCCGAGGAAGGACATGGTACTGGTCTGTCGGGCCAGCCCAAGAGCTATCCGTGAAGAGGGCTGCTGCCACAATTCGACGACGAGCTCACCGATACCCCGTCTCCGAAACATACTCCATATGATAGGCCAGACCGCCCTCGTCGCGGGTGTGATCGGACGGCTGACGACGCCGGTTATAGGCCGGCAATACCCCAAAGATGGGGAAAAGAGCCACTAGAGCCCAATGATAGGTTCGACCTGCGAGATGACTTAGATCACAGAGCAGGCCGTACAAGATCCATCTACAGATCCAAAGGATACTCACCCGATAGACGGGATGGGTACAGACCATGGCTCGACCGAAGAGATAACAGAGACCGGGAACGTAACCAAGCTAGGACAAATGTCGATTACAGGCGCGACATAGCTCGGGTTCGAGGCACCACTCACCCGCTATGTGTCAAAGATGCGGTGATGCGGCATCAGTTCCCGGAAAGGTTTAAAACCGTGAACATCGAACAGTACGATGGGACAACTGACCCGACCGTATGGATCGAGGACTTCCTCCTCCACATCCACATGGATCGAGGAGATGATCTCCACGCCATCAAATACCTCCCCCTTAAACTCAAGGGGCTAGCTCGGCACTGGCTCAACAGCCTCCCTGAAAACTCCATTGGATGCTGGGAAGACCTGGAGGATGCGTTCCGCTCTAACTTCCAGGGAACCTATGTTTGGCCGCCGGACTCCTCCGACCTAAGTAACGTTGTTCAGAAGTCCGGAGAATCTGCACGACAATTCTGGAATCGGTTCTTGACGAAAAAGAACCAAATTGTCGACTGCTCGGATGCCGAGCCAACAGCCTCTTTCGGCAGAATATTCGGGACGAATGGCTGGCCCGCCAGCTCGGCCAAGATAAACCTCGGACCATGTCCGCCCTTACTTCCCTGATGACTCGCTTTTGCGGGGGTGAAGATAATTGGCTAGCAAGACATAGCCACAACTCTGAAGACCCCGGAACCTCCGAAGTTCGAGATGGCAACGAGAAACAAAAGCGCAACAAAAACAAGCGCTGACACAATAACAGTGATGCCGATGACACGGCCGTTAACGCCAACTTCTGCAACTCCTGCCCTGGACAGCAAAAGAAGCCTCCTAAAGGCAATCGTGACGGACCCACTCCACTGGAAAAAATAATGGAGTGGACTTGCCAAATCCACGGGACTCAGGAGAAGCCCGCCAACCACACACACCGCAACTGCTAGGTGTTTAAACATGTCGGCAATCTCCCACCCGAGGATCAAAGCAAGAGCCCTAACAGCGAGGATGACGATAATCCTTGGGGTCTAATTGGTGGCAACCAAAAGCCCTCCGGAAGTCAAGACGGTAAACATGATATATGCCACCCATATACCCAAGAAGGAGAGGAAGCGCGCCCTTCGAGAGGTCTACGCTGTAGAACCAGTGGCCCCGAAGTATAACCCATGGTCGGCATATCCGATCACTTTTGATCGGCGCGATCACCCGACCAGTATCCATCACGGGGGTTCGGCCGCACTCGTCCTCGACCCCATTATCGATGGGTATCACCTCACAAAAGTCCTAATGGATGGAGGAAGTAGCCTTAATCTGATCTACTCGGATATGGTGAAAAATATGGGCATAGACCCATCACAGATTAAACCCAGTAACACCACCTTCAAAGGGGTGATTCCAGGCGTCGAAGCCCAGTGCACGGGCTCCGTAACCCTAGAAGTTGTGTTCGGATCGCCCTATAACTTTTGCAGCGAAGACTTGATCTTTGACATCGTCCCCTTCCGCAGTGGCTATCACGCCCTGCTTGGTCGGACAGTGTTCGCTTGTTTCAACGCCGTCCCGCATTATGCATACCTCAAGCTCAAGATGTCTGGCCCCAAAAGGGTCATCAGTGTCGACAGCAATACGGAGCGATCTCTACGGACTTAGGAGCATGCGCTGGCCCTGGCGGCCGAATATAGTTACCAAAATGATCGGCAGGTTCCGGCATCTGTCGTAAAGACATGCAAGGTTAGGAAGCAAGCTCGGCTACAGGCTGAACTCTCAGAACCCTCCTCTATCCCAAATAGGGACTCGCACCCCATCACACGCCCCTAGGACCAGCGAAATACGTGCCAAGAAGGCACAACTTTGCGCTTAAAATTCCATGGGCAGCGGTGGGGAAACAAAGGTGGGAGTTCGGCTGGATCGGACTACTACCACTAAATATGTCTTCGGACATAATGCAGGGACCATTGAAGGGCCAACCACGGGCATAAAGCCTATACATAGTTCGGCGACTTCTCCGGACTTCGTTTGCAAGGTCCGCTCGCCGAAAGATGCCACCCATCGAGGCACACCAAAGATCAGGAGTAAAACCAGCAACATGGCATATCGAGGACGTAAGACCATCAATCGAAGACCCCTGGTACAACCGCTCCTGTAATCTCCTTTTTTTTACCTATAAGCAGTTGCTTCGGCACTCCGAATAATAAGAGTTGTTGAGGAAAAATACAACATCATTTTACATGTTTTCTGGTTGTCCTTCTTGGCACATATTTCCCTTTTCACCCTCTTCTCGCGAATTAATTCGATACGTTATGATGCGACCGGATATTACACCGGGGGATCGAACTTACAAATCGCCTTACATATTGTTCATTATGTGTTCGGCGTCTCGGCGTTCACTTGATATGCATCGGTTCCGAACTGTGTGTTGGGTCAATTGTTGGGTTGCCCGGCTCCTGTGCTTGCCCCTTTACGTTCCGCTCGTTCGGCTAAAAGGGCAAAGGGAGCACCCCTGCGATTGTGCTTCCGGATTGTCTGGTCAAGCACCTCAGGGGAGAAAGCCGAAAACTGACTGTCATGGTATGCGAGATCCGATCTGTGAACCCGAGCTGGAAGTATTATATGTCAATCCTCGTAAGCGGTTATTCTATGTTATACGAGGGGTTTGTCCTTTATGCAAACCTTGTGATACTGGCTTTATCCGTGGTTCATCCGAACATCACAGCACTTCGGTAGCCAATTGTAAGCTTCATGCAGTCCTTTTCGTGCCCCTACGGCTAAGTGAAAGAAATAAAGCACTTTAGTCTGATTGCCTAGTCTGCCGCACTTCACCGCCTTCGGGTTCTGATAACTCGGCTAAGGGAGATAGTGCATTGGCATAGACACCCCATGTGGTATCTACTTGGCGGCTGAAGCCGACGACTCGCATCTTTCAGTATCAAAACAGCCACACAGGAGTTACAAAGGAAGGCAAAACTATAAAAGCATAATAACTTATAACATCAAAAGTTTTGATATGTCTTCGGACGCGTTACAACTCATTCAAACATATTATTACCCGAACACTGTGACGCTATAACCCGAGCACTCTCCATCACTCCATCGAAGTACAGCTCGGGGCGTCTATGCTCCTTCCCGGGAGGCGGCGGGGCAGTTGCTACCTTCATCGGATCCACCCCCGGCCAGTGCACCTTGGCCTTGGCAAGGGCCATCCGGACTCCCTCCATGCAGGAAGAGCGCTTCACGACGTCCAAGCGGGGCAAGGCGGCAATCAACTTCTGCACCAAGCCAAAGTAGCTACCTGGCAGCGGCTCGCTGGGCCATAAGCGGATGCAGAGGTCCTTCATGGCTGGCCTTGCCATCTGGTGCAGCTCCATCTGTTGCTTTAGCTGCTCCACGAGAAGAGGCGAGCACTCGGGGGCTTCGAACTGTGCCCAGAATAGCCAAGCCGCGTCTCCTTCTTCCCTCGAGGCGAACAACATATTGGCGCCCGCCATGCTCTTCTGAAGGTCGGAGGAGGCGCCTGAAGAACGCCAGACCTGGGTAAGCAATTTGAATTTCCTATCCCCGAAGACGCACTGTAGTAAGTATGGCTTACCATCCATTATGTCCTTCGCTTGGTGGACCTGCTCCTCATAAAACCGCTTGTCCACCCGCTCCTTCTGAAGATCATTCTTCAGGGTGGACAGTTCATCTGTGCTCTCCTTGCCCTTCTGCCCAAGGACCTCGCACTTCCGGCTGGCGTCCTTGAGCTCGTGCTGAACCTCCGCCACACGAGCCTCGTGCTTCTGGTTGGTGGCTCGCAGGGCGAAGAGGGCGGTCGCCACTTCTTTGGCCGCTGCTCTCTCAACGGCCGCATGGTCTTTTGCTTGTTGGAGCTCGGCCTTGAGCCTCTCCACCTCCTTCGCCAAAGCTGTTTGCACATTAAGACATTTTGAAAAAACTGCATGGATAGAGTTTGGGCAAAGGTTTTCGGATTTTGTTTTAACCTACCTTGTGCCTCGTTGAATCTTTGGTTGAGGGCTTCAACTTCATCCTCGGAGCGTTTAAGCTTCCGATTCAGCTCGTCTAGCTCGGCGCCATTTATTGCCGCCGCCGATGACGATGCCTACAGTACACATACAGTGGACATGTTACATGGGTTTTCAACTCCCGCATTATAATCAATCCGATCATATGTTGGACCTTATCAGGAGCTACCCTAACTTGCCGGACAAATAAATTGTATCTAGACCGGTATCGGATACATCCTTGACCCCTACGTAAGTTTTTTAAAACTCTCCTATGGCTCAGGGGCTGCCATGTATATGATGGAAATAAATAAAACTTTGCAAATAAGAGTATCAGGTGACTTACTTGAAAACCCATTAGGAGACCTTTAAAGTCCTCCTTCAGTCCATTGTCAACGGACTGGATGCTCTATAATACCGCACCCATAAGGGTGCGGTGCTCCTCGGAGACGGAGGCGCTCGATAGAGCCTCCTCCATCACCGGCCAATCATTGGTCGGTGGCGCCGGCGGTGATCGGATAACCCGATCACCAACCGGGGTTTGGACCAGGACCTCCGGAGGCGTGGTACGCTCTGGAGATGCCCTTGGAGGGGACTAAGTGGCCGCTCATCCGGCCTCCTCAATGTCCAGGCGGGGTACTTCCCCCCGGTCTTTGGTAACCGAGGTGTTAGCCTCGGCCATTGTGCCGTCTCCCCCGCCGTCGGTGCCCGTCTCCGAAGGAGCATGTTGGGATGACACCTCGGCGGTGTCTTTCCCGGCGCCCGGAGTGGCGGGATGCGATGCATTCCCACTCTCTGCTAGTTCGGCGGGCGTGGTCTCCCCGTCCGATATTTGATCGGTGGGGAGGATGCGTGGGGGGCTGCGAAATCTATAAGCACCTGCGTATTAGTAAACTCTAAACTTGTTAAAATAATAAACAAGGGATCTTCGGATCCTAACCTTCGAGCCGGGGGCTTGACCCTGAGGTTCCTTCGTGGAACCACCTCGAGGTTATCGGACTCAGTATCTGAGTTCGAGCTGTCGTCGGACAGGATCACCTGTGCCCGACGCGTCCTCTTCGGGGCAGGAGGGGGAACCTCCTCTGGGGCGTTCGATGATGCCGCCCTCTTCCTTGTGAGGGGGAAATTGCCTTCCCCCCCGGACGGCTTCGTCTTCCTCCTCTTCCTCCTGCTCCTCCTCCTCCTCTTCCTCCTCATGCTCCTCTTGATTCGAGGAGGCATGAATTACCCCGGACACAGTCTCTGACTGGTCCCGGATATGAAGGCCGCTTCGGCCTGGTTTCTTCTTCTTCTCCTTCTTCGTGGGGGCCTCATAAGGCTTCTCCAGGAGCATTTCCGCCAATAGCCCAGACCTAGCGTTCTCGGGCTGAGGTGCCGGACTGCTGATATTAACGGCGTTCTTTAGCCATTTCTGCAAGGGAGTGATCGGAAGAAAACGTTATGGGTCCTCTTTGGGAAAAGTAAAAGCCGGTCAAGCAGAAGTGTACCGTACCTCGGTAATGGGCTTGGAGGCCTGCAGGCCTCTTTCTTCCTCCTTGGATGGCCAGCTCTCCTGCGACTTGAAGAGCGCCTTCCATAGCTTCTTCTGCATAGTGCGGAAGAGGTTCCGAATTGTGGGCGCATCATCGAGTTGACAAGCCCACAAGGGAGTGTCCCGGTGCTGGCAGGGGAGGATGCGTCTCCGGAGCTTCACCTGGACCACATTGGTCAACTTGATGTCCTTCTCGACCATGGAGCCGATGCGCTTCTGCAGGTCGCTCACCTCCTTTCTCGGTCCCTAGTTAAGGCCCTTGTTGAGCCATGAAGCTAGTCTGGTGGGGGGACCGGACCTGAATTCGGCAGGAGGAATTTGACCTTCTTCTCGTGGTTCTATGATATCGAACCACTCCTTCTGCCACACCTTGATGGTGTCGATGAAGGTGCTCGATGGCCACACGACGCAGGTGAGCTTGCCGATGACAGCCCCACCACAGTCTGCGTGCTTCCTGCCGACGCACTTTGGCTTGACGTTGAACAGTTTGAGCCAGAGCCCGAAGTGTGGCTCGACCCGAAGAAACGCCTCGCATACGAGGATGAAAGACGATATATTCATAAAGGAATTCGGTGGGAGGTCGTGGAAGTCAAGACCATAGAAGAACATCAACCCCCTGACGAAGGGGTGAAGCGGGAAGCCCAACCCCCTGATGAAGTGTGGGAGGAAGACCACCCTTTCGCCTGGCCGGGGGGTGGGGATCACTTGGCCCTCCTTTGGTGCGCGATGCGGAATGTCAGCGGAGAGGTAGCTGACCTTCTTGAGGTCGAGAATGTCCCGGTCGGTGACCGTGGAGACCTCGCACTGGCCTTTGGAGCCCGCCATTAATGAGCTTGGAGGTGGGGGAAGAAGACCTAGATATGGGTGTTGGGAGCTCAAAGGAATGGATGCTGGGGAAGCAGATGAGGAGCGTGATTAGCTTTGGGGGTTTTCTTCCCCTTTTCTGAGGCTTATCGATTTGATCTTCCCTTGCGGCGCCGTGAATCCCTCCGCTTCTCGAGACGTGCAAACCGTTACGCGTGCGTGATTAAACATATCCCGTATAAAATGGGACATGATCGGTATGTTGATAGATCATGATGATTAAAACGGCCTTGAACCGCGAATCGAGTTCGTGTAACCGGCCTAGCGGTCGTGGTGGGCCGTGACCTTTCGTCAGGAAGGTCGTCGGAGGAGTATTATTTATCCCTTGTTGTTTGGCCTTCAAGGCCAGCCCATTTGCAGTGTTCGGACGTGCTAGTATGCAGAATGCTACTTATCATCGGAGGCCGAACTATGTTCGGCGGGAAGAACTCACCTCACAAGCCGAAGACTCTGATCATGTAAAGCAATTGAAGCTGGGACCCTTGGCGTTGGAGGCAAGTTCTGGGGCTACTGAGGGAGTTCTGGATTAGGGGGTCCTCGGGAGGCCAACCTATTTCTATGGGCCGGACAATATGGGCCACTTACCGAACATAGGAAAGTTTGGTGGCCCAGTCTCCAAAATGGAAGCGTCATGATGCACGGCTTGTACTCCACGTTTGATGTTGCGAATAGGCATGTTTATCTCTTCGGCATGTAACCGACCATGTGTAAACCATAGGTACCCTCGGCATCTATATAAGCCGGAGGGTTTTAGGTGGTAGAGACAAGAACACCACATCTAGGGTTAGCTATACGATCTTGAGGTAGATCAACTCTGTAACCCCCATATCATCAATCCATCCAAGCAGGACGTAGGGTATTACCTCCATAGGAGGGCCCGAACCTGGGTAAATCTGTGTCCCCTTCGTCTCCTGTTACCATCGATCCTAGTCTCACAGTTCGGGACCCCCTACCCGAGATCCGCCGGTTTTGACACCGAGAGCCCCCTTGTGTCGAATCTTTAAATTTGGGTTGAATACTCTACCCTCGAAAACTTTTGCGATCCCCTATACTTGTGGGTTATCAAGACCTTTTTCTGGCGCCACTGCCGGGGATCATAGCTATATTTGTTGAGTCACTTGGTATTTATATCAATTGATCACTATGAAGAGTCTGAAGGATACTAAAATCATGATTTTTCCCTCTAAGATGAGGGGAGGTAAGGAACTGCCATCACACTCTGCACTTGATTCACCTTCTGTTATGAGTAAGCTTGCACCACCACCACATGCTATTAATCCTGATATTGATGATGCTACTTCTGCTATGAATGATGCTTATGATGATGCTAGTTCCATGCTTGATGATAATGTGCCATTAGGTGAATTTCTTGATGAACAAATTGCTAGAGCTAAAGAGAATTAAATTATTGAAACTGATGAATCTGCTGAAACTGATGAGAACTTTGAAACTGATGATTATGAAACACCTAATAGGCTTAGCTCTCCTAGATTTGAAAGGCCTAAGATACCTGAAGGTTATGCTTTAGATGGAGAAATAGCTAGAGAGATTCTTGCTTGTAAGGATAGAAATGATGTTAAGAAACTACTATGCAAGTATAAGGAAAAGACCTTGAATGCTAAGATGAAATGTGATCCTAAGTTTGCTACTTCACCTATCTTTGTTACTGATAAGGATTATGAATTATCTGTCGACATAGAGTTATTTACTTTAGTTGAATCTGATCCTTTTCATGGTTATGAAACTGAAACTGTGGTAGCACACCTTACTAAGCTGAATGATATAGCCATCTTATTTGCTCATGATGAGAAGTTTGTTACTATTATATTCTCAAATTGTTTCCGTTCTCATTAAAGAGTGATGCTAAGATATGGTACACCACTCTTACTCCTGGTTGTGTGCGTAGTCCCCAGGATATGATTTACTACTTCTCTGAAAAATATTTTCCTACTCATAAGAAACAAGCTACCTTACAGGAAATATTTAAGTATGTGCAAATTGAAGAAGAGAGTCTCCCACAAGCTTGGGGAGGCTTCTCCAATTGCTTAATGCTTTGCCTTATCATCCTCTTAAGAAACATGAAATACTTGACATCTTCTATAATAGACTAACTGATGCTTCTAGGGACTTCTTAGATAGTTGTGCTGGTTCTATTTTCAGGGAACGAACTATTGAACAAGCTGAGGAACTATTGAATAATATATTGAAGAACTATGATGACTGGACTCTCCCTGAACCACCAATTGAACCCACTCCGAAGAAGAGGGGTTTCTTATTTCTCATTCCTGAAGATATGAAAGAGGCAAAGAAATGTATGAAGGAAAAAGGTATTAAAGCTGAGGATGTTAAGAATTTACCACCTATTGAAGAAATACAAGGACTCAACACACCGACACCTCCACAGGTGGTAGAGGTAAATTCTTTATTGAGGTTTGATGAAGGTGATATCCCTTACAATAAACATCCTAGTCAATGCCTATATGAGTTTGATAACTACATTATGAAGCAAGAGCACTTCAATGCAAATGTTCTGAAACACTTGAAATATAATTCTGATATGATTGCTCGCTTGAGTGACTTGTTATTTAGAATCAGTAATGATGTTAGAGGTGTAGGAAAACATGCCTCTATGGTTCAAACTCAATTAGAACAAGTTGCTAAATCTCAAAGTGAACTGCTTGATGAAATGAATAATAATATGAATTATCATGCTATTAGAGTAGTAACTAGAGGAGGTAGAATGACGCAAGAACCTCTTTATCCTGAAGGTCATCCTAAAAGAATTGAACAAGAATCTCAAGGAATTAATGCTGATACACCTAGTCCTTCTAAGAAGAAAAAGAAAAAGAAAAATGATAGGACTTTGCATGCTTCTAGTGAACCTGAGATAGAAAAACCTCCTAACGATAATAATGATGTTTCTATTTCTGATGCTCAAACTCAATCTGGGAATGAACATCCACCTAGTAATAATGATAATGATAATGATAATGATGTTCATGAGGATACTCAACCTAGTGATGATAAAGAACCAGATACTGATGTAGAGATAGAACCTGCTGTTGATCTTGATAACCCACAACCTAAAAATAAACGATATGATAAAAAAGACTTTGTGGCTAGAAAACTTGGTAAAGAAAGAGAACCATGGGTTTAGAAACCCATGCCTTTCCCACCTAAACCATATAAGAAAAAGGATGATGAAGAATTTGAACGTTTTGCTGAAATGATTAGGCTAGTCTTTTTGCGTACCCGTCTAACGGAGATTTTGAAGATGCCTCCTTATGCTAAGTACTTGAAAGACATCATCGCTAATAAATGAAAGATACCTGAAGTTGAAATATCCACCATACTTGCTAATTATTCTTTTAAGGATGGAGTACCTATGAAACTTGGAGATCCTGGAATACCAACTATACCTTGCTCCATTAAAAGAAATTATGTCAAAACTGCTTTGTGTGATTTGGGAGCTGGTGTTAGTGTTATGCCTTTCTCTTTATATAAAAGACTTGTTTTGAATAAACTCACACCTACTAAAATATCATTACAAATGGCTAACAAATCAACTGCCATACCAATCGGTATTTGTGAGGATGTGCCCGTTGTTGTTGCAAATGTTACTATCTTAACGAACTTTGTTATTCTTGAGATGCCCGAGGATGACAACATGTCGATTATCCTTGGTAGACCCTTTTTGAATACTGCATGGGTTGTTATTGATTGCAATAAAACACTACAAGAAATATGTCAAGTTGCGACCATCGATATTGGTCACTGAATGGTCACTGTTTTCCAGTTTTGACCTTTTTACGACCAAAAACAGTTGGTCAAAACCTGGCCGTCTTTAATGAACTTTAACGACCTTCTTTGTGATATGGTCGTACAAGGTAACAACCAAAATGAAACGTTGTTGATCCTACGACCAATTGTTTTGGTCGTTGGTTAGCTGCTCAGGCCACGTCGGATCTAACGTGGCAAGCTGACGTGGCAAAATTGCGATCAATTGGATTGGTCGTTGATAAGATTCAGCCCGGTCCAATTTGGTGTCTATATGGGCCGAGCCCATTAATTCAGCCTTTTTAATATATATTTTTCCTGTTAATTTTCGCTAGCTAGATGGTCCTGGCCCAGCAATTCAGCCTTTATTTATTTCTGGGTTATGGGCTTTTAACATTGTTTTGGCAATTATATTTTGGAGCGAGTCCCACCAATTAGATAGGTCCCGCTTGTCATAGTCTCACACATTGGGCCCACATGATAGAAATTTCAAAAGTGCTCAAATTATTTTCATAAATCGGTCCCACAAGTCAGGTTTCCATTCCACACGTTTTCGAATCACATACATAATCAATATTTCAAACGGAACATTACAAATGTAGTTCATCAAATAACACTAACTAAGTCTACTACAATCTATACATAGTCTATTCCAACCCAAATATGCGTACTATTACAATATTTACAGTCTATTATAGTCAAACAAAAGAGACGACTCTTTGCTGAGTAGGGCTATCCGGCTTCGAACTTCAAATTTCGTAGACCTGGAGCTCCTGTAAAAGAGTCAACAGATAGGCTACCAGCATTAGAGTAGCTATTATTCCTGGAGTAGATTTGCAAACCTCCAGGTTTAGTGTACAGACTATCGAAAAATTATATATTGAAAGAGATATCATAGAAGTGTAGATTTATCGACCAAATGTATGATAAAGCAACATATTCAGCCAACTTCAAAGACCTAGATATTTTAGAGACCAATTTTATATGAGAACACTAGATGTTTGTGATGCATCTTCGCAGAACCACAAGCATGCTAGATATAGTATAATATGATTCCAGGAGTATAATGCTAACCACAAGAGCATCAATTAGCAGTAGGTATATAGCTAGCAAACTATCTAGTAGACATCATCAACCCTTGAACCATATATAACATGTCCAGCAAAGAAACAAAAAATGGACAAGTACTAATTCTAGATAGCAGGAAAACATGTCCAAGAAGGCCATCCAATGGTTTCAGCCACATCCTAATAGAGCATGGTTGTAGCAGAGGAAAGGGAGGAGCTCACAGTGGTGGGTTGTGTAGCCGATGTCGAACATTCTCTGTTCGTCAATTGCGAGCACCATGCACCTTGGTTAGACATGAAGCGCTTGTCCTCTGTTGCGCCATGCACCATGCACCTTTGATGAAAGAGCTACGACTGATCGCTAAAACCTGTGAATATCAGGAAGAGCTATTCAGTACAAAAAGTAAATCACGACAATATGTTAGCTGTAATAAATAAAGAATCTAAACAAAAAGAACTACCTCTAGTTAGAATTATTTTTGTTTTGGTAAGGTATAAGAGCAGCAGGTAAAGATAACATGAATAGATTGTTTGATCAGATAAGCTATATGATTGTATCAACACATGTGTAATGCAGGTTCAGGTCAAATCCATGATATAAAACATTGATAAACCGGAGTGGAATTTTAAGTTTTGGAACCCAAGAGACAACCGTAGCATCTACGCTGACATGTGTATTTCAATTAGGTTGGTCCTGTGCGAGACAAGCTACCTAGATTTTGCTCATGCACACTGTAAACTACCAACAAAAACCTAAACAAACACTGCAGACTTGAGATTGACAATTAGGATGCATGCTCTAATGAAACAGTCGTGCAAAGTTCTACAGTGCAGCAGAAATGGCATCACAGAGCAGCAATTCAGAGCTCTAAAGAAAAAATTCGTTTGGGAGTATGGCATCATAGAGCAGCAACAATGGCAAACAGAGCATGAAGAAAAGAGAAATAGTAGCATACATCGGCGTCCCTTCTGCTCACACGGAAGAAGAACCACAGAGCAGAATGGACGGGGCCGGAGGCGATAGATATGGAAGCGGGGTGTCCCTGAGGTGCTTGCGCAGCTCGTCACTCTCTCTGGCGAGCTTGTCGCGAGACTCCATGGCCTCCTTCTCCTCCACGCAGCGTCGGATCCCCTCCGCATTCATCGTGGAATCCCTATGCACGGGGCCGTTTCGATCCGTCAGGCCAGACCACAACGGAATGGACGGGGAAGGGGGAAGGGGGGAAAGGGACTGACCCCGAGGAGATCGATGCGACGGGCGGCAGCGTGGAGGTCCTTCTCGAGCGCGAAGACATGGTCCTAGAGCCGGCGGCGCAAGTCCTAGAAGCGACGAGGTTGAGGCGGAGCGAGCGGTCGGGCATGGGGAGGCAGGGGGCGGACTTGGTCGGGCGCAGGGAGGCGGCATAGGGGAAGGGCGGGAGGAGGCGGACATTGCAGGGGAGGGGAGGAAGGATCGCGTGAGCCTCGTCGACGGCGCATCCGGAGTTGCACCCCCAGCCCGCGGATCTAGAGCTCGGTCACCATGGCTGCGCTGTAGGCTATGGTTTCGGGCGCTTGGGAAAGAAGGAGAAAGAGGGGGGCGCCGCCGATGTTGGGGTAGAGGAGAGGGTGGGGGTCTTCGGCGGTCTCGGAGGAGGTGAGGGGCGCGCGTGGGCGGCAGAGGGGCGTGCGGCCCAGGGGAGGGGAGAGAGGAAGGAGAAGAGAGCAAGGGGAGAAAGAAAGGAATTGGGGGGGGTGGATGGAAAATGTCCACGAGGACTCTGGAGAGCTAGGGTTTTGGCTTAGGTGGGCTTGGGGTGAGGATTGCCGTTGGATCCGCGAGCATCCGACGGTGTTCCATCCACAATCCGCGTGAAACGCCCATGGACCAATCAAAATGTAGTACACGCGTATGATGCCATGACCATCTAAATTGGTCGTAGTTGACTAAAAATTCATTTTCCATTTTTCAAGTGCTCAAAATAAGTTTTTTTGTGAAGGACCTACAATATATTTGTTGCAAAATTGGATCAAATCAATTTTATAAAATATTAGGACATATTTAATGTACAATTGATCAAATAGTTGTGTGTCAAAAGTTTTGATTCACCTCTCGTGAAAAGGATAAATTTCCGCCGATCCAGTTGGAAGCGGGTCAAGTTTGAACTGCAGCTGCCTTATATTTTGTTCTTTATTTTTTCAAAAAATCATTTTAGGTACATAAGTATCTATTTAATCAGAGAAACACCAAATTTTTTCCAAGATTCAACAACTAGCTCAGAACGGTCATGCCCGCCGTTTTGACCACATTTTGAAATGGGCATCAAAAATTCAAAAAAAATCAGAAAATTTGAAAACCTTCGCATTGTGCCATTAAATGTGACCAAGTTATCAGGAAAAATAATAAACTTGTAATACGGAAATTATTTAAAAAAAGTGTTCTCAGAAATGAGCTATCATGTATGAAGATGCATGGCTTTCAAGCCAAATGGTCAATCTTATGGCCACATTCATGGCATAATTTGTTCAAATGATATCATATTGTGTACAAAGGTGCATATTGGAATGACAAACAATGTTGGCTAAGGAAGTTTTCATTTTCTTTGGACGAAAAAATCATTTTCCATTTTTTGAATGCCCAAAATGAGTTCTTTTGTGAAGGATCTACCATATATTTTTTACAAAATTGTACCAAATCAATTTTATAAAATATTAGGACATATTTAATGTACAATTTAACAAATAGTTGGGTGTCAAAAGTTTTTGATTCACCTTTCGTAAAAAAGACAAATTTCCGCCGATCGTGGTGGAAATGGGTCAAATTTGAACTGCAACTGCCTTATAGTTTGCTCTTTATTTTTCCAAAAAATCATTTATAGTTACATAAGTATCTATTTAATTAGAAATACATGGTTTGGTGGTGATACGTCGAGGTTTGGATGGTGTACGAGGGCTCCAACTCCAGAGCGTGTAAACTCGCATGCCCGCCGCGTGGTCACCACGTGACCGTGGTGTTGCCATGCGTTCTGGGCGGCATAGGCATGTCTAGTGGGTTGGGCACTCCCCAGGTATGTGCTGGGAAGAAAATGACAACAGAAGGATCTCACGAGGAGACCGAACCATGCTCAGACATGAATTAGCAGCCAAGTGTTTGCTTAGCGGTGCGGGAAATGCACATGGCCAATGGGCGTGAGTTTTGGCTGAGGATGATCATCTACTAAGAATACTGTCTTCACAAATTTTCAGCTCAAATGGAGGAGCCTAGGTGGCACTTGCTTTGCAAAGTACAACACTGGACAGAAATATGAATGTTGAAGCTGGGCTCAAATGAATGAATGGATTGAGCTGAAATTTGGTGGAGGATGGTTATTTGGGCACAGGAAACCACTGTAGAAAATTGATACCATTTGGACATGCCAAAGTGGTACTTCCTTCACAATGCTCTTGTGTGGACAGAAACTTGGGAAAATTAGTGAGTGAAATTGGATAAATGAAATGAGCTAAAAGTTTGTGTAGGTAAGTTACATATGTATGGTCATTCCCTAGTAAATGTTTAGAAATAATGAAGAAATATATAATACAGTTGCTTCACAAACTGAAAATATGACAAGAATAAAAGATTCGATGATGAGCTCACATGGTTTGTTTGATAGAGCTCATATTTTGTGGAGAGTGATTATTTGAGCATATGGAAGATTTGGAAAAATATAGGATCATTTGGATAAGCCTAGTTAGTACTTACTTCACGAAGCTTCTCTCTGGATAGAAACTTTGGAAATTTGCTGAGAAAGATTTACAAGGAAAATGGAGCTGAATATTATCATGTGGCCATGATTTGGGTATGGAAGAGTGCACAAAAAGTTTGAGGGTAATAGGAGGGGTCTAGATAGCACTTTCTTTGCAATGTGCCAATCTGGCCATAAAATGGAAATTAAACCTGGGCTCACATAGATGATTTGATTGAGATGTAATTTGGAGGAGCGTGATAATTTGGGCATATGAAGGCAGTGTATAAATTTCATGCCATTTGGATATATAAAAATGGTACTTCCTTCACAATGCTCTCCACTGAACAGAAAATTGGGAAAATATTGCGGGAAAATGGTTAAATTAAATGAGCTAGAATTTGGTGGAGGGAGGTTCTATGGGCAAGGTCATGTCCTGGTATATTTTGAACAATTATAAATCAATATGAAATATAGTTGCTTCACAAACTGAAAATATTACCAGAAACAAAGATTGGATGGTGAGCTCTCATGGATTGTTAGATGGGTCTAAAATTTTGTTGAGAACTATGATATGGACATATAGAAGATTTGGCAAAAATTCAACTCATTAGGATATGCATAGCTAGTACTTCCTTCACAAAGCTTCTAGTTGAACAAAAACTTTGGAAATTTGCCGAGGAAGATTTACTAGTCAAATGGAGCTAAATTTTGTCAGGATGCAATGATTTGGGTAGGAAAGAGTGCCCAAAAAATTTGAGGGCAATCAAGAATATATAAATAGCACTTCCTTCACAAAATGTTGTTTTGAACACAATAGAAAAATGAATATTGTTGAATTATTTTTGAACAAGGCAAGTTAGGTTTTTGACATATTTGACAAAGATATGATACAAAGAATTTATGAGAATTTTTTGGGAATTTTGGGAATAACAGAAATATAGGTTGCTTCACAACCTAGGAGAAAAATGGACAAATGGACATGACCCGTAGGCAGAAATTGACACATGGACATGACACATAGGCAAAACTGATGAGGTGGCGCCTAGTCACAGGAATCCACCACAATTTACAAGGTTATGACCATCTATATCGGTCGTGATCAGCTAGAAATAAGGCAGTAGACCAGTGATGTATGCTTTACGACCATTTCGTGTAAGGAAATTACGACCTTTCTAACCAAAATGGTCGTTATGGTTTAGGGTTTGGAGCCCTCCGAACAGCTTACGACCAATTGGTCTCAAATGGTCATAGATTTATGACCATTTCTTCTAGGGTCACTGCCAGAATGTCACAAGTTGACATATATCTTGTAGTGAAAGCAAGGTCACTTTTCATATCAATGATAATGAGCATACGGTGCACTTTCCGAAGAAACAATTCGAAGTGAATGGTGTGAATGTTATTGAAAATTCTTCGACACTCATTATTGGAAGCTTCCAATTACCTCTACCTACTGTCAAAAAGAGATATGATATTATTATGGTTGGGGATATGTCTATCCCCGTTGAGGTAACCTAGTGTTTCACTACAGGAATCAGGCACTTTGCCGTCTGCCATGGCAGACGGCAAAGGTCTTTGCCGTCCGCTAGCGGATGACAAATGTTTGGGCCGAATAAACTCCGGCAAAGGGGTTCTTTACCGTCTGCCTCGGCCCAGCGGACGGCAAAGTTTTTTTGCCATCAGCCTGCAGACGGCAAAGAGGCTAGACGGCCTACTACTAACGGCGTCACCGTCAGGTGGCTAATGGCCCCCCACCCCTTTGTCATCTGCCGCCATCCCCCCTTTGCCGTCTGCCCCCGACGGCATAGGCCCGCCCTTTGCCGTCTACCATGGCCGCCCCCCCCCCCCCCCCCCCCGTGCCCCTCTTTGTCATCTGCCGCGGCCGCCCCACGTACCTCCTTTTGCCGGCCGCCGTGGCCCCCCACGCCCCCCCTTTGCCATCTTCCCCGGACGGCAAAGAGGCCATATGTCCCTAGCCTGGTGTTCCCAAGTTTCACAGGTGGCCGCAACGTGGCCACTTTGCCGTCCGGGCAGTCGGCAAAGGGGTCTTTGCCGTCCGGGGCAGACGGCAAAGAGGCTGTATTGCTTCTTTTTTTGTTTTTGTTACATTCAACAATTTTCAAACAAACAATATATGATATGTATATAAATATTTCACAGAAACAATGTCAACAGCCATATTAGATCAACCAACAATTATACCAAATTAAAAGTATGAAATGCCACATTGTTCACCATATTACAATAGGTTCATCCATACATACATATAGTCTCATCGATACAAATGACTCAATACATGAAAAAAGAAAGTAAACACTAGCATTACATCAAAGCAAGCTGCCGTGAACTCAATCAAATCTGCAAAATTGGAAATAAGAAAGTTAGAAAAATAATACTAGAATTAAGAAGTAGACGAAGATCTAGAATTAGAAGAAGATGAAGAAGATGAAGGGCCTATTGGGTTCATGACTACCTTTGCCACAACTAACCTTAGGCAAAGTGTGGCTGCCACAAAAAGTGTGGCTAACAAAATGGCCACCACAAGTGTGGCAAGATTTGGCAAAAAGTTGAGTCTATGACACGTGGACCATATAACTAGAAAAGTGTGGCAAGCCACAAGTGTGGCAATGAACCAAACACATGCCTAAGGGGTTGTGGCATGACTAAGGTTAGGCGTGGCAACCTTAGGTTGGGAACCAAACATCCCCGAAGAAGCGTTTTTCTTCTCTCTCTGTCTACTCTTGTTTTTCTTCTTCTTATTGCTTATTTGTGTCATTTTAGAGCTAACCTAGGTAATTATCACATTTATTACCTAACTAAGCTTATTGTGTAATTTTGCAAGAAAATAAGCTAAGTCTATGGCATCTATGAGGTTACAAAGTCTATTATGTCATTTTTGAGTTAACTAAGCTTATTATGTCAGTGTGGAGGAAACAATGCTAAGTATAGGTCATTTTAGAGCTAAATTGGGTACAATATGTCATTTTGGAGGTAAGTAAGCTCACTATGTCATTTTAGAGGAAACAAAGCTAACTTAGGTAAAATATGACATTTGTCTAAGTGCTTTGTCATTGTGCTAAGTTTCTCTAAGTGCTATGTTTGTCTTTGCTTGAGAAAATGAGCCAAGTAAGTGGCATATTAGGGCCTACCGTCCTCGTCATCACGAAGGTGAAGCACCGGGGTTGCTCGGGTCGTGCGATGCAGCTCGGGAGTTATGCTGTACAAAAGATCATTTGCGTTAGCATGATGACGCTGAAATGTTAAGACTAGTAACTAATGAACATTGAAATGAAACTCACTGTTCCAGCGGTGGTAATGACTCACATCGGCGGAGGGGTCTGGCCGGTCTTCTTGCACAAAGTCTGCACATTTGGTTTTCACAAGTCAATCATATTGGTTATTAATGAAAAGAACATGTAGTGCATGATTTGGCTAATATGAGGAAGAAACTTACCACGATGAGCTCGTACATGGCCCGGTTAGACGCATCGTTCCATGCCCTCTCCTCCTCCAACAACTTACCCGTCGTCTCCTCCAGATCCCTCTTCATCTCCGCCGCCTGCCAGGCCTGTTCCGCTAGAAGCGCCTGGGTTGTCTCTGTCTCTTTCTACAGAGCAGCCTGCGACACAACTCCTCGTTAGCATTGTAATCATCTTTGTTCGCACACACAATGTAATTGAGGAAAGCTATCTGAGTCCGTATGACTAACCTCGATGGCGAGATGGACTGGCCGTGGACTTGGCGACATCTCAGGATAGGAGCTTGTTTGGCACGCCTTGATCTGTCGGAGAGTGCTCGAAGACCGTATATGTCCATCTCCAATGGCTATCGAGCCATGGGGCCTCCCGTGGCCAGCTATCATCACCAGGCTGGATCAATAGGATGCTGGCTCGGATTGAAGTCCTCCCCATTCACCGCCTTCCCTACATCTTTGTACCTCATGAGCTTGTTGTGGGAGGAGATATTGGTGAAGTTCTCGGGATTATTGAGGTCAGACTCAGAGAATGCCTTGACCTTCTTGTATGAGGCAGTATGGGCCATGGCATAGAGATCGTACACCTCTGGCACCTCCATCTTATTGTGATGAGCCTACAAGAGAGGAACAAAGTATTAATAAAGGGGTCAAGGCTAGCATCAAGAATGAATTGCAGGAATCATGAAGCAAACCACATACCCAGTTCCGCCCGAACTGAAAAATGTTGGCGCTGCCTTGATGGTGTGGCACACTTTCCATTTGGGCACGCCGTGCCTTGGCATCGTCGTGGACGACGCGCCATTGGCCAGAGCACCATTCATTCACCAATGCCCCCCAACAATACATCTTATCCGCACACCATCTCGGGGGTATCTAAGTTAGTAAAGAGAAATTTGAGAGCTACGCCTACGAATCAAAGCAAGGAACTAAGTACAAGGCCATAAGAATAGGTAATTACCTTCATGTACTGTTCCTTGTCCAGAAACATTCGGCGGGACGACGACTTGGCCTTCTTAATACACTGCGAGGCGTAGTAGACTCGAATAGCCTGTACCCGAGCCTCGTGCCGTAAGTTTTGTAGTAGGCGCCTGCACTCGTAATCGATAAGCCTTGCCGCGGCCTACTCGTATCCCTCTTCACACCTGTAGAAGGTCTGCAATCAAAAGAGACAACACAGATCAGTACAATAACTAGCTATTATTGATTTTTAATTGTGTAACGGAGAAATTACCCAGAACTTCCTGATCACCATGTCGGCCCTCGTGTGGCACAACACACCGTCGACCATCTCCTCCGGCGGGGCCGGGGCAGCCAAGTAGTGCTCCCATTTCAATCCTACCTCTTCTTGCTAACCCTCGCCGGGCAACGTGACAAACCCCGGGAAGTTATGCCGTAAAATCACACCAAGGATGGAGTTGGGCCTGCGGACATCCTTGGCGTGAATCCAACCCCTGTAGTATGACAAAGCCAACGCATTAGATATGTGAAGAAACATGAAGGAAAAAGGTTTAAAAAGAGTAAATGCACTTAGTTCAGCGACTCAGGCTTAGTCAGCCACCTTTGCTCGCGGGTCGCCGGCACGGGCGGGAGCCATGTACACCCACGCTGGTAGACTGTGCCCTCAACCACCTCATCCCTGCTATCAGAAAGCCGATCCCCGCCACCATCAGCATGGCCACTCGGCTCCGGCTGATGCAGATCCGGCCAGGTATCCCATCCGGTGAAAGCTGTGGAGTCTCGTAGGACGAAGCGTCTGGCATAGGAGTCTCGCGGGACGAAGTGTCTAGCACAGGAGTCTCGTGGGTCGAAGCGTCTGGGACAGAAGGATCATCGACCCAAGGCTCGTGGACAGGAGTCCTTGTAGCCTCCACCTCAGATGAGTACACCGTATCAGTCCTGTGCTCGGGTGAATCAGCTGGGGGTGGCGGCGAGGAAGGCGTAGCAGCCTTCGTACCTCTCCTGCGGCCACCATGTGTAGCTTTAGGAGCTCTCTTCTTCCCCCCGACCTCCTCTCCCGGTGGGCAACTTCACCGACAAAGAAGTGCCCTCGGGTGACCCAATACTATCATACAATGCTCTCCGGAGAGTTTGGGGTGGAATGGAAGTACCCCTCCCACCATGCGCCGATGAAGGAGCCTCGGATCGCTCTCGACCTGCACCCACCATATTTCAACACCTGCCATGACAAAGAGTGAACGAAATTAGTACAACATAAAAAAATTAAATACCGACATGAATAATAATATGTATATATATAATTTGAGTGTATCATCATCATGTATACCTGACATGAACTAATAATAATATTAATCGTATATATATGCTTCGGGATCAATAAATGCATCATCATCATCACTATCATTAATAAATGCATCATCGTCACTATCGGGAGCAACATGTGGAAGGCCTCCTTTATGTAATCGATCAAGCATTGAGAGGTCTTCCGCAGTAGTAACCTCTTCTTCTTTCGTCTCTTCTTGTTCCGGCTCAGGGGTGAAGTCGGATTCACTGTCATAGTCTACCTCAATGTTCTGGGGTGAAGTAGAGCGGTTCTTGAAACGTTTTTTTGGAAAGACGTGTTTCTTGGAAGAATTCTCCTTCATATGTGTCTGGGTTAATGTGAGGTTCATAATCATCTTCATTGAGGGGAGGTGGTCTAAAACGTGGCGGCACATCATAAACGACATCCCAACCATTCAGATTTGGATCAGTTTGGCAGGCCCACGGTAGATAGAAAACTTGGGTCGCTTGTTGACATTGGGAACATATAAATGGGTGCTTTGTTTGATTTCGACTAGCCCTATATGTTCATGAGTCCTTCTAGTCTCCTTCGGCTGGAACCAATATCATTTGAAGACTATGACATTTGGTCTGTTTTCACCAAAGAATATAAGTTCATAAATTGCTTTAATACTCGACACCTCCTTCGCCGACAGCGGAGACACAACACTTTGTAGACTTTCGGTCAGCCATAGATAGCTCTTTGCCAAAAGTACGAAAGCGATACCCGTTGATGTCGTATTTGTCAAATGAATAGACCTTATAGTCAAAACCATTAGCGACTTGTCTCAATTCGGCATCCATACTCTTAATTAGCCTACAAGTTTGATACGAAAGGATTGTTGCATTAGCCGCAAACTAGACAAAGAAATGAAATGATCTAATGGGAATTACCATTTGTTTGAACCAAGAGATGAAACCGGGATAGCCGCCTTCATGCTTTGACAGATGCTCATACTCTTCGATGGAATCCTTTTGGATCACCGCTCCATCCGAGAATTTGGCAACGTATTGACTGTATCACATATCCGGGAATAAGAGGAGTTCAAAGGAATTAGAAGTTGCGAAACAATGTACTGAGAACTTACTCGATGTACGGCCGCACTTCTGTTAGGTTGTTGAAGATATACAACGAAATGGTTTGCCATTCTTCGACATCCAACGTTATTGCTTTCAAAGCACCGGAAGGTGCGAGCTTCCCTTGGAATAGGCTGAGGTTGGATCAAAATTTTTGACGGTCGCCATCATTGTACCGAGGTTCGGATTATGCTAATGACGATTCTTGGCTTCGTAGTGTGTTGTCACGAAGTTTGCCTACTCCTCAGTAATGAATGCCTCAGCCATCGATGCTTCAATTCTACGTTTATTTTTACATTTTTCTCAAAGCATCTTCTGCATCCTCTTAGTTGCAAAGCACCAACGATTTTGCACCCCCCCAATCTTGCCTCCGTCGGGAGATGCAAAATCAAATGTTGCATTGGATTAAAGAAGCCCGATGGAAAGATCTTTTCTAACTTGCAGATCAACTCCGGCGCCAACTCTTCCAGTTCATCTAGCACGTCAGGTGATAGTTCTTTCGCACAAAGAGGTCGGAAGAAATAGCTCAGCTCTGCCAGTGCTAGCCATTCATCCTTAGGGATAAAGCCACGCAACATCACCGGCATTACCCGCTCAAGCCATATGTGCCAATCATGACTCTTGAGACCAAATATTTCAATTTGTAAAGACTCGCTCCCCTCTTTAGATTCACTGCATACCCATCGGGGAACATCAACTACATTTTCACCCACAAGATCATTTCCCTCATAGCTGGCCTTCCAAGATTGAACCATGCCTTTGGCTTCCTCCAGTTCTTCTTTCCTTTCAGTTGTCGCATGTTTTGTAACGGTCTATCACATAGAGCCTCCTGATCGACTCTAGCCTTAGGATTATCCATTGACTTTCCCTCTATGCCGAACAATGTACCAAAAAGGGCCTCGGCGATATTCTTTTCAGTGTGCATCACGTCGATGTTGTGTGGGCAAAGGAGGTCTTTAAAGTAAGTCATATCCCACAAGCATATCTTGTAAGTCCAGGCGTGTTCTGAATTATACCCTTTGAAATACCCTGGACGCGCTGGATCAGGCTCGAGAGCGTTTATCTGATCCAGGGTCTGTTGGCCTGTCAATGCAGGTGGTCCAGAGTTTTTGACAACTATACCTTTCATGAAATTCTTCTTGTCTTTTCTGAACTTATGGCGAGGATCCAGGAACTATCTATGCAAGTCGAAGCAAGAATACTTGCGACCCGCCTGCAGCCAACGGAACTCAAGAGCTGCCTTGCATGTGGGGCACG